>CM038051.1:61924836-64424836 GCA_021397845.1 Areca catechu | reverse complement strand
TAGATTATAGGTTCTCTAGGTTTGATCCTAGCTTGACATGCACATGAAAATTTACAGTGAACTCCTAGCAAATTCCAAAGAGTATGCCAGAAGTAAGATGCAAACCTAACATGCGTGATGAATGCATGCAGTATGCTAATCTCAGCTAAATGCAATTTAATGATCCTAGAAATGCTGGAGGTGTCAGGAAAGGGCAGAAAATAGGAAGTGGGTTCAGAATTAGTTTGGTAAGGTAGAGAAAAAGGTTCATGGTTAGTTGGATAAAATAGGATAAAAGACGGGGTGTCAGGAACTAATCCTATACTAATGAGGTTAACCTTATGAGGTTGAGCTATATCTACAGGATTTGCATAATGGAAGGATGGGTCACTAATTTCAGGGAAGAGGTCCTTAATGGGAACTATAGGAGGGGACTCATCTTGAAGGTATTGATTCAAAGAGATCAGGTCCTTAATAAATTCTTCTGGTTCTTGTATTTTTGGACTAGACTCTATAATTTGGCTCTCCTCTATGGTTTCCTCAGGTAAGGCTCTAGCAGCAGTACCTAGGTTCTCTTCCTCTATTTGTTCTTCCATTATAGCTTTAGGTTGGATGTGGTCAAGGTCAACTAGCTCTGGGTTGGAATCTACCTGGGTATCTACTGGGTCAGCTAATTCTAGGTCTACTAAAGGTGTCTCCTCTTCTCCCTCATACTCATCCACTAGGCTCACATCAGCTTCATACACTTCCACGTTAATGTAAGCCTTGCGAATCTCAGGAATGGTTGGAGAAGGTCGGCTAGCAGAAAATTGGTTAGGTTCTGGTCTCTGATTATGGGTACCACTCCTAGTAGGTTCAGGTTGTATAAGAGGTAGTGGCTCACTATTGGGTTCATATTTAGGGATACTCATCCTATAGGGTTCAAGTTGACTAGGGGAAGCATGACTAGTACTAGGCTGATACTTAGGGATTATGGGTTCTCTAAGCTCATAGGACAAGGGTGCAGATCTATGGGTCATGGGATTATAGGATCTGGGGTCATAGGATTTTGGGTCAGCTCTATGATCAGCTTCTAAGGTTGGATCAAGGTATGGGGTCCTCCTAAGGTTGGGCTCTCTATATGGGTCAGGATATTGGATCCTCCTAGGATTGGACTCCCTATATGGGTCAGAATACTGGGTTCTCCTAGGGTTGGACTCCCTATATGGGTCAGAATATTGGGTTCTCCTAGGGTTTGACTCCCTATATGGGTCAGAATATTGGGTGTTGGGTCTACTAGGCTCATAGGGTATGGGTGTATAGGATCTTTGATCATGGGATCTAGAGTCATAGGATCTAGGTTCATAGGTTATGGATTCATAAGTTCTAGGTTCATAGGATTTAGAGTCATAAGATCTATAGGTTGTGGGTATACTAGGCTTATAGGGAGAGGGTAAATAGGATCTATCTTCTTGGTCTATAAAATCCTGATTGGGTCTTCTAGGACTAACCTTAGGGATTGGGTCAGGATGATGGGCTCTCCTAGGTTCAGCCTCAAGGTATGGATCAGGGTTTGGGGTCCTCCTAGGTTGAGGATTGTAGTACGGGTCAGGATAAGGGGCTCTCCTAGGTTCGACCTCATGGTATAGATCAGGGTTTGGGGTCCTCCTAGGTTGAGGGGAGTCAGGATCTGGCTCAGACTGTGACCCATGGGTTTTTCTTGGGGTCCCTACCCGGACTTTTAACTGATCAAACCTATTGGCACGATGGTCAATTCTATCATTGGTTTGAATACGAGACTGAGTTAACTGGGTCATCTGGATAGTTATCTGGGCAATTTGATCAGCTAGGGCTTTTATTTGGGCTTGTAAATTTTCCATGGGTTCAGACATTTATGAAGGAGGTGGGTGATATGAAACTCCTGATCTAGTGCTCATGCAAGACTCGATCAGACCGACTATAGCTGACTAAACCTAAAGTCCAAACTAGATGCTCAATCAGGGTGGCAAACTAGCCTATAGTAACCCTGTACTCAGCCAGGCAGGTGTAAGGGGAGTGTTAGGTCCCTGATTGCCAATCCTAGACACCAATCAGAGATTGGCCAGGTAGGCGGACCAGCACACAAGCCCTTCGGGATTGAATCCCTAAACCACCGTTCTAGACACTAAGCACAAGGCACACACAGGTTAACTTGACACAGTGATCTAACACTAGCCCGGACCCGACCAGTTGGTGTCCCTAGCCCACTAGGGCAAATTAAGTCTAATTAATTTTAGGTTAAGGCTTGGGACTGAATGCAAGGGATGTGGTTTTGGGCTAAGGAGAGGTGATCAAATCCTCCCCCCATCTGATATAGCAAGAGTGCCCTTAAAAGTAAATTATGCAATGATGGCAGGCTGATGAGGATGCAAATTAGGGTTTAGATATTTTTTTTTTTTGGTATTTTTGGAAAATATGTATATATATATATATATATTTTTTGGTATTTTTTAAATAGAAGAAAACTTGCAAATCATGACCTAATATACTGGAAATATACTAAAATTAAGAAATATGCAAAAACTCCTAAACAAAACCCTAAAACTTCCAAACATGTCTTGCTAAAAAAAAACAGAGCCAAAAATTTACAGGCCCTATTTCGGCTTTCAGAAAATTCACAGGCCATAATAAAATCTGAAAAAAGTTTTAAAATTACTGTGAATTATGATAAATCCAAGAAAATAAATTTTAGAATTTTTAGAGTTTTCAACAGGGAGAAATAATTAAAATAACAGAGTATATACGGACTGAAAAATTACAGAAAACAAGCCCTAATCTAAGCTCTGATACCAAATGATGCGGAACTAATATGCATGCAATTTTTTTTATATGTTTTATATGTGGGGTTGGGTGATTAATTCCCGAATTTTAGATTAAAATAAGTTATAGGGAATTTTATATGAATTTTAGAAGATCAGTATGCAGATTAGGACCTAGAAAAGTAGAAAAGAAGGATCGCCGGGGCTGAGAAGCCTCGGTTAGGGCAAGTTCTCCTACAATAAAACTACTGGAGGTAGAGGGGTGTACCTGACAACGTCTGTGAAGATCGCAGCAAAAGGGTCTCTCATTCCTCGACGGATGCGGCCTGGAAAATCGAGCCAAAGACCCGCGGATACCCGACTTTCTGCTCGGTGATCCGATTGAGGCTTGGCTGGAGTCGTTGGATTCGTAGGAACTCGGGGACCTGCAAACGACCTGTCAGGGGTTAGAAAACTCACAAAGGAACAAGAAAATAAAGGAAAAAATAGCAAGGGAAGGCTTCTTTTGGAGTGGGCATCCAGGGATCTGAGATGCTTGTTGGTAGCAGGAAGATGATTGCAGCACTGGGAAGAAGAACTCTCGCAAACCCCTTTATGCACACAGCAGGGTATCACACAACTCAATAGAAGAACTCAAGGTTTTCATTCATCAAAAATTTTCCTCATACAAGAGGCTAGGGTCCCTTAAATAGATCCTTAACCTTGGGCTCCAAGTAAGGGTACATAAGTCTTTACATAAGAATCCTTTTCTCTCTCAAACCCTAGCTAGAAAATAAGGAAATATTAGGTAGAAAAATCCCTAAAATTTTTCTTGACTTGGTCAAGACTCCAAGGATGCCTAGGGGGGCGTGTTGGGCTTCTAGGAGCAGCAAAAGGCCGGCCCAAAGGGGCCCGGGTGCATGGGTTTGGGCCTCTGGAAGCTGGGGTGGCCTGGTAGCCAGGTAGCAGGAATATTCCCTGGTATCTTGCTTCTTAGGGGCTTGGGCTTGGCACCTGGGCTTGATTTCATTGGGCTAGGATGCAGATGGACCTCTGGAATCATGGATGCCCTTATTTATGAATATACTTTGGCATCTGGAAGGGAATCTGGGCATCTGGAGGGCATCTGCAAGGGATCAGGGTTTCTGATTTTTCTCCTGGGGTCTTCAAATCTTCAAGCTGGGTTGGACTTGGGCTAAACTTCCATGTCTTCAATCTGGCTAGACTTGGTCTTCACTTGTATAATATAGTCTTGAGTCTTCAGTATGCTTGGACAGGACTCAAAAAAATAAAATTAGCTCAACATGAGCTAACTAGCATTGGACTGAACTAGCTCAACATGAGCTGACTAGTACAGAAGTGAAATAACAACTAAAAATACTCAAATAATAACTAAAATGGACTCAGATGAGCTAAGCCCTTATTACAGATGGACTCATAAATTATTGATCAATTACAGAGGGTTGAGAAGCCTCCGCCTTATTCTGGTGCCTTTGGTGTCCGCACCAAACTACTTTACGAAATGGGTCGAGGCTGAAGCATTGGCCCAGATCACGGAGGTGAACGTTAGCAAGTTCTTCTGGAAGTCAATCATATGCTGGTTCGAGCTCTCCCACACGATCATCACCGACAATGGAAGGTTCGATAATCAGGAGTTCGATGCAGTAACCTTGGAATCTACCATTGCTTCACCTCGGTAGCACATCCTCAAACTAACAAAGAGGTCGAGTTGACCAACCAGACTATCCTCCAGGGACTCCAAACCAAACTAGACCAAGCCAAGGATAGGTGGGCCGAGGAACTCCCTAGTGTCCTATGGGCGTACCACATAATGCTGAGGACAGCCATAGATGAAACACCATTCAACCTCATCTTCAGTGCAAAAGTAGTGATCCCAATGGAACTAAGCCTACCAACACTGCGATGGAGCAGTACGACGAGGTCGAGAACCCAGCATGGTGCAGACACCAAAGGCACCAGAATAAGGCAGAGGCTTCTCAACCCTCTATGGATCACTTAGTTAATATTTGAGTCCCCTGTAATAAAGCTTAGTCCAGCTACATTTGAGTCCTGTAATTAGTCCAGCTCTTGTTGAGCTAGTTCAGTTCGTTCAGTACTAGTCAGCTCATGTTGAGCTAATTTCAATTTTTGAGTCCTGTCCAATCAAATTGAAGACTCAAGACCACATCATACAAGTGAAGACCAAGTTCAACCTAATTGAAGACATAAAAGTTAAGCCCAAGTCCAACCCAGCTTGAAGACTTGAAGAGTCCAGGAAGAGAAGACAAAATCAGGAACAAATTCGAAACCCTGGACCAGCCGGAAGGAATTTGGGCTAGCCCAGGCCCAGGTAGAATTTAGGGCACCCCTCCCTAGGGTCACCTCCCCTCTTGGTCGGCCACTTATGGTCACCACCTTGGCCGATCAAGAGAAGGACAAGAGGAGAGTGTTTGAGTTGAAGTTTTCTACCTATTTTCCTTGTATTCCAATTAGAGTTTGAAAAGGAAAAGGAGTCCTATGTAAAGTCTAAAGTGCCCTTACTTAGAGCCCAAGGTTAAGGGTCTATTTAAGGGACCCTAGCCTCTTGTATGAAACACACTTTTTGATATGAATTAAAACCTTGAGTTCTTTTATTGAGTTATGTGATACCCTGCTATGTGCATAAAGGGGTTTGTGAGAGTTTTTCTTTCCGGTGTTTGCAATCATTTTCTTGTTGCCAACAAACCCTCCAGATCCCTGGATGCCCACTCCAAAAGAAGCCTTCCCTTGCTATTTTTCCTTTGTTTTCTTGTTCCTTTGTGTGTTTTCTAACCCCTGACAGGTCATTTGCAGGTCCCCGAGTTCCTACGAATCCAACGACTCCAGCCAAGCCTCAATCGGACCACCGAGCAGAAAGCCGGTTATCCGCGGGTCATTGGCTCGGTTTTCCAGGCCGCATCCATCGAGGAACAAGAGACCCCTTCACTGCGATCTTCTCAAACATTGTCAGGTACACCCCTCTACCTCCAGTAGTTTTATTATAGGAGAACTTGCCCTAACCGAGGCTTCTCAGCCCCGGCGATCCTTCTTTGCTACTTTTCTAGGTCCTAATCTGCATGCTGATCTTCTAAAATTCTTACAAAATTTCCTATAACTTATTTTAATCTGAAATTCGGGAATTAGTCACTCACCCTACATATAAAACATACAAAAAAAGAATTGCATGCATATTAGTCCCACATCACAGCATGCCTCCTGCTTAATCTGGATATGCTTGAAAAAATGAGGGACATGGCTCAAGTCCGCATGGTAGCCTACCGAAAATGGGTGGTCAAATACTATAACTCCAAGGTGAGGTCGAAGTCCATCAGCCCGAGAGATCTGATGTTGCAATGGGCAGAAGCCTTCCAACCTCGAAAGTGTGGCAAGCTCTCTCTGAACTGGGAAGGCCCTTATAGGGTGGTTGAATCCCTTCCTCACAGGGCCTATTACCTCGCCGAGCTCGATGGGGCACGATTTTTGCAGACATGGAATGCCGCCAACTTGAAGATGTATTATCGATAATGTAAGACCTCCTAACATTAATAATGAAATTCTCTTTAGCACGATGCTTGACTCTATCTCGTAGGACTATCAAAGCCCGGAGTCTAGTTCGGCAGCAAAAGGTTGGAGTTCAGCCTGGTAGCAAAAACCTAGAGTCTAGTCCAGCAGCAAAAGCCCGGAGTTTAGTCTGGCAGTAAAAGCCCATAGTCCAGTATGGTAGCAAAATCCTGGAATCCAGTCTAGCAATGAAAGCACGGAGTTCAGTCTGGCAGTAAAAGATCGAAAACTCTAGAAGCCCGGCACCAAAAGCCTGGACTTCAGTCCGGCAATCAAAGATCAGAAACTCTAGAAGCCCGACACCTAAAGCTCGAACTTCAGTCAGGCAATCAATGACCAAAAACTCTTCAAGCCCAGCACCGGAAACTCTTGAAGCCAGGGAACCAAAGACCGGAAACTCTTCAAGCCCAGCACAAAAAACTCCTGAAGCTTGGGAACTAAAGACCGGAAACTCTTTAAGCTCGGCACCGGAAACTCCTGAAGCATGGGAAACAAAGATTGGAAACCCCAGAGGCCCAGCACCTAAAGCCTGGACTCCAGTCCAGCAACTAAAGACCGAAAACCCTGGCACCGGAAGATCATGAAGCCTAGGAACTTAAGGCCGGAAGCCTCGGTAACAAAAACTCCAATAGTCTAGCACCAAAGCCTGGAAGCCTCCAAAAACCTACTTTCTGATCGAGAGTCAAAACTGAACTTCTAGCCAAAGTCGTACACTTGGCTCCAGGAGAAACCAAGGGATCCCAGATCCGCCATCGACCTCAAGGAGGGTCAATGTTTGAAGTCGGACAAGATTGAAGCAAATAAAATTGCAAGTAGCATGGAAATACAAAACAGAAGATCAAAACACAAAGAGGTGAAGAAAGAAGAACTTCATTTCTATCATAAGGTTTTTACAAGTAAAGATAACCCTGACAGGTCGGGCGATCCCATAAAAGACAAAATAAAAACCCGGGGTCACAGGTTGCCAGCTCCCTCCTAGGTTGGCTGGCCTCTATATCGCCAAATGCCTGCTCAGCTGGCTGCCCGGTGGTCACCTCCTCAGTTGCCCTTGAAGATGCCTCCGGCTCCTCAAGCCGCTCCTCAGCACCGCCAATAATGACCCCTCCCAAGTCAAGCTTGGGGAAGAGTAAGGCTACCTTCTTCTGGCAGACCTCGAATCCCTTCAGGAATGAGTCCATGACAGCCTCGTGGACCTCATCCTGGAACTCCTAGGATCACCAGAACATTGGCATGGCCTCGCGGGCATCCCTCTATGCAGCTTCAAGCAGCGCAGTGACATATATCTTCTCCTTGGCTGCTGCCAGCTATGCCAGAACCTGCTCGACTCGAGACTCCAAAGCCTGGGATCACCCTTCCAGGTGACTGACTTCCATCGCTGTCTCCTCGGTGCGAAGCTGAGTAAGGATCCTCTCCTCAAAGAGGGATGTCTGGAGGTCCCTGGTGTGCTCCTCAGCATGAGCCAGGTCACCTCGGAGGATCCTGTTGCTGTCGTTCAGCTCCTGGCCCTTCCCCATCAACTCCTCCATATCGGCTACAAGCTTGGCTAGCTTCTTCTCCTTTTTGGCCTCCTTCTTCACGGCACCGGTGAGGAAGTCCTGGAGTAGTAGAATGTCGGTCCCAATCTGCATCAAAGAAGGAGGTTAGACCTTCTAAAACCCAATTGGAACATTAAAAACAATGAAAAATGTTAGGTACTTATCGAGAAGAGCTGAGGGAGGATCCCAAGTAAGGCAGCAGTGTAGTCCCTGCCTCCCTTCAAGCGGCGGTCCCAAGGCTAGATCGCATACTCCATCATCATCTCCACCAGTCCTTGATCCTAGATGACAGAGGAGTTTATCGGAATCCCCGCCGATACATGACGGGGCTCTGAGGTCGGTTGCACTTGGGTACCCTTAGCCTGCGAAGATGCGGGCCGCAGGGCCACCGCAACTGTCACAACTATAGTTACCACTGGAATGCTGGCCACTGTGACCGTAAAAGGTGTTGAGCATGTCGGTCGCTCCTCCTCCCATCCCTCGTCGACGTCAATGACCTCCGGGGGTGTAGTCCACTACCGAGGTGGCCGGGGATCCAGCTCCACCACCTTTGCTCCGAGGCCAAAGTGGGCCTGGGCCCTGGGTCTGCTTCCACCCAGGCCCTCTTCGGTGTAGGGTCCTAGGCACCAGTCGAGGAGCTCTGTTTGCGGGCCGACTCCATCAAGTTGTCTACGGAGAACTTTATCCCTGGAAAAGAAAAAGGTCAAAGGAGATTAGCAAAAAAAAAAGAAAGAAAAAGAAGAGAGAGGCATGGAGCCTCACCAATCACCCGAATTGGGCTAATCCTGGCCTCGAACAAGTTCTGCTCCGAGAGAAGAACCTCGAGGGAGGGAAGCTCATCACTGAGCAGCTAGGAGAAGGCCTCTCGGTCATCCGATACTACTCGGGCATTCTGGTTCAGGGATCGATCTGGCTCACTCTAGACCCAGTCAACGTCCCCGACCGAGGTGAAGAAGAACCGATTCTTCCACCCCTTGATGGACATGGGGAGGTCAAACCGGAGGCACTTAGGTTGAGAAAAAAGGTACCACCACCCATCATTGGTGGAGAGGCGCTTCAGGGTAAACAAGGCCCTGAACTATAAAAAACGGGCAACAAACCCATGGAAATGATAGAACACAATGAAGGCAAAGATGACCCTATTGGTATTAGGAGGAAACTAGGTTGGAACGAGGTAGAAGTGGCTAAGGAAGGAAAGGAAAAAAGGATAAAGTGGAAAATGAAGACCGTCGGTAAGGAAGTCTTCGTAGAAAGCAACCTGGCCAGGGCTGCTCGAGGTAACCCTCTTCCCCTGTCCCAAAAGCGAGAGTTGTATAAAATTCGAGACCCCAAACAGATTCTGGATCGTGGAAAGATCTTCTCCGGTCCATTGAAATTAACTCCCCATGTCCCAGCCATGGCGCTTCAATGGGACTTGGGAATTGGGGGCGAATGATATGGCCCGACCGCTGACATGAAGTATACCTTGGATCTAGCTGGCAGCCAGGTAGGCAGATAGCGCCACGTCAAGTTCTCCTTCAAGCTCCCCCACCAAGTGGCATCACCAACGGTCGAGCCCACCTCGGCCCGAGCTCGGCACCTAAGCTCCTCTGCTAGGTGGCCTTACCAACGATCGAGCTAACCTCGATTGAAGTCGAGCCCTAATCCGCTCCTTCGCCAGGTGGCTCTTCAAGGGTAGAACCACCTCGATCAGAGTCGAGCCCTCCTCTGCTCCTTCACCAGGTGGCTCCCCAATGGTCGAGCCCACCTAGGCCAAAGTCGAGCCCTCCTCTGCTCCTTCGCTAGGTGGCTCCCCAAGGGTCGAGCCCACCTCGGCCGGAGTCAATCCCTCCTTCATTCCTTCGCCAGGTGTCTCCCCAAGGGTCGAGCCCACCTCGGCCGGAGTCAATCCCTCCTTCGTTCCTTCTCCAGGTGGCTCCCTAAGGGTCGAGCCCACCTCAGTCAGAGTCGAGCCCACCTCGATCATAGTCGATCCCTCCTTCGCTCCTTCGCCAGGTGGCACCTCAAGGGTCGAGCCTACATCGGTCAGAGTCGAGCCCTCCTTCACAACTTCGCCAAATAACTCCCCAAGGGTCGAGCCCACCTTGATTGGAGTCAAGCCCTCCTTCGCTCCTTCGCCAGGTAGCTTCCCAAGGGTCGAGCCTTCCTCTGCTCTTTTACCAGGTGGCTCCCCAAGGGTCAAGCGCACCTCGGTCGGAGTCGAGCCCACCATGGTCGGAGTTAAGCTCACCTCGACCGGAGTCGAGCCCTCTCCTTGGAAGCATCGGGAAGGATGAAAATGCTAGCCCCATGATAGCCACCGAGGCAGACGCGCACAATGCGGTGCGCATAGTACGGCACCCCCAAATCTGTAATGGTGCGTATAACCTCGTTTGCACTAGTTTGAGAGGGGCACCCTGATCAAGATGTCAAGTCTTGCGGCCGACCACCTAGAACCCCCCGAAGGAGAAGGCCGCATTCAGCGTCTCAGACCCGAGGGTGGCTACACCCAGATTGAGGTTCCACCTAATTTTTTGCTTCATGACAACACACCGAGCAAGGCAAGTTTACGACTTAACTCCCAACTATAAGAGGAAATGACCTCGAGGGAGCGGCCAATAGATACCGTTAACCCTTAAGCCCCACAGAGAGGGCAAATCGAGGTACTAAAGCAATCGACGATCTACAAAGGCACCAACAGAAAAGAAAGAAGGTAAGAAACTAAGAGAGAGAAAGCACAGAAGAGAGCAAGAAATGAGTGACTTGAAGGCAAGAGGCTCCCAGAGGACTCCCAGAGCGAGTCCCGCGAGCACGGTCGCCGCAGCTCAAGCACCGCTCCTTTCTCATTTTTTTCTACTCAATCATTTTTTAAAAACTCTTCTAAGCACGGAGACCAAAGTGGGATCCATCTTAGAGGATCTGTTTCACTTTGCTGTCTGCTAACTTGATCATCGGAGTGCCCTCGCCGGGATCCTCGGCTCAGGTCTCTAATACTGTTTTGCAAGTCCGGGAACTCCTGGATTCTAGAGTAAAGGTGCAAATGTCTGGTGCCACTTTGTAGCATTTCAATAGCATTTTTTCTTAGTTCTCCCTTCATGATTAAAGATGTGTTTAGATAACTAAAGTAAAATACTATCCAAAATTTTTCTCAAACTGTCAACATACTATTTGATTATTGAAGTTACCTATAGAATTAATTATATTTCTGAAAATATCTATACTGAACATTCAATAGATTAATGTATATAATTCTTTCATCTATACAAAAATATATAAATGTATAGATGCCACAAAATATGTACATTAATCAAAAGATGGGCCTATGGTTTATGTAATGTAATTTTTTTAAATTAATATTTAGTTAATTAGTTAAATTAATACCTAATTATGGGATGCTATAGAATATGCACTCGGCCTGTGCATGAGGGCTAGCTACCCTAGACACTAGTTGGGACTTGAGGCCTGAGCACACGGGGCATACTCCAATCTCTATATTTGCACTGCTGTCCGACACCTTTCCATGACCCAAGTGCACAGGGTGCATAAGGGCTACTGCCCTGGACGCCAGTTGGGATCCAAGGCTTGAGCGTGTTGGGCATGCCCTAGTTCCCATGTTTGCAATACTACCTGACACCTTTCCTTGACCCGAGCATACAGGGCATATGACCTATGCCCTCGCTTGCACTATGCTTACCGAGACCCGATCCCATGCATGCGAGGCACACATCCATACACACCAAATTAATTAATTAATTATCTAATTAATTAATTAAATTTATATCTAATTAATTAGTTAAATAAATAGCTAATTAAATTTAACTAATATATTTTAAATAAAAATGATTTTGGAGATGGCTTTGTAAAGCCATCATTGCCGCGGTCACTAATACTCACAAAAGCAACGATAAGCAAGCTCCACAAATGGCAGATCCAATGCACACAAATAGAGCTACCGGAATGGATGGTAGCATAGCAACAGGATGCTGGCTTAGGATCGATGGCATAGGGATGTGGCCATGAGGATCGGGGCATAGCGACATGGCTATAGGGATGGCGGCGTAGGGTCGTGACCACCAAAATTGTGGGGCAGGAGTGCAGGGATGCAGTTCTAACAACCGAGCTACCTGACGGGGGGAGGGAAAGAGGAGGTGGCAATGCATGGAGGGTGAATGATGTTAGGAGGCCGGATCTAGCGAGGGAAGCACGGGGCGCTGGGAGTGGGGAATTGCTAGGGGAAAGCATGGCATGGGGATGGGGATGCCCAGGGGAGCATACTTTGATGATGGGGAAGAAAGGGAAAATAAATTTGGGCAATCGGATGTCTGAGCAAGTTTTGGTAACCATTATTAGCGATAGCGATAGCAAGATTGACATTACTAATAATGGTTTAAAAAGCCTTGATTTAATTATTATTATTAGTGACGACAATTTAATAATGGTCAGTAAAGCCTTGGTTTCAGTGTTATTATTAATGATGGTTAATTAACATCGCTAATAATAATTAATTTTATTACTAATGTTTTTTCCAAAAAATTTTTAAAATTTAAATTGTATTGGCGATGGCATTATTCTCAATCATTTTTATTTGTTGCTTTATTTTGTCGTGACCCAAGATCTAGAATAAATACCAAACATGAAAAAAATATGTTTGGAGATATTTGTAAGAAGAAATAATAGTGAAAGACAAAATAGAGCGAAAAAAAAAATGATGAAAAAAAAAAAGGCGAAACAAAAAATTTTTTTTTTCCTCCCCTACTCTTCTAGTAACTCTCTTTCCGTACCTATAAAATCATACTTTTTCTTCCGTTACAAGGCAAAAATATTCCTATCCCACTCTAACTATAAAAACAAAGCCAAATATGTTAAGCTCAACCTAATTAAAGAGGACTAACACTATAAAATAAACTATTCCAACACTACATAATGCTATGCAACTTTTGATGGCTGCCGTTACGAGACTAACAGCCCTTAAATAATATATACCATGTATAACACGATATATGCATGCTTGCGAGCCCTTCGTTTGATAGCTATCTATCTCTAATGGTGGCTATCAAAATAGCACAGCATTTTACGATACGGCGTTTATCGCAGAGGATCGGTGCTCGTTAAGCCCTGGCTTGGACCAAACTTCCACTCTCGCGTCTTCCATTTAAGGGATGAAGTTGACCCCTGCCGGCCTCTTTGGCATCCTTCAATATTATGCTCGCCGACTTGGCACTATCCGCGTCGCATTGCACCTTCTTGCACAAGCCGGATTCAGCAACAGATAATGTCATCGCTGCTCCTAGCTTGACTGGACGGATCAACCGTGCAAGCGTACATGGCACGATCCGAGAGAAACCATTATATAGAAAATTAGCTTTCGGCATACAAATAACTGCTTCATCTAGAAGTTTAATATACATCTTATAAGTAAACATTTTCGACCAAATGTCCTATTTAATATTACAAGGACACGCATTCACACTGAATAGTTTACTTACTCTGGACTGGTCTGTCCCTTTTATCAAACTCGACATGCATTTGAAAACCATCGAGACATTATGATAAAAACGAATAAAATAAAACACCGATACTAACAGAATAACCGATGGAAAAGGCTCCCATCATCCCATGCGTCATCCCACCTGGGCTTAATTGGGGATGCTCTGGTTGGCTCGATAGACCTCCCATCCACGCATACTAACAGAATAACCGATGGAAAAGGCTCCCATCATCCCATGCGTCATCCCACCTAGGCTTAATTGGGGATGCTCTGGTTGGCTCGCTAGACCTCCCAACCACGCACCCTCACCCTCTTTCCCCTCGATGGCATCATTTCATGGACTTGTGTTACCTAAACTACAACGGTTGGCATGGAGTTTCTGGATCCGCCGATCGGAGCTGCTATATTGCAGGACCGTTTCTTGGTTCATCTACAAAACAGGTTTCTTGCCGGAGTTATTCCAGCGAAGGACACTCCGATGCCTAAGTCAGTGGTGGATTCCAGCCACAGAATGGGAAAGATATCGAGAGTGGAAGAGAAAAAGAGTTCTTGGAGATTGAAAATATGTATGTGCGAGATTATTCACGCGTACCTCTCGAGCCATCCTTCTTATCTATATTTAAAAGATGGCCTCCGGTTCGTAGCCCATTCTTTTCCCGAGATCATGGGGAGCCATTCACTCCCATGATAGTCGATCGTCGGTTGTCAATAAGCGGTTCTGGTCAGATCGGAGGCGTGACTGCAGGAATTGCGTGCCATGATCATGGCATGACGAGTGTCAGTTGTAACTGTTAGTTATAGTTTCCTTTTTGGAACAGATTGTGGTTCAATCTTCGGGTTTCCCCTTGCGTGGGCCGAAGGCTTGATATTTCCCCGAGACCGGAGATCATGTATACGGTGGGGACCGAAGTTCGAGTCTTTGGAAGTCGATGAGTAGTTCAAACTTCGGCCGGGGCTGAAGGTGCTACCCGAAGGACTGTCCTTCGGATGTTGTAGTTCGGTGTGAAGTCTTGAGTTGCTTACAGTTGGCATTCGCTTAGTCCGAAGTCCGTAGTTCGGAGAACCAGGGCTTTGATAAGTCGAACCGAAGCCTGGTTCGTAACTGAACCAGGATATCCCAACAGTTGCCCCCCTACTCTTAGTTGTCGAAGCGAAGATCTACCTCGAGAAGTGAGAATATTATAGCCTTCTCGCTTTCTTCCTGAGAGACGGTGCAGTAAATGATTACGGGACCTCTATTGGGCTGCCCATCACGATCTGAGAATCAGATGGTGGACAGGTGTCATTCCCTGATTAGGGAAATGTATGTGGCCCTGAGGCTATCTCTCCTCGTCCCGTTTTACAGTGGTTGAGGCAATGTTTTAGTTGGGATTTGGATAGTTGTGATGTTTGTTCTTCGCCCGTTAGATGAAGGATAGATCTTATCCTGGCGGTCAGTCAGTAAGGATGAACTCTTGAACGGACCAGAACTCCGTTGCGTTGCCTTCCTTCGGATGATTAGCTTGTCCGTTGGGGCAAACAGGAGTCATCTCCCCGCCAATCAATAATTAGGGAGATTTGATTAGGATCACTGTTGTCCACGTGGCACGTCGAAATTTGTACAGTCATAATCTCTTTCGCCTTATGAGCCACCGGGCCTCTTTTTCCCAAAAAGAGACCATTAATGATGCCATCGCATGATGCGGATTTCTTCGGATTCGAAGCGATGGTGGTTGCGGTCCTGGGGATGGCTTCCGAGAGACTTTCTGGTTCTCGAAGCATCACCCGGACACGTGGCGCCTTCTCATATGGCCGGGAAGGACGTGGGACATGCCTCCCCGCAGTCGATTTTGGGCGTAGGGTTTCTATAAATAGGACCCTGCCCCCTGCTGTTGAAGGCCATCATTTCTGTTGGTGTCTTCCTTCCATTAGTCATGAGGTTCAGCACTTCCGAGCTCCATCATGCAGCGAAGAGGAGGGCTATTGATCCCAAGAGGAAGCGAAGTCTGGAGCCATCTGGGCCTGTTGGCGAAGAGGAGGAGCCTCTGGTGGACCATCTCGAGAAGAAGGTCTGCTTTCTGGAGGCTTAGTTAAGGGAGGCCCGGGCCCAAGTCATGGTGGCGACCACGGCGGCGGAGGAGGTGGAGAAGGAGGCGATGGAGGCCATCGCAAACTTCAGAACTTCTGCCTCATTCAAGGATGAGCTTGCTAGGGTGGCCCTGGACTCCTTCCACCAGGGGTTTCCGGAGTGCCGGAGGAAAGCCTCCAAGTTTTATGACTTGAAGGGCTTGGATAATATCATACCCTCTGTTCCCTTCCCCGGTCATGAATTCGATTCTGACTCCGATGAGAGGTCGGACTCGAGATCGGACGGGAACCCGGGGGGTCCTTCATCATCCCATCTAGTCTCTCCCCGATGGTACGGAAAAAATCCATCGGGGAGTTAATACAAATTTCCTAACTCTGCTGTTGCTGCTGCTGCTCTTCTTTTTTTTTTTTGTATCTCTCTTTTAGAGAGTTTTTTTCTTTTCTTACTCTCTTTATTGGAGAGTTTCTTTCTCTTTTCTTTCTTTTCTTTTCTTTTTGTAAGAAAAATTGAAAGAAATGGAAAATCTTTTCTTTTACCTCTTCCCGTGTATTTTCTGCGATGTGTTGCACCACAATTTGTCCATAATGTAGACTCCATAAACCACTTGCGATTTGTAGAGAAGAAGTAGGGTTCGTTGGACCGTTCTGAGAGTGTTTGTTGTTGACAGAGAGGACAATAATGGTCTTTTTAGGCACGTGTTCGGATTTTCCGTAGGGTATGGTGTTTATACCATCCCTGTGTACTTTCTGTCGTGATTAAGGTAGGCTGTTCAGGCCCGCCCCGGCACGTGTTCGGATTCACCATAGGGTAGGTTACGAAAAGCATCCCTGAACCTTTGATCTTTTTGGTGGCCTGGTTAGGCCATCCATTGCGCTCGTTGGATATACCGATAAGGTGAGTGGATCAGACTCTCCTTTGCGCAGTTGACCAATTTTTTAGATCAGGTTATTTGGGCTGTTGTCGTTCAGTCGATGCAACTAGCCATTTTGAGTTGAGTAGGGTTAAGGAGCTTTGCACAGGAGTTTTTTGGAACTTTTTCATTGATAGTATTTGCGAAGGATTTGTACATTCCATGACCAGGATAGGGTCTTTCCCTCCAGGGTCTTGAGTCGATATGTCCCTGGTCGAATGACTTCTTCGACTTGATATGGGCCTTCCCAGTTAGGGGAGAGTTTACCCTGTTCTGTTGGCCTGGACACTTCTGCTCTTCGCAATACCATGTCCCCCGTGCGGAAAGTTTGCTCCTTCACCCTTGCGTTGTAGTACTTGGCGACCTTTTGCTAGTATGCCGCCATTCTTATTTGGGCCTGTAGCCTGGTACTTAATAGTAGATCCAGATCGATCCTTCTGCGATCAGAATTCTCGGGCTCCTCATAATTGTCAATTCTTAGGGATTGTAAGGAGACTTCGATAGGTAGCACGACTTCGGTACCATAGGCTAGGTTGAACGGAGATTCGTCGGTGGCTGTTCTTGGGATAGTTCAGTATGCCCAAAGGGCAGATGTCAGTACATCGGCCCAAAGCCCTTTGGCGGTGTTCAACCTTGTCTTTAGACCATGGAGGATGGTCCGGTTGGTGACTTCGGCTTCTCCGTTGGACTGTGGATGTGCAACGGATGTTAGCCGATGCTGGATATGGTACCGAGCACAGAAGTCCTTGAACTTTGGATTGTTGAATTGTCTCCCGTTGTCCGTGATGATGACGTGTGGGATATCGAACCTGAAGATGATGGAGTTTTTCACAAAACTTTTCACCTTGCCCTCTATGATTTGGGCCAATGGTTCGGCTTCCACCTATTTCATAAAATAGTTGATGCCCACTAGGAGAAACTTCCTTTGCCCTGATGCTGGTGGGAACGGGCCAAGAATGTCCATCCCCCACTGGGCAAAGGGCCATGGGGCTGCCAACTGAGTCAGGTGACTTGCAGGTTATCTCTGCACATTGGCATACCTCTAGCATTGGTCGCACTTCCACACGAAATCAGTTGAGTCCTTCTAGATGGAGGGCCAGTAATACCCTTGTCGAATAATCTTGTATACTAGAGATCTGCCTCCCAAGTGATCCCCGCATATGCCCTCGTGGACCTCTCTCAATGCATAATCTGCATCGGTGGATCCTAGGCATTTCAGCAGTGGTTGGGAGAATGATCTCTTATAGAGGGTTTCGTCTAAGATGACGTACTGAGATGCCATCCAGCGGGTCATCTTGGCCTCTGCCTTATCTTCAGGCAGTTCTCCTTCATTTAGGAATCTGATGATGGGATCCATCTAGCTTGGCTCAACATCAATCTGGCGCACCTCTGCAGCGTCTTTGGCAATACTTGGAGTTTCAAGATGTTCAACAAAGGTGCGCTCGAGAGACTCCGGTTCTGTAGTTACTAGTCGAGACAGTGCATCTGCCCGGGAGTTCTCTGATTGGGGAACATGAATAATTTCAAAATGTTCCAGTTAAGAGGATAAAGCCTGAACCTTCTCCAGGTATTGCACCATGGTTGGATCTTTGGCTGCGTACTCTCCATTGACTTGATTCACAACCAGTTGAGAGTCAGAGAAGGTTCGGAGTTGTCGGACTCCCAGATCTTTAGTGATCCAAAGTCCGGTGAGTAGGGCCTCATATTCGGCCTGATTATTGGAGGAGTAGAAGGAGAAACGAAGTGCATACTCTATAATCTGGCCGTCAGGTTCGGCCAACATGAGTCCAGCCCCGCACCTGGTAGCATTGGAAGCTCCATCCACATGAAGCACCTAAACGGACTTCATCTCCTTCGGGGCTTCTCCTTCATCCGAAGAGGCTTCATCTTCGAACTTCTAGGTGCACTCATCCAGAAAATCAGAGAGCAGTTGGGCCTTCATAGCCGCTCGGGGCTGGAAGCTAATGTCAAATTCGCTTAGCTTCACAGCCCACTTGGGTATCCTTCCAGAAGTGTCCGGAGATCGGAGAACGGCTTTGAGAGGTTGATCAGTCAGCACCACGATAGCGTGGGCCTGGAAATATGGCCGTAGTCGCTTTGCCGCAATCACTAAAGAGTAGATCAGCTTCTGTATCCTTGCATACCGCATTTCTGCATCATGCAAGATCTTGCTGATGTAGTAGATCAGCTTGTGGGACCCATCTTCCTCTTTCTGGACAAGAACCGAGCTCACTGCTTCGTCTGAAGCAGAGAGGTACAGGTAGAGGACCTCGCCTTTTTTTGGCTTGGAGAGTAATGGCGGTGTCTCCAAATACTTCTTTAATTCCTCAAAGGCAACACGATAGTCTTCGGACCATTCGAAGCCCTTTGATTGTCGAAGTACCTTGAAGAACGGAAGACATTTCTCGGCAGATCGAGAGATAAATCTGCTTAGGGAGGCAATCCTCCCTGTCAACTGTTGGACTTCTTTTTTAGAGGAGGGAAGTCGCATATCCTTTAAGGCCTAGATCTTCATGGGGTTGGCCTTAATCCCCCGTTTGGTAACAAGGAAGCCCAGGAATTTACCCGACGTGACCCCGAAGGCACATTTCGTCGGGTTTAACTTCATTTGGTAGCGTCGGAGAGTGCTAAATGACTCCTCCAAGTCATGGATGTGGTCTCTCTGGTGGAGACTCTTGATGATCATGTCGTCAACATAGGCCTTTATATTTCTTCCCAGTTGCTTTTCAAACACCTTATTGATGAGTCTTTGAAATGTTGCTCCGGCGTTCTTGAGGTCGAACGGCATCATCTTGTAGCAGTAAAGACCTTTGTCAGTGATGAATATCATCTTCTCCTCATCTTGCGGATCCATTCTGATCTTGTTGTAGCCAGAGAAGGCGTCCATAAAGCTCAGCAACTGGTGGCTGGTGGTAGCGTCGACCAGTTGATTGATCTTTAGGAGAGGGAAGCTATCTTTTGGACAAGCCTTGTTGAGGTCTGTATAGTCGATGCAGATCCTCCACTTGTCGCTAGCCTTCTTCACCATTACTATATTGGCCAGCAACTCGGGGTAGCGGGCCTCTCTAATGAACCCTGCCTTTAGGAGCTTGCCAACCTTTTCATCAACAGCTTGCTATCTTTCGAGGGCCAAGCTCCTCTTCTTCTGTCGCACCGGCTTATACCCAGGGGTTAGTTCCAGCCGATGAGTAATCACTTCGGCGAGAATCCCGGGCATGTCCGAAGCTGACCAGGCGAAGACATCGGCATTGTCCCTGAGGAAACAGATTAGCTTTGTTCTGGTTTCCTCGTCAAGGGCGTTCCCGATTTGCACAACTCTGGAGGGACCTTCCTTTTTCAAAGGTATCGAAATGGTCCTCTTCATGGGTTCACCAAGGTTTGTGGTTGAATCCCTTGGATCCAGCTGATCCGGAGTAGTCAAATCATTGAAATGCCTGTCTTCAATCATTAGACATTGCCATGCAGTCCTCTGGTTCCCTCTAACTTCTCCAACAACATTCCTGGTGGGGAAGCGTACTAAGAGGTAGTGAGAGGAGATCATGGTCCGGAACCTGTTCAAGGCGGGCCTCCCCAGAATAATGTTGTATGCAGAGGAGATCTGGATCATCATGAAGTTGATCGGCAATGTCTTTTGTCGAGGCTCGGAACCGAGGGTTACAGGGAACACTATCTCCCCCTCGGCATAAACTTGGTTGCCCTCGAAACCGGAGAGTGGTATGGGGGATCTTTGTAGTTGATGTCTAGGCAAACACATTTTGGAGAATGCATCGTACATCAAGATATCAATCGAACTTCCATTATCAATAAGAATTCTTTGTACATCATAATTGGCCACTATGGCAAAAATTACAAGAGGGTCATCGAGCGGGAGCCGGACTCCCGCAAGGTCATCGTCGGAGAAGAGGATGGAGTTGTTATCTTTCAGTCGCTTTGAAGCTTCATCTTTATCCCTTCTCCAGTTGGCGGGCCGGTGTATCATTCCTACGCCTCCACGGTGGGCCTTTGATTTGGCAATTCAGCCTCTTCGGGAGGTGGCTGGGGAACAGTTGCTTCCGATCGGGGCCCCTGGCGACCGATGTACTGTCCCAGGTATCCTCTCTTGATGAGATCCTCGATTGCATCCCTCAGCTGGATGCATTCTTCTGTGTTGTGGCCGTGGTCTCGGTGGAATCGGAAGAATTTGTTCCTATTCCTTGTGGAAGAGGTGGCCTTTATGGGACGGGGCTATTGGAGATAGTTTTCTTTTTCTATCTCCATGAGGATCTTTTCTCAAGTGAGGTTGAGGGGGGTGTATGAGTCGAATCTTCCTTCCAATGCTCTGGGCTTAGGAGGGCTTCTCCGACTGTCTGCATATCTGCCGCCATTGTTATTAGAAGTTTGGGAGCCTTGCCCCCTGTTATTCTTCTTCTTTGAAGGGGGTTTCCCTTCAATCAAATGTCGATTCGCCGCCTGCTCTTCAGCATCGGCGTATTTCTGAGCCCTTGATAGGAGCTCAGCGTAGCTTTTGGAGAACTTCTTGTCCAGGAAAAAAGTAAGCCTGGAGGTTCGAAGCCCCTTCTTCAGTGCTGACATGGCCACGTGCTCGTTGAGATCCGGGATCTCAAGCGTGGCCGCATTGAACCTGGAGATGTAATCTCTCAGGCTCTCACCTTCATTTTGGTGAAGGAGGAAGAGTATGTCCGTATTTCGAGGAGTCTTGCGGCAGGTCCTGAAATATTAGACAAATATTTTTTCTAACTCAGAAAAAGAATCGATGGTACCTAGGCATAGGCTCGAGTACCACATCCGAGCGGACTTCTTCAAGGTAGCCGGGAATGCCAAACAGTACATCACGTCCGAAGTTCCTTGAATCATCTTATGGGCTCTGCCCAAATGGTCAAAGGGGTCGAAGGTGCCATCGTAGGGTTCCATTTGGATAACCCTAAAGTGCCGAGAAATGTCCTTAGCCATGATGCGGTCGGTGTAGGGTGGGCGTAAATCATCCACAATCAGGTCCTCGGGATCTCTCTAATCTTGCATTCTCTATTCTCGCACCCTTGCCATCTCTAATTCGATGACTCTGAACCTCCCATCAAAATCGGGAGTCTGCTTGGACTCTCTCTCCACTGGAGTGGAGTCTTCAGAGGAGGAGGAGGAAGTTTGCCTAGGCCTTTTCCCTTTTTGTGGGGAATCGGCAGACCTAGGCAGTCTCGAAGTTCGGCCTTCAGGAGAGGACCGAGAATGGGGGGATGGATGTGCTGAATCCTTCCGTGGTGCTCTCCTTCTTCGGGATCGAGAGCTATGTCTAGAAACAGCTAGTGGGTTTGCCACCGGAAAGGCTCTGTCTTGAAACTCTTGAACCATGGCCGTCAGGTTGGTGACCTGGTTCAAAAGAGCTTCGAACTGCTGTGCTCCCATAGTAACCATGGGAGGTGGAACATCGTTCTCCTCCGGGGGTGCACCCCCTTAGACGGAGCATGACTCCGGCTTGTAGAAGCATTTTAAGCTTTTCCTCTTGCCATCAAAGAATTCTTTGTTTCTTCCCCATGTTTGGGAGGGAGCTTAACAATTGTTAATAATATGCCCCCCTTCCTGGTGCGCCAATCTATTGGCATGGAGTCCCTGGATCGACCGGTCGGAGCCGCTGCATCGTAGGACCACTCCCTGGTTCACCTGCAAAACAGGTCCCTTACCGGAGTTGTTCCGGCGGAGGACACTCCGATGCCTAAGTCAGTGGCGGATTCTAGCCACAGAATGAGGAAGATGTCGAGAGTGGAAGAGAAAAAGAGTTCTTGGAGATTGAAAATGTGTATGTGCGAGATTATTCACGCGTACCTCTCGAGCCATCCTTTTTACCCATATTTAAAAGATGGCCTCCGGTCTGTGGCCTGCACTTTTCCCGGAGATCATGGGAAGCCATTCACTCCCATGATAGTCGATCGTGGGTTGTCAATGAGTAGTTCTGGCCAGATCGGAGGCGTGATTGCAGGAATTGCATGCCATGATCATGACATGATGAGTGTCGGTTGTAACTGTTGGTTACAGTTTTTTTTTTGGAACAGATTGTGGTTCAAGCTTCGGGTTTTCCCTTGCGTGGGCCGAAGGCTTGATATTTTCCTGAGGCCAGAGATCATGTCTCCGGCGGGGACCAAAGTTCGAGTCTTCGAAAGTCGATGAGAAGTTCAGACTTCGGCCGAGGCCGAAGGTGCTACCTGAAGGACTGGCCTTCGGATGTTGTAGTTTGGTGTGAAGCCTTGAGTTGCTTACAGTTGTCCTTCGCTTAGTCCGAAGTCCGTAGTCCGGAGAACCGGGGCTTTGATAAGTCGAACCGGAGCCTGGTTCATAGCTGAACCAGGATATCCCAACAACAACAAACAATTGGACAAACCTTTTAAAATTAGTCATCTCTCGACTCCCTCTCTCTACATATATCATACTGAGAATATTACAGGCAGTTGGACGGTGCCGGTTTAGAAGACATCAATGAAAAAATTCCATGTAAATTTTGTAAATTTTATTTTTTTTCCTTATGTGTGTCAAATCTGTGTGTTAACAGTGATAAGCACTTATCCTTTATATTGTGGGTTTAATGGAGAATGTGATCTTAGTGCAAGACCATTTGCTCCCTTTGATTTTGTTGGTTTCCTGTAATCTTCCAAGCACTATCATACCACTGGATACTTCTTCGCCTTTTGTCCATAATATTCCCCCCTTTTACCCCACTTGTGTGATCGAAGCATCAACACCACCACTAATTGTCCTTGTTGCTATCTCCACCAGCCGAACAAAAATCGATGACTACGGGGAGTGCAGGAATAGCAAGCATTATGGACCTCTCTTTCTACTTTTATGACGAACAAGATGAGTCTTTATCCCCTCTCCACCTGCCACTACTTCTCCAGAGGCGGACCGAAACGTTCACCATAATGATGTTCGCCGCATCGATCTTACGCTCCATCTTCCCCACTCTTCGGTCCTTCTTGACCCCAACCTGCCACTGGCCGGTCGTGCCGGCCATTGCACCCCTCAAGCCTATGCCTTCAGCTCGCCGGAAGGTCATCGAAACGTTATTCGGCCTTAAGAGGGGGAGGGTGAGCTTTAAGGTGCAGACGGATCCCCGGTCGGAGCTCGTCTTCCTTTTGGAGCTGGCGACTCCGATGCACCAGCTCGTCAAGGAGATGGCTACCGGGATGGTAATGATACTACTCGAATGTGATCGGATTGCTAAAACCAACACGGCCAATGCAAGCAAGAAGAAAAAGAGTTCGCCGCCGAGCTCGTTGTGAGAGGAGTCGGTGTGGAGCATTTACTGCAACGGGCACTAGCGGGGGTACGCCGTGTCGCGCCGGTGCAATGGGGTCGACCTCCATGTGCTAAAAGCGATGCAGGCGGTGTCGGTAGGGCTTACACTTGTGAGTCTTGTGGAAAGAAGTGAAAAACAGCATTTTAGGTATGTTTCTTGTACTTTATTTATGATTCATTAGTTGATAATGTTTGAGGGGATCCGGTAATTAGGGTTTCTTTTAGCTAGTTAGGATTTTTATGCTAGAAGTTTTGTTTTAAAATTCACTTCCGCATGTAGCATGATGACCTTGACTCCCTAAAAGTCCCATTAGTGGTATTAGAGCCATCCTTAGTACATTTAATTATGTATCTTTTTGAAGTTCATGAACATTTTCATTCGAGTCGACCCGAACCTTATTCGAGTCGACATGAAAAAAGACTGAGTCAACCCGATCCCTATTCGAGTCGACCCAATTAGAAACCAAGTCAACTCGAAATCTTTCAAGTTGACTCTTCCAGAATTGTGTTTGTATGCATATTAGAATTAATATGTTTGGTTTCTTTTTATCATGAAAATAGCATGTTTTTGTTATGATATGATATTATGCATATTGTTGATCAAATGCATTGTTATAACAAGTTTTATCCTAGTAACTGCTTTGGATTGGGTTAGTCACCATGGCCATCTGGTCATAGGAGCCAAGTAGGGTTTAAAGGTCCTCTCCTCCCATTCAATGGGTCTCCTATGGCATGTATGGGTGCCGCTATGGCCATATTCCATGAAAAAGTAAGGTGAATGGGGTATTGAAATATCATGCTGTGATATGATTGCTATGTAATCATGCAATGTTATGCATATGCTAGATTGATATGCTTTATGTTTATACTTGTTGTTATGAACATTATTGATATGATAATTTAGGATGTGTTTGAGACCATCAAAGCCCTCATTAAAAATCATATTTAGTCATAGTATAAACTTAATCATGATGCAAACCAATTAGGGTTATGATCAGCTAGTTGGTGTCTAGGCAAGTGGTTCTGGGAAGGTATAGGGATTGAGGTTTCTAATTGGTTCTATTGTCTGACCTGGCCAATTCAATTGGTATCTAAGAAAAGCAACGAGGGGACCCCCTCACCCCTTCTACTTACCTGGCCAATTTGGTCACATCTAAAACCTTAATTTGGGAATACTAATTGATTAAGAATACTATAATTTGCCTTCCTTCATGCTAAGCAAAATTTACATCAACACTATAGTAGGTTTGTTATATACACACAAGGCCTACTTTAGGATTTGATATGAAATTTGTCTTGGTGCACTAGGTGCTTTATAGCATGATTGGAATTGTTGCTTTGTTGTGTACATACAATGGCAACATTATTCAATCATGGCTTTATAGAAATGAAGGGTTTGACTAAACTAAAACATTATGGTTTGTTATGTACACACAAGGCCATAAGTGTCTTAGAGGCAAGTTTAATAGTTAAGAATTGCATAGATTGCAATTGGAAAGGAAGTCCTACCTTTGAACTCATGAGTGTTTGTTGTGTACACACAAGGCATTCATGAGGAATTAGGATCTCAACCCTACTAAAAAAACTAGCAAGATTTTTCACTTACCATAGATTGAGGGTTATGGTATTTGAAGAAAATAGTGGGAGACATAATTAGATATAAAAGTCCTTATCTAATTATGAATATCATCTTGGATGGTCTGCTGATATTGTTCTTTAATTAAATGTAGGATATTTACATTATGGCTTCAAATTTATCATTACGAGGCATTTTAGATGCCAACAAGTTAACCGGTCCCAATTACGTGGACTAGCTGAGGAACCTGAGGATTGTATTGACTTTAGAGAAGCTTTCTTATATTATGGATTCACCGAATCCTGAGATGATCGGAGAAGATGCTTCAAAGGAGGAAATTGCCACACAAAGAATGTGGCAAAATGACAGTACTACTGTCAGGTGCATCATGTTGGCCTCGATGAGCAACGAGCTCTAGAGGCAATATGAAGGTATGGAACCTCAGTCCATATTGCTCAATTTAATAGAACTATATGAAGAGCAAAGTAAGTGATGCGGGACTAATATGCATGCAATTTTTTTTATATAAAATTCATATAAAATTCCCTATAATTTATTTTAATCTGAAATTTGGGAATTAATCACCCAACCCCACATATAAAACATATAAAAAAAATTGCATGCATATTAGTTCCGCATCAGTAAGCCTACTCGATACGAGTATCGAAGTAGTTATTTCATGCATGGATGAGTGAGGGTTTATCTATACAAACCCATGTATTGAAAATGATTGACTTAATCACCCGATTAGGTTAATTAGGGTTTGTCATGGATGGTGAACTCAATCAGGACTTGATCCTGCAGTCACTCCCAGATTCCTTCTCTTAGTTTATTCTTAATTATCATATGAACAAACTGAATATTTCATTGCCAGAGCTGCTTAATATGCTTAAGATAGCAGAAAGCCATTCAAAAGGAGATAAGGCCCATCTTCTTCTAGTTGATGGAAGAAAGAAATAGGCAAAGAAGAAGGGTTTGAAAAGAAAATTCAACCCTAAGAAGAGCTTCCAAAATAAGAAGAAATCTAAGAAGGCTGATTGAGCCTGTTTTCACTGTGGCAAGCAAGGGTACTGGAAGAAAAATTGCAAGATATATCTTGCAAGTGTGAAGCAAGATGCAAGTGGAGCATCTAAAGGTTTGTACATGGTACAAACAAATTTATCATTTGGTTCTTCAAATTCTAATTCATGGGTATTGGATATCGCATGTCGATCTCATATCTGCAATTCATTGCACGGACTCCACCAAATTAGGAATTTGAAGAAAGGTGACTTCAAGCTATATGGTGCAAGTGGTGAGGCCATTTTTGCTGAAGCTTTGGGCACCTGTATCTTATTATTACCTTTGGATAATATGTTAAAGTTAGAAGAATATTACTACATACCCAATATTGTAAGAAATATTATTTCTATACTCTTGTTATTACAACAAGGATATGAAATAAATGAAAAGAATAGTTGCTGCTCTGTTCTTCAAAATAATAAATTATTTGGGAATGGTTGTTTCATTAATGGTCTTCTTACTTTGGAACTCAATGATGAAATACTTATTATTAATGATAATAAGAGAAAGAGAGATAATGTTAATGTCAGATATCTTTGGCATTGCCGGTTAGGTCATATTAGTGAATCAAGGATAAACAAGTTAGTCAAAGAAAATTACTTGGATCCTTATGATTTCCAATCATTAAGAACTTGTGAGGTTTGCCTCAAAGGAAAAATGACCAAGTCTCCATTCACTGGACATGGAGACAGGGTAACTAAGTTACTAGGTCTTATGCATACTAATGTATGTGGACTTATGACAACTCAAGCCAGAGGTGGATATTCTTACTTCATCACTTTTATTGATGATTTATCAAGGTTTGGTCATGTGTATCTTATGAAATACAAGTCTGAGAATTTTGATAAGTTTAAAGAATATCAATGTATGGTTGAAAAACAAACTGGACATAGTATTAAAGCTCTTTGTTCTGATCGAGGAGGTGAATACTTGTCTAGTGAGTTTCTAAACCATCTTAAAGATAAAGGCATAATCTCTAAATTGACTCCTCCTTATACACCCCATTAAATGGTGTGGCAGAAAGGAGAAATAGTACCTTATTAGACATGGTAAAGTCCATGATGAGCTTCACAGATCTTTTAATTTTCTTTTAGGGACATGCCCTGGAAATTGCTGCACATATTTTGAACAGGGTTCCATCTAAGTTAGTAAGTATCACTCCATATGAGTTATGGAATGGCAAAAGACCAAGTCTTAAGTACATAAAGATTTGGTGTTGCCATGCTTAAGTAAAAAATAACTTTAGATATAAGCTAAGTGCAAGGGCTGACTAGTGTAGGTTTGTTGGTTATCCTAAAGAAGGTATTGGTTACCTCTTTTATAATGCTACTGAGCAAAAGATTTTTGTCAGTAGGCATACTACATTCTTAGAGCAAGAATTTATCCAAGAAAGAAGTAGTGATTCTTCACTTGAGTTATGTGAAGAACAGAACCAACAACCTATTTAGTCTTCAAATGAAATTCCTCAACCAAAAGTTCTTGTAGATCAAGAACAGCCACTATACACACCTCCTCTTCAAAGGTCAGAAAGGGTGCGGGGAGCACCTTTAAGATATGGCTTTGTCATCGAGGATGACAATGAAGCCAGTATCATTCAGGATGATGATCCTGTGACCTATTCAGAATCTGTTGAGACAAAAGACTCCGACAAATGGCAAAGTGCCATGAAATTTGAAATGGATTCCATGTATTCCAATCAGGTTTGGACCTTGGTAGATCCACCTGATGGAATTAACCCAATAGGATGTAAATGGGTCTTCAAGAAGAGATAGGAGCAGATGGTCAAGTAGAAATCTACAAGGCCAGGCAGGTAACAAAAGGTTTTAGATAAAAACATGGCATTGACTATGATGAAGTTTTTTCTCTAGTAGCCATGCTCAAATCTATTCGGGTTTTGCTTGCTATAGCAGCATACCATAATTATGAAATATGGAAAATGGATGTCAAGACTACTTTTCTCAATGAAAACCTTGAGGAAAAAGTCTATATGACACAGCTAGAGGGTTTTGTCTCAAGTGGGAGACCAAACCAGGTATGCAAGTTAAAGAAGTCTATTTATGGACTAAAGAAAGTGTTAAGGAGTTGGAACATCCATTTTGATGAAACAATAAAGAGTTTTGGTTTTGTCAAAAATGAGGATGAACCATGTGTGTATAAGAAGACAAGTGGGAGTGCACTTGTTTTCTTGGTCTTGTATGTTGATAACATACTAATCATTGGGAAAGATATCCCAATGTTACAATCGGTTAAAACTTGGCTATTATCAAAATTTTCCATGAAAGATTTGGGAGAAGCATCCTATATACTAGGTATAAGGATCTATAGAGATAGATCTAAAAGGATGCTAGGCTTATCCCAGTCTAGGTACATAGACTTTGTGTTGAAGAGATTCAACATGGATGCAAGCAAGAAAGGTTACTTGCCTATAAGTCAAGGCATACATCTCTCTAAGAAAATATCCCCTAAGACGTCAGAAGGAAGAGAGAGGATGGTATGATTCCTTATGCTTTGGCTGTAGGATCAATTATGTATGCTATGTTATGTACCAGACCTGATGTTGCTTATGCCTTGGGCATAGTGTGCAGGTTTCAGGAAAATCCAAGAGAGGATCATTGGAAAGTTGTAAAAAATATTCTTAAGTACCTGAGAAGGACTAAAGATATTTTTCTAGTATATGGAGGATCTGAATTGAAACTAGAAGGCTTTATAGATTCTAGTTTCTAATCATATCCAGATGATAGCAAATCAACATCGAGTATGTCTTCACCTTGAATGGTGGTGCAGTGAGTTGGAAGAGTACAAAGCAGCCAACAGTAGCTGACTCAGTCACTGAGGCAGAATATATAGCTACGAGTGAAGCCGCAAAGGAAGCTGTCTTGATGAAGAAATTCATCATAAAATTGGACGTGGTTCCTGAAATACAATAGCCAGTGCTGCTATACTGTGATAACACTGGAGCTGTTGCACAAGCAAAGAAACTGAGGTCTCACCATAAGTCCAAGGACATTCTAGGATGGTTCCACCTCGTTCGAGAGATAATAGAAAGACAATATGTTGTCATCGATCGAGTTGATACAAAGAATAATGTAGCAGACCTATTTACTAAAGCATTACCTAATCAGCAGTTAGATAGCCACTTAGACTTAGATAGTATGGGTATAAAGTATAAGGGCGATTGGCTTTTGTGCAAGTGGGAGATTGAAAGAAAAGTGCCCTAAAGCCAATCATTATAAGGACATTTTTTTAATCTTCCAACTCTTGTATGATATTATATTAATGAAGATATTTATTTTCATCATATACTTCTATGTCTTATTTATGGATTATAATGAACCCCATAGATTAGGGCAATGGAATTAGGGTTATGATAAAGATCATAATAGTGAGACCTAAGTTCCTATAAACCCTAATCAAAATGTTACTAGTCAATGGACCATCAATTCGGGGAACGATGAATCCAGTAAGACTAGCTTATCCTATGTATGCTCAGTTAATGAGGATGGTTGGTCTCACAACCATTTATGTAGAGACACTAATACAAGGATAAGGGTGCTCATCAGGGTATGAGTACACTAAACTGATCCGCACCAGGACTATCTTATGGAAGTCAAACTACTTGTCAAAAGATAGGTCTCAGAGTAGGAGTTGTGCATGTGATCTTAAGACCTGAGGTCACCATGGTTCCTTGTGCACTCTAAGCCATATTTTTGGTTCATACTCATTCATGACATTGAGTCATGTATGGGGTGTTCTGGGTATGGTGGAAGGTGTACGAAGGATGTGAGTGGACCAACAAGGAATCGATCATTCCTGGTAAGAGGAATTGTTATCCCATGCAATCTCTTCAGTGAGTGACTCAAGGAGCCTTTGATGAAAGCAAGATTAGATTAGAAGTGGTTTCTAATTAGTCATCAGTTGAGTCATCATGATCGAGCTAAGATTCGATATGACTAAGTGTTAGGGTTTGACATGTATCCATACCTATCACTTAATCGAGATAATGGGAGATTGAAAGATTGAATTGCACTGTAACTTTCTACTGAAGGGTATTTTGGTACTTTCTAAAAAATCCCATATTTTATGGCTAGGCATAACATGTTGCTAGACGTCAATCTTGTCTTGTAGGTTTTCATGAACCAATTGGATTGGTTTCATGAGTCAATTCGATGGATAATTCGAATTGGACAATTAGGGGAGCCAATTTGACCTAATTAGGTTAATCGGGTTCAATTGGTTCGAATCGGCTCAAACCTAAACCTACTACTGGCAAAATGTGGAACCCAAAGGGTCACACACATTTGGGAGTTGGCCAAGGAAGTCATACATGGTTTAATTAAGGTCATGGCATTCTAATTGGTTAGCCAGATTACACACTAGCATGTGTAGGCTAACCCAATTGATTTGGGTCTAGTTGCATGTTAATTGGACTAACTTAATTGAGAGAAACCTACATTAGGTTGAATCCAAATTGGGGCAGCCTAAACTAGGCTTTATCTTGTTTTTGTTTGGACATTAACCTGGTTTATTGAAGAGTCTTTGGCACTCAGCACTCTTAGCGCCTCTTAGGATGCGCAAGAGAAAAGAGTGCGCGCAAAAGGACTGAGAGTCCTTCTATAGATAGAACTTTAAGAGTTTCTTATCTAGAATGCCTCTTCAAATAGTCTCCACACCCTTTTGGTTTTGGCTGACCAGCCAAAATGGGACAAAGGAGCAGCATGAAGTGAGAAGAAGTCATCGCGCATAGATGAAGAGTTGCGTCTCTTCATCTACGCACGGTTCTGAGGCAGAGTCCTACTCTCAGGATTCCTTTTCTATGGTTTCAAGACAAGAAAAGATGCTTCCTTTCCCTTGAGTTCGGTACATGCCATGTGGCATGAGGAGAGATCATCTGGAGAACTCAGATAAGACTCCTGAGTCCTGAAGAGTCTTATCAGATATGAAGAGACATATCTGATAAGAAATTCTGGGATGCTTTTCATGCCCCTTAAATTCTTATTAAGGGTGTACGGTGAAATGAGATGTTGTTGTTCGGTCTTCCAGAATAGGAGTCCAATTTCATCGAGTGTTATGTCTGAGTGTCTCTCTGTCTCTCCCTCCCTTCTTCTTTCTTTAAGACAGGACTTGTCTTGTTAAGACAAGGTCTTTTCTACTAGGACAAGGCTTTGTTTTAGGACATAAGCCTAAGGGGTCCTAGAAAAGGGTTGTCCTAAAACCAAGAGTGCTTTAGGAGACTGTTCATAGTGCCCTACAGTGAGACAGGGTGTCCTATAGTGGTGAAAAATCCAAAGGCTGCAGAAAGAGTCTTACTCAAGCAAGCAACTTCAAAAAGGAGTTCTTCCTTGGTTCAATTCTCTTGTGGATCACTGTTGGAGGGCTTACACTTGTGAGTCTTGTGAAAAGAAGTGGAAAATAGCATTTCAAGTATATTTCTTATACTTCATTTATGATTCATTAGTTGATAATGTCTAAGGGGATCCGGCAATTAGGGTTTCTTATAGCCAATTAGGATTTTCATTCTAGAATTTTTGTTTTAAAATTCACTTCTGCATGTACCATGATGACCTTGGCTACCTAGAAATCCCATCAAGACATTCTTTATTAAAATTTAAAGAATTATCTTTGGCCAGCAAATTACACAAGGGTCGAGAAATTTTACTGAAATCCTTGATAAAGCATCTATAAAAATCAGCATGGCTAAGAAAGGATCGTACTTGTCTAACCAAGGTTGGAGGAGATAGTTTCAAGATTAGATCGACCATAGCATTATCAACCTCAACATCTTGCTCGAAAACAATATGGCCAAGCACGATTCCCTCACGAACCATAAAATGGCTCTTCTTCCAACTTAAGACTAAATTCGTCTCCATACTTTATTTCAGTACCTTTGTCAAGTTTTGAAGGCAATCATCAAATGAAGATCCAAACACTAAAAAATTATCCATAAACACTTCAAGAAACTGACCAACCATATCAGAAAATATGGCCAACATACATCATTGAAAGGTGGCTAGCACATTACAAAGACCAAATCGCAAGCATCTAAAGGCAAATATTCCAAAGGGATAGGTGAAGATGGTTTTTTCTTGATCTACAGGAAATATCGAGACTTGGTTATATCCCGAATATCTATCTAGGAAATAAAAGAAACTATGCCCCTGCTAGCCATTCTAAAATTTGGTCAATAAAAGGTAGAGGAAAGTGATCTTTCCTAGTAATGGCATTTAATTTCCAATAATCTACACACACTCTCCAACTAGTTGTTGTTCGAGTATGAATTGACTCATCCTTTTCATTCTCTATTATAATAATACCTGACTTTTTAGGTACTACTTGGGTTGGATTGACCCATTAGCTATCCCAAATGGGGTAGATAATATCTCCATCAAGCCATTTTACCACTTCTTTCTTCACAACTTCTTGTATATTCAGATTTAGCCTTCGTTGCATGTTCCAATGTGGTTTGGCTTCAGCTTCATAGTGAATGTGATGCACGCAAATAGAAGGGTCAATTTTCTTAAGATCAGCTATTGTCCATCCAATTATTTTTTTATGTTCTTTAAGTATATCCACCAATTTATCTTCCTGATCAAATGTTAGGATAGATGCAATGATTACTGAAAGGGTATCATTGGGTCAAAGAAAAGAATATTTTAACTCTGTAGGAAGAGGTTTCAACTCTAACAGGGATGGTGCTTCTAAGGATGGTACTAAAGGGCTTGATTGAGTCAGTAATTGTTCATATTTTACAGTCCAGGGAGGAGTGGTGCTAAACCTAGGAAGCTCTAATAACATATTTACCTCTTTGGTAAATTCATCAACATCAAAATCATCTATTCCAAATTGTGTCAGACATGCTTGTAAAGGGTCTGAATCAAGCAATATAGTGAGTTTCTTATCTATAACTTCCTCTACTATGTTCACCTCATTAGGAACATACGTTGGTGGTCCTTGGGATGCATTAAAAATATTCAATCTCATCTTCTTGTTTCAAAAAGATACATCCATAACTCTTGTCCTACAATTTATACAAGCATTGGCAGTTGCTAGGAAGGCCCTTCCAAGAATGATGGATATTTGGCTGGGTTGCCGCTGGATTCCATATCTAACACAAGAAAATCAACAGGAAAGTAGAATTAACTTACTTTTACCAACACATCCTCTAACATTTCATGGGGTACCTTAATAGATCGATCACCTAATTGTAAAGTCATTACCATGGGTTTTAAATCTTCGAATCTGAATAAATCATACACTAAGGTTTACACTTGCCTCCAAATCTAGTAAAGCTTTCTTGATTGTGAGGTCCCCTATGACACAGAATATAATTGAGGTACCTGGATCTTTGAGTTTGGGTAGGGCTATTTGCTGAAAAACTGAGCTGGCCTGCTCGGTCAATTAGATCTTCTTTGGTATATGTGCCTTAGATTTTCTTTTTTGTATGCATAGATTCTTAAAAAACATGGCATAGACCAGGACTTGTTTGATGGCATCAAGAAGAGATAAGTTTATCTGGACTTGCTTGAATAGCTCAAGCATCTAATTCATTTTTAAACTCTTCTTATCCAAAGATAAAAGGGGATTCTAAGGTACTAGGAAAGGGAGACTTTAATATAGGTGCTTGGCTAAGAGATTCCTTTTCCTCTTCACTATTTCTCTTCTCTAGCTTTGCCAATTCTAGCTTTTGAGTCAGGTTAGACTGGTTTAACATTTTTCCACTCCTAAGGGTTATGATTGATTTAGCATGTTTTGGAAAAATTTTAGGACCGATGGAGCTCTCAGCCATGTATTGCCCTTTTGGGTTACTAATGGGCTAACTAGGTAACTTACCTTCCTCCCTCCTACTGAAAGCTATAGCTAGCTAACCTATCTGGGTTTCTAGCTTGGTAATAGACTGTGTGGGAGAGAAGGAGTTGGGTATTCATTTTCAGCTCCTTCAGTGCTTGGAGCACCTTCTCTTCGAAGGAAGGATCACATTATTCAGGGGAGGTTGTGGGGCACTCGAGTATTGCGAATATGACATGCTTCTAAAGTTAGTCTACTGATGGTTAGGCCTAACTAATGGTGCATTGATGATAAGTTAGGATTTCCAAGAGAAAATTGGGTGTTTTAACTAGCCAAGATTATAAGTGTTTGAATATGGATCATTTCCTGGTCTAGGAGCCATTTGGGTTTGGACTTGATGGGCTTGCTCCTAACAAGCTTAGGAAATTGGTAAATGGCTAGACAATCACTTATCAAATGATTGGGACGAACAAATAATACAAACATCAAGATTTTGATGAGGTGAGGAGGAAGTATTTCCAACTTGTAAGATTTGGTCAAGCTACTGAGATAGTTCATCCACCTTGCTATAGATGTCTATAGAATTACCTACTTCATACATTCCAGCTCTCTTTGATCCTATGGGAGGATCTTTACAGGTAGCAAACATGTGTGCAAGGAATTTTCACTTAGAGTTTCAAAAAGTTGTTATGCCTCATGTTCTTTTTTGAGCATGAATGTTCCTCCACATGAGGCATCAACCATTTGCCGGTGCCTTTCTAACAAACTGTCATAAAAGGACTGGACTGATTACCATTTAAGTGAAACATAGTGTGGACATTTTGTATTCAATTCTTTTAATCTCTCCTATGTCTCATGAAACATTTCTTCATCTAACTGGAAAAAACTATTTATGGCTTTTCTAATTTGATTTGTTTTTCCTATCAAAACTTTTTTTTTAAGAAATTCTTTCTGATGTTGAACCTAAGTTGAAATTATAACATTATCTAGAGAATTCAACCAGTACATGGCCTTATCTTTTAGGAAGAAAGGAAAAAAGTTTAGCCTAAGGGCATCATCAAAGAAATTTTGGATCATGACAGTCCAACATATTTCAAGAAATTCATCTAGGTATTTATAGGGGTCCTCATTAGCAAGTCCATTAAAAGATGGTAACATCTGAATTATACTGGACTTGATTTCATACTACGTAGCCTCTATTGGAGGTATCTGAATATAGGGAGAATAGGTATATTTAGAAGGAGTGAAATACTCCTTCAATTATTGTGGTGGATCAGTTTCTTGATTTGGATCCAAAGTACGTGATCTGTTTACTCTACAAGTTCTATCTATCTCAAGATCCCGATGACCTAGCATATACCCTACAGTAGTATTCCAAAACAAACAGTAGTTCAATTTCTTTATTTTTTTAAATTTAATTGAATAAAATCTAAAGAATAAGAGGAAGTCTAAAGGAAAGACTCCTAAGAGAGTCTTAGACTAGAAAGAAGAGAGAGTTATTTAAATTAACTTTTTTTTTCAAATAAGTGACACAATCAAAATCACTTCTATCGTCAGATTAACCTGAATCTTGATAGCTTCTAATTGTTCCAAGGTTATCGTCAAGCACTCCAAGCCCAAGACCAATTAACTGACTCGGCCAAGTAAGTCTAAGGTTGGTAGGGGTCCCCCTGTTGCTTGCCTTAGACATAATTAAAATTGGCTAGGTAAGCAAATGGAACCAATTAAAGAACTACCTTCCTTCATGCTCGTGTCCTTCAACCACTTACCTTAGACCCAAGCAATAAACTGAACTGAACCTAGTCCAACTCTAAGGTTCCCTTATCCTATTAAGCTTGAAATTCTTAGAGCCGATGTCTAGTTAATTTTAACAGTTGAGGTCTGATCATTGCACATGCAAGGGGATGATTTGTGGGCTAAGAAAGGGTGATGAACTCCCCACCTTATTTGGTTAGTGGGGTTATGCCCTTAAAGTTAATTATAAAGGGATTAATGCAGCAAACAAGATGTCCAAACTTAGAGTTATCACACAAACAAAATTAAACTAGTTACTTTTTTTTTTAAATTAGGTGGTTAAGTCTCTAATCTCCTAATAAGTTATGAGGATGTCAAGATTTTAAAATTTTTTTATATATTTTTATATTTTTTAATGTTTTTTTAAGTTTGTTCAATCTTTTTATATCCTAGGACAATCGTTCAACATAACGTAAAGTTATGCTAGGGTAACCTTATATCAGAATACGTACAATTGAAAAAAAATACTAACTACTAATTTTTAATCAATTTTTTTTGATTTTTTTTTCAAAATAACACCAAAAATTCTTGGCAATGGTGCCGAAAATCTGGTGTGCATCAGTTTTAATACCTTAATTCTACTATTCTTTTGTAAAGTAGCTGGAGTAAGGGTCAAATCTACAGGAACTTTTGAGTTATTTCAAAAAATGCAAAATAAAATAAAAGAATTCACAGAGAATATAATCAAGATATGATCTATCTTAACGAAAGTATGGCCCATACTCGTAGATCACGGCATATCCCTTTTAGGAATAGATCAGTCAAAGATTATAAGCAAGTTGTTTTATTTATTTCATAACATTAAATAAATACAACTCATAATAAACTAAAATAAATTTTAAAAAAAAACATTCTTCTTCCTTGAGGTCAAGCTTCCCATGAAAACTCGGTAGAGATCGGAAGGTGGAGCAGCATCACCAAGATAGACTGGGTAGGTGGAGACCGATATGCAGTGGAGACCGGGGAACCAAGATGCGGTGGATATCAGGGACAAATACAATGTTAGAAGGATAGTCGAAAGAGTGGATGGAAAGGTTGAAGGGAGCTTGGAAAGGTAGAAGGAGCGGAGAGGTTATAGAAGTGGAAGGGATTGAGAGTAACGGGTGGATTGCAATGAGATTGATTTATGGAGTAGAGAATAGAAGGATCGAGACATGGTCGATGGTTTTTATTGGCAGAAAGCAACATGTCGGGCCCATGTAGGAACCGTGTCAGTTTCCATCACTATCTACCTCAACAACCCCCTATTCCTTATCCTATCCTTCTCACGCGCTTTGGTTCCACATCGCAATCCATAATCTTATCCTCGCACCTGCTTAACCATCATGCCTATTTTTCATGATTCCATTCCAACCATCTCACCATGATCAATCTTCTTTCAATTTCTTTTCCTATTTGGACATTACTAGTCTACCTCCTGATAATTTAATGGCATTTTGGACCGAACCATAGGAAGGGTTGTCTGCTATAAGGATGGAGGAGTAGCTTGAGATGACCGGTGGTGTAGCAAAGGTAATGGATGGAAGATGAAGAGAGTTGATACCCAATTTTTATAGGGGAGGTGAGTGGAGGATGGTCAGCGATGGGTAGCTCCTCTGGTGGCTTCTCTATAGTAGGCAATGGTGGGAAGGTCTCCAGTCAGAAAGAGAAGAGGAGATAGTGCGATGATTTTGCGATTCCCATGGCGATCGACATTGGTTTTGAAGTTGGAACAGAACTTTGGGCAATTGGAGATGGTCTTGAGGCAGGGAGAAGATAGTAGCAACCGATGTCGATGGCAATCTTGAGCTGGTGAGGGGGTGACGGTCATGGCAAAGAACGGCCAAATCTTGGCTCGATAGCAGGGGTAGAAAATGGCAAAGAAGAAGGAGACCAGCGGCTTAGGAGGTGGCTCGGATGGTGGTGGGATGCTTCTCTGCATCTCCTCTGGCCATGGGTGACATCTCGGCGGTGAGGTTTCTCGGCTACTTTTCCAGCCTGGGAGGATTTTTCGATGGGGGCACGGCCATGGAATAAGGAAGAACGACCCCTAGGGGAGGTTTCTCGGCTACTTTTCCAGCCTGGGAGGCTTTTTCGATGACCCCAAGGCCTAAATCCATCGGTGGTCCATGGCTCTGGATCGTGGACCATAGCCATGGCTGATCGTGGACCATAGGCCAATTCATAGACCATTCAACTGATCCATGATGGTCCAGTTACGCCAAAATCTATGTAATTCTTACTTAAGTCTTCAAATTTTGATTCTGAGCTCATTTCAAGTCTGATCATGGATTGTAGGCCAATTCATAGACCATTCAGGGAATTGTTTCCTGCAAAACATTGCATAAAAATATCAATTTTAATTAAATAAAATTAGATTAATTAAAGTATTTTTAATAATTATCATATCCCCCAACTTGATCTTTGCTCATCCTCGAGTAAAGAAAATAAATTAGTTATAATTACAAACTTATATAGGAAGTGAAAATTATCTTACTAATTCTAAAATCAGTTCATACCCGGTTAGACCATTGAAGAGGTATTTCATCGGATTATCAATTCTACCCATTTAGTGGTAGAGTGAAGCCCAGGAAGTTTCAAGAGTTCTTTTCCTAACTTTCTACCTCACTTCTTTAAATCCTCCTTACTTTAGTTTTGGCATAGTATTAGTTTATTTAGTCCCCTTTTTCTTCTTTTCTTTTTTTTGAATATAATGTAGAGTCAGTGCAATGTCCTAACATCTTGTTTTCTAGATAACCCTTGTAGCGAGCTTTAGGCCAATGACTTCCAAACTAGTTGGCTTTAGGGCATTAGGTATAAAACACCTTTCAGGCTTACTAACTCGAGTCAAAAAGACTACATATTAAGACTGTCTCTATAAAAGGTTTCTTTAAATCCTCACTTTTTGACGCGAATAACAACACTTAGTCAAAGGGGCCTGGTTATTAAGTGAGAGATGCTAAAAATCTTAATTATTATACTTTTAAGAGAACTGTTTTTTTGATATTTTTGTCTATACCATTATAAGATAGATTCTTATCAAGATCATTAGTCCGAAGGGTCTGAAATCACTTAAAAATCTTTCTGGTCTAAACTCTACCATTTATTGGGTTTCCTTGATAATTCAACCCTCAGTATCTCTAAAATTGACTAAATTGTTAATCATTTCTCATTTAGCAAGCTTTATTATTTTTAAATCAAGATAATGTTTGGTACATAAAAACTGATTAAAGTTTTACTTGAGGATTTAATTATCCCCCCAACTTAATTTCCATTATCCCTGATGGAAGGAGATAATAAGTGACAAGGATGCCACCTAAAAGGGTACTCGAGGACTGGATGTTCCTTTGTTGTCATACTCCTCTCCAATCTAGTTTTATTATTCTTCTAAAAAGGAAAATAAATAGTTAAATTTAAAAGCATAAACTGGGTTGCCTCCCAGGAGTGCTAAGTTTAACATCTTCAGCCAGACTATGCTGATCATGACGACCACAAGATTAATGGATTCAACAACTTTTCCATCATTAATTTCTTTTATATAGTGTTTCAGATGCTGGCCATTTACCTTAAAAGTATTTTTTTGCTTAGGACCTTTTAGTTCAATGGATCCATGAGAAAATACCTGAGTCACTATGAAAGGTCCATCCCATCGTGAGCAAAGTTTTCCAGGGAAAAGTCGTAATTCAGAATTATAGAGCCACACTTTTTGATTAGACTCAAATATTTTTCTGTTAATGAATTTATCATGGTATGCCTTAGTTTGAGCCTTGTAGATTCTAGAACTTTTGTAAGCTTCATTACATAGCTCTTCTAATTCATTCAAATGGAGTTTTCTATTGGAACCTACATTTTTCATATCGAAACTAAATTGCTTGATAGCCCAAAATGCATAGTGTTCCAATTCTACTAGTAAATGACAAGCCTTTCCAAACACTAACCGGTAAGGAAACATTCTTAGAGGGGTCACGAAAGCAGTTCGGTAAGCCTATAATGCATCATCCAAATGTTATGACCAATCTTTCCTATTGGGTCTTATCGTTTTCTCAAGGATATGTTTAATCTCTTTGTTCGATACCTCAACTTGACCACTGGTCTGGGGGTGGTAAGGTGTGGCTACTTTGTGGATAATTTCATATTTCCTCATCAATTATTCAAAGTGCCTGTTCATGAAATGTGCACCCCCATCACTAATAATAGCCCTTGGGCACCCAAACCGACTAAGCATGTTACGCTGAACAAACTTGATCACAACTTTATGGTCATTGGTTCGAGTTGCCATGGCTTCAATCCATTTTGATACATAATCAACTACTACCATAATGTACTTAAATTAAAGGAAGGAGGAAATGGTCCCATGAAGTCAATGCTCGATACATTAAAAATTTTAACAACCAAGATAGGGGTTAGGGACATCATATTTCTTCGAGAAATATTCCCCGTTTACAGGCATCGGAGGCGATTACAGCCAAATTTGTGCGCATCTTTGAAAAGAGTTTGGTGGGGACACCAGGATCAGAAATAGATCACTGGATCCCATATGGTTCATTGATTAGAATTTTAATTTTAGAATATTAGTCATGTGTCACAATTTTGTAATCAATTAAGATTGAGTCCTGTAATAAGTTGAGGTTAGTTGATTTGTCTCAACCCTCAACCCTAGTCAGTATATTGAGTTTTGTACTTCAACCATGAGTCCAGTATGAGTTTAAATTTTGTACAAGAGAAGAGGTTATCCTATTTTGGAGTTTCACCAGGCCTCATCCAGGAGTCAGAAGCCACTACATCAGATTATTGGATTTTGTGAGACACCATAGGATCCAAGATGCCTTCCGGAAATCCTGATTCCTTCCAAATGTTCTTCGAATGCCCAGATTCCCTCCAGATGCCAGAGTATATTCCCAAACCAGGTCATATCATGCTACCAGAGGTCCATCTGCACCCAGCTCAGGAGAAATCAAGCCCAGGCACCAAGCCCAAGCCCTTAAGAAGCAAGATTCCAAGGAATATTCCTACTACCAAGATACTAGGCCATCCTAGCTTCCAAGAGGCCCAAGCCCATGCGCCCTTCACCTCTTGGCCACCCCTTGCTTCCCCCATGAAGCCCAACATGCCTAAGAGAGGCATCCTCACTTGGTTGACTTGGTCCAAGGGTTGGTTGAAGACTAGGTCAAAGCATGAAAGGAGAAGGAGAAGACTAGTCAAAGTCCTAACCTCTTAAGGCTTTCTTTCCTAACCTATTAAGAATTACTTTTCCTAATACCTTAAGGAGAGTCGTTCCAAACCTAAGTGTAACCCTAGTTAGGAGAGGGCATAGGAGCACCATATAAACCCCACCCCTCCCCCTCTTGTAATAACTTCTATCTCATGAATTAAATCTTTGCTGAAATTTTGGTTTAAGAACTTGTGTTCTTGTGTTGGTGTTGCAGTTTTTGTGTTTTATTGGTTACTTTATGTGCCCTAATCATCCATGCTGCCGTAGCATCCTTCCACACCCAAGCTTTCTGCCATCCTAGCCTTCACACACCCAAAGGAAGAGTGCCCTAGGCCGCCCAAAGCAAAGAACAACATCCTTCTTCAAGCCGCCATATATAAACCCTGATTTCATATTTCTACAAAACCTAATCTCCTTTTATTATTTTGTTGTTGCTGTTTTGATTGACCCCTAATGTTTGCAGGATCCCTGAGATGTTTCACCTCCCTAGAGGAGGCTTTCTTTGCCTCCAGGACCATCCAAATCAGTCATCAAATTTAAGGGAACCGAGCTTCATCATCCAGGCTCCAATCAGAGTGCTGTGTGCTCTCTTCATCGAAAGTTCTTCAAATCACTGATTGATAACATCCTTCCCTTCTCTGGATATCTGATTTGATGAAGATAAGTATCATAATCTAGAAGTTTCTCAATTCTGGTGTCCTGACTTTCATTATCTTGCATGAGTTATTTTGTGATCATGATGATTCTTTGCATTATTGAATATCCTGCTAGTCTTTACATGATTTTGGGAATTTAGCCTACAAACCTAAATTATAAAAGTTATGAAAAAATTAGTTTACTATTTTTCTTGCATGTTTAGAAATCATAGAGTCATCCCGTATCAATTTTGGTATCAGAGCATGAGAGGATTAGTGTTGGAAAAAAAAAAGAGAAAAAAACAAAAAGATGAGAAAAAAAAATTGCAGCGAGCCTGACTCGACGGAGTCGAGTTTTTTCCATCCCAGGGGAATGATGGGGACATCAAAACCCATCCAGGTTTTTCTTTTTTATCCCAGATTTTATTTTTTTATTTTTGTAATTTTCTTATTCAACCTATTCCAATTATCCACACTATTCCCACTTTATCCATCTTTTAATCCTGACTTATTCTTCTATAATTCTGACCATCTACAACCTCAAGACTGTGACTAGACTCCCAATCTTTCACCACCGGTCCCAGATCTGCCATGCCCGACCATCGGCGACCCTCGACGACAGTCCACCTTCCCCCCGGCGACGATCTTCTCATGGGAATGCAGGAAAATCCCATCGGAACCGCCCATGGCTGTCCGCCCCTGCTGCTCCACCTGTGCCGTGCCGTGCCGCTCTCCCCCGGTCGCCGTCCGCCCTGCTTCTCCACCCATGCCATGCCACACCCCTCTCCCCCATGACGCCGTCTGCCCTTGCTGCTCCACCCATGATGTACCGCGCCCCCCCTCCCCTCCACCACCGGATGCCATCGCCACCTGTGCCATCGTGTGTTTCTCGTGCCGCCACCCGCCTCCCATCATCGGTGCCGGTGAAGACCACCGATTCAATCGAGATCGCCGGTGAAGTCCGCCCCCTGGTTTCCATCTATGGAGAAGAAGCTAGTGCACGAATGTGAAAGCTGCACATTCCTCAAAGCATGCGCTCCTCAAAGCACATGACTTTCAAAGCAGTCCAAAGATGGTGAAGCACGAATCCCAGAGCTGCACAATTTTCAAAGTCATACAGATTTCAGAGCAAGCATTGATCTTGGTGAATTCAGAGTATGCCTAATTTATTTATTTAAAATCTGGATGTTTGGACCAGTTAGGATGTTATTTAAATTAGTTTTAGATTAGGATTAGTTTGATTTTCCACCATATGGGGAGGATTGTGTTTTGTTTTCTACCATGTTTTCATGCTACAAACAAAGTAGGTTTGGGGTGTCACCTTTTATGAGCTGCATGCCTTGTATTCTTTACATGCCTTGTATTCTTTACTTGGACCCCAAGTTTTATAAGCCTGTATAAAGGCACCTCCTCTCTTGAATAATATATGAAGAATTATGAATTTTTGAGAAAAGAGCATTCTTGGTTCTGCCTCCATTAGGAGTGGGCATGAGGCCCATCTTTCATTCACCTGCGGGTGTCGAGGGGTGTGAGACCCCACTGCCTTCACTTTCGATTATCGAGGGATGTGAGGCCCTAGTTATCTTCTTCCTCGTTGAGTCCCCTCTATGATCTTGTAGCTTCTTCTTCACGGCCCCAGGTAGCGACATGGGTGGGATGCCCCAGGCTCCGCATGTAGTGTGATGGGTGGGATGCTCTAGACTACATGTAGTGGGGTGGGTGAGATGCCCTAGAGGTGCGACGTCTCTCCATGAAAGTAAGTCCCAAGTCAATAGAGTATCCATCATTCTTTTCCCTACATTTTTTTTCCACCTTCTTGACCCTAATCACAGGAGACTTCTCAGCACTCCAATGATCCTCTTAGCCCCCCCTTTGTCCCGCATCAGAGTTGGCTAGTAAAACCCACTTTGTAGCACCTTCGCTATAGTTTTACTTCTACTAAAGTGTGCCCCACTGGTAATAGAATGACAAAAAGTAAGTATGCTTTTGAATTCACTCTCTTGAACACATCGTCTAATCACCTGATCTAAACAATACTTAAATAGTTCAGGTTCCTCCCAAAAATAATATTTAATCTACGATAAAAATCTATCCTTTTCTTATATTGGCTAGTAGGAAGGAACTTGTCCCGTTGCTAAGTAGTTAAAAATATGGACAAACTAGGAAAGACTACCAGAAGAAATTGAGAATAGTTGCTCATCAGGGAACCTATCTCTGATTATTTCTTTGTTGTATCCTACCAAGATCCTAGAAATATGATATGCTACCATATTTTTGGATCCCTTCTTATCTAAAATTTATAGATCAAATTCTTGTAATAGAAGGATCCATCTAATCAGTCTATGTTTTGTATCTTTTTTAGATAGCAAATACTTCATTCCTACATGATTAGAGTAAACTGGGACCTTAGACCCTAACAGATATGATCAAAATTGTTTCATGATAAATACAATTGTTAGTAACTCTTTTTTAGTAGTAGTATAATTTATTTGTGGATCCGAGAGAGTTTTGCTAGCGTAATATATTACATGTGGTTCTCGAATAAACCTCTACCCTAAAACTGCCCCTATAGCGAAATCAAAGGCATCGCACATGATTTAAGAAGGTAGGGTCCAATCTAGAAACTTAATAATTGGTGCAATAGTCAAAGCAGTTTGAGAATATCATAGGTAGCCAGACATTGTTTATTAAAATTGAAAGAATTATCTTTGGCTAGCAAATTACACAAGGGTCGAGAAATTTTACTGAAATCCTTGATAAAGTATCTATAAAAACCAACATGGACAAGAAAGTATCGCACTTGTCTAACCGAGGTTGGAGGAGGCAGTTTTGAGATTAGATTGACCTTAGCTTTGTCAATCTCAATCCCTTGCTCGGAAATAATATGGCCAAGCATGATTTCCTCATGAACCATAAAATGGCTCTTCTCCAACTTAAGACTGAATTCGTCTCCATATATCATTTCAGTACCTTAGTCAAGTTCTGAAGGCAATCATCAAATGAAGATCCAAACACTGAAAAATCATTCATAAACATTTCAAAAAACTGCCCAACCATATCAGAAAATATGGTCAACATACATCATTGAAAGATGGCTAGTGCATTACAGAGACCAAATGGCATGCATCTAAAGGCAAATATTCCAAAGAGGTAGGTGAAGGTGGTATTTTCCTGATTTGCAAGAAATACTGGAACTTGGTTATATCCCGAATATCCATCCAGCACATAAAAGAAACTCTGCCCTGCTAGCCATTCTAAAATTTGGTCAATAAAAGTAAGAGAAAAGTGATCTTTCCTAGTAATGGTGTTTAATTTTCGATAATCTACACACACTCTCCAACTAGTTGTTGTTTGAGTAGGAATTGATTAAATATTTTCATTCTCTATTATAGTAATACCTAACTTTTTAGGTACCACTTGGGTTGGATTGACCCATTGGCTATCCGAAATGGGGTAGATAATACCGGCATCAAGTCATTTTACCACTTCTTTCTTCATAACTTCTCATATATTTGGTTTAGTCTCCATTGCATGTCCCTATGTGGTTTGGCTTCAGCTTCATAGTGAATGTGATGCATGCAAACTAAAGGGTCAATTCCCTTAAGATCAGCTATTGTCCATCCAATTACTTCTTTATGTTCTTTAAGTATATCCACCAATTTATCTTCCTAATCAAATATTAGGATAGATGTAGTGATTACCGTAAGGGTATCATTGGGTCCAAGGAAATAATATTTTAACTCTGCAGGAAGAGGTTTCAACTCTAACAGTGGTGGTGCTTCTAAGGATGGTACTAAAGGGCTTGATTGAGTTGGTAATTATTCATATTTTACAATCCAAGGAGGAGTGGTGCTAAACCTAGGAAGCTCTAATAACATATTTAGCTCTTTGGCATATTCATCAACATCAAAGTCATCTATTCCAAAATGTGTTAGACATACCTGTAGAGGGTCTAAATCAAGCAAAATATGGAATTTCCTATCTACAACTTCCTCTACTAAGTTCACCTCATTAGGATCATATGTTGGTGGTCCTTGGGATGCGTTAAAAATATTCAATCTCATCTTTTGTTTCCAAAAGATACATCTATAACTCATATCCTACAATTTATACAAGCATTGGTAGTTGCTAGGAAGGGCATTTCAAGAATGATGGATATTTGGCTGGGGTTGCCATTGGATTCCATATCTAACACAATAAAATCAATAGAAAAGTAGAATTCATCTACTTTTACCAACACATCCTCTAACATTGCAAAAGGTACCTTAATAGATCAGTCTGGTAATTGAAAAGTCACTGCCGTGGGTTTCAAGTCTCTGAATCTGAATAAATCATACACTGAACTAGGAAGAAGGTTTACACTTACACCCAAATCTAGTAAAGCTTTCTTGATTGTGAGGTCCCCTATGATATAGAACATAATCGAGGTACCAGGATCTTTGAGTTTGGGTAGGGCTATTTGCTGAAAAATTGAGCTGGCCTGCTCAGTCAATTTGATCTTCTTTGGTACATGTGCCTTAGATTTTCATTTTTGTGTGCATAGATCCTTACAAAACATGGCATAGACTGGGACTTGTTTAATGGCATCAAGAAGAGAAAAGTTTATCTAGACTTGCTTGAATAGCTCAAGCATCTCATTCATTTTTAGACTCTTCTTATCCAAAGATAAAGGAGATTCTAAGGCACAAGGAAAGGGAGCCTTTAATATAAGTGCTTGGATAAGGGATTCCTTTTCCTCTTCACTATTTCTCTTCTCTAGCTTTGCCAATTCTAGCTTTTGAGTCTAGTTAAACTGGTTTAATGTTTTCCCACTCTAAGGGTTATGACTGATTTAGAATGTTATAGAAAAGTCTCAGGATCGATGGAGCTCTCAGTCATGTACTACCCTTTCAGGTTACAATGGGCTAACTAGGTAACTTACTTTCCTCCCTCCTACTGAAAGCTATAGCTAGCTGGCCTATCTGGGTTTCTAGTTTGGCAATAGATTGTGTGTGGGAGTGAAGGAGTTGGGTATTCATTTTAGCCCCATTAGTGCTTGGAGCACCTTCTCTGCGAAGGTAGGATCATGATTATTCAATGGAGGTTGTGGGGCACTCGAGTATTGCAAATATGATATGCTTCTAAAGTTGGTCTCCTGATGGTTAGGCCTAACTAATGATGCATTAATGACAGGTTGGGGTTTCCAAGAAAAATTTGGTTGGTTTTGCCAGCCAGGATTGTAAGTGTTTAAATATGGATCATTACCTGGTCTAGGAGCCATTTGGATTTGGGCATGATGGGCTTGTTCCTAAACAAGCTCAAACAATTGGTAAGTGGCTAGACAATCACCAATCAAAAGATTGGGATGAACAGATAAGACAAACATCAAGATTTTGATGAGGTGAGGAGGAAGTATTTCCAATTTGTAAGATTCGGTCAAGCTTTTGAGATAGTTCATCTACCTTTGTATAGATGTCTATAGAATGACCTACTTCATACATTCTACCTCTCTTAGATCCTATGAAAGGATCTTTACGGGTAGCAGATATGTGATGCAAGAAATTTTCACTTCGAGTTTTAAAAAGTTTGCATGCCTCATGTTCATTTTTGAGCATGAATATTCCTCAACATGAGGCATCAACCATTTGCCAGTGCCTTTCTGACAAACCATCATAAAAGTACTGGACTAATTGCCATTTAGGTATAACATGGTGTGGACATTTCCTAATCAATTCTATCAATCTCTCCCATGTCTCATGAAGTATTTCTTCATCTAACTAGAAAAAACTAGTTATGGATTTTCTAATTTGATTTGTTTTTCCTATCGAAAACTATTTTTCAAGAAATTCCCTCTAGAGTTGATCCCAAGTTGAAATTATAACAATATCTAGAGAATTCAACTAGTACTTGGCCTTATCTTTTAGGAAAAAAGGAACAACTTAAGCCTAAGAGCATCATCGAAGAAATTTTGAATCTTGACAGTCGAACATATTTTGAGAAATTCATCTAGGTGTTTGTAGGGGTCCTCATTTGCAAGTCCATAAAAAGATGGTAACATCTGAATTACACTGGACTTGATTTCATACTGCTCAGCCTCTACTGGAGGTATCTGAGTACAAAAAGAATAGGTATATTTAGAAGGAGTGAAATACTCCTTCAATTATCACGATGGATCAATTTCTTAATTGGGATCTATAGTACGTGATCTATTTGCTCTACAAGTTCTATCTATCTCAGGATTTCGATGACCTAGCATACACCCTACAGTAGTACTTTAAAGCAAACAGCAGTTCAATTTCTTTATTTTTTAAATTTAATTAAACAAAATTGGAAGAATGAGAGGAGGTCTAAAGGAAAAAATCCTAAGAGAGTCCTAGACTAAAAAGAAGAGAGAGTTATTTTAATTAACTTTTTTTTCAAACAAGTGACATAATCAAAATCACTTCTATCTCGGGGTTAACCTGAATCTTGATAGCTCCTAACTGTTCCAAGGTTACCTTCAAGCACTACAAGCCCAAGACCAATTAACTGACTCGGCCAGGTAAGTATAAGGTTGGTAGGGGTCCCCCTATTGCTTGCCTTAGATATAATTAAAATTAGCTAGGTAAGCAAATGAAACCAATTAAAGAACCATCTTCCTTTGTGCTCGTGTCCCTAAACCACTTGCCTTAGACACTAAGTAATTAACTAAACTAACCTAGTCCAACTCTAAGGTTCCCTTATCATATTGAGCTCGAAATTCTTAGGGCTGATGTCTAATTAATTTTAGTAGTTAAGGTCTGGATCAATGCACATGCAAGGGGATAATTTGTGGGCTAAGAAAGGGTGATGAACTCCCTACCTTATCTGGTTAATGGGTTTATACCCTTAAAGTAAATTATAAAGGGATGAATGCAACAAACAAGATGTCCAAATTTAGAGTTATCACACAAACAAAATTAAACTAGTTACTTTTTTTTTTAAAATTAGGTAGTTAAGTCTCTAATCTCCTAATAAGTTATGAGGATGTCAAGATTTTAAAATTTCTTTATATAATTTTTTTATATTTTTTAAAGTTTTTTTATGTTTGTTCAATCCTTTTTTATCCTAAGACAACTGTTCAACATAACATAAAGTTATGCCAAAATAACCTTATATCAGAATACGTACAATTAAAAAAATAATAAGTATTATTTTTTTATTAATTTTTTGATTTTTGATTTTTTTTCAAAATAATACCAAAAATTATTGGCAACAGTGCCAAAAATCTGGTGTGCTTCGCTATGCATCGATTTTAATACCTTAATTCTACTGTTCTTAGGTAGAGTAGCTGGAGTAAGGATCGAATCTATAGAGACTTTTGAGCTATTTTAAAAAATACACAATATAATAAAAGAATTCACAAAGAATATAATCAAGATATAATCTATCTTAACAAGAGTATGGCCCATACCATTAGATCATGGCCCATCCCTTTTAGGAATAGGTCAGTCAAAGATTATAAGCAAAAAGAATTTTTTTATTTATTTAATAACATTAAACAAATACAACTCATAATAAACTAAAATAATTTTTTTAAAAAAAACATTCCTCTTCCCTCAGATCAAGCTTCCCATGAAAACTCGATAGAGATTGGAAGGTGGAGCAGCATCACCAGGATAGACTGGGAAGGTGGAGACCGAGATGCAGTGGAGACCGGGGAACCAAAATGCGGTGGAGACCGGGGAACCAAAATGCGGTGGATACTGGGGATGAATACTATGTTAGAAGGGCAGTCGAAAGAGTGGATGGGAAAGCTGATGGGAGCTTGGAAAGGTAGATGAAACAGAGAGGTTATAAAAGTGGAAGAGATTGAGAGTAATGGGTGAAGTGCGGAGAGGTTGATTTATCGAGCAAAGAATAGAAGGATCAAGAGATGGTCGAAAGATTTTAGAGGCGAAAAGTAATGCATTGTGCCCACATGGGAACCATGTCAGTTTCCATTGCTATCCACCTCAACAACCCCCAGTTTCTTATCCTTCTCACCTGCTTCGGTTATGCATCACAATCCATAATCTTATCCTCGCACCTGCTCAACCATCATGCCTATTTTTTGTGATTCCATTCCAACCATCTCACCTTGATCGAGCTTCTTCCAATTTCTTTTCCTATTCGGACAATACTGGTCTACCTCTCGACAGTTTAATAGCATCTTGGACTGAACCACGGGAAGGGTGGTCTGCTATAGGGATGGAGGAGCAGCTTGAGATGATGTGTAGTGAACAACAGAATGCATCGTGGCTTGAAATAAACAGGGGGGACCAAGAGGGTGACTGGTCTGTAGGGTGAACGAACTAAACATAATGCATGGTGGCTTGGTGGCGGGGATCTTAGGATCAAGAGGATGACCAGTGGTGTAGCAATGGCAATGGATGAAAGATGAAGAGAGTTGATACCCAATTGCCATGGTGGAGGTGAGTGAAGGATGGTTGGCGATGGGGAGCTCCTCTGGTGGCTTCTCTAGTAGCAGACTGGTAGCAATGGTGTGAAGGTCTCGGCCAGAAAGAGAAGAGGAGATAGTGCAATGATTTCGGCTTTCTCAAGGTGATCGACATTGGTTTTGAAGTTGGAACAGAGCTTAGGGCAATTGGAGATAGTCTTGAGGCAGGGGGAAGATGTTAGCAACCGATGTCGACGGCAATCTTGAGCCGGTGAGGGGGCGACGATCATGGCGAAGAATGGCCGGATCTTGGCTCGACAGCAGGGGTAGAAAACGATGAAGAAGGAGATGGATAAATTGGGTGGTGGCTCAGACGATGATGGGATGCTTCTCTACATCTCTTCCAGCCATGGGTGACGTCTCGATGGTGAGGGGAAGTGCCGGTAGCTTGGGCAGCTGCGGGATGGTGAAGTTGGGGGCACGGTCGTGGAATGAGGAAGAACGGCCCCTATGGGAGGTTTCTCGACTGCTTTTCCGACCTAGGAGGCTTCTTCGGTAACCCCAAGGCCTAAATCCATCAGTGGTCCATGGCTCTAGTTCATGGACCATGGCCATGGCTGATCATGGACCGTAGGCCAATTCAAAGACCATTTGCCGATCCATGGTGGACCGGCTGCACCAAAATCTTTGTAATTCTTACTTAAATCTTCAAATTTTGATTCTGAGCTCATTTCAAATATGATTTGAATGTCGTTTTCACCGTTGGACTTCTAAAATTGAGCTCTTCACATTCAAAAAATTATTTCCTATAAAACACTACATAAAAGTATCAAATTTAATTAAATAAAGTTAGATTAATTAAAATAATTTTAATAATTATCAAGGTATAGTTTATAGGTAAGTACAGGTGTCCTTTAACTAATTTGTATAATTATTTTATCTTCTATACAATTGAATAAATACTTTTAATTTTTTGTTATTTTTTATTTGATTTTCTAAATTAATTATCTATAGGTGGGATGGATCATGATCCTAACACGTTATGGTCCATGCTCAATATAGATAATTAATTCTAGGATTTTTATTCATTTTTCTTCTTAGAATCTGTTCAACTCAATCATTGGATAGCCTATACTTATGGTATGAGCCATGATCCTAATAAGATATAGTTCATACTCGGTAAGATAGCCTATGCTAGGGATTAGTTTGAAAGATTCCAAAATAATTCAAACTTTGATTATTTAGATTAGAACAAATACATGATTTATGTTTGTGATTACCTGGAAACTTAAAGACATCCTTTATCATATAAACTTCTCGATCTCATATTTAGTTTTAATTGATTAGTTCTAATTAAACAATCATCTATATTTTAAGAAAAACCTAAAATATTTATTTATTTCTTTACTTTTTTTATAAAAAAATTGTTCTAGATCCCCGAGGATACGATCCCTACTCATCCTAGCTATTATAGTGAGTTAGGTTTTATTTTTGACCGCTTACGATAGCGATCAAATTTTGGCACCGTTACTGGGGATCTAGGCATAATTGTTTTATGAAAATAGTAAAAATAAAATCTAGTTTATGTTTGTCATTGCTCTCTTTAGTTTTATTGTCTTTTTTATTTTAGTTGCCTATTTTTTATATATGTCCTTATCTTCTTGTTTGCATATAAAAATCTCACTTTCCTTCATTTTATAAATTAACTCTAAACCTAATTAACCTTCTCTTTTAATTAAACCATCTTAAATAACCTAAAAGAAAATAAAAGACATCTTTCCGTAAAATATAATTAATTTAAAGACACAAATAAGAAATCTTAAAAAACTTTCTAACCTTTTTAGACACCTTGTTTGATTTGCATTTCATTCTCATAAAATATCTTAAGGGTACAACCCCTAAACAACATAAGGTGGGGATTTCATCACCCTTCCTTGGCCCATAAACCACCACCCTTCAATCTGTATAACCTAAGTCTTTTAATTAAAATCAATTAGATGTTGGCCTCAGGACATTCAAGCTCACTAGGATAAGGCTTTTGAAATAGTTGCACCAAGTCAAGATTGGTTGATCAGTTGGTATCTAGGAAAGGAGATCAAGGATGATATAGCCCTGAAAGAAGATAGTTTTTAATTGGTTCTGTTGACCGACCTAGCCAATTTATTTGGTATCTAAGAAAGCAATAGGGGACCCCCACCAACCTTACCATTACTTGGCTAGTCGATTAGCTAGTCTTTGACTTAGAGGACCCAAGATGGTCTTGGTAGTTAGGAACTGTCTAAACATAGGCTAACCCTAGGGAAGAAAGTCCATGTTTGATAACTTGTTTGCTAGTGAGATTTTAATCTAATTAAACCACCCTTCTCTATCATCTATAAATTTAGGATCCTCTAGGTTCCTCATCTTTAAAATTCTCCTCTCATCTATCCCTTCTCTCTTTTCTTTTTTTTCATCTATAATAAATTAAAATAATAAAAAAAATTATGTTAAGATAAAATGATGATTGGTCAGAAATAGTCTAAACCATATAAGATTACAAGATCATAGATTCTTTTGAACGATCCAAAAGTCAAATAGATTATTGTTATCCAGATCTTATTGAATGATGTCAAACCCTACAAGATATTAGTACATGATTGACTCTGTCTGACCATCTAAAATTAGATCCCAAGATAACAATTCTATGAATCGACCACAACATATTGACATACATCCTAATTTTATTAGATTCGAAGATGCATACGATCATACAAGGAAACCTAAAGAAACTAAAATGACATCTTTGATCCATAGGATTGAGGAAGTCCTAGAATGTAAAGGATATATCCAATTTTCAGCACCTGTGCATGGCATGTGACGCAACAAATCACCTGTGCATGGCATGTGACGCAACAAATCATGTTGTAGAAGAATGTCCTTGATGTATTCAACCCAAAATAGGTTTGCACAGGGGAGTGTAGCCAACGATAGATATATAACTCAACCTTATGCACTAACCTATAACTCAGGGTTTGGACATCATCCTAATTTTGTGTTGTCACAAGATGCAACACCAAGAGCCCATAGTTTTGACTAGCCCTACCAAGGCCTAGGCAAGTACTTAATAATCAACTAGATTTAGACCTTCAAGAAAAATCCAGTCCCCTAGAAAAAGCCCTAGAAGACTTTGCTAAATCCCGTGCTGTCCTTAATGCTATAATTAAGAGTACTAATGCTACCTTAAATAGTTTCATGCAAACCACAGGCCAACATATAACTCCTAGCACCCAGACTATTACCCATTTGGAGATGCAATGGAAACTATTAGCCATGGCTACTAGTGAAGAAGAGCTACCTAGTAAACCCAAGAGTGACCCTAAGGGACAATACCTAGCTAGAAGCTTTAATATCCCTATAACTATCCCTAATCAATTAATTATAACTCTCATGAATGAATTGGTCATAGAGCAATCCTGTACACCCGAAAAGACCAACCTAGATAATTCAACTAAGGTAGAAATATATAAAGAGAAATCAAAATGGAGGGATGAACTACTTCCATCATTATCCAACTTACATGGTCCCAATCTTAAGTGCCTTAGAATCGTCCATTATTTTTAATGGGAAGGAAGAATAAATAGGTATAATGATAGAATTTATGAGACTTCCCAAGTTTCACAAATGCATAATATAATAGAGGAAGTCATGCTTATTATTTTTCTCCATGATTCATTAAACCTTAGTCTAGCTAACTTTGAGGTGGATGATCTTAATGTAGAGGGAAAAACCCTAGAAATGAATGACCTAGTAGAAACAACCTACCCCAACACTACCCCACTTTGGATCAAGAAATATGAGCCATCACCTAATCCCCCAACAGCTCCCTTGTTAGAATCACCACCTGACCTAGAATTGAAATCACTTTTTGTCGCATCTATCGATACTTTACCAGTAATATGTAATCAGGAATCTCAAATTGTAGGTGTTTTAAAAGCACATAAAGAAGCTGTTGGATGGGGTATTGCATATATAAGGGGTAACGACTTCAAAACTTTTATATCTGATTTTTCTATATTTGGCACTACTTTCATAGACTGCCTCCTAAATTTATCTATAGTATTGAAATAATGTATGAAGACAAAGTTGATATTGATTAGAAAAAAGTACAAATTATAGATCAGAAAGGGATTATGCCAAGATTTAAATTATTAGCTGAACCCCTCATGACCTTGGTAAAACCTTTACCAATGAAAGAAGAGGCATCAAACAGGGATCCTGAAGTATTCCCTTGGCACATCAATTACATAGATCTAGTTCCCTTTGAATCTTGATTAGTACTTAAATTATATTTAGATTTAATTATAAAGAAAGAATTGTTAGCTATCAAAAAAATAAATCACTTAATGGTCCCATGCAGGAAGTACTTTGAAGCTGAACTCGAATCTTGTTGGGAATTACAAACCCATATCAAGATTCAGGAAGGAATAGGATAAGAACTCTAAGAGATCTAGCTAAAGATGTTAAACTTAACACTTGTTGGGAGGCAACCCAATATTTTTACCAATTCTTGCTTTAGTAATTTTTATTTTTGTAGGAAAAATGGACCGCTCCTTTCAGATGCACTTGGCAATACATAATGCATATTTAGTCCAGGTGGTACCTCTTCTTGTCTTACTTTCATGTCTTAATTTTTTTTTACTCCATTAAGGATAATGAAAATTAAGTTGGAGGATGAGGAAAAATCTTTTTAAAACTATTTTGAAAAGACTTTGAAAAATTTTGGAGAAGATTTTTATAAATCATATACCATGAAGGAAATTTTTGAGCAAAATAGACTAGGAAAAGGGTAATAGAGTTAGACAGTATTTCCTAATTACTATAGCAAGTTAAGAAGTAGACTAGGTGGTCAGACTTTTATAAATCATTGCACATACACACGGACAAGGTAAATTTGGTATTAGCTGTAAGGTCAATTGAAGATTCAGTTATTACTGAAAAATTGGTAATTGATATATACCCCCCATTTTAATTGAATTTGAGAAAAGGGCAACCTGCTTGAAAAAAAAGAAAAAAAAAGACAAGTTCTAAATATTGGTTTCCTACCAAGTAACCAGGTACCTTCACCTAAATAAGCATTGTTGTTTGCATCAAAATGTGGGCAGTGTCAAGATATTTCTAATAAAAAAAATTCAAGTAGTTTGAAAGCTATCTCAGCTTATGTGCTTAATTTGGGAGTGTATAGAAAATTGACCAAAGTAGATGATAAGTGAATATACAATTATTTTTTACAAGCTAGTACCAAAATACTAAAGTTAGCCATCACAAACACAAATGCTATGGACCTTTGGATGAATTCTAAGAAAGTTCTCAATAACTCTAACTACAAAATTTACTTTGAAAACATAATACTTAATTAGTGATACTAGCTAACTTCTTTTAACATTAATCCTATATCTAATTTTATAAGGGAGGATCTTAATGACACATGGTTAAATATTAATTGCATTTCTAAGGAACTAGTAATGAATAAGTTGGGGGGTTTGATAAAGCTATTAAATATCCTAATTTAAATATTAAAATAAATATTAATTGATCTATATTTATTAAGAATTGATACTTTTTATTAATATTTTATAGAAATGGAGTCCATGGATGGAAAGAGCTTAATTTTTAGAATCTAACGGTATAAATGATACTCAAATCAAAGTTCAAACGGGCCTAGAATTAATAAAAAAACTAATATAATTAAGTTTTGCATGGACTTTAAAGTAGTCGATCAATGGTGGACTGGTCGCTCTGGTTACAAAATGAGAGAAGGGTCCACAGCAGCCATTGATGTCGGTCCATGGCTCAAAGCCATGGACCGGGGAGGGATTTTGGCCACCATCTGCTTTGAAATGCCATTCCTTGTCACCTCCCTCACCACCGAGAGCTTCCTCACGGTTCGAGAAGCCATCTACCATTGTTGATTGCCCCAAAACCACCTCCCTCAACCATTACCTTCTTCCCTCTTCTACCACCACCCATCAATGCTTATTCATTGCCACCGAGGTTGCCTGATGCTAGAGAACCTCCTGAGAAGCCATCCATGGTTGGAACACATGCTAGAGACCAGCCACCATCTTCTTCCTTCAATCAGCTACCCAACAGCATCCTCCTCCCTATCCCGAACACCCATCATCACTATCCCACTGCTAGTAGTGCCACCGCCATCCTTCTCCCTATCCCAAGATCACCACTATTGGCCATCATCTTTCCTCACTAGTCCATCACCATCCCCCACTATCCTCCTTTGTCATCTAGTCACCCTGCCACCATGCAAGCCACCGGCTAGTCTTTTCTCAATCACATTGTCACGTTCACCACTGTCGTAGTCCATTTGGGACCAAGAGAAGCCAAAGATTCAAATCCAAATTGGAGGAGTCTTTAGGGATCAAGGATTCAATCCGAAAGCATTCCAAGCTTTGGTGCCCATCAAATTGCAAATCGGATAGCTGAGATTAGTTTTCACGATATATGGTTGATTTTGATCTAGATTGACTCCAAATTTGATCAAGAGAAAGCTATTGATGAGCTCTATAAAAGGAGGACCCCAAGCGATAGTTTGGGCATTAGTTCTTATAGCAAAATTTTATTTTCTTTTATAGTTTAGTTTTAAGTTTTGAAAGAGAAGGAGAGAAATAAAGAAAAAGAGTTCTTCAGGAAAGGAGGTACAGTGACAAAGCCATAAATCTCTAAGATGTATCCTGGAGCCATACGTGACTTAGGTGCGGTTTGTAGGGAAGTATAGGTATCCTTTTATTAATTTATGTAATTATTTTATCTTTTATATAATTGAATAAATGCTTTTAATTTTTTTTTTTTATTTGATTTCCTAAATTAATTATCTATAGATGGGATGGATCATGATCCTAGCAAGATATGATCCATGCTTAATATGAATAATTAATTCTAGGATTTTTATTTACATATCTTGTTAAGATCTGTTCAACTCAATTATTGGATAGCCTATACTTGTGGGACGGGCCATGATCCTAATAAGATATGGTTCGTACTCGATAGATAGCCTATGCTAGGGATTAGTTTAAAAAAAAATCTAAAATAATGTGAACTTTGATTATTTAGATAAGAACAAATACATGATTTTATGTTTGTAATTACTTGGAAACTTGAAGATATTCTTTTATCATATAAACCTCTCAATCTCATATTTAATTTTAATTGATTAGTTCTAATTAAACCATCATCTTTCTTTTAAAAAAATCTAAAATATTTATTTTTTTCTTTAATTGTTTCATGGAATAATTATCCTATATCTCCAAGAATATGATCCCTACTCATCCTAGCTATAGTAGTGAGTTAGATTTTATTTTTGACCACCTACGACAGCAATCAAGCCCAAAGGCTATAGTGCCCATGGCTCCAAGTGACCGACCTTTGATTGGTCATAGCCTAAAGGCCACTCAGCTCCCATGGCTTCAAGTGATCAACCCCTAATTCGTTAGAGCCCAAAGGCTATTCACCATTCATAGCTCCAAGTGATTGACCCTTGATCGGTCAGGGCCCAAAGGCCATAGCATCCATGGCTCTAAGTGATCGATCCTTGATCAGTTAGAGCCCATAGGTTATTTAGTATCCATGGCTCCAAGTGATCGATCATTGATCGATCAAAGTTCAAAAGCCATTCAATGCCCATGGCACTAAGTGATTGACCCTTGATCAGTCAAAGTCCAAAGGCTAATTAGCACCTATGGCTTCAAGCAATGATCCTTGATTGATCAAAGCCTAAAGGCCACTGAGTGCCTAAGCCCCCTAGTAACCTTTGATCAATCAAAGCCTCAAGGCCACTCGGTGCCCATGCTCAAGTTACTTTCAATCAATCAAAACCCCAACTTTCCAATGACCCTTGGTCGGTCAAAGTCTTAAGGACCTTTGATCAGTCCATAAAGAACTCATCTCTACTATCACCTGATGCTATAGTGATCTATGATTGATCTAGTGACCGTCAATCAATTCCAAATAATAAGGAACCACCCAATCATTCAAAAGAAATGAGAATATTCAAATTACTAAAAAGAAAAAAGTGAAAATAAGGATTCCATTGCATTATGTTAAAAGTGCTCAAAGGCTATAAAAGATAGTTGCTGAGAACTAAACATGCAGAAATAAAATAAATTTTTTTATAAGGTGTTGGGGCAAATGTGGTGCTCCAAGTCTTGAGAGGAGTCACACATGATGTTTCTAGGACTAGGAGTGAGTCTAGGATGAGTCCTAGATGTTAGACTAAGTTTTTTGGTCAGTTTGGACATTAGAGTTTGCTCAGTTTTGGTTTGAGTCAGCTCTAATGGTTGGCACGACATGGCAGTAGGAAAAAGTTTCATGGAGAGTCGGCTTGGTATTGCTGCGAGTCGGCTCGATTGCTAGCAAGTCAACTCAGTTCTGAGGGAGTTAGCTCGGTTACATAGAAAGGTGAAACAGTGTTCTAGAACAGCTGACTCGAGGTCTGAGAGTCGACTCATCCAGAGTGCTATATGCTGTAAGGATTTGACTCATGGGGTTCGAGCCAACTCAGATAATGAGATTCTTTGAGTCACGTGTTGCCACGCTAGAAAGTTTTTGGAGGTGTAGGTCCTTTGTGATTGATGTGTATATATATGTATCCGGGGATGGAGATGAGCCATGGAGGAAGAAGCCTTGTAACCTCCCAAGGAAACCGACCAAGAAGGCAAACCCTCTTTTCTTCCAGATCTTGTTTTTCCTCCTCTCCCACTCTCCTTGGTTCTCTCTCGTCTGTACAGCCCCATGGGGGCGCACCTTCATGACGAGAGTGGATGGCGTGCTCCATCTCTTCCTTGATCGTGAGTTTTCTTTCTGCCATGATGGCGTCAAGAACGATCCCAGGTTTCTGTAGAGCAATCTTGCTCCAACATTTGGTATCAGAGCCGATCATGATGCGATGGCATGAAGGAAGAGCTGAAGAGGATGTCATGATGATACGACATGTAGATCTTTGGTGGTGAGATCTTGAAGAGGTTGATGATCTCGTGGTGTAGATCTCTAGTGTCGAGATCTAGAGATGAGGGCCTACTTTCCTTCCTGGAAATAGAGAGAGAAGTATCCGTCGGTGGTGCTGGTCTGGGCAGAGTACTAGTGGAGAAGACTTGAGAGTGTCACTTTCATCGGTCCCGAAAGCATCGTGATGAGGATCCAGTCCTCATTGTAGAGATGGAGAAGGTCTAGTGAAAGAAGAGGCCACTATAGGTGCTACATGCCAAGCACGAGGAGATCATTACACGGGTTCATCGGTTGCAGGGCTCAGCAGAAGGGCTCGGTGGATGGCGCGGGCTCCATGGATGGGCTCAGGTTCAGGCTCGTCGGTCATAGGGTAGAGCAAAGGCTCAGGCTCGATGGAGAAGATGACAGCAGCATAGGCTCGTCGATGCTGAGTGTAGCAAAAGCATGCTGAACTCGTTGGTCCTGATCGGAGCAGATCGGGCCAGGCATGGCGGTGGGCAGTTCATCAAAGGCGAGGCTCAGTGGTGGGAAGTTGCCAGAGGTGATGCACGGTCTTGATCGAAGTAGATCAGCCATGACACGATAGTGGGAAGCCATCGATGGCATGGCATGGGGTGCGGCCAGCCATCGGAGATGCGACAAGGTGGTGTATAGTCGCCAGAGGTGCGGTGCAGTGGCTGGAGGTGACAGCGGTGGCCGAGAGAGGCTGTGGTCCACATATCTCTATCGTGGACCGACAGCAATGGTAGCCATAAACCAAGATGTTGTGCATGAACCTTTGGATTGGTTCATGGTGGACCGACATCTCAAACACCTCTGATCTGAAATATGTGTTGACTGGATTTTTGATGATTCTGGGCTCATTTGAACTCTGATTTGAGCCCCATCTATGTCATTGGATTCCATTTTTTGAGCTCTTCATGTTGAGCTAGGATTGATCTGGTGAAGGAATCAGATCATAATTGATGTGTATGTGAAGATCATGGTGCAGCAACCATGTGTGCGGGTAGCATGAGCAGGATGGTTCCATCTTTGGCTCTCCTAGGTGGACAGAGGTTCATGGTATTAGGAGCAATGCGGAGGTCTGCTGGTGGAGTAGATCTCACCGAGGATGATGGATCTGATGGTGCAGGAGCTCAAGATGGTGGTGCAGAGCTAGGATCCTGTGCTACAGAGCAGTGGCAGGTCGAGTGATCTATGATTTAGAATAAATGGAGTGATACCCATCGAAGATCTTCAGAGCATGAGTGGTAGCTCTATCAGTAGTGGACCAGGCTCTTGGTCACTTTGGAGGAGAGCGATCGATAGTACTCCAGCTACATTGATTATGATGGAGATGTACTTTATACATGGGTGTGGTATCCTGCATGGTTGGAGATGGGTCTTGAGAGACATATATCTCAAGGAGATTGGAGTACATCAGTAGAGGTGATACCAGAGGTAGCTCAGGGAGACAGGAGACAGTCTTAGGGAGCATCGGGGATGTTGGGCAGTCTGGAGTGTCCTGGTATGGCGGTATTGGCCTAGGGACAGAGACTGGAGCTAATGGAGATGGCAACTCAGAGAGACTAGGGACAGGTCACAAGGAGCTCTAGGGACATCATGCAGCCAGGAGACAAGCTGGGACATAATGGAGCAACCAGGTGGAGATGGTTGCTGGGTTCAGTTACTGGGATAAAGGAGATGGGATGAGCTCCTATGTTTCGAAGATTCCTACAAGGTTGCAGAGTATCCAAAATGGTCTCAGAGAGTTTTACGATGATACGAAGGGTCTGAGGAGGCAGTGATGGTGTATCGAGGTGCAGGGTACCAAGCAGTGAAGCATTTGGAGGTTGACCTCGATGGGACTTCTGTGGCATCAGGTAGACTTTGGTTTCAAGTGGAGCACTAGTTGAAGGTGTCTTCACAATTGGAGAGAGAGCTTTGGCACAAGTTCAGAGCAGTAGGTGCCGGGGAGGTGCTGGGATACTAACCAGATCCTAGCACAAGTACCAGGGATACACTTAGCCAAGTAAAGCAGAGTGTGTAGTGATTGGCATGGCTTTATAGAGATTGCGTCAAGTGGAGCTCTGGGTGCAGCGAGTGCCGATTTAGGATCATTGCAGGTCTTTCCAGGAAGTCCAGGGTGAGTGATCCAGCTGCTTTGCAGAAGGGAGCCTATAATAGATATCTCAAGTTGGTGCTATGGAAGAGGTACAGGTTGGTTCCAAGGAACTTGTACTGATCTTCAGCTGAGGGGGGTGATCATCCTAAAGGCCTCCTAGGGAGCTCAGAAGCTGAAGAGGCCTGACATTAGTGTCTGACATTGGTATTAGGTTTGCACAGCTGTCTAGGTGTACTGCGGAAGCATGGGTTGGTGTTGAAGTCATGGGGACAGAGCAGGAAGACATCAGTTCAAGGTCAGGAGTGCGGTGGAGCACCAGTCTCAGGAGTTGTGGAGCACGGGTTGATGTTCCAGTTAGGGAGGAGAGGTGACTTCTACGAGAAGATGTCAGCTCTAGAGATAGCAAGAAGGGTACAGACAGTCATGTGGATCTTGTCAAGACCTATAGCACCAAGGTGAAGATTGTTGGGGCAAATGTGGTGCTTCAAACCTTTAGAGGAGTCACACATGATATATCTAAGGCTAGGAGTGTGTTCGGGATGAGTCCTAGATGTTAGATTGAGTTTTTTGGTCAGTCTAGACATTAGAATCGGCTCGATTCTGGTTTGAGTCAGCTTTAATGGTTGGCATGGCATGGTAGTAGGAAAAGGTTTTATGGAGAGTCGGCTTGCTACTGCTACGAGTTGGCTCGGTTACTAGCGAGTCAACTAAGTTCTGAGGGAGTCAGCTCGATTTCATAGAAAGGTAAAATAGTGTTCTGGAAGAGCCGACTCAAGCTCTAAGAGTCGACTCGTCCACAGTGCTTCTACTGCAAGGAGTTGACTCATGGGGTTCGAGCCGACTCAGATAACGAGATTCTTTGAATCACGTGTTGCCATGATGGGAAGTTTTTGGGGGTGTAGGTCCTTTGTGATTGATGTGTATATATATGTATACAGGGATGGAGATGAGCTGTGAGAGGAAGAAGTCTTGAAACCTCACGAGGAAACCGATCAAGAAGGAGAACCCTCCTTTCTTCCAGATATTGTTCTTCTTCTTCTCTCCCTCTCCTTGGTTCTCTCATGTGTGTTCAGCCCCATGGGAGCATGTGGTGGGGACACCAAGATCATACACAGATCACTAAATTCCATTTGGTTTACTGATTAGGATTTTTAGAACCTTAGTCATGTGTCACAATTTTGTAACAAGTAGAGTGAGTCCTGTAATAAGTTGAGACTAGTTGATTATGTCTCAACCCGAGTCTAGTATTGAGTCCTGTATTTCAATACAAGTCTAGTATTAGTCTAGTTCATATACAAGAGAAGAGGATATCCTATTTTGGAATCCCACCAGGCCTCATCCAGGAGTTAGAGGCCACTACAATAGCTTATTGGACCTTATTGGACACCCCAAGGTCCAAGATCCTTCCATATGCCCTAAATGCCCTCCATATCCTCTCCAGATACCAGAGCATATTCCCAGACCAGGGCACCCATGATTCCAGAGGTCCATCTGCACCCCAGCCTAAAAGAAATCAGCCCAGGCACCATGCCCAAGCTCATAAGAACCAAGATTCCAGGTATATTCTAGCCCAGATCCAAGATTCCAGGTATATGCTAGCCCTGGCATCCCAGGCTTCCATGAGGCTCAAGCCCATGCACCCAAGCCCTCTTGGCCAGCCCTTGCTGCACCTTGAAGCACAACATGCCAACAAGAGAGGCATCCCAAGTGTGTTGACCGGTCCAAGGAAGGAGGAAAAATCCAAGTGGAAGTAGGAAAACAAGTTTTTCTTTCTTTCAACTATATACTCCTAGTTTTAAGTTAATATTGTTGTCCTTCTCCCATTCAAAGCTTGTAAACCTATCCTAACTGGGAGAGAACTACAATCCTAGTAAGGAGAAGGCATGGAAACTCTATAAATACCCTATCCCTCCTCCTCTTGTAATCAATCAACTCTTTTGAAATAAAACTCTGTTATTTTGGTATTCAGCTTCTGGTGTTCTGGTTTTTGGTTCTTTGGTTTTCATTCTTTGTTCTCTTGCTTGGCCAACCACCCTTCCCTGGAATTCTTCATGCCCTAGTAGCAAATCAAGCCTCCAAGTAGCAGCCATGTCCAAGAAGAGAAGCCATGAAGATGGCCGAGAATAAGAGCTTCTTCTTCTTCATTGTCATCTGCCCTTCTTGCTCTAATCTCTTTCCTTCTTGTTTCATCTTATTATTTTCTCTTTGTTCCTTTTTTTTGTACCTAACCTTGAAGGTTGCAGAGCCCCCGATATATTTCCCCTCCCTAGAGGAGGCTTTCCTTGCCTTCAGATCGGGTCCAGTTCACCTTCAAATTCGAGAACCAAAGGCTTGTTTGATGGGGATCCAGCCATCATCCGGGTATTTTTTCCTATTTTCTTAATTTTCTCACATTTTTTTATTTTCCTATTCCTGCTATTCCACCTATCCCCACTATTCGAGTTTTATTCTAGGTTTATCCCCAAGTTATCCTAGCCTTATTCCATCCCCTCCATCATTCTCCCGTGATTTTTTTAAAATGCCCAAACCCTAGCCTTCGACATGCAGGCCCCATATCCGGGCCGCCCGACCCCCGGTCGCCCCCACCAGACCGCCGCCGACGCTCGCCAAATCCCACCCTCGCCGGAAAAGCTGCCGCTGCCGCCCTACGCCCATGGAAGACGAATGGATATGGGAAGCGTCCGTCTGCCCACGTGCGGCCGTGCCGCCCTGCACCACTGCCATCGTCGGTGGGGCCCTTGCCGGCTCCCAAGGCCCCATGGCCCGTGGGAAGACGGACGGACAGGGCATCCATTCCCGTCGCCTGCCTCCATCGTCGCCTGCCTCCATCGTCGCCGGCCTCCGCCGCCGCCTGCCTGCCACCGTCCATCGCCAGCCCGCCGCCCGCTCGGTCGCCGGAGGCCAGGCCGGTGCCCAGGAGGTATCCCACAGCCATGGGAGAACAAACGGCACGCCCAAAATGCCATGCCACCCCCTGTGCCGCCACCCAGCCACTTGCCACCATCCCATCGTCTGGTCGTCCATCGCTCACCGTCCGCCGGCCCCGTACGCCGCCCGCTTCCCGGCCGTCCGTCGGTGCCCACCGGAGTTGGTTCGCTCCCTCTGTGCACATCCGTGAGGTGATTCTACATGCTTTCTAGAGCAGTCCAAGCAGCATGCTTTTCAGTGCAGATCATCAAGCCGACATGCTTCTCATAGCAGATCAGCACCACTTTTAATGCAACACAAATTTTAATGTAATTTATTTTCCTCTTTTAGTTTTCTTAGAGGCTAAGAAACTGAGGGTTTTGATTTTTCCTATATAAAGGCCCCCTCCCCCCTCTTGTAAAATGACTTTGATATAAATTTTTGAGGTTGTCCATTAGTTCTGGTTCTGGTTCTGGGCTGAGACTCGTTTGCCTTCGTTCCCTACTGTGTGGCTAATGGGTTCGTTGGGGGTGTGAGAGTCCTACTTTGTGGATGATGGGTTTGAGCACCTTAGTTATCCCCTATCTCATCTTCTTTATCCCCTCGTGTCCTTCGAGAGTCACCCTAGTGGCCTCTATGAGAGCCCTACTATATGGATGATGGGCTCGATGAGAGCTCAGGATAGCAGGTGCTTTGATCTCTCAAGATGGTAGCTATGTGCTTTGATCTCTCGGAAGGGTAGCTTTATGCTTTGACCCCTGTCTTTCTGTGTGCGCCTCCCCGTTTGAGTGAGTCCCAGGGCCATGAGTTCCAGTTCCCAATCTCCTATCTCCATCCTTCCTTCGCCACCTCCACCAAAGAAAATTGAAAACAAAAAAGATCAGCTATTTTAGGGTTTTAGTTTGAGTCTCCCTAGTCCCGGGAGGCTTCTTAGCCCTCCCACGGTCCTAGTTTGTTTAGTTCTTTCCCTTTCCTAAATAATCCAAGGTTACATCGATTCTCATCCCGCCTCAATTTTGTATTAGAGCGAGTTGTGGATTATGGTGTACTCCATTTTTCGAGCTCGACGGAGTCGAGTTCTTCGCGGTCGAGGAGAATGACGGAGATCCAGCCATCGTCCGGGAATTTTTTACCATTTTTTAATTTTCTTGCATTTTTTTATTTTCCTATTCCTGCTATTCCACCTATCCCCGCTATTCTAGTTTTATTCTAGGTTTATCCCCAAGTTATCCCAGCCTTATTCCATCTCCTCCATCCTACTCTCGTGATTTTTTTAAAATGCCCAAACCCTAGCCTCCGACCTGCCGGCACCAGATCCAGGCCGCCTGACCCCCGGCAGCCCTCGCCGGACCGTCGTCGATGCTCGCCGGCCCCCGCCCTTGCCGGAAAAGCTGCCACCACCGCCCCACACCCGTGGAAGATGAACGGACGTGGGAGGCATCCGACCGCCCACGTGCGGCCGTGTCGCCCTGCGTCGCTACCGCCGTCGGCCTGCTGCCCTCTGCCATTCTCGCCGCCTGCTGGTTCTCTCTCGGCCGCCGATAGGGCCCTCGCCGGTGCCCAGAGCCCCATGGCACATGGGAAGACAGACAGACAAGGCATCCGTTCCCATCGCTGTTCCCGCCATCCGCCTATGCCGCCACCTGTCGCCAGTCCGCCGGCCGCTCGACCGTTGGAGGCCATGCCGGCACCAAGGAGGTCTCCCACGGTCGTGGGAGACCAAACGACATGCCCAGCATGCCGTGCCATCCGCTGTGCCACCAACCAACCACTTATCGCCGTCCCGTAGTCTGGCCGTCCACTACTCGCTGTCCGCCGGCCCCGTACGCCACCCGCTTCACGGCCGTCCGTCGGTGCCCGCCGGAGTTGGTTCCCTCCCTCTGTGCACGTCCGTGAGGTGATTCCGCATGCTTTCTGGAGCTATCCAAGCAGCATGCTTTTCAGCACAGATTATCAAGCTGACACGCTTCTCATAGCAGATCAGCACCACTTTTGATGCAACATGAATTTTGATATAATTTATTTTTTTTTTTTAGTTTTCTTAGAGGCTAAGAAACTGAGGGTTTTGGTTTTTCCTATATAAAGGCCCTCTCTCCCCCTCTTGTAAAATGACTTTAATATAAAATTTTGAGGTTCTCCATTGGTTCTGGTTCTGGTTCTGGGCTAAGGCCCATTTGCCTTCATTCCCTACTATATAGATAATTGGTTCGTTGGGGGGTGTGAGAGTCCTACTTTGTGAATGATGGGTTCGAGCACCCTAGTTATCCCCTATCTCATCTTCTTTATCCTCTTGTGTCCTTTGAGAGTCACCCTAGCAGCCTCTATGAGAGCCCTACTATGTGGATGATGGACTCGATGAGAGCTCAGGATAGCTGGTGCTTTGATCCCTTGGGCAGGTAGCTATGTGCTTTGATCCCTCGGAAGGGTAGCTTTATACTTTGACCTCTGACTTTCTGTGTGCATCTCCCCGTTAGAGTGAGTCCCATAACCTATGAACCCATAACCCTTAGTCAGCCTGAGCCCAATAGGATTAGTACCCCTAGATATGAACCCAGTGTTAGTTCACTTTCTCTTAGTCAACGTAAACCCACTAGGATCAGTGCCCATAGTTAGAACCCTAGTATTAATCAAGAACCCCTTAGTCAACCCACCCATGCTACCCCAGTTATTAGCCAGATCTCCTTTAGCCAAACCCCTCCTACTACCCCATTGGTTCACCAGGATGACCAAGAAGAGGAGGTATATGAGGCTTATCCAAGTTTGGTAGAGGAGTATGAAGATAATGAGTCTATTGAAGATTTAGAAGAAGATACACCTATAGAAGACCCAGAATTAGTTGAGTATGACCAAACCCAGATAGAAACCAACCTAGAATTAGTTAAGTCAGAAGTCTAGTGCAACCAACCTAGTTCAACCATGGAGTCCAATCTAGAAACCCTCCTTAAGGCCATGATTGAATAGTTAACCCAGATGAACACCCAAAACCAAGCCCAGCTTGACCAGATGATCACCCAATCCCAAAGTCACTTTACCCAATCAACCACCCAAATCAACCAAATGACCCAAACCAACAACCAAGCAACCAATAGGCTTGACCAATTAACTAATATGTTAGACCAGGTAGAAGCCAATCCAGAGTTAGCTAACCCTGACCATACCCAACCTGTAGTGGAAGAATCATTACAGGAAGAAATCCATGACCCTGTGACTATAGCTCTACCAAAGGAGACTTTAGAAGAAAGCTCAATTATAGAACCTAGTCCTGAATTTCATGAGCCAAAAGAGTTTATTAAGGACTTGATTTTTTTAAACCAGTACCCTCAGGATGAAGTCACCTCTTTGATTCCACTTGATCTCTTCCCTGAAATCAACGACCCTTTCATCCATTATGCAAACCCTTTAAATATACCTCAACCCCTTAAGGTCAACCTCATTAGTGTAGGCCTCCTCCCTGAAACCCCTTCTTATCTCTTATTCTACCCGATCATTCCAGAACCTCCTTCTTACTTTCTACCCCACAAGACTAACCCTGAATCCACCTCGTATTTTTTGTGTTTTCTTGAGTTTTCTTGTATTTTTTTAATCATTCACCTGCATTTTATGGAGGTAAACATAATGCATACATTCATTGCACATGTTCGATTTGCATATTAATTCTAGCGTATCCTATGGAATTTGCTAGGAGTCCATAGTAAATTTTTATGTGCATGCCATGCTAGGATTAAACCTAGAGAGTCTATAGAGTGTTAGGTCATAACCCATAGAATCCAATAACTTTCCTTTGATAGGAATGTCTAGTCAAATCTATTAGGTGTTAGCCTTGAGTCCAATAAAGCCACAATTCTAATTCATCTATCCACACCTATACTAACCTCTGTACAGCATATGCATAAGGAAATTAGTCAAACATTGAACATAAGTAATGAACTAAATAAAAACTCGGCTAATTCTCGAAAGAAAGATAAAGATTTTTCTGTAGAGAATTACGTGATTGTAAAAGAATTTCATGCTCATGAAGCTGGCCCATTCAGAATAATTAAAAGAGTTGGACCCAGTGCCTATGCGCTTGAGATACCACCCAATTTAGGTATTAGCTCCACCTTCACTATCTCAGACCTTGTATAGCATAGGGAGCCAGTAGTGATACTTAGGGAGCACCTTGAGTCTATTCCTCTCTTTGAGAGTGAACCCACCCAAAAGTGTCAACATACAATTTGGCCAAATAGTGAGAAAAGGAGTGAGCGAATCCTAGATGATCAAGCCATCAATACCTAGAATAAATGCTATCAGAGGTATTTGGTCTGATGGTAAGGTAAGCTAGTATCTGAGGAATTGTGGAGCACTGGTGAAGATCTGCCATGCCTCAACCCAGACCCTCCTTGAGCAGTATGAGCACCAAATTGACCCTTACTCGATGGGGTCGAGTTCCTCTCATCCCGAGAGAATTGGTGGGGACACCAAGATCAGACACAGATCACTGGATCCCATTTGATTTACTAATTAGGGTTTTTAGAACATTAGTCATGTGTCACAATTTTGTAACAAGTAGAGTGAGTCCTATAATAAGTTGAGACTAGTTGATTGTGTCTCAACCCTAGTCCAGTATTGAGTCCTGTATTTCAGTATGAGTCAATTATTAGTCCAGTTCATGTACAAGAGAAAAGGATGCCCTATTTTGGAGTCCTATGAGGCCTTATCCAGGATTCAGAGGCCACTACAATAGCTTATTGGACCTTGTTGGACACCCCAGGGTCTAAGATACCTTCTAGATGCCCTAGACGCCCTCTAGATCCTCTCCAGATACCAGAGCATATTCCCAGACCAGGGCACCCATGATTCTAGAAATCCATTTACACCCCAGCCCAAAAGAAATCAGCCCAAGCATCAGGCCCAAGTTTATAAGAACCAAGATTCAAGGTATATTTCAGTCCAGAACAATGATTCCAGGTATATGCTAGCCCAGGCGTCCCAAGCTTCCAGGAGGCATATGCCCAAGCCCTCTCGGCTGGCCCTTGCTGCCCCTTGAAGCCTAACACGCCAACAAGAGAGGCATCCCAAGTGTGTTGATCAGTCCAAGGAAGGAGGAAGAATCCAAGTGGAAGTAGGAAAACAAGTTTTTCTTTCATTCAACTATGTACTCTAGTTCTAGGTTAATATTGTTGTCCTTCTCCCACTCAAAGCTTGTAAACCTATCCTAACTAGGAGAGAGCTACAATCCTAATAAGGAAAGGGCATGGGAACTTTATAAATACCCCACCCCTCCTGCTTTTGTAATCAATCAACTCTTTATGAAATAAAACTCTGTTATTTTGGTGTTATGGTTTTTGGTTATTTGGTTTTGGTTCTTTGTTCTCTTGCTTGGCTGAACACCCTTCCTTGGAATTATCCACTCCCTAGCAGCAAATCAAGCATCCAAGCAACAGCCATGTCCAAGAAGAGAAGTTTTGAAGATGCCCCAGATCAAGAGCTCCTTCTTTTGGAGGCGTCTATTCGTCACTGCCTGCCACCGCCAGCCTGCTGCCGGCCATCGTCCACCAGCCCACGCCCGGACACTAGAGTCCTTGCCGGTGCCCTTGGGCCCCATGCCCATGGGAAGCCCAAACAGCATGGCCGTGCATGTCGTGCCGCCCCTGTGCCGTTGCCCGCCTATGCCACCACCCATCGCTGTCGCCTGCCACCGTCGCTCGCCTACCACTGCCCACCATCGATCTATCGCCCGCTCGACCGCAAAAGGCCATGCCGATGCCCAGGAGGTCACCTACAATCATGGGAGACCAAACGACATGCCCTGGGCATGCCGTGCCATTTCTGTGCTGCCACCCCGCCTGCAGCCACTGCCGGCTGTCTGCCGCTCGCCATCCGCCAACCTCATCCGCTGACCTCGTCCGCCGCCTGCTTCTCACCGCCGGCCATCCACCAGAGGTGATTTCCTTCCTCTACGCACGTCCGCGAGAGATGTTCTGCACGCTTTCTGAAGCAATCCAAGTAGCATGCTTTTCAGAGCAGATCATCAAGCCGACTTGCTTTTCAGGGCAGATCAGCACCAATATTGATGTAGCATAGATTTTGATGTAATTTATTTTCCTTTTTTGGATTACTTATAGGCTAAGTAACTGAGGGTTTGGTTTTTTTATATAATGGCCCCTCCCCCTCTTGTGAATTTAAGTTGAATAGAAATTTTTGGGTTTTTCGATTGGTTCTGGTTCTGGGCTGAGGCCCATCTTTCCTTCACCTACGGGTGTCGAGGGGTGTGAGACCCCACTTCCTTCACTCCATGCGAGCGTCGAGGGGCGCGAGCCCTAGTTATCCCCCTTTTCTATCGAGTCCCCCTCTAGGTCTTAGGGATTTTTCTTTACAGCCCCAGGTAGCGATTTGGGTGGGATGCCCTAGGCTTCGCATGTAGTGAGATGGGTGGGATGCCCTAGACTGCATGTAGTGGGGTGGGTGAGATGCCCTAGAGGTGCGATGTCTCTCCATGAAGGTGAGTCCCTAGTCCTAGAGTGTCCATGTTTCTTATCCTCCATGCCATGTTCCTCCACCCAGAAAATTGAAAACCAAAAGAGTTCAGCTATTTTAGGGTTTAGTTCCAGTACGCCCTAGTTCCGGGAGGCTTCTTAGCCCTCCCACGGTCCTAGTTTGTTTAGGTGTTTTTCCCTATTTTTCCAATAAATTAGGTTACGTCTCATCCGTCCAGCATTAGTATGCTGGATAGAAGGAGGGGCTAGGAGGATCGTTGGAGAGCTGAGAAGTCTCCTATGATTAGGATCAAGAAGGCAGAAAAAGAAGATGTGAGGGCAAGAAAGATGGATACTCTATGGACTTGGGACTTACATTCATGGAGAAACGTTGCACCTCTAGGGCATCTCACCCATCCCTTTACATGCAGTTTAGGGCATCCCACCAATCTCACTACATGCGGAGCTGGGCATCCCACCCAAATCGCTACCTGGGGCCGTGAAGGAGAATCTCCAAGATCATAGAGGGAACTTAGCTAGGAAGAAGATAACTAGGGTCTCGCACCCCTCGATGCTCGAAACCGAAGGAAGTGGGGTCTCACACCCCTCGACACCCACAGGTGAAGGAAAGACGGGCCTCATGCCCAGGACCAGAACTAATGGAAAAACCCAAAAATTTCTATTCAACTTGATTATTACAGGGGAGACGGGGCCTTTATATAGAAAAACCAAAACCCTCAGTTACTTAGCCTACAAGAAACCCAAAAATGAAAAAATAAATCACATCAAAATCCATGCTACATCAATATTGCTGATGATCTGCTTTGGAAAGCATGTCAGCTTTATGATTTACTCTAAAAAGTGTGCTGCTTGGACTGCTCCAGAAAGCATGCTGAACATCTCTCAAGGAAGTGCACGGAAGAAGGAAATCACCACCGGCGGCAACCGACGGACAGCCGTGGCCAAGAAGCGGGCGGCGGATGAGGCCTGTAGACAACGAGCAGCGGACGGCAGGTGGGGCAGTGGCACAGAAATGGCACGGCATGCCCAGGGCATGCCATTTGGTCTCCCACGACTGTGGGGGACCTCCTGGGCATTGGCGTGGCCTCCAGTGGCCGAGCGGGTGGCGGGCGGCGGCAGGCGGGTGACAGCGACTGGCTGCAGCGACGGGCGGCGGTGCAGGTGGGCGGCGGTGCAGGGGCGACACGGTATGCATGGCCGTGCCATTTGGGCTTCCCATAAGCATGGGGCCCAAGGGCACTGGCGGGACTCCGGCGGCCGGGCCTGGATCGGCGGATGGCGGGCGGGCGGCCAGCAGTGGTAAACGGCGATGGTGGCAGCGGACAGATGCCTTCACGTTCGTTTGTCTTGCCATGGCCTTGGGCGGCAGGCGACCAGATTTTCCAGCGAGGGAGGGGCAGGCAAGCATCGGCGGCGGTCTGGCGGGGGCGGCCGGGGGTCGGGCAGCCCAGATTTGGGGGCAATGGGGCGGTGGGCTAGGATTTTAAATTTTTTTTAAAACATGGGAGAAAGATGGATGAAGATGGAATAAAACTAGTATAAAGTTGGAATAAGTTGGGGATAAAGCTGGGATAGTGGGGATAGGTGGAATAGCGGGAATGGGGAAAATAAATAAAAATAAAATAAAATAATGAGAAAAATAAGAAAAATAGAAAAATATCTGGACCTCCCCTGGATCCCCATCATCTTCTTCCCTGCCACCAGCCCTTCCTGCCCTAATCTCTTTCCTTCTTATTTCATCTTATTATTTTCTCTTTGTTTCTTTATTTCATGCCTAACCTTGATACTTGCAGGGTCCCCGAGGTGTTTCCCCTTCCTAGAGGAGGCTTTCTTTGCCTTTAGACTGGATCCAGATTGCCTTCAGATTCGGGAACCCAAGGCTTGTTCTTCCAGGCACCATCCAAAGTGTTGAGGGATCTCTTCTTCAAAGGAACTGCAATCGCTACCTGGTAAAAGCCTTCTCCCTCCTTAGTTTTGATCTGGTGATAGGTACACTATCCTTAACATGAGTTTCTCAATTCTCGGGTCATGGCTTTATTATTCTGCATGAGTTATTTTGCGGGTATGATAGTTTCTTGCATTACTAGTTTTTCTACTGATTCTTTACTTATTTTCAGGTCTTTAGCCATTGAATTAAATTCTAAAAATAATCTTAAAAAATTAGTTTTCTATTTTTCATGAGCTTAGGATCGTCTCGCATCATTGCACCTCCATGACAGGAGCGGGCGGTGTGCCCCATCTATTCCCTGATCATGAGTTCCCTTTCCATCATGATGGCATTAAGAACAATCCTGGGTTTCTGTGGAGCGATCTTGCTCCAACATAAGGGGTTGTTCTCTTCTGGCCTTCGAGTCTGTAGATTCTATCTCTTGTATTAGCTGATCACCAATCCCCAAATCCTTCACAGATTATATCTCGATCATCTTCAATCCCTAAATCATTTGAGGGTCTAACCTTGGGAGATGACATTCCATGGGATGCACGTCGAGGGATGACGAACTCTAAAAATTGGTATGGGTTCTCCTCTTGAGTTTCAGCATAAAATGCACCCATGTCATCCTAAAAGGTCGAAAGCGAAGAGATTGAGGTACAGATAAAGTATCCAAACTATGTTTTTACAATTGTAGTACCCAATGCAATGACTAAAGGTGAATACATCTCATACCTTTCCTAAAATATAATCAATCTCCTAGAAAGTTTTCCACCTCAATTGAGCCCTCGCCAGATGGCACGTCTCTGCATGAGGTTGTGTTCTCAGTTGATGAGTGACCATTACTAGTCATCTCAATTTGGCCTCAGGTATAGTCACTATACATCGACTCCTTGTATAATGCGTGCTCATTCGAGGTGGTCCGCATGGTTGAGGGACAACCACAGCAAGTTGCCATGCCTCAGCTTTAAAGCTGGGTGCCACACCTTTGCCCCTTGAAGATCGTTTGAGGCAAGTGATTTTTTCCTATGCCTTACGCAGCTCATTTTGAAGCTGCACTATCTGAGCAGCCAACTCCTACCTTGTCTCCCTAGAAACAAGCAATGATTCTAGGGCAAAGATCTCTTTTTGAGCTGATCAAAGTTGGCTACACATTTGACTCACCTTAGCAGCTGCATCCTAAGTCACCCTTTTGACCATCTCCAATAACCTCTTTGACTCTTAGTGAATTTGACCTTCTCAAAGACATGTACTTTGGCCACCAATCGAAGGTGTTTAATTTCTTTATCTACCATTGTTGCCTAGTTGGCCGACCCAAGAGGGGGGGTGAATTGGGTAAGTAAAAAATTTAAGCAAGTATGTGCCTTTTTGAAAACTTTGTGTAGTGAGAGAAGTGATAGAGTATTGCAAGCGAAAGTAAATAAGTATGTACAAGCAAGAGCAATTATAAACATCACAAAATTTAGAGTGGTTCGGAGCAACCCAGCTCCTGCATCCACTACCCAAGGTGCACACTTAGGATTTTTACTATATTCACCCCGAATATATCCAGATTATTTTCCTACAGGCTCATAATCCAAAACCCAATACAAAATTAGTTTTCCCTGGCTCACTAACAACCCAATTTGGTTTTCAAGGTTAACTAATCAACCTCAAAACAATTTATAAGTTACGATCACCTGTTGTACTTGTAACAACTCAAAAATAGAGTTAATAAAAAAAGCAACACTAAAACAAATCCAAAGTTGTTAAATGGTTGCAGTTGAAGCTCTTAATGAGGCCTTTTTGAATGCTTCTTCAATGTACTTCAAGGCTCTCTTGATTTTTCAAAAATAAACTCAAGAAGTTGGTGGGAAGTTTTTGGAGAACTTGAGTTTTCACTTGAAAGCTCTTAGAACATTCAATATCCTCTTTAAAGTATCATAAAAGTTTTTTTTCTTCACTTAAATCCTTCATTCATAGCTTCTTTAAGTGTTCCAAGGTGAATATGACTATTAGAATTCCTTGGAAGTCAAAAACTAGCCATTGGGAGGCTTTAGAATCAAGAAATTCAAATTCTGAAACTAGCTGTTACTGTTCAAATCTGGGATTTAAGTGATCTCACGATCTTCGAGTCAGCTCAAATTGATAGTGAAGTAAAACTATAGTTTATGAGAGTCGGCTCATTTCAGATTAGAGTCGGCTCAATTAATTGGAGTCTTGGAAGCAAATATCTTCTACTCTGTGAGAGTCGGCTCAGATCTTCATTAAGTCGGCTTGAATGTTGTGTATCAGAAAATTTCTATGCCATACCAAACAATGTATCAGCTCTATTTAATTGAGTCAGCTCGAGTGAAACTTCTTTAGAGTCTTCCAAAAAGCTTCAAACTTCTACCAAACAACTTCTAAATAACTTCTAAGATCTTTAAACTTAAAGTTACATTGATTTGGCCATTTTTACATGAATATACAAATGAATTTACCTAGGGCTCTTAAATGATTGAAACATACATGAAACTTTTTATTTGAGTATATGAATTCATTCCAATGGTCTTAGAATTGTAGGGTGGATGATTATCCATAAGAAACATCCTACAAAAACTGCTTAAATATTTGAAACGTATTAGTATCAAATGCATGCTCCAATGTTTTGTAATCATTAAAATCATTCCAGGGGTCAACAATCTCTCCCTTTTTGATGATGACAAAATACTAGGCATGGAAATAATAAGTACCTTTATATTTTTAACTGTATCAGAGTAAATGACAACTGTATCAGAGTAAGTTAGTTTTGAATGTGCTATATAGTGTATCAAGCAATTCAAATTATGATCAATTGTAGGAGTTCATTTTATAATTTGAATAAAGTATCAGCACTATTGTCAATTCATTTTACAAATTGATTGAAGTATTAGAGCTTTACGTAAGAGTTCAGTTTATAATTTAACTGAAGTATTAGAGCTTTATAAGTGAGGTATCAGAGCTTTACAAATTAAATATCATAGCTGTTGAGCATTCATTTTACAACTTGACTGAAGTATCAGAGTTTTGCAAAAGAGTTCATTTAACTGAAGTATCATAGCTTTAGAGTGAAATGTCAAGGTCCATTGTAATTTAATAAAATATACTCCCCCTTACTTAAGCATTTTGTACACACATTGCACATATAAGTTCTCATGTAATTTTCCATTGTAATTTCACATTTTCTTTATGTTTTTCATGCATTACATAATATTATCATCATTTTCCATGCTTCACATATTTCTCCCTCTTTTGTCATCAACAAAAAGTATAAATGCTTTGTTGTATTATCATTTTCCATTACATATTTTTCCCCCTTGCTATTGAATTAAATCACACATTTAGAGAGTAAATGAGAGTAAAAGACAAAAATAGTGAAATTTCATAAACATGAAAACTTTAGTTCAATACATGTAACAAGTAACATACATGAGACACAACGAAACATAAGACATCTGTGAGGTTAGTCTTTATCAGATGGAAGGTCTAAAACAATATTAGCCATAATCCTATGTATAGAAGATCTAGGAGTCTGATGAGTCAGCTCCTAGTCCTAAGAGAAGGGCCGGCTCTAGGGACTCTAGATCTACAATACTATCTAAGTGTGTCTCAAGTAGGTGCTGGAGGAGGAGGACTAGGCTCTGGCTCATGTGTTGAGGGAGGTGGCTCTAAAAGCACTGGAGTCCACTGATCAGTAAAGGCATCTAATAGTGCAAGAGTGCAGGTCCAAGAGAGGATCTGAGTAGCTGGTGTATCTGGGATGCTCTTTTCTGGCTGCTCTATCTCAGGTGCTGCAGGTGTGTCCATGAATTGCTCATCAGCCTGCTGATCAAGTCCTGACCATTATCTAGTGGTGGAGGAGATGATCTAGAAGGTTTAGTCGAGGTGGTCTGATGTATAGCTTCTAGAATTTGACCGAATCCATCTCTCATCTTGGTCTATAGCAATCTATCCATGAATGTACCTCTGCTCGAATAGTCTGAAGGTCTGATCTAAGGGCAGAAATGCCATCTTGAAGTACCTATATCTACTCAGAATCCTGCTGCCTACCAGTACTGGGCTTAGAAGGAACTGATGGAGGAGTTGTGGTAGGTGCTGGCTCTGAAGGTCTAGCCTCATCATCTTTCTCATCCTCATCATCAGTCTGCTCAGCAACATCTGCACTAGTTAGAATATTATCCTCATCATCATCACCATCAAATGTGCTGCTCTCTATCTAGATATCTTCTTCATTTATACTCCATCAACTCTATGGTACCCCATCCTATGTAAAGATTTCTCTAAGTATCTATCAGTATGTAATAGGGGTCTGCTGTCCTCACCTGACAAGTCATTGCCACAATATTGGAACAAAAGAGTGAAGGCCATCCCATAGGGTAGACATGGCTTGGCCTTCTGAGCTGCGTCCCTGATCTGACCCATCATAATGAATGGTAGATTGAGGGCCTCCCCCTCAATCAAGTACCTCATGAATATCAAGTCACGCTCGCTTACCCAATCAAATCTCCCTATCCTGGGTAAAAACACTATGCTGATAATATTATGAAGTAATCTCATTTCAAGTGATAGCTTGTTTGCTTGGACATTAGAAATTCCTTCAACATTCCTTCTTTCTAGAATAGTCCTCAAAGTACTTTGTCTATCTTTCAGGTTCAAGTAACACTTCCTAGTTTTTGGCATTTGAAGAACCCTGCTTAACCTAGTTTCATCAACAAAAATTGTGACTCCTTTCACTCTAGACAGAATTTGGTGTACTCCAAATGAAAAATGCTTAAAAAAGGTTTTGACTAAGGTGAGATACGTAGGGACATCCAATGAACAGAAAAACTCCCAACCTTGAACTCTAATCCAATCTCCAATCCAAAAATTTTGTTGTTCAAGAAAACTTAAATCTACTCTTCAACCTGAAATAATTGGTCGGTTACCCATTTGGATGATTTTTCACTGTGGAGCTTGTTGCTCTTGTGTTTCATGATGAGTCGGCTCATCTTCTCTTCTTTTGGATCTCCTCTCGGCTTGAACAGTGCTAGGTGCTGCCTGTTTTAATCTCTTTGCCATGGCTTTCTTTGGTGCCATAGGATTACGAATCTAAGAGGATTTGGAAGGTTTGTGTGATCCCTAGGATTAGAGGGGAAAGTGGTCCCTAATGCTCGGGTTCAATAGTAAATAGAAGGGATGAAATGAAATTTTTAGGGCTTACGACTCTTATGTAATGCTGCCATCCGAGTCGACTCGCCCAAATAGCTTCTTGCTCGAGTCGGCTCGAGCAAAAATAGGGAAAAATGTTCCAAATTTCAAGGAAATGATTTCTAATCCTAGAAAAACACTAGAAAAGGTGTGTATCAATCTTAGATAGGTGTTGGAGGTCTTCTAGATAAACTTTTCTTAATTCTTGAAGAAATTAGGTCAAAATTCTAAAAAGAATCACAAAGACCTAATTCTCCTCTAATCATTCAAAATCTATCCTCACTAAGTGGTTTGGTAAAGATGTCAGCCAATTATTTTTTAGTACAAATGAATTCAAGTTCAATATCATCATTTTGAACATGATCCCTAATGAAATAATGTCTAATTTCAATATGCTTAGCTCTTGAATGCTGAATAGGACTCTTTGTTAAGTTGATAGCACTTGTGTTATCACATTTGATTAGAATTTTAGATTGAACAACACCATAATCTTCTAGTTATTGCTTAATCCATAGCACTTGAGTACAACAACTCCCTGCAGCCACATACTCTACCTCAGTAGTAGATAGTGCCCCGAGTTTCATTTCTTACTATGCCATGAGATTAAGCTCAACCCTAGAAATTGACATATGCCACTTGTGCTCTTCTATCAATTCTATAACTACCATAATTAGCATCTGAATAACTAATTAAATTTGAAGATGAAGGTTTATAATACGATAATCCTAAGTTTGATATACCTTTAAGATATTTTATGATTCTTTTAACAGCAAGTATATGTGATTCTTTAGGATTAGATTGAAATCTTGCATATATACAAACACAAAATAGTATATCAGGTCTACTTACAATCAAATAAAGTAGAGATCTAATCTTACTTCAATATAATTTTTGATCAACTTTGTTACCTTCTTTATCTTTGTCAAGTTTGCAAGTTGGGCTCATAGGTGTGCCAATTTCTTTCGTAGATTCCATCCCAAACTTTTTTAAGAGTTCTTTAATGTATTTTGTTTGGTTGATGAATATCCATTCTTTTGTTTGATTTGTAGTCCAAGAAAGAAAGTGAGTTCACCCATCATGCTCATTTCAAATTCTCCCTACATTAGCTTGGCAAATTCTTGACATAAAGTTTCATTACTTGTATCAAAAATTATATCATCAACATATATTTGTACAACTAACAATTCATCATCTTTTCTTGATAAACAAAGTTGTATCTACTTTACTTCTTTTGAAGTCATTTTCTAAAAGAAATTTGCTCAACATCTCATATCATGCTCTTGGTGCCTGTTTCAAACCATATAAAGCTTTGTTTAGTTTGAAAACATGGTTTGAAAAAGAGTGATTTTCAAAACCCGAAGGTTGTTCTACAAAAACTTCTTCATCAACATAGCTTTTTAAAAAAGCACTTTTTATATCCATTTGAAAAAGTTTAAATTTCATGTGACATGAAAATGTAAGTAAGAGTCTTATGGCTTATAATCTTGCAACAGGTGCATAAGTTTCATCAAATCTATTCCTTCCTCTTGGTTATGTCATTTAGCAACTAATCTAGCTTTATTTCTAACTGTATTGTCTTTGTCATCAAATTTATTTCAAAAAACCCATTTAGAACCTATAACAGGATGTTCCTTAGGTCTTACTACTAAAGTCCATATATTGTTTCTTTCAAATTGATTAAGTTCCTCTTGTATAGCCATCATCCAATATGGATCAGTTTCAACTTCCTCTATGCAGTTAGGTTCAATTTGAGAAATAAATGCTAAATAGTCAAAGGTGTTTCTAAAAGATGACCTAGTTCTTACTCCTCGAGATAGATCACCAATAATTAATTCTTTAGAATGATAATGTGCATACCTCTAATCTTTTAGTATCTCATCATCTTCTGTACTTACTTTTTCTTTTCTTGCTCAACTTGCTTTTCTTTCATGCTCAAGTCCTTTACTCCATCATTCAGGGAACCTACATCATTATCAATACACTCTTATTTTCTTGAACGTGTGAGGTTAGACTCATCAAAAATAACATGAATTCATTCTTCAGCAAATAAAGTTTTTTTGTTGAAATCTGTATATGCTTTACTAGTAGTTGAATATCTCAGAAATATGCCTTAATCAGATGTTGCATCAAATTTATCTAAGTTATCTTTTCCATTGTTCAAAAAATAACATTTACATCCAAAAATATAAAAGTGATGAATATTTGGTTTTCTATCATTCCAAAGCTCATAGAAGATTTCTTCAAAATTGGTCTAATTAAAATATGATTTAATATATAACATGCAGTTTTCATAGCTTCTGCCCAAATGTACCTTGGAAGATTGCCTTCACACAACATGGTTCGGGCCATCTCTTCCAATGTTATATTTTTTTTTCCATAACACTACTTTGTTGTGGTGTTCTAGGGCTGAAAAGTTGTGATCAATGCCATGTTCTGTACAAAATTCTTCAAAATATTGATTTTCAAATTCAGTACCATGATCACTTCTAATTGAAATAATTGAAAGATTTTTCTTATTTGAAACTTTTTTGTAAAATTTTTGAAAAACTTTGAAAGCTTCGTCTTTGTGTGCAAGAAACAAAATCCAAGTGAATCATAAAAAATCATTTACTATCACAAGTCCATATTTCATATCTCCTAGGCTTGTGGTCCTAGTTGGTCCAAATAAGTCCATGTGTAGTAGTTCTAAGGGTCTTGATGTTGAAATAATATTTTTAGATTTAAAACTCCTCCTAGTTTGTATACCATATTAACATGCATTACAAACATGATCAAAATTAATTTTAAACTTTGGTAAACCTCTAACTAAGTCTTTGAAAATTAATTTTGCTAAAGTATGCATGCTGGCATGACCCAGTCTTTTATGTCAAAGTAAACTAGATTCCTTGGTTTTAGCATTCAAATCCATTAGACTTGTACTACTTGACATTGCCAGATCATTCAAATCTATAATATAAATATTTCTAAGTCTATGACCAACAAATTTAATGCTAGAATCAAGAGAGCTAGTTACTATGCACATTAAAGATTTAAATATAACTTTGAAGCCTTTATTATATAATTGACTAATGCTCAACAAATTGTGCTTTAATTTGTCTACTAGCAATATATTTTCAATACAAGTAGAAGGGATAATTCTGATCTTACCAATTCTAATGATTTTTCCCTTTCCATTGTCAATAAATATAACCATTCCACCATCTTTTATTTCAAGGATAATGAATTGATCCTTGTCACCCGTCATGTGTCTTGAATAGCCGCTATCTAGATACTATCTTCTCTTTAAATTTTGGGCTGCAAGACATTCCTGCAAAACAATCAAGTGGAATTTTTAGGTACCCAAGCTTTCTTGGGTGCTTGATAATTAATAGCGGTGGTTCCTTCAAGAATCCAAATCTTTTTTACTTTGTTTTTATTTTTCTTTATCGGATTACATTCATATGCTTTGTGTCCAACCCTAATACTACAAAGATAAATAACTTTTGGCTTTTGAAAAGAATTGAATGATGAAAACTTTGATGCATAAGGTTTTAAAGCTGAAAATTTATTTATATGCATTATATTATACCTAATTCCAGCTTTATCATTAAATTTTGTTTGATCTTTCAAGATTAGCTCAAGTTTGTTTGAACTTAGAGTCAACTTATCAACAAGAGATTTGAGTCTATTCATTTCATTTTGCAAACTGTTATTCTTTTCAAAATACTCATCTTTTTCAGTTTGCAGTAACTTGCATTTTTTAGAAATATTATTTAATTCTTTTTGTAATAGATTGTTCTTTTCAAAAATTTCATTCTTGTCCTTCAACAATATGTCATAATTATTTTTCATGGATTTGATTTTCAAACTAGCTTTCTTATATCCTGTTAAAAGTTCATGAAAAATAGTATATAATTCATCATAAATAAATTCATAAATGGGTTCACTAGATGTTACCTCATCTTCTAGACCTATCAAACTTATATTTGCAGATTTTGTGGTCTCTTCCTCTTCATTTGAAGTGGATTTATTGCTGTCACTCCATGTGCCCATCATGGTTTTCTCCTTCTTCTTTTTGTATCCCTTTTTCAATGTAGGACACTCAGAATGGTAGCACCCTAGCTTATTGCATTCATAACAAATTGGTTGTTGCTCCTTTTCTTTATCTTTATCTTTCTCCTTCTCTTTGCTTTATTCACCTTTGCTAAGGTGCTGCCTCTAGTATTTTGACTTTCTTTTGCCCATAAATCTTTTGAATCTACTTATAACTAAGGCTATGTCATCATCTCCTAGTTCTTCATCCGAGAAGGGGCTTTCTTCTTCTTTTTCTTCTTCTTGCTTCTTAATCTCAGCTATAGCTTTGAAAGCTATAGATTTCTTTTTCTTGTTGTCATCTTCGCTGTGACGCTGTATTGTTAGTTCAAGTATATCATAGAACCTAGAAGTTCATTAAGTGGAAGTGTGTTTAAGTCCTTAGCTTCATGAATTACAGTGACCTTGGGATCCCATTTATCTGGTAAAGATCTAAGAATCTTTTAGACAAGATCATCATTAGAATATACCTTGCCAAGACTTTTCAAATCATTAATAATATATGTAAATCTAGCAAACATTTCAGATATTGTCTCATTTAGCTCTATTTTAAACAGCTCATAATTATTCACAAGTATATTAATTTTGGAGGTCTTTACTTATGTAGTGCCTTCATGTGTGACTCATAGTTTATCCCAAATTTTCTTTGTTGATGTGCAAGTGAAAATCCAGTTAAACTCATTTGCATCCAAAGCATAATAGAGAAGGTTCATGGCTTTGGCATTAAGTTCACCCATTTTCATGTCATATTCATCCCATTCCTCTTACGGTTTAGGGATGTCTATGCCATCTACTTTCTTAATGGATAAATATGGTCCTTTTAAGATTATTTTCCATAATTGAAAATCAATAGCTTGTATATATATTTTCATTCTAGCTTTCCAATAGGTATAATTGGTGCGATGAATAGTGGAGGCCTATTGCTTGATTGACCTTCAACCAAAGATGTGCTCATTTGGGTTGCCATTAAACTTTTCTTTTAATCATTAGATTAATGGCACTGAGACGTGGCTCTGATACCACTTGTTGCCCAATTGGCCAACCCAAGAGGGGGGTGAATTAGGTAAGTAAAAAATTTAAGCAAGTATGTGCCTTTTTAAAAACTTTGTGTGGTGAGTAAAGTGATAGAGTATTGCAAGTGGAAGTAAATAAGTATGCAAAAGCAAGAGTAAGCACAAACACCACAAAATTTAGAGTAGTTTGGAGCAACCCAACTCCTATGTCCACTATCGAAGGTGCATACTTGGGATTTTCACTATATTCATCTCGAATACAACTGGATTGTTTTCCTATGGGCTCACAATCCAAAACCAAATAAAAAGTTAGTTTTTCCAAGCTCACTAAAAACCCAACTTGGTTTTCAAGGCTAACCAATCAACCTCAAAATAACTTACAAGTTGTAGCCACCTGCTATACTTGTAACAACTCAAAAATAGAGTTAATAAAAGAAGCAAAACTAAAACAAACCCAAAGTTGTTGAATGGTTGTAGTTGAAGCTCTTAATGAGGCCTTCTTGAATGCTTCTTCAATGCACTTCAAGGATCTCTTAATTCTTCAAAAATAATCTCAAGAAGTTGGTAGAAAGTTATTGGAGAACTTGAGTATTCACTTGAAAGCTCTTAGAACATTCAATATTCTCTTTAAAGTTCCATAAAAGATCTTTTTCCTTCACTTAAATCCTTCATTTATAGCTTTCTGAAGTGTTCCCAGGTGAATATGGCCGTTAGAATTCCTTGGAAGTCAAAACTAGCCATTAGGAGGCTTTAGAATCAAGAAATTCAAAATCTGGAACTAGCCATTACTGTTCAAATTATGGGATTTGAGTCAGCTCGTAGACTTCGAGTCAGCTCGGATTGACAGTGAAGTAAAACTGTAGTCTGTGAGAGTTGGTTCATTTCATATTAGAGTCGGCTCAATTGACTAGAGTCTCAGAAGCAAATATCTTCCACTTAGTAAGAGTTGGCTCGGATCTTCATTGAGTCAGCTTGAATGTTATGTATCAAAAAATTTATATGCCATGACAAACAATGTATCAGCTCTATTTAATTGAGTCAACTCGAGTGAAACTTCTTCGGAGTCTTCCAAAAAGCTTCAAACATCTACTAAACCTTTTCTAAACAACTTCTAAATAACTTTTAGGATCTTTAAATTTAAAATTACATTGATTTGGCCCTTTTTACATGAATATACAAACAAATTTACCTAGGGCTCTTAAATGATTAAAATATACATTAAACTTTTTCTTTGAGTACATGAATTCATTCCAATGGTCTTAGAACTGTAGGGTGGATGATTGTCCATACAGAATATCCTACAAAAACTTCTTAAATATTTGAAAAGTATTAGTATCAAATGCATGCTCCAATGTTTTGTTATCAACAAAATCATTCCAAGGGTCAACAACCTTCTGGTGCAGACACCAAGGCCATAAGAAAACTACAGGTAGAACCCACATCCCTATGGATAACCTGTGAATGAAGCCCTAGGCCCAAACCCCAGATCACTTGTAAATAGTTATCTTAAATTTTGTTATTTTAGCTTAGTTGGGTTTAGCCCTATACCCCAAAATTGAGTCCCTGTAGAAATCCCTGGACTCAAAATTGAATCTGTAAAAAACCCCAATTTCAATTGGGTCAAAAATTCTGTTATAATGGTCCAGTGTTAGTTAGCCCTTTTAACCAATTAGAATTTTTTATATAAACCCTATTTATTAGGTTGTGTCAAAACCTATTTAAATCCTTTTGGACCAAATACTATTTACCAAGTTTGTTTAGTTGGTTATTCCTTTTGATCAATTTGATCAAGTTGGGCTTTAATTAATTAGTTGGTTGAGTCTTGTAATTGTTAGTTGAGTCCTGTAATATAAGAGGGGACCCAATTAAAGATCCCATGTGACACCATATGCACCCAAGTCAAGACCCATGTGACTCCATGTGCTAGCTCAAGTCAAGCCATGTGATTCCATGTGCTAGAACAAGTCACTTGCCACATGACAATCACTTCTTGGCACCACCTTTTCAAGATTTTGGACAACATCATATGACATGTTTGAACATCACTTGCCACCTCATTGGGACAACATCACATGCCATCGACCACATGAGAAGGAAAATTAGTGCTATTTTTTCTTAAGATGATTAAAGCAGATGGAGTCCAAGCCTTAGCGCCACCCATCCTTTTTTTTGTCGCTAATTCCAAGAGAGAGGATGCCACTTAGCTTCTCATTGCCCATCTCAATGCAACTCAATCTCAAAGGGATGCCCAAGTTGGAAAGGTTTAAGGATTTTTCTTACTTCAGGAGTTCAAGGCAATCAAGTTCCAGGAAATCAAGATTTCAAGAACTCATGAATCCCACTAAAACTCATGAGTTTTTTTCTATCCAAATTGAAGAGTCCACTCTCATACAAGAGCCCTCATCATCTAGACTCCAGAGTCATCCTCTCATGGCCACACAAGAATCCATCTTGGCCATACATCACCATCCATCAAGATTGCCCAAGCATGGATGAAGTCCAAGGAAGATCAAACTCAAGAGTCATGACACCAGAAGAAGGAATTCAAGGAGTAGCTACCCAAGAAAAATTAACTCTACTCTTTGTAACCCTTAAAACTCATGTTGGTGGTCTATAAACACCATCATTAATCCATCTTGTAAATACAATTATTATTCATCAAATAAAGTCGACAATCTGTCAAATTTCCTTTGCTGAGTGAATCGCGAGGGTGAGGCCCTTTCTTTATTCTTCGAAGCATCGCGGGGTGTGAGGCCCTACATATCCAACAATCAGAAAACCCTAGCGACATTCTAGCTTCATTTTCCCTTTTTCACTTCCTTTGAATTTTTTCTTTCCTTTACTTATGCCTTCTTATTAAGTGTTTGACTGATTGCAGGTGATCGAGATTAGACGTGACAATGCTTCTTGCCCTGGAACCAATTGGATTGAAGATATGAGCCCGAGGATCAAGATGGTGGGGGCACCAGGATCAGACATAGATTACTGGACCCTATCTGGTTTATTTAGCCATGTGTCCAATTTTGTAATCAAGTAAGATTGAGTCCTGTAATAAGTTGAGGCTAGTTGATTTGTTATAACCCTAGTCCAGTCTTTGAGTCCTGTACCTCAGTATTAGTCACGTACCATCCAATTTTTGTACAAGAGAAGAGGATACCCTATTTTGGAATTCTACTAGGCCTCATCCAAGAGCCAGAGGCCTTCACATCAGCCAATTGTGCCTTGTTTGCCACCCCAGGGTTCAAGATTCCTTCCAGATGTCCCAGATACCCTCTAGATGCCTTCCAGATGCCTTGATACCCTCCAGATGCCAGAGAATATCCCCAGACTAGGGCACCTCATGATTCCAAGAATTTGCTAGCACCCCAGGCCAAGATATTCCAAGCCCATGAGCCCCAGAAATAAGATTCCAAGGAATATGCTGATACCTGGGCGCCCAAGCTTCCAAGGCCCATAAGCCCATGTGCCAAACCCTTGGAGGATGCCCCTTGCTGTAGCCCAAGAGGTCCAAGCCTTGACTGATCCAAGATGGAAGGAGGAAAAGTCCAAGGTTCCATGGAATATGCTTTTGCAACCCTTTAAGGAGCTCTCTTCCAAATTCCTTAAGGACTTAAGATTGTATTCCTAATCTAATTGTGTATTCCTAACTTATCAAAGAGAGAACTTCTAATCTATCAAGGAGAGGGCGTGGGAACTCTATAAATATCCCACCCCACTTCCTCTTGTAAGCATTCAACTCTTATGAAATAAAATTATGATGAAAATTTTCTCGAGTTCAGGTTTGAGTTTGGTGTTGTTTTTATTCTATTTCTTGTTCCTTTGCCTGGCCAAACCCCTGCACCTGGCTTTCTCCATGCCCTTGCAATCCTTCCACGCCTCAAGCATCAACCACGCCCTTGACAAGAAGCCTAGAGCCGCCCCTGATCAAGAGCTGTCTTCATCTCCAGGCGCCTGCACCCTAACCCTAATCTCCTTTCTTTCTTCTTTCATATTTTGTTTCTTTCTTTGAATATCTATTTCGTGCATAACCTTGATGCTTGCAGGATCCCCGAGGTGTCTTTCCTCCCCAGAGGAAGACTTTTTTGCTTTCTATACCAATCCAGATTGCCTTCTGATTCAGGGAACCAAAGGCTTGTCTTTCAGGCGCCATCCACAGTGCTGAGAGAACTCTTCATCAAGTGGATCTTCAATCTCTGCTTGGTACAAACATTCCCCCTCCAGATTTCTAACTGGTTGAAGGTATGCTATCCTAAACTTGGGGTTTCTCAATTCTCAGGATCCTATCTTTTATTATTCTGCATGAGTCTTTTGCGGATATTATAGTTTCTTTCAATACATGTTTGCCTGTAATTCCTTACTTACTTTTGGGTTATCAACCTAAAAATTAAAATTCTAATTTTTTTTTTAAAAGAATTAGTTTTATTTTCAAGTAATCATTGTAGTCTTAGGATAATCTCGCATCAGTTTGGTATCAGAGCTAGTTTAGGATAGTTGGATCTTCATCAAAAAATCCTAAAAACATTCATTGCTATTTTTCTGCATCCTATCATCTGCAGTAGGTATCTGATTTTCAGTCTAGTTCATCATCTCAAGAATTTTATTTTTTTGTGAAATTTCTATGACATGTTCTCTGTTTAGTTCTGATAATTATCATAATTTTAATTATTTTTACTAAAACAAAAAAATATAAAAATTTTTGCATCTTAGGAACACTAACTAAAATCTTGAGATTTTTGTACCAGTCCGAAAACCCTAGGAGTTGCATCATCATCTTTTTTTTTTTGCATAAGGTTTGGTAGAAATCATCATCACTGTCCATCCTCTTTTTGTAATTTTTTTAGATTTCTTCTACATAGAAAACTATGTCAAATTCTGCATCAAACCGAATCCTAATTTTATGATTCTGTGATTTCTGCACACCTGACTAAACCTAACCTAACCAACTTCCAAACCCCTCAATCCCAAGCCCAATTTTGTTTGCTAACCTAATCAACATAAACCTAACTTGCCAACTCATAACATACCCAAAAATATTTTTATTTTTCTGATTGTTATTAGTTTGCATTAGGGTTCACTAAATGTGCATCATCTAATTAAACTAATCATAAGGGTAATTCAATATCTCAGATCAAGGCAGGATTTCATCACCTGTCCTAAGCCAAAAACAACCACCATCATCCTAACCTAAGCCTTAATTAAAATTAATTAGACTTAATTTTTCCTAGTGGGCTAGGTGACACCAATAGGTCGGGTCCAAATTGTGTGGGCCAACTAGTGCATTCAATTCTCCAACTATTATTGGAATCTGATGTTTAATGCTGGGGGTCCAGAGTTAAATGACCTAAATGGTGTTGTGGTTTTTAATTGGGTCCCTGCAAAGCAGTGGGGCCTCCCACACTCCCACCCCCTACCTGGCCAGAGGAAGGATTAGTTGTTGAGTTGGGTGTAAGTTGAGTCGACCCACTCAGTTTTGGCTCTAGGTCTAGGAAACCCTAGCTTGTACTAACCCGTGCATGCTTGGCTGCATCATTTCACCATGATTGCTTATTTGATTGCATGACCACTAGATTAGGAACCAAATATCAACAGTCCAGACCTTAACCCAGTTCAGCCATGGAGTCCAATCTTGAAGCTCTTATAAAAGCCATGAGTGAACAGAAGACCCAAATGAATACCCAATTAACCACCCAAATAAACCAATCCAATACCCAATCAACCACCCAATTAACCATCCAAATAAACCAATCTAATACCCAAACCCAATACTAGCTTGCCCAGTTGACCACTCAAATTAACCAAATGACCCAATCAAATACCCAAGCAACCCATAGGTTTGACCATTTGACCTATAGATCTAAGCCCATAACCTATGAATCCATAATCTATGAACCCATAACCCTTAGTCGACCCACCTTTACTACCCCAGCCACTAGTTAATTTTTCCTTAGCCAAATCCCTCTTACCACCCCACTAGTTCACAAGGATGACCTTGAAGAGGAAGTGTATAAAGCTGATATGAGCTTAGTAGACGAATATGAGGAAGAAGAAGAAGAGGAGTTCCCCATAGAAGACCTAGAATTAGTTGACCTAGTAGGTACCAAGACTGAGACCAACCCAGAGTTAGTTAACCCAAACCATACCCTGATGAAAGTCAACCCAAAATTAGTTGACCTTGACCACACCCAAACTGGACCAGTAGTGGATGACCAGTTAGAGGAAGAGAACCCAGATACTACTATTAGGATCTTACCTGAGGAACCACTAGAAGAAAGCCCAATTATAGAGCTCAGTCCTGAATTTCATAAGCCAAAAGAGTTTATTAAGGACTTGATCTCTGTAACCCAGTACCCTCAGGATGAATTCCCTTCTGTAGTTCCCATTAAGAACCTCTTTCCTAAAATTAGTGACCCATCCTTCCATTATGCAAACCCTGTAGCCACACCTTAACCCTGTAAGGTTAACCTCATTAGTCTAGGTCTAATCCCTGAAACCTTTTCTTACATCATGCTTCTTTCAATCAACCCTGAACCCTTTCTTACTTTCTACCCCACCAAACAAACCCTGAATCCACCTCGTATTTTTTGCCTTTTCTTGTATCTTCTTATATTTTTTTAACCATTCACCTGCATCATGTAGAGGTTTGCATATTACATGCACTCATTGAGCACGTCATGTTTGCATCATACTTTTGGAAAACCCTTTGGCATCTATTAAGGGTTCCTATTAAATTTTCATGTGCATGCCAAACCAAAGTCAAACCTAGAGAGCCTATAGTCTATTAGGTTTAGGTCCCAAGAGCCTAATCAGTCCACAAACCTAATCCACATGTCTACACCTGCACTGACCTCTGCACCACATTTGCATCAGGAAATTAGCCTAAAGATGGACATAAGTAATGCACCCTATAAAAACTTGGCTAATTCCCGAAAACAAGCTAAAGAGTTTTCTGCAGGGGATTTTATGATGATCAGGCTTAGACCTGAGTGGTTCCCTCCAAGGACCGCAAAGAAATTTCATGCTCACAAAGCTGGACCGTTCAAAATAATAAAAAGAGTTGGATCCGATGCCTATGTGCTCGAGTTGCCACCCGAATTAAGTATTAGTTCCACCTTCAATACTTCAAACCTTATGGAGTACCAAGAGCCAGTAGCGATACCAGCGAGCTCTTTGAACCTCTACCTTTTCTTGAGGGTGAACCCACCCCAGAGAGTCTGCTTATAATTTGGCCTATTAGTGAGGAAAGGATTGAGCAAATCCAGGATGATCAAGCCATCAGTACCCGAAATAAAGGCTATTAGCAGTATTTGGTCAGATTGCAAGGTCAGTCAGAATCTGAGTACTCGTGGATCACCCGTGAGGATCTGCAGCACCTCAACCCAGACCTTCTTGAGCAATATAAGAGCCAAGTTGACCCGTACTCGACGGGGATGAGTTCCTCCTGCCCCGGGAGAATTGGTGGGGGCACCATGATTAGACACAGATTACTAGGCCCTATTTGGTTTATTTAGCCATGTGTCCAATTTTGTAATCAAGTAAGATTGAGTCCTATAATAAGTTCATGCTAGTTGATTTATCTCAACCCTAGTCCAGTCTTTGAGTCCTGTACCTTGGTATTAGTCCCATACCAGTCCAATTTCTATACAAGAAAAGAAAATACCCTATTTTGGAATTATACCATGCCTCATCCAGGAGCCAGAGGCCTTCACATCAGCCAATTGGACCTTGTTTGCCACCCCAGGGTCCAAGATTCCTTCTAGATTCCCTAGATGCCCTCCAGATGCCAGAGAACATCCCCAAACCAGGGCACCTCATGATTCAAGGAATATGCCAGCACCCTAGGCCAAGAGATTCCAAGCCCGGGAGTCAAGCCCATAAGCCCATGCGCCAAATCATTAGAGGACGCTCCTTGCTGCAACCCAAGAGGTCCAAGCCTTGACCAGTCCAAGATGGAAGGAGGAAAAGTCCAAGGTTCCATGGAATATGCTTTCCCAACCCTTTAAGGAGCTCTCTTTCTAATTCCTTAAGGACTTAAGATTGTATTCCTAATCTAATTGTGCATTCCTAACCTATCAAAGAGAGAATTTCTAATCTATCAAGGAGAGGGCATGGGAACTCTATAAATACCCCACCCCACTTTCTCTTGTAAGCATTCAACTCTTATGAAATAAAATTATGGTGAGAATTTTCTCAAGTTCAGGTTTGAGTTTAGTGTTATTTTTTTTCTGTTTCTTGTTCCTTTGCCTGGCCGAACCCATGCACCTGGCTTGCTCCACGCCCTTGTAATCCTTCCATGCCTCAAGCATCAACCAAGCCCTTGACAAGAAGCCTAGAGCCACCCCTGATCAAGAGTTGTCTTCTTCTCCAGGTTGCCTGCACCCTAACCCTAATCTCTTTTCTTTATTCTTTCATATTTTGTTTCTTTCTTTGAATATCTATTTCGTGCATAACCTTGATGCTTGCAAGTCCCCGAGGTGTCTCCCCTCCCTAGAGGAAGCCTTTTTTGCCTTCTGGACCGATTTAGATTGCCTTCTGATTTAGGGAACCAAAGGCTTGTCTTCTAAGCACCATCCAGAGTACTGAGAGAACTCTTCATCAAGTGGATCTTCAATCTCTGCCTGGTACAAACCTTCCCCCTCCTGATTTCTGACTGGTTGAAGGTACGCTATCCTAAACCAGGAGTTTCTCAATTCTTGAGATCCTATCTTTTGTTATTCTGCATGAGTCTTTTCCGGGTATGATAGTTTCTTTCAATACAGGTTTGTTTGTAATTCTTTACTTTCTTTCAGGTTATTAACCTACAAATTAACATTCTAAATTTTTTTAAAAAAAATTAGTTTCTATTTTCCTGTAGTCATGGTTGTCTTAGGATCATCCCGCATCACAAGATCTTGAAGCCCTGCCGCAAGTTTTTTGAGAGTCCTGTCGGATCCACACCAAAGGGATATAATCTTCGTTGGTAAATTTAAATAGCCATCCCTACTCTTTAATTTCTGATTTCTGGATAAGTAGAACCCTAGTTTAAGATGATTTCTTAATCACCAAGTCCTGTCCCTAATTAATTTTGCTAGATTTACTTTGCGGGCTTTAGAATTAGTTGACTAGTCTAGTTTTATTGAATGCTTTGAGTCAATTTAAGAAAATCCAGAAAAATAATTGCTGCTTAATCTCTGATAATTAGATTTAAATTAGTAATTTAGTTTTTGCATATTGTCCAATATTAGTTTTGGTATTAGAGTGAAGGTTAAACTAGGGTTTAACTACTAGTTATGAAATTTCTGTATACTTAGAACTAGGCTGAAATTAAACTTCATAAAAATCATCCTAAAAAAATCTAAGAAATTAAAAATAATTTTTTTGTTAATCCTCTATTAATCCTCTATTAATATCAAAAAAATTTTAAAAAAATTTTTTTTACTATTTTTTGGTGGAAGGAAATCATGCCTCTTGAGTGAGTATATGTAAGTATACTGTCAGACCCATGCGAGTAATGAGCTACAGCCGGACATGATATCCCAAGATTGGAAATCTGAAAATTATTTAGATCTAAAATTTAATTGAAAAAAAAATTAATTATTTTCTGCTATTTTTAATTATTTTAGTTTCATTGCATATTAGGGTTTCATATCATGTGATTGCATCATCCAGTAACCTAATCTTAAGGGCACTTGACCATCTCAGATCAGGGTAGGATCTCATCACCTGTCCTAGGCCCACAACCACCACATTTTTGCATCAAACCTAACCCTAATTAAAATTAATTAAAAATCTAAAATAGTTTAGGGACACCAACAGGTCGGGTTCCTAGTATTGTATGAAAGCTAGTGCACTCAATCCTTTGATTATCACTTGAATCTGGTGTCTAAGGCTAGAGATCTAGAGCCAAATGCCTTAAGTGGACTCATGGTTTTTAATTAGGACCCTACGAAAAGCAGGGGGAGCCTCCCACGACCCCACCTCTTACCTGGCTAGTGGATAGGGTAATTACTGAATTGGTTGTAAATTGAGCTAACCCATTCTACTTGAGCTCTAGGTCTAGGATACCCTAGTTCGATTTTGTGTGTTTGCATTGCATAACCATTGGATTAGAAGTCTAACCCAACCAGTAGTCTCAAACCCAACCTAGTTTAACCATGGACCCCAATTTTGAAACCTTTCTAAGGTTCATGACTGAACAATGTGCCCAAATAAACAAAAGGTTTGACAACTAGATGAATGATTTGAAAACCTAGAGAGAACCCGTTAGACCCGTACTACCCTTGGTTTAACCAAACCAACTACCTTTGACCCCAGAACCCATTGACTTGAACACACTAGGATCAGTGGCCATAGTCAAAACCTAGGTACTATTCAGGTTTCCCTTAGCCAACCCTTCCCCACTACCCTAGATCCTAGTCATTGTCTCCTTAGTCGACCCACTCTTACTACCCCATTAGTTCACCAAGATGCTATTGAAAAAGAAGTTTATGAAGCTGATGTGAGCTTAGTAGATGAGTATGTAGTTGAGAAGATACAAGAGGTAGACCCAAAGTTAGATAATCCTGACCATACCCAAACTAAAGCCAATCTAGAATTAGCTGACCCGGTAGGCACCTAGACTGAAGCCAGCCTAGAGTTAGTTGACCCAGACCGTACCCTGACTGAAGGACAAGTAGTAAAAGATAACAATAAGGAGTCTAACCCTCCTACTAGGACCTTACCTTAGGAAACCCTAGAAAATAGTCAAGCTATAGAGCTTAGTCCTGAAGTAATCAATAAGGACTTGATTTTTCCAAACCAGCAACCTCAGGAAGAATTCACTCCATCAGCTCCCATTGAAGGTCTTTTTCCTAAAATTCTTGACTCATCCTTTCTTTAGGCTGGCCCTTTATTCCTTGTAGGTGTGAATCAATGTCCAACCCTTAAGGTCAACCCCATTAGTCTAGGACTAATCCATGAGCCCTTTTCTTATTTCCTATCCTACCAAGTCACCCACAAATCCACTTCTTACTTCCTACCTTTTCCTGAAGCTTCCCATGTTTCTAGGACTATTAGATTTCATTTTGTAGATGTTAGCATGTTGCATAAGCACATTGAGCATGTTAGGTTTACAACCTATTTCTGGCAGACTCTGTGGCATTTAGTAGAAGTCCATGCATCATTCTCATCTGCATGTCACCCACCAACCAAGGGTCAAACTCAGTTATAGTTTAGGATTTAGTCGAGTCTGTAGTCCATTAGGTATTGTCATTAGTCATTTACATGCATGTCATTAGGTAAAAAAAAATTTTGAAAGCAATGAATCTTATAAACATATGGCTAGTTCAAGAAAAAAGACTCAAAGAAATTCAATAATGGAGACTTTGTTATGGTAAGGCTATGACCTGAACGGTTCCCACCTGGAACCATGAAGAAGTTACATGCCGTAGTAGTGGACCTTATGAAGTAATTAGGAAAATTAGATCTATTGCCTACGTGCTTGAGTTACCACCTGAACTAGGCATTAGTTCTACTTTCAACATTTTAGACCTTATAGAGTATAGGAAGCTAACGTTGATTCCAAATGAGCCTTTTGAGCCTGATCCAATCTTTGAGATTGAGCCAACCAAGGAGTGTCCACCTGCCATACTACCAGCCTAGAGAGACAGGATCGAGCGAATCTTGGATGACAAGATTATCGCTACTCGGAGCAAACACAATCAACGATATCTGGTTCGTTGGCAAGGATGACCCGAGACTGACAATTCTTGGATCACTAGAGAGGACTTGCAAAGAATTGACCGAGACATAGTAGAGCACTATCATAGCCAAGTTGACCCATACTCGACAGGATCGAGTTCCTCCCACCCGGGAAAATTGGTACGGATACCAGAACTAGAAGAAAATGACAGGTCGAACCCACATCCCTATGGATCACCTGTGAATGAAGCCCTAAGCCCAAACCCCAGATCACTTGTAAATATTTATCTCAAATTTTGTTATTTTAGCTTAGTTAGGTTTATCCCTAAACTCAAAAATTGAGTCCGTGTAAAATCCCCTAGACCCAAAATTGAGTCTATAAAAAAACTCCAATTTTAATTGGATCAAAAATTCTGTTATAATGGTCTAGTGTTAGTTAGCTCTTCTTACCAATTAGGGTTTTTTATATAAACCCTATTTATCAGGTTGTGTCAAAACCTAATTAAACCCTTTTGGGCCAAACCCTATTTGCCAAATTTATTTAGTTGGTTATGCCTTTCGATCAATTTGATCCAGTTGGGCTTTAATTAATTAGTTGGTTGAGTCTTGTAATTGTTAGTTGAGTCCTGTAATACAAGAGGGGACCCAATTAAAGAACCCATGTGACACCATGTGCACCCAAGTCAAGACCCATGTGACTCTATGTGCTAGCTCAAGTCAAGCCATGTGACTCCATGTGCTAGCCCAAGTCACTTGCCACATGACAACCACTTCTTGGTGCCACCTTTCAAGATTTTGGAGAACATCACATGACATGTTTGGACATCACTTGCCACCTCATCGGGACAACATCACATGCTATCGACCACATGAGAAAAAAAATTAGCACCATTTATTTTTAAGATGAGTAAAGCAGAAGGAGTCCAAGCCTTAGCACCACCCATCCTTTTTTTGTCACCAATTCCAAGATGGAGGACGCCACTTAGCTGCTCATCGCCTATCTTAATGCAATTCTATATGAAAGGGATGCCCAAGTTGGAAAGGTTCAAGGGTTTTTCTTACTTCAAGAGTTCAAGGCAATCAAGTTCTAGGAAATCAAGATTTCAAGAACTCATGAATCCTACTAAAACTTATGAGTTTTTTCTATCCAAATTGAAGAGTCCACTCTCATACAAGAGCCCTCATCATCCAGACTCCAGAGTCCACCTCTCATGGCCACTCAAGAACCCATCTTGGCCACACATCACCATCCATCAAGATCGCCCAAGCATGGATGAAGTCCAAGGAAGATCATACTCAAGAGTCATGATTCCAGAAGAAGGAATTCAAGGAGTTGCTACCCAAGAAGAATTAACTCTACTCTTTGTAACCCTTACAACTCTTGTTAGTGGTCTATAAATACCACCATTAATCCCTCTTGTACATACAATTATTATTCATCAAATAAAGCTGACATTCTGTTAAATTTTCTCTGCTATGTGCATCATGGGGTGTGAGGCCCTTCCTTTGTTCTTTGGAGCATTTCGAGATGTGAGGCCCTATATATCCAACAATCAGAAAACCTTAGCCACCTTCCAGCTTCTTCCGCCCTTTTCCACTTCCTTTGAATTTTTTCTTTCCTTTTCCTTCACCTTCTTATTAAGTGTTTGACTGATTGCAGGTGATTGAGATCAGACGTGATGGTGCTTCTTGCCCTGGAACCAGTTGGACAGAAGATCTGAGCCCGAGGATCGATATCTTGAAGCCCTGCCATAAGTTCCTTGAGAGTCTTATCGGATCCACACCAGAGGGATATAATATTCATTGGTAAATTCAAATACCCATCCCTACTCTTTAATTTCAAATTTCTTGATAAGTAGAACCCTTTTTTAAGATAATTTCTTAATCACCAAGTCCTATTCCTAATTAATTTTGATTGATTTACTTTGCGAGCTTTAGAACTAGTTGACTAGTCTAGTTTTATTGAATTCTTTGAGTCTCAATTTTAAAAAATCTAGAAAAATAATTACTGCTTAATCTATGATAATTAGATTTAAAATCAGTAATTTAGTTTTTTGATATTGTCCCGCATCAATTTTGGTATCAGAGCAAAGGTTAAACTAGGGTTTAACTTCTAGTTTTGAAAGTTCTGCATACCTAGAACTAGGTTGAAATTAAACTTCATAAAAATCATAATAAAAAAATCCAAAAAAACTAGAAATAAATTTTCTATTAATCCTCTATTAATATTAGAAAAAAATTAAATTTTTTTTTATTTTCTATATTCTGGTAGAAGGAAATCATGCCTCTTGAGTGGGTATATGCAAATATACTGTCATGACCCATGGGTGTAATAAGCTATGACCGGACATAATATCCCAAGATTGAAAATCTAAAAATTATTTAGATCTAAAATTCAATTGAAGAAAAAAAAATAATTATTTTTTGCTATTTTTAATTATTTTAGTTTCATTGCATATAAGGGTTTCATATCATGTGATTGCATCATCCAGTAACCTAATCTTAAGGGCACTTACTATCTCAGATCAGGGCAGGATCTTATCACCTATCCTGGGCCCATAACCACCACCTTTTTGAATCGAACCTAACCCTAATTAAAATTAATTAGAAACCTAAAGTAGTTTATGGACACTAATAGGTCGGGTTCCAAGTATTGTGTGAAAGCTAGTGCACCCAATCCTTTGATGAGTTGGGAGCTGCAGAGGCAGGGCCATCTGGGCCTATTGAGCACTTCACACCTCCTAGACCGGCACCAGTAGTAGCTTCATAGTTTGAGCCAGTCACTCCAGCACCTATTTCTTCACTAGTTGATGCTCCATGCACATCTATTGAGTCTACCTTTATGGAGCAGATCAGGACTGAGATTGTGGAGGTCAGGAGTGGGATCACTGGATTAGCTGTTAGGACTACATAGCTTCAATTTGAGATTGAAAGACTAAGAGCACACACTGATGGTCAGCTCTCAGGCATCAGATAGACTATGAAGGTAGGCTTCACGGAGATTCGTGATCTTTTGAGATCTCTTTTGCCTTTGACTGCACCTTCTGGTCCATCTCCTACTCCGCCAGCAAATGACGATGACCACATTGACAAACATGATGACACTCCTAGTGATGGTGGTGGTGAGGCTGATAGAGACACAGACATTCTTAATGGTGATGATAGTGATGGCAGTGATGACAGAGCAATAGATTATGAGATTGTCAGCAGGGAGATTCAGACTCCAGATGCTACCACTGATACTCCTAGAGATGCTCAGCTTGCCATTGCACAAGTTTTTTGACACCAGTAGAGACCTTGCCTCCACCCACTTCTAGGTCCTCTAGGGTCATTCCCCATTCTGGACCAGCTCTTAGGACTTGGAGCCATGGCACCCATAAGACCCCTAGACTCCTTGCTTCTAGGACTAGGATTAGAGCTCCTATTTACTTTGAGGTTCCATCTGATGAGGAGTAGCCTCACATATGTTTATCTTGTTGTTTTTGATCATGCATTAGTCTTTTGCTTTACTATGTATCAGTTTTTAGTCATGTTTCAGTTTATTCTATGTAAGCAATTTTGTTGTACTGAAATTCTCTCAAATATATGAAAGTTTACTTTTATCTCATGATTACTCTTCTTTTTGTCCATTTGCTCTGATACCAACTGATATCTGCTGATATATTATCGGATCATGGCTCCTAACCAACTTTGTATGCTTTAATACATTAATTCACGAGGAGATTACTCTTTTTAATGATTAATGTTGACAAAAAGGGGGAGAAAGATCTATGTATAAGCATGTGCTAAAAATTCTAAAATGTTTCATATGTTATCTAACATAGGGGGAGAGAAAATAAATTTCAATCTTGTTTGGCACTTCTCCTCCATGAAACTGTGCTGTATAAACTTTGAAATGCTGAATTTAAATCAATTCTTATAAGTTGTAAGTGTATGCTCACTTAAATAAGTGTTCAATATCTATAATTGAATTTAAATGCTTATATACTCAAGATTTTGTCATCATCAAAAAGGGAGAGATTGTTGGCTTTAGCCCTTGATTTTGATGACTAACAAAATATTGAGTATATGTTTTATACTAATGTTTTAATTGTAGTTAAGAGTTTCAGGATACAGGCACCTCAAATTTTCAATATATAAGTATCAAGGCACTCATTGAAAGCTAAGCAATTTTCATTGTTTAAGAAATCTTCTCATCTTAAAAAGGTCTCAAAATAGATCAATCGGAGCTTTACAAAAGGTGTATTAAAGTTTCATTGAAGAACATTTTGAAATTTGAAGGTTGGCACAAGTTTTTGTCAAGTAGCAAAGCCAAGTGTCGACTCATGGCATGCAAAGTGTTGACAATTCAGAAGCCTGGCATGTAGAAATTCCTTTGGCACGCCAAGTGACAACTCACTAAAATCAGGTGTCGACTCATAAAACTCAGGTGTCAACTCATAGAAACAAAGTATCGACTCATGGCTTGAGAAAAATGAAGATACAAAACTATGCTATTTTGAGATGTTTTTTTGTCAAGTGTTGGCTCAGGAGACTCAAGTGTCAACTCACATGGTTCAAGTGTCGACTCACATGGTTCAAGTGTCAACTCATAGCCTGAGAACAGAAAAAGGATAGACACCTGGTTTTTCAGAAGCTTATACCTTAAGTTGACTCATGCTCATTCAAGTGTCGACTTATGAAGACTCAAGTATCGACTTACAGAAGTCAAGTGTCAACTCACGAGTTCTGACGGCTATAATGGCTATATTTTTTAAGAGTCATATTTGAGCCCTACAAGTTCCCAATGGCTAGTTTTGTCCACCAATTATCTTAAACCATTTTTTGGAAATTTTTGAAGTATTTAAGCTTCACCAAACTCATTCATGAAGAACCAACTCACAAGAGACAAGGCATTCTCAAGAACTTCACTTCTAAAGTTAAAAATAGAGCAAAATAGAAGATTCCACTAAAAAAGCGTACAAGCCTTCATTTCAGCATTTCAAAAGTAGTCTTTGAAGTGATTCCAAAGAGAAGACAACTCAAGCAATCATCAAGAGCCTCAAAGCTTCCATATTCTACTCTATGAGAGAGTTTACTTGTGCTTTATATTTGAATCTCTGATTTCATTTATTGTACTAGTTTCAAGGGAGTTTGAAACTGGAGTTAGGCCCTTCCAAGCCTTGAATTGGGATCCAAGCTTAGGTTGGCTTGAGTAAAGGTTGTTGGTGAGCCTAAGTGAGAAAACCAACTTTGGGTTTGACTTATGAGCCCATTGAAAACAAGTTGGCTATAATCTAGGTTGATTATAGTGAAATTCCCAAGGGATAGCTTGGGGAGTGGATGTAGGTGCTTGGTGTGCACTAAACCACTATAAACCTTTGTGTTTATATGTGTGCTCTTTGGTATTTTATTTTTTACTGCTTATACTCTTAGCATTGCATCTCACACACTTGGTGCACACTTGCATTGCTTCACAAACACATTAATTTCAGCACATATCTACTTTAATATTTTAAAGAAACTCAATTCACCCCCCCTCTTAGGTTGCAACACTGGGCAACAGCGGGCTTTAGAACTAGTTAACTAGTCTAGTTTTATTGAATGCTTTAAGTCTTAATTTTAAAAAATCTAGAAAAATAATTGCTTCTTCATCTCTAATAATTAGATTTAAAATCAGTAATTTAGTTTTTGCATATTGTCTCGCATCACCTTCCTAAGCACCTCCTCTACCTTTGATAATCTCTTTTTCTGATTAGTGGCTTTCTTGCTCACTGCTTTAGTCTTCCTCTTTAAGCCATAAATATAGGTCCTAACATCTACGGCCTCTGGGAGAGATTCAGTGACAATAGGCTCACCTAATGAAGGCTCGGCACCCTGAATGTAGTCATGCTATTAAATAAATAATGCAAGACATGAGCAAAAAAGCTTCATTTCATTCTATCAATAAAAAGTTTTTTTACAAGGATAGGAAAGAAAGAAAAAGCTACAGAAGTTCAAGAGAAAAATAAAAATATATAAATTTAATCTCCAACCTTCACTTTGGGATTGGTAAGGGTGGAAGCAGGCTCGGAGGGTGAAACTATGCCTTCAACTGGGGAGGGCTGGACACATCTATGAGTTTGGCTAATGGAGCTTTGAGCATGGTAATAGGCATGGCGATCTCTCTGTGCTCGAGGTAGGGTTCCCCTTCGAATTCTTCTTGCTCATCCAGGAATGCGAGGTCCAACCCTGGGTGATGGACCGTGACCTGGGTGCGATAATCAAATTTGCCTAGTTTATAGCCCTCTTTGAAGGCTTCCTTACTGAATGCATGGCAGATGGTGCAGAACTCTAATGATGTATGAAGGACCACCACTACCTAAGCCTATTTATATGACAAGTCCATGGAAGCCTTATACTTCCCCACGGTCTTCTCCTCAACTCTCTTCTCCACCTTGGTCAATTCTTCTTTAGCCTTCGCTACATCTACCTCCCTCATATCTCTCTTTGAGGCCAAATTAGCTTCCATCTTGGTCCAATTAGCCTCTACCTTGGTAAGCACTGCTTTCAGGCACTCATACGTAGCTTCGGCCACCCATATCTCTTTAACGGGCCTCCATGGTATTGTCTTTGAATTGCTTATGCTAGTTGAGGGCTCTTGTCCCCCCCAAAATCTGGTTTAACATATCGGCCTTGAAGTGTGATAGCTATAACAAAGCCAAGCATCAGGAAATTTGAAAGAAAGAGAAAAAATAAAGGCCAAACAAGAGGTATCTACTGCAAGACCATCTGATGAGGGATGAACTAGATGGATGTAGGATAAGTGGTGGGGACACCAGGATCAGACATATATCACTAGATCCCATATGGTTTACCTAGCCATGTGTCAAAGTTTTGTAATCAACTAGGATAGAGTCCTATAATAAGTTGAGATTAGTTGATTTGTCTCAACCCTCAACATAGTCCAGTATATTAAGTCCTGTACATCAGTATGAGTCCAGTATGAGTCCAAATCTTGTACAAGAGAGGAGGTTACCATATTTTGGAGTTCCACGAGGCCTCATTTAGGAGCTAGAGGTAATTACATCAGTTTATGGGAGCTCAATTGACACCCAGGAGACTTAAATACCATCCAAATGCCCTCCAGGTGCCCTGATTCCCTCCAAATGCCATTTCAATTGCCAAATTCCCTCTAGATGCTTCCAAAATATTCTATATGCTAGGAGCCCATGTTTCCCAGGTTATCCCAGCACTCCAAGACTTCAAATTCAAGTCCAATCTCCAAGCCCAGGTCCATTAAGAAGCAAGATTCCAAGAATATTCCCCAATCAGGCCATCCCAGCTTCCAAGGCCCAAAGCCCATGCACCAATCCAAAAGAGGATGACACCTTGTTGCGCCTTGAAGCCCAACACACCTAGGATAGGCATTGTCAATGAGTTGACCAAGTCCCACATGGTGGAAGAGTTCAAATATAAGAAGGATTTTGAGTTTTTATTTCATTCAACTTGTATACTCCTAGTTCTATGTTTATTTTATAGTCTTTCTCCCACTTAAATTATGTAAACCTATTCTAACTAGAAGAAGACTTGTAATCCCTTTAGGAGAGAGCATGGGAACTTTATAAATACCCCACCCCTCTTCCTCTTGTAATCAACTTTTTCTTATGAATAAACCTTGCTGAAATTTGGATTAAGTGCCTTGTGTTTGAGTTTTGGTTCTTACTTTGAGTGCTCTCCTTGTGTTCCTGGATTGAAACCCTGCTGTCCTAGCACCCTCCTGCATCCTTGGAGATCAGCCATGTCCAAGGAACAGAAGCCCTTGCTGCTGTCCAAGGCCAGGAGCTTCTTCTCCCCTGGCTGCCATCTTCCAACCCTAATCCTGAATCCTTCCAAACCCTAATTCTTTTTCTCATTTTTATTTGCTATTTTGATTGACCCTAATGCTTGCAAAATCCCTGAGGTGCTTCACCTTCCCTGAGGAGGCCTTCTTAGCTTTTAAGACCACCCAGATCAACCATCAGATTCAAGGGAACTGAGGCTTTTCCTTTCAGGCTCCAATCAGAGTGTGAGTGATCACTTCTGTTGCTAAAATTTAATCTCTGACTAGTAAGAAACCTTCCTTTCTCTTATTATCTGATTTTGATGAAGATAAACTATCCTAAATCAGAAGTTTCTCAACTCTCGGTCCTATCTATTCCATTAGTTTGCATGAGTTTGCCTACAATCCGATGATTCTTTGCATTGCTAATCTTTCTGCTAGTTCTTACTTTATTTTGAGAATCTAGCCTGAAAATATAATAATAAAAATCTTAAAAAAAATTATTTTACTATTTTTGATACATGTTTAGCAGTCTTAGAGTTGTCCTGCATTAGTTTGGTATTAGAGCAGGTTTAGGATAGTTTTTATTTGCTTTGTATTCATAAACCCTAATTCCTGCATTCTATCCACTACATTAGGTATCCAGTTTCCAACTAATTTTGGCATCTTAAACATTTTATTTTTCTATAAAATTTATGTTTATTTTCCTTTATTCTATCATAATAATTATCAATATTTTTAATTAATTTTACTAAAACCCTAAATCTCTAAACATTGGCATATTAGAAACCCTAACAAAATCCTGATAATTTCTGCTGTAGTCCAAAAACCCTAAGATTTGCATCAATATATGATTTTTGTTATGCATGAAATTTGGTACGTTTCATAAACATTGTCCATCCTCTGTTCCAATTTTTTTTTGATATTTTTCTGTATCGGGATCTATGTCAAATTCTACATCATCTGAACCCTAATTTTTCTAATTTCTGCTATTTCTGCATACTTAACTCAACCTAATATAATCAACTTCCAAACCCCCAATCCCAAGCCAAACTTTGTTTGCTAACCCCAGATAACTTGAATTCAATTTTTCACAGCATAAAACAATAAAAAACATTTTATTTTTTGATTGTTTTAGATTGCATCAGAGCTATCGATTGCCATCATTCTTAACCTAATTTTAAGGGCAACTCAATATCTTAGATCAGGGCAGGATTTCATCACCTGTCCTGGGCCCAAAACAACCATCATCATACTAACCCAAGCTTAATTAAAATCAACAGGTCAGGTACGAGCTGTGTGGGCCAACTAGTGCATTTAATACTTTAGCTATTACTGAAAGCTGGTGTCTAAGGCTGGGGGTCCAGAGTCAAACGACCTAAGTAGTGTTATGGTTTTTAATTGGGTCCCTACAAAAGCAGGGGGGGCCTCCCACCCCCAACCTGGCCAGTGGAAGGATTAGCTATTGGGTTAGGTGTAAGTTGAGCTGACCCACCCAGTTTTGGCTCTAAGTCTAGGAAACCCTAGATTAAGCTAACCCATTTTGCATGCTTGACTGCACCACATCACTTTGCTTGCTTGTTTGATTATTTGCATTAGATTAAGAACCCAATACCATAAGTCTAAACCCCAAACTTACTCAGCCATGGGTTCTAATTTGGAGGTCATCCTGAACCAGCTTGCCATATTAACCACCCAATCTTAAACCCAGTTTGCCCAAATAAACCAGTCCAATATCCAGACCCAAAATCAGTTAGCCCAGACCCAAAGCCAGCTTGCCCAAATAAATAGTAAGTTTGACCAATCCGATACTAAGCTTGACAAAATGAACCATAGATTCAACCATGTAGACCAATGATTTGATCAAGCAACCTATAGATCTGAGCCCATATCCTATGAGCCTAATAGGATTAGTACCCCTAACTATCAGCTTAGAGCCAGTCAAATTTTTCTCAATCGATCTGAATCCTGTAGGATTGATACCCCTAGATTTGAACACATAACCTTTAAACCCATAACCTATGAACCCATAACCCTTAGTTTACCCACCCCTATTATCCCAGACTTTAGTTAATTTTCCATTAGCCAAACCCCTCTTACCACCCCATTGGTTTGCCAAGATGACTTAGAAGAAGAAATATATGAGGCTGACCCAAGTTTGGTAGAGGAGTATGAGATGATGAGTCCATAGAAGAATTAGAGGAAGACCCACCTATAGAAGACCCAAAAGTAGTTGACCATGACCAAACCCAGATCGCAACCAATCCAGTGTTAGTTGAGTCAATAGAGACCTAGGTAGAAGCCACCCTAGAATCAGATGATCCTGACCATACCCAAGTAGTAGCCAATATGGATTTAGCTAGCCTTGACCATAATCAGTTAGTGGCCGACCCAGAATTAGATAACCCAAATCAAACCCAAGCTACAATGGAAGAGCAATTAGAGGAGACTTTGGAAGAGGATCCAATTATAGAGCCTAGTACTGAATTCCCTAAGACAAAAGAGTTTATTGAAGACTTGGTTTATCTCACCCAGTATCCTCAAGATGAAGTCACTTCTTTGATCCCAATTGAAGATCTTTTCCCTGAAATTAGTGACCCATTATTTCATAAGGCAGACCTAGTAGATAGACACCAACCCTTTAAGGTCAACCTTATTAGTTTAGGATTAATCCCTGACACCCCTTCTTATATATTAGTCCATCCAATTAACCCCGAACCCTTTTCTTACATTCCACCCAATCAGACTAACCCTGAACCCACCTCTTATTTTCTACCATTTTCAGAAACTTTTTCTATTTTCTTTACTATTAGGTTGCATTTTATAGGAATTTGCATGATGCATTCATTCTTTAAGCATGTCATATTTGCATCTTACTTTAGGAGAACCCTGTGGAACCGAGTAAAAGTACATAGTAAGTTCACATGTGCATGCCATGCTAGGGTCAAACCTAGAGAGTCTATAGTCTATTAGGTTTTGTCCCTAGAGTTCAATAAATTTCATTTGATAGGGAAGTCTAGTCAAGTCTATTAGGTGTTAGTCTAGAGTCCAATAAATTTACAGACCCAACTACCTGTCCACACATACACTAGCCTCTGCACAGCATATGCATCATGAAATTAGTCAAGAGTTGAATCTAAGTAATGAACTAAATAACAACTTGGCTAATTTCCAAAGAAAAGATAAAGAATTTTCTGCAGAAGATTTTATGATTACAAAGGAATTTTCTGCTCGCGAAGCTGGCCCATCCAAAATAATGAAGAGTAATGGACCCAATGCCTATGTGCATGAGATACAACCTGATTTAGGTATTAGATCCACCTTCATCATCTCAAATCTTATAGAGACTAGGGTACCAGTAGTGATACCAAGCGACCACCTTGAGCCTATCCCTCCCTTTGAGAGAGAAGCCACCCCAGAGTGTCCACCAACCAATTGACCAAAAAGTGAGGAAAAGATTGAGAGAATCCTGGACGATCAAGCCATATGTACCCGAAATAGAGACTATTAGAGATATTTGGTCTGGTGGCAAGGTCTACCAGAATTTGAGGACTCGTAGATCACCAGTAAGGATTTGCAGCACCTCAACCTAGACTTACTCGAGCACTATGAGAGCCAAGTTATCCCATACTCAATGAGGTCGAGTTCCTCCCGCCCTCGGAGAATTGGTGGGGACACCAGGATCAGACACAGATCACTGGATCCCATATGATTTTCCTAGCCATGTGTCAAAGTTTTGTAATCAATTTGGATTGAGTCCTGTAATAATTTGAGGTTAGTTGATTTGTCTCAACCCTAAACCTAGTCCAGTATATTGAGTCCTGTACAACAGTATGAGTCCAGTATGAGTCCAAATCTTGTAAAAGAGAAGAGGTTACCCTATTTTGGAGTTCCACCATGTCTCATTTAGGAGCCAGAGGCAATTACATCAGCTTATGGGAGCTCAATTGATACCTAGGAGCCCTAAATACCCTCTAGATGCCCTCCAGGTGCCCTGATTCCCTCCAAATATCATTTCAAATGCCAAATTCCCTCCAGATGCCTCTGGAATATTCTATATGCTAGGAGCCCATGTTTCCCAGATTATCCCAACACTCCAGGCCATCAAATTCAAGTCTAAGCACCAAGCCCAGGTCCATTAAGAAGCAAGATTTCAAGAATATTCCCCTATCAAACCATCCCAGCTTCCAGGGCCTAAAGCCCATGCACCAATCCAAAGGAGGATGACCCCTTGCTATCCCTTGAAGCCCAACACACCTAGGATAGGCATCCTCCATGAGTTGACCAAGTCCAACATGGTGGAAGAGTTCAAATACAAGGAGTTTGAGTTTTTATTTCATTCAACTTGTATACTCCTAGTTCTAGGTTTGTTTTATAGTCTTTCTCTCACTTAAATTATGTAAACCTATTCTAATTAGGAGAAGACTTGTAATCCCTTTAGGAGAGGGCATGGGAACTCTATAAATACCCCACCCCTACCCTTCTTGTAATCAACTTTTTCTTATGAATAAACCTTGCTGAAATTTGGATTAAGTTCCTTGTGTTTGAGTTTTGGTTCTTACTTTGAGTGCTCTCCTTGTGTTCCTAGATTGAAACCTTGCTGCCCTAGCACCCTTGTTGCTATCCAAGGCCAGGAGCTTCTTCTCCCCTGGCTGCCATCTTCCAACCCTAATCCCAAATCCTTCCAAACCCTGGTTCATTTTCTTATTTTTATTTGCTATTTTGATTGATCCTGATGCTTGCAGGATCCCCGAGGTACTTCACCTCCCATGAGGAGGCCTTCTTTGCTTCAAGGACCACCCAGATCAGCCAACAGATTCAAGGGAACCGAGGCTTCTTCTTCCAAGCTTCGATCAGAGTGTGAGTGATACCTTCTGTTGCTAAAATTTAATCTCTGACTGGTAAGAAACCTTTCATTCTCTTATTATCTGATTTTGATGAAGATAAATTATCCTAAATCGGAAGTTTTTCAACTCTTGGGTCCTAGCTATTCTATTAGTTTGCATGAGTTTTCCTGCGATCTGATGATTCTTTGCACTACTAGTCTTTTCGCTAGTTCTTACTTTATTTTGGGAATCTAGCCTACAAATAAAATTATAAAAATAATTAAAAAATTATTTTACTATTTTTCATTAATGTTTAGCAGTCTTAGAGTCATCCCGCATCATAAGTATGCTGCTGATGGACATGACAAAATTTTAGATTATATGAAAGCAAGATTTTCATATTTTAGTTGTTTTGATTCTTGAAAAAATATCAAAAAACAAGCTAGGATTTTATGTAAAGATCTAATCTACCCATATACCAAGATCTAACAAAATAATAATGAAGAGAAGGATCCTAGGGTTAAGAAACACCTATTAGGAACATGTTCAACTTCAAAACTCAAACAAAGAGATAAGGGAAGGGTTAGAATTACCTAGCAATGATTTCCTTGATGTCGTAAAAGCGATCCCACCACTCAAATCATTGCCTGGATGATAAAGCCTTGTTCTCGTGGATCTGTTGACTTTTTATCAGCTAGTTTTGGGGGCAAGGAAGACTTCATCCAAAGTTTGTTTCTCCTAAGGGATCCTACAAACATCAAAAGTTAGGGTAGTAGATGATCGAAAAAAATATGAAATAGATGATTGGAAGAGAATAGAAAGCGGGAGGTCCATCAGGGCTGATTGGTGGCCAAGATTGATGTTGGATGCCTTGCTTAGGATCTGGAGACCTGGAGGGGATGGCACCTGGCAGGAGGGGAATGCTTAGAGGAGGAGGGATGGCCATCCAAGGGTTTGGGGCTGATGGGGGTTGGCGGCTTAGGATGGAGAGAAGAAGTGGGTGGCCAAGGAAGAAGAAAAGGATGGGGTGGCCTTGATGGAATATGGAATAGGTTGGGCATCCTAGGGTTTGAAGTATGAGGTGGCTAGGGGTTGCTTTGGGGAGGAAAGAAGGGGGCGGCTAGGGTTTAAGGAAAACTAGGGTTTGAAGATAACTTTGGGCCTCTCACCCACTCCCTCACGGAGGAAGATAACTTTGGGCCTCTCACCCACTCCCTCACGGAGGTTGATGTTCTCAAAGAACAAAGGCAAATAGGAAGTAAACACTCAATTTTCATTCATCAAAAGTTATTCATTACAAGGGGGAAGGGGTGGGTATTTATAGATTCATCCAAGTCCCTCGACTCCCTGATAGATTGGGATTACATAACTTGAGGGCCAAAATAACAAAACTTGAGGTCCAAGAAAACTCTCTTGGGCTTGGACTGCTTGACTTCAAGCAGGGCTGGGAGGGGTGCCAAGGATGGTTGCGCTGGGATGGGTGCCATCTGTTGTCGGCCTGGAATAGGGTGCTAAGGACTTGGCCTGTGAGGGGCACCACTTCTTCATGGGCTAGGGTGCCAGCTTCTTGAGGCTTGGACTGGCCTGGGATACCATCTTTATAGGGCTTGGGAGGTGCCCTACATTGTGGTCTGGGGTAGCATGAAAGGGGCCCTAGCACATGGGCTGGGGTGGCAGGAGTAGGGGCCTAGGTGCATGAAATCCAGCTTTGGTTGGGAGGGGCCTAGTGAATCTCCTATTCTGATGACTCTTCCTTGACTTAATTTGAAAGAAGCCAAAATTACATACTCAAATAAACTCAACTGACTTGACTGGAATACAAAGGGACTCAACTCAACTGACTAAACACGACTCAATGGACTTAGTGAATCTAATTGACTCACTTTAATACAGGACTTAATGTACTAAAAAAAAATTGACTGACTTCCCAACACATGACTCGGAGATCTTCATGAAGCTTGAAATTTTTGTCTAATCTGATGTCCCCATCAATTCTCCTAGGGTGGGAGGAAACTCAATCCTGTCAAGTAAAGGTCAATATGGCTCTTGATATTGCTCAACAGGTTTGGGTGGAGGCATTGTGGATCCTCTCGAGTGACCCATGAATTATCAGATTTTGGTCAACCTTCCTAACGAACCAAGTAGATTAGTAGCCTTTGATCTGGGTACTAATGGCTTGGTCGTCTAGAATACGCTCAATCTTTTTTCCTCTCACAGGCTAATTTGTTGGTGGACACTGAGGGATAGGTTCATTCTCAAAGAAAGGGTCAGGTCCAAAGGCTCACTGAGTATCATTGCTGGCTCCCTATACTCAACTAAGTCTGAGATATTGAAGGTTAAGCTTAATGCCTAATTTAGATGGTAACTTAGGAACTAGGTCCAGCTTTCTTTATCACTTTGATAGATCTAGCTCTACGGGTATGTAACCTAAGCATTACATAATCTCCCTAGTGATCTCTTGGACTCTTTTGGGAATTAACCATGTTTTTATAAAAACATTGCTCACATTAATCTTATGATCAATTACTTATGTAGAACTCTATCATGCAGGGTAAATGACTCATACCAATGCCTAATGACATGCATGCAACTGACTCAACACCTAATGACATGCAGGCAAACGACTAAACCCTTATCTACAACTGTGTGTATCACACTTGGTTGGTGGGTGAGATGCAGATAAAGATTTGACTTGCACTTCTAATAGATGCCATAGGGTCTGTCCGAAATAGGTAGCAAATTTAATAAGTTCAAAGAGCTGATGCAACCTACTAACCTCAATGAAGTGCAATCGAATGGTTCGAGAAACATAGGAAGCTTCAAGAAAGGGTAGGAAATAAGAAATGGATTCAAGGTTAGCCTGGTAGGGTAGGAAATAAGAGGAAGGTTCGAGGTTGATCGGATAAAGTAGGATATAAGAAGAGGTTTCAGGGATTAGTCCTAGACTAATGAGGTTGACCTTATAGGTTTGATATACATCTACAGGGTCTGCCTTATGGAAGAATGGGTCATTAATTTTAGGGAAGAGATCTTTAATTGGGATCAAATGAGTGAAATCCTCCTGAGGGTATTGGATTAAATAAACCAAGTCCTCACTAATTTCCTCTAGTTCTTGAATTTTAGGACTAGGCTCTATCATTGGGTTCTCTTCTAGGGTTTCCTCATGTACAGTTGTAGTAGCAGTATCATGGTTCTCTTCCTCTAACTGATCTTCCACTATGGTTTCTGGCTGGGCATTTTCTGGGTCAACTACTTCTAGGTCTATCCTACCTACTTCCTCTTCAATGCTATCCGTGGAAACAATTGGGGTAGTAGGGGTGGGTCGACTAAGGAAAAGTGGACTAATATTGGGCTCATATCTAGGGGTACTAATCCTATGGGATTCGGGTCGACTAAGCGGAACCTAACTGGTACCTGGCTAGTAGATAGGGGTACTAATCCTATCGGGCTCAGGTTGACTAAGGGTTATAGGTTTCTTGGGCTCATAGGATATAGGCTTAGATCGATGGGTTATGGGTCTTTTGGGCTCATAGTATCTGGGTTCATAGGATCTGGGTTCATAGGATCTAGGTTGCTACCTTTCCCTAAGTTTGCTCTACATGGCTCTCCAGGTAGCTATGGGTATTTCTCCTCTATTTCTAATCATCCTTTCAACCTTATCCTGGTGGATTCTCACCTAGAAACCTAACTTGAGTTTGGTAAACTTAAACTTCCCTTCTTTTGACCTAGTTCCCTCTCAAAATACTGATCCATACCTATTTTTCAATCAATATAATCCCCAAGATCAAGATCACCAATAAAAGTAGAGGCTTTTAAACTAATGTTTGGTGTGCACACCAGGGTCAGAAAATATCGACAGGTTGAACCCACATCCCTGTGGATCACCTATGAATAAAGCCCTGAACCCTACCCCTTTTACTATGTAAATATTTTATTTAAATTTTGTTATATAGGCTTAGTTGGGTTTAGCCGTTTTTACCAATTAGGGTTTGTATAAAAAACCCCATTTATCAGTTATGTCAAACCCTATTTACCCAATTGAGTTTAAATGGTCCAGTTTTAGTTAACCCTATCTACCAACTGGATTTAGGGTTTTGTTTATTGGCCTTTTGGGCCAAACCCTTTTCACCAAATTGGAATACTGATTTAATTGACTATGCCTTTTGATCAAATTGGGTTTTAATTTATCAAGTAGGGCTTTAGTTATTTTTTAAAGTCTTGTAATAATTAGTTATTGAGTTCTGTAATACAAGGGGTGCCCAATTGAAGACCCATGCGACTTCATGTGCACCCAATTGAAGATCCATGTGCTAGCCCAAGACAAGCCATGTGACTCTATGTGTTAGCCCAAGTCAGTTTGTTCTTGGCACCACCTTTTCAAGGATTTGGACGTCAACACATGTCATGTTCGAACATGCCATGTCATTTTGCGACAACTTACTCCATGCCACTTTATTTGGACATCATCACATGATAACACATGCTATAAATCCTCTTTGGTCGGCCACTTAAAAGGAGTTTGCACCAACTTAATTGTAAGATGTGTAAATAAGAAGGACTCTCCCAAATTGGCGTCTCCACTCAATAATTTCATGCCAACTTATTTTAAGGTGAGTAAATAAGGAGTCTTCCCATTGAGCGCCCTCTCATCTCAAATCATTTGAAGCCAAATCAAAGGAGTCAGCCAAGTGTTTCTTACTTCAAGAGTTCTATCTCAAAGGGGGAGCAATCAACATTCTAATTTCAAGGAGTCCTCCTAAATGCAAATGAGATCATTTAAGAAAGATTAATTATCAATTGTTGCCAATTTCAAGTTAAGAAATATTTGTCGATGATTTTAAGAGGAGTAAGCCAGAAAGACTCCTCAAAATTATCGCCTATCTTAGTTGAAACCACCTATGGATTTTTGTCGCCCAAGCTATGAAGACTATCTTTTGTTGTCGCCCACTTAAATAGAAGTCCAGATCAACCCAACAAGCATGAGTCCAGGCCACATTGACCATAATTCCAGGAGTTGTAGTCCAAGAAAAAAGGAGTTTACTGTTTGAAATTCTTACACTACTAATTATGGGTATATAAATACCCATCAATCCCTTGTAATTAATTATTATTCAATAAAAAGTGTTATTCTGTCAAAAAATCTTCTTCCTTTGCTGTGTGCATCGCGGGGTGTGAGGCCCTTCCTTTGTTCTGTGGAACATCATAGGGTGTGAGGCCCTACCTATCCAGCCGACTAGAAAATCCAAACCCACCATTTCTAAACCTTCCTTTCCATTCATTCTTTCTTTTTCTTTGCTATTTTCTTAATTCATGATTTTCATTGTTGAGTGTTACAGGTGAATAGGAATCAAGATCAGGTGTTCTTGCCTCAAAACCAGATTCACGCGAAAGATCGGAACCAGGGATCGAGTTCTTGAAACCCTGCCATAAAGATCTTGAGAGTTCTGTTAGATCTAATTTAGAAGAGCAATTCTACATTGATAAAATTGAAACTTTTCCTTTCTCATTATTCTCTGATTCATTGATAAGATATACCCTAGTTTACGATGATTTTTCAATCACCAAGTCCTGCTTTCTAGTTAATTTGTAGGTTTACTTGTAGTAGATAATAACTAGTTTCCTTTTCTATCTCCATTGAAGTCTTCTTTATAAATCTGATAAAAATATTAAAAAATTAGTTTTTATTTTTTCCTTCTAATTAATCAGTAATATCAATAATTTAGTTTTTATTTTGTCAGGCATCAGTTTTGGTATCAAAGCAGGTTAAACTAGGGTTTAATCTCTCTTGTGCTGATTTAGTTTCTCTTTAAGTACTCGAATCGGGTGCTTCACCATGGCCGTCCGGTCATAGAAAAATGTAGGGCTGTAAGACCCTCACCTCCCATTCAAATAGAATTTTTTATGGAGTGTAGGGGTGCCGCTGTGAATTGACCCTTGAAGAAGAAAATAAAGAGATAGGCATCTTTAGGGTTTATTTTATGCATCATGTCTATCGTACATAGTCTTTTATTTTGATTGTTTCTATATGTAAGTAACTTAGAATTGCCTAATTATTATTTTTTTTGATCCATCATAATTAAAATTATTTTTCAGATTTTTTTCAAGAATTATTGCGGTCTATAGATTTTATGCTCATCGGAATACTACCTAAGAATAGATCTACCATGAATTTCAGCAATTCTAGTTTAGGGTTCTTTTTGCATAAATCTTGAATATTTTAATTTCTTGCATCTTAGGATTTTTTTTGCAAACTATATCTTCTACTGTAAAACAAAAATACAAAATAAAAAAATAATTAATTTTTTTTTCTGTTATTTTAATTATTTTAGTTTGATTGCATCTAGGGTTTCATCTTCTATGTGCATCATTAAGTAACCTAATCTTAAGGGCACTTGAGCATCTCAGATCAGGGCAGGAGCTCATCACCTATCCTAGGCCCACAACAACCTTCTTTGCATCCGAGCCTAACCCTAATTAAAATTAATTAGACTTAATTGCTCTAGTAAGCTAGGGACACCAACAGGTCGGCTTCCAAGTATTGTGTGTAAGCTAGTGCACCCAATCCTCTGATTATCACTTGAATCTGGCATCTAAGGCTAGAGGTCTAGAGGCAAACACCCTAAGCAGTTTCATGTTCTTAATTAGGACCCTGTGAGAGTAGGGGGAGCCTCCCACAACCCCACCTCTTACCTAGCCAGTGGATAGGGTAATTATTGGATTGGCTGTAATTTAAGCTGACACATTCTACTTGAGCTCTAGGTCTAGGAAATCCTAGTCCGAGTTGAGTTTTGTATGATTGCATTGCATAACCATTAGATTAGGAGTCTAACCCAACCCAGTCTAGTTTGACCATGAAGTCCACTATGGAAACTGATGCGGAACTAAAATGCATGCACGATTATTTTTGTATTTTTATAGGTAAAGTTATGTATTTAAATCCTGAAGATCATGCCATGAATCTATGTAGAGAGTTCTATGCAAAATAAAAGCAACAGCATACAAAATAGAACCTAAAAAGCAATAGAAAAGAGGATTGCCGAGGCTAAGAAGTCTCGGTTGGGCTAGTTCCCCTTCAATAATGCTACTAGTAAGTAGAGAGGGTGTACCTAACAATGGTTGAAGCACTCGATGAAGATCGTATATGAAGGAATCACCCTCAATCCTGGATGCATCCTGGATGATCAAGCCGAAGACCCGTAGATTCTTATCTTTCAACGTGATGATCCGATCGCTGCTCGGTTGGAGTCGTTAAATCATAGACTTTGAGGGACCTGCAAATAGCTTGTCAAAGGTTAGAAATTGAAGAAGGGATGAAGGAATAATTGAAAAATAGCAAGGGAAAGGGATGATTGATGTTGGGTGTTCAAGGCTTGGAGAGGATGCTTCTAGGGTTTGATGGCGGGTGGAGACTGGGCGCAGGAGACAAGGAGGAAGGAGGGGCTCACACAGAATCCCCTTAGCACACAGTAAATAGCACGTAGCAGATGGAAAACTCAATTATATTTATCAAAATTATCTTCATACAAGAGAAGAGTCTCTTAAATAGACTCATAAACCTGCCCCCCAAGTAAGGATACAAGAGTCTTTTCATAGGAATTTGAATCCCACCCAAACCCTAGCTAGACTACATGGTAGGTCCAATATTTCATTCCCTCAAATTTTCCCTCTCTCTCTTGTCTTGGTCAGCCAAGGGAGGTAACCCTAAGTGGCCGACAAGAGGTGGTGACCATAGGGTGGATGGTGCCCTAGCTTGCTTCACTTGGGCCTTGGGTGGCCTAGTATGCTCCAATCTATGATCCAGGGTTCTAGGGCTACATTCCAGGATGTCATGGCCTTCACATTACTTGCTAGATCTTTCATGTCTTCAAACTGGGTTAGTCTTCACTTGTACTGGCTCGGTCTTCACTTGTATTGAGTCTTCATTGCACTTGAGCTAACATATACAGGACTTAGAAAGAAAATTAGCCCAACATGGGTTGACTAGTACAGGACTCAAATAATGAAAATGCCAACTCAAATAGGCTAAGCCCTTATTACAAATGGACTCAAACACTACTAAGTAATCCATAGAGGGTATAGAAGTCTCTGTCTTATTCTGGTGCCTCTGGTGTCCGCACCAATTCTCCTAGGGTGGGAGAAACTCGACCATGTCGAGTAAGGATCACATTGGCTCAAATATCTCTCAAGAAGGTCTGGGTTGAGGTACTGCAAGTCCTCTCGAGAATTCGACGAGTCGTCTGACTCTGGCCAGCCTTGCCATCGGACCAGGTAGCATTGATAGCCCCGGCCCCAGGTCGTGATGGCTTGATCATCCAGGATATGCTTGATCCGTTCTCCTCTCTCAGGCCAATTAATTGATGGACACTCTGGACTAGGGTCACTCACAATGGAAGGAGTAGGTCCAAAGACCTCGATGGGTATTGCTGCTAGTTCCCTATACTCAACCAAGTCTGCAATATTGAAGGTAGAACTAATGCCAAAATCTGGAGGCAAATCTAACACATAGGCATTTGGTCCAACCTTCTCTATCACTTTAAAAGGTTCGGCTCTGCGAGCATGAAGCTTCTTAACGGTCCTAGGTGGGAACCACTCAGGCCTAAGCCTGATCATGACAGAATCCCCTGCATCAAATTCCTTGGCCCTTCTTCGAGAATTAGCTAGTTTTTTATATGTTTCTTTACTTAAGTTAATCTTTTGGCTAATGTCCTTATGCAAGTCTCTAATATACTATGCGAATGACTCTACAGACTCTAAGACTCCTGAATGAATAGGTAAAGAAATCAGATCAATAGGGCGATTAGGCTTATACCCATGGACTATCTCTAAAGGACTCTTGCCCGTGGTCCTATTTATTGAGCTATTATTGGCGAACTCTACTCTAGGCAATAATAGGTCCCAACTTCCAATGTGTTCACCTACTAGGCATCTAAGGATGTTTCCTAGGCTACGGTTCACCACTTTGGTTTCGCCATCTATTTGGGGATAATAGGCTGTAGAAAACTTAAACTTGGTCCCTAACAGGTGCTAGAGGGTTTTCCAGAAATAACTGGTGAACCTAATATCCCTATCTGAGATGATGGTCTTGGGTAGGCCATGGAGTTTAACCACATTGTCTAAGAAAAGCTTGGCTACTCTAGATGCATCAAAGGCCTGGGAACATGGGATGAAGTGAGCCATCTTAGAGAACCTATCGACAACAACAAAGATAGAATCATGTCTTTTCTGGGTCTTAGGTAATCCTAACATGAAGTCCATACTAAGATCCTACCAAGGGTGATCAGGCACTGGTAAAGGTGTGTAGAAACTAGTGTTTTACTTCTGCTATTTCACAACAGCATAAGTTCTACACCTGGCTTTAATCTGAGCAACATGCATTTTCAAATCTGGCCAATAAAACTGGTCTTCTATCGCTAAAATGGTCTTATTCTTATCAAAGTGACCAGCTAATCCTCTAGCATGGGTCTCCCAAATCAAGAATTCTCTAAGAGAAGTTCTAGGGATACAGAGTCTATTATTTTGGAATAGGTAGCCATCATGAATGGTATACTCACTATGGGTACTGGATGGTCCTAGCCTAAGGGCTTGGAAAATGTCACCAAAGTCTGGGTAGCCTTCATACTCTTCCTTTAATCTATCAAACCCTATGACTTGGGTGCTAACTGAACCTAAAAGCAAAGACCTATGGCTAAGGGTGTCCGCTACCTTATTGTCGGTTCTAGCATGGTGTTTTAGGATAAAGGTGTATGCCTGAATGTACTCAATCCATTTACCATGCCTTGGGTTGAGTTTTTTTTGGGAGCTCAGGAACCAGAGTGCCTCATGATCAGAAAATAAGACAAACTCCTATGGTAGTAAGTAATGTCTCCAATATTTAAGGGCCTAGACTATCGCATAAAATTCCTTGTCATAGGTAAAGTACTTAAGTTTAGCCTCATTCAGCTTCTCACTAAAGAAGGCTATAGAGTGGTTTTCTTGACTCAGTACCCCATCTATTCCTACTCCTGAGGTGTCGCAAGCGACCTCAAACACCTTAGAGAAATCAGGTAATCTAAGGATGGGTGCATGGGTCATCTTATCCTTAAGCTCTAAGAAGGCCTTATCAGCTGCTTTAGTCCACTCAAATGTAACCTTCCTAATGTAATCGGTTATTGGTGCGATGATAGTACTAAAACCCCTAATAAATCTCTTGTAAAAGATTGCTAGGCCATGAAAACTATGGACGTCATGAACACTAATGGGTAGAAGCCACTCAATAATTGCCATAACCTTTTCAGGATCTACAGAAACTCCCTCAGGGGTGACAACAAAACCTAGGAAGATAACCCTATATGTCATGAACTCACTTTTCTTAAAGTTGGCATAGAGGCTATTCTCCCTAAGGGTCTGACATACTAACCTAAGGTGACTAAGGTAGTCCTTTTTAGTCCTGCTACAAATCAAGATATCATCAAAATATACCACAACAAATTTTTCAGTATATTCTCTCAGGACAAAATCCTCATAAATGTACTTGTGCATTTGAAAGGCCAAAAAGCATCACAACCCACTCAAATAGGCCATCCTTAGTCTTGAATGCGGTCTTCCACTCATCCCCAGGTCGAATCCTAACCTGATGATAGCCGCTTTTAAGGTATATCTTTGAGAAAACTTTAGCACCGGCCATCATATCTAACATGTCGTCCAATCGGGGGATGGGGAACCTATACTTCACAGTTATTTTGTTTATGGCTCTACTATCTACACACATCCTCTAGGTACCATCTTTCTTAGGGGTTAGTGGAGTAGGGACTGCACATGGACTCAAGCTCTCCCTAATGAAACCCTTCTTAAGTAACTCTCCCACTTGATTTTGTAATTCTTGATGCTCACTAGGGTTCATTCTGTAGTATGGAAGGTTTGGTAAAGTGGCTCTTGGGACCAGATCTAAGGCATGTTGGATGTCTCTAAGGGGTGACAATTGATCAGGTAAATCATCAGGGAAGACATCCTCAAATTCCTTTAGAGGCTTAACAATTTCTAGAGGGTGTTCCTTTTGGGTCAGCTCATGAATTTCTTTGATGGTCAAGATCCAAATAGGGTTACCCTCAGCAATATCTTTCTCTAACTCCTTAGCCTTAATCATATTAACTCCTAGTTTCTTGTCCTTAAGGCTACTAGAACCCCTCTTAACCGGGTCTCTAAGTGGAGTTGGGTGGATAACAAACTTATTCTTATGGTGGCTAAAAGCACAGACATTGGTTTGACCAAAAAGGGTTGTATCATGATCATAAAGCCAAGGTTGACCTAAAATGATACTACTTACTTCCATGGAAAGGACAACACACCAAATCTTTTCCTCATAGGATTGCAGTTTAACTAAGATTTGGCACCTAGACTTGATTTGATGGGAAACTAATATGCATGCAATTTTTTTTGTATGTTTTATATGTGGGGTTGAGTGATTAATTCCCGAATTTCAGATGAAAATAAGTTGTAGGGAATTTTATATGAATTTTAGAAGATCAGCATGCAGATTAGGACCTAGAAAAGTAGAAAAGAAGGATCGCCGGGGCAGAGAAGCCTCAGTTAGGGCAAGTTCTCCTACAATAAAACTACTGGAGGTAGAGGGGGTGTACCTGACAATGTCTGTGAAGATCGCAGCAAAGGGTCTCTCGTTCCTCGACGGATGCGGCCTGAAAAATCGAGCCAAAGACCTGCGGATACCCAACTTTCTGCTCGGTGATCCGATTGAGGCTTGGCTGGAGTCGTTGGATTCGTAGAAACTCGGGGACCTCTAAATGACCTGTCAGGGGTTAGAAAACTCACAAAGGAAAAAGAAAACAAAGGAAAAACAGCAAGGGAAGGCTTCTTTTGGAGTGGGCGTCTAGGGATTTGAGATGCTTGTTGGCAGCAGGAAGATGATTGCAGCACTGGGAAGAAAAACTCTCGTAAACCCCTTTATGCACACAGCAGGGTATCACACAACTCAATAGAAGAACTCAAGGTTTTCATTCATCAAAAATTCTCCCTTCATACAAGAGGCTAGGGTCCTTTAAATAGACCCTTAACCTTGGGCTCCAAGTAAGGGCACATTAGTCTTTACATGAGAATCCTTTTCCTTCTCAAAGCCTAGCTAGAAAATAAGGAAACATTAGGTAGAAAAAATCCCTAAAATTTCTCTTGACTTGGACAACACTCCAAGGACACCTAGGGGGACGTGTTGGGCTTCTAAGAGCAGCAAGGGGCCGGCCCAAAGGGGCCCGGGTGCATGGGTTTGGGCCTCTGGAAGCTGAGGTGGTCTGGTAGCCATGTAGCAGGAATATTCCCTGGTATCTTGCTTCTTAGGGGCTTGGGCTTGGTGCCTGGGCTTGATTTCTTTGGGATAGGATGCAGATGGACCTCTAAAATCATGGATGCCTTGGTCTATGAATATATTTTGGCATCTGGAAGGAAATCTGGGCATCTGGAGGGCATCTGCAAGGAATCAGGGTTTTTGATTTTCCTCCTGGGGTCTTCAAATCTTCAAGCTGGGTTGGACTTGGGCTAAACTTCTATGTCTTCAATCTGGTTGGACTTGGTCTTTACTTGTATGATGTGGTCTTGAGTCTTCAGTATGCTTGGATAGGACTCAAAAAAAAATAAAATTAGCTCAACATGAGCTGACCAGCATTGGACTGAACTAGCTCAACATGAGCTGACTAGTACAGAACTGAAATAACAACTCAAATAACAACTAAAATGGACTCAGATGAGCTAAGCCCTTATTACATATGGACTCATAAATTATTGATCAATTTACAGAGGGTTGAAAAGCCTCTGTCTTATTCTGGTGCCTCAGGTGTCCCCACCAATTATCCTGGGATAGGAGGAACTCGACCCTGTTGAGTGAAGGTCAGACTGGCTCACATATCTCTCGAGAAGGTCTGGGTTGAGGCATTGCAAGTCCTCTCGAGAAATTCATGAATCGTTCGACTCTGGCCGGCCTTGCCATTGGACCAGGAAGCGTTGATAGTCATGGCCCTTGGTCGTGATGGCTTGATCGTCTAGGATACGCTCGATCCATTCTCCTCTCTCAGGCCAAATTTGTTTGTGGACACTCTAGGTTAGGATCACTCACAATGAAAAGGAATAGGTCCAAAGGCCTAACTAGGTATCACTGCCGGTTTCCTATACTCAACCAGGTCTATAATATTGAAGGTAGAACTAATGCCCAAATCCGAAGGAAATTCTAACACCTAGGCATTTGATCCAACCTTCTCTATCACTTTAAAAGGTCCGGCTCTGTGAGCATGAAGCTTCTTTTAGGCCTAAGCCTAACCAAGATAGAATCCACTACATCAAATTCTTTGATCCATCTTTGGGAATTAGCCAGTTTGTTTAAAATTAGTGTAGGTGGTGAACATGCTGGGCACATGCAGACTCCTAACAAATGATTCAAAGGACTCAAACTGACACCTAAAGACTCGACTATGCATTCCTATCGAAGGAAATTTTATTGAACTCTTTGAATCTAAACCTAATAGATTATAGGTTCTCTAAGTTTGATCCTAGCTTGACATGCACATGAAAATTTACAGTGAACTCCTAGCAAATTTCAAAGAGTATGCCAGAAGTAAGATGCAAACCTAACATGTGTGATGAATGCATGCAGTATGCTAATCTCAATTAAATACAATCTAATAATCCTAGAAATGCTGGAGGTGTTAGGCAAGGGCAGAAAATAGGAAGTGGGTTCAGAATTAGTTTGGTAGGGTAGGGAAAAAGGTTCAAAGTTAGTTGGATAAAGTTCGATATAAGAAGGCATGTCAGGGACTAATCCTAGACTAATGAGGCTAACCTTATGAGGTTGCGGTATAGCTTTGGGGTTTGCATAATGGAAGGATGGGTTACTAATCTCAGGGAAGAGGTCCTTAATGGCAACTATAGGAAGAGGCTCATCCTGAGAGTACTGATTCAAAGAGATCAAGTCCTTAATAAATTCTTCTGGTTCTTGTATTTTAGGACTAGACTCTATAATTTGGCTCTCCTCTATGGTATCCTCAGGTAAGGCTCTAGCAGCAGTACCTAGGTTTTCTTTTTCTTTTTGTTCTTCCATTATAGCTTTAGGTTGGATGTGGTCAAGGTCAACTACCTCTAGGTTGGCTTCTACCTGGGTATCTATTGGGTCAGCTAATTCTAGGTCATCTAAAGGTGTCTCCTCTTCTCCCTCATACTCATCCACTAAGCTTGCATCAGCTTCATACACTTCTGCATTAATGTAAGCCTTGTGAATCTCAGGAATGGTTGGAGAAGGTCGACTAAGGAAAAATTGGCTAGGTCCTGGTTTCTGATTATGCACACTACTCCTAGTAGGTTCAGGTTGCCTAAGGGGTAGTGGCTCACTACTGGGCTCATATTTAGGGGTACTAATCCTATGGGGTTCAAGTTGACTAGGGGAAGCATGACTAGTACTAGATTGATACCTAGGGGTTATGGGCTCCCTAGGCTCATAGAAAAAGGGTGCAGATCTATGGGTCAGGGGATTATAGGATCTGGGGTCATAGGATTTTGGGTCAGCTCTATGGTCAGGTTCTAAGGATTGATCATGGTATGGGGTCCTCCTAAGGTTGGGCTCTCTATATGGGTCAGGATATTGGGTCCTCCTAGGGTTGGACTCCCTATATGGGCCAGAATACTGGGTTCTCCTAGGGTTGGACTCCCTATATGGGTCAAAATATTGGGTTCTCCTAGGGTTGGACTCCCTATATGGGTCAAAATATTGGGTTCTCCTAGGGTTGGACTCCCTATATAGGTCAGAATATTGGGTGTTGGGTATACTAGGCTCATAGGGTGTGGGTGCATAGGATTTATGATCATGGGATCTAAAGTCATAGGATCTAGGTTCATAGGTTATGGATTCATAGGTTCTAGGTTCATAGGATTTGGAGTCATAAGATCTATAGGTTGTGGGTATACTAGGCTTGTAGAGAGAGGGTAAATAGGATCTATCTTCCTGGTCTATAAAATCCTGATTGGGTCTTCTAGGACTAACCTTAGGGATTGGGTCATGACGATGGGCTCTTCTAGGTTCAACCTTAAGATATGGATCAGGGTTTGGGGTCCTCCTAGGTTGAGGATTGTAGTATGGGTCAGGTTGAGGGGCTCTCCTAGGTTCGACCTCTTGGTACGGGTCAGGGTCTGGGGTCCTCCTAGGCTGAGGGTTATAGTATGGGTCAGGATGAGGGGCTCTCCTAGGTTTGACCTCAGGGTATGGATTAGGGTTTGGGGTCCTCCTAGGTTGAGGGGAATTAGGATCTGGCTCAGATTGTGACCCATGGGTTTTTTCTGGGGTCCATACCCGGACTTCTAACTGATCAAACCTATTGGCAAGATGGTCAATTCTATCATTGGTTTGAATACCAGACTGAATTAACTGGGTCGCCATCTGGGCCATTTGATCAGCTAGGGCTTTTATTTGGGCTTGTAAATTTTCCATGGGTTCAGACATTTATGAAGGAGGTGGGTGATATGAAACTCCTGATCTAGTGCTCTTGCAAGACTCGATCAGACCGACTATAGCTGACTAGACCTAGAGTCCAAACTAGACGCTCAATCAGGGTGGCAAACTAGCCTATAGTAATCCTGTACTCAGCCAGGCAGGTGTAAGGGGAGTGTCAGGTCCCTGATTGCCAATCCTAGAAACCAATCAGAGATTGGCCAAGTAGGCGGACCAGCACACAAGCCCTTCAGGATTGAATCCCTAAACCACCGTTCTAGACACTGAGCACAAGGCACACACAGGTTAACTTGACACAGTGATCTAACACTAGCCCGGACCCGACCAGTTGGTGTCCCTAGCCCACTAGGGCAAATTAAGTCTAATTAATTTTAGGTTAAGTCTTGGGACCGAATGCAAGGGATGTGGTTTTGGACTAAGGAGAGGTTATCAACTCCTCCCCTTATCTGATATAGCAAGAGTGCCCTTAAAAGTAAATTATGGAATGATGGCAGGCAGATGAGGATGCAAATTAGGGTTAGATGATTTTGGTATTTTTGGAGAATATGTATTTTTTTTTTTGGTATTTTTTTAAATAGAAGAAAACTGGAAAATTATTGCCTAATATGCAGGAAATATTCTAAAATTAAAAGATATGCAAAAATGCTAAACAAAACCCTAAAACTTCCAAACTTGTCATGCAAAAAAAATAGAGCCAAAAATTTGCAGGTTGTATTTCGTCTTGAAGAAAATTCACAGGCCATAATAAAATTTGAGAAAATTTTTAAAATTACCTTTAATTATGATGAATCCAGAAAAATAAATATCTAAATTTTTGAAGTTTCTATCAGGAAGAAATAATTAAAATAACAGAGTATATACGGACTGAAAAATTACAGAAAATAAGCCATAATCTAAGCTTTGATACCAAATGATGGGGAACTAATATGTATGCAATTTTTTTTGTATGTTTTATATGTGGGGTTGAGTGATTAATTCCAAAATATCAGATTAAAATAAGTTGTAAGGAGTTTTATATGAATTTTAGAAGATCAGCATGCAGATTAGGACCTAGAAAAGTAGAAAAGAAGGATCGCCGGGGCTGAGAAGCCTCGGTTAGGGCAAGTTCTCCTACAATAAAACTACTGGAGGTAGAGGGGGTGTACCTGACAATGTCTATGAAGATCGCAGCAAAGGTCTCTCGTTCCTCGACGGATGCGGCCTGGAAAACCGAGTCAAAGACCCGCGGATACGTGGCTTTCTGCTCGGTGATCCGATTGAGGCTTGGCTGGAGTCGTTGGATTCGTAGGAACTCGGGGACCTCTAAACGACCTGTCAGGGGTTAGAAAACTCACAAAGGAACAAGAAAACAAAGGAAAAATAGCAAGGGAAGGCTTCTTTTGGAGTGGGCATCCAGGGATCTGAGATGCTTGTTGGCAGCAGGAAGATGATTGCAGCACTGGAAAGAAAAACTCTCGCAAACCCCTTTATGCACACAGCAGGGTATCACACAACTCAATAGAAGAACTCAAGGTTTTCATTCATTAAAAATTCTCCCTTCATACAAGAGGCTAGGGTCCTTTAAATAGACCCTTAACCTTGGGCTCCAAGTAAGGGCACATTAGTCTTTACATGAGAATCATTTTCCTTCTCAAACCCTAGCTAGAAAATAATGAAACATTAGGTAGAAAAAATACCTAAAATTTCTCTTGACTTGGCCAACACTCCAAGGACACCTAGGGGGACGTGTTGGACTTCTAAGAGCAGCAAGGGGCTGGCCCAAAGGGGCCCAGGTGCATGGGTTTGGGCCTCTGAAAGCTGGGGTGGTCTGGTAGCCAGGTAGCAGGAATATTCCCTGCTATCTTGCTTCTTAGGGGCTTGGGCTTGGCGCCTGGACTTGATTTCTTTGGGCTAGGATGCAGATGGACCTTTAAAATCATGGATGCCTTGGTCTATGAATATATTTTGGCATCTGGAAGGAAATCTGGGCATCTGGAGGGCATCTGCAAGGAATCAGGGTTTTCGATTTTCCTCCTGGGGTCTTCAAATCTTCAAGCTGGGTTGGACTTGGGCTAAACTTCCATGTCTTCAATATGGTTGGACTTGGTCTTTACTTGTATGATGTGGTCTTGAGTCTTCAGTATGCTTGGATAGGACTCAAAAAAATAAAATTAGCTCAACATGAGCTGACCAGCATTGGACTGAACTAGCTCAACATGAGCTGACTAGTACAAAACTGAAATAACAACTCAAATAACAACTAAAATAGACTCAGATGAGCTAAGCCCTTATTACAGATGGACTCATAAATTATTGATCAATTTACAGAGGGTTGAAAAGCCTCTGTCTTATTCTGGTGCCTCAGGTGTCCCCACCATGATTTGGATGGAGGTGGAATCTATCCAAGAAACATTATAGGGGTTAGGATGAGGAAATGTAGTCAACCCTAAAGATTTGACTGTACTAGCAGAGATGACATTGACACAACTCCCACTGAGAATGATGATATTTGAAATCTTACCCCCTATCTTAACAAACGTTTGTAAGATATTCATCCTATGCCAATCTTCCTTAACTAGGGTTTGGGTCATGATGCACCTAACCATTCCTAACAGGTCCTCAAACTCAGGTATCTCTTCCTCTCCATCATACTCATCCAACAACTGGTCATCATCCTCATAGATTTCTTCCTCAGGTTCATCTATGGGTTCAGGCTCCTCTTCCTCCAGCTCACCTAAGTGTAGGGCACTAATTGGGCACTGGCTAGCAAAGTGGCCTATTTACCGACATTTAAAATAGGTCTTCTGGGGATTGGGACTCTTGTAGGATTGGGACTCCTGTAGACCTCTACAGATTTACCTCTATCATCTCTATGGATCAAAGGAGTACTAGGCTGGGGTCGACTCGGGTCAGGGTGGCTCAGATTTGGTCGACTCGGGCTTGGTTAGCTTGGGCTGGGTCGGCTCTGGTGGGGCTGGCTAGATCCTGGATACTGACAGGGTATCTAGTGGGCTCGGGCCTACAGTAGATGGGCCCTCTCTAAAAATGCTCAAAATCCATAGCAATCTGGTAGGCATGATCCAGGTCACTAACCTTTCTCATGTAGAGCTCTCTCTGAATCTCCTCCCTGAGGCAAGCTCTAAACCTAGACAAGGTGATTGACATAGGCTCATCTACATTTCACCATATGGCATACTCATCAAATTTTGCTATATACTCAGCCACACTCTTGCTACCGTGATTCAATCTCTGCCACAGATCCAACAACCCCTGATGGTATGACTCTGGGAGGTATTTGGCTCTAAGCCTAGCTTTCATTGCATCCAAGGTAACTATGGGTCCACGGCCTGCTAGCCTAAGTGTTCTCTCAACATTAGCCCAATACAACCTGGCCTGGCGGACTAGCTTAAGCTTGGCAAACCTATACTTGTGCTCCTCAGACATGTCGTACCACTCAAAATACTAGTCTACCTCTCCCTCCCAATCTATGTAAACCTTTGGGTCAAGGCAACCATCAAAAGTGGGGGCTTCTAACCTTATGTTCTTGTAGGCTCTATCTTCCTAGTCTATGAAGTCCTGATTGGGCCTCCTAGGGTGAATCTCTGGGAATGGGTCAGGTCGATGGATTCTTCTAGGATGGGGAGGTGTCTCAGGGTCTGGCTCGCTACGAGGCCTACATGCCTCCTCTAGGATTTCTAATCGGATGTCTACATGATCAAACCTATGGTTCAACTAGACCATTTAGTTTACAAGGGCTCGAATCTGGGCTTCCAACTTATCCATGGGTTCAGGCAAAGATGGAGATGGTGGATGAAATGGGACTCCTGATCTAGTGCACATGCAAGACTCAACACTAACTTGACTATGATTGCCTAGACCTAGAGCCCAAATAGAATGGGTTGACTCAACTTACACACAACTTAACTCCTAGTCCTTCAACTGGCCAGGTAAGAGGTGGGATAGTGGAAGGCCCCCTACTCTCGCAGGGACCCAATTAAGGAACCACCAATCTGCTTAGGTCATTTGGCACTGTACCTCTAGCCCAGATACCTGCATCTAGTAATAGGAAATGAATTGGCTGCACTAGTCATCCCATAATAGTTGAACCCGACCTGTTGATGTCCCGAGACCTCTAGGGCAAATTAAGTCTACTCGATTTTAATTAGGATTGGGTTTAGATACAAGGGTGGTGGTTTTTGGGCTAAGGAAAGGTAACGACCTCCTTTCCTTATCTTGGATATTGTTGCCCTTAAATTAATTATGCAATGATGGCAAGCAGATGAAAATGCAAATTAGGGTTTTATATGTTTTTAGTGTTTTATGAGTATATAAATTTTTTTTTGTTTTGGTATTTTTTTAAACAAAAAGATAATTTATAGATAATGACCTAATATGCAGGAAACATGCCAAAATTTTAAGATATGCAAAAATTATACTAAAAGAACCCTAAACTTGTTGAAATTAGCTTTGCTGCCAAAAATAGGGCAGAACTATTATCAGACAGTATTCCAATTGGAAATAATTTCACAAATTGAAATAATTCTCGAGAAAATTCAAAAAATTAATATCAATTATGAGGAATATATCAAAATAAAAATCAGATTTTTCTAAGTTTTCTTTGGGTAAGAACAATTAAAATAGAAAGCTATGTATTGAGAAGGCAGAGATGCAAAAATACCCTAATGAACTTTTTGTTTTCTATTTTAGGGGTCAAATAACAGCGGCACCCCTACACACCATAAAAGATCCTGCAGATTAGGAAGATAGGGTCTTGCAGCCCTACTTTTCTTCTATTATCGAACGGCCATGGTGAAGCACCTGATCCGAATATTCAAAGAGAACTAAGCCCAAACAAGCTCTGATACCAAATGATGCGGAACTAAAATGCATGGATGATTATTTTTATATTTTTATAGGTTAAGTTATGTATTTAAATCTCAAGGATTAGGCCATGAATCTAAGTAAAGAGTTCTATGCAAAATAGAAGCAACAGCATACAAAATAGAACCTAAAAAGTAATAGAAAAGAGGACCGCCGAGGTTGAGAAGTCTCGGTTGGGCTATTTCCCCTTCAATAATGCTACTGGCAAGCAGAGGAGGTGTACCTGACAATGGTTGAAGTGGCCGATGAAGATTGTATACGAAGAGATCGCTCTACTCCTAGATGCAGCCTAGATGATTAAGTTGAAGACCCACGGATTCTCAGCTTTCAACATGGTGATCCGATTGCTGCCCGGTTAGAGTCGTTGGATTCATAGACTTCGAGGGACTTACAAACAACCTGTCAAGGATTAGAAATTGAAGAAGGGATGAAGGAATAATTGAAAAATAGTAAGGGAAAGGAATGATTGATGTTGGGTGGCCAAGGCTTGGAGAGGATGCTTCTAGGGTTTGATGGCGGCTGGAAACTGGGCGTAGGAGACAAGGAGGAAGGAGGGGCTCACACAGAATCCCCTTAGCACACAGCAAATAGCACATAGCAGATGGAAAACTCAATTATATTTATCAAAATTGTCTTCATACAAGAGAAGAGAGTCTCTTAAATAGACTCATAAACTTGCCCCCCAAGTAAGGATACAAGAGTCTTTTCATAGGAATTTGAATCCCACCTAAACCCTAGCTAGAATACATGGTAGGTCCAATATTTCTTTCCCTCAAATTTTCCCTCTCTCTCTTGTTTTGGTCAGCCAAGGGAGGTAACCCTAAGTGGCCAACCAAGAGGTGGTGACCATAGGATGTATGGCACCCTAGCTTGCTTCACTTGGGCCTTGGGTGGCCCAGTATGCTCCAATCTGCAATCCAGGGTTCCAGGGCTACATTCCAGGATGTCAGGGCCTTCACTTTACTTGCTAGGTCTTCCATGTCTTCAAACTGGGTTACTCTTCACTTGTACTGGCTCGGTCTTCAACTGTATTGAGTTTTCATTGCACTTTGACTAACATATATAAGACTCAGAAAGAAAATTAGCCCAACATAAGCTGACCGGTACAGGACTCAAATAATGAAAATGCCAACTCAAATAGGCTAAGCCCTTATTACAAATGGACTCAAATACTACTAAGTAATCCACAGAGGGTTTAAGAACCTCTGTCTTATTCTGGTGCCTCTAGTGTCCACACTAGAAATCTTACTAAGGACCTTCACTGAACAATGTACCTAAATGAACCATAAGTTTGATCGACTAGATCAATGATTAAAAAACTAGCTAGAATCTGTAAAACCCGTACTAACCTTGGTTTACCCAAACCAACTACCCTTAGTCAGCTAAAACCCACTAGGATCAGTGGCTATAGTCAAAACCCAGGTACTATTTAGGTTTCCCTTAGCCAACCCTTCTCCACTACCATAGATCCTAATCATTGTCTCCTAAGTCAACCCACCCATGCTATCCCAGACACTCGTCAGTTTTTCCTTAACCGACCTACTCCTTCTATCCTATTGGTTCACCAAGATGCTATTAAAGAAGAAGCTGATATGAGCTTAGTAGATGAGTATGCAGATGAGGAGATATAGGAGGTAGACCTAGAGTTAGATAATCCTAACCATACCTAAACTAAGGCCAACCTAAAATTAGCTGACCCGATAGGCACCCAGACTGAAGCCAGTCTAGAATTAGTTGACCCTAATTTTACCCTGAATGAAACTATTGGATCCTTAGAAAAAGAGAACCATGAGAAACCTAACTCTACTACTGAGACCTTACCTGGGAAAATCCTAGAAAAGAGTCAAGCTATAGAGCTTAGTCCTAAAGTAATCAGTGAGGACTTGATTTTTCCAAACTAGCAATCTCAGGAAGAATTCACTCCATCAATCCCCATTGAAGATCTTTTTCCTTTATTCTATGGAACATCACGGGGTGCGAGGCCCTAATTATCCTATCTATCTAGCCGACAAGAAGACCCAACCATCACTTTGAACCCTTCCCTTTCATTCTTTTCATTTTATTGCTGAATCCTAACTTGAATTTCCTTTGTTAAGTATTTGCAGGTGATCAAGAATTGAAGTTAAGAGTTTGTGCCTCGGAATTGGCATTGCTTGGAAGATCGGAGCCCGGGATCAAGTTCTTGAAATCCTTCCATGACAATCTTGAGAGTTCTATTAGATCTAAAGAATCGATCTTCATTGGTAACTTTAAACCTATTCCCCCCTCTTTAGTTTTGGATTAGTTGAAAGTTAATCCTAGTTTCGATGGTTTCTTAGCCACTAGATCCTATTTCCTTAGTTATTTCGTTAGGTTTACTTGTGTAGGTAGTTAATTAAACTAATTTTCTTTATTGTCTCCTTCAAGTATTCTTTTAAAATCTAAAAAAAATAAAAATTATTCTATGCTAATTAGTGTTAATTAGGCTTTAATTATTTCCTAAAATTCGTGACTCATCCTTTCTTTAGGCTGACCCTTTATTCCCTGTAGGTGTGAATCTATGTCCAACCCTTAAGGTCAACCCTGTTAGTCTAGGACAAATTCCTGAACTCTTTTCTTACTTTCTACCCTACCAAGTCACCCCCGAATCCACTTCTTATTTTCTACCCTTCCCTAATGATTCCAATGTTTCTAGAATCATTAGTTTACATTTTGTTGAAGTTAGTATGTTTCATTAGTCCATAGACCCTGTTAGATTTGTCACTTATTTTTGGAGAACCTTATGGCATCTATTAGGAGTGCATGTTAAATTTTCATCTGCATGTCACCCATCGACCAAGGGTCAAGTACAAAATTGAAATTAAGGATTTAAATAGACAAATAAATAAATAAATAAATAAATTTCCTTCACTAGTAATGCATAGTGAGTCTATTAGACATTTGCAGAGTCATATGCATAATACATTAAAGAATTGTATAAGAATCATATGGCTAATTCTAAAAGAAGACTCAAGGAATACAAATAAGGAGACTTTGTTATGGTTCGATTGTGACCTGAATGGTTCCCACCTGGAACCATGAAAAATTGCATGTCCACAGTAGTGGACCATACAAAGTAATTAAGAAAATTGGACCTAATGCCTACGTGCTTGAATTGCCACCTGAACTAGGCATTAGCTCTATTTTCAACGTTTCAGACCTTATTGAGTATAGGGAGCCAACATTGATTCCTAGTGAGCCATTTCGGCCTAATCCTATCCTTGAGATTGAACCAACCCAAGTGTGTCCACCTGCCATACCACTAGCCCGGAGAGATAAGATTGAGCGGATCTTGGATGACAAGATCATTACTAGCTGGAGCAAAGATTACCAACGGTATCTGGTTCGATGGTAAGGACAACCTGAAACTAATGATTCTTGGATCACCAGAAAGGACTTGTAGAGAGTTGACCCAGACTTGCTAGATCACTATCATAGTGACATTGACCTATACTCAATGGGGTCAATGATGGGGACATCAATAATAAGAATATATATTTTGATTAACTAACTTTGTTTTTGCAACTATAGTTAATAAAATCTTGAGCCATGAAACAAGTCCCAAATTTTCTTGAAGCATACTCATGAGTCAACACATGAAAGAAGATAATTTTTCATGAGTTGACTCAAGCTCAAAGCATGATGGAAAGCCATCTCTTCAAAGCACAATTCAAGCCATTCAAGCCCAATTCAAGCCAAGACTTGAAGCCAAAATTTTTACGTGGGGGGACACCTCATCAAGAAACCTTGGGAGAGAAGAAATTACACTACATCAACACTTTTATGGGGAACATAAAGATACCTTCCAACAAGTGACATGTAGGGCGCCACCTCTAATGACACCTAGGCCTCCACATCAGCATTTGACAACCACATGAAGACCTTTTGGAATGCCACATGTCAAGTAGTAGTAACATTCTACCAATAATTTATTTTTAGTTAAAACCACTTACCTAAAAATTGTTGGAGACAACTAAGCCATCCTTATCCCCTCCTCTCCACCCTAGGACAAAATTCCTAGCATTGGAACCTATAAATAGGGCCCCTAGGCTCTCATTGTATTAATTCTATGCTATGATTTGAATTAATGAAAGGATTGTTTCCTTGTGTTCTAGTTTTCTTGAGTTCTTGTTTGGAGTGAAAGTTTTCTAGCTTGTTTGATTGTGTAGATCCTTATCCAAGGAGAGAATGAGAGTTTTTTAAGTTTGAGTTTGAGAGTGAAGAGTGCCATTACAAGGAGTAAAGGATGGGATGCCCATTGATGGATCTATGATCAAGCTCCAAGTCCCAAGCCGCCGGCCACTTTCTTCTTCTTCCTTTTCTTCATTTGTTTCCATTCCAACTCCAATTCTTCTTCCATGTCTAATCCTAAATTTCTTTGCAGGTTCTCTCAAGTTCCTAGGTCAAGGATGAAGGTCTCCATGCCATGGATCAAGGCCAAGGTGAGTCACAAAGTAAAGAGTGTCAATCTTGACTTCTAGGCCTCAATCCTTGAGTGATGAGAGCTCCTTCTACCAAATAATTAGCCATCATTGTTGGTAGAAAAACTCTTCCTAAGCTTCATTAGATCTGATCATTTGAAGGTTAACTTGCCCTAGTAGTGATGGTTTCTTTGCCATTAAGATCCTAATCCTTATTTTGAACTAGATCTACATTACGAGTCTTAAAAATTAGATCAACTAGTCTCCTTATGAAAATTTTTTTGTTGGATTAATTTAGCCCATTTATTTGATAATTAATTTTTCAAGTTTGCTTGCTGGTTAGCTTGCTGAAACTCTCCATACATCATTTAATTTTTGTCCCCCAACAATTTTTCGATATCAGAGCTTAAGGTTTACTAGGTCAAGTGTTTGATTACTAAAATTTCTGTTCTAGTATTCAACTAATTTTTTTACAAATTTTAGTATTTTTTATGTTGATCAAAAAATCCAAAACAATACTTTTTTAGTACCATAGTGTGTTAGGATTTTAAATATAAAATTAAAAAAAAATATTTTCCTTGATTTTTGGATTAAAAAATATGAGTTCTTAGGTCATTTTTGAAGTTCTGTCCATAATTTTGTTTCCACCTTCCATTTCATTTAATTTTCAAGAAAAATACAAAAATATTTTTTATTAATTTTAAATTTTAGATATGAGGTCCAGATTCGAAGTTTTATCATTTTCCACTAGAATTTTGAACTTTAGAGAGGTTTAGAATTTAAAATTTGAAATTTGAATTCAGGTTGTTAAGAGTTAGCTAAACTATTGGAACTTTCTAGCAACTATTTTCAAACTACCTTCTCAACCAAAATTCTAGTTAATCTAAAGTCAAAATATTAAAATCCAAGAATTCTAATATGAGAGCTAACTAAATTGGTTTTATTTTAAATTTTTATATTTTTAAAAAAATTAAATTTTGAATTTTAAAACTAGCTAGTTGAAAGTTGTTTCCTATTGAAACTTTCTTTTATAACAAGCTTTTAAAATGAATTTCTTAACCACATTTCAAGAATTAAATTTCAAGATTTGGAATCTATAATCTTCACTGAGATATTTTATAATTTAAATTTAATTTTTAAAATTTTAAAATTTTAATTTTAAATTTGTAAAACTAGTTGACTAGAAGTTGTTAGGGCTGAAACTATCATGCAACAACTCTAACTTCTAGAACAACTTTTTAACCCTAATTTGAGATTTAAATTTTAAAATTTGATTTCTAAATTTTGGACATCAAAATCTAGATTTTCCAATTAAATTTCTGAATTTTAATTTTTTTTTTTAATTCGGGTTTGAATTACATATTTGAGCTAGTATAGATATCTTGTTAGCAAGTTGATTGTTTGTGCATCCATTTCTAAATCCAATTAAGGGCATTCAATCATAACATAAGGGAAGGAGGTCATTACCTTTCCTTAGCCCAAAATAATTATCCACATTTGCATTGACCTAAACCATAATTGAAATCGAGTAGGAACCTAAAACTAGGGACACCTACAAGTCGGGTTCAAGTGCAAGATGAGACCAAATATTTGTTAAGTTTGTACTTACTTCTTGAAATTGGTGTCTAAGGCAAGAGGTCCAATGGCAAACGCCTTAAGTGGACTTATGGTTTTTAATTAGGACCTTATGAAAGCGAGGGGAGCCTCCCACAACCCTACCTCTTACCTGGCCAGTGGAAAAGGTAATTACAACTTTAACTAGTACTTAGTCAATTCCTGTATTTTGAACTTTTAGGTCTATGAGCCCTAGAAGTTAGGTTTGTATTGCTTGCCCATTTGATCTGAAGCCCTATACCAACAGTCCTACATGTATCCATGGATCCCAATCTTAAATTCTTTATGAGGACTCTGACTAAAAAATTTGATACCCTAACTAAACAATTAGGACAAGTGAACAAAGAGTTGGGGCAAGTAAATAATCAAATCGAGAGCCTCGAAAAAAATCGCTTGACCCGTACTAATCTTAAATCACCTCCCATTGGTCCAAGAGCCCATTATCATGATCTCACCCCTGAGTATAAACTTAGATACCCCTGCTAAGGATTTGTAGATCAGGAGGAGAGAGTCTTTAGGAGCAATCGACCCTATGCACCCACTTTTGATGGAAACCCTAAGGTGTATGTCGATTAGGAGAAGAAAATGGATCAGTACTTTGAAATTGATGAAATGTCGAAAGTAAAGAAATATCAATTTGTCAAATTAAAGCTAGTCCAACATGCTAAGTCATATTGGAAACATGTTAAGCATAAAAGCTATTATAGTGGGGATAAAATAATTACTTGGAGAGATATGAAGAGTAAGTTGAGGGAAAAGTTCCTAGGCAAATCTTATAAGCAAAATCTTCTAACCCAATGGTACAAATTGAGACAAGATGATGAAACTACATTTAAATGTATTGCTAAATTAAATATGTATGAGGGAGATGAAGAAGAGACTAAACCCATGGAAGAATTAGAGAAAAAATCTCCTGAACCTATTGAAGAATTTAAGGATGAAATAAAATCAAAGTCTTGTCCAAATGAAGGGCTAGAAAGAGAAAATCCTAAACTCGTTGAAGAACTTAAGGAAGAAGTTTATGCAGCTAGGTCTAACCTTATGGATGAATATGATCAAGAACAATTACTTGAAGATAAAATAATTACCCAGCCTAAATAAATCAACAACAGGGATGATCAAAATGAAATCCAAGAACAAAACCATGGAGATCAATCTGAGGTTAACATAGAAGATCCGGAATTAATTGATGTTGAAGCTTTAGATCTAGAGATCGATGAAGGATTACATATTAGGGTATTGACCATCAAAGAACAAACCCTATGGATCAGCCCTAATAAGCTATAGAGCCTTTAAAAACCCTACAAAATATTTTTCCTAATAGTTTTTCTATCCCTGATTCCCCATTTCTGAACATCCACCATCCCGATCCACCATTACATTTCATTCACTCTTCTATCCCATCCGGTTGGGACATCTACCATACCATTGATCTGGTCCCAGTGATATTCAATAGTTACTTTTTTAAGACTTTATGGCATATGTTAGGAACTAAATTAAGATTCACTGCCACTTACCTGAAGTTGTGCCAGAGTCTTCAAAGTCATTTAGGAGAATATTGGAAATTAAGAACTTTTATTTCCTATCCCAACAATAAAGTTTAGTCCATAGAAAATAAAGTCCATTTGAGCTTGTTTTGATTTTATTTGTCTTTTACCGTTTAGTATCATTTGCATTTGTCTTTTATCATTTGGTGTCCCATGCATAAGTATCCATGATTACGAGAGTCATATGTACAGCATGATTAGTAAGACAAATTTTGAGCAATGAAATTAACAAACATATGGCTAAATTTTGTAAAAAAGCCAAAGAATTTCAGGAAGGAGACTATGTCTTGATTAAAATCAAAATGATTATATGCCCATGGTATAGGTCATTTTCAAAATAGTAAGAAAAATTGGACCTAATATGTGCTAGATATACCATCCAACTTTGGTATCAGTTTCACTTTCAATATTTCAGATCTAGTAAAGTATAAGGAACCAACAATGAAACTAGTGAGCTATTCAAGCCTGATTCCACCTTTGAGAGTGAACCAACCCTTGAGTGTCCACTAGCCATATTACCAAAGCGGCATGATAGGAATGAGCGAATCTTAGATGACAAGATTGTCACTACTCAAAACAAAGATTATCAACGCTACTTGGTTCACAGGCAAGGATGACCTAATTCCAAAGATTCATGAATCACTCGAGAGGACTTACAAAGAATCGACCTTGACCTCTTAGAGTATCACCAAAGCCAGATGGATTCTTACTTGATGGAGTTGAGCCTTTTCTCCACCCCAGGAGAATTGATGGGGATATCAATAATAAGAATATATACTTTGATTAACTAACTTTGTTTTTGCAGCTATAGTTAATAAAATCTTGGGCCATGAAACAAGTCCCAAATTTTTTTGAAGCATACTCATGAGTCAACACATGGAAGAAGATAATTTTTCATGAGTCGACTCAAGCTCAAAGCATGATGGAAAGCCATCTCTTCAAAGCCCAATTCAAGCCATTCAATCTCAATTCAAGCCAAGACTTGAAGCCAAAATTTTCACATGGGGGGACACCTTATCAAGAAACCTTGGGGGAGAAGAAATTACACTACATCAAGACTTTTATGGGGAACATAAAGATACCTTCCAACAAATAACATGTGGGGCGCCACCTCTAATGATACCTAAGCCTCTGCATCAGTATTTGACAACCACATGAAGACCTTCTAGAATGCTACATGTCAAGTGGTTGTAACATTCTACCAGTAATTTGTTTTTAGTTAAAATCACTTACCTAAAAATTATTGGAGCCAACTAAGCCATCCTTATCCCCTCCTCTCCATCCTTGGATGAAATTCCTAACATTGGAGCCTATAAATAGGGCCCCTAGGCTCTCATTGTATTTATTCTATGCTATGATTTGAATTAATGAAAGGATTGTTTACTTGTGTTCTAGTTTCTTGAGTTCTTATTTGGAGTGAAAGTTTTCTAGCTAGTTTGAGTGTGTAGATCCTTATCCAAGGAGAGAATGAGAGTTTTTTAAGTTTGAGTTTGAGAGTGAAGAGTGCCATTACAAAGAGTAGAAGATGGGACGCCCATTGATGGATCTATGATCAAGCTCCAAGTCCCAAGCCACCAGCCACTTTCTTCTTCTTTTTTTTTCTTTATTCCCATTCCAACTCCAATTCTTCTTCCATGTCTAATCCCAAATTTCTTTGTAGGTTCTCTCAGGTTCCTAGGTCAAGAATGAAGGCCTCCACACCATGGATCAAGGTCAAGGTGATTCTCAAAGTAGAGAGTGCCAATCTTGACTTCTAGATCTCAATCCTTGAGTGATGAGAGCTCCCTCTTTCACCAAATAATTAGCCTTCATTGTTGGTAGGAAAACTCTTCCTAAGCTTTATTAGATCTGATCATTTAAAGGTTAACTTACCGTAGTAGTGATGGTTTCCTTGCCATGAAGTCCTAATCCTTATTTTGAACTAGATCTACATTGCGGGTCTTAAAAATTAGATCAACTATTCTCCTTATAAATTTTTTTTTCTTGGATTAATTTATCCCATTTATTTGATAATTAATTGCTCAAGTTTTCTTGCTAGTTAGATTGTTAAAACTCTCCATCAATGATTTCATTTTTGTCTCCCATTAGTCGAGTTTCTCCCACTCGGGGAGAATTGGTGTGGACACCAAGGCCAGAAAATATCGATAGGTTGAACCCACATCCCTGTGGATCACCTATGAATAAAGCCCTGAACCCAACCCCTTTTACCATGTAAATATTTTATTTTAAATTCTGTTATATAGGCTTATTTGGGTTTAGCCCTTTTTACCAATTAGGATTTCTATAAAAAACCCCATTTATCAGTTGTGTCAAATCCTATTTATCCAATTGAATTTAAATGGTCCAGTTTTAGTTAACCCTTTTTACCAACTGGAATTAGGGTTTTTTTTATTGGCATTTTGTGCCAAACCCTTTTTACCAAATTGGAATATTTATTTAATTAATTGTGCCTTTTGATCAAATTGGGTTTCAATTGATCAAGTTGGGCTTTAGTTATTTTGTCTTGTAATAATTAGTTATTGAGTTCTGTAATACAAGGAGGACCCAATTGAAGACCCATGTGACTTCGTGTGCACCCAATTGAAGACCCATGTGCTAGCCCAAGACAAGCCATGTGACTCCATGTGCTAGCCCAAGATAAGCCATGTGACTCTATGTGTTAGCCCAAGTTAGTTTGTTCTTGGCACCACCTTTTCAAGGATTTGGACATTAACACATGCCATGTTTGGACATGCCATGTCATTTTGGGACAACACACTCCATGCCACTTTATTTGGATATCATCACATGACAACACATGCTATAAATCCTCTTTGGTTAGCCACTTAAAGGGCTTTGCGCCAACTTAATTTTGAGATGTGTAAATAAGAAGGACTCTCCCATATTGGCGCCTCCACTCAAGAATTTCATGCCAACTTATTTTAAGGTGAGTAAATGGGAAGGAGTCTTCCCATTTAGCACCCTCTCATCTCAAATCATTTGATTCCAAATCAAAGGAGTCGGCCAAGTGTTTCTTACTTCAAGAGTTATATCTCAAAGGGGGAGCAATCAATATTCAAATTTCAAGGAGTCCTCCTAAATGCAAATAAGATCATTTAAGAAAGATTAATTCTCAATTGTCACCAATTTCAAGTTAAGAAATATTTGTCGGTGATTTTAAGAGGAGTAAGCCAAAAAGACTCCTCAAAATTGTCGCCCATCTCAGTTGACACCCACCTATGGATTGTTGTCGCCCAAGCTATGAAGACTATCTCTTGTTGTTGCCCACTTGAAGAGAAGTCCAGATCAGCCCAACAAGCATGAGTCCAGGCCACATTGACCATAATTCCAGGACTTGTAGTCCAAGGGAGGAGTTTACTGTTTGAATCACTTACACTACTGATTATGGGCCTATAAATGCTCATCAATCCCTTGTAATTAATTATTATTCAATAAAAAGTGTTATTCTGTTGAAAAATCTTCTTCCTTTGCTGTGTGCATTGCGAGGTATGAGGCCCTTACTTTGTTCTACGGAACATCGTGGGGTGTGAGGCCTTACCTATCCAGCTGACCAGAAAATCCAAACCAACCATTTCTAAACCTTCCTTTCCATTCATTCATTCTTTTTCTTTTCTATTTTTTTTAATTCATGATTTTTATTGTTGAGTATTATAGGTGAACAGGAATCAAGATTAGGTGTTCTTGCCTCAAAACCAGATTTGCACGGAAGATCAAAATCCGGGATCGAGTTCTTGAAACCGTGACGTGAAGATCTTGAGAGTTATGTTAGATATGATTCAGAGGAGTAATTCTTCTTTGGTAAAATCAAAACTTTTCCTTTCTCATTATTCTCTGATTCGTTGATAAGATAAATCCTAGTTTACGATGATTTTTCAGTCACCAAGTCCTGCTTTCTAATTAATTTGTAGGTTTACTTGAGGGTAGATAATAACTAGTTTCATTTTTTGTCTCCATTGAAGTTTCTTTAAAAATCTGATAAAAACATAAAAAAATTAGTTTCTATTTTTTCTCTGCTAATTAATCAGTAATATCAGTAATTTAGTTTTTATTTTGTCCCGCATCAATGTTCCTAGTAGCTCTCTCATCCTGGTCCATAAAATCATAATTGGGTATCCTTTGATTAGACTCCCAAATTAGGTCATGGTGTGGGGCTCTTCTAGAGTTGGGCTCCAAGAATGGGTCAGGGTGTTGGGTTGTCCTATGGTTGGGCTCCAAGAATGGGTTAGGGTGTTGGGCTCTCCTTGGATTGGGCTCTAAGAATGGGTCAGGGCATGGGCCTCTCCTATTGTTGGGAGGTGTGGGATGAGGTGTCTCTAGTTTAGGCTCAGTATGGGTCCTACGGGTTCTCTCTAAGTTTCCTAATCATCCATCTATTTGGGTAAGCCTATTGTTCATTTGGGTATTCAGTTAGATTAATTTGGCACGTTGTTCATTGAAGGTCCTTATTATGGTTTCTATAGTGGACTCCATGGTCTAACCAGACTAGGTTGGGTTAAGACTGGCGGGGTTAGACTCCTAATCTAGTGGTTATGCAACACACAAGAGTTATGTGTTCTAGGGTTTGCTAGACCTAGAGCCCATGTAGAGTAAGTCAACTCAACTTACACCCAACTCAACAATTAATCATTCCACTGGCCAGGTAAGAGGTGGGGTGGTGGGAGGCTCCCTTTGCTTGTCGCAAGGTCCTAATTAAAGAACCACCAGTTTGCTTAGGACGTTTGCCACTGGACCTCTAGCCTTAGATACCAGCTTCCAGTAATAATTGGAGGGTTGAGTGCACTAGTTTTCTCACAAGACTTGAACCCGACCTATTTGTGTCCCTAAACTATATTAGGTTGCTACTTGATTTTAATTAGGCTTAGGATTGAATGCAGGTGGTTGTTTTGGGCTAAGGAAAGGTGATCAAATCCTTCCCCCATCTGATATAGTAGAAGTGCCCTTAAGGTGTTTTACGCAAGATGATGCACACACATGAAAACCTAAGATGTAACATGAAACTAAGATCAAAAAATTACAGAAAAATATTTTTTTTACCTATTTCTTTGGAAAATAGCAGAGATAATTAAAGATTAATAATAGTGACTTAATTGCAAAGAAAATTAAGTTTGAAGGGGTTTAATGTAAATTAAATGTGAGCCCTAAACTAGTTGTGCAGAATTTCAGTAAGTAGGGTTTAGGTCTCATGCAGATTTTGCTTTGTTTTCAGATTAGAAAACTTAAACTAAAATTACAAAAAATAGAGGATTAAATAGAGATCAATTGATACAAAAATCATGGGAAAACAGGATGGATTTAATGAAAAATCAGACATAAGTTTGACTACTACACAGATTTCAGCAAGCAGTTTTTTTGTGTTAGGGTTTTGTTTTACTGATTTTTTTGAATGTTTTCAGATTAAAAAATTAAAATAAAATTGCAGAAAAATAGAGGACTAAACATAGATCGATTGGTGCAAAAATCAGAGGAAAACAGCAAGGATTTAATGGAAAACTAGCCCTAGGATTAGACTACTAATGTAGAATTCAGCAAGTAGAAATTCTATTTTGTGTTTTTTTATGCATGAACATGCTCTAATCCTAAGCTCTGATACCAAAAAATGATGAGGGACAAATTAGATGGATGCAGGATAAGTATGCTACTGATGGTCATGATAAAATCTCAGATTTTATGAAAGCAAAATTTTCAGATTTTAGTTGGTTTGATTCCCGAAAATAGATTAAAAAATAAGATATGATTTTATGTAAAGATCTAGTTCTACCTGCATAGCAAGATCTAAGAAAATAATAAAGAAAAAAAGGATCCTAGGGTTAAGAAATACCTATTAAGAACATGTTCAACTTCAAAACTTAGACAAAGAGAGAAGGGAAGGGTTAGAATTACCTAGCAATGATTTCTTATATGTCATAGAAGCGATCCCACTACTTAGATAGGTGCCTGGATGACGAAGCCTTATTCCCGTGGATCTGCTGGCTTTTTATTAGCTGGTTTCGGGGGCAAGGAAGACTTCATCCAAGGTTCGTTTCTTCTGAGGAATCTTGCAAACATCAAAGGTTAGGGTAGTAGATGATAGGAAAAATATGAACAAATGGTCGGAAGAGAATAGAAAGTGGGACGGCACCGGTGCTGATTGGAAGCCTGGATTGATGTTGGACACCTAGCTCGGGATCTGGAGGCCTGGAGAGGATGGCGCCTGGCAGGAGGAGAATGCCTGGAGGAAGAGGGATGGGCATCCAAGGGTTTGGGGCTGATGGGGGTTGGCGACCTAGGATGGAGAGAAGAAGTGGGCGGCCAAGGAAGAAGAAAAGGATGGGACAGCCTTGATGGAATATGGAATAGGTTGGGCATCCTAGGGTTTCAAGTATGGGAAGGCTAGGGGTTGCTTTGACGAGGAAAGAAGGGGGCGGCTAGGGTTTAAGGAAAACTAGGGTTTGAAGATAACTTTGGGCCTCTCACCCACTCCCTCACGGAGTTCGATGTTCTCAAAGAACAAAGGCAAATAGGAAGTAAACACTTAATTTTAATTCATCAAAAGTTATTCATTACAAGGGGGAGGGGATGGGTATTTATATATTTACTCAGGTCCCTAGACTCCCAGATAGACTGGGATTACATAACTTGAGGGCCAAGAAAACAAAAATTGAGGGCCAAGAAAACTTTCTTGGGCTTGGACTGCTTGACTCCAAGCTGGGCTGGGAGGGGCACCAAAAATTGTTGGGCTGGGAGGGGTGCCATCTGTTGTAGGCCTAGACTAGGGTGCTAAGGACTTGTCTTGGGAGGGGTGCCACTTCTTCATGGACTGGGGTGCCAACTTCATGAGGCTTGGACTGGCCTGGGGTGCCAACTTCATGGGGCTTGGGAGGCGCCCTACATTGTGGTCTGGGGTGTCATGAAAGGGGCCCTAGCACATGGGTTAGGGTGGCTGGACTTGGGGCCCAGGTACATGAAATCCAGCTATGGTTGGGAGGGGCCTGGTGAATCTCCTGGTCTGGTGACTCTCCCATGACTTAATTTGAATGAAGCTAAAATTACATACTCGAATAAACTCAACTAACGGGACTGGAACACAAAGGGACTCAACTTAACTAACTAAATAGGTAAATAAAACTCAATGGACTTAGTGAATCTAATTGTCTCACTTTAATACAGGACTCAATGTCTATAGGACTCAATGTACTCAAAAAAATTTTACTGACTTTCCAACACTCGACTTAGAGATCTTCATGAAGCTTGAAATCTTTGTATGATCTGATGTCCCCATCACCATCACTGACTACTTTCATAGGTTCGAGAAGCACATTACATGTACCCTTTCCAACTTTGCCCAAAGTAGAGTTCTTTCAAAAAGATCCCGAGCAATCTTCTTGTCTAGGAGAGCCAAACTACATGGGCCTTCCTTTGAGGGGGTCTTGAGATCGAGCAAGCCTCCCCAAGCTACCTTGATTGGAGTACTAGAATATAAAGGCTAAGTGGCTAGCTCAAAAGATGGGGCCAACAAGGATAGCATAGTAGCAGCCTCTGAGGCAGCGTCAGCTGCAACAGGGGATGCTAACTCAACTAAAGCCTCCCTAGGCTTAGGTTCCATGAATCTCACCTTCTTTGATGCTATAGTAGAGGCCTGAGCCTTCCTCTTTTGGGCTAGGGTCTTCTTTAGCAGAGCTAAATCCTTAGGCCTCATATCTATAGTTACACAATCAATCGAAACAAAAGAATGGATAGAATAATGAAGAGAAAAAAATGAAGAACCCTAAACTCACCCCCATGGATGAACCAATTGAGCCTTGCATTAGAGAGAGCTTCCCTGGATAGGAGCTGCCCTAAAAGAGGAACCCTGAAATCCTTAAGGGCTCTGATATGCTCCTCTTCATCAGCACTCAACTTAAGAACACCAAGAACAAAAGCTTTCGGTCAATCCCTGCTCAATAGATCCCAATCATTAATAGAGGGATAGGAAACAAAAAGGGATCGCTCCTTCCATGCATAAATGGTAGAAGGAGAACCCTTGATCAGAGGGTCTACCCCCCTTAGGGCATGAAAGTACCACCAATCTTGGCATAAGGATGCCTCTTAGCAGTACAAAAAGTATAGAATAAAGAAAGGGAAGGCTAGATTTTCGCCATGAAATAGATTATTATGAATCCTGAAATGAGTCTAAGGGAATTTGAAGTAAGGGTACAAAAGGAAACACCATAAAGCCTAAGAAGCTGAAGGATGAATGGGGAAACATAAAACCTAAGCCCCACCTCTAATGCCTCCTTATAGACTCAGAGTTGACCTGGAAGTGTGTTATCTACCCGAGTGTCAGAACTGGGCAACTCTAAATCAAACTCCTCCGGGACACCATACAAGACCTAGATGTAGGCCAAGTCCTTCGAACATAGCATGGACCGGTATGCCCTTGGGTTAGAGGACTTTGGCCTGACATGCCCTTTCCCCAGAACCTTAGGTTTCTTCGACCTCACCTTTCTAGAGCTCCCCTTCAATGATCTCTCCTTCCTAAAACCCTCAGATGCTAGAATTTACCATGGACTCAAGAAAAGAGAACAAGAAAAACAAGAAAGAAAAGAGGCACACCTGGAAATGGAAATAGGGTAGAAAGTCAAAGATAGCGAAGGACTCTCCAGGAGGACTATTGAGGGGAAGAACGAAGAGAAGAGGGAGAGAGACCGATGGCTGGAGTGGGGGATGATAGTAGAATGCTCTGTGAGAGGAAGCTCTAGGAGGCATGGGTACAAGAGAAGCCAAAGCAACAGTGGTGCGGGCACCAGACTCAGAAGAAGACTTCAGAGCTCCATTTGGATCTCTGATTGACATTGCCCGAGAAATTAGGGTTTGTAATAAAGGTTGACCTGGTCAACCAGTTTATTTATTTTATTTATCACCATTTAAATTTTGTTGAGTCATGTTGACTCGGTGCAAGTCCCAATGTGGTTTCAATTTGGTCCAAAATGGTGCCACATTTCTCTTCCAATCAACTCAAGGTTCAAGCAAGTGGAGGCCACACTCCAAGCCACACGCCCAGCCACACTCCGAGCACACGCCAGAGTCCAGGAGGCGCCATAGAGGCATCCCAGTGTCATGGTCCCCACATCCAAAGAAGAAAAAAATCAAATTGGAGGCTAAATTAAAGGAGGCGCCCACACCTGCCTAATTTACCTAAGCAAAGAAGGAAGAAAACTTCTCTTGGAGAAGAAATCAAAGAAGGACATCCAACCTACTCCTAATTGAAGTTCAAATCAAAATCAAAGAGCTTAACTTGGAGTGGAAGAAAAGAAGAAATACCTTAAGAAGAAGAGGACTCCAAATCCAAATCCAACTTCAAAGGAGGTGCCATAAAAGTTCCAAAACAATTCCTTTATGGCCGTCCCAATTTTTTTTGGACTCTTGGTCGGCCAAGGGAGAGGATTTTCTACCTAATCTAGGGGTTGGAAGAGTTTAGTCCCACATGGGAATTTGTACAAGCTAGGAGAAAATTTTAGGTCTATATAATAGACCTCTCTTTGTAACTTTGAAAATCAATGAAGAAAATTATTTTTTTGCTACTCTCTTGTGTTGAGTGACCTAGGTTTCTCTTCTTCCGCACTATTCTAAGTGTTGAGCTCCGTGAGGGGGTAATCCGGGTTCCATTGGAGCCTTGAGGAGGTGAGAGATCTCCATCTTTATCCAAAACCCTAGGTTAGCCACTTGAAATTCCAAAACCCTAGCCACCTTTCATTATTTTCCATCCACCAAACCCTAGATCCATCCATCTCCCACGGCCTCTCTCTCTCTACAAGTCCAGGCCGTCCACCTTCATCCAGATCCAGTCCGGCTACTTCAGATCCAGAGCAAGTTCCAAGGAAAATCACATCAGCATCCAGGAGAATCCAGTTTTCAGCAATTTCGATCTTCAAGTTCATCAACCTGGTAAATCTTTTCCTTGATTCTCTGATTCCATCAATTGTCTTTCTTCTCTTCCAGATCTTGAGTTCAGGAGAAGCCAACCCGCCAAAGGACCAGTATTTGAGGATCCATTACGAAGATATCCGACTCCGAGGATCCAACAATCTGCTCGGGAGAGTTCTTCCACCAAAATCTGTGAAGATCACTGTCTGGTGAGATAAACCTTCCCTTCTCTTTATTTCTGTTTTGTTGAAAGCTCGGAGTGAAACCCTAGGTCTGGGAGTTTCTCAACCCCCAGCGATCCGTTGCTTCTAAACTACTCTGATAATTTAGTTTCCTTAAAATTGTGCTTTCAATTATCATATTAGTATCTTTCAATGTTAGGTTAACTTTTCTTTGATTTGAAGCCAACTTCTACAAACCTATAAAAACAACAAAAAAATTAGTTAATCTTAATTTACTTCCGCATCGCATCCCTTTATTTGTTCTGCATCATTTTTGGTATCAGAGCCCAGTCTAGGGTTTCTGATTTGCTTGCTTGCTTTGATTGTTCTCTTTTTATTTTGTCTGCTCGAAGTAGACTCCCCAGGACGTCCGGTCCTAGGAACTAAGCGAGGCGCAAGCCTCCTCCTCCCATTCCACGGGGTGTTCCTAGGACGTGTAGGGGATCCATTGGGTTATAACTTCGTAGCAGGGATTATAAACGGGGAAGACAATCTAGTTGCAGCCCGTAATTGCCCTGTTGTCTGAATTATTTCTCCCTGCATAAAACTCCGAATTGCATGATTTTTGCTTCGTTGAAACCAGTATAATTGAACCTATTTTCCATAATTTTTCTGTGATTTATTGGTTTTGGTAAAAATTCTGAGAATTAAAATACAGAAACTCTGTTTTTTGTGTTCTGCAATTCAATTCTTTTTGGAGTGATCATCTCATAATTTACTTAAGGGCAATTGAGCATCTAAGATAAGGGGAGGAGTTGATTACCTCTCCTTAGCCCAAAACCACCATCCAATCATTCGAACCTAGACCTAATTTAAAATCAGTTAGACCTAATTTGCCCTAGTGGGCTAGGGACACCAATTGGTCGGGTCTAGGCTAGTGTTGAGTCAGTTTGCTGAGTTATTCTGTGTGTGCTTAGCACTCAGTGTCTAGAACGGTGGTTCAGGGACTACGTCCCGAAGGGCTTGTGTGCTGGTCCGCCTACCTGGCCAATCACTGATTGGTGTCTAGGATTGGCAATCAGGGACCTAACACTCCCCTTACACCTGCCTGGCTGAGTCCTGAGTTACTACAGGCTAGCTTGCCACTCTGATTGGGCATCTAGTTTGGACTCTAGGTCTAGTGATCCAGTAGTCGATTTAGTCTAGTCTCATTTTGTGTGCTTGCTTGAATCATCATGTCTACCAGAAACGGAGTGCCATATCAACCTGGTCAAACCCAACCCGATTTAGAGGCCATGATCAGAACTCTTACTGAAAGTATGGCTAAAATGAATCAGGATATGACAAACACTGTGGCCCAGTTTAGCGCACAAATTCATGAGGATCTTACCCAACTTAGGGACCGAGTCCAAGTACTTGAAGAACCTAGACATCGAAATTGGACTCCTGACCCCGATTTTAATGTGCCTCAGCCTCACCCACATCTGGAGCCTAGAAGGCCTTTATATAGAGATCCTGAACCTAATCATAGGAGGCCTGACCCAGAGCCTGAAGATAGAGATGATAGGTTCATCAGGAACATCAAATTAGATGCACCCACTTTTGATGGTAGTCTGAACCCTAAGGTGTATTCTGATTGGGAGGGTGAGATGGATCAATACTTTGAGTGGTATGCTATGTCTGAGGAGAGAAAATACAAGTTTGCCAAGATGAAATTAGTGCGTCAAGCTAGGTTATACTGGGGGAACATTGAGCTAACCACTAGGAGACGGAATGTTGAGCCCATAACCACTTGGCAGGGTATGAAAGAAAAACTGAGAGATAAATACCTACCCATTTCATACCAGCAAAACCTGTTAGACCAATGGCAAAACCTGAAACAAGGAAACCGATCTGTCTCAGACTACATAACTACTTTTGATGAATACCTAATGAGATGTGATGTGAGTGAAGCCCACGAAGTCACTTTGTCTAGATTTAGGGCTGGACTGAGGGAAGATATCAAGAGAGAACTATTTCTGAGGGAGGTTACTGATCTAGACCAAGCCTACCAGATTGCACTGAACACTGAGAAATTTCAGAGAGGACCTATACCTTCTAGGGTTAGTGCCCCAATCCCAAGGAATGGACCTAGCCAAGTTATCCCTAGTAAACCTTTTCAGGGTACTTCTACCCCTAGGCCCATGGACAAAGGTAAGGCACCTGACACCCAGAGAACCCCTAGTTCAAATATCACCTGTTTTAAGTGTCAGAAACCAGGTCACATTTCTAGTCAGTGTACTGCCATAGCCTGTTTCAAGTGTCATAAGGTAGGTCATGTTGCTAGCCAGTGCCCACGGAGATCCCTTTACATAGAAGAGGGAGAGAATGATAATTTCGAGCCCAGTGAGGAATTTGAAGAAGAAGTTTATGAGGCCGGAATGAATTTGGTTGAGGAGTATGAAGGAGAGGAGGAACCCAATGAATCTGACCAATTAGGAGTTGTAAGATGCATCCTATCCCAGAATCTAGTTCAAGAGGATTGGCGTAGGACTAACATCCTACAGACTTTTCTTAAATTAGGGGATAAGGTATGTAAGATCATCATAGATAGCGGGAGCTGTGTAAATGCCATCTCTACTAGCACTGTCAAGATGTTAGGCTTAATCCCAGTTCCCCATCCCAACCCCTATAAGGTTTCTTGGGTAGATTCTACCTCCATACCCATCCAGTCTAGATGTCAAGTCCAAATCCAAATGCAATCTTATCACGAAAAGATTTGGTGCGATGTCTTACCCATGGGGGTGAGCAGTATAATTCTCGGAAGACCTTGGTTGTATGATCATGATGCCACCCTCTTAGGAAAATCCAATACCTGTGTCTTTAGTTTCAATGGGAAGAAGATTACGATCCATTCCGTTCCCCCTAAGGACAAGGTAACTAAAGGAGCTGGTAAGGTTAAGGAGATGAAAACTGGAGTGAACCTAATCAGTGCTAAGGATCTAGAACAAGAAATTCATAGTGGTTCACCCATCTGGATGTTGACTGCTAAGGAGCTTAGAACTTCGGAACCCTCAGAGCCTCCTCAAGAAGTTAAACCTGTGTTAAAAGAATTTGAGGATGTCTTTCCCGAGGATTTGCCAGACCACCTTCCACCTCTTAGGGATATCCAGCATGCCATAGATCTAATCCCAGGAGCAACTTTGCCCAACTTGCCCCATTACAGGATGAATCCATCTGAGCATGAAGAACTGCAAAAGCAGGTTGGAGAATTATTGAGGAAGGGGTTTATTAGAGAAAGTCTTAGCCCTTGTGCAGTCCCAGCCTTACTGACCCCAAAGAAAGATGGCACGTGGAGGATGTGTGTTGACAGTCGCGCCATCAATAAAATTACAATCAAGTATAGGTTTCCCATCCCTAGACTAGATGACATGCTTGATATGATGGCTGGTGCGATGGTTTTTTCTAAGATTGATCTCAAAAGCGGCTATCATCAGGTTAGGATTAGACCCGGGGATGAATGGAAAACTGCTTTCAAAACTAAGGATGGTCTTTATGAATGGGTTGTTATGCCTTTTGGATTGTCCAATGCCCCTAGTACTTTCATGAGAATTATGACCCAGGTACTTAGAGCTTTCATAGGAAAATTTGTGGTGGTCTATTTTGATGACATCCTGATCTATAGTAAGACCCCAACAGATCACCTAGACCACCTTAGAGCAGTCTGCCAAGTTTTGAGGAATGAGAGACTCTACGGTAATCTTAAGAAGTGTGAATTCATGACTAGTAGAGTTATCTTTCTTGGTTTTGTAGTAACCCCTGACGGCGTGGCGGCCGATCCTGAGAAGATTAAGTCCATAGTAGACTGGCCAGAGCCAAACAATGTGCATGAAGTTAGAAGTTTCCATGGCTTGGCTACCTTCTATAGGCGATTCATCAAGGGGTTTAGTACTTTAGCTGCTCCTATCACTGATTGTATTAGGAAGGGAGAATTTCATTGGACTAAGTCAGCCCATAAAGCCTTCCTAGATCTTAAGGATAAGATGACCCAGGCACCCATTCTGAGATTACCCGATTTTTCTAAAGTATTTGAGGTTGCCTGTGATGCTTCAGGTGTAGGAATAGGTGGAGTCCTAAGCCAAGAGAATCATCCCATAGCATTCTTCAGTGAAAAACTTAATGATGCTAAGCTTAGGTATTCTACCTATGATAAGGAATTTTATGCGGTGGTGCAAGCTTTGCGTTACTGGAGACATTATTTGCTACCGCAGGAATTTGTACTATTCTCGGACCATGAGGCTCTTAGATTTCTGAACTCCCAAAAGAAGCTTAACCCTAGGCATGCTAAGTGGGTAGAATATATCCAGTCCTATACTTTTGTCCTGAAACATAAGGCTGGAGTTGAGAATAAGGTAGCTGATGCCCTTAGTCGCCGATCTCTGTTATTAACTTCTGTTAGAATTGAGGTCATAGGGTTTGAGCAAATCAAAGAGGAATATGAGTCTTGTCCGGATTTCACAACTGTGTATCAGGATCTAGTTCAAGGACCGTCTAGTAATCACCAGGATTATACCCTTGTAGATGGTTTTTTGTTCTTCAAAAATAGGCTTTGCATCCCTAGAACTTCTCTTAGAGAATTTTTGATTTGGGAAATCCATGCTGGAGGTTTAGCTGGCCATTTTGGAAAAGACAAGACCATTTTAGCTATTGAAGACCACTTTTTCTGGCCTAGCTTAAAAAGGGATGTAGCTAATATTGTAGCTAGATGTCGAACCTGCGCTGTTGCCAAACAGCGAAAACAAAACACTGGCCTTTATACCCCACTCCCTGTCCCAGATCGTCCTTGGCAAGATGTGAGTATGGATTTTGTGTTAGGTTTACCTAAGACCCAGAGAAGGCATGATTCTATCTGTGTCGTAGTCGACCGATTCTCTAAAATGGCCCACTTCTTGCCTTGTTCCCAGACTTTTGATGCGTCTAAGGTAGCCACACTTTTCTTCAATGAGATAGTTAGACTCCATGGCCTACCTAAGACAATCGTTTCAGATAGGGATGTCCGGTTCACCAGTTACTTTTGGAAGACCCTTTGGCATAAGTTAGGGACAAAACTTAAGTTTTCAACTGCCTATCATCCCCAAACTGATGGCCAAACTGAAGTAGTGAACCGTAGCCTAGGAAATCTGCTGAGATGTCTTGTTGGTGAAAACACCAGAAATTGGGATTTATACCTACCGAGGGCAGAATTTGCGTACAATGACTCGGTCAATAGGTCTACGGGTAAAAGTCCATTTGAAATTGTACATGGGTACAAACCTCACACACCTCTTGACCTAGTCCCTTTACCTGTCCACACTCGAGTCTCCGAATCTGCTGAGAATTTTGCACAGCATATAAAAGACTTGCATAAAGAAATTCATGCCAAAATAAATTTAAGTAATGAAACTTATAAGAAGTTGGCTGATACTCAAAGACGAGTCAAATCTTTTGTTGAGGGAGACTATGTGATGATTAGGTTAAGGCCTGAACGGTTTCCTCCTGGAACCGTTAGAAAGTTACATGCTAGGGGAGCTGGACCATTTAGAGTGGTAAAGAGAGTAGGATCCAATGCCTATGTGCTCGAGTTGCCTCCAGAACTAGGCATTAGCTCTACTTTCAACATTACAGACTTAGTAGAGTACAGGGAGCCAGCTATGATTCCTAGTGAGCCTTTTGAGCCTAACCCTATCATTGAGAGTGATCCCGACCCTGTGTGTCCACCAACAAACTGGCCTGTGAGGAAAGAGCAGATTGAAAAGATCCTGGATGATCAGGTTATCTCTACTCGTAATCGAGGATACCAAAGGTACCTGGTCCGCTGGCAAGGAAGGCCAGATTCTGATGACTCTTGGATCTCCCGAGAAGAATTACAAGAATTGGACCCAGACCTCTTGGAGAGATACCAGAGCCAACTTGAGCCTTACTCGACAGGGTCGAGTTCCTCCCACCCTGGGAGAATTGGTGCGGGCACCAGACTCAGAAGAAGACTTCAGAGCTCCATTTGGATCTCTGATTGACATTGCCCGAGAAATTAGGGTTTGTAATAAAGGTTGACCTGGTCAACCAGTTTATTTATTTTATTTATCACCATTTAAATTTTGTTGAGTCATGTTGACTCGGTGCAAGTCCCAATGTGGTTTCAATTTGGTCCAAAATGGTGCCACATTTCTCTTCCAATCAACTCAAGGTTCAAGCAAGTGGAGGCCACACTCCAAGCCACACGCCCAGCCACACTCCGAGCACACGCCAGAGTCCAGGAGGCGCCATAGAGGCATCCCAGTGTCATGGTCCCCACATCCAAAGAAGAAAAAAATCAAATTGGAGGCTAAATTAAAGGAGGCGCCCACACCTGCCTAATTTACCTAAGCAAAGAAGGAAGAAAACTTCTCTTGGAGAAGAAATCAAAGAAGGACATCCAACCTACTCCTAATTGAAGTTCAAATCAAAATCAAAGAGCTTAACTTGGAGTGGAAGAAAAGAAGAAATACCTTAAGAAGAAGAGGACTCCAAATCCAAATCCAACTTCAAAGGAGGTGCCATAAAAGTTCCAAAACAATTCCTTTATGGCCGTCCCAATTTTTTTTGGACTCTTGGTCGGCCAAGGGAGAGGATTTTCTACCTAATCTAGGGGTTGGAAGAGTTTAGTCCCACATGGGAATTTGTACAAGCTAGGAGAAAATTTTAGGTCTATATAATAGACCTCTCTTTGTAACTTTGAAAATCAATGAAGAAAATTATTTTTTTGCTACTCTCTTGTGTTGAGTGACCTAGGTTTCTCTTCTTCCGCACTATTCTAAGTGTTGAGCTCCGTGAGGGGGTAATCCGGGTTCCATTGGAGCCTTGAGGAGGTGAGAGATCTCCATCTTTATCCAAAACCCTAGGTTAGCCACTTGAAATTCCAAAACCCTAGCCACCTTTCATTATTTTCCATCCACCAAACCCTAGATCCATCCATCTCCCACGGCCTCTCTCTCTCTACAAGTCCAGGCCGTCCACCTTCATCCAGATCCAGTCCGGCTACTTCAGATCCAGAGCAAGTTCCAAGGAAAATCACATCAGCATCCAGGAGAATCCAGTTTTCAGCAATTTCGATCTTCAAGTTCATCAACCTGGTAAATCTTTTCCTTGATTCTCTGATTCCATCAATTGTCTTTCTTCTCTTCCAGATCTTGAGTTCAGGAGAAGCCAACCCGCCAAAGGACCAGTATTTGAGGATCCATTACGAAGATATCCGACTCCGAGGATCCAACAATCTGCTCGGGAGAGTTCTTCCACCAAAATCTGTGAAGATCACTGTCTGGTGAGATAAACCTTCCCTTCTCTTTATTTCTGTTTTGTTGAAAGCTCGGAGTGAAACCCTAGGTCTGGGAGTTTCTCAACCCCCAGCGATCCGTTGCTTCTAAACTACTCTGATAATTTAGTTTCCTTAAAATTGTGCTTTCAATTATCATATTAGTATCTTTCAATGTTAGGTTAACTTTTCTTTGATTTGAAGCCAACTTCTACAAACCTATAAAAACAACAAAAAAATTAGTTAATCTTAATTTACTTCCGCATCGCATCCCTTTATTTGTTCTGCATCAAACAGATGTAACTGCCTTTTCAAATGAAGTGTGATGGCCCTAAATCATCCTAAACTAAATGGCATGTACCACGCGGTAGAACCTATTGACTCCTTATGACTATTAATTACCTGGAAAAAATATAGTGTGATGGTTGATGCATCCCTAGAAGTTACGAATCAGGGTCCATAATTATTTTGTCCATTCCTCAAAAACCATGCGCAACCTTTTATCTAAAAAGGGCCTTTCATATCCCTGATCCTCTTCTTCTTGAGTACTCTCATAATTTAACCTAAGCTTGGATTAGGGAATAGGGAGTATCTATTAAGAAGAAATATGCTTGGGCTAGGGATATGAAGCCCGAACGGGCAAACATGGCCGATTGGCCTAGCTACATGGCCACTGGCTGACCCATAACTAGGAACATGAAGCCTGAGTGGATTACTTAGGTCAAGCGATCCAATAACATGCACCGTCTAACCATTTATTAGATTACCAAGGTTGATCATCATGGGGCCATCCCTTGATCTTGAGTGGCTTGGAAAAGGCTTAACTCCAATGCTATTGAGAAGTCATGGTGCTATTGTTGGAAAATATGTATCCTAAAGCCAATCGTCTAGGTTGTAGATGGTTGTGCGACTCATGTATATGTATGTGAATTATTGAATTAAATAAAAAGTTTTTTCTGGTTGTTCATCACATGTTATCTTTCTAATTAAACTCTTGTGTGATGATGTTCTTTGAGCTACCTTGTATAGATGTAGAGAGAATGCATCGTGTAGTTCATAAATTGGTTTGCGACCAAAGGATACGCTGTTTTAGGATGATGGAGTATCGAGAGCAAGTCATTGATGTCATATCTGTTGGTTGTCTTCTTAACCAAGTAGCATAGAGATGCTAGTATGACATCAGGTATTGTGTTCGACACTTCGCTGAATGTGACTCTCATGCAACATTCTCTTTCTACCATAGAGAACTTTTGCATTAGCATGTGGACATGAATTATTCCTCTGACTTGAGATCACTATGGTAGCTTGCAAGCAACTCACTGTGCTTAGGTGTCGGACTATCCGGATTTCTAATCCAATGATAGAAGGTTGCTAGGTACAGTCAAGTACTTGTGTAGTGGTAGTAGGATCAAGATAGGATTGATCTCTCCAAATGGTTAAGATTGAATATTTAAAATGCCTCAATTGAGAAAGACCTTGGCCAGGGCATTCCCTGTAAGGAGTTACAGGGATTCTTTATTTGAGACATATTGTGATCGACTGATTAGGGTTGGGAAATTTAATCCTAAGCCATCCATAGCATTAGAAGATTAAAGGAATAAGTTTAGTGGTATTCCATATTCGATAGGTTCTTGTTGCTCTACAACCTTCAACCTATCCGAATGCCTGGTGTCATTGCTAGATGGTGACTTTGGCTAGCACTGGAAATGTTCCCATGCTACCGGTTTAGTGTTTGAACCTACGGGATCACACACCGTGGGATTTCTTCTTGATTTATTGGCTTAGGAACGATTGAGAATTGTTCTGGACTCTTTTGATAAAAAGTTGTCAAACCAATCAATTGAGTTGACCCAAGGTGAGTCGACCCGAGGCAAGTCGACCCGACTGATGGGATGCTGAAAAATCCAAGAATGCTTCATTCATTACTGTAAGTATTATGGAATTGAATGATTGGCATTTCAAGATTTTAATCCCACCAGTTGCTGAAGTCCAAAGGTCATGTAACCTACATGAATCCTAAGAGACTCTAAACCTCCCATTAATCTCTCTTTATCCCCTCATTATGGTTTTATTATGAGACTATTTTTGAGGGCTGATAAAAAGAAGGAAGAAGGTGAATGGTTCACATTCCACACTCTAGATTTGGATCAAGGTCGAGACTACCAATTTCTTAGGAAAGAGATCTTGCTTAATCCTTGAGAGATTGAGAGATCTGATCTGTAGAGTGGGAGTTGAGTTTTAGGAGGGATTGTTGTGTGCTACCTTCTATTGAAGGTTTGGGATAGAGAGATCTTGGATGGGTTTTTGGGTCTTTGTTCTAGCACTATTTCAGCAACAGGTTCTTCAAGGAGTTGAAGACGAAGTCTGCAGTTCTTCAAGGAGTCGAAGAAGGTGCCCCGCTGCCACACTATTTCTAGAGAGGCTAGCACCTCAAAGGAAGGAGGAGAAATCCCTTACCCCGGTGTGAACCACCTGTAGAGGCAATACATGTGGGCTGCTGTAGAGCCGTTCTTCTTCCTTCCAGTTGTAGCACATCCTGGTGATTGTCACTGAGGTATGTTTTATATTATATGTGTGACATATTTTTCTACTGCATCATTATGTGATTCCATGAATAGTTTTATGTTTCATACTATAGATGCATGATTTCATATTTACATTACTCTAGATGCATCAAGATCTATGTAGGCCCACTGTTAATCAGATTAACATGCTTAGATAAATTGTTTACCTACTTCTTCTATGCCATGTAATATAGAAAAAGTTTTTAAATTACATGTAATGAGCCGTGCCACTCAGGTTTCGGTTCCCTTATAGCTATAATACCGACCATTCATCGAATAGGGTCCCTGATCATAGAAAGATGCTAACTTCAATTTTATTGAGCAAGACAACATTGTTGGCACCTGATCAACCTCATCATTTAGCAAACCCCTCATCAAGAGGGATGATGCCTTCCCTGACCTACTAGCTAGTGACTAAACCTTTGAGTAACCACCATACAAGAAAAGCTTGGCTGCATACCCTTTGAACAAGTGGCTACCTCATCCATCCGATCACTCAAGGTGCCCATCTGACTTGCCAAACCGATCGAGCACTGGACCACCAAATGCCCACATCCAAGCAAGCCTCGACGGCAGTCATCACTTGAATTTGAAAGCTATCAGCAAGCTCTTGCAAGTCACTCATCAGATCTTGTCACACACTCAGTGCATGATGACCACCTTGTTTTGATCACCCATTTGCTAGGAACATTGCCCTAGTCAGTCAAACCATACTTGATGTCATCCTCCATCCTAGCCTTATTTCGATCGGGAAGAACATGCTCCACCAACCTAGCCTTAGCTGACTAAGCCCACTATCCTGGCACCAGTACATTCTCCTTCTCACTCTTAATCAAAAGAATGGCTAGTCAAGCAGTCACCATTGGAAGGTGGATTAACTTCAAAATTTTTAATGATAGTAGATTTCTTTCTAGGCAATGGATTATAGCACAAGGGTGGGAGCAGTTTTGTAGGCTCAACATCTTGACCTATCCTAGGATTTTGAGAGAGTTCTATGGAAATATGAGTTTTAGAGGTATCACTTCATCTATCAAGGGTATTGAAATTACATTGATTGATACAACACTAGGATAGAGCATGAGAGTCTCCTCTCAAGGTATTGTGCCTAAGAAATTAGCTGAGAAAGGCTAGTCTAAGGTGTGTACTGGATCAAGATGATGCAGATGGGATTGGTGAGCTTATAGCTAGCACCTTGACCACTGACATGAGGCTTCTATATCATATTATTGGATGGATTTTTATTCCAAAGATTGTTGGTTTGATTTTGTGTCTGAGAGAGAGCTGGCCCTTATGTATTACTTGATTCAGGGTATTTCCATAAACTTGTCTATCTAATGTTGGTTCTGATGAGAGAGGCAATGGAAAGAGTAAAGGCTTGTCTACCATACAGAATGGTATTGACTCAGGTGTTTGAGGCTTTTGGCATTTCTGTTGAAGGGATGTCTTTTAAAAAATTCCTAAGCCATGATGAGTACTACGACCGGACCACTTGCAGGATGGGGTACTGAAAGATAGTTGGTTATTAGGTTCACAAGATATCTAGCCATGAGCATTAGGAGATACCAGAGTCTCCTATCCTAAGAGCTGAGCCATCTGCTCCACTAAGACCACCTGATGCAACCCCAATACCTCTTTCAATTCTGATATCATCCACCAGGATTCCTGGTGCTTCTCACCATTTAAGCAATTTTGATGATCAGTTGTTGCAAAGGATTGCCAAGATGGTAAGTCGGTCTATCAGGATGGAGATCCAGAACATATCTAATATAGTTGATGGGTTCTAAGTAGAGCTGTAGGTACATTTTGAGTAGCAGCCCAGAAACTCTATAGTGTCTACTAAGACTGATAGACTCAGACAGTGATTGGATGTTGGATTCATGGACATATGAACTAACGTTAACAAATTGGGCATGTCTCAGCATGCCAAGTTGGGTTGTATCTCTCGTACATTATCTTGCATTGTTGATATGTTGGTAGCATAGGCAAATCCAGATGCATCCCTGGCTCCATTATCTTCTACAGTAGTAGTAGCTTCTAGGGCCCTCCCTCCTCATACTTCACAGCCTATACCTAGCCAGCCAGACCATCCACACCTGTTAGGACCTACCATAGATCTTCTACAAGGCATCTACCTCTTGCTACTAGTCCATCCACTAGGACCATGAGTCAAATGTTGCATCCTTCCTCTCTAGAGCTGGCTCCTCTTCTACATTAGAGATCCACTCAGATGACCAGATCGAGATCTCTAGGATCTCTTATATTTGTCATAGGATGGTATCTATGTATTGCTTTCTATTTTGTTTGTGGTACTATAGTTATGTTATACATATATTTTAGTGTACATCTGTCAGTATCAATTTTTGTATAGTACCTTTATTTGTAATACAAAACTTCATACCATTTTGTGATGTCTTTTGTTGTTTTTGAATACTATCCATGATACTTTGAGTGTTATATGATTATTTTATGAATGATATTCCTGATACTTATTTTATCCCTCTAAGATTGTCATAAAAGCTTTATAAAGGAAGAGCTATATCATATGCCATGATTGGATGATGACAAAAAGGAAGAGAAAAGTATATAAGTTTAAGTTACAAAAGATATATAATTCTAAAGTTTGAAACTCTATGATATCTTGATACTAGTTCTGATACTAACTCAATACAATGATGATACTAGATCTAAGACATGCAAAAATATGCTCATATTCTGATATTGTGAGACTGTAAAAATTTGCTCTGATATTAAAATTCCTCGAGAATTACTCTGATAGCTCTGATATGTTCTAATAACAAGGAAATGAAACTTTAGAATCTTCTAATGTTAAAACTTTAGAATCTTCTAATGTTAGTTCTTTTAAAAAGCTCTAGATTTTTTAGCTAAATTATGTCTTTATATTATCCTAATATTATTTATATATATTGTTAGCCTGAAGGACTGATTTTGATGAATAACAAAATATTTGAGCATGTAATGTTACTAATGAACTAATTAAGTTATAATTTCAAGAAAAGCTAAGGGTAACCACTATCAATCTAAACTATAAGTTTTTGAATATTAAAAGATGTTGAAAAGCCAATATATTTTATGAAGAAATTGTATGTTGGAAGTAGGAGTCATAAAACTTTTGAAAAAATCAAGTTTTAGCTACGTATCGAAAGAGTTTCAGCTTGGCACTATAGTTTTAGTCAATACATTGCTGAGCCAACTCGGATAAAATTTAAGTCGACTCGACAGGGAGAGCCAATTATACAGAAAACTATATTTTAAAAGCTATTCTTTGAACCAACTCAAATAAAACTTGAATCAACTGAGATGAAACTTGAGCCAACTCGATAGAACCGAGTCGACTCAATAATGGATAATAGAAAGCTTGTTTTTGGAGAAAGAAGATGAGCCAACTCGATAAAGGACTGAGCCAACTCAAAAGTGATTTGAATCAACTCGATATTAATTTGAGTCGACTGGAGGACTATTGATAGGCATAATGGTGAGTTCTGCAAAAAGTTCATAATGATCTAGTCTTTTTCCTAATGGCTATATTTTCTTCTTCAATGGCTAGAAATAGCTAGTTTGATCATGGAAGGCTTCTTAAAGGCTATTAAACTCATTGAAGATATCCAATAATTATCAAATCAAGTGATAATATTCCAAAATCATCAAGAACACCAAGAAAAAGTCAATCGTCTTGAATTGAGAGCTCATTTTTTCAACCACCTGAAGTAAATCCATCAATCATTGGCTTCTTAGTAAGGAGACAAGTATTAAAGCTTCCGAAGATTCCTTGTATCTCCTTCTAGTATGCATAAGTTCTTTTCTTGTTCTTTTTCAGGAGTTTTCTGTACTCTCATTGTTCCTTCTATGTTTTTATTGTTGTCTACTTTAGTTGGGACTGAAGTTAGGTATTCTTTGAGCCAAGGATTAGCTTATAAATATTTTGGATTGTGATCCTTAAAAATAATCTATAAGAATTTTGGTTTGTTAGCCCCAAAAATAAACTGGCTATAATTTTAGAGAAGATTATAATAAAAATTCTCAAGAAGAGGCTTGGATAGTGGATGTAGCTTCTAGGGGCAATGAAACAGTATAAAATCTTTTTTGTTTGTGATTGCTTCTTTTCCTGTCTCCTTTACTTTTAGCATGTAACCTTCTACACTTATATTCTACTCGTTTACATTTCACTAGCAACACATAATTAAGTTTAAATTTTTGAAAAACTCAATTAACCTCTCCATCTTAGATTGTCTAGCTGGGCAACAAATGGTATCAAAGCTTGGCACTCAACTATAAATGATCAAAGATCAAGAGTAAGATCAAATGGCAATCCAACCAACTATGTCTCTTATCAAAGGACAATTCTCAAATAGACCTCTATTATTCATCGGGATAAACTACATTTATTGGAAAAGTCGAATGCATATCTTTGTTCAAGCTATTGATTATCAACTTTGGAGAGTGATGATCAAAGGCCCATCACACCCACTACTAAAGTAGATGGAGTAGAGGTTCCCGAACCTGAAGAGGAATGTGATGAACATGATGTGAAGATGGTAGAATTTAATGTTAAGGCTATGAATATACTTTATTATGCTTTAGATGCTACTGGATTTAATAGAGTCTCTATATATAGCTCTTCTAAGAAAATTTAGGATAGGCTAGAGGTTATCCATGAGGGTACCAACAAAATTAAGCAAACTAAAGTAAATATGCTTACTCATAATTATGAAATGTTTAGAATGGAGCCAAATGAAACAAATACTAGTATTTATACCCGATTTACTGATATTGCTAAGAGTTTGAAAAGTTTGGACAAGACTTACTTTATTAGTGATCTTGAACAAAAGATATTTATGTCTCTTTCAAAGTCGTGGGATCCAAAGGTAACAGCAACTCAAAAAGCAAAGGATCTTGATAAGCTCCCACTTGACTAATTCATTGGATCACTCATGACTTATGAGTTAATAATGAGGCAAAAATATAAGGAAGAGTTCAAAAGAAAGAAGACCATCATCTTGAAGTTTACAGTAAATAAAGAAAAAGAAAAAGAGAGTGATGAGTCAGAAGAAGAGGAAGATGATGAATTTGGCCAGGGTAGCAAGAAGATATGAAGACTCATGAAAAAGAAGAAACCTAGCTTCTAGAAGAAGACCTATAAGGATGAAGCTAGTAAAGACAAGGAAAAAAAAAAAAAAAGAAAGTAGCTGATATGCTTTGAGTGTAAGAAGCCCTGCCACTTCAAGATGAACTATCTTCAACTTGAGAAGGCTAAGAAATATAAGAAGAAATCTCTCATGGCTACTAGGAGTGATTATAAAGATTCAAGCTCTGAGGAAGAATAAATCAAAGAAGTTACCAAATTTTGTCTCATGGCACAAGAAAGCAAGGTAAATTCTGAATATTCCTTAGATTATAATGACTTACAAACTACATTTAGTGATCTTCTTTTTGATTTTGAAAAATTAAAATGATAAATAAGGAATTAAAAAATAAAATACTAAATTGGCTAAAGAAAAGAAATAAATTTTGAAAGATAAAAAGAATGTTTTACAGTAATCTTCAAAAGAAAAAGAAAATATTTTGAAAAATAAAAAAATTGAATTGCAAAAATTGACAAAAGAAAAGGATAGTATTTTAAAAAAGAAAGAGAATATTTTGCAAGAAAACCAAAATCTGAAAAAGGAATTACAAAAGTTAAAACCATTTGTTAAAAAATTTACTCTTAGCTTACAAAAATTGTAAATGATTTTAAATGATGAAAGAGCTAGTTATAATAAAGTTTGTTTAAGTTATAACATCCAAAATAAACAGAAATGCTTGAAAAGTTTCTTTGAAAAATATCCTATTAGTGACATCAAGCATTACATGTTATTGTTGTGGCAAAGTAGGACATAAGGCATATGTATATAATTTTAGAAAAATAAATGAAAAAATGATTGAAAAGGTATTGGTTCCAAAAGGAAACAATAAGACTGATCCCAAAAGACCCAAGATGACTTGGGTACCTAAATCAAAAAGTTAGTTTTTTCTTGTCTTTTATAGCTCAAGGAAAAAGAAGATGGTATCTTGATAGTGGGTGCTCAAGATACATGACAAATGACAAGACTCAATTTGTCATTTTGGAAACTAAAAAGGAAGGCATGGTAACACTTGGAGATAATGAAAAAAGGCACATTCTTAGAATTGGTAAAATCTACATAGTCCCTTCCATATTTATTAAAAATGCATTATATGTTGATGGTTTAAAGCATAATTTACTTAGTATAAGTCAATCATGTGATAAAGGTTGTACAGTAGTTTTTAAATCTTCTAAATGTTTTATATATAATCTAATTGAAGATAGCATAGTATTCATTGAAAATAGGTATGACAATCTCTATATACTTGCTAGAAAGGATCTTGTAAAAGAATTACCAAAACTTAAATTTAAAAAGAATCGAATTTGTGATATATGTTAATTTAGAAAATAATTTAAGAATTCTTTTAAACCAAAATGTATAATTTCAACTAATAAGCTTTTAGAACTCATTCATATAGATTTGTTTGGACCCACTAAAATTACTAGTCTTGGTGACAAACATTATGGATATATCATCATAGATGATTTTTCAAGATTTACTTAGGTTTTCTTTCTTGCACAAAATATTGAAGCTTTTTCTACATTTACAAAGTTCTATAAAAAAAATTTAAATAAAAGGATTTTTCTATTATCTCAATTCGAAGTGACCATAGATTTGACTTTGAGAACCAATATTTTAAAAATCTTTATAATGAAAATGGTATTGATTATAACTTTTCAGCACCTAGAATATCTTAATAAAATGGGATAATAGAAAGAACAAATTAAACTTTTTCAAGATTTACTTGGGTTTCCTTTCTTGTACAAAATGTTGAAGCTTTTTCTACATTTGCAAAGTTCTATAGAAAAGTTTTAAATAAAAAAAAAATTCTATTATCTCAATTCGAAGTGACCATGGATTTGACTTTGAAAACCAATATTTTAAAAATTGTTATAATGAAAATGGTATTCACTATAACTTTTCAGCACCTAGAATATCTTAATAAAATGGGATAATAGAAAGAACAAATTAAACTTTTTAAGAAATGTCATGTACTATATTGTGTGAAAGCAACCTTCCTAGATATTTTTGGATAGAAGTAATAAAAATAATATGTTATATTTTAAATTATATTTTAATTAGATCGATTTTAAAGAAAATACTATATGAGCTTTGAAAAATAAGAAACCTAACATTAGTTATTTTAATATTTTTAGATGTAAGTGTTTTATATTGAATAATGGCAAATAAAACTTAGAAAAAATTGATGACAATCAGATAAGGGAATCTTTTAGATTACTCCTCATCTAACAAGGCATATAAAGTTTTCAAAAAAAAGATACTTATTGTTGAAGAATTAATATATATTATTTTTAATAAAACTAATATAAATCCTTCAAGAAAGGAAGATTTCTTGGATGATAATGCAGGTATTCTAAACAAAAAGATGGAGGACCTCACATTAAAGTAATCATCCCACAAAGATAAAAATGAAGTGTCAAAGAAAGAGGATGATAAAGTAAAGCTAACTCAAAAGCAAGGTAACTTATCCAAGAATTGAAGTATACTTGCGAACATCCAAAAAATTTAATTATTGGTGATCCATCTTAAGGAATATAAACTTGATCATCTTTAAGAGATCCTTATAATTATTTAGCTTTTACTTCATAAATAGAACCTAAGATAATTAAAGAAGCTAAAAAGGATAGTGAATGAATCAATGCTATGAAAGAGAAATTTAACAAATTTGAAAGAAATAAGATATGGATACTTGTAGAAAAACCTTTAGATCATCTTGTAATTGGAATTAAATAGGTTTTTAGAAATAAATTAGATGAGCATGGCAAGGTAATAAGAAATAAAATTTGGTTAGTTGCAAAAGATTATAATCAAGAAGAAAGAATTAATTTTGATGAAGCCTTTACACCTATAGCTAGATTAGAATAAGTAGGCTATTACTTGCATTCGCATGCTATATGGACTTTAAACTTTATCAAATGGATGTTAGAAGTGAGTTTTTGAATAATTTTATTTATGAATAAGTTTATGTAGAACAACCACATGATTTTAAAAGTTATAAATTTTCATATCATGTTTATAAATTGCAAGCTTTATATGGTTTGAAACAAGCACCTTGTGCATGGTATGAATGTTTAAATAAATTCTTACTTCAAAATGATTTTTCAAGAGGAAATTTAGATACTATATTATTTTTTTAAAAAAAATGATTTGTTTGTAGTTCATGTTGACTCTGGTCTTGATTTTGATGAATAATAAAATATTAAATATATATGAGGTATTAATATTTTTTGTTGGAGTTGCGAGATAAATGTTTCAGGTATCCTTCGAACTTATAAATGATGAACTCAAATGATTAACCCTTGGATAAGAAAATATTATGTTTTTGGGATGTCTTCATAAGTATCAAGCCAAGGAAACCATGTTTTATTGGATAATTGAAGATTGGAATGGAAGAATACATGTCAAGGTTTCAAAATTTAGAGTTTGGCATATATTTTTAAAGTAGCATAGGTCAAGTATCGACTCAAAAATTTTAAGTATTGACCCTCAAAAAAGACCCAGAAAAGAAAAAGTAGTGGCATACAAAGTTTTAACCTGCACATCCAAGTATCGATACTTACTGTTTAAGTATCGATACTTACTATTCAAGTATCGACACATAGTGTTGGCTCACAAGTCAACTCATATCCCATCAAAGTCATAGAAAATAATAAAAAGCTAGATTTTTGGCATTGGCTCAAGTATCGATGTCACAGGATGATTCTAGAGGGCAGTATTTTTCAAAATAGCCCAAGTGTCGATACTTGGACTTAACTGTTGACTCAAGGAGTTGACTCATAGACTCAGGTGTCGATACTTATAGGTCTGATAGCACAGTAATGCTATATTTTTAGAACTGTAGAAATTAGACATTATATCAAATGACTAGTTCTTGCTCTCTAATGGTCATAAATATTTTTTTGAAAACTTTGAGTGTATTTATTCCTTACCAAACTCATTGAAGAAGTAAAAAAAGCCTAAAGAAAGTCAAATGCCTCCAAGAAAATTTTCAAAGAGCTAACATCCAAAAAGAAAAGTCTTGGTTCTTAAAGAATGTAACTTCAATTCTTAATAACCAGCAATTATTGCAATCATAGAGGCTTTCTATTGAAAAGGACAACACAAAGATTCCGCCAATGAGCTTCATAGACTTTTCGTTTGCTCTTTTAGAGAGCTTTCTAGCTTTCATCCTTTTGTACTTTGGCTTTTGGTTGTAACTAGTTTTAAGGGGATTGAAACTAGGGGATAGGCCCTTCTAAGCCTTTGAATTGGATTGCAAGCTTAGTATTGGCTTGTTGTAAGGTTGTGTTAGTGAGCCTAAGGGAGAGAACCAACAAGGGTTTGATTTATGAGCTTGGAAAATAAATCGACTGTAATCTTGAGGGATTATAGTAAAGTTTTTAAGAAATTTTTGGAGAGTGAATGTAGGTGCTTGGAATACATCGAATCACTATAAAAGCTTGTATTTGTATTCTTTACTCTTTTCCTCCTTTTTTTATTTCAAGAATTGCATATAGCTATAATCTGCTGAAACTAGGGGATAGGCCCTTCTAAGCCTTTGAATTGGATTGCAAGCTTAGGATTGGCTTGTTGTAAGGTTGTATTAGTTAGCCTAAGGGAGAGAACCAACAAGGGTTTGATTTATGAGCTCGAAAAATAAATCGACTGTAATCTTGAGGGATTATAGTAAAGTTTTTAAGAAATTCTTGGAGAGTGAATGTAGGTGCTTGGGATACATCGAATCACTATAAAAGCTTGTATTTGTATTCTTTACTCTTGTCCTCCTTTTTTATTTCAAGAATTGCATATAGCTATAATCTGCATACATAATTTTCTATGCAATCACTTCATTGCTTTTCAAATTAATACATACTTGTTAAAAATTTTAGAAAACCAAATTCATCCCCCCTCTAAGATTGCTTCACTGGGCAACAGGTACATCCACTTGAATGCTCCAAAGCTCAATACTCCGATGCTCACTATTGTAACCTCCACCACGAGACTAAATGTCACATCACATCTTGAGATCCCTAATCATTGTCATTTATGTGCAATTAAGGAAGTTGTGCCTGGACTTATACAGTAGTTCATGTCACCATTAAAGAATTATGGCAAACTCTAGTTAAATAATAAGGCTACATTAAAAAAGAAAAGACATTCCTTACCAATGAAAAATCCTAGACAATCCATATGAAGATTTTTATCACTTCTCACTAGATCCGTTGAGATCCTTGTCATTCCAAAAATGTCCTTGTTCTTCACCTATAAATAGGGACCCCTTGAGAGTGCTTAAAGGTATGCAAAATCTTCTCATACTATTATTGTGCCTGAAAACTAACTTGAGTATTGAAAGGCCAGTACCGGAGCCACCTCTAATCTAGGCTTTTTTACAAGTCCTGCCTCCTAAAGATCCGCTTGCACCATCGGCTCTAGCAATTTCGACTTTGGATAGATTTCAGCACCAACATATCCTATCATCAATTAATAGGTATAGAAGGTCCTATCCCATTTAGGAGATGCATTAATTCTATAGGTTAATTACATTAATCAAATGAAATGTGATATTGCGAGACCGATGATGTGGAGTACATCTCGTATCCAACTGGCAGCCAGGTAGGCAGATAGCACCGCATCAAGTTCTCCTTCGAGCTCCCCCGCCAGGTGGCCTCACCAAAGGTCGAGCCCACCTCAGTCCAAGCTCGGCACCCCTGCTCTACACCAGATGGCTCCCCCAGTTCGAGACTAGCCCGGCCGAAGTCAATCTCACCTCGGCCCGAGCTCGGCACCTCCACTCCTCTACCAGGTGGCCTCACCAATGGTCGAGCCCACCTCGACCGGAGTCGAGCCCTCCTCCGCTCCTCCGCTAGGTGGCTCCCCAAGGGTCGAGCCCACCTTGACAGGAGTTAAGCCTTCCTTCGCCCCATCACCAGGTGGCTCCCCAACGGTCGAGCCCACCTCGACAAGAGTCGAGCCCTCCTCCAGTCCTTCACCAGGTGGCTCCTCAAGGGTCGAGCCCACATCGATCGGAGTCGAGCCCACCTCGACCGGAGTTGAGCCCACCTTGACCAAAGTCGAGCCCTCCTCCACTCCTTTGCCAGGTGGCTCTCCAAGGGTCGAGCCCACCTCCGTTGGAGTCGAGCCCTCCTCTACTCCTTCGCCAAGTGGCTCCCCAAGGGTCGAGCCCACCTTGGTCGGAGTCAGGCCATCCTCCGCTCCATCATTAGGTGACTCCATAATGGTTGAGCCCACCTCGATCAGAGTCAAGCCCTCCTTTGCTCCTTCGCCAGGTTGCTCCTTAAGGGTCGAGCCCACCTCGGCCGGAGTCGAGCCCTACTCCGCTCCTTCACCAGGAGGCTCCCCAAGGGTCGAGCCTACCTCGACTAGAGTTGAGCCCTCCTCCACTCCTTCGCCAGGTGGCTTCCCAAGGATCAAGCCCACCTCGGCTAAAGTCGAGCCCACCTCGGCCAGTGTCAAGCCCACCTCGGTCGGAGTCGATCCCTTTCCTTGGAAGCATCAGGAAGGATGAAGGTGCCAACCCCAAGATCGCCACTGAGGCAAACGCGCATAGTGTGGCATGCCCAGTACGGTGCCCCCCAAATCTGTAACGGTGCACGTAACCTCGTTTGTACCAGTTTGGAAGGGGCATCCCGATCGAGATGTTAGGTCCTATGGCCGACCTCCTGGAACCCCCCGAAGGAGAAGGCCGCATTTAGTGTCTTAGACTCGAGGGCGGCTGCACTCAGATCGAGGTTCCACCTAATTCCTCCTTCATGACAACACATCGGGCAAGGCAAGTTCATGACTTAACTCCCAACTATAAGAGGAAATGATCTCGAAGGAGTGGCCAACATATACCATTAACCCTTAAGCCCCCTAGAGAGGGCAAATCGAGGCACTGAAGCAATTAGCGATCTACAAAGGCACCAATGGGCAAGATAGAAGGTAAGCAACCAAGAGAGAGCAAGCACAGAAGAGAGCAAGAAATGAGTGACTTGAAGGTAGGAGGCTCCAAAAGGACTCCCGGAGCAAGTCCTGTGAGCACGATCGCCACACTCAAGCATCGCTCCTCTCTCATTTTTTCCTACTCAATCCTTTATTAAAAACTCTTCTAAGCATGGAGACCGAAGTGGGATCCCCTTAGGGGATCTATTCAACTTTGTCGTCTGCTAACTTGATCATCAGAGTGCCCTCACTGGGATCCCTAGCTCGGGTCTCTAACACTATTTTGCAGGTCTGGTAACTCCTGGATTCAGGAGTAAAGGGACAGATGTCCAGCGCCACTTCATAGCTACAGACCACGATGGTATGGTCAACAATAGATTGGCATGCCAGGTAGGGGATAAAACCCCAGCATAAGCCCCCCCACGAGCTTCACAGCTCTACTTGAAGCATGGTGGTGACTCATGGAAGAAAGGCTTCCACCAGCCGGGCGGGAGATGCCCCCTCTCCTCCGGGCCCACATAGCTCGGAGAGGGAGCTTCCCGCTCCTCCTCAACCACCCATGGCAGACATCCAATATGCCGCACTTGTCCAACAGATGCAGGTGCTGACTGTAGTTGTAAGTCAATTGCAGCATCAGCAGCGCTTCGTGGTATCTCAACCTCAGCCAGGGACCCCCGCAGCCCAAGCCACGGGTCCCCACAGAAGCTTGCGATCCATCCAAGGCAGGCCATCCCATCCATGGGCCACGATCAATCCCCCCGGGAGTCACCAGACCCCCACAAAGAGAAACCGCTTCAGGTCAGTGGACCGGGAAAGCCGATCCCAGCGGACAATAATGCCATCATCAAGCATGGCGAGCACCATTGGGGCAAGGACCCCCATCGCGACCATCCCCAGTTATCAACTCCTTCTTGCCCAACGGTCTCAGTAGAAGGCTCCACTAATGAGGCCATCCGGTGCCTAGCCGAGAGGTGCCTAGAAGAGCAAGAGCGTAAGCTAGCAGGCTCTCCCGCCAGTTTGCCAACATACAGGGCTCCTCCAAGGAGCCAGTGGGCTATGATGCCCAACCTCCTTTCTTCCAAGAAATTCAAGAGGAACCAATTCTGAGTTGGTTCCACATGCCTCAAGTGGATCCCTACGATGGGACCACCGACCCCCTAAACCACCTGGAGAGCTATAAAGCTCTCATAAGAGTCCAAGGGGTGACAGACGCCCTCTTATACATCACCTTTCCAACCACTCTCTGGAAGGTTGCTCAAGTCTGGTTCACCCGCCTCAAGCCCGAAAGCATCGACTCCTTCCAGCAGCTAGAGAGGATGTTCGTGGCCCACTTCGATGCTTGTCGAAAGGTACCATGAGAGGTGGATAGCCTCTTCTCTATCTGGCAGCAAGACCAAGAGCTCTTGCTAAACTATGTAACCCGCTTCAAAGCTACCGCCTTGGAGATCTATAGTTTGGATGAGCCCGTCGCCATGCTGGCATTGAAGCGAGGGCTCAAGACCTCCCGCCTCACTTATTCTTTGGAAAAGAAGCAGCCAAAAACATTCTGAACTCCTCCTCTGCATCCACAAGTACATCCGTATCGAGGAGGTCGACCGTACCAGAAGAGAACTAGACGGGAAGCCCCCGAAGAAGTCGATCCTGAATATGCATGTCGAACACGAAGACCTGGGCCGCCTGTGGACTTCCAGACAGGACAGAAGTTAAGAGATGGTCCTATCCCCGAGAAGACTTTCACTCCCCTCCTACCTCCAAGATCGAAGATTCTGATGGAGATCGAGAGAATGCACTACCTACACCGACCTCCCTCGTTAAGACCGTCAAGCAATCGTGACAAGATGAAGTACTACCAGTTCCACCATGATCATGGCCATGACACTGAGGACTGCCATAACCTGAGAAGAAAAATAGAAGACCTGATCATAAGAGGCTACCTCAGGAAGTTCATGAGGAGCGAGGTTCTGGCAGAGTATCAACCACTTGCGGCTCTCCCCCCCATTTCTACAGTTGATAACAGGCCCATTAAGAAGCCCATGGGCATGATTTCTTGGGGAATAGAGTGCGCATCGAAGAGAGCCCGAGAGAGAGGAGACCTAAAAAATGTACTCTCCTTTATGAAGGAGAACGGAGGTGAGGAAGAAAATGTAAACAATGATGCTGTCGTGGTCGAGATGACCATCAATAAGCATCCTATAAGATGCATCATGATTGATAGTGGGAGCTCCACGGATGTGCTTTTTTATGATGCTTTCTCTTGGATGAACTTGTCCCCCAATCGGCTAAGGCCAGTGCACACCCCCCTCATGGGCTTTACCAGAGATTCAGTGAGAGTCGAGGAAGAAATTACTCTCCCTGTCACCGCCAAATCACCATCTCGATAGAGCACAATCATGATGACCTTTACTATCGTCTGACTCCCGCCACCATACAATGCTATCTTAGGCTGCCCCGGACTCAACCTGCTGGACGCGGTCATATCTATTAAGAGATTGTTGGTGCAGTTCCCGACCCCTTACGATATGGAAGAGACGAGGGGCATAACTCAGCCTGTCCCGCATTGCTTGTAAGCTATCCCAAGGGCCCAAAGTGCCGAGCTTGACTCTAACATCGACAACCTTGACCAAAGGGCGCAGGATCCTAAGGGTGGCTCCATCGAGTGCCTTCTGATGTATCCTCTTAGCATGGACCCACTAAAAATGGTGCAAATAGGAGCCCAACTACTAGAAGATGAACGGGCTTGCTTGCTGAATTTCTTTCGGATGAACGTTGACATGTTCGCTTGGACTGCAGTAGATATGCCATGTATTCCCCCGGATGTCATCACCCACCAGTTGAAGATCGATCAAAAGTGCCGCCTAGTTTGGTAGAAGAAGAGGAGCTTTGCCTCGAAGAGGCAGAAGGCTATCAATGATGAAGTAGAGAAGCTCCTCATCATTGGCTTTGTTCCTAAAGTGCAGTACCCCAGTTGGCTGGTGAATGTAGTCATGGTCAAGAAGAACAACAGAAAGTGGAGGATCTGTGTAGACTACACTGATCTCAATTGTGCCTGCCCAAAAGATAGCTTTCCCCTTTCGAAGATCGACCAGCTTGTAGATGCCACCTCGGGGCACCGCCTCCACTCCTTCATGAATGCATTTTTCAGGTACAACCAGATTTGGATGCACCCAGAGGATAAGGAGCACACTACCTTCATCACGGACCATGGGACATACTGCTACAGAATGATGCCTTTTGGTCTAAAGAATGTTGGCGCTACGTACCAGCGACTGGTCAATAAGGTCTTTAAATACCAAATTGGCCACAACATGTAGGTTTACATGGACGACATGCTAGTCATGAGCAAGCCAACCTCGGACCACGTCGACAACCTAGCGGACACCTTCCACAACCTTCGCCTCCATCAAATGAAGTTAAACCCGGCGAAGTGCACGTTTGGTGTAGCAGCAAGGAAATTCCTTGGCTTCATGGTCACCCAGAGAGGGATCGAAGCCAACCTAGAGAAAGTCCAAGCGATTCTTGACATGGAGCAGCCCACCTCCAAGAAGCAAGTTCAGCGACTCACCGACCGAATAGCAGCCCTAAGCCAATTCATCTCATTATCTATCGATCGTTGTCAGCCCTTCTTCAAGGTGCTGTGGAAGATGCATGACTTCACTTGGATGAAGAAATGCCAAGAGGCCTTCGAAGAGCAAAAGAAGACCCTAGCATCACCACCACTGCTCTCCCGACCGGAAGAGGGAGAAGAGCTTCTCCTGTACTTGGCGGTCACTTCGGAGGCTGTCAGCTCGGTCCTGGTTCGTAGGATGAAGGAGGAATCCAAAGGCCCGTGTACTACATGAGCAAACTTCTCTGCGATGCTGAGGTCAGGTACTCTCGATCCAAGAAGTTAATTTTTGCACTCATTGTGTCTACCCAGTATCTCAGGCCTTACTTCCAAGCACACCCAATCATGGTTCTGATGGATCAACAACTGAAGGCAATACTAAGTCACCCAGACAGGTCCGGACACCTGGCGAAGTGGGTGCTGATGCTCAGTGAGTTTGACATCGCCTACTGTCCGAGGTCATCCATGAAGGCCCAGGTACTTGCTAACTTCTTGGTTGAGTGTGTAGGCCTGGGTAAGGGACCAGAAAAAGCCCCCAGGCATAATAGTCGAGACTGAATTGGAGGAGGACATTTGGGTTCTACATGTGGACAGAGTGTCCAACTCCAATGAAAGTGGAGCTGGACTCATCCTCGCTATTGCTTAGAAATGGAACCCAAGAGGAGGGGTGAATTGGGTCTTCTAAAAATTTAAAGCAATAATGTATAGGCCTTGTGATGTTTGTGAGTTATGAAATTGATGCACTAAGTTATATGCAGCGGAAAGCAATAAATAGAGTGCAATAAGTAAAAAGGAAGAGATAGAAAAGATAATCACACACAAATACAAAGTTTATAGTGGTTCGGTGTAAACCTAGCACCTACATCCACTTCCCAAGCCACCCTTAGGAATTTCACTATAATCTCTCCAAGATTATAGCTGACTTATTTTTTCAAAGGCTCACAAGTCAAAACTTATGTTGGTTTTATCATCTAGGCTTACCAACAAACCTTTACACTTATTTTGTCTTCGGGCTCACAAGTTAACCCTAGTTGGTTTTTTCACCTTGGCTCACTAACAAACCACAACAACCTTCTTTCAAGACACCCTTGAAAGCAAGGTCAAATCATAAGAGAATTTCAGATATACAATTTAAATAAATAAGACAAACTCTCTTCAAGAGTGGAATGGAAGCTTTGAGGCTCTAATTGATACTTCTCGTACCTTCTTCTCCTTGGAATATTCTTCAAGTTCTCTTTTTGGCAAGATGAAAGGATGGGCTTGTAAGCTTTTTCAGGGAATCACACTTTAAATGGCTTTTGAAGTGAAGTTCTCGAGGGAATATTGGCTTTTGAGCTTTCAATGGACTTCAATGCTTCAAGAATGAGTTTGGTGAAGCTTAAATACTTCAAAAACTTCCAAAAAATGGTTTGTGACCATTTGAGCTTCGAATCTAGCTATTGGGAGCTTGAAAAGATGCTTATGTAAGTCAGAAAAATAGATCCGTTAGGCCCGTCAGAACCCGAGTGTCGACACTTGGTTTGTCAGGTGTCAACACTTGGCTGTCAAGTGTCGACACTTGACTTCCAGGTATCAACACTTGAACTTTCAAGTGTTGACACTTGATTCACAAGTGTCGACACTTGATACAAAAACACTCTAATGGCCATGTTCTAGATTTTCAAAAAGTCTCAGGCCTTGAGTCGACACTTGGAAACTTAGGTGTCGACACTTGAGTTTTAGTTGTCGACACTTGAATTCTGGGTGTCGACACTTGGCGTGCCAAGGAGTTTTTGTGCATGCCAAGAGCTGAAGTGTCGACACTTGACTTCCCAGGTGTCGACACTTGGTTCTGAAAAATTCACAATTAAGTGCAAATTAAGCCAAAAATATAAGTGTTGAATATAAAACTTAAAACCAATGTAAATAACAAATAAATGAACTCTTTTAAGCCCTTTTTGCATGGAGAAGACTCCTCAAATCATGAAAAATGCTTCGTGCCATAGCGTGCTATGATACTTTAATTTTAAGAATTTGAGGTGCTTGTTTCCAGAAAACTCACAACTAGAAATAAACATTAGTACACAATATGTACTCAATATTTTGTTATTCATCAAAATCACTAGGTGGAGCCAACAATCTTTCCCTTTTTGATGATGACAAAACCTTGAGTATCTCAACATTTAATTTTAGATTTTAGATTTGATAATTCATGAATATGATTTCACGCTAATACATCCATAACTTGTATAGTTAAGAAGGATGAATCTCTCCCTTAGTTAGATAATTCTAATCAGAACAAGCAGAATATTGGTATTAGATCTATGCAATATTGGTATCACATCAAATTTGAAATTTATAAAAATAAGGTTCTATTCCCCCTTTTCATTAATCATTAGAAAAAGGGAGTAAACTCTCCCTCAAAACGAGCATGGAGACAAAAAGTAGTAGAGTATCAGAGTTGATTCAAGAGTTAATAGGTATCAGAGCCAAAATGTATATCTATTAAATAAATGTAAACAATCAAGCTGTCAAATGCAATCATAGTGATTCACAAATTGTAAACATTAAATTGAAATATATATATATCTATCAAGTAGTATTTTCAGTACAAAATTTGCTGACTCATCGGCAATACTAAAACAAACAAAATACATCAAGAGTCATAAATCATAAGTAACATGAGTCATAAAGAGCATACAACACAATAAACATCTGTGAGGCTAATCCTCATCAGATAGGATCTCAAAAGATATAGGACCTATAATCCTTGACCTATAGGCTAGACCACTAGGAGTCTTCAAAATACCATAACTTCAAGTCCTAGTAGAAGGTCCAAAATGGGGTACAATCCTAGAAACTCTAGTAGAGGGAGGTGGGAGAGTCTCAGCAGGAGTGACAAAGACTGGATCAGTGGACACAGGTGTGCCAGTCAAATCAGCGGGAGGAATAACAGGAGACTGCGACTCTCGGCTAACTACCTTATATCCATCTGCTCCATCACCACTGTCACTGTCGCTGTCATCATCAAGAACATCGGTATTTCTATCCTCAATGCCATCAACACAGTCACCACCATCAATAGTGTCATCATGTCCATCCTGGTGGTCATCAGCATCATCATCATCACCAGCATCAGGAGGTGGAGTTGCAGGTGCTGCTAGAGGTAGAAGGGATCTCAATAAGTCCTCAATACGAGCGAAACCCTCCTCCATAGTCTGACGAATATCAGCATGCTCCAAGGTAGTGTGTGCTCGAAGACTCTCAATCTCGATGCTTAACTGGGTTGAGCGGACACCCAATCCAATCATCTCACTCCAGAGATCTATGAACTGCTGTCTTGCCTCAAAGGATATGTCCATAGAAGGTGGAGGAGCACCCGAAGATGTAGCTGTCGGAGTCATCGGCTCTGCCTCTGATGCATGAGTAGCCTGAGGAGGTGAACTAACTGGCCCAGATGGCCCTGCCTCTCATATCTCGTCCTCCTCATCTGGCTCCTGGCCAGACTCTCTCCGAACCCATCGACCTGTGACCAGTCTGTATCCCATGCGATGTAGCGACCTCTTGTCGTAGACATCCATGTGAAGAATCTTCTTGGGGATCTCCCCATCCAAGGATACTCCACAAGCTCTAAATAGTCTAGTCAGCCCCATACCGTAGGGTAAACACTGTCGTCATTGCGTCGCAGCATCTCTTATCTCTACTAGCATCATGGATGGTATATCGACCTGAGTCCTCTGAGTCAAGCATACCATAAGCATCAGCTCTCTCTCGGTGATGAAGTCGAAGCGCTAGTCTTCAAAAGCAATATCCAAGCTGTGATATGGTGCAGAAGGCGCATCTCCACTGAAAGCTGGTTCGCGGTGACCACAGTCACTCCGCGAACATCCTCATGCTCAAGTATGCACCTAAAGGCAGCCTCTTTGTCCTTCATAGAGAAAATACTGATAGCACAATGGGGAATCTGCCATACTCTGCTCAGAAGCTCCTCAGTCATAGATATCTCTACTCCTCTGATAGTAGTCCTCCACAGTAAGTGACGGCAATCCATAGCGCCATAAAACTCATGCACTAGGTGGGGGTAATACCTCTCCTGCATGGTGTAGAAGGGAACCAGTCCTGCATCAGTGAGTGTCTGCCTGATATGGAAATGCTATCGATCGAAGAACTCGAGGTCAATCCGACATCCTGAAGCTACAACCTTCCCTGCAATCCTCTCTGCAGGGGAACCTGGGGCAACTAAACTACTGGCCTCTCCTGTATCATGTCCAGTCTTGGTCCTCCTCTTTGATCTTTGAATAGGTCTCCTAATAGCTAATCTCTTTCTTGGACCCATCACAATATAACTGAACAAGAAAGAAAATGATAAATAACCTAGGGGAGTAAAGGTTTCAATCAAGTTAAGAACTTAGGCTAAAGGAGGCTATGTCTTCCTAAGAGAGGAATACTGGCTTTTAAGAGAAGCTAGAATAGGTTTTGAAAACTAGGATTAACCAAATTTGAGTTGTAAAATACAAGAAATCGAGGGTGAAATACTTTTAACAAAAGCAATCGAGGGTAAAATCATAAGAAATTGGGGGTAAAATACCTTTAACTACAAGAAATCGAGGGTCATAAGGACATTTTAGGGTTATAAAACTAATCCCAATATATATAAAATGTATATATAAAATATTCAGGTTGCAAAAAATACATTTTATAAGGCTAGTGAATTAGGTTTAACTGAATATGTGGGATTTGGGTTAAAACAAATTAGGGTTTTAGATTAAACAATAAAGTAGTGAAAATGAGGGTAAAATATTATGAAAACATCATAAATATTCTTTCCAAAATAATGAAAATGCAATAGATAGTTTAGAAAACCAGATTTTAGAAGAAAACCCTAGGATATTTCGGCCAAAAATCAATCCAACAGTGATTTTCTGAAAAAAATGGAGTGAGTGGGAAATCGCCCAAAAATTCATGAGAAAACCAAGAGGAATGCATTCAAGCATGATTCCTTCTAAATGGAATCTTCCAAACAACTAAAAATGTCAAGAAATTCGATCAAAATCCATTGAAAATGGACGGAAAACCCTATACCAAGGTTACACAGTTCCAAAATAACAAAAATGAGAAGGGAAATACCTGATTTCAGTTAGGGCAAATGGGAAATGAGTTGATTTGGATGGAGTGGAGCTTGGGGGACCATTGGAGCTCGAGAGAATGTGGGGGAAATCAAAATACAAAACCCTCAATCCACCTTAAAAAGATAGAAATTTTCCGGCGAGTGTCAACACTTGGGATTTCTCAAGTGTCGACACTTGGTCAGGTGTCGACACTTCGTGAAATTCAAGTGTCGACACTTGGCCAAGAAAATTCAAAAAAAAATTGAAAAAATTTTCAAAATTCAAGGATGTTTTAAAATGCTTTTGGGACTAAACACAAGTGATTTTTTTGAGTAAAATAACTTGGGTAAGATGAAATTTGAGAGAGTTCTAGGAGAATGGATAAATGATACCTAACCCTCTTCTAATCAGACAAAATCTCTCTTCATTCAATGGTTTGGTAAACACATTAGCTAATTGATCATCAGTACATACAAATTCAAGTATTACATTAGACTTTTGTACATGATCTCTTATAAAATGATGTCAATGTGTTTACTTCTTGAATGTTGCACAGGATTCTTAGTTAGATTGATTGCACTTGTATTGTCACATCTTATGGGTGTCTTAATTAATTTAATGCCAAAATCTTCGAGTTGTTGTTTGATCCATAGAATTTGAGCACAACAGCTTCCAGCTGCTATATATTCGGCTTCAGTCGTAGATAAAGCAACTGAATTCTATTTCTTGCTGCTCCATGAGATCAAATTTACTCCAAGAAACTGACAAGTTCCACTAGTACTTTTACGATCAAGTTTACACCCAGCAAAATCAGCATCAGAAAAGGCAATCAATTCAAATGAAGAATCTCTTGAGTACCAAAGACCAATTTCAATTAAGCTAGATAGATATCTAAGTATGCATTTAATAGCCAAAAGATGAGACTCTTTAGGATTAGACTGATATCTAGCATACATATAAACACTAAACATGATATCTGGCCTACTGGCAGTAAGATATAACAATGAACCAATCATGCCACGATAAAGTTTTTGGTCTATAGATTTACCTGATTCATCATTGTCAACTCTACAAAAGGAGCTTATAGGGGTACCTAATGGCTTGGTGCTCTTCATCCCAAACTTCTTGAGTATTTCTTTTATGTACTTGGTTTGGTTGATGAAGATCCCCTCTTTGGTTTGCTTTATTTGAAGTCTGAGAAAGAAATTTAGTTCTCCCATCATGCTCATCTCGAACTCATCCTGCATTAACTTTGCAAACTCTTGACAAAAAGATTCGTTAGTAGCACCGATATGATATCATCCACATATATTAGTACAACTAAGAGATTATCATTCTTTTTCTTTAAAAACAAAGTTTTATCAACATTACCTCTAGTAAAGTCATTTTTGAGCAAGAAAGAACTTAAATGATCATACCAAGCTCTAGGAGCTTGTTTCAAACCATATAAAGCTTTATGAAGTTTGAAAACATGGTTTGGAAATTCAGGGTTTTCAAAACCAAGTGGTTGTTCAACATAAACCTCTTCTTCGATAAAAACATTCAAAAAGGCACTTTTAACATTCATTTGAAATAATTTAAAATTCATAAAACAAGCAAAAGCCAATAATAGCCTAATTGCCTCAAGTCTAGCCACAGGAGCAAAGGTTTCATCAAAATCAATCCCTTCCTCCTGATTGTATCCTTTGGCAACTAGTCTAGCCTTATTTCTTGTAACAATACCATTTTCATCAAGTTTGTTTCTAAAAACCCATTTGGTGCCAATAATTGAAACATTTGAAGGCCTATCTACAAGAGTCCAAACATTGTTTCTTTTAAATTGGTTAAGTTCATCTTGCATAGCATTTATCCAATTACTATCATTTTCAGCTTCTTCAATAGTCTTAGGTTCAATTTGAGATATAAATGCTAAGTAATCACAAATATTTCTAAGGGATGAACGAGTACTTACACCTTTAGATGGATCACCAATGATTAGTTCTTTTAGGTGTCCATGAGCATACCTCCATTCTTTGGGTAGAGGATCAACAGTAGATGTGTTTTCATCACCTTGTGCTTGATCTCCTTCATTGCTTTGATCACCTTCTTGTTCCTTGGTAGGCTCATCAATGTTATTCATATCTTCAATTTTCTTGGTACCTGTTTCATCAAAAAGCACATCTTCTTTTCTAGAAGATTTCTAGTCAGACTCATCAAATACTACATGTATGGATTCTTCAACAACAAGTGTTCTTTTGTTGAAGACCCTGTATGCCTTGCTAGATATAGAGTAGCCTAGAAAGACACCCTCATCTGACTTGACATCAAATTTGCTTAAATTATCTTTACCATTGTTTAAGATGAAACAACGGCATCCAAAAATATGAAAATAATGAATTGAAGGTTTTCTACCCTTCCAAAGCTCATACGGTGTTTTCTTTAAAATCGGTAGAATTAAAACACGGTTCAAAACATAGCATGTAGTATTTATGGCTTCCACCCAAAAATATCTTGGTAGGTCATTTTCACAAAGCATGGTGCATGTCATTTCTTTAAGAGTTCTATTTTTTCTTTCTACCACTCTAATTTGTTGAGGTATCCTGGATGTTGAAAAATTATGATGAATGCCATTTTCGATATAGAATTTGTTAAAATCAGAATTTTCAAATTCAGTTCCATGGTCACTTTTCAAAGATATAATTGAAACACCTTTTTTATTTGAAACTCTTTTATGAAATCTAATAAATTCAGAAAACGTTCCATCCTTGTATGCTAAAAACATGACACATGTAAAACATGAGAAATCATCTACAATGACTAGGCCATACTTTTTACCTCTCAAACTAGATGTTCTAGTCGGCCCAAAGAGGTCCATATGAAGCAACTCAAAGGGTCTAGATGTAAAGATTACTCCTTTTGGTTTAAAAGATGATTTGGTTTATTTTCCAAGCTGGCATGCAATACAAATCTTGTCCTTTTCAAAACTGAGTTTTGGCAAATCTTTTATCAAATTCTTTCTGCTAAGTTTTGAAATCAAATGCATACTAGCATGTCCTAGTTTACGATGCCAAAGCCAACTAGTTTCATTGATCTTGGCTTCCATTGCCACTAGACATTGACCATTTTGAACAGAAAGATCATCAAGATCAACCATATAAATATTGCCATGTCTATGACCAATGAACTTGATGCCATTGTCATCTAAACTAGAAACAATACACAAAGAAGATTCAAAAGTAACTTTGAAATCCTTGTCACAAAACTGACTGATGCTTAGTAAGTTATGTTTTAAACCATTTACATACAAAACATTATCAATGCAAGTAGAAGGGGTGATATGGACTTTACCAATTTCGATAATTTTGCCCTTTCCATTATCACCAAATATCACATTACCACCATTTTGATATACGAGTGATGAGAACTGCTCCACATCTTTGGTCATATGCCTTGAGCAACCGCTATCGAGGTACCACATTCTTTTCTTATTGGTTGCAAGGCATACCTGCAATAAAAATCAGGTGGAGACTTTAGGTACCCAAGTCATCTTGGGTCCTTTCAGGTTAGCAGTAATGGTTCCTTTTAGAACCCAGAATTTTTTAACATTACTCAATCTTCTCTTATTGCACATGTAAGATTTATGCCCTATAGTACCACAAGCATAACAAGTAATGGATGATGATGCAGGCACAAAAAAATTTTTGAAAAACTTTTGTTTCTTTTGAGTTCTAAAACCTAAACCGGCTTTATCAAAAATAGCTCTTTGATTATTTAAAACCATATTTAATTTTTCAAAACTGTATGTAAATTTATCAACAAAAGATTTTAACTTATCAATTTCTTCTTTATGTTTTTTATTTTCATCCAAAATTTTATTGTTTTGATTTGAAAAATTTTCATTTGAAACATAAATATTCTTCTTTTTTAAAACTTCCGTTTCTTTTTCAAAAACAATAATCTTATCATTTAACTTTTTATTTTGAAGAAGTAGACAATCATTTTCATTCAAAAACCTGTCATTAGCTTTGACTAAAACTAGATTTTGCCTTTTTAGTTCTTTATGTTTTGATTTTAGTTTTTGAAATTCTATAACTAACTCATCAAAAACTTCATGCAGTTCATCAAATATAAATTCATTTTTAGTTTCAGATAGTACCTTGTCATGATACCCATCAGACAGAAGTTTACAACTTCTTGCTGTTCTTCTTTGGAGCTGGAGTCTTCGTTGTCACTCCAGGTTGCCATCATGGCCTTCTTTCTTAGTTTTCTCCTACTCTTCTTAAGTAAGGGACAGTCTATCTTGAAGTGGCCTAGTTTTTTGCATTCGAAGCACGTGGGCTGCTCCTGATCATTTTCCTTGCTTGGCTCACCTTTTAGAGGTTTTTTCTTGAAGTTGTACTTTTCTTCCTCATGAACCTTCTGAACTTTCTTGCCATAAGAGCTGTCTCATCATCTTCATCTTCTTCTTCGGTTTTATCGCTTGACTCTTCTCTTGCGGTGGATTTGAAAGCAATGACCTTCTTCTTCTTTTGTACATCCACATTCTTCTGTTTCAGGGAAAGCTCATAAGTCATCAATGAGCCTAATAGTTGCTCGAGGGGTAGAGTGTTGACATCCTTGGCTTCCTTTATGGCCATCACCTTGGCAACCCATGAAGCTAGAAGAGACCTGAGAAGTTTATTTACAAGTTCACCATTAGATGCAATCTTTCCTAAACTTCTCATGCCATTCATAATATTTGTGAATCTAGTATACATCTCACTTATAGATTCAGTAGATTCCATCTTAAACATTTCATATGTGTGAATGAGCATATTAACCTTAGTTGTTTTCACTTCGTATGTACCCTCATGGGTAACCTCAAGTGTGTCCCAAATCTTCTTAGCAGAGAGATAATTAGATATTCTATTGAATTAACTTGGATCAAGAGAGCAATACAATAGATTCATAGCCTTTGCATTAAGCTTTATTTGTTTAATGTTATTCTCATCCCAATCATCTTTCATTTTTGGAGTGAGAATGCCATTAACCAACATAGTAGGCTGATGAGGACCTTTTATGATTGTCCTCTAAAAATTATAATCCTTGGCTTGAATGAATATGCGCATGCGAGTTTTTCAATAATTATAATTCATGCCATTAAATGGTGGGGGACGGTTTGAAGCTTGACCTTGAACAACACCCATTCCAATTGGGGCTGCCATGATCTTTTACTCAAGATCCTTGGACCTAAAAGAGAGTATCGGTGCTCTGATACCACTTGTTGCACAGAAATGGAGCCCAAGATGGAGAGTGAATTAGGTCTTTTAAAAATTTAAAGCAATAATGTGCAGGCCTGTGGTGTTTGTGAGTTATGAAATTGATGCACTAAGTTATATGCAGCGAAAAGCAATAAATAGAGTGCAATAAGTAAAGAGGAAGAGATAGAAGAGACAATCACACACAAACATAATGTTTATAGTGGTTCAGTGCAAACCTAGCACCTACATCCACTCCCCAAGCCACCCTTAGGAATTCCACTATAATCTCTCCAAGATTACAGCTGACTTAATTTTTTAAAGGCTCACAAGTCAAAACCTATGTTGGTTTTATCACCTAGGCTCCAACAAACCTTTACACTTGTTTTGTCTTCAGGCTCATAAGTTAACCGTAGTTGATTTTATCACCTTGGCTCACCAACAAACCACAACAACCTTCTTTCAAGACACCCTTGAAAACTAGGTCAAATCATAATAGAATTTCAGATATACAATTTAAATAAATAAGACAAACTCTCTTCAAGAGTGGAATGGAAGCTTCGAGGCTCTAATTGATGCTTCTCTTGTCTTCTTCTCCTTGGAATATTCTTCAAGCTCTCTTTTTGGAAAGATAAAAGGATGGGCTTGTAAGCTTTTTCAGGGAATCACACTTTAAATAGCTTTAGAAGTGAAGTTCTTGAAGGAATATTGGCTTTTGAGCTTTCAATGGACTTCAATACTTCAACAATGAGTTTGGTGAAGCTTAAATACTTCAAAAACTTTCAAAAAATGGTTTGTGACCATTTGAGCTTCGAATCTAGCCATTGGGAGCTTGAAAAGATACTTCTGCAAGTCAGAAAAATAAATCCATTAGGCCTGTCAGAATCCGAGTGTCGACCTTAGCTTGTCAGGTGTCGATACTTGGCTATCAGGTGTCGACACTTGACATCCAGGTGTCGACATTTGAACTTTCAAGTGTTGACACTTGATTCACAGGTGTCGACACTTGACACAAAAATACTCTAATGGCCATGTTCTGAATTTTCAAAAAGTCTCAGGCCTTGAGTCGACACTTGGAAACTTAAGTATCGACACTTGAGTTTCAGGTATCGACACTTCAATTCTGGATGTCGACACTTGGCATGCCAAGGAGTTTTTCTGCATGCCTAGAGCTGAAGTGTCGACTCTTGACTTCCTAGGTGTCGACACTTGGTTCTGAAAAGTTAATAATTAAGTGCAAATTAAGCCAGAAACACAAGTGTTGAATATAAAACTTAAAACCAATGTAAATAACAAATAAATGAACTCTTTTAAGCCCTTTTTGCATGGATAAGACTCCTCAAATCATGAAAATTGCTTCGTGCTATAGCGTGCCATGATACTTTAATTTTGAGAATTTGAAGTGCTTGTTTCCTAAAAATTCACAACTAGAAATACACATTAGTACACAATATGTACTCAACATTTTATTATTCATCAAAATCACTAGGTGGAGCCAACACTCACCAACATCGAAGGAGTCATCACCGAATGCGCACTCTATTTCCAGTTCACTGCCACCAATAACCAGGCAGAATATGAAGCGCTCCTCGTGGGACTAAGAGTCTCCTGCAAACTTGACGTCCCCAGCTTGAAGGTCTTCACCGACTCACAATTGGTGGCTGGGCAGGTCTCGGACGAATTCGAGGCTCGGGACCCTCAAATGTCGAAGTACCTAAAGCAGGTACATGCAAGTGTGGCAGGTTTTAAGTGCTTCAGCATCTTCCATATCCCACGTAGAGAGAACACGCACGCCGATGCCCTTTCCCGGCTGGCAACCTTGCCGGACTCCTTCCTGGGCCATGCCTACATCGAGTATCTTTAGACCCAAAGCTATGAAGCACCCAGGGAGGTCCAACAAGTTACCCTGAAATCCAGTTGGATAGACAAGTATGTCAAGTATATCACCGACGGTATATTGCCCAAAGATTGAATAGCGGCTGGTCTCATCAAAAGGAAGGCCGTGCACTTTATGCTGACGGACAGGCTAATTTATTGAAGGTCCTACTACTACCCACTCCTCAAATGCTTGAGACCCTCAGAGGCAACAGTCGTACTCCAAGAGATACACGAAGGCCTCAACGGAAATCACGTGAGGGGTAGATGATGCGGGACTAATATGCATGCGATTATTTTTGTATGTTTTATTTATGGGGTGAGGTGGTTAAATCCCGAATATCATATCAAAATAAGATGTAAAGAGTTCTATATGAATTTTAGAAACTAAGCATGCAGATCAGGACCTAAGAAAGCAGTAAAGAGGGATCGCCGAGGCTAAGAAGCCTCGATTAGGACTAGTTTACCTACAATAAAACTACTGGTGGTAGAGGGGATGTACCTGGAAATGTCTGATGCACCTGGTAAAGATTGCAGTGAAGAGATCACTCGTTCCTCGATGGATGCAGCCTAGAAAATCAAGCCAAAGACCCATGGATTCCTGGCTTTCTGCTAGATGGTCTGATTGCGGCCCGGTTGGAGTTGTTGGATTCGTAGGAACTTGGAGACCTACAAACAACCGTCAAGGGTGAGAAAACAAGGCTAAAAACAATAAAAATTCAAAAAAAGGCAACAAGGGCATGAAAAGAAGAAGCTTGAAAGAAGGTTGGTCGGCTAGGGTTTCTTCGAGAAGCACTTCGGCAAGACTTTAGACTCACAAGAGATCCCTTGATACACACAGCAGGGAGGCACACAGCAGTTGTAGAAAACTCAATTGTATTTCATATCAAAAATTTTTAAATTCATATAAAAGACTAGGGTCCTTTAAATAGACTCATAGTCTTGGGCTCCAAGTAAGGGTACAATGGTATTTACCTAAGAATTCTACTCCCACCCAAACCCTAGCTAGAAAATAAGGAAACCCAGGTAGAAAAATCCCAAGGATCTCTCTCCCTCTCCTTGCCTTGGTCGGCCAAGAGAGGTGACTTTAAGTGGCTGACCAAGGGGAGGGTCACCATAAGTCTATGGCACCCTAGCTCCTCTCCTGGGCCTAGACTGGCCCAATTGGCTTCCAGCTGCAGTCCAGGTCTTCAGGGTTTTTGATTTCTCCTCCCGAGGTCTTCAAATCTTCAGGCTGGGTTGGACTTGGGCCTCACTTCCATATCTTCAAACTGGTTGGACTTGGTCTTCACTTGTATGATGTGGTCTTGAGTCTTCAGTGTACTTGGATAGGACTCAAAAAAATAAAATTAGCTCAATATGAGCTGACTAGCACTGGACTGAACTAGCTCAACATGAGCTGACTAATACAGGACTCAAGTAAAGACAACTTAGATGAACTAAGCTTTTTTATAATAGACTTAAATGTAGCTATGTGATCCACAGAGGGTTGAGAAGCCTTTGTCTTATTCTTGTACCTCCGGTGTCCGCACCAATTCTCTCGGGGTGGGAAGAACTCGACCTTGTCGAGTGAGGATCAGGCTGGCTCACATATCTCTCGAGGAGGTATGGGTTGAGGCATTGAAAGTCCTCTCAAGAAATCCATGAATCGTCCGACTCTGGCCGGCCTTGCCATCGGACCAGGTAGTGTTGATAGTCACGGCCCCGGGTCGTTATGGCTTGATCGTCTAGGATATGCTTAATCCATTCTCCTCTCTCAGGCCAATTTATTGGTGGACACACTGGGTAAGGGTCACTCTCAATAGAAGGAACAAGTCCAAAGGCCTCACTGGGTATCGCTGCCGGTTCTCTGTACTCAACCAAGTCTGTAATATTGAAGGTAGAACTAATGCCCATATCCGATGGCAAGTCTAATACATAGGCATTTGATCCAACCTTCTTTAACACTTTAAAAGGTCCAGCTCCACGAGCATGAAGTTTCTTAATGGTCCCGGGTGGGAACCGCTCAGGCCTAAGCCTAATCATGATAGAATCCCCTACATCAAATTCCTTGATCCTTCTTCGGGAATTAACCAATTTCTTATAAGTTTCATTGCTTAGGTTAATCTTTTGGTTAATATCCTTGTGCAAGTCTTTAATGTGCTGTGCGAATGACTCTGCAGACTCTGAGACTCGTGCATGAACAGGTAAAGGAATCAGATCAATGGAGCGATTAGGCTTGTACCCATGGACTATCTCAAAAGGACTCTTACCTGTTGTCCTATTTACTAAGCTATTGTAGGCAAACTCTGCTCTAGGAAACAATAGATCCCAAGTTTCAATATGTTCACCTACCAGGCATCTAAGGAGGTTTCCTAAATTACGATTCACCACTTCGGTTTGGCCATCTATTTGGGGGTGGAAGGTTGTAGAAAACTTAAGCTTGGTCCCTAACAGGTGCCACAGGGTCTTCCAGAAATAACTAGTGAACCTAACATCCCTATCAGATATGATGGTCTTGGATAGGCCATGGAGTCTAACCACATGATCTAAAAAAAGCTTGGCTACTCTAGACGCATCAAAGGTCTGGGAACATGGGATGAAGTGAGCCATCTTAGAGAACCTATCGATCACTACAAAGATAGAATCATGTCTCTTCTGGGTCTTAGGTAATCATAACATGAAGTTCATACTTAGGTCCTACCAAGGGCGATCAGGCAATGGTAAAGGTATGTAGAGACTAGTGTTTTGCTCCTGCTATTTTGCAACAGCAGAAGTTCTATACCTGGCTACAATCTGTGCAACATGCCTTTTCAATCCTAGCCAAAAGAACTGGTTTTCTATCGCTAAGATTGTCTTGTTCCTACCAAAGTGACCAGCTAAACCTCCAGCATGGGTCTCCCAAATTAGGAACTCTCTAAGGGAAGTTCTAGGTATACAGGTCGATTGTTTTGGAAAAGGTAGCCATCCTGAATGGTATACTCACTATGGGTACTGGATGGTCCTAGCTTGAGGGTCTGGTAAATGTCTCCAAAGTTTGGGCAGGTTTCATATTCATCCTTTAACCTATCAAACCCTATGACTTGGGTGCTAACTGATTCTAACAGCAAAGACCTACAGCTCAGGGCATCTGCTACCTTATTTTCTATGCCAGCACGATGCTTCAGGACAAAGGTGTAGGCCTGAATGTACTCAATCCATTTACCGTGCCGTGGGTTAAGTTTCTTTTGGGAGTTTAGGAATCGGAGTGCCTCATGGTCAGAAAATAAGACAAACTCCTATGGTAATAAGTAATGTTTCCAATATCTAAGGGCCTGGACTACCGCATAAAATTTCTTGTCATAGGTAGAGTACTTAAGTTTAGCCTCATTCAGCTTCTCACTGAAGAAGGCTACAGGGTGATTCTCTTGACTTAGTACCCCACCTATTCCTACTCTCGAGGCATCGCAAGCAACCTCAAACACCTTAGTGAAGTCAGGTAATCTAAGGATGGGTGCATGGGTCATCTTATCCTTAAGCTCTAGGAAGGCCTTATCAGCTACTTTGGTCCACTCAAATGTACCCTTCCTAATGCAATCAGTTATAGGTGCGACGACTATGCTAAAACCCCTAATGAATCTCTTGTAAAAGGTTGCTAGGCCATGAAAGCTATGCACATCGTGGACACTAGTGGGTATAGGCCACTCAATAATTGCCCTAACATTTTCAGGATCTACAAAAACTCTCTCAGGGGTGACAACAAAACCTAGGAAGATAACCCTATGTGTCATGAACTCACACTTCTAAAGATTGGCATAGAGGTTATTCTTTCTAAGGGTCTGGCACACAAGCCTACGGTGGCTAAGGTGGTCCTTTCTAGTCCTGCTGTAGATCAAGATATCATCAAAGTAGACTATAATAAATTTTTCCATGTATTCTCTCAAGATCTGGGTCACAATCCTTATAAATGTACTTGGTGCATTGGAGAGTTCGAAAGGCATCACAACCCACTCAAACAGGCCATCCTTAGTCTTGAATGCAATTTTCCACTCATTTCTAGATATAATCCTAACCTGATGATAGCCGCTCTTAAGATCTATCTTTGAGAAGACTTTGGCTCCAGCCATCATGTCTAACATATCGTCCAATCAGGTGATGGAAAACCTATACTTCATAGTTATCTTATTGATAGCTCTACTATCTACACACATCCTCCAGGTACCATCTTTCTTAGGGGTCAGTAGAGCAGGGACTGTACATGGACTCAAGCTCTCCCTAATGAAACCCTTCCTAAGTAACTCTCCCACTTGTTTCTGTAATTCTTGATGCTCACTGGGGTTCATTTTATAGTGAGGAAGGTTAGGTAAAGTGGCTCCTGGGACTAAGTCTATTGTGTGTTGGATGTCTCTAAGGGGTGGTAATTGGTCTGGTAAATCATCAGGGAAGACATCCTCAAATTCTTTCAAAGCCTCAACAATTTTTTTAGGGTGTTCCTTTTGGGTCGGCTCATGTATTTCTTTGGTGGTCAAGATCGAAATAGGATTACCCTCAGCAATCTCTCTTTCTAACTCCTTAGCCTTAATCAGATTAACTCCAGGTTTCTTATCCTTAAGGCTACTAGAACCCCTCTTAACTGGGTCTCTAGGGGGAGTTGGGAGGATAACAAACTTGTTCCCAAGGTAGTTAAAAGCACAAACATTGGTTCGACCATACAGGGTTGCATTATGATCAAAAAGCCAAGGTCGACCTAGAAATACTACTAACTTCTATGGGGATGACATCACACCAAATCTTCTCCTCGTAGGTTTGCACTCTATCTAAGACTTGGCACCTAGCTTTAATCTGGATGGAGGTGGAATCTACCCAAGAAACTTTGTAAGGGCTAGGATGGGGAACTGTGGTCAATCCTAAAGATTTAACTGTGTTGGCAAAGACAGCATTGACACAACTCCCACTGTCTATGATGATCTTAAGTACCTTACCCCCTACCTTAACAAAAGTCTGTAGGATATTAGTCCTACACCAATCTTCCTTAACTGGGGTTTGGGTTAAGATGCACCTAACCACTCCTAATTGGTTCTCAAACTCAGGTTCCTCCTCCTCACCTTCATACTCGTCTATCAATTGATCATCAACCTCATAAATCTCTTCCTCAGGATCAGCTACTAGTTCAGGCTCTTCTTCCACTTGCTCACCTAATTCTAGGGCACTAACTGGGCATTGGCTCATAAAGTGGCCTGGTTTCTTGCATCTAAAATAGGTCTTCTGGGGAGTGTAACTCCTATTAGCCTCTACAGGTTTACCTCGAACATCTCCACGGGCCACAGAAGTGCTAGGTTGAGGTCGACTCGGGCCTGGCTGACTAGGACTAGGTCGATTCGGACTAGGTCGGCTGGGCATGGGTTGGCTCTGGTGGGACTGGCTAGTTCCTGGGTACTGACTAGGGTATCTAGTGGGATTAGGTTTATGATAGATGGGCCCTCTCTGGAAACGCTCATGATCCCTAGTAATCTGATAGGCATGGTGATGCAGAACGAATGAGATGATGCGATGCGGAAGTAAATTAGGACTAATTTTTTTTTTTATATATTTTCAGAAGTCGACTTAGACTCAAAGGAAAGTTGAACTAAATTGAAAGAAACTATATAATAATTGAAAGCATAATTCAAAGAAACTAGATTATCAGAGTAGTTCAGAAGTAAAGGATCGCTGGGGGTTGAGAAACTCCCAGACCTAGGGTTTCGCTCTGATCTTTCAACAGGACAGAACTAAAGAGAAGGGAAGGGTTATGTACCAGGCAATGATCTTCACAGAGTTTGGTGGAAGGACTCTCTCGAGCAGATTGTTGGATCCTCGGATTCGGATATCTTCGCAATGGATCCTCCAATACTGGTCCTTTGGCAGAGTTGGCTTCTCCTGAACTCAAGATCTGGGAAAGAAGAAGAACAAGTTAAGGAACTAGATACTCAAAGAAAGGATTTACCAGATAAGAAGAACTTGAAAATTGATGTTGCTGAAATCCTGATTCTCCAGGATGCTGATCTGACTTCCTTTGGGATTTGCTCTGTATTCGAAGTAGCTGATCTAGACCTGGATGCTGGTGGTCGGCCTCTACTTGGAAGAGAGGGGCCGTGAGATGATGAGGTAGATTAGGATTTGGATGATTGGTGGAATGAAGAGATGATGGGCGGCTAGGGTTTGGAATTGAAGTGGCTAACCTAGGATTTTGGTAGGGTTTTGGGGTTGGAGATCTCACACCTCCTCAAGGTTCCTAGGGAACCCGGATTTACTCCCTCACGGAGCTCAACACCTGAATACAAGTACGGAAGAGAGAAACATAAAGTTTCTCACACAGAAATTGATTTCATTCATCATTAAATTCAAGAGTTACATAGAGTTGAATATATAGACATAACAAAGAAATAAAATTTTATACATTTTTCATGTGGGACTAATAGGACTAACCCATACTTTAGGCATCAAATTCTCTTTCCAAGACTCCTTCCATGAGTGGGCAGCCCAAAAACTCCAAGAAAACTTGAAAATCAGCTCCAAATGGCAGATTATGGGGGTGTCTCCTAGTATCTCTCCATGAATCAAGGATTTTCCCTTTATGGTTTGGCTCATTTGGACACCTCCTAGTCTTGCTCCACAAGTTTAGGCTTCTTCCTTTCATGGCTTTGGCACTTTTGGAAACTTTTGGGAACCTCCTTGAATTCCTCCCTAAGACATGCTCTCTTCCCTTTTATAACTTGGATTTTTATGGAACATTGTGGGGCACCTCCTTGATCCTCTCTTCAAGAAAAGTTCTTGCCATCCTGGCTTGGGTTTATTAGGAAAGAAATTGGCTCCTCCTTGGATTGAGGTATCTTGATGGATTTCTCTCCCAAGTGGTGCAAGAAAAAAAAGGAACTTACTTCTTGTGGTGTAGGGACCAAAGACACTGGATGGAGATGTGGCGCCTCCTGGACTCTGGCGTGTGGCTGGGAGTGTGGCGCCCACTTGCTTGGGCCTGAGAGAAAAAATGTGGCACCCTGGACCTTGACTTAACTGAAAAAAAAGTGGCACCAACCTGGAGAAGACAGACCACTACTAGGACTTGTACTGAGTCAACATGACTCAACAAAATTTAAATTGCAGGGAAATACAGACTCAAGACTAAAATTGAGTTGACCAAGTCAACCCTTATTACAAAATCAAAAAATTCTAATTCTTTGAGCAAGGTCAATCAGAGATCTAGATGGAGACCTGAAGTCTTCTTCTGAGTCTGGTGCCCGCACCACATGGTCCAGGTCTTTAACCTCTCTCATATAGAGCTCCTTCTTAATATCATCTCTTAGTCTAGCTCTAAACCTAGATAGAACAACATCCTCAGATTTATTTAAGTCACATCGCATGGAATACTCATCAAATTTTGTGATGTACTCATCTACACTCCTGCTACCCTAATTCAATCGCTGCCACTAATCCAGTAAACCACAATAATATGATGGTGGTACATACTTTCTCCTAAGCTTACCCTTCATGGCCTACCAGGTAATTATGGGATCATGCCCTCCTAGTATAAGGATGCTCTCAACACTAGCCCAATGTAACCTGGCCTCCCGGACCAACTTAAGCTTAGCAAACCTAAACTTACGCTCCTCCGATATATAGTACCACTCAAAATATTGATCAATCTCTCCATCCCAATCTATATAGACCTTAGGATCAAGACAACCATCAAAAGTAGGGGCATCAAGCTTAATGTGTTTATAGGATCTGTCTTCCTGGTCTACAAAATCCTGATTGGGTCTTCTAGGGTGAACCTCTGGGATCGAGTCATGACAATGGGCTCTCCTAGGTTCAGCCTTAAGATATGGATCAGGGTTTGGGGCCCTCCTAGTTTCAGTATCATAGTATGGGTCATGATGATGGGATCTCCTAGGTTCAGCCTCAAGGTATGGATCAGGGTTTGGGGTCCTCCTAGGTTCAGTATCATAATAAGGGTCATGGCAAGGGGTTCTCCTAGGATGGGGAGGTGACTCAAGATCTGGTTCAGGCTGGGTCCTACGTGTCTCCTCTAGGGTTCCTAGTCGGGCATCTAATTGATCAAGCCTATGGGTCAACTGGGCGTTTGCTTGATCAAGTCTATGGGTCAACTGGGCATTTGATTGATCAAGCCTAAGATTGATGGATTGGGCTATCCTCTCTCCAAGGGCATCAATTTTGGCTTCAAGATGATCCATGGATTCAGCCATTTGTGAAGGTGGTAGATGATATGAAACCCCTGATCTAGTGCTTATGCAAAACTCGATCAAACCAACTACAGCTCCCTAGACCTAGAGTCCAAAACTAGGTGCTCAATCAGGGTGGCAGACTAGCCTATAGTAACCCTGTACTTAGCCAGGCAGGTTTAAGGGGAGTGTTAGGTCCATGATTGCTAACCCTAGACACCAATCAGAGATTGGCCAGGTAGGTGGACCAGCACACAAGCCCTTCAGAATTAAATCCCTAAACCACCATTCTAGACACTAAGCACAAGGCACACACAGGTTAGCTTGACATAGTGTTCTGACACTTAGCCCGGACCCGACCAGTTGGTGTCCCTAGCCCACTAGGGCAAATTAAGTCTAATAGATTTTAAGTTAGGCTTGGGACCGAATGCAGGGGATGTAGTTTTGGGCTAAGGAGAGGTGATCAAATCCTCCCCCACATCTGACATAGCAAGAGTGCCCTTAAAGGTAGTTTATGCAATGATGGCAGGTAGATGATGCAAAATTAGGGTTTAGTATTTTTTTGGTGTTTTTGAATATACGTAATTTTTTTTAATTTTTTTTGGAAATTTTCTTAGATAGAAGAAAACTTGCAAATTATGGCCTAATATGCAGGAAATATACTAAAATAAAAGATATGCAAAAGAGATGCTAACAAAACCCTAAACCTTTCAAAATTGCCTTGCTGAAAAAATAGAGCCAAAAATTTACAGGCTGTATTTCGACCTGTAGAAACTGCACAGACTGAAATAAAATCTACAAAAATTCTATAAAATACTTTGAATTAAGATGAATCCAAAGAAATAATAATTGAGATTTTTTCAAGTTCTGAGCAGGGACAAGCAATTAAAAGAACAATATATATACAGACTATGAAGGGTACAGAAAATGAGCCCTAATCTAAGCTCTGATACCAGATGATGCGGGACTAATATGCATGCGGTTATTTTTGTATATTTTATATGTGGAGTGAGGTAATTAAATCCTGAATATCAAATCAAAATAAGATGTAAAGAGTTTTATATAAATTTTAGAAACTAAGCATCCGATCAGGACCTAAGAAAGTAGTAAAGAGGGATCGCCGGGGCTGAGAAGCCTTGATTTGGGCTAGTTTACCTACAATAAAACTACTGGTGGTAGAGGTGGGGTACCTGGCAATGTCTAATGTGCCTGGTGAAGATCACAATGAAGAGATCACTCATTCCTCGATGGATGCGGCCTAGAAAATCGAGCCAAAGATGCATGGATTCCTGGCTTTTTGCTCGGTGGTCTGATTGCAGCCCGGTTAGAGTCGTTGGATTCGTAGGAACTCGAGGACCTACAAACAACCATCAAGGGTGAGAAAACAAGGCTAGAAACAATAAAAAATTAGAAAAAGGCAGCAAGGGCGTGGGAAGAAGAAGCTTGGAGGAAGGTTGGTCGGCTAGGATTTCTTCGAGCAACACTTCGGCAGGACTTCAAACTCACAAGAGATCCCTTGATGCACACAGCATGGAGGCACACAGTAGTTGTAGAAAACTCAATTGTATTTCATATCAAAAATTTTAAAGTTCATACGAGAGACTAGGGTCCTTTAAATAGACTCATAGTCTTGGGCTCCAAGTAAGGGTACAATGGTATTTACCTAAGAATTCTACTCCCACCCAAACCCTAGCTAGAAAATAAGGAAACCCAGGTAGAAAAATCCCAAGGATCTCTCTCCCTCTCCTTGCCCTTGCCTTGGTCGGTTAAGAGAGGTGACTTTAAGTGGCCGACCAAGGGGAGGATCACCATAAGCCTATGGCACCCTAGCTCCTCTCCTGAGCCTAGACTGGCCTAATTGGCTTCCAGCTATGGTCTACGTCTTCAGGATTTCTGATTTCTCCTCCTGAGGTCTTCAAATCTTCAGGCTAGGTTGGACTTGGGCCTCACTTCCATATCTTCAAACTGGTTGGACTTGGTCTTCACTTGTATAATGTGGTCTTAAGTCTTCAGTGTACTTGGATAGGACCCAAAAAAATAAAATTTGCTCAACATGAGCTGACTAGCACTGGACTGAACTAGCTCAACATGAGCTGACTAATATCGGACTCAAGTAAAGACAACTTAGATGAACTAAGCTTTATTACAATGGACTTGAATGTAGCTAAGTGATCTACAGAGGGTTGAGAAGCTTCTGTCTTATTCTGGTGCCTCTGGTGTTCGCACCAGTAGAACTTTGGCATACAAGGCCCTTTGCCAAGGATATTACTAGAAAACAATGAGGAAGGATGCAACCAACATTGTCAAGAGGTGTGACCACTGCGAACATCACGCTGTTGTGCAATGCCAGTCGGCTGCGTCGCTCTCCCAGCTCTCTGCTCCCTGGCCGTTTGCCCAATGGGGCATGGCCATCCTTGGTCTCTTCCCTCCTGCGTCCAGGCAGTGTAAGTTCCTAATAGTCACCATCGACTACTTTTCGAAGTGGGGCGAGGCTGAACCGTTGGCCCGGATCACGGAGGCGAACATTAGCAAGTTCTTCTGGAAGTCAATCATATGCTGGTTCGAGCTCTCCCACATGATCATCACCGATAATGGAAGGTAGTTCGACAATCAGGAGTTCGAGGAGTTCTGTAGTAACCTTGGCATCTACCATCGCTTCACCTTGGTAGCACATCCTCAGACTAACGAAGAGGCCGAGGTGACCAACCAGACTATCCTCCAGGGACTCCGAACTAGACTGGACCAAGCCAAAGGTAGGTGGGCCGAGGAACTCCCTAGTGTCCTATGAGCATACCATATAATGCTGAGGATGGTCATAGATGAAACACCATTCTACCTGATCTTCAGTGCAAAAGTAGTGATCCCAGTGGAACTAAGCCTACCAACACCGTCGTGGAGTAGTACGACGAGGTTGAGAACCCAGCATGCCTCCTTAATCTGGATATGCTTGAAAAAATAAGGGACATGGCTCGAGTCCGCATTGTAGCCTATCGGCAATGGGTGGTCAGATACTATAACTCCAGGGTGAGGTCGAAGTCCATCAGCCCGAGAGATCTGATGTTGCGATGGGCGGAACCTCCCAACCTCGAAAGTGTGGCAAGCTCTCTCTGAACTAGGAAGGCCCCTTCCTCACGGGGCCTATTACCTTGCCGAGCTCGAGGGGGCACAATTTTTGCAGACATGGAATGCCGCCAAATTGAAGATGTATTATCAATAATATAAGACCTCCTAATATTAATAATGAAATTCTTTGTAGCACGATGCTTGACTCTATCTCGTAGAACTATCAAAGCCCAGAGTTTAGTCCGGTAGCAAAAGCCTAGAGTTCAGCCTGGCAGCAAAAGCCTGGAGTCTAGTCCAGCAGTAAAAGCCCGGAGTTCAGTCTGGCAGCAAAAGCCCAGAGTCCAGTCTGGCAGCAAAAGCCTGGAGTCCTATCTGGCAACGAAAGCACGGAGTTCAGTCTGGCAGTAAAAGATTGGAAACTCTAGAAGCCTGGCACCTAAAGCCCGGACTCCAGTCCGGCAATCAAAGATCGAAAACTCTAGAAGCCCAACACCTAATGCCCAGACTTCAGTCCAGCAATCAAAGATCAAAAACTCTTCAAGCCCACCATCAAAAACTCCTGAAGCCCGGGAACCAAAGACCTGAAACTCTTCAAGCCCTGCACCGAAAACTCCTGAAGCCCGGGAACTAAAGACCGGAAACTCTTCAAGCTCGGCACCGGAAACTCCTGAAGCCCAGGAAATAAAGACCGGAAACCCCAGAGGCCCAGCACCTAAAGCCTGGACTCCAGTCCGGAAACTAAAGACCGGAAACCCTGGCACCGAAAGCTTATGAATCCCAGGAACTTAAGGCCGGAAGCCTCGGTAACAAAAACACCAAGAGTCTAGCACCGAAGCCTGGAAGCCTCCAAAAACCTACTTTCTGATTAAGAGTCGAAACTGAACTTCTAGCCAAAGTCGTACACTTGGCTCCAGGAGAAACCAAGGGATCCCAGATCAGCCATCGACCTCAAGGAGGGTCAAAGTTTAAAGTCGGACAAGATTGAAGCAAATAAAATTGCAAGTAGCATGGAAAGACAAAACAGAAGATCAAAACACAAAGAGGTGAAGAAAGAAGAACTTCATTTCTATCATAAGGTTTTTACAAGTAAAGAGGACCCCGACAGGCTGGGCGATCCCAAAGAAGACAAAATAAAAAACCTGGGGTCACTAGGTTGGCCAGCCTCTGCATCACCAACTGCCTGCTCTGCTGGCTGCCCGATGGTCACCTCCTCAATCGCCCTTGAAGATTCCTCCGGCTCCTCAAGCCGCTCCTCAGCGCCGCCAATAGTGACGCCTCCCAGGTCAAGCTTGGGGAAGAGTGAGGCTACCTTCTTCCGGTAGACCTCGAACCCCTTCAGGAATGAGTCCATGATAGCCTCGTAGACCTCATCCTGGAACTCCTAGGATCCCTGGAACAACGGCATGGCCTCGCGGGCATCCCTTTACGCAGCTTCCAGCAGCCCAGTGACGTATATCTTTTCCTTGGCCGCTGCCAGCTATGCCAGAACCTGCTCGACCCGGGTCTCCAATGCCCCGGATCGCCCTTCCAGGTGACTGACCTCCATCATTATCTCCTCGGTGCGGTGCTGAGTTAGGATCCTCTCCTCAAAGAGGGATGTCTCGAGGTCCCTGGTGTGCTCCTCAACGCGAGCGAGGTCACCTCGGAGGACCCTGTTGCTGTCGTTCAACTCCTGGCCCTTCCCCATCAACTCCTCCATATCGACTACGAGCTTGGCCAGCTTCTTCTCCTTTTTGGCCTCCTTCTTCATGGAACCGGTGAGGAAGTCCTGGAGTAGTAGCACGTCGGTCCCAATCTGCATCAAAGAACGAGATTAGACCTTCTAAAACCCAACTGGAACATTAAAAATAAAGAAAAATGTTAGGTACTTATCGAGAAGAGCTGAGAGAGGATCCCAAGTAAGGTAGTAGTGTAGTCCCTGCCTCCCTTCAAGCGGCGATCCCGAAGATCCGGCTCCACCACCTCTGCTCCGAAGCCGAAGTGGGCCTAGGCCCTGGGTCTGCTTCCACCCGGGCCCTTTTCGACATAGGGTCTTGGGCCCCAGTCGAGGCTCTCCATTTGTGGGCTGACTCCATCAAGTTGTCTACGAAGAACTTCATCCCTGGAAAGGAAAAAGGTCAAAGGAGATCAGCAAAAAAAATGAAAGAAAAAGGGAAAAAAGAAAAAGAAGAGAGAGGCATGGAGCCTCACCAATCACCCAAATCTGGCTAATCCTAGCCTCGAACAAGTTCTACTCCGAGAGCAGAACCTCGAGGGAGAGAGCTCATCACTAAGCAGTTAGGAGAAGGCCTCTCGGTCATCCGGTACTACTTAGGCATTCTAGTTCAGGGACCGATCTGGCTCACTCTAGACCTAGTCAATGTCCCCGACCGAGGTGAAGAAGAACCGATTCTTCCATCCCTTGATGGACGTGGGGAGGTCAAACCGGAGGCACTTAGGTTGAGGAAAAAGGTACCACCACCCATCATCGGTGGAGAGGCGCTTCAGGGTAAACAAGGCCTTGAACTATAAAAAACGGGCAACAAACCCATGAAAATGATAGAACACAATGAAGGCAAAGATGACCTTGATGGTATTAGGAAGCAACTGGGTTGGAACGAGGTAGAAGTGGCTAAGGAAGGAAAGGAAAAAAGGATAAAGTGGAAAATGAAGACCGTCGGTAAGGAAGTCTTCGTAGAAAGCAACCCGGCCAGGGCCGCTCGAGGTAACCTGCTTCCCCGGTCCCTGGAGCGAGAGCTGGATAAAATTTGAGACCCCGAACAGATTCTGGATCGCGGAAAGATCTTCTCCGGTCATCGTTGAGGCAAAGCCGGAGGGACCGGAGGAAGTCTTAACCGCCGAAAGGGCAATGGCAAAGGCAAAAGGAAGAATAGGAATAGGAGAAGGAACCCTAGGGGCCTTAGGGCTTCCGATAACTATCTCGCCTGGGCACAGTCGCTTCCTGACTTTGAGAGGAACCTCATCCTCCTCATCAGAAGATGACAAAGTCCTCGACCGGGAGGGACCTTCCTTGTTTGGGTTAGTGGAGAAATGAGGGCGATAGTCTGAAGGAGCAATTGGAAGATGTTAGATTTGAGAAGAAGAGAAGGCAGACAAAAAACCTAAAAAAGGCTCAGTTCACCTAAAACAGAGGGAAGGACCGGAGTCTGAGAAGAAGCCGGAGAAGATCACAGGGCACTCACCTAACTGTTTTGGTGAACAGAGGCCACCTAGGAGAAGAAAAGGGATCGGTGCAACCGCCGGTGAGGTGCGAGAAAATCAAAAGACCTTGTTTCCGAAAAGTCCCCTCTCTTTTCAAAGCCAATCGACAGCGACCGTACGAATCTTTTTTCACCCCCGCCATCAGATGAGCACCACGTGTGAAGGTGCCTGGCGATGATGCTTCGGTCCGCTGAAAATCATCTCGAGTCTGGCATGGTGTAATTATGGTCCATCGAAATCGCGGACATGGTGCTTGTGCATCGAACCTCGGGCATAACATGCGGAGCGGCGGCAATTGTGGCAATAATTATGAAAGATTTTTGTTCTCCCACATCATCTCTGCATTAACTCCCCATGTCCCAGCCATGGTGCTTTAATGGGACTTGGGAGTGGGGGGCAAATGATATGGCCAGACCGCTGACATGAAATACACCTCGGATCTAGCTGGCAACTAGGTAGGCAGATAGTGCCGTGTCAAGTTCTCCTTCGAGATCCCCCACCAATTGGTGTCACCATCGGTCGAGCCCACCACGGTCCGAGTTTGGCATCCTTACTCTCCGCCATATGGCTCCCCAAGTTCGAGCCCAACCCGGCCGAAGTCAATCTCACCTCGGCCCCGAGCTCGGCACCTAAGCTCCTCTGCTAGGTAGCCTCACCAACGGTCGAGCCCACCTCGATCAAAGTCGAGCCCTCATCCACTCCTTCGCTAGGTGGCTCTCCAAGGGTAGACCCACCTTGATCAGAGTCGAGCCCTCCTCCGCTCCTTCGCTAGGAGGCTCCCCAACGGTTGAGCCCACCTTGGCCAGAGTCGAGCCCTCCTCCGCTCCTTCGCCAGGTGGCTCCCTAAGGGTCGAGCCCACCTCAATCGGAGTCAATCCCTCCTTCGTTCCTTCACCTGGTGGCTCCCCAAGGGTCGAGCCCACCTCGGTCGGAGTCGAGCCCTCCTCCGCTCCTTCGCCAGGTGGCTCCTCAAGGGTCGAGCCTATCTCAGTCGAAGTCGCACCCTCCTTCGCTCCTTCGCCAGGTAGCTCTCCAAGGGTCGAGTCCACCTCGATCGGAGTCGAGCCCTCCTTCGCTCCTTCGCCAGGTAGTTCCCCAAGGGTCGAGCCCTCCTCTGCTCTTTCACCAGGTGGCTCCCCAAGGGTCGAGCCCACCTCAACCAGAGTCAAGCCTACCTCGGTCGGAGTCGAGCCCTCTCCTTGGAAGCATCAGGAAGGATGAAAATGCTAGCCCCAAGATCTCCACCAAGGCAAACGCGCACAGTGCGGTGCGCCTAGTACGGCACCCCCCAAATCTGTAATGGTGCGTGTAACCTCGTTTGCACCAATTTGAGAGGGACACCCTGATCAAGATGTCAGGTCCTGTGGCTGATGATGCAGAACAAATAAAGGGATGCGATGCAGAACAAATAAAGGGATGCGATGCAGAAGTAAATTAAGATTAACTATTTTTTTTTTGTTGTTTTTATATGTTTGTAGAAGTTGGCTTCAAATCAAAGAAAAGTTAACCTAACATTGAAAGATACTAATATGATAATTGAAAGCACAATTTTAAGGAAACTAAATTATCAGAGTAGTTCAGAAGAAACGGATCGCTGGGGGTTGAGAAACTCCCAGACCTAGGGTTTCGCTCCGAACTTTCAACAGAACAGAAATAAAGAGAAGAGATGGTTTATCTAACCAGATAATGATCTTCACAGATTTTGGTGGAAGAACTCTCCTGAGCAGATTGTTGGATCCTCGGATTTAGATATCTCCGTAATGGATCCTCCAATACTGGTCCTTTGGCGGGTTGGCTTCTCCTGAACTCAAGATCTGGAAGAGAAGAAAAACAATTGATGAAATCAGAGAGTCAAGGGAAAGATTTACCAGGTTGATGAACTTGAAGATTGAAATTGCTGAAAACTGGATTCTCCTAGATGTTGATGTGATTTTCCTTGGAACTTGCTCTGGATCTGAAGTAGCCGAACTGGATCTGGATGAAGGTGGACGGCCTGGACTTGTAGAGAGAGAGAGGCCGTGGGAGATGGATGGAGCTAGGGTTTGATGGATTGAAAATAATGAAGGGTGGCTAGGGTTTTGGAATTTCAAGTGGCTAACCTAGGGTTTTGGATAAAGATGGAGATCTCTCACCTCCTCAAGGCTCCAATGGAACCCGGATTACCCCCTCACGGAGCTCAACACTTAGAATAGTGCGGAAGAAGAGAAACCTAGGTCACTCAACACAAGAGAATAGCAAAAATAATTTTTCTTCATTGATTTCTTAAAGTTACAAAGAGGGGTCTATTATATAGACCTAAAATTTTCTCCAAGCTTGTACAAATTCCCATGTGGGACTAAACTCCTCCAACCTCTAGATTAGGTAGAAAATCTCCTCTCTTGGCCGACCAAGAGTTCAAAAAAATTTGGGACGGCCATAAAGGAATTTTTTTTTGGAATTTTTATGGCGCCTCCTTTGGAGTTGGATTTGGATTTGGAGTCCTCTTCTTCTTATGGCATTTCTTCTTTTCTTCCACTCCAAGTTAAGCTCTTTGATTTTGATTTGAACTTCAATTGGATATCCTTCTTTGATTTTTTTCTCCAAGAGAAGTCTTTTCCTTCTTTGCTTAGACAAAATTGGCAGGTATGGGCGCCTCCTTTAAATTAGCTTCCAATTTGATTTTTTTCTTCTTTGGATGTGGGGACCATGACACTGGGATGCCTCTGTGGTGCCTCCTGGACTCTGGCATGTGCTCGGAGTGTGGCTGGGTGTGTGGCTTGGAGTGTGGCCTCCACTTGCTTGAACCTTGATTTGATTGGAAGACAAATGTGGCACCATTTTGGACCAAATTGAAACCACATCGGGACTTGCATCGAGTCAACATGACTCAACAAAATTTAAATGGTGACTCAAGAAATAAATAAACTGGTTGACCAGGTCAACCTTTATTACAAACTCTAATTTCTCGGGCAATGTCAATCAGAGAGCCAAATGGAGCTCTGAAGTCTTCTTCTGAGTCTGGTGCCCGCACCAATTCTCCCAAGGTGGGAGGAACTCGACCCTGTCGAGTAAGGCTCAAGTTGGCTCTGGTATCTCTCTAAGAGGTCTGGGTCCAATTCTTGTAATTCTTCTCGGGAGATCCAAGAGTCATCAGAATCTGGCCTTCCTTGCCAGCGGACCAGGTACCTTTGGTATCCTCGATTACGAGTAGAGATAACCTGATCATCCAGGATCTTTTCAATCTGCTCTTTCCTTACAGGCCAGTTTGTTGGTGGACACACAGGGTCGGGATCACTCTCAATGATAGGGTTAGGCTCAAAAGGCTCACTAGGAATCACAGCTGGCTCCCTGTACTCTACTAAGTCTGTAATGTTGAAAGTAGAGCTAATGCCTAGTTCTGGAGGCAACTCGAGCACATAGGCATTGGATCCTACTCTCTTTACCACTCTAAATGGTCCAGCTTCCCTAGCATGTAACTTTCTAACGGTTCCAGGAGGAAACTGTTCAGGCCTTAACCTAATCATCACATAGTCTCCCTCAACAAAAGATTTGACTCGCCTTTGAGTATCAGCCAACTTCTTATAAGTTTCATTACTTTAATTTATTTTGGCATGAATTTCTTTATGCAAGTCTTTTACATGCTGTGCAAAATTCTCAGCAGACTCGGAGACTCGAGTGTGGACAGGTAAAGGGACTAGGTCAAGAGGTGTGTGAGGTTTGTACCCATGTACAATTTCAAATGGACTCTTACCCGTAGACCTATTGACCGAGTCATTGTACGCAAATTCTGCCCTTGGTAGGTATAAATCCCAATTTCTGGTATTTTCACCAACAAGACATCTCAGTAGATTTCCTAGGCTACGGTTCACTACTTCAGTTTGGCCATCAGTTTGGGGATGATAGGCAGTTGAAAACTTAAGTTTTGTCCCTAACTTATGCCAAAGGGTCTTCCAAAAGTAACTGGTGAACCGGACATCCCTATCTGAAACGATTGTCTTAGGTAGGCCATGGAGTCTAACTATCTCATTGAAGAAAAGTGTGGCTACCTTAGACGCATCAAAGGTTTGGGAACAAGGCAAGAAGTGGGCCATTTTAGAGAATCGGTCGACTACGACACAGATAGAATCATGTCTCCTCTGGGTCTTAGGTAAACCTAACACAAAATCCATACTCACATCTTGCCAAGGATGATCTGGGACAGGGAGTGGGGTATAAAGGCCAGTGTTTTGTTTTCGCTGTTTGGCAACAGCGCAGGTTCGACATCTAGCTACAATATTAGCTACATCCCTTTTCAAGCTAGGCCAGAAAAAGTGGTCTTCAATAGCTAGAATGGTCTTGTCTTTTCCAAAATGGCCGGCTAAACCTCCAGCATGGATTTCCCAAATCAAAAATTCCCTAAGAGAAGTTCTAGGGATGCAAAGCCTATTTTTGAAGAACAAAAAACCATCTACAAGGGTATAATCCTGGTGATTACTAGATGGTCCTTGAACTAGATCCTGATACACAGTTGTGAAATCCGGACAAGACTCATATTCCTCTTTGATTTGCTCAAACCCTATGACCTCAGTTCTAACAGAAGTTAATAACAGAGATCGGCGACTAAGGGCATCAGCTACCTTATTCTCAACTCCAGCCTTATGTTTCAGGACAAAAGTATAGGACTGGATATATTCTACCCACTTAGCATGCCTAGGGTTAAGCTTCTTTTGGGAGTTCAGAAATCTAAGAGCCTCATGGTCCGAAAATAGTACAAATTCCTGCGGTAGCAAATAATGTCTCCAGTAACGCAAAGCTTGCCCCACTGCATAAAATTCCTTATCATAGGTAGAATACCTAAGCTTAGCATCATTAAGTTTTTCACTAAAGAATGCTATGGGATGATTCTCTTGGCTTAGGACTCCATCTATTCCTACACCTGAAGCATCACAGGCAACCTCAAATACTTTAGAAAAATCGGGTAATCTCATAATGGGTGCCTGGGTCATTTTATCCTTAAGATCTAGGAAGGCTTTATGGGCTGACTTAGTCCAATGAAATTCTCCCTTCCTAATACAATCAGTGATAGGAGCAGCTAAAGTACTAAACCCCTTGATGAATCGCCTATAGAAGGTAGCCAAGCCATGGAAACTTCTAACTTCATGCACATTGGTTGGCTCTGGCCAGTCTACTATGGACCTAATCTTCTCAGGATCGGCTGTCACGCCGTCAGGGGTTACTACAAAACCAAGAAAGATAACTCTACTAGTCATGAATTCACACTTCTTAAGATTACCGTAGAGTCTATCATTCCTCAAAACTTGGCAGACTGCTCTAAGGTGGCCTAGGTGATCTGCTAGGGTCTTACTATAGATCAGGATGTCATCAAAATAGACCACCACAAATTTTCCTATGAAAGCTCTAAGTACCTGGGTCATAATTCTCATGAAAGTACTAGGGGCATTGGACAACCCAAAAGGCATAACAACCCATTCATAAAGACCATCCTTAGTTTTGAAAGCAGTTTTCCATTCATCCCCGGGTCTAATCCTAACCTGATGATAGCCGCTTTTGAGATCAATCTTAGAAAAAACCATTGCACCAGCCATCATATCAAGCATGTCATCTAGTCTAGGGATGGGAAACCTATATTTGATTGTAATTTTATTGATGGCATGACTGTCAACACACATCCTCCACGTGCCATCTTTATTTGGGGTCAGTAAGGCTGGGACTGCACAAGGGCTAAGACTTTCTCTAATAAACCCCTTCCTCAATAATTCTCCAACCTGCTTTTGCAGTTCCTCATGCTCAGATGGATTCATCCTGTAATGGGGCAAGTTGGGCAAAGTCGCTCCTGGGATTAGATCTATGGCATGCTGGATATCCCTAAGAGGTGGAAGGTGGTCTGGCAAATCCTCGGGAAAGACATCCTCAAATTCTTTTAACACAGGTTTAACTTCTTGAGGAGGCTCTGAGGGTTCCGAAGTTCTAAGTTCCTTAGCAGTCAACATCCAGATGGGTGAACCACTATGAATTTCTTGTTCTAGATCCTTAGCACTGATTAGGTTCACTCCAGTTTTCATCTCCTTAACCTTACTGGCTCCTTTAGTTACCTTGTCCTTAGGGGGAACTGAATGGATCGTAATCTTCTTCCCATTGAAACTAAAGACACAGGTATTGGATTTTCCTAAGAGGGTGGCATCATGATCATACAACCAAGGTCTTCCGAGAATTATACTGCTCACCCCCATGGGTAAGACATCGCACCAAATCTTTTCGTGATAAGATTGCATTTGGATTTGGACTTGACATCTAGACTGGATGGGTATGGAGGTAGAATCTACCCAAGAAACCTTATAGGGGTTGGGATGGGGAACTGGGATTAAGCCTAACATCTTGACAGTGCTAGTAGAGATGGCATTTACACAGCTCCCACTATCTATGATGATCTTACATACCTTATCCCCTAATTTAAGAAAAGTCTGTAGGATGTTAGTCCTACGCCAATCCTCTTGAACTAGATTCTGGGATAGGATGCATCTTACAACTCCTAATTGGTCAGATTCATTGGGTTCCTCCTCTCCTTCATACTCCTCAACCAAATTCATTCCGGCCTCATAAACTTCTTCTTCAAATTCCTCACTGGGCTCGGAATTATCATTCTCTCCCTCTTCTATGTAAAGGGATCTACGTGGGCACTGGCTAGCAACATGACCTACCTTATGACACTTGAAACAGGCTATGGCAGTACACTGACTGGAAATGTGACCTGGTTTCTGACACTTAAAACAGGTGATATTTGAACTAGGGGTTCTCTGGGTGTCAGGTGCCTTACATTTGTCCATGGGCCTAGGAGTAGAAGTACCCTGAAAAGGTTTACTAGGGATAACTTGGCTAGGTCCATTCCTTGGGATTGGGGCACTAACCCTAGAAGGTATAGGTCCTCTCTGAAATTTCTCAGTGTTCAGTGCAATCTGGTAGGCTTGGTCTAGATCCGTAACCTCTCTCAGAAATAGTTCTCTCTTGATATCTTCCCTCAGTCCAGCCCTAAATCTAGACAAAGTGACTTCGTGGGCTTCACTCACATCACATCTCATTAGGTATTCATCAAAAGTAGCTATGTAGTCTGAGACAGATCGGTTTCCTTGTTTCAGGTTTTGCCATTGGTCTAACAGGTTTTGCTAGTATGAAATGGGTAGGTATTTATCTCTCAGTTTTTCTTTCATACCCTGCCAAGTGGTTATGGGCTCAACATTCCGTCTCCTAGTGGTTAGCTCAATGTTCCCCCAGTATAACCTAGCTTGACGCACTAATTTCATCTTGGCAAACTTGTATTTCCTCTCCTCAGACATAGCATACCACTCAAAGTATTGATCCATCTCACCCTCCCAATCAGAATACACCTTAGGGTTCAGACTACCATCAAAAGTGGGTGCATCTAATTTGATGTTCCTGATGAACCTATCATCTCTATCTTCAGGCTCTGGGTCAGGCCTCCTATGATTAGGTTCAGGATCTCTATATAAAGGCCTTCTAGGCTCCTGATGTGGGTGAGGTTGAGGCACATTAAAATCGGGGTCAGGAGTCCAATTCCGATGTCTAGGTTCTTCAAGTACTTGGACTCGGTCCCTAAGTTGGGTAAGATCCTCATGAATTTGTGCGTTAAACTGGGCCACAGTGTTTGTCATATCCTGATTCATTTTAGCCATACTTTCAGTAAGAGTTCTGATCATGGCCTCTAAATCAGGTTGGGTTTGACCAGGTTGATATGGCACTCCATTTCTGGTAGACATGATGATTCAAGCAAGCACACAAAATGAGACTAGACTAAATCGACTACTGGATCACTAGACCTAGAGTCCAAACTAGATACCCAATCAGAGTGGTAAGCTAGCCTGTAGTAACTCAGGACTCAGCCAGGCAGGTGTAAGGGGAGTGTTAGGTCCCTGATTGCCAATCCTAGACACCAATCAGTGATTGGCCAGGTAGGCGGACCAGCACACAAGCCCTTCGGGAATGGATCCCTGAACCACCGTTCTAGACACTGAGTGCTAAGCACACACAGAATAACTCGGCAAACTGACTCAACACTAGCCTAGACCCGACCAATTGGTGTCCCTAGCCCACTAGGGCAAATTAGGTTTAACTGATTTTAAATTAGGTCTAGGTTCGAATGATTGGATGGTGGTTTTGGGCTTAGGAGAGGTAATCAACTCCTCCCCTTATCTTAGATGCTCAATTGCCCTTAAGTAAATTATGAGATGATCACTCCAAAAAGAATTGAATTGCAGAACACAAAAAAAAATAGAGTTGCTGTATTTTAATGCTCAGAATTTTTACCGAAACCAATAAATTATATAAAAATTATGGAAAATAGGATCAATTATATTGGTTTCAACGAAGCAAAAATCATGCAATTTGGAGTTTTATGCAGGGAGAAATAATTCAGACAACAGGGAAATTATGGGCTGCAACTAGATTGTCTTCCCCGTTTATAATCCCTGCTACGAAGTTATAACCCAATGGATCCCATACACGCCCTAGGAACATCCCGTGGAATGGGAGGAGGAGGCTTGCACCTCGCTTAGTTCCTAGGACCGGACGTCCTGGGGAGTCTACTTCGAGCAGACAAAATAAAAAGAGAACAATCAAAGCAAGCAAGCAAATCAGAAACCCTAGACTGGGCTCTGATACCAAAAATGATGCAGAACAAAGAAAGGGATGCGATGCGGAAGTAAATTAAGATTAACTAATTTTTTTTTTTGTTGTTTTTATATGTTTGTAGAAGTTGGCTTCAAATCAAAGAAAAGTTAACCTAACATTGAAAGATACTAATATGATAATTGAAAGCATAATTTTAAGGAAACTAAATTATCAGAGTAGTTCAGAAGCAACGGATCGCTGGGGGTTGAGAAACTCCCAGACCTAGGGTTTCGCTCCGAACTTTCAACAGAACAGAAATAAAGAGAAGAGATGGTTTATCTAACCAGACAATGATCTTCACAGATTTTGGTGGAAGAACTCTCCTGAGCAGATTGTTGGATCCTCGGATTCAGATATCTTCATAATGGATCCTCCAATACTGGTCCTTTGGCGGGTTGGCTTCTCCTGAACTCAAGATCTGGAAGAGAAGAAAAATAATTGATGGAATCAGAGAGTCAAGGGAAAGATTTACCAGGTTGATGAACTTGAAGATTAAAATTGCTGAAAATTGGATTCTCCTGGATGTTGATGTGATTTTCCTTGGAACTTGCTCTGGATCTGAAGTAGCCGAACTGGATCTGGATGAAGGTGGACGGCCTGGACTTGTAGAGAGAGAGACCGTGGGAGATGGATGGAACTAGGGTTTGATGGATTGAAAATAATGAAGGGTGGCTAGGGTTTTTGAATTTCAAGTGGCTAACCTAGGGTTTTGGATAAAGATGGAGATCTCTCACCTCCTCAAGGCTCCAATGGAACCCGGATTACCCCCTCACGGAGCTCAACACTTAGAATAGTGCGGAAGAAGAGAAACCTAGGTCACTCAACACAAGAGAATAGCAAAAATAATTTTTCTTCATTGATTTCTTAAAGTTACAAAGAGGGGTCTATTATATAGACCTAAAATTTTCCCCAAGCTTGTACAAATTTCCATGTGGGACTAAACTCCTCCAACCTCTAGATTAGGTAGAAAATCTCCTCTCTTGGCCGACCAAGAGTTCAAAAAAATTTGGGACGGCCATAAAGGAATTTTTTTTTGAAATTTTTATGGCGCCTCCTTTGGAGTTGGATTTGGATTTGGAGTCCTCTTCTTCTTATGGCATTTCTTCTTTTCTTCCACTCCAAGTTAAGCTCTTTGATTTTGATTTGAACTTCAATTGGATGTCCTTCTTTGATTTTTTCTCCAAGAGAAGTCTTTTCCTTCTTTGCTTAGACAAAATTGGCAGGTATGGGCACCTCCTTTAAATTAGCTTCCAATTTAATTTTTTTCTTCTTTGGATGTGGGGACCATGACACTGGGATGCCTCTGTGGCGCCTCCTGGACTCTGGCGTGTGCTCGGAGTGTGGCTGGGCGTGTGGCTTGGAGTGTGGCCTCCACTTGCTTGAACCTTGATTTGATTGGAAGACAAATGTGGCACCATTTTGGACCAAATTGAAACCACATCGGGACTTGCATCGAGTCAACATGACTCAACAAAATTTAAATGGTGACTCAAGAAATAAATAAACTGGTTGACCAGGTCAACCTTTATTACAAACTCTAATTTCTCGGGCAATGTCAATCAGAGAGCCAAATGGAGCTCTGAAGTCTTTTTCTGAGTCTAGTGCCCGTACCAGCTGACCACCTAGAACCCCTCGAAGGAGAAGGCCGCATTCAGCGTCTCAGACCCGGGGTGGCTGCACCCAGATCGAGGTTCCACCTAATTTTTTCCTTCATGACAACACATCGGACAAGGCAAGTTTATGACTTTACTCCCAACTATAAGAGAAAATGACCTCGAGGGAGCGGCCAATGGATACCGTCGATCCTTAAGCCCCACAGAGAGGGCAAATCGAGGCACTAAAGCAATCGACGATCTACAAAGGCACCAACGAGAAAGAAAGAAGGTAAGCAACCAAGAGAGAGAAAGCACAGAAGAGAGCAAGAAATGAGTGACTTCAAGGCAGGAGGCTCCCAGAGGACTCCCGGAGCGAGTCCCGCGAGCACGGTCACCGTAGCTCAAGCACTGCTCCTCTCTCATTTTCTCCTACTCAATCATTTTTAAAAACTCTTCTAAGCACGGAGACCAAAGTGGGATCCGTCTTAGGGGATCTGTTCCACTTTGCTGTCTGCTAACTTGATCGTCGGAGTGCCCTCGCCGGGATCCTTGGCCCGGGTCTCTAATACTTTTTTGCAAGTCCGGGAACTCCTGGATTCCAGAGTAAAGGTGCAAACGTCTGGTGCCACTTTGTAGCTGTAGGCCATGATGGTAAGGTCGGCAACAATATGCAATAAGGGCTGAAAGAAATTTCAATAGCATTTTTTCTTAGTTCTCCCTTCATGATTGAAGATGTGTTCGGATAACTAAAGTAAAATACTATCCAAAATTTCTCTCAAACCCTCAACATACTATTTGATTATTGAAGTTACCTATAGAATTAATTACATTTTCCAAAATATCTATACTGAGCATTCAATTGATCAATGTATATAATTCTTTCATCTATACAAAAATATATAAATGTATAGATGCCATAAAATATGTACATTAATCAATAGATGGGCCTATGGTTTATGTAATGTAATTTTTTAAAATTAATATTTAGTTAATTAGTTAAATTAATACCTAATTATGGGATGCTATAGAATATGCACTCGGTCTTTGCATGAGGGCTAGCTACCCCAGACACTAGTTGGGACTTGAGGCTTGAGCACACGGGGCATACTCCAATCTCCATGTTTGCAATGTTGTCCGGCACCTTCCCATGACCCAAGTGCACAGGGTGCATAAGGGCTACTGCCCTGGATGACGGTTGGGATCCAAGGCCTGAGCGCGTTGGGCATGCCCTAGTTCCCATGTTTGGAATACTACCTGATACCTTTCCTCGACCCGAGCATACAGGGCATGTGTCCTATGCCCTCGCTTGCACTATGCTTACCGAGACCCGATCCCATGCATGCGAGACACACATCCATACACACCAAATTAATTAATTAATTATCTAATTAGTTAATTAAATTTATATCTAATTAATTAGTTAAATAAATAGCTAATTAAATTTAACTAATATATTTTAAATAAAAATGATTTGGGAGATGGCTTTGTAAAGCCATCATCGCCGCGGTCACTAATACTCACAAAAGCAGTGATAAGCAAGCTCTATAAATGGCAGATCCAATGCACACAAATAGTGCTGCCGGAATGGATGGTAGCATAGCAACATGATGCTGGCTTAGGATCGGTGGCATAGGGATGCGGCCATGAGGATCGGGGCATAGCGACATGGCTATAGGGATGGCGGCGTAGGGTCGTGACCACCAAAATTGTGGGGCAGGAGTGTAGGGATGCAGTTCTAACAACCGAGCTACCTGACGGGTGGAGAGAAAGAGGAGGTGGCAGTGCATGGAGGGTGAATGATGCTAGGAGGCCGGATCTAGCGAGGGAAGCACGGGGCACTGGGAGTGGGGAATCGTTAGGGGAAAGCATGGCATGGGGATGGGGATGTCCGGCGGGGAGCATACTTTGATGATGGGGAAGCAAGGGAAAATAAATTTGGGCAATCGGATGTCCGAGCAAGTTTTGGTAACCATTATTAGCGATGGCGATGGCAAGATTGACATTACTAATAATGGTTTAAAAAGCCTTGGTTTCAGTATTATTATTAGTGACGATAATTTAATAATGATCAGTAAAGCCTTGGTTTCGGTGTTATTATTAACGATGGCTAATTAACGTCACCAATAATAACTAATTTTATTGCTAATGTTTTTTCCAAAAAATCTTTAAAACTTAAATAGTATTGGCGATGGCATTATTCCCAATCATTTTTATTTGTTGCTTTATTTTGTGGTGACCCAAGATCTAGAATAAATACCAAACATGAAAAAAATATGTTTGGAGATAATTGTAAGAAGAAATAATAGTGAAAGACAAAATAGCGCGAAAAAAAAAAGATTCAGAAAAAAAAAATGCCGAAACAAAAAAAAAAAATTTTCTCCTCTACTCTTCTAGCAACTCTCTTTCCGTACCTATAAAATCATACTTTTTCATCCGTTACAAGGCAAAAATATTCCTATCCCACTCTAACTATAAAAACAAAGCCAAATATGTTAAGCTCAACCTAATTAAAGAGGACTAACACTATAAAATAAACTATTCCAACACTACATAATGCTATGCAACTTTTGACGGCTGCCGTTACGAGACTAACAGCCCTTAAATAATATATACCATGTATAACACGATATATGCATGCTTGCGAGCCCTTTGTTTGATAGCTATCTATCTCTAATGGTGGCTATCAAAATAGCAGAGCATTTTACGATACGGCGTATATCGCAGAGGATCGGTGCTCATTAAGCCGTGGCTTGGACCAAACTTCCACTCTCGCGTCTTCCATTTAAGGGATGAAGTTGACCCCTGCCGGCCTCTTTGGCATCCTTCAATATTATGCTCGCCGACTTGGCACTATCCGCGTCGCCTTGCACCTTCTTGCACAAGCCGGATTCAGCAACAGATAATGTCATCGCTGCTGCTAGTTTGAATGGACGGATCAACCGTGCAAGCGTACATGGCTCGATCCGAGAGAAACCATTATAAAGAAAATTAGCTTTGGGCATACAAATAACAGCTTCTTCTAGAAGTTTAATATACATCTTATAGCTACTCTCTTGGGAGGTCAACTTTTTCGACCAAATGTCCTATTTAATATTACAAGGACACGCATTCACACTGAATAGTTTACCTACCCTGGACTACAAGACAGACCAGTCCCTTTTATCAAACTCGTCATGCATTTGAAAACCATCGAGACGTTATGATAAAAACGAATAAAATAAAACACCGATACTAACAGAATAACCGATGGAAAAGGCTCCCATCATCCCATGCGTCATCCCACCTAGGCTTAATTGGGGATGCTCTGGTTGGCTCGCTAGACCTCCCATCCACGCACCCTCACCCTCTTTCCCCTCGATGGCATCATTTCATGGACTTGTGTTACCTAAACTACAACAAACAATTGGACAAACCTTTTAAAATTAGTCATCTCTCGGCTCCCTCTCTCTACATATATCATACTGAGAATATTACAGGCAGTTGGACGGCGCCGGTTCAGAAGAGATCAATGAGAAAATTCCACGTAAATTTTGTAAATTTTATTTTTTATCCTTATGTGTGTCAAATCAGTGTGTTAACAGTGATAAGCACTGATCCTTTATATTGTGGGTTTAATGGAGAATGTGATCTTAGTGCAAGCCCATTTGCTCCCTTCGGTTTCGTTGGTTGCCGGTAATCTTCCAAGCACTATCATACCACTGGATACTTCTTCGCCTTTTGTCCACAATATTCCCCCCTTTTACCCCACTTGTGTGATCGAAGCATCAACACCACCACCAACAGTCCTTATTGCTATCTCCACCAGCCGAACAAAAACCGATGACTACGGGGAGCGCAGGAATAGCAAGCATTATGGACCTCTCTTTCTACTTTTCTGACGAACAAGATGAGTCTTTATCCCCACTCCACCTGCCGCTACTTCGCCGGAGGCGGGCCGAAACGTTCACCATAACGATGTTCGCCGCATCGATCTTGCGCTCCATCTTCCCCGCCCTCCGGTCCTTCTTGACCCCAACCTGCCACTGGCCGGTCGTGCCGGCCATTGCACCCCTCAAGCCTATGCCTTCAGCTCGCCGGAAGGTCATCGGAACGTTCTTCGGCCTTAAGAGGGGGAGGGTGAGCTTTGCGGTGCAGACGGATCCCCGGTCGGAGCCCGTCTTGCTTCTGGAGCTGGCGACTCCGATGCACCAGCTCGTCAAGGAGATGGCTACCGGGATGGTGAGGATACTACTCGAATGTGATCGGATTGCTAAAACCAACACGGCCAACGCAAGCAAGAAGAAAAAGAGTTCGCCGCCGCGCTCGCTGTGGGAGGAGCCGGTGTGGAGCATGTACTGCAACGGGCACCAGCGGGGGTACGCCGTGTCGCGCCGGTGCAACGGGGTCGACCTCCATGTGCTGAAAGCGGTGCAGGCGGTGTCGGTAGGCGCCGGGATGCTTCCGCCTCCGCCGATTGCTCCTCCCCTTCCACCACCTCATCCTCTGGAGATGGGGATGGGGAAGGGGAAGTGTAAGAATGAAGGGTTATTGTGTGGAAGTGGTCGTGGGGCTAATTGTGAGGTGATTTACTTGCGAGCCAAGTTTGAAAGAGTGGTGGGGAGCGTAGACTCGGAAGCGTTCTACATGATAAGCCCGGACGGCGGTGAGCGAGGAGGCAGTGATTTCAAATATGATGGTCCTGAGCTCAGTATCTTTCTACTAAGGATGTAGATATAGTGTCAGGTTAAATTATTTCCAACCCCCTCAATTTGTTCTAATCGCTTGGTTATATAGTGGAGAGTGAACTGAAGTCTATGTAATCCATCATATGGATATCATTCGCATGTAAATTTTTGGTTTTCTAAGTAATGGTAAAATAGATGTATAGTTCAGCGTTACATCCTGTCATATATACATAAAAGCCACGAGACTGGATAGAACAACTTTGAAGGTTGAAGTATTAAAGATCTGAGATCAATCCTGTACCTCGCAGGGGATTTTATGTTCTTAAATTGAACACATGTATTGCACATGCCAAATGTACTTTGTACAAAAAAAAAAGACAACTAACGCTACGGCCGGTAATGCATGAATGATGACCATAACTTATGAAATGTTGTTTTATGACTGCTGAGAGTGCAAGGTTTTGCTTCTTTAGAGAGAGAGAGTGCAAGGTTTCCAAGATAGCAACTTCAGGAGTCGCGGCTCTTTTATGGCTAATAAAGATATCATAATAAATAAATGAGTTTATTGTTTACAGATGATGATGTAATTTTTGAATTGCTTTTTAGGCATAGATGGTGGAGCCATATTAGTCTCATCATTGGCACATGAAAATATACTCCAAAGTTCTTCCCATCAGTCTAGCAAAGAAGATAGATACCGTTGTCTCCAATTCCCCAAGCCGCTTTCATGAAGGGATGCCAGAATTTCAAAGATTATGTAACTGCTACAGAAATCATATCATAGTACTGCAAGAAATCAAGGCCAAAGTCATTCTTTAGGTTTTCGATAATGTCAAGGCGAATTTCTGCTCCCCCTTCTGGCTAGACGTTTTGGTTCTAGCTCTATAATGTTCTTAGATTACCCCAACAATCTATATACTAGCAAGTCTACCTTCTTTATCGATCAAGAACCAAGTAAATGGTTTATAAATTACGAAAAGGACTCGAACAAGCTGATCTCATATCACCATTGCTGTTCATGGTAGTCGCTGGTGTATTAAACCTCATCCTAAATGTAGCTTCCAGTGTGAAGTTGATAGCTGGAATTGGACAGCTGGAAGTAACAAAGCATCCGATGCTTACAGTACGCCCACGATGCATTTGTCCAATGCATCACCTAATCAATCCTATCTCATTGTACTCATATGTATTATTTACTCCTATGAACCAATGACAGGATAAAAATCAGCTTCGAAAAGAGTCATGCACTGGGACTGGGAATTTCTATGTCAATGTGCACTTGCTTTGCTAACTTAATTGGCTGTCCTGAATCAGACTACCCTGTACAATATCCTGGTATTCCTCTTCATTGGAATAGACTTTTTTTGATGATGAGGGAGGCATGCACAAAGCTAGCCAGCTTTTACTAATGAACAGAGATTATTTACAAGATGAATATTATTGGCGAACCGGAAGATGGGCTGATTTGGGCTCAACTTGATGAGAACTGGAGTTGAGATGGTTGTTGATATGTACTCGAGTCTCGCAAGATCTTGTCACTAGGAGTCAGGTCCTGCAAGACAAATAAAATCAGAAGTCCACACACGATAGAGAGTTTCCCAATGATGGACTCCCTGATATCTAAGTCAGTTTTCCAAAAAAATAAATAGAGGAGGCTCAGAGGCTCCCTATTTTTAGAATAGAGTAAGAGAAGACTTGTAGAAGGAAATCTAATGTATATGAGTCCCACTTTTGAGGTGAAGGCACACAAGTGAGTGGAGTTGCGGAGGCCAAGAAACTTTGCGGGAAGTGGAAAGTGTGTAGGATGGGGCCTGCAAATATCTTGATCAACACTCAAGTTAATACTTAAAGTTTGGGAACTCCATGAGCTATGAAGAACTCAGAGGTTATCAAGGAGCTAGGGGTGTACTTCTAGAGAAAGAAAAGGGTTCCTTTATTAAAAGAAAAAAGCTCTATGAAAATGGAGGTGAGAGCCTTTAGTTCTATCTCCACCTTCTCTCCTTGTTCTTCTCCTTTCTTATTTGAAGGATCCCGAAAAAGAATTTATAGATATGTACCTGGCACTTAGAAGCAGTATGATATGTGCTATAGGGGAGTGGCGTTAGGCACCTCAGTCATGGCAGGCATGCTTATAGCAAGGACCATATCACGATTGGTGGAGCAGGGAGTGAAGACTAGCACATCCCTATAACGAGATGCCCTTCATAAGGCTTGCATTAATGGTAGCTACTCCTGGATCAAGTGCAACAAGGACAAACAAGGGATGGACCTGGCAATGATCGATGTCCAAGCAAAGAGTTGGTGAGCATGCGGCTTGATATCTAGGTGGTGAGATCTTAAGAGATGGCTTGGTTATCTAGGCTAGTTGATATGTGTCTAGTACGGATCGGAGCTTTGGCACCACGGTGGACCAACCAAATCTAGATGTATCCATTGCCCCCTACTTTTAAAGCCAAGTGGCCAAACTTTCTCTCCTTTTTTTTTTTTGAGGGGCCTTGGACAAAAGAAGTAGAGACTCAATTGGTCCGGTGGGGTGCAAAACCTATTGTACCGAGGTGAGGCTAGCAAGGCTTAGCACAGGGTAAGGCTACTTGCGATGAAGCAAATCCGAAAGGCACGGGATGAGGCAACTTGCATTGAGGCAGATCTATAGGTGTAAGGCAAGGTAGCTCACGACAAGGCAGGAGAGGCTACATTTTTCAAGATCCATCTAGGATTAGCATATGATTGAGGAGAGCAGGCATGGTTTATGGAATGGTGACATCACCTAGACTGGTGGCAGGTTTAAAAATGCTATGTTGATTAAAACCCTGGGATGTTACGAAGAGTCTCTTGAAGAGACAACTTTAATGATGAGTCGATGTGGGATATTTTAAGTGGCGAGGCAGAAATCTGTGCCCCCTCCTTGAGGAAAGGATGGGTCCTTTCATCGGGAAAGTTGGTGAAGCCTCCACCACTTTTGCAGCATCTGAATAAATGGGAAACATTAGAGAAGAAGGTTCCCGGGCAATCGGAGAGGAGCATCGATGGTAACCAATGGGTGGGTCTTCTCTATCTCTTCTTTTCTCCCTTCCTTTCTATCTTGCACATGGAAATCATGGTTGCGGAAGAGCTGAATCTGACACCAGAGACTGTGGTCTCCTCCCTGATGGAAAAGGATGTCCATTAGATTGAAGAAGAGTACAACTTCATGTAGATATCCAACTAGAGGTTTCGAAAGGAGATGAGAACATTATCAAGGGGATGGCAACAAGGGTCACATTACACAGGGAATCCTTGAAGACAGGGCTCAGGGTCCCCAGGCTCTCAATAATGGTAGAACTATTGCAGTGGTACCAGTTATGATGCGAGACAAAATATACAAACTAACCTACTGATTATTAAACTAATTATCTCCGATTAACAATGATTAATTTTTTTGGATATTTTTAGATTAAATACTTAAAGTAATCAATAAAGTAAAACTAGTCAACTAGTATTAGCCCGCAAAGTAGATCTAACAAAGTAAACTAGAAAAGTAGGATTTGGAGATTAAGAAACCATCTTAAACTAGGGTTCCACTTCTCAAAGGATCAAAAAATAAAGAGTTAGAGAAGGTTTTTATTTTACCAACGAAGATTATAACCCTCTTGTTGTAGATCTATTTGGATTCTCTAGGATCTTGCGGCAGGACTTCTAGATAATCGATCTAAGGGCTTCGATTTTCAACTCAACTATTTCCAAGGTAAAGAACACCGTCGTTTCCGATCTCGATCACCTGCAATCAGTCACAAATGCTCACAAGAGTCAGGTTAAAGGTGTGGAAGGAAGAATAAAAATTGAAAGAAAAAAAGTTGAACGGAAAAGAAGATGGAAGTGACGGCTAGGGTTTCTGATGGTGGGATAAATAGGATAACTAGGGCCTCACACCCTGTGATGCTCCGAAGAACAAAGGAATTAGGGCCTCATACCTCGCGATGCTCCGAAGAACAAAGAAAATTATAGGGCCTCACACCCCGCGATGCTTAACACAGTAAAGAAATGGCAGAATCTCTCCTTTATTTTATGAATAATAGTTCTATTTATAAAAGGGGTTGTATTTATAAACCACCTACAAGAGAAGTGTGGGTTATAAAGAGTAGAATTAGTTCTTCTTAGGCAGCAACTCCTTGAAATGGAATTGCTTTGTGATGGTTATGAGAATGAATATAGCACCCTCCCTCTTGACTGAATTCTTTGAATTGGCGATAAATATGAGAAAGAAGTGGCGCTAAACATGGTAGGACTCCTTCTCATTTACTCCTCTTAAAATGACGGCGCTCTCTTAAAAGTTGATTATCATTATTGTTGTCCAGTAAGCAACCCAAGAGGGGGGGTGAATTGGGTCTCTATAAAGTTATTTAAATGCAAGTGTATGATCCAATCCAATAATCAAACTAAGTACTATGAATCAAGTGTGAAGTGCTCTTAGTGAGTATGCAGCGAAAATATAAAGCAATAAATATAAGAGCAAGTTGAAGAGACAAGCAATCACAAACACAAAGGAAGTATAGTGGTCCGGTACTTTCCAATGCACCTACATCCACTCCCCAAGGTCCACTTGGAAAAACACTATAATCTCAACCGATTATAGCCGATTAGTTTTTCGGGCTCATTAATCAAACCCGACTTATTTTTACAAGGCTCACAAGTCAAAACCTTACTTGGTTTTGCGGGCTAACCAAGAACCTAATTAGTTTTAAAGCTCACCAACAACCTCCCTTGGTTTTTCAAGCTAACCAAGAACCTAATTGGTTTTCAAGGCTAACCAACAACCTTTACAACAATAATAAGTTTGAAGTAAAAAAATAATGAAAGCTTTCTAATAAAAGCGGATTTCTCTTCGAAGCTTTGTTGTAGTGCTGCCTTCAACTTGATGATGCTTCAATAAATGCTCAAGAAGGTTGATCTTGAATGCTCTTGAAGGCACTTGAATGCTTGGAGAATTCTTCTTACTTGAAGGTAGTGGCTCACAATGAATGTGAATGAATGCACTAGCTCTTTCTTTTTCTTTGAGTTTCTCTCTTTATCCTCTTTTCATTCTCTTGTGTTTAGATTTGATTTGAATCAATTAAATACCTTTCCAAGGCCTAAAAGTCAGTTTCTAGCCATTAGACACAAGAAACTAGCAGTTGGAAGCCAAGAGGAGCAAGTTTTGTATTTCAAAAACTAGCCATTACTATTTCCAAAACTCCAAGTGTCGATACTTCAAGCTGTGCGTCGACACCTAGGGTCGACACTTGCACTCCATGAGTCGACACCTAGTTCAAATATCTTTAATGAAGTTCTCTGGAATTCTCAGATGAGTCGACACTTCCACTGGTGAGTCAATACTATGAGTCGATACTTGACATCCATGTGTCGACACTTCAGGCAGGTCTTCAACTTCAGCAAGTTCTGTAACAAAAAGTCTCAGGCGATGAGCCAATCCTTGAGTTGACACCTTGAGTCGATACTTGATTGGCATGAGTCGAAACTTCAGCCATGCCATCTAAAACTCTTTCTGCATATGACTTGAGTCGACACTTCCACTGTCATGAGTCGATATTTTGAGTCGATACTTGATTGAGATTTCTTTAAAAGCATCTGAACTTCTACTAAAACAAATTTGTGTTGAACTCTTATATCCTTTCAATCATTCTTCAACTACAAAAGTCCACTTTAAACTGATCTTTCATCCATAGTTGGAACTTTTTCCTTGTTTGACAATCAATCAAATTTTGTTGAACTGATGAGCACCTTTTTCTATAAAAACATACTTCAAAGAAATAGTTATAACTCAACTTATACTTAATCATTTTGTTTATCATCAAAATCAATAACAGAGTCAACAATCTCTCCTTTTTGATGATGACAAAATCTTTAAGTATTAATTGCATAATAAGCTTTCAAGGAAAATTTTCAATATGCATTGAGCTTATTGCAATAAGTCTGAAAAACTAAGAGATGTTGAATTATAAATTTTAAAATTCTCTTATGAAATAAATTTGAGCTAAGAGTATCAGAGCTTAAAATACATATAAGAAAAAAACTCATGTATCATGATACCCCCAAAAAAAAGCTTAAGAGAAACAAATTCAACAATAAATACTATGAAGAGTATAAATACTCCCCCTGAAGAGATGATCAATAAAATTGAGTTTTGAAGATCTTTTAATGATAAAAAGGTTGAAATTTAAACATCTAAAGAATAAGAATTGGACATGAAAAAGAAAATTAGCAATACAGATTTTTCAATTCAAAGGAGGTATAACTCCCCCTCACACAATGAACAGAAATTTTTAGATTTTCAGCATTTTCCAAAAAAAGAACTTATCTCTCATTCACTGCACATATATACTTATTTCATCCCATATCATTCACTACACATATATACTTGATGTGGCGGGACCGCTGACGTGGAAGGCTGACAGGCACCACGATAAAGGAGACAGTCGCGTCAGACGCCAAGGCAACACTTCAGCCCGGACCGCTCAGCTGAGCTGAGCTGAGCTCCCTCGAGACAGCAAGTCGAGCTCCGTCCTCCGCCAGGTCGGGCCTGCGAGCTCGGGATGCCTAGATCGGAGCCGCCCTCTAGAGTGAGACCCTCAGAGGTTTGAGCCCTATAGTCGGAGTCAAGCTCAGCACTCCTCCACCATGTGGAGCCTCTTCGAGCACCTGCCCTCTGGACCAGGCTCGCACTCCACCCTCCAGAGCGAGACCCTCAGAGGTTTGAGCCCTATGGTCGGAGTCGAGCTCAGCACTCCCCCGCCACATGAAGCCTCTCCGAGCGTGCACCCTCTGGACCGGGCCCGCACTCTGCCCTCCAGAGCGAGACCCTCGGAGGTTTGAGCCCTGTGGTCAGAGTCGAGCTCAGCACTCTCCCGCCACGTGGAGCCTCTCCGAGCGCGAGCCCTCTAGAACGGGTCAGCACTCCGCCCTCCAGAGCGAGACCCTCGGAGATTTGAGCCCTGTGGTCGGAGTCGAGCTCAGCACTACTCCGCCACGTGGAGCCTCTCCGAGCGTGCGCCCTCTGGACCGGGCCCACACTCTTCCCTCCTCCAAAAAGGCAACCACACAAGCTCGGAGCGCCCAAGCCGGAGCAAGCCCCGCCATCCTGGGATGCTGGTGAGCTGCTAGAGGACTGCGGAACGGTGCCCCCCATACCGCCATAACTACCTGTCCGCCCGTACTTCCAGGGGGATGGGCCAGCCAGAAAGCACGAACCCCTAGGGTGGCGACCCCCGAATCGAGGCTTTGCCAAGCTTCCTAGAATAGGGCGACCAGAGAGGATGTCATAGCGAATGGAAGCTTCCCTTACCATATGTCAGGAAAGATGTCCCGTCCATGGCACGGAATCCTGCCGCACGTGCCTGCAAGCCCAGCGAAGATCCCGAGGCAAGCGTCTAACAGCCATTTTTCAATTACAAAGAACGATCGGCACCCCTGAAAAGGGGGAGGTAACAACAACAATCCACTACCAACACAAGCGCAAGCTCAACCAAGAGGGCGAAGCGCCACCACCACCACCACAGTTTAGGAATAGGCTCTATAATTAGATCCTTTTCTAGTGTTTTCTTAGGTAAAATCCTAGTATCAGAGTTCTCTTCCTCTAATTGTTCTCCCACCATAGCTTTAGGTTGGATGTGGTCAAGGTTAACTAGCTCTTGGTTGGTTTTTACCTGGGTATCTACTGGGTCAGCTAATTTTAGGTCTACTAAAGGTGTCTCATCTTCTCCTTCATACTCATCCACTAGGCTCGCATCAGCTTCATACACTTCCGCATTAATGTAACCTTGTCAATCTCAGGAATGATTGGAGAAGGTCGGCTAGCGAAAAATTGGTTAGGTTCTGGTCTCTGATTATGGGTACTACTCCTAGTATGTTCACGTTGTATAAGGTGTAGTGGCTCACTACTGGGTTCATATTTAGGGATACTAATCCTATGGGGTTCAAGTTGACTAGGGGAAACATGACTAGTACTAGATTGATACCAAGGGGTTATGGGCTCTATGGGCTCATAGGATTTAGGTTCAGCTCTATGGGTCTTGGGTCTACTGGCCTTATAGGGTGTGGGTGCATAGGATCTATGATCATGGGATCTAGAGTCATAGGATCTAGGTTCATAGGTTCTGGATTCATAAGTTCTAGGTTCATAGGATTTGGAGTCATAAGATCTATAGGTTGTGGGTATACTAGGCTTATAGGATGTGGGTAAATAGGATCTATCTTCCTGGTCTACAAAATCCTGATTGGGTCTTCTAGGACTAACCTTAGGGATTGGGTCATGATGATGGGCTCTCCTAGGTTCAACCTCTTGGTAGGGATCAGGGTTTGGGGTCCTCCTAGGTTCAGTATCATAGTATGGGTCATGACGATGGGCTCTCCTAGGTTCAACCTCACTGTAGGGATCAGGGTTTGGGATCCTCCTAGGTTCGGTATCATAATAAGGGTCATGACGATGGGCTCTCCTAGGTTCAACCTCACGGTAGGGATCAGGGTTTAGGGTCCTCCTAGGTTCATTATAATAATAAGGGTAAGGGCGATGGTCTCTCCTAGGTTCAACCTTACGGTAGGGATCATGGTAAGGGGTCCTCCTAGGTTCGATATTATAATAAGGGTCATGGCGGAGGGTTCTCCTAGGTTGGGGAGGTGACACAAGTTCTGGTTCTGGTTTGGATCTGGTTTGGGTCCTACGGGTTTTCTATAAGGTTCCTCGTCGGGCATCTAGTTGATCAAGTCTATGATTGAAGGATTGGACTAACCTCTCTCCAAGGGCATCAATTTTAGCATCAAGATGATCCTTGGATTCAGGGAGATGGTGAATGAGATGGGACTCCTGATCAAATGCTCATGCAAGACTAGATCAAACCAACTACAGCTCTCTAGACCTAGAGTCCAAAACTAGGTGTTCAATAAGGGAGGCAAACTAGCCTATAGTAACCTTATACTCAGCCAGGCAGGTGTAAGGGGAGTGTTAGGTCCCTGATTGCCAATCCTAGACACCAATCAAAGATTGGCCAGGTAGGTGGACCATCACATAAGCCCTTTGAGATTGAATCCCTAAACCACCATTCTAGACACTGAGCACAAGGCACACATAGGTTAACTTGACATGGTGATCTAACACTTGCTCGGACCCGACCAGTTGGTGTCCCTAGCCCACTAGGACAAATTAAGTCTAGTTAATTTTAGGTTAAGTCTTGGGACCGAATGCAAGGGATGTGGTTTTGGGCTAAGGAGAGGTGATAAAACCCTCCCCCCATTTGATATAGCAAGAGTGTCCTTAAAAGTAAATTATGCAATGATGGCAGGAGATGAGGATGTAAATTAGGGTTTAGATATTTTTGGTATTTTTTGGAGAATATGTAATTTTTTTTGGTATTTTCTTAAAAAGAAGAAAACTTGCAAATTATGGCCTAATATGTAAGAAATATACTAAAATTAAAAGATATGCAAAAGATGCTAAACAAAACCCTAAAACTTCCAAACTTGTCTTGCTGAAAAAACAGAGCCGAAAATTTGTAGGCTGTATTTCGGCTTGCAGAAAATTCACAGGTCAAAATAAAATCTTCAAAAATTCTAAAAATTATTGTGAATTATTTTGAATCCATAAAAATAAATCTCAAAATTTTTGGAGTTTTGATCAGGGAGAAATAAGTTAAATGACATATCATATACGGACTGAAAAATTGTAAAAAACAAGCCCTAATCTACGCTCTGATACCAAATGATGCGGGACTAATATGCATGCAATTCTTTTTGTATGTTTTATATGTGGGGTTAGATGATTAATTCCTGAATTTCAGATCAAAATTAATTGTAGGAAATTTTGTATAAATTTTTGAAGCCAAGCATGCAGATTAGAACCTAGAAAAGTACTAAAGAAGGATCGCTGGGGCTGAGAAGCCTTAGTTAGGGCAAGTTCTCCTACAATATAAAGATTAGAGGTAGAGGGAGTGTACCTGATAACATCTGAAGTGCCCGGTGAAGACTGCAGCGAAGGGATCTCTCGTTCGTCGATGGATGCGGCCTGGAAAATCGAGCCAAAGACTCGCGGATATCCGGCTTTCTGCTTGGTGGTCCGATTGAGGCTTGGCTGGAGTCGTTGGATTCGTAGGAACTCGGGGACCTGCAAATGACTTGTTAGGGATTAGAAAACTCAGAGAAAATCAAGAAAACAAAGGAAAACAGTAAAGGTAAGAAAGTTTTGGAGGGGGCTGGAAGGATGGTTGGCGAGAGGAAGATGGTTGCAAACATCGGGAAGAAGAACTCTCAATCCCCTTTATGCATACAGCAGGGTAATCACTCAAAACAATATAAGAACTCAAGGTTTATTTCATATAAAAAATCTCCCTTCATACAAGAGGCTAGGGTCCCTTAAATAGACCCTTAACCATGGGCCCCAAGTAAGGGTACAATTGACATTACATAAGAATCATTTTCCCTCTCAAACCCTAGCTAGAAAATAAGGAAACATTAGGTAGAAAAAATTCCTAAAAATTCTCTTGACTTGGTCAACACTCCAAGGTCGCCTAGGGGGGCATGTTGGGCTTCTAAGAGCAGCAAGGGGCCAGCCCAAAGGGGCTCGGGCACATGGGTTTGGGCCTCTGGAGCTGGGGTGGCCTGGTAGCCAGGTAGCAGGAATATTCTCTGGTATCTTTCTTCTTAGGGGCTTGGGCTTAGTGCCTGGGCTTGATTTCTTTAGGCTAGGATGCAGATGGACCTCTGGAATCATGGATGCCCTTATCTATGAATATACTTTGGCATCTGGAAGGGAATCTGTGCATTTGGAGGGCATCTGCAATGAATTAGGATTTCTGATTTTCCTCTTGGGGTCTTCAAATCTTTAAGATGGGTTGGACTTGGGCTAAACTTCCATGTCTTCAATCTAGTTGAACTTGGTCTTCACTTGTATGATATGGTTTTGAGTCTTCAGTATGCTTGGATAGGACTCAAAAAAATAAAATTAGCTCAACATGAGCTGACTAGCATTGGACTGAACTAGCTCAATATGAGCTGACTAGAACAAAACTGAAATAACAACTCAAAAGACTCAAATAACAACTAAAATGGACTCAGATGGGCTAATCCCTTATTACAGATGGACTCATAAATTATTGATTAATTCATAGAGGGTTGAAAAACCTCTATCTTATTCTGGTGCCTCCGGTGTCCGCACCAATTCTCTCGGGGTGGGTGGAACTCGACCCTGTCAAGTGAAGATCAGACTGGCTCACATATCTTTCGAGAAGGTCTAGGTTGAGGCATTGCAAGTCCTCTCGAGAAATCCACGAATCATCCAACTCTAGCCGGCCTTGCCATCGGACCAGGAAGCGTTGATAGTCACGGCCCCGGGTCATGATGGCTTGATCATCCAAGATATGCTTGATCCATTCTCCTCTCTCAGGCTAATTTGTTAATGGACACTCTGGGTTATGATCACTCACAAGAAAAAGAATAGGTCCAAAGGCTTCACTAGGTATCACTGCCGGTTCCCTATACTCAACCAGGTCTGTAATATTGAAGGTAGAACTAATGCCCATATCCGAAGGTAAGTCTAATACATAGGCATTTGAACCAATCCTTCTCTATCACTTTAAAAGGTCCGGCTCTACGAGCATGAAGCTTCTTTTAGGCATAAGCCTAACCAAGATAGAATCCACTACATCAAATTCTTTGGTCCATCTTCGTGAATTAGCCAGTTGTTTTAAGATTAGTGCAGGTAGTGAACATGCTAGGCACATGCAGACTCCTAACAAGATGATGCAAAGGACTCAAACTAACACCTAATAGACTCGACTTTGCATTCCTATCGAAGGAAATTTATTAGACTTTTATGGGCCTAAACCTAAGAGACTATAGACTCTCTAGGTCTGACCCTAGTGTGGTGTGCACAACAGTATTTGTAATAGACTCCAAGCAAATGCCAAAGGGTATGCCAGAAGTATAATGCAAACCTAACATGCGTAATGAATGCATTCAGTATGCTAATCTCAACTAAATGCAATCTAATGATCCTAGAAATGCTAGAGATGTCTGGAATGGGTAGAAAATAGGAAGTGGGTTCAGAATTAGTTTGGTAGGGTAGAGAAAAAGGTTCAGGGTTAGTTAGATATGGTAGGATAAAAGAAGGCATGTCAGGGTCTAATCCTAGACTAATGAGGCTAACCTTACGGGGTTGCGATATATCTTTGGACAAGAAAAGGTCCATGCTATGGAAGGATGGGTCAACAATTTCTGGGAAGAGATCTTCAATAGGAATGGTAGGAAGGGATTCATCCTGAGGGCAATGGGTTATGTAAGCCAAAGCCTAAATAAAGTCTTCTTGTTCATGGAATTTAGAAATAGGCTCTACAATTAGATCCTTTTCTAGTATTTCCTTAGGTAAAATCCTAGTATCAGAGTTCTCTTCCTTTAATTGTTCTTTCACTATAGCTTTAGGTTGGATGTGGTCAAGGTCAACTAGCTCTGGGTTGGTTTCTACCTGGGTATCTACTGGGTCAGCTAATTCTAGGTCTACTAAAGGTGTCTCCTCTTCTCCTTCATACTCATCTACTAGGCTCACATCAACTTCATACACTTCCGCATTAATATAAGCCTTGTCAATCTCAGGAATGATTGGAGAAGGTCAGCTAGCGAAAAATTGATTAGGTTCTGGTCTCTGATTATGGGTACTACTCCTAGTAGGTTCAGGTTGTATAAGGGGTAGTGGCTCACTACTGGGTTCATATTTAGGGATACTAATCCTATGGGGTTCAAGTTGACTAGGGGAAACATGACTAGTACTAGATTGATACCTAGGGGTTATGGGCTCTCTAGGCTCATAGGATTTAGGTTCAGCTCTATGGGTCTTGGGTCTACTGGCCTTATAGGGTGTGGGTGCATAGGATCTATGATCATGGGATCTAGAGTCATAGGATCTAGGTTCATAGGTTCTGGATTCATAAGTTCTAGGTTCATAGGATTTGGAGTCATAAGATCTATAGGTTGTGGGTATATTAGGCTTATAGGATGTGGGTAAATAGGATCTATCTTCCTGGTCTACAAAATCCTGATTGGGTCTTCTAGGACTAACCTTAGGGATTGGGTCATGATGATGGGCTCTCCTAGGTTCAACCTCTTGGTAGGGATCAGGGTTTGGGGTCCTCCTAGGTTCAGTATCATAGTATGGGTCATGACGATGGGCTCTCCTAGGTTCAACCTCACTGTAGGGATCAGGGTTTGGGGTCCTCCTAGGTTCGGTATCATAATAAGGGTCATGATGATGGGCTCTCCTAGGTTCAACCTCACGGTAGGGATCAGGGTTTGGGGTCCTCCTAGGTTCATTATAATAATAAGGGTAAGGGCGATGGTCTCTCCTAGGTTTAACCTTACGGTAGGGATCATGGTAAGGGGTCCTCCTAGGTTCGATATCATAATAAGGGTCATGGCGAAGGGTTCTCCTAGGCTGGAGAGGTGACTCAAGTTCTGGTTCTGGTTTGGATCTGGTTTGGGTCCTACGGGTTTTCCCTAAGGTTCCTCGTCGGGCATCTAGTTGATCAAGTCTACGATTGAAGGATTGGACTAACCTCTCTCTAAGGGCATCAATTTTAGCATCAAGATGATACATGGATTCAGGGAGATGGTGAATGAGATGGGACTCCTGATCAAATGCTCATGCAAGAATCGATCAAACCAACTACAGCTCTTTAGACCTAGAGTCCAAAACTAGGTGTTCAATCAGGGTGGCAAACTAGCATATAGTAACCCTATACTCAGCCAGGCAGGTGTAAGGGGAGTGTTAGGTCCCTGATTGCCAATCCTAGACACCAATCAGAGATTAGCCAGGTTGGCAGACCAGCACACAAGCCCTTTGGGATTGAATCCCTAAACCACCATTCTAGTCACTGAGCACAAGGCACACACAGGTTAACTTGACACGGTGATCTTACACTAGCTCGAACCCGACCAGTTGGTGTCCCTAGCCCACTAGGGCAAATTAAGTCTAGTTAATTTTAGGTTAAGGCTTGGGACCGAATGCAAGGGATGTGGTTTTGGGCTAAAGAGAGGTGATCAAATCCTTCCCCCATCTGATATAGCAAGAGTACCTTTAAAAGTAAATTATGCAATGATGGCAGGTAGATGAGGATGCAAATTAGGGTTTAGATGTTTTTGGTATTTTTTGGAGAATATGTAATTTTTTTTTTGGTATTTTCTTAAATAGAAGAAAACTTGCAAATTATGGCCTAATATGCAGGAAATGTACTAAAATTAAAAGATATGCAAAAGATGCTAAACAAAACCCTGAAACTTTCAAACTTGTCTTGCTGAAAAAATAGAGCCAAAAATTTGTAGGTAGTATTTTGGCTTGCAGAAAATTCACAGGCCGAAATAAAAGCTGCAAAATTACTGTGAATTATGATGAATCCAGAAAAGTAAATTTCAGAATTTTTGGAGTTTTGATCAGGGAGAAATAATTTAAATAACAGAGCATATACAGATTGAAAAATTATAGAAAACAAGCCCTAATCTAAGCTCTGATACCAAATGATGCGGGACTAATATGCATGCAATTATTTTCGTATGTTTTATATGTGGGGTTAGGTGATTAATTCCTGAATTTCAGATCAAAATTAGTTGTAGGAAATTTTGTATAAATTTTTAAAGTCAAGCATGCAGATTAGAACCTAGAAAAGTACTAAAGAAGGATTGCCGGGCTGAGAAGCCTCGGTTAGCGCAAGTTCTCCTACAATATAAAGACTGGAGGTAGAGGGGGTGTACCTGACAATGTCTGAAGTACCCAGTGAAGACCGCAGCGAAGGGATCTCTCGTTCCTCGATGGATGCGGCCTAGAAAACCAAGCCAAAGACCCGCGGATATCCGGCTTTCTGCTCGGTGGTCCGATTGAGGCTTGGCCGGAGTCGTTGGATTCGTAGGATCTCGGGGACCTGCAAACGACCTTTCAGGGATTAAAAAACTCAGAGGAAATCAAGAAAACAAAAGAAAATAGTAAAGGGAAGAAAGTTTTTGAGGGGGCTGGAAGGATGGTTGGCGACAGGAAGATGGTTGCAAACAACGGGAAGAAGAACTCTTAAACCCCTTTATGCACACAGCAGGGTAGTCACTCAAAACAATATAAGAACTCAAGGTTTATTTCATATCAAAAATCTCCCTTCATACAAGAGGCTAGGGTCCCTTAAATAGACCCTTAACCTTGGGCCCCAAGTAAGGGTACAATTGACATTACATAAGAATCCTTTTCCATCTCAAACCCTAGCTAGAAAATAAGGAAACATTCGGTAGAAAAAATCCCTAAAAATTCTCTTGACTTGGTCAACACTCCAAGGACACCTAGGTGGACGTGTTGGGCTTCTAAGAGTAGCAAGGGGCAGGCCCAAAGGGGCTCGGGCACATGGGTTTGGGCCTCTGGAAGCTGGGGTGGCCTGGTAGCCAGGTAGCAGGAATATTCCCTATTATCTTGCTTCTTAGGGGCTTGGGCTTGGCGCCTGGGCTTGATTTATTTGGGCTAGGATGCAGATGGACCTCTGGAATCATGGATGCCTTTATTTATGAATATACTTTGGCATCTGGAAGGGAATCTGGGCATCTGGAGGGCATCTGTAATGAATGAGGGTTTCTGATTTTCCTCCTGGGGTCTTCAAATCTTCAAGCTGGGTTGGACATGAGCTAAACTTCCTTGTCTTCAATCTAGTTCGACTTGGTCTTCACTTGTCTGATATGGTCTTGAGTCTTCAGTATGCTTGGATAGGACTTAAAAAAATAAAATTAGCTCAACATGAGCTGACTAGCATTGGACTGAACTAGCTCAACATGAGCTGACTAGTACATAACTGAAAAAACAACTCAAAAGACTCAAATAAAAACTAAAATGGATTCAGATGGGCTAAGCTCTTATTACAGATGGACTCATAAATTATTGATCAATTCACAAAGGGTTGAAAAGCCTCTATCTTATTCTGGTGCCTCCGGTGTCCGCACCAGAAACAAGGAGAGGCAGAGGAACAGGGAATCCCTCTGTCTCCGCTATCATTCTCCCCGTACTACGTTTTTGCCTTCACACACATCTTTTACTCCTCCTAGTGTGGAGTCCATCAAGAGAGGCCCGACCAGGAGGATCTGTTCTACTGGATCGTCACTGACTTGATCATCGGAGTGCCCCCACCGGAAACCCCAGCCCGGGTCACTAACCCCTAATTCGCAGGCCCAGGAGTAGAGGACCGCCAGGCAGCAAAAGGAGTGCACTCCGGTGCTGGCAGCAGCTACGGGCCATGGCGATCTTGGCGGCAACAGATTGGCATGCCAGGTAGGGGCGGGCAGTGACATTATGAACGATCTTTGATCCAACTAGAACCCTCCATCTCTTCACAGGCAAGCCAGGCGGGAGGATAGTGACAACAAGGGCATGGGAGGCTTCCACCAGTCATGCGGGGGACTCCCCCTCCCGGGGGAACCCCCACCGCCAAGAAGTGGAGCCATCCATTCCGGTCCAGCCACCTCCGTCGGAAGCCCAACTGGCTGCACTCGCCCAGCAGATGCAAGTCCACACCATGGCAGTGCGCCAGCTTCAGCACCAACACAAATCCATGGCTACCCACCATCAGCTAGGGACTCCAGCGGCCCATGCCGTAGCTCCCGGTGACAACCTGCGCTCCTTCCAAGGAAGGCCGTCACAGCCATGGGCCACCACCAACAATCGGGATAGCCTTCAAGCTCCGATGAAAAGACAATGAGCCGTCTCTGCCGACAGAGAGAGCCGCTCGCCAAACCTCAGGCGGGAGGTGCCCAGACCCTACGAGGCAGAAGAGGCAAGACCCCCCGCCATGGGTGCCATGCATCCACGTCACCTTCTCCGTCTCCTTCGGTGGAGGGGTCCACTGATGAAGCCATGAGGTGCACGACCGAAAGGTGCCTGGAGGAACAAGAATGCAAGCTGGCGGAGTTTGCCTGCCGGTTTGCCAGTGTGCAGGGCTCCGCTAGTGAGCAAGTAGGCTATGATGCCCGTCCCCCATTCTACCAAGAAATCCAAGCGAAGGCGATTCCGTACCGGTTCCGGATGCCGCAGGTGGATCCTTACAATGGGACCACCGACCCCGTGGACCACCTAGAAAGCTACCGGACCCACATGAGGGTCCAGGGGACCACCGATGCCCTTCTCTGCATCACTTTTTCTGCCACTCTCTGGAAAGCAGCCCGTGTGTGGTTCATCCATTTGTAGTCGGAGAGCATTAGCTCCTTCGCCCATCTAGGGCAGAAGTTCGTGGCTCACTTCGAAGCTTGCAGGAAGTTGCCACGGGAGACAGACAACCTCTTCTCCATCCGGCAGTAGGACCGTGATCTCCTACGGAACTACATGGCCCGTTTTAAGGCCGCCGCGTTGGAGATCTACAATCGTGATGAGCAAGTCGCCATGCTGGCATTGAAGCGAGGACTCAGGACCTCTCGCCTGACCTACTCGCTGGATAAGAAGCCCCCCAAGACCTACTCCGAGCTCCTTCTCTGGGTCCAAAAGTACATCCCTATCGAGGAGGCGGATCGTGCGAGGCGAGAGCTCAACGGAAGACCCCTGAAGAAGATGGCCCCGACCAAGGCGTCCGGGACCTAAAAGCCCGCACCCCAGGCTTCGAGCTCCCGGAGGGACCGACTGAGACTGAGAGGGACCCCCATTCTCGAGGAGGGTTACACCCCTCTCCTTGCCTCAAAGACAAAGATCCTCATGGAGATCAAAGGTGAGGACTACCTGAGATGCCTGCCTCCGTTGAGGCCCTCCACCGATCGTGACAAAACAAAGTATTGACACTTTCATCATGACTACAGCCACGACACCGAGAAATGACGCAACCTCAAGTGGGAGATTGAGGAACTTATCAAGAGAGGCTACTGATGCAGAACAAAGAACAAAGAAGCGTATGCGGAAGTAAAATTAAGATTAATTTTTTTTGTTTTTTTTTTTATATTTCAGAAATTGGCTTTGACTCAAAGTAAAGTTAAACTAAGTTGATGGAAACTAGGTAAGGATTGAAAGCACAATTTAGAAGAAGCTAAGTTATCAGAGTAGTTCAGAAGTAACAGATCGCTGGGGGTTGAGAAACTCCCAGACCTAGGGTTTCGCTCTAAACTTTCAACAGGACAGAAATAAAGAGAAGAGATGGTTTACCAACCAGACAGTGATCTTCACAGAATTTGGGTGGAAGAACTCTCTCGAGCAGATTGTTGGATCCTTGGATTCGGCTATCTTCGCAATGGATCCTCCAATACTGGTCTCGTGGCTGGGTCGGCTTTTCTTGAACTCAAGATCTGGGAAGAAGAAAAACAAGTGATGGATTCAGAGACTCAGGGAAGGATTTACCAGTTCAAAGAACTTGAAGGCTGATGTCGCTGAGATCCGGATTCTCTTGAAGGTTGGTTCGACTCCCTCTGAAAAGAGCTATGGATCTGAAGTATCCAGACTGGAGCTGGATGCTGGTGGTCAGCCTGGACTTGGAGAGAGAGGCCGTGGGAGGTGGGATAGGCTAGGGTTTGGTGGATTGAAGTGGATGATGGGCGGATAGGGTTTTGGAGTAGAAGTGGCTAACCTAGGATTTTGGGGTTGGAGATCTCACACCTCCTTAAGGTTCCTGGGGAACCCGGATTTACTCCCTCATGGAGCTCAACACCTGGATGCAAGTGCGGAAGAGAGAAAACACAGAGTTTGCTCACAAAAAAAAGTTGGTTTCATTCATCAGATTGATTTAAACTTACAAGAGGGGTTTAATTTATAGGACTTTACAAGAGAGTAGGGTTTTACATCTTCCCATGTGGGACTAAAGGAGGGGATCTACAAATCAGGATAATCCATACACATATGGCCGGCCAAGATTCCAAAAAAATTGATTTGGGTTTTAAAAGGAAGGTAGATGGCGCCTTCATGCTTGGTTCTTCAAGAGAGGATTTCTTTCCTTCCATGGCTCAACTCTTTTGGACTCCTCCTTTTCTTTCTCCATAAGTCATGGTCCTTCCCATCTTTGTTTTGGATATTTTTGGCAGGTAAAGGGCGCCTCCTTGAAGTTCTCTCCAAGAAACTTTCTTCCCATTCATAGTTTGGTTCTTATGGAAAGTATTGGGCCGCCCCCTTGTTTTGTGGATCCTTGGTTGCTTTCTCCTCAATTGGCGCATGAAAGAAGGGAGCTGCTATCTTTGGTGTGGGGACCAAAGTCTACTGGATGAAGATGTGGTGCCCTCTAGACTCAGGCGTGTGGCTGGGAGTGTGGTTGGGAGTGTGGCGCCCACTTGCTTGGCCTTGGAGAAAATGTGACATCCCAGGTTGAAGCCCTAGACCACTACTAAGTCAACATGACTCAACAAAATAAAAATGCAGGTAATACAGACTCAAGCTAAAATTGAGTTGATCAAGTCAACCCTTATTACAAGCCAAAAAACCCTAATTCTTCGGGCAAGGTTAATCAGAGATCCAGATGGAGCTCTGAAGTCTTCTTCTGAGTCTGGTGTCCGCACCAATTCTCCCAGGGTGGGAGGAACTTGACCCTGTCGAGTATGGATCAAGTTGGCTCTGGTATCTCTCCAAGAGATCTGGGTCCAATTCTTGTAATTCTTCTCGGGAGATCCAAGAGTCATCAGAATCTGGCCTTCCTTGCCAGCGGACCAGATATCTTTGGTATCCTCGATTACGAGTAGAGATAACCTGATCATCCAGGATCTTTTCAATCTGCTCTTTCCTCACAGGCCAGTTTGTTGGTGGACACACAGGGTTGGGTTCACTCTCAAGAGCAGGATTAGGTTCAAAAGCCTCACTGGGAATCACAGCTAGCTCTCTATACTCTACTAGGTCTGTAATGTTGAAAGTGGAGCTAATGGCTAGTTCTGGAGGCAACTCGAGCACATAGGCATTGGATCCTACTCTCTTCACCACTCTAAATAGTCCAGCTCCTCTAGCATGTAACTTTCTAATGGTTCCAGGAGGAAACCGTTCAGGCCTTAACCTAATCATTACATAGTCTCCTTCATCAAAAGTTTTGACTCGCCTTTGAGAATCAGCCAACTTCTTATAAGTTTCATTACTTAAATTTATTTTGGCTTGAATTTCTTATGCAAGTCTTTTATATGCTGTGCAAAAACTTCGGCAGACTCGGAGACCCGTGTGTGGACTGGTAAAGGAGCTAGGTCAAGAGGTGTGTGAGGTTTGTAACCATGCACAATTTCAAATGGACTCTTACCCGTAGACCTATTGACCGAGTCATTATATGCAAATTCAGCTCTAGGTAAGTACAAATCCCAGTTCCTAATGTTTTCACCAACAAGACACCTTAACAGATTGCCTAAACTACGGTTCACTACTTCGGTTTGGCCATCAGTCTGGGGATGATAGGCAGTTGAAAACTTAAGTTTTGTCCCTAAATTATGCCAAAGGGTTTTCCAGAAATAGCTGGTGAACCGGACATCCCTATCTGAAACAATGGTCTTGGGTAGGCCATGGAGTCGAACTATCTCATTAAAGAATAGGGTGGCTACCTTGGATGCATCAAATGTTTGGGAACAAGGCAAGAAATAGGCCATCTTGGAAAATCGGTCAACTACAACACAGATAGAGTCATGCCTCCTTTGGGTCTTAGGCAAACCTAACACAAAGTCCATGCTCACATCTTGCCAAGGACGATCTGGGACAGGGAGTGGGGTATAAAGGCCGGTGTTCTGTTTTCGCTGTTTGGCAACAGCGCAGGTCCGACACCTAGCCACAATGTGTGCTACATCTCTTTTTAAGCTAGGCCAGAAAAAATGGTCTTCAATAGCCAGGGTGGTCTTATCTTTTCCAAAATGGCCAGCTAAACCTCCAGCATGAGTTTCCGAAATCAAAAATTCCCTAAAGGAGGTTCTAGGGATGCATAGCCTATTCTTAAAGAACAGAAAACCATCTAAAAGGGAATAATCCTTATGTTCACTAGATGGTCCTTGAGTTAGATCCTGGTACACAATCTTAAAATCCGGACACGACTCATATTCTTTTTTGATTTGCTCAAACCCTATGACTTCAGCCCTAACAGAATTCAACAACAAAGATCGACGACTAAGGGCATCAGCTACCTTATTTTCAGACCCAGCCTTATGCTTCAAAACAAAAGTATAGGACTGGATATACTCTACCCACTTAGCATGCCTAGGGTTGAGCTTTTTCTGAGAATTCAAGAATCTAAGAGCCTCATGGTCCGAAAATAGCACAAATTCTTGCGGTAGCAAATAATGTCTCCAGTAACGCAAAGCTTGCACTACCGCATAAAATTCCTTATCATAGGTAGAATACCTAAGCTTAGCATCATTAAGTTTTTCACTAAAGAATGCTACGGGATGGTTCTCTTGGCTTAGGACTCCACCTATACCTACTCCTGAAGCATCACAGGCAACCTCAAATACCTTTGAAAAGTCCGGTAACCTCAAAATGGGTGCCTGGGTCATCCTATCCTTAAGATCTAGGAAGGCTTTATGGGCTGCTTTGGTCCACTGAAATTCTCCCTTCCTAATACAGTCTGTGATAGGAGCAACTACAGTACTAAACCCCTTGATGAATCACCTATAGAAGGTAGCCAAGCCATGGAAACTTCTGACTTCATGCATACTGGTCGGCTCTGGCCATTCCACTATGGACCTAATCTTTTCAGGATCGGTAGCCACGCCGTCAGGGGTTACAACAAAACCAAGGAAGATAATTCTACTGGTCATAAATTCACACTTTTTGAGATTACCGTAGAGACTATCATTCCTCAAAACTTGGCAGACTTGTCTAAGGTGGCCTAGGTGATCTGCAGGGGTCTTACTATAGATCAGGATGTCATCAAAATAGACCACTACAAACTTCCCTATAAAAGCTCTAAGTACCTGGGTCATAATTCTCATGAAAGTACTAGGGGCATTGGACAACCCAAAAGGCATAACAACCCATTCATAGAGACCATCCTTAGTTTTGAAAGCGGTTTTCCACTCATCCCCTGGTCTGATCCTAACCTGATGATAGCCACTCTTGAGATCAATTTTAGAAAAAACCATGGCACCGGCCATCATATCTAGCATGTCATCTAGTCTAGGGATGGGGAACCTATACTTGATTGTGATTTTATTGATGGCACGACTATCAACACACATCCTCCACGTGCCATCCTTCTTCGGGGTTAGAAGTGCAGGGACTGCACAAGGGCTAAGACTCTCTCTAATGAACCCCTTCCTCAACAATTCGCCAACCTGCTTTTGCAGTTCTTTATGCTCAGATGGATTCATCCTATAATGGGGCAAGTTGGGTAAAGTAGCTCCTAGGACTAAATCTATGGAATGCTGAATATCCCGAAGAGGTGGAAGATGGTCTGGCAAATCCTCAGGAAAAACAACCTCAAATTCTTCTAATAAAGGCTTGACTTCCTGAGGAGGCTCTGAGGGTGTAGGAGTCCTAAGTTCCTTAGCAGTCAACATCCAAATGGGTGAACCACTATGAATTTCTTGTTCTAGATCCTTGGCACTAATTAGGTTCACTCCAGTCTTCATTTCTTGACCTTACTGGTTCCTTTAGCTACCTTGTCCTTAGGAGGGACTGAATGGATTGTGATTTTCTTCCCATTGAAACTAAAGACACAGGTGTTGGATTTTCCTAAGAGGGTGGCATCATGATCATACAACCAAGGTCTTCCAAGAATTATACTGCTCACCCCCATGGGCAAGACATCACACCAAATCTTCTCTTGATAGGATTGCATTTGGATTTGGACCTGACATCTAGACTGGATGGGTATAGAGGTAGAGTCTACCCAAGAAACCTTATAGGGGTTGGGGTGGGGGACTGGGGTTAAGCCTAACATTTTGACAGTGCTAATAGAAATGGCATTCACACAGCTCCCACTATCTATGATGATTTTACATACCTTATCCCCTAGTTTAAGGAGAGTCTGTAGGATGTTAGTCCTACGCCAATCTTTCTGAACTTTAGTCTGGGACAGGATGCATCTCACAACCCCTAATTGGTCAGACTCTGTGGATTCTTCCTCTCCTTCATACTCATCGACCAAATTCATTCCGGCCTCATAAACTTCTTCTTCAAACTCCTCATTGGGCTCGGAATTCTCTTCTCCTCCCTCTTCTATATAAAGGGATCTACGAGGGCACTGGCTAGAAACATGACCTACCTTATGGCACTTAAAACAAGCTATGGCTGTGCACTGGTTGGAGATATGACCGGGCTTCTGGCACTTAAAACAGATGATACTAGGGGTTCTCTGGGTGTCAGGTGCCTTACCTTTGTCCATGGGCCTAGGGGTGGGAATACCTTGATTAGGCTTGTTAGGGGTAACCTGGCTAGGTCTATTTCTTGGGATTGGGGCACTAACCCTAGAAGGCATGGGTCCTCTCTGAAACTTCTCAGTGTTCAGTGCAATCTGATAGGCTTGGTTTAGGTCAGTGACCTCTCTCAGAAATAACTCTCTCTTAATGTCTTCCCTAAGTCCAGCCCTAAACCTAGACAAAGTGACCTCATGGGCTTCACTCACATCACATCTCATCAGGCATTCATCAAAGGTGGTTATGTAGTCTGATACAGATCGGTTCCCTTGTTTCAAAGTCTGCCATTGGTCCAACAGATTCTGCTGATATGAAATGGGTAGATATTTATCTCTAAGCTTCTCTTTCATACCCTGCCAAGTGGTTATGGGCTCTACATTTCGTCTTCTAGTGGTCAGCTCAATGTTTTCCCAGTATAACCTAGCTTGACGTACTAACTTCATCTTGGCAAACTTGAACTTTCTTTCATCAGACATGGCACACCACTCAAAGTACTGGTCCATCTCACCCTCCCAATCAGAATACACCTTAGGGTTTAAGCTACCATCAAAAGTGGGTGCATCTAATTTGATGTTCCGAATGAACCTATCATCTCTATCTTCAGGTTCTGGGTCAGGCCTCCTATGGTTAGGTTCAGGATCTCTGTATAAAGGTCTTCTAGGCTCTTGGTGTGGGTGAGGTTGAGGCATATTAAAATCTGGGTTAGGAGTCCAATTCTGATGCCTAGGTTCCTCAAGTACTTGGACTCGATCCCTAAGCTAGGCAAAATCCTCATGGACTTGTTCTTTAAACTGGGCAACAGTGGTAGTCACATCCTGACTCAATTTGTTCATACTTTCAGTAAGAGCTCTAACCATGGCCTCTAAATCAGGTTGGGTTTGACCAGGTTGGTAGGGCACTCCATTCCGGGTAGACAGATGCAAGCAAACACACAAAATGAGACTCAACTGAACGACTACGGGCTAACTAGACCTAGAGCCCAAACTAGATGCCCAATCAGAGTGGCAAGCTAGCCTGTAGTAACTCAGGACTCAGCCAGGCAGGTGTAAGGGGAGTGTTAGGTCCCTAGATGCCAATCCTAGACACCAATCAGTGATTGGCCAGGTAGGCGGACCAGCACACAAGCCCTTCAGGATAGAATCCCTGAACCACCATTCTAGACACTGAGTACAAAGCACACACAGAGTAACCAGACAAACTGAATCAACACTAGCCTTGACCCGACTTGTTGATGTCCCTAGCCCACTAGGGCAAATTAGGTCTAATTAATTTTAAGATTAAAGGCTTAGGTTCGAATGAGTGGGTGGTGGTTTTGGGCTAAGGAGAGGTTATCAACTCCTTTCCTTATCTTAGATGCTCAAATGCCCTTAAGATGAATTAAGAGATGATCACTCGAAAATAATTGAATTACAGAAATATAAAAATAGAGTTACAGTAATTTAATTCTCAGAAATCTCATGGAAACCAATAAATCATAGAAAAATTACAAAAAATAGTTTCAATTATACTGGTTTCAACAAAATAAAAATCACCAAATTTGGAGTTACTTGTAGTGAGAAATAATTCCTGCAACAGGATAGTTACGGACTGAAAATAGAGTACTTCCCCGTTTACAATTCCTGCTACGAAGTTGTAACCCAACGGATCCCCTACACGCCCTAGGAACACCCCGTGGAATGGGAAGAGGAGGTTTGCACCTCGCTTCGTTCCTAGGACCGGACGTCTTGGGGAGTCTACTTCGAGCAGACAAAGTAAAAAGAGAGAGACTCAAGCAAGCAATCGAAACAGAAACCCTAGACAGGGCTCTGATACCAAAAATGATGCACAACAAAGAACAAAGAAGCGTATGCGGAAGTAAAATTAAGATTAATTTTTTTTTTTTTTTTTTATATTTCATAAATTGGCTTTGACTCAAAGTAAAGTTAAACTAAGTTGATGGAAACTAGGTAAGGATTGAAAGCACAATTTAGAAGAAGCTAAGTTATCATAGTAGTTCAGAAGTAACGGATCGCTTGGGGTTGAGAAACTCCCAGACCTAGGGTTTCGCTCTAAACTTTCAACAGGACAGAAATAAAGAGAAGAGATGGTTTACCAACCAGACAGTGATCTTCACAGAATTTGGATGGAAGAACTCTCTCGAGCAGATTGTTGGATCCTCGGATTCGACTATCTTCGCAATGGATCCTCCAATACTGGTCTCGTGGCTGGGTCGGCTTTTCCTGAACTCAAGATCTGGGAAGAAGAAAAACAAGTGATGGATTCAGAGACTCAGGAAAGGATTTACCAGTTCGAAGAACTTGAAGGCTGATGTCGCTGAGATCTGAATTCTCTTGAAGGCTGGTTCGACTCCCTCTGAAAAGAGCTATGGATCTGAAGTATCCGGACTGGAGCTGGATGCTGGTGGTCGGCCTTGACTTGGAGAGAGAGGCCGTGGGAGGTGGGATAGGCTAGGGTTTGGTGGATTGAAGTGGATGATGGGCGGTTAGGGTTTTGGAGTAGAAGTGGCTAACCTAGGGTTTTGGGGTTGGAGATCTCACACCTCCTCAAGGTTCCTGGGGAACCCGGATTTACTCCCTCATGGAGCTCAACACCTGGATGCAAGTGCAGAAGAGGAAAAACACAGAGTTTGCTCACAAAAAAAAGTTGGTTTCATTCATCAGATTGATTTAAACTTACAAGAGGGGTTTAATTTATAGGACTTTACAAGAGAGTAGGGTTTTACATCTTTCCATGAGGGACTAAAGGAGGGGATCTACAAATCAGGATAATCCATACACATATGGCCGGCCAAGGTTCCAAAAAAATTGATTTGGGCTTTAAAAGGAAGGTAGATGGCGCCTTCATGCTTGGTTCTTCAAGAGAGGATTTCTTTCCTTCCATGGCTCAACTCTTTTGGACTCCTCCTTTTCTTTCTCCCTAAGTCATGGTCCTTCCCATCTTTGTTTTGGATATTTTTGGCAGGTAATGGGCGCCTCCTTGAAGTTCTCTCCAAGAAACTTTCTTCCCATTCATAGTTTGGTTCTTATGGAAAGTCTTGGGCCGCCCCCTTGTTTTGTGGATCCTTGGTTGCTTTCTCCTCAATTGGCACATGAAAGAAGGAAGCTGCTATCTGTGGTGTGGGGACCAAAGTCTACTGGATGAAGATGTGGCACCCTCTGGATTCAGGCGTATGGCTAGGAGTGTGGCTGGGAGTGTGGCGCCCACTTGCTTGGCCTTGGAGAAAATGTGACACCCCAGGTTGAAGCCCTAGACCACTACTGAGTCAACATGACTCAACAAAATAAAAATGCAGGTAATACAGACTCAAGCTAAAATTGAGTTGATCAAGTCATCCCTTATTACAAGCCAAAAAACCCTAATTCTTCGGGCAAGGTTAATCAGAGATCCAGATGGAGCTCTGAAGTTTTCTTCTGAGTCTGGTGCCCGCACCAGCTACCTCAAAAGGTTCGTGGGGGGCAGACCTCAAGTTGAGTCCTAGGCACTCGTCACTCTCCCGCCAGCTCCAACCATCGACAACCGCCCCATCGAGAAGTCGGTGGGCATGATCTCCTGGCGAGCTATGCGTGCACCCAAGAGGACCCGGGGGGCAAGGAACTCTGAGAATGTACTCCCCTTTATAAGGGAAGGGGAAGACTGGGGAAAAAATATAAATAATGATGCCGTGGTCATCGAGATGACGATCGCGAAGGACCTTGTAAAACACTTCATGGTTGATAGTGGAAGCTCCACAGACGTGCTTCTTTATGATGCCTTTTCCAGGATGAATCTTTTCCCTGGCCAGCTTAGGCCCGTGCACGCACCCCTTGTTGGTTTCATGGGCGATTCCGTAAGGGTAGAAGGAGAAATCACTCTCCCGGTCACTATCGGAACCCCACCTCAGCAGAGCACCGTCATGATGACTTTCACGATTGTAAGGCTCCCTTCTGCTTACAACGTGATATTGGGCCGGCCCAGGCTCAACTTGCTTGACGCCATTGTCTCCACCAAGAGGCTACTTGTACAGTTTCCAACTCCCTACGGTGTTGGGGAGATGAGGGGAGCATCCCAGCCGGTGCAGCATTTTTTCCAAATCCTCCCTGGGGCCAAGGTCCCCCAGGATGACCCAAGCATGGATGACCTCGACCAAAGGACCCAAGACCCCAGGGGAGGCCCGGTCAAGTGCCTACTTTTTTATCCGCTCAAAGATGACCCCACGAAGATGATACAGATCGGAGCCCAGCTACCCGAGGAGGAGAGGGCCCAACTACTGTGATTTTTATGAGCGAACGTAGATGTGTTCGCCTGGACAGCAGCGAACATACCAGATATCCCTCTTGACGTCATTACTCACAAATTGAGTGTTGACCCAAAGCACAAACCAGTTCGGCAGAAAAAGAGAAGTTTCAACTTAGAGAGACAGGCAGCTATTAAGGAGGAAGTCGATAAAGACCTGGCTGCCAGTTTCATTCGAGAGGTCCAATACCCGAGCTGGCTGGTGAATGTAGTGATGGTAAGGAAGAATAATGGCAAATGGAGATCTGTGTAGACTACACCGACCTCAATAAAGCTTGCCCGAAGGACAGTTTCCCTCTCCCGAAGATCGACCAGCTAGTGGACGCCACCTTTGGCCACCGACTGCTCTCCTTCATGGATGCGTTCTTCGGGTATTATCAGATCTGCATGCATCCAGAAGACGAGGAGCACACCTCCTTCATCACTGACCAAGTGACATACTGCTACTGGATGATACCTTTTGGTCTGAAGAATGCAGGAGCCACCTATCAGTGCCTAGTCAGCAAGGTCTTCAAGGACCAAATCGGCCACAACATATAAGTGTATGTGGATGACATGCTCGTCATGAGCAGGCTGGGCTCGAGCCATGTAGCTGACCTCGCCGAATCTTTCCATAACCTACAGCAACATCAAATGAAGCTGAACCCGATGAAGTGCGCCTTTGGGCTGGCGGCAGGAAAATTCCTCGGCTTCATGGTCACCCAAAGGGGCATCGAAGTAAACCCGAAAAAGGTTCAGGCCATCATCGACATGGACCACCCGACCTCCAAGAAGCAGGTCCAATGCCTGACGGGTGCATATTGCCGCCCTCAGTAGATTCATCTCGAGGTCGACCGACCGTTGTTTGTCATTTTTCAAGGCATTACGCAAGATGCATGACTTCACCTGGACCGAGGAGTGCAGGACCGCCTTCGAGGAGTTGAAGAACTTCCTCGCCTCTCCCCCGTTGCTCTCCAGGCTGGAGAAGGGGGAGGAGCTTCTGCTGTACCTGGCGGTTACACCGGGAGCTGTCAGCTCGGTTCTCGTCCGCGTAGACGAGGACAAATCTCAAAAGCTGGTATACTATACCAGCAAAATCTTCTGCGATGAAGAGATCAGGTATACTTGCTCTGAGAAACTCATTTTTGCACTAATAATGCCTGCTAAGTGCCTCAGACCCTACTTCCATGCACACCCGATAGTGGTCGTGACGGACCAGCCACTGAGGACCATCCTCACCCGACCTGAGACATCTGGGAGGTTGGCTAAGTGGTCCCTGCTGCTCAGCAAATTCGACATAGTGTACCGACCGAGGTCCTCACAGAAGGCCCAAGTCCTAGCCGACTTTGTGGTTGAGTGCACCGGGTTCGCCGAGGAGCCATAGCAGACAGCAACGGAGCCCGGGCTAGGAGAAGAGCCTTGGATCCTCCACGTGGATGGAGCGTCCAATTCTGGCGGGAGTGAAGCAGGCCTCATTCTAACTAACAGCGATGGGGTTGTGGCAGAATGCGCCCTCCACTTCAAGTTCTCCGCAACCAATAACCAGGCGGAGGCACTCATCGCGGGCCTAAGAGTCTCCCGCAAGCTGGGTATATAGGACTTGAAAATCTTCACCGACTCCCAGCTGGTTGCCGGACAAGTTTTCGGACAATACGAAGCAAGGGATGCCCAGATGATGAAATACCTAGAGCAGGTTCGCCCAAGCATGGCAGGCCTCTGATGCTACAGCATCTTCCATATCCCCCGAGGGAAAAATGCATGCGCGGATGCGCTGTTCAGGCTCGCGACCTTGCTGGACTCGTCGCTGGGACGCGCCTACATCGAGTACCTTGAAAGAGTCCCAGCTATGAGATCTCGGCAGGGGTGCATCAAGTCACCCTCGAGCCGAGTTTGATGGACAAGCACGTCCAGTACATCACCGACAGTGCCTTGCCCGAAGACCGTGCAGAAGCTACCCTCGTCAAGAAGAAGGCCTCCCGGTTTGTCCTGATGGAGGGCCATCTCTACTATCGATTTTACTCTTACCCACTCTTGATATGCCTCAGGCCCGCTAAGGCAACCTTCGTAATCCAAGAGATACATGAAGTCCTCTATGGGAACCATGTGGGAGGGAGAACAGTGGCTTACAAAGCTCTCCGCCAGGGATACTTTTGGGAGACCATGAGGGAGGATGCCGTCGACTTTGTTAAAAGGTGCGATAAGTGCCAGCGCTATGCAAATATATAGCTTTAGCTGGCAGCGCCGATCTCCCAACTCTCTGCCCCTTGGCCTTTTGCCCAGTGGGGAATGGACATCTTGGGACCATTTCCCCTAGCACCAGGGCAGCGAAAGTTCCTGCTGGTGGTGATCAACTACTTCACTAAGTGGGTCAAAGCAGAGCAGCTAGCCCGAATCATGGAAGCCAATGTCCGCCAGTTCTTCTGGAAGTCGATCATTTGCCACTTCGGGCTCCCCCGCTATATCATCACTGACAATGGGCAACAGTTCGACAATCGTGAGTTTGAAGGATTCTGTGCCAGCATGGCATCCAACACCGATTCACCTCAGTGGCTCATCCACAAATAAATAGAGAAGCCAAGGTGACCAACCGGACCATCCTCCAAGGACTCAGGACCAGGCTGGACCAAGCTAAGGGCAAGTGGGCGGAAGAACTCCTAAGCATCCTGTGGGCCTACCACACAACACCTAGGATAGTGACCAATGAGATGCCTTTTAGCCTTGTTTTCGGTGTCAAAGCGGTCATCTCGGTCGAGCTCGGCATGCCCATGTTGCTGGTGCAGCGGTATGATGAAGCACGGAACTCGGCACACCACCTGCTTAACCTGGACCTTCTTGAAGAAGCAAGGGACAAAGCCCGGCTACGAATGATGGCCTACCAGCAACGAATGATGTCCTACCGGCAACGAGTGGCACGGTATTACAACGCCCGCATCAGGCCAAAAGCTTTCAAGCCTAGAGACTTGGTGCTACGACGGGCAGAGGCATCTTAGCCCAAAGAGTGCGGCAAGCTTTCTCCGAACTGGGAAGGCCCCTACAAAAATAGCTGAAGCCCTCTCACAAGGGGCCTATTACCTTGAAGATCTCGGCGGTGTCAGGTTTTCTCGAATGTGGAATACCTACAACTTGCAAAAATACTATCAATAATGTAAGGTTTCCCAGAAATAACAATGACAATGGTTTTTTCCTTCCGTAGGTGTCTATCTGTCTTGCAGGAGAATTCCAACAATATCCCCGAGCCCAGCTCCAGGATGCCAACCCAAGATCGGAGCTCAGATCTCCGGTCAAGGGACCTTCGAGCCATGCCGCTCTCAACCTCAAGCACCCCCGTGCCCAGCTCCAGGATGCCAACCCAAGATCGGAGCTCAGATCTCCGGTCAAGGGACCTTCGAGCCATGCCGCTCTCAACCTCAAGCACCCCCGTGCCCAGCTCCAGGACGTCAAGGGATATTCGAGCCATGTAGCTCGCAATCATCAACATCCCCAAGCCCAGCTCCAGGATGCCGACCTAAGATCAGAGCTCAGATTTCAGTCAAGGGACCTTCGAGCCATACAGCTCACAATCATCAACGTCCCTGAGCCCAACTCCAAGATGTCGACCCAAGACCGGAGCTCAGATCTCCGGCCAAGGAACCTTCGAGCCAAGCCGCTCTTAATTTCAAACATCTCCGAGCCCAGCTCCGAGATGCCAAGGGATCTTGGAGCCAAGCAGCTCCTATCAACACCTCGAGCCTAGCTCTAAGGTGCCAAAGAGTTGAGCCAAGCCCTCAGGAAACCCTTGGACCCGAGCCTAGCTCCCCATCCAGGAAGGCCTCGAGCCTAGCTTCAAGGCAATCAAGTCTTGTGACCCTCTTCTCTGATCTCCCTACTCAAAAAGAAGAAGAGAGGGGAAGGAAAGAAAGAGAATGAGAGGGAAACATGACAAGAACCCTCTTCTCTGATCTCCCCGCTCATCAAAAAAATAAAAAAAAAAAAAAGAAAAAGAAGAAGAAGAAGAGAGGGGAAGGAAAGAAAGAGAGTGAGAGGGAAACACAACAATAAAGCTATCATCACTTAGCCCAAGACCGGAGCTTAGATCTCTGGCCAAGGAACCTTCGAGCCACGCAGCTCTCAGTCATCCATGTCCCAGAGCCCATCTCCAGGACACTGCCCCAAGACCGGAGCTCAGATCTCCGGCCAAGGGACCTTCGAGCCATGCAGCTCTCAGTCATCCACGTCCCCGAGCCCAGCTCCAGGATGCCGCCCCAAGACCAGAGCTCAGATCTCCGGCCAAGGGATCTTCGAGCCATGCAGCTCTCAGTCATCCACGTCCCCGAGCCCAGCTCCAGGATGCCACCCCAAGATCGGAGCTCAGATCTCTGGCCAAGGGACCTTCGAGCCACCTAGCTCTCAGCAACAACATTTTCGAGCCCAGCGGCTCTCAAGTGTCATGTCCTTGCAACCATCTTGCTGGTGCTGAAGTCTAATCACTCAACCCCAAGCAAGGTGAGGCCCTCTTCTCTGATCTCCCCACACACAAAAAAGAAGAAAATAAAAAGAAGGGGAGTGAAAGAAAGAGAGAAAGAAGGGAGGAGATAGGCAGATGTTGTGAATTGTGTCCCAAAGCCAATCGCCTAGGTTGTAGGCGATTGTGCTAAGTATTGTACTCATTTTATGAATTAAAAAAATATTATTTTTGGCAGCTCATCACATAATAAATTTCCCTGAAATGAACTATTTTCATGTGATGAAGTCCTTAGGACTACACTGACTTCGATACAGAGAGGATGTATCGAGTGGTCCTTAAACCCTGTTCACAACCAAAGGATATATTGTACTGGATGGTAATATATCAAGTATAGGTTGTTGTAGTTCACATCGTTTGGTTGTCCTCTTGACCAAATGAGTGTGGTGACACTGATGTGATCTGCAAATAAGATATGTGATATCTTATTGAATGTGACTCCGTGCAGTCCCTTTCTGCCAAAGGGATACTCACGATTGGATATGGGTATATGTGTCCCTCTGACCCGAGGTCATCACGGTAGCTTGCAAGCAACTCCCTGTGCTTTGGTGCCGGACTACCCGGATTTTTAATCCAGTGACGGAAGGTTTCTGGGTACAGGAAAGTACTTGTAGAGCAGTGATGGACCAAGATGGAATTGACCTGTCCAAATAGTTTGGATTGAATGTCTCGCAGTATCTCAATTTAGCAAATCCTCGGCCGGGGTAGACCTAGTGAAGAGTCACTGGGATTGCGAGGTTGAGACACATAGTCGACGACTCAGTCTGGGTTGGCAGCCCAATCTCAGTCGTCCTGAGCATTAGAGGTCAAAGGGATGAATTATACGGTAACCATATGCCAGAGGTTCGATAGTTTGCTCCCGCATCTTTGACCTATCCGGATGCTGGGACCCATTGCTAGAAGGTTTCCTGTGCTGGTACTAGAAATTGTTCTAGTGCTACCAATTAGGTTCGAACCTATGAGGTCACACGCCATAGAGGATAACTCTCTAATCCGGACATCGATTACGATTGGGAATCATCTCGGTTTTATGGTCACAGTATTTTTTAGCACACTTTCTCCTATCTTGCCCTTGTCTAAGTCAATCGAAAATTGTTTCGGGCTGACCAGCTCTATGCCAGGATTTTTCTGAATTAGTTTTGAACTAATTCGGAGTTCGTTTCGGCCTCCAATTGGTTGTGAACCAATTTTATTCCCTGAACCAGGTTCAATTGGATTGAACCGTTTGGTTCAATTGGATTGAACCAAAATGGGTTGGTTTAAATGGTTTGAACCAAATTAAGCAATGGACCGGTGTTTGTTTTATTCCATGGTTTTTCTCCCGTGACCGTTTACACGGTCATTTGTTTTTCCTGGAAGGCCAAACGACAGTAACTCCCAAGCTCGCATCCTTTCTTCTCCACCCGCTGGTTTTGAAGGCTTTAATCCCATGGATTAAAGGCTGATTAATTGGGTTAACTACAGCCGATGACCTCTTGGCCTCCCACCCTCTCCGTTGTCTTCTCCTTGCACCTTATATAAACACCAAGCCGTCCCTGTTTTCAAATGAGAGGTTTCACCATGAGTTGGGAAATTATCCACCGTGTGAGATCCAAGGGAAAGAAATAAAAAGATCTGGGCATTCCTCTTCTTTGAGAGGCTTAAGGAGAGACCTTTGGGGCTGGGTTTAGAGCTTTAGAAGGGAAGAAAATCCCATTGTTTGAAGTGCTCAAGTTCTGCCCAGTGCTGCAGAATTCTGTGACCATGAAGCCCTCTTCCGGCGGCTAGCACCATGCATGGAGGCGGATCTGAGAGCCCCGAGTATGTCTCCCCTCTACAGGGAGTACCATTCTACTCCTAGGAGCAAACCACATAGACCGGGATTGCCCCAGCTGCTCCGAAATGAAGGCCAAAGTTTGCTGCTCAGTTCTGCTACAGAAATCTGGCAGTAGACTTTGGTGATTTATTTTAATTTTTTGGCTAAGATTTGATTGTAGTTATTGGTGGCAAATCGAAGAAGACTTATCCAAGTTGCTGCTGCTCAAATTTGGGAGCAAACGGAGGTCCGGAAGGAGGTGTTCCGATGATGTTTTGCAAGCCAAAAATAGAGTTCCAAGGAGGAAGACGACTGGAATAACTTTATTCCAGTTATTCCAGTTATTCCAGGTTTATTCAAGAATTATTCCAGGCAGAATAAAAGGTATAGAAAATTATTTTTTAATCATGCATGGATAGATTAAATTGTTTAATATTTTATAAATATTTTATATGATTATACATGCCTAAATGCAACTAGATTTAGATTAGTTCCTGGCGGAGTAGATTTCCGCTGCTCGAATTTTAAAAATTATTTTAAAATCCAATCTGCTCCCGCAGATTTTTGCGTGCCTAGTGTAGGATCTTGTCAAACCACCTGCATAGTTTACTTTCATTGGTATCAAAGCCATGTTGAATTTGTAATCTAATCTAGTATGCATGCTTATAGATTAAAATTTGTTTAATCTTAAAAATGTATCAAGTTTTCTTTTTGGAACCTAGTTGAGACCTTCACCGTGACCGTGTGTCTTTGACACGATGCGGATCGTCTGTGTTGGCCTCTTCAAAAGGATCCTTAAAGAATATTAAAAATTAAAAATTATTTTAATTTGCAGATACATGATTTAGGCATGTTTTATAAAATATTTGTAAAATATTTTTTGATGCATGATTTGGTATGTAAAATTGTTTTACATAAAGACTTAATTAAAAAATGTTTTAATTAAGTGTTTGGTGGTGCGAGCACCAGACTCAGAAGAAGACTTCAGAGCTCCATCTGGATCTCTGATTAACCTTGCCCGAAGAATTAGGGTTTTTGGCTTGTAATAAGGGTTGACTTGATCAACTTAATTTTAGTTTGAGTCTGTATTACCTGCATTTTTATTTTGTTAAGTCATGTTGACTCAGTAGTGGACTAGGGCTTCAACCTGGGGGTGTTACATTTTCTCCCAAGGCCAAGCAAGTGGGCGCCACACTCCCAGCCACACTCCCAGCCATACGCCTGAGTCCAGGGGGCGCCACATCTCCATCCAGCAGGCTTTGGTCCCCACACCACAGATAGCAGCTCCCCTCTTTCATGTGCCAATTGAGGAGAAATCCACCAGGGGTCCACAAATCAAGGGGGCGGCCCAAGACTTCCCAAAAGAACCAAACTATGAAAAGGAAGAAATTCTCTTGGAGAGAAATTCAAGGAGGCGCCCATTACCTGCCAGAAATACTCAAAACAAAGTTAGAAGGAGCCATAACTTGGGGAGAAAGAAAAGGAGGTATCCAAAAAGGGTTGAGCCATGGAAGGAAGGAGATTTCTCTTGAAAAGCAAGGTTAGGAGGCACCCTAATCATTCCAACTAAAGCCAGATATAAAAGGCAACAAATTTTCTCTTAGAGGGCAAGTTTAAGAGGCGCCCAAACACTTCCAGATAAGGCCAAGCATAGAAGGAAAAAAATATTTTCTTGGAGGTCAAGACAAGGAGGCGCCACCCACTTTCCTTTTTGAAGCTTCAATCAACTTTGGAATTAATTGGCCGGCCATATGAGTAGGGATTGATATCCTAATTTGAAGATCCCCTCCTTTAGTCCCACATGGGAAGATGTAAAACCCTACTCTCTTGTAATGGCCTATAAATTAAACCCCCATGTAAGTTTGAAAAGAAACAGATGAATGAAACCAAATTTTTTTGTGAGCAAAACTTTGTGTTTTCTCTCTTCCGCACTTGCATCTAGGTGTTGAGCTCCGTGAGGGAGTAAATCCGGGTTCCCGAGGAACCTTGAGGAGGTGTGAGATCTCCAAAACCCAAACCCTAGGTTAGCCACTTCTACTCCATAACCCTAGCCGCCCACCATCCACTTCAATCCACCAAACCCTAGCCTATCCCACCTCCCACGGCCTCTCTCTCCAAGTCTAGGCCGACCACCAGCATCCAGCTCCAGTCCGGATACTTCAGATCCAAAGCTCTTTCCAGAGGGAGTCGAATCAGCCTTCAAGAGAATCCGGATCTCAGCGACATCAGCCTTCAAGTTCTTCGAACTGGTAAATCCTTCCCTGAGTCTCTGAATCCATCACTTGTTTTTCTTCTTCCCAGATCTTGAGTCCAGGAGAAGCCGACCAAACCACGAGATCAGTATTGGAGGATCCATTGCGAAGATAGCCGAATCCGAGGATCCAACAATCTGCTCGAGAGAGTTCTTCCACCCAAATTCTGTGAAGATCACTGTCTGGTTGGTAAACCATCTCTTCTCTTTATTTCTGTCCTGTTGAAAGTTCATAGCGAAACCCTAGGTCTGGGAGTTTCTCAATCCCCAGCGATCCGTAACTTCTGAACTACTCTGATAACTTAGCTTCTTCTAAATTGTGCTTTCAATCCTTACCTAGTTTCCATCAACTTAGTTTAACTTTACTTTGAGTCAAAGCCAATTTCTGAAATATATAAAAAAAAAAATAATAATCTTAATTTTACTTCCGCATACATTTTTTTGTTCTTTGTTCTACATCATTTTTGGTATCAGAGCTTTCATTCTGCATCATTTTTGGTATCAGAGCCCTGTCTAGGGTTTTTGTTTTGATTGCTTGTTTGAGTCTCTCTCTTTTTACTTTGTCTGCTCGAAGTAGACTCCCCAGGATGTCCGGTCCTAGGAACGAAGTGAGGTGCAAACCTCCTCTTCCCATTCCACGGGGTGTCCCTAGGGCGTGTAGGGGATCCGTTGGGTTATAACTTCGTAGCAGGAATTGTAAACGGGGAAGTGCTCTGTTTTCAGTCCATAATTACCCTGTTGCAGGAATTATTTCTCACTACAGGTAACTCCAAATTTGGTGATTTTTATTTTGATGAAACCAGTATAATTGAAACTATTTTGTATAATTGTCCTGTGATTTATTGGTTTCTATAGGATTTCTGAGAATTAAATTACTGCAACTCTATTTTTATGTTCTGCAATCCAATTATTTTTGAGTGTTCATCTCTTAATTCATCTTAAGGGCATTTGAGCATCTAAGATAAGGGGAGGAGTTGATAACCTCTCCTTAGCCCAAAACCACCACCCACTCATTCGAACCTAAGCCTTTAATCTAAAAATTGATTAGACCTAATTTGCCCTAGTGGGCTAGGGACATCAACAAGTCGGGTCAAGGCTAGTGTTGAGTCAGTTTATCTGGTTACTCTGTGTGTGCTTTGTACTCAGTGTCTAGAATGGTGGTTCAGGGATTCCATCCCGAAGGGCTTGTGTGCTGGTCCGTCTACCTGGCCAATCTCTGATTGGTGTCTAGGATTGGCATTTAGGGACCTAACACTCCCCTTACACCTGCCTGGCTGAGTCCTGAGTTACTACAGGCTAGCTTGCCACTCTGATTGGGCATCTAGTTTGGACTCTAGGTCTAGTGAGCCAGTAGTCGCTTTAGTCTAGTCACATTCTGTGTGCTTGCTTGCATCATCATGTCTGCCCGGAATGGAGTACCCTACCAACCTAGTCAAACCCAACCAGATTTAGAGGCCATGGTTAGAAATCTTACTGAGAGTATGAACAAACTGGGTCAGGATTTGACTGCTACTGTTACCCAGTGTAAAGAACAAGTTCATGAGAATTTTACCCAGCTTAGGGATCAAGTCCAAGTACTTGAGAAACGTAGACATCAAAATTGGATCCCTGATCCAAAATTTAATAGGCCCCAACCTCATCCATGCCAGGAGCCTAGGAGGACCTTATACCGTGATCCCGAGCATAACCTTAGGAAGCCTAACCATGATATCTATAGTGTGGATCGTGTCTATGAGAGGTCCTTACAATATTCTAGACCAGTCACTCAACAACCCAAGTCTTCTAGATCAAACCATTTAGATCCACACCCATGCCCAAGTAAGGTCTCTACTAGCTTGAAACCCAGTGTGACCCAGGTTCCTATATCGCAAGAATGTTTGTTTTGTGGAGAAAGAGGCCATAAATCTAGTCAGTGCCCATGCATAGGACTGGCTTTTGCACAGCTAAGTGGTAAGAATCCTAAGGATGACATTAATGAGGGAGAACCCAAGCCTACCAATGAGGAAGAAGGGTTAGGTATGACAAGCCCAGAATCAGTTGACCCGATTACCACTGACCCGAAACCCATTGAAGATGGCATCGAGGAAGTATATGATGCTGGCTTGAGTCTAGTTGATGAATATAAGGGGGAAGAACTTGAAGAATGTGACATCGATACTATTGGTTCCTTACCTGAGGAGACCTTGGAAAGCAACCAAGTGGTAGGACCTAGTTCAGAAATTCAAGAGATTTGTGAGAACAAGGTTCCTTTAGTCAAATACCCCCAGGAAGAACTCATCGTATTAGCCCGAGATATCAGTGCATATCCTCTAATGACAGTCATTCCCCAAGTACCAATTGAAGATCTTTGCACTGAACTGTTTAAGTTTGCCCACCCTATGGTAGATCCTCTCCTTAGGATGACTGAATCAAGCCTCTTACAATTGGACCTTGTCCCATGCCCAGCCACTAAGGTCTCTCTCGTAATCTCAGTTGAACATCCTTGTCTTGAGCAGATTGATTCACCCAGTCCTGTAGAAGTCCTCCTTATGGCCCCAGACCCCTTCCTTCACATGATTGACCTACCCTTCTATAGAGTATACCTTTCCGCACCCATAGGTCAAATTTCAAGTCTTGAGGTCATCATCCATAGGCCCTTCCATGAATCATTCTCTAATCAAGTTCTTGAGAAAGTGGATCATTATTTGCTTAGAGAACAAAGCTTAACTATTGCAATCACATGTCCTAGGCTACTTCCCGAACCATCTCTTGATCCATTCCTAGGAGTAGCAAACTTTTCCTTTCGTAAGGATGACCAGTCGACACTCATAGATCACCATTCAAACCTTCAGGTCACCACCTTTAGTCAACAGGTAATTCGAGACCCCACCTCATATCTCCTCCCTTTTTCTAGGACTTCCAATGCTTCTTATACCATCCAAGTATACTTTGTCGAGGTCTTTAGAGTGAACCACGTGTCAGAACCTATTAGGTTTGCCACCTACTTCTGGAAGACCTTATGGCACCTACTAGGCACCCATGATAAGTTTTCATGCTCTGCATACCATCCTCCGACCCAAGGTCAGACCTAGAGAGCCGTAGTTTGTTAGGTTTAGACCTAGGGTTCCTTTGGAATAAAGTCCATTCTTTAGGAATGCGTCGTCAGTCTAGTTTAGTTTTTCTTGACCCTTTACTAGGCTTTGGCTCAGATTTTGGTTTGATTGAGAGCACCAAGAATTGGGATTGTTTTTTGTCCAGGGCTGAAATTGCATACAATGAGTCGGTCAATAGGTCTACAGGTAAGAGTCCATTTGAAATTGTGCATGGATAGAAACCCCACACACCTCTTGACCTAGCTCCTTTACCAGTCCACACACGGGTCTCCGAGTCTGCCGAATTTTTTGCACAGCATATAAAAGACTTGCATAAAGAAATTCAAGCCAAAATAAATTTAAGTAATGAAACTTATAAGAAATTGGCTGATTCTCAAAGGCGAGTCAAAACTTTTGACGAAGGAGACTATGTAATGATTAGGTTAAGGCCTGAACGGTTTCTTCCTGGAACCGTTAGAAAGTTACATGCTAGGGGAGCTGGACCATTTAGAGTGGTGAAGAGAGTAGGATCCAATGCCTATGTGCTCGAGTTGCCTCCAGAACTAGGCATTATCTCCACTTTCAACATTACAGACCTAGTAGAGTATAGAGAGCCAGCTGTGATTCCCAGTGAGGCTTTCGAACCTAATCCTGCTCTTGAGAGTGAACCCAACCCTGTGTGTCCACCAACAAACTGGCCTGTGAGGAAAGAGCAGATTGAAAAGATCCTGGATGATCAGGTTATCTCTACTCGTAATCGAGGATACCAAAGATACCTGGTCCGCGGGCAAGGAAGGCCAGATTCTGATGACTCTTGGATCTCCCGAGAAGTATTACAAGAATTGGTCCCAGACCTCTTGGAGAGATACCAGAGCCAACCTGATCCATACTCGACAGGGTCGAGTTCCTCCCACCCTGGGAGAATTGGTGCGGGCACCAGACTCAGAAAAAGACTTCAGAGCTCCATTTGGATCTCTGATTAACCTTGCCCGAAGAATTAGGGTTTTTGGCTTGTAATAAGGGTTGACTTGATCAACTCAATTTTAGTTTGAGTCTGTATTACCTGCATTTTTATTTTGTTGAGTCATGTTGAATCAGTAGTGGACTAGGGCTTCAACCTGGGGGTGTTACATTTTCTCCCAAGGCCAAGCAAGTGGGCGCCACACTCCCAGCCACACTCCCAGCCATACGCCTGAGTCCAAGGGGTGCCACATCTCCATCCAGCAGGCTTTGGTCCCCACACCACAGATAGCAGCTCCCCTCTTTCATGTGCCAATTGAGGAGAAATCCACCAGGGGTCCACAAATCAAGGGGGCGGCCCAAGACTTCCCAAAAGAACCAAACTATGAAAGGGAAGAAATTCTCTTGGAGAGAAATTCAAGGAGGTGCCCATTACCTGCCAGAAATACTCAAAACAAAGTTAGAAGGAGCCATAACTTGGGGAGAAAGAAAAGGAGGTATCCAAAAAGGGTTGATCCATGGAAGGAAGGAGATTTCTCTTGAAAAGCAAGGTTAGGAGGCACCCTAATCATTCCAACTATGGTGCGGGCACCAGACTCAGAAGAAGACTTTAGAGCTCCATCTGGATCTCTGATTAACCTTGCCCGAAGAATTAGGGTTTTTGGTTTGTAATAAGAGTTGACTAGATCAACTCAATTTAGCTTGAGTCTACATTACCTGCATTTTATTTTGTTGAGTCATGTTGACTTAGTAGTGGACTAGGGTTTCAACCTGGGATGTTACATTTTCTCCCAAGACCAGGCAAGTGGACACCACACTCCCAGCCACACTCCCAGTCCAGGGGGTGCCATATCCACATCCAGCAGCCTTTGGTCCCCACTCCACAGATGGCAACTTCCTTCTTTCATGCACCAGATAAAGAGAAGTCCACCAAGAGAGCACAAATCAAGGGGGCGGCCAAGACTTTCCCAAGAAACTCCAAGCAAAGAAGGGAAGAAATTTCTCTTGGAAGAGAACATCAAGGGGCGCCCACTACCTGCCAAAAACAGTCAAAACAAAGATGGGAAGGACCTTGACTTAGGGAGGAAGAAAAGGAGGAGTCCAAAAGAGTTGATCTAGGGAAGGAAGAAAATTTTTCTTGAAAATCCAAGCAAGGTGGCGCCATCTACCTGCCATTTATAACCCAAATCCTAATTTTTTGGTATTTTGGCCGACCATATGTAAGGGATTTGCCCTAATTTGGAGATCCCCTCCTTTAGTCCCACATGGGAAGATGTGAAACCCTCCTCCCTTGTAAAGCTTTATAAATTAAACCCCTCTTGTAAGTTTAAAAAATCAGATGAATGAAAGAAATTTTTTTCTTGAGCAAACTTGTGTTTTCTCTTGTCCGGACTTGCTTCCAGGTGTTGAGCTCCGTGAGGGAGTAAATCCGGGTTCCCCTGGAACCTTGAGGAGGTGAGAGATCTCCAAAACCCCAAACCCTAGGTTAGCCACTCCACTCCCAAACCCTAGCCGCCATCACCCTTCTCTTTCCACCAAGCCCTAGTCTTTTCCTCTTCTCACGGCCACCATCTACAAGTCCAGGCCGACCACCAGCATCCAGCTCCAGTCCAAATACTGCGGATCTACAATAATTCTAAGAGGAAGTCAGATCGGCCTCCAGGAGAATTCGATTTCAACAACTTCGGCTTTCAAGTTCTTCAACCGGGTAAGATATTCTCTTGAGTTTCTGAATTCCTTCACTTGTTCCTCTTCTTTCCCAGATCTTGAGTCCAGGAGAAGCCAACCAAACCACGAGACCAGTATTGGAGGATCCATTGCGAAGATAGCCGACTCCGAGGATCCCACAATCTGCTCGAGAGAGTTCTTCCACCAAAATCCTGAGAAGATCACTGTCTGGTTAGTAAACCATCTCTTCTCTCTATTTCTGTTCTGTTGAAAGTTCAGAGCGAAACCCTAGGTCTGGGAGTTTCTCAACCCCCAGCGATCCATTACTTCTGAACTACTCTGATAATTTAGTTGCTTCTAAACTGTGCTTTCAATCCTTACCTAGTTTCCTTCAACGTAGTTTAGCTTTACTTTGAGACGAAGCCAATTTCTAAAATATATAAAAAAAAAAAAAGAATTAATCTTAATTTTACTTCCGCATACGCTTCTTTGTTCTTTGTTCTGCATCATTTTTGGTATCAGAGCCCTGTCTAGGGTTTCTGTTTGATTGCCTGTTTGAGTCCCTCTCTTTTTACTTTGTCTGCTCGAAGTAGACTCCCCAGGACATCCGATCCTAGGAACGAAGCGAGGTGCAAACCTCCTTTTCCCATTCCACGGGGTGTTCCTAGGGCGTGTAGGGGATCCGTTGGGTTACAACTTCGTAGCAGAAATTGTAAACGGGGAAGTGCTCTGTTTTCAGCCTGTAATTACCCTATTGCAGGAATTATTTCTCACTATAGGTAACTCTAAATTCAGTTATTTTTGTTTTGCTGAAACCAGTATAATTGAAACTAATTTTCATAATTTTCTCATGATTTATTGGTTTCCGTGCGATTTCTGAGAATTAAATTACTGCAACTCTGTTTTTGTGTTCTGCAATCCATTTATTTTTGAGTGTTCATCTCTTAATTCAACTTAAGGGCATTTGAGCATCTAAGATAAGGGGAGGAGTTGATAACCTCTCCTTAGCCCAAAACCACAACCCCTTCATTCGAACCTAAGCCTTTAATCTAAAATTGATTAGACCTAATTTACCCTAGTGGGCTAGGGACATCAATAAGTCGGGTCAAGGCTAGTGTTGAGTCAGTTTGTCTGGTTACTCTTTGTGTGCTTTGTACTCAGTGTCTAGAACGGTAGTTCAGGGATTCCATCCCGAAGGGCTTGTGTGCTGGTCCGCCTACCTGGCCAATCTCTGATTGGTGTCTAGGATTGGCATTCAGGGACCTAACACTCCCCTTACACCTGCCTGGCTGAGTCCTGAGTTACTACAGGCTAGCTTGCCACTCTGATTGGGCACCTAGTTTGGGCTCTAGGTCTAGTTAGCCCGTAGTCGTTCAGTTGAGTCTCATTTTGTGTGCCTGATTGCATCATGTCTACCCGGAATGGAGTACCCTACCAACCTGGTCAAACCCAACCTGATTTAGAGGCCATGGTTAAAGCTCTTACGGAGAGTATGAACAAATTAAGTCAGGATATGAATGAGAATTTTGCCCAGCTTAGGGATCGAGTCCAAGTACTTGAGGAACCTAGGCATCGGAATTGGACTCCTGACCCAGATTTTAATGTGCCTCAACCTCACCCACACCAAGAGCCTAGAAGACCTTTATACCGAGATCCTGAACCTAATCATAGGAGGCCTGACCCAGAACCCGAGGATAGAGATGATAGGTTCATTCGGAACATCAAGTTAGATGCACCCACTTTTGATGGTAGCCTAAATCCTAAGGTGTATTCTGATTGGGAGGGTGAGATGGACCAGTACTTTGAGTGGTATGCTATGTCTGAGGAGAGGAAATTCAAGTTTGCCAAAATGAAATTAATCCGTCAAGCTAGGTTATACTGGGGGAACATTGAGCTGACCACTAGAAGACGAAATGTAGAGCCCATAACCACTTGGCAGGGTATGAAAGAGAAACTTAGAGACAAGTACCTGAAAGGAAAAGAATGTGGTTGCAGGTGCCTACGCTAAGCATGCAACAGCACAGGGAATAGGTAAGTATTTTAAAACATTTTTAAAATAAGTGCGGAAAAAACCTATTCCGCACAGGATCTAGCATATGCAAAATGCATGTATTGGCATGATACAGGACATAATATTTATAAACATTTTAATAAATCTAGATCTATACATGCACCGAAATTAAAACCCAAAAACATATCTTATTCCCAGCTGGAATAAGTCTGGGATAAACCTGGAATAGACTGGAATAACTGGAATAAAGTTATTCCAGTCGTCTTCCACCTTGGGCTGAAAACAGGGCTTCCGAAAAGTCCCCGGAACGCCGCCTTCCGGACCTCCGATCGCTCCCAAATTTGAGCTGTATATTCTTAAGGAAGTCCTCTTCGATTTGGCACTGGTTTCTGCAAGAAAAACTAAGCCAATAAATCGTAAAAAATCGCCGAAGTCTGCTGCACGAAAATGGCAGCAGAACGGAATAGCTGTCTTCGTCGTTGGATTTCGAGCAACTGGAGCGATCCCGGCTCGCGTGGTTTGCTCCGAGGAGTAGAGTGGTACTCTCTATAGAGGGGAGACATGCCCGGGACTCTCGGATCCGCCTCCACGCACGGTGCTAGCCGCCGGAAGAGGGGTTCACGGTCACAGAATTCTGCAGCAGAACTGGGCAGAATTTGCACTTGAAACAATGGGGTTTTCTCTCCCTCTAAGGCTCCTAAACCCAGCCCAAAACCCTCTCCTTAAGCCTCTCAAGGAAGAGAAATCCCCAGATCTATTTCTTGCTTTCCTTTGGATCTCACACGGTGGATAATTGAACTCACGGTTGAAACTTCATTCCATGTTGAAAACTTCACCACAAAACAACAGGAGATGGCAAGGGGTTAAAATAGATTGCTGGGAGGGAGAGGGAGGTGGAGCGACGTGAGGTGGAGAGGCTTCATCGGTTAACTCAATTAAATGCCATAAACAAGGGATTAAGGCCTTTAACCAAAGGGGAGGGAGAAGAGGAAAATGCCTGGGAGTGCAATGGCCTTTCAAACGTTTGGAAAAAATTTCCATTCGTTTGGCCTTCCTTTCCGAATACCGTGTAAAACGGTCCAAGGTGGAAAAGAAATCAAGGTGGAAACAGGTTCAACCAAAAACCGGTCCAATCTCTTTAAACCAAACGGTTCAATCGAATTGAACCTGGTTCAAGAAATAAAATTGGTTCACAACCAATTGGAGGCCGAAACGAACTCCGAATCAGTTCAAAACTGATTCAGAAAAATCCTGGCGCAGCGCTGGTCAACCCGGAACAATTTTCGGTTGACACAAACGAGGGCAAGATGGGGAAAAGAGTGCTCAAAAATACTGTGACCATAAAACCGAAACGATTCCTAATCGTAATCAGTATCCGGATCAGAGAGTTATCCTCTATGGCGTGTGACCTCATAGGTTCGAACCTAAACGGTAGCACTAGAACAATTTCTAGTACCAGCATAGGAAACCATCTAGCAATGGGTCCCGGCGTCCGGATAGGTCGAAGATGCGGGAGCAAACAATCGAACCTCTAGCATATGGTTACCGTATAATTCATCCCTTTGACCTCAAATGCTCAGGACGACTGAGATTTGGGCTGCCAACCCAGACTGAGTCAGTCGACTACGTGTCTCAACCTCGCAAGCCTAGTGACTCTTCACTAGGGCTACCCCGGCCGAGGATTTGCTAAATTGAGATACTGCGAGACATTCAATCCAAACTGTTTGGACAGGTCAATTCCATCTTGGTCCATCACTGCTCCACAAGTACTTGCCTGTACCCAGAAACCTTCCGTCACCGGATTAAAAATCCAGGTAGTCCGGCACCAAAGCACAGGGAGTTGCTTGCAAGCTACCGCGATGACCTCAGGTCAGAGGGACACTTATACCCATATTCAATCGTGAGTATCCCTTTGGCAGAAAGGGACTGCACGGAGTCACGTTCAATGAGATATCACATATATCCCACCTGTAGATCACATCAGTGTCACCACACTCATTTGGTCAAGAGGACAACCAAACGATGTGAACTACAACAACCTATACTTGATATATTGCCGTCCAGTACAATATATCCTTTGGTTGTGAACCGGGTTTAAGGACCACTCGATACATCCTCTCTGTATCGAAGTCAGTGTAGTCCTAAGGACTTCATCACATAGGAAAGAGTTCATTTCAGGGAAATTCAATACGTGATGAGCTGCCAAAATTATATTTTATTAATTCATTGAAAAAGTATAATACTTAGCACAACCGCCTACAACCCAGGCGATTGGCTTTGGGACACAATTCCCAACAACTCCCACTTGTACTAAAGCCAATCAGAAGAGTATCTAATACCCATTTCCCATTTACAATAGTCAAACTCTTTTATTCCGAGGGCTTTAGTGAAGGGGTCGGCCAGATTTTCTTTTCCATCGATCTTCAGAAGATTGATGTCGCCTCGTTCCACGATCTCTCGTACGAGGTGGTAGCGCCGCAGGATGTGCTTGGTGCGGTGATGAGCTTTTGGCTCCTTAGCTTGAGCAATGGCTCCAGTGCTGTCACAGTACACCGGAACAGGACCATCTAGGGAAGGTGCCAGCCCTAGCTCTCCAAGGAACTTTCGCAACCACACAGCTTCCTTTGCTGCATCTGATGCTGCAATATATTCTGCTTCGCATACCGAGTCTGCAACAGTTGCCTGCTTGGAACTTTTCCAGCAGACCGCTCCTCCGTTCAGGGTAAATACAAACCCTGACACACTCTTGCTATCATCTCTATCTGACTGGAAACTGGAGTCAGTGTACCCCATAAGTTTCAAGTCAGGTTCTCCATAAATCAGCCATTGATCTTTAGTGTTTCTCAAATACTTGAGGATGGACTTAACCACCTTCCAATGTGCCTCACCTGGGTCAGACTGGTATCTACTCACTACTCCTTGTGAGTATGCCACATCTGGTCTAGTACAAGTCATAGCATACATGATAGAGCCTACTGCAGAAGCATAAGGTACTCTACTCATGCGCTCTCTTTCCTCAGGAGTTGTCGCACAATCCCTTTTGGAAAGAGTAATTCCAGAACCTATCGAATATCGCCTTTCTTGGAATTTTCCATGCTGAACCGTTTCAGCACGGTATCTATGTACATAGACTGGGACAGTCCCAAAAGCTTCTTGGATCTATCTCTATAGATCTTCATACCTAGTATGTAAGAAGCTTCACCCAAGTCCTTCATGGAGAACTGAGATGATAACCAGACCTTTATTCCTTGTAATGCTGCGACGTCATTCCCGATTAAGAGAATGTCGTCAACATACAGTACTAGGAATACAATCACAGAACCATTGACCCATTTATAGATGCACGGTTCTTCTCCGTTCTTAACGAAGCCGTACGATTTGATACACCTATCAAACCGTAAGTTCTAACTTCGAGATGCTTGCTTGAGTCCATAGATGGACTTCTGCAATTTACATACTTTTGATTCATCTGTGGATGTGAACCCTTCAGGCTGTATCATATACACCTCTTCTTCCAGCTCCCCATTTAGGAAAGTGGTTCGGACATCCATCTGCCAGATCTCGTAATCAAAATATGCTGCCAAAGCAAGCATGATCCGAATAGACTTGAGCATTGCCACAAGGGAAAATGTCTCGTCATAATCGATACCATATCGTTGACGATACCCCTTGGCAACCAGACGGGCTTTATAGGTCTCTACCTTCCCATCTGCGTCCCTTTTTCTCTTGAAGATCCATTTACACCCGATGGGTTTTATTCCTTCAGGCGGATCAACCAATGTCCAAACATTGTTGATTTCCATGGACTCCATTTCGGATCGCATGGCTCCAAGCCATGCCTCAGAGTCAGATCTCTGAAGTGCATCCATATAGGTGATCGGATCCTCATTGTTCTCATCGAGCTCAATGGGATCTCCGTCTCGGACCAAGAAACCGTAGTATCTGTCCGGCTGACACGGTATTCTACCGGATCTCCTAATGGGTTCTGGGTGTGATTCAATCACAGCCGGTTCTACGATGTCCTTAGAGTGTGTAGGTTCTTCTATTGGCTGAACTTCATCAAGTTCAATCTTAGAGGCTATAGTTCCTTCTCCAAGGAACTCCTTTTCCAAAAAGATAGCTCTAAGAGCAACGAACACCTTTTGTTCATTCTCCAAATAGAAGAAATACCCTTTGGTTTCCTTAGGATAACCAACAAATAAACACCGATCAGACCTAGGACCAAGTTTGTCTGAGTCTAAACGCTTTACGTAAGCCGGACAACCCCAGACCCGAAGGTGTGAGATTGATGGTTTACGTCCATTCCACATCTCATACGGAGTGGAGACAACAGATTTACTTGGAACATTATTTAATAAGTAACAGGCTGTCTGAAGCGCATATCCCCAAAAGGATAGCAGCAAAGTTGCAAAGCCCATCATGGATCGAACCATGTCCAACAAGGTTCGATTCCTCCTTTCGGACACACCATTCAACTGTGGTGTTCCTGGAGGAGTCCACTGAGAGAGAATTCCATTCTCCTCAAGATATGTCAAAAAAGCACCAGATAAGTATTTGCCACCTCGATCAGATCGAAGGGTTTTAATACTTTTTCCAGTTTGCTTTTCTACTTCATTACGGTATCGTTTGAACATTTCAAACGACTAAGACTTATGTCTAATTAAAAAGACATAACCGAACCTTGAAAAGTCATCTGTAAAAGTAATGAAATATTTGTATTCTCTTATAGCACTTACTGTCATCGGTCCACATACATCAGTATGTATTAGAATTAGAAGTTCTGTAGCTCGTTCACCTTTTCCAGTAAAAGGTGACTTGGTCATTTTACCAAGTAAACAGGATTCACAAGTAGGCAGTGATTCAGAATCACTGACCTCGAGAAGTCAATCTCCTCGCATCTTGTTTATCCTATTTTGGTTAATATGACCTAGCCTACAGTGCCAAAGATACAAATCGTTGACATTATCTAACCTTGGACGTTTGCTAGAAGTGTACATTACACTAACAGGCCTTGATAGTACGTATATGCCATTGTTTAATCTAGCTTTCATTATAACAGAGTTATTCAAAATAACATTGCAAAAATCTTCTTTCATTGATAGTTCAAAACCACAACTGGCCAAAAGGCCTACAGAGATTATGCACATAATGAAACTAGGACAATAGTGACAGTCGACTAGTTCGACAGTACAAGACTCAAAGACAAGACGCAGGACTCCAACCGCCAGTACTGGAACACGATTTCCATTCCCGACGCTCAGAAATTGTTCTCCATCTTCAAATCTTCTGCTAACTTGAAGTCCCTGTAACGAATTACAAACATGAATTGGACTACCAGTATCCAATACCCAGTTAGCAGTATCAACAATTGAGTAATTACAAGGTCTTATCATATAAATACCTTGTTCAGCAGACTTCTGCTTTCTCGGCCTGTTCGGATCAAGGGATGCTATATAAAGAGGACAGTTCCTCTTCCAGTGTCCCTTCTTCTTGCAGTGGAAGCACTCTACAGAAGACTGATCAGCCTTAAACTTCCTGGTCTGACTCGAGCCAGGAGCATTATGCACCTTCTTTCCCTTTTTATTTATTTTCTTCTTCCCTTTCTTAAAGGGACGACGACCTCTACTACCTCCCACTAAATTCACCACCCCCTTATTCAGATGGTGGTCTTTCTCGAAAGTCTGTAGCAACCCCAAAAGACCATGGTAGTTGACTGCAGGCTTGTTCATTCTATAATGATCAAGAAAGTCAAGATAGGAGGAGGGAAGAGAATTCAGGATCGCATCCTTGCCGAGCTGCTCGTGCAAGGGGCATCCGAGTTTTCCCAGTTTTTCAATCAACTCGATCATGTACAATACATGATCAGTGACTGAACCGCCATTCGGCATCTTGGAGTTGTAGATGGCACAAGACACTTTGTACCGTTCTACATCATCCAGGGTGCCGAAGGATTCCTTCAACTTCTGAAGGATTTCATCAGGTTGGGCCTCCTCGAATTTGCGAGTGAACTCGTCGTTCATCGCCGCTAGCATAATGCAACGGACAGTAGTCCGATCAGAGACCCACTTCAAATAAGCATCTCTGACCGCACTCCGTGCATTAGCGGGAGGGATTTCAGGTGCCGGATCCATTATCACATACAGGATCCGTTCGTGCTCCAAAACTATTCTCAACTTTCGATACCAACTATCGAAGTTGTGACCCTTTAACTTCTCGTTATCGAGAAGTGACCGGAGCAACAAGTTTGAAGACATCTGAAAAGAAAACAAGACCAATTTAGTTTATGAATTAATAACTTAACCAAAAGACTTGGACTTTAGTCTAAAGGTTTCTCCCACTAATTTTTCAGATTGGTAGCCTCTGACTCCAATCCGTGAAAACAACATTTTTCAAGTGGGTACTGAAATCCAATAGGCCACGCATGAGCCCGACTATGGCCGGCTCACCCATACGAGCCTAAAGGTAGGTTCGTAAACCAATTGTTTCCCTAAACAATTTTCAGTATTTTATTTTGCCCCAGAGAACACCCCAATCGGCCTAGGGGCCTCCTATTGCGGGTCTCTGGTTAGGTCCAACCATTAAAATGACTAATCCAATGCTTCCAGCTAACTAAAGACCAAGCCCGACTATGGCCGGCCCACCTGGTCCCGTTAAGGAGGTTGCACTGAACCATCATCGATCAGATAGAAATTCCAGTTGCCGGATGTACACCCGTTCTATGGAACTGCCGATGCACACCAAGCTAGTGGACACATTTCTATCCAACTTAATGGGAGGTTAAGACACTGTCAATTCCTTGACTTAGTCTTTTTAAGAACCTAATAATTTTTAGAGGATTTTTTTTTTTTTTTTTTTTTTTTGTGATAGAAGAAAAAGGTAAGGACATGGATCATCCTCCCACTGAATCAATCAGATTCCAGGAGGGTTGAATTAAATCAACAATTGATCCATGGGCACCTATTGATCAGTCAGACCGATCAACCTGGGTGACATGGGTTAACTCGAGTCATTGAGCTTTTCCAATCAGTTCTGGTCGACTCGACTAGCCAGGTAGGTGAGATCATGGGTGAGTATCCGCCATTAACCATCTTTCCTAGACACCAACTAAGTTGGCCAGGAAAGAGGTAGCCTCATACAACCATGATCACAATTGCCAAACCTACCTCGACACCAGTCGGTTTACCAGACTCGATCAGACTAGCCTAAAGACTCGGGCGTCCACTAAGCCACTAATTGGATCCATTTTAGATGAACGGATCAACTAATCTAACTATTAGATAGTTCTAAAGAAGGACCTTAAACAACTTTTGTTTAATCTTCTTTTAATTCGGTTCAACTAAACTTAGGTCTAACCCAGTGATGGACCCAACTAATCAGCTAACCCAATTAACCCAATTTTGGCTTATGCAAATTTTATTAGATTTCATAAACCTAAATTTTTTTTTTTTTTATTAAGCCAAATACTTAATTAAAACATTTTTAATTAAGTCTCTATGTAAAACAATTTTACATCTTAAATTATGCATCATATCTAGATTTATACTTTTATAAATATTATATGACCCAAATGACAAAATTATAAATCATGCCAAATTTATAATTTTAATTTCTTTTTGATTTCCTTAAAGGATCCTTCTGAAGAGGCCAACACAGACGAACCGCATCGTGTCAAAGACACACGGCCATGGTGAAGGTCTCAACTAGGTTCCTAAAAGTACTCTCTAATCCCAAGATTAAACAATTTAATCTACTATACATGCATCAAGATATGTTACTCTACAACCTAGCTCTGATACCACTGAAAGGAAAAGAATGTGGTTGCAGGTGCCTACGCTAAGCATGCAACAGCACAGGGAATAGGTAAGTATTTTAAAACATTTTTAAAATAAGTGCGGAAAAAACCTATTCCGCACAGGATCTAGCATATGCAAAATGCATGTATTGGCATGATACAGGACATAATATTTATAAACATTTTAATAAATCTAGATCTATACATGCACCGAAATTAAAACCCAAAAACATACCTTATTCCCAGCTGGAATAAGTCTGGGATAAACCTGGAATAGACTGGAATAACTGGAATAAAGTTATTCCAGTCGTCTTCCACCTTGGGCTGAAAACAGGGCTTCCGAAAAGTCCCCGGAACGCCACCTTCCGGACCTCCGATCGCTCCCAAATTTGAGCTGTATATTCTTAAGGAAGTCCTCTTCGATTTGGCACTAGTTTCTGCAAGAAAAACTAAGCCAATAAATCGTAAAAAATCGCCGAAGTCTGCTGCACGAAAATGGCAGCAGAACGGAGTAGCTGTCTTCGTCGTTGGATTTCGGGCAACTGGAGCGATCCCGGCTCGCGTGGTTTGCTCCGAGGAGTAGAGTGGTACTCCCTCTAGAGGGGAGACATGCCCGGGACTCTCGGATCCGCCTCCACGCACGGTGCTAGCCGCCGGAAGAGGGGTTCACGGTCACAGAATTCTGCAGCAGAACTGTGCAGAATTTGAGCTTGAAACAATGGGGTTTTCTCTCCCTCTAAGGCTCCTAAACCCAGCCCAAAACCCTCTCCTTAAGCCTCTCAAGGAAGAGGAATCCCCAGATCTATTTCTTGCTTTCCTTTGGATCTCACACGGTGGATAATTGAACTCACGGTTGAAACTTCATTCCACGTTGAAAACTTCACCACAAAACAACAGGAGATGGCAAGGGGTTAAAATAGGTTGCTGGGAGGGAGAGGGAGGTGGAGCGACGTGAGGTGGAGAGGCTTCATCGGTTAATTCAATTAAATGCCATAAACAAGGGATTAAGGCCTTTAACCAAAGGGGAGGGAGAAGAGGAAAACGCCTGGGAGTGCAATGGCCTTTCAAACGTTTGGAAAAAATTTCCATTCGTTTGGCCTTCCTTTCCGAATACCGTGTAAAACGGTCCAAGGTGGAAAAGAAATCAAGGTGGAAACCGGTTCAACCAAAAACCAGTCCAATCCCTTTAAACCAAACGGTTCAATCGAATTGAACCTGGTTCAAGAAATAAAATTGGTTCACAACCAATTGGAGGCCGAAACGAACTCCGAATCAGTTCAAAACTGATTCAGAAAAATCCTGGCACAGCGCTGGTCAACCCGGAACAATTTTCGGTTGACACAAACGAGGGCAAGACGGGGAAAAGAGTGCTAAAAAATACTGTGACCATAAAACCGAAACGATTCCTAATCGTAATCAGTATCCGGATCAGAGAGTTATCCTCTATGGTGTGTGACCTCATAGGTTCGAACCTAAACGGTAGCACTAGAACAATTTCTAGTACCAGCATAGGAAACCATCTAGCAATGGGTCCCGGCGTCCGGATAGGTCGAAGATGCTGGAGCAAACAATCGAACCTCTAGCATATGGTTACCGTATAATTCATCCCTTTGACCTCAAATGCTCAGGACGACTGAGATTTGGGCTGCCAACCCAGACTGAGTCAGTCGACTACGTGTCTCAACCTCGCAAGCCTAGTGACTCTTCACTAGGGCTACCCCGGCCGAGGATTTGCTAAATTGAGATACTGCGAGACATTCAATCCAAACTGTTTGGACAGGTCAATTCCATCTTGGTCCATCACTGCTCCACAAGTACTTGCCTGTACCCAGAAACCTTCCGTCACCGGATTAAAAATCCAGGTAGTCCGGTACCAAAGCACAGGGAGTTGCTTGCAAGCTACCGCGATGACCTCAGGTCAGAGGGACACTTATACCCATATTCAATCGTGAGTATCCCTTTGGCAGAAAGGGACTGCACGGAGTCACGTTCAATGAGATACCACATATATCCCACCTGTAGATCACATCAGTGTCACCACACTCATTTGGTCAAGAGGACAACCAAACGATGTGAACTACAACAACCTATACTTGATATATTGCCGTCCAGTACAATATATCCTTTGGTTGTGAACCGGGTTTAAGGACCACTCGATACATCCTCTCTGTATCGAAGTCAGTGTAGTCCTAAGGACTTCATCACATAGGAAAGAGTTCATTTCAAGGAAATTCAATACGTGATGAGCTGCCAAAAATTATATTTTATTAATTCATTGAAAAAGTACAATACTTAGCACAATCGCCTACAACCCAGGCGATTGGCTTTGGGACACAATTCCCAACAGTACCTACCCATTTCATACCAGCAAAATCTGTTGGACCAATGGCAGACTTTGAAACAAGGGAACCGATCTGTTTCAGACTACATAACCACCTTTGATGAATACCTAATGAGATGTGATGTGAGTGAAGCCCATGAAGTCACCTTGTCTAGATTTAGGGCTGGGCTTAGGGAAGATATTAAGAGAGAGTTATTTCTGAGAGAGGTTACTGACCTAGACCAAGCCTATCAGATTGGACTGAACATTGAGAAGTTTCAGAGAGGACCCATGCCTTCTAGGATTAGTGCCCCAATCCCAAGAAATGGACCTAGCCAGGTTACCCCTAGCAAGCCTAATCAGGGTATCCCCACCCCTAGACCCATGGACAAAGGTAAGGCACCTGAAACCCAGAGAACCCCTAGTATCGTCTGTTTTAAGTGCCAGAAGCCCGGTCATATCTCCACTCAGTGCACAGCCATAGCATGTTTTAAGTGTCATAAGGTAGGTCATGTTTCTAGCCAGTGCCCTCGTAGATCCCTATATATAGAAGAGGAAGGGGAAGAGAGTTCCGAGCCTAATGAGGAGTTTGAGGAAGAAGTTTATGATGCCGGAATGAATTTGGTTGATGAGTATGAAGGAGAGGAAGAATCCACTGAATCAGACCACTTAGGGGTTGTAAGATGCATCCTGTCCCAGACTAAAGTTCAGGAAGATTGGCATAGGACCAACATCCTACAGACTTTTCTTAAACTAGGGGATAAGGTTTGTAAAATCATCATAGATAGTGGGAGCTGTGTGAATGCCATTTCTACTAGCACTGTCAAAATGTTAGGCTTAACCCCAGTCCCCCACCCCAACCCCTATAAGGTTTCTTGGGTAGACTCTACCTCTATACCCATCCAGTCTAGATGTCAGGTCCAAATCCAAATGCAATCCTATCAAGAAAAGATTTGGTGTGATGTCTTGCCCATGGGGGTGAGCAGTATAATTCTTGGAAGACCTTGGTTGTATGATCATGATGCCACCCTCTTAGAAAAATCCAACACCTGTGTCTTTAGTTTCAATGGGAAGAAAATCACAATCCATTCAGTCCCTCCTAAGGACAAGGTAGCTAAAGGAACTAGTAAGGTCAGAGAAATGAAGACTGGAGTGAACCTAATTAGTGCCAAGGATCTAGAACAAGAAATTCATAGTGGTTCACCTATTTGGATGTTGACTGCTAAGGAACTTAGGACTCCTACACCCTCAGAACCTCCTTAGGAAGTTAAGCCTTTATTAGAAGAATTTGAGGATGTTTTTCCCGAGGATCTTCCAGACCACCTTCCACCTCTTAGGGATATTCAGCATTCCATAGATTTAGTCCCAGGAGCTACTTTACCCAACTTGCCCCATTATAGGATGAATCCATCGGAGCATAAAGAACTGCAGAAGCAGGTTGGCGAATTGTTGAGGAAGGGGTTCATTAGAGAGAGTCTTAGCCCTTGTGCAGTCCCTGCACTTCTAACCCCGAAGAAGGATGGCACGTGGAGGATGTGTGTTGACAGTCGTGCCATCAATAAAATCACAATCAAATATAGGTTCCCCATCCCTAGACTAAATGACATGCTTGATATGATGGCCGGTGCCATGGTTTTTTCTAAAATTAATCTCAAGAGCGGCTATCATCAGGTTAGGATTAGACCAGGGGATGAGTGGAAAACAGCCTTCAAAACTAAGGATGGTCTCTATGAATGGGTTGTTATGCCTTTTGGGTTGTCCAATGCCCCTAGTACTTTCATGAGGATTATGACCCAGGTACTTAGAGCTTTCATAGGGAAGTTTGTAGTGGTCTATTTTGATGACATCCTGATCTATAGTAAGACCCCTGCAGATCACCTAGGCCACCTTAGACAAGTCTGTCAAGTTTTGAGGAATGATAGTCTCTACGGTAATCTCAAAAAGTGTGAATTTATGACTAGTAGAATTATCTTCCTTGGATTTGTTGTAACCCCTAACGGCGTGGCTGCCGACCCTGAAAAGATTAGGTCCATAGTAGAATGGCTAGAGCCGACCAGTGTGCATGAAGTCAGAAGTTTCCATGGCTTGGCTACCTTCTATAGACGATTCATCAAGGGGTTTAGTACCATAGTTGCTCCTATCACAGACTGCATCAGGAAGGGAGAATTTCAGTGGACCAAAGCAGCCCATAAAGCCTTCCTAGATCTTAAGGATAGGATGACCCAGGCACCCATTTTGAGACTACCAGACTTTTCAAAGGTATTTGAGGTTGCCTGTGATGCTTCAGGAGTAGGTATAGGTGGAGTCCTAAGCCAAGAGAACCATCCCGTAGCATTCTTTAGTGAAAAACTTAATGATGCTAAGCTTAGGTATTCTACCTATGATAAGGAATTTTATGCGGTAGTGCAAGCTTTGCGTTACTGGAGACATTATTTACTACCACAAGAATTTGTGCTGTTTTCGGACCATGAGGCTCTTAGATTCTTGAATTCTCAGAAGAAGCTTAACCCTAGGCATGCTAAGTGGGTAGAGTATATCCAGTCCTATACTTTTGTTTTGAAGCATAAGGCTGGGTCTGAAAATAAGGTAGCTGATGCCCTTAGTCGTCGATCTTTGTTGTTGAATTCTGTTAGGGCTGAAGTCATAGGGTTTGAGCAAATCAAAGAAGAATATGAGTCGTGTCCAGATTTCAAGACTGTGTACCAGGATCTAACTCAAGGACCATCTAGTGAACATAAGGATTATTCCCTTTTAGATGGCTTTCTGTTCTTTAAGAATAGGCTTTGCATCCCTAGAACCTCTCTTAGGGAATTCTTGATTTGGGAAACTCATGCGGGAGGTTTAGCTGGCCATTTTGGAAAAGACAAGACCACCCTGGCTATTGAAGACCATTTTTTCTGGCCTAGCTTAAAAAGAGATGTAGCACACATTGTGGCTAGGTGTTGGACCTGCGCTGTTGCCAAACAGCGAAAACAGAACACCGGCCTTTATACCAGACTCCCTGTCCCAGACCGTCCTTGGCAAGATGTGAGCATGGACTTTGTGTTAGGTTTGCCTAAGACCCAGAGGAGGCATGACTCTATCTGTGTTGTAGTAGACCGATTTTCCAAGATGGCCCATTTCTTGCCTTGTTCCCAAACATTTGATGCGTCTAAGGTAGCCACCCTGTTCTTTAATGAGATAGTTCGACTCCATGGCCTACCCAAGACCTTGTTTCTGATAGGGATGTTCGGTTCACCAGCTATTTCTGGAAAACCCTTTGGCATAAGTTAGGGACGAAACTTAAGTTTTCAACTGCCTATCATCCCCAGACTGACGGCCAAATCGAAGTAGTGAACCGTAGTTTAGGCAATCTGCTAAGGTGTCTTGTTGGTGAAAACATTAGGAACTGGGATTTGTACTTACCTAGAGCTGAATTTGCATATAATGACTCGGTCAATAGGTCTACGGGTAAGAGTCCATTTAAAATTGTGCATGGTTACAAACCCCACACACCTCTTGACCTAGCTCCTTTACCAGTCCACACACGGGTCTCCGAGTCTGCCGAAGTTTTTGCACAGCATATAAAAGACTTGCATAAAGAAATTCAAGCCAAAATAAATTTAAGTAACGAAACTTATAAGAAATTGGCTGATTCTCAAAGGCGAGTCAAAACTTTTGACGAAGGAGACTATGTAATGATTAGGTTAAGGCCTGAACGGTTTCCTCCTAGAACCGTTAGAAAGTTACATGCTAGGGGAGCTAGACCATTTAGAGTGGTAAAGAGAGTAGGATCCAATGCCTATGTGCTCGAGTTGCCTCCAGAACTAGGCATTAGCTCCACTTTCAACATTACAGACCTAGTAGAGTATAGGGAGCCAGCTGTGATTCCCAGTGAGGCTTTTGAACCTAATCCTGCTCTTGAGAGTGAACCTGACCCTGTGTGTCCACCAACAAATTGGCCTGTGAGGAAAGAGCAGATTGAAAAGATCTTGGATGATCAGGTTATCTCTACTCGTAATCGAGGATACCAAAGATACCTGGTCCGCTGGCTAGGAAGGCTAGATTCTGATGACTCTTGGATCTCCCGAGAAGAGTTACAAGAGCTGGACCCAGACCTCTTGGAGAGATACCAGAGCCAACTTGATCCATACTCGACAGGGTCGAGTTCCTCCCACCCTGGGAGAATTGGTGCGGGCACCAGACTCAGAAGAAGACTTCAGAGCTCCATCTGGATCTCTGATTAACCTTGCCCGAAGAATTAGGGTTTTTGGTTTGTAATAAGAGTTGACTAGATCAACTCAATTTAGCTTGAGTCTACATTACCTGTATTTTATTTTGTTGAGTCATGTTGACTCAGTAGTGGACTAGGGTTTCAACCTGGGATGTTACATTTTCTCCCAAGACCAGGCAAGTGGACACCACACTCCCAACCACCCTCCCAGTCCAGGGGGCGCCATATCCACATCCAGCAGCCTTTGGTCCCCACTCCACAGATGGCAACTTCCTTCTTTCATGCACCAGATAAAGAGAAGTCCACCAAGAGAGCACAAATCAAGGGGGCGGCCAAGACTTTCCCAAGAAACTCCAAGCAAAGAAGGGAAGAAATTTCTCTTGGAAGAGAACATCAAGGGGCGCCCACTACCTGCCAAAAACAATCAAAACAAAGATGGGAAGGACCTTGACTTAGGGAGGAAGAAAAGGAGGAGTCCAAAAGAGTTGATCCACGGAAGGAAGAAATTTTTTCTTGAAAATCCAAGCAAGGTGGCGCCATCTACCTGCCATTTATAACCCAAATCCTAATTTTTTGGTATTTTGGCCGACCATATGTAAGGGATTTGCCCTAATTTGGAGATCCCCTCCTTTAGTCCCACATGGGAAGATGTGAAACCCTCCTCCCTTGTAAAGCTTTATAAATTAAACCCCTCTTGTAAGTTTAAAAAATCAGATGAATGAAAGAAATTTTTTTCTTGAGCAAACTTGTGTTTTCTCTTGTCCGCACTTGCTTCCAGGTGTTGAGCTCCGTGAGGGAGTAAATCCGGGTTCCCCTGGAACCTTGAAGAGGTGAGAGATCTCCAAAATCCCAAACCCTAGGTTCGCCACTCCACTCCCAAACCCTAGCCGCCATCACCCTTCTCTTTCCACCAAGCCCTAGTCTTTTCCTCTTCTCACGGCCACCATCTACAAGTCCAGGCCGACCACCAGAATCCAGCTCCAGTCCAGATACTGCGATCTACAATAATTCTAAGAGGAAGTCAGATCGGCCTCCAGGAGAATTCGATTTCAACAACTTCGGCTTTCAAGTTCTTCAACCTGGTAAGATCTTTTCTTGAGTTTCTGAATTCCTTCACTTGTTCCTCTTCTTTCCTAGATCTTGAGTCCAGGAGAAGCCGACCAAACCACGAGACCAGTATTGGAGGATCCATTGCGAAGATAGCCGACTCCGAGGATCCCACAATCTGCTCGAGAGAGTTCTTCCACCAAAATCCTGAGAGGATCACTGTCTGGTTAGTAAACCATCTCTTCTCTCTATTTCTGTTCTGTTGAAAGTTCAGAGCGAAACCCTAGGTCTGGGAGTTTCTCAACCCCCAGCGATCCATTACTTCTGAACTACTCTGATAATTTAGTTGCTTCTAAACTGTGCTTTCAATCCTTACCTAGTTTCCTTCAACGTAGTTTAGCTTTACTTTGAGACGAAGCCAATTTCTAAAATATAAAAAAAAAAAAAAAAAGAATTAATCTTAATTTTACTTCCGTATACGCTTCTTTGTTCTTTGTTCTGCATCAAACTAAAGCCAGATATAAAAGGCAACAAATTTTCTCTTAGAGGGCAAGGTTAAGAGGCGCCCAAACACTTCCAGATAAGGCCAAGCATAGAAGGAAAAAAATATTTTCTTGGAGGTCAAGACAAGGAGGCGCCACCCACTTTCCTTTTTGAAGCTTCAATCAACTTTGGAATTAATTGGCCGGCCATATGAGTAAGGATTGATATCCTAATTTGAAGATCCCCTCCTTTAGTCCCACATGGGAAGATGTAAAACCCTACTCTCTTGTAATGGCCTATAAATTAAACCCCCATGTAAGTTTGAAAAGAAACAGATGAATGAAACCAAATTTTTTTTGTGAGCAAAACTTTGTGTTTTCTCTCTTCCGCACTTGCATCCAGGTGTTGAGCTCCGTGAGGGAGTAAATCCGGGCTCTAACTATCTAATAGTTAGATTAGTTGATCCGTTCATCTAAAATGGATCCAATTAGTGGCTCAGTGGATGCCCGAGTCTTTAGGCTACTCTGATCGAGTCTGGTAAACCGACTGGTGTCGAGGTAGGTTTGGCATTGTGATCATGGCTGTATGAGGCTACCTCTTTCCTGACCAACTTGGTTGGTGTCTAGGAAAGATGGTTAATGGCGGATACTCACCCATGATCTCACCTACCTGGCTAGTCGAGTCGACCAGAACTGATTGGAAAAGCTCAATAACTCGAGTTAACCCATGTCACCCAGGTTGATCTGTCTGACTGATCTAATAGGTGCCCATGGATCATTTGTTGATTTATTTCAACCCTCTTGAAATCTGATTGATTCAGTGGGAGGATGATCCATGTCCTTGTCTCCTTTCTTCTGTCACAACTAAAAAGTCCTCTAAAATTATTAGGTCCTTAAAAAGACTAAGTCAAGGAGTTGATAGTGTCTTAGCCTCCCATTAAGTTGGATAGAAATGTGTCCACTAGCTTGGTGTACATCGGCAGTTCCATAGAACGGGTGTACATCCGGTGACTGGAATTTCTATCTGATCGATGATGGTTCAGTGCAACCTCCTTAACGGGACCAGGTGGGCCGGCCATAGTCGGGCTTGGTCTTTAGTTAACTGGAAGCATTGGATTTGTCATTTTAATGGTTGGACCTAACCAGATACCCGCAATAGGAGGCCCCTAGGCCGATTGGGGAGCTCTCTAGGGCAAAATAAAATACTGAAAATTGTTTAGGGAAACAATTGGTTTACGAACCTACCTTTAGGCTCGTATGGGTGAGCCGGCCATAGTCGGGCTCATGCGAGGCCTATTGGATTTCAGTACCCACTTGAGAAAAAGTATTTTCACGGATTGGAGTTAGAGGCTACCAATCTGAAAAATTAGTGGGAAAAACCTTTAGACTAAAGTCCAAGTCTTTTGGTTAAGTTATTAATTCATAAACTAATTTGGTCTTATTTTCTTTTCAGATGTCTTCAAATTTATCGCTCCGGTCACTTCTCGATAACGAAAAGTTAAAGTGTCACAACTTCGATAGTTGGTATCGAAGATTGAGAATTGTTCTGGAGCATGAACGGATCCTCTATGTAATAGCGGATCCGGCACCTGAAATCCCTCCCGCAAATGCATGGAGTGCGGTCAGAGATGCTTATCTAAAGTGGGTCTCTGATCGAACTACTGTCCGATGCATTATGTTAGCGACTATGAACGACGAGTTCAGTCGCAAATTCAAGGAGGCCCAACCTGATGAAATCCTTCAAAAGTTAAAGGAATCCTTCGGCACTCCGGATGATGTAGAAAGATACAAAGTATCTTGTGCCATCTACAACTCCAAGATGCCGAATGGCGGTTCAGTCACTGATCATGTATTGTACATGATCGAGCTGATTGAAAAATTGGGCAAACTCGGATGCCCCTTGCATGAGCAGCTCGGCAAGGATGCGATCCTGAATTCTCTTCCCTCCTACTATCTTGATTTTCTTGATCATTATAGAATGAACAAGCCTGCAGTCAACTACCATGGTCTTTTGGGGTTGCTGCAGACTTTCGATAAAGACCACCAACTGAATAAGGGGGTGGTGAATTCAGTGGGAGGTAGTAGAGGTCGTCGTCCCTTTAAGAAAGGGAAAAAGAAAATAAATAAAAAGGAAAAGAAGGTGCAGAATGCTCATGGCCCTAGTCAGACCAGGAAGTATAAGGCTGATCAGTCTTCTACAGAGTGTTTCTACTGCAAGAAAAAGGGACACTGGAAGAGGAACTGTCCTCTTTATATTGCGTCCCTTGATCCGAACAGGCCGAGGAAGCAGAAGTCTGCTGAACAAGGTATTTATATGATAAAACCTTGTAATTACTCAATTGTTGATACTGCTAACTGGGTATTGGATACTGGTAGTCCAATTTATGTTTGTAATTTGTTACAGGGATTTCAAGTTAGCAGAAGATTTGAAGATGGAGAACAGTTTCTGAGCGTCAGGAATGGAAATCATGTTCCAGTACTGGCGATCGGAGTCCTGCGTCTTGTCTTTGAGTCTTGTACTGTCGAACTAGTCGACTGTCACTATTATCCTAGTTTCATTATGAGCATAATCTCTGTAGGCCTTTTGGCCAATTATGGTTTTGAACTATCAATAAAAGGAGATTTTTGCAATGTTATTTTGAATAACTCTGTTATAATGAAAGCTAGATTAAATAATGGCATATACGTACTATCAAGGCCCGTTAGTGTAATGTACACTTCTAGCAAATGTCCAAGGTTAGATAATGTCAATGATTTGTATCTTTGGCACTGTAGGCTAGATCATATTAACCAAAATAGGATAAACAAGTGCGAGGAGATGGACTTCTCGAGGTCAGTGATTCTGAATCACTGCCCACTTGTGAATCCTGTTTACTTGGTAAAATGACCAAGTCACCTTTTACTGGAAAAGGTGAACAGGCTACAGAACTTCTAAGTCTAATACATATTGATGTATGTGGACCAATGTCAGTTAGTTCCAGAGAAGGATACAAATATTTCATTACTTTTACAGACGACTTTTCAAGATTCGGCTCTCTTTTTAATGAGACATAAGTCTGAATCGTTTGGAATGTTCAAACGATACCGTAATGAAGTAGAAAAGCAAACTGGAAAAAGTATTAAAACCCTTCGATCTGATCGAGGTGGTGAATACTTATCTGATGCTTTTTTGACATATCTTGAGGAGAATGGAATTCTCTCTTAGTGGACTCCTCCAGGAACACCATAGTTGAATGGTGTGTCCGAAAGGAGGAATCGAACCTTGTTGGACATGGTTCGATCCATGATGGGCTTTGCAACTCTGCCGCTATCCTTTTGAGGATATGCGCTTCAGACAGCCTGTTACTTATTAAATAATGTTTCAAGTAAGTTTGTTGTCTCCACTCCGTATGAGATGTGGAATAGGCGTAAACCCTTAATCTCACACCTTCGGGTCTGGGGTTGTCCAGCTTATGTAAAGCGTTTAGACTCAAACAAACTTGGTTCTAAGTCTGACAGGTGTTTATTCATTGGTTATCCTAAGAAAATCAAATGGTATTTCTTCTACTTGGAGAATGAACAAAAGGTGTTCGTTGCTCTTAGAGCTATCTTTTTGGAAAAGGAGTTCCTTGGAGAAGGAACTATAGCTTCTAAGATTGAACTTGATGAAGTTCAGCCAATAGAAGAACCTACACACTCTAAGGACATCATAGAACCGGCTGTGATTGAATCACACCCAGAACCCATTAGGAGATCCGGTAGAATACCGCGTCACCAGGACAAATACTACGGTTTCTTGGTCCAGGACGGTGATCCCATTGAGCTCGATGACAACAATGAGGATCCGATCACCTATATGGATGCACTTTAGAGATCTGACTCTGAGGCATGGCTTGGAGCCATGCGATCCGAAATGGAGTCCATGGAAATCAACAATGTTTGGACATTGGTTGATCTGCCTGAAGGAATAAAACCCATCGGGTGTAAATGGATCTTCAAGAGGAAAAGGGGCGCAGATGGAAAGGTAGAGACCTATAAAGCCCATCTGGTTGTCAAGGGATATCGTCAGCGATATGGTATCAATTATTACGAGACTTTCTCCCCTGTGGCAATGCTCAAGTCCATTCGGATCAAGCTTGCTTTGGCAGCATATTTTGATTACAAGATCTGGCAGATGGATGTCCGAACCGCTTTCCTAAATGGGGAGCTGGAAGAAGAGGTGTATATGATACAGCCTGAAGGGTTCACATCCACAGATGAATCAAAATTATGCAAGTTGCAAAGATCAATCTATGGACTCAAGCAAGCATCTCGAAGTTGGAACTTATGGTTTGATAGGTGTATCAAATCGTATGGCTTCGTTAGGAATGGAGAAGAACCGTGCATCTATAAATGGGTTAATGGTTCTGTGATTGTATTCCTAGTACTGTATGTTGATGACATTCTCTTAATCGGGAATGATGTCGCAGCATTACAAGGAATAAAGGTCTGGTTATCATCTCAGTTCTCCATGAAGGACTTGGGTGAAGCTTCTTACATACTAGGTATGAAGATCTATAGAGATAGATCTAAGAAGCTTTTGGGACTGTCCCAATCTACGTACATTGATACTGTGTTGAAATGGTTCAGCATGGAAAATTTCAAAAAGGCTATCTTTCGATAGGTTATGGAATTACTCTTTCCAAGAAGGATTATGCGACAACTCCTGAGGAAAGAGAGCGCATGAGTAGAGTACCTTATGCTTCTGCAGTAGACTCTATTATGTATACTATGACTTGTACTAGACCAGACGTGGCATACTCACTAAGAGTAGTGAGCAGATACCAGTCTGACCCAAGTGAGGCGCATTGGAAGGTGGTTAAGTCCATCCTTAAGTATTTAAGAAATACTAAAGATCAATGGCTGATTTATGGAGAACCTGACTTGAAACTTGTGGGGTACTCTGACTCCAGTTTCCAGTCGGATAGAGATGATAGCAAGAGTGTGTCAGGGTTTGTATTTACCTTGAATGGAGGAGCGATCTGCTGGAAAAGTTCTAAGCAGGCAACTGTTACAGACTCGATATGCGAAGCAGAATATATTGCAGCATCAGATGCGGCAAAGGAAGCTGTGTTGTTGCAGAAGTTCCTTGGAGAGCTAGGGGTGGCACCTTCCCTAGATGGTCCTGTTCCGGTGTACTGTGACAGCACTGGAGCCATTGCTCAAGCTAAGGAGCCTAAAGCTCATCACTGCACCAAACACATTCTACGGCGCTACCACCTCGTACGAGAGATTGTGGAACGAGGCGACATCAATCTTCTGAAAATCGATGGAAAAAAAAATTTGGCTGACCCCTTCACTAAAGCCCTCGAAATAAAAGAGTTCGACTATTGTAAATGGGAAATGGGTATTAGATACTCTTTTGATTGGCTTTAGTTCAAGTGGGAGTTGTTGGGAACTGTGTCCCAAAGCCAATCGCCTGGGTTGTAGGCGGTTGTGCTAAGTATTGTACTCATTTTATGAAATAATAAAATATTATTTTTGGTAGCTCATCACATATTAAATTTCCCTGAAATGAACTTTTTCCATGTGATGAAGTCCTTAGGACTACACTGACTTCGATACAGAGAGGATGTATCGAGTAGTCCTTAAACCCTGTTCACAACCAAAGGATATATTGTACTAGACGGCAATATATCAAGTATAGGTTGTTGTAGTTCATATTGTTTGGTTGTCCTCTTGACCAAATGAGTGTGGTGACACTGATGTGATCTGCAAATGGGATATGTGATATCTTATTGAATGTGACTCTGTGCAACCCCTTTCTGCCAAAGGGATACTCATGATTGGATATGGGTATATGTGTCCCTCTGAACTGAGGTCATCATGGTAGCTTGCAAGCAACTCCCTGTGCTTTGGTACCGGACTACCCGGATTTTTAATCCGGTGATGGAAGGTTTCTGGGTACAAGCAAGTACTTGTGGAGCAGTGATGGACCAAGATGGAATTGACCTGTCCAAACAGTTTGGATTGAATGTCTCGCAGTATCTCAATTTAGCAAATCCTCGGCCGGGGTAGACCTAGTGAAGAGTAACTGGGCTTGCGAGGTTGAGACACGTAGTCGACTGACTCAGCCTGGGTTGGCAGCCCAATCTCAGTCGTCCTGAGCATTAGAGGTCAAAGGGATGAATTATATGGTAACCATATGCCAGAGGTTCGATAGTTTGCTCCCGCATCTTCGACCTATCCGGATGCCGGGACCCATTGCTAGATGGTTTCCTGTGCTGGTACTAGAAATTGTTCTAGTGCTACTATTTAGGTTCGAACCTATGAGGTCACATGCCACAGAGGATAACTCTCTAATCCGGATACCGATTATGATTGGAAATCGTCTCGTTTTTATGGTCACAATATTTTTGAGCACACTTTTCCCTGTCTTGCCCTTGTCTGAGTCAACCGAAAATTATTCCGGGCTGACCAGCTTTGTGCCAGGATTTTTCTGAATCAGTTTTGAACTAATTCAGAGTTCGTTTCGGCCTCCAATTGGTTGTGAACCAATTTTATTCCCTGAACCAAGTTCAATTGGATTGAACCAAAATGGGTTGGTTTAAATGGTTTAAACCAAATTAAGCCATGGACCGGTGTTTGTTTTATTCCATGGTTTTTCTCCTGTGACCGTTTACATGGTCATTTGTTTTTCCTGGAAGGCCAAACGACAATAACTCCCAAGCTTGCGTCCTTTCTTCTCCACCCACTGGTTTTGAAGGCTTTAATCCCATGGATTAAATGCTGATTAATTGGGTTAACTGCAGCCGATGACCTCTTGGCCTCCCACCCTCTCCGTTGTCTTCTCCCTGCACCTTATATAAACACCAAGTCGTCCCTGTTTTCAAATGAGGGGTTTCACCGTGAGTTGGGAAATTATCCACCGTGTGAGATCCAAGGGAAAGAAATAAAAAGATCTGGGCATTCCTCTTCTTTGAGAGGCTTAAAGAGAGACCTTTGGGGCTGGGTTTAGAGCTTTATAAGGGGAGAAAATCCCATTGTTTGAAGTGCTCAAGTTCTGCCTAATGCTACAGAATTCTGTGATCGTGAAGCCCTCTTCCGGCGGCTAGCACCGTGCGTGGAGGCGGATCTGAGAGCCCCGGGCATGTCTCCCCTCTAGAGGGAGTACCATTCTACTCCTAGAATCAAACCACGCGGACTGGGATCATCCCAGCTGCTCTGAAATGAAGGCCAAAGTCTACCGCTCAGTTCTGCTACAAAAATCTGGCAGCAGACTTTGGTAATTTATTTTATTTTTTTGCTAAGATTTGATTGTAGTTATTGGTGGCAAATCGAAGAAGACTTGTCCAGTTTGCTTCTGCTCAAATTTGGGAGCAAACGGAGGTCCGGAAGGAGGTGTTCTGATGACGTTTTCAAGCCAAAAATAGAGTTCCAAGGAGGAAGACGACTGGAATAACTTTATTCCAGTTATTCCATTCTATTCCAGGTTTATTCCAGAATTATTCCAGGTGGAATAAAAGGTATAGAAAATTATTTTTTAATCATGCATGGATAGATTAAATTGTTTAATATTTTATAAATATTTTATATGATTATACATGCCTAAATGTAACTAGATTTAGATTAGTTCCTGGTGGAGTAGATTTTCGCTGCATGAATTTTAAAAATTATTTTAAAATCCAATCTGCTCCTGCAGATGTTTGCATGCCTAGTGTAGGATCTTGTCAAACCACCTGCATAGTTTACTTTCAGCAGAGAATAGGTTACAAGAAAATTTGGGCTTTATAGATTAAGTATCAGTTACAAGTATCTTTCGAGCCCCTGACATGCCAGGCGGTCCTGACTAAGTACAGAAAAGAAACAAAATACAAAAGAAACAGAAAATGACTACCCTTTAGCCAAACCATCGGGCTGGGAAGTTCCGTCAGCAGGGACCTCTGGCTGTGTGGCTCTAGTTTCATGTGGCATGGCCCCGACCTCGGTTGTCGTAGAAGGCTCGGGAGCGAAGACCTCCTCAGCACCAGCCTCCTGGTCTGAAGTGTCGAGATAGTCATGGCTGCTGTGGCCCTCGACCGAGATGAATCCCTCGACCAATGGTGCAGGTACATGAAGCCCTTGAAAAAGGAGTCTGACGCCATCTGTTGGATCTCGGCGAGGAACTCCTCCGTGGCCCTGTACCTCGCGACAGCCTCCTCGGCTTCCTTCTTCGCCATGGCCACCTCACACCTGGCATCCTTGGCTAACCTGGCCAGTTCCTCGGCCGCCCTCTGGGTTGTGGCTGATTTCTTCTTTTCAACCGCTAGTCAGGCCTGGAGGGACTAGGCGATCCCCTTCAACCGGGCCACCTCGGCGTTAAACACGCCCAACCTCTGCTCGACATCGGCAAGCTCCTCGACCTTCTTCGTCGACTACCCCTGCTCATGATCCAGGCTCTCCTGGAGCTCCTTCGCTCGTCCATTAGAGTCGGCGAGCTGCCTTTCGAGGTCCTTGACCCGTCGGTCAGGTGCCTCTTCAGAGTTGGCCCTCCCCTTCAGGTCAATCTTTAGCGATGCGATCTCGGCTGCCTGTTGCTACTCAGGTCGCTCCAAATTCTGGCAGCTGCTCCTGATAAAAAGGGCCTCGACGCCGATCTGCACCATATGAAAAGGTCAAAAAAAAAAAGGAAAAAAAAGTGGAGAGCAAAAAGAGAGGAGGAGGAAGGAAAGAATGAAGTTGCTTACCGTGTAGAGCTAGGGGAAGATACCGTCGATCACATACCCCATCCGTAGCCCGGCCATCTCCTCCCGGTCGCATGGCTGGATGGAGAAATCCATCATGTGAGCGGCTAGAGCACGGTTGTCAGCCAAGGAGCTCTCCGGCCCCAACTTGAATGGGAGACGGTGCCTCGCCTCGTCTCTCCTGCTCTCTCGGGGAGCAGGTGCACCCATCCCTCCGGTGGTAGGACCCCGAGGAACCGGTAGAAGACCCGGCATCGTCACGGTCGGAGCCCTCGTCGCAGGAGGAGCTCTAGCACGGGCCTCTCCTCCCTCAGCCTCAATCATCCTCAGACCCGGAGAGTGGGGTGGCATGACAGTGACAGCGGCATCAGCCCAGGCAATTGCCTCGGGCTCCAGAACAGGGACTTCGACCTGTGGCCTCGTCCGTCCTTCGGCTTCCCTCTTCCTTGGGGAGATTGGCGTGGTGGGGGCAGCCATCGGGACACCCTCAATTCGGGCCTGCCTCGGAGGAGGCTCAGTGGCCATCCCGGTGGGTGACCTCTTCTCGGAGATTGGCAACAGCTCACCCTCCGAGAAGATTGTTCCTGTACCCAGGAGCCAAAAAGGTTAGCCTGAAATGAAGAAAAGAGAGAAAACACATATGGAGGAAAGAACTAGACTCACCCGACCCCATCAATGGGTCGACCCTAGCATCAGAGAGGTTCTGCTCCGATTGAAGGACCTCCAGAGAGGGGATCTGGGTGGTGTGAAGATGCTCATAGTCATGCCGATCAGCTGCGTCAACCGCGGAGATCCGATTGGGGGACTGATCGAGAGAGCGGGGCAGCATGACAGCGACAGCGGCATCAGGCCAGGCAGTTGCCTCGGGCTCCAGAACAGGGACTTCGGCCTGTGACCTCGTCCGTCCTTCGGCTTCCCTCTTCCTTGGGGAGACTAGCACGGTGGGGGCAACCATCGGGACACCCTCAATTCGGGCCTGCCTCGAAGGAGGCTCAGCGGCCATCCTGGTGGGTGGCCTCTTCTCGGAGATTGGCAACAGCTCACCCTCCGAGAAGATCGTTCTTGTACCAAGGAGCCAAAAAGGTTAGCCTGAAATGAAGAAAAGAGAGAAAACACATATGGAGGAAAGAACTGGACTCACCCGACCCCATCAATGGGTTGACCATGGCATCAGAGAGGTTCTGCTCCGATAGCAGGACCTCCAGAGAGGGGATCTAGGTGGTGCGAAGCTGCTCATAGTCATCCCGATCAGCTGCGTCAACCATGAAGATCGATTGGGGGACTGATCTGGCTCGCTCCAGGCCCAGTTGACCCCCTCGATGACCGCGAAGAAAAATCTGTTCTTCCATCCTTAGATGGAAGAGGGGAGCTCGAATTTTATGCCCTTCGGGCGAGAGGACAAGGACCACCACCCGTCCTCAGTTGGGTGGCATTTCAGAGTAAAAAATGCCTTGAACAAGGAAAACCAGGCGACGAACCCGTGGACATGGCAAAGCACAATGAAAGAGAAGATGACTCTAATGGCGTTCGGCACCAACTGCATAGGGACTAAATGGTAGTTATCCAAGATAGATAAGAAGAAGGGATGAAAAGGGAACCGGAGACCCCCAGAGAAGGTCTCCTCATAAAAGGCGAGATGGCCTGGGCCACTGGAAGTGACCCGTTCCCCCGGGCGGGGGATCATGAGCTGAACAGAAGATGGGATGCCATAGGCATCCCGGATGGCCCCCAGCTCCATGGAGGAGATCGCCGAGGTGACCCCGCCTGGACCTGTTGACCAGATAGATTTAGAAGCTGGTTCAAGTAGGAGAGGAAGATTGGTAGGACGAGAAGAAACAGGCGCTGGCTCCCTAACGGACACGGGGTGGATGGGAAGGGCCAGTCTCCTACTAATCCGAAATTGTGCCCCATCCAACTCCTCGTCGGAGGAGGAAAGCACTACCCGCTATATAGAAGGATCGAGACGAGACATCCTGCAGAAATAACCTAAGGAGGACTCAGAAGAAAAAGCCAACCCTAAGGGGAAAGGAAGAAGAAGAGCAGGACTAATCTGGTTCCCTAGAGGAGAGAAGGGTGAAAGCGGATCACGGAGAAAGAATGGTTCGGGTACTGTAACAAGCATGAAGGATTTGATAGAATGGAAGTTTTGAGTAAAAAATTTTTTCTTTTCACTTCAAGAAGACCCATCGAATCCATGCTGTTATTGCCCCCTCGCCAACGGATCTGTGCCACGTGCTGTCCATCGATGAAAAGGGGCATCCCGGTTGCTCTGGATTCTGCGCCAACACTAACTACTCCTCAAACGTGGCCACGTGGCACCCATGCATTGGCCCGCGTGACCGTCTCACGAAGCGGCAACAGTCATGGCCATCATTGTGCTGGATCTCCGCCTTTCCATGCTAGCATCACAATTACTCTCTTTGGCTCGAGCGCCGTGCACTAACGAGCCTCGGGAGTGGGGGGCAAATGATGTGGCGAGACCCCTGACGTGGAAGGCTGACAGGCACCGCGACAAAGGAGACCGCCGCGTCAGACGCCAAGGTAACACTTCTGCCCGGACCGCTCAGCTAAGCAGAGCTGAGCTCCCTCGAGATAGCAAGTCAAGCTCTGTCCTCCGCCATGTTAGGCCCGCGAGCTCGTGATGCCTAGGCTGGAGCCACCCTCCAGATTGAGACCCTCGGAGGTTTGAGCCCTGTGGTTGGAGTTGAGCTCAGCACTCCTTCGCTACGTGGAGCCTCTCCGAGCGCGCGCCCTCTGGACCGGGCCCGCACTCCGCCCTCTAGAGTGAGACCCTCAGAGGTTTGATTCCTGTGGTCAGAGACGAGCTTAGCACTCCCCCAACACGTGGAGCCTCTCCGAGCGCCCGCCCTTTGGACCAGGCCCGCACTCTGCCCTCCAGAGCGAGACCCTCAGAGGTTTGAGCTGTGTGGTCAGAGTCGAGCTCAGCACTCCCCCGCCACGTGGAGCCTCTCTGAGTGCAAGCCCTCTGGACTGGGTCAACACTCCGTCCTTCAGAGCGAGACCCTCGAAGGTTTGAGCCTTGTGGTCGGAGTCGAGCTCAGGACTCCTCCGCTATGTGGAGCCTCTCTGAGTGTGCACCTTCTGGACTGGGCCCGCACTCTTCCATCCTCCACCAAGGCAACCACATGAGCTCGGAGTGCCCAAGCCGGAACAAGCCCCATCAACCTGGGATGCCGGCGAGCCACTCGAGGACTACGGAATGGGAGGAACTCGACCCTGTCGAGTGAAGATCAGACTGGCTCACACATCTCTCGAGAAGGTCTGGGTTGAGGCGTTGCAAGTTCTCTCGAGAAATCCACGAATCGTCCGACTCTGGCCGGCCTTGCCATCGGACCAGGAAGCGTTGATAGTCACGACCCCGGGTCATGATGGCTTTATCATCCAGGATACGCTCGATCCGTTCTTATCACTCAGGCCAATTTGTTAGTGGACACTCTAGGTTAGGATCACTCACAAGAAAATGAATAGGTCCAAAGGCCTCACTAGGTATCGCTGCTGGTTCCCTATACTCAACTAGGTCTGTAATATTGAAGGTAGAACTAATGCCCATATTCGAAGGTAAGTCTAACACATAGGCATTTGATCCAATCTGTCTCTATCACTTTTAAAGGTCCGGCTCTACGAGCATGAAGCTTCATTTAGGCCTAAGCCTAACCAAGATAGAATCCACTATATCAAATTCTTTGGTCCATCTTCGGGAATTAGCCAGTTGTTTATAAGATTAGTGCAGGTGGTGAACATGCTAGGTACATGCAGACTCCTAACAAGATGATGCAAAGGACTCAAACTAACACCTAATAGACTCGACTTTGCATTCCTATCGAAGGAAATTTATTAGACTTTTATGGGCCTAAACCTAAGAGACTATAGACTCTCTAGGTCTGATCCTAGTGTGGTGTGCACAAGAGTATTTATAATGGACTCCAAGCAAATGCCAAAGGCTATGCCAGAAGTATAATGCAAACCTAACATGCGTAATGAATGCATGCAGTACGCTAATCTCAACTAAATGCAAACTAATGATCCTAGAAATGCTGGAGATGTCTAGAATGGGAAGAAAATAGGAAGTGGGTTCAGAATTAGTTTGGTAGGGTAGAGAAAAAGGTTCTGGGTTAGTTGGATATAGTAGGATAAAAGAAGGCATGTCAGGGACTAATCCTAGACTAATGAGGCTAACCTTACGGGGTTGCGATATATCTTTGGGCAAGAAAAGGTCAATGCTATGGAATGATGGGTCAACAATTTCTGGGAAGAGATCTTCAATAGGAATGGTAGGAAGGGATTCATCCTGAGGGCAATGGGTTAAGTTAGCCAAATCCTCAATAAAGCCTTCTTGTTCATGGAATTTAGGAATTGGCTCTACAATTAGATCCTTTTCTAGTGTTTCCTCAGGTAAAATCCTAGTATCAGAGTTCTCTTCCTCTAATTGTTCTTTCACTATAGCTTTAGGTTGGATGTGGTCAAGGTCAACTAGCTCTTGGTTGGTTTCTACCTGGGTATCTACTGGGTCAGCTAATTCTAGGTCTACTAAAGGTATCTTCTGTTCTCCTTCATACTCATCTACTAGGCTCGCATCAGCTTCATACACTTCCTCATTAATGTAAGCCTTGTCAATCTCTGGAATGGTTGGAGAAGGTCGGCTAGCGAAAAATTGGTTAGGTTCTGGTCTCTGATTATGGGTACTACTCCTAGTAGGTTCAGGTTGTATAAGGGGTAGTGGCTCACTACTGGGTTCATATTTAGGGATACTAATCCTATGGGGTTCAAGTTGACTAGGGAAAACATGACTAGTACTAGATTGATACCTAGGGGTTATGGGCTCTCTGGGCTCATAGGATTTAGGTTCAGCTCTATGGGTCTTGGGTCTACTGGCCTTATAGGGTGTGGGTGCATAGGATCTATGATCATGGGATCTAGAGTCATAGGATCTAGGTTCATAGGTTCTGGATTCATAAGTTCTAGGTTCATGGAATTTGGAGTCATAAGATCTATAGGTTGTGGGTATACTAGGCTTATAGGATGTGGGTAAATAGGATCTATCTTCCTAGTCTACAAAATCCTGATTGGGTCTTCTAGGACTAACCTTAGGGATTGAGTCATGATGATGGGCTCTCCTAGGTTCAACCTCTTGGTAGGGATCAGGGTTTGGGGTCCTCCTAGGTTCAATATCATAGTATGGGTCATGACGATGGGCTCTCCTAGGTTCAACCTCACTGTAGGGATCAGGGTTTGTGGTCCTCCTAGGTTCAGTATCATAATAAGGGTCATGACGATGGGCTCTCCTTGGTTCAACCTCACGGTAGGGATCAGGGTTTGGGGTCCTCCTAGGTTCAGTATAATAATAAGGATCATGGCGATGGTCTCTCCTAGGTTCAACCTCACGGTAGGGATCATGGTAAGGGGTCCTCCTAGGTTCGATATCATAATAAGGGTCATGGCGAAGGGTTCTCCTAGGCTGGGGAGGTGACTCAAGTTCTGGTTTAGGTTTGGATCTGGTTTGGGTCCTACGGGTTTTCTCTAAGATTCCTCGTCGGGCATCTAGTTGATCAAGTCTACGATTGAAGGATTGGACTAACCTCTCTCTAAGGGCATCAATTTTAGCATCAAGATGATCCATGGATTCAGGGAGATGGTGAATGAGATGGGACTTCTGATCAAATGCTAATGCAAGACTCGATCAAACCAACTACAGCTCTCTAGACCTAGAGTCCAAAACTAGGTGTTCAATCAGGGTGGCAAACTAGCCTATAGTAACCCTATACTCAGCCAAGCAGGTGTAAGGGGAGTGTTAGGTCCCTGATTGCCAATCCTAGACACCAATCAGAGATTGGCTAGGTAGGTGGACCAGCACACAAGCCCTTTGGGATTGAATCCCTAAACCACCGTTTGAGACACTGAGCACAAGGCACACACAGGTTAACTTGACACGGTGATCTAACACTAGCCCGGACCTGACCAGTTGGTGTCCCTAGCCCACTAGGGCAAATTAAGTCTAGTTAATTTTAGGTTAAGGCTTGGGACCGAATGCAAGGGATGTGGTTTTGGGCTAAGGAGAGGTGATCAAATCCTCCCCCCATCTGATATAGCAAGAGTGCCCTTAATAGTAAATTATGCAATGATGGCAGGTAGATGAGGATGCAAATTAGGGTTTAGATGTTTTTGTTATTTTTTGGAGAATATGTAATTTTTTTATTTGGTATTTTCCTAAATAGAAGAAAACTTACAAATTATGGCCTAATATGTAGGAAATATACTAAAATTAAAAGATATGCAAAAGATGCTAAACAAAACCCTAAAACTTCCAAAATTGTCTTGATGAAAAAACAGAGCCGAAAATTTACTGGCTGTATTTCGGCTTGCAAAAAATTCACAGGCCGAAATAAAATCTGCAAAATTTCTCAAAGGTCTGGGAACAGGGCATGAAGTGAGCCATCTTAGAGAACCTATCGACCACTACAAAGATAGAATCATGTCTCTTCTGGGTCTTAGGTAATCCTAACACGAAGTCCATACTTAGGTCCTGCCAAGGGCGATCAGGCATTGGTAAAGGTGTGTAAAGACCAATGTTCTGCTTCTGCTATTTTGCAACAGCACAAGTTCTACACCTGGCTACAATCTATGCAATGTGCCTTTTCAATCCTGGCTAAAAGAACTGGTCCTCTATTGCTAAGATCGTCTTATTTCTACCAAAATGACCAGCTAAACCTCCAGCATGGGTCTCCTAAATTAGGAATTTTCTAAGGAAAGTTTTGGGTATACAGAGTCGATTGTTCTGGAAAAGGTAGCCATCTTGAAGGGTATACTCACTATGGGTACTGGATGGTCCTAGCCTGAGGGTCTGATAAATGTCTCCAAAGTCTGGGCAAGTTTCATATTCATCCTTTAACCTATCAAACCCTATGACTTGGGTGCTAACTGATCCTAACAGTAGAGACCTACGGCTCAGGGCATCTGCTACCTTATTTTCAGTGCTGGCACGGTGCTTCAGGACAAAAGTGTAAGCCTGAATGTAATCAATCCATTTACCATGCCGTGGGTTTAGTTTCTTTTAGGAGTTCAGGAATCGGAGTGCCTCATGGTCAGTAAATAAGACAAACTCCTGCGGTAGTAAGTAATGTCTCCAATATCTAAGGGCCTGGCTACCGCATAAAATTCCTTGTCATAGGTAGAGTACTTAAGTTTAGCCTCATTCAGTTTCTCACTGAAGAAGGCTACAGGGTGATTCTCTTGACTTAGTACCCCACCTATTCCTACTCCCGAGGCATCGCAAGCGACCTCAAACACCTTAGTAAAGTTAGGTAATCTAAGGATGGGTGCATGGGTCATCTTATCCTTAAGCTCTAGGAAGGCCTTATCAGCTGCTTTGGTCCACTCAAATGTACCCTTCCTAATGCAATCAGTGATAGGTGCAACGACTGTACTAAAATCCCTAATAAATGTCTTGTAAAAGGTTGCTAGGCTATGGAAACTACGTACATCGTGGACACTAGAGGGTGTAGGCCACTCAACAATTTCCCTAACCTTTTCAGGATCTGCAGAATCTCCCTTAGGGGTGACAACAAAACCTAGGAAGATAACCCTATGTGTCATGAAATCACACTTCTTAAGGTTGGCATAGAGGCTATTCTCCCTAAGGGTCTGGCATACTAGTCTTAGATGACTAAGGTAGTCCTTCTTGGTCTTTCTATAAATCAGAATATCATCAAAGTAGACCACAATGAATTTTTCTGTAAACTCTTTCAGGACCTGGGTCATAATTGATGCGGAACTAATATGCATGCAATTTTTTTTTATATGTTTTATATGTGGGGTTGGGTGATTAATTCCCGAATTTTAGATTAAAATAAGTTATAGGGAATTTTATATGAATTTTAGAAGATCAGCATGCAGATTAGGACCTAGAAAAGTAGAAAAGAAGGATCGCCGGGGCTGAGAAGCCTCGGTTAGGGCAAGTTCTCCTACAATAAAACTACTGGAGGTAGAGGGGTGTACCTGACAACGTCTGTGAAGATCGCAGCAAAAGGGTCTCTCGTTCCTCGATGGATGCGGCCTGGAAAATCGAGCCAAAGACCCGCGGATACCCGGCTTTCTGCTCGGTGATCCGATTGAGGCTTGGCTGGAGTCGTTGGATTCGTAGGAACTCGGGGACCTGCAAACGACCTGTCAGGGGTTAGAAAACTCACAAAGGAACAAGAAAATAAAGGAAAAACAGCAAGGGAAGGCTTCTTTTGGAGTGGGCGTCCAGGGATCTGAGATGCTTGTTGGTAGCAGGAAGATGATTGCAGCACTGGGAAGAAGAACTCTCGCAAACCCCTTTATGCACACAGCAGGGTATCACACAACTCAATAGAAGAACTCAAGGTTTTCATTCATCAAAAATTCCCTCATACAAGAGGCTAGGGTCCCTTAAATAGACCCTTAACCTTGGGCTCCAAGTAAGGGTACATAAGTCTTTACATAAGAATCCTTTTCCCTCTCAAACCCTAGCTAGAAAATAAGGAAATATTAGGTAGAAAAATCCCTAAAATTTTTCTTGACTTGGTCAAGACTCCAAGGATGCCTAGGGGGGCGTGTTGGGCTTCTAGGAGCAGCAAAAGGCCGGCCCAAAGGGGCCCGGGTGCATGGGTTTGGGCCTCTGGAAGCTGGGGTGGCCTGGTAGCCAGGTAGCAGGAATATTCCCTGGTATCTTGCTTCTTAGGGGCTTGGGCTTGGCACCTGGGCTTGATTTCATTGGCCTAGGATGCAGATGGACCTCTGGAATCATGGATGCCCTTATTTATGAATATACTTTGGCATCTGGAAGGGAATCTGGGCATCTGGAGGGCATCTGCAAGGAATCAGGGTTTCTGATTTCTCTCCTGGGGTCTTCAAATCTTCAAGCTGGGTTGGACTTGGGCTAAACTTCCATGTCTTCAATCTGGCTGGACTTGGTCTTCACTTGTATAATATAGTCTTGAGTCTTCAGTATGCTTGGACAGGACTCAAAAAAATAAAATTAGCTCAACATGAGCTAACTAACATTGGACTGAACTAGCTCAACATGAGCTGACTAGTACAGAAGTGAAATAACAACTAAAAATACTCAAATAACAACTAAAATGGACTCAGATGAGCTAAGCCCTTATTACAGATGGACTCATAAATTATTGATCAATTACAGAGGGTTGAGAAGCCTCTGCCTTATTCTGGTGCCTTTGGTGTCCGCACCAATTCTCCCGGGGTGGGAGGAACTCGACCCTGTCGAGTGAAGATCAGACTGGCTCACATATCTCTCGAGAAGGTCTGGGTTGAGGCATTGCAAGTCCTCTCGAGAAATCTACGAATCGTCCGACTCTGGCTGGCCTTGCCATCGGATCAGGAAGCATTGATAGTCACGGCCCCGGGTCGTGATGGCTTGATCGTCCAGGATACGCTCGATCCGTTCTCCTCTCTAAGGCCAATTTGTTAGTGGACACTCTGGGTTAGGGTCACTCACAATGAAAAGGAATAGGTCCAAAGGCCTTACTAGGTATCGCTGCCGGTTCCCTATACTCAACCAGGTCTGTAATATTGAAGGTAGAACTAATGCCCAAATCCGAAGGCAAGTCTAACACCTAGGCATTTGATCCAATCCTTCTCTATCACTTTAAAAGGTCCGGCTCTGCGAGCATGAAGCTTCTTTTAGGCCTAAGCCTAACCAAGATAGAATCCACTACATCAAATTCTTTGACCCTTCTTCGGGAATTAGCCAGTTGTTTTAAGATTAGTGCGGGTGGTGAACATGCTAGGCTCATGCAGACAAATGATGCAAAGGACTCATACTGACACCTAACAGACTCGACTATGCATTCCTATCGAAGGAAATTTTATTGAACTCTTTGGATCTAAACCTAATAGATTATAGGTTCTCTAGGTTTGATCCTAGCTTGACATGCACATGAAAATTTACAGTGAACTGCTAGCAAATTCCAAAGAGTATGCCAGAAGTAAGATGCAAACCTAACATGCGTGATGAATGCATGCAGTATGCTAATCTCAGCTAAATGCAATCTAATGATCCTAGAAATGCTGGAGGTGTCAGGAAAGGGCAGAAAATAGGAAGTGGGTTCAGAATTAGTTTGGTAAGGTAGAGAAAAAGGTTCATGGTTAGTTGGATAAAATAGGATAAAAGACGGGGTGTCAGGAACTAATCCTATACTAATGAGGTTAACCTTATGAGGTTGAGCTATATCTACAGGATTTGCATAATGGAAGGATGGGTCACTAATTTCGGGGAAGAGGTCCTTAATGGGAACTATAGGAGGGGACTCATCTTGAAGGTATTGATTCAAAGAGATCAGGTCCTTAATAAATTCTTCTGGTTCTTGTATTTTTGGACTAGACTCTATAATTTGGCTCTCCTCTATGGTTTCCTCAGGTAAGGCTCTAGCAGCAGTACCTAGGTTCTCTTCCTCTATTTGTTCTTCCATTAAAGCTTTAGGTTGGATGTGGTCAAGGTCAACTAGCTCTGGGTTGGAATCTACCTGGGTATCTACTGGGTCAGCTAATTCTAGGTCTACTAAAGGTGTCTCCTCTTCTCCCTCATACTCATCCACTAGGCTCACATCAGCTTCATACACTTCCACGTTAATGAAAGCCTTGCGAATCTCAGGAATGGTTGGAGAAGGTCGGCTAGCAGGAAATTGGTTAGGTTCTGGTCTCTGATTATGGGTACCACTCCTAGTAGGTTCAGGTTGTATAAGAGGTAGTGGCTCACTATTGGGTTCATATTTAGGGATACTCATCCTATAGGGTTCAAGTTGACTAGGGGAAGCATGACTAGTACTAGGCTGATACTTAGGGGTTATGGGTTCTCTAAGCTCATAGGACAAGGGTGCAGATCTATGGGTCATGGGATTATAGGATCTGGGGTCATAGGATTTTGGGTCAGCTCTATGATCAGGTTCTAAGGTTGGATCAAGGTATGGGGTCCTCCTAAGGTTGGGCTCTCTATATGGGTCAGGATATTGGGTCCTCCTAGGATTGGACTCCCTATATGGGTCAGAATACTGGGTTCTCCTAGGGTTGGACTCCCTATATGGGTCAGAATATTGGGTTCTCCTAGGGTTTGACTCCCTATATGGGTCAGAATATTGGGTGTTGGGCCTACTAGGCTCATAGGGTATGGGTGTATAGGATCTATGATCATGGGATCTAGAGTCATAGGATCTAGGTTCATAGGTTATGGATTCATAAGTTCTAGGTTCATAGGATTTAGAGTCATAAGATCTATAGGTTGTGGGTATACTAGGCTTATAGGGAGAGGGTAAATAGGATCTATCTTCTTGGTCTATAAAATCCTGATTGGGTCTTCTAGGACTAACCTTAGGGATTGGGTCAGGATGATGGGCTCTCCTAGGTTCAGCCTCAAGGTATGGATCAGGGTTTGGGGTCCTCCTAGGTTGAGGATTGTAGTACGGGTCAGGATAAGGGGCTCTCCTAGGTTCGACCTCATGGTATAGATCAGGGTTTGGGATCCTCCTAGGTTGAGGGGAGTCAGGATCTGGCTCAGACTGTGACCCATGGGTTTTTCTTGGGGTCCCTACCCGGACTTTTAATTGATCAAACCTATTGGCACGATAGTCAATTCTATCATTGGTTTGAATACGAGACTGAGTTAACTGGGTCATCTGGATAGTTATCTGGGCAATTTGATCAGCTAGGGCTTTTATTTGGGCTTGTAAATTTTCCATGGGTTCAGACATTTATGAAGGAGGTGGGTGATATGAAACTCCTGATCTAGTGCTCATGCAAGACTCGATCAGACCGACTATAGCTGACTAAACCTAAAGTCCAAACTAGATGCTCAATCAGGGTGGCAAACTAGCCTATAGTAACCCTGTACTCAGCCAGGCAGGTGTAAGGGGAGTGTTAGGTCCCTGATTGCCAATCCTAGACACCAATCAGAGATTGGCCAGGTAGGCGGACCAGCACACAAGCCCTTCGGGATTGAATCCCTAAACCACCGTTCTAGACACTAAGCACAAGGCACACACAGGTTAACTTGACACAGTGATCTAACACTAGCCCGGACCCGACCAGTTGGTGTCCCTAGCCCACTAGGGCAAATTAAGTCTAATTAATTTTAGGTTAAGGCTTGGACTGAATGCAAGGGATGTGGTTTTGGGCTAAGGAGAGGTGATCAAATCCTCCCCCCATCTGATATAGCAAGAGTGCCCTTAAAAGTAAATTATGCAATGATGGCAGGCAGATGAGGATGCAAATTAGGGTTTAGATATTTATTTTTTTTTTTTGGTATTTTTGGAAAATATGTATATATATATATATATTTTTTGGTATTTTTTTAAATAGAAGAAAACTTGCAAATCATGACCTAATATACTGGAAATATACTAAAATTAAGAAATATGCAAAAACTCCTAAACAAAACCCTAAAACTTCCAAACATGTCTTGCTAAAAAAAACAGAGCCGAAAATTTGCAGGCCCTATTTCGGCTTTCAGAAAATTCACAGGCCATAATAAAATCTGAAAAAAGTTTTAAAATTACTGTGAATTATGATAAATCCAGGAAAATAAATTTCAGAATTTTTGGAGTTTTTAACAGGGAGAAATAATTAAAATAACAGAGTATATACGGACTGAAAAATTACAGAAAACAAGCCCTAATCTAAGCTCTGATACCAAATGATGCGGAACTAATATGCATGCAATTTTTTTTATATGTTTTATATGTGGGGTTGGGTGATTAATTCCTGAATTTCAGATTAAAATAAGTTATAGGGAATTTTATATGAATTTTAGAAGATCAGCATGCAGATTAGGACCTAAAAAAGTAGAAAAGAAGGATCGCCGGGGCTGAGAAGCCTCGGTTAGGGCAAGTTCTCCTACAATAAAACTACTGGAGGTAGAGGGGTGTACCTGACAATGTCTGTGAAGATCGCAGCAAAAGGGTCTCTCGTTCCTCGACGGATGCGGCCTGGAAAATCGAGCCAAAGACCCGCGGATACCCGGCTTTCTGCTCGGTGATCCGATTGAGGCTTGGCTGGAGTCGTTGGATTCGTAGGAACTCGGGGACCTGCAAACGACCTGTCAGGGGTTAGAAAACTCACAAAGGAACAAGAAAATAAAGGAAAAACAGCAAGGGAAGGCTTCTTTTGGAGTGGGCGTCCAGGGATCTGAGATGCTTGTTGGTAGCAGGAAGATGATTGCAGCACTGGGAAGAAGAACTCTCGCAAACCCCTTTATGCACACAGCAGGGTATCACACAACTCAATAGAAGAACTCAAGGTTTTCATTCATCAAAAATTCCCTCATACAAGAGGCTAGGGTCCCTTAAATAGACCCTTAACCTTGGGCTCCAAGTAAGGGTACATAAGTCTTTACATAAGAATCCTTTTCCCTCTCAAACCCTAGCTAGAAAATAAGGAAATATTAGGTAGAAAAATCCCTAAAATTTTTCTTGACTTGGTCAAGACTCCAAGGACGCCTAGGGGGGCGTGTTGGGCTTCTAAAAGCAGCAAAAGGCTGGCCCAAAGGGGCCCGGGTGCATGGGTTTGGGCCTCTGGAAGCTGGGGTGGCCTGGTAGCCAGGTAGCAGGAATATTCCCTGGTATCTTGCTTCTTAGGGGCTTGGGCTTGGCACCTGGGCTTGATTTCATTGGGCTAGGATGCAGATGGACCTCTGGAATCATGGATGCCCTTATTTATGAATATACTTTGGCATCTGGAAGGGAATCTGGGCATCTGGAGGGCATCTGCAAGGAATCAGGGTTTCTGATTTTTCTCCTGGGGTCTTCAAATCTTCAAGCTGGGTTGGACTTGGGCTAAACTTCCATGTCTTCAATCTGGCTGGACTTGGTCTTCACTTGTATAATATAGTCTTGAGTCTTCAGTATGCTTGGACAGGACTCAAAAAAATAAAATTAGCTCAACATGAGGTAACTAGCATTGGACTGAACTAGCTCAACATGAGCTGACTAGTACAGAAGTGAAATAACAACTAAAAATACTCAAATAACAACTAAAATGGACTCAGATGAGCTAAGCCCTTATTACAGATGGACTCATAAATTATTGATCAATTACAGAGGGTTGAGAAGCCTCTGCCTTATTCTGGTGCCTTTGGTGTCCGCACCAATAATCCTCATAAAAGTACTTGGTGTATTGGAAAGTCCGAAAGGCATTACAACCCACTCAAACAGGCCATCCTTAGTTTTGAAAGCAATTTTCCACTCATCCCCAGGTCTAATCCTAACCTGATGATAGCCGCTCTTAAGGTCTATCTTAGAGAAAACTCTGGCTCCGGCCATCATGTCTAACATATCATCCAATCGGGGAATGGGAAAACTATATTTCATAATTATTTTATTGATAGCTCTACTATCTACATACATCCTCCAGGTACCATCCTTCTTAGAGGGCAGTAGAGCAGGGACTGCACATGGACTCAGGCTCTCCCTAATGAAACCCTTTCTAAGTAATTCTCCCACTTGTTTTTGTAATTCTTGATGTTCACTGGGATTCAGCCTATAGTGAGGAAGGTTTGGTAAAGTGGCTCCTGGAACTAAGTCTATTGCATGCTGGATGTCTCTAAGGGGTGGTAGTTGATCAGGTAAATCCTCAGGGAAGACATCCTCAAATTCTTTCAGAGCTTCAACAATTTCTTTAGGGTGTTCCTTTTGGGTCTGCTCTAATATTTCCTTGGAGGTCATGATCCAAACAGGGTTACCCTCAGCAATCTCCTTTTCTAACTCCCTAGCCTTAATCAGGTTAACTCTAGGTTTCTTGTCCTTAAGGCTACTAGAACCCCTCTTAACTGGGTCCTTAGGGGGAGCGGGTTGATAACAAACTTATTCCCATGGTAGTTGAATGCATAAACGTTGGTCCGACCATATAGGGTTGCATCATGATCAAAAAGCCAAGGTCGACCTAAAATAATACTACTGACTTCCATGGGGATGACATCACACCAAATCTTTTCCTCATAGGTCTGCAATCTAATTAAGATTTGGCACCTAACTTTAACCTGGATGGAGGTGGAATCTATCCAAGAAACTTTGTATGGGCTAGAATGGGGAACTGTGGTCAATCCTAAAGATTTAACTGTCTTGGCAGAGATGGCATTGACACAACTCCCACTATCTATGATGATCTTAAGAACCTTACCCCTTACCTTGACAAAAGTCTGTAGGATGCTAGTCCTACGCCAATCTTCCTTAACTGGGGTTTGGGCTAAGATGCACCTAACCACTCCTAATTGTTTCTCAGACTCAGGTTCCTCCTCCTCACCTTCGTACACCTCTATTAACTGATCATCAGCCTCATAAACTTCTCCCTCAGGTTTGACTATGGATTCAGTGGTGCGGGCACCAGACTCAGAAGAAGACTTCAGGGCTCCATCTGGATCTCTAATTGACCTTGCCCAAAGAATTAGGATTTTTTGGTTTTGTAATAAGGGTTGACTCGGTCAACTCAATTTTAGTTTGAGTCTGTATTTCCCTGTAATTAAATTTTATTGAGTCATGTTGACTCAGTGCAAGTCCTAGTACTGGTCTAGGTCTTCTCCAGAATGCCACATTTTCTCCCAGGCCCAAGCAAGTGGGCGCCACACTCCCATCACACGCCAAGTCCAGGAGGCACCACAAATCCATCCCAGTGTCTTGGTCCCCACACCCAAGGGAGCAAGAAATTTTCTTGAAGCCAAAATCAAGGAGGCGCCCCATATGTACCTTAAAAGGCCAAGCTAAAGGAGGAAAGAAGCATTTCTTGGGGAGCACTTCAAGGGGGCGCCCAGTCCATGCCAAAAAAGCCCAAAGCAAAGCTGGGAAGAGCCATGACTTGGGGAGAAAGAAAAGGAGGTGTCCAAAAGAGTTGAGCCATGGAAGGAAAAAAATATTTCTTGAAGAGCAAAGCTAGGAGGCGCCACCTACTTACCATTTGAAGCTTTCAATCAACATTTATGGAACCTCTTGGCCGGCTATATGGGGAGGAATTGATTCTACAAACCTAATTTTAAGATCCATCCTATTAGTCCCACATGGGAAGATGTAAAACCCTGACCTCTTGTAAAGTCCTATAAAATAAACCCCTCTTGTAAGTTTTGAAAACAACTGATGAATGAATTCAATTTATGTGTGAGCAAACTTTGTGTTTCTCTCTTCTGCACTTGTATTCTGGTGTTGAGCTTCGTGAGGGAGTAAATCCGGGTTCCCCAGGAACCTTGAGGAGGTGTGAAATCTCCAACCCCCAAACCCTAGGTTAGCCACTTCCAATCCAAACCCTAGCCACCCTTCATCCTCTTCATTCCACCAAACCCTAGCCTACCCCATCTCTCACGGCCCCTCTCTCCAAGTAGAGGCCGACCCCCAGCATCCAGGTCCAGTTCGGCTACTTCGAAGACAGAGCAAACCCCAAAGAAAGTCAGATCAGCATCCAAGAGAATCAGGATTTCAGCAACATCAGCTTTCAAGTTCTTCTATCTGGTAAATCCTTCCTTGAGTATCTGGTTCTATAACTTGTTCGTCTTCTTTCCCAGATCTTGAGTTCAGAAGAAGCCAACTCTGCCAAAGGGCTAGTATTGGAGGATCCATTGCGAAGATATCTGAATCCGGGGATCCAACAATCTGCTCAAGAGAGTCCTTCCACTAAACTTTGTGAAGATCACTACCTGGTCTGTAACCCTTCTCTTCTCTTTACTTCTGTCCTGTTGAAAGTTCAGAGCGAAACCCTAGGTCTGGGAGTTTCTCAACCCCCAGCGATCCTTTACTTCTGAACTACTCTGATAACCTAGTTTCTTTAAATTGTGCTTTCAATTATTACATAGTTTCTTTAAATTTAGTTTAACTTTCCTTTGAGTCAAAGCCGACTTCTGAAAATATATAAAAAAAAAAAGAATTAGTCTTAATTTACTTCCGCATCGCATCATCTCTTTCATTCTGCATCATTCAGGCTCTTCTTCTTGCAGTTCACCTAGATGTAAGGCACTAACTGGACATTGGCTCATAAAGTGGCCTGGCTTATTACATCTAAAATAGGTCTTCTGGGGAGTGTAATTCTTATTGACCTCTACAGATTTTCCTCGGTCATCCTTTGTGCGGGCACCAGACTCAGAAGAAGACTTCAGAGCTCCATCTGGATCTCTGATTGACATTGCCCGAGAAATTAGGGTTTGTAATAAAGGTTGACCTGGTCAACCAGTTTATTTATTTTTATTTATTTCTTGAGTCACCATTTAAATTTTGTTGAGTCATGTTGACTCGGTGCAAGTCCCGATGTGGTTTCAATTTGGTCCAAAATGGTGCCACATTTGTCTTCCAATCAAATCAAGGTTCAAGCAAGTGGAGGCCACACTCCAAGCCACACGCCCAGCCACACTCCGAGCACACGCCAGAGTCCAGGAGGCGCCATAGAGGCATCCCAATGTCATGGTCCCCACACCCAAAGAAGAAAAAATCAAATTGGAAGCTAATTTAAAGGAGGCGCCCATACCTGCCTATTTTACCTAAGCAAAGAAGGAAGAAAACTTCTCTTGGAGAAGAAATCAAAGAAGGACATCCAATTGAAGTTCAAATCAAAATCAAAGAGCTTAACTTGGAGTGGAAGAAAAGAAGAAATGCCATAAGAAGAGGAGGACTCCAAATCCAAATCCAACTCCAAAGGAGGCGCCATAAAAATTCCAAAAAAAATTCCTTTATGGCCGTCCCAATTTTTTTGAAGTCTTGGTCGACCAAGAGAGGGGGTTTTCTACCTAATCTAGAGGTTGGAAGAGTTTAGTCCCACATGGGAATTTGTACAAGCTAGAAAAAAATTTTAGGTCTATATAATAGACCTCTCTTTGTAACTTTGAAAATGAATGAAGAAAATTATTTTTTTGCTATTCTCTTGTGTTGAGTGACCTAGGTTTCTCTTCTTCCGCACTATTCTAAGTGTTGAGCTCCGTGAGGGGGTAATCCGGGTTCCATTGGAGCCTTGAGGAGGTGAGAGATCTCCATCTTTATCCAAAACCCTAGGTTAGCCACTTGAAATCCCAAAACCTTAGCCACCCTTCATTATTTTCAATCCATCAAACCCTAGATCCATCCATCTCCCACGGCCTCTCTCTCTCTACAAATCCAGGCCGTCCACCTTCATCCAGATCCAGTCCGGCTACTTCAGATCCAGAGCAAGTTCCAAGAAAAATCACATCAGCTTCCAGGAGAATCCAGTTTTCAGCAATTTCAATCTTCAAGTTCATCAACCTGGTAAATTCTTCCCTTGACTCTCTGATTCCATCAATTGTTTTTCTTCTCTTCTAGATCTTGAGTTCAGGAGAAGCCAACCCGCCAAAGGACCAGTACTGGAGGATCCATTGCGAAGAAATCTGAATCCGAGGATCCAACAATCTGCTCGGGAGAGTTCTTCCACCAAAATCTGTGAAGATCATTGTCTGGTTAGGTAAACCATCTCTTCTCTTTATTTCTGTTCTGCTGAAAGTTCGGAGCGAAACCCTAGGTCTGGGAGTTTCTCAACCCCCAGCGATCCGTTGCTTCTGAACTACTCTGATAATTTAGTTTCCTTAAATTGTGCTTTCAATTATCATATTAGTATCTTTCAATGTTAGGTTAACTTTTCTTTGATTTGAAGCCAACTTCTACAAACATATAAAAACAACAAAAAAATTAGTTAATCTTAATTTACTTCCGCATCGCATTCCTTTATTTGTTCTGCATCATTTTTGGTATCAGAGCTTTCGTGCTGCATCATTTTTGGTATCAGAGCTTTCGTGCTGCATCATTTTTGGTATCAGAGCCCAGTCTAGGGTTTCTGATTTGCTTGCTTGCTTTGATTGTTCTCTTTTTATTTTGTCTGCTCGAAGTAGACTCCCCAGGATGTCCGATCCTAGGAAATAAGCGAGGCGCAAGCCTCCTCCCATTCCACGGGATGTTCCTAGGGCGTGTAGGGGATCCATTGGGTTATAACTTCGTAGCAGGGATTATAAACGGGGAAGACAATCTAGTTGCAGCCCATAATTACCCTGTTGTCTGAATTATTTATCCCTGCATAAAACTCCGAATTGTATGATTTTTTCTTTGTTGAAACCAGTATAATTGATCCTATTTTTCGTAAGTTTTCTGTGATTTATTGGTTTCGATAAAAATTCTGAGCATTAAAATATAGCAACTCTGTTTTTTGTGTTCTGCAATTCAATTCTTTTTGGAGTGATCATCTCATAATTTACTTAAGGGCAATTGAGCATCTAAGATAAGGGGAGGAGTTGATTACCTCTCCTTATCCCAAAACCATCATCCAATCATTCGAACCTAGACCTAATTTAAAATCGGTTAGACCTAATTTGCCTTAGTGGGCTAGGGACACCAATTGGTCGGGTCTAGGCTAGTGTTGAGTCAGTTTGCTGAGTTATTCTGTGTGTGCTTAGCACTCAGTGTCTAGAACGGTGGTTCAGGGATCCATTTCCGAAGGGCTTGTGTGCTGGTCCGCCTACCTGGCCAATCACTGATTGGTGTCTAGGATTGGCATTCAGGGACCTATCACTCCCCTTACACCTGCCTGGCTGAGTCCCGAGTTACTACAGGCTAGCTTGCCACTCTGATTGGGCATCTAGTTTGGACTCTAGGTCTAGTGAGCCAGTAGTCGCTTTAGTCTAGTCACATTCTGTGTGTTTGCTTGCATCATCATGTATACCCGGAATGGAGTACCCTACCAACCTGGTCAAACCCAACATGATTTAGAGGCCATGGTTAGAGCTCTTACTGAAAGTATGAACAAATTGAGTCAAGATATGACTGCTACTGTTACCCAGTGTAAAGAACAAGTCCATGAGAATTTTACCCAGCTTAGGGATCGAGTCCAAGTACTTGAGAAACGTAGACATCAAAATTGGACCCTTGATCCAAAATTTAATAGGCCCCAACCTCATCCATGCCAGGAGCCTAGGAGGACCTTATACCGTGATCCCGAGCATAACCTTAGGAAGCCTAACCAGGATATCTATAGTGTGGATCGTGTCTATGAGAGGTCCTTACAATATTCTAGACCAGTCACTCAATAACCCAAGTCTTCTAGATCAAACCATTTAGATCCACACCCATGTCCAAGTAAGGTCTCTACTAGCTTGAAACCCAGTGTGACCCAGGTTCCTATATCGCAAGAATGTTTGTTTTGTGGAGAAAGAGGCCATAAATCTAGTCAGTGCCCATGCATAGGACTGGCTTGTGCACAGCTAAGTGGTAAGAATCCTAAGGATGACATTAATGAGGGAGAACCCAAGCCTACCAATGAGGAAGAAAGGTTAGGTATGACAAGCCTAGAATCAGTTGACCCGATTACCACTGACCCGAAACCCATTGAAGATGGCATCGAGGAAGTATATGATGCTGGCTTGAGTCTAGTTGATGAATATGAGGGGGAAGAACTTGAAGAATGTGACATCGATACTATTGGTTCCTTACCTGAGGAGACCTTGGAGAGCAACCAAGTGGTAGGACCTAGTTCAGAAATTCAAGAGATTTGTGAGAATCAGGTTCCTTTAGTCAAATACCCCCAGGAAGAACTCATAGTGTTAGCCCGAGCTATCAGTTCGTACCCTCTAATGACAGTCATTCCCCAAGTACCAATTGAAGATCTTTGCACTGAACTGTTTAAGTTTGCCCACCCTATGGTAGATCCTCTCCTTAGGATGACTGAATCAAGCCTCTTACAATTGTACCTTGTCCCATGCCCAGCCACTAAGGTCTCTCCCGTAATCTCAGTTGAACATCCTTGTCTTGAGCGGATTGATTCACCCAGTCCTGTAGAAGTCCTCCTTATGGCCCCAAACCCCTTCCTTCGCATGACTGACCTACCCTTCTATAGAGTATACCTTTCCGCACCCATAGGTCAAATTTCAATTCTTGAGGTCATCATCCGTAGGCCCTTCCATGAATCATTCTCTAATCCATTTCTTGAGAAAGTGGATCATTATTTGCTTAGAGAACAAACCTTAACTATTGCAATCACATGTCCTAGGCTACTCCCCGAACCATCTCTTGATCCATTCCTGGGAGTAGCAAACTTTTCCTTTCGTAAGGATGACCAGTTGACATTCATAGATCACCATTCAAACCTTCAGGTCACCACCTTTAGCCAGCAGGTAATTCGAGACTCCACCTCATATTTCCTCCCTTTCTCTAGGACTTCCAATGCTTCTTACACCATCCAAGTATACTTTGTCAAAGTCTTTAGAGTGAATCACGTGTCAGAATCTATTAGGTTTGCCACCTACTTCTGGAAGACCTTATGGCACCTACTAGGCACCCATGATAAGTTTTCATGCTCTGCATGCCATCCTCCGACCCAAGGTCAAACCTAGAGAGTCGTAGTTTGTTAGGTTTAGACCTAGGGTTCCTTTTAATAAAGTCCATTCTTTAGGAATGCATCGTCAGTCGAGTTTAGGACCTTGTCTCAGATTTTGATTGAGTGAGAATACCAGGAATTGGGATTTATACCTACCAAGGGCAGAATTTGCATACAATGACTCGGTCAATAGGTCTACGGGTAAGAGTCCATTTGAAATTGTACATGGGTACAAACCTCACACACCTCTTGACCTAGTCCCTTTACCTGTCCACACTCGAGTCTCCGAATCTGCTGAGAATTTTGCACAGCATGTAAAAGACTTGCATAAAGAAATTCATGCCAAAATAAATTTAAGTAATGAAACTTATAAGAAGTTGGCTGATACTCAAAGGCGAGTCAAATCTTTTGTTGAGGGAGACTATGTGATGATTAGGTTAAGGCCTGAACGGTTTCCTCCTGGAACCGTTAGAAAGTTACATGCTAGGGGAGCTGGACCATTTAGAGTGGTAAAGAGAGTAGGATCCAATGCCTATGTGCTCGAGTTGCCTCCAGAACTAGGCATTAGCTCTACTTTCAACATTACAGACTTAGTAGAGTACAGGGAGCCAGTTGTGATTCCTAGTGAGCCTTTTGAGCCTAACCCAATCATTGAGAGTGATCCCGACCCTGTGTGTCCACCAACAAACTGGCCTGTGAGGAAAGAGCAGATTGAAAAGATCCTGGATGATCAGGTTATCTCTACTCGTAATCGAGGATACCAAAGGTACCTGGTCCGCTGGCAAGGAAGGCCAGATTCTGATGACTCTTGGATCTCCCGAGAAGAATTAAAAGAATTGGACCCAGACCTCTTGGAGAGATACCAGAGCCAACTTGAGCCTTACTCGACAGGGTCGAGTTCCTCCCACCCCGGGAGAATTGGTGCGGGCACCAGACTCAGAAGAAGACTTCAGAGCTCCATCTGGATCTCTGATTGACATTGCCCGAGAAATTAGGGTTTGTAATAAAGGTTGACCTGGTCAACCAGTTTATTTATTTTTATTTATTTCTTGAGTCACCATTTAAATTTTGTTGAGTCATGTTGACTCGGTGCAAGTCCCGATGTGGTTTCAATTTGGTCCAAAATGGTGCCACATTTGTCTTCCAATCAAATCAAGGTTCAAGCAAGTGGAGGCCACACTCCAAGCCACACGCCCAGCCACACTCCGAGCACACGCCAGAGTCCAGGAGGTGCCACGGAGGCATCCCAGTGTCATGGTCCCCACACCCAAAGAAGAAAAAATCAAATTGGAAGCTAATTTAAAGGAGGCGCCCATACCTGCCTATTTTACCTAAGCAAAGAAGGAAGAAAACTTCTCCTGGAGAAGAAATCAAAGAAGGACATCCAATTGAAGTTCAAATCAAAATCAAAGAGCTTAACTTGGAGTGGAAGAAAAGAAGAAATGCCATAAGAAGAGGAGGACTCCAAATCCAAATCCAACTCCAAAGGAGGCGCCATAAAAATTCCAAAAAAAATTCCTTTATGGTCGTCCCAATTTTTTTGAAGTCTTGGTCGACCAAGAGAGGGGGTTTTCTACCTAATCTAGAGGCTGGAAGAGTTTAGTCCCACATGGGAATTTGTACAAGCTAGAAGAAAATTTTAGGTCTATATAATAGACCTCTCTTTGTAACTTTGAAAATGAATGAAGAAAATTATTTTTTTGCTATTCTCTTGTGTTGAGTGACCTAGGTTTCTCTTCTTCCTCACTATTCTAAGTGTTGAGCTCCGTGAGGGGGTAATGCGGGTTCCATTGGAGCCTTGAGGAGGTGAGAGATCTCCATCTTTATCCAAAACCCTAGGTTAGCCACTTGAAATCCCAAAACCCTAGCCACCCTTCATTATTTCAATCCATCAAACCCTAGATCCATCCATCTCCCACGGCCTCTCTCTCTCTACAAATCCAGGCCATCCACCTTCATCCAGATCCAGTCCGGCTACTTCAGATCCAGAGCAAGTTCCAAGGAAAATCACATCAGCTTCCAGGAGAATCCAGTTTTCAGCAATTTCAATCTTCAAGTTCATCAACCTGGTAAATTCTTCCCTTGACTCTCTGATTCCATCAATTGTTTTTCTTCTCTTCCAGATCTTGAGTTCAGGAGAAGCCAACCCGCCAAAGGACCAGTACTGGAGGATCCATTGCGAAGAAATCTGAATCCGAGGATCTAACAATCTGCTCGGGAGAGTTCTTCCACCAAAATCTGTGAAGATCATTGTCTGGTTAGGTAAACCATCTCTTCTCTTTATTTCTGTTCTACTGAAAGTTCGGAGCGAAACCCTAGGTCTGGGAGTTTCTCAACCCCCAGCGATCCGTTGCTTCTGAACTACTCTGATAATTTAGTTTCCTTAAAATTGTGCTTTCAATTATCATATTAGTATCTTTCAATGTTAGGTTAACTTTTCTTTGATTTGAAGCCAACTTCTACAAACATATAAAAACAACAAAAAATTAGTTAATCTTAATTTACTTCCGCATCGCATTCCTTTATTTGTTCTGCATCATTTTTGGTATCAGAGCTTTCGTGCTGCATCATTTTTAGTATCAGAGCTTTCGTGCTGCATCATTTCGGGTCAAAGGATTACTAGGCTGGGGTCGACTCAGGCCTGGCTAACTAGGACTGGGTCGTTTCAGGCCTGGCTGACTAGGACTGGGACGACTGGGGCTAGGTCAGCTTGGCATGGGTTTGCTCTGACGGGGCTGGCTAGCTCCTGGATACTGACTAGGGTATCTAGTGGGCTCAGGCCTACGATAAACGGGCCCTCTATGAAAATGCTCATGATCCCTAGCAATCTGGTAAGCATGGTCTAGGTCCCTAACCTCTCTCATATAGAGCTCTTTCTTAATGTCATCTCTCAGTCCAGCCCTAAACCTAGATAAGACAATATCCACAGACTCCCTCAAATCACATCGCATGGAATGCTCATCAAATTTTGCGATGTACTCATCTATACTCTTGTTACCCTGATTAAATCGATGCCATTGATCTAGTAACCCACTACGATATGATGCTGGAACGTATCTTGTCCTGAGCTTACCCTTCAAGCCCCACCAGGTGGTTATAGGATCACACCCTCCTAGACTAAGGGTTCTCTCAACACTAGCCCAATGTAACCTGGCTTCCTGAACCAACTTATTCTGGTGCCTCCGGTGTCTGCACCAATTCTCCCGGGGTGGGAGGAACTCGACCCTGTCGAGTGAAGATCAGACTGGCTCACATATCTCTCGAGAAGGTCTAGGTTGAGGCATTGCAAGTCCTCTCGAGAAATCCATGAATCGTCCGACTCTGGCCAGCCTTGCCATCGGACCAGGAAGCATTGATAGTCACGGCCCCGGGTCATGATGGCTTGATCGTCCAGGATACGCTCGATCCGTTCTCCTCTCTCAGGCTATTTTGTTAGTGGACACTCTGGATTAGGATCACTCATAAGAAAATGAATAGGGCCAAAGGCCTCACTAGGTATCACTGCCGGTTCCCTATACTCAATCAGGTCTGTAATATTGAAGGTAGAACTAATGCCCATATCCGAAGGCAAGTCTAATACATAGGCATTTGATCCAATCCTTCTCTATCACTTTAAAAGGTCCGGCTCTACGAGTATGAAGCTTCTTTTAGGCCTAAGCCTAACCAAGATAAAATCCACTACATCAAATTCTTTGGTCCATCTTCGGGAATTAGTTAGTTGTTTTAACATTAGTGCAGGTGGTGAACATACTAGGCACATGCAGACTCCTAACAAGATGATGCAAAGGACTCAAACTAACACATAATAGACTCGACTTTGCATTCCTATCGAAGGAAATTTATTAGACTTTTATGGGCCTAAACCTAAGAGACTATAGACTCTCTAGGTCTGACCCTAGTGTGGTGTGCACAAGAGTATTTACAATGGACTCCAAGCAATTGCCAAAGGGTATGGTAGAAGTATAATGCAAACCTAACATGCGTAATGAATGCATGCAGTATGCTAATCTCAACTAAATGCAATCTAATGATCCTAGAAATACTGGAGATGTCTGGAAAGGGGAGAAAATAGGAAGTGGGTTCAGAATTAGTTTGGTAGGGTAGAGAAAAAGGTTCCGGGTTAGTTGGATACAGTAGGATAAAAGAAGGCATGTCAGGGACTAATCCTAGACTAATGAGGCTAACCTTACGGGGTTGCGATATATCTTTGGGAAAAAAGAGGTCCATGCTATGGAAGGATGGGTCAACAATTTCTGGAAAGAGATCTTCAATAGGAATGGTAGGAAGGGATTCATCCTGAGGGCAATGGGTTAAGTAAGCCAAATCCTCAATAAAGTCTTCTTGTTTATGGAATTTAGGAATAGGCTCTACAATTATATCCTTTTTTATTGTTTCCTCAGGTAAAATCCTAGTATCAGAGTTCTCTTCCTCTAATTGTTCTTCCACTATAGCTTTAGGTTGGATTTGGTCAAGGTCAACTAGCTCTTGGTTGGTTTCTACCTGGGTATCTACTGGGTCAGCTAATTCTAGGTCTACTAAAGGTGTCTCCTCTGCTCCTTCATACTCATCCACTAGGCTCGCATCAGCTTCATACACTTTCACATTGATGTAAGCCTTGTCAATCTCAGGAATGGTTGGAGAAGGTCGATTAGAAAAAAATTGGTTAGGTTATGGTCTCTGATTATGGGTACTACTCCTAGTAGGATCAGGTTGTATAAGGGGTAGTGGCTCACTACTGGGTTCATATTTAGGGATACTAATCCTATGGGATTCACGTTGACTAGGAGAAACATGACTAGTACTAGATTGATACCTAGGGGTTATGGGCTCTCTGGGCTCATAGGATTTAGGTTCAGCTCTATGGGTCTTGGGTCTACTGGCCTTATAAGGTGTGGGTGTATAGGATCTATGATCATGGGATCTAGAGTCATAGGATCTAGGTTCATAGGTTCTGGATTCATTGGTTCTAGGTTCATAGGATTTGGAGTCATAAGATCTATAAGTTGTGGGTATACTAGGCTTATAGGATGTGGGTAAATAGGATCTATCTTCCTGGTCTACAAAATCCTGATTGGGTCTTCTAGGACTAACTTTAGGGATTGGGTCATGACGATGGGCTCTCCTAGGTTCAACCTCTTGGTAGGGATCAGGGTTTGGGGTCCTCCTAGGTTCAGTATCATAGTATGGGTCATGACGATGGGCTCTCCTTTGTTCAACCTCACTGTAGGGATCAAGGTTTGGGGTCCTCCTAGGTTCGGTATCATAATAAGGGTCATGACGATGGGCTTTCCTAGGTTCAGCCTCACGGTAGGGATCAGGGTTTCAGGTCCTCCTAGGTTCAGTATAATAATAAGGGTCATGGCGATGGTCTCTCTTAGGTTCAACCTCACGGTAGGGATCATGGTAAGGGGTCCTCCTAGGTTCGATATCATAATAAGGGTCATGGCGAAGGGTTCTCCTAGGCTGGGGAGGTGACTCAATTTTTGGTTCAGGTTTGGATCTGGTTTGGGTCCTACGAGTTTTCTCTAAGGTTCCTCGTCGGGCATCTAGTTGATCAAGTCTACGATTGAAGGGTTGGACTAACCTCTCTCCAAGGGCATCAATTTTAGCATTAAGATGATCCATGGATTTAGGGAGATGGTGAATGAGATGGGACTCTTGATCAAATGCTCATGCAAGACTCGATCAAACCAACTACAGCTCTCTAGACCTAGAGTCCAAAACTAGGTGTTCAATCAGGGTGGCAAACTAGCCTATAGTAACCCTATACTCAGCCAGGCAGGTGTAAGGGGAGTGTTAGGTCCCTGATTGCCAATCCTAGACACCAATCAGAGATTGGCTAGGTTGGTGGACCAGCACACCAGCCCTTTGGGATTGAATCCCTAAACCACCATTCTAGACACTGAGCACAAGGCACACACAGGTTAACTTGACACGGTGATCTAACACTAGCCCGGACCGGACCAATTGTTGTCCCTAGCCCACGAGGGCAAGTTAAGTCTAGTTAATTTTAGGTTAAGGCTTGGGATCGAATGCAAGGGATGTGGTTTTGGGCTAAGGAGAGGTGATCAAATCCTCCCCCTATCTGATATAGCAAGAGTGCCTTTAAAAGTAAATTATGCAATGATGGCAGATAGATGAGGATGCAAATTAGGGTTTAGATGTTTTTGGTATTTTTCGGAGAATATGTAATTTTTTTTTTGGTATTTTCTTAAATAGAAGAAAACTTGCAAATTATGGCCTAATATGCAGGAAATATACTAAAATTAAAAGATATTCAAAAGATGCTAAACAAAACCCTAAAACTTCCAAACTTGTCTTGCTGAAAAAACAAAGCCAAAAATTTACAGGCTGTATTTCGGCTTGCAAAAAATTCACAGGTCGAAATAAAATCTGAAAAAATTCTAAAAATTACTGTAAATTATGATGAATCTAGAAAAGTAAATTTCAGAATTTTTGGAGTTTTTATCAGGGAGAAATAATTTAAATAACATAGAATATATAGATTGAAAAATTATAGAAAATAAGTCATAATCTAAGCTCTGATACCAAATGATGCAGGACTAATATGCATGCAATTCTTTTTGTATATTTTATATATGGGGTTAGGTGCTTAATTCCCAAATTTTAGATCAAAATTAGTTGTAGGGAATTTTTTATAAATCTTTGAAGCCATGCATGCAGATTAGAACCTAGAAAAGTACTAAAGAAGGATCGCCAGGGCTGAGAAGCCTCGGTTAGGGCAAGTTCTCCTACAATATAAAGAATAAAGGTAGAGGGGGTGTACCTGACAATGTCCGAAGTACCCGGTGAAGACCACAGCGAAGGGATCTCTCGTTCCTCGAGGGATGCACCCTGAAAATCTGAGCCAAAGACCCGTGGATATCTGGCTTTCTACTCGATGGTCCGATTGAGGCTTGGCTGGAGTCATTGGATTCGTAGGAACTCGAGGACCTGCAAACGACCTATCAGGGATTAGAAAAATTAGAGGAAATCAAGAAAACAAAGAAAAATAGTAAAGGGAAGAAAGTTTTGGAGGGGGCTGGAAGGATGGTTGGCGATAGAAAGATGGTTGCAAACACCGGGAAGAAGAACTCTTAAACCCCTTTATGCACACAGCAGGGTAATTACTAAAAACAATATAAGAACTCAAGGTTTATTTCATATCAAAAATCTCCCTTCATACAAGAGGCTAGGGTCCCTTAAATAGACCCTTAACCTTGGGCCCCAAGTAAGGGTACAATTGACATTACATAAGAATCCTTTTCCCTCTCAAATCCTAGCTAGAAAATAAGGAAACATTAGGTAGAAAAAATCCCTAAAAATTTTCTTGACTTGGTCAACACTCCAAGGATGCCTAGGGGGGCGTGTTGGGCTTCTAAGAGCAGCAAGGGCCGGCCTAAAGGGGCTCGGGCACATGGGTTTGGGCCTCTGGAAGCTGGGGTGGCCTGGTAGCCAGGTAGCAGGAATATTCCATGGTATCTTGCTTCTTAGGGGCTTGGGCTTGGCGCCTGGGCTTGATTTCTTTGGGCTAGGATGTAGATGGACCTCTGGAATCATGGATGCCCTTATCTATGAATACACTTTGGCATCTAGAAGGGAATCTGGGCATCTGGAGGGTATTTGCAATGAATCAGGGTTTCTGATTTTCCTCCTGGGGTCTTCAAATCTTCAAGCTGGGTTGGACTTGGGCTAAACTTCCATGTCTTCAATCTAGTTAGACTTGGTATTTGCTTGTATGATATGATCTTGAGTCTTTCGTATGCTTGGATAGGACTCAAAAAATAAAATTAGCTCAACATGAGCTGACTAGTACAGAACTGAAATAACAACTCAAAAGACTCAAATAATAACTAAAATGGACTCAGATGGGCTAAGCCCTTATTACAGATGGACTAAAAAATTATTGATCAATTCACAGAGGGTTGAAAAGCCTCTGTCTTATTCTGGTGCCTCCGGTGTCTGCACCAGAAACAAGGAGAGGCGGAGTAACAGGGAATCCCTCTATCCCCGCTATCATTCTCCCCGTACTACGTTTTCACCTTCACATACATCTTTTACTCCTCCTAGTGCGGAGTCCATCAAGAGGGGCCCGACCAGGAGGATCTGTTTTCCTAGATCGTCACTGACTTGATCGTCGAAGTGCCCCCACCGGAAACCCTAGCCCGGGTCACTAACCCCTATTTCACAGGCCCAGGAGTAGAGGATCGCCAGGCAACGAAAGGAGCGCACTCCAGCGCTGGCAGCAGCTACAGGCCACGACGATCTTGGCGGCAATAGATTGGCATGCCAGGTGGGGGCGGGCAGTGACATTGTGAACGATCTTTGATCCAACTCGAACCCTCCATCTCTTCACAGGCAAGCCAGGCGGGAGGATGGTGACAACAAGGGCACGGGAGGCTTCCACCAATCATGCGGGGGACTCCCCCTCTCGGGGGAATCCCCACCGCCAAGAAGTGGAGCCATCCATTCCGGTCCAGCCACCTCCGTCGGCAGCCCAACTGGCTGCACTCGCCCAGCAGATGCAAGTCCTCACCACGACAGTGTGCCAGCTTCACAACCAACACATATCCACGGCTACCCACCAACAGCCAGGGACTCCAGCGGCCCACGCCGTAGCTCCCAGTGACAACCTGCGCTCCTTCCAAGGAAGGCAGTCACAGCCATGGGCCACCACCGACAATCGGGGCAGCCTTCAAGCTCTGACGAAAAGATAATAAGCCATCTCTGCCGACAAAGAGAGCCGCTCGCCAAACCTCGGGCGGGAGGTGCCCAGACCCTACCGAGGCAGAAGAGGCAAGACCCCCCGCCATGGGTGCCATGCATCCACGTCACCTTCTCCGTCTCCTTCGACAGAGGGCTCCACTGATGAAGCCGTGAGGCGCGCGGTGGAAAGGCGCCTGGAGGAACAAGAATGCAAGCTGGCAGAGATTGCCCACCGGTTTGCCAGCGTGCAGGGCTCCACTAGTGAGCCAGTGGGCTACGATGCCCATCCCCCATTCTACCAAGAAATCTAAGCGGAGCCGATTCCATACCGGTTCCGGATGCCGCAGGTGGATCCTTATGATGGGACCACCGACCCCGTCCACCACTTGGAAAGCTACCGGACCCTCATGAGGGTTCAGGGGACCACCGATGCCCTTCTCTGCATCACTTTTCCTGCCACTCTCCGGAAAGTAGCCCGGGTGTGGTTCACCCATTTGGAGCCGGAGAGCATCAGCTCCTCCCAACTAGGGCAGAAGTTCGTGGCTCACTTCGACGCTTGCAGGAAGTTGCCACGGGAGGCAGACAACCTCTTCTCCATCCGGCAGTAGGACTGCGAGCCCCTACGGGACTACGTGGCCCGCTTCAAGGCCGCCATGTTGGAGATCTACAATCTTGATGAGCCAGTCGCCATGCTGGCACTGAAGCGAGGACTCAGGACCTCCCACCTGACCTACTCGCTTGATAAGAAGCCCCCCAAGACCTACTCTGAGCTCCTTTTCTGGGTCCAAAAGTACATCCCTATCGAGGAGGTGGATTGTGCAAGGTGGGAGCTCGACGGAGGACCCTTGAAGAAGCTGGACACCGCCGAGGCATCCGGGACCTGGAAGACCGCACCCCAGGCTCCGAGCTCCCGGAGGGACCGACCGAGACTGAGAGTGACCCCATTCTCGAGGAGGGTTACACCCCTCTCCTTGCCCCGAGGACAAAGATCCTCATGGAGATCGAAGGTGAGGACTACCTGAGATGCCCGCCTCCGTTGAGGCCCTCCACCGATCGTGACAAAACAAAGTATTGTCGCTTTCACCACGACTATGGCCACGACACTGAGGAATGCCGCAACCTTAAGTGGGAGATTGAGGAACTCATCAAGAGAGGCTACCTCAAAAGGTTCGTAGGGGGCAGACCTCAAGTTGAGTCCCAGGCGCTCGTCTCTCTCCCTCCAGCTCCAACCATCGATAACCGCCCCACCGAGAAGTCGATGGGCATGATCTTCTAGGGAGCTGCGCGTGCACCCAAGAGGACCCAGGGGGCAGGGGACTCTGAGAATGCACTCCCCTTTATAAGAGAAGGGGAATATTGGGAAAAAAATATAAATAATGATGCCGTGGTCGTCGAGATGACAATCGCGAAGCACCCTGTAAAGCACATCATGGTTGATAGTGGAAGCTCCACAGACGTGCTTTTTTATGAAGCCTTTTCCAGGATGAATCTTTCCCTTGGCCAGCTTCGGCCCGTGCACACACCCCTTGTTGGTTTCACGGGCGATTCCGTAAGGGTAGAAGGAAAAATCACTCTCTCGGTCACTGCCGAAACCCTACCTTGGCAGAGCACCATCATGATGACTTTCACGATTGTAAGGCTCCCTTCCGCTTACAACGTGATATTGGAATGGCCTAGGCTCAACTTTCTTGACACCGTTGTCTCCACCAAGAGGCTACTTGTACAGTTCCCAACTCTCTACGGTGTTGGGGAGATGAGGGGAGCACCCCAGCCGGTGCAGCATTGTTTCCAAATCCTCCCTAGGGCCAAGGTCCCCCAAGATGACCCAAGCGTGGATGACCTCGACCAAAGGACCCAAGACCCCAGGGGAGGCCCGATCAAGTGCCTACTTTCTTATCCGCTCAAAGATGACCCCACGAAGATGATACAGATCGGAGCCCAGCTACCCGAGGATGAGAGGGCCCAACTACTGGGATTCTTGCGGGCAAATGCAGATGTGTTCGCCTGGACAGCAGCGGACATGCCAGGTATCCCTCCTGACATCATTACTCACAAATTGAGTGTTGACCCAAAGCACAAACCAGTTCGGCAGAAGAAGAGAAGTTTCACCTCGGAGAGACAGGCAGCTATCAAGGAGGAAGTTGATAAACACCTGGCTGCCGGTTTCATTCGAGAGGTCTAATACCCGAGCTGGCTGGCGAATGTAGTCATGGTAAGGAAGAATAATGGCAAATGGAGGATCTGTGTAGACTACACTGACCTCAATAAAGCTTGCCCGAAGGACAGTTTCCCTCTCCCGAAGATCGACCAGCTGGTGGACGTCACCTTTGGCCACCGGCTGCTCTCCTTCATGGATGCGTTCTCTAGGTATAATCAGATCCGCATGCATCTAGAAGACGAGGAGCACACCTCCTTCATCACCAACCAAGGGACATACTGCTACAGGATGATACCTTTTGGTTTGAAAAATACAGGAGCCACCTATCAGCACCTGGTCAGCAAGGTCTTCAAGGACCAAATCGGCCGCAACATGCAAGTGTATGTGGATGACATGCTCGTCATGAGCAGGCCTGGCTCGGGCCATGTAGCTGACCTCGCCGAATCTTTCCATAACCTATGGCAACATCCGATGAATCTGAACCCGGCGAAGTGCGCCTTTGGGCTGGCGGCAGGAAAATTTCTCGGCTTCATGGTCACCCAGAGGGGCATCAAAGCAAACCCAAAAAAGGTTCAGGCCATCATCGACATGGACCACCCGACCTCCAAGAAGCAGGTCCAACGCATGATGGGGCGTATTGCCACCCTCAGCAGATTCATCTCGAGGTCGACCGACCACTGTCTATCATTTTTCAAAGCATTGTGCAAGATGCATGACTTCACCTGGATCGAGGAGTGCAGGACTGCCTTCGAGGAGTTGAAGAACTTCCTCGCCTCTCCCCGGTTGCTCTCCAGGCCGGAGGAGGGGGAGGAGCTTCTGCTGTACCTGGCGGTTACACCAGGAGCTGTCAGCTCGGTTCTCGTCCACGTTGACGAGGACAAACCTCAAAACCCGGTATACTATACAAGCAAAATCCTCCGCGATGTAGAGATCAGGTATACTCGCTTTGAGAAACTCATTTTTACACTAATAATGTCTGCTAAGCACCTCAGGCCCTACTTCCATGCACACCCGATAGTTGTCATGACGGAACAGCCGCTGAGAACCATCCTCACCCGACCTGAGACATCTAGGAGGTTGGCTAAGTGGTCCATGCTGCTCAGTGAATTTGACATAGTGTACTGACAGAGGTCCTCACAGAAGGTCTAAGTCCTAGCCGACTTCATGGGTAAGTGCACCGGGTTCGTCGAGTAGCCATAGCAGACAACAACGGAGCCCGGGCCAGGAGAAGAGCCTTGGATCCTCCACATGGATGGAGCATCCAATTCTGGCGGGAGTGAAGCAGGCCTCATCCTAACTAACAGTAATGGGGTTGTGGCGGAATGCGCCCTCCACTTCAAGTTCGCCACAACCAATAACCAGGCGGAGTACGAGGCACTCCTCACGGGCCTAAGAGTCTCCCACAAGCTGGGTGTACAGGGCTTGAAAATCTTCATCGACTCCCAACTGGTTGTCGGACAAGTTTCTGGAGAATACGAAGTGAGGGATGCTCAGATGATGAAGTACCTAGAGCAGGATTGCACAAGCACGGCAGGTCTCCGATGCTTCAGCATCTTCCATATCCCCCGAGGGGAAAATGCATGCACGGATGTGCTGTTCAGGCTCGCGACCTTGCTGAACTCGTCACTGGGATGCACCTACATCGAGTACCTCGAAAGAGTCCCAGCTATGAGAGCTCGGCAGGGGTGCATCAAGTCACCCTCGAGCCGAGTTGGATGGACAAGCACGTCCCATACATCACTGATGGTGCCTTGCCCGAAGAACGCGCAGAAGCTACCCTCGTCAAGAAGAAGGCCTCCCATTTTGTCTTGATGGAGGGCCATCTCTACCACCGATCTTACTCTTACCCACTCCAGATATGCCTCAGGCCTGCTGAGGCAACCTTCGTAATCCAAGAGATACATGAAGGCCTCTACGGGAACCACGTGGGAGGGAGAACACTAGCTTACAAAGCTCTCCACCAGGGATACTTTTGGGAGACCATGAGAGAGGATGCCGCCGACTTTGTTAAAAGGTGCGACAAGTGCCAGCGTTACGCAAATATACAGTGCCAGCCGGTAGCACCGATCTCCCAACTCTCAGTCCCTTGGCCTTCTGCCCAGTGGGGAATGGACATCTTGGGACCATTTCCCCCAGCACCAGGGCAGCGAAAGTTTCTGCTAGTGGCGATTGACTACTTCACTAAGTGGGTCAAAGTAGAGCAGCTGGCCTGGATCGCGGAAGCCAATGTCCGCCAGTTCTTCTGGAAGTCGATCATTTGTCGCTTCGGGCTCCCCCGCTATATCATCACCGATAACGGGCAACAGTTCGACAATCATGAGTTCGAAGGATTCTGTGCCGAGCACGGCATCCAACACCGATTCACCACAGTGGCTCATCCACAAACAAATGGAGAAGCCAAGGTGACCAACCGGACCATCCTCCAAGGACTCAGGACCAGGCTGGACCAAGCTAAGGGCAGGTGGGCGGAAGAACTCCCAAGCATCCTGTGGGCCTACCATACAACACCTAGGATAGTGACTAATAAGATGCCCTTTAGCCTTGTTTTAGGTATCGAAGCGGTCATCCCGGTCGAGCTCGGCATGCCCATGTTGCGGGTGCAGCAGTACGACGAAGCACGGAACTCGGCACACCTCTTGCTTAACCTGGACCTTCTTGAAGAAGCAAGGGACAAAGCCTGGCTATGAATGACGGCCTACCGGCAATGAGTGGCCCGATATTACAACGCCCGCATCAAGCCAAAAGCTTTCAAGCCTGGAGACTTGGTGCTACGGCGGGCAGAGGCGTCTTAGCCCAAAGAGTGCGGCAAGCTTTCTCCGAACTGGGAAGGCCCCTACAAAAATAGCTGAAGCCCTCTCACAAGGGGCCTATTACCTTGAAGATCTCGATGGTGTCAGGTTCCCTCGAACATGGAATGCCTGTAACTTGCGAAAATACTATCAATAATGTAAGGTTTCATAGCAATAACAATGACAATGGTTTTTTCCTTGTGCAAGTGTCTATCTGTCTTGTAGGAGAATTCCAACAATGTCCCCGAGCCCAACTCCAGGATGCCAACCCAAGACCGAAGCTCAGATCTCTGGCCAAGGGACCTTCGAGCCATGCCGCTCTCAACCTCAAGCACCCCCATGCCCAGCTCTAGGACGTCAAGGGATATTCGAGCCATGTAGCTCGCAATCATCAACATCCCCAAGCCCAGCTCCAGGACGCCGACCCAAGACCGGAGCTCAGATCTCCAGTCAAGGGACCTTCGAGCCATGCAGCTCGCAATCATCAACATCCCCGAGCCCAACTCCAAGATGCCGACCCAAGACCGGAGCTCAGATCTCTGGCCAAGGGACCTTCGAGCCAAGCCGCTCTCAATTTCAAACGTCTCCGAGCCCAGCTCCGAGATGCCAAGGGATCTTGGAGCCAAGCAGCTCCTATCAACGCCTCGAGCCCAGCTCCAAGGTGCCAAAGACCTGAGCCAAGCCCTCAGGCAACCCTTGGACCCGAGCCTAGCTCCCCATCCAGGAAGGTCTCGAGCCTAGCTCTAAGGCAGTCAAGTTCTGTGACCCTCTTCTCTGATCTCCCCACTCAAAAAGAAGAAGAGAGGGGAAGGAAAGAAAGAGAATGAGAGGAAAACATGACAAGAACCCTCTTCTCTAATCTCCCTGCTCATCAGAAAAATAAAAAGAAAAAAAAAAGAAAAAGAAGAAGAAGAAGAGAGGGGAAAGAAAGAAAGAGAACGAGAGGGAAACACAACAATAAAGCTATCATCACTTAGCCCAAGATCGGAGCTCAGATCTCTAGCCAATGGACCTTTGAGCCACGAAGCTCTCAGTCATCCATGTCCCAGAGCCTAGCCCCAGGACACCACCCCAAGACCGGAGCTCAGATCTCCGGCCAAGGGACCTTCGAGCCATGCAACTCTCAGTCATCCATGTCCCCGAGCCCAGCTCCAAGATGCCACCCCAAGACTGGAGCTCACATCTCTGGCCAAGGGATCTTCGAGCCATGCAGCTCTCAGTCATCCACATCCCCGAGCCCAGCTCCAGGACGCCACCCCAAGATCGGAGCTCAGATCTCTGGCCAAGGGACCTTCGAGCCACCTAGCTCTCAGCAACAACATCTTCGAGCCCAGCGGCTCTCAAGTGTCATGTCCTTGCAACCATCTTGCCGGCGCTGAAGTCTAATCACTCAACCCCAAGCAAGGTGAGGCCCTCTTCTCTGATCTCCCCACACACATAAAAAAGAAGTAGAGAAAAAGAAGGGGAGTGAAAGAAAGAGAGTAAGAAGGGAGGAGCCAGGCAGAGAATAGGTTACAAGAAAATTTGGGATTTATAGATTAAGTATCAGTTACAAGTTTCTTTCGAGCCCCCGACATGCCAGGCGGTCCTGACTAAGTACAGAAAAGAAACAAAATACAAAAGAAATAGAAAATGACTACCATTCAGCCGAACTGCTTGGCTGGGAAGTTCCGTCAGCAGGGACCTCCGACTGTGCGGCTCCAGTTTCATGTGGCACGGCCCTGACCTCGGCTGGTGTAGAAGGCTCGGGAGCGATGGCCTCCTCAGCACCCGCCTCCTGGTTCGAAGTGTTGGGATAGTCGAGGCTGCTGCAGCCCTCGGTCGAGTTGAATCCCTCGACCAGGCGGTGTAGGTACATGAAGCCCTTAAAGAAGGAGTCCGACGCCATCTATTGGATCTCGGCGAGGACTCCTACGAGGCCCTGTACCTCGCGATAGCCTCCTCGGCTTCCTTCTTCACCGCGGCCACCTCACGCCTGGCATCCCTGGCTGACCTGGCCACTTCCTCGGCCACCCTCTGGGCCGTGGCTGACTTCTTCTTTTCAACCGCTAGTCGGGCCTAGAGGGACTGGGCGATCCCCTTCTGCTTGGCCACCTCGGCGTTAAACATGCCCAACCTCTGCTCGGCGTCAGCAAGCTCCTCGACCTTCTTCCTCGACTACCCGTGCTCGCAATCCAGGCTCTCCTGGAGCTGCTTCGCTCGTCTGTCAGAGTCGGCGAGCTGCCTTTTGAGGTCCTTGACCCGTCGGTCAAGTTCCTCTTCGGAGTTGGCCCTCCCCTTCAGGTCGGCCTTTAGCGACGCGATCTCGGCCGCCTGTTGCTACTCAGCTCGCTCCCAATTCCGACAGCTACTCCTGGTAAAAAGGGCCTCGACGCCGATCTGCACCATATGAAAAGGTTAAAAAAAAAAAGGAAAAAAAAAGAGGAGAGCAAAAATAGAGGAGGAGGAAGGAAAGAATGAAGTTGCATACCATGTAGAGCTGGGGGAAGATACCGTCGATCACATCCCCCAGCCGTAGCCCGGCCATCTCCTCCCGGTCGCATGGCTGGATGGAGAAATCCATCATGCGAGTGGCTAGAGCGTGGTTGTTAGCCAAGGAGCTCTTCGGCCCCAACTTGAACGGGAGATGGTGCCTCGCCTCATCTCTCCTGCTCTCTTGGGGAGCAGGTGCACCCATCCCTCCGGTGGTAGGACCCCGAGGAACCGGTAGAAGACCCGGCATCGTCACGGTCGGAGCCCTCGTCGCAGGAGGAGCTCTAGCACGGGCCTCTCCTCCCTCAACCTCCATCATCCTCGGACCCGGAGAGTGGGGTGGCATGACAGTGACAGCGGCATCAGCCCAGGCAATTGCCTCGGGCTCCAGAACAGGGACTTCGACCTGTGGCCTCGTCCGTCCTTCGGCTTCCCTCTTCCTTGGGGAGATTGGCGTGGTGGGGGCAGCCATCGGGACACCCTCAATTCGGGCCTGCCTCGGAGGAGGCTCAGTGGCCATCCCGGTGGGTGACCTCTTCTCGGAGATTGGCAACAGCTCACCCTCCGAGAAGATTGTTCCTGTACCCAGGAGCCAAAAAGGTTAGCCTGAAATGAAGAAAAGAGAGAAAACACATATGGAGGAAAGAACTAGACTCACCCGACCCCATCAATGGGTCGACCCTAGCATCAGAGAGGTTCTGCTCCGATTGAAGGACCTCCAGAGAGGGGATCTGGGTGGTGTGAAGATGCTCATAGTCATGCCGATCAGCTGCGTCAACCGCGGAGATCCGATTGGGGGACTGATCCGGCTCGCTCTAGGCCCAGTCAACCCCCTCGATGACTGCGAAGAAAAATCTGCTCTTCCATCCTTTGATTGAAGAGGGGAGCTCAAATTTTATGCCCTTCGGGTGAGAGGACAAGGACCACCACCCGTCCTCAGTCGGGTGGCATTTCAGAGTAAAAAATGCCCTGAACAAGGAAAACCGGGCGACGAACCCGTGGACATGGCAAAGCACAATGAAAGAGAAGATGTCTCTAATGGCATTCGGCACCAACTACGCAGGGACTAAATGGTAGTTATCCAAGATAGATAAGAAGAAGGGATGAAAAGGGAACCGGAGACCCCCAGAGAAGGTCTCCTCATAAAAGGCGAGATGGCCTGGGCCACTGGAAGTGACCCGTTCCCCCGGGCGGGGGATCATGAGCCGAACAGAAGATGGGATGCCATAGGCATCCCGGATGGCCCCCAGCTCCATGGAGGAGATCGCTGAGGTGACCCTGCCTGGACCTGTTGACCGGATAGATTTAGAAGACCGGATAGATTTAGAAGCTGGTTCAAGTAGGAGAGGAAGATTGGTAGGACGAGAAGAAATAGGCACTGGCTCCCTAACGGACACGGGGTGGATGGGAAGGGCCAGTCTCCTACTAATCTGAAACTGTGCCCCATCCAACTCCTCGTCAGAGGAGGAAAGCACTACCCCCTGTATAGAAGGATCGAGACGAGACATCCTGTAGAAATAACCTAAGGAGGACTCAGAAGAAAAAGCCAACCCTAATGGGAAAGGAAGAAGAAGAGCAGGACTAATCTGGTTCCCTAGAGGAGAGAAGGGTGAAAGCGGATCACGGAGAAAGAATGGTTCGGGTACTGCAACAAGCATGAAGGATTTGATAGAATTGAAGTTTTGAGTAAAAAATTTTTTCTTTTCACTTCAAGGAGACCCATTGAATCCATGCTGTTATTGCTTCCTCGCCAACGGATCCGCGCCACGTGCTGTCCATCGATGAAAAGGGGCATCCCGGTTGCTCTGGATTCTGCGCCAACACTAACTACTCCTCAGACGTGGCCACGTGGCACCCATGCATTGGCCCGCGTGACCGTCTCACGAAGCGGCAACAGTCATGGCCATCATTACGCCGGATCTCCGCCTTTCCATGCCAGCATCATAATTACTCTCTTTGGCCTGAGCGCCGCGCACTAACGAGCCTCGGGAGTGGGGGGCAAATGATGTGGCGAGACCCCTAACGTGGAAGGCTGACAGGCACCGCGACAAAGGAGACCGTCGCGTCAGATGCCAAGGTAACACTTCTGCCCGGACCGCTCAATTAAGCTGAGCTGAGCTCCCTCAAGACAGCAAGTCAAGTCTGTCCTCTGCCATGTTAGGCCCGCGAGCTCGGGATGCCTAGGCCGGAGTCACCCTCCAGAGCGAGATCCTCGAAGGTTTGAGCCCTGTGGTTGGAGTCGAGTTCTGCACTCCTTCGCTACGTGGAGCATCTCCGAGAGCGCACCCTATGGACCGGGCCCGCACTCCGCCCTCCAGAGAGAGACCCTCGGAGGTTTGAGCCCTGTGGTCAGAGATGAGCTCAGCACCCCCCGGCCACATGGAGCCTCTCCGATCGCCTGCCCTCTAGACCGGGCCCGCACTCTGCCCTCCAGAGCAAGACCCTCAAAGGTTTGAGCCCTGTGGTCGGAGTCGAGCTCAGCACTCCCCCGCCACGTGGAGCCTCTCTGAGCGCGAGCCCTCTGGACTGGGTCAGCAATCCGCCCTCCAAAGCGAGACCCTCAAATGTTTGAGCCCTATGGTCGGAGTCGAGCTCAGGACTCCTCCGCCACGTGGAGCCTCTCCGAGTGTGCACCCTTTGGACCGGGCCAGCACTCTTCCCTCCTCCACCAAGGAAACCACATGAGCTCGGAGCGCCCAAGCCGGAGCAAGCCCCGTCATCCTGGGATGCCGGTGAGCCGCCCGAGGATTGCGGAATGGTGCCCCCCATACCATCATAACTACCTGTCCGCCTGTACTTCAAGTGGGATCGGCCAGCCAGAAAGCACAAACCCCTAGGGCGGTGACCCCCGAATCGAGGCTCTGCCAAGCTTCCTGGAATGGGGCAACCGGAGAGGATGTCAGAGCGAATAGAAGCTTCCCCTACCATATGTCAAGAAAGACGTCCTATCCATAGCACATAATCCTACCACACGCGTCTGCTAGCCCAGCGAAGATCCCGAGGCAAGAGTCTAATGGCCATTTATCAATTACAAAGAACGATCGGCACCCCCGAAAGGAGGGAGGTAACAACAACAATCCACTACCAACACAAGCGCAAGCTCAACCAAGACGGTGAAATGCCACCACCACCACCACAGTTGAAGAAAAATGAGGGAAACAAGGAGAGGTGGAGGAACAGGGAATCCCTCTATCCCCGCTATCATTCTTCCCCTGCTATGTTTTCACCTTCACACACATTTTTTACTCCTCCTAGTTTGGAGTCCATCAAGAGGGGCCCGACCAGGAGGATCTGTTTCCCTGGATCGTCACTGACTTGATCATCGGAGTGCCCCCGCCGGAAACCTTGGCCCAGGTTACTAACCCCTGTTTCGCATGTCCAAGAGCAAAGGACCGCCAGGCAGCAAAGGGAGCACACTTCGGTGCCGGCAGCAGCTACGGGCCACGGCGATCTTGGCGGCAACAATACTTATTTCATCCCAATCATTTATACTTATTTCTCCCCCTTTTTGTTATCATTAAAAAGGAAGGAAGAAGGCATTAAACTCAAACATAAATGTAAGGCATTCACTCATTCATGATGGAGAACAATGAAATTCTAAAAATAAGTAATACATTTCATTCATTCAAAGTCATAACATGAAGTAAAACATAATATTTCATTTATTTGATACAAGATTGGTACAAAAGAGGGTACATCAAAAGAAACATGCAACAAGTACAGAAATGTAAACTATCTAAATATAAAAACTATCCTAAGCATCATCCTCATTCTCTGAGGATCCAATCTTAATCGGTCCGATATCAGTAAAAGTACAAGATCGAGGCCACATAGATCGAAGATCATGAAGATGAGTCCTGATCGGTCTTGATGGAGCATGATGACCTCGTCCTCTGCGTCTAACATAAGTCCTCCCTTTAGCTGGAGCAGAAGAGGTAGAAGCTATGTCAGCAGTAGGAGAAGAACTGATCGGAGTGACAGTCTTGAAAACTGTAAGATGTGGTGTATGATCAAGTAAAGGACCGGAATCAAGATGATGGAAACCAGGAGTATAGAATCCTAGCTCCCGGATAAGGAAAGATGTATGTAAAGATGAAGTACCAATAACAGGTGTATCAACAATAGGTGTATCAACTGAAGACATGATAGGAGTGAGTATAGGAATGGCAGAATGATCAATAGGTCTAGAAGGAGGTGTGGGTAGTATAGGAGTCTGGAAGGATGAACTCAAAGGATCATGAATGGGACACCTAGGAGGGTTAGCTGCTGTCTCCGGCACTGGCTCTGTCATCACATCTGAAAAGTCAAACTCATCAAAGTTAGTCACCTCATCATCATCCATGACTGGTCCCGGAGCAGGTGGAACTGGAGTAGAATCAGCTGGAGCTGAAGTATCGGGAACACTCCTAGAAGAGGGTCTACTCAGAGCGGAAAATATAGCGAAGATACCATTTCTCAATCCTCGATGGCTCTCTATAGTCTCTATAATAAAACTATCAACTTGCTGATGAATGATCATAATATCTGTCTCAATGCGAGCGACTCTATCCTCCAGACTCTCAGAAGCTCCTAGAATATATGATCATGCTGGCTCAGGCTGAGGAGCAGGCTCTGGCTGTGCTGTAGGCTCGGGCTGAATCTCAAGCAAATGTGTCTCTAAAGGTCCTGCCTCACCCGAAAATATGCGCTACTCCTCCACAACATCCTCATCTCTATCAGTGGCCTGACCTGATACTCGTCGTCTCCACTGGCCTCTGACTAGCTAATACCCCATCCGGTGAGAGATCTGATATCATAGACATCAGTGTGCAGTAACACCCGATAGGGCTCATCATCCAATACTACACCATATGCTCTGAAGAGCAAAGTCAAGCCCATCCCATAGGGCAAACACTGTCTCTGACTTGTAGATGCCTCCGTCATCTGATGTACCATAAGAACTAGAAGGCAAATAGGTGAATGCTGAACCAAAGACATCATCACTAAAAGCTCTCTCTCTGTGATAAAGTCAAAATAACCAGTCTTTGGCAGAAGGATCCAGGCAACAATATGATGCAGTAACCTCATCTCAGTAGAAAGTCTTAATGCAACGACAGTGGCTCCCTCAAGCAGGTCATCTGACTCGAAGATACATCGGAGACCACTGAACCTATCCACCAAGCTCTCAACAATAGATCTTCTCATGGGTAAGTCCCATAATCTGCTCAAAATCTCAGTTGTCGCTAGGACATCTCGGCCATGGACCTGTGTGACCCATCCATCATTGCCTCGAGCTAAAGATCCATAAAACTCTCGTATCAAGCCCGGGTAAAATCTTTGAGTCAAAGAATAGAATGGAACTAAACAAGCATCCTTGAGCCACACTGGCCTATCCAAAAATGCTGCTGGTCAATGAATGTGAAGTCTACACGACATCCTCCAACGACATTCTTCATACCCATTCTACTGGCTGCAAGAAAAAGAGGTCGAGCAGGGGCATCTGGTGCACTGGCTTCATGTCTGGCCTTTGTTTTTCTTTCATCTTCTTGGTTGGATGGTTGAGGATGATGAACAACTTGTTTCCTAGGCCCCATTCCATTGATTCTAAGACTGAAACAAGAGAAGAGAGAGATCTAGGATTTTCACGACCCAAAACCTAAATGGGAGAGTAAATGTGGCAAAAACTGAATCAAAACCATCCTAATCAGGAATTTGAGAGGGTTGGAGTTGAAATTTGGATGGAAGAAGTAGATAGAACACTGTTAGGGCATGTGTTGTCTTAAATTGGAAGAGAATAGAGCAAGAAAACACTTCATTTCCTGTTTATACCTTGGTCTGTTACCGTTCAAGTGTTGACTCATGACATAGGGCCATGTGTCGACACTTCAAGGTGTCGACACTTCGACTTAAAATTGAAAACATAGAAAATGAAGCAAAGATCAAAATCACTAGAATTACAGTGAATTTCAAGAAAATTGAATGTAATTGATATTGAATTTGATCTTCCATAGGTCAAAGAGTAAAAATCTTCAATCAAAAGGATTGATGACCCCAAGTTCTCTTCTAATCATACTGAACCGATCTTCTTGGAGAGGCTTAGTCAAAATATCAGCTAATCACATTTTAGTACAAATAAATTCAAGAACAACATCATTATTTTCAACATGATCTCTAATAAAATGATGCCTATTTTCAATATGTTTACTTCAAGAATGCTGAACAGGATTTTTAGTCAAGCATATTGCACTAGTGTTATCACATTTTATGGGAGTCCTAGTTGATTTGATTCCAAAATCTTCAAGTTGTTGCTTAATCCACAAGATTCGAGTACAACAACTTCCTGCTGCAATATACTCAGCCTCAACTGTGGATAGTGCAATTGAAGTTTGTTTATTGCTAAACCAGGAGATTAAGTTAACTCCAAGAAATTGACAAGTTCTACTAGTACTTTTTCTATCAAGTTTACACCCAGCAAAATCAGCATCAGAATATCCAATTAAATCAGTAGATGAGTCTCTAGAATACTACAAACCAATATCAATTATACCAGATAAGTATCTAATAATGCACTTGACAGCCAACAGATGAGATTCCTTAGGATCAGACTGATATCTAGCATACATGCATACACTAAATATTATATCTGGTCTACTTGCAATCAAATATAATAAAGAGATAATCATACCTCTATAAAATTTTTGATCAATAGATTTACCATGCTCATCTTTATCAAGTTTACAAGAGGAGCTCATAGGTGTACCTATTGACTTAGTAGTCTCCATCCCAAATTTCTTTAAGAATTCTCTTATATACTTAGCTTGGTTGATGAAGATTCCATCTTTGGTTTGCTTGATTTGGAGTCCGAGAAAGAAATTGAGTTCTTCCATCATGCTTATCTCGAATTCATCCTGTATAAGTTTAGCAAACTCTTGATAAATGATTTTATTAGTAGCACCAAAAATAATATCATCAACATAGATTTGCACTATAATAAATCATCATTTTCCTTCTTTAGAAATAAAGTTGTATCAACATGGCCTCTAGAGAATTCATTTTCAATCAAAAACTTGCTGAGTCATTCATACCATACTCGGGTGCTTGCTTTAAACCATAAAGTACTTTGTGCAATTTGTAAACATAATCAGGATATGCATGATTTTCAAAACCAGGTGGTTGTTTTACAAAAACATCTTCTGCTATATAATCATTCAGAAAAGCACTTTTAACATCCATTTGAAAAAGTATGAAATTCATAAAATAGGCAAATGCTAATAATAGTCTAATTGTCTCAAGTCTAGCAACAGGAGTAAAGGTTTCATCAAAATCAATTCCTTCCTCCTGATTGTAACCTTTAGCAACTAGCCTAGCTTTATTTCTGGTTATAATTCTATTTTCATTTAATTTATTCCTAAACACCCATTTTGTGCCAATAATAGAAATATTTTATGGTTTTTCTATTAATGTCCAAACATTATTTCTATCAAATTAAATTAGTTCATCTTGCATAGCATTTATCCAGTTAGGATCTTTTTCAGCATCTTCAAAACATTTAGGCTCTACTTGAAAAATAAAAGTAATATAATCACATTCATTTCTAATTGAGGATCGAGTTCTTACCCCTTTAGATGGATCTCCTAGGATTAATTCCTTATGATGTCCATGAGCATACCTCCACTCCTTGGATAGATCTTGATGCTTTGGTGTATATTTTATGGCTTCAGCATTTTCAATTTTGTCTTGATCTTCTTCACTTTGATGAAAGGGTTGATCATTCAATGTCAGTTTTTGTAACTTATCAGCACCTGCACATGCATCAGAAGTATCATTTTTTCTGGAAGATTTGTTAGTGACTCTTCAAAAACTACATGTACAGACTCCTTTATAACTAGGGTTCTTTGGTTAAAAATTCATGTGTGCCCTGCTTAATGTAGAGTATCCTAAAAAGATACCTTCATCAGACTTAGCATCAACTGTTCCAAGATTGCCTTTACCATTATTCAAAATGAAACATTGACAACCAAAAACTCAAAAATATTTTAAAGTTGGTTTTCATCGATTTCAAAGTTCATAAGGAGTTTTCTTTAAAATAGGACAGATTAAAACTCGATTTAAAATATAACAAGCAGTATTAATTGCTTCAGCCCAAAAGTATCTTGGTAAATCATTTTTGTAAAACATAGTGCATGCCATTTCTTCTAAAGTACAATTTTTCCTTTCTATCACCCCATTCTGTTGAGGTATCTTAGCTACAGAAAAATTATGTTCAATGCCTTTCTCATTACAAAAACTTTCAAAATCTTGATTTTTAAATTCAGAACCATGACCACTACGTATGCAAATAACTGAAGTACCTTTTTCATTAGAAACTTTTTGGTAAAACTTCACAAATACTGAAATTGATTCATCTTTATGAGCAAGAAAGAAAATCCAAGTAAACCTTGAAAAATCATCCACTATAACCAATCCATATTTCTTATCTCTTAGACTAGATGTTCTAGTTGGTCCAAAGAGATTTATATCGAGTAGTTCTAATAGTCTACTAGTAGTAACAAAACCTTTAGGTTTGAAAGATGTTTTAACTTATTTTCCAAATTGGCAAGCTTGACAAACTCTATCTTTTTCGAAATTAAGTTTCAACAAATCTCTTACTAAATCCTTTTTGTAAAGTTTTGAAAGCAAGTACATATTAGCATGTCCTAGTCTTCTATGCCAAAGCCAACTAGTCTCATCTTTAGTAGAATTTATTATAACTAGACATTCTCCATTAAGCAAAAATAGTTTATCTAAATCTATCAAATAAATATTATCATGCCTCTTTCTAATGAATTTTACTTCATTTTTATTAGCACTAGCAATCATGTAATAAGATGATTTAAAAATAACTTGAAATCTTTATCACAAAATTGACTAATCTTAAAAGATTATGCTTTAAACCTTCAACTAAGAGTACATTACTAATACAAGTAGAAGGTGAGATGTGAACCTTACCAATACAAATGATTTTTTCTTTACCATTATCATCGAAGGTCATACTCCCTCCATTTATTGCTTCAAGAGAAGTGAATTACTTTACATCTCCTGTCATGTGCCTTGAACAATCACTATCAAGATATCATAGTCTTTTATTTTTCTTGGTTGTAAGACATACCTATAAAACAAATCAAGTTTTGTTTTTAAGTACACAAGCCAACTTGGATCATTTAGGATTAGTACATAAATTGGTTCCTTTTGGAACCCAAACTTTTCCAAAGTTATTGATTTTTCTCATATTACATTGAAAAGCTTTGTGTCATTGCTTTTTGCATGAAAAACATGTAAAACTAGATAATGTAGGTACAAAAAAAATTTTCAAATATTTTTGCTATTTTTGAGGTTTGTATCCTATTCCTGCTTTATTAAAAATAGCTCTTTGGTTGTTTAAAAAAAGATTTAGTTTCTGAACTATAAGTATACTTTTCAATAAAGGGTTTCATTTTATCAAGTTCATTTTTATAGTTTTTATTTTCTATTTCTAAATCTTTGTTTTTCTTTAAAAGATCATCATTTAAAATGATAGTTTTAGGTCTTTTCAAAACATCATTTTTTCATTATTAAAGCCTTATTTTTCTTTTCTAAAACATCAAGTTTAGTTTTCAATTCACTAACTTCATTTAACAAAGAATTGTTTTCATTAAAAAATTATTTGCATGCTTTTTCAATTTTCTATTTTTAGATAAAATTAATTTGTAATCATGCACTAATTCATCAAAAGCATTTTTTAATTCATCAAAGATAAAATCTACTTCAGTATCAGAAATTAACTCTTCTTGTTCTTGATGTGCCATGAGATATAGATTTGCAATTTCAGCTTGATCTTCTCTGAGCTGGATTCCTCACTATCACTCCAGGTTGCCATCATAGCTTTCTTCCTAAGCTTCTTCCTTGATTTCTTTAGAAGAGGGCAATCAAATTTGTAGTGTCCAGGCTTCTTGCACTCAAAGCATGTAGGTAACTCCTTTTCCTTTTCTTTATCTTTCTCCTTTTCTTTTCCCTTCTCTTTCTTTGTTTGAAACTTTTTCTTATAAGGGAGTTTCCTTCTTTTTATGAACCTTCTAAACATTCTTGCTAGAAGTGCTTCCTCACTCTCATCTTCTTCTTCTTCTTTAGATTTTTTATTTGAGAATTCTTCTTGAATAGTTGACTTGAAGGCTATCCCCTTTTTCTTTTTGTTCATATCCATAGATTTTTTCTTTAAATTCAGCTCATAAGTCATGAGTAATCCCACCAATTGCTCCAAGGGTAATTTGTCAACATTCTTTGCTTCTTGTATGGCGGTCACCTTTGGATCCCATGAAGTTGGAAGTGACCTGAGAATTTTTTTGACAAGATCAGCATTAGACATTATTTTTCCTAGACTTCTCATGCCATTTACTATGTTTATAAATCTAGTGTACATGCCAGTGATAGATTCATTTGGTTCCATTTGGAACATCTCATAAGTGTGCACTAACATGTTTACTTTTGTATTCTTCACTTGATCGGTACCCTCATGGATAACTTCAAGTATGTCCCATATTTTTTTGGTAGATGTGCATGTAGAAATTCTATTAAACTCACTAGAATCTAATGTACAATAGAGAAGATTCATTACTTTCATATTGATCTTGGATTGTTTAATATCATTTTTATCCCAATCCTCTTTGAGCTTTTGGATGGAAACATAATTTATAACAATCAAAGGAGCATGAGGACCCTTATCAACAACTTTCCATAAATTGTAATCAATTGAATGCATGTAAATTCTCATTCTAGTTTTCTAATAAGTATAATTTATTCCATTGAAATATGGAGGTCTATTTGAGGCTTGTCCCTCAACTACACTAGTACTAATAGGGGCTGCCATAGATCTTTACTCAAGGCAGTTAGACCTATACACTGAGAACAGGGATCTGATACTACTTGTTGCCCAGTAAGTAACCCAAGAGGGGGGATGAATTGGGCCTCTAAAAAATTATTTAAATGCAAGTATATGATCCAATCCAATAATCAAACAAAGTACTATAAATGCAAGTGTGAAGTGTACTTAGTGAGTATGCAGCAAAAATTTAAAGCAATAAATATAAGAGCAAGTTGAAGAGACAAGCAATCACAAACACAAAGGAAGTATAGTGGTTCAGTGCTTTTCAATGCACCTACATCCACTCCCCAAGGCCCACTTGAAAAAATACAATAATCTCAATCGATTATAGCTGATTAGTTTTTCGGGCTCACTAATCAAATCCAACTTATTTTCATAATGCTCACAAGTCAAAATCTCACTTGGTTTTCCGGGCTAACTAAGAACCTAATTGGTTTTAAGGCTTACCAACAACCTCCCTTGGTTTTGTGGGCTAACCAAGAACCTAATTGGTTTTAAGGCTTACCAACAATCTTCCTTAGTTTTGCGGGCTAACCAAGAACCTAATTAGTTTTCAAGGCTAACCAACAACCTTTACAACAATAATAAGTTTGGAGTAAAGAAATAATGAAAGCTTTCTAATAAAAGTGGATATCTCTTTGAAGCTTTGTTGTAGTGCTGCCTTCAACTTGATAATGCTTCAATAAATGCTCAAGAAGGTTGATCTTGAATACTCTTGAAGGCTCTTGAATGCATGGAGAATTCTTCAACTTGATAATGCTTCAATAAATGCTCAAGAAGGTTGATCTTGAATACTCTTGAAGGCTCTTGAATGCATGGAGAATTCTTCTTGCTTGAAGGTAGTTGCTCATAATGAATAGGAATGAATGCACTAGCTCCTTCTTTTTCTTTGAGTTTCTCTCTTTATCCTCTTTTCATTCTCTTGTATTTAGATTTGATTTGAATCAATTAAATACATTTCTAAGGCCTCAAAGTCAGCTTCTAGCTATTAGACATGAAAAACTAGACATTGGAAGCCAAGAGGAGCAAGTTCTGCGTTTGAAAAACTAGCCATTACTGTTCCAGAACTCCAAGCGTCGACACTTCAAGCTGTGAGTCGACACTTAGGATCGACACTTGCATTCCATGAGTCGACACCTAGTTCAAATATCTTCAATAAAGTTTTCTAGAATTCTTAGGTGAGTCAAAACATCCATTGATGAGTCGACATTGTAAGTCGACACTTGACATCCATGTGTCGACACTTCAGCCAGGTCTTCGACTTCAGCAAGTTCTGTAACAAAAAGTCTCAGGCGATGAGCTGATCCTTGAATTAATACCTTGAGTCAATACTTGACTGGCATGAGTCAACACTTCAGTCGTGCCATCTGAAACTCTTTCTACATACCACCTTGAGTCGACACTTCCACTGTCATGAGTCAACACTTGGGTTGTGAGTCGACACTTGACTGAGATTTCTTCAAAAGTATCTGAACTTCTGTTGAAACAAATTTGTGTTGAACTCTTGTGTCCTTTCAAGCATTCTTCAACTACAAAAGTTCACTTTAAATTGATCTTTCATCCATAGTTGGAACTTTTTCCTTGTTTGACAATCAATCAAATTTTGTTGAATTGATGAGCACCATTTTCTATAAAAATACACTTCAAAGAAGTAGTTAGAACTTAACTTATACTTAACCCTATTGTTTATCATCAAAATCAATAACAAAGTTAACAATCTCTCCCTTTTTGATGATGATAAAATATTTAAGTATAAATTGCATAATAAGCTTTCAAGAAAAATTTTTCATGTGCATAGAGCTTATTGTAATAGATATGAAATACTAAGAGATGTTGAATTATAAATTTTAAAATTCTTTTATGAAATAAATTTGAGCTAAGAGTATCAAAGCTTAAAATAAATATAAAAAATAAATTCATGTATCATGATACCTCCAAAAAAAACCTCCAGAGAAACAAATTCAACAATAAACACTGTGAAGAGTATAAATACTCTCCCTGACAAGATGATCAATAAAATTAAGTTTTGAAGAAGTGTCGACTCACCAGAAGAAGTATCGACTCACTTGAAAATTCCAGAGAGCTTCAATGAAGAATTTTGAACTAGGTGTAGACTCATGGGACTTAAGTGTCGACCCTAAGTATCGACTTACAGCTTGAAGTGTGGATACTTAAAGTTTTGGGAACAGTAACGACTAATTTTTTGAATGCAGAACTCGGTCCTCTTGGCTCCCAATAGCTAGTTTTTTGTGTCTAATGGTCATAAACCATCTTTAAGGCCTTGGGATGGTATTTAAGCAATTTAAATTCAAGAAAATCATAACAAGAAATATAAGAAAAAAGAGAACAAGAGAAAACAAAAAAAAGAAGAGAGAAGCAAGTGCATCCACTCCCATTCATTGAGAGCAACTACCTTCAAGCAAAAAGAAGTCTCCAAGCATTCAAAGCTATCAAGAAGCTTTCAGGTCCAACACTTTTGAGCATTGATTGAGGCTTCATCAATTTCAAGATAAGCAACTTCTTCAAGCTTCAGAGATATCAACTTTACATTAGAAAGCTTTTCTTGTTGCTTTACTTTATCTCATATCTTTGTTGTAGAGATTTTTGGTTAGCCTATTTAAAAACCAAAGAGGTTTTGGTAAGCCTAGTTGAAAACCAAAGAGGTTTTTGGTTAGCCTACTTGAAAACCAAGAAGGTTTTTGGTAAGCCTAGTTGAAAACCAAAGAGGTTTGTAGTTAGCCTAGTTGAAAAACAAGGAGGTTATTGGTAAGCCTTGGAAAACCAAGAGGTTTCTTTTGGTAAGTCTTGTAAAAACCAAAAGGAGTTTTGATTAGTGAGCCCAAAAAACTAATCGGCTGTAATCATGAGAGATTATAGTGAATTTCCAAGGAAACCTTGGAGAGTGGATGTAGGTGCATTGAAAAGTACCGAACCACTATACTTGGCTTATATTTGTGATTATCTATTGCTCTCTTTACTTGCTCTTATATTTGTTGCATTTATATTTTCACTGCATACTCATCAAGAGCATACACTTATACCTTACACTAGAACTTGATTAAATATTAGAATTGGCACACATTCTTGCAAGTAATTTTTTGAAACCCAATTCACCCTCCTATTGGGTTGCTTACTGAGCAACAAGTGGTATCAGAGCCACGTTCTCAGTATATAGGTCTAACTACCATGAGTAAAGATCTATGGAAACCTCCCTTGGTACTAGTGTAATTGAGGGACAAGTCTCAAATAGACCTCCATATTTTAATGAAACAAATTATACTTATTGAAAAACTAGAATGAGAATTTACATATATTCAAAAGATTATAATTTGTAGAAAGTTGTTGATAAGGGTCCTTATATTCCTACGACTGTGATTAATGATGTTTCCATCCCAAAGCTCGAAGAGGATTGGAATGAGAATGACATTAAACAATCCGAGATAAATGTGAAAGCAATGAATCTCCTTTATTGTGCATTGGGTCCTAGTGAGTTCAATAGGATTTCTACATACACATGATTAGCCAAAAAAATATGAGACACACTTGAGGTTATCCATGAGGGTACTGATCAAGTGAAGAATACTAAGTTAACATATTAGTGCACACTTATGATATGTTTTGCATGAAACCAAATAAATCTATCACTGACATGTACACTATATTCACAAACATTATAAATGGCATGAAAAGTTTAGGTAAAATTATATCAAATGCCGATCTTGTTAACAAAATTCTTAAGTCACTTCCAACATCTTGGGATTCAAAGGTGATAACCATACAAGAAGCCAAAGATATTGACAAACTACCATTGGAGCAGCTAGTAGGATCTCTCATGACTTATGAGCTAAATTTGAAACAAAAGTCTATGGATTTGGAAAAGAAGAAAAATAGGATAGCTTTCAAGTCTACAATACAAGAAGAATCCTCAAATGAAGAATCAGAAGAATAAGAAGAAGATGAGAGTGAGGAAGCTCTTCTAGCAAGAAAATTTAGAAAATTCATGAGGAGAAAGAAATTCTCTTACAAGAAAAAGTTTCAACCAAGCAAAGAAAAGGGAAAAGAAAAGGAGAAAGAAATAGAAAAGGAGAAAGAACTGCCATTTGCTTTGAATGCAAGAAGCTTAGACACTACAAGTATGACTGCCCTCTCCTAAAAAAATCAAGAAAGAAGCTTAGAAAGAAGGCAATGATGATGACTTGGAGTGATAGTGAGGACTACAGTTCAGATGAAGAACCAATTGAAGTCGCCAATCTATGTTTCATGGCATTATAACAAGAAGAAGAAGAGGTACATTCTGATCTTGAAGTATTGATGGGGAACTAATATGCATGCAATTTTTTTTGTATGTTTTACATGTTGAGTTAGGTGATTAATTCCCGAATTTCAGATCAAAATAAGTTATAGGGAATTTTGTATGAATTTTTGAAGATCAGCATGCAGATTAGGACCTAGAAAAGTAGCAAAGAAGGACCGCCGGGGCTGAGAAGCCTCGGTTAGGGCAAGTTCTCCTACAATAAAACTACTGGAGGTAGAGGGGTGTACCTGACAACGTCTGTAAAGATCGCAGCGAAGGGGTCTCTCGTTCCTCGACGGATGCGGCCTGGAAAATCGAGCCAAAGACCCGCGGATACCCGGCTTTCTGCTCGGTGATCCGATTGAGGCTTGGCTGGAGTCGTTGGATTCGTAGGAACTCAGGGACCTGCAAACGACCTGTCAGGGGTTAGAAAGCTCACAAAGGAACAAGAAAACAAAGTAAAAACAGCAAGGGAAGGCTTCTTTTGGAGTGGGCGTCCAGGGATCTGGAGGGTTTGTTGGCAGCAGGAAGATGATTGCAAACACCGGGAAGAAGAACTCTCACAAACCCCTTTATGCACACAGCAGGGTATCACACCACTCAATAGAAGAACTCAAGGTTTTCATTCATCAAAAAAATTCCCCTCATACAAGAGGCTAGGGTTCCTTAAATAGACCCTTAACCTTGGGCTCCAAGTAAGGGTACATAAGTCTTTACATAAGAATCCTTTTCCCTCTCAAACCCTAGCTAGAAAATAAGGAAATATTAGGTAGAAAAATCCCTAAAATTTTTCTTGACTTGGTCAAGACTCCAAGGACGCCTAGGGGGGCGTGTTGGGCTTCTAGGAGCAGCAAAAGGCCGGCCCAAAGGGGCCCGGGTGCATGGGTTTGGGCCTCTGGAAGCTGGGGTGGCCTGGTAGCCAGGTAGCAGGAATATTCCCTGGTATCTTGCTTCTTAGGGGCTTGGGCTTGGCACCTGGGCTTGATTTCATTGGGCTAGGATGCAGATGGACCTCTGGAATCATGGATGCCCTTATTTATGAATATACTTTGGCATCTGGAAGGAAATCTGGGCATCTGGAGGGCATCTGCAAGGAATCAGGGTTTCTGATTTTTCTCCTGGGGTCTTCAAATCTTCAAGCTGGGTTGGACTTGGGCTAAACTTCCATGTCTTCAATCTGGCTGGACTTGGTCTTCACTTGTATAATATAGTCTTGAGTCTTCAGTATGCTTGGACAGGACTCAAAAAAATAAAATTAGCTCAACATGAGCTAACTAGCATTGGACTGAACTAGCTCAACATGAGCTGACTAGTACAGAAGTGAAATAACAACTAAAAATACTCAAATAACAACTAAAATGGACTCAGATGAGCTAAGCCCTTATTACAGATGGACTCATAAATTATTGATCAATTATAGAGGGTTGAGAAGCCTCTGCCTTATTCTGGTGCCTTTGGTGTCCGCACCAATTCTCCCGGGGTGGGAGGAACTCGACCCTGTCGAGTGAAGATCAGACTGGCTCACATATCTCTCGAGAAGGTCTGGGTTGAGGCATTGCAAGTCCTCTCGAGAAATCTATGAATCGTCCGACTCTGGCTGGCCTTGCCATCGGATCAGGAAGCATTGATAGTCACGGCCCCGGGTCGTGATGGCTTGATCGTCCAGGATACGCTCGATCCGTTCTCCTCTCTCAGGCCAATTTGTTAGTGGACACTCTGGGTTAGGGTCACTCACAATGAAAAGGAATAGGTCCAAAGGCCTTACTAGGTATCGCTGCCGGTTCCCTATACTCAACCAGGTCTGTAATATTGAAGGTAGAACTAATGCCCAAATCCGAAGGCAAGTCTAACACCTAGGCATTTGATCCAATCCTTCTCTATCACTTTAAAAGGTCCGGCTCTGCGAGCATGAAGCTTCTTTTAGGCCTAAGCCTAACCAAGATAGAATCCACTACATCAAATTCTTTGACCCTTCTTCGGGAATTAGCCAGTTGTTTTAAGATTAGTGCGGGTGGTGAACATGCTAGGCACATGCAGACTCCTAATAAAATGATGCAAAGGACTCAAACTAACACCTAATACACTCGACTTTGCATTCCTATCGAAGGAAATTTATTAGACTTTTATGGGCCTAAACCTAAGAGACTATAGACTCTCTAGGTCTGACCCTAGTGTGGTGTGCACAAGAGTATTTACAATGGACTCCAAGCAAATGCCAGAGGGTATGCCAGAAGTATAATGCAAACCTAACATGCGTAATGAATGCATGCAGTATGCTAATCTCAGTTAAATGCAATCTAATAATCCTAGAAATGCCGGAGGTGTCAGGAAAGGGTAGAAAATAGGAAGTGGGTTTAGAAGTAGTTTGGTAGGGTAGGGAAAAAGGTTCAAGGTTAGTTGGATAAAGTTCAATAAAAGAAGGCATGTCAGGGACTAATCCTAGACTAATGAGGCTAATCTTACGAGATTGTGGAATTTCTATGGGCATGAAAAGGTCCATGCTATGGAAGGATGGGTCAACAATTTCTGGGAAGAGATCTTCAATAGGAATGGCAGGAAGGGATTCATCCTGAGGGCAATGGGTTAAGTAAGCCAAATCCTGAATAAAGTCTTCTTGTTCATGCAATTTAGGATTAGGCTCTACAATTAGATCCTTTTCTAGAGTTTCCTCAGGTAAAATCCTAGTATCATAGTTCTCTTCCTCTAATTGTTCTTCCACTATAGCTTTAGGTTGGATGTGGTCAAGGTCAACTAGCTCTAGGGTGGTTTCTACCTGGGTATCTACTGGGTCAGCTAATTCTAGGTCTACTAAAGGTGTCTCCTCTTCTCCTTCATACTCATCCACTAGGCTCGCATCAGCTTCATACACTTCCGCGTTAATGTAAGCCTTGTCAATCTCAGGAATGGTTGGAGAAGGTCGGCTAGGGAAAAATTGGCTAGGTCCTGGTTTCTGATTATGGACACTAATCCTAGTAGGTTCAGGTTGTCTAAGGGGTAGTGGCTCACTACTGGGCTCATATTTAGGGGTGCTAATCCTATGGGGTTCAAGTTGACTATGGAAAACCTGACTAGTACTAGATTGATATCTAGGGATTATGGGCTCCCTAGACTCATAGGATAAGGGAGCAGATCTATGGGTCACGGGATCATAAGATCTGGGGTCATAGGATTTGGGTTCAGCTCTATGGGTCTTGGGTCTACTGGACTCATGGGATATGGGTTCGTAGATTTTAGAGTCAGAGGATTTGAAGTCATAAGATCTATAGGTTGTGCGTATACTAGGCTTATAGGATGTGGGTAAATAGGATCTAGAGTCATAGGATCTAGGTTCAGTATCATAGTATGGGTCAGGCTGAGTGGCTCTCCTAGGTTCAACCTCACGATATGGTTCAGGGTTTGGGGTCCTCCTAGGTTTAGGATTATAGTATGGGTCAGGCTGAGGGGCTCTCCTAGGTTCAACCTCTCGGTATGGATCAGGGTTTGGGGTCCTCCTAGGTTGAGGATTGTAGTACAGGTCAGGATAAGGGGCTCTCCTAGGTTCGACCTCATGGTATAGATCAGGGTTTGGGGTTCTCCTAGGTTGAGGGGACTCAGGATCTGGCTCAGATCGTGACCCATAGGTTCTTGCTATGGTCCCTACACGGCCTCCTAACTGGTCAAACCTATTAGCAAGATGGTCAATTCTATTGTTGGTTTGGGTAGCAGACTGAGTTAACTGGGTAGTCATATGGGCCATTTGATCAGCTAGGGCTTTTATTTGGGCTTGTAAATTTTCCATCGGTTCAGACATTTGTGAAGGAGGTGGGTGATATGAAACTCCTAATCTAGTGCTCATGCAAGACTCGATCAGACCGACTATAGCTGACTAGACCTAGAGTCCAAACTAGATGCTCAATCAAGGTGGCAAACTAGCCTATAGTAACCCTGTACTCAGCCAGGCAGGTGTAAGGGGAGTGTTAGGTCCCTGATTGCCAATCCTAGACACCAATCAGAGATTGGCCAGGTAGGCGGACCAGCACACAAGCCCTTCGGGATTGAATCCCTAAACCACCGTTCTAGACACTGAGCATAAGGCACACACAGGTTAACTTTAACACAGTGATCTAACATTAGTCCGGACCCGACCAGTTGTTGTCCCTAGCCCACCAGGGCAAATTAAGTCTAATTAATTTTAGGTTAAGGCTTGGGACCGAATGCAAGGGATGTGGTTTTGGGCTAAGGAGAGGTTATCAACTCCTCCCCTTATCTGATATAGCAAGAGTGCCCTTAAAAGTAAATTATGCAATGATGGCAGGCAGATGAGGATGCAAATTAGGGTTTAGATATTTTTGGTATTTTTGGAGAATATGTATTTTTTTTTTTTTGGTATTTTATTAAATAGAAGAAAACTTGCAAATTATGTCCTAATATGTATGAAATATACTAAAATTAAAAGACATGCAAAAGATGCTAAACAAAACCCTAAAACTTCCAAACTTGTCTTGCTGAAAAAAACAGAGCCGAAATTTTGCAGGCCCTATTTCGGCTTGAAAAAAATTCACAGGCCATAATAAAATATGGAAAATTTGTAAAATTACTGTGAATTATGATAAATCCACGAAAATAAATTTCAGAATTTTTGGAGTTTTCAACAGAGAGAAATAATTAAAATAACAGAGTATATACGGACTGAAAAATTTTAGAAAACAAGCCCTAATCTATGCTCTGATACCAAATGATGGGGAACTAATATGCATGCAATTTTTTTTGTATGTTTTACATGTTGAGTTAGGTGATTAATTCCCGAATTTCAGATCAAAATAAGTTATAGGGAATTTTGTATGAATTTTTGAAGATCAGCATGCAGATTAGGACCTAGAAAAGTAGCAAAGAAGGACCGCCGGGGCTGAGAAGCCTCGGTTAGGGCAAGTTCTCCTACAATAAAACTACTGGAGGTAGAGGGGTGTACCTGACAACGTCTGTAAAGATCGCAGCGAAGGGGTCTCTCGTTCCTCGACGGATGCGGCCTGGAAAATCGAGCCAAAGACCCGCGGATACCCGGCTTTCTGCTCGGTGATCCGATTGAGGCTTGGCTGGAGTCGTTGGATTCGTAGGAACTCAGGGACCTGCAAACGACCTGTCAGGGGTTAGAAAGCTCACAAAGGAACAAGAAAACAAAGTAAAAACAGCAAGGGAAGGCTTCTTTTGGAGTGGGCGTCCAGGGATCTGGAGGGTTTGTTGGCAGCAGGAAGATGATTGCAAACACCGGGAAGAAGAACTCTCACAAACCCCTTTATGCACACAGCAGGGTATCACACCACTCAATAGAAGAACTCAAGGTTTTCATTCATCAAAAAAATTCCCCTCATACAAGAGGCTAGGGTTCCTTAAATAGACCCTTAACCTTGGGCTCCAAGTAAGGGTACATAAGTCTTTACATAAGAATCCTTTTCCCTCTCAAACCCTAGCTAGAAAATAAGGAAATATTAGGTAGAAAAATCCCTAAAATTTTTCTTGACTTGGTCAAGACTCCAAGGACGCCTAGGGGGGCGTGTTGGGCTTCTAGGAGCAGCAAAAGGCCGGCCCAAAGGGGCCCGGGTGCATGGGTTTGGGCCTCTGGAAGCTGGGGTGGCCTGGTAGCCAGGTAGCAGGAATATTCCCTGGTATCTTGCTTCTTAGGGGCTTGGGCTTGGCACCTGGGCTTGATTTCATTGGGCTAGGATGCAGATGGACCTCTGGAATCATGGATGCCCTTATTTATGAATATACTTTGGCATCTGGAAGGAAATCTGGGCATCTGGAGGGCATCTGCAAGGAATCAGGGTTTCTGATTTTTCTCCTGGGGTCTTCAAATCTTCAAGCTGGGTTGGACTTGGGCTAAACTTCCATGTCTTCAATCTGGCTGGACTTGGTCTTCACTTGTATAATATAGTCTTGAGTCTTCAGTATGCTTGGACAGGACTCAAAAAAATAAAATTAGCTCAACATGAGCTAACTAGCATTGGACTGAACTAGCTCAACATGAGCTGACTAGTACAGAAGTGAAATAACAACTAAAAATACTCAAATAACAACTAAAATGGACTCAGATGAGCTAAGCCCTTATTACAGATGGACTCATAAATTATTGATCAATTATAGAGGGTTGAGAAGCCTCTGCCTTATTCTGGTGCCTTTGGTGTCCGCACCAAGTATACTATACTTTTGATGAATTAAGAATTGCATTTGATGAATTAATGCATGACTATAAAATGATGATTTCTAAAAATAGAAAGTTGAAAAAGCATGCAAACACTTTTTTACAAGAAAACACTACTCTTTTAAATGAAGTCAGTGATTTGAAAATCAAAATTGATATTTGAGAAAAGAAAAAATAAAGCTTTATCTATGGAAAATGAAGTTTTAGAAATACTTAAAGCTATTATTTCAAATAATAAACTTTTGAATAAATGTAAAGATCTTGAAATAAAAAATAAGCAATATAAAGATGAGCTTGATAAGATAAAATCTTTTGTTGAAAAATTCAAATATAGTTTTGAAAAGTTAAATCTTCTTTTAAACAATCAAAGAACTATTTTTAATAAAGCTGGATTAGGTTATAGACTTCAAAAATAGCCAAAATATTTCAAAATTTTTTTTGTACCTGTATCATCTAGCATTACATGCTTTTCTTGTAAAAGAGTAGGTCATAAAGCTTTTCAATGTAATTTAAGAAAAATTAATAATTCTCAAAAGATTTGGATTCCAAAAGGAACCACTTTTAATACTATCCCAAAAGGACCCAAGTTAGCTTGGGTACCTAAAAACAAAACATAATTTATTTTGTAGGTGTATCTTGCAACCAATGAAAATAAAAGATTGTGGTATCTCGAAAGTAGTTGCCAAGACATAGATGATGCGGGACTATTCATGCATGCCAAGTATTTTTTTTGTATTAAGCATTAAATTAGGAGTTTATATCCCAAATTTTAAGCCAAGATTCGAAGTAGAAAATTCTATAGAAATTCTAGAAGCAGATGTATGCAGAAATAGATCCTACAAGTGAAGAAATAGGACCGCCAAGGCTAAGAAGCCCTGGTTAGGACTAGCTTTTCTGTAATACCGCTACCTAATAAGTCTAGGGGGTGTACCTAGTAGAGATTTGAAGATTGATCCATGAAGAGTTCGCTTTACACTCGATGGATGCGCCCTGGAAAACAAAGCTATCAACCCTATAGATTCGCGGCTTTCAATCCGATGACCCGAAAGCTTGTCGATTGGAATCCTGGATTCGTGAACTCAAAGGGACATGTAAATCACCATTCAAGGATTAGAAAATAAAGAATAAAAGGTTAAATCACTAGAAGAAGAAGGGAAGGAAGGGAAGGAAGAGGGGTGGCTAGGAAGATGAAGAGGCTGTCGGCTTGGAGGCGGGGCGCAGGGATCACACAGATATCCTAAATCACACAGAAACTTTACACACAATTTTGAGGAACTCAAGAATAATTCATTCATCAATAATCAGTAATAATACATGAGGGGGGAAAGGCGCCTTTATATATGCATATAAGTTAGGGCATACAAGAGATTTTACATGGTCTTCCTTTTCCTTTACAAACTTTTCCACAAGTCCTCTCCCAAATAGGTTCTAATTTCTTCTCCCAACTAAGATTACTCCTCTTCTCCTCTTTGACTTGGTCTTCTCCTTCTCTTTGACTTGGTCCAAGGGAGGTAATCATAAGGGGGCGCCATATGGAGGGTGACCATAAGGTGGGGCACCATATGAAGAACTTTGGGCTTTTGGGCTTTGGGCGGCCCACTTCAGTGCTGGGTTGGGTCATTTAGGGTTTCTTCCGGTCATACATCTCCTCATGGTGGGTGATGTACTTGTCATCCAGGTCTTCAATGATGGCTCCAAGAATCCTTCTATGCTTTCCAAGTGGCATAATTATGTGGATGACTGGATTCCATGCAGTGGTTGTAGATTATGCTAACTAGCTTCATAAGTGACTTGAGTCTTCTTACAAAATTGGACTGGACTCAATATAAGACTTATAAAATTGGACTGAATGCATAAAACTCAAAACTTACATGACTTATAAGACTTACTAAGCATCCAAAACTTGACTCAATACTCTAATTATATGACTCAACTGTAGAAAGGCCCTAAACAGGACTCAGGGGCCAAAATACAGACTCAAGTGTAACAAGGCCTGAAAAACAAACTCAAGGCCCAAATACAAAACTCAAATGGCTAACATAAGCAAATTATTGGACTCAAAGACAAAACTTGCATCATGGCTAGGGACTCAAAACTCAGAGACCCATAGTAAACCAGGGTTGACCTCATGTCCCCATCAACAAACAACATATATGAAGCAATTCACCTCTTTTGAAGCAATAAATAGAGGGAGTGTAACCTTAGATGATAATGGTAAAGGAAAAATTATTGGTATTGGTAAGGTTCACATCTCCTCTTCTACTTAGATTGCTAGTCTTGATAAAATTGGAGTGAAATTCATTGAAAAAAGACATGGTAATATTTATCTTGTTGATTTGGATAATCTATCTTTGCCAAATGAAGAATGCCTGGTTTTAATGAATTCTACTATTAATGAGACTAGTTGGCTTTGGCATCATAGATTAGGTCATGCAAGCATGTATTTACTATCAAAACTTTGCAAAAAGGATTTTGTAAGAGACTTACCAAAACTTAGTTTTGAGAAAGATAAAATTTGTGAAGCATGCTAATTTGAAAAATAAGTAAAAATATCTTTCAAACCTAAAGATTCTGTTACAACTTTTAGGCCATTAGAACTACTCCTTATGGATCTCTTTGGACCAACTAGGATATCTAGCCTAGGAGGTAAGAGATATAGATTAGTTATAGCGGTTGATTTTTCATGGTTTACATGGGTTTTATTTCTTGCTCATAAAGACGAATCATTTTCAACATTTATAAAGTTTTACCGAATTGTTTCTATGAAAAAAGTACTTTAGTTATTTGTATTTGTAGTGATCATGGTTCTGAATTTGGAAATCAGGATTTTGAAAACTTTTGCAATAAAAAAGGAATTGAACATAATTTTTTTGCACTTAGGATACCTCAACAAAGTAGGGTTGTAGAAAAGAAAAATTGTGCTTTAGAAGAAATGGCACGCTCTTTGCTTTGTAAAAATGATTTGCCAAGATATTTTTGGGCTGAAGTAGTAAATACCACTTGTTATATTTTAAATCATATTTTAATTCATCTGATTTTAAAGAAAACTTCATATGAGATTTGGAAACAAAGAAAACCAACTTTAAAATATTTTTGTATTTTTGGTTGTAAATGTTTTATCATGAATAATGGTAAAGATAATTTAAAAAAATTTGATGCTAAGTCTGATGAAGGTATCTTCTTAGGATATTATATATCAAGCAGGGCATACAGAGTTTTAACAAAAGAACTTTAGTAATAGAGAAGTCTGTACATGTAGTCTTTGAAGAATTTGCTAACAAAACCTCTAGAAAAGAGAATACTTTTGATATATGTGCAGGTGCTGAAAAGTTAAAGAAGCTGACATTGGATGATCAATCCTCTCAACAAAATGAAGAAGATCAAGATAAGAATGAAAGAGAATAAGCCATACAATCCACATCAAAGCATCAAGATCAATCCAAGGAGTGGAGTTATGCTCATGGACATCCTAAGGAGTTAATCCTAGGTGATCCATCAAAAGGGGTAAGAACAAGATCTTCAATTAGAAATGAATGTGACTATATTGTTTTTGTTTTTCAAGTTAAACCACAATGTTTTGAAGATGCTGAAAAAGATCCTAATTGGATTAATGCAATGCAAGAAGAATTAAATTAGTTTGAAAGAAACAATATTTGGACTATAATAGAAAGACCATCTAATATTTCTATTATTGGCACAAAATGGATATTTAGGAATAAATTGAATGAAAATGGTATTGTGATTAGAAATAAAGCTAGGCTAGTTGCCAAAGACTACAATCATAAAGAAGGGATTGATTTTAATGAAACCTTTGCTCCTGTTGCTAGACTTGAGGCAACTAGATTACTTTTAGCATTTGCATATTTTATGAACTTCAAATTATTTCAAATGGATATTAAAAGTACTTTTCTAAATGATTTTATTATTGAAGAAGTGTTTGTTGAACAACCACCTGGATTTGAAAATCATACATATCCTGATCATGTTTTTAAACTACACAAAGAACTTTATAGTTTGAAGCAAGCACCCCGAGCCTGGTATGAAGGACTCAGCAAGTTTTTAATTGAAAATGAATTCTCTAGAGGCTATAATGACACTACATTATTTTTAAAAAAGAAAAATGATGAATTATTAGTAGTACAAATTTATGTTGACGATATTATATTCGGTGCTACTAATGAACTTCTTTGTCAAGAGTTTGCAAAGCTTATGCAGGGAGAGTTTGAAATGAGTATGATGGGAGAACATAACATTTTTCTCGGACTCCAAATTAAGCAAACCAAGATGGAATCTTCATCAACCAAGCTAAGCATACAAGAAAAATCTTAAAGAAGTTTGGGATGGAGACAATCAAATCAATAGGTACACCTATGAGTCCCTCTTGTAAACTTGATAAAGATGAACATGGTAAATCAATTGATCAAAAATTATATAGAGGAATGATTGGTTCATTATTATATCTGACTGCTGTAGACTAGATATCATGTTTAGTATTTGTATGTATGCTAGATATCAATCTGATCCTAAAGAATCTCATATGTTGGCTGTTAAGCGCATATTTAAATACTTATCTTGTATACTTGATATTGGTTTGTGGTTTTCTAAATACTCATCTATTGATTTGATTAGATATTTTGATGCTGATTTTGCTGGATATAAATTAGACAGAAAAAGTATAAGTGGAACTTGCCAATTTCTTGGAGTTAACTTAATTTCCTAGTTTAGTAAGAAATAAACTTCAGTTGCACTATCCATAGCTGAGGCTGAGTATAATGCAGCAGGAAGTTGTTGTGCTCAAATCTTGTGGATTAAGCAACAACTTGAAGATTTTGGAATCAAACTAATTAAAACATCCATAAGATGTGATACCACTAGTGCTATAAACTTAACTAAAAATCCTGTTCAGTACTCTAGAAGTAAGCATATTGAAAGGCATCATTTTATTAGAAATCATGTTGTAAATAATGATATTATGCTTGAATTTGTTAGTACTGAAATATAACTTGCTAACATTTTGACTAAGCCTCTCCAAGAAGATCGGTTCAGTATGATTAGAAGAGAACTAGGAGTCATCAACCCTTTTGACTGAGATTTCTATCTCTTCATAATCTTGAACTCTTGATTGATCAAAGTTGCTTGATAATCAGGCTTAATCCTTCTAAATTCCTTGAAATTTTATTCCTTTTGATCAATGGTTTGTTTTCCCATTTTTTTTTGGTTTTAAGTTGAATTGTCGACACTTGGAAGTGTCGATACCTGAAAGTGTTAACACTTGACCCTGTGTGTCGTGAGTTAACACTTGAATGGCGACAAACCGAGATAAAAATAGGAAAATGAAGTGTTTTCTTCATTATTTTCATTCTAAATTGAGCTGACTCATCCCCAAATTGTGTTCCAACATCTTCTTCCTTCCAAATTTCAACTCCAAACTACTCTAATCTTCGATTGGGATGGTTTCTTTTTCGATTTCTATTGATCTTCACCTTGTTTTCACTATTTTGCATCGAAGAAACCCTGGCTTCCCCCTTTATTGCTTTTCTTCCTTGTTTCACTACAATGGGGCCTAGGAAATAAGTTGTCCAGCATCCAAGACCATCCATTCAAAAAAAAGAAAGAAGAACTAAAGCAAGGCAAGAAGCCAATGTAGGGGTTGAGCATGATATCCCTGCTAGACCCCCAATTTCTGCAGCAAACATAATGGGATCGAAGACTATCATTGGTGGTCACTGAGTGGACTTTGGTTTCATAGACCAGCAGCACTTTAGGATAGGCTAGTGGCTGAGGGATGCATGTTTGGTACCATTTTGATCATTATCAGAGAAATTTTATCCGGGACTGATTAGAGAGTTTTATGGATCGCTTGCCCGAGGTAGTGATGGCTAGATTGCTCAGGTCCGAGGGAGAGATGTTCCAGTTTCAGCAGAGATTTTGAGTAGAGTGTGGGACATTCCTATGAGAGGATCTATTATAGATGCTCTAGTTAACAGATTCAGTGGTCTTCGATGCATTTTTGAGACAGACGATCTACCTAGGGGAGCCACTGTAGTATCTTCGAGGTTATCACCTGAGATAAGGTTGCAGCACCATATCATTGCCCGGATCCTTCTACCGAAGATCGATCAATTCAACTTCATCATAGAGTGCGAGCTACTGGTCATGGTTTCTCTGGTACAGCGTACTCGAGTATGCCTTCCAGTGCTCATGGTACATCAGTTGACTGAGGCATCGATCAGCTAGAGATTGTCTCTACCCTACGAGATGGGGTTGACATTACTGTTTAGAGCTTATGGAGTAGTCATGGATGATGAGCACTATAGGCAGCTATTACACACAAACATCTATGACATCATATCACTACACCGAATGGGGATCATCTTGTCAAAGGCCAATGGAGATGATGCATATATGGTCAGGCCACTAACATAGATGATGATATGGCGGAGGAGGAGCATATATTTTTTAGGTGAGGTAGGGCCCTCAAAGCCACACGATGATATCCCTGAGGTTCAACCCAAGCCTTCGGCACAGCTAGAGCCTACTCCCCAGCATGAGCCAGCCGCTACAGCACAGACAATTTCTCTTGGCACTGGAGATAGTTTAGAGGACAGGGTCACTCGCATTGAGATTGAGGTGATGATCTTTCATCAGCTAGTTAACAGGATTCATATGGAGATGAGGGAGAGCCATTGAGGATTGAGTGATGGCATCTCTATCATTTTGTCTGCATTGGTTAGACCTTCATCAGGCAGAGCTCCTGCACCTTCAACTCCAGCTGATTCACCTCCAGCACCTTCAGCTCTAGGACCTGATTTGGATGATGATGAGACTAACTCCATTGAGTTTGACATTGCTGATCTGATGATAGAGCCAGTGCCAGAGGCAGCAGCTGACTTTCCTAGGAGTCCTATTTCTGATCCATCTAGATCATATTTTCAGACTCCGATTCTATCATCCTCACCTTCCAGATCTGATCGACATCCTACTTCCATTCCTGCACCTACTCCTATCATTCCTTCATTCTTTGATACACCTATCTTACATTCTCCATCTTTGCATACATCCTCTCTTATCAAGGAACTAAGATTTCATACCCCTGGTGATGGGACATCAATAAGAAAAAAATATTTTTCAACTAATTCTCTTGATATTTTTTGCAGCTAATATAGGGTACTTAGGATTAATGAGAACCTTGGAATGAAGCCCACCAAACCCTTGAAGACAAAGACCAATTCATGAGCCGACTTATGAAAGAAGGCCACCAGTCCCTTGAGTTGACTCAATCCAGATCAAGACCAACTTTAAGCATGACCAAGTCAAAGCCCAAGCAAGTCAAGATACCACCATTTGAATCCCATGATGCCATCTCTTAGAAGCCCATTTTATTCTTCACATGGGACACATTTTTGGGGAGACATGAGAAACAACACATCAAGCAATTTGAGAGGAAGCATGGGACCACTCCTCATTCACCCAACAACCCCCCAACCAACTTGCCATGTGGGATGCCACATCACATGATACCTAGGGCTCCACATCAGCAATTAGAAGCCATGTCAAAGCTACCTAGGTGCCACATAGCAAGTTGTTACAACCTCTTACCTAGAAGTTGTTTCTTGTTGCAACTATGTAACCAAAGGAGTTGGATTTAACTAGAAATGGTTAGCTAACCTAACTCCACCTCCCCGCCTCACTTTGGATGACCCCTAAGGCTATAAATAGGGTCCAAGGCTCCCCTTGTAAGGCATTCCATATATGAAATATTTTGAGAATTAATGAAGGTTTTCTTCTTGTTGAGCTCTATCTTGAGTTCTTCTTGTATGGAGTGATTTAGTTCTTCTAGTTGGAGTGATTTAGTCCTTTAAGTTGGAGTGTTTAAATTCATGTTTGAGAAGGGAGTGAGAGGTCCTTTGAGTGTGTGTTGGAGAGTGATTGTTACCTTGAAGATTGAAGAGTGTGACACCATTAATGAGTGCTCCAAGTTCAAGCCCCAAGTTCCAAGCCACCGGCCTTGTTTCTTTCCCTTTTTCTCTTGCTTCCATTCCAACCTCAATTCCCCTTCCATGTCTAATTCCAAGTTTATTTGCAGGTTCTTTCAAGTTCCCACATCCAAGAGGAAGGTCTCTATGACATTGATCAAGGGCAAGGTAAGTCCCAAAGTAGAGAGTAATCATCTTGCTTTCTAGTCCTCAAATCCATGAGTGTTGAGAGCTTCTTCTTCCATCAAATATTTTAGCCATCATTATTGGTAGGAAAACTCTTCCTAAGCTTCATTAGATCTGATCATTTGAAGGTTAACTTATCCTAGTAGTGATGGTTTCCTTACCATGAAGATCCTAATCTCTATTTTAAACTAGATCTATATTTCAGGTATTGTAATTTAGATTAACTAGTCTCCTTATGAAGATTCTTTTCTTGGATTAATTTAGATAATTTATTTGATAATTAATTATTTAAGTTTGCTTTCTGGTTAGCTTACTAAAACTCTCCATTGATCATTTTATTTTCATCCCCCATCACCTGGTTTCCACCATCTTGACTCAAGACCTATCTTTGATCATACCCCCCTTCATACTGATTTTGATACTGCCATTCCAGTCAGTGCAGTTCCTACTTCTGACATAGCTTTTACCTCTTTCGTACCAGCTAGAGGTAGGACTTATGTTAGACGTAAAGGATGAGGATGTCGTGGCATGTCGAGACCGACCAGGACCTGTCTTGCTAATTTTCAACCCATGTGGCCTCGATCTTGTTCTTCTACTGATACTACACCAATCGAGATTGGATCCTTGGATAATGAGGAGTCTACTTAGGATAGTCTTTATTGCTTAGATAGTTTATATTTCAGCACTCTTGTATGCACTTATGTGTATTTACTATCCTGTATCTTTACTTGTATCAATGTATGAAGTATACTTCAATGAATGAAATCTTTTTTATATCAATGTTTTATCTTTGGAAATGTATTGCTAAATTTCTATGATGTTTTCATCCTTCCCTCTCCTCTAACCTTTTTTTAATGATGACAAAAAGAGGGAGAATTAAGTGAGAAATAAGGGGGAGAGATAAATATAACAAAAAAGAAGAGAGATAGATAGGAGAGATAAGTAAAAGCGATATGTATAAGAGTTAACAATGAGAATAAAATGAAAACAAGTTTGTTGTGTGAAAGAAAAATGAAAGTAAAAAGAAAAGAGCAATGAGTGAGGGGGAGTAATCCTTCCTTTATTGAATTATGTAATCAGTTTGCTAAAATTTCTTGCAAAATCTTTAAATTCAGCTTTTCGATTTATGAAAACTCATTGAAAATCAATTTTTCAAATCATCTATTAAGGAGGAGTATCTATACTCTTCAATTTATTATTCAAAATTTTCTTTTTTGATTCAATTCACTACTGCTCTATGCTAAATTTCTTCTCTTAAAGTGATGCGAAACTAATATGCATGCAATTATTTTTGTATATTTTATATATGGGGTGAGGTGGTTAAATCCCGAATATCATATCAAAATAAGATATAGAGAATTCTATATGAATTTTAGAAGCTACGCATGCAGATTAGGACCTAAGAAAGTAGTAAAAGGAGATCACCGGGATTAAGAAGCCTCGATTTTGGCCAGTTCATTTACAATAAAATTATTGGAGAATATAGGGGGTGTACTTGGCAATATCTAATGTACTTGGTGAAGATCGCAGCAAAGAGATCACTCGTTCCTTGATAGATGCGGCCCGGAAAATCAAGCCGGAGGCCCACGGATTCCCGGCTTTCTTGCTCAGTGGTCCGGTTGCGGCCCGGCTAGAGTCGTTGGATTCGTAGGAACTTGGGGACCTGCAAACAACCATCAAGGGTGAGAAAACAAAGGCTAAAAATAAGAATAATTTTAGAAAAAGGCAGGAAGGGGCATGTTGGAAGAAGAGGCTAGAAAGAAGGTTGGTCGGCTAGGGTTTCTTCGGGCAGCACTTCGGCAGGACTTTAGGCTTACACAAGATTCCTTAATGCACACAGTAGGGAGGCACACAACAATTAGAGAATCAAGAGTATTTCAGATATCAAAATTTATTAAAATTTTCATACAAGGGGTCCCTTATATAGAGTCATGAGACTTAGGGCCCAAGCAAAAGAAAATAAGGAAAATAATGGGTGACACTTTCTTCCTAAAGTGTGGGGCTGAATACATGGAAGAAAACACTTTTATGCCATACAAAATCCCTCCAAACAAGATAGGTAGTGACATCCAAAAGGGGGGGCCACTTCTTTCCTAAGCAAGCTAGCATGAATCAGGGGATTCATGTTTATCTGTTTTGACTTTCCTTCTTGTCATGCTGGCGTGTGGAGTTGGTGTGCTTGGGGTGTGCTGGCATGTGGTCATCAACTCCTCATTCATGGGCCAACTTCATAATCCTCCAAGTAATCCTAGGTGGCGAAATCCAAGGTGTGACTAAGCTCCATGCAGCTGCTGAGATGGCATGCTGGGTGGTGTCCTTCACATGCTTGAGTCTTCTTTGACTAGTTGGACTTGGTCTTCACTTGTATGATGTGGTCTTGAGTCATCAGTGTACTTGGACAGGACTCAAAAAATAAAATTAGCTCAACATGAGCTGACTGGACTGAACTAGCTCAACATGAGCTGACTAATACTGAACTGAAATAACAACTCAAAAGACTCAAATGACAAACTAAAATGGACTCAGATGGACTAAGCCCCTATTACAGATGGACTTAAATATGACTAAGTAATCCACATAGGGTTGAGAAGCCTCTATCTTATTCTGGTGCCTCTGGTGTCCCCACCATAAAGCATGTTTTATCTCTGATACTCATTTAGAGTATCATGGTACATGAAATTATTTTTAGCTCTGATACTCTTATAGTTCTAATTCAATTCAAATGAGCTTTTAGACTTTATCTCTTACCTTTTTTTACTCTAATACAAAATGTAATAAGCTTTACGCAAATTGAAAATTCTTTTAAGAGCCTATTAAATGAATTATACTTAAAGATTTTGTCATCATCAAAAGGAAGAGATTGTTGACTCTGTTATTGATTTTGATGATAAACAAAATACTTAAGTATAAGTTGAGTACTAACATATTCCTTGAAGTGTGTTTAATAGAAAAAGGTACTCATCAAAATAGCTAAATTAGATTGCATGTCAAATGATGAAGAAGCCATTTCTGTTGATGAAAGATCAGTTATAAATGGACTTAAGTACTTGAGAAATACTTGAAAGGACTTAAAGAGTTCAACTCAAAAAGGTTTCAATAGAGTTTCAGTAATTTTTGAAGAAATCTCAGCAAGTATCGACTCACAGTTCAAGTGTCGACTCATGGTAGTGCAAGTGTCCACTCAAGTCGGCATACAGAAAGAGTTTCAAATGGCATGGATGAAGTATCGACTCATGCCATTCAAGTATCGACTCAAGGTCTGAGAAAAATTTCTTACAGAACATGCTGAAGTTGAAGACTTTCCTGAAGTGTCGACTCATGGATGTCAAGTGTCGACTTAAGTATCGACTCACCTGAAGAAGTGTTGACTCATCTAAAAATTCCAGAGAGCTTCAATAAAGAATTTTGAACTAGGTGTTGACTCATGGAACTTAAGTATTGATCCTAAGTATCGACTCACAGCTTGAAGTATCGACACTTGGAGTTTTGGAAACAGTAATGGCTAGTTTTTCGAATGCAGAACTCAGCCCTTTTGGCTTCCAATGGCTAGTTTTTCATATCTAATGGTCATAAACTATCTTTAAGTCCTTGGAATGGTATTTAAGTGATTTGAGTTCAAGAAAATCATAACAAGAAATACAAGAAAGAAGAGAACAAGAGAAAACAAAAAAAAAGAAGAGAGAAGCAAGTGTATTCACTCCCATTCATTAAGAGCAACTACCTTCAAGCAAAAAGAAGTCTCCAAGCATTCAAAGCTATCAAGAAGCATTCAAGTCCAACACTTTTTAGCATTGATTAAGGCTTCATTAAGTTCAAGATAAGCAACTTCTCCAAGCTTCAAAGAGATATCAGCTTTACATTATAAAGCTTTTCTTATTACTTTACTTTATTTCATATCTTTATTGTAAAGATTTTTGGTTAGCCTATTTGAAAATCAATGAGGTTTTTGGTTAGCCTACTTGACAACTAAGAAGGTTTTTGGTAAGCCTAGTTAAAAACCAAGAAGATTTTTGGTTAGCCGAGTTGAAAACCAAAGAAGTTATTGGAAGCTTTGGAAAACCAAGAGGTTTCTTTTGGTGAGCCTTGTAAAAATCAAAAGGGGTTTTGATTAGTGAGCCTGAAAACTAATTGACTATAATCATGGAAGATTATAGTGAATTCTCAAGTGAACCTTGGAGAGTGGATGTAGGTGCATTGGAAAGCACCGAACCACTATACTTGGCTTGTGTTTGTGATTGTCTATTGCTCTCTTTACCTGCTCTTATATTTGTTGTATTTATATTTTTGTTGTATACTCTTCAAGAGCATACACTTACACCTCACATTAGCACTTGATTAAATATTAGAATTGGTACACATTCTTGCAAGTAATTTTTAGAAACCTAATTCATCCTCTCCTCTTGGGTTGCTTACTAGGCAACACAATCTTTTGCAAATCCTCTCTGGTGATCCAAGAATCGTCAGTCTCGAGTCATCCTTGTCGATGAACCAGATATCGTGATAGTCTTTGCTCTGAGTAGCGATAATCTTGTCATCCAAGATCCGCTCGATCCTGTCTCTTCGAGCTGGTAGTATGGCAGGTGGATGCACATGGGTTGGCTCACTCTTAAGGATGGGATCAGGTCTAAAAGGCTCACTAGATATCAACGTTGGCTCCTGATACTCTATAAGGTTTGAAACATTGAAAGTAGGACTAATACCTGGCTCAGGTGGTAAATTAAATACATAGGCATTAGGTCTAATTTTTCTAATTACTTTGTATGGTCCACTACTACGGGCGTGCAACTTTTTCATGGTTCCAGGTGGGAACCATTCAGGTCATAGCCTAACCATGACAAAGTCTCCTTTATTGATTACTTTGAGTCTTTAACCTGAAAAAATCCAAAAAAATTAATCACTGTTAATCTCAGATAATTAGTTTAATAATCAGTAGATTAGTTTTCATATTTTATCCTGCATCAGTTTTGCCAATAAACTAGATATCGTTGATAGTCTTTGCTTTGAGTAGCGATAATCTTGTCATCCAAGATCCGCTCGATCCTATCTCTCCAGGCTAGTAATATGGCAGGTGGACACACATGGGTTGGCTCACTCTCAAGGATCGGATCAGGCCCAAAAGGCTCACTAGGTATCAACGTTGGCTCCCTATACTTTTTAAGGTCTAAAATGTTGAAAGTAGGACTAATACCTAGCTCAGGTGGTAAATTAAGCACATAGGCATTAGATCTAATTTTTCTAATTACTTTGTATGGTCCACTACTACGGGCGTGCAACATTTTCATGGTTCCATGTGGGAACCGTTCAGGTCATAACCTAACCATGATAAAGTCTCCTTCATTAAATTCTTTGAGTATTTTTCTTGGGTCAGCCATATGTTTATAAGATTCATTTCTTTTATTAATTTGTTTTACCTAATGACATGCATTTAAATGACTAATAACAATACCTAATGGACTACAGACTTGACTAAACCCTAAACTATAACGGAGTTTGACCCTTGGTTGGTGGGTGACATGCAGATGAAAATTTGACATGCACTCCTAATAGATGCCATAAGGTTCTCCAGAAATAAGTGGCAAATCTAACAGGCTCAAAGGATTGATGAAACATGCTAACCTCAACAAAATGTAACCTAATGGTTCTAGAATCATTGGAAACTTCAGGAAAAGGTAGGAAGTAAGAAGTGGATCTAGGATTAGATTGGAAATAAGAAGGGGCTTTAGGGAATAGTCCTAGACTATTGGGGTTGACCTTAAAGATTAGACACTGAATTACATCTACAGGCACTAAAAGGTCCACTTGATGAAAGAATGGTCAGTAATTTTAGGAAAGAGATCTTCAACTGGAGTCAAAGGGGTGAATTCAACCTAAGGGTGCTGGAGTGAAAAGATCAAGTCCTCACTAATTACTTTGAGTTCTGGAATTTCAGGACTAGGCTCTATAATTTGACTCTCTTTTAAAGTCTCCTCAGGTATAATTCTAATAGGAGGGTTAGACTTCTCATGGTTCTCTTTTCCTACTTGTCCTTCCAATACAGCTTCAGTCTGGGTAGGGTCGGGTCAACTAACTCTGGATTGGCTTTAGTTTAGGTATGGTCAAGATTATCTAACTCTGGGTCTACCTCCTGTATCTCCTCATCTACATACTCATCTACTAAGCTCACATAAACTTCTTCTTCAATAGCATCTTGGTGAACCAAGGGGATAGTAGAGGTGGGTCGACTAAGGAAAAATTGACTGATTTCGAGGTTCTAAGTGTTTGATGTATGCCCTGAAAGCCATGTTGGGTTGACACATTTTTAATTTTAGGGCATGAATTTTGTACTTTAGTTTTCTTATTAATTAAAAGGGCATTAGTTTCATTCATATTGTTGTGTCTATGAATCGTCTATGGAGTTAATGAACAATGACACATATTCTCAAGAGTTGAGAATCTGAGGCATGTGTCTTTAAAGATTAACTTCTAAAGGCTCCTGATTGTTGGAATATTACGAGGATGGTGATTGATCCGTTAAAATCAGTGCACATATCACTTTCCTTTCTGGGTAGATAAGTCTCTGACCTACAGTGTGGTGACACTGGAGTGAGAGTGCAGGTAGTTGATAGAGATCAACGATACTGAGCATGACAAAGTACAGGAAGTTATACGGATGACTACTCACTCGTCGATAACTTCTTGATGCTGTAGTTGTGTGAATAGTTCCTTGACTAAAGTATCACGGCTACTCACAATAAGGTTCCTGTAGTTTGATGATACAATCACATGGTTCCTATCCATACAGGACCTTGCGGTGTTCGTTGGCTATAGTAATTTTATTGTAGGAGTAGGGTGTTCACTTGTAGGGATCTATCAGTCTTAGTAGTAAGGTATAATCCTATACAAGCTTAATGAGACTAAGTCTAGAAGTCTATGACCATAGCAGGGTGATAATGAAAGGTGTTTTCATTAGTATTACAATTGGACTTGAGTCGATTATGTTAAGCATATGACTGATGGGTTTGACGAGTATCCAAAACAAACATCATGTCAGGATTTTGATAGAGGAACCGAATTACATGGTAACTACACCTAGGGGTTCCAATCTTATTCTACTGGGTTGCCACTACATACTGCTAGGTATCATGGTGGATTATGAGAGTCCGTTAGGATCATTCTCGGATCGATGATCATAATTAGGGTTGAGTTGAAATTGTTTTAGTCCATTGAAAAGAGTTTCGATGATATATAATGGAGATTATAGCATGTCTCATTACCAAACAAGATAGGACTTGAGGGGTCACATATATTAGGAGCTCAAGTAACCAATCAACAAATCAATTTGGACCTAATTGTCAGTGTTACAATTAATATTTGACCTAATTGTAAATGTTACATTTAATTGATTATAAATTTATTGTTAATTAATTAAAATTATATTTAATTTAATTGAGTTAGACTTAATTAATTAATCCTAATTTATTCGGGTCAATGTCCGCTTCGACATGGTTCGATTGGATTTAAAATCGACTTCAGTTTGATTGTAAAATCATTACATTTGGACCAAGACCTAGAGTCCAGTTAGACTGGGACTCTCTCTCCATGTCTCCCCCTCCCTCCACATGCCTACCTAGTGGGCCCCTTGAGTTTGGGCGACAGATGAGATGGGGCATGAAAACCAAGGCGCTAATATTAGTTTGGCATGAAGGAAATAAGAGAGGGAAGAGTCCTTCTCTTCCACTCCTCTTAATTTTCAATCGGTTGAAATTAAAACACTAGTGTTTTAGTTTAAAGGGATGGGAGACTTGAATTTAAAAGTAAAAAATGTGGCTGACCAAGAGATCTGATTATTGGCATGAATAGTTCTCTCCTTCTACCGTGAATTAATTTGTGGCGTCTTCTCTTCTCTTGGGCGCTATACTAGGGGTTTTCTCTCCTAACGCCAAGATATTATTCTTCTCTCTTTATTTGGTTTTCTCTTTTCTTCTGTGAGATCTATAGAGATTCTCTACTAGAGAAAGAAGAGAGGAAAGGGTCCAAAGTCTTGCATAGTTCGATTTCTAATACAAAAGCTGAAAGCCGGTCCAGATTTGGATCGGCACAATTTTTAAAGTGGGTGATTTGCAGAAAGAGGAGAGGGCTGCAAGGATCTAGCAATTCGGTGCCCTCTACGACTTGGTTGTGAGAGCTTCATGTGGATACCAGTAGAGACTGGGTGATTGCACAGCTCCAACAGAATCCCGACTTTTCAATAGCAAATCTGCATGCTTTTCAAAGTAGGCCCGGATAGCGATCCAGGTAAGTATTTTATGCTTAAAAAAAATTTTATTTTAGATCTAATATTTTTTTCATGTTATGCAACATGTTAAAAATTTATGATAAATAAATTAGATTTATTTATGATCTGCATGATTAGATATAAAATCATTTTTTATATCTGCTTCCACTGCGATCAGGCTTTTAATGCCGATTTTATGCAACATACTTTCCTATTCCTAGGAGAACTCCAACAGTGGTATCAGAACCATGGTTTTCTCTTTAACATGCATGCATGAGAATCTGATCAGAAAAATAATCAGATCATATAGATAATTATGGTTGTATTAGATTTATGTTGAACATGAGATTGTTCTAGCATAGAATTTTATGTTTTGAAAAATTATTTTCGAAATTAAAATCATAATTTTCAAATATGAAATTAAATTAAATAATCTAAAATTAAATTGATCAAAGGTTGCACAAAGTGATATAAAGTTGTCATGCTATAGGGTTTACCCCCTATAGTGCAAAGGTTGTCCTACTTTGATTTATACCGGTTTTGAAAAAGGATTTTCAAAAGGGTTTTGATCAGTTTATGATTATTGATATTGATGTATGCAATGCACCAATTTAGGGTTTAGATCTTAAATGTGATTCATGATCATAAGCCATTAAAATCATGCACTTGAATCTAATTTTAAAATTGATTTGATCTAGAAAATTAAATTAGGTGCATAAGGGTTTGGGTTGAACAAATTAGGTCTAGTGATTGGACTACGTGATTAGGGCTTGATTTGATCAACTAGTAACCCTAATATGATTTTGAACAAGTGACTTAACCTAATCGGATAATGATTAGGGCTAGGTCAAGTGTGCTCAAAATTATTTTTAGATGTAGTCTGGTCAGATCGATTCACGATAGTGAGTTGATAAGTTAAGACCTAATTTGGCTCAGTGATGAACTCAGATCATTAGATGACCTAATTAAACCTTATCAGTCAATTGGTGTCAAAGAAAGGTTTCGATCATGGTTTGCTAATTGGGGCTAACTCTTTCTCAACCAACTAGTTTGGCGAAAAGAGGGCATATTGGTAGAACCCTCCCATGGATCAAACTGACCTGGCCAATTTGGTAGATTAAGTTTTCAAAAAGGTTACTTTTGATTTGAGTTCACCCATGCTAACTATTTTTAGTCAAACATGAGATTGTGCTGACTGAATGTAATTAGTTAGACATGAGATTGTTCTGACTTAATGTAATTGGTTAGTCATGATTTGGCTAATCAATTTAGAAGAGACTTGAACCTAAGCTCACAATAAATATTAAGTCATAGGTCTTCCACCATTGTAGGTGTGCGGGTGTCCTACTGGTGTTGATTATTCTCGGCTGGTTACAGTGGTCTAGTTGTATCAGGAAGACACAACCCCCCTATTAGGCATGAGATGTTGCTAGGCACTGATGGGGTTGGGCCCAATAAATGAGCACGTTGTGGGACTCAATGATGACTTTGTCTAGCAGGAATGGTGGGTATGACTTAACTAATGATTGGACCAATAAACGGGCATGTTGAGGTTCCATGATTTAGAGACCAAGAGCTACAATTTGTATTTGATACATTGGATAAGAGTTGGCCACTTATTGGTGTAGCATGTTACCAATAACCGGAAATGGTGAGGTGCCGTACATCGATGGGACCGTAGCACCCACTGGAAACCTAGAGTCGCGGGATTTTCACATCTCCACGGGGAGTATGAGAGATTCGAGAAAATAATGGGAGTTCTAAAATTATTTCTTAAAGACCCAAGAATAATTTTTATGATTTAGTATAAAGCATCTAATTTGAATCTTCTACTCATGCAGTTAACCATGTCTGCTTCAAATCCCATAGTCCATATTCTAGAGAAAAATCGACTAGTATGCCTTAATTTTAAAGATTGGTTAAGAAACTTCAAAATTATTTTGAGTTATGAGAAGTTGGGCTATGTGCTTGACTACGAATCCCCTATCTTATCTGACCATCCAAATGCTCGTCAAATGACTACATATGAGAAATGGATGGAAGATGATAATAAGGTTAAGTGTTGTATGTTGGCCTCAATGTCAAATGAATTGCAGAGCCAACATAAGGATATGCCAACTGCTAAATCAATTTTGATTTACCTACAAGAGTTATATGGTGAACAAAGTAGGATTGCATGCTTCGAAGTGTCGAAAAGGCTTTTCAACAACAAGATGTGTGAAGGGCAGTCAATGCATGATCATTGTTTGACAATGATCAAGGATATTGAATAGCTTGAGAAGCTGGGCATTCCTATTCACAAGGAGGTTCAAGTGGATTTGATCCTCTAGTCCTTGACTAGTTTATATGCTCAGTTTGTAATGAACTATAATATGAACAAATTAAATTATACTTTGCCTGAATTATTGAACATGCTGGTAAGTAATGAGTGGACCCTGAAGAGTTCAAGGGGCTCTGTTTTCTCTATGGAGCAGTTTTCCTCTAAAAGAAAGTGTACTTGGAAGAAGAAGAAACCTGTGAAGAAGCAGAAGAAGGAGAACAAACAAAAGAAGGACACTCCCAAGAAAGCCAAGGTTAGCAAAGGGAAATGTTTCCACCGCAATACAGATGGCCACTGGAAAAGGAATTGTCCTCTCTACCTGGAAAGCCAAAAGAAATAGAAGGATGTTGCACCTTCTGAAGGTAAGCCTATACTCGTTATTGAATCTAACCTTACAGTTTCATATACTTCCAACTGGATTTTAGACTCTGGTTCTAATGCTCATATATGCATTTCAATGCAGGGTCTAGAAAGAAGTAGAATTCTAAGAGAAGGTGAGATGGTCCTACGTGTCGAAAATGGAGCAAAAGTTGCTGCTCAAGCCGTTGGATCATATTCTCTGGTGTTACCTTTAGGGTTTAGATTAGTTCTTAGTGACTGTTATTTTATGCCTGGAGCTAGTAAAAATTTGATTTTTGTCTTTATGCTAGCACAGGAAGGATTTGAATTTATATTCAATAAAGACTTTTGTAGTATTTATTTTGAAAATAAATTGGTTGCAAAAGCTATTTTAATAGACAGCTCTATCATTTGCATGTCGATGCATTTTTGAACATTAATGCAAAAATTAAAGTGAATACCATAGGACATAAACATCCTAGAGATGACCTAAATGATAAATTTATGTGGCATCTAAAGCTCAGTCATATAGGTGAGGATAGAATTAATAAACTGGAAAGGGATGGGATCCTAGATTCAGTTAATTCTAAATCATACCCACCTTGTGAGTAATGTCTTCAAGGCAAAATGACCAAGTTACCATTTGTAGGACATGGGGAGAGGGCCACAGAATTACTTGCCCTGGTACACACTGATATGTGTGGTCCATTTGATGTGCAGTCCAGCGATGGTTTTTTCTACTTCATAACCTTTACTGATGATTGTTCATGGTATGATTATGTGTTTCTTATGAGGCAAAAACTTGAAGCTTTTGAAAAGTTCAAGGAATTCAGACATGAGGTAGAAAAACAAACAGGTAAAATCCTTAAGGTTCTTCAATCAAATCGGGGAGGAGAATACCTTAGTAGGAAATTTTTAGGTTATCTTAAGGACAATGGCATAGTCTCACAATGGACTCCACTAGGTATGCCTCAGCTTAACGGGATGTCTAAGAGGAGAAATAGGACATTATTAGATATGGTCCGATCCATGATGAGCTTCACTGACTTGCCTTTATTTCTTTAGGGAGATGCCCTACAAACTTCAATTTATATTCTAAATAGGGTTCCATCTAAATCTGTTCCTACCACACCATATGAGATTTGGCATGGTAAGAAATCAAGTCTTGCTCATTTTAAGATTTAGGGATGTCTAGCTTATGTCAAAAGACTAATGGCAGACACGTTGGAATCTAGATCTATGAAAGCTCGATTTATAGGATATCCTAAAGAAACTTTAGGATATTACTTTTACCTTCCAGAATATCATAATATGATTATGAGCAGACATGCCACATTTCTTGAAAAATAGTTTATTTAGGAAGGTGGCAGTGGGAGGTTAATTGAGCTTGATGAGAATGTCTTGAACAGCAGCCAGCTATAGAACATATCGAACCTAATCAACCAATATACATAAATGCTCTTCCACCTCGTAGGTCTATTACGGTCTCCAAACCTCCTGAAAGGTACTTGGGTATGCTTACGAGGATTTAAAGGAAATATTTCTTGTTGGGGATGAGGATCAATTGATTGATCCTAAGACTTATGATGAGGCAATGTCAGACATTGATTTCGAGAAATGGTTGAACGCTATGAAGTCAAAAATTGATTCAATGCAGTCTAACCAAGTTTTGTCCTTAGTGGATCCACCAAAGGGTATTGTACCTATTGGTTGTAAATGGATCTACAAAAGAAAAATATGGCAGATGGATGTGAAAACTGCATTCCTGAATGGATATCTTAAGGAAGATATCTATATGAAGCAACCTTTGGGTTTCACTTCCAATGATGAAGATCATAAGGTCTGCAAGCTACATAGATCAATCTACAGATTGAAGCAAGCTTCTCGGAGTTGGAATACTCGTTTTGATGATGCAATCAAATTGTTTGATTTTATCAAGAATGAGGATGAGCCATGTGTTTACAGGAAGGCTAGTAGGAGGGCAGTGACATTCCTCGTATTGTACATGGATTACATTCTCTTTATTGGGAATGATATTCACATGTTGACTTTGGTCAAAAGTTGGTTATCTAAGGAATTCTTTATGAAAGACTTAGGTGAAGCATCTTATATTTTGGGAATTAAGGTCTATAGAGATAGATCTAATCGGATGCTTGGCCTTTCACAAAAATTGTACATAGAGGAAGTGCTAAAAAGGTTCAACATGGAGAACTCTAAAAGAGAATTGTTACCTCTTCGGCATGGCATTAATCTCTCTAAGAAAATGTGTTCCAACACACTTGAAGATATTCCATGCATTAGCAAGATTTCATATGCTTCGGCAATTGGAAGCCTTATATATGTCATGTTGTGTACTCGACCTGATATAGCTTTTGCTGTGAGTGTCATGAGCAGATATCAATCAAATCTAGGTGAAGAACACTGGATAGCTGTGAAGAATATTCTTAAGTACTTGAAAAGTGATGCGGGATAGATGAGACGTAACCTGATTTATTAGAAAAATAAGGAAAAGCCTAAACAAACTAGGACCGTGGGAGGGCTAAGAAGCCTCCCGGGACTAGGGTGAACTGACACTAAACCCTAAAATAGCCAAACTCTTTTGGTTTTCAATTTTTTTTGGTGGAGAAAAATGAGATGGAGGATAGGAAACATGGACACTCTAGGACTGGGGACTCACCTTCATGGAGAGACGTCGCACCTTTAGGGCATCTCACCCACCCCACTACATGTAGTCTAGGGCATCCCACCCATCTCACTAAACGCGGAGCCTAAGGCATCCCACTCAAATCGCTACCTAGGGCCATAAAGAAAAATCCCTAAGACCTAGAGGGGGACTCGATAGAAAAGGAGGATAACTAGGGCCTCGCGCCCCTCGATGCTCGCATGTGAGCGAAGGAAGTGGGGTCTCACACCCCTCGACACCCGCAGGTGAAGGAAAGACGGGCCTCAGCCCATAACCAGAACCCAAGGAAAACCCAAAAATTTATATAAAAACTTAATTATTACAGGGAGAGAGGGGGCCTTTATATAGAAAAACTAAAATCCTCACTTACTTGGCCTACAAGAAACCCAAAAAAGGAAAAATAAATTACATTAAAATCCATGCTACATCAATATTGGTGCTGATATGCTCTAGAAAGCATGTTGTCTTGATGATCTACTCCAGAAAGCGTGCTGCACTAAAAAAACTGGACTGCTCCGAAATCCATGCAAAATTCTCTCGCGGTCGTGCACAGGGGAAGATGATCTCCGTCAAGCACGGTTGATGGCCGGGAAGCTGGCGGTGGATGGGGCCGGCGGACAACAAGCAGCGGACGGTCGATGGCGGGCTGCAGGGGGGGAGGCGGCACGGGGGGGGGCCATGGCATGCTGGGCATGTCGTTTGGTCTCCCACGGTCGTGGGAGACCCCGTGGGCACCGGTGTGGCCTCCGGCGGATGAGCGGGTGGCAGACCGGCGGCGGGTGGCGGTGGCTGGTGACGATGGCACAGGCCGGCTGCGGTGCAGGGGCGGACGGATGCCTCCCATGTCCGTTCATCTTCCCGCGGGCATGGGGCCCAAGGGCGCTGGCGAGGGCCACGACAGCCGGGCATGGGCCGGTAGACGGCGGGCAGGCGGCTGATTGCAGGTCGGTGGTGGCAGATGGCAGCGGTGGTGCATGGGCGGACGGACGCCTCCCACGTCCGTTCGTCTTCCCATGGGCGTGGGCGGCGGCGCCAGATTTCTGGCGAGGGCGGGGCTGGCAGGCACCGATGGGTGGGCCAGCGGGGGCGGCCGGGGGTCGCGCGGCCCGGATCTAGGGCCGGTGGGGTGGTGGGCTGCCCTGGATCCGTATCATTCTCCTCGACCGTGAAGATCTCGACTTCCTCGAGTTCGAAAAAAGGAGCACACCCTAATCCACAACTCGCTCTGATACCAAACTAATGCGAGACAGATGAGACGTAACCTAATTTATTGGGAAAATAGGGGAAAACCTAAACAAACTAGGACCGTGGGAGGGCTAAGAAGCCTCCCGGGACTAGGACGAACTGACACTAAACCCTAAAATAGCCAAACTCTTTTGGTTTTCAATTTTTTTGGGCGGAGAAACATGGGATGGAGGATAGGATACATGGACACTCTAGGACAGAGGACTCACCTTCATGGAGAGACGTCGCATCTCTAGGGCATCTCACCCACCCCACTACATGCAGTCTAGGGCATCCCACCCATCTCACTACACGCGGAGCCTAGGGCATCCCACCGAAATCGCTACCTAGGGCAGTAAAGAAAAATCCCTAAGACCTAGAGGGGGACTCGATGGAAAAGGGGGATAACTAGGGCCTCGCGCCTCTCGACGCTCGCTTGCGAGTGAAGGAAGTGGGATCTCACACCCCTCGACACCCACAGGTGAAAGTAAGACGGGCCTCAGCCCAGAACCAGAACCCAGGGAAAACCCAAAAATTTATATCAAAACTTAATTATTATAGGGGGAGAAGGGGCCTTTATATAGAAAAACCAAAATCCTCACTTACTTGGCCTACAAGAAACCCAAAAAAGATAAATAAATTACATCAAAATCCATGCTACATCAATATTGGTGCTGATATGCTCTGAAAAGCATGTTGGCTTGATGATCTGCTCCAGAAAGCATGCTGCACTAAAAAAACTGGACTGCTTCGAAATCCATGCAAAATCCTCCTGCGTCTGTTCGTCTTCCCACAGGCATGGGCGGCGGTGCCGGATTTCTGGCAAAGGCGGCGGTGCCGGATTTCTGGTGAGGGCGGGGCTGGCGGGCAACGACAAGCGAGCCGACGGGGGTGGCCGGGGGTCGGGCAGCCCGGATCTTGGACCGGCGGGGCGGTGGGCTGCCCTGGATCCCCATCAAAAAGGATTAAAGATTTGTTCTTAGTCTTTTGTGGGAGTTCAGAATTAGGGATAAAGAGATACACAGACTCAGACTTTATGTCTAATCCTGATGATAGAAAGTCTACATCAGGATCTGTGTTTTTGTGAAATGGTGGGGCAACTAGTTGGAAAAGTTCCAAGCAGCCCATCATAACAGATTCAACAATGAAAGTAGAGTACATCGCTGCCTCTGAAGCTGCAAAAGAAGCCTTCTGGTATTAAAGGGTCGTTGTAGAGCTTCGAGTGATGCCATCTGATGCCATCCCCATATATTGTGATAGTAATGATGCAATAGCTCTTGCTAATGAGCCTAGGTCTCACCAGAAGTATTAGTATATTGAGCGGCGATTTCATATCATACATGACTACCTCAATAAGAAGTATATTGAGGTATACAGAGTAGACTCCACGGATAACGTGGCAGACCCACTGACTAAGCCTTTGAGCCAACAGAAGACTAAGATCCACCTTGAGAACATAGGACTTAGATATGTAGCCAATTGGCTTTAGTGCAAGTGGGAGATTGTTAGATGTATGCCTTGAATGCCATGTTGGCTTGATACATTTTTAATTTTAGGGCATGAACTTTGTACTTAATTTTCCTTATTAATTAAAAGGGTATTAGTTTCATTCATATTGTTATGTCTATGAATCATCCATAGAGTTAATGGACAATGATACATATTCTCAAGAGTTGAGAATATGAGGCATGTGTCTTTATAAATAACTCCTAAAGGCTCCCGATTGTTGGAATATTACGAGGATGGTGATTGATCCATTAAAATTGATGCACATATCACTTCCCTTTCTGGGTAGATGAGTCTCTGACCTACAGTGTGGTGACACTGGAGTGAGAGTGCAGGTAGTTGATAGAGATCAACGGTACTGAGCGTGACCAAGTATAGGAAGTTATACAGATGACTACTCACTAGTCGATAACTTCCTGATGCTATAGTTGTGTGAATAGTTACTTGACTAGAGTGTCACGGCTACTCATAATAAGGTTGCTATAGTTTGACAGCACAATCACATGGTTCCTATCCATATGGGACCTTGCAGTGTTCGTTGGCTACAGTAATTTTATTGTAGGAGTAGGGTGTTCACTTGTAGGGATCTATCAGCATTAGTAGTAAGGTATAATCCTATGTAAGCTTAGTGAGACTAAGTCTAGAAGTCTATGGCCATAGTAGGGTGATAATGAAAAGGTGTTTTCATTAGTATTACAATTGGACTTGAGTCGATTAGGTTAAGCATATGACTGATGGGTTTGATGAGTATCCGTAATCAATATCATGTCGAGATTTTGATAGAGGAATCGAATTACATGGTAACTACACCTAGGAGTTCCAATATTATTCTACTAGGTTGCCACTACATACTACTAGGTGTCACTGGTGGATTATGAGAGCCTGTTAGGATCATTCTCGGATCGATGATCCTAATTAGGTTTGAGCTGAAATTATTTCAGTCCATCAAAAAGAGTTTCAATAATGTATAATGGAGATTATAGCATGTCTCATTACTAGACAGGATAGGACCTGAGGGGTCATATACATTAGGAGCTCAAGTAACCAATCAGCAAATCAATTTGGACCTAACTATAAGTGTTACAATTAATATTTGACCTAATTTTAAATATTACATTTAATTGATTATGAATTAATTATTAATTAATTTAAATTAGATTTAATTTAATTGAGTTAGACTAAATTAATTAATCCTAATTAATTTGGGTCAATGTCCACTTCGAAATGGTTCGATCGGATTTAAAATCGACTTCAATTTGATTATAAAATCATTACATTTGGACCAAGACCTAGAGTCCAGGTAGACTATGACTCTCTCTCCATGTCTCTCCCTCCCTCCACATGCCTACCTAGTGGACCCCTTGAGTTTGGGCAACAAATGAGATGGGGCATGAAAACCAAGGTGCTAATATTAGTTTGGCATGAAGGAAATAAGAGGGGGAAGAGTCATTCTCTTCCACTCCTCTTAATTTTCAGTTGGTTGAAATTGAAATACTGGTGTTTTGGTTTAAAGGGATGGGAGACTTGAATTTAAAAGGAAGAAATGTGGCTGACCAAGAGATCTAATTATTGGTGTGAATAGTTTTCTCCTTCCACCATGAATTAATTTATGGCATCTTTTCTTCTCTTGGGTGCTATACCAAGGGTTCTTGATGGGGGACTAATATGTATGCAGTTCTTTTTGTATGTTTTACATGTTGAGTTAGGTGATTAATTCCCAAATTTCAGATCAAAATTATTTGTAGAGAATTTTGTATGAATTTTTGAAGATCAGCATGCAGATTAGGACCTAGAAAAGTAGCAAAGAAGGACCGCCGGGGCTGAGAAGCCTCGGTTATGGCAAGTTCTCCTACAATAAAACTACTGGAGGTAGAGGGGTGTACCTGACAACGTCTGTGAAGATCGTAGTAAAGGGGTCTCTCGTTCCTCGATGGATGCGGCCTGGAAAACCGAGCCAATGACCCGCGAATACCCGGCTTTCTGCTCAGTGGTCCGATTGAGGCTTGGCTGGAGTCGTTGGATTCGTAAGAACTCAGGGACCTGCAAACGACCTGTCAGGGGTTAGAAAATTCACAAAGGAACAAAAAAACAAAGAAAAAATAGCAAGGGAAGGATTCTTTTGGAGTGGGCATCCAGGGATCTGGAGGGTTTGTTGGCAGCAGGAAGATGATTGCAAACACCGGGAAGAAGAACTCTCACAAACCCCTTTATGCACACAGCAGGGTATCACACAACTCAATAGAAGAACTCAAGGTTTTAATTCATATCAAAAGTCCCTTCATACAAGAGGCTAGGGTCCTTTAAATAGACCCTTAACCTTGGGCTCCAAGTAAGGGCACATTAGTCTTTACATAAGAATCATTTTCCCTCTCAAACCCTAGCTAGAAAATAAAGAAATATTAGGTAGAAAAATCCCTAAAAATTCTCTTGACTTGGTCAACACTCCAAGGATGCCTATGGGGGTGTGTTGGGCTTCTAGGAGCAGCAAGAGGCCAGCCCAAAGGGGCTCGGGTGCATGGGTTTGGGCCTCTGGAAGCTGGGGTGGCCTGGTAGCTATGTAGCAGGAATATTTCCTAGTATCTTGCTTCTTTAGGGCTTGGGCTTAGCACCTGGGCTTGATTTCTTTGGGCTAGGATGCAGATGGACCTCTAGAATTATGGATGCCCTGGTCTATGAATATACTTTGGCATCTGGAAGGGAATCTGGGTATCTGGAGAGCATCTGTAAGAAATCAGGGTTTTCTGAATTTTCCTCCTGGGGTCTTCAAATCTTCAAGATGGGTTGGACTTGGGCTAAACTTCCATGTCTTCAATCTAGTTGGACTTGGTCTTCACTTGTATGATGTGGTCTTGAGTCTTCAGTATGCTTGGACAGGACTCAAAAAAATAAAATTAGCTCAACATGAGCTGACTAGCATTGGACTGAACTAGCTCAACATGAGCTGACTAGTACAGAACTGAAATAACAACTCAAAAGACTCAAATAACAACTAAAATGGACTCAGATGGGCTAAGCCCTTATTATAGATGGACTCATAAATTATTGATCAATTCACAGAGGGTTGAAAAGCCTCTGTCTTATTCTGGTGCCTCCGGTGTCCCCATCAATTCTCCCGGGGTGGGAGGAACTCGACCCTGTCGAGTGAAGATCAAGCTAGCTCACATATCTCTCGAGGAGGTCTAGGTTGAGGTGCTTCAAGTCCTCTCGAGAAATCCATGAATCGTCCGACTCTAGCCGACCTTGCCATCGGACCAGGAAACGTTGATAACCACGACCCTGGGTCATAATGGCTTGATCATCCAGGATACGCTCAATCCGTTCTCCTCTCTCAGGCCAAATTTATTAGTGGACACTCTGTGTTATGGTCACTCACAATAAAAAGGAATAGGTTCAAAAGCCTCACTAGGTATCATTGCCGGTTCCCTGTACTCAGCCAGGTCTATAATATTGAAGGTAGAACTAATGCCCAAATCCGAAGGCATGTCTAACACCTAGGCATTTGATCCAACCTTCTCTATTACTTTAAAAGGTCCGGCTCTACGAGCATGAAGCTTCTTTTAGGCCTAAGCCTAACCAAGATAGAATCCACTACATCAAATTCTTTGATTCATCTTCGAGAATTAGCTAGTTTGTTTAAAATTAGTGTAGGTGGTGAACATGCTGGGCACATGCAGACTCCTAACAAAATGATGCAAAGGACTCAAACTAACACCAAACAGACTTGACTATGCATTCCTATAGAAAGAAATTTTATTGAACTCTTTTGATCTAAACTTAACAAATTATAGGTTCTCTAGGTTTGATCCTAGCTTGACATGCACATGAAAATTTACAGTGAACTCCTAGCAAATTCCAAAGAGTATGCCAAAAGTAAGATGCAAACCTAACATGCATAATGAATGCATGCAGTATGCTAATCTCAATTAAATGCAATCTAATAATCCTAGAAATGCTGGAGGTGTCAAGAAAGGGCAGAAAATAGGAAGTGGGTTCAGAATTAGTTTGGTAGGGTAGGGAAAAAGGTTCAAGGTTAGTTGGGTAAAGTTCGATATAAGAAGGCATGTCAGGGACTAATCCTAGACTAATAAGGTTAACCTTACGAGGTTGAGCTATATCTACAGGGTTTGCATAATGGAAGGATGGGTCGCTAATTTTAGGGAAGAGGTCCTTAATGGGAACTATAGGAGAGGACTCATCTTGAAGGTATTGATTCAAAGAGATCAGGTCCTTAATAAATTCTTCTGGTTCTTGTATTTTTGGACTAGACTCTATAATTTGGCTCTCCTCTATGGTTTCCTCAGGTAAGGCTCTAGCAGCAGTACCTAGGTTCTCTTCCTCTATTTGTTCTTCCATTATAGCTTTAGGTTGGATGTGGTCAAGGTCAACTAGCTCTGGGTTGGTTTCTACCTGGGTATCTACTGGGTCAGCTAATTCTAGGTCTACAAAAGGTGTCTCCTCTTCTCCTTCATACTCATCCACTAGGCTCGCATCAGATTCATACACTTCCGCGTTAATGTAAGCCTTGTCAATCTCAGGAATGGTTGGAGAAGGTCGGCTAGGAGAAAATTGGCTAGGTCCTGGTTTTTGATTATGAACACTAATCCTAGTAGGTTCAAGTTGCCTAAGGGGTAGTGGCTCACTACTAGGCTCATATTTAGGGTTGCTAATCCTATGGGATTCAAGTTGACTAAGGAAAACCTGACTAGTACTAGATTGATACTTAGGGGTTATGGGTTCTCTGGGCTCATAGGACAAGGGTGCAGATCTATGGGTCATGGGATTATAAGATCTGGGGTCATAGGATTTTGGGTCAGCTATATGGTCAGGTTCTAAGGATGGATCATGGTATGGGGTCCTCCTAAGGTTGGGCTCTCTATATGGGTCAGGATATTGGTTCCTCCAAGGGTTGGACTCCCTATATGGGTCAGAATACTGGATTCTCCTAGGGTTGGACTCCCTATATGGGTCAGAATATTAGGTTCTCCTAGGGTTGGACTCCCTATATGGATCAGAATATTGGGTTCTCCTAGGGTTGGACTCCCTATATGGGTCAGAATATTGGGTGTTGGGTCTACTAGGCTCATAGGGTGTGGGTGCATAGGATCTATGATCATGGGATCTAGAGTCATAGGATCTAGGTTCATAGGTTATGGATTCATAGGTTCTAGGTTCATAGGATTTGGAGTCATAAGATCTATAGGTTGTGGGTATACAAGGCTTATAGGGAGAGGGTAAATAGGATCTATCTTCCTGGTCTATAAAATCCTGATTGGGTCTTCTAGGACAACCTTAGGGATTGGGTCATGACGATGGGCTCTCCTAGGTTCAGCCTCAAGGTATGGTTCAGGGTTTGGGGTCCTCCTGGGCTCAGGATTGTAGTATGGGTCAGGTTGAGGGGCTCTCCTAGGTTCGACCTCTTGGTATGGGTCAGGGTCTGGGGTCCTCCTAGGCTGAGGGGAATTAGGATCTGGCTCAGACTATGACCCATGGGTTTTTCCTGGGGTCCCTACCCGAACTTTTAACTGATAAAACCTGCTGGCAAGATGATCAATTCTATCATTGGTTTGAATACCAGACTGAGTTAACTGGGTCATCTGGGTAGTCATCTAGGTAGTTATCTGGGTAGCCATCTGGGCCATTTGATCAGCTAGGGATTTTATTTGGGCTTGTAAATTTTCCATGGGTTCAGACATTTGTGAAGGAGGTGGGTGATATGAAACTCCTGATCTAGTGCTCATGCAAGACTCGATCAGGCCGACTATAGCTGACTAGACCTAGAGTCCAAACTAGATGCTCAATCAGGGTGGCAAACTAGCCTATAGTAACCCTGTACTCAGCCAGGCAGGTGTAAGGGGAGTGTTAGGTCCCTGATTGCCAATCCTAGACACCAATCAGAGATTGGCCAGGTAGGTGGACCAGCACACAAGCCCTTCGGGATTGAATCCCTAAACCACCGTTCTAGACACCAAGCACAAGGCACACACAGGTTAGCTTGACACAGTGATCTAACACTTAGCCCGGACCCGACCAGTTGGTGTCCCGAGCCCACTAGGGCAAATTAGGTCTAATTGATTTTAAGTTAGGCTTGGGACCGAATGCAAGGAAGGTGGTTTTGGGCTAAGGAAAGGTAATGACCTCCTTCCCTTATCTGGTATAAAGAGAGTGCCCTTAAAGTAAATTATGCAATGATGGCAAGCATATGAGGATGCAAATTAGGGTTTAGATGTTTTTGGTATTTTTGGAGAATATGTATTTTTTTTTTTGGTATTTTCTTAAATAGAAGAAAACTTTCAAATCATGGCATAATATGCTGGAAATATACTAAAATTAAAAGATATGCAAAAGATGCTAAACAAAACCCTAAAACTTCCAAACTTGTCTTGCTGAAAAAATAGAGCCGAAAATTTGCAGGCTGTATTTTGTCTTGAAGAAAATTCACAGTACATAATAAAATTTGAAAGATTTTTAAAATTACTATGAATTATGATGAATCCAGAAAAATAAATTTTAGAATTTTTTAAGTTTTTATCAGGGAGAAATAATTAAAATAACAGAGTATATACAAACTAAAAATTGCAGAAAATAAGCCCTAATCTAAGCTCTAATACCAAATGATGGGGGACTAATATGCATGCAATTATTTTTGTATGCTTTACATGTTGAGTTAGGTGATTAATTCCCAAATTTCAGATCAAAATTATTTGTAGGGGATTTTGTATGAATTTTTGAAGATCAGCATGCAGATTAGGATCTAGAAAAGTAGCAAAGAAGGACCGCCGGGGCTGAGAAGCCTCGGTTAGGGCAAGTTCTCCTACAATAAAACTACTGGAGGTAGAGGGGTGTACCTGACAACGTCTGTGAAGATCGTAGTGAAGGGGTCTCTCGTTCCTCGATGGATGCGGCCTGGAAAACCGAGCCAATGACCCGCGGATACCCGGCTTTCTGCTCGGTGGTCCGATTGAGGCTTGGCTAGAGTCGTTGGATTCGTAGGAACTCAGGGACCTGCAAACGACCTGTCAGGGGTTAGAAAATTCACAAAGGAACTAGAAAACAAAGGAAAAATAGCAAGGGAAGGCTTCTTTTGGAGTGGGCATCCAGGGATCTCGAGGGTTTGTTGGCAGCAGGAAGATGTTTGCAAACACCGGGAAGAAGAACTCTCACAAATCCCTTTATGCACACAGCAGGGTATCACACAACTCAATAGAAGAACTCAAGGTTTTAATTCATATCAAAAGTCCCTTCATACAAGAGGCTAGGGTCCTTTAAATAGACCCTTATCCTTGGGCTCCAAGTAAGGGCACATTAGTCTTTACATAAGAATCCTTTTCCCTCTCAAACCCTAGCTAGAAAATAAGAAAATATTAGGTAGAAAAATCCCTAAAAATTCTCTTGACTTGGTCAACACTCCAAGGATGCCTAGGGGGGCGTGTTGGGCTTGAAGGAGTAGCAAGAGGCCGGCCCAAAGGGGCTCAGGTGCATGGGTTTGGGCCTCTTGAAGCTGGGGTGGCCTGGTAGCCATGTAGCAGGAATATTTCATGGTATCTTGCTTCTTTAGGGCTTGGGCTTGGCACCTGGGCTTGATTTCTTTGGGCTAGGATGCAGATGGACCTCTAGAATCATGGATGCCCTGGTCTATGAATATACATTGGCATCTGGAAGGGAATCTGGGCATCTGGAGGGCATCTGTAAGAAATCAGGGTTTTCTAAATTTTTTTCCTGGGGTCTTCAAATCTTCAAGCTGGGTTGGACTTGGGCTAAACTTCCATGTCTTCAATCTAGTTGGACTTGGTCTTCACTTGTATGATATGGTCTTGAGTCTTCAGTATGCTTGGACAGGACTCAAAAAAATAAAATTAGCTCAACATGAGCTGACTAGCATTGGACTGAACTAGCTCAACATGAGCTGACTAGTACAGAACTAAAATAACAACTCAAAAGACTCAAATAATAACTATAATGGACTCAGATGGGCTAAGCCCTTATTACAGATGGATTCATAAATTATTGATCAATTCACAGAGGGTTGAAAAGCCTCTATCTTATTCTAGTGCCTCCGGTGTCCCCACCAGTTCTCTCTCCTAACGCCAAGATACTATTCTTCTCCCTTTATTTGGTTTTCTCTTTTCTTCTGTGAGATCTAGAGAGATGCTCTACTAGAGAAATAAGAGAGGAAAGAGTCCAAAGATCTTGCATAGTTCAATTTGCAAGATAGAAGCCAAAAGCCAGTCCGGATTTGGATCGGCATAGTTTTTAAAGTGGGCAATTTGTAGAAAGTGGAGAGGGCTGCAAGGATCTAGCAGTCCGGTGCTCTCTATGACTCGATTGCGAGAGCTTCATATGGATACTAGCAAAGACCGGGCAATTACGTGGCTCTGACAGAATCCCAGCTTTTTAGTAGTGGGTTTGCATGCCTTTCAGAGCAGGCCCGGATAGCGATCCAGGTAAGTATTTTATGCTTAAAATAATTTTTATTTCAAGTCTAATATTTTTTCTCATGTTATGCAGCATGTTAGAAATTTATGATAAATAAATTAGATTTATTTATGATTTGCATGATTAGATGTAAAATCATTTTTTATATCTACTTTTGCTATGGTCAGGCTTTTGATGCCTGATTTTATGCAACATACTTTCCTATTCCTGGGAGAACTCCAACACTAGGTATACTGATCTTAGTGGGTTTAGGCTGACTAAGGGGAAGTAGACTAATACTGGGCTCATATCTAGGGTTACTAATCCTATGGGGTTCAAGTCGACAAAGGGAAACCTGATTGGCACTAGGCTGATACCTAGGGGTTATGGGCTCTTGGGCTCAAAGGACATTAGTACATATGATCTAGGTTTGTAGGATCTGGGTTTATAGGACTTAGGTTCATAGGAGCTAGGTTCATATGATCTGGGTAGGTACTTTTTTCTAAGTTTAAGTTTCATATCGCTCCAGGTAGTTATGGGTATGTCTTTTCTTCGTCTGATCATTCTTTCAGCATCATCCCAGTAAATTCTAGCCTGATGTACTAACTTAAGCTTAGAAAACTTAAACTTCTTTCATCAGACACTAGTTCCATCTCAAAATACAGATCCAAACCTTCTTCCAAATCAATATAATCCTCAAGATCAAAATCACCACCAAATGTAGGTGCTTCTACCCTAAAGTTTATAGTGGCTCTCTCATCCTGGTCTATGGGATCATAATTGGATCTCCTAGAATTAAGATTCCAGATTGGGTCATGGCGAGGGGCTATCCTCGCATTGGGAGGTGTAGGACATGGGATCTCAAGTTTAGGCCTAGTACGGGTCACAAGGGTTCTCTCTAGGATTCCAACCGTTCATCTAGTCGGTTAAACCTATTGTTCATTTGGGCTCATTGTTCATTAATGAACCTCAAAAAGGTTTCAAGGTTAGACTCCAGGGTCAAGCTAGGTTGGGTTTGGGTGAGACTACTTTGTGGGGGCACCAGGATCAGACACAGATTATTGGGCCCTATTTGGTTTACCTAGCAATGTGTCAAATTTTGTAATCAACTAGGATTGAGTCCTGTAATAAGTTGAGGTTAGTTGATTTGTCTCAACCCTCAACCTAGTCCAGTACATTGAGTCCTGTATACCAGTATGAGTCTAGTATAAGTTCACTTCTTGTACAAGAGAAGAGGCTACACTATTTTGGAGTTTTACAAGACCTCATTCTGAAGCCAGAAGCAATTACACCAGCTTAGGGGAGCTCAATCGACACCTAGGTGCCCTAATTATGTCCTGATTTTTCCTGGGTGCCATTTCAAATGCCAAATTCCCTCCAAATGCTTCCAGAATATTCCATATGCTAGGAGTCTATATTTACCAAGCTATCCCAGCACTCCAAGCCTCCAAATTCAAGCCCAGGAAGCAAGCCCAAGCAAGGAGAACCAAGATTCCTTTTTGATGCCGAGAATATGCCAGCCCAGGGAACCTGGCACCCCAGCTTCTAGGGGGCCCAAGCCCAAGCTCTCCAAGCCCATGGACGACCTCCCCCTTGCTTCCCTAAAGCCCACACACCCAAAGGAGGGGTGTCCAAAGAGGTTTGACCAAGTCCAAGTTGAAGAGAAGGGGGAGAAGACCAAGTCTTTTCTAACCTAGTTAGATTTCCTAATCCCTTTAAAACGTGTAATACTAACCAAACTAGGAAAAGGCTTGTATTCCAATTTGGAAGAGGACTTCTAATCCAAGTATAACCATGGTTAGTGAGGGAATGGGAACTTTATAAATACCCCACCCCTCCCCCTCTTGTAAGCATCTTTTTCTTATGAATAAACCTTGTTGAAATTTTGCTAAATTATCTTGAGTTTGAGTTTTGGTTCTCTCCTTGTGTTCCTTGATTGAAACCCTACTACCCTAGCATCCCTTGGCATCCTTGGAGATCAGCCATGCCCAAGGAATTAAAGCCCTTGCTACCGTCCAAGTCCAAGAGCTTCTTCTTCCCCAGCTGCCAGCTTTAGCCCTAATTCTGATTTCCTACAAACCCTAGTTCATTTTCTAATTTTTATTTGCTACTTTCATTAACCTCTGATGCTTGCAGGATCCTCAAGGTGCTTTCCCTTCCCTGAGGAGGCCTTCTTTGCTACCTGGACTACCTAGATTCGCCATCATATTCAAGGGAAACAAGGCTTCTTCTTCTAGGCTCCGATCAGAGTTGTGAGTGATCTATTCTGCTATTGAATTTCAATCTCTGACCGGTAAGGAACCTTCCCTTCTCTTATTATCTGATTTTGATGAAGATAAACTATCCTAAACCAGGAGTCTCTCAACTCTCGGGTCTTATCTATTTCATTAGTTTGCATGAGTTTGCCTGCGATCCAATGATTCTTTGCACTGCTAGTCTTTTCGCTAGTTTTTACTTTATTTTGGAAATCTAGCCTTCAAATAAAATTATAAAAATCATAAAAAAATTTATTTTACTATTTTTCATGTATGTTTAGTAGTCTTAGAGTCATCCTACATCAGTTTAGTATCAGAGTGGGTTTAGGATAGTTTATATCTGCATTGTATTCACAAACCCTAATTTCAGCATTCTATCTACTACATTAGATATCACTTTTGCATATATTTTCGACCATCTAAAAATTTTATCTTTTTGTGAACTTTGCACTGCATGTCCTCTATTCTGTCTTAGTAATTATCAAGATTTTCAGTTAATTTTACTGAAATCCTAATTCTCTAAAATTTGGCATATTAGAAATCATAACAGAATCTTGATAATTTCTGCAGCAGTCCAGAAAACCCTAGGTTTGCATCATCATATGATTCTTTTTCTACATGACATTTTGTAGGTTTCATAATCACCATCCATTCTCTGTTCCAGATTTTTTTGATTTTTTTCTTTTTGCATCGGGATCTATGTCAAACTCTGCAACAACTGAAATGCTAATTCACTGATTTTTGCTACATTCTGCATTTTGACTCAACCTAACCTAATCAACTACCAAACCCCCAATCCCAAGACAAACTTTGTTTGATAACCCCAGTTAACTTAAACCTAACTTGACACATCATAAATCATTAAAATATATATATTTTTTTTATTTTTTGATTGTTTTAGATTACTTCAGGGCCATCGATTGCCATCATTCTTAACCTAATCTTAAAGGCAATTCTCTATCTTAGATTAGGGCAGGATTTCATCACCTATCTTGGGCCAAAAATCACCATCATCATACTAACTCAAGCCTAATTAAAATCAATTAGACCTAATTTGCCCTAGTGGGCTAGGAGATATCAACAGGTCGAGTCCGAGCTGTGTGGGCCAACTAGTGCATTTAACATTTTAGCTATTACTGAAAGCTGGTGTCTAAGGCTGGGGGTCCAGAGTCAAACGACCTAAGTGGTGTTGTGGTTTTAAATTGGGTCTCTGCGAAAGCAGGGGGGGCCTCCCACACTCCCACCCTCTACCTGGCTAGTGGAAGGACTAGCTACTTGGTTGGTGTAAGTTGAGCTGACCTACCCAATTTCTGGCTCTAAGTCTAGGAAATCCTAGATTATAATAGCATTTTCTTTCTCTTTTGCATGCTTGGTTGCATCATTTTATTTTGATTATTTGATTTGTGCATGACCACTAGATTAGGAACCCAATATCAAAAGTCCAAACCTCAGCCCAGCCCAACCATGAATCCCACTTTGGAGGCCATCCTAGCACAGCTTACCCAAATGAACCAAGCCAATACTCAAACCCAAGCCCAGCTTGCCCAATTAACTATCCAATCTCAAAACCAGTTAGCCTAGAGAAGCAATAGGTTTGACCAGTCTGATACTAAGCTTGATCAAATGAACCATATATTTAACCATATAGGAACCCTAGGTAAGACCCATAGAGATGAACCCCAGGAACCCATAGTCCCTAGATTTGAACCCATAACCTTTGAACCCATAACCTTTAAACCCATAACCTTTGAACCCATAACCCTTAGTTTACCCATCACTGTTACCCCAGACCCTAGTGAATTTCCTATTAGCCAAACCCCTCTTACCACCCCATTGGTTCACCAAGATGACTAAGAAGAAAAAATATATGAGGCTAACCCAAGTCTGGTAGAGGAGTATGAAGATAATGAGTCTATTGAAGATCTAGAAGACTACCCTATAGAAGACCCAACGTTTGTTGATCCAGTAGAAACCCAGGTAGAAACCAATCCAATGTTAGTTGATCCAGTAGAAACCCCGGTAGAAACCAATCCAAAGCTAGTTGAATCAATAGATACCCAGGTAGAAGACCACCTAATATTAGTTGACCATACCCAAGTAGTAGCCAATCTAAATTTAGCTAACCTTGACCATAATCAGTTAGTGGCCGACCCAGAGTTAGATATCCCAGATCACACCCAAGTTGCAATGGAAGAGCAATTAGAGGAGACTTTAGAAGAGGATCCAATTGTAAAGCCTAGTCCTGAATTTCCTGAGCCAAAAGAGTATATTGAGGACTTGGCTTATCTCACCCAGTACCCTCAAGATGAAGTCACTTCCTCGATCCCAATCGAAGATCTCTTCCCTGAAATTAGTGACCCATTCTTCCATAAGGCAGAGCCAGTAGATAGACACTAACCCCTTAAGGTCAACCTGATTAGTTTAAGATTAATCACTGACACCTCTTCTTATATCTTAGTCTATCCAATTAAACCCGAACCCTTTTCTTACTTTCCACCCAATCAGACTAACCCTGAACCCACCTCTTATTTTCTACCATTTTTGAAAACTTTTTTCTGTTTTCTTTACCATTAGGTTGCATTTTATAGGAGTTTGCATGTTGCATTTATTCATCATTCATGTCATGTTTGCATCTTACTTTAGGAGAACCCTATGGAACCTAATAGGAGTACATAGTAAGTTCTCATGTGCATGCCATGCTAGGGTCAAACCTAAAGAGTCTATAATATGTTAGGTTTTGTCCCTTAGATTCCAATAAAATGTCCTTTGATAGGGATGTCTAGTCGAGTCTATTAGGTATTAGTTGAGTCCAATAAATGCACAGCCTGAATAACATGTCTACACCTGCACTACCCTTTGCATAGTATATGCATATGGAAATTAGTCAAAAGCTGAACATAACTAATGAACTAAATAACAACTTGGCTAATTCCCAAAAGAGAGAGAAAATATTTTGCAAGGGATTTTGCAATTGTAAAGAATTTTTTGCTCGTGAAGCTGGCCCATCCAAGATAATGAATATTGGTGGACCCAATGCCTATGTGCATGAGATACTACAAGATTTAGGTATTAGCTCCACCTTCATCATCTAAGATCTTATAGAGTCTAGGGAGCCAGCAGTGATACCTAGCAAGCATCTTGAGCCTATCCCTCCCTTTGAGAGAGAACCCACCGAAGAGTGTCCACCAACCAAATGGCCAAATAGTGAGGAATAGATTTAGAGAATCCTGGATGATCAAGCCAATTATACCTGGAATAGAGGTTATCAGAGATATTTAGTCTGGTGGCAAGGTCAGTCAGAATCTGAGGACTCATGGATCACCCATGAGGATCTGCAGTGCCTTAACCTAGACCTACTCGAGCACTATGAGAGCCAAGTTATCCCATACTAGACGGGGTCGAGTTCCTCCCACCCCGGAAGAATTGGTGGGGGCACCAGGATTAGACATAGATTACTGGGCCCTATTTGGTTTACCTAGCCATGTGACAAATTTTGTAATCAACTAGGATTGATCCTGTAATAAGTTGAGGTTAGTTGGTTTCCTAGTTGGTTTTTCTCAACTAGGATTGAGTCCTGTATACTAGTATGAGTCTAGTATGAGTTCACTTCTTGTACAAGAGAGGAGGCTACACTATTTTGGAGTTCCACCAGACCTCATTCTGAAGCCAGAAGTAGTTATACCAGCTTAGGGGAGCTCAATCGACACCCAGGTGTCATAATTATGCCCTGATTTTCCCTAGGTGCCATTTCAAATGCCAGATTCCTTCCAGATGCTTCAAGAATATTCCATATGCTAGGAGCCCATGTTTACCAAGCTATCCTAGCACTCCAAACCTCCAAATTCAAGCCCACAAAGCAAGCCCAAGCAAGGAGAACCAAGATTTCCTTTTGATGCCGAGAATATGCCAGCCCAGGGAACCAGGCACCCCAGCTTCCAGGGGGCCCAAGCCCAAGCTCTCCAAGCCCATGGCTGACCTCCCCTTTGCTATCCTAAAGCCCACACACCCAAAGGAGGGGCGTCCAAAGAGGTTTGACCAAGTCCAAGTTGAAGAGAAGTGGGAGAAGACCAAGTCTTTTCTAACCTAGTTAGGATTCCTAATCCCTTTAAACCTTGTAATACTAACCTTGCTAGGAAAGGACTTGTATTCCAATTTGAAAGAGGACTTGTAACCCAAGTATAACCATGGTTAGTGAGGGCATGGAAACTCTATAAATACCCCACCCCTCCCCCTCTTGTAAGCATCATTTTCTTATGAATAAACCTTGTTGAAATTTTGCTAAATTATCTTGAGTTTGAGTTTTGGTTCTCTCTTTGAGTGCTCTCCTTGTGTTCCTAGATTAAAACCCTGCTGCCCTAGCATCCCTTGGTATCACTGGAGATCAGCCACACCCAAGGAATTAAAGCCCTTGGTACCGTCCAAGTCCAAGAGCTTCTTCTTCCCCGGTTGCCAGCTTTAGCCCTAATTCTGATTTCCTACAAACCATAGTTCCTTTTCTAATTTTTATTTGCTACTTTGATTAATCTCTGACATTTGTAGGATCCTCAAGGTGCTTCCCCTCCCCTGAGGAGGCCTTCTTTGCTACCCGGATCACCCAAATTCACCATCAGATTCAAGGGAAACAAGGCTTCTTCTTTCAGGTTCCGATCAGAGTTGTGAGTGATCTCTTCTGCTATTGAATTTCAATCTCTGACTAGTAAGAAACCTTCCCTTCTCTTATTATCTGATTTTTATGGAGATAAACTATCTTAAACTAGGAGTTTCTCAACTCTTGGGTCCTGGCTATTTCATTAGTTTGCATGAGTTTGCCTGCGATCCGATGATTCTTTGCACTGCTAGTCTTTTCACTAGTTCTTATTTTATTTTGGAAATCTAGACTGTAAATAAAATTATAAAAATCATAAAAGAAATTATTTTACTATTTTTCATGCATGTTTAGTAGTCTTAGAGTCATCTCACATCACTACTGGTATGGAGTTCCTAATCTAGTAGCCATGCAATGCACACACAAAACTCGAACTAGGGTTTCCTAGACTTAGAGCTCAAGTAGAATGGGTCAGCTCAATTTACAACTAATTCAGCAATTACCCTATCCACTGGCCAGGTAAGTGGTGGGGTCGTGGGAGGATCCCCCTGCTCTTGCAGGGTCCTAATTAAAAATCATGAGTCTGCTTAGGGTGTTTGCCTATGGACCTCTAGCCTTAGACACCAGATTCAAAAGATAATCAAAGGATTGGGTGCACTAGCTTTCACACAATACTTAGAACCTGACCTTGTTGGTGTCCCTAAACTACTTTAGGTTTCTAGTTAATTTTAATTAGGGTTAGGTTCGATGCAAAAGGTGGTTGTTGTGGGACCAGGATAGGTGATGAAATCCTGCCCTGATCTGATATAGTAGAATGCCCTTAAGATTAGGTTTCTGGATGATGCAATCACACGATATGAAACCCTAATATGCAATGAAGCTAAAATAATTAAAAATAATAAAAAATATTTTTTTTTAATTATTAAATTTTAGATCTAATCAATTTTTAGATTTTTGATCTCAGGATATCACGTCCGGCCGTAGCTCATTACTCCCATCGATCATGACAGTATACTTGGGTATATCCGCTAAGGAGGCGTGATTTCCTTCCACTAAAAAAACTATGCAATAAAATTTATTTTATGATTTTTTTCTAAGATTAGGTAGTAGATTAATAGAGGATTAACATCAAATTAATTGCTAATTTTTTTGATTTTTCTTTGGATGGTTTTTATGCTGTTTATTTTTAGCCTAAACCTAGATGTGCAGAAATTTCAGAACTAGTAGTTAAACCCTAGTTTAATCTTGCTCTGATACCAAAATTGATGCAGGACAAAATATAAAAACTAATCTATTGATTATTAAACTAATTATCTAAGAATAGTGATTAATTTTTTTGGATTTTTTTAGATTAAAGATTCAAAGTAATCAATAAAGTAAAACTAGTCAACTAGTATTAGCCCACAAAGTAGATCTAACAAAATAAACTAGAAAAATAGGATTTAGTGATTAAGAAACCACCTTAAACTAGGGTTCTACTTCTTAAAGGATCAGAAAATAAAGAGTTAGAGAAGGTTTTTATTTAATTAAAGAAGATTATAACCCTTTTGTTGTAGATCTGTTTGGACTTTCTAGGATCTTGCGACAGGACTTCCAGATAGTCGATCTACGGGCTTCGATTTTCAACTCAACTAGTTCCAAGGCAAAGAACACCATCGTTTTCGATCTCGATCACCTGTGATCAGTCATAAATCCTCACAAGAGTCAAGTTAAAGGCATGGAAGGAAGAATAAAAATTGAAAGGAAAAAAGTTGGAAGGGGAAGAAGATGGAAGTGACAGCTAGGGTTTCTAATGGTGGGATAAATAGGATAACTAGGGCCTCACACCATGCGATGCTCCAAAGAACAAAGGAATTAGGGCCTCACACCCTGTGATGCTCCGAAGAATAAAGGAAATTGTAGGGCCTCACACCCTGCGATGCTTAACACAGTAAAGGAATGGCAGAATCTCTCCTTTATTTCATGAATAATAGTTCTATTTACAAAAGGGGTTGATGGTGGTATTTATAGACCACCTACATGAGAAGTGTGGGTTACAAAGAGTAGAATTAGTTCTTCTTGAGCAGCAACTCCTTGAAATGGAATTACTTTGTGATGGCGATAAGAAGGAATATGGCACCCTCCCTCTTGATTGAATTCTTTGAATTGGTGACAAATATGAGAAAGAAGTGGCATTAAATATTGTTGGACTCCTCATTTACTCTTAAAATGATGGCGCTCCCTTAAAAGTTGATTGTCATTATTTCTTGGGTGCTAAAGTGACTTCAGGTGGCTGACCAAAGGAGGGTGACTTGCATTGTGATGAAGTGGCATGTGGCAAGTGACTTGGGCATCCAAGAATTGATGAACTGGTGCATGTGAAGATGGGGTGCCAAGAGGTAGTTGGCACATGGCTTGACTTGGGTTGGCACATGGAGTCACATAAGTCTTGACTTGGGTCTGCTTTTGTATTACAGGACTTAATCACATGACTCAATAACTAATTTAACCAACAAACTAATTACAAGGACTCAATTGCAATTAATTTCAAGCCCAACTTGATCAATCAAAACCCAATTTTATCAAAAGGCATAATCTCAAAACAAAAAGGCTCAAGCTGGAAAATAGGGTTTGGGATTAAACCCAACTAGGCCAAAATAATAGAATTTTAAAATATAACTAAGCCTCATATTGAAATTAGGGTTTTAAAATTAGGGCTTAGGGTTTATTTATAAGTGATTTAGGGCTTGGGCTTAGGGCTTCATTCATAGGTGATCCATAAGGATATGGGTTCAACCAATCAATTTCTTCTGGCCCTGGTGTCCGCACCAAGTTATGCCTAGCATAGTTGGTCCTCAATGCTTGGAGGGCAATCAATGGGTTTTCAACCAGAAGGTCTGATAGGATATGAGAACAGGGCATGGGTGTTCCATGTATTATTCCAAGTGAAGGCCCATCTTAAGAGCCAAGAGTGGTGGTATGTCTCTCCCCATAAGTGATTTGGCTTCGCATTCAGTTTGGTGAAGATCCACATCTAGAAAATGAAGTTTTGTTCATGATTTTCTAGATGTCATGGCCATTTCTGGGGGGATGGGGTGATGTCGATGCCATGCAGTTGCTGGAATACCAAGTGCTATAGGACCGAGAGTAGATCATGATGGATGAGCTGACACTAATCTAGGTCCCATCATTCACTCTCTTCTTTTAAAGAGTTTGCAAGAGGCCTTTTATGTGACGAGGATTTGCCTATCCTAAGGTAATCCATCCTTCAAACCTTACCATGAACAGGCATCAATTTTCCTTTTAGCATGTAGAGTAATTCTATCTCTTGGGGCAAGTTTGGCAATCCATATTAGGAAAAAGGTGGTGGTAGTTAGGAAGTCACCTTCACCACCTCCAACCAACTTGAAGGGGAAGAAAGTGCATTCCCCATCTCTTGCAAGGTAGGCTAGGATGGTGGAGAAGAATAAGGGGCCATCCCTCCTGCTGGACCTAATACCAGGCCCTAGTGAGGTGCCTGCTATAGAGGCATAAGTAGAGTATAGGGCATCCCTAGACCTAGTAGGAACTTTCAGATGTATGCCTTAAAAGATAATCTAGTTGACATATTTTTTAATTCTATGATATAAAATTATATTTAATATTCTTGTTTAGATAATTTTATCCATACATGTATAATATATGTTAATGTATCATCCAAGAAATTAATGGATAATGATACATATTCTCAAGAGTTGAAAATTTAAGACATGTCATCATAGATTAATTCCTAAATGCTTCCAATCATAGGATATTACAGAATCTTGATTGATCCAGCTTGTTCGGTGCATAAATTGTTTTCCTTTTAGGATAGAAGAGTCTCAAGTCTATAGTACACAACACTAGAATGAGGGTGTAGGTGGTTGTTATAGAACGATGGTACCGAGCATAACCATCATGAGAAGTCACATGGATGTTCAATCCTGTAGTTGTATGAGTAATTCTTTGACCTATAGTACCTCGGACATTCATAGTGGGGTTGCTATAGTTTGATAATACAAAATATTAGCCCTATCCATTCGGGTCTTTGTGGTGTTTGTTGACTGTAGTAGGTTTGTCATAGGAGTTAGGAGCGCACTTATAGGGAATCTATCATCTTAGTAGTTAACTTACAGTCCTATGCGAATTAAGAAGCTGCATCCAGAAATTTTCATGGCCATGGTAGGAGAATGATAGAAAAGAGTTTCCACGAGTTTTATATTGAACTTAAGCTAATTAAATTTGGCATATAATAGATGCTTAGGATTTGGTAAGTTTTCATGATTTGGATCTTGTCAAGATTCTCGATAGAAGAACTTAATCACATGATAACTATACCTAGGGATTCTTTCTTCAATTTTGCTGGGTTGCCATTACATGCTGCTAGATATCACTGGTGGATTGTGAAAACCTACTAGGATCATTTTGAAAAACTGATCCTTAATGGGGTGAGTTGGAATTATTTCGGTCTATCGAAAGAGTTTGATGATATTTTGATAAAGATCATGATATGTCTTACTATCAAACAGAATGAAATCTAAGAGATCACATACCATAGGAGTTTAACCTGATCATATAGTTGGATCGAAATATGTAAGATACATATTTAGAAAGTTTAAATTTTTAAGGGTTACAAATTTGAAACCTACTATTTTTGGCACCTACTAATTTTAACAAGAAAGATTTTATTACAAAAGTTATAATTTAATTAGATGATTTGATCATTTAATTATGTTTAGACTTGATACAAATTGAATTGGATTTGACTTAGTTGAGTTTGGATGATAACCTAGTCTAATTAGATTTTGGATTAACCTAATTATAATTGTTGTGAGCCAATTTAGTTTGACCTAATTGGTTGCCTAGTCCTATGTGAATTAAATCTAATTTAATTATGTTAAGTTTAATCTATTCTATTTAGGTTTAGTGATCCTAATTAGATTAGGATCTAGTTCCTAATTAGTTATAGATTTAAACCTAAATCTAAATTGGTTAGCAATTAGGTTAGTTTCCTAGTTGGTTAGAATTAGTTAGTTAATTAGCCTAACTAATTTCTATTTAGTTATGGATTTAAACCTAAATCTAATGGGATTAGTTAGATTAAAATTCTAAAAGGGTTAGGACAAGGAGTTAATTAGTTGAACTAATTCCTAACTAACTAGCTAATTATTCTCTCTCCCTCCCCATGTTTTTCTCTCTCTCTCTCTTCTCTTGTGCATGTAAGAAAGAAAGGTGATCATCCTTCATATGAAAAAAAAGATATATGTGCATGGAAAGGTGTCGAGACATTTAAGTGTTGGTGCCAACTAGGTTTCTCTCTCCATTTTTATCTAGTTAGGTTTTTGAATTTGATTTTGAAGCCTTGTCCTAATTCTAGATGGGATAGGATTTTATGGAGAAAAGAACTTTAATGTGGCATGAAATAAGAGAAGTGTGGGGATGCACATTATGGGAGTGAGCGTGGAGTTTCTTTCTTGGATTAATGTGAGATATGCTATCACATTTACTACCCGATATGTTTTTTCCTATTATATACCATACAAAAAAGAGAGGAAAAATATTCATCACCCAGCATCCTCATCCTTTCAATCTTGAATGAAAGGTTCAGTTCAAGAAAAAAAATATCCTGCCTTGATATGGCACAATCGCTGACATGGACCCACGTCGGATCCAATTGGCAGTCGCACTAGCAGAAGATGCCTCCTAGATACGAAAACCAAATAAAGTTCCAAGGTCAAGCCCCTGGTCGAGGTCAGCTCCATCCGAGGTCGAGCTCCTGGCCGAGGTCAAGCTCCCACCTTCCGAGGTCGAGCCCCCGATCGAGGTCAACTCCCACCTGAGGTCAAGCTCCCGGCCAAGGTTGTTCTCCCGCCTTCCAAGGTCAAGCCCCCAGTTGAGGTCAGCTCCCATCCGAGGTCGAGCTCCTAGTCGAGGTTGTTCTCCTACCTTCTAAGATCAAGCTACCAGTTGAGGTCAGCTCCCATCCGAGGTCGAGCTCCAGGCCGAGGTCATCCTCCTATCTTTTGAGGTCGAGCTCCCGGCCAAGGTCATGATCCCGCCTTCCAAGGTTGAGCCCCTGACCAAGGTTAGCTCCCATCCGGGGTTGAGCACTTAGTCGAGGTTGTGCTCCTGCCATCCAAGGTCAAGCTCCTAGTCGAGGTCATTCTCTCGCTTCCTGAGGTCATGCTCCCACCTTCCGGGGTCGAGATGAAGGTCCTGTTTTCCAAGATTATTCACATCTAGGACCAAGAGGCATCATCAACTATTAGAGGGTCAACTAGGAGCAAGGAGAAGAAGACCAAAAGGAATCCAAATAATGGCATAGAGGTTCCAGGCTACCTATGGCCCATAGAAGGTGGTACAAGTCCTACCGAAGGATCTAGACTCTGCAACACACCGCCCGTGCACTCTGCGTGATGCATGCTCTACCAAGCTCCAAACCCTGTAGCACGCCACCTGTGCCCCTTGCCATGCAACCAAGGCTCTGATTCCCGTGACACGATATCTATACCTTCTTTGAGGGAAGTATCCTACTAAGATCCCAAGCCCTACAGCACTTCGACGATCCCTCCAGGAATAGAAATGCTCTACTAAGGCTCGGGGCTCGACGGAATGATGCCTGTGCCTCCCATGAAAAACTGCTCTACTAGAGTGAAAGGATTATGCCCTAAAGGCCAATTGAAATGTTGTATTTCGATTGGATTTTCTTTTGTATCCCAAACTAGTGTATTGACATTATCAATTAATAAAGGCATTTTATTTTCATCATATGCTGTGTCTTATTAATTTTATTAAGATATAATGAACCTCATAGATTAGGGCTATGGTTCTAGGGTTATGATGAGATCATACCAGTGAGACCTAAAGCCTTAAAATCCTAATCTAGAATATTCCTGGTCGATGGGATATTGAGTAGGGGATCAATGTTTCCGGTAAGACCAGCACATCCTATGTATCTTGGTGAAGAGGGTAACTGATTTCACAGTCACTTATGTTTAACACTAATACTAGGATGTGGGTGCTCATTAGAGAATGAGTTCACTGAATTGATCCAGCTTGAGAATATCTAATGGAACCTTATCTATTTGTCAATAAATAGTTCTCATAATGGGAGTAGTGCATGTGGTCCTTTGACCTGAGACTGCCATGGTATCTTGTATGCATGAATCCATACTTTGGTTCACACTCAATCATGATACTAAGTCATGCATGGGGTGATACTGGGTATGGTGGATTGCATATGGAGGTTGTGAGTAGGTCAAAAAGGAATCGATCAACCCTAGTAAGAGGGAAGCGCATCCAAATGATTTCAATCAAATGAAGAATCGGGAAATCTTTGATCAAAGTATGAACATTAGAAATAGTTTCTAATGGTTCATTAATGAATCATCATTATCAGATTGAGTAAGGAATGAATATGAAATTAGATTTTTCAAGTATCCATATCCATAGTCATATTCAGGGTGCAAGTAGATTGAAGGACTGAATTGCCTAGTAACTCACCACTGAAGGGTATTTTGGTAAATCCACCAAAATTCCTCATCTTTCAGGTAGGCATGACATGTTGCTAGACATCAATCTTGTCTTATAGGTCTTCATGAAGCAATTGATTTGGTTTCATGAGTCAATTCGATGTGTGATTCGAATTGGATAATTAGATGAGCCAATTTGAACTAATTAGGACAATCAGGTTCGATCAGATCGAATCGCTCAAACCTAATCCTACTGCTGGCTAGATGTGGAGCCCAATGGGTCACACACAATAGAGACTTGGCCAAGGAAGTCATTCATGATTTAATTAGGATCATAGGATCCTAATTGGTTAGCCGGATTACATACTAGCATATGTAGGATAACCTAATTCCTAACCCAATTGGATTAGGTCCGGTTGCTTGCTAATTGGGATAACCTAATTATGGGAAACCTAAATTAGGTTGAGTCCTAAGTGGGGCTAGCCTAATCAGAGCTAAATCTGATTTTAATTTAGATTTAAGGGCATTTTAGGTGCCATACATGAAGAGTCCCAATGGCATGGGACTCTTGGTACCTAAATAATACCTTAACTTCAAAAGGGCACAGAATGAGCTACAGATATCTGATTTGAATATAATTTATATGGTCAGAAAGAAAATTTTATGTTCTTTCCAATGAGTTCCATTATTTTATATGTTTTGACTAATCAACATTCTTTGAAATTTACATGGAAGAAGGATGGCGTGCGAGGTGCATGAAGAGTTGCAACTCTTCATGTGGCGCGCGGTTCTGATGTAGAGTCTTTCTGCTATCATGACTCTTCATAATCTTTGATGTTTGAAGATTGAAGAGGCACCTTTTGGCTTCCTAAGGACCGGTAATTGACATGTGGGAAGTGAGAATTCGGCCAGATAAAAGAAGGGATGTGAATAAGGCCTTCGGTGCATGAATGGGCTTATTAGAAATGATTTTTCAAGCTAGATAACTTCTCTTCGATCTTGAAAAATCATATCTGATAAGTTGATGGGAGGACATATCACACGCCCCTCTTGTATCTATAAATAAGGGGTGGTGAAATGAGTCTGATAATAAGAATTCCACCGAAGCACTATTCTGAGTGTCTCTCTCTCCCTCCTTCTTTCTTTAAGACAAGACTTGTCTTGTTAAGACAAGGTCTTTCCTACTAGGACAAGGCTTTGTTTTAGGACATAAGACAAAGAGGTCCTAGAGGAGGGTTGTCCAAAAACTAAGAGTGATTTAGGAGAGTGTCTTTAGTGCCCTACAGTAGGATAGGGTGTCATATAGTGGTTAATAGACCAAAGGCTGCCGAAAGAGTTCCACTTCTCCAAGCAACTTGAAGAAGGAGTTCTTCCTTGGTCCAAGTTTCATGTGGATCACCGTTGGAGGGTAAACATTTGGGCGCCTGGTGGAGAAGAAGGCTGAATCAGGGTTTTCTTCACCGGATTGGATACTAGCGGTTCAGGTTAGTGCCTAAACTCTAGTTTATATTATATATGCATGTTTGTATGTTTTAATTCCTAGTAAGGAGATCTTGGGTTAAGGGTTTGGTAGTGGTTTCATAATAAATTTTTGAAATCCATGCTTCCGCCCTGGTCACCAAAACCCTTACAGTGGTATCAGAGCCACCTTATTAGGGCTAAATCATACAAAATTTGAAGTTGTCGAATTTTGTAAGACTCTTAAGGTTGCCCATTTTGATAGGACTCTACAAAATTTGAAGTTGCCCAATTTTGTAGGACTCTTGAGGTTGCCCATTTTTGTAGGACTTTACAAAATTTGAAGTTGCCCAATTTTGTAGGACTCTACAAAAGTTTAAAGTTACATATGATTGATATGTTTATGCATATATGATTGATATGTTTATGCATATATGTATGTCACTGGTTAGGATTTTTACTTAAACCTTAACCGATATAGAGATATGTTTAGCTTTCTAGTCATCATACTGAAATAAGGTTGCCTTGGCATAATGGTAGATCCATTATGTGGTAAATGGTTGTCCTAGTATGATGACACACTTGGCACATTATAAAATGATATATGATGCATAGTTGATGAATGATAATATTAGAATGTGCTTCTGTTTGAATTGCCCTCTATTAAAATTATATTAAGTTGTAGTGTCATATACCAAAAGCAAAATAATCAAGATGATTAGTTGATCATTCGGTGTCTAGGAAAAGTGGTTCATGATCGGTAAAGAGGACGTGGTTTTTAATTAGTTTCTTTAACTGACCTGGCCAATTTTTATTGGTGTCTAGGAAAGCAACGAGGGGACTCCCACTACTCTCCCACTTACCTAGCCGATAAGATTAACTTAATTCTTGATTGATATGCTTAGTGTAATATTCACTATATTAGGCCTTCCTTCATGCTAGGTCATTATTATGTTATGATCCTGTATTAGGTTTGTTGTGTACACACAAGGCCTATTATGGTAACTAACACAATTTTGGCCTGGTGCATTTGATGCTTATGGCACAATTTAATATAATACTTTGTTGTGAACACACAAGGGTATTATTATTACAATCATGACTATAAAGGAATGAAAGGTCTTACTTAACTAAAAATATTATAGTTTGTTGTGCACACACAAGGCTATTAATATTTTAGAGGCCAGGTTTTATTGATAATTGTATGAGATACAATTGGAAAGAGTTTTCCTACCTTTGAACTTATAAAAGATTTGTTGTGTACACATAAGGTCTTTTATAAGGAATTAGGATCTCAACCCCATTAAGAAAACCAATTAGGGTTTCTTGATCATCATATAGAGGGTTATGATGCTTGATAAAATAGTGGGAGGCATAATTAAGTTAAAGTCCTAATTTAATTATGATTTATCAACATTGGTTGTTTTCTTATGTTATGTTCTTTGTTAATGTAGATTAAATGGCCTCTTCACTCTCACTCCGTAGTATACTTGATGCCAATAAATTGACTGGACCGAACTATGTTGACTGGTTGAGAACCTAAAGATAGTACTCAGCCAGGAAAAACTTTCTTACATTCTTGATACCCCTACCTTGGAACCTTTAGGGGAAGATGCCTCGCAAGAGGAAAAGACCACATACAAGATGTGGCAAAATGACTCACTCGCTGTCAAATGTATCATGCTTGCCTCTATGACCAATGAGTTGCAGAGGCAACATGATAGCATGGACACTAACTCCATACTGCTCAATTTAAAAGAGCTATATGGAGAACATAGTCGAACTGCTAGATATGAGATATCTAAGCAGTTGTTCCATGCGAGAATGACAGAAGGTACATCCATACAAGACCACGTACTGATGGTTATTGACCTGATCACTCGATTAGGTCAATTGGGTTTTGTTATGGATGGGGAGTTGAATCAGGATTTGATCCTGCAGTCACTCCCGGAGTCATTTTCATAGTTTGTTCTTAATTATCATATGAACAAACTTAACACTTCCTTGCCTGAGCTATTAAACTTGTTAAAAATAGCAGAGAACTATTTAAAGAAAAATAAGGCTCCACTTCTTCTTGTGGATGGGATCAACAAGAAGAAGTCAGGCAGAAAGGGTTCCAAGAGGAGATTAAACACAAAAAGGGGAATCAAGAAGAAGAAAGGAAAGAAGGCCTCCGGACAGATGACCTGCTTTCACTGTGGCAAGCCAGGTCATTGGAAGAGGAACTGCAAGGCTTACCTTGCAGGTGTGAAGCCTGGTGCATCGGATGCACCAAAAGGTATGAAAGAAGTTCATACTATTTTGTCATTGGATTCTTCCATTTCAAATACTTGGGTATTGGATACCACCTATGGTAATAATATCTACAAATCATTGTAGGGGCTGCAAAGGCTTAGAGTATTGAAGGAAGGAGACTTCGAGCTCTACGGTGCTGGAGGAGAGTCCATCCAAGCAGACGCCGTAGGGACTTATATATTGAAGTTACCTTCGGGGAAGATTTTAGAGCTGAGAGATTGTTACTATATGCCTAAGGTCATTAGAAATATCATATATGTACCCTTGTTACTTAGACAAGGTTATACTATGAATGTGATGAGCAATGGTTGCTCAATCAGCTTTTCTAATGAAATTATATGATGTGGCGTATTTTGCAATGGTCTTTTAACTCTATCCACTAATGACAATATACTTCATGTAAGTAACAAAAGAAAGAGATATGATGTAAACAATACTTTACTCTGGCACTATCGGCTTGGACATATTAGTGAGACTAGGATTAGCAAGTTATACAAGGAAAATTTCCTTAATCCTTATGATTATGAATCATTAGGAACTTGTGAATCATGTCTCATGGGTAAAATGGCCAAGACTCCATTTAGTGGACATAGAGAAAGGACAACTGAGTTATTAGGACTCATATATACAGATGTATGTGGGCCTATGATAACTTAGGCCAAGGGTGGATACTCTTATTTCATCATGTTTACTGATGATTTTTCAAGGTACGGACTTGTGTATCTTATGAAACATAAGTCTGAAGCCTTTAATAAATTTTTAGAGTATCAAAGTATGGTAGAGAAATAAACGGGGAAAAATATTAAAATTCTTCGATCAGATCGAGGAGGTGAATACTTATCCATCGAGTTTCTTGATCATCTTAAAGAAAAGGGGATTATCTCTGAATGGACCCCTCCTTACACACCATAATTAAATGGTATTGCTGAAAGGAGGAACCGTACCTTATTAGATATGGTACGGTCCATGATGTGCTTCACAGAGTTACCTGTTTCCTTTTGGGGATATGCCTTGGAAATCGCAGCTAATATCTTAAATAAAGTACCATCTAAATCTATCTCTAGCACTCCATATGAGATATGGAGGGATAAGAAACCCAATCTTAAGTATCTTAAGATATGGGGATGTCCAGCCTATGTCAAAAAAAATTTTGGACATAAGCTGGATGCTAGAGCAGATAGTGTCTATTTGTAGGATATCCTAAAGATAGTATAGGATATGATGTTCTACCACCCTACTGAACAAAAAGTTTTTGTCAGTGGGCATGCCACATTTCTGGAGAAAGAGTTCATCCTACAAAAGGATAGTGAGAGAAATATTGAACTTGAAGAAGTTCAACAAATAGATACATCTCAACCAAATGATAACATAGTTAGTATAGAACCAGAACACACCACTCCTATCCATAGGTCTGATAGGGTGCGTCATGCACCTGAGAGGTATGGGTTCATTATGAAAATAATGAAGCCCGCATCATTGAAAATGATGAGCCTCTAACCTATAAGGATGTTGTCATGAGTAGGGATTCAGACAGATGGCTGGAAGCCATGAGATCCGAAATGGACTCCATGTATGTCAACCAAGTGTGGACTTTGGTTGATGTACCAGAGGGTGTTAACCCTATTGGATGCAAATGGGTCGATAAGAAAAAGATTGGGGCAGATGGCCAAGTCGAAACTTATAAAGCCAGATTAGTGGCTAAGGGTTTCAGACAAAAGCAGGAAATAGATTATGATGAAACATTTTCTCTTCTTGCCATGCTCAAATCTATTCGAATCATGCTTGCTATAGCAGCATATCATGATTATGAAATCTGGCAGATAGATATGAAAACTGCATTCCTTAATGGTTTCCTTGAGGAAGAGGTCTATATGTCACAGCCAGAAAGTTTTGTCTTGGAGACTAAACCTAATCAGGTATGTAGGCTGAAGAAATCCATTTATGGATTAAAGCAAGCATCCAAAAGTTGGAATATCTGATTTGATAAGACAGTCAAAGAGTTTGACTTTATCAAAAATGAGGATGAACCTTGTGTATATAAGAAGACTAGTGGGAGTGCCATAGCTTTCTTGGTTCTGTATGTGGATGACATACTCCTTATTGGGAATGATATCCCAATGTTACAATCAGTCAAGGTATGGTTATCTAAACAGTTTTCCATGAAAGACTTGGGAGAAGCATCCTATATACTGGGTATCAAGATCTATAGAGATAGATCTAGGAGGATGCTAGGCTTATCCCAGTCTATGTACATTGACCATGTGCTAAAGAGATTTAGCATGGAGGGAAGTAAAAGAGGTTACTTGCCCATTGGTCATGGCATACATCTTTCTAAGAAGATGTCTCCTAAGACACCTGAAGAAAGAAATAGAATGAGTTATATACCTTATGCTTCGACTGTAGGATCTATAATATATGCTATGTTATGTACCAGGCCTGATGTGGCATATGCCTTAGGTTTAGCCAGCAGATTTCAGGCTGATCCAGGAGAGGATCACTGGAAGGCTGTGAAAAATATTCTTAAGTACTTGAGAAGGACTAAGGATATTTTTCTGATATACGGAGGATCTGATCTTAAACTAGAAGCTTATTCAGATTCTAGTTTTCAATCAAATCCAGATGATAACAAATCTATTTCAGGGTATGTTTTTACTCTAAATGGAGGAGCTGTAAGCTGGAAGAGTTCTAAATAGCAGACTGTAACTGACTCAACAACTGAGGCAAAATACAATGCTATTAGTGAAGCTGCCAAGGAAGCTGTCTGGATGAAGAAGTTCATCTCAGAGTTGAGCATTGTTCCGGAGATTGAAGGTCCAGTACCACTTTACTGTGATAATACTAGAACCGTCGCTCAAGCTAAGGAACCTAGAGATCATCACAAATCAAAGCACATTCTAAGACACTTTCATCTCGTTTGAGAGATTGTTGAAAGACAAGAAGTCTGCATTAAAAGAGTAGAAACGAAGAACAACATAGCAGACCCGTTCACTAAGGCTCTACCATAGCAGGAGTTTGATCGCCACCTCAATTGTATGGGGTTAAAATTTAAAGGAGATTGGCTGTAGTGCAAGTGGGAGATTGAAAAGATTATGCCCTAAAGGCCAATCGAAATGTTGTATTACGATGGAATTTTCTTTTGTATCCCAAACCATTGTATTGACATTATCAATTAATAAAGGCATTTTATTTTCATCATACGCTGTGTCTTATTAATTTTATTAAGATATGATGAACCCCATAGATTAGGGCTATGGTTCTAGGGTTATGATGAGATCATACCAGTGAGACCTAAAGCCTTAAAACCCTAATCTAGAATATTCCTGGTCAATGGGATATTGAGTAGGGGATCAATGTTTCTGGTAAGACCAACACATCCTATGTATGCTTGGTGAAGAGGGTGACTGATCTCACAATTACTTGTGTTTGACACTAATACAAGGATTTGGGTGCTCATTAGAGAATGAGTTCACTGAATGGATCCAGCTTGAGAACATCTAATGGAATAGTTCTCAAAGTGGGAGTAGTGCATGTGGTCCTTTGACCTGAGACTGCCATGGTATCTTGTATGCATGAATCCATACTTTGGTTCATAATCAATCATGACACTGAGTCATGCATGGGGTGATACTGGGTATGGTGGATTGCATATGGAGGTTGTGAGTAGGTCAAAAAAGAATCGATCAACCCTAGTAAGAGGGAAGCGCATCCAGATGATTTCAACCAAATGAAGATTCGGGAAATCTTTGATCAAAGTATGAACATTAGAAATAGTTTCTATTGGTTCATTAATGAATCATCATTATCAGATTGAGTAAAGAATGAATATGAAATTGGATTTTTCAAGTATTCATATCCATAGTCATATTCAAGGTGCAAGTAGATCGAAGGACTGAATTGCCCGGTAACTCACCACTAAAGGGTATTTTAGTAAATCCACCAACATTCCTCATCTTCTGGGTAGGCATGACATGTTGCTAGATGTCAATCTTGTCTTGTAGGTCTTATAATTAACCAATTGATTTTGTTTCATGAGTCAATTCGATGTGTGATTCAAATTGTACAATTTGGTGAGCCAATTTGACCTAATTAGGACAATCGGGTTCGATCGGATCGAATCGGCTCAAACCTAAACCTACTGCTGGCTAGATGTGGAACCCAATGGGTCGCACACAATAGAGACTTGGCCAAGGAAGTCATTCATGATTTAATTAGGGTCATAGGATTCTAATTGGTTAGTCGATTACATACTAGCATATGTAGGCTAACCTAATTCCTAACCCAATTGGATTGGGTCAGGTTGCTTGCTAATTGGGCTAACCTAATTATGGAAAACCTAAATTAGGTTGAGTCCTAAGTGGGGCTAGCCTAATCAGAGCTAAATCTGATTTTAATTTGGATTTAAGGGCATTTTAGGCGCCGTACATGAAGAGTCCCAATGGCATGGGACTCTTGGTACCAAAATGATACCTTAATTTCAAAAGGGCACAGAATGAGCTATAGATCTCTGATTTGAATATAATTTATATGGTCAGAAAGGAAATTTTATGTTCCTTCCAATAACACCCATATTGCTTATATTTTCACTGGTCAACATTCTTTGAAATTTTCATGGAAGAAGGATGGCGCGCGTGCGGTGCATGAAGAGTCGCAACTCTTCATGTGGCGCGCAGTTCTGATGAAGAGTCCTTCTGCTATCAGGACTCTTCATAATCTTCGATATTTGGAGATTGAAGAGGTGCCTCTTGGCTTCCTAGGGACTGGTAATTGACATGTGGGAAGTGAGAATTCGTCTAGATAACAGAAGGGATGTGAATAAGGCCTTCGGTGCATGAATGGGCTTATTAGATATGATTTTTCAAGCCAAATAACTTATCTTCGGTCTTGAAAAATCATATCTAATAACTTGATTGGAGGATATATCACACACCCCTCTTGCATCTAAAAATAGGAGATGGTGAAATGAGTCTGATAATAAGAATTCTATCGAAGCACTATTCTGAGTGTCTCTCTCTCCCTCCTTCTTTCTTTAAGACAAGACTTGTCTTGTTAAGACAAGGTCTTTTCTACTAGGACAAGGAATTGTTTTAGGATATAAGCCAAAGGGGTCCTAGAGGAGGGTTGTCCTAAAACCAAGAGTTGTTTAGGATAGTGTCTTTAGTGCCCTACGTAGGATAGGGTGTCCTACAGTGGTCAATAGACCAAAGGCTACCGAAACTGTTCCACTTCTCCAAGCAACTTGAAGGAGTTCTTCCTTGGTCCAAGTTTCATGTGGATCACCGTTGGAGGGCGAACGTTTGGGTGCCTGGTGAAGAAGAAGGCTGAATCATGGTTTTCTTCAGCGGATTGGATACTAGCAGTTCAGGTTGGTGCCTAAACTCTAGTTTATATTATATGTGCATGTTTGTATGTTTTAATTCCTAGTAAGGAGGTCTTGGGTTAAGGGTTTGGTAGTGGTTTCATCATAAATTTTTGAAAACCACGCTTCTGCCCTGGTCACCAAAACGCTTACACTTAGTGACAGGACCTGTATTACACCATCGAACACCCCTAATAGAAATATCTTCTTCCAAGGACTAGTTCGAAAGGGGGGAGGCTACTGATAGAGAATAACCCCACCAAAAGGGGGTATCATAAAAGTGAAATCTCGATGAAGCCCCAGATCTGGTCTGGGCCATTTCTCTCATATACAATGGAAGAAGGAACCTCCGATAGGAAGAGGACAATTGGTAAGGCGGAGAGAGCAAAAGGGCAAGGAACTAATAGAGAGAGAATCTCCCTGCTCTCTAACTTTCTGCTCACTTTTCATCTCTTAGATCTAATTTTACTCCTCTACACGGAGGAATCCTGAACCCTCCATCACAGAGTTTCTGTTTTCCTTGATCATCCCAATTGACTTGATCATTGGAGTGTCCCCATCGGAATCCCCGGCCCAAGTCTTCTCTTTCTTACAGGATAGGCTGACCAAGGTACTGACTGAAAAGAGGACCAAGCATCTAGAGGGAGCCTGATGCATCCATGACATGTTAGAGCTACAAGACACAGCAATTTAGGTGGCAATAGATTAGCGCCAGGTAGGGGGGAGATGTAAAGAGCTAACATCAAGTCCCCCACTTCTAGAAGAGACTGAAAAGAGGACCAAGCATCTAGAGGGAGCCCGATTCATCCATGACATGTTAGAGCTACAAGCCACAGCAATTTAGGTGGCAATAGATTAGCGCCAGGTAGGGGGGAGATGTAAAGAGCTAACATCAAGTCCCCCACTTCTAGAAGAACACCCATGGATATCCGTAGGCCAATGGTGATGACGCGCACTCGGGAAGCTTCCATTAGTGATGCAAGGGACCTTCCTCACTGCGACAACCAGCAAAGCCCAGAGATGGAGCTCCCTGCTCCACCATTGCCACCTCCGGTGGACCCTCACATCGTTGCATTTATCCAGTGGTCTAGGAGTTGACTGCGGTTGTGCATCAGCTTCATCAGTGACACCGATCCCTGGCAACACAATAGTAGCCGAGGATGCTGGTGGCCCATGTCATCGATCCCTGTACCAGCTTACAGTTTTTCTGGGAGGGACCATCACATACGGCCTCCCACCCACGGGGAGACCAATAGGTGATCAGGAAGGAATAGCAGGATGGCTTGACCAATCGGGAGAGCCGCTCCCTGATCTCAAACCATGGCATACACTTGCATCGACGATGTCGATGTGGTCAAGAACTGAGATGAGAGTTCCTCCACTCCATGCCCTCTTCACCCCTGACATCCTCCATTGAGGGGTCCATAAATGAGGCCATCTATCGTCAAGCGAAAAGGTTCTTTAAGGAGCAAGAGCGTAAGCTGGCTGATTATTCCACTAGTTTACGAAGATTCAGTGCTCCTCTAGTGAGCCCACGGGTTATGACGCCCATCCCCCCTTCTCTTGCAAAATCCAAGAGGAACCAATTCCTAATTGGTTCCTTGTGCCTCAAGTTGATCTCTACAATGGGACAACTGATCCCCTGGACCACCTTGAGAGTTACAAAGCCATCATGAGGGTCCAGGGGGCTACTGACACCCTTCTCTACGTCACCTTCCCAGCTACACTCTGTAAGGCTGCTCGAGCCTAGTTCTCTTGACTCAAGTTGGGGAGCATTGATTCCTTCAAATAGCTGAAAAAGAAGGTTCTTGGCATACTTCGATGCAGGCAGGAAAGTGCCACGTGAGGTTGACAACCTCTTCTCTATCCACCAGCAAGACTGAGAGCCCCTCTGAGATTATGTATCTTGGTTCAAAGTTGCCACCCTGATGATCTACCACCTCGACGAGCCAGTCACCATGCTGGCATTGAATAGAGGACTCAGGACCTCTCGCTTCACCTACTCTCTTTGACAAGAAGCCTCCGAAGGCTTACTATGAGCTTCTTTTCTTGGTCCATAAGTACATCCACGCAGAGAAGGCTAACCATACCAGGAGGGAGTTGGATAGGAGGCCACTAAAAAGGCATGCCATGGGGGAAGCATCTAGCCTCTCGACCTCAAAAAATGTACCGGCCTCGATCAAGCCCTAGGCCTAGAGTCAACCCTACCAAGGAAGAGAAGTTCACTTCTTTCCTCACCCCAAGTGCAAAGATCCTCATGGAGATCGAGGGCGAGTGCTTCCTGCATCATCCTCCTCCATTAAGGCCGTCCACTAGACATGACAAGCTTCATTACTACCGCTTCCACTAGGACCATAGCCATGATACCAAGAAATGCCACCATCTGAAGAGGGAGATAGAAGACTTGATCAAAAATGGCTACCTTGGGAAGTATGTGGAGCAAAGAACTACCCTACTAGCCCAGAGCGAGGAGGCTCGGCCACTCGCCATCGATAACCAGCCCACTAAGAAGCTAGTGAAAATGATCTCCTGGGGGCCAAGGAGAAGCTCAAAAAGGGCTAGGGGAGGGAAGAGAGTGATGATATACTCCCCAGCAAGGGAGAAGGGTCAGCTAGGATGGATAACCCAAATAATGATGCTATCATCGTAGAAATGATGATAGCTAAATACCCTATAAAATGAATTATGGTTGATAGTGGAAACTCTACTGACATCCTCTTTTACGATGCTTTTATAAGGATAAACTTGTCCACTGATCAAATAAAACTAGTGTTCACAACCTTTGTTTCACCAGGGATTCAATCAGGGTTGAAAGAAAAATTACACGATCGATAACCACAGGAATGCCACCTTGTTAGAGCACCATGTTGACAACATTCACCGTTGTAAGACTTTCCTCACCTTGCAATATGATCCTGGGGCATTCTGGACTTAATCTGCTCGACGCCACTATCTTTACCAGAATCTTCTCGTCTAGTTCCCAATGCCTTGGAGGACCTGGGAGATAAGAGCGTCCCGGTAGCTGGCCCAACACTGCCTTTAGATCATCCTAGGATCGGGGAGATAAGAGGGTCCCGGTAGCTGGTCCAACACTGCCTTTAGATCATCCTAGGAGCACGAGAGGCTTGGTAGATTCCGACCATTGACCAGTCAAGCCTGACAAAACTGGAGCCGAAGGGTGGACCAGCCGAGCCCTATAGCTTTTTCCTCTAGGAGAGGATCCCTTAAAGACTATGCAGGTGGGAGCCTTGCTATCAGAGGAGGAGAGATCCCACCTGCTCAGCTTTCTACAGGCCAATATGGATGTCTTCACTTAGACCACATCAAATATGCCTGGGATCCCTCTAGAAGTAATCACTCACAAGCTGCATGTCAACCCCAACAACCACCCAGTCTAGTAAAAAAAGAGGAGCTTCGCCTTGGAGAGGCAGAAGGCGATCGATGAGGGGGTTGAAAAACTCCTCACAGTAGGCTTCATCCTTGAGGTACGATATCCTAACTGGCTGGTGAATGTAGTGATGGTTAAGAAAGCCTCTAGGAAGTGAAAGATCTGTGTGGACTACACCGACCTCAACCGAGCCTATCCAAAGGACAGCTTTTCACTTCCCAAGATTGATTAGTTATGTTAGGGTTCCGATGCAACGCAGTGGAAGGGTAATTTCAAAATTGAAACTAAATTCACACCAAAAACCCAAAACCAGGAACTCCTTAAATAAGACTAGAACATATGACAAGCATATCTATGCAAATTAGGATTAGGGTACCAACCTGTAATCGCTTATTCCAACAAACTTGAAGTTGAAGGGGCTAACTGAATTCACCAGGCATCCAAGTGTCTGCCCTCCGATGGTGATCCACACAGAGCAATGATCAAGAATGCTATCTTCTTGTCCAATGGTTCCTCCTATTGAGTTCTTCTTCCTAGAACTCAATTCTTCGGATTATGGCTGGAATTCTTCCACACAAGAGGTTGCCTCCCTTTCTTTGATCTCTTCTCCTCCTTCCACTAAGACCTTGACCCTCTAAGATACCCTTGTCTTGATGATAAGACCTTGTCCTAAGAGGATTTAGGCTTGTCTTAAATTGGAGGAGAAATTAAGACAAGAATGTCTTAATGTAAGAAAGAAAAGAAAGAATAAAATCAGAACTCTTTCTTTCCTTTACCGTCGGAGACCTTCTTTTTTATTCTTGTTCAGCAACAGAGTTTCGACAGAGGAGTCCTCTATAAAGGAAACAATGTAAAACAAGAAAAGAGGGAAGGAGTCTTTTGGAGAGGAAGAAGAAAAATAAAAGCATTACCCGGTTCTGATTTTTCCTGACCCCTTAAATAGATTTCAGATAGTCACCCACACATCTCTCCGTGAAAGACTTCTCACGTCCTTTCTTATTTTCTCACGCCCTTTCTTTCTTCTCACACCCTTCTCTTCTTTTTCACGGCCTTCTGGATTAATTCTCACGACCTTTTAGAAAGAAAAAATTGCGATGTTTTAAAAAGAAAGGAGTCACGACTTTTCATCTCCGAAGAGATGTTATTTTGCACGACCGTGAAGAAACAGTGCTTTCTTTCTTTCTTAAAACCCCACCACCCGTTAGATTTTCATCCAAGGGAGGACAAGTGAGGTGCTAAGGTGAGAAAGAAAAGCCGCCCCATCTTAATTCATCGGAGAATTAAGTGGGCGCGCCCAGAGTCCATGCGCCTGGACTCTTCTAAATGGCGCGCCAAGAGTCCATTAGCGCATGGACTCTTGGCACTTTGGCGTGTAAACTCAAAGGAGTGGGTGGAGGGGCTAGCCTAGATACTTGGTTAGCCAATAGGGTTAGCCATAATCCCTATAAACTCAATTAGGGTCTAATTAGATCCAATTAGAACCCAAATTGAACCAATCCGGAACCCTAATTCGAATCTAATTCGAATAGAAGCTAGGATTTGCAACACCTGCTAGAGTGTCATCATGCAAAATGATTTAATTACAAAATTAAACCCTTGATCAATTCTCTTAAGTGTGTGACCCATTGGGTTCCACATCTAGCTAGCAGTGGGTTTGAATACAAGTTGACCTAATTTGATTAGAACTCTTTCTAATCGATCTAGGTCAAATCGGCCTTACCCGATTTTGATCAATTAGGACTCTTCCTATCAAATGATCATTAAATTTGATCAACCCACAAGAAAAGATTGATGTCTAGCAACGTGTCATGTCTACCCGGAAGATATGGAAATTCTGGTAAATACCAAAACTACCCTTCAGTAGAAAGTTACCGTACAATTAAATCCTTCGATCAGCCTGCACCCAAAATATAATTATGGATATGGATATATATGTCAACTCCAATATTATATTCGTTTCTAGCTCAATCTTATATTGATGATTCAATTTTCTTGATATTAGAAATCATCTCTAATATCTTTACTTTTATCAAAGATTTCCTGAATCATCATCCGATTGATAACTAGCTGGATGCAATCTCCTCTTACTAAGAGTATCGATTCCTTGTTGACCTACTCATTACCTTCATATCCAATTCACCATTCCCAGTATCAATCCTGTGCATGACTCAGTGTCATGATTAGAATTGAACCAAAGCATGGGTTCATGTACATAAGGTACTTATGGCAGTCTTAGGTCAAAGGATTACTTGTACCACTCCCACTATAAGAACCTTCTATTGATATGTAGCTAAGACTCCATTAGATGTTCTCAAGTTGGATCATATCAGTGAACTCATTCTCTAATGAGCACCCACATCCTAGTATTAGTGTCATACACAAGTGACTGTGAGAGCAGTCACCCTATTCAGTATACATAGGATGTGCTAGTCTTACCGAAAAAAACCCTGATCCCCTACTCAAGGTTCCTTAGACTAGGAATATTTTAGATTAAGGTTTTAAGACTTTAGGTCTCACTGGTATGATCTCATCATAACCTTAAAATCATAGCCCTAATCTATAGGGTTCATTATATAATAATAAACACAGCGTATGATGAAAAATAATGCCTTTATTAGAATATTGTCAATTACAATGGTTTGGGAGATACAATATAGATTGGCTTGTAGGGCATATCCCTTTCAATCTCCCACTTGCACTAAAGCCAATCGCCTTTGAATCTTAGTCCCATACACTCAAGGTGGCGATCAAACTCTCGCTGTGGTAGAGCCTTAGTGAACGGGTCTACTATATTGTTCTTTGTATCAACTCTATTTATGTAGACATTTTGCCTCTCTACTATTTCTCGGACAAGATGGAAGCGTCTCAAAATGTGCTTGGACTTATGATAAGCTCTTGGTTCCTTAGCTTGAGCAACAGCTCCAGTGTTGTCTTAGTAAAGTGGCACTGGGATTTCAATCTCAGGAACAACACCCAACTCTGTGATGAACTTCTTCATCTAGACTGCTTCCTTGGCGGCTTCACTGACAGCTATGTATTCTGCCTCTGTGGTTGAGTCAGCTACAGTCTGCTGCTTGGTACTCTTCCAACTCACTGCTCCACCATTTAGGGTAAAAACATATCCCGAAATGGATTTGCTATCATCAGGGTCTGATTGAAAACTAGAATCAGAATAAGCTTCTAGTTTAATATCAGAACCACCATAAACCAGAAAAATATCCTTAGTCCTTCTCAGGTACTTAAGAATATTTTTAATTGCTTTCCAATGATCCTCTCTTGGATCAGCTTAAAACCTACTGACAATGCCTAAAGCATATGCCACATCAGGCCTGGTACATAACATGGCATACATTATGGACCCTATTGCCGAAGCATAAGGTATAGAATTCATTCTATTTCTTTCTTCAGGTGTCTTAGGAGACATCCTTTTAGAAAGATGTATGCCTTAACTCATAGGAAGATAACCTCTTTTACTTCCATCCATGCTGAATCTTTTCAGCACTAAGTCAATGTACCTAGATTGGGATAAACCTAGCATCCTATTAGATCTATCTCTATAGATCTTAATACCTAGTATATAGGATGCTTCTCCCAAATCTTTCATGGAAAACTGGTTTGATAGCCAAACCTTGACTGATTGCAACATTGGGATATCATTCCCAATGAGGAGTATGTCATCTACATACAAAACCAAGAAGACTATGGCACTCCCACTAGTCTTCTTATAAACACAGGGTTCATCCACATTTTTGATAAAACCAAACCTTTTAATAGTTTCATCAAAGCGGATGTTCCAACTCCTTGAAGCTTGCTTTAATCCATAAATGGATTTCTTTAGCTTGCATACTTGATTAGGTTTATTCTTTGAAATAAAACCTTTTGGCTGTGACATGTAGACTTCTTCCTCAAGGAAACCATTGAGGAATGCAGTCTTCACATCCATCTGCCAGATCTCATAATCGTGGTATGCTACTATAGCAAGTAAAATCCGGATTGATTTGAGCATGGCAACAGGTGAGAATGTTTCATCATAATCAATTCCCTGTTTTTGTCTAAAACCTTTTGCCACTAATCTGGCTTTATAGGTTTCAACTTGGCCATCAGCCCCAATCTTTTTCTTATAGACCCATTTGTACCCAATAGGATTAACACCCTCTGGTGCATCGACCAAAGACCATACTTGGTTTACATACATAGAGTCTATCTCGGATTTCATGGCTTCTTGCCATCTATCTGAATCAGTACTCAAGATAGCTTCCATATAGGTCAGAGGTTCATCATTTTGAATAACTTGGGCTTCATTATTTTCAATAATAAACCCATACCTCTCAGGTGCCCGTGGCACTCTATCAGACCTACGGGGAGGAGTTTTGTATTCTAGTTCTGTCCTAACTATATGTTCTAATGGTTGAGAACTGTCTATCTGTGTTTCTTGTACTTCTCCAAGTTCAACAGTTCTACCATTGCCCTTTTCTAAAATGAACTCTTTTTCTAGAAAAGTGGCATGCCTGCTGACAAAAATCTTTTGTTCAGTAGGATGGTAAAACAGATATCCTCTACCCTCTCTAGGATATCCTACAAATAGACATTTATCCGCTCGAGGTTCCAACTTATGTCCAAAATTTCTTTTAACATAAGCTGGACATCCCCATACCTTAAAATATTTAAGATACGGTTTCTTTCCACTCCAAATTTCATATGGAGTACTAACAACGGATTTAGAAGGTACCTTGTTCAGAATGTAAACAGCAGTTTCTAGGGCATGACCCCAGAAGGAAATGGGTAAATTTGTGAAGCACATCATGGATCGTACCATATCTAATAAGGTATGATTCCTCCTTTCAGCTATACCATTTAGCTGTGGTGTATAAGGAGGGGTCCATTCAGAAAGAATTCCATTAACTTAAAGATAGTCTAAAAACTCCATGGATAAGTATTCTCCTCCTCGATCAGAATGAAGAACTTTAATACTTTTCCCGGTTTGTTTTTCGACCATACTTTGATACTCCTTAAATTTATCAAAGGCTTCAGATTTATGTTTCATAAGATACACACATCCAAACCTAGATAAATCATCTATAAAAGTGATAAAATATGAGTATCCTCCTCTGGCCTGAGTTGTCATTGGACCACATACATCAGTATGTATAAGTCCTAATAACTCAGTTGACCTTTCTCCATGTCCAGTAAATGGAGTCTTGGTCATCTTACCCATGAGACATAATTCGCAAGTTCCTAATGATTCATACTCATAAGGATCAAGGAGTTTTTCCTTGTATAACTTGCTTATCCTAGACTCATTAACATGACCAAGTCGATGATGCCAAAGTAAAGTATCATTAAAGTCTTCTCTTTTTCTTTTATTATTGACATGAAAAACACTATCATTGAAAGAAAGAGTTAAGAGCCCATTGCTAAATATACCAGAACAAATAATTTTATTAGACAACATTATTGAGCAACCAGTGCTCGTTACATCCATTACATATCCTTGTTTTAATAACAAAGGAATAGATATAATGTTCCTAATAATCTTAGGCATATAATAACAATTTTCTAACTCCAAGATCTTCCCTGAAGGCAACTTCAGAATATAGGTCCCTACAACTTCTGCTTGGATGATATCACCACTAGCACCATAGAGATTGAAGTCACCATCCTTCAATACTTTAAGCTTGTGAAGGTCCTGCAAAGATTTGCATATATGGTAACCACAAGCAGTATCCAATACCCAAGTATTTGTTATAGATGAATTTAATGTCAATATAGCATGTATCTCATACATACCTTTTGGCGTATCTGATGCACCAGGCTTCACAGTTGCAAGGTAAGCCTTGCAATTCCTTTTCCAATGTCCTGCTTTGCCGCAAAAAAAAATAGGTCAACTGTTTGGAGGCCTTCTTTCCTTTCTTATTCTTATTGATGCCACTCTTAGGGTTTAGCCTCCTATTAAAATCCTTTTTGCCTGATTTCTTCTTATTGGTCTTATCAACAAGAAGAAGTGGAGCCTTTTCTTTCTTAACATGGCTCTCCGTTGTTTTTAACGTATTTAACAGCTCAGGCAAGGAAGTGTTCAGTTTGTTCATGTGATAATTCAAGACAAACTGAGAAAATGACTCCGGGAGTGATTGCAGAATTAAATCCTGATTCAACTCCCATCCATGATAAAACCTAATTGACCCAATCTGGTGATTAAGTCAATTACCTTCAGAACATGATCCTGAATGGATGTTCCCTCTGTCATCCTAGCACGGAATAACTGCTTAGATATTTCATATCTAACAGTTCTGCTATGTTCTCCATAAAGCTCTTTTAAATTGAGCATTATGGATTGAGTATCCATGCTTTCATGCTGTCTCTATAACTCATTGGTCATAGAGGCTAGTATGATATACTTGACAGTGAGGAAGTCATTCTGCCACATTTTGTATGTGGCCATATCTTCCTGTGTGAACATCGTCCCCTAGTGGATTAAGACTAGGAGTATCAAGAATATAAGAAAGTTTTTCTGAACTCAGCACAATCTTTAAATTTCTCAACCAGTCCACATAGTTCGGACCAGTCAGTTTGTTGGCATCTAAGATACTTCGCAGTGATAATGAAGATGCCATTTATCTACATTTAATAAAGAACAATACATAAGCAAACAACCATGAAATGACTTACATAATTAAATTAGGTCTTCAATTTAATTATGTCTCCCACTATTTTATCAAAAATCATAGCCCTCACTATGATAATCGAGAAGAACCCTGATCGGTTTTTCTTAGTGAGATTGAGATCCTAATAAAGTATAAAAGATCTTGCAGAAAACACAACAAATCTTTTATAAGCTCAAAGGTAGGAAACTCTTCCAATTATATCTCATATAATTCTCAAGAAGTAACTTGGCCTCTAGAACATTATTAGTCTTGCAGAAAACACAACAAACCATAATGTTCTAGTTAAGTCAAGACCCTTTCATTTCTATACAGTCAATACTCAAATATAATGCCCTTGCAGATAACACAACAAAGCATTATACTGAATATACTGTAAGCATATCTATGCACTAGACTAGTATTATGTCAATCACCATATTAGGTCTTGCAGATAACACAACAAACCTAATGTGGTTCATAACACAATAATGATCCAGCATGAAGGAAGGCCAATATATAGTATTTTTAACACTAAGCATTTTAGTCAAGATTTAAATTTAATCAAATAGGCCAGGCAAGTGGAAGAGATGTGGGAGTCCCCCCGTTGCTTTCCTAGACACCAATAAAAATTGGCCAGGTCAGTCAACGGAACCAATGAAAAACCATAATTCTCTTTACCTTCCCAGAACCACCTTTCTAGACACCGAATGATCAATTGTACATCATGACTAGTGATGCTTATTAGTTAAATATACTAAGACTTAATATAATTTTTAAGAGGAGGGATTTATAAATTGCCAGCACATTCTTATAGAACGTATCACAATCAACATATCACTCTCTTATAAATAAACAAATATGTACTAAGTGTGTCATCATACTAGGACAACCATTTACCACATAATGGATCCACCATTATGCCAAGGCAACCTTATTTCAGTATGATGACTTCAAAACTAAACATATCTCTATAATAATTAGGGTTTGAGTGAAAAACCCTAACTAGTGGCATACATCAAAACATATATGCAATCAAAGATATGCTAAGTGTAGTAGTATATTAGGATTTAAAAACCCTAATATGTGACATAAAAACTATCATAGATTATAGTCCTAATTAAGGTGGCTCTGATACCACTGTTAGGGTTCCGGTGCAACACAGCGGAAGGGTAATTTCAAAATTGAAACTAAATTTACACCAAAAACCCTAAACCAGGAACTCATTAAATAAGACTAGAACATATGACAAGCATATCTATGCAAATTAGGATTAGGGTACCAACCTGTAATCGCTTATTCCAACAAACTTGAAGTTGAAGGGGCTAACTGAATTCACAAGGCATCCAGGTGTCTGCCCTCCGATGGTGATCCACACAAAGCAATGATCAAGAATGCTATCTTCTTGTCCAATGGTTCCTCCTATTGAGTTCTTCTTCCTATAACTCAATTCTTCGGATTATGGCTGGAATTCTTCCACACAAGAGGTTGCCTCCCTTTCTTTGATCTCTTCTCCTCCTTCCACTAAGACCTTGACCCTCTAAGACATCCTTGTCTTGATGATAAGACCTTATCCTAAGAGGATTTAGGCTTGTCTTAAATTGGAGGAGAAATTAAGACAAGAATGTCTTAATGTAAGAAAGAAAAGAAAGAATAAAATCAGAACTCTTTCTTTCCTTTACCATCGGAGACCTTCTCTTTTATTCTTGTTCAGCAACAGAGTTTCGACAGAGGAGTCCTCTGTAAAGGAAACAATGTAAAACAAGAAAAGAGGGAAGGAGTCTTTTGGAGAGGAAGAAGAAAAATAAAAGCATTACCCGGTTCTGATTTTTCCTGACCCCTTAAATAGATTTCAGATAGTCGCCCACACATCTCTCCGTGAAAGACTTCTCACGCCCTTTCTTATTTTCTCACGCCCTTTCTTTCTTCTCACACCCTTCTCTTCTTTTTCACGGCCTTCTGGATTAATTCTCACGACCTTTTAGAAAGAAAAAATTGCGATGTTTTAAAAAGAAAGGAGTCACGACTTTTCATCTCCGAAGAGATGTTATTTTGCACGACCGTGAAGAAACAGTGCTTTCTTTCTTTCTTAAAACCCCACCACCCGTTAGATTTTCATCCAAGGGAGGACAAGTGAGGTGCTAAGGTGAGAAAGAAAAGCCGCCCCATCTTAATTCATCGGAGAATTAAGTGGGCGCGCCCAGAGTCCATGCGCCTGGACTCTTCTAAATGGCGCGCCAAGAGTCCATTAGCGCATGGACTCTTGGCACTTTGGCGTGTAAACTCAAAGGAGTGGGTGGAGGGGCTAGCCTAGATACTTGGTTAGCCAATAGGGTTAGCCATAATCCCTATAAACTCAATTAGGGTCTAATTAGATCCAATTAGAACCCAAATTGAACCAATCCGGAACCCTAATTCGAATCTAATTCGAATAGAAGCTCGGATTTGCAACACCTTCTAGAGTGTCATCATGCAAAATGATTTAATTACAAAATTAAACCCTTGATCAATTCTCTTAAGTGTGTGACCCATTGGGTTCCACATCTAGCCAGCAGTGGGTTTGAATACAAGTTGACCTAATTTGATTAGAACTCTTTCTAATCGATTTAGGTCAAATCGGCCTTACCCGATTTTGATCAATTAGGACTCTTCCTATCAAATGATCATTAAATTTGATCAACCCACAAGAAAAGATTGACGTCTAGCAACATGTCATGTCTACCCGGAAGATATGGAAATTCTGGTGAAATACCAAAACTACCCTTCAGTAGAAAGTTACCGTACAATTAAATCCTTCGATCAGACTGCACCCAGAATATAATTATGGATATGGATATATGTGTCAACTCCAATATTATATTCATTTCTAGCTCAATCTTATATTGATGATTCAATTATCTTGATATTAGAAATCATCTCTAATATCTTTACTTTGATCAAAGATTCCCTGAATCATCATCCGATTGATAATTAGTTGGATGCAATCTCCTCTTACTAAGAGTGATCGATTCCTTGTTGACCTACTCATTACCTTCATATCCAATTCACCATTCCCAGTATCAATCCTATGCATGACTCAGTGTCATGATTAGAATTGAACCAAAGCATGGGTTCATGTACATAAGGTACTTATGGAAGTCTCAGGTCAAAGGATTACTTGTACCACTCCTACTATGAGAACCTTCTATTGACATGTAGCTAAGACTCCATTAGATGTTCTCAAGTTGGATCATATCAGTGAACTCATTCTCTAATGAGCACCCACATCCTAGTATTAGTGTCATACACAAGTGACTGTAAGAGCAATCACCCTATTCAGTATACATAGGATGTGCTAGTCTTACCGGAAAAAACCCTGATCCCCTACTCAAAGTTCCTTTGACTAGGAATATTTTAGATTAAGGTTTTAAGACTTTAGATCTCACTGGTATGATCTCATCATAACCCTAAAATCATAGCCCTAATCTATGGGTTTCATCATATAATAATAAACACAACGTATGATGAAAAATAATGCCTTTATTAGAATATTATCAATTACAATGGTTTGGGAGATACAACATAGATTGGCTTGTAGGGCATATCCCTTTCAAGTTAGTGGATGCAGCCTCAGGCCATAAGCTCCTCAGCTTCATGGATGCATTCTCTAGATACAACCAAATTTGAATGCACCCAGAATGAGGAGCATATGACATTCATGACAGATATAGGCACGTACTATTATAAGATGATGCCGTTTAGTCTCAAGAATGCAGGGGCCATGTACCAGTACCTGGTCAGCAAGGTCTTCAAAGACCAGATAGGCCACAACATGCAGGTCTATGTGGATGACATGCTCATCATGAGCGGCTAGGAATCAGATCACAATGTTGACCTAGCGGAGGCCTTTGACAACCTTCGCCTCTACAATATGAAGTTGAACCCCACCAAATGCACATTTGGTATTGCAACGAGAAAACTCCTAGGGTTTATGACCACTCAATGAGGGGTAGAGGCCAACCCTGAGAAGATCCAGGCGATCATCGATATAAGACACCCCATCTCCAAGAAGGAGGCTCAACACTTGACCAGATGCATCGTGGCATTAAGCCATTTCATCTCGCATTCCATCGAGCATTGCCAACCATTCATCAAGGTGCTGCATAAGATGCATGACTTCACCTGGATGGAGGAGTGTCGAGAGGCCTTCGAGGGGTTGAAAAAGCTTCTTGACTCCCCACCATTGCTGTCTAGGGGCCAAAGCCCGGAGAGGAGCTTGTCCTGTACCTGGCTATCTTAACAAAGGTGGTCAGCTCAGTGCTGGTCTGCACAAACAAGGTGGCTTCCAGCAACCAATCTATTACACCAGCAAGCTACTCCGCGATATGGATACTAGGTACACTCGATCCAAAAAGATTTTCTTTGCACTCATATCTGTGCAGCATCTCAAGTCCTACTTCCAAGCACATCCGATTACAATCCTCACCAACCAGCCCCTAAGGACCATTCTAAGCCATCCTGATACATCAGGGTGCCTGGCCAAGTGTGCATGAAGCTCAACAAGTTTGACATCACCTACCATCCAAGGCCAGTGCAAAAGGCCCAGGTCCTTATTGATTTCCTAGTGGAATGCACCTGGATGGTTAAGGATCTGGAGGAGATGGACAAGCAAGCTAAATTGATGACATAGATTCTCCATGTTGACGGTGCATCCAATGCTGGAAGGAGTGGAGTCAGGCTCATCCTCACCAATTCCAATGGAGTCATCACTGAATATGCACTATGCTTCCTCTTCATGGCAACCAACAATCAAGCTGAGTATGAAGTGCTCCCCACGGGATTGAAGGTATCCCATAAGCTGGGCATAAAGTGCCTAAAAGTCTTCACGGATTCTTAGCTCATGGTGGGCCAAGTCTCCAGCAAGTACGAAGATCAAGATCCCGTGATGGTGAAGTGTCTGGATAAGGTACGCTCTCATACAGTGAACCTCCAGCACTTCAGCATTTTTCACATCCCTCATGTAGAGAATGCTCGGGCCGACATCCTTTCCTGGCTAGCAACCCTTCTAGATTCATTACTAGGGCATACCTTCATTGAATATTTGGAGGTCCCCAACTACGAGTCTATGATAGAGGTCTAGCAAGACAACTCCGAGGTGAGTTGGGTGGACCCTTACATCAAATACATCACCACTGGTGCCCTGCCTGAGGATCGCAAGAAAGCCAGCCTCCTCAAAAAGAAGGTCGCACGCTTCGTACTGATGGACAGGTAGCTCAATCGGAGGTCTTATTCCTATCCCAAACTAAAATGCTTGAGGCCCTCAGAAGCCACCTATGTGCTCCAAGAGATATATGAAGGCATCTGCGGGAATCATGTGGGGGGCAGGACTATGGCTTATAAGGCACTCTGATAAGGATACTTCGAGGAGACCATGCGAGAAGATGCCGCTGACTTCATGAAAAACTGTGATCGCTGCTAGCATCACATCTACATCAAATGTTAGTTGGCTACATCACTCTCCCAACTTTCTTCTCTGTGGTCATTTGCCTAATGGGGAATGGACATCTTGAGTCCCTTTCCTCTTGCATCCAATCAATGAAAGTACCTAATCATGGCCATCGACTACTTCACCAAGTGGGTCGAGGCCGAGCCCCTGACATGGATCACCGAGGCCAAGGCCAGATCCTTCTTTTGGAAGTCAGTCATATACCATTTTGGACTTCCACACTCGGTCATCATCGATAACGGGAAACAGTTCGACAACCAGGCTTTCGAAGAATTCTATTCCAACCTCAATATCCACCATCACTTCACATTAGTGGCTCACCCTCAGACCAATGGAGAGGCTAAGGTGACCAATTGAACCATCCTGCAAAGGCTTCACACAACACTGGACAAGGCCAAGGGTTGATGGGCCGAGGAGCTTCCTAGTGTACTATGGGCCTACCACACCACACCTTGGATGGCAATAGGTGAGATGCCCTTCAGCCTCATTTTTGGTTCTAAGGCCATGATCCCAGTGGAGGTGAGTCTACCTACACTACGGGTGGAGCAATACAGCGAAGCTAAAAATCTGGCTCGCCTTCTCCTTAACCTGGTTCCACTAGATCAGATGAGGGACAAAGCTCAACTCCAAATAGCGGCATACCGGCAGCAGGTAGTCGCTACTACAACTCCTGTGTCAAGCCCAAGACATTTCATCCAAGTGACCTAGTTCTCAAGCGAGCAGAAGTATCCCAACTAGAAGAATGCGGCAAACTTTTTTCAAACTAGGAAGGTCCCTATAAGGTGGTCGAGGCTCTACCACATGAAGCTTACTACCTCCCAAAACTCGATGGCACCCGGTTCCTAGGGCATAGGATGCCAACAACCTAAGGATGTACTACCAATAATGTAAGGCTCTCCCTCAAAATTAAAATTTCATTTTGGTGCAATACTGTTTCCCACCTATGCAGGGACTCCGTCCGCCCGACTCCAAGTCTGGCAAAGAAAGTCGAGAAACTCCAGAAGCCCAGCACTCAAAGCCAGGAAACTCCAGAAGCCCCGCACTCAAAGTCGAGAAACTTACGAAGCCCAGCACTTAATTCCAGAAAACATAGAAGGCATGCACTCAAAGCTAGGAAACTTACAAAGCCTTGCACTCAAAGTAGGAAAACATATGAAGTCCCGCACTCAAAACTAGGAAACTTATGAAACCCCGCACTCAAAGTCGGGAAACTTACAAAGCCCTGCACTCACCTGCCTGACTTCAAGTCCAGTGAAGAAAGCTGAGAAACTTTAGAAGCCCCGTACTCAAAGCCAGGAAACTTACGAAGCCTTACACTCAAAGCTGGGAAACTTACAAAACCCCGCACTCAAAGCTAGGAATCTCCAAAAGCCCCACACTTATCATTCATTTATCTCATTCCTTCAATCCGGAGATGCAAGCTAGGAAAACTCAAAAGCTCTTCACTCACATCTACATGACCTTAAGACCGGTAAGGGGAGTTGAAGAATTTCTAGATTCCTTGTTGTTGATCACAAGATTTCAAACTTTGCTAAAAACAATCGAGACCTGGGAAGTCTTACATTCGGCTACCATAAAGTCCATCTTCCTATTAGGAAAAGGGAAGAGAAACTAAAGGGAGAAAAGCAAGGCAAAGTTCATTAGCAAAGTGAGGCTTATTCCTTATTGTTGAAATAAGTCCTTTACAATATGAAGGATCCCTACTTGCCAGGAAATTCTTCAAAGTATGTGAAAAAAAAAAGAAGAGAGGACTCATCAAGTGGAAAATTATTGTTTATATTCATCAAAGTTTTTTTTTACAATTTTAAAGGCCCTCCACAAGCCGAGAAGTCCTTCAAAAATTTTAGCATAAAAAAGGAAAAGAAAACCCTATCTAAGCTGAAGAAGCCAATTCCTTTCCAAGTCGGTGGGCTACCTCCTCGGACTCTAACGGAGCTTCAGTCGGAGGAGTGGTCAGGATAGTAAAAACCCTAGCTTCGACCTCTGGCTCCACACCTGGACCTGGGTTGACCTCAGCAGAAGGCGAACTCGGCACCCGGGCAGTAGCAGGCAGGTCAGGATAGATGTTCTCTTGGCCCTAGAGCTTGAAGAGCATCCTGGCCTTCCTCCTGAAGTCGTTGAACCCCTTCTGGTAGGAGTCGAGGACCGCCTCCAAGACCTCATCAGCAAAGGCCTCCGATGCCCTAAACTTCTGGATGGCTTCGGTGGCCTCCTTCTTCACTACCTCCATCAGGGCCACTATCATCGTGGCCTTCTCCTCTACCACCATGGCCCGAGCCATTGCCTCGTTGAGCTAAACCTGGAGGGTCTGTGCCTGTCCCTTCAGGCATGCCACCTCCACTATAGTATGGGCCTCCTTCTCGGCCAGATGGGAGGTCTTCTCCTTCTCTACCTTCAGAGTCCTGTCGAGGTTGGGAAACTTCCTTTCCAACTCTATCGTCATTGTCTAGGAGCTGTCCAGCTTGATCTAGAGGGCCTTCACTCGATCCTCTAAATCTTGCACCCGGATCGTTTGGGTCTGGGCTTCAACCTCAGTGGCCTCCTTCTACTTGCAAAGGCTGTGGTCCTGTTTCATCAGCCCCAAGCACGAGTCTCGGATGAGCTAACTATCGATGACCACCTGCAACAGTAGCTAAAAGGAAGTCAGTCAGCATTTACATAGGCAAGAAAATAATGAGGCAAATCAAAAACTGGCTTACCAATAGGAGCTAAGGAAACACCCCGGAGATGAAGTCCACCAATTGCTGGCCTCTCTTCTCCCGACGGTCTCATGGTTGGATGACCACGTTTAGGACCTGCTCAGCCAACTTGGTGTCTCTTGTCACTGCCATGTCTGGTGGCTGGTAGGCCATCACCCTCTACACCCCTAGGTCTGGTGTCATAGAAGGTGTTGCGGGCCCTGGCATGGTAATCGATAAGGGCATGGTGGCCACAAGCCAAGTGCTGACTGCTTCGATTGTTGACGATGGTGCCGCCTCTCCAAGTTGGCGTCATCTGCCACCTCCACCACCTCTGTCAATGGCGAAGCTTTGATCTGAGGAGGGGCAGTTGGGGCTACTGGCATGGCCCCCTCCATGGGTCTGGGCACTCTCCCAAACCCATGGGCCAAGGGTTGGGCCACCAACCCCGATACAGTCGGAGCCTCGACAGGCCTTCATTCTGGCTCTTCTCGGGCCCTCTTCTGTGGACCCTCTTCGACCCTCAAAATAGTGGCCTTCTTCCTTGATGTCTGAAGGAGCTGTTCCATCGAGAAATTCATCCCTGCAATAATAAAAGAGATTGATTAGCTACCAATTAAAGCAAAATCCATCTTGAGAAGAAGAAGCCATAATGTTGAACCTTACACTGGGGTTGGGCTGGGCTGACCCCGGTGTCGGTGAGGTTCCACTCGGTCAGTAGGTCTCAGAGAGTCGAGACCTCGGAGGTGATGAGCTGGTCATACACCTCCTTGTCGATGGGCTCAATAGAAGACTGCCAGTTGGGAGAGCGATTTGGGTCACTCCAAACCCAATCCACCCCCTCAACTGAGGTGAACAAGAACCTACTCTTCTACCCCTTAATGGAAGAGGGCAGGTCCAGTTTCATAGCCCCCAGGCGGGAGGTCATAAACCACCACCTGTTATCGACCGGGTGGTGCTTCAGGGTGAAGAAGGCCCTAAACAATGAGAAATGGGCAACAATCCCATGGAAATGATAAAGGATGGTGAAACAAACCATGGTCCTAACAACATTGGGAGTGAGTTGGACTAGGACTAGACGGAAGTTATTAAAGAAAGAAAGGAAGAAGGGATGGAAGGGAAGACGAAGGCCCCTGAGGAAGTTCTCGTATAAGGCAATCTGGCCTGAGCCACTGGAAGTAATCCACGCCTCTAGTCCCAGAAGCAAGAGCCGGATGGAATCTGAGATCTCATATATGCTCCGGATATGGAGGAGGTCCTCCCTGATCATCGTCGAAGCAATGCCGGAAGAACCGGCCGACTCATGAATAAGAGGAGGAGGAGGAGCTGCAAGGGTGCCTATGACTATCCCTCTCTGGTGGGGATCCCTGTGGACTGCTAGAGGAACCTCATCCTCCTCACTATGTGAGGAAGGAGGTCTCGGTTGAGATGGCCCCGCCTCGCTGGAGTAATCTGAATGATGGTGCCCTCTACCAGAGGAACTCATGGAGAAGAAAAAGAAGCTAAGGATGAAGGACTAAAGGCCTAAGGACCCTACGGGATCCCCTTCAGCATAGGTCGAAGGAGAAGAAGGAAGGAGGAGAGGGAAAATGACCTACAAGGAACTTCAGAATAAGGAATAAGAAGAAGAAGAGCTCTGCAAGGAAACTTCACCCTCCTCGCTCGAAATATCTTAAGGAATGGCCTGAAAAGGCGGACTCCTTACAAAAAACTACAGATCCCCCGTCGCATTGTACTAGTCGATAACGTGCATTTTTTCTTCTCCCCAACCAATGAGGGTCTACCATGCATCGAGATCCATTGGAGGCAATGCTTCGATTCAGAGGAAATCACTTCAAGCTCAATGCTACAATTAGGTTTCTCCTAAATGGGTTGATGTGGTGTCCCCTCGATGTGAAAGCACGACCTTCGGGATGCCGATGCTTGAGGCATTAATATTGCAGAATGAGCATCCTTCCATGTCAACATGATCATTACTTGCTTCGCCTTGAGCACCATGATATACTTAGGGCTCGAGAATGTGGGGCACCTGATGTGGCACAATCACTGATGTGGACTTGTGTCGGACCTAATTGGCAGCCATGCTAGCAAAAGATGCCATCTGAATGCGGCGACCAAATAAAGGTTCGAGGTCAAGCCCCCGATCGAGGTCAGCTCCCATTTGAGCTTGAGCTCCCGGCCAAGGTCGGGCTCTCGCCATTCGAGATTAAGCCCCCAACCAAGGTCAACTCCCATTCAAGGTCGAGCTCCCTGTCGAGGTCGAGTTCCCACATTCCGAGGTCGATCCCCTGGCCAAGGTTAGCTCCCATTCGAGGTAGAGCTCCTGATCGAGATCATGCTCCTACATTTTGAGGTTGAGCTCTCTATCGAGGTCATCTCCCATCCGAGGTTGAGCTTCCGATCGAGGTCATGCTCCTTCCTTCTGAGGTCAAGCCCCCAGCTGAGATCAACTCCCATCCAGGGTCGAGCTCCCAGCCAAGGTCATGCTCTCGCCATCCGAGGTCAAGCCCCCGATCAAGGTCAGCTACCATCTGGGGTTGAGCTCCCGACCGAGATCATGCTCCTGCCATCCAAGGTTGAGCCCTTGATCGAGGTTAGCTCCCATCTAAGGTCGAGCTCCCCATTGAGGTCGTGCTCCCGCTTCCCGAGGTCATGCTTTTGCCTCCCAGGGTCAAGATGAAGATCCTATTTTCCAAGATTATTCCTGTCTAGGACCAAGAGGCATCATCAACTATTAGAGGGTCAGCTAGGAGCAAGGCTAAGAAGACCAGAAGGAATCCAAATCATGGCACAGAGGTTCCAAGCTACCTACAACCCCTAGAAGGTGGTGCATATCCTACCAGAGGCTCCAAACTCTACAACATGTCGCTCACATACAATGAACGATGCATGCTCCACCAGGCTTTAGACCCTATAGCACATCGCCTGCACCCCCTGCCATGTAATCAGGGCTCCAGTTCCTGCAACATGATATCTGTGCCTTCTCTAAAAGAAGTATCCTATTAAAATCCCAAACCCTACAGCACACCGACGGTCACTCTGGGAATAGAAATGCTCCACCAAGGCTCGGGGCTCAGCGGCTGATCGGGGACATGTATCGAATGATGCATTTGAAGAATTAGATGGACTAAATGAAAATGAAATAGATAAACATGTAGCTATTCTATGTAAAAGAAATAGAATTATATGAAAGGAACATAAGGAAAAGAACTAGACTAGAAAAGAATCTCTCAAAGTAATTAAGAAGAGATCTTCGTGGTTAGGAAACCACATAGGTTAGGGCTAGCCTACTTTCCTATTTTAGATCTGAAAGAAGATTATAAAGATGGCTATCCGGCTATTAATAATATGAAATTCAGAAAATGGACACTCAAGGTGAAGTACTAAGAATAGCAAGGAGTTACTATAGATCTAAAGGCACCTTGTTTATGATTCCTTGGCACAGTAGACCTTCACCTTGAAAACTAGGAGACCCGGGGATCTTGCATAAATACATAGTAAAATTAAAAGATTTAGGTGGAAGAATGGAGAAATGGAAGAGGAAATTAGGAATGGAAGAAATGGCTTATATTTGGCTTTAAGTAGATCTCCTTTGGCGTCCTTTGCTTGAATCAACTTCAATTGTTGGCGTGAAGAACTCCATTATAGATGATCTCTTTTGGAAGATGGGAAGGTTGAAATTGGAGAGGCTTGAAGAGGATTCTTCAAGGGTGGCCGAATGGGATTGGAAAAGGGACTAGTAGCTTGTTTGGTTAAGTATCCTAGGTCTCACACCTACCTTCTCTCAAGGGTCTTTGGCTAGCAAAGGAAGAAAGCTTTCTTAGAAAAAAAACTTCATTTCATTCATCATCTTCATTACAAGAGAATTCTAGGAGCTTTTATAAACCTTAAGCTCCTTTTCAAATTCAAAATGCAACACTTTTCATGGAGAAAATCAAGGGGTGTCCCATGAAGATAGGAGTGGCCCATTCAAATTTAAATCTCCTAATTACAAGGTGGGCACCCATAAAGAGTGGAGCTTCATTCAAATTTAAAAACTCATGGTTGATGTGTCTTGGTGATGTGGCATGATTTATCCTCCAAGTTGGCATGATTGTCTTCCAAGGTGGCATGGTGCTTTGATGATGTGGTGCTCCAAGTAGTTGGTGAAGTTGGTTGCACTCATTCTTGCTTAATTGAAGCCCAATGCAAGTAGATCTTGAACCCGACTCAATACAAAGCCAATTTAACTCTAATTGGACCCAAATTAAAATAAAACAGGACTCAATTATTCAAATAAAATAAATACAGGACTCATAGACTTATTACAGGACATAAATTTCTCGTCTTCTATCCATAAAGAACTTGGCATTAGCTGAAGCCTCTTCCTGAGCCTGGTGCCCGCACCAATTCTCCCCGGGTGGGAGGAACTCGACCCTGTTGAGTAAGGATTGGTTTGACTGTGGTATTTTTCTAATATATCTGGGTTAATTTGTTGTAGATCCTCTCGGGTAATCCAGGAGTCTTCAGATTCTGGTCGACCGTGCCAACGAACCAGATAACGCTGATAACCCTTATTTCTAGTAGTAATCACTTGGTCATCTAAGATACATTCAATCTTGTCTCTCCGGTCTAGTGAAATTGCTGGTGGACACTCAGGTAGGGTTTCACTCTCAAAGGCAGGGTGAAGTTCAAAAGGCTCTCTTGGAATTAATGCCGATTCTTTAAATTCTTTCAGATCAGAAACTTTAAAAGTGGAGCTAATGCCATAATCAGGTGGTAACTCTAATACATATGCATTAGATCCTATTTTCTTAATTATTTTGAAAGGTCCAGCTCCCCGGGCATGCAATTTCTTCATAGTTCCCGGTGGAAACCTTTCAGGTCTAAGTTTTATCATGACAGAGTCCCCTTCATTAAATTCCTTTATCCGTTTATATGAATCAGCCACATGCTTATAAACTTCATTACTCATTTGAATTTTCTTACTAATTCCCTTATGTAATTCTTTAAGATGCTGTGCATATGACTCGGCATACTCAGATACACGTGCGTGTGTGGGTAATGGGATAAGGTCGATAGGTCTCCTAGGTCTGTAACCATGGACAATCTCAAAGGGACTTTTACCAGTAGACCTATTGACCGAGCTGTTGTATGCGAACTCAGCACGAGGTAAAAGTAAATCCCAATTTCCCAGATTCTCTCCAACAAGGCACCTTAATAAGTTCCCTAGACTTCTATTTACAACTTCAGTTTGTCCATCCGTCTGAGGGTGGTAAGCAGTTGAGAATTTTAGTTTTGTTCCTAGTAGGTGCCAAAGAGTTTTCCAAAAATAGTATGTGAAACGGACATCCCTATTTGAAACAATGGTTTTAGGTAACCCATGTAACTTGACTACTTGATCGAGAAAAAGCTTGGCTACCCTGGAGGCATCAAAAGTTTGGGAACAGGGTATAAAATGGGCCATTTTTGAAAATCTGTCGACCACTACAAAGATTGAATCGTGTTTTCTAAGGGTCTTGGGCAGTCCAAAAACGAAGTCCATGCTAAGATCCTGCCATGGACAATCCGGCACAGGTAAAGGAGTGTATAACCCGGTATTTTGTCTCTGATGTTTGGCAACCGCACATGTCCTACATCGGGCAACAATATTGGCTACTTGTCTCTTAAGGCCTGGCCAGTAAAATTTCTCCTCAATTATCAATATGGTCTTGTTTCTTCCAAAATGGCCAGCCAAACCTCCAGCATGGGTTTCCCAAATTAGAAAATCTCTCAAGGAAGTCTTCAAAACACAAAGCTTGTTTTCCTTAAATAGATAATCATCTAAAAGGGTGTACTCACTGTGGTCACTAGATGGTCCTAATTTCAGAGCTCGGTAAACTTCACTAAAGTCTGGACAATTATCATACTCATCCGTAAGTCTTTCAAATCCAACGACTTCAGTGCTAATCGAGCTCAGAAGCAGGGCTCTATGACTTAATACATCGGCCACCTTATTCTTAGTTCCAGCACGATGTTTTAGGACAAACGTGTAGGCCTGGATGTATTCGACCCACTTGGCATGCCTAGGATTCAGCTTTTTCTGGGAACTAAGGAATCTAAGGGCCTCGTGATCATAAAACAGGACAAATTCATGCGGTAGTAGATAGTGCCTCCAATACCTTAAAGCTTGCACTACCATATAAAGCTTTTTATCATAGGTGGAATACTTAAGCTTGGCTTCATTTAATTTTTCACTAAAGAAAGCTATGGGATGGCTCTCTTGGCTTAAAACTCCACCTATTCCAACTCCAGATGCATCACAAGCAACCTCAAAAACCTTGGAAAAATCAGGCAATCTTAAGATAGGTGCTTATGTCATTTTCTTCTTAACATCTAGGAAGGCCCTATCAGCAGCTTTTGTCCATTCAAATTGGCCTTTTCTAATGCAATCTGTGATTAGCGCAACTATGGTACTAAACCCTCGAATGAATCTTCTATAAAAAGTAGCTAGGCCATGAAAACTTCGTACTTCATGAATACATTTTGGCACTGGCCACTCAATAATTGATTTGATCTTTTCAGGGTCAGCAGAAACTCTGTCAGGTGTGACAACAAAACCTAGGAAAATGACTCTATGGGTAAAAAAGTCACATTTCTTAAGGTTTGCAAAGAGACTATTTTCCCTAAGAGCTAAACAGACTTGATTCAAGTGGTCCAAATGGTCCTTCTGGGTCCTGCTATATATAAGAATGTCGTCGAAGTAAACTACGACAAACTTTCCTATAAATAACCGTAGGACTTGATTCATAATCCGCATAAAGGTACTAGGAGCATTGGACAGTCCGAAAGGCATTACTACCCACTCAAAAAGACCCTCCTTGGTCTTGAATGCAGTCTTCCACTCATCCCCTGGTCTAATCCTAACCTGATGATAGCCACTCTTAAGGTCAATATTTGAAAATATTGTTGCTCCGGCCATCATATCTAATATGTCATCCAAACGAGGTATGGGAAACCTATATTTTATTGTGATCTTATTAATGGCACGACTATCAACGCACATCCTCCAAGTGCCATCTTTTTTAGGGGTCAGTAATGCTGGTCTGCACAGGGACTCAAACTCTCTCTAATAAATCCTTTCCTAAGGAGATCCCCTACTTGTCTTTGTAACTCTAAATGTTCGGTAGGGTTCATCCTATAGTGTGGAAGGTTGGGTAGGGTGGCTCCTGGGACCAAGTCAATGGCGTGCTGGATGTCCCTAAGTGGTGGAAGCTAGTCAGGTAGGTCATCTGGAAATACATCCTTAAAGTCTACTAACACTTTAGCCACTTCCTGAGGGCGTTCTTTTTGGGAAGGCTCCTGAATTTCCTTAGTGGTTAAAATCCAAACATGTGTACCCTCAGTGAGTTCTTTCTCAATTTCTTTTTCAGTGATCAAATTGACTCCCATTTTCTTTTCCTTTAGGTGGCTTGATCCTCTCTTAACAGTGTCCTTAGGTGGTGTTGGGTTAATCACAAACTTCTTTCCTAGGTGCATGAATGAGCAAGAATTTGATCGGCCGTATAGGGTGGCATCATGGTCAAATAACCAGGGTCGACCTAGGATGATACTGCTCACTCCCATTGGTAAGACATCACACCACACTTTCTCCTGATAGGACTGTAACTGGATTTGGACTAGGCACCTATGTTTGATAGGAATTGAAGTGGAGTCTATCCAAGAAACCTTATATGGAGTCGGATGGGGAACTGTGGACAAGCCTAAAGTTTTGACAGCACTAGTGGATATGGCATTTACACAACTCCCACTATCTATGATTATTTTACATACCTTATCCCCTAACTTGATGAATGTTTGTAGGATGTTAGTCCTACGCCAATCTTCCTATGTCGCGTTTTGGGTAAGGATGCATCTAACTACTCCCAACATATCAGGCTCTATTTGTTCCTCGTCTCCTTCATACTCTTCAGCCAAATTGTCCTCAGCCTAATATACTTCCTCGACATTATCACCTAGGGGTTCTTTGGGTTCAGACTCACTTTCTTCTAATTCTCCTATGTGTAAGGCCCTAGTTGGACAATTGCTAGCGTAATGGCCTAACTTATTACATCTATAGCAAGCCACATTAGAATTTGGAGTCCTCTGAACTTCTGGTGCTTTACCCTTATCATCTCTATGGGTCAGAGGGGTGCTAGGGTTGGGTCGACTGGGTCGCATCTGATTTGTTCCTGGCTGCTGACTAGGTGCACTAGTTCTAGGGGGTTCAGGTTTGCGATAAAATGGTCCCCTATGAAATCTCTCGGCATCTCGTGCTACCTGGTAAGCTAGCTCTAAGTCATGGACTTCTCTTAGAAATAACTCCTTCTGGATCTCTTCTCTCAATCCTACCCTAAATCTCGACAAAGTAACTGACTCAGACTCATCTACATTGCATCTCATTACAAATTCATCAAATTTGGCAATGTATTCGGCTACACTCTTGGTTCCCTGGGTCAATCTCTGCCACTGGTCTAGAAGTCTCTGGTGGTAGGACATAGGAAGGTATTTCTCTCTAAGCCTAAGTTTCATTGCCCTCCAAGTTACTATGGGAACATCACCTCTTTGCCTAATGAACCTCTCGACATTTCCCCAGTACAGCCTAGCCTGACGAATTAACCTAAGCTTCATGAACTTGCATTTTCTCTCCTCTGTCATGTCATACCAATCAAAGTACTGATCCATCTCTCCCTCCCAATCTATGTAAACCTTAGGATCCAGATTTCCATCGAATGTTGGTGCTTCCAATCTAATACTCCTAAGGGTTCGCTCATCACGGTCTGTCTGATCCTGATTGTGTCTCCTAGGGTTTGGCTCATAGACTGGATCATGGTGTGCTATCCTAGGATTTGGGTCATGGACTCGATCAGGATTGGGCCTCCTAGGATTTGGCTCGAAGAAATGGTCTTGATGAAGAGTTCTTCTAGGGTTGATGGGTGTCTCAAACTCGGATTCAGGCTCTAACTCATTTTGGACTTCATGATTTCCTCCAGGGGTATGAGCTTCTAATCGATCAAGTCTAGCAGTGATGTGGGTTATCTGATCAGTCAAGTTTTGATTGGTCTGGGCTAATTGATCAGTTAAGTTTTCGTTCAGCCTGGTCATTTGGTCATTCAAGGATTTCATTAGACTCTCAAAGTTTTGTTCCATGGTTACACTAGATTGGGCTTGGGTTTGCTGATAAGGTGCTCATGATCTAGTTGCCATGCACACGGACTCAACTCGGACTAGGGGTTTTGCTAGACCTAGAGTACAAATCAAATATAAGGTCAAATTGACAATCCGGGTTGTAGTAACTTGGCACCTGGCCAGGTAAGTGTAAGGTTAGTGGAGGTTCTTCTTTGCTTGCCTTAGACACCAATTTGAAATTGGCCAGGTAAGCGAACCAACCCACTTTCCTTCGGGCTCTAGTCCTTGAACCACTTGCCTAGACACCAGATACAAGCACACACAAACAGGGTGTCAAAGTTGGCTTGACACTTGACTCGACCCGACCTTGTGGGTGTCCCTAGCTCGCTAGAGCAATTAAATGTCTAATCCCTTTTAATTAGGGTTGGGCTCGTTATGCAAGTTGATGATTTTTGGGCTAGGGACAGGTAATGAAATCCTGACCCTATGTCAATTTGATGCCCTTAATTTTGTTTACCATGAAATGAATGCAACAAACATATGGATCCAAATTTCATGCAGAATTAGTGTGTTGCAGTTCTCAAGTGATAGAAAAGTGCAATGTAACAGATTCAAAAAAATTTAAAAAACTCACAGAAGATTGCTAACTTCTAGATGATATGCCATACGAAAGGAAATTTAAAAATAAATTTTATACTATGCTGAGCAGATACTGAAAACTAGATAAAAAAAACAGGACTGAACATAAAGGAATTTTAGTGATAGTAATGGGATGCGAGAATTTTCATTTTTTTTGTAATTTTTTTCTGAAGATGAAATTTTACATGATGATAACTAACTTAATATGGAGTAAAAAAAGAATTATTTCAATAAAAAATTAACTACTTTCATTCATACTTTTATGCAAATCTCAGTCAGCTCATTCAGAAATATAGCAAGCAGAATTTAAACAAACAAAGGCATTTACATACCAAACTTCAACCTAAAAATTCATGTCCGGCCAGGGGCTCATTATTCCCATTGGTCGTGATAGTGTACTGGTGTACACCTGCTCAAGAGGCATGAATTTTAGATCTAGATTGGATTTTAAAAATAATAACTAAGTAGCATGTATGAATGCTATGCATGCAGAAAATTTCAGCAACCTACCTAAATGCACAAATTCAAAAGTAACCCTAACCTACCATGCTCTGATACCAAAATGATGGGGGGCATGTATCGAATGATGCATTTGAAAAATTAGATGGACTAAATGAAAATGGAATAGATAAACATGTAGCTATTCTACGTAAAAGAAATAGAATTATATGAAAGGAACATAAGGAAAAGAACTAGACTAGAAAAGAATCTCTCAAAGTAATTAAGAAGGGATCTTCGTGGTTAGGAAACCACACAGGTTAGGGCTAGCCTACTTTCCTATTTCAGATCTGAAAGAAGATTATAAAGATGGCTATCCGGCTATTAATAATCTAAAATTCAGAAAAGGGACACTCAAGATGAAGTACTAAGAATAGCAAAGAGTTACTATAGATCTAAAGGCACCTTATTTATGATTCCTTGGCACAGTAGACCTTCACCTTGAAAACTAGGAGACCCGGGGATCATGCATAAATACATAGTAAAATTAAAAGATTTAGGTGGAAGAATGGAGAAATGGAAGAGAAAATTAGGAATGGAAGAAATGGCTTAGATTTGGCTTTAAGTAGATCTCCTTTGGCGTCCTTTGCTTGAATCATCTTCAATTGTTGGCGTGGAGAACTCCATTATAGATGATCTCTTTTGGAAGATGGGAAGGTTGAAATTGGAGAGGCTTGAAGAGGATTCTTCAAGGATGGCCGAATGGGATTGGAAAAGGGACTAGTAGCTTGTTTGGTTAAGTATCCTAGGTCTCACACCTACCTTCTCTCAAGGGTCTTTGGCTAGCAAAGGAAGAAAGCTTTCTTAGAAAAAAAAAATCATTTCAATCACCATCTTCATTACAAGAGAATTCTAGGAGCTTTTATAAACCTTAAGCTCCTTTTCAAATTCAAAATGCAACACTTTTCATGGAGAAAATCAAGGGGTGTCCCATGAAGATAGGAGTGGCACATTCAAATTTAAATCTCCTAATTACAAGGTGGGCACCCATAAAGAGTGGAGCTTCATTCAAATTTAAAAATTCATGGTTGATGTGTCTTGGTGATGTGGCATGATTTATCCTCCAAATTGGCATGACTTGTCTTCCAAGGTGGCATGGTGCTTTGATGATGTGGTGCTCCAAGTAGTTAGTGAAGTTGGTTTCACTCATTCTTGCTTAATTGAAGCCCAATGTAAGTAGATCTTGAACCCGACTAAATACAAAGCCAATTTAACTCTAATTGGACCTAAATTAAAATAAAACAGGACTCAATTATTCAAATAAAATAAATACAGGACTCATAGACTTATTACAGGACTTAAATTTCTAGTCTTCTATCCATAAAGAACTTGGCATTAGCTGAAGCCTCTTCCTGAGCCTGGTGCCTGCACCAGCGGTATAGTGCCCGTGCCTCCCATGAGAAACTACTTCACCAGAGAGACAGGACCTGTATTATGCCAGTAAACACCTCCAATAGAAAGATCTCCTTTTGAGGATCGGTCTAATAGGGAGGAGGACGCTGACAAAGGAAAACCCCACCAAAAGGAGGTATCGAAAAAGTGACATCCCGATGAAGCCCCAGATCTAGTCTAGGCCATTTCTCTTTTATGAAATGGAAGAAGGGACCTCTGGTAGGAAGAGGAGGATAACTGGTAAGGCAAAGAGAGCAAAAGGGCAAGGAACCAACTTTCCACTCACTTTTCATCTCTTGGATATGATTTTACTCTTCTACGTGGAGGTGTCTTGAACCCTCCATCATAGAGGTTCTATTCTCCTCAATCATCCTAATTGACTTGATCATCGGAGTGTCCCCGTTAGAATCCCTGACCCGAGTCTTCTCTTTTTTACAGGATAGGCTGACTAAGGCACTGACCGGAAAGAGGACCAAGCATCCAGAGGGAGCCCGATGTACCCACAACACGTCAGTGCTATGAGCCATGGCGATCTAGGTAGCAACAATTTTTGAGAGGAGATCTATCTTCATTCTTGGATTTATTGAGTAAGGAAAAAGAAAAGAAGATGGAAAGGGGATTTGATCCAACTATGGAAGCAAGGCCTACAAGGTACTAACACTCTGGTATATCTACAAGGTCCTAGACTAATGAGGTTGGCCTTACGAGTTTGAGGTATATCTACAGGGTCTGCCTTATAGAAGAATGGGTCACCAATTTTTGGAAAAATATCTTCAATTGGGACCAAAGGGGTGAATTCTTCCTGAGATTGCTAATTTGGAAAAATCAAGTCCTCATTGATTATTTTAGGCCAAAGTTCTATGGCTTGACTCTCTTTTAGTATTTTCTCAGGTAGACTTATGGTTGTAGTATCATGGTTCTCTTCCTCTAACTGTTCTTCTACTACAGCTTCAGTCTGGGTGTGGTCAGGGTCAACTAATTCTAAGTAAGCCATAGGTATCTCCTCTTCTCCTTCATATTCTTCCACCAAGTTTTTCTCAGCTTCATAAACTTCTTCTTCAATGTTATCCTTGTGAACCAATAGGGAGGTAGGAGTAGGTCGGCTCAAATTAGGGTTGAGTCAGCTCGGGTTAGGGTTGAGTCAGCTCGGGTGAGAATTGGGTCAAATCAGGTGGACTTGACTAGATCCTATTTTTTTATAAGGGGAACTAACCCTAATGGGTTCTAGCCAACTAAGGGAAACCTGACTAGCACTAGGTTGATACCTAGGGGTTATAGGTTCTTTGGGCTCATAGGACATGGGTTCAGATCTATGGGTTACGGATCTCTTGGGCTTATAGGATCTGGGTTCATAGGAGCTGGGTTCGTAGGATCTGGGTGCATAGGAACTAGGTTCATATGATTTGGGTAGGTACTTTTTTCTAAGTTTAAGTTCCATGTCACTCCAGGTAGTTTTGGATATGTCTCTTCTTCGTCTGATCATTCTTTCAACATCATCCCGATAAATTCTAACCTGGCATACTAACTTAAGCTTAGCAAACTTAAACTTTCTTTCATCAAACACTAGTTCCCTCTCAAAATACAGATCCATACCTTCTTCCCAATCAATATAATCCTCAAGATCAAGATCACCACCAAATGTAGGTGCTTCTAGCCTAAAATTCCTAGTGGCTCTCTCAGCCTGGTCTATGGAATCATAATTGGATCTCCTATGGTTAGAATCCTAGAGTGGGTCTGGGTGTGGGACTCTCCTAGGGTTGGGAGGTGGGGATATGGGGTCCTAAGGTCAGGCTCAGTTAGAGTCTTACGGGTCCTTTATAGGTTTTCAAGTCGTTCATCTAGTCAGTGAAACCTATTGTTCATTTGGGCACATTGTTTAGCCATGGTCCTAAGGAAGGTCTCAAGGCTAGGCTCCATGGTCACTCTAGGTTAGGGTGAGACAACTAGTATGGAGTTTCTAATCTAGTAGCCATGCAATGCAATCACACAAATCGAACTAGGGTTTCCTAGACCTACAGCTCAAGTAGAATGGGTTAGCTCAATTTATAGCCAATTCAGCAATTACCCTGTCAACTGGCCAAGTAAGAGGTGGGGTCGAGGGAGGCTCCCCCTGATCTTGCAAGGTCCTAATTAAAAACTACAAGTCTACTTAGGGCATTTGCCTCTGGATCTCTAGCCTTGGACACTAGATTCAAGAGATAATTGAAGGATTGGGTGTACTAGCTTTCACACAATACTTGGAACCTGACCTTGTTGGTGTCCCTAAGCTGCTTTAAGTTTCTAGTTTATTTTAATTAGGCTTAGATTCGATGCAAAGGTGGTTGTTTTGGGTTCAGGTTAGGTGATGAAATCCTGTCCTGATCTTAGATAGTAGAAGTGCCCTTAAGATTAGGTTAACGATGTATGCACACAAGATGAAACCCTAATATGCACGATGAAACAAAAATAGTAAATAATAGAAAATATTTATTTTTTTCAAGATTGAATTTCAAATCTAATTAGTTTTCAAATCTCTGATATCAGGTTATCATGTCCGGTCGTAGCTCATTACTCCCATGGGCCGTGATAATATACTTTCATACACCCGCTCAGGAGGCGTGATTTCCTTCCACCAGAAAATAATAAATTTTTTTTTCTGATTTTTTTTTGAGATTAGATGGCTGATTAGTAGAGGATTGACAGCAAATTAATTAATATTTTTTTTGTGTTTTTATGATGGTTTTATGCAATTTTAGTTTTAGCCTAAAACAAAATGTGCAGAAATTCAGTAAATAGTAATTAAACCCTAGTCTAAACCTGCTCTGATATCAAAGATGATGCGAGACAAAATATGCAAAACTAATTTACTAATATTTAAACTAATTATTAGGGATTAAACAGCACTTATATTTTTGGAATTATCAGATTAAAGACTCAGCATCCAATAAAGTAAGACTAGTCAACAAGTTATAAGCCCGCAAAGTAGATTTAACAAATCTAATTAAGAAAGGACCTTGGTGATTAAGAAACCACCTTAAACTAGGGTTCCTACTTTCAAAGGATCATAAATAAAGAGTTAGGAAAGGGTTTTTACATTACCAATGAAGATCTGAATCACTCTTATTGCGGATCTCATTCGGTACTCTAGGATCTTATGGAAGGACTTCAAGATTATAAATTCTCGGGCTCCGATCTTCAACACGACTGGTTCCTAAGCAAGATCACCATCACTTTAGATCTCGATCATCTGCAATCAGTCATGACACTCAAGTAAGAAAGCATGGAAGGAAAAAAGATTTTGAAGGAAGATAAAAGGAGAAAAGCTTGTTGTTGTCGGCTAGGGTTTATTATGGTTGGATAACTAGGGCCTCACACTCCACGATGCTCTGAAGAACAAAGAAATTTAGGACCTCACACCCCACGATGCCATCACAGCAAAGGAATGATAGAGAATATCTCTTTTATTTCATGAATAAGAATTAATTTTATAAAAGGGGTTGATGGTGGTATTTATAGACCACAAACTAGAATTGTAAGGGTTATAAAGTGTTGAGTTCTTGTTGGAAGGGCAAGACTCCATGGAATTGGCTTCCCTTGGGCAGCAACGCTCTTGAATTTCTCTCCTGGTGTCATGGACTCTTGATCTTGATCCTTCTTTGGTCTTCATCTAGCTTGGGCGACATCATTGGATAGGCTTCATAGGTTAGGGGACAACAAGAGATGGGATGAAGCACTCCTTGTTCTCATGAAATGTTGGCAACAAATTGATGTGAATCTTATGTTGGCGACATGGATGAGGATTAGATGGCTTGAAATTCAAATGGATCACAAATGGATGCCTTCCCCTCTTGGCCGATTACTTCTTAATTTCAAGTAGCGACATCTTGAAAGAAATTCTTGGGTGACAATTCTCTTCTCCCTTTTGGCGCTAACTCCTCTTGGATTCCATCTTAATCTCATTTGCATAAGGATAACCTCCATCTTATCTAAGAATTTGGATTAGGACTCCTTGGAATCTTGGACTTCTTACTTTCATTTAAACAACAAAATGAGAGGGCGATAAAAAATGGAATGCGCGACAAGAATGAAAAGCACTTTCTGCTTACTCCTCTTAAATTGGTGACAATCTAATAATAGTGTGCATCCTTCCTTCTTGGAGTTAATTTCCCTTGAGTTTGGGTGACAAAGAGAGGGTGAGATGAGGCACTAAATGAGATGGAGTCCTTTCTTACTTTTCTTAAAAAAAGTGCCAATAACTTAAATTTACTTGTGGCCGACCAAGATAAGGTGACTTGGCATGTGATGAAGTGGCATAGGCTTGGTGATGTGGCATGGGTGTCCAAAACTTGATGAGGTGGCGCATGTGATGGTGTGGTGCCAAGAATGGGTTGGCACATGACTTTAATTGGGCTGGCACATGGTGTCACAGGGGTCTTGATTTGGATCCCCTCTTGTATCACAGGACTTGATAAAATAACTAAATACATAACTCAATCAACTAATTAAAAGGGATAATTCTAAACCCAACTTGATCAAATTGATCAAAATGCATAATCTCACAAATTAAATTCTGACTCAACTCAACTTGATAAATAGGGTTTGACTCAACTTGATAAATAGGGTTTTTACATATATACAGGTTTTGATTGAATTGGGGTTTAGGGCTTAGTCATAGGTGATCCACAGGGATGTGGAATTGACCTGTTGATTTCTTCTGGCCCTGGAGTCCGCACCAATTCTCCCCGTGTAGGAGAAACTCGACCTTGTCGAGTATGGGTCAACTCTACTGTGATAGTTTTCTAGTAAGTCAGGATCAATCCTTTGCAAATCCTCCCTAGTGATCCAAGAATCTTCAGTCTCAAGCCATCCTTGCTAACAAACCAGATATCGTTGATAGTCTTTGCTCCAAGTAGCGATAATCTTGTCATCCAAGATCCGCTCGATCATGTCTCTTCGCTCTGGTAGTTTGGCTGGTGGACACTAATGGGTTGGCTCACTCTTAAGAAAGGGATCTGGCCTAAAAGGCTCACTAGGTATCAACGTTGGCTCCCTATACTCTATAAGGTCTAAAACGTTGAAAGTGGAACTAATACCTAGCTTAGGTAGTAAATCAAGCACATAGGCATTAGGACCAATTTTTTTAATTACTTTGTATGGTCCACTACTATGGGCGTGTAACTTTTTGATGGTTCTAGGTGGGAACCGTTCAGGTCGTAGCCTAACCATAACAAGGTCTACTTCATTGATTTTTTTGAGGCTTTTCCTAGAATCAGCCATATGTTTATAAGATTCATTGCTTTCATTAATTTTTTTATTTATTTCCTTATGCAGTTCCCTAATATGTTCAGCATATGACTCTTATCAAATACTTAATAGACTCAACTACGCATTCCTAGTGAAGGAAATTTATTAAGTCCTTAATTTCAATTCTGTGCTTGACCCTTGGTCGGTAAGGGACATGCAGATGAAAATTGTGCATGGACTCCGACTAGATGCTATAGGGTTTTCCAGAAATAGAATGCAAACCTAACATGCTCAATGGATATATGCAACATACTAACCTCTAAAAAATGCAATCTAATAGTTAGAGAAACATGAGAAGCTTCAGGAATGGGCATAAAATAAGAGGTGGATTCAAGGTTAGTCTAGTAGGGTAAAAAAAGGGTTCAGGGTTGATCGGATGGAGTAGGATATAAACAGAGATTTCAAGGATTAGTCCTAGACTGATGCAAGACTAACTAGATGCAAGATGAGAGGAATGATGCAGTTGAATTTGTTCTTTGTGATTTTTAGTTTTTTTAGGATTTAGGATTCTCGAAGATAGATAAAAAGTAGATCTAGGGTTCTACAATAATAAAAAATTCAAGCAAGCAAGTAAGTTCCTAAACAGGATAGGAAGAGGACCCTGGGATTGAGAAACCCCATAAGACTTAGCTCTCGAATCAATATCAACTTAGGAGTTTTAGGGTTGCAAACCTTAAAAGCTCTGAAGCGCCCGATGCTGAGTTCACTCGCTCTCACAAATGCGGCCTTAATGATCGAGCCTTCAAACCCCACAGATGCACCGATTTTCCGTCCGAAGGTCTCGAAGGCAAGGGAGACCAACTCCATGTTCGTGGTACCTGGAGGACCTGCGAGCAATCAAGGGGAAGGATTAAGAATCAACAAGTAGCAAAAAGAAATAAAGGATGAATGGTTGAAGATGATGTTGATTAGGGGTCTTTTTGTTGGGCGCCTAGATGGATCATCTCGTTGACCACTGAACTCGAAGATGGAAGATGGATTGGAGGAAGAGAAGGTAACTTGAGGCCTCATACCTCTTGATGCCTGAAGGCGATCCCTCACGGAGATTAGCGTTCTTAAGGAACGAAGGCAACTAAAGAAGAGTAGCACTCAATGGTTTTCTTTTCATTCATCAACATTAAAACTTTACAAGGGGGATAAGGCCCTTTATATAGGCACCTTAAAACCCATTCAAATTTCAAAAAAAACAAAGCTTCATGAAGAGGGCACCCAAATTCAAATTTCTTCTTCCTTTGGCCGACCAAGGTCTTGTGGCTTGATTTGGGGCTTGAAAGAAGGGAGTTGTCTTCTTGATTTGAGGGTCAATGCTTTTCTTCCATAGCCGACCAAGCACTTTGAGAAGATGGCTTGATATGGGGCTTGAAACAAGGGAGTTGTCTCCTTGATTTGAGGGTTAATAATTTTCTTCCATAGCCGACCAAGCACTTTGGGAAGAAGTCTTGATATAGGGCTTGAAACAAGGATCATGCCTTCATTGCCCATTGACCTTCCTTGGCTATCCATAGCTCCTTTGAAAAGAGGCTTGATAGGGGGAGGAAAGGGATGAAAGAATCAAGGAATGGCACCCAAAAATTCCAGCATTCCCTTCTTGCCTTGGCCGCCCACATGTCATGGTGATGTGGCACCACATGGGATGGATGAGGTAGCGCCAAGTGGCATCTTTCATGGCTTGGGAGATGGCTTGACCCATTACAAATTGGACTAGACTCGAAGACCACTCCAGCTTGGGCCCAATCTTCAAACAGACTTGTATTGGAATCATTATAGGACCCATAGACACAACTTGACCAAATTGGTCAAGGTACAAGACTAAAACAAAATTACATGACTTAAATTAAAAATTGCTTAGGCTTGAAGCCTTATTACAGGATCCAAAAAATTGGAACCCTAGTTAAAGATCCTCAGAGGGTTGAGGAGCCTCTATCAGATCCTGGTGCCCACACCAATTCTCCCAGGGTAGGAGGAGCTCAACCCTGTCGAGTAAGGATTGATTTGGCTTTGATTTTTTTCCAAAAGGTCAGGGTTGAGATGCTACAAGTCCTCTCAGGTATCCTACGAATCATCAACTACGATCGACCTTGCAATCAGACCAACTAACGCTGATAGCCTTTGCCCCAGGTGGTCATAGCTTGATCATCCAGGACACACTCAATCCACTCTCCTCTCTTAGATAAAATTGGAGGTGGACACTCTGGGTCGGGTTCACTCTTAAATGAAAGGTTAGGCCCAAATAGCTTACTGGGTTTGTTTCCTAGTTCCCTATACTCGACTAAGTCTGGGATATTGAAAGTCGAGCTAATTCCATAATCCGGGGATAGCTCAAGCATAAAGGCATTAGGGCCAACTCTCCTTATCACTCTGAAGGGGCCAGCTCCACGAGCATGAAGTTTCTTAATGGTTCTAGGTGGAAACCATTCAGGCTTAAGCCTAATCATTACAGAATCCCCAATTTCACACTCTCTGGCTCTCTTTCAAAAATCAGTCAAATTATTTTAGAATTTGTACTTAATGCAGAATTCTAGTATGATGCAAAATGCAGACTCAACTATGTATTCCTATTAGGAGGAATTTTATTGGACTCTCTAGGGCCTAAACCTAGCAGATTATTGACCCTAGTCTGGTATGCACATGAAGAGTTACCATGGATCCCTAGCAAATGCCATAAGGTATACCAGAAGTAGGTAGCAAATAGAATAGGCTCTAAGGATTCATGCAATTTAGTGATCTCAACAAAATGTAGCCCTATGGCTATAGAAACATGAGAAGACTCCGGAAAGGGTAGGAAATAGGAATCAGAGTCTTGGGGCAATCTCTGCAAAGCAAGAAATAGACCTTGGGGCTTGGTAGGGTTAATCCCATAGTGAGGAAGGTCTGTTAAAGAGGATCCTGGGACCAAGTCTATTGCATGTTGGATGTCCCTCAAGGGTGGTAATTGATCAGGTGAATCATCGAGTAAAACATTCTCGAATTCTTTCAAAGTCTCAACTACTTCCTGGGGGTGTTCTTTTTGGGTCGGTTCAGGAATCTTTTCAGTGGCAGGGGATCCTTCAATAATCTCATCGGGTGGTAGTTGCTTAGGTAAGTCATCGAAAAATACATCCTCAAATTCTTTCACTTTCAAGGCTTCAACTACATCTTGAGGGGGTTCTCTTTGGGTTGGTTCATTAAGTGTTTGTTCCTGAACTCCTTCCGTGGACAAAACTAGTGAACCCTCATGTTCATTTACTAAATGTGATCCTTGCTCGATCATTTCTTCTTCAAATTCTGTAGTGGGTTCAGGATCGTTTTCCTTTGGTTCCTCAATAATTTCCACCTTGGGCCCATCTTCACCATACTCCTCTACTAAACTTGACTCATAGATGTTTTCTTTGGATTGTTTAATGGACTCAGGAGTTTTCTCATTTAAATTCTCAGAATGTTCAACCTTTTCTCCCTAAAATTCTTTAAAGGGTTCTTCCTCAGTAATCTCTTTTTCTAATTCCTTAGACTTGATCAGATTGACTCCAGGTTTCTTTTCCATAAGGCTACTCGATCCTCTTTGATCCTGGTCCTTAGGCTGAATTGGATTGATTGTAAATTTCTTCCCATGGTGGTTAAAGGTACAGGTATTGGTCCAACTATAAAGGGTGGCATCATGATCATAAAGCCAGGGTCGACCTAAGATAATGCTATTGATGCCCATGAAAAGGACATCACACCAAATCATCTCTTCATATGATTGCAACTTGATCAAGACTTGGCATCTAGATTTGATAGGTATGGAGGTTGAATCTATCCATGAGACCTTGTAAGGGTTGGGGTGAGGAACTGGGGTCAATCCTAGGGATCTGATAGTACTTAAAGAAATGGCATTGACACAGCTCCCACTATCAACTATGATTATGCACACCTTATCCCCTTGTCTGACAAAGGTTTGTAGGATGTTGGTCCTACGCCAATCTTCTTGCACTATGTTCTGGGTTAGGATGCTCCTAACTACTCCTAACATGACATCGACTCGGGCAGTTCTTCCTGGTCCATGAACTCTTGATTGGGTCTCCTATGGTGAACCTCTCGGGCTGGGTTAGGTTGTGGGACTCTTCCGGACTCAGCCTCTAAGTAAGGATCATGTTGAGGGTATTCCCTAGGATGGGGAGGTGACTCAGACTCAGGCTCGATAGATGGTCTAACAATCATTTCTAAGGCTTCAAATCTATCTTCATACTTATCAAGCCTATTGTTCACCCTAGCTAATTATTCAATGAGGACCTTTAATTGATCTTCTCGATCATTCTCCATAGATTCACTTGATTGGGAATGATGGGGGTGATAGGGGACTCCTGATCTAGTCGACATGCACACACAGACTCAAACTAGGGCTAGGAGTTTGCTAGACCTAGAGTCCAAACCAAATGTTAGGTCAAGATGACAATCTTAATGGTAGTAACTTGACACCTAGCCAAGTAAGTGTAAGATTGGTAGAGGTCCCTCTTTGCTTGCCTTAGACACCAATTTGAAATTGGCCAGGTAAGCGAACCAACCCACCTTCCTTCGGGCTCTTGTCCCTGAACCACTTGCCTAGACACCAGATACACAAGCACACACAAACAAGTTGTCTAAATTAGCTTGACACTTGGTTCGACCCGACCTTGTGGGTGTCCCTAGCTCACTAAAGCAAATTAAGTGTCTACTCAATTTTAATTAGGGGTTGGGTCCGATATGCAGGGTAGTTGTTTTTGGGCTAAGAAAAGTGTTACGGCCGTAACGATGACGTGGCCGGGCTCAGATACCGCCAAATATGATTGAGCCACGTGGAAGTTTCTCCGGCCAAGTCAGAGCCACATTGCCAAGGCCGAGCTCGGCAAGGCTACTCCGCCAGACGACTTCCTAAGATAAACTGCTCTCGCCGAAGTCAAGCTCGGTTCGGGGCTCCTCTACCACCTCGCCTGGCGCCCATCCAGGAGGGGTCCGCCTAGGCCGAGGTCGGCCGATCCTTCGCTCCTTCGCCAGGTGGCCCCCGGAGACGGGCCCATCTTGGCCGAAGCCAGGCGACCTCCTGCCACCTCGCCAGGTGTCCACCCAGGAGGGGTCCACCTAGGCCGAGGTCGGTCGGTCCTTCGCTCCTTCGCCAGGTGGCCCCCGGAGACGGGCCCACCTCGGTCGAAGCCAGGTGACCTCCTGCCACCTCGCCAGGTGTCCACCCAGGAGGGGTCCACCTAGGTCGAGGTCGGCCGGTCCTTCGCTCCTTCGCCAGGTCACCCCCGGAGACGGGCCCACCTCGGCCGAAGTCAGGCGACCTCCTGCCACCTCGCCAGGTGTCCACCCAGGAGGGGTCCACCTAGGCCGAGGTTGGCCGGTCCTTCGCTCCTTCGCCAGGTGGCCCCCGGAGACGGGCCCACCTCGGCCGAAGCCAGGCGACCTCCTGCCACCTCGCCAGGTGTCCACCCAGGAGGGGTCCACCTAGGCCGAGGTCGGCCGGTCCTTCGCTCCTTCGCCAGGTGGCCCCCGGAGACGGGCCCACCTCGGTCGAAGCCAGGCGACCTCCTGCCACCTCGCCAGGTGTCCACCCAGGAGGGGTCCACCTAGGCCGAGGTCGGCCGGTCCTTCGCTCCTTCGCCAGGTGGCCCCCGGAGACGGGCCCACCTCGACCGAAGCTGGGCGACCTCCTGCCACCTCGCCAGGTGTCAACCCAGGAGGGACCCACCTAGGCCGAGGTCGGCGGATCCCCGAAGATGGGCCCACCTCGGCCGAAGCCAGGCCGCCCGTACGGGGAAGGTCCCAGGGAAGGAGGCGCAGGCCCCGAGGTCATCCCTCGGGCCGTACGCATCACAGACGGCGCCTCGTACGGATGGCGGTGGCATGCGGAACACCATTTGCATTGGCCTGACAGGTCCCGCAGTCGAGAGGCACGATTCTGACAAAGCAGGCCTCATATATGGATGGCGCCCACACTCGGGAAAGAGAGCGCTCTCATTGGGCCCGAGGTCTGACCGGCCGCCTTACCAGCGCCGCCCCCCCCCCCCCCCCCTTCCTAACTTTGCCTTTTCCTTGCTGGGCTCGGCGGACGAGGTCGGAAAGCCGCCTGGCCCTCCTCACCAAAAAGGGGAAGGGGAAAGGGACGGGGGAGGGGAGCCTCCCAGGAGGAGAAGACAGGCGAGCGACGGGAGGAGATAAAAGGAAGGAATCTAGGGATGACAAGGTAAGCGAACAAGCCTGGGGACAAGGAGGAAAGCAGCGGCAAGAGGCCTCGCTCCGAGAGAGAGAGATCCGAGATCCCGAGAGGGGATAATTCGGCGTGAGCTCGGCAAGGAGGCCCGGCCGAATTTCCGGTCCCCAGAGTGCCTTTCTTACTAGTAAACTCGCCAAGTCTGGAACCCTTTCTGGGGGTCCGCCTTGGAGAGTCTGTTCCTTCTCGTCGCCTACTGACTTGATCGTCAAAGCTCCCTCACCGGGATCCCCGGCCAGGGTCTTCTAAATCCTTCTTGCAGGTTCGCAGCAGCCGGGGAGGCTCCCTCGCCAGGCGGTCAGGAAGGATCCATGGACCGGAGCCACGGGCGCGGCGGTGAGAGCGGCAACAGATTGGCGCACCAGGTAGGGGGGCAGGACACCAAACCCAAGCGGGGGCCAGCTTTCTGCAGGTGTCGCGCTCTCTGACAATGGTGGTCACTCATGGCCGCGAGGCGTCCACCAGCCACGTGGGGGAGGTTCACTCCCCTCCAGGGGCCCACAGCCCGGAGAGGGAGCTTCCAGCTCCCCCTCCTCTTCCACCACAGCCTACCCCAATGGACGGACCCCTTGCGGCCATCATCCAACAGCTGCAGACCTTGACCTCGGCGGTCCGGCAGCTTCAGCATTAGCAAAGGTCCCTGGCCACGCAGCCGCAGCCAGGGACCCCCGCGGCCCGAGCCGCGGGGCAGCGAGGGAGCCTGCGCTCCATCCAGGGTAGGCCATCCCATCCGAGGGCCATCTCCAACCCCCGGGGGAGCAACCAAGCTCCAGCAAAAAGAAACTACTCTGGTTCGGAGGATCACGAGAGTCGATCCCCGGCTGACGAGGCCGAAATGGCACATCGCAGCAAGCGACGCCGAGGCCTGACTTCGCGCCGAGACCGATCGGCGCCCCCTTCACCCACAGCCTCGGTGGAAGACTCCACCAACGAAGCCATCAGGCGCCAGGCCGAGAGGTGCCTGGAGGAGCATGAGCGCAAGCTGGCGGAGTTCGCCCGTCGATTCACCAACTTGCAGAACTCGTCGGCAGACCCGGCGGGCTACGACTCCCGCCCCCCTTTCTCTGAAGAAATCCAGGCAAAACCGATCCCAAAACGGTTCCGCATGCCGCAGGTGGATCCCTACAACGGGACCACCGACCCTCTGGACCATCTGGAGAGCTACAAAGCTCTCATGAGGGTCCAGGGGGCCACTGACGCTCTTCTGTGCATCGCCTTCCCGGCCACCCTCCGGAAGGACGCTCGAGTCTGGTTCACCCGCCTCGAGCCCGGATCCATTTGCTCCTTCCATCAGCTGGAAGGAAAGTTCGTGGCACACTTCGACGTTTGCCGAAAGGTGCCGAGAGAGGTGGACAGCCTCTTCTCCATCCGCCAGCAGGACCAGGAGCTGCTCCGGGACTACATCACCCGGTTCAAGACCGCAGCCTTGGAAATCTACAGCCTGGACGAGCCCGTCGCCATGCTAGCTTTGAAGTGCGGGCTCAAGATGTCCCGCCTGACCTACTCCCTGGATAAGAAGCTACCCAGGACGTACTCCGAGCTCCTCCTCCATGCCCACAAGTACATCCGAGCGGAGGAGGCCGACCGCACCCGTCGAGAGTTGGACGGGAAGACTCCGAAGAGGCCACCCCCAAAAGACACCCCGGGAGCTCGGAAGCCCGGGCCATCTGCCGACCCTCGCCCGAATCCAAGGCTGAGGGGCGAGGCCACTCCCAAACGGAGGTACACCCCTCTCCTCGCTCCTCGGACAAAGATCCTCATGGAAATCGAGGGCAAGCACTACCTCCGCCGACCTCCTCCTCGGAACCCGAGAGCCGTCCGAGACAAATCGAAGTACTGCCAGTTCCACCGCGAGCACGGGCACGACACGGAGGAGTGTCGCAACCTGAAGCGAGAAATCGAGGAGCTGATTAGGAGGGGCTACCTCAGGAAGTTCGTCAAGAACGAGGCCCCCTTGGAGGGGCAGCCGCTCGCGACCTTACCGCCCGTCCCTGCAATCGATAACCGCCCAACGGAGAAGCCCATGGGCATGATCTCGCGCGGGGTCGGTCGAGCGGCGAAGAGAGCCAGGGAAGTCGGGAACCCGGAGAATGTAATCCCTCCCGAGGGGGGGAAGGGTAATGACAATGTAAACAACGATACCGTGGTGGTCGAGATGACCATCGCGAAGCATCCTGTACATCGAATCATGGTGGATAGTGGAAGCTCGACTGACGTACTTCTTTATGACGCTTTCTCTCGGATGAACTTGTCCCACGATCAGCTGAAACCGGTGCACACCCCCCTGGTAGGTTTTACAGGGGACTCCATGGGGGTCGAGGGGGAGATCACTCTCCCGGTCACCGCCAGATCCCCACCCCGGCAGGCGACCGTCCTAATAACATTTACCGTCATCAGGCTCCCTTCGCCTTACAACGCCATTCTCGGGCATCCCGGGCTCAACCAACTGGACGCCACAATCTCCACGAGAAGGCTGTTGGTACAGTTCCCCACACCTTCCAGGCTCGGGGAGATGAAGGGGACGACCCAGCCAGTCCCGCTCTGCCTCCAGACGGTCCCGAGCACCCGGGGCGCGGAGCTCGCCCCCGATATCGACGACCTCGACCTAAGAGAGAAGGAACACGGGGGAGGGCCCTAGAGCGCCTGCTGATTTTTTCACTCGGGTCAGATCCCCTGAAGACGGTGCAAGTCGGGGCCCAGCTCCCTGAAGAAGAACGGACCCGCCTGCTGGAGTTCCTCTGCACGAATGCTGACGTGTTCACCTGGTCAGTAGCTGACATGCCGGGCATCCCGCCCGAGGTCATCATGTACAGGCTAAACGTGGACCCAAGTTGCCGCCCGGTCCGCCAGAAGAAGAGGAGCTTCGCCATGGAAAGGCAGAAGGCGATCAACGAGGAAGTGGAGAAGCTCCTCGCTGTCGGTTTTGTGCGGGAGGTCCAGTATCCCAGCTAGCTGGCAAACGTGGTCATGGTAAGAAAGACTAGTGGTAAGTGGAGGATCTGTGTGGACTACACCGACCTCAACCGAGCTTGCCCGAAGGATAGCTTCCCTCTTCCAAAGATCGACCAGCTGGTCGACACCACCTCGGGGCATCGCCTCCTGTCGTTCATGGATGCCTTCTCCGGATACAACCAGATCCGAATGAGCCCGGAGGACGAAGAGCACACCGCCTTCATAACTGACCGCGGAACTTTTTGCTACAGGGTGATGCCATTCGGCCTCAAGAACGCGGGGGCAACGTACCAGTGCCTGGTCAATAGAATTTTCAAAGACCAGATCGGCCGCAACATGCAGGTGTACGTGGACCATATGCTGGTGATGAGCAAACCCGATTCGGACCACGTGGCCGACTTAGCGGAGACGTTCGGCAACCTCCGACGCCATCAGATGAAGCTGAACCCAGTGAAGTGCACCTTTGGCATCTCCGCCGTGAAATTCCTAGGATTTATGGTGACCCAAAGAGGAATTGAGGCCAACCCAGAGAAGGTCCAGGCCATCTTGGACATGGAGCAGCCCGCCTCCAAAAAGCAAGTGCAGCAACTCACTGGCCGAGTTGCGGACCTTAGCCGCTTTATCTCCAGGTCGGCAGACCGCTGCCATCCCTTCTTCAAGGTGCTGAGAAAGATGAACGACTTCGCTTGGACCGAGGAATGCTAGAAGGCCTTCGAGGAGCTGAAGAAGATGCTTGCGTCGCCACCGTTGCTGTCCAGGCCCAAGGAGGGGGAGGAGCTTACCCTCTACCTAGCGGTCACCCCGGAAGTCGTCAGCTCGGTCTTGGTTTGGACCGATGGCCAGGGGGTCCAGCGACCGGTATACTATGCCAGCAAGCTTCTCCGCGACACGGAGCTCAGGTATTCTCGGCCCGAGAAACTCGTTTTTGCGCTAATAGTGTCTGCCCAGCGTCTCAGGCCTTATTTCCAAGTGCACCCCATCGCTGTCCTGATGGATCAACTGCTGAAAGCAGTGCTCAGCCGACCCGATACCTCGGGACGATTGGCAAAGTGGGCACTGAAGCTCAGCGAGTTCGATATTACGTACAGGCCGAGGTCGGCCATGAAGGCACAGGTGCTGGCCGACTTCTTGGTCGAATGTGCAGGCTTGGGCAAGGAGCCCGAGGAAGGCCCCTCAGGCCAGCCGATGAAGATAGGCACCGATGAGCCCGGAGAGAACGCCTGGATCCTCCATGTGGACGGAGCCTCAAACTCCGGCGGGAGCGGGGCTGGGCTCATCCTAGCCAACAGCGACGGGGTCGTCGCCGAATGCACACTCCGTTTCCAATTCCCCACAACAAATAACCAGGCGGAGTACGAAGCACTCCTCGCCGGACTGAGAGTCTCCCGCGAGCTGGGCGTAACCAACCTCAAGGCTTTCACTGATTCCCAGCTCGTGGCAGGACAGGTATCCGGGGAGTACGTCGTACATGACCCCCAAATGGCGAAATACTTGGAGCTCGTAAAAGCGGGCGCGTCCAGATTCCGGCACTTCAACATCTTCCATATCCCCCGCGGGGAGAATGCCTGTGCGGATGCTCTCTCTCGGCTGACGACCCTGTCGGACTCGATGCTGGGACGTGCTCATGTGGAGCGCCTTGAGATCCCAAGCCTCGAGGCACCGGTGGAGGTCCATCAGGTCAGCCACGAACCCAGTTGGATGGACAAGTACGCTGAATACATCACCAGTGGTACCCTGCCGGAGGACCGCGAGGCGGCTCGCCTTATCAGAAAGAAGGCCGTGCGGTTCGTCTTGATGGACGGGCACTTGTATCGAAGATCCTACTCCTACCCCCTCCTCAAGTACGTAGGACCCACGGAGGCCAGGCTTGTGCTCCAGGAGATTCACGAAGGCGTCTGCGGGAACCATGTGGGGGGCAGGGCATTGGCGTATAAGGCCCTCCGTCAGGGCTACTTCTGGGAGACAATGAAGGAAGATGCCTCCGACTTCATGAAGAAGTGCGACCGGTGCCAGCGTCATGCCACGATTCAACGGCAGCCCTCCAACCCAATCTCCCAGCTCTCAGCTCCCTGGCCGTTCGCCCAGTGGGGGATGGACCTCCTGGGCCCATTCCCGCCAGCGTCTGGACAGCGGAAGTTCTTGGTAGTGGCCATCGACTACTTCACGAAGTGGGTCGAGGCCGAACCCTTGGCGAGGATCACCGAAGCAAACGTCGCTAAGTTCTTTTGGAAGTCCATCGTCTACCGCTTCGGCCTCCCCCATACCGTGGTTACTGACAACGGGCGCAAGTTCGACTGCCGGGAGTTCGAAGAGTTCTGCAGCGACCTCGGCATCAGGCACCGCTTCACCTCGGTGGCGCATCCCCAGACCAATGGGGAAGCCGAAGTCACGAACAGGACCATTCTTTAGGGCCTCCGCACGTGGCTGGACTAGGCCAAGGGCAGGTGGGTCAACGAGCTCCCCAGCATCCTCTGGGCATACCACACCACCCCGAGGACGGCTACCGACGAGACCCCGTTCAACCTCGTCTTCGGAGCTGAGGCGGTCATCCCGGTCGAGCTCAGCCTACCCACGCTGCGTGTGGAGCAATACGATGAGACAGAAAACCCAGCCAGGATGATGCTCAACCTTGACCTTCTCGAGGAAACGAGGGACAAGGCCCGAGTTCGAATGGCGGCGTATAGGCAGCGTGTGGCCAGGCATTACAACTCCCGAGTGCGACCGAAGGTTTTTCGTCATGGAGATTTGGTCCTCCGGCGTGCTGAAGCTTCCCAACTGCGGGAATGCGGCAAGCTCTCGCCCAACTGGGAGGGCCCCTACCGGGTGGCAGAAGCCCTCCCTCATGGCGCATACTACCTGGAGGAGCTGGGAGGTGCTAGGTTCCCCCGGACGTGGAACGCCTCGAACCTAAGAATATATTATCAGTGATGTAAGGTTCCCTACTCCCGTAATAAAGTCCCCCCGCTTCAAACGCTCCCTTCTCACTTTGATGGAAGACCGGCACATGGTCCTGGGCTTTGGCCTGGAAGGTGGCGCGGAACCCAGTTCGCCCACGCAAGCCCGGAGAATGACTCAGCAAGCCGCGCAAGGCTTGAGGAAGCCTGCGGCCCCAGGGTTCAGTCCGGAGATCCTGGGCTTCGGCCTGGAAGGTGGCACCGAACCCAGTTCGGCCATGCAAGCCCGGAGAACAACTCGGCAAGCCGCGCAAGGCTTGAGGAAGCCTGCGGCCCCGGGGTTCAGTCCGGAGATCCTGGGCTTCAGCCTGGAAGGTGGCACCGAACCCAGTTCGGCCACGCAAGCCCGAAGAACAGCTCGGCAAGCCGCGCAAGGCTTAAGGGAGCCTGCGGCCCCGGGGTTCAGTCCGGAGATCCTGGGCTTCGGCCTGGAAGGTGGTGCAGAATCCAGTTCGCCCACACAAGCCTGGAGAACAGCTCGGCAAGCCGTGCAAGGCTTAAGGGAGCCTGTGGCCCCGGGGTTCAGTCCGGAGATCCTGGGCTTCGGCCTGGAAGGTGGTGCAGAACCCAGTTCGCCCACGCAAGCCCGGAGAGCAGCTGGCAAGCCGCGTAAGGCTTGAGAAAGCCTGCAGCCCCGGGGTTCAGTCCGGAGGTCCCGGGCTTCGGCCTGGAAGGCGGGGCAGAAACCATGCCGCCCATGCGAGTACGAAGGCGATCCCAAAGACGGACCCGCTCAAGGCCTACTCTGACGCCGCGCGGTCCGGGATGTCCCAACCTTCGATTTGAGCAACGGAAGGGACCAGGCCTATGATCGTTTTGGCACTCCACACCAACATCTCAGAAAAAAAAAAAAAAAAAGGGGAGATGGGGGAGTGGAGAAGAAGATGAACTCGAGGCTTGGTCAAACAGTGTCTTCATTAATCTAAGCAACAGTACAAGCCGGGAATCCCGACAGGCCGGGACTCCCCAAAAGAAAAAGAAGAAAAAGGAAAAGAAATACAACTGCGACAACGAAGCAGGGAAAAAAGACGGTGGCTCAGTTTGGTGCAGGGTCGGAGCCCTCCGCCGGGGTCGCAAGCTCTACATCCTCGCCTTCTGCGGTGACCGGCTCTTGAGGTTGCTCCGGAGCCACGGCTTCGCTGGTCGACGGGGCCGCAGGAGTGGCATCAGCCGCACCGGAGGCTCTGCTCTCGGCTCCTTGCCTCCTACCTCCGAGCACCACCCCGCTGAGATCGAGCTCGGGGAAGAAGGCCCCTACTTTTTCCCGGCACATCCGGAACCCCTTCTGGAAGGAGTCCACGGTGGCCTCCCGGACCTCCGACATGTACTCGTCGGAATCCCGGAACTTTGGGATGGTCTCCTGCGCCTCCAGCTTTGCGGCCTCTAGGAGTCCGTTAATGTACGCACTCCGGTCCTTCGCCGCGCTCGCGTCTCGCCGAGCCTCCTCCAGCTGGCGCTCCAGCCACTGGGAGTGGGCCTGCAGGCGAGCCTTCTCCACCGCGTCCTCCTCCGTGCGACGCTGGTAGGAGAGCCGCTCCTCCGACAAGGAAGCCTCCAGCTCCTTGTTTCGCCCCTCGGAATGCGCCAGGTCGGTCTGGAGGGCTTGGTTGCTGGCTCGTAGCTCGACCCCCTTTTCCATGAGGTCTTTGACGTCGGCCGCGAGCTTGCCGAGTTTCCTCTCCTTCTCGGCGTCCCTCTTCGCGTTCCCTATGAGGAAGTTCCTCAGTAGGAGAACGTCATTTCCAATCTGCACCAACAGAGCAACCAGGTTAGGAGAAAAGGCCACTAAATCTTGAAAGAACAGAGAAGAAGGAGCTCGGGCTTACCGTAAAGAGCTGCGAGAGAATCCCGAGCAAGGCATCCGCATAGTCCCGGCCACCCCGAGCTCGGCGGTCCCGGGCTGTGGAGGCATACTCCATGACCTTCTCTGCGAGCCCCTTGTCGCGGATGACTGAACACCGGTGGGTGATCACCGGTGGCGGAGCTGTCAAGTCGGCTCCTGCGGTGGCTGTCCCTTCAGCTGGTGCCGCGATCGACGGGCCGGCAGAGGCCACGGGCTGCGCCGTCGGGGCAGCAGCAACGATGGGGCCGGTGCTGGACGGAGCCTCGGGCGATGGAGCCCCCTCAGCAGCAGCGCCACCAGGCCGGGCAGCCGGAGCATCAACAGCCCCGCCCTGAGGCAACCTGGGCGGGGGAGCGGTGGCCACTGGGCTGGGCGCGGTCGCCGGTGCGATCTCCCGGCTCGCCTTAGTACGGGCCCTCTTGGCCGCGGGCTCGTCCACCTCCGGGACGTCTCTCTGGGCCGTGCCCTCTAGAAGGCTCTCCAGTGAGAACTTCATTCCTGCAGTGCAAGAGAACAGAAGGTTAGCCAACTCGGTCATGAAGAAAAAGGGGGCAGAAATCATAGGAGGGCCGAATCTTACCCGTCTCACGGATGGGACTGATCCCGACCTCAAAAAGATTCTGCTCCGAAAGCAGAACCTCGAGCACCGGGACCACGTCACTCAGGAGCTGGGAGTAGGCCTCCTGGTCCGCCGACTCGACCTGAGAGTTTCGATTCGGGGACCGGTCCAGTTCACTCCAGGCCCAGTCGACATCTTCGATCGAGGCGAAGAAAAACTGGCTATTCCAGCCCTTGATCGAAGAAGGGAGGTCAAACCGGAGACACCTGGGCCGGGGTGAAATATACCACCAGCCATCATCGGTGGAACACTTCTTCAGGATAAACATGGCCCTGAAGAGGGAGAAACGGGCAACGAACCCGTGAAAGTGACAAAAGACTATAAAGGAGAAGATGACTCGGATGGCATTGGGAGCCAACTGGGCCGGAACAAGCCGGAAATGGCTGAGAAAAGAAAGGAAGAAGGGGTGCAGAGGAAATCGAAGACCCCCAAGGAGGAAGTCTTCGTAGAAGGCTATGCGGCCGGGGCCACTCATGGTGACGCGCTCCCCGGACCGCGGAACAGACAGACGAATTGACCCCGGGATACCATAGGCATCCCGGAGCAGAGAAAGATCGCCTTCGGTCATGGTGGAAGCATGACCGGAGGGATCGGCGGGAAGAAAAGGCAGAGCAGGAAGAGAACGAAGGGGCATGGTGGGAGCAACCGGGGGAGACCGGACCCCCCTGGGGATGCCAATGGTGACACCCCCGGGTTGCAGACGCCGGCGGATCTCCTCCGGAATCGTTTCCTCCTCTAAGGAGGAAGAAGATGGAGTCCTCGGTCGGGATGGACCGACCTCGTCCGGATTGGAGGAGACATAGCGACGACGCGCCATGGCAAGGAGAAGGACAAAGGTTCAGAGAAGAAAAGAGAGAGGGGAACTGGAGAAAGATGGAGGCACTCACCGAAAATACGCCAAGCGAGCGCGGGGCAACAGAAGTTAGCCTGTAGCAAACCGCCCATGGAGCAAGGGGAAAGGCCTCGTTCTGGAAAGTCCCCTCCCTTTCAAACTCAGTCGACAGCGGTCATACCCGTCATTCCGCCGCGAGCCGCTGAGCGATCGCCACGTGGGCGCACGCCCGACACCAATGCCTCGTTAGCAGAGTAACGGCCTCTGCCTCGAAGCGATGCACTCATTGCGGGCAAGTGGGCGACACATGGCAACTTCCCATAGGGCTTCAGGCGCATCAAGCCGCGGCGACGAGGATCGTGGCAATTATGATGCAAGATCTTCGCCTCCCCACGTCATATCTGCATTTAATCCCGATGTTCCGTTCTACAACGCCCCAACGGAACGGCGGGCTGGGGGGCAACTGTTATGGCCGTAACGATGACGTGGCCGGGCTCAGATACCGCCAAATATGAATGAGCCACATGGAAGTTTCTCCGGCCGAGTCAGCGCCACATTGCCAAGGCCGAGCTCGGCAAGGCTACTCCGCCAGATGACTTCCTAAGACAAACTGCTCTCGCCGAAGTCAAGCTCGGTACGGGGCTCCTCTACCACCTCGCCTGGCGCCCACCCAGGAGGGGTCCGCCTAGGCCGAGGTTGGCCGATCCTTCGCTCATTCGCCAAGTAGCACCCGAAGACGGGCCCACCTCAGCCGAAGCCAGGCGACCTCCTGCCACCTCGCCAGGTGTCCACCCAGGAGGGGTCCACCTAGGCCGAGGTCGGTCGGTCCTTCGCTCCTTCGCAGGTGGCCCCCGGAGACGGGCCCACCTCGACCGAAGCCAGGCGACCTCCTGCCACCTCGCCAGGTGTCCACCCAGGAGGGGTCCACCTAGGCCGAGGTCGGCCGGTCCTTCGCTCCTTCGCCAGGTCACCCCCGGAGACGGGCCCACCTCGGTCGAAGCCAGGCGACCTCCTGCCACCTCGCCAGGTGTCCACCCAGGAGGGGTCCATCTAGGCCGAGGTCGGCCGGTCCTTCGCTCCTTCGCCAGGTGGCCCCCGAAGACGGGCCCACCTCGGTCGAAGCCAGGCGACCTCCTGCCACCTCTCCAGGTGTCCACCCAGGAGGGGTCCACCTAGGCCGAGGTCGGTCGGTCCTTCGCTCCTTCGCCAGGTGGCCCCCGGAGACGGGCCCACCTCGGCCGAAGCCAGGCGACCTCCTGCCACCTCGCCAGGTGTCCACCCAGGAGGGGTCCACCTAGGCAGAGGTCGGCCGGTCCTTCGCTCCTTCGCCAGGTGGCCCCCGGAGATGGGCCCACCTCGGCCGAAGCCAGGCGACCTCCTGCCACCTCGCCAGGTGTCAACCCAGGAGGGGCCCACCTAGGCCGAGGTCGGCGGATCCTTCGCTTCTTCGCCAGGTGGCCCCCGAAGATGGGCCCACCTCGGCCGAAGCCAGGCCGCCCGTACGGGGAAGGTCCCAGGGAAGGAGGCGCAGGCCCCGAGGTCATCCCTCGGGCCGTACGCATCACAGACGGTGCCTCGTACGGATGGCGATGGCACACGGAACACCATTTGCATCGGCCCGACAGGTCCCGCAGTCGAGAGGTGCGATTCTGACAAAGCAGGCCCCATATATGGATGGCGCCCACACTCGGGAAAGAGAGCGCTCTCATTGGGCCCGAGGTCTGACCGGCCGCCTTACCAGCGCCGCCCCCCCTCCTTTCCTAACTTTGCCTTTTCCTTGCTGGGCTCGGCGGACGAGGTCGGAAAGCCGCCTGGCCCTCCTCACCGAAAAGGGGAAGGGGAAAGGGACGGGGGAGGGGAGCCTCCCAGGAGGAGAAGACAGGCGAGCGACGGGAGGAGATAAAAGGAAGGAATCTGGGGACGACAAGGTAAGCGAACAAGCCTGGGGACAAGGAGGAAAGCAGCGGCAAGAGGCCTCGCTCCGAGAGAGAGAGATCCAAGATCCCGAGAGGGGATAATTCGGCGTGAGCTTGGCGAGGAGGCCCGGCCGAATTTCCGGTCCCCAGAGTGCCTTTCTTACTAGTAAACTCGCCAAGTCTGGAACCCTTTCGGGGGGTCCGCCTTGGAGAGTCTATTCCTTCTCGTCGCCTACTGACTTGACCATCGGAGCTCCCTCGCCGGGATCCCCGGCCAGGGTCTTCTAACTCCTTCTTGCAGGTTCGCAGCAGCCGGGGAGGCTCCCTCGCCAGGCGGTCAGGAAGGATCCACGGACCGGAGCCATGGGCACGGCAGCGAGAGCGGCAACAAAAAGGTAATGACTTCCTTCCCTTATCTTTTGATATCGATGCCCTTAAGTGATTTATAAAAATGATGGCATACAAATGATCTAATGAGATGTATCTAAGTTATATTTTTGGATTTTTGATGTATGATAGTAGAAATAAGGTGCTGGAAATGACAAGAGATGAAGCTAAATGAAAAATTAAACTATTTGAGAAATGAAAACATGAAAAGATGCACTTGCTAAAAATCTCATAATAGATTCTGTTCTCAGGTAGTATTCCAGAGTGTAGAAGTTCTATAGGCTACAATAAAATCTAAGAAAACTACCAAAATTACTTTCAATTACGTGGAATCTAACAAAATAAAAATCAAAAAGTTTAGAAGTTCCTACAAATAGCAACACCTAAAACAACAGGCCATGCTCAAAAAGGAAAAAATGCAGAAATTTAAAGAAGATGAGATCTAATGATGCAAAAATTTTCTTTTGGTTTTTTCTTTTAAAACCTAACTCCTTGTGTTCCCTTTCAAAGGTCAATCACAGTGGCACCCCTACACGCCTTAGGAAATCCCCGTGGAATAGGAAGTGAGGGTCTTGCAGCCCTTCTTATTTCCTATGACAGGACGGCCTGGTGAAGCACCTAATCCAAGTACTTAAGAAGTTCTAAGTCCTAACCATGCTCTGATACCAAACATGATGCGGGACTAACTAGATGCAAGATGAGAGGAATGATGCAGGTGAATTTGTTCTTTGTGATTTTTAGTTTTTTTAGGATTTAGGATTCTCGAAGACGAACAAAATGTAGATCTAGGGTTCTACAATAATAAGAAATTCAAGCAAGCAAATAAGTCCCTAAATAGGATAGGAAGAGGACCCCGATATTGAGAAACCCCGTAGGACTTAGCTCTCAAATCGATATCAACTTAGGAGTTTTAGGATTGCAAACCTTAAAAACTCTGAAGCACCCGATGCTGAGTTCACTCGCTCTCGTGGATGCGGCCTGGATGATCGAGCCTTCAACCCCCGTGGATGCGCCGATTTTCTGTTCGAAGGTCTCGAAGGCAAGGGAGACCGACTCAATGTTCATGGTACCTAGAGGACCTGGGAGCAATCAAAGGGAAGGATTAAGAATCAACAAGTAGCAGGAAGAAATGAAGGATGAATGGTTGAAGATGATGTTGATTGGGGGTCTTCTTGCTGGGCGCCTAGATTGATCATCCAGTTGACCTCCGAACTCGAAGATGGAAGATGGATTGGCGGAAGAGAATGTAACTTGAGGCCTCACACCTCTCGATGCTCGAAGGTGCTCCCTCATGTAGATCGACATTCTTAAGGAACAAAGGCAACTAAAGAAGAGTAGTACTCAATGGTTTTCTTTTCATTCATTAACATTAAAACTTTGCAAGGGAGGGGTAAGGCCCTTTATATAGGCACCTTAAAACCCATTCAAATTTCAAGAAAAACAAAGCTTCATGAAGAGGGTGCCCAAATTCAAGTTTCTTCTTCCTTTGGCCGACCAAGGTCTTGTGGCTTGATTTGGGGCTTGAATGAAGGGAGTTGTCTCCTTGATTTAAGGGTCAATGCTTTTCTTCCATAGCCAACCAAGCACTTTGGAAAGATAGCTTGATATGGTGCTTGAAACAAGGGAGTTGTCTCCTTGATTTAAGGGTCAATGCTTTTTTTCCATAGCCGACCAAGCACTTTGGGAAGAAGTCTTAATATGGGGTTTGAAATAAGGACCATGCCTTCATTGCCCATTGACCTTCCTTGGCTGTCCATAGCTCCTTTGGAAAGAGGCTTGATAAGGGGAGGGAAGGGAGGAAAGAATCAAGGAATGGCACCCAAAAATTCTAGCATTCCCTTCTTGTCTTGGCCACCCACATGTCATGGTGATGTGGCACCACATGGGATGGATGAGTTGGCACCAAGTGGCATCTTTCATGGCTTGGGAGATGGCTTGATCCATTACAAATTGGACTAGACTCGAAGACCACTATGGCTTGGGCCCAATCTTCAAACAGACTTGGATTGGAATCATTACAGGACCCATAGATACAACTTGACCAAATTGGTCAAGATACAGGACTAAAACAAAAATACATTATTTAAATTGAAAATTGCTTAGGCTTGAAGCCTTATTACAGATCCAAAAAATTGGAACCCTAGTTAGAGATCCTCAAAGGGTTGAGGAGCCTCTATCAGATCCTGGTGCCGACACCATAGACTAATGAGGTTGACCTTACGGGTTTGTGGTATATCTATAGGGTCTGCCTTATAAAAGAATGGATCACTAATTTCAGGAAAAAAATCTTTAATTGGGACCAAAGGGGTGAATTCTTCCTAAGGTTGCTGGTTTGGAAAAATCAAGTCCTCACTGATTACTTCTGGACTAAGTTCTATGGCTTGACTCTCTTCTAGTATTTCCTCAGGTAGAGTTGTGGTTGCAGTATCATGGTTCTCTTCCACTAACTATTCTTCCACTATAGCTTCAGTCTGGGTATGGTCAGGGTTAACTAATTCTAGGTCAGCCATAGGTATCACTTCTTCTCCTTCATATTCTTCCACCAAGTTTTCCTTAGCTTCATAAACTTTTTCTTCAATATTATCCTTGTGAACCAATAAGGTGGTAGGAGTAGGTCGGCTCGAATTAGGGTTGAGTCGACTTGGGTTAGGGTTGAGCTAGCTCGGGTGAGAATTTGGTCGACTCAAGTGGACTTGGCTAGATCCTGATTTTTAATAAGGAGGACTAACCCTAATGGATTCTGGCTAACTAAAGGAAACCTGAGTAGAACTTGGTTGATACCTAGGGGTTATGGGTTCATTGGGCACATAGGACATGGGTTCAGATCTATGGGTTATGGATCTCTTGAGCTTATAGGATCTGGGTTCATAGGAGCTGGGTTCGTAGGATTTGGGTGCATAGAAACTAGGTTCATATGATCTGGGTAGGTACTTTTCTCTAAGTTTAAGTTTCACATCACTCCAGGTAGTTATAGGTATCTCTCTTCTTCGTTTGAACATTCTTTCAACATCATCCCGGTAAATTCTAGCCTAGCATACTAACTTAAGCTTAGCAAACTTAAATTTTCTTTTATCAGACACTAGTTCCCTCTCAAAATATAGATCCATATCTTTTTCCCAATCAATATAATCCTCAAGATCAAGATCACAACCAAATGTAGGTGCTTCTAGCCTATAATTCCTAGTGGCTCTCTCATCCTGGTCTATGGAATCATAATTGGGTCTCCTATGGTTAGATTTCTAGAGTGGGTCAAGGTGTGGGGCTCTCCTCAGGTTGGGAGGTGGAGGATATAGGGTCCTAGTGTTAGGCTCATTTCGGGTCTTACGGGTCCTTTTTAGGTTTTTGAGTCATTCATCTAGTCGGTGAAACTTATTATTCATTTGGGCACATTGTTTAGTCATGGTCCTAAGGAAGGTCTCAAGGCTAGGCTCCATGGTCACTCTAGGTTAGGGTGAGACTATTGGTATGGAGTTCCTAATCTAGTAGCCTTGCAATACAATCACACAAATAGAACTAGGGTTTCCTAGACCTAGAGCTCAAGTAGAATGGGTCAGCTCAACTTACAGGCAATTCAGCAATTATCCTATCCACTGGCCAGGTAAGAGGTGGGGTCGTAGAAGGATCCCCTTGCTCCCGTAGGGTCCTAATTAAAAATCATGAGTCCACTTAGGGCATTTGCCTTTGGACATCTAGCCTTAGACACCAGATTCAAGAGATAATCAAAGGATTGGGTGTACTAGTTTTCACACAATACTTGGAACCTAACCATTTTGGTGTCCCTAAGCTGCTTTAAATTTCTAGTTTATTTTAATTAGGCTTAGGTTCAATGCAAAGGTGGTTGTTTTGGGCCCAGGATAGGTGATAAAATCCTACCCTAATCTGAGGTAGTAGAAGTGTCCTTAAGATTAGGTTAACAATGTATGCACACAAGATGAAACCCTAATATGCGCGATGAAACTAAAATAGTAAATAATAAAAAAAAAAAAATTTTCAAGATTGAATTTCAGATCTAATCAATTTTTAGATCTCCAATATCAGGTTATCACATCCGGCCATAGCTTATTACTTCCATCGATCGTGATAGTATACTTTCATATACCCGCTCAGGAGGCATGATTTCCTTCCACCAGAAAATAATAAAATATTTTTTTCTAATTTTTTGAGATTAGATGGATGATTAGCATAGGATTAATAAAAAATTAATAAATATTTTTTTTGAATTTTTTTATGATAGTTTTATGCAATTTTAATTTCAGCCTAAAACTAAACGTGAAGAAATTCAGCAACTAGTAATTAAACCCTAGTCTAAACCTACTCTGATACCAAAGATGATGTAGGAAAAAATATGCAAAACTAATTTACTGATATTTAAACTAATTTTCAGAGATTAAATAGAAATTATATTTCTAGAATTATCAGATTAAAGACTAAAAGCATCCAATAAAGTTAGACTAGTCAACTAGTTATAAGCCCATAAAGTAGATTTAACAAATCTAATTAGGAAAAGACTTTGGTGATTAAGAAACCACCTTAAACTAGGGTTCCTACTTTCAAAGGATCAGAGATAAAAAGTTAGGAAAAGGTTTTTACTTTACCAACAAAGATCTAAATCACTCTTGTTGTGGAAGGCCAGTCAACTAATAGACCTCCACTATTCACAGGCACAAATAATGCATATTGGAAAGCACGAATAAAAATCTATATCCAAGCAGTTGATTTTCAGTTGTGGAAGGTCATTCTAAAGGGTCTTTATATCCCCATGACTAAAATTGATGGAGTGGACATTCCTAAACCTGAAGAGGATTGAGATGAACACGACATGAAGATGGGCGAATTAAATGCCAAAGCCATGAACTTATTGTATTGTGCTTTGGATAGTAATGAGTTTAATCAAATTTCTATTTGATCTTCTGTAAAAAAAATTTGGGATAAACTCGAAATGACCCATGAAAGAACTTCTCAAGTGAAGTCTTCTAAAATTAATCTTCTTGTGCACAGTTATGAACTATTTAAGATGGAACTGAATGAAACAATCTCTGCCATGTTTTCACATTTCACTGACATTATAAATGACTTAAAAAGTCTTGGCAGGGTATATACTAATATAGATCTAGTGCAGAAGATACTGAGATCTCTTCTGGACAAATGGGATCCGAAAGTGATTGCCATCCAGGAAGTAAAAGATTTGAATACCCTATTGCTAGATGAACTGCTAGGATCTCTCATCACACATGAATTGACCATGCAACACCGAACTGAAGATGATCAAAAGAAGAAGAAATCAATCACCTTCAAAGCTGCTATGGATTCTAGAAAGGATGAAGAATCGAAAGAAGAAAGCTCCTCCAATGAAAGCAACATGGAAAATAAAGATGTTGCCATGGTCGTCAGGAAATTTAGAAGGTTCTTGGGAAAAAGAAAAGGAAGACACCTCAAAAAATTCTACAAGAACAAAGATTTTAGTAAGGAGAAGGACAAAGAAAAAGAAAAAGAAAAGGAAGTACCCATGTGTTATGAATGCAAAAAGCCAGGGTACATCCGACTAGATTGTCCATTACTGAAAAAGGGCTTCAAGAAAAAGAAAAAGAAAGCTATGGTAGCGAAATGGAGCGATAGTGAAGTGTCCTCATCAATAAAAGAAGAAGAGACCATGAAAACTGGAAATCTATGTCTGATGGGTCTTGAAAATGAGGTATCATCCCCTGAGCTACAAACTGAATTTTCATATGATGAATTGAACTCTGCATTTCATGATTTACTTATCGAATTCAAGAAAGTCAGGGTTAAAATTAAATCCTTGAAGAAACAAAATGATGTTTTATCAAAAGACAGGGATGAAACTTTTGAAAAGAATAACATTTTGCAAAAAAAATTGAATAACTTTTCTGATAATGTTATTGCCTTGAAAAATGAGAAAAATATTTTAAATAAGACAAACAAAATTTTAGTTGCCAAAAATGTAGATTTAAAAAGGGAGATTGAAAAGCTTAAACCTTTAGTTGAAAAATATACTTTGAGTTCTAATAAGCTTGAGCTAATTTTGAAAGAACAAAAAGATTCTAAAAGTAAAGCTAGAATTGGATTTAATGCTTTAAATGATAAAAGAATTTCAGCAACAAGATTTATATCTTCAAATGCTTCAGCTTTAAATGTTAAATTTGAAAAAGCTTTTCCATCAAAATCTATTTCAAATGGCTTGAAATATGTTCTTAAGAATTCTATGCAAAAATATTTCAAACCAAACATTTCTGTTTTTGCATTTTTCACAGCTTCAAAGCATGCATCATTCAAAAATGATAAACTTATTTGTTATGCATGTCATAGATTTGGGCATAAATCTTATCAATGCAATTCATTGAAAAATTTCATAATTAGTGCATTGAAATATAAAACTATTTGGGTTCCAAAGGGAACCAATTTTGCTGATCCGAAAGGACCCAAGTTAGCTTAGGTACCTAAAATCACTCATTGACTGTTTTGCAGGATTGTCTTACAGCCCACAAATTAAAGAAAAGATGGTATCTTGACAGCAACTGTTCAAGACATATGACGGGTGACAAAGATCAGTTCATCACCCTACAAATGAAAGAAGGAGGATTGGTTACATTTGGAGATAATGGCAAGGGGAAAAAAATTGGAATTGGTAAGATCAAAATAACCCCTTGTACTTTCATTGAAGATGTGCTGCTAGTAGACAAATTGAAGCATAATTTATTGAGTATTAGTCAATTATATGATAAAGGCTTCAAAGTTATCTTTGAATCATCTATGTGTATAGTAACTAACTCTCTTGATTCTAGCAACAAATTCATTGGCCATAGACTTGGAAACATTTATGTGGTAGATCTAAATGATTTAGCCATGTCCAGTAGCTCCAGTCTAGTAGCAATGAATGATAAGACCAAGGAGTCATGTTTATTATGGCATAGACGATTAGGTCATGCTAGCATGCATACAATTGCCAAATTAATCTTAAAGAATCTAGTTAGAGGTTTGCCATATTTTAAAGTAGATCTTGATTATGTATATGAAGCTTGTCAACTAGGCAAACAAACTAGGAGAAGTTTTAAATCAAAAAATGTTATTTTAACTACCAGACCCCTTGAGCTACTTCACATGGACTTATTTGGACCAACTAGGACCACAAGCCTAGGAAGCATGAAATATGGCCTTGTGATTGTAGATGACTTTTCTAGATTCACATGGATATTATTTATTGCACATAAAGATGAAACTTTTGATGTATTTAGAAAATTTCATAAGAAAGTTTCAAATGAGAAAAATCTTTCCGTTATTTCAATAAGAAGTGATCATGGAACTGAATTTCAAAATTAATTTTTTGATGAGTATTACACTGAGCACGGCATTGATCACAACTTCTCCGCTCCTAGAACACTACAACAAAATGGTGTTGTAGAGAGGAAAAATAGGACTTTCGAAGAAATGGCCTGAACGATGTTATGTGAAGGTAATCTTCCAAGGTACTTTTGGGCAGAAGCGGTGAACACTGCCTGTTATATATTACATCGAGTTTTAATATAACTAATTTCAAAGAAAACCCCCTATAAGCTTTGGGATGGAAGAAAACCAAATATCAATTACTTTCATGTTTTTGGGTGTAAATGCTTTGTGTTAAATAATGGCAAAGATAACCTAGGAATGTTTGATGCAAAATCTGATGAATCTATATTCCTTGGTTATTCCTTATATAGCAAAGCATATAGAGTGTTTAACAAAAGGACTCTTACTGTAGAAGAGTCAATTCATGTTATCTATGATGAAGCTAACCCCTCACCATCTAGAAAAGACAAGTATGTAGATAATGATGCAAGTACTCTACAAAAGGAAATGGAAGATCTAAGTATACAAGACAAGCCAATGCAAGTTGGAAGTAAAATGGTAAGCAAGAATCATACTGATTTACCAAAAGAATGGAGGTATGTAACTTCACATCCCAAAGATTTAATTATTGGTGATCTTTCTCATGGTGTTAGAACTAGGTCAGCACATAGATTTGCACATGACTACCTAGCCTTTATATCTCAAATTGAACCACATAGTTTAGAAGAAGCTGAAACTGATCATAACTGGATGATGGCCATGCATGATGAATTAAATCAGTTTGAAAGAAATAAGATTTGGACACTAGTTGATAGACCTAAAGACCACCCAATTATAGGAACCAAATGGGTCTATAGGAACAAACTAGATGAGAATGGCAAGGTTATAAGGAATAAAGCAAGGTTGGTAGCAAAAGGATACAATCAAGAAGAGGGTATTAATTTTGATGAAACTTATGCTCCCGTAGCAAGACTAGAGGCCATTAGATTACTTCTTGCATTTGTTTGCTACATGAACTTTAAACTTTTTCAGATGGATGTCAAAAGTGCTTTTCTAAATGGACTTATTTCTGAACAAGTTTTTGTAGAACAGCCACCAAGTTTTGAAAATCATGCTTTTCCAAATCATGTATTTAAATTGAACAAAGCTTTGTATGGTTTGAAATAAGCATCTAGGGCCTGGTATGATAGATTGAGAAAATTCTTACTTGAAAATGATTTCAAAAGAGAAAATGTTGACAAAACCCTTTTTATTAAAAACAAAGGAAATGATATGTTAGTTGTACAAATTTACGTTGATGATATAATATTTGGTGCAACTAATAAAATCTCTATGGAGATTTTGCTGAGCTGATGCAGGATGAGTTTGAAATGAGCCTTTTGGGTGAGCTCAACTACTTCCTTGGATTACAAGTCAAACAAATGAAGAAAGGAATCTTTATAAATCAAGCCAAGTACATCAAAGAAATGATCAAGAAATTCGGCATGGGAACAAGCAAAGAGGCTAACACACCCATGAGCACTACCTACAGACTAGACAAAGATGAAGTAGATCTGATGTTGACCAAAAGCTTTATAGAGGTATGAGCGGATCCCTTTTATATTTAACAGCCAGTAGACCTGATATCTTGTACAGTGTATGTGTTTTGCTAGATTTCAATGCAATCCTAAAGAAACACATATGCTTGCTGTTAAAAGAATTCTTAAATACTTGAAAGGGACAAGTAATTTAGGTCTTTGGTATTCTAAAGAATCATCTTTGAACTTAATTGGTTTTTCTGATGCTGACTATGCTGGTTGCAAAATTGATAGAAAGAGCACTAGTGGTACATGCCAATTTCTAGGATTGAATTTAATTTAATGACACTGTAAGAAGCAAAACTCCGTAGCATTGTCCACTGCTGAGGCAGAGTACATTGCTGCTGGTAGTTGTTGTGCTCAAGTATTATGGATTAAAAAATAACTAGAAGACTTTGGTGTTACATAATGCAAAACTCCAATCAAATATAATAACATAAGTGCCATTAATTTGACAAAAAATCCTATTCAGCATTCACAAACAAAGCACATTGAGATTAGGCGCCATTTCATAAGAGAACATGTATTGAATAATGATATTTTCCTTGAATTCGTGCCAATTGAAAACCAACTTGCTGATATTTTTACCAAACCATTGAATTTTGATAGATTTACAATGATTAGAAGTGACCTAGGATTATGTGATCCTCTCTAGAAATACTCCCATAATCTTAAGGACAAATTATCTAGATAACTTCCTAATTCAAATTTTGTGATAAAATGAGGTTTGATTGAAATCCAAAATTATTATTTTTGTGCTCCCTCTGCTCGAGCCGACTCGAGCACATGAACTGTTGGTCGAGCCAGCTCGGATGTCGAGCCGTTTCTTTTTAGTTCAAGCCGTAGGGTTTAATTTTCTCATTTTTACTCCTAAACCCTATTCTATCTTCTCTAAAAACCTTCCAAATACTTCTAACTTCCAAGAACTGCTCTGCAATTTGATTTTCTTCACTCTATGGCACCAAAAAGAGCTGTAGGGAAGAAATCGAGAAGAGTTAGTGATGCGGCTCCACAAGAAAGAAGGACAAAATTCCAAGAAGACCATGCTTCCCGGAATCCACCTTAATCTGAAGAAGAGGCTAGTCCAACTTCTCCCAGTCACCAAATCTCTCTAGGTATGAGACCAATCACCAATGGGCAGATGGATTTTATTTGAATATCTGAAGGAAATAGGCTTTGTGATTGGTGATTTTATTGAAAATCAAGGATGGAAGAATTTGTGTTCTCTAGATGTTAAAATCTACCCAAACCTAGTTAGAATGTTCTATGAAAATTTAAGGTTTGGAGAGAACTTCATTGAATCTTTTGTTAAGGGAAGAAGGATAATTGTATCTGCTGAAATTCTGGGGAGTGTTTTGGAAACGCCTTTTGAAGGCATAGAATATTTAGTACTGAAAGATAGAACCAAGGCACTGCAAACAGTATTAGAAAGAACTGAGGTAAGTGAAATAGGAATTCTCAAAGAAAGCATGTTATCTATTGAGATGAGAATTCTACACAACTTTATTATCAGGATCTTTTTACCCAGAACTGGACATTTTGATTGGGTCAGTGAAAGAGATCTGTGCTTTATGGAACTTTTGATTAACGGTGATAAGATCAATTTGCCAGCTATTATGACTTGCCAAATGAAAGAGGTAGTAAGAAAAGATAAGGCCTGCCTACCCTATGGAATGGTTCTATCACTCTTCTTTCAAAATGCAAATGTAGATCTAACAGGAGAGGACAGCAGGACACTACTCCATACTGATACATACACTGCAAAAACTTTTCAAAGAATGGGATATCTATTGTCAGATGACACTTGGAAAAAGAAAACTGATGTCCTAGTAGCTGAAGAAACTGAGGAGATTCAAGAACAAACAGAATTAGAGGCTGGTGAAGACACTACAATGCATATTCTAGAACCACAGCCACAAATGGGATCTTCAGTACAAGTAGACTTCGACACCTTTTTTCCAGACATCTCAATACCAGATATGCATGATATACCATGTGGTACAGCTACTTTTACTCAGTCTACTGATGTTCCAATTCAAAGTCACACTACTACTACTCCTGCTGTAGATAATTCATTGTTACAAGACTTCATGGCACAACAAATAAATAGCATGACTGAAACTATCAAGTCATCTATGGTTACAATGTTTGGAGAACTTCAAAAGTCAGTTGATGATAGACTAACTCAATTTGGAGGGCAGATAGATGATCTGAAAAGAAGGATAGACTCACTTGAAACCTCCAAGACTGTAACCGGTGCAACCAAAACTAATCTGCAGCCAATCCTTCAATTGATTGCATCGAGTTCTAAATCTACTAAAAACTCAATCACTCAAAGTTTTTGAAGCATATAGAACTAAAATGGACAACTTGAGAATAAGAATGGGATCAGTTGAAGCAGGAAAAAGGATGGAAGATGATTATACCAAAGGTATTGGTATAATTAGAAGTGAGTTTGGCAGATTTAGAGGATCAGCAAAGGCATTTGCCAATGTTCAAGCTACAAAATTGTTTACATTGCAAAAAGAAGTGGCACAAATAAAGGAATCAATAGAAGATTTAATTGCTTCTAAAGAACAAAGAAAATGGAAGCATAACTCAAATCTCTGAACGGCCTCTTGTGAAAGATAATGACTAAGATTGAAGAAAATCAAGCTGCTCAGAGCACTCCTCCTTCTTCTTCTACACCTTTTCCTAGTCATTCTACTCATCCTAGACAGCCTACTCCACACCTTAGGCCTCAAGGAACCCATAATATACCACAATTTGTTGACCCAATTGCTTCTATACCACCTGGTATTCAGATTCTAGGTCAACATTCACATCCTAGGGTAAACATAGATAGTGATTAAATGTATTACTCATCACTTTGTACTTTGTACTGAACTTTTTTAATGAAATGAAAAGTACACATTTTGTTCTATCTCTCTATGAATGTTTATGTTCAAGTTGTTCTTACATTGACTAATTTTTAATTAGAACTTCAAGATGAATATGAGAAAGTGAAATTATCTCAAATAAATTTTAAATTCTTTCTCATTTTTTTATTCTAAGCTTAACTCCTACTCTACCTTTTTGATTGATCGACAAAAAGGGGGAGAATGGTATGCTGTGAAATATTTGCATGAAAAGAATGAAAAGGAGAAAATATTTTCATGATTATATATTTGCTCTAATACATAAAGCCTGAAAGCTAAACTCAAATTAAGCTCTGATACATCATGATACATATTTAAGAGGCTCTGATACATAATGATATATATTTGTGATACATAATGTTTTAAGTTTTGACTTTTAATAGCTCTGATGCTTAATGTTGAAACATTGTGAGCTCTGAAAATACACAGCAAGTGAGTCAAAACATGGAGTATCTAACTGAGGGGTAGATTACCTCTCTCTGCCCTAAGTCTCCTTTTATTATTTGGCACCAATTGAAGTCAATATGTTTTACTTGTTCATATATACTTGCAAATATGATCATACAAGTAATTGTAAAGTGTTACATTGATTTTTCATGCCCAGTGTTTTGTCATCATCAAAAAGGGGGAGATTGTTGACCCCATAGGTGATTTTGATGATAACCAAACATTGGAGCATGTATATTTATTTTTGACAACTCTTCAAGTATTTTATAAGTTTTTGTAGGATGGATTAAATGTTCAATCTTCAACTCCTACACCTCTATTTTCTTGTTTGAGTTGTGTTGTAATGTGTTTTTGTAAAGAAGAACCCAATGAAAAAGATAAGAAAAAAATCATATAAAGGGGGTTACTTCTGTATTTGTGTGCTTTGAAATTAGTTTTGAGTTGGTATGCTTGAAAATGTAAAGAGTTGGTAAGTATTTTTCTTTAAGTTCAAGTATAAAAATCCTGAAGAAGATACTCAAGCCGACCTAACTTGTTGAAGAGCCGACTTCGCTTACTGGCATGCATCAAGGATTCTGGAACACAGCAATCCGAGCCGACTCTAATGAATCCAAGTCGACTGAAATCAGTCCGAGCCAACTCTTCCAGAGTCCAATTTCTGAAGATTTCTGAGAACATCCAGGCAAGCTGACCTGAACTAAAAAGAGCCGACTCTACCAGACCTAATTCTGAAAGCCTGAGAAAGCGAGCTGACCCGAACTGCTTCAAGCTGACTCTTCTAGAGTGAGGATTTTCGAACCTGAGAAAAAGAGCCGACCCAAGCTGAAGAGAGCCGACTCCTTGAGTTCAATTTTTTCAAAGAAAGAAGTTCGAGCTGACCCAAGCTATCAAGAGTCGACTCGTCTAGAGTGATGTTTTGTGCCCTGAGACAAAGAGCCGACTACAATAAAGATTTGGTGACTCGACCTATCGACTCGAAGAATCCAAGCTGACTCGAGCGAATCCGAGTCGACTCGAACATCATTTTCAGATATCTAATGGCTAGTTCCATAATTTATTTTTGAATGCCAAAAAGTGCTCCAACGGTCACAAGTCACATCCCAACGGTCAAAAACATCTTTAACTGCCTTGGAGTGATGGAAAAATTTATATTTGAAGGATTTGAATTTCCTTATAGATAAGATAGAAGAGAGTTCTTAAAAAGAAGAGAGAGCTTCAATGAATATTCTACCAACCAATAGCAAAAGAGCATAAGAGCATTCAAGCTAGACTTTAAGACTTCACCAACTCTGATTTGAAGTTTGAAGCAACTTTTGGAAGAAGCCATTGAAACAATTTAAGCTTATTCGAGTTCATTCAAGTGGACTTCCATCAAGCTACACCGGCAAATATCCGACAAATTGAGTTTGTCATTTTTGTTGCATTTCTTTCAATTCATTTTTGAATTGTTGGGTTCTTGGTGATCCTGGTAAAACCAAGTTAGATTTCTTTGGTGAGCCTGTTAAAACCAAAGGGTGTTGGGTTTTCTTTGGTGATCCCATAAAATCAAAGTGTAGAGGTTTTGGATTATGATCCTGCAAAACAATCCTACTGTATTCGGGTGTGAATATAGTGGAAATCCTAAGTGGTATCTTGGGTAGTGGACGTAGGAGCTGGGTTGCTCCAAACGACTATAAACTTGGTGTGTTTGTGTTGTGATTCTTTACTTCTTTTTAGCTTCTGTAATTTATAACTCTATCACAACACCTAACACCTTCTACGGGATTTTAATTGTACATTACTTGCTTTAAATTTTTAAATTCCCAATTCACCCCCCTCTTGGATAGCCACCTGGGAAACAGAGGTTAAATGATGGAACCCTTTCATTAATCTTACTTACATAGCCAATTTGGTTGATTATATTTTCAATAAGTTTGCTTATTGATTTGAATTCATCCATGCCATCTTGATTAGTTAGACATGAGATGGGCGACTAATTAAGCTATGACTTGAACCAAGTCACTTAGGCATGAAATATGCAGATCTAAACCAGTCAGATATGAGATGTGCTGACCAAATTTAGGTGAGTTAAATATTAGATGTGCTGACCTAAATCAAGTTGGTTAGATATTAGATGTACTGACCTAAACTAGGTTAATCAGACATTAGTTATGCTGAACTAAATAAGGCTAATCAGACATGAGATGTGTTGACTTAAACTTTATTTCATATATGATATGACCCTTTAGCTTAGTACTTGGATTAAGTGCATCACCATGACCGTCTGGTCCTGAGAACGGGTAGGGTTTAAAGGCCTCTCTTCCTATTTAGTGGGGTTCCCTTATAACTATAGGGATGTCATTGTGATTTGACTCTTGAAGAAGAACTACGAAAGGATTTTTAATTTAAGCTAACCTAAAGTAGATAACTTAGTAGGTTAGTTAAACATGAGGTTGTGCTGACTAATAATATAGAGGCCTAAATCCAAACCTCCTTGTAAATATTATAAGTCATAGGTCTTCCACAATTGTAGAGCTACGGGCATCTCTCGGGTGTTGATTGTTCTTGATAATTACATTATATATTTACAAATATTACTTCAAGAATTAAGTTATTTTTATTTATTTGAAATTGATACTTCTATATACCTTTTGTAGGAAAAAGGATTTCCAGTACAAAGAGCATGACTAATGGATTCAAATAAAATAAATTTAAAGTAAATTAGACTTAAAATGAGCCCAAAATCGAAGTTTAAGAATTATTAAGGAAATTATATAAATTTTAAAGCAGCCAGCCCACCAAGCACCAGCCTCTTGGTCTACAAAACACATAAAGGTCCACAACAGCCATTATTATTGGTCTATGGCACAAAGTCATGGACCAAGGAGGGATTTCAACCATGTCCCACCACTATGCTGCCGCTCGAGTCATTGTCCACCTCGTCTCTGGCCAATTTGTGATAATTCAACCATCCCTCAACTCAATTTTCTTTGCCCAAGCCCTTTTTGGCCATCTTCCCCAGTTCCTATCTAGATCTACCATAGTCCAGCCACCATCTCCTCTCAGTCCGACCATGCATCCATCGATTGTTGCACCTTGATCCTCCCCAGCAACAAGCTCACCACGATCAACACCATCGGCCACCATCTCTGCATGATCTGCCACATCTACCATTGCTCCCTTTCTCTTAGCCCAAAGCCACCACCGGCCATCTTTTCATTAATCTTCTATAAACTTCTAGTTTGCCCATCAGAGCTGCCTCTTAGGGCTACCGTCACCGCTTGTCACCACCCGATGTTGCTACCACCTTCACCGCCTTTCCCTCACTATTCACTACTGATTAAAGGAAAAAGATAGGCACTACAATCCAGCAATCGGATCTCAATCCAATGATCAAAATCAAACCCAATTAGAGTTTGGCCTGATCATGAGTGATGTAGTGATTTTTGGACATTTGATCTAAATCCAATGGCTAAAAAGATCTTGACTAGTCAAATATTAGTTGGAATGAGAATTAGAGGCCTAATACTACTAGGATTGTGTATATTCACATCTAACCATTAAATCATGTAAATCAAAATCCCAGCCACTCTATGATCCTTATGTTTAGTCCCATGCCAAAAAATCATGAAGACCTTTCCCTTGTTAAAACCTATAAAAAGGTTCTTGTACCTCTACCTGGAGGCATCACTCCCTGGAATCCCTTTAGAGCCTTTGCATAGGGGGATAGGAAGGGATCTACTTAGGAGCAATTAAGTACAAAAGTTCAAGGGGGAAGAGGAGATCTTGTAACAAGGCAAAGCGTTGTTCTTTTGTTCTTCATTCTCTTATATTTCTTCGGTATGCAATAAAAGATTATGCTTTTAATTATAAGTTCTTTATTTGCCCTCTTTTATTTGCTATTTATTATGCTTTAACATTAAATTAAGTTTAAGGATAACTCTTGCTTTCTGGAGATGTGCCATTATCTATTACAGGTATGGGGCATACTGAGAAAAGAAAAGTTGAATACCTAGTACCTCCCAGAGATGCACCATGATCTACGGATATGAAGCATGTCAAAAGAAGATAAGTAATTTTCTAAAATTAATTTCATTTCAATTATAAAAGAAAAATAGTTTAATTAGTGCACGATCAACCTATAACATCCAAAATAATCTCTTTTACTTGCTTCGATCTTAAGAGTAGTTTACTTCTTGTTTATTTTTATCTTATGCAACAATAATTACTCTCTTTTCTTTTAAAAATCATAACTTAGCCCTATAGTCTATGAGGATACGATCCCTACTCACTCTAGCTATAGAGTTTGAGTTGGTAAATTATTTTTGACCATCCACGATAATGATCAAATTTTGGCACCATTATCGGGACCCGAGGCATGGTATGGTTTTTTTAAAAAATATTTTAAAATATATTAAAAAATAAATAATTTTTTTCTACCTTTTAATTTAGTTTATAATTTATTTCTAGCATTTTACTACTTTTACTACATAAATTACTGCTTCCTAGTTATTTTATTTCTAGTAAACTATTTAACTACATTATAACCCTAATTCAATTCAGCTTTTTCTCACACTTAATTAAGTAAATTAAAATTTTATCTAAAAACTACCTAACATAAAAAGGAAACAAGAATACCTCATAAATCTTAATTAATATAGAGAAACTAATTAATCCTTAAAAATATATCACTTGTGTTGGACATCTTTCTGCATTGCATATCTCATAAAACATCTTAAGGGTGCTAAATCCTAAACAACATAAGGTATGGATTTTATCATTCTTCCTTGGCCCACAAACCACAACCCTGCATAATGCACTGACCTAAGCTTTTAATCTAAAATCAATTAGACATTAGCCCTTAAGGATTTTCGAGCTCACTAGGACAAGGAACCCTAAGAGTTGGACCAGAATAATGTTAGTCAGTTACCTTGTGTTTAAGGAAAGTAATTTAGGGATAAGATCTCGAAGGAAAGTGGTTACTTAATTGGTTCCATTATCTAACCTAGCCAATTTATTTAGTGTTTAAGGAAAGTAACTAGGGACTCCTACCAACCTTACACTTACCTAGCCAGTTGGCTAGTTAGTCCCTAACTTGGAGGACTTGAAGGCAACCTTGAAATAATTAGGAGCTGTCTAGAAGTAAGGAACCCTAAGATAGAGAGTCTATTGTATGCTGACTTGATTGCAATTGACATAGAACTTTAACTAATAATTCTTCTCTATCTTTCTTAGCTCCAGGATTCCTTAGGCCCATTTCTTTAGAATTCTTCTTTATCTTTCTTCTTTCTTCTTCTCCCTTCTCTTCTCTAATAATTTTTTTTAAAAAAACTTAATAGCCTAGGATTGCCTTACCTAGGCCTTTTAGTTGCATGCTAGGTCGACGATCACTACAACCTGACTGTAACCACTAGACAAAGAGCTAGAAAAGACCCTCAGGACAATCCAAGCTACAAACATGGCTAAACCTGGTGACACTAACCCTCCACACCTATTAAGGAAATATTTTCCCCCATCCTCATATTCATACTCACAATGCATTCAAGCACCTCCTGTAGAGGCTACCAAATATGAGATCAAGTCCAGCATTATTTTGTGCTACCATCTTGGTGGTGGCACCAGGATTAGACATAGATTACTGGGCCCTATTTGGTTTACTTAGTTATGTATCAAAGTTTTGTAATCAACTAGGATTGAGTCCTGTAATAAGTTGAGGTTAGTTAATTTATCTCAACCCTCAACTTAGTTCAGTACATTGAGTCATGTACATCAGTATGAGTCCATTTCTTATACAAGAGAGGAGGCTACGCTATTTTGGAGTTCCACCGGATCTCATTCAGAAGACAAAGGCAGTTACATCAGCTTAGGAGAGCTCAATTGACACCCAGGTGCCCTGATTCCCTCTAAATGCCATTTCAGATGCCAGATTCCTTCCAAATGCTTCCACAATATTTCATATGTCAAGAGCCCATGTTTTCCAGGTTATCCCAACACTCCAAGCCTTCAAATTCAAGACCAGGAAGCAAGCCCAAGAAAGAAGAACCAAGATTTTCTTTTAATACTAGAAATATGCTAGCCCAGGGAACCAGGCGCCCCAGCTTCCATGAGGCCCAAGCCCTTGCATCCTTGGCCCATGGCTGACTTCCCCTTGCTACCCCAAATCCCACACACCCAAAGGAGTAGGCGTCCAAAGGTGTTTGACCAAGTCCAAGTTGAAGTGAAGAAGGAGAAGACCAATTCTATCCTAACCTAGTTAGGATTTCTAATCCTTTTAAGCCTTGTGATTCTAACCTAGCTAGGAAAGGACTTGCAGTCTAAATAGAAAGAGGACTTGTAACCCAAGTGTAACCATGGTTAGAGAGGGCATGAGAACTCTATAAATACCCCACCCCTCCCCCTCTTGTAATCATCTCTTTCTTATGAATACAACTTACTGAAATTTTGAGTCATTGCCTTGTATTGGTGTTTTTGTTTTGGTTCTTTACTTTGAGTGCTCTCCTTGTGTGCCCTAGCTGAATCCCTGCTGCCCTAACATCCTTTTGCATCCTTGGAGACCAGCCACACCCAAGGAAAGGAAGCCCTAGCTGCCATCCAAGACAAGGAGATTCTTCCTCCCTGGCTGCCATCTCCTAACCCTAACCCGATTCATTCAAAACCCTAGTTCCTTTTCCCTTTTTTTATTTGCTATTTTGATTGACCTTGACGCTTGCAGGATCCCTGAGATGCTTCACCTTCCCTAAGGAGGCCTTCTTTGCTTCCAGGACCACCCAGATTAGCCATCAGATTCAAGAAAACTAAGGCTTCTTCTTCCAGGCTCCGATCAGAGTGTGAGTGAACCCTATGGTTATTGAATTTATAATCTCTGACTGGTAAGAAATCTTTTCTTCTCTTAATTTCTAATTTATTGAAGATTAACTATCCTAAGCCAGGAATTTCTCAATTTTTGGGTCTTGTCTTTTATTTATCTTGCATGATTCAGCTTACAATATGATGATTCTTAGAATTACTGATTACCTGCTAGTCTTTACTTTACTTTTGAGAAATTAGCCTACAAACCTAATTCTAAAAATCACAAAAAAAATTAGTTTAACATTTTTCCTACATATTTGGCATTCTTAGAGTCATCCCACATCACATCTTTTCATGTACTTAGTAACGAGGACCCCTATAGGCTCCTAGATGAATTTCTTGAGATTTGCTTTACGGTTAAAATTCAGAATTTCATTGATGATGTCCTTAGGTTGAAGCCTTTTCCATTTTCACTTAAGGATAAAGCCAAATATTGGTGGAGCTTCGTAGATTCAATAACTATATCAACCTGGGACCAACTTCAAAGAAATTTTTTCAAGAAGTACTTCTCTATAAGAAAAACCAACCAGATTAAAAAAGTCATAACCAGTTTTTCTCAAATAGATAGAGAAATGTTCCAAGAAACATGGGAGACGTTAAAGGGCCTAATCCAAAAGTGTCCACATCTCACAATTCCAAAGTGGTAACTAGTCCAGTCTTTCTATGATGATCTATCAAAGAAACATAGGTAAATGGTCGATGCCTCATATGGAGGAACTTTTATACTGAAAAGTAAGGACAAGGCATAGCAATTATTTGAGATACTAAATAAAAATTCTTTACACCATATATCTGCCTGTGTAATGACAGACTCATTGCTCCTCAAAAAAGGGATAGAATCTATGAAGTTGGTTGCTACATAGATATCCATAGTAAAATGGATGAGATGTCATAGAAGATGGATCGTAGAGTAAATGAGTTGTTCTGAAGGATAGATCGTACGCTTACAATGGGACACTCTCCTACTCCATCCATTCCTAGTGCATAACAAAAAGTCTACGCAATTTGTTCTAGCCCCACCCACTACATAACTAACTATCCAGCCATAATCGAGTTTCCTAAATTTGTCCACGAACAGGTCCAGCAAGCTCGTAGACCATGAAATGACCCATATTTAAATACCTACAACCTAGGTTGGCAAAATCATCCTAATTTTCCATGGTAACCATAGCCACCTATTGCCCCAATTCCATTAAGAATGAATTATCAAGAAACCAACTACAGGAACATACCTCACTTGCAATACCAAAACCCTCCTCACCTATCCTCCACTAGCTAAACTCAACCTTTGAGGAGAAAGTTTTGAAGGCTTTAAACCAGATAGAAGTCAACACTTAGACCCTCAACTCCTACTCACAATCTATCAATTCTCATACACAATCTATTGATAGGTTAGAAACCCAAATTAGGTAATTAGCGACAAATCTGGGTAGACAGAAAGGAAGTAAATTACCATCTCAACCTAAGAGCAATCCGAGAGGGCAATTCATGGCTAAAAGCACCAATGTCCTAGAAATCTTTTTGAACATGCCACATAAGTCAGGACTCTCAGGAATGGAAAGGTCATCAAATAAACTAGCAAAACTAATGAGACCAATCCTAAACCTTTGACCCAATCTGAACTCGAATCACTTAAGGACAAGGACCCAAAAAAAAGATGAAATGATTGCACTAGAACCACCTTACTTGCCCAAAGTTCCATTTCTAGATGCCCTACAAGCCCCTATTCCTGCTAAGTAGGAGGAGGACTTGATGAGATGCTAGAATTGTTTAAGCAAGTCCAAATTAATCTCCCCATCCTAGATGCAATCAAATAGGTCCCTACATATGTAACATTTTTGAAAGATTTGTGCACCTAAAAATTTAAATCTAGATCACAAATCCCAAAAAAAGTATGCCTCACTAAGCATGCTAGTTCTGCCCTCCAGCATACTGCCCCTCTAAAACTTAAGGATCCAGGAGCTCCCATCATTTCCTGTATTATAGGAAACATTCATGTTGAAAAAGCTCTCCTGGACTTAGGGACAAGTATGAACCTTTTACCTAGTTTAGTGTATGAACTCTTTGGACTTAGAGAATTGAAACCTATGTCAATCACCTTGCAGTTAACCGACATATCAATTAAGGTACCATGTGGGATGATCAAGGATGTCTTGGTTAAGGTAGATGGGTTTTATTTTTTAGTTGACTTCATAGTCCTTGACATGGAATTAAATAGCAACCCAAGATAAATTTTTATTATCCTAGGCTAACCCTTCCAAGCTATAGCAAATGCATCAACTATAGAATAGGAGTAATAGATATATAATTTGGAAATAAGAAACTGATATTGAATGTGTTTGGTGCTACTCAAGGACCATCAATGGATAGTTTCTTTGAAATCGATACACTATAAGACATTATTGTTGCCTAGATGGCTTATCCAAGAGGGGGAGGTGAATTGGATAATTAAAATTTTTGCAAGTATGTGCTCTTTTTCAAAGTTCTTAGTATGGAATGTGCTGTGAGTTAAATAACTAATGCAAAAGTAAATAAGAACACGAGAAACACAATCACAAACATAGCAGATTTTATAGTGGTTCGGAGCAACCTAGCTCCTACGTCCATTATCCAAGATACCACTTAGGATTTCCACTATATTCACCCTCGGAATAAACCAGATTGTTTTCACCGGCTCACAATCCCAAACCCAAACTTGGTTTTATCCCGGGCTCACCAAAAATCCTATACAATGTTAGTTTTATCCGGGCTCACTAACAACCCACTCTTGGTTTTCAATGGCTCACCAAGAACCTTTACAAACCCAAGTCACAACTCCTGCTATACTTGGAACAAATTAAACAAAGAGTAGAAATCACAAAGCAACTCTATGACAAACCAAAATTGCTAGATGGTTGTAGTTGTAGCACTTGAGAAGCCCTCTTGATTGTTCTTTGAATGCACTTCAAGGCTTCGAGCTTCTTCAATAAATGCCCCAAGAATTCATATGAAAGTTAGGTGTGCTCTTGAATGCTCTCTTGAGTGTTCTTTCAAAAGCTCTTTAATTTCTCATGTATCTCTCATGTATGTCTTCAAAAGTGATTCAAATCCCTTAAATATATTTCCCTCAACTGATTTCAGAAGGTTATAGCTATTGTAGACTGTTGGAATTCGAAATATGACTGTTGGAGACCATTTTGGACTCAAAAAGGAAGTTCTGAAACTAGCTGTTACTCACTTAGAACTATCACTCGAGTTGGCTCGGATGGGTAGAGTCGGTTCGGTTCCTCGAGTAGGTCAAAACTTCACTCTAGTCAAGTCAGCTCTTCTACTTCAAGTCGGCTTGCTTGGTTGGTTCTTCAGAACTGAGATTTTTTGAACTTTGAAAGAGTCGGCTCTTTAGATTTGAATCGACTCTCTAATCTGTCTGAGAAACTTTCACTCTGGTCGAGTTGGCTCTTCGGACTCGAGTCGGCTCGAATCCTCAGAACTTTAGAAATCATACCCTGCCAGAGTCAGCTCTTCTGACTCGAGTCGGCTTGATGGTCTGCATGCCAGAATACTGCTTGCCATACCAAACCTCGAGTCAACTCCTCTATAATGAGTTGACTCTAGTGACTTGTCTCCAAAAAATTTCCAAACTTCTCAAAATTCTTCCAAAGGCATTCAATCAAGTCTAGAAGCTCTCCAATCCCATCAAACTTAATTCTAAGAGATTTACACTTATAAAATACATGGAAATAGCCCATTTTCATAAATATAGTTGATTATTTTTGGGCTATACATTACAAAATACAGTTCTACAAAATAAACTTGTCATAGACCAAGGTTGTAGGAATAGTGGTATTTCATTTAAAACATCCTACAAAAACTTAGAAAACACTTGGAAAGAGTTAGTAATTAAATGCATGCTCCAATATTTGGTTATCATCAAAATCATTTCAAGGGTCAACAATCTCCTCTTTTTTGATGATGACAAAACATTGGGCATTGAAAAACTTTATAGTTATGAGTATATAAACACTTAAACATGTCAAAGAAACTTGTGTATGACTTTAAATAGATATATATTAGTATATATCGAAGAGTATCAGAGCTTATCAACAAAGTATCAAAGCTTTTGCATTGGAACTAATGTGTATCAAAGTTAATATATATCAAAAGCTATTTTTGCCTATTATGAAATGAAGTCAATAACGTATCAAGGCAAGTTGAATATCAAAATGTATCAAAGTTTGCAATTGTATCAGAGTTTAAAGTAGCAAAAGGTATTAAATTTAGCAAGAATATATCAAAGCTACTATCAGAGCTATTAGAGGTAGCAAAAATCTATCAGAGCTCAAATGTAAGTATCAGAGCTCAGAGATAGCAGGAATGCATCAGAGCAAGTTATGATCAGATCTAATGTATGTTTATGTGTATGGTTATCCCTGTTACTCAAAATTTACTTAATTTTGCTCTGATCATAACTTGCTCTGATTTATCTCTAGCTTCTAATCTTACTATGGGTGCATAGGTTTCATCAAAATCTATTCCTTCTTCTTGATTATAACCTTTAGCCACTAATCTTGCTTTATTTCTAATTTCTTTTCCTTGTCATCTAACTTATTCCTATAAACCCATTTAGTTCCTATTACAAGATGGTCTAAGGGTCTGTTTACTAAGGTCCATATATTATTTCTTTCAAATCGGTTAAGTTCTTCATGCATGGCCATCATCCAAATAAGGTCATTTTCAGCTTCTTTTATGATATGAGGCTCTACTTATGAAACAAATGCTAGATAATCATGTGCTTCTCTATGTGATGACCTAGTCCTAACACCTTATGAGGGACACCTATAATTAAATCTCTAGGGTGTGAAGTTACATACCTCCATTTTCTTGGTAGATCACCATGATCTTTACTTACCATTTATTCTCCTTCTTGAGTTGGTTTGTCCTTCAAGCTCATATCTTCCATTGCTTGATCAAGCGTACTTGTATCATTGTCAATAAACCCTTCTTTTCTAGAAGGTGAGGGGTTAGATTCATCAAAAATAACATGAACAGATTCTTCTACTGTTAAAGTTCTTTTATTAAATACTCTATAAGCTTTGCTATTGATTGAATAACCCAGAAATATGGCTTCATTAGATTTAGCATCAAACTTTCCTAGGTTATCCTTTCAATTATTTAACACAAAGCATTTACATCCAAATACATAAAAATAATGAATGCTTAGTTTTCTATCATTCCAAAGTTCATAGAGGGTTTTCTTTAAAATCGGTCTTATCAAAATATGATTCAAAATGTAACAGGTAGTGTTCACCGCTTCTGTCCAAAAGTACCTTGGAAGATTACCTTCACATAACATTGTTCGAGCTATCTCTTTTAAAGTCCTATTCTTCCTCTCTATAACACCATTTTGCTGTGGTGTTCTAGGAGCAGAGAAGTTGTGATAAATGCCATGCTCAGTGCAATAATCATCAAAATATTGATTTTCAAATTTTATGCCGTGATCACTCCTAATTGAAATAATTGAAATATTTTTCTGGTTTGAAACTTTCTTGTAAGATTTTTGAAAAACTTTAAAAGCTTCATCCTTATATGCAATGAATAAAATCCAAATAATTCTCAAAAAATCTACTATCACAAGTCTGTATTTCATACCACCTAGGCTTGTAGTCCTAGTTGGTCCAAATAGATCCATGTGCAGTAACTCATGTGGTCTAGAAGTGGAAACCATATTTTTCAATTTAAAACTTCCCCTAGTTTGTTTATCTAATTGACATGCATCACAAACATGTTCAAAATCAACTTTGAATTTTGGTAAACCTCTAACTAGATCTTTAGAAATCAATTTAGCAATTGTATACATGCTAGCATGACCTAATCTCCTATGCCAAAGTAAGCTATACTACTTGGTTTTAGTATTCATTGCTATAAGACTTGTACTACTTGACATGGCTAGATCATTCAAATCTACTACATATATATTTCCAAGTCTATGTCCAATAAGCTTAGTGCTAGAATCAAGTGAGTTAGTTACAATGCACATTGAAGATTCAAAGACAACTTTGAAACCTCTATCACATAATTGACTAATACTTAATAAATTGTTCTTCAATTTGTCAACTAGCAATACATTTTCAATGAATGTAGAAGGGGTTATTCTGATCTTACCGATGCCAATTATCTTTCCCTTACCATTATCACCAAAAGTGACCATTCCTCCATCCTTCATCTCTAGGGTGATGAATTGTTCCTAGTCACCCGTGTATGTCTTGAACAGCCGATGTCCAGATACCATCTTTTCTTTGTGTTCTGGGCTACAAGATATTCATACAAAATAATCATGAAGTTCTTTTAGGTACCAAAGCTTTCCTGGGTCCTTGCAGGTCAGTAGGATTGGTTCCTTTAGAAACCCAAATCTTTCTAATCTTACTCTTATTCTGCTTATTCATATTACATTTAAATGACTTATGACCAACTCCATTGTAAGATTAATAAATAATTCTAGATTTTTGAAAAGGCACAAATATGGAAGTTCTATATGCAGAAGTATAAATATTTGATGCAAAAGACTTTTGATTTGAAAACTTAGGTGCATAAGTTTTTGAAAGTATAAATCTAGTAACTAAAATTCCATTTGTTTGCAAAGGATTATAACCAATTCCAACTTTGCTACTTAAATCTCTTTGATCTTTTAAAATCAATTCTAGTTTATTTGAACTCAATGTTAGCTTTTCAACCAATGGTTTAAGTTTTTCAACTTATTTTTGCAAGCCAATATTTTCTTCATATAAAGATTTATTTTTCTCAAGAAAATTATTCTTTTTAATTTCCAAAGTAGTATATTTTTCAGAAAAGCCACTCAATTCTTTTTGCAAAATTTTATTCTTTTATGAAACCTCTTCTTTTTATTTCATCAAAATATCATTGCTATTTTTCAAAGACTTTATTTTCAAGCTGGCTTTTTGCACTCATTTAATAATTCATGGAATACAGTATTTAATTCTTCGAATGTAAATTTATCATGAGGTTCAGGTGACATTACCTCATCTTCAAGACCCATTAGACATATGTTCATTGTTTTTGTGGTCTCTTCTTCTTCATTTGAAGTCGACTCCTTGGTGTCGCTCCAAGTTGCAACCATTGCTTTCTTCTTCTTCTTCTTCTTATAAGTTTTCTTCAAGTTTAGACAGTCTGATCTGAAGTGCCCTGGTTTTTTGCATTCATAGCAAATGGGCTGTTGCTCTTTATCTTTATCTTTTTCCTTTTCCTTGTCCTTGCTATATTCACCTTTCCTATGGAACTTTCTCCAATGTCTTCCCTTTTTCTTGCCCATAAATTTCGTGAATCTCCTCACTACAAGTGCAATATCATCATCTTCGGAGGAGGGGCTTTCTTCATCAATTTTCTCTTCTTGTTTCTTCAACTCTATAGCATCTTTGAAGGCAGTTGACTTCTATTTCTTAATGTCATCTTCATTCCTATGCTGCATAGTGAGCTCATGTGTGATCAGGGATCCCAATAGTTCATTCCGTGGTAATGTGTTGAGGTCCTTGGCCTCTTGAATTGCAGTCACTTTCAGGTCCCATTTGTCTGGAAGTGATCTTAAAATCTTTTGAACAAGATCTGCATTAGAATAAGTCCTGCCAAGACTCTTTAAACCGTTAATAATATCTGTAAAATATGAGAACATGGTAGATGTAGTCTCATTCGGTTCCATCTTAAACGGTTCATAGTTATGTACAAGAAGATTAATTTAGATGTTTCACTTGGGAAGTTCCTTCATGGATTACCTCAAGTTTATCCCAAATTTCTTTTGCTGATGTGCAAGTAAAAATTTGATTAAACTCATTTGCATCCAAAGCACAATATAACAAGTTCATGGCTTTGGTGTTCAGCTCACCCACTTTCATGTCGTATTCATCCCATTCCTCTTCAGGTTTTGGGATATCCACACCATCAATTTTTTTCATGAGTGTGTGAGGTCCCTTAAGAATGACCTTCCATAATTAAAAGTTTATAACTCATATATATATTTTCATTCGGGCCTTCCAGTAGTTATAGTTAGTTCCTATGAATAGTGGAGGTCAATTTATGGATTGGCCTTCGGTCAAAGAAATACTCATAGGGTTTGCCATATGATCTTTACTCTAAGTAAATTCAGAGACACTGGTTTGATACCAATTGTTGCCCAGGTGGCTTACCCAATGGGGGGTGAATTGGGTAATTAAAATTTTTGCAAGTATGTGCTCCTTTTCAAAGTTCTTAGTGTGAAATGTGCTATGAGTTAAATAACTAATGCGAAAGCAAATAAGAACACAAGAAACACAAGCACAAAAATAGTAGATTTTATAGTGGTTTTGAGTAACCTAGCTCCTACGTTTACTATCCAAGATACCACATGGGATTTTTGCTATATTCACCCTTGGAATACAATCGAATTGTTTTCACTAGCTCACAATCCAAAACCCAAACTTGGTTTTATTCCAGGCTCACCAAAAATCTAATACAATGTTAGTTTTATCCGGGCTCACTAACAACCCACTCTTGGTTTTCAATGGATCACCAAGAACCTTTCCAAACCTAAGTCACAACTCCTGCTGTACTTGGAACAAATTAAATAAAGAGTAGAAATCACAAAGCAACTCTATGACAAACTGAAGTTGTCGGATGGTTGCAGTTGTAGCACTTGAGAAGCCCTCTTGATTTCTCTTTGAATGCACTTCAAGGCTTCAAGCTTCTTCAATAAATGCCTCAAGAATTCAGATGGAAGTTAGGTGTGCTCTTGAATGCTCTCTTGAGTGTTCTTTCAAAAGCTCTTTAATTTCTCATGTATCTCTTATGTATGTCTTCAAAAGTGATTCAAATCCCTTAAATATATTCTCCACAATTGATTTCAGGAGGTTATAGCCATTGTAGACCGTTGCGATTCGAAATATGACCATTGGAAACCATTTTGGATTCAAAAAAAAAGTTCTGGAACTAGCCATTACTCACTTGGAATTATCACTTGAGTCAGCTCAGATGGGTCGAGTTAGCTTGGTTCCTCAGGTAGGTCAAAACTTCACCCTGGTCGAGTCAGCTCACATGGCTGGTTCTTCAGAAATGAGATTTTCTAAACTCTGGAAGAGTCGGCTCTTCAAACACGAGTCAGCTCTCCTGTCTGTTTGAGAAACTATCACTCTGGTCGAGTCGACTCTTTTGACTTGAGTCAGCTCAAGTTCTCAGAACTTCAGAAATCACACTCTGCCAGAGTCGGCTCTTCAGTTTTGAGTCGGCTCGAAGGTTTGCATGCCAGATACTGCTTACCATGCCAAACCTCGAGTTGGCTCCTCTGTAATGAGTAGGCTCTAGTGACTTGTCTCCAAAACTTTCTAAACTTATTAGAATTCTTTTAAAGGCATTCAATCAAGTCCAGAAGCTCTCCAATTCCATCAAACTTAATTTTAAGAGATTTACACTTGTAAAATACATGGAAATAGCCCATTTTCATAAATATAGTTGATTTTTCTTTGGGCTATACATTACAAAATATAGTTCTACAAAATAAACTTGTCATACACCAAGGTTGTAGGAATAGTGGTCTTTCATTTAAAACATCCTACAAAAACTTAGAAAATACTTGGAAAGAGTTAGTAATTAAATGCATGCTCCAATGTTTGGTTATCATCAAAATCATTCCAGGGGTCAACAATTATAAAGGAAGCAACACCTATGATTCTTGTACAAGATTCCCTAAATACCTGCTTGGCTATTGTTGGAGGGATGATTTGATATAGAGGGACATATTCATGAAGTTAACGCCCTATTAGATAAACCCCATACCAAAACTATGCCTCCATGGATGATCAAGTATGAGCCATTGCCCCCATTAGCTAGTACACCTATAGCCCCATCTTTAGAATCACCACCTGTATTGGAACTAAAGCCAATTCCTACCATGCTTACATATTTCTCAGACCCAATGACACCCTCCTAGTGATCGTATTATTAGACTTGACCCCTGACCAGCAAGGACAATTGGTTGGTGTTCTAAAGAAATATAAAGAGGCTATCAACTGGTCTATTACTAATTTAAAAGGAATTGACCCCTCCATCTTATGAACTACATTCATTGTGAGGCAGATGCCAAACCACATAGGAACATGCAAAGGAGACTATACCCTAATATGCAAAAAGTAGTCAAGAAGGAAGTTGTTAAGTGGCTAGATGCAAGAATCATCTACCCCATATTGGATAATAAATGGGTCAACCCCATGCAAGTAATACCTAAGAAATCAAGTATTACTGCGATAGAAACAAAGAAGGTGAACTGCTCGCTACTCGTACAGCATCTAACTAGTAGGTTTATATAGATTACCATAAATTAAACTCTATCACTAGGAAAGATCACTTTTCCTTATCGTTTATTAAACAAATCCTAGAATGGCTTCCAAGGCAAAGCTTCTTTTGCTTTCTAGATGGCTACTCATGATACTATCAAATACTTGTCTTTCCTGATGACCAAGAAAAAATCACCTTCACTTGTCTCTTTCCCATGTTCACTTATCGATGCATACCCTTTGGCCTCTACAATGCACCCGCTACATTTCAGTAATGTGTATTAGCCATATTCTCCGATATGGTGGATAAGTTTCTAGAAGTATTTTATTGATGATTTTCTATATTTAGTACTATATTTGAGGATTGTCTTCAGAACTTATCTAAGATATTAGAATGATGTAAGGAGACAAATCTTGTCCTAAGTTAGGAAAAGAGCCATTTTATGGTTCAAGAAAGGATTGTATTCGGGCACATTATATCAAAAAGGAGGATTGAGGTAGATAAAGCTAAAGTAAAGGTAATATCAATACTACCACCCCTGGCCTCAGTTTGACTATGATCTTTTTTAGGTCATGCCAGATTTTATAAGCACTTTATCAAAGACTTTAGCAAAATTTAAAGATCCTTGTATAGTCTGCTGGCCAAGGATATACCATTTATATTTGATAAAGACTATTTGAAAGCTTTCTATATACTATGAACTGCTTTGACAATAGCACAAATCATCAAATCTCCTGACTGGTCCATTCCATTTGAGATCATGTGTGATGCTTTTGATTTTGCAATATATGCCATCTCAAGCCAAAAACTCAATAAGGAGCCACACATGATCTACTATGCTAATAAAACTCTTTCCAATGCCCAAATGAACTACACCATAACTGAGAAAGAGTTGCTAACTACAGTGTTCACCCTTGAAAAGTTTCACTCATATCTACTAGGGTCCAAAGTTCTAATTTACTCTAATCATTCAGCTCTAAAATATTTGCTTTCAAAGAAAGATACTAAATCATAATTGATCAGATGGATCCTTCTTCTATAAGAGTTTGACCTAGAAATTCATGATAAGAAGGGTTCTGAAAATGTGATGGATGATCACATCTCTAGAATCTTGATTGAGCACATAATGGGCATAGATGAGGTTAAGGAGAAATTTCCTAATGAATAGCTTTTTGTAATCTCCTCCCACCAACCTCAATGGGTTGCCCATATCGTTAATTACCAGGCAACAAGACAAATACCTCCCCATTAGACAAAATAGGAGAAAGAACGATTCTTTTCACAAGCTAAACATTATTTTTGGGAAGAATCTAAATTATTTAAATACTGTCCTGACCAGGTTATTCATTATTGTGTCCCCAAGAGTGAAGTCTAGAACATTCTGACTTTTTGCCACACTTTGGCATGTGGGGGATACTTTAGTGGAAGAAAAACTATAGCAAAAGTATTGCAAAGTGGGTTTTATTGGCCAACACTTTTTAAGGATGCACATGAGTTTGGCCAACACTGCTTACAGTGCCAATAAATAATAAATATATCGAGGAAGGATATGATGTCATTAACCCCCATATTAGTAGTAGAAATCTTTAATGTTTGGGGGATTGATTTTATGGAACCCTTTTCAATCTCATTTGGGTTCGAGTACATTCTGTAGTAGTGGACTACATATCTAAATGGGTAGAGCAATAGCCACATGGACTAATAATAATAAGATTGTAATTAGTTTTTATGCAATAGAATATCATTAGTTGATTCAGTTTTCCCAAGGTGAGCATTAGTGATTAGGGGACTCATTTCATGAACAAGCAATTTGAAGCACTAATGAAAAAGTATAGTATCACACATAAAGTTGCCACGTTATATCACCCCCAAACTAGTGGTAAGGTAGAGGTGTAAAATAGGGAGATTAAACACATCTTAGAAAAGATTGTTAGGCCTAATAGAAAAGACTGGTCCCTATGCTTACATGATGCATTATGGGCCTACCGTATAGCCTTCAATACCCCTATCAGCATGTCACCCTACTGATTAGCCTACGGTAAAGTATGTCATTTACCAGTTGAGTTAGAACATCATGCATTCTGGGTGATTTGAATGTTTAATTTTGACATATAGAGTGTAGGTTCTAATCAGAGGTTGCAACTTAATAAACTTGAAGAGCTGCACAATGATGTGTATGAAAGTTCATGAATCTATAAGGCTTGAACTAAAGCATTTCATGATAAGTACATCTCTCAGAAGTCATTCAAGTTAAACCAAAAAGTATGGCTCTTCAATTCTAGATTACTCCTCTTCCTTGGTAAACTCCACTCTAGATGGGATGGACCATTCATTGTCACACAGGTATTCCCACATAGAGCAAGAGAAATAAAAGATCCATAGAATGGCAACACATTTAAGGTAAATGGCCAATGCTTAAAGCCATATATAGATGGAACTACACATAAGGAATGAATCGATACCATCTATCTGATGGATCTACTTTATAATAAATAATGAGCATAATGTCCAGCAAAAGATGTAGAACTTTGCACTAGTTGGGAGGCAATCCAATAATCTCATTTCCTTTTTAGTACAGTTATAAAAACTTAGGTGAAAGAATAAAAGCCCGCTACTCCATGAAGCTCTCTTCAACTCCTAAAGCACACTCATCTCAGGTGCATTCTCTCTTTTTCTTTTATGTGCTTATTTTCTTTCCTACTCCATTGAGAATAATGTTGATTAAGTTAGGGGGAAGATAAATAACTTAGATACTCGAGTATGGTTAGAAATAATTATGTTATATGTACCTGATTGTTATCTTGATTTGGAGTTACATAGGCATCCTAATTAATGATTGATTAATGGTCTAGATAATTCTAAAGATATTGAGGGATAAATTATTAAAAAATTTAATAAATGATAAGGTTTAGATTAGAAATAATTTCATGGAGTAATTTTAGAACCTTTTGATCATTGATATTAATGAAGAATTTACTTTATGGGGGGATAAATGAAAAGGTCAAGTATGCTGAAGTATCCTCTAAAAAAAGAAAAAAAAAGATTTAGTCTCACCTCATAACTTTCCTTAAACTCTAACTGAATAACCAGGCCCCTTCGCCTAAGTAAGCATTGTGATTCCAATCAAAAGGTGAGAAGGCCATGAAATCTGTTAAGCAATGGTACCTCACTGAGTAACTGGGTCCCTTCATCTAAGTAAGTGTTATGGCTCACGACAAAAGATGATGAAACAAATACTTAAGAGGCTAAGATATTTGTACTAAAATTTTTTAAAATAAAATAAAATTAAAAAAAGGGTAAACCAACTAGCAAAAAGATATTTCATCAAACCCCTAGAAAGTTAGAGAATTTGAAGAGTGAGGTAGAAAGTTGGCAAAAGAAGAACTATAAAAATTTCTATGGGCTTTACCCAGTCACTAATTGGGTGGAATTAATAATCTAATGAAGTATCTTATTAATGGTCTGACCAGGTATCAGCTACCTTTAAGATTGCCTAAATTAATATTCAATTCAAGGATGGTTTGTATACATGGCTAATTATCTGCTTTACTTGAGGACGAGCAAAGTTCAAGTTAGGAGGTGTAATAATTACATTGTATATATGTAAATATTAATTTAAAAATTAAATTATCTTTACTTATTTAAAATTGATACTTCTATATATCTTTTGTAGGAAAAAGGATCACCAATACAAAGAACTTGATTTATGGATGAAGTCCAGTGTAAAGGACTCGATTCAAATGAAACAAATTTAAAGTGTATCAATTTAAAATTGCATAGAGGTCCATAACAGCCATTGTTATCAATCCATGGCTTAAAGCCATGGACCAGGGAGAGATTTCAGCCATGTCCCACCATTGCACCGCTGCTCGAGCCGCCATCCATCTCATCTCTGATCGATTTGTCATAATCTGGCCATCCCTCCACTCAATTTTCTTCACCCAAGCCCTCACTGGCCATCTTTCCAAGTCTCTGTCTAGATCTGCCAAAGTCTAGCCACCATCTCTTCTTAGTCTGGCCATGCATCCACTGCTTGTTGCACCTTAATCCTCCCCAGCACTGAGCTCATCGTGATCAACACCACCGGCCACCATCTCAGCATGATCTGCCATATCTACTATCTCTCTGCAGTTGCTCCCTTTCTCTTAGTCCAAAGCCACCAACGGCCATCTTCTCATCGATCTCCTATTATGCTGCCCGTCTGCCCACCAAAGCGACCTCCTAGAGCTACCATCATTGCCCAATAATGTTGCCACCTTCACCGCCTTCCCCTCATTATTCACTGTTGATTGAAGAAAGAAGACATGCACTATAATCTAGCCATCAGATCTCAATCCAATGGCTAAAATCAAATCCAATTAGAGTTTGGCCTGATCATGGGTGATGTAGTGATTTTTAGACAGTTGATCCAGATATAATGGCTAAAAAAATCTTTATTGATCAAACATTAGTTGGAATGGGAATTAGAAGCCTAATATCACTGGGATTGGGTATATTCACATCAACCATTAAACCTGTAAAACAAAATACCAGCTACTCCTATGATCCTTATGTTTAGTCCTATACCAAAAAATCATGAAGACATTTTTCCTATTAAAACTTATAAAAAGGTTCTCGTACCTCTACCTGGAAGCATCACTCCCTGGAATCCCTCTAAAGCCTTTGCATAGGGGGATAGAAAGGGATCAACTTAGGAGCAGTTAAGTGCAAAAGTTTGGAAAAGAAGAGGAGATCTTGTAACAAGGCAGAGCACAGTTCTTTTGTTCTTCATTCTCTTGTATTTCTTTAGTATGCAATCAAAGATTATGCTTTTAATTATGAGTTTCTTGTTTTCTCTCTTTTTTTTGCTCTTAATTATGCTTTAAGGTTAAATTAAGTTTAGGGACAACTCTTTCTTTTCGAAGACATACTGTGATTTGTTACAAATACAGAACATGCCAAGAAAAGAAGAGTTGAATACCTAGTATCTCCCAAAGATACATCGTGATCTATGAATACAAAGCATGCCAAGGATAGAAAAGTAATTCTTTAAAATTAATTACATTTCAATTATAAAAGAAATATAGTTTTGTCAATGCAAGATCAATTTATAATTTTTGAAATAATCTCTTTTACTTGCTTTGATCTTAAGAGTAGTTTACTTCTTGTTTATTTTTATCTTATGCAACAATAATTATTTTCTTTTCTTTTAAAAATTATAACTTAGCCCTAAGGTCCCTAAGGATATGATCTTGACTCATCCTAGATATAGAGTTTGAATTGATAAATTATTTTTGACCACCCATAACAGTGATCAGTTCTTAACTACATACAATGGTTCAATTATATTGGATGGGCACAACCACTCTATTAACATGAGATGTCACTGGGTGAAGATGGGGTTGGGCCCAATATCTGGGCATAGTGAGAGATCCAATGATAGCTTTATTTAGTATAAACAGTGGGTCTATTTTAACTAGAAAGTGTGGGCAATAATTATCAGATGAGCCCATATGATTTAGAGATTGAGTCGCTGCAACATGCTTAAGAAGCATTGGATAAGAGTTATCCACTCATTGGTTTATGTATAACTAATAACTATTAGGTAAGGTGCATAAGATCAGTGGGACCGTAGTATCCACTAGGGATCCTAGTCACTTTGGGGTTTCTACATCTCTACTAAGGAGTGTAAGAGATATGCAAAAATAATGAGAGCCTAAATTTGATGCTTGAAGTTTTTTATAATAAATCTAAAATTAAATACGATCATCTAACTTGAGTCTTTGCTCTCTATAGATAAAAAGTCAACTTCCAACCCTCTTAATTCTTAGACAAATTGATTAGCTATGACCATTATAAAGACTAGCTCAATTTGAAAAAATAATTAGATAGGCTAAGTACAGTAATAAATCGGAATTACCCTTTGTTACCAAGCCATTCAGGCTGACCTAAATACAATCGATCCATGATCATTGCTTGTCAATGATTAAGGATTAGGAACTTAAGAAGTTCAAGCATATTGATGCATAAGGATTGTAAATGGATTTGATTCAACTATCTTGTCTAACTCATAGTTTACTGTGAACTATCATTTGAATAATATTAAGATGATTAAGTCAACAAATTGGTGATAAATAAAGGGACATTAAAAGGTTCAATAGACATGCTTTTGATGTAGAGCAGACTTTCTCTTCCAAAAGATAGTCTAATTAGAGGAAGAGGCCTATAAAGAAGCAAGAGATTAAGATCTTCCAAGGAGATGGCCATTGATAATTGAAAGTTGTTTCCAATTTAAGTTCAATGACCATAAAAATTATCCATGTACCTAAAATCCTTGAAGAATAAATATGATACACCTTTGAAAGGTATGTCAGCTACTTAAAGAGTTTTTTAGGCAAAAATTTAATTTTTGTTTAGTATGAAATCATTAATCCATTTATTTTAGAAATGAATTAGGTTTAGATGATTTTTAAATATTAGGCTCTACAAGCATATGACGTATCTGCTAAGCTATTAGAAAGTATTAAGGGATCTAAGAGATCCTGTGAGATGATATACTAGCTCAGGTACACATTAATATGTGTAGTACATTCAACGTGTAGACCAGGGAAGGCTCCCTAAGGTTCTTCAATTAGATCGAGAAAATAAATACCTTTGAGAAGAATTCTAGAATCATTTCAAGTTATTTAGCATAGCATAATAATCAACTCCTCCTACATCTCAAGCTCGACGAGGTGTTTGAGCAAAGAAATGAACCCTATTGGATATGGTTCAATCCATTATGGAAACTATTAATTTTATCTTTAAGGATTTGATTATATAACTCAATTGATCTATTTAATTGGGTTTACTTTAAGTTCCTTTATCATACTAATATGAGATAAAGATCCATGAGTTAGAGGTTAGGTCACTGGTGGCCTATATCCTAAAGAGCTGTTAGGTTACTTCTTCTTAATGGATCATAAATCATTGTGACCTAATGTCTAGAAAAATGGTTAAATAGTTTATCCTAAATTCAGCAATAAAAGGATGATTAAGCTCAAAGAGATGGTCTCAAAAAAACTAAGAGCTACAAAACCTATAGAACCCATTCAAGCAAAGCCAATACATTAGTTCCTCTTTCACCTTGTAAGTCTAGTAGGATCTCTCATCCTCCAAAAGGTATAGAGCTATGCTTATAGAGGATTCAAAGAAAGTTATCCTTGCAGGAGAAAAAACATAAAGATTATCCCAAAAACCTATAATGAGGTGATGTTAGATATCATTCAAAGAAATGGTTGAATCTCATGAAGTTAGACTCAATGTGCTTTAACCTAGAATGAACTTTAATATATCCACCAAAGGGTACAGTACTTAATAGATACAATGGATCTATAAAGGTAAATAGATGGAGATCTATGAGGCAAGGCATAGGAAAAAGTTATAGTCAGTATTGACATGGAAACCTTTTTACCTTGACCATGTTGAAATCTATACAAATTGCTATTACAGTTAACTATGATAAGATCAAGTTGATGAATAGTGATGAAATCACAAGACTAAGTTGCAAAAAGGTCTATATAAATAGGCTAAAGTAAATAGCTCAGAATTGGAATGCTCATTTCTATAACATGATCAAATAATCTGATTCTACCAAGAATAAGAAAAACTATATGTTTATAAAAGGTCAATGGAAGTATGTAATTCTTTGCATTATACGAGGACAATATTCTCATATTGGAAATGTGATTTCCATTTTGACCTAGGTTAGGTTATGATTACCTGGATAATTTTTCAATAAAGACCTATAAGAAGGTATCTTATATTTGGTATATAGGTCTATGAGATAGACTAAAGAGGATGCTATGCCTATCACAGAAGTTGTACATTAAAGAAATGCTGAAGAAGTTTAGCCTAAAAGTTCAATAGAGGATTTGACTCCTTAGGCATGGAATTGATCTCTGAATGTGCCCTGACACATTTGAAGAGATTTTAATATATTCTTGATCCTTTTAAGCTTAGGCCATAAGGAGCCTCAAATAAATCATGCTATGTATATAATCTAGTTTTTGTTGTGAATGTCACAAGCAAATATCAATAAAATCTAGGCTATGAGTACTCGATAATTGTGATAACATTTTTTAACTTAAGAAATATTAAAGATATGCTTTAGGTCTTTAAAGAAGGAGAATTAAGGAAATAAGGATACATATGACGTATTCTTAAATAATAATGTTTGAAACAAATCACTATAGGTTTGACAAGGGAGGCTGACTAAATCATCATCTCTAAAGGTGCATGGTAGATTTTTGTTTATAAATTATTATAAAAATGAGTGAGATGACATAACACTCTATCATAGTAACCATAGTAACAATGGTCCCATAGCTCCAGCTAAGGAACCAAGGTCTCACTAGAAGTCTGAACATATAAAGCAATGATTCAATTCTTGACTACCACATAAAGGTGCAGAGAATAAACTCTATATGAGATATAATAGACCCACTAGTTAAGTAAGCTTTGGCCCATTGAAACTGAAGCACATTTAATAGGGCTGAAGTATATAGCTAATTGGTTTAGTACAAGTAGGAGATTGTTAGATGTAAGTCCTAGAAACTAATCTGGCTGACACATATTTTAATTCTAGGATATAAAATTATATTTAATATTCTTGTTTAGGTAATTTTATCCATACATGTATAATATATGTCCATGTATCATCCAAGGAATTAATGGATAGTGATACATATTCTCAAGAGTTGAGAATTTTAGACATATATTGTTATAGATTAATTTTTAAATACTCTCGATCGTAGGATATCATGGGAATGATGAATGATCCAATTTGATTGGTGCATTGATCGCCTTCCTTTTAGAATAGACGAGTCTCAAGTCTACAATGTGGTGACACTAGAGCGAGAGTACAGGTAGTTATTATAGAATGACGATACTGAGCGTGACCATCATTAGAAGTCACATGGATGTCTACTCACTCATCAGTGACTTTCTCAATATTATAATTATATGAGTGGTTCTTTGACTTCTGGTACCTTGGCTATTCAAGTCGGATTGCTATAGTTTAACAACACAAAATATTGATCCTAGCCATTCAGGCCCTTGCAGTATTTGTTGGCTATAGTCGGTTCATTGTAGGATTTGAAAGTGCACTTATAGGAAATCTATCGATCTTAGTAGTTAAGGTATGGTCCTATACAATTAAAGAAGCTAAGTTCAAAAAATTTTATGGCCATGATAGGTGAAGGATGGAAGAGAGTTTCCATGAGTTTTGCATTGGATTTAAGCTAATTAAATTTGGCATATAATAAATGCTTAAAGTTTGGCAAGTTTTCATGACCTGCATCTTGTCGAGATTCTCGATAGAAAAACTTAATCACGTGGTAACTATTCTAGCGATTCTTTTTTCTATTCTACTGGGTTGCCAATACATGTTGCTAGGCATCATTGGTAAATTATGAGAATCTACTAGGATCATTTCGAATCAACGATCCTTGATGGGATGAATTGGAATTATTTTGGTCCATCGAAAAAGTTTGATGATACTATGATGGAGATCATGGTATGTCTCACTACTAGATAGAATAGAACCTGAAGGGTCACACATAATAGGAGTTTTACCTGATCACATAATTGGATAAAAATATATAAGAGTTATATATTTAGAAAGTCTAAATTTGTAAATGTTACAAATTTGAAACCTACTAATTTTTAGCACCTACTAATTTTATAAAAATTAGTAGGCACCTGCTAATTTTATAAAAATTAGTAGGCACCTGCTAATTTTTGGAACCTACTAATTTTAGCAAGGACTTTATTATAAAAATTATTATTTAATTAGATAATTTGATTATTTAATTATGATTAGGCTTATACAAATTGAATTGATTCAATTTGGTTAAGTTTGGATGATGACCTAGTCCAATTATATTTTGGATTAACCTAATTATAATTATTATGATCCAATTCTGTTTGATCTAATTAGTTGCCTAACCCTAGATGAATTAAATCTAATTTAATTTAGTTTGGTTTAATCTATTTTATTTGGGTTTAGTAGTCATAATTAGATTATGATCTAATTCCTAATTAGTTATAGATTTAAACCTAAATCTAAATTGGTTAGGAATTAGGTTAGTTAGTTTTCTAGTTGGTTAGAATTAATTAGTTAGTTGGCCTAACTAATTTTTAATTAGTTATGGATTTAAACCTAAACCTAATAGGATTAGTTAGGTTTGTTAGAATCCTAAAACAGTTAGGACAAGGAGTTAGTTAGTTACACTAATTCCTAACTAATTATTCTTTCTCCCTCCCCATATTTCTCTCTCTCTTCTTGTGCATGTAAGAAAGAAAGGTGAGCATCCTTCATGTGAAAACATGATATATGTTCATTGAAAGGTGTTGGGGTGTCCAAGTGTTGGCACCAACTAGGTTTCTCTTGCTCCATCCTTATCTAATTAGAAATTTGAATTTTATTTTGAAGCCTTATCCTAATTCTATATGGGATAGAATTTTAGGGAGAATAGAACTTTGATGTGGTTTGAGATAAGAGAGGTATGGGGATGCACATTATGGGAGTGAGCATGGAGTTTCTTTCTTAGATTAATGAGAGATATGCTATCACATTTACCACCCCATATGTTTTTTCTTATTCTCCACCATGCAAAATACAAGAGAAAAAATATTCATCACCCTCCATCCTCCTCTCAATCTTGATTAAAAGATTCAATTCAAAAAGAGAAAAATATCCTCTCTTGATTTCTTAAGAAGAGACCGATCTTTATTTTTGGGTTTCTTGAGTAGAGAAAAAGAAAAGAAGATGGAATGGAAATTTGATCCAATTGTTGAAGCAAGGCCTGTAATGCGCTAGCACTCTGGTGGCCTTGAGGCTTCGATCATACCATCTTGATGTGGATACCAGCAGAAACAGGGCACTTGCACAGCTTCAATGGAACTTGGGGTTTTTTTCTAGATCCGATCTAGCAGAACTCAAGGTTTTTCTCCAAATCCGATCCGATGAAGACGAAGTAGGATAATAGGTAAGTAGATTTAATAGTTTTATTTTTATTTACAAATCTATATTATATGTTCATGATTGGTTCTTGCTATGTATGCTTAGAGCAGGTTTTTATTCCACTGTATAATAATTTTAACTAATTAAGATTTTTTGAAAAACCTACATGTAACCTAGGGATCATCAACAATCCCTTCAGGAACTACCCTGACCAGTGATAGCGAGGCTCTGGGAGAGCGACAAAAAGGGCAAGCAGCCATTGCGGAGGCCCGATCTGAGTTTAGTAAGGCACCGATGCTAGTGAAGGAGGTCTCAGGTGACCAGAGTGGCCTGCCTGCCAAAATGGCTATTGCCAAGGTGAGGTGGGTAGCAGCTCCTGCTATAGATGCAAGCAAGGGAGGAAAGGCGAGGCCTCCCGTCACCCAAAAGAACACCTCCATCCCCAGTGAGGCTCACCTTCTAGAGATGTAGGAGTGCCTCAGGCTATTAGAGAATTCCATTCCTTTGGAGATCAAGAAGGTGCTGGAGAGGCCTTATAGTCCAGGCCTGTAGCGACATGCCCAGGTCACCATGTTAGTAAGCTCTTTCCTAAGGGTCCTTTTTGATGATGATTCCCCATAAGGGATGAAGACCTTGCTAAGCATGCTTTCTGGATGCAGGGCTTTCTAGAGACTTAGGGACAATTGCAGGATGCAAACCATCTTCTTAATGAGTTGGAGCAGTTGCAAAAGCTTGCTGGGATGGTAAAAGAGGAGTATGACAAAGTGATCCAAGAACTCAACCTAACCAGTGAGCAGCTAGCAACTAAGAGAGCTATAACAAAAGTGGCAGAGACCTCCTTGGTAGCCAAATCCACCCACCTCGATGAGAGTATAGTAGAGCATGCAAAACTTTGCTTTTTGTTGACACATGATGCTAGATGGGGAAGGACCTCACCAAAACCCAAATGGCCCTTGGCGAGGTGGAGGCAAGGGTTGCCAAGGTAGAGGCATGGGCCCAGGCGATAGAAGAAGTGCTCAATGAGGCCAAGAATCAAATCATAGTTATAAAGGAGGAGGTGTGAGATGTAGAAGTGGGAGCCCCCTGGACAATAGCAGAAGCAGTTAAGAGCTTCAAAACAAGAAGGGAGTACCATCAAATGGTACTTGACTCCTTCAAGAAAGCTTTCTGATAAAGCTTCGAGCTAAGCAAGATGTAGGTCACCGAACAGTTTCCTAGTATAGACAACAGGAAACTAATGACAAAGTCACCCCTAAGCAATGGTGAAGACTCCATAGGCTTTGACAAGAAAGACTCAGGAGAGGGTGAAGATCTAGCTAGCTTCTTATGACCCGCACACTCCATTTTGCTTCCCCTCCCCCTCTTTTTTTAACTGTCATTGAGGATTGTGTAGAACAAAAAAAAATCAATGAAATGTAACCTTATGTTTTGATAAGTTATAATATCACTAAATTTCACTCTTCTCTCCTTCTTGCTTGTGGGCTAACCAGCTTCATCGCTATGCTATCCAAGGTTGGCCATGTCTTCGCTGGCAGTGCAAGTACCAGGAGATCAATCAATAGCATCTCCTCCTCCATGATTATGGGAAGCGTGAGTGGTGCAATCGCTAGGGCGGCTTCCACCACTTTAACATCCACTAGGGTGGGTGGAGTAGCCTTTATCTCTTTAGTTAGGTCGCTTGCCTAGGGCTCTATGGTGAACAACCCTAGGACCTCTTTCATGATACTTTCTAGGAAGACTAGCACATCACCAACCACCATGGTGCCCACCTTCTTTGCTTCAACCTCGCTACTATCCCTTTCCTCTTTTGCATCTTCCTCTTCTTGGCGAGATACCCGATCAACTCATCAAGTGAGGTCCATTAATCGAGGTGTCTGACAAAGAAGGGCCTAATGTAGTGGGTCAACCAGTGATCCAAGCTACAGTCAAAGTCTTCCCAGCCACTACCAAGTTGTTGCTGGGTGAGCTGATAGGAGAAGTAGCGGGCGAGGCTATACTAGGTGCATGCAAAGCGACTACAACCTGTGCAATGGCATCATGCATGCAAGGGGCAGTTGCAACTCCTGTGATAGCATCATCCAGAGCGGGCCAACATGCAAGTGTATTTCTTGTGATAGCAGTGGGTAGCAGTAGTTAGCCTCATAACTCTAGCAATCTAGTGATAGGGGTTGGCTCCCTGCCCCTTGCTAACTAGATGCCCAACCTGCTACCTACGTGGGAAATTGACTACATCACCCAATGCCTGCAGGTTGTACCACACCTGTTGGGTTGCAAGTCTCTTTCCCAGTGATCTAGTTGATGGCTTTTGCTTTTTGGCAAGTGTTAGAGAGTTGCATCATACATATTTGGGACCAAGCCAAGAGCATGGAAGAGGAGCTTGCTTAGGTCAAACATAAGCTAGAGGTCACAGAACTTAGGAGCACAGGTGTAGAGCTTGATCGATCTACTGTTGAAGATTCCTCGAAGAAGCTTCATCACCAGCTTGATCATTCCACTACCAGGAATTAGGAGCTAACTCAAGAGCTAAAATCCACCGATTAAAGGATTGTAGAACTAATAGCCAACAATGATTCCAAAGTGAGACCGTTCGTGGGCGATGCTTTCATAGTGGCAGACAGGACTAGCAGGGGAGTGAAGACATATGATCCTGGGTTTGTAGACTCTCAATCTACAGACCCCCTAGGTATGTAGCTCAAGGGGCCATCCTCTCACCAACAAGAAGTCCAAGTCGCAGCTTTAGTAGGGGATGGCATGGTGACCCAAATGGAGGGTGCTACTTGCAAGGATGTGGATCCATAACAAGAAAGCCTGGATCCCCGAGTGGATGGTTCGAACCCTTGCACTAGGAATTCAAGCCTTCAATAGGGGATGTGGTGGTCTGCTGAACCAGACGAAGGGCCACAATAGGAGATCACCCTTTTGTAGGAAAGACTGATTAATATAGAAGGCACAGCCACATCCGAATGAGCTACCAGGGTGGATGCATTCACACCTGGTGGAGCTATGGGTTCAGGTGATGGAGATGCAAACAAGGGTTGTTGGCCTAGAGGTGGAGCTCGCTTCACTCTAGAACAATAACAAGGGGTGATTGCCATTGAAAGAAGGGTTGTCAGAGGTGAGTAGGGGCCTCCGAGCACCAGAAGGGATTGAAGTCTTTCTAGGATATCTGAGGAAGTGCATAAGCAGGGCTTCAATGCTAGCTTCAACGCGTGTGAGTTCATTATATAGGCATGCTATCCTAAGGCAAGCACGGTGATTGGGCTACTCCTACCCCTTAATGCTTCACCTAAAGAGATCTTGGATGTTGTGAGGCAAAGGAAGAAAAGGCTAGACAAGGTCATGGAACATATAAACCTTGTACTTTTATCATAGCTTAAGAAATGAATTCTTTTATTTTAATTTCATTCCTTTTACTTGGTGTTTCACTCTTTGGGTTTTGGTTCTTTGCAATACTCTATGTACTTAATATGTTGTCATCTAGAGAAAGCCTTCATATGAATCTTGAGATGTATTTGAGATCTTGGTGCCTAATCGCCTTTCAAGGGGAGGTGAGAGGATCTGACTTGCCCCCCAATCATAGGACTCAATGTGGCATGGCACACCACTTGATGTAGACCTAATCCCCAAGGGAGTCCCTAATCGGATGCAACTCTGATGCATTAGTGATATCACTTCGGTCAGAGCACAAAGAGCATGAATGTGCTGCCTCTCGAGGGAACATTGATCGCTATCATAGGTGGTCAAAAATAAAACCTAGTCACTACTATAGCTAGCAGCGAGTCGGGATCGTATCCTCGGGGACCAAGAGGAATTATCTCATGAAGAAAACAAAGAAAAGAGATAAATATTTATGTGTTAGAAAATAGATGATAAGTTAATTAAAACTAATCAATTAAATCTAAACATGAGATCGAGGGATTTATATGATAAAAAAATGTCTCGGGATTCTAGGTGATCACTAACATAAAACATGCAATTATTCTAATCTACACATCAAAATTCTTAATTGCATTGAGATCTTTCAAACTAGTCCTTTGCATAGACTATCTTGCTGAGTACGAACCATATCATATCAAGATCATGGCCTGTCCCACAAGTATAGGTATCCAACACTTAGTTGAAAAGATCCAAATAAGATATGTAAATAAAAATCCTAGAATTAATTATCTATGTCAAACATGGACCATATCGTATCAAGGTCATGATCCATCCCACTAGAATAATTAATTAGGAGATAAAATAGAAAATAATTGAAAAGGGAATTGAAAGTATTTATTTTCTATAGACTGTACCTCAATTGAGCATGGCTCTTGGATACATCTTCATGGAGAGTTGGGATGCTGTCACCACACCTCCTCTCCTGAAAAACTCTTTTTCTTGATTCCACTCGCTCTCTCTCTCCTAGCCTAATACAAGGATCTAAATAAAAGAAAAAGTAAAAATTGCTGGAGTAACTAATGCCCGGACTACTGCCTGGGTCCTCCTTTTATAGAGCTCGTCTAGGGCTTTCTTTCGATCAAATTTAGAGTCAATCGGGCTCAAGAATAGTAAGAATCGCATGAGGAATTCTCAACCATTCATTCTATTCACAATCCTTAAATCATGCTAGGATTCGTGCACTTCTTCCTTCTCGATCAAATGGAGTCCGAACAGGACTCTTCTTTGAATCCTGATCTCAGATCCCCATCCCACTTTGATTTGGATTCAGAGAGTGGCGATGTGAGGTGGTGTTGGCACTACGTGGAGCGATGGCTAGTGACCGGTGGTGGCGGTGGAGTTGGTTGACACTATAATGGGTTGGTGATAGCAAAGGAAGAGCTCGATTCTGACATCCGGTGGACGACGGCGATGAAAGATGGCTGCATCGATGATCGGTTGCTTGATGGATGGCAGTGGAATAGCATGGAAAATAATGGTCGATGGTGGTGTTTCATGATGCTGCATGTGACCGACGGAGAAGAAAATAGTGCTCGGCCATAAGGGAGCTCCTGGCGATGAGGGGGATGGCGAGGGACCACTTCAATGGTTGGGCAGTGCGAAACGGTGACTATGGTCCACGGGCAAGGGCATGAACCAGCAACAATGGCCACCCATGGACCAGCTAATGTTCTGTAGACTGAGCAGTCGGTCCATGGTGGACCGACTGCTCTAAAAATCATGTAATTACTTTAACAACTTTAAACTCCGATTCTGGGGCCATTCGAACTTCGATTTGAGTGTCGTTTATACCATTAGACTCCAAAAATCAAGCTCTTCCCATCCATGAACTCTTTTCCTACAAAATTTAAATAAAAAGTATCACTTCTTAAAAAAATATATTAATTAATTTTTATTTTATTAATTAAATTGAAATAATTAATAGACATATTACACCCCCCAACTTAATTATTATTAGTCCCTTGTCAATGTAATCTGTATCACTAAGATCTTCCCTTACAAAATTAGATCTAGACTTAAGGTTAAAAGAAGCTAGCTAGTATCACTAACTAAGTATTGAGTTTCCAAAATAAATTTTGCAGTCAAAACTATCAAAAACTTTCTTAGAGTTCATCCAAAGATCTATAGCACTTGTATTTATGAAAGTTGACTTAGTATTTCGATACTAGCTTGTAAGGAATAATGGTATCTTCGTCTATCACCTACTTTAGTTAATTTTCTATACATCCCTAAATTAAGCACATGAACTGAGGTAGCTTTCATACTACCTGATTTTTTTGTTTTCTTTTTTTTGCGATGGCTTCACACTGCCCACTTTTTTATGCAAACATGCTTTTTTTCTTTTTTTTCTTCTTCTTCTTTTTCAGGTAGGTAGCTCTTTCCTCAACTTTAAGTTTCTCTTAACAAAGTGTATATCAATTACCAATTTTCAGTAGTACCTAAATCTCAAATTGACCTTACAACTGATACCTAGTTTACCTCGTCAGTGTGCATGTGCAATAGAAGTGCTAATAGGCTTTAGGTGATCTAAGTAGGCCACTAAAAGTCTAATTAACTAGCTACTCCTTGGCTCGCTAAAGTAATTAGCCAATACTTTCTAACTCTATAACCTTTTCTTAGTCAATTTTGCTCAAGAATTTCTTTCATGGTACATGATTTATAAAAATTTTTAAATTTTTTTTAAAAAATTGCCAAGGTGTTTCTATAATATTTTTTTTCAAAAAGATCTTCCCTTACCCCCTAACTTAATTCCTATTACCCTCAATGAAGTAAGGAAGAATAAAATAAAGAGAGATATCACTTGGATGAGATATGTCTCATGTAATGCCAGGAGTGACCGTGCGGAGCAATCATTTATTCCTAGAAAAATGAAAATCACTAAAGCAGAAAATAAAAAGATTGGATTGCCTTCCAACAAGCACTAAGTTTAACATCTTCAGCCATACCTCTCAGCATTCTTATCCAATTCCTGCCCGAATCTTAATGTGGGTTTGTAATTCCCTACATGATTTAGGTTCAGCTTCAAAACATTTCCTGCAAGGGACCATTGAATAGCTTATTTCCCTAATAGCTAACAATTCTTTCTGTGTCATTAGATCTAGGTATAACTTCAGTATTAGTCAGGGTTCTAATGAATCTAGATCTATGTACTCAATATGCTCCATGTATAAAGGGAATATTTTAGGATCGCCTTGTGATGCCTCTTCCTTCACAGGCAAAGGTCCAACCAGAGTCATGAAAGGTTCAGCTAATATTTAGATTTTGGTGTAAGCCCTTTCTGATTTATAATTTGGTGCTTTCTCTAAATTTGTATCAACCCTGTCTCCATACATCATTTTAACATTATAGATAAGTTTTGGAAGCAGGTCTCAAAGGTAGTGCCAAATATAGAGAAATCAGATATAAAAACTTTAAATTTGTTAGCCCCTATATGCGCAATGTCCCACCCAATAGCTTCTTTATATGCATTTAGAACACATATAATTTAGGCTTTCCGAGTGTATATTACCAATAAGGTATCAGTGGATGCGATAGGAAGTGATTTCAATTCTGGTTCAGGTGGTGATTCAAACAAGGGAGCTATTGGGAGCTTGGGTAATGGCTCATATTGCTTGATCCAAGGTAAGGTGGTATTACGGTAGAATGTTTCCACTAGGTCATTTATCTCTAGGTACATTCCTCTACATCAAGATCATCCACCTAAAAGTGAGCCAAACTAGGGTTTAACAGATCATAGGGAGAACTTTCATTCATGGCTTCCTCTATTGTATTATGCATGTGTGATTCTTAGAAAGTCTTAATTAATTCCATCACTGCACCTATTTGTTTGTCCTTCCCATTAAAAGTAATGGATGTCTCTAGGGTTCTTAGGATTGGGACCATTAGTAAGTTAGGTGATGGTGGAAGTGGTTCATCCCTCCTTTTTGATTTGTCTTCATATATTTTTGCATTAGTCAAATTAGCTAGGTTGGTCTTTTTGGTTGTACAGGTTTGCTCCATGACCAATTCATTCTCGAAAGTCATATTCGATTGCTGAGGGGTCATCACATAAAAATCTTTAGTTAGGTATTGTCCCTCATGATGACTCTTGGGTTGACTAGGTAGCTCTTCTTCACTTATAGCCATTGCTAATTGACTTACTCATATCTCTAAACAGGTAATATCCTAGGTGTTGGAGGTTATCTGTTGGCTCGTGATTTGCATAAAGGTGTTCAGGGTGGCATTGGTTCTATTAATCATCGCATGAGTGTTAGCTTGGGATTTAGCTAGGGTTTCCAAGGCTTTGTCTAGGAAACTAAACCTCTATCCATTCTCATGATCTAAACTTGGTTGATGATTAGGTACTTGACTGGGCCTAGGGTAGGGTTGATTAAACTCATGGTCTCCTAGTGTTGCATCTTGTGACTACATAAAACTAGGATGATGTTCCCACCCTAGGTTATAGGTTGGGGTATAAGGTTCAGTTTTATATCTGTCATCAGGTACACTCCCCTGTGTAAATCCATGTTGGGTTGTGTGCATCAAGTAAGGACATCCCTCTACAACATGTCTAGTGCATCACATGCCGTGCACATAGGTGCTGGCACATGATGAAATCGGGTATATTCTTTACATTCTAAGACCTCAATCCTATGGATCAATGATGCCATGTTAGTTCCTACATGTTTCCTTAGATGATTGTATGTATCTTCGAGTTTTGTGAATTTTGGATGCATATTGATTTGTTCTGGTTGATTCATAAAATTGTTAGCTTAGGCTCTCATTTTAAACGATCGGTCAACCTCAATCTCATCCTAATACTCTTGTAGGATTTGAGGTCATTCATTGAGATCAGGAAAACAATACACCATTATGCTCTTTGGTTATTCAATAGGATCCATGACCTTTTAATCATATATGGTTTAGATTGAATTTGACCAATCGTCTCTTTGTCTTAGCAAGATTTTTTTTTTTTTTCTTGTTTTGTTTAGATGAGTGGAAAAAAAAGAGAAAAGAGAAGAATTCTAAAGATGAGAAATCCTAAGGATCCTAAATCTATAGATGATAGAAAAGGGTGGTTTAATTACATTAAACTTTTGTTAGCACAAACAAGTTAATACATAATGCACTCTATATCCTCGGGTTACTGATGGGGACATCAGGTCAACCCTAGTTCACTATGGGTTCTTGAGTTTTGAGTCCCTTAGCCATGATTCCAATTTTATCTTTGAGTCCAATAATCAAGTCCTATTAGCCCTTTGAGTCTTGTAAGTAGGGCTTAAGTCAGTTGAGTCACTTGAAGTCCTGTAATTAGGGTTTTGATCAGTTAAGCCAGATTGTGCCCATTGAGTCCTGTATTTGGGTCTTGAGTTTTGTTTTTCAGGCCTTGTTACACTTGAGTCCTGTATTTAGAGTCGACTCACACCATTAGGATTTTGAGTCAAGTTTGGGTTATGTTTTATTCAGTTAAGCTAAGTTGGTTGAGTCAGTTCATTATGAGTGTTTGTCATTTTAAGATTTTGTATCAATTTGAGTCCTGTAATTACTTTCATTCAAGTCATATTCAAGAGGAGAACCGTTGGACCCACACTCAAGTCACTAGCCCAGCATCTGGACTTCCTTCATGCTATCCAAGTCCTCTAGGAGAAGCACCCCAGCATACCAGCCAACAAGAATTCATGAAGTGGCACCCCAGGACCAAGTCCAAGTCCCTGGCATCCTCATTCCATCAGGCCATGACACCCTCATGCCTATTCTTACCTTTGGTGCCCCTCCAAGCCTAGTCCAACAAAGTTGGTGCCTAAGTCCAAGCCCAACAGGGAGTGAAAAAGTCAAAGTAGCCCAAGAAATTTCATCCCAGCCCAAGCCCATAAGGAGCCCTTAACCAAGTCAAAGAAAAAGAGAAGACCAATTCTAACTAAAAGATTAAGTTTTATTTCTACTCAAATTATGTACTCCTAGTTCTAAGCAACTTTGTAATCCTTCTCTCTATCAAATTTTGTATTCCTATCCTAACTAGAAGAGGGCATGGGAACATCTATAAATACCCCACCCCTCCACCCTCTTATAACTAATGATTGAATTATTATGAATGAATTTCTCTTGAGTTTTTCTCAAAGTTCTATGTGAATTTTTAGTGAGATTAAGGGTATCTGTGTGATCTCTCGGGGTTTCTATGTGATCCCTATGCCCTGCCTCCAAGCCGCCAGCCCTCTTCATCTCTGAGACACCATCCTCAAACCTCTTCCCCTTCTTCTTATTTCAGCCATCTAGCATACTTTACCTTATTTTTCTAATCTTTGTTAGGTGATTTGCAAGTCTCTCAGAGTTCATGAATCCAAGGATTCCATCTGATCAGCTTTTGGGTCACCGGATTGAAAGTCGTGAATCTACAGGATCGATAGCTTTATTTTCTGTGCAGCATCCAAGAGCGTAGAGCGAACTCTTCATGGGTTGAACTTCAAGTCTCTGCTAGGTACACCCCTTAGACTCCTCTGGTAGCAGTATTGCAGAAGAGCTAGTCCTAACCAGGGCTTCTTAACCTTGGCGGTCTTGTTTCTTCACTTTTAGGATTTATTTTTGCATGCCTATGCTTCAGATTTTCTATAGAATTCTTTACTTAGTTTCCTAGCTTGAAATTTGGGATTCAAACTTTTAGCTTAATGTCTAATACATAAAAAATAATTGGCATGCATGAATTGTCACACATCATTTGGTATCAGAGCATGTTTAGGGCTCATTTATGCATCCTGTAATTCCTATACATGGTATGTTGCTTTTACTGTTTCTATATATAAGTAGATCAAAAAATTATTATTTTTATTTTTTTGGATTTCACATAATTTACATCATTTTTCAGAATTTTTTCATAATTTATTTCAGTATGTAGAAATTTTGCAAGCCTATTTTTTTTTACCCTAGAAAACTTCTGCATCTTGTCTTTGCATTAGGGGTCTAAGTTTTGGTCTATTTCATCATCTTAGGAATTTTATTTTTTTCTAAAATTTATATGGAATACTCTCTGTTTAGTCTTAATAATTTTTATAATTCTTAATTGTTTTTATAGAAAAAAAAAGATATAAAGAAATCTACATCTTAGAAACCTTAATAGAAATCCTAAACTTCTGTATATAGTCTAAAAATCCTAGGTTTTGCATCATTATCCGAATCTTTCTCTGCATGAAGTTTGGTAGAGATCATTGTCACTATTCATCCTCTATCCTAAGACTTTTTTGATTTTTTTCTACACCAAAAACCAAACCAAATTCTGATTCCAAACAAACCCAAATTTCTGTTTTGCATACTTGATTAAACCCAAATCTAATCAACTTCCAAACACTACCTAACCCAAGCCCAAATTTTGTTTGATAATTTAATCAACTTAAATTTAATTTGCCACCTCATAAAAGACAAAAAAAAAAATAATAATTTTTTGATTGTTGTTAGATTGCATCAGTACCATTGAATGATCATCATCTTCTTAAACTAATCTTAAGGGCATTTCTCTATCTCAGATCAGGGCAGGAGGTCATTACTTGTCCTGGGCCCAAAATAAACACCATCATCAAAACCCAAGCCTTAATTATCTACTCTAATGACCTAAGTGATACTAACAGGTCGGGTCCGAATAGTGTGGGTAAACTAGTGCACTCAATTCTCCAACTATTACTGAAAATTGATATCTAAGGCTGGGGGTCTATAGTCAAACGACCTAAGTAGTGTTGTAGTTCTTTAATTGGGTCCCTGTGAAAGCAGGGGGGCCTCCCACACTCCCACCCCCTAACTAGCCAATGGAAGGATTAGTTGTTGAGTTGGGTGTAAGTTGAGTCGACCCACTCAATTTTGGCTCTAGGTCAAGCAAACCCTAGAATGTACTGATCCTTGCATGCTTGACTACACCATACCACTTTGAATGATTGATTGCATGACTACTAGGTTAGGAACCAAATATCAATAGTCTAACCCCCAACCTAGCTCAGCTATGGACTCCAACTTTGAGATCTACATGAAAGCCATGATTGAATGATTTGACTAGATGAGCTAACTGAATGCCCAATCCATGGCCTAATTAACCACCCAAATTAACCAGTCCAATACCCTATCCCAAAACCAGTTTGCCCAATTGACCACCCAGATAAACCAAATAACCCAATCAAGTAACCAAGCAACTAGTAGGATTAGTATCCCTAGCTATCAACGCAATGCTAGTCCAATTCCCTTTAGTCGACCTGAATCCAATAAGGTTAATAGCCCTAGATATGAGCCTAGTAGTAAACCACTACCCCTTAGGCAACCTGAACCTACTAGGATCAATGCCCATAGTCAGAACCCAGGAATTACCTAGGTACCCCTTAGTCAACCCACCGTCACCCTAGTCATTAGTCAATTTTTCCTTATCCAACCCCCTCTTACCACTCCATTGGTTCACCAAAATGACCTAGAAGAGGAGATATATGAAGCTGATGTGAACTTAGTGGAGGAGTATGAGGAAGAAGAAGAGATACCGATAGAAGACCTAGAATTAGTTGACTTAGTAGAAACTCGGGTAGAAGCCAATCTAGAGTTAGCTGACCCTGACCACACCCAGACCGAACCAATAGTGGAAGTACAGTTGAAGGAAGAGGACCATGAGGAACCTGACCCTACTATTAGAATCTTACCTGAGGAGCTCCTAGAAGAAAGCCTAATTATGGAGCCCAGTCCTATAATTCTAGAGCCCAAGGAATTTATTGAGAACATGATCTCTCTAATTCAGTATCCTCAAGATGAATCCCCTTCCATAGTTTCCATTGAAGACCTCTTTCCAGAAATTCTTGACACATCCTTCCATAGCATGGACCTTTTCTTGCCCATAGATAGAACCCCATGTTCATATATTAAAGTTAGTCTCCTTAGCCTAGAGCCAGTCCCTGAATCCCCTCCCTATTTCCTATCCTTCCCTGATTCTTCTCATATTTCTAGAACCATTAGATTATATTTTGTAGAAGTAAGCATAATACATACATTCATTGTGCATGTTAGATTTGCATTTTACTTCTGGTATACCTTATGGCATTTGGTAGGAGTCCATTGTAAATTTTCATGTGCATGCCAAAGTAGGATCAAACCTAGAGAACCTAAATTTTGTTAGGTTTATACCCTAAGAGTCCAATAAATTTTCTCCGATAGGAATGTCTAGTCGAGTCTATTAAGTGTTGGTTTTGAGTCCAGACCTAATTCATCTGTCCATACCTGCACTGACCTCTGCACATCATTTGCATCAGAACATTAGTCGAAAGATTAATTTAAATAATGAAATCTATAAAAACTGGCTAATTCCCAAAAGAAAGCCAAGGAATTTAATGTAGGAAATTTTTTTATGGTTGAAAAGCTTCATGCTCACAGAGTTGGACACTTTAGAATGATAGAAAAGGTATGACCCAATGCCTATGTGCTATATCCACCCCCGGATTTTGGCATTAGCTTTACCTTCAATATCACGAACTTAGTTGAGTATAGGGAACCAGTAGTGATGCCTAATGAGATTTTTGGACCTCACCCATCCTTTGAGAGAGAAACCTTACCTAAGTATCCACTAAATTTGTCTAAGACAGGAAAACAGATCAAGCATATCCTGGATGATAAAGCTATCATGATCCAGGGGCGCGGCTATTAATGCTACCTGGCCTGTTAGTAAGATCGATCAAAATTCGATGATTCGTGAATTACTCGAGAGGACTTGCAGTGCCTCGACCCAGACCTCCTTGAGCAATACCAGAGCTAGAGCAACCCTTACTCGATGGAGTCGATTTCCTCCCACCCCAGGAGAATTGATGGGGACATCAGGTTAACCCTAGTTCACTATGGGTCCCTGAGTTTTAAGTCCCTTAGCCATGATTCCAATTTTATCTTTGAGTCCAATAATCATGTCCTATTAGCCCTTTGAGTCTTGTAAGTAGTGCTTAAGTTAGTTGAGTCACTTGAAGTCCTGTAATTAGGGTTTTGATCAGTTAAGCCCGATTATGCTCATTGAGTCCTGTATTTGGGCCTTGAGTATTGTTTTTCAAGCCTTGTTATACTTGAGTCCTATATTTAGAGTTGACTCACACCATTAGAATTTTGAGTCAAGTTTGGATTATGTTCTGTTCAGTTGAGCTAAGTTGGTTGAGTCAGTTTATTATGAGCGTTTGTCATTTTGAGATTTTATGTCAATTTGAGTCCTGTAATTACATTCATTCAAGTCATATTCAAGAGAAGGACCATTGGACCCACACTCAAGTCACCAACCCAGCATCTGGACTTCCTTCATGCTGCCCAAGTCCTCCAGGAGAAGCACCCCAGCATACCAGCCCATAAGATTCATGAAGTGGCACCCCAGGCCTAAGTCCAAGTCCCTGGCATCCTCATTCCATCAGGCCATGATGCCCTCAGGCCTATTCTTACCTTTGGCACCCCTCCAAGCCCAGTCCAACAAGGTTGGTGCCCAAGTCCAAGCTTAGCAGGGAGTGGAAAAGTCAAAGCAGCCCAAGAGAATTTCATCCCAGTCCAAGCCCATAAGGAGCCCTTGACCAAGTCAAAGGAGAGAAGACCAATTCTAACTAGGAAATTAAGTTATATTTCTACTCAAATTATGTACTCCAAGTTTTAAGTAACTTTGTAATCCTTCTCCCTATCAAGTTTTATATTCCTATCCTAACTAGGAGAGGGCATGGGAACATCTATAAATACCCTACCCCTCCACCCTCTTGTAACTAATGATTGAATTATTATGAATGAATTTCTCTTGAGTTTTTCTTAAAGTTATGTGTGAATTTTCAGTGAGATTAAGGGTATCTATGTGATCCCTCAGGATTTATGTGTGATCCCTGCGCCCGGCCTCCAAGTCGCCAGTCCTCTTCATCTCTGAGATGCCATCCTCTAACCTCTTCCCCTTCTTCATATTTCAGCCATCTAGCCTATTTTTTATTTTTTTTCTAACCCTTGTTAGGTGATTTGCAGGTCCCTTAGAGTTCATAAATCCAAGGATTCCATCTAATCAGCTTTTGGGTCACTGGATTGAAAGCCACGAATCCGCAAGATCGATAGTTGTATTTTCTAGGCAACATCCGAGAGCATAGGGCCAACTCTTCATGGATTGAACTTCAAATCTCTGCTAGGTACACCCCTTAGACTCCTCTGGTAGCAATATTGTAGAAGAGCTAGTGCTAACCAGGGCTTCTTAGCCTTGGCGGTCCTGTTTCTTCACTTTTAGAATTTATTTCTGCATGCCTGTGCTTTAGATTTTCTATAGAATTCTTTACTTAGTTTCTTGGCTTGAAATTCGGGATACAAACTCCTAACTTAATTCCTAATACATGAAAAATAATTGGCATGATGCAGAACAAAGAACAAAGAAGCGTATGCGGAAGTAAAATTAAGATTTTTTTTTTTTTTTATATATATATATTTCAGAAATTGGCTTTGACTCAAAGTAAAGCTAAACTATGTTGAAGGAAACTAAGTAAAGATTGAAAGCACAGTTTAGAAGGAACCAAATTATCAGAGTAGTTCAGAAGTAACGGATCACTGGAGTTGAGAAACTCCCAGACCTAGGGTTTCGCTCTGAACTTTCAACAGAACAGAAATAGAGAGGAGGGATGGTTTACTCACCAGACAGTGATCTTCTCAGGATTCTGGTGGAAGAACTCTCTCGAGCAGATTGTGGGATCCTCGGAGTCGGCTATCTTCGCAATGGATCCTCCAATACTGGTCTCGTGGTTTGGTCGGCTTCTCCTAGACTCAAGATCTGGAAAAGAAGAGGAACAAATGATGGAATTTAGAAACTCAAGAAAAGATCTTACCAGGTTGAAGAACTTGAAAGCTGAAGTTGCTGAAATCGAATTCTCCTGGAGGCCGATCTGACTTCCTCTTAGAATTGCTGTGGATCTGCAGTAGCTGGACTGGAGTCGGATGCTGGTGGTCGGCCAGGACTTGGAGAAGGTGGCCGTGAGAAGAGGAAAAGACTAGGGCTTGGTGGAAAGAGAAGGGTGATGGCGGCTAAGGTTTGGGAATTGAGTGGCTAACCTAGGGTTTAGGGTTTTGGAGATCTCTCACCTCCTCAAGGTTCCAGGGGAACCCAGATTTACTCCCTCACGGAGCTCAACACCTGGAAGCAAGTGCGGACAAGAGAAAACACAAGTTTGCTCAAGAAAAAATTTCTTTCATTCATCTATGATTTCTTTCAACTTACAAGAGGGTTTAATTTATAATGCTTTACAAGGGAGAAGGGTTTCATATTTTTCCATGTGGGACTAAAGGAGGGGATCTCCAAATTAGGGCAAATCCCTTACATATGGTCAGCCAAAATACCAAAAATTAGGATTTGGGTTATAAATGGCAGGTAGATGGCGCCACCTTGCTTGGATTTTTCAAGAAAAATTTTCTTCCTTCCCTGGATGAACTCTTTTGGACTCCTCCTTTTCTTCCTCCCTAAGTCAAGGCTCTTCCCAACTTTGTTTTAGGTTTTTTTGGCAGGTAATGGGTGCCCCTTGATATGCTCTTCCAAGAGAAATTTCTTCCCTTCTTTGCTTGGATTTTCTTGGGAAAGTCTTGGCCGCCCCCTTGATTGGTGGTCTCTTGGTGGACTTCTCCTTATCTGGCGCATGAGAGAAGGAGGTTGCCATCTGTGGAATGGGGACCAAAAGCTGCTGGATGTGGATATGGCACCCCCTGGACTGGGAGTGTGGCTGGGAGTGTGGTGTCCACTTTCCTGGTCTTGGAAGAAAGTGTAACATCCCATTTTGAAACCCTAGTCCATTACTGAGTCAACATGACTCAACAAAATAAAATGCAGGTAATGTAGACTCAAGCTAAATTAAGTTGATCTAGTCAACTCTTATTAAAAACCAAAAAACCCTAATTCTTCGGGCAAGGTTAATCAGAGATCCAGATGGAGCTCTGAAGTCTTCTTCTGAGTCTGGTGCCCGCACCATGGCATGCATGAATAGTCCAACATCAATTTTCCTATGTCTAAATAGCTCCTAACTACCAAGGTTGCCTTTGAGCCTTCGAAGTCAAATACTAACTAGCAACTAGCTAGGTAAGGATAAGGTCGGTGGGGGGTCCCCCATTGCTTTTCTTAGACACCAAATATATTGACCAGGTCAGACAATGGAACCAATTAATGAACCACCTTTTTTCAGTGCTACATCATCCTTGAACCCCTTTCTTATATACTAGTGAACTAGTTAATACTGAGCTAGTCCAACACTCAGGGTCCCTTGCCTAGTGAGCTCGAAAATCCTTAAGGGCCAACATCTAATTAATTTTAATTTAAGGCTTAGGTTATGCGGTATGCAAGATGGTGGTTTGTGGGCCGAGGAAGGGTTATGAAATCCCCACCTTATATTGTTTAAGGGGTATGCCTTTAAAGTATTTTATGAAAATGCAATGCAAAATAAGCAAGATGTCCAAACAAGTTTAGAAGTTTTTAAAGTTTATTATTGTTTTCTTAAATTAATTACATTTTATAGAAAATATCTTAGGGTTTTCTAGTGGGTTATTTAAGGTAGTTACTTAAAAGGAATAGTTAATTATGTTAAGAGTTGATTTTGAAAATAAGGAAAGTTGTTTTTTATGTTAAAAAGAAAATAAGGAAATCTGTTGATTAAGGTAACTTTAAAAAGAAAGGCAATAACTAAAGAGAGCAATGACTATATAAAAAGGAAATTTTTTTATCTTTTTTTGTTAAACAATCATGCCTTGATCCTCAGTAATAGTATCAAAATTTGATCACTGTCATAGGTAGTCAAAAATAAAACCTACTTACTACTATAGCTAGAGATGAGTCGAGATCGTATTCTTGGGGACCAAGGGTAATTATCTCATGAAAAAAATAAAGAAAAGAGATAAATATTTAGGTGTTAGAAAATAGATGATAAGTTAATTAAAACTAATCAATTAAGTCTAAACATGAGATCGAGGGATTTATATGATAAAAAGATGTCGTCGAGTTTCCAGGTGATCACTTCCATAAAACATGCAAATATTCTAATCTACACAATCAAAACCCATAATTATATCAGAATCTTTCAAATTAATTCCTCGCATAGATTATCATGCTGAGTACGAACCATATCATATTAGGATCATGGGCCATCCCATAAATATAAGCTATCCGACACTTAATTGAAAAGATCCTAATAAGATATGTAAAATAATAAACCTAGAATTAATTATCTATGTCGAGCATGGATCATATCGTATCAAGATCTTGATCCATCTCACTAGAATAATTAATTTAGGAAATAAAATAGAAAATAATTAAGAAGGAAATTGAAAGTATTTATTCAACTATGTTGAAAAGAAAATAATTTCAAATTTAATGGAAGGATTCCTGCACTTCCCTATAGACTGCATCTCAGTCGAGCATGGCTATTGAATACATCTTCGTGGACAGTTGGGATGCTATCACCACACCTCCTCTCTTGAAGAACTCTTTTTTCTTGATTCTACTCCCTCTCTCTCTCCTAGCCTAATACAAGGATCTAAATAAAAGAAAAAGAAAATAATATCTGGAGTAACTGATTCCTAGACTACTGCTTGGGATCCTCTTTTTATAGAGCTCGTCTAGTGCTTCCTCTCAGTAAAATTTGGAGTCAATCAGGCTTAAGATCAGCAAGAATTACATGAGGAATTCTTAGCCATTCATTCTATTCACAGCCCTCAAATCGTGCCAGGATTTATGCACTTCTTCCTTCTCAACCAAATGGAGTCTGAACATGACTCTTCTTTTAATCTCGATCTTAGATCCCCGTCCCACTTGATTTGGATTTGGAGAGTGGTAGCATGAGGCGATGGTGGCACTGCATGGAGTGGTGGCCGGCAATTGGTGGTAGTGGTGGAGTTGGTCGACACCGTAATGGGTTGGTGATAGCAGAAGAAGAGCTTGGCGATGACATCTGGTGGATGATGGTAGCAGAGGATGGCTGCATCGGTGACCGGTGGCTTGACGGATGGTGGTGGGATAGCATGGAAAATGATGGTCGACGGTGGTGTTCCACGGTGCTACATGTGACCGACAGAGAAGAAAATGGTGCTCAGCTAGAAAAATGGCCTTCTTGTGACTCTCCGACCATGAGGGAGCTCATGGCGTTGAGGGGGATGGTGGGGGACCACTTCAGTTACCGGGCGATGTGAAACAATGATTGTGGTCCACGAGCAGGGGCATGGACAGGCAACAATGGCCACCCATGGACCGGCTAATGTTCTATAGATTGAGCGACCGATCCACAGTGGACCGGCTACTCCAAAAATCATGTAATTACTTTAAGAACTTTAAACTCTAATTCTGGGGCCATCCAAACTCTAATTTGAATGTTGTTTATGCCATTGGACTTCAAAAATTGAGCTCTTCCCATCCATAACTTCTTTTCCACAAAACTTAAATAAAAAGTATCACTTCTTAATAAATATATATTAATTAATATTTATTTTAATGATTAAATTGGGATAATTAATAGAATTATCGAAGATCAACCCTAGAAGGGATGCTTGGTGATGTGACCAAATTGCTGACATGGCCAAGGATCCTGACGTGGAGCCCTCATCGGACGCCATGCTGGATTCCCCTCATAGGCCCCTTCGCCGGGCAGGGCTCCCCGATGTCAATGGAGTCGCCCGTCGAAGTCGGGCTCCGCCCTCTGCCAGGTCGATACCTGCCAGGTCGGGATGCCTAGGTCGGAGCCGAGCTCAAGCTCCACTAGAGGCAGACCTTCCGAGCCCGAGGTCAGGCCCCATGGCCTGGAGTTGAGCTCAAGCCTCCTCCACCACATGGAGCCCAATCGAGGCCGGGTCCCATGGGCTGGGCGCACCTCGTCCACCTCTACCGGTCCGAGCTCGGTCAATGTTGGGCCCCACTGGTCCGGCACCGAGCTCGGCCCTCCTCCGCACAGCCGAGCCCCACGAGACAGGTCTGCTGCAAGCAGGCCCCATATTCCCAGCTCGGCCCCCAGCACAAAACGAAGTACCAACCACCAAGGGAGCAGCACATTCCCCCCCCCGAGGACAGTGGCAAGCCCCTTGAGGAACATACGACAGCACCCGCCATGTCGCCATTAATGCCCACAGCCGCTATTCACACCAGACAAAAAGGAAGCTCACATCAAGGCACCATGCCCTCCACCGACCTGCCATACGATCGAAGAAAAGATCCCACCAAGGAGCGCGGTTCTCGAGAGCGGCGGCACAACAGTCAAGGTCCTGCCTGGCTTCTAGGAAGGGCAAACAAAAGGAATGTCAGAGGCATGTGGAAGCTTTCCCAGCTACCCAATAAAGAAGGCATCCCGTCTATGGCACGATATCTCGTCGTACCTGCCTGACAGCATGGGAGAACCCCGAGGCAAGCCAAGGTAGAAGACTCAGCCAGAGTAAGCAAAAAAGAGGTAACGGCACTCATATTACCAGAGAACAATATTCTCTCAACAAGAGAACCACCACAAAGAGAAAGAGGAGAGGGGGGACCGGAGACGGAGTTACCTGCCCCGGTTCAACCGCCTCCACTGGAGACCCAGCTGACCACACTCGCCCAGCAGATGCACACTCTCACTGCAGTGGTGCGCCAGCTCCAGCATCAGCACCAGCATCGGTCCCTGGCTACCCACCAACAGCCAGAGACTCCCGTGGCCCATGCCGCAGCACCCCACGATAGCCTGCGATCCTTCCATGAGAGGCCTTCATAGCGGCGGGCAGTTACAGACCCTCGGGGTACCCATCAAGCCCCAACGAAGTGACGACAGGCTAGCTCCACTGATGAAGAAAGCTACTCACCGCACCTTGGCTGGGGGGCACCCAAACCCCGCCAAGGTAGGAAGGACAAAGCTCCCAGCCATGGGTGCCACACGTCACCTTCCCTGCCCCTCTCAGCGGAGGGGTCCACAGACGAAGCCATCAGGCGCATGGCGGAGAAGCACCTGGAGGAGCATTGATGCGGGACTAATATGCATGCAATTCTTTTTTTGTATGTTTTATATGTGGGGTGAGTGACTAATTCCCAAATTTCAGATTAAAATAAGTTATAGGGAATTTTGTATGAAATTTAGAAGATCAGCATGCAGATTAGGACCTAGAAAAGTAGCAAAGAAGGATCGCTGGGGCTAAGAAGCCTCGGTTAGGGCAAGTTCTCCTACAATAAAACTACTGGAGGTAGAGGGGTGTACCTGACAACGTCTGTGAAGATCGCAGTGAAGGGGTCTCTCATTCCTCGATGGATGCAGCCTGGATACCCGGCTTTCTGCTCGGTGGTCCGATTGAGGCTTGGCTGGAGTCGTTGGATTCGTAGGAACTCGGGGACCTGCAAACGACCTGTCAGGGGTTAGAAACTCACAAAGGAACAAGAAAACAAAGAAAAAATAGCAAGGAAAGGCTTCTTTTGGAGTGGGCATCCAGGGATTTGGAGGGTTTGTTGGCAGCAGGAAGGTGATTGCAAACACCGGGAAGAAAAACTCTCACAAACCCCTTTATGCGCACAGCAGGGTATCACACAACTCAATAGAAGAACTCTAGGTTTTAATTCATATCAAAAAGTGTTTCATACAAGAGGCTAGGGTCCCTTAAATAGGCCCTTAACCTTGGGCTCCAAGTAAGGGCACTTTAGACTTTACGTAGGACTCCTTTTCCTTTTCAAACTCTAATCGGAACACAAGGCAAATAGGTAGAAAACTTCAACTCAAATACTCTTCTCTTGTCCTTCTCTTGGTCGGCCAAGGTGGTGACCATAAGTGGCCGACCAAGAGGGGAGGTGACCCTAGGGAGGGGTGCCCTAAATTCTACCTGGGCCTGGGCTGGCCCAAATTCCATCCGGCTGGTCCAGGGTTTCGAATTTGTTCCTGATTTTGTCTTCTCTTCCTGGACTCTTCAAGTCTTCAAGCTGGGTTGGACTTGGGCTTAACTTTTATGTCTTCAATTAGGTTGAACTTGGTCTTCACTTGTATGATGTGGTCTTGAGACTTCAATTTGATTGAATAGGATTCAAAAAAATAAAATTAGCTCGACATGAGCTGACTAACACTGGACTGAACTAGCTCAACATGAGCTGACTAGTATAGAACTGAAACTCAAAAGACTCAAATAACAACTAAAATGGACTCAGATGGGATAAGCCCTTATTACAGATGGACTCATAAATTATTGATCAATTCACAGAGGGTTGAAAAGCCTCTATCTTATTCTGATGCCTCTGGTGTCTGCACCAAGCATGACTGCAAGCTGGCAGAGTTTGCCTGCCGGTTTGCCAACTTGCCTGGCTCCGCTAGCGAGCCAGCAGGCTACGATGCCCGCCCCCCATTCACCCAAGAGATCCAGGCGGAGCCGATTCCCCATCTATTTCGCATGCCGCTGGTGGATCTTTACGATGGGACCACCGACCCCCTGGACCACCTAGAAAGTTACCAGGCCCTCATGAGGGTCCAGGGGGCCACTGATGCCCTTCTGTGCATCGCCTTCCCTGCTACCCTTTGGAAGGTGGCTTGGGTGTGGTTCACCCGCCTCGAGCCGGAAAGCATCAGCTCCTTTGCCCAACTGGGGTAGAAGTTCGTGGCTCATTTTGATGCTTGTCGGAAGATACCACGCGAAGCGGACAGCCTCTTCTCCATCAGGCAACAGGACTGCGAGCCGCTACGGGACTACGGGCCCGCTTCAAAGCCACTACCTTGGAGATCTACAGTTTGGAGGAGCCGGTTGCAATTCTGGCCCTAAAGCGAGGGCTCAGGACTTCTCGCCTGACCTATTTGCTTGATAAGAAGCCCTTGAAGACTTACGCCGAGCTACTCTTCCGGGCTCAGAAGTACAACCGCGCCGAGGAGGCAGATCGTACGAGGCGGGAGCTCGATGGAAAGCCACTGAAGGGGTCGGCGCTCGCTGAGGCACCTGCAGCGCGGAGGCCAGGACCGCCAGCTAAGAGCTCTCGACCAGCACCGAGGTCGAGGAACACCCCATCCCTTAAGGGGACTTCACTCCCCTTCTCACCCCGAGAACGAAGATCCTCATGAAGATCGAGGGCGAGACTTATCTGAGGCATCCTTTACCGTTGAAGCCATCCTTCACCCGAGACAAGATGAAGTACTACCGCTTCCACCGTGACCACGGCCACGACACCAAGGAATGCCGCAATCTAAAGTGGGAGATCGAATAGCTTATCAAGAGAGGCTACCTCAAAAAATATATGGGGGGCAGACCTCAAGCAGAGTCCCAGGTGCTCGTTGCTCTCCCACCAGCTCCAGCCATCGACAACCGCCCCACTGAGAAGCCAGTAGGCATGATCTCCTGGGGAGCTGAGCACGCGTCCAAGAGGACCCGGGGGCAGAAAACTTTAAGAATGTACTCCCCTTTATGAGGGAAGGGAAAAATAGGGAATAAAATGTAAATAATGATACTATGGTCATTGAGATGACGATCACAAAGCATCTTGTAAAGCGTATCATGGTAGATAGTGGAAGCTCCACAGATGTACTTTTCTATGATGCTTTCTCCAGGATGAATCTCTCCCCTGCTCAACTCAAGCCTGTATATACCCCCCCTTGTTGGTTTCACGGTAGACTCCGCAAGGGTAGAGGGAGAAATCACTCTTCCAGTCACTGCCAGGACCCTACCTCGGCAGAGCACCGTCATGATGATGTTCACGGTTGTCAGGCTTCCTTCACCTTACAACATGATTCTGGGCCGACCTGAGCTCAACCTCCTCGACGCCGTCATCTCCACCAAGAGGTTGCTCATCCAATTCCCAACCCCTTGCGGTGTGGGGGAGATGAGGGGTACACCCCAGCCAGTGCAGCATTGCTTCCAAACCCTTCCCGGGGCTCGGGTGCCCGAGGAGGGCTCCAGAGTGGACGAGCTCGACCAGAGGGCCCAGGACCCTGAGGGAGGCCCAGTCGAACGCTTGCTTCCTTACCAGCTCAGGGCCGACCAGACAAAGACTGTGCAGATCGGAGCCCAGCTACCCGAGGAGGAGAAAGCCCCGCTGTTGGAGTTCTTGAGGGCGAATGCAGATGTGTTCGCCTGGACGCAGCTGACATGCCATGTATTCCCCCTGAAGTCATCACCCACAAACTCAACGTCAATCCGAAGCATAGACCGGTTCGACAGAAGAAGAGAAGCTTCGCCCTAGAAAGGCAGGCAGCCATCAACGAGGAAGTTGACAAACTCCTCGTCGTCGGCTTCATCCGAGAAGTATAGTATCCGAGCTGGCTGGCAAATATGGTGATGGTGAAGAAGAATAATGGAAAGTGGAGGATCTGTGTGGACTACACCGACCTCAATAAAGCATGCCCGAAGGACAGCTTCCCTCTACCGAGGATAGACCAGTTGGTAGATGCCACTTCAGGGCACAGGCTACTCTCCTTCATGGATACATTCTCTGGGTACAATCAGATCTGGATGCACCCAGAAGATGAGGAGCACACTGCCTTCATCACTGACTAGGTGACATACTGTTACAGGATGATGCCCTTCGGCCTGAAGAATGCTGGGGCCACGTACCAACATTTGGTCAACAAGGTCTTTAAGGACCAGATTGGCAGGAATGTGCAAGTGTATGTGGATGACATGCTCGTCATGAGCAAACTGAGCTCGGACCACATTGTCGATCTCGCTGAAGCTTTTCACAGTCTCCGGAAGCACCAGATGAAGCTCAACCCAGCGAAGTGCGCCTTTGGGGTGGCGACCGAGAAATTTCTTGGCTTCATGGTCACCCAGAGAGGCATCGAAGCAAGTCTAGAGAAGGTCCAAGCGATCCTTGACATGGAGCACCCAACATCCAAGAAGCAGGTTCAACGCCTGACGGGGAGGGTCGCAGCCCTAAGCTGGTTCATCTCGAGGTCGGCTGATCACTGCCTCCCTTTCTTCAAAGTGTTGTGCAAGATGCACAACTTCACCTGGACGGAGGAGTGCAAGACGGCCTTTGAAGAGATGAAGGAGTTCCTGACCTCCCCACCTCTGCTATCCAGACCAGAAGAAGGTGAAGAGCTCCTGCTCTACCTAGCGATCACCCCGGGGGCTGTCAGCTCGGTCCTTGTCCACACAGACCAGGACAGAACACAGAAGCCAGTGTACTATACCAGCAAAATACTCCGTGATGCGGAGATTAGGTATACCTGCTCTGAAAAACTTATTTTTGAACTAATAATGTCTGCTAAGTGCCTCAGGCCCTATTTCCAAGCGCAGCCCACCATGGTTATGACTGATCAGCCACTGAGGACCATGCTAAGCCACCCCGAGACTTCCAGAAGCTGGCCAAATGGTCCTTGATGCTGAGTGAGTACGACATCGCATATCGGCCGAGGTCATCATAGAAGGCCCAAGTCCTAGACGACTTTGTGGTCGAATGTACAGGGCTTCCCGAGGAACCAGAGCGGATGGTCCCGGAGAGCCAAGCTGAGCCCGACCCGCCTGGGAACCATTGGGTCCTTCACGTGGATGGAGCCTCCAATTCTTGCCGGAGTGGAGCAGGCCTCATCCTCGCCAATTCTGATGGAGTGGTGACGGAGGGTGCACTTCGCTTCAAGTTCCCCACCACGAACAACCAAGCGGAGTACAAGGCGCTCCTTGCATGCCTGAAGCTATCCCGCGAACTGGGCGTACAGAACCTCAAGGTCTTCATCGACTCCCAACTGGTTGTGATGGGGGATAGGGGTAGGATCGTTGGTGAGCCTAGAAGTCACCTAAATTAGGGTACTATTTTTTTTTGATATTTTTTCTCTAGGGATGGCGAAGGAATAGTGGGGATGTAGGATAGGGATCTGGATCTCATGGACTTTGGGACTCACCTTAACGAAGAGACCTCTCACCTCTAGGGCATTACACCCTCCTCGATACTTGGAGGCGCTAGGATGGATCTCAAAGGTCACGAGGGGATAAAGAAGATAGAATGGGAAGGGGAATAACTAGGGCATCATGCCCATGCCCGAAGGCGAAGGCAAGAAGAATCACTCTTCTAAAAAACTCAAATTTTTTTCTCCAAAAACTCCTTTTTTCTTACAAAGGACTGAGGGTGGTATTTATAGACCTGTCCAACCTTCATTTGAATTTGAATACAGGATAAAAAGATAGAGATGATTCAAATTCAAACACAAGATAGGATAAGATAAGCCTATCCATATCCCAATCCTAACCAACCAAATCCTAATTCAAATATCAAATAAAAAATAAATCTTAAATTTATTCTGGATATGTTCCAAGATTTGCACGACTCCAAGATTTGTGCTTGCTCTGGGATTCATGCTGGTGAGGTCCCCATCATTCCCCTAAGGTGGGGGAAACTCGGCTCCATTGAGTTAGGCTGGCTCTAGATGCACATAACCTAATTTAAAGTAAACAGGATTTATTCCAAGTTGGAATAAATCTGGGATATATGTGGAATAGCAAGAATAGCTAGAATAGCTATTCCGGTCTGCTTCAACAGCCGCTCAACAATTCGACTTGCACGCTTCTTGGAACAGGAGTTTTGAAGCTTCATGGGGGAGGAGATCGGAGGTTTAGATGGCTTCAGGCGGACTGAATGAAGGAGATCCGGTGACGGGGAAGGACCGGAGAAGGAGATCCAGGACCGGAGAAGGAGATCCAGTGACGGAGAAGCTGGGAGGAGGCTTACAGACGGGCTTCTTTCGACGAGTGAACAGGGGCTTCGTGGAACAGGGGATCCGAGTGGCTCTCGATGGAGTGGTGGCTCGGAGAAGATGACGGCGATGGGGAGGTTGGGCTCCGATGGAGATCGGCTGGGCGGACGTCCGGCACGATCACTAAGACTCGAGGAGCAGGGGGAGGGAAGATGTGCCTGGTTCGGGCAAGCACTCCGTGGAGGGAAGCTGGGGCTGTTGACGGTGTCATGGTGGACTGGAGGAGGGACGCCTGGCGATGAGAGGCCGGAGGAGGGAGGTCCGATGATGGAAGATGGAGGAGAGGGGATCTGGCTTCGTGAAGACTAGAGGAGGCGCCATTGGTGCTCGGGAGGACCCGTTGAGGGTTCACGGATGATCGAAGATCAGAGGAGTCAGCTTCAGAGGAGGAGCAGCAGCCGAGCAACCATCCGGAATGAAGCAAGGGAGAACTCGGGAGCAGGGGAGGTGAGTCGGGTTCAGAGACAACCGGGTGAGGGTGGTTGGGTGACGGTGGACCGGGATGAAGCTCACGGGAAGAAGGAGACCCGGGGGGGAACTTCCGGATGGTAGGTGATCGGAGGGGTTCTTGGACAATGGGATCTGGAGGAGGGAGGCACAGGAAGACCGGGGAAGGTCATCTGGTGTTGGGCGATGGAAGACCGGGAAAGGCTAGTTTGGCAGCTCGGGGTCATTTGGAAGAACATCGAGGGACGAGAGCTTCTTTGATGGCAGAGCGATGCTCGGGGAAGATGAATGGGAGAACAATGGGATGACGCACGATGGGATCGGCTGTAGGGAGCACCCGTGGGAGGCCAACGGATGAAGGCGAAATTGCTGTTGTGGGGCGCCAATCTGATGAGCTTCGACCGTGGCGATCGACTGTTTCTGTTTGCAGGCAGAAGGGACTGGTGGCCGATAGGGAGTAGGGAGGATCCGACGGGGAGGCGACCAAGGGGTGCTGGACCGGGTGGAAGATGGAGGACGGGGATGATGAGGGCTGGCAGGAGAGAAGGGAATATGGGGTACCCTAATTTTTTTTTAGCTCTGATACTAAAATTGATGGGGGACAAGGGTAGGATCGTTGGTGAGCCTAAAAGTCACCTAAATTAGGGTACTATTTTTTTTTGATATTTTTTTCTCTAGGGATGGCGAAGGAATAGTGGGAATGTAGGATAGGGATCTGGATCTCATGGACTTTGGGACTCACCCTAACGAAGAGACCTCTCACCTCTAGGGCATTACACCCTCCTCGATACTTGGAGGCGCTAGGATGGATCTCAAAGGTCACGAGGGGATAAAGAAGATGGAATGGGAAGTGGAATAACTAGGGCATCACGCCCATGCTCGAAGGCGAAGGCAAGAAGAATCACTCTTCTAAAAAACTCAAATTTTTTTCTCCAAAAACTCCTTTTTCTTACAAAGGACTGAGGGTGGTATTTATGGACCTGTCCAACCTTCATTTGAATTTGAATACAGGATAAAAAGATAGAGATGATTCAAATTCAAACACAAGATAGGATAAAGATAAGCCTATCCATATCTCAATCCTAGCCAACCAAATCCTAATTCAAATTTCAAATAAAAAATAAATACTAAATTTATTCTGGATATGTTCCGAGATTTACATGGCTCCAAGATTTGTGCTTGCTCCGGGATTCGTGCTGATAAGGTCCCCATCAGGTTGCCGGACAAGTCTCCGGAGAGTACGAGGCCCGAGACCCCCAGATGATGAAGTACTTGGAGAGGTCCGTTCGAGTGCAGCAGGCTTTCATTACTTCCGTGTTTCCCACATCCCCCGTGGAGAAAATGCTCGTGTGGACGCACTGTCGAGGCTCGCAACCCTACCAGACTCATCCCTGGGGTGCGCCTACGTTGAATATCTGGAGAATCCAAGCTACGAAAGCCCCGAGGAGGTGCAACAAGTAGCCCCGAGCCGAACTGGATAGACAAGTACGTCAAGTACATTTAGGATGGCCTGCTGCCGGAAGACCACAAAGAAGCCGGCCTCATCAAAATGAAGGCCACCCGCTTCATCTTGATGGATGGCCAGCTCTACCACCGATCTTATTCCTTCCCCCTCCGGAAGTGCCTCAGGCCCGCGGAGGCAACCTTTGTGATCCAAGAGATACACGAAGGCCTCTGTGGAAATCATGTAAGAGGAAGAACCCTGGCACATAAAGCTCTTCGCCAGGGATACTTTTGGGAAACAATGAGGGAGGACGCTGCTGACTTCGTCAAGAGGTGTGACAAGTGCCAGCGCCACTCCCACATTCAGTGCCTATCGGCTGCACCGATCTTCTAACTGTCATTTCCCTGGCCTTTCGCACAATGGGGGATGGACATCCTGGGACCATTCCCCACCGCACCAGGGCAGTGGAAGTTCCTGCTAGTGGCGATCGACTACTTCACCAAATGGGTCAAAGCAGAGCCGCTAGCTCAGATCACGGAAGCCAATGTTCGTCAATTCTTTTGGAAGTCCGTCATCTGCTACTTTGGACTCCCCAATTGCATTGTCACCGATAATAGGCGATAGTTCAACAATCGAGAGTTCGAGGGATTCTGTGCCGAGCATGGGATCCAGCACCGTTTCACCTCGATCGCTCACCCCCAGACCAATGGCGAAGCCAAGGTGACAAACCGAACCATCCTACAAGGACTCCGTACTAGGTTGGACCAGGCGAAAGGCAGATGGGCAGAAGAACTTCCAAGCATCACGCGGGCCTACCACACAATGCCCAGAACGGCAATGAGCGAAACACCCTTCAACCTCGTCTTTGGATCTGAGGCGGTAATCCGAGTCGAACTCGACGTGCCCACACTCCGGGTGCAGCGGTACGACGAGATCCAAAACTCGGCACATCTCCTGCTCAACGTGGACCTCCTCGAAAAGACGAGAGACAAAGCCCGGCTCCGGATGGTGGCCTATCGGCAATAAGTCGCCCGATATTATAATGCACGGGTGAAATAGAAGACCTTCCGACCTGGCGACCTAGGGTGCTGCGCCGGGCAGAAGCGTCCTAGCCCCGGGAGGGCGGCAAACTCTCACCAAACTGAGAAGGCCCTTACAAAGTGGCCGAGGCCCTCTCACAGGGGGCCTACTACCTCGAGGACCTGAACGGGGCCAGGTTCCCCGGACTTGGAACGCTTGTAATTTGAGGAGATACTATCAATAATGTAAGTATTCCCTCTATGAGAAATGAAGATTCCTTTCTGCACAATAGCTTGTTTGCCTTGCAGGAAACTCCAACCTCGATCCTAGCTCCTCAGCAACAAAGTCCGAAGAAAAGTCCTCCAGCATGAAGACCTAGGAAGCCCCCAGGCGCTCTAGCCTCGAGCCTAGCTCCTCAGTGATAAAGCCCAGAGAAAAGTCCTCCAGCACGAAGACCTAGAAAGTTTCCAAGCGCTCTAGCATCGAGCCTAGCTCCTAGGCGACAAAGCCCGGAGAAAAGTCCTCCGGCATGAAGACCTGGGAAGCCCCCATGCGCTCCAGCCGCGAGCCTAGCTCCTCGGCACCAAAGCCCATAGAAAAGTCCTCCAACACAAAGACCTGGGAAGCCCCCAGGTACTCAGGCGTCGAGCCTAGCTCCTCAGTCACCAAACTAACACGTCTTCGAGCCCAGCTCCAAGGCGCCATCTCAAGTCATCAACATCCTTGAGCCCAGCTCCAAGACACCAACCCAAGATCGGAGCTCAGATCTCCGGCCAAGGAAATCCTCTCAACCAACATATCTTCGAGCCCAGCTCCAAGGTGCCATCTCAAGTCATCGACGTCCTCGAGACCAGCTCCAGGATGCCAACCCAAGATCAGAGCTCAGATCTCCAGCCAAGTGAGTCCTCTCAACCAACACGTCTTCGAGCCCAGCTCCAAGGCAACATCTCAAGTCATCAACGTCCCCGAGCCCAGCTCCAGGACGCCAACCCAAGATTGGAGCTCAGATCTCCGGCCAAGGGAATCCTCTCAACCAACATGTCTTCGAGCCCAGCTCCAAAGCGCCATCTCAAGTCATCAACGTTCCCGAGCCCAGCTCGAGGATGCCAACCCAAGACTGGAGCTCGGATCTCCAGCCAAGGGAATCCTCTCAGCTATCATTATCTTCGAGCCTAGCTCCAAGACACCACCTCCTGAGCGAAATCCTCAGGCAATCAAGTACTGAAGCCCAGCTCTCCGACAAGCAAGCTGCGAGCCCAGCTCCTCGGCACCAAAGCCCAGAGAAGAGTCCTCAGGCACAAAGACCTGGGAAGCCCCCAAGCACCCAAGCCATGAGCCCAGCTCCTCGGCACCAAAGCCCAGAGAAGAGTCCTCTGGCACAAAGACCTGGGAAGCCCCCAGGCACCCAAGCCACGAGCCCAACTCCTCGGTAACAAAGCCCAGAGAAGAGTCCTCTGGCACAAAGACCTGGGAAGCCCCCAGGCACTCAGGTCTCAAACCCAACTCCTCAGCCACCAAATTAGCACATCTTCGAGCCCAGCTCCAAGGTGCCATCTCAAGCCATCGACATCCCCGAGCCCAGCTCCAGGACACCAGCCCAAGACCGGAGCTCAGACCTCCGGCCAAGGGAACATGCGAGCCGAGCAGCTCTCAAGCCGTTGACATCCCTGAGCCCAGCTCCAAGATGCCAGCCCAAGACTGGAGCTCAATCCTCCGGCCAAGGGAACCTTCGAGCCACACAACTCTCCGGCCAGTACAGCCCCGAGCCCACTCCGAGGCACTCAAGATGTGAATCACCCTTAGGCACCGAGGTCCGAAATTCCTCTTTGCGACCTCCTCGCACTAACAGAAAAGATGAGGGAGGGAGGAAGAGGGAAAGAGACATTCACATCACAAAAGGAAGAAAAAAAGTCAAATCTATGGAATCAGTTTTCAATACTTGAAAGAAAATTTTACATCATGTTCCGGGCCCTGACAGGCCAGGTAGCCCAGTTCAAAGAAAAAATAAGTAGCAAAAAATACAAAAAGAAAATAAAAAGGGGGTACAAGGGAAGTTCTATCCTATGACGCCGGCTCCTTCCCTGGGTGGCGCACGGCCGGGACCTCCCCTTCTTCTACCTTCGAAACGGGGTCGCACGCCTAAGCGGGCTCTACTGGAGGGGCAGGCTCGGCTGTGGCCATCGAGGAGGTCAGCTCAATCGCCTTCTCCTACAGCCCTGCCTAAGCTGCTGCCACAACCGAAGCCAACTCGGCGGCCTTCGGAACCGCTTGTGGGAGCGACTCGAACGGAGTAGCCCCTTGCCCTCCTGCGACCACCTTAGGAGCAGGAGCCTTCTTCCCCGGGGTTCAGAGCATGGCCAATCGCTCCTCGGATAAGATACCTCATAGCTGTTGGCGGCAGTACGTGAACCCCTTGGCGAAAAAGTCTGTCGTCGCCTCCTTGAAATCTTTAATGTACTCTGGGGTCTCCTTTAAGGTAGCCACGGCATCAGCGGCTGACTTCCTCGCAGCCTCCTCCCACTGCCTCGACTCCTCCAATTGCTTCTAGATGCACTCCTGTTGCCGGATTGCAATTGTCGTCATCTTCTCGGCGGTCACGGTGGCACGACTGGCGACGGTGGCCTCTCCTCCACGGTCGCTTCCCTCTTCTCAACAGAGGTAGCCCTGTCCTTTGCTGCCTCTACCTCAGCACGGAGCTCCTTCAACCGAGTCCTCTTCGACTCGAGCTCTCCTTCGAGCTCCTTCTTCTCCCGGATGGCGTCGGCAAGCTCAGCTTGGAGACCCTTGGCCTTTGAATTAGCCTCCTGGATCTCGGCGTCCTTCCGGCCCACTTCAGCCTTCAGAGATGCAAGCTCTGCCTGCTGCTCCTTATCCCTCCTCGCCCAATTACGGTAGTAGTCCCGAATGAGGATCAACTCCCTACCATGCTGCACCAAAGGAAGCGTGTTAACTATAGTACTAAAAAGAAGTCAGAAAGTATGAAGGCAAAAGAAGAAGACTTACGACATAAAGATTGGCAAATGTCGAGCTGACGACGTCGCTCAGGAGCCTCCCGCTCCCCTCCCGCCGATTGTAGGACTGGACCGAGAAGTCCATCATCCGCTCGGCAAGCCTTGGGTCCTTCACCAGGGAGATGTTAGGACCCAGTCGGAAGGGGACTCAGCGATAGTCCCTATCCTACCTCTCCGCCGGTTCGGATCCCTCGATGATGGGAGGCCCATTCGGCGCCGGTTGTGAGATCAGCGCCACCTTGGTCCGTGCTGGAGGTGCCAACCAAGTTTCTCTCGATCTTCCCTCCTCCTCGATGTCGACGATCTCCAGAGGAGGGGCCTCTGTCCTGGCGATGGCAGCAGTGGATCTGGCGCAGACGACCACCTCGGGCTCGGGCGCCGGCACCAACTCTTGCTACCCTAAAGACTCGTGAGCAGCCTCGGCCACCTCTTCCGCCTCTGCTCTGCCACTGGTGTATCTAGCCTGGCCTGCACCAGCCTTGCACCATCTTCAGTTCGAGCCCTCTTCAGAGCAGGCTCGCCTGCCTCGATTGCCTGCTCTCGTTCCTCAGTAAACGAGAGCAGCTCATCCATCGAAAACTTCATTTCTGCACCAGAAAGGACAAGGTCAGCCCCAAGCAAAAAAAAAAAAAAAGAAGAAAAAGAAAAAGAAATGGAAGAAAGAAAAATAAATAAGAAACGAAAGGGGGGTGGCTAAGTCGAACTCACCCGACTCCCGTGCCGAGCTGACCCCGGCCTCGCGAAGATTCTGCTCCGACAGCAAGACCTCAAGAGATGGGATCTCGATTGATCTGAGCAGCTCATACAGATCGAGGTCGATAGCTTCGATGGAGGAGTTCCTGTTTGGAGACCGATCTGGGTCGCTCCAAACCTAGTCGATCCCCTCGACCAAGGCGAAGAAATACATGCTCTTCCATCCTTTAATGGAAGAGGGGAGCTCAAAACGAATGCCCCGAGGGCGAGAAGAAAGGGACCACCACCCCTCCTTGGTGGGGAGGCATTTCAGGGTGAAAAAGGCCTTGAACAAGGAAAAACGGGTGACAATCCCATGGAAGTGGCATAGAACGATGAAACAAAATATCGTTCTGACAGCGTTAGGAACCAACTGGGTAGGAACAAGTCGGTAGTTGGCCAAAAAGAAAGGAAGAAGGGATGGACAGGAAACCGAAGGCCCCCGACGAAGGTCTCCTCATAAAAGGTGATCCATTGAGGGCCACTGGACGTGACCCGCTCCCCGGGACGAGGAATGGAGAGCCGGACAAACTCAGGGATGTCATATGCACCCCGGATGGCCACCAGGTCCTTGGTGGAGATCACCGAAGCGATCCCTCCGGGACCGATTGACCGAGAAGGCTCGGACTCAGGAAGAGAAGCAGAAGCAGGAGTAGGAGGGAGAGCCAAGCAGGGAGGAGGAGAAGACCTGGGTTCTCTAATGGCTAAAGGACCTTGAGAGGGCCTCTTACTAAATTCATACTGCGCCGCCTCCATTTCCTCTTCGGAGGAAGAAGGAGTCCTCGGCTGGGAAGGTCCAGCCTCAGCCTGGCATGAAGGATGAAAGTTTGGACCGAAGCAATCCATGGAAGGAGAAGAAGAAGAGAAGGAAGGAAAAGACGATGAAGGAGGACCTACGGTGACCCCTAGTCGGCAAGAAAGGAGAAGAAAGAGGAAGCTAACCTGCTAAGACCCTTAGTGGATGATGATGAAGACTAGAGTGGAGGAAGAAGGAGAAGTCTGCAGCACTACGCTAGGCACGAAGGATTCGAAAGGGGTAAACTTCAAAAAGACTTACCCCTCCATTCGAGACAACCTGTGCCCGATCATACCGTTACAGCTTCCCCAAAAGACTCGCCACATGATGTTGATCAACGGGGCTAGCACCCCCAATCCGACTGTGGTCGCTCTGACTTTCGTGCATGCCATAACCGTCCTCTGAACGTGGCTACGTGGCGCCCCCACACAGGCTCAAGGGCCCGCTGGGCGAGATGCCGCCAATATCAGTCATTATTGCACCAGGTCTTTCCACCTTTCCACGTCAGCACCGCAATTACTCCCTTCGCCCCGAGCACCGCGCGACAACGAGCCTCGGGAGTGGGAAGCAAATGATGTGACCAGATCACTGACATGGCAAAGGATCCTAACATGGAGCCCTCATCGGACGCCGTCCTGGATTCCCCTCATAGGCCCCTTCATCGGGTAGGGCTCTCCGATGTCAACGAAGACGCCCGTCGAAGTCAGGCTCCACCCTCCGCCAGGTCGGTACCCGCCAGGTCGGGATGCCTAGGTCGGAGCCAAGCTCAAGCCCCACTAGAGGCAGACCTTCCGAGCCCGAGGTCAAGCCCCGTGGCCTGGAGTTGAGCTCAAGCCTCCACCACGTGGAGCCCCCTCGAGGCCGGGTCCCCTAGGCAGGGCACACCTCATCCACCTCTGCCGGTCCGAGCTCAGTCAATGCTGGGCCCCACTAGTCCGGCACTGAGCTCGGCCCTCCTCCACACAACCGAGCCGCCACGAGACAGGTCCGTTGCAAGCAGGCCCCATCTTCCCAGCTCGGTCCCCAGCACAAAACGAAGTACCAACCACCAAGGGAGCAGCACAATCCCCCCCCAAGGACAGTGGCGTGCCCCTTGAGGACCATACGACAGCGCCCGCCATGTCGGTATTAATGCCCACAGCTGCCATTCACACCAGAAAAAAAGGAAGCTCACATTAAGGCACCATGCCCTCCACCGACCTGCCATACGACCGAAGAAAAGACCCCACCAAGGAGCGCGATTCTTGAGAGCGATGGCACAACAGTCGAGGTCCTGCCAGGCTTCCAAGAAGGGAAAATAAAAGGAATGTCAGAGGCATATGGAAGCTTTCCCAGCTACCAAATAAAGAAGGCATCCCATCTACGGTACGATACCTCGTCGTACCTGCCTGACAGCATGGGAGAACCCCGAGGCAAGCCAAGGTAGAAGACTCAGCCAGGGTAAGCAAAAAGAAGGTAACGACACTCGTATTACCAGAGAACAACATTCTCTCAACAAGAGAACCACCACAAAGAGAAAGAGGAGAGGGGGGAGAGGCTAGAAAGGAGGGCAAGACCACCTCGGCCACCACATCCCCCAGCTCGCACTCACACTCTCATACACTCCACTCACTCCTCCTAGTGTGGAGCTCATCTAAAGGGGCTCGACCAAGTGGATCTGTTCCCCTGGATCGTCACTGACTTGACCATCGGAGCGCCCCCACCGGAATCCCCGACCCGGGTCACTGATGTTGGCTTTCTTGCAGGTCCCAAGGCACTGGAGGCACCTCCCACGGGCGGATGCGAAACACCCAACGTCATCAGCAGCTATGGGCCACGGCGATCTGGGCGGCAACACTTGGCAATTCATCCCTTGATTTTGGAAAGAGAGGTCATTTGGCTGACAAGGCACGGACACCTATCTAGCACCGATTAGTTACTGGTGCTGCAGCCTTTCCCTTAGCCCCTCTATAAATAAGGGGCCAAGGAAATCAGTTGTTGCCTAGTAAGCAATCCAAGAGGGGGATGAATTGGGTTTCAAAAAGAAAATAATAGCTAATGAATTCCAATTCAAAAATAATTAAAATCCTTGTGTATTGCTAGTGTTTGTGAGTGCTCAAGAGTGTGCAGTGATTTAAAAAGTAAATGCAAGGTAAGTAAAGACAAGTAAGAAAGAGCAAGCAACATAAACACACAAAATTTTATAGTGGTTCGGTGCACACCAAAGCACCTACGTCCACTCCCCAAGGTCCACATGGAATTTTCACTATAATCTTTCTTGATTATAGTCGATTAGTTTTTTGGGCTCACTAATCAAAACCCAACTTGTTTTCACTAGGAACATAAGTCAAAACCCTTTTGGTTTTGCAGGATAACTAAAAACCTAGTTGATTTTAAAACTTAGGCTCACCAACAACCTCCTTGGTTTTGTGACTTAGCCTAACCAAAAACCTTCGTTGGTTTTAACACAAAGGCTCACCAACAAACCTCCACTTCTAGTTCCAATCCCTTTGAAACTCAAAACAAAAGAAAGGATGGAAAAATATTGATAAGAATACAAAAAGCTTTTGTAGGATCGACGCGCCAACCAACTATCCAAAAGGAATGTCCCTATTGAGACATAGCGGTTTATCTCTCTTAAAGTAGGCAGCGCAGTAACCCCGGGGTGCACGAGTCAACCCCCCCATCGAGCACCACAGTACCAATCCAACATACTATCACCAAGCCGGCTCCCTCCTAGGGGAAGAGGACCTTGGCATGGGCCCCAGCCTCACCTTAACAGTGGCACCCACATTTCCTGGGCCCAGATCCCCAATCTTGAGGGTGTGAACTGGCCCTACCCAACAATCCCCCTAGCAAAAAACCCCTCGAGAATTCCTCCTATGGGGACTCAAACCCGTGACCTCGTAATGGGGACCTCACCAGCACGGATCTCGGAGCAAGCACGAATCTTGGAGCCATGCGAATCTCGGAGCATATCCAGAATAAATTTAGGATTTATCTTCTATTTGAAATTTAAATTAGGATTTGGTTGGTTAGGATTTAGATATGGATAGGGCTTATCTTATCCTATCTTGTATTTGAAATTGAGTCATCCCTATCTTATCCTATCTTGTATTCAAATTCAAACAAGGGTTGGACAGGTCTATAAATACCACCCTCGATCCTTTGTAAAAAGTTAGTTTTTGGAGAAAAGAATTTGAGTTTTTTAGAAGAGTGATTCTTCTTGCCTTCGCCTTCGGGCATGGGCATGATGCCCTAGTTATTCCCCTTTCCATTCCATCTTCTTTATCCCCTCGTGACCTTTGAGATCCATCCTAGCACCTCTAAGTATCGAGGAGGGTGTAATGCCTTAGAGGTGAGAGGTCTCTTCGTTAGGATGAGTCCCAAAGTCCATGAGATTCAAATCCCTGTCTTCCATCCCCACTATTCCTTCACCATCCCTAGAAAAAAAAAATACCAAAAAAAAAATAGTACCCTAATTTAGGTGACTTTTAGGCTCACCAACGATCCTACCATCTGTCCCCTATCAATTATGGTATCAGAGCTGGAAAAATTAGGGTACATTAGTATCTTTCCAAATTTTCTCTTACTAGCCGTCCCACCCTTCCCAGATTAAAAAAAAAAAAAAAATCAGTTCTCCAACCAGTGCCTTCCCTTCCGTGACTCATCCCACACCCCACCAACACCCTGCTGCCACCGACGAACCCCTCCTCCCCACTAGCGAGGACCTCATCCCCGTCCCACCCATGCCTCCCTCCTCCATATCCGATCATCCGTGAACCCTCCCCGATTCTCCCACACCAGAACGCCCTCCTCCGGTCCATCCATCACCGGACATCCCCCACCGGTCCACCCATAGCCAGACCCTCCCTCCTTCTGCTCCATCACCCAAACCTCCCGCCCCCAGTCACCTACCATCCGTAAGCCTCCTCTGATTCCCATCGCTGGCCTACTCCTTCCTCCGACCATCCCGACACTAGGCTCGCCCTCCTGCGGTCCTCCCGTCGCCAAGCTTCGCTCCTACCATCTTCCCGTCGCCCGATCTCCCACCTCCGGCCTGCCGCGGCGTCGGAACACTGCTCCCCGGAGATCGCTGTCTTCTTCCCCGAAGATCCGCCACGATGCCATCTTCTTCTCCGCTACTCCACGAAGCCTCCGCCCGTTCCAAGCCTCTGCCCTATTCCACGAAGCCACTGTTCCGCCATCAACAAAGACAGCCCCAGGCTCGCCTACCTCCTGGTCCACCATCTCCTAACCGCCCTCATCCGGTCGTCCCCGAGCCCAGTTCACCTCCCTGCTCCTCGGGCTCACTGCAGTAGTTCCGGGCATCCCTGACGCTGGCCTCTTCTCTAGACCACCTCTCCTCGAAGATCTTGTCCGAACACCTCCTTCCGTCCAGTGCAAAGCTCCTGTTCCAAGAAGCATGCAAGAAGAAAATTCAACGATCTGCTGTTGAAAGAAGACGGGAATAGCTATTTCCGCTATTCCTGCTATTCCACACTTATCCCAGCGTTAATCTTAATTGGAATAAGCTAGTTTATTTTAATTTGGGTTGTCATGTGCATCCTAGAGCCAGCCTAACTCGACAGAGTCGAGTTTTCCCCACCTCAGGAGAATGATGGGGACCTCACCAGTATGGATCTCGGAGCAAGCATGAATCTTAGAGCTGTGCGAATCTCGAAGCATATCCAGAATAAATTTAGGATTTATCTTTTATTTGAAATTTGAATTTGGATTTGGTTGGTTAGGATTTAGATATGGATAGGCTTATCTTATCCTATCTTGTATTTGAATTTGAGTCATCCCTATCTTATCCTATCTTGTATTCCAATTCAAACGAGGGTTGGATAGGTCTATAAATACCACCCTCAGTCCTTTGTAAAAAGTTAGTTTTTGGAGAAAAGAATTTGAATTTTTTAGAAGAGTGATTCTTCTTGCCTTCGCTTTCGGGCATGGAAGTGATCCCCTAGTTATTTCCCTTCCCATTCCATCTTCTTTATCCTCTCATGACCTTTGAGATCCATCCTAGTGCCTCCAATGGTGGGGACACCGAAGGCACCAGAATAAGAAAGAGGCTTTTCAACCCTCTGTGAATTGATCAATGATTTATGAGTCCATCTGTAATAAGGGCTTAGCCCATCTGAGTCCATTTTAGTTGTTATTTGAGTCTTTTGAATTTCAGTTCTGTACTAGTCAGCTCATGTTGAGCTAGTTCAGTCCAGTGTTAGTCAGCTCATGTCGAGCTAATTTTATTTTTTTGAATCCTATTCAACCATATTGAACACTCAAGACCACATCATACAAGTGAAGACCAAGTCCAACCAGATTGAAGACATGGCAGTATAGCCCAAGTCCAACCCAGCTTGAAGATTTGAAGACCACAGGAGGAAAAATTCAGAAAATCCTGATTCCTTGCAAATGCCCTCCAGATGCCCAGATTCCCTTCCAGATGCCAAAATATATTCATATACCAAGGCATCCATGATTTTAGAGGTCCATCTGCATCCTAGCCCAAAGAAATCAAGCCCAGGCGCCAAGCCCAAGCCCCTAAGAAGCAAGATACCAGGGAATATTCCTGCTACTTGCTACCAGGCCACCCCAACTTCCAAAGGCCCAAACCCATACGCCCGAGCCCCTTTGGGCCGGCCCCTTGCTGCTCTTAGAAGCCCAACACGCCCCCCTAGGCATCCTTGGAGTGTTAGCCAAGTCAAGAAAATTTTTAGGGATTTTTCTACCTAATGTTTCCTTATTTTCTAGCTAGGGTTTGAGAGGGAAAAGGATTCTTATGTAAAGACTTATATGCCCTTACTTGGAGCCCAAGGTTAAGGGTCTATTTAAGGGACCCTAGCCTCTTGTATGAAACACACTTTTTGATATGAATTAAAACCTTGAGTTCTTCTATTGAGTTGTGTGATACCCTGCTGTGTGCATAAAGGGGTTTGTGAGAGTTCTTCTTCCCGGTGTTTGCAATCATCTTCCTGCTGCCAACAAACCCTCCAGATCCCTGGATGCCCACTCCAAAAGAAGCCTTCCCTTGCTGTTTTTCCTTTGTTTTCTTGTTTCTTTGTTAGTTTTCTAACCCCTGACAGGTCTTTTGCAAGTCCACGAGTTCCTACGAATCCAACGACTCCAGCCATGCCTCAATCGGACCACCGAGCAGAAAGCCGGGTATCCACGAGTCTTTGGTTCGATTTTCCAGGCCGCATCCATCGAGGAACGAGAGATCTCTTCGCTGCAATCTTCATCAGGCACTTCAGACGTTGTCAGGTACACCCCCTCTATCTCCAGTCTTATTATTGTAGGAGAACTTGCCCTAACCGAGGCTTCTCAGTCCCGGCGATCCTTCTTTAGTACTTTTCTAGGTTCTAATCTGCATGCTTGGCTTCAAAAATTCATACAAGATTCCCTACAACTAATTTTGATCTGAAATTCGGGAATTAATCACCTAACCCCACATATAAAATATAAAAAAGGAATTGCATGCATATTAGTCCCCCATCATCCAAGTATCGAGGAGGGTGTAATGCCTTAGAGGTGAGAGGTCTCTTCATTAGGGTGAGTCCCAAAGTCCAAGAGATTCAAATCCCTGTCTTCCATCCCCACTATTCCTTCGCCATCCCTAGAAAAAAAAATCCAAAAAAAAATAGTACCCTAATTTAGGTGACTTCTAGGCTCACCAACGATCCTACCATCTGTCCCCTATCAATTAATTTTGTTTTGTTTTTTTTTTTTTATAGCTAAGACCAATACATAACAGGTTAGATCAGCCCAAACCAAGACAAAAGGGATTAGGTTGGCTCAAACCAAAACACATCACAGCTTAGATCAAATGAACAGGCCAAAGCCAAAACAAAACTCAACCCAAATTAAAGTGAACAGGGCCTATTCCAGTCTAGAATAAATGTGGGATAAGCACGAAATAGAAGGAATAGCTGGAATAGCTATTCCTGACTTCTTTAAATGGCAGCTCAATGAGATTTTCAATGGCTAACTTCGAGGAACAGGAGACCTGGGCTGGCAACGGATGGAAACTTCATGGGGTAGCAGCTTGGAGGTGAGGACGGCATCGAGGTGGACCGGCGAAGGGAGATCCGGCATTAGGAGGGCCAGAGGGGGGGGGAGTCGGCAATGGTGGAGCAGTAGTAGAATGGGCATTCGGATGTGTCCGAGGGTGTGGTAGCAGGGAGGAAAGGCTCTGCAGCTAGGTGGAACCCCTTTGGGGCAGTAGTTCGGTGATGAGGTCGGCGGCGTGCCGATTCCCCGGAGAGGGTGGTCTAGATCAGAGGAAGAGGGTTGTGGACGACAGGGAAGACCAGAATGATGGGGATCTCAGATCAGCACTAATCTCAGAGCAGCACTGATCTCGAAGCTGCACTGATCCCGGAGTAGCACTGATCCTAGAGCAGCACCGATCCCGGAGTAGCACAGATTTTAATAAATTTGTTTGGGATTTATCTTTATCTTTTGTTTGAATTTTGAATTAGGATTTGGTTGGTTAGGATTGAGATATGGATAGGCTTATCTTATCCTATCTTGTATTTGAATTTGAATAATTCCTATCTTTTATCTTGTATTCAAATTCAAATGAGGGTTGGACAGGTCTATAAATACCACCCTCAATCCTTTGTAAAAAATAGTTTTTGGAGAAAAAAATTTGAGTTTTTTAGAAGAGTGATTCTTCTTGCCTTCGCCTTCGGGCATGGGCATGATGCACTAGTTATTCCCCTTCCCATTCCATCTTCTTTATCCCCTCATGACCTTTGAGATCCATCCTAGTGCCTCCAAGTATCGAGGAGAATGTAATGCCCTAGAGGCCCTAGAGGTGAGAGGTCTCTTCGTTAGGGTGAGTCCCAAAGTCCATGAGACCCAGATCCCTATCCTACATCCCCACTATTCCTTCGCCACCCTATTCCTTCGCCACCCCTAGAGAAAAAAATATCAAAAAAAAATAGTATGCTAATTTAGGTGACTTCTAGGCTCACCAACGATCCTACCCCTATCCCCATCAATTTTGGTATCAAAGCCCAGAAAAATTAGGGTACCTTCGTATCACTCTAGATCTTGCACCACCGATTCAATTTTTTTTCCATCCTATCATCTTCCCAAATCCAAAACCAAAAAAAAAAAAAATCCAAGTTGCCAACAATTTCATTTTCTTCTTTAGTGCTTCCTCCCAAACTCCACCGCTGCCTCCCAGATTTCCTTCACCAAAGATCTTGTTTCATTCTCACACGTTCCACCAGGCTTCTTCTGTTCTTGGTCTCTGTTCCAAGTTCCAACCCGTACAAAAACAGCGGCAGAAGGAAGAGGAAGAGGAGGGCATGGAGATCCAAATCTGACATGCCACGCTGTTGAGGAGGTAGCGCAAATGATATGGATTGAATCAGCAACCTCCCGGATGACGTCCTCTCCTACATCGTCTCCCTCCTCCCATAAAAGACTCCATCCGGACCAACATCCTCTCCACCCAGTGGTGCCACATCTGGACCACCACGTTCCTCAACCTCGATGACTCCATCCTTCGCCATAGCAGTAGACACACCAAATTCTGGATGCGGAGCCAGAAGGAGGCATGGCACGCCGGCGCCATCGAGCAGATCCTCTCTGTCCACCATGGATCCATCCCCACCTGCCAGCTCTCTGGCTATTTCTTCAACCTTCCCAACATCGATACCTGGCTTGAAACCCTTGCCCAAAGAGGCGTCCAACACCTCTCCTTCTTCTGCGATTACCCGTGTCGCCATGCTCATCCGACTCCGATGGTGGAGCCGCCCTATCCTCCCCCCTCCCTGCCCTCTATGCCGATGCCTGCCTCCTCTGCTCCCCCTCCCTCTCCCTCCACCGCTGGGTCGACATCCTCCCAGACAAGGTCTACAACCTCGCCGCCCAGTCCCACATCACCGTCTCCTTCAAGATCCCTGACTACATCTCCAGTACCACCGGCACCTTGCTCCCCTGGGTCCTCATCTTCCTCGCAATCGTCGTCATCATCGTCTTTCGGCATCTGCGACCTCACCGGAAAAACCACCGCCAAGCTCAGCTATGCCTTCTTCTCCATCACCCCGCCCTCCTCTCCGCCCAACCCTCCGCCACGGCCCAAGCCGCCCGATGCCAGATCTACCTCCTCCGGTTCTCTGTCGCCCAAACCTCCTCCGATCTCCTGTCATCCAAACCTCCCAGCCCCGGTCTTCCATGCCCAAACCTCTCGCCCCTGGTCTCCCGTTGTCCGGAAGCCCCTCCGGTCTCCTACTGTCCGTAAGTCTCCTCCGGATCTCCATGTATAAACTCCCTCCTCCAGTCTGCCCCAACACCAAGTTGCCCTCATCTTCTTCCCCAAGTTGCTGTCCTCCTCCCCAGCACCGTCGCCGGAGAGCCCGCCGGTGAAAATCCCTCTGTTCCTGGTTCGGCCCATGAAGGAGGAGAAGCTGTTGTGCACGAACGTGAACGCAAACCCGACGTTCAGAGCCGACTTCCCCTCTGCACACTTCTCAAAGCAAGCTGGCTTTACATGTCGACTTTTAAGTGCAAGCCAGAAATAATAAAAAAAATAGTGAAAAAAAGTTTTAAAAAAATAGAATAAATAAAAAAAAGGCCTCATGGCTAGCTAGATCTGAGTCTAACATGACGGAGTTGAGTTCTCCCCACCTTAAAAAAATTATGGGGATCTCAGAGCAGCACTGATCTCGGAGAAGCACTGATTTCGAAGCCGCACTGATCCCGAAGCAGCACTTATCCTAGAGCAGCACCGATCCCAGAGTAGCACAGATTTTAATAAATTTGTTTGGGATTTATCTTTATCTTTTGTTTGAATTTTGAATTAGGATTTGATTGGTTATGATTGAGATATGGATAGGCTTATCTTATCCTATCTTGTATTTGAATTTGAATCATTCCTATCTTTTATCTTGTATTCAAATTCAAATGAGGGTTGGACAGGTCTATAAATATCACCCTCAGTCCTTTGTAAAAAATAGTTTTTGGAGAAAAAAATTTGAGTTTTTTAGAAGAGTGATTCTTCTTGCCTTCGCCTTCGGGCATGGGCGTGATGCCCTAGTTATTCCCCTTCCCATTCCATCTTCTTTATCCCCTCATGACCTTTGAGATCCATCCTAGCGCCTCCAAGTATCGAGGAGGGTGTAATGCCCTAGAGGTGAGAGGTCTCTTTGTTAGGGTGAGCCCCAAAGTCCTTGAGATCCAGATCCCTATCCTACATCCCCACTATTCCTTCGCCACCCTATTCCTTCGCCACCCCTAGAAAAAAAAATATCAAAAAAAAATAGTACCCTAATTTAGGTGACTTCTAGGCTCACCAACGATCCTACCCCTGTCCCCCATCACCTCGGCTCTGATACCAACTGTAGGATTGATGTTCCAACCAACTATCCAAAAGGAACGTTGATGGGGGACCCGAAACCCATCCGGTTTTCTTTCTCTTTTTTTTTGTTTTATTTGCTCTCCTAGATTTTATTTTATTTTATTTTTACATTTTTTTTATTCCAACTATTCTATCTATCCCTGCTATTCCCATTTTATTCTAGATTTATCCCCGAGTTATTCCACTGCTATTCCAGTCATCTTCAACCTCTAACCGTTGCCCATATCATTTTTTTTTCAACCATCTCGCCGATACACCAACATCACCACCGCCCAACCTATGCAACTGGAGCCGCCCAACCCGCCATCACCGGTTTTCTTCGCTGGAATCTCTTCCTCCGAAGACCCGAGATGTCGCGCATCACCTCCGAACCGGCACCCCCATGCCACCGTCGTGCCACCTGCATCGCCCGGCCACCGGCCGTGTCGCCCGTCCGTGCCGACGCCCAATCCGCCACCACCGGCCCAGTCGCCATCGATGCCCGCGACCGTGACTCTCCCATCCTCAAGTTCCATGACTAGGGAGATCTCCGTGGCTGTTCTCCCTGTGCCGTTCTTGGTTCTGGCGATGCAAAAAAAAAAATTTCCAGAGATGAAGTCCAAGCAGAGATGGGTTTTGGAAGTGCATCCAAATATAAGATCCTTTATTAGCAGCGTTACTCACTTGAGAAGAATGTAGAAATACCACTGAGGGACTTCATTTGGGAGTTTGACAAGGGAGACTTTCATCACTGATTGGTCTTTAATCATTTTGACTCATTCTGTGAGAAGTTAATAAATCCAAGGAAGGATTTGCATCTTGAAAACAATTTTCTGAAAGGGGATCCTCCATTTCCTAGGGAAGCAGTTCTTCAAATTTTTTGATATCACCGCCACTGACTATCCCATCGTCCACCGCCCCTCTATTCCACAGTCGAAAGAAAAATCTATGCACGAATCTCAGAGCAGGAACAACCTACACAGATCTCAGAGTAAAGGGAGATTTCAAAATTCAAATAAAATGGATTTATTTGGTAATTTTTCATGAATGTAATTTGGGTTTAAAATGGAAATTTGGGATTTGGGGTTTGAATTTGAATTCAAATTATTTTTGATTTGAATTCAAATCTAGGGAGGATTTCAAGGGATTTTATTTTTGAATTTCAAAGGGATATAGGAATCCATAAATATCCATACTCCTCTTGTAATAAATCAGTTTAATGAAATTGAAATTTTGAGGGTTTGTAACCTTGTTGTGGTTCTGGGCTGAGGCCCGTTTGCTTTCGTCCTTCAGGATGTCGAGGGGTGTGAGACCCCATCTTGCCTTCGTTCTTAGGGACGTCGAGGGGTGTGAGGCCCCGTCTTGCCTTCGTCCTTAGGGACATCGAGGGGTGTGAGGCCCCGTCTTGCCTTAATCCTTCGGGACGTCGAGGGGTGTGAGGCCCCATCTTGCCTTCATCCTTCAGGACGTCAAGGGATGTGAAGCCCCGTCTTGCCTTCATCCTTCGAGACGTCGAGGAGTGTGAGGCCCCAGGTATCTCCATTCCCCTCCATCTCTCTGTTTCCCATCGGATATAGATCCTAGGTTCGAGTTTCATTCCCGTTCCCCCCTCCATATTTCCATCCTTCCTTCATCATCCCCATCAAGAAAAGTGAAAACCAAAAGAGTCCAGCCATTTTAGGGATTTTCAGTGATCTTTCTATCCTAGTCCCGGGAGGCTTCTTAGCCCTCCCACGATCCTTAGTTTGCTTTATGTTTTCCCCTTTCACAATATCCATGGGTTCTTCATTTCCATCCCGCATCAAATGTCCCTATTTAAAAGTGGCGGTTTATCTCTCTCAAAGTAGGCAGCACAACAACCCCAGGGCACAGGAGTCAACCCCCCCACCAGAGCACCGCAGCACCAACCCAGCATACCATCATCGAGCAGGTTCCTGCCTGGGGGCAGAGGACCTTAGCGTGGGCCCCAGCCTCACCTTAACAGTGGCACCCACATTTCCTGAGCCCAGACCCCCAACCTTGAGGGTGTGAGCTTGCCTGACCCAACAACTTTTAATAAAAGTAAGTATCTCCTTGAAGCTCTTATAGAGTTGCTGTAGATGCTTGTCTTCAAGTTGTTGAAGCCTTAAATGCAGCTTGAATGGTTGAACTTGATTACTCTTAAATGCTTTGAAAGCTTGAAGGCTTAACTTGACTTGAAAGTAGATGAACTCTTGATGAATATTCAATATAAACTTTTCTCTTCTTTCTTCTTCATTTAAGATCACCTTAAATACTTTTTTAAATCCCAAATGGCAGTTTATGACCGTTAGAGAGGTGAACTAGCCGTTGAAGGACGAAAAGGATAAGTTTTGTATTTGAAAAAACTAGTCATTACTGTTCATCAGAATTTCAAGTATCGATACTTCAGGTCATGAGTCGATACTTGGCTTCCATGAGTCGATACTTAGTTCAAAATATATTCTTTGAAGCTCTCTGAAAATCTCAGGTGAGTCAACACTTCATTTGGTGAGTCGATACTTTAGTCGACACTTGGCTTCCATGAGTCGACACTTATTTCAAAAGATATTCTTTGAAGCTCTCTGGAAATCTCAGGTGAGTCGATACTTCATTTGGTGAGTCGATACTTAAGTGATGTCTTGAAATTCAGTATGTTCTGTATAAATTCTATCTCAAGCTTTGATCTATCCATGAGTCAACACGTGAGTCGACACTTCATCTGTATAAGTTGACACTTCAAGCATGCTAACTAAAACTTCTTTCGAGTCAATACTTCAGTTTTTATGAGTCGACACTTGCATTGTGAGTCGACACTTTGTGTCGACACTTGTTGAAACTTTCTAAAATTCAATCGAAACTCTATTGAATCCTTTTTAAACTTGACTTTTAAGTCCTTTCAAGCCATCCTTATATACTCGAGTCCATTAATCTTAAGTATTTCAACTATAAAGAGGGCTTCTCAAATTATTTGATAAGCAATCTAAATTATTAACCTGATGAGTACCTTTTCTGATAAAACATACTTCAACAATTGATTAGTACTCAACTATACTGAAGTATTTTGTTAATCATCAAAATCAATACAAGAGTCAACAATCTCTTCTTTTTTAATGATGATAAAAACTTTAAGTATAAGCATATAAAAAGCTTAAAAGATTTTCAATAGGTATAAAGCCTTATGTAGAAAGTATCAGAGAAAATGATAAATAGAAGCTAAAAGTCTAAAAATATACCATTAAGAACTGAGACTCATTTGCATTATATTAGAGCTATAAATAAAAAGATATCAGAGCTAAGATTACATGTATCATGCTCAAGGGTGTATCAGAGTTAAAGCATATTTAAGGAAAAGAAATTTCAGCATGAAAAACATCTGAGTGTAAACAAGAAAATCTTCTATACTAGAAATATGTGCCTAAGAAAAAAGTATCAGATCATAAGGAGTGTTAAGATATGACAAAAGAGCAAAAGTATTAGAATAAGAGATTGAAGGGTATAAATACTCCCCCTCAAAAAGTGATCCAAAAAACTGATTTTCAAAGAGATTTCAAGAATTTTCAGCTTAAAAGGAATTTCTTTTTCACTCACAAATTATATTTTCATAAAACCATTTTTGATAATGCCATTGTAGCATAAAATATTTTGGTGTAATTATACCATTATCTTATTTCTACCATCATTATCTTATTTCTACCATCATTATCTTATTTCTTCCCCTTTTTGTCATCATTAAAAAGGTGGGAAGAAAAACAAGATAGATATCACAGAATTTAAGAAAGTGAAAGATAGCATTAGAGTTTGAAGGAGTTAATATATATATATATATATATTTCAGAATTTGATACATCAATTTTGATGCAAACAGACAAACAAACAAACAAACAACAATACAAAAAGTGCTGAAATGTAAACTAGCTAATAGAGAGACCACCCTAAGGAGTACTCTCCTTATCAGAGGAGGACCCAATATCAATCGGTCCAGTATCTCTAAAAGGTTGGGATCATGGCCACATCGATCGAAGATCAGAGAGTCTGGTCTGGGTAGGTCTCGATACATCATGATGGCCTCGGCCTCAATGTTACATATGCTCTACCTCTGACTGGTACTAAAGAGGAAGAGGCTAAACCAGTAGCAGGAGCAGCACTGATCGAAGTAGCAAAAGTATCAGTGGGAAAAGGGATATGATCAAAGATGGGACCTGAATCAAGACGGTGGAAACCAGGAGTGTAAAAGCCTAATTCCCGGATTAGGGAGGATATGTGTAGAGAAGTAGAATGAATCATAGGTGTATCAGTAGAATGAATAATAGGAGTAGAAGGGGGAATGGAAGTGACAAAAGGGTTAGGAATGGTGGAAGAGCTAGGTAAGAGGGGAATTTGGAAGGAAAATCTGGAAGGATTAGGAATGGGTGTCCCAGACACATCAGTACCTATATCTATCTTTGGCTCCATCATGAAGTCTGCAACATCGAAATCTGTAGAGTCGGTCTGATCATCTCCTGTCTCTGGTGCTAGGGGTGCTATTGGTGCTGGAGGTGAATATGAATAAGTAGAGGGAGGTACTCTGCTTGATGAAAGTATCTTCAATATGGCTAAAATAGCAGATATACCCTCTCTCAAGCCCTGGTAGCTCTCTCTCATCTCCAGATGTATATGATCAACCCTCTATCTGATGATCATGGTATCTAACTCCAGATGGGCTAACCTGTCCTCTTCTATAGAATCTCCAGTGGCTAGCTTCTCTACGTGTGGTGGAGTAGCTGGCTCAGGCTATGTAGAAGGCTCGAGCTATGCCTCTAGAATCTCTCTAGGTACCTATGAGGGTCTGGCCTCATCTCTAAAAATGTGCTCCTCCTCCGCAGCCTCATCATTTGCATCAATGGTCTGACCTAATATGTTCATCTCCACTGACCTCTGAACAGATGATATCCCATCCTATGAAGGGATCTCTCATCATAGATGTCTGTGTGTAGAAGCTACCTATATGGCTCTCCATCTACGACTACTCCGTATGCCCTGAATAATATAATCAATCCCATACCATAGGGTAAGCAGAGCCTCTGGCTGGTCGATACCTCTATCATCTGATGAACCATAAGGACGGGGAGGCATACCGGAGTGTGCTGAATCAATGACATCATGACTAGAAGCTCTCGCTCAGTAATAAAGTTGAATCATTTGGTCTTCGATAGCAAGATCCAGGCGATAATGTGATGCAATAGCCTTATCTCTGCAAGAGTCTCAATGCAACAACAGTGGCTCCCTCTAGAAGATCATCTATCTCGAAGATACACTAGAGTCCACTGATCCTGTCCACTAGGGCATCCACCACTGAACCTCTCATAGGTATCTCCCATGCTTGGCTCAGAATCTCAGCAGCAGTGGAACCTCTCTCCCACATACCTGTGCTACCCATCCATCAGTACCTCTAGCAAGTGATCTGTTGAACTATCTCATCATGCCAAGGTAGAATCTCTCGGATAGCATACAGAAGTGAGCTAGACTAGCATCTCTCAACCACTAACCAATCCGAAAGTGCTATTGGTCCAAGAAATTAAAATCCACTCGATGACCACCAACAATAGTCTTCGAGCTCATCCTATCTGCTATGGAAAAAAATGGTCTAACAAGAACATCAAGCCGATCCTCGAGCTTGACTACTACTCGATCCTCATGCCTAGCCTTCATCCATTGCTCTACCTCCTGAATAGATGGTCGAGGTCTCCGGACTACTTGCTTTCTAGGACTCATTCCAAGGAGACAAGGTAAAGAGAGAAAATGGAAAGAAATCAAGGATTTTTTGCAAAAGGAACGGTGAGAACGGATGAGGAACAATGAGAGAATGAAAAGAAACTATTCTAAATGAAGAATCGAGTAGGCTAAACTTAGATTGGAGGGAAAGGAGTGCTGGATTACTGTTCTAGGGTGAGTCGGCTCAGATTGGAAGAAGAAATTTGAAGAAAATACTTCATTTTCCCTATTTTATCTCGGTTTACCACTTGTCAAGTGTCGACTCATGACTGTGGGTCAAGTGTCGACACTTGAAGGTGTTGACACTTCAAGGTGTCGACACTTCGACTTAAAATCCGAGAAAAATGGAAAAAGGATCATTGAACAGATTAGAACAAGATTTTAAAAGATTTGTAAGAAAAAACATGATCTTCAAACTATTTGATCAACAAATTTTAAGGAGAATTTTAAAGATTATAAAAAGATAGAAATTTAGTCAAAAGGGTTGATGATTCATAATTCTCTTCTAATCATATAGAACCGATCTTCTTGAAGTGATTTGGTCAAAAAGTCAGCCAATTGCATTTCAGTACACAAAAACTCTAACACAACATCATTATTTTCAACATGATTTCTAATAAAATGATGTCTAATTTTAATGTATTTACTTCTAGAGTGCTAAACAAGATTTTTGGTTAAATTTATAGCACTAGTATCATCACATCTTATGGGTGTCTTAGTTAATTTGATTCTAAAATCTTCAAGTTGTTACTTAATCCACAAGATTTGAGCACAACAACTTCCAGCTATAATATATTCAGCTTCAGCTGTAGATAGTGCAACTGAAGTTTATTTCTTACTAAATTATGAGATTAAGTTAACTCCAATAAATTGGCAAGTTCCACTTATGTTTTTTCTATCTAATTTACATCCAACAAAGTCAACATCTGAATAATCAATTAATTCAATAGAAGAGTCTCTAGAATATCACAATCCAATATCAATAGTACCAGATAAATATCTAAGAATACATTTAACAACTAATAAATGAGATTCCTTAGGATCAGACTGATATCTAGCTCACATGTAAACACTAAACATGATATCCGGTCTACTAGCAGTTAAATATAGTAGTGATCCAATGATACTTCTGTACAATTTCTGATTAATATTTTTACCACATTCATCTTTATCAAGTTTACAAAGGCTCATAGGAGTACCTTTTTGCTTGGTTGTCTTCATCACAAACTTCTTTAAGATTTCTCTTGTATACTTAGCTTGGTTGATGAAGATCCCTTCTTTGGTTTGCTTGATTTGGAGTCCGAGGAAAAAATTTAATTCACCCATCATACTCTCGAACTCTCCCTGGATAAGCTTAGCAAACTCTTGACAAAGAGACTCATTAGTAGTACCAAATATAATATCATTAACATAGATTTGTACTACTAAAGATCATCATCTTTCTTTTTCACAAATAAGATAGTATCAACATGGTCTCTAGAGAAATTATTTTCAATCAAAAATTTGCTAAGTCTTTCATACCATGCTCGGGGTGCTTATTTTAAATAATAAAGTGCTTTATGAAGTTTGAAAACATGTTCAGGATGTGCATGATTTTCAAAACCAGGTGGTTATTCAATAAACACTTCTTCACCAATATAACCATTTAAAAAAATACTTTTAGCATCCATTTGAAATAGTTTAATATTCATAAAATATGCAAATGCTAAAAGTAATCTAATGACTTTAAGTCTAGCTACAAGAGCAAAGGTTTCATCAAAATCAATACCTTCTTCTTGATTTAGCTACAAGCCTAGCCTTGTTTTTAGTAACAATACCATTTTCATCTAGTTTATTCTTATATATCTATTTTGTGCCAATAATTGAAATATTAGATGGTCTTTCTATTAGAGTCCATGTTGAGTCTCAGGTGGTGCATTCATGGCTAGTTGGGTCAATGTATATGTGTTGATCTGGTCTATCATGGTTTTCCATGATTTGTCTAGGGCTAGAGTTGAGTCCAGTATGAGTCCTAGGTGTTTAGGCTCAGTTTTGGTTAGTCTGGGTCTGAGGGTCGGCTCTTCTGGGATAAGAGTCGACTCTATTGGTTGGCATGTCTCAAAATAGGTGATTGTTGTCTGGAAGAGTTGGCTCGGATGGATTAGAGTCGACTCGAATGCACAGACAAGAAATTTGTTGTCTGGAAAAGTCGGCTCGGATGGATTAGAGTCGACTCGGATGCATAGACAAGAAATCTGTTGTATGGAAGAGTCGGCTCGGATGTATTAGAGTCAACTTGGATGTATTAGAGTCAGCTCGAATATATTAGAGTCAGCTCGGATGAATAGTCAGGAAATTTGTTGTCTGAACGAGTTGGCTCGAATGGTTTTGAGTCGGCTCGGATGACGAGTGAACTATTTTGAACGGTGCCAGCTGAGAGAGTTTTTTGGGATCTCGAGCACATGTGACCGAGGTATATATATATTGTATTCTTGTAAGAGGATGTGGTGGTGTAACTAACTTCTTGGAAGTGGAAATCCCTTTCTCCCATGAAAATCCCTCTGTTTTCTTCTTTCTTCTCTCTTCTCCCATTCTTGGTGTTCTTAATCTTCATAGACCTGAATCCTACCATGATCTTAAATGGAGATTGCTGGCAGATGGTCATCCACAACCTGGTGATACGCTTTCGTAATTGCTTTATTGATCAGGGTGTTCGTTCTTGATCGGGAACATGGCTATTCTAGAGGATTTGGTTTATCAAATCTAATTGGATTTGTAGTAGAATTCTCAACATTTAGTATCAGAGCTTGGTTCGTGGAAGGAAGATCTCAAGATCAGAGGGTTGGAAGTAAGGCTTCTTGCAGGTACGGTTTTCATATCTCTTGAATTCTTGATTGTGGTAATAGTATCAAGTGGGTTCAAAGTAGATTTTGAGAAGTACGATGGCAAGGAAATCTTCACCCTATGGCAGCAAAGGGTTAAAGATTTGCTGGTTCAACAAAAAATCTATAAGGTCTTGGTTAAAGAAAGACCAAAAAATATTAGTGTTGAAGAATAGGAAGAGTTATAAAAGATTGCTTTCAGCACCATAAAGATGTGTTTGGCTGATCAAGTTTTACCTGAGGTGTGTTCAGAGACTACTACAAAAGGTCTTTAGAGAAGATTGGAGAACACATACATAGGAAAGAACATGACGAACAAGCTATGGCTGAAGAAGCAACTGTATAGCTTGAGAATACCTGAAGTAGGAGATCTTGTTGCGCACATTCAGAGGTTCAATCAGGTTTGTTCTAAGGTGATGAGTCTGGATGTAAAGATTGATGAAGATCGGGCATTGTTGCTGCTATATTCACTCCCTGAATCATATGATGGTCTCATAACAACTTTGGTTTATGGGAAGGAAACCCTAAACTATGAAGAGATTGTTTGTGTGCTAAGATCCAATGAGCACAGGGAAAAGATCTGCAAAGGTAATCCTAACTTAGAGGTTCTTGCTGTATATGAGAGGCGAGGAAGATCTAAGGAAAGAACTAGGGGAAAGTCCAAGGACAGATCTCATTCTCGGAACCACAAGAATGTGAAATGCTACAAGTGTCGTCAACTTGGGCATATTAGGAAGAATTGTCCTCCTTGAAAGATAGAAAAGGGAAGAGCCAACACTAGTGGTGCTAATGCTTTGGAAAGCAATGGAGAAGGAGTACTGGTTGCATCAGATGGATCTGTGGATTGGGAGAATACCTGGATTTTGGATTCTGCATGCTCATACCACTATACCTCACATCGGGATTGGTTTTACACCTATGATAGGTTAGATGGAGGGAGTGTAAGTCTTGGTGATGATCACCCTTGTATAGTAGTGGTGGGGACACCGGAGGCACCAGAATAAGATAGAGGCTTTTCAACCCTCTATGAATTGATCAATAATTTATGAGTCCATCTGTAATAAGGGCTTAGCCTATTTGAGTCCATTTTAATTGATTTTGAGTTTCAGTTCTGTACTAGTGAGCTCATGTTGAGCTAGTTCAGTCCAGTGTTAGTCAGCTCATGTCAAGCTAATTTTATTTTTTTGAGTCCTATTCAACCATATTAAAGACTCAAGACCACATCATACAAGTAAAGACCAAGTCCAATCAGATTGAAGACATGGAAGTTTAGCCCAAGTCCAACCCAGCTTGAAGATTTGAAGACCCCAGGAGGAAAATCAGAAACCCTGATTCCTTGCAGATGCCCTCCAGATGCCCAGATTTCCTTCCAGATGCCAAAATATATTCATAGACCAAGGCATCCATGATTTTAGAGGTCCATCTGCATCCTAGCCCAAAGAAATCAAGCCCAGGCAACAAGCCCAAGCCCCTAAGAAGCAAGATACCAGGGAATATTCCTGCTAACTGGCTACTAGGCCACCCCAGCTTCCAGAGGCCCAAACCCATGCACCCGGGCCCCTTTGGGCCGGCCCCTTGCTGCTCTTAGAAGCCCAACACGTCCCCCTAGGTGTCCTTGGAGTGTTGGCCAAGTCAAGAGAAATTTTAGGAATTTTTTCTACCTAATGTTTCCTTATTTTCTAGCTAGGGTTTGAGAGGGAAAAGGATTCTCATGTAAAGACTAATGTGCCCTTACTTGGAGCCCAAGGTTAAGGGTCTATTTAAGGGATCCTAGCCTCTTGTATGAAGGAAGAAATTTTTGATATGAATTAAAACCTTGAGTTCTTCTATTGAGTTGTGTGATACCCTGCTGTGTGCATAAAGGGGTTTGTGAGAGTTTTTCTTCCCAGTGCTGCAATCATCTTCCTGCTGCCAACAAGCCTCTCAGATCCCTGGATGCCCACTCCAAAAGAAGCCTTCCCTTGCTGTTTTCCCTTTGTTTTCTTGTTCCTTTATGAGTTTTCTAACCCCTGACAGGTTGTTTGCAGGTCCCCGAGTTCCTACGAATCCAACGACTCTAGCCAAGCCTCAATCGGATCACCGAGCAAAAAGCCGGGTATCCGCGGGTCTTTGGCTCGGTTTTCCAGGACGCATCCATCGAGGAACGAGAGACCCCTTCACTGTGATCTTCACAGACGTTGTCAGGTACACCCCTCTACCTCCAGTAGTTTTATTGTAGGAGAACTTGCCCTAACCGAGGCTTCTCAGCCCCAGCGGTCCTTCTTTGCTACTTTTCTAGGTCCTAATCTACATGTTGATCTTCAAAAATTCATACAAAATTCCCTACAAATAATTTTGATCTGAAATTTGGAAAATAATCACATAACTCAACCTGTAAAACATACAAAAAAAAATCGCATGCATATTAGTCCCCCATCATTTGGTATCAGAGCTTAGATTAGGGCTTATTTTCTCCAATTTTTCAGTCCGTATATACTCTGTTATTTTAATTATTTCTCCTTGGTAAAAACTCTAAAAATTTTGAAACTTATTTTTTTGGATTCAAAATAATTCACAGCAATTTTAAGAATTTTTTCAAATTTTATTATGGATTGTGAATCTTCTTCAAGCCGAAATACAGCCAACAAATTTTTGGCTCTGTTTTTTCAGCAAGACAAGTTTGGAAATTTTAGGGTTTTGTTTAGCATCTTTTGCATATCTTTTAATTTTAGTATATTTCCAGAATATTAGGCCATGATTTTAAAGTTTTCTTCTATTTAAAAAAATACCAAAAAAAAATTACATATTCTCCAAAAATACCAAAAACATCTAAACCCTAATTTGCATCCTCATCTGCCTGCCATCATTGCATAATTTACTTTTAAGGGCACTCTTGCTATATCAGATGGGGGAAGGATTTGATCACCTCTCCTTAGCCCAAAACCACATCCCTTGCATTCGATCCCAAGCCTTAACCTAAAATTAACTAAACTTAATTTGCCCTAGTGGGCCAGGGACACCAACTGGTCAGGTACGAGCTAGTGTTAGATCACTGTGTCAAGTTAACCTGTGTGTGCCTTGTGCTCAGTGTCTAGAATGGTGGTTTAGGGATTCAATCCTGAAGGGCTTGTGTGCTGGTCCACCTACCTGGCCAATCTCTGATTGGTATCTAGGATTGGCAATCAGGGACCTAACACTCCCCTTATACCTGCCTGGCTGAGTACAGGGTTACTATAGGCTAGTTTGCCACCCTGATTGAGCATCTAGTTTGGACTCTAGGTCTAGTCAGCTATAGTCGGATTGATCGAGTCTTGCATGAGCACTAGATTAGGGGTTTCACATCACCCACCTCCTTCACAAATGTCTGAACCCATGAAAAATTTGCAAGCCCAAATAAAAGCACTCACTGAGCAACTAACCCAATCCATGGCCCAGTTAACTCAGTCTAGTATCCAAACCAACAATAGAATTGACCATCTTGCCAACAGGTTTGACCAGTTAGAAGACCGTGTAGGGACCATACAAAGAACCCATGGGTCACAGTCTGATCCAGATCCTAAGTTCCCTCAACCTTGGAGGACCCCAAATCCTGATCTATACCATGAGGTCGAACCTAGGAGAGCCCCTCATCCTGACCCGTACTACAATCCTCAACCTAGGAGGACCCCAAACCCTAATCCCTACCAAGAGGTTGAACCTAGGAGAGCCCATCATCATGACCCATACTATAATACTGAGCCCAGGAGGACCCCAAACCCTGATCTATACCATGAGGTCGAACCTAGGAGAGCCCCTAATCCTGACCCGTACTACAATCCTCAACCTAGGAGGACCCCAAACCCTGATCCATACCGAGAGGTTGAACCTAGGAGAGCCCCTCAGCCTGACCCATACTATAATCCTGAACCTAGGAGGACCCCAAACCCTGAACCATATCGTGAGGTTGAACCTAGGAGAGCCACTCAGCCTGACCCATACTATGATACTGAACCTAGATCCTATGACTCTAGATCCTATTTACCCACATCCTATAAGCCTAGTATACCCACAACCTATAGATCTTATGACTTCAAATCCTCTGACTTTAGAATCTACGAACCCATATCCCATGAGTCCAGTAGACCCAAGACCCATAGAGCTGAACCCAATGACCCATAGATCTGCACCCTTATCCTATGAGTCTAGGGAGCCCATAACCCCTAGATATCAATCTAGTACTAGTCAGGTTTTCCTTAGTCAACTTGAACCCCATAGGATTAGCTCCCCTAAATATGAGCCCAATAGTGAGCCACTACCCCTTAGGCAACCTAAACCTACTAGGATTAGTGTCCATAATCAGAAACCAGGACCTAGCCAATTTTTTCCTAGCCGACCTTCTCCAACCATTCCTGAGATTCACAAGGCTTACATTAACGCGGAAGTGTATGAAGCTGATGTGAGCCTAGTGGATGAGTATGAGGGAGAAGAGGAGACACCTTTAGTAGACCTTGAATTAGCTGACCCAGTAGATACCCAGGTAGAAACCAACCCAGAGCTAATTGACCTTGACCACATCCAACTTAAAGCTATAGTGGAAGAACAAATAGAGGAAGAGAACCTAGGTACTACTATTAGAGCCTTACCTGAGGAAACCATAGAGGAGAGCCAAATTATAGAGTCTAGTCCTAAAATACAAGAACCTGAAGAATTTATTATGGACCTGATCTCTTTGAATCAGTACCCTCAGGATGAGCCTCCTCCTATAGTTCCCATTAAGGACCTCTTCCCTGAGATTAATAACCCATCCTTCCATTATACAAACCCCATAGATATACCGCAACCCTGTAAGGTTAACCTCATTAGTCTAGGATTAGTCCCTGATGCCCCTTCTTTTATCTTATTTTATCCAACTAACCTTGAACCTTTTTCCCTACCCTACCAGACTAATTTGAATCCACTTCCTATTTTCTGCCCTTTCCAGACACCTCCAACATTTCTACGATCATTAGATTGCATTTAGTTGAAATTAGTGTACTGCATGCATTCATTACGCATGTTAGGTTTGCATTATACTTCTGGCATATCCTTTGGCATTTGCTTGGAGTCCATTGTAAATACTCTTGTGCACACCACACTAGGGTCAGACCTAGAGAGTCTATAGTCTCTTAGGTTTAGGCCCATAAAAGTCTAATAAATTTCCTTCGATAGGAATGCAAAGTCGAGTCTATTAGGTGTTAGTATGAGTCTTTTGAATCATTTGTTAGGAGTTTGCATGTGCCCAGCATGTTCACCACCTACACTAATTTTAAACAAACTGGCTAATTCCCGAAGATGGATCAAAGAATTTGATGTAGTGGATTCTATCTTGGTTAGGCTTAGGTCTAAAAGAAGCTTCATGCTCGCAGAGCTGGACCTTTTAAAGTGATAGAGAAGGTTGGATCAAATGCCTAGGTGTTAGACATGCCTTCGGATTTGGGCATTAGTTCTACCTTCAATATTATAGACCTGGTTGAGTACAGGGAACAGGCAGCGCTACCTAGTGAGGCTTTTGAACCTATTCCTTTTCATTGTGAGTGACCCTAACCCAGAGTGCCCACTAATAAATTTGGCCTGAGAGAGGAGAACGGATCGAGCATATCCTGGATGATCAAGCCATTAAGACCCGGGGTCGCGGTTATCAACGCTTCCTGGTCCGATGGCAAGGCCGGCCAGAGTCGGACGATTCATGGATTTCTCGAGAGGACTTGTAGCACCTCAATCCAGACCTCCTCGAGAGATATGTGAGCCAGCTTGATCTTCACTCGACAGGGTCGAGTTCCTCCCATCCCGAGAGAATTGGTGGGGACACCGGAGGCACCAGAATAAGATAGAGGCTTTTCAACCCTCTATGAATTGATCAATAATTTATGAGTCCATCTGTAATAAGGGCTTAGCCTATCTGAGTCCATTTTAATTGATTTTGAGTTTCAGTTCTGTACTAGTCAGCTCATGTTGAGCTAGTTCAGTCTAGTGTTAGTCAGCTCATGTCGAGCTAATTTTATTTTTTTGAATCCTATTCAACCATATTGAAGACTCAAGACCACATCATACAAGTAAAGACCAAGTCCAATCAGATTGAAGACATGGAAGTTTAGCCCAAGTCCAACCCGGCTTGAAGATTTGAAGACCCCAGGAGGAAAATCAGAAACCCTGATTCCTTGCAAATGCCCTCCAGATGCCCAGATTTCCTTCCAGATGCCAAAATATATTCATAGACCAAGGCATCCATGATTTTAGAGATCCATCTGCATCCTAGCCCAAAGAAATCAAGCCCATACGCCAAGCCCAAGCCCCTAAGAAGCAAGATACTAGGGAATATTCCTGCTAACTGGCTACCAGGCCACCCCAGCTTCCAGAGGCCCAAATCCATGCACCCGGGCCCCTTTGGGCTGGCCCCTTGCTGCTCTTAGAAGCCCAACACGTCCCCCTAGGTGTCCTTGGAGTGTTGGCCAAGTCAAGAAAAATTTTAGGGATTTTTTCTACCTAATGTTTCCTTATTTTCTAGCTAGGGTTTGAGATGGAAAAGGATTCTCATGTAAAGACTAATATGCCCTTACTTGGAGCCCAAGGTTAAGGGTCTATTTAAGGGACCCTAGCCTCTTGTATGAAGGGAGAAATTTTTGATATGAATTAAAACCTTGAGTTCTTCTATTGAGTTGTGTGATACCCTACTGTGTGCATAAAGGGGTTTGTAAGAGTTTTTCTTCCCAGTGTTGCAATCATCTTCCTGCTGCCAACAAGCCTCTCAGATCCCTGGACGCCCACTCCAAAAGAAGCCTTCCCTTGCTGTTTTCCCTTTGTTTTCTTGTTCCTATGTGAGTTTTCTAAACCCTGACAGGTTGTTTGCAGGTCCCCGAGTTCCTACGAATCCAACGACTCCAGCCAAGCCTCAATCGGATCACCGAGCAGAAAGCCGGGTATCCGCGGGTCTTTGGCTTGGTTTTCCAGGCCACATCCATCGAGGAACGAGAGACCCCTTTGCTGCGATCTTCACAGACATTGTCAGGTACACCCCTCTACCTCCAATAGTTTTATTGTAGGAGAACTTGCCCTAACCGAGGCTTCTCAGCCCCGGCGGTCCTTCTTTGCTACTTTTCTAGGTCCTAATCTGCATGCTTATCTTCAAAAATTCATACAAAATTCCCTACAAATAATTTTGATCTAAAATTCGGGAAATAATCACCTAACTCAACATGTAAAACATACAAAAAAAAATCGCATGCATATTAGTCCCCCATCAGGTAGCCGGAGTAGGCACTATTAGGGTGAGGATGTATGATGGAGTGACAAGGACTCTATCAAATGTCAAACAAATGCCAGAATTGAAAAAGAATTTGATTTCTTTGGGCTACTTGGAAGAGTAGGGATATGCTTTTAGTTACCAATCTGGTAGTGGATGTTTGAGAATTACCAAGGGAGCTTTGGTGGTAATAAGAGGAAGAAGACTGAGCAACAATCTATACTGGATGGAAGGCTCAGTGATAAGTGATAGTGCTAAAGTGCTTGCAGTGGCACAAGAAGGAACAGTTGAAATATAAACTGTGGCACTATCGAATGGGTCATATGAGTGATCGAGGGCTCACGGAGTTAAGCAGAAGAGGAAACATCCTAGCTTTGAAAAAGGATGGAAATGACCTGTGTGAGCCGTGTATTTTTGGTAAATAGCATAGAGTTAAATTGTTGTTTATACCAAGCCAAGTGAAGGAGTGCTGGATTTGGTGCACTTGGATGTATGGGGACCAGCACCTGTTTTATCCAGAGGTGGAGCAAGGTATTTTGTTACCTTCATTGATGACTTCTCTAGAAAATTATGGGTGTATATGATGAGGGAAAAATCAGATGTATTTGCCCGATTTAAAGCTTGGAAAGCTGAGGTAGAGAAGGAGACAGGAAGACATGTAAAGTGCCTTCGGACTGATAATGGTAGGGAGTACTCTAGTATAGAGTTTAGGAGTTACTTTGAGGAAAATAGTATCAAACGTCATTACACAGTAAAGATGACCCCACAGCAGAATGGTGTCACGGAAAGGCCGAACCAGACACTATTGGAGAGGGCAAGGAGTATGAGGCTGCAATTATCACTACCGAAAGCTTTTTGGGGTGATGCTATTACTCAGGCATGTTTTCTCATAAACAGGTCCCCTCACTTCAAGTTGGATGGTGGACTTTCAGAAGAAGCTTGGAGTAGGAAGAATGTGGTGCTTGGCCACCTAAATGTTTTTGGTTGCCCGGCTTATGTTCATGTGGAGGCAATTGAAAGAAGCAAGCTGGATCCTAAGTCAAAGAAAATGATCTTTATAGTGTATCCACAAGGAGTCAAAGGTTACCTACTGTGGGATCCATATTCTTAAAAGGCTGTGATCAGTAGGGATGTCATTTTTTATGAGAGGAGCATCTAGGTGAAACCGGGGACTACAACTGGAAATGCAGTTAATAAGATGAACAGTAGTTAGAGCCCATCACAAGTGGAGGATAGGCCTTGAACATCAGCTGAAAATGGAGTTTCAGTTGAGGTGGAGTTGGACAAGTAAGATTCTCCATGAGTGAAGGAGAGGCAAGAAGAATCAACTGTTCAAAGGGATGTGCAGGAGGAGCCACAAACAGTAGACTTGCAGGACAATACAAGGGGAGTGGCATTGCATAAGCCTCAACGCATAATCCGGAAGCCGGTTAGATATGGCATGGATGAAGCAATTTCATATGCTTTAATATCTGTGAATGGAGATCCAGAAAGTTTTGCAAAGGCCATGGAAAGTCCTGATAAAGAGTTATGGATGCAAGGCATGATGGAAGAGATGGAATCTCTTAGGAAGAATTAGACATGGCAACTAGTGGATCTACCCATAGATGCTCATGCTATTGGCTCCAAATGGGTGTTCACTAAGAAATCATTACCTTCAGAGCAAGGTGGAGTAAGATACAAGGCAAGATTGGTAGCAAAAGAATACTCACAAAGGAAAGGAGTTGACTATACAAAAGTGTTTTCTCCTTGTTGTACGCCATACTTCAATTCGGGTGTTGTTGTCTTTGGTGGCAAAACATAATTTGGAATTGGAACAGATGGATGTGAAGACAGCCTTTCTACATGGAAGACTGGAAGAGAAAATCTATATGAAGCAACATGATGGCTTCATTGAGATTGGACAGGAGAACAAGGTATGTCTACTTCAGAGGTCATTATATGGATTGAAACAATCACCTCATCATTGGTATCACAGATTTGATACACTTATCTTGAGCCTTGGATTTCTTAGATGTGCACATGATCATTGTGTCTATGTGAAGGATGTGGATACTATGGATGCACTGTATTTACTTCTGTATGTGGATGATATGTTGATAGCCAGCAGAAGTATGACAGCTGTGAAAGGGATGAAGAGAGCATTATCTCAGGAATTTGAGATGAAGGACTTGGGATCAGCTCAGAAAATTCTTAGAATGGAGATTTGCAGAGATAGGTACAAAGGAATACTCCATTTGTCATAAGATGGGTATATTAAAAAGGTACTCGAAAGGTTTGGGATGGATAAGGCCAAACCCGTGGAAACAGTACCGGGGCATTTTTCTCTCTCAAAAAATAGTGCCCCCAATCAGAGGAGGAGAGAGAGTACATGAAAAGAGTTCCATATGCCAATGCAGTGGGTAGTCTGATGTATGCTATGGTTTGTTGCAGGCCGGACATAGCATATGCTGTAAGCCAGGTGAGCAGGTACATGGCTAATCATGGGAAGGAACACTGGAAGGCATTGAAGTGGATTTTGAGATATCTGCAAGGGACTCAAAGACACGGACTGGTATTTGGTGGGCAGCTTGAAGGACATGGATGGAACTTCATAGAATCATGTGAGGATTCAGGTCCTTTGGAAGGGTTTGTTGATGCAAGCTATGCAGATAATCTTGATACAAGGAGGTCTACAATAGGTTATCTCTTCTGCATGTATGGTGGACCGGTTTCTTGGAGATCAACCCTTCAACCTATTACTGTTTTGTCTACAACAGAAGCTGAGTATATAGGGATTACTAAAGCTGCAAAGGTAGCACTATGGCTGAGAAGGCTAGTGTCTGAAATGGGGGTGAAACAGTGTATGGTGGTCCTGCACAGTGATAGCCAGAGTGCCATACACTTGATGCAGAACCCAGTATATCATGCTAGGACCAAGCATATAGATGTGAGGTACCACAGAGTCAGAGAGCTGGTGGAGGAAGGAGAAGTGGCGCTGGTGAAGGTTCATACAACGGAAAACCAGGCGGATGCACTTACGAAGGCTCTACCAAGGGATAGCTTCTACTCTTGTATATGGTTAATAGATTTGAGGAGTCTGGCATATGTAGCCTTGAAGCACCAAGATGGAGATTGCTGAGTCTCAGGTGGTGCATTCATGGCTAGTTGGGTCAATATATATATGTGTTGATATGGTCTATCATGGTTTTCCATGATGTGTCTAGGGCTAGGGTTGAGTCCGGTATGAGTCCTAGATGTTTAGGCTCAGTTTTGGTCAGTCTGGATCTGAGGGTCGGCTTTTTTGGGGTTAGAGTTGACTCTGTTGGTTGGCAAGTCTCAAAACAGGTGATTGTTGTCTGGAAGAGTTGGCTCGGATGGATTAGAGTCGACTCGGATGCACAGACAGGAAATCTATTATCTGGAAAAGTCAGCTCAGATGGATTAAAGTCAACTCAGATGCATAGACAGGAAATCTGTTGTCTAGAAGAGTCGACTCGGATGTATTAGAGTCAGTTCGGATGAACAGTCAGGAAATTTGTTGTCTGGATGAGTCAGCTCCAATGGTTTTAAGTCGGCTCGGATGATGGGTGAACTATTTTGAACGGTGCCAGATGGGGGAGTTTTTTGGGATCTCGAGCATGTGTGACCGAGGTATATATATATTATATTCTCGTAAGAAGATGTGGTGGTATAACGAATATCTTGGAAGTGGAAATCCCTTTCTCACATGAAAATTCCTTTATTTTCTTCTTTCTTCTCTCTTCTCCCATTCTTGGTGTTCTTGATCTTCATAGACCTAAATCCTACCGTGATCTTAAATGGAGATTGCTGGCAGATGGTCATCCACAACCTGGTGATACGCTTTCGCAATTGCTTTGTTGATCAGGGCGTTCATTCTTGATCGGGAAGAAGGTTGTTCTAGAGGATTTGGTTTATCAAATCCGATTGGATTTGTAGTAGAATTCTCAACAGTCCAAACTTTGTTTCTTTCAAATTGATTTAGTTTTTTCTTACATAGCAATAATCTAATTAGGGTCTTTGATGGGGACATCGAGCAGATCCTAGCCAGTCTAAATCCCAGCCAGTCCAGTCTAGATCTTGGAGCCAGTCTAGCACGAATCCTAAAGACATCATTCAGCATGGATCTTGAAGATTTCAGTCAACATGAATCTTGATGTATTTTATGGGTGTACGAGGGATTTGGGATATCTCCGAATCGGAGATCAATTTTTATTTTTATTTAGAGTTATCGGAATTCCTTAGTAGTTCCGATTATTTTGAGTTTGATTTTGGATTTATTTTTATCTTTATCAGTTGTTTGATTACTTTATTTAAGGTGTTTTGGCAATCGAATAAAAGCTAGCGAAGAAAATATTTGAGAGAAACCAGGGTGTGTCCTGACTCCTTCCCCCTTCTCCTCCTTCTCCCCCTTCTCTCGCTCGTCTCTCTTCCTGGTGCTATTTCGCTTCTTCCCGGTTCTTCCCCTCTCTCTCCTCTATTCCATTCCCTCTCGACTCCTTTTGCTTTTCTTCCAAGTGACTCAATCGAACCGACGCCCTCGACCAACTAGAGCCACCCACGTTCTCCCCACCAATCGACACCTCCATAGTCCACTAAGACATTTTCATTAGCCTTCCCCCCCCACGACCGTCATCTCTGTTGCTCGCCATCGGCTGCTGACACCCGACAATTGCTGATGAGGGACTAATATGCATGCAATTCTTTTTGTATGTTTTATATATGGGGTTAGGTGATTAATTCTCGATTTTCATATCAAAATTAGTTGTAAGAAATTTTGTATGAATTTTTGAAGCCACGCATGCAGATTAGGACCTAGAAAAGTACTAAAGAAGGATCGCCGGGGCTGAGAAGCCTCGGTTAGGGCAAGTTCTCTTACAATATAATTACTGGAGGTAGAGGGGGTGTACCTGACAACGTCTGAAGCACCCGGTGAAGATCGCAGAGAAGGAATCTCTCGTTTCTCGATGGATGCGGCTTGGAAAACCGAGCCAATGACCCGCGGATACCCGGCTTTCTGCTCGGTGGTCCAATTGAGACTTGGCTGGAGTCGTTGGATTCGTAGGAACTCGGGACCTGCAAACGACCTATCAGGGGTTAGAAAACTCAAAGGAGATCAAGAAAATAGAGAAAAATAGCAAAGGGAAGAAAGTTTTGGAGGGGGCTGGAAGGATGGTTGGCGGCAGGAAGATGGTTGCAAACACCGGGAAGAAGAACTCTCAAACCCCTTTATGCACACAGCAGGGTAATCACACAAAGCAATTGAAGAACTCAAGGTTTATTTCATATCAAAATCTCCCTTCATACAAGAGGCTAGGGTCCTTTAAATAGACCCTTAACCTTGGGCTCCAAGTAAGGGCACATAAGTCTTTACATAAGAATCATTTTCCCTCTCAAACCCTAGCTAGAAAATAAGGAAACATTAGGTAAAAAAATCCCTAAAAATTCTCTTGACTTGGCCAACACTCCAAGGATGCCTAGGGGGCATGTTGGGCTTCTAGGAGAAGCAAGGGGCCAGCCCAAAGGGGCTCGGGCGCATGGTTTTGGGCCTTTGGAAGCTGGGGTGGCCTCGTAGCCAGGTAGTAGGAATATTCCCTGGTATCTTGCTTCTTAGGGGCTTGGGCTTGGTGCCTGGGCTTGATTTCTTTGGGCTAGAATGCAGATGGACCTCTAGAATTATGGATGCCCTTATCTATGAATATACTTTGGCATCTGGAAGGGAATCTGGGCATCTGGAGGGCATCTGCAAGAAATCAGGGTTTTCTGATTTTTCCTCCTAGGGTCTTCAAATCTTCAAGCTGGGTTGGACTTGGGCTATACTTTCATGTCTTCAATCTAGTTGGACTTGGGCTATACTTTCATATCTTCAATCTAGTTAGACTTGGTCTTCACTTGTATGATATAGTCTTGAGTCTTCATTATGCTTGGACAGGACTCAAGAAAATAAAATTAGCTCAACATGAGCTGACTAATACTGAACTGAACTAGCTCAACATGAGCTGACTAATTATATGATTTAAATAAAATAGCTAAGCTTTATTACAGTGGACTTGAATGTCAATTAAGTGATCTACAGAGGGTTGAGAAGCCTCTGCCTTATTCTGGAACCTTTGGTGTCTGCACCAATTGCCCATCTGTGAACCTCGCCGACACCCCATCTCTTGCCAGATCTGTTGTTGCCCGAATCCCAGTCACCGGTCAACACTTCTGGAGACATCCACGACTAGGCCGGCATCCATCCCCGGCCATCCGTCTCTCCTCCCACGCCGCCACCTGAACCACAATGGTCCTACCCCTTCTACATTTTAGCCGCGCCACCGATCGGAACACCATCACCCCAACTTGCCCACACCCGTGCCGAAGGACCGTTCTAGTCCACCCGTGCAAGCCGTCGCCTAGCACCTTCACCATGACCACTGCCGTCCGTTCCGCCGTTGCCACCCAACATCGATACCGGCGAATCCGGCCACAAGCCCTCTGGCCTCCTCTAGTTTTCTGGTGTGGATCCATGGAGAAGAAACAACTTGGCATGAATATGAAAGGAGGAGAGCCGCACGCTTTCCAAAGCTGCACATTTCCAAAACTGCACGTTCTCAAAATCACAGGGATTCCAAAGCTGCCTGGATCTCAAAGCCACACGGATATCAAAGCACTATATTTATTTGGATTAACTTGATTTATTTATTTTATTTTGATTTGGGATTGATACGTCACTTATTTTTGGTGTTCTAGATCTAATGGCTTATGATCCATCTCGCTCGTGAACCACTGGTCCGGATTTTGATTATCTCTAAATGATTTCACTCTTTTAGAATTCAGGATATTCCATGTTTCGGGTGAGACCACTTCGATAACTTGATCAAATCAATTGCTGGATTATCTTTTATTTAATTAGATCTAATTTTATTAAAATTGGACAGCCCTAACCTTGTGGTCGTTTTCTAACGATCAAGGGTCCAATATCTCGAATATTTTGACTATGCATGCCGATCGGGTCAATTCCTAGATTGGATCTTGATTTGACTAGGATTATTACTTAGTTTAAATTCTTAATTGCATTGATTATCTACTAGTCTTTATCTTTAATTACTTCATTAATTGTTTCATTAATCTCATTAAGGTCCTTAGGTCTAGGATTTATTGGTTCGTTCCGCACCAACTTGGTATCAGAGCCATAGGTTAGGTTATGGTCAATTTCAATTTTTTAAATTTATTTTCAAAAAAAAAAAAATTTGTGCATGACAACTAGGTCAGGAATCAAGTATCAATCATAACCTTCTTCCTTAGATAACAAAATGGATCCCAGTTTAGAAGCTACCCTTCAGGGAATCATTGGTAGACTTGAAGCAATTGATAGCAAGTTAGGATCTTTAGATGCAAGGGTAGGAACCCTTGAGAAGGAACAACTAGTGAACACAAATCATCCTATTAGGAACTCTTCATCAAGAGTTACAGATCCTAGAGACCCTAGAGACCAAAATGACTACCCAGGTTATGATGGTGGTCATACTCATATCCTTCGACCTGACCCTAGGGATCGACATGATTATCCAGGTTTTGATGTTGGTAATCATCAAGCACTTAGACCTTATCGTGACCCAATTGATCAGAATGAACGAATCATGAGGAATGTTAAGGTTGATGCCCCGAGTTTTGTAGGTCGCCTGGACCCCAAAGAATATATTAACTGGGAAGCTAATATGGATCATTATTTCACTTGGTATGATATGTCTGAGGATAGGAAAGTTAGGTTTGCCCAAATGAGATTGTTGGGTCAAGCCAAATGATATTAGCACAATGTCCAGAGATTAGCTACTCATACGAGACAGGACCCCATTAGAACATGGGATGAGATGAAGGATAAGCTTCGTGAAAAGTATCTTCCTGCATCTTATCAATAGAGACTCCTGGACCAATGAAAAAGGTTGACCCAGGGAACCGGATCTATAAATGATTACATTAATAAATTTGATGAATATCTTATGCGATGTAATGTGAATGAAGACCCGTCTGTCACTTTATCCCGATTTAGAGCTAGTATGAGAGTGGATATTCAAAAAGAACTATTTTTGAGAGAGGTTTATAGTCTAGAGCAAGCATATCAATTAGTCCAGGACTATGAAAGATTCCAGAGGATGTCTATCACAGGTAGACCTGAACCTTCTAGACCAAGAATTTTAGGTCCAAAGCCTAGCATGAATCAAGCCCCAACTAGTCCACAACCTAATATGAGTCAGACCTCTGGTAGTCGACCCCCATCTACAACCCCACCAATTAAGAGAGATGAAAAACAAAAAGGGATTATAGGAGAGACTTTCCGAGGAAGTAGCTCTAAGATCCACTACTTCAGGTGTAATGGAATAGGTCATGTGGCTAGTCAATGTCCATCTAGAACATTGCATATAGGAAAACTTTAAGAACATGAAGATCTAGCTAATATCCTTAAAGAGGAAGTCTACACTGCTGACCCAGGATTAGCCGATGCCTACGAAGAATATGACCATGAGGCTAGAGCTAAAGAACGATTAGGAGTGAATTTGATTAATATAAGTAATCAAATGAATAAATGACTAGCAGATTCTCACCAGCAAGTTAAGGATTTTGCTGAACAGTTTCTATCAGTAGGCCCATTCAAAATTTTAAAGAAAATTGGACTGAATACATATGTTATTGATCTACTATTTGATTATGGGCATTGTTCTACTTTCAATATTTTGGATTTAATTGAATATGAAAAACCAGCATTGACACCTAATGATCCATTTGAGCCTGTATCTTCCTTTGAGAGTGACCCTCCTCTTGAGAGCCCACTAGCCCAAATGAGAGGAAAGCATGATGTGATCAAACATATTTTGGATGAGCAGATCAAGTCTTCGAGGAGTCAAAACTGCTACCGGTACCTGGTTCACTGGTGAAGCAGGCCGAAATAAGAGGATTCCTAGATTACTGAAGAGGAGCTACAAAAAATTGATCCAAATTTATTTGAGTACCTCCAACCTGACTTGACGGAGTCGAGATCTCCCCACCTCAGGAGAAATGATGGGCACATCGAGTAGATCCTAGCTAGTCTAGATCCCAGCCAGTTCAGTCCAGATCTCGGAGCCAGTCCAGCACGAATCCTAAAGACATCATTCAGCATGGATCTTGAAGATTTCAGTCAATATGAATCTTGATGTATTTTATGGGTGTACAAGAAATTTGGGATATCTCTGAATTGGAGATCAGTTTTTATTTCTATTTAGAGTTATCGGAATTCCTTAGTAGTTCCGATTATTTTGAGTCAGTTTTAGGATTTGTTTTTATCTTTGTCGGTTGTTTGATTACTTTATTTAAGATAATTTGGTGATCGAATAAAAGCTAGCAAAGAAAATATTTGAGAAAAATCAGGGTGTGTCCCGACTCCTTCCCCCTTCTCCTTCTTCTTCTCCCCCTTCTCTCTCTTGTCTCTCTTCCTGGTGATATTTCCCTTCTTCCCGGTTCTTCCCCTCTCTCTCCTCTATTCTATTCCCTCACGACTCCTTCTGGTTTTCTTCCAAGTGACTCAACCGAAGCAACGCCTTCGACCAACCGGAGCCACCCACGTTCTCCCCACCAATCAGCGCCTCCATAGTCCACTGAGATATTTTTATCAGCCTTCCCCCCCATGACCGCCGTCTCCATTGCTCACCATCGATCGCTGACACCCGACAATCGCCCATCCATGAACCTTGCCGATGCCTCGTCTTCCGTCGGATCTATTACTGCCCGAATCCTAGTCGCCGATCAACACTTCTAAAGATGTCCATGGCCAAGCCAACATCCACTACCCCGGCCATCCATCTCTCCTCCCATGCCGCCACATGAACCACCGTGGTCCTGCTCCTTCTACATTTCAGCCGCACCACCGATCAAAACCCCATCACCCCGGCTTGCCCATGCCCATGCTGAAGGACCGTGCCAGTCCACCCGTGCAAGCCATCGCCAAGCACCTCCACAGTGACCACTACCGTCCGTTCCGCCGTTGCCGCCCAACGCCGACACCGACAAATCTGGCCGCAAGCCCTCTGGCCTCCTCTAGTTTTATGGTGTGGATCTGTGGAGATGTTGGCTCCACCCAGTGATTTTGATGAATAACAAAATATTGAGTACATATTATATACTAATGTGTATTTCTAGCTATAAGTTTTCAAGAAGCAAGCACCTCAAATTCTCAAAAATTTAAGTATCATGGCACGCGGTGGCACGGAGCATTTTTCATAATTTAGGACATCCTCTTCATGTAAAAAGGGCTTATACATATTCAATTTTTTATTATTTATGTTACATTTAAATTTCAAAATTAATGTTTGTATTTTTGGCTTAATTTGTACTTGATTATGAATTTTTCAAAGTCAAGTGTCGACACTTTAGCATTTGGCATGCAGAAAAATCCCTTGGCATGCCAAGTGTCGATACCCAGAACTCAAGTGTCGACACCTGCAATTCAAGTGTCGACACTTAGGTTTCCAAGTGTCGACTAAAGGCCTGAGATTTTTGAAAATATAAAACTTTGCCAATGGAGGGTTTTTGTGTCAAGTGTCGACACCTGTGCATCAAGTGTCGATACTTGAAAGTTCAAGTGTCGATACCTAGAAATCAAGTGTTGACACTTGACAGCCAAGTGTCGACACTTGAAATCTGACAACCCTAACAGATCTATTTTTTTGACTTGCATAAATCACTTTTCAAGCTTCAAACAGCTAGATTCGAGGCTCCAATGGTCACAAACCATTTTTTGAAAGTTTTCAGTTGTATTTAACCTTCACTAACCTCATTCAAAAGAAAGAGAAGTGTATTGAAGTCCATTGAAAGACAAAAAGCCAAGATTCTCTCAAGAACTTCACATCAAGAGCCATTTAAAGTTTGATTCCTTGAAAAAGCTTACAAGTCCATCCTTCAGTCCAAAAGAGGAGTTTGAAGGATATTCCAAAGAAGAGATAAGACAAAGCATCAACTTGAGCTTCAAAGCTTCTATTCTACTCTTGAATAGAGTTTGTCTTATTTTTGAAATTGTATATCAATTTTATCTTATGATTAGACCTTGCTTTCAAGGGTATCTTGAAAGAAGGTTGTTATGGTTTGTTGGTGAGCCAAAAGGACAAAACCAACTAGGGTTAACTTATGAGCCCGAAGACAAAATAAGTGTTGAGATTTGTTGGTGAGCCTAGGTGACAAAACCAACATAGGTTTTGACTTGTAAGCCTTTTGAAAAATAAGTCGGCTGTAATCTTTATTGGATTATAGTGGAATTCCCAAGGGTGGCTTGGGGAGTGGATATAGATGCTAGGTTTGCATCGAACCACTATAAACATTGTGTTTGTGTGTGATTGCCTTCTCCCTTTCTTGCTCCTTGTTTATTGCATCTCATTTACTACTTTTCGCTGTATTCAATCTTGTGCATTGAATTTATTAATCATAAACACCATTAGACCTTCACATTACTATTTTAAATTTTAAAAGATCCAATTCACCCCCCCTCTTGGGCTCCATTTCTGGGCAACAAGTGGTATCAGAGCATCAGTACTCTCTTGTTAGTCCAAGGATCTTGAGTAAAAGATCATGGCAGCCCCAATAGGAATGGGTGTTGTTGAAGGTCAAGCTTCAAATCATCCCCCACTCTTCAATGGCATAATTTACACATATTGGAAAACACGCATGTGCATTTTTATTCAAGCTATTGATTATAATCTATGGAGGACAATTGTAAAAGGTCCTCATCAACCTACTATGTTGGTTAATGTCATTCTCACTTCAAAAATGGAAGATGATTGGGATGAGAATGATATTAAGCAAATAGAGCTTAATTCTAAGGCTATGAACTTGTTGTTTTGCTCTCTTGATCCAAGTGAATTCAATAGAATATCTAATTGTCTCTCCGCCAAGGAGATTTGGGATATACTTGAGGTTACCCATGAGGGTACACACTAAGTGAAAACAACTAAGGTCAACATGCTCATTCATACTTATGAAAAGTTTAGAATGGAACCTACTGAGTCTATTAGTGAGATGTATACTAGGTTCACAAATATTATGAATGGCATGAGAAGCCTAGGAAATGTTGTTTCTAATGGTGAACTTGTAAACAAACATCTCATGTCTCTACCGACTTTTTGGGATGTAAAGGTGACTGCTATTGAAGAAGCCAAGGATGTCAACACTTTTTTACTTGAACAATTGTTGGGCTCACTGATGACTTATGAGCTCTCCCTCAAACAAAAGAATGTGAAAGTCGACAAAAAGAAGAAAGTGATCACTTTCAAATCCACTGCTAGAGAAGAATCAAGCGATGACTCCGAAGAAGATGATGAAGAAGATGAGACGGCTCTAATGGCAAGAAAATTCAGAAGGTTTATGAGAAAGAAAAAGTTCAACTTCAAGAAGAAGCCCATGAAAGGTGAGCCAAGTAAAGAGAAAGAGAAGGAGAAAGATAAGGAGCAGCCCACTTACTTTGAATGCAATAAACCAGGTCATTTTAAAGTGGACTGTCCCTTACTCAAGAAAAGTAGAAGAAAATTAAGAAGGCCATGATGGCAACCTAGAGTGGTAGTGAGGACTCCAGCTCTGAGGAAGAACAGCAGGAAGTTGCAAACTATTATCTGATGGCGGATCATGATGAGGTACAATCAGAAACTAAGAATGAATTTATATTTGATAAACTTCATGAAATTTTTGATGAATTAGTTATAGAATTTCAAAAACTAAAGTCAAAATATAAAGATTTGAAAAAGCAAAATTTGGAATTAGCTAAAGCAAGTGATAAGTTTTCAAATAAAAATGAAAGCCTTCTTCTTCAAAATAAAAATTAAATGATAAGATTTCAGTTCTTGAAAAAGAAAAAGAAGTTTTGAAAAAGAAAAGTCCTTCAGTTTCAAATAAAAATCTTTCAAAACAAAACAAAGAAATTTTGAATGAAAATAAAAAATATAAAGAAGAACTTGAAAAGTTAAAACCTTTTATAGATAAATTTACTTATAGTTCTGAAAAGTTAAATATGCTTTTAAATAACCAAAGAGTTGTTTTTGATAGAGTAGGTTTAGGGTTTAGAACTCATAAGAAACAAAAACTTTTCAAAAAATTTTTTGTACCTGCATCTTCATCCATTACTTGTTATGCATGTGGTACTATAGGGCATAAATCTTATATGTGCAATAAAAGAAGATTGAGTAACATTAAGAAAGTTTGAATTCCAAAAGAAACCAATGCCACTAACCTAAAAGAACCCAAGATGACTTGGGTACCTAAAGTCTCCACTTGATCTTTATTGCAGGTATGCCTTGCAACCAATAAGAAAAGAATGTGGTACCTTGATAGCAGTTGCTCAAGGCATATGACAGGAGATGTGGAGCAGTTCTCATCACTCGAATATCAAAATGGTGGCAATATGAATTTTGGTGATAATGGAAAGGACAAAATTGTTGGTATTGGTAAAGTCTATATCACCCCCTCTACTTACATTGATAATGTGTTATATGTTGATGGTTTGAAACATAACTTGCTTAGTATTAGTCAATTTTGCGACAAGGGTTTTAAAGTTATTTTCGAATCTTCTATGTACATTGTTTCTAGTTTAGATGATAATGGCATCAAGTTCATTGGTCATAGGCATGGCAAATTTATATGGTTGATCTTGATGATCTTCCGATTCAAAATGGTCAATGCCTGGTGGCAATGGAAGCCAAGATCAATGAAACTAGTTGGCTTTAGCATCGTAGACTAGAGCATGCTAGTATGTATTTGATTTCAAAACTTAGCAAAAAGAACTTGATAAAAGATTTTCCAAAACTTAGTTTTGAAAAAGATAAGATTTGCAGTGCATGTCAGCTTGGAAAATAAACCAAATCATCTTTCAAACCAAAAGGAGTAATCTCTACATCTAGACCCTTAGAGTTGCTTCACATGGACCTCTTTGAGCTAACTAGAACATCTAGTTTGGGAAGTAAGAAGTACAGTCTAGTTATTATAGATGATTTTTCATGATTTACATGGGTCATGTTTTTAGCACACAAAGATGAAACATTTTCTGAATTCATTAGATTTCATAAATGAGTTTCAAATGAAAAAGGTGTTTCAGTCTTATCTTTGAGAAGTGATCATGGAACCGAATTTGAAAATGCTGATTTTAATAAATTTTGAATTAAAAATGGTATTCATCACAATTTTTCATCACTTAGGACACCTCAACAAAAGGGATGGTAGAAAGGAAAAATAGAACTCTTGAAGAAATGGCATGCACCATACTTTGTGAAAATGACTTACCTAGATCTTTTTGGACGGAAGCCATAAATACTGCATGCTATGTTTTAAGTCGAGTTTTAATCTGACCGATTTTAAAAAAATATCATATGAGCTTTGGAAGGGTAGAAAACATTCAATTTATTATTTTCGTGTTTTTGGATGCCGTTATTTCATCTTAAACAATGATAAAGATAATTTGAGTAAATTTGATGCCAAGTCAAATGAGGGTGTCTTTCTAGGCTACTCTACATCTAGTAAGGCATACGGGTTTTCAACAGAATAACACTTATTGTTAAAGAATCCATACATGTGGTATTTGATGAATCTGAGGAAAAATCTTCTAAAAAAGAAGATGTGCTTTCTGATGAAACAGGTACCAAGAAAACTGAAAGTGTAAACAACAACGAAGAACCTACCAAGGAACAAGAAGATGATCAAAACACTAAAGGAGATCAAGCACAAGGTGATGAAAATACATCTACTATTGATCCACTGCCAAAAGAATGGAGGTATGCTCATGGATACCCAAAAGAACTAATTATTGGTGATCCATCTAAAGGTGTAAGTACTCGATCATCCCTTAGAAATATCTGTGATTATCTAGCTTTTGTTTCTCAAATTGAACCTAAAACTATTGAGGAAGCTGAATGTGATAGTAATTGGATAAATGCTATGCAAGATAAACTTAACCAATTTAAAAGAAACAATGTTTGGACATTAGTAGATAAGCCTTCAAATACTTCAATTATTGGCACAAAATAGATTTTTCAAAATAAACTTGATGAAAATGGTATTGTTACAAGAAATAAAGCTAGACTAGTTGCCAAAGGATATAATCAGGAGGAAGGGATAGATTTTGATGAAACCTTTGCTCCTGTAGCTAGACTTGAGGCAATTAGGCTATTGTTGGATTTTGCTTGCTTTATAAATTTTAAATTATTTCAAATGGATGTCAAAAGTGTCTTTTTAAATGATTTTATTGAAGAAGAGGTTTATGTTGAACAACCACTTGGTTTTGAAAATTCTGAATTTCCAAATCATGTTTTCAGACTTCATAAAGCTTTGTATGGTTTGAAACAAGCTCCTAGAGCTTGGTATGATCGTTTAAGTTCTTTTCTGCTCAAAAATGATTTTGATAGAGGTAATGTAGACAAAACTTTATTTTTGAAGAAAAAGAATAATGATCTCTTAGTAGTACAAATCTATGTGGATGATATCATATTTGGTGCTGCTAACAAATCTCTTTGTCAAGAATTTGCAAAGTTAATACAGGGTGAGTTCGAGATGAGCATGATGGGAGAACTGAATTTCTTCCTTGGACTCCAAATAAAACAAACCAAAGATGGGATCTTCATCAACCAAGCGAAGTACGCAAAAGAAATACTCAAAAAGTTTGGGATGGAGAATACCAAGCCTTTAGGTACCCCTATGAGCTCTTCTTGTAGACTTGATAAGGATGAATCAGGTAAATCTATTGACCAAAAACTATATCATGGCATGATCGGTTCATTGCTATAACTTATTGCCAGTAGGCTAGATATCATGTTTAGTGTATGTATGTGTGCTAGATATCAGTCTAATCCTAAAGAGTCTCATCTTTTGGTTGTTAAACGTATACTTAAATATCTATCTGGCACAATTGAAATTGGTTTGTGGTACTCTAGAGATTCTTCATTTGAATTTATTACTTATTCTAATGCTGACTTTGCTGGGTATAAACTTGATCGTAAAAGTATTAGTGGAACCTGTCAGTTTCTTGGAGTAAATTTGATCTCTTGGAGTAGCAAGAAACAGAATTCAGTTGCTCTATCTACGGCGGAAGCCGAATATATAGCAACTGGAAGCTATTGTGCTCAAATCCTTTGGATCAAACAACAACTCGAAGATTTTGGCATTAAACTAATTAAGACACCCATAAGATGTGACAATACTAGTGCAATCAATCTAACAAAGAATCTTGTGCAACATTCAAAAACTAAATACATTGAAATAAGACATCATTTCATAAGAGATCATTTACAAAATTTTAATGTTTTACTTGAATTTGTGTATACTGATGATCAATTAGTGGATGTGTTTACCAAACCATTGAGTAAAGAAAGATTTTGTATGATTAGAAGAGAGTTAGGTATCATTGACCCATTCTCCTAGAACTCTCTCAAATTTCTTCTTACCCAAGGTATTTTACTCAAAAATCACTTGTGTTTAGTCCCAAAAGCTTTTAAAAAACTTCCTTGAATTTTTTGAAGATTTTTTTATTTTTTTGGTATTTTCTTGGCCAAGTGTCGACACTTGAGAAATCCTAAGTGTCGTCACTTGCGGGAAAAATCTGTTTTTAACGATGGACAGAGGGTTTTATATTTTATCTTCCCTCACTTTCTCTTGAGCTCTAGTGGTCCCCCAAGCTCTCCTACGTTCCAAATTTGTGTTTCCCCCTTCCTTTGTCAACCAAAAACAGGTATTTCCCTCTCTTATTTTCGTTTTTCCCCTTTTTTTTTGTTTTCAAACCGTGTAACCTACGAATAGGGTTTTTTCGACCGTTTTAAGGGATTTTGATTGAATTTTCACGAGTTTTGATGAGTTTCTAAAACTTCATTTTAGGGAATCTTGGTTAAAGGCATTTTTCTCGGATTTCCCATGGATTTTTGGTTGATTTCATTCTTATTTCATCCGATTTTCAAAAAATCACTGTTGGATTGATTTTGGCTGAAATAATTGGAGTTTTCATCTAAAATCTAGTGTTCTAAAACCATTTATTGCATTTTCATTATTTTGGAAAGGTTATTTATGATGTTTTTGGTGACATTTTACCCTCATTTTCACCACTTTGCTATTTAGGCTAAAACCCTAATTTATTTTAACCCAAATTCCATTTTTTTTCTAGTACTTTGGCCTTATAAAATGCATTTTACAAAGTTCAAATATAGTTTTTATACGTGTTAATGTCTTTTAATCTAAATGTAGTTTGTAAAATTTCCATTTTCAAACTATTGGTAGATTACCTAAGATTCTTCTTTCTTGTTAAAGGCATTTTACAACCTAAAGTTGTTTTAATCCCAGTTTTCAAAACTTATCTTAGCACCTCTTAAGAAAAGAAATTCTCTTTAGCTCAACCTATAGCCAGATCTATAGTTCTAAGCCTGATTGAACCTATCTTTCTTCTTTCCTGCTCAGCTTGATTGAAATGGATTCAAGAAAGAGATTAGCTGTTATGAGACCTAGTCAGAGATCAGAGAGGAGGACCAAGACTAGACATGATACAGGAGAGTCCAGTAGCTCAGTTGCCCCAGGTTGCCCTGCAGAGAGGATTGCAGGGAAGGCTGTAGCCTCTGGTCAACGGATTGACCTCGAGTTCTTCGACAGACAGCATTTTCAAATCCGTCAGACCCTCACTGATGCAGGACTGGTGCCCTTCTGCATCATGCAGGAGAGGTATTACCCCCACCTAATGCACGAGTTTTATGGCGCCTTGGACTGCCGTCACTTGCTGTGGAGGACTTCTATCCGGGGTGTAGAGATTCTTCTGACTAAGGAGTTTTTGAGTAGGGTTTAGAGATTCCGCACCAGGGTATCAGTGTTTTCTCTGTGGAGGATAGAGAGGCCGTCTTTCGATGTATACTTGAGCACGAGGATGTTCGCGGTGTGACAGTAGTCACTACGAATAAGCTTTTAGTGGAGATGGCCTTCTGCATCATATCACGGCTCGAATACTGCTTCCGAAGACTGGGCGCTTCGATTTCATCACAGAGAGGGAGCTGATGCTCATGGTTTGTTTGACTCAGAGGACCCAGGTCGATATTCCATCTATGATGTTAGTGCATATGAGAGATGCTGCAAGCCAGCGTCGACACTGTTTGCCCTATGGTATGGGGCTAACCAAACTTTTTAGAGCGTGTGGAGTTTCTCTAGAGGGGGAGATCCCCAAGGAGATCTTGCACACGGATGTGTACGATGAGAGGTCACTTCACCGCATGGGATACAGACTGGTAGTAGGCAGATGGGTTCAGAGGGAGTCTGGCCAGGAGCCAGATGAGGAGGACAAGATACGAGAGGTAGAGGCAGGGCCATCAGGGCCAGTCAGTCCTCCTGCTCAGGCAGGTCATGCATCTGAGACAGAGCCTGCGACACCTTCTACCACTCCTTCAGCTGCTCCTCTAGCATCTACTGGATTACCTTTTGAGGAGTATTCTCATCAGCAATTTGCGGAGGTTCGAGGTGAGCTCATTAGTCTTGGAGCTCAGATGACTCAGCTACAGATTGAGATAGAGAGCCTTAGAGCTTATACAACTTCAGAGCATGCTAAGATTCGTCAGTCTGTGGAGGCAGGATTTGCTCGCATTGAGAATTTGCTTAGATCCTTGCTTCCTCCTGTTGCTCTTGCTGATCCACCTGCTGGTGATGATGATGACGACGACCACCAGGATGACCCTGATGACACTATTGAGGGTGGTGACCATACTAATGGGATTGAGGACAGAGCTACATATGTTATTGATGATGACAGTGATAGTGACGATGGCGCTGATGGATATGAGGTAGTCAGTCGAGAGCTGCAGTCTCCTGATGTTCCTCCCGCTGATGCGACTGGCACACCTGTCATCACTGATCCAGTCTTTGTCACTCCTATTGAGACTCTACCCCCTCCCTCTACTAGAGCTTCTAGGGTTGTTGATGCGGCATAAAAATGCTTTCTATTGAGGATGAGTTAAAAGTTGAGCAATGGAAACCTAAACACATGAACTAGCTTTCAATCTAAGAGACTCAAGCAAGACCTAGAGAAAGATTTGGTAATTCTTAAACATATGCCACAATAATAGCCAGATTATCCTAAAAGAAGATTAAATCTAAGGCTAAAGGATTAAGAACCTAGAGGTTAACCTTCCATAGATCAGAAATGAAGAGATGAGGAAGATTTGTTACCAATGATGAGCTCTCTTTTTGAAGTGATAGACCCGTAGTAACATTCGAATAAACCAATCCTGGATGAGAAGATGATCGTTCCGAGGAAATACGCCCCATCCATTCGTGCTCCTTTGGCAAGATGACGAGCTCTTGAACTCTGGATTAAAGAGAATCCTGCAAGGAAAGGATTAGAAATGGAATATTTGAAAAGATCAAAACACAAGGGAAAAGAGGAAATTATAAGAATTGTTCTTCTTATAGAGGCTCGAGAAACTCTTGTTGGGGAAGATGGGATCCATGGAAGGATGTCTCATTGATGTCTTCTTCTTGGAAATGGAATTGACAATTGAAACTAGATGGAAGTTGTACGCCCAAAGAAGAAATGCTTCTCAAACTTCAAACTAGAACTTTATCTAAAGCTATAAGAGAACATCACAAATACTCAAATAATGGCAAGACAAAGACCTTCTTCTTCATTTCATTTTATCCCAAAAAAAATCAACTCCATACAATGGGGCGTTGGATCTCCTTTTATAAGATACCAAGCCCTTTGTTTAAAATTTAAAAGAGAGGAGAGATACATGGGATGGTTGAGAGATACATGGGATAGTTGAGAGATACATGGAATGGTTGGAGAGATATGGGGGGAAGTGGTTACATGAGGTGGAGGTTTAGTTTGGCCGCCCAAATTTGAATTTGACTCCTTGGTCACCCACTTCAATGGGTGAGGTGGCACATGTGGTGGCAATCCCATTGGGTGGTGTTGCTTGATGATGTGGATGATGATGTGGCACCCTCTAAGCTTGGTGAAGTGGCATGATAATGTAGTAATCCCAAGAGAAGTTGAGAGGTAGTTGCTTGGTAGTCTTTTGATGGAAGTTGATTATTAGTTGCTCTGGTAGTTGACTGGTAGTTGTGCTGGTAGTTGTCTTGCTTGTATTATTCTAACAAGATAAAATTGTTCTGCAAGTCGGGGTTGGATGTGCTGCATCAGGAGTCGATCCATAGTGAGTAAAGACCGTTGTCAGTGTCCGCACCAATTATACCCCATTTTGGACCTTCCACTAGGACCCGGAGTCGTGGTATCTTGAAGACTCCTAGTGGTCTAGCCCATAGGTCTAGGGTTACAGGTCCTATTTCCTTTGAGATCCCATCTGATGAGGATTAGCCTCACAGATATTTATTGTGTTGTATGCTCTTTATGATTCATGTTGCTTATGATGTATGACTCTTGATATATTCTGTTTGTTTCAGTTTTGCTGATGATTCAGCAAGTTTTATACGGAAAACACTACTTAACATATATATATATATTTCAGTTTAATTGTGATTCACTATGATTATTTTTGACAGCTTGATTGGTTACATTTACTTCATATATATACTTTCTTTTTGGCTCTGATACCTGCCAACTCTAATACTCTACCACTTTTTGTCTCCATGCTCGTTTTGAGGGGGAGTTTACTCCCTTTTCTAATGATTGACAAAAAGGGAGAGTATGGTATAAATTGTTTGTGTGTTTGTAAGTTTTCTAATTTGATCTGATACCTAGAATAACATATTGCTTGTTCTGATTAGAATTATCTAATTGAGAGGAAGATTTATTCTTCCTAACTATGAAAATTGTGGCTTATATGAACTTACAATCATATTCATAAAATATCATATCTGAAATTTGAAAATTTATGCTGATTTACTCAAGGTTTTGTCATCATCAAAAAGGGGGGGGAGATTGTTGGCTCCACCCAGTGATTTTGATGATAACAAAACATTGAGTACATATTGTATACTAATGTATATTTCTAGCTATGAGTTTTCAGGAAGCAAAAATCTCAAATTCTCAAAAGTTTAAGTATCATGGCACGCGATGGCACAGAGCATTTTTCGTAATTTAGGACATCCTCTTCATGTAAAAAGGGCTTATATATATATTCAATTTTTGATTGTTTATGTTTCATTTAAATTTCAAAATTAATGTTTGTATTTTTGGCTTAATTTGCACTTGATTATGAATTTTTCAAAGTCAAGTGTCAACACCTGGGAAGTCAAGTGTCGACACTTCAGCATTTGGCAGGAAGAAAAATCCCTTGGCATGCCAAGTGTTGACACCCTGAACTCAAGTGTCGACACCTGCAATTCAAGTGTTGACACTTAGATTTTCAAGTATCGACTCAAGGCCTGAGATTTTTGAAAATACAGAACTTTGCCAATGAAGGGTTTTTGTGTCAAGTGTCGACACATGTGCATCAAGTGTTGACACTTGAAAGTTCAAGTGTCGATACCTAGAAATCAAGTATCGACACCTGATAGCCAAGTATCGATACCTGACAGCCAAGTGTCGACACTTGAAGTCTGACAGCCATAACAGAACTATTTTTCTGACTTGCAAAAATCACTTTTCAAGTGTCGACACCTAGAAATCAAGTATCGACACCTGATAGCCAAGTATCGACACCTGACAGCCAAGTGTCGACACTTGAAGTCTGACAGCCATAACGGAACTATTTTTTTGACTTGCAAAAATCACTTTTCAAGCTTCAAACGGCTAGATTCGAGGCTCCAACGGTCACAAACTATTTTTTGGAAGTTTTCTGTTGTATTTAACATTCACAAACCTCATTCAAAAGAAAGAGAAGTGTATTGAAGTCCATTGAAAACCAAAAAGCCAACATTCTCTCAAGAACTTCACATCAAGAGCCATTTAAGGTTTGATTCCCTGAAAAAACTTACAAGTCCATCCTTACTTCATTCCAAAAGAGGAGTTTGAAGGATATTCCAAGGAGGAGACAAGACAAAGCATCAACTTGAGCTTCAAAGTTTCTATTCTACTCTTGAAGAGAGTTTGTCTTATTTTTGAAATTGTATATCTGATTTTATCTTGTGATTTGACCTTGCTTTCAAGGGTGTCTTGAAAGAAGGTTGTTGTGGTTTGTTGGTAAGCCAAAGGAACAAAACCAACTAGGGTTAACTTATGAGCCCAAAGAGAAAACAAGTGTTGAGGTTTGTTGATGAGCCTAGGTGACAAAACCAACATAGGTTTTGACTTGTGAGCCTTTTGAAAAACAAGTCGGCTGTAATCTTTATTGGATTATAGTGGAATTCCCAATGATGGCTTGGAAAGTGGATGTAGGTGCTAGGTTTGCACCGAACCACTATAAACATTGTATTTGTATGTGATTACCTTCTCCCTTTCTTACTCCTTGTTTATTGCATCTCATTTATTGCTTTCCACTGCATTCAATCTTGTGCATTGAATTTATTATTTACAAACACCATTAGACCTTCACATTACTGTTTTAAATTTTAAAAGACCCAATTCATCCTCCTCTTGGGCTCCATTTCTGGGCAACAGGAGAAGAAACAACTCGGCATGAATGTGAAAGCAGGAGGAGAGCCGCACGGTTCTCAAAATCACAGGGATCCCAAAGCTGCCCGGATCTCAAAGCCACACAGATATCAGAGCACTAGATTTATTGGGATTAACTTGATTTATTTATTTTATTTTGATTTGGGATTCATACATCACTTGTTTTTGGTGTTCCAGGTCCAATGGCTTCTTATCCATCTTGCTCGTGAACCACTGGTCCAGATTTTGATTATCTCTAGATGATCTCACTCTTCCAGAATTCGTGATATTCTATGTTTCAGGTGAGACCACTTCGATAACTTGATTAAATCAATTGATGGATTATCTTTTATTTAATTAGATCTAATTTTATTAAAATTGGACAGACCTAACCTTGTGGTCGTTCGCTAATGATCAACGGTCCAATATCTCAAATATTTTGACTGTGCATGCCGATCGGATCAATTCCTAGATTGGATCTTGATTTGACTAGGATTATTACTTAGTTTAAATTCTTAATTGCATTGATTATCTACTAGTCTTTATCTTTAATTACTTCATTAATTGTTTCATTAATCTCATTAAGGTCCTTAGGTCTAGGATTTATTGGTCCGTCCCGCACCAGTCTTTTTTTGCTTCTTCAATACATTTAGGTTCAATTTGAGAAACAAAAGCTATGTAATCACATTCATTTCTAATTGATGCTCTAATTCTTACCTCTTTCGATGGATCACCTAGGATTAACTCCTTATGGTGTCCATGAGCATACCTCCACTCTTTTGGTAGATCTTGATGCTTTGGTATGGATTTTATAGCTTCTTCTCTATCCTTCTTGTTTTGATCTTCTTTATCTTCCTTTGAAGAGGGTTCATCCAAAGTTAGATTCTTTAATCCTTCAACACCTGCACATTCATCAAAAATATCCTCTTTTCTCGAGGATTTGTTAGTAGATTCTTCAAATACAACATGCACTGATTCTTCAACTAATAAAGTTCTTTTATTTAAATACTCTATATACCTTACTAGATGTAGAGTATCATGAGAAGATACCTTCATCTGACTTGGCATCAATTTTTTTTAAATTATCTTTTCCATTATTTAGGATAAAGCAATGATAGACAAACACTCGAAAATACTTCAAAGTAGATTTTCTTTCTTTCCAAAACTCATAAGGTATTTTCTTTAAGATAGGTTTGATTAAAACATAGTTTAAGATGTAACAAGTGGTATTAACTGCTTCAACCCAAAAATATCTTGGTAAATTATTTTTAGAAAGTATTATGCTTGCCATTTTTTCTAAAGTCCTATTCTTTCTTTCTACCACCCTATTTTGTTGAGGTATCCTAGGTGCATAAAAAATATGATCAATTTTCTTTTCGTTGCAAATATTTCCAAAATCTTGATTTTCAAATTCTGTACCATGATCACTTCGAATAGAAATAGCTGAAGTATCTTTTTCATTTGAAAATTTTCAATAAAACTTCATAAAAGTTGAAAACAATTCATCTTTATGTGATAAAAACAAAAACCATATGAACCTAGAAAAATCATCCACTATAACTAATTTATATCTCTTGCCTCCTAGGCTAGTTATCCTAGTTGCTTTAAAAAGATCCTAGTTGGTCTAACGATCCATATGGTCTGAAAGTTGAAACAATTTTTTTTGGTTTGAAAGATGTTTTTGATTATTTTACAAATTGGCATGCTTCACAAATTTTATATTTTTCAAAACTAATTTTTGGCAAATCTCTTACTAAATCCGTTTTGCATAATTTTGAAAGAAGATGCATGCTTGCATGACCTAACCTATGATGCCAAAGCCAGCTAGTTTCATTAGATGTGGAATTCATTACAACTAGGCATTTACCATCATATAAAAGTAAATTATCAAAATCGACAAGATAGATGTTGCCATGTCTATTTCCAATAAATTTCACTCTATTATCATTAGGACTAGCTACCATGCAAAGAGATGATTTGACAACAACTTTAAAATCTTTATCGCAAAATTGACTAATGCTAAGTAAATTATGTTTCAATCCTTCAACTAATAAAACATTATCTATACAAGTAGAAGAGAAAATGTAAACTTTATCAATACCAATGATTTTTCCTTTGTTATTATCCCCGAAAGTTACACTCCCTCCATTCAGTGCTTTAAGAAAAGTGAATTACTTTACATCTCTGCTCATGTATCTTGAGCAACCACTATCGAGATACCACAATCTTTTCTTTACTTTGGTTGCAAGACACACCTCTTCATCTTGTTGTGCTATGAAGCAAAGATAGACAACTTTAGTTTGTTCTTCTTCTGAGATGGAGACCTCACTGTCACTCCATGTTGTTATCATTGCCTTCTTTCTGAATCTTCTCTTGGATTTCTTTAGGAGAGGACAATCATATTTGTAATGTCCATGCTTCTTACATTCAAAGCATATTGGTATTTCCTTATTCTTTTTTTTACTTTCTCTTTTTCCTTTTCCTTGTTTGGTTGAGCCTTCTTTCTGTATGATTCTTTTTTTTTCATAAATCTTCTAAATTTTCTTGCTACGAGTACTTCTACATCCTTATTTTCTTCTTATTCTGATTTTTCATTTGAAGACTCTTCTTGTATTGTGGATTTAAAGACTATAGTCTTCTTCTTCTTATCCATATTCAGTGCTTTTTGCTTGAAGTTCAGCAAGTCATGAGTGAACCTACTAGCTGCTCCAATAAAAATTTATCAATATCTTTGGCTTCTTGGATAGCGGTTACTTTAGGATCCCAAGATATTAGTAGAGACACTATATGAAAAATGAAAATCTTCATATGGCCACTGCTCAACAACTGCTTCATATAAGAAAGTCAATATTCCAGCTAAGCAACTTCTTTTTTTTTTTTTTTTGATAAACCAAAAGGGATGGGGGGAGGAAAATCCCCACTGTAGCTGCCCCCACTAGGGTCCCGTCCCGCCAAGTCATGTTCGATTCGGATAGCTAATTTTTCACAATATCCTTCCCATCCAAAGGTGAGTATATCAGCATTACCCCATTAAACTACCAGAATAGAATGTTTTCTCTATTCCCATCCCCAATCACGTACCCGAAAAAAAATTTCTAAATTTAATCAAATCATTATATAAATCATATCTCAAATTTATGATTGAAAAAATATGAACATAAGTACCCATCAACTATACTACCATCCCAACGATGACTTCTTTCCTTCCAAGAATGACTCATAGTATGCAACAAAACTTCCTTTCCAGAACCACTATTCACGTTCAATTGAATTTTTATAATTTTTGCAAATGGAGTGACATATTCTGGAAAATTAAAAGGGTCAGTAATAGAGAACTGCCCATCGTTACAGAATAACTTCTGAGACCATCTGACAGTAAGAGAAATGTCATATCCTCCACTAACCTCTGGGATTGTCAAGGAAAACCGCTGGGGTTTCAGAAAGCCCCCTCCATTTCTCTTGGGCTTCTCCATGTTCTGATTTTCTTCTTCATCCATCACCCGAGTGGAGTATGATTTCCTACCAACTTCAACCTTAGACACCCATAATTGAACCCTGTTAGCCAAACCCATATTTAGCTTGAGAACAGCCAAGCCCATCACTGCTCGCCCATGGGGACAACAAGGCGGCAGTCGCAGCTCCGGTTCCGCATGATGCAGTGGACGCGCCACTGGCCGCGGATTGCGACGAAGGCCGTGTCCAAGATGCAGTCGGCCTCCACGGCGATCTGGTTCATCTGGAGAGGGATCAGCGCCGGGGGATCGCTGCGGCCGTACACCTAGGACTGGAAGCTCGGGATGTCAGGGTTGTCGACCATCCCCGGGTCGTCGACGACCGCGTACACCATCGGCGCCGCCGGGAAAAGGGACGACGGCGACCGCTCCATCCCGCCGACCGGCCTTGGCGGCGCGAAGTGCCGGTCCTTCCCGGCGTATATCCGCTTCGCCAGCTTCAGCCCGTCCTCGACGGCCTTCGCGAACTCGTCGTTGGCCGTCCAATCGGATCCCGCGGTCGAGAGCAGAGACGAAGAGAGGCGCCGGAGAAGCGAGGAATGAGCGAGAAATCCGCAGGACGAAAGGAATATGGCCGTCGCCCCGAATAATTAAAATAGCTTAAATTTTGGAATAATCAAATCCCGTGGGAGCAAGAAAGCTGGGCCCGAATCGCGACGCATCCGGCGCTACGTCGGCGACGCGGCGAAGAAGGAATATCATGCGGTTAGACCTATACTGAGAATAAGATTCGGATACCCCTTGTTATCCCGCAAGCAATCGATGAAGAAGATCTATTAATTAAAAAATAAAAAATAGATAATAAATTTTAATTTAAAAATAATTAAAATTTTTATATATTGTTAGCATTTATGAGTGTTCAAAAATGTACAGTAAATTTAAAATAGGTAAATATAATATAAGTAAAGATAAGTAAAAAAAAAAACAAGCAACACGGATATACAAAATTTTATAGTAATTCGATGCACATCAAAGTATTTACGTCTACTGATGTGGGACTAAGATGATACGGGACTATACTAATGATGAGATGAATATGTAAATGATTTTTCTTTTGAATTTTAAGTTTTAAGAGATGTACTGATTTCCGAAGTCAAGTTAAGAATGGAACTAGGGATTCTATAAGGACAAGAACTTTCTAGCAAGCAAAGATATTCCCTAAATAAAGATAACAAGAGGATCCCAGGATTGAGAAATCCCATAGGACTTAGTTCTAGATCAAAACCTATTTAGGAGATTAGGAGTGCAAACCGTGAAGACTCTGATGCGCCCGATACCAAGTTCACTCACTCTCGTGGATGCGGCCTGGAGGATCAAGCCTTCAACCCTGCAGATTCGCCGGCTTTCTATTTGATGGTCACGAGGGCAAGGAAGACTGACTTTGTTGTCCGTGGCACCTAGAGGATCTGCGAGCACCCAAGGGAAGTGTTAGAAAACATCAAGAAAAAGAAATAAGCAAGTAAGAAGGGATGGGAAAGAGTTGAGAATGGTGGTCGAGGAGGCTCTTCTTGCTAGGCGTCCAGGTGGAGTTTCCAAAGGCGTCCAAGCTTGGAGATTAGTGGGTGGCTTGCGAAGGAGGAAAGGAACTTAGGGCCTCTCACCCCACGATGTCCCGAAGGACAAAGGCACTCTCTCGCAGAGTTCCTAATCAAAGAAGACAAGGGCTATAATGAAGTAGAACCTCTCAAAACTTTCATTCATCAAAACTAGTTTTACAAGAGGGTTATGGTCCTTTTTATAAGCACCTAAGTCCTTATTTGACATTTGAATTCAAATTTGAAATAAGGGTTACAAGACTTGATTTGGAGGAGTGAAGAGAGGATGTTGTCTTCCTGAATCAAGGGGCACCTATTTTGAATTCTGAATCTCCTCTTCATAAAGCTTTGACCAACTATGATGCTAGGCTTGATCCTTGGTGATATGGCTTGATATGTGGAGTGGGGTGAGGATCTTGTTGGCTTGGATCAAGAGAAGATTGATAGGAGTCAACCATGGAATTTGAATTTGAAACTTCAGCTTTACTTGGCCGCCCAAGGTGCTTGATGAAGTGGCGCCTCTCATGCCATGTGGCATTGATGATGTGGCACTCCATGAGCTGAAGTGGCACCTTCCATGCCATGTGGCACTAATAATGTGGCACTCCTAACCTGGCATGGAGAGGTTGCTTGACTCATCTTCAAACTAGCTTGAGCCCATATTCAAATCAACTTGAGCTTGTGGACCAACTTGGCTAATTACAGGACCAGTTGACCCTAACTTGACCAAGTTGGCCAAATTACTAGACTAAACCAAAAATTGAAATCAACTAGATATTAATTACATGACTCAAAAGTAAATTACTCAGGCTTGAAGCTTTATTACAGGATCCAAAAGATTAAGAACCCTAATTAGATATCCACAGATAGTTAAGGAGTCTCTGTCTAATCCTAGCGTCGGAGAAGCAAGGAATGAGCGAGAAATCTGCAGGATGAAAGGAATATGGCCGTCACCCCGAATAATTAAAATAGCTTAAATTTTGGTATAATCAAATCCCATGGGAGCAAGAAAACTGGGCCCGAATCGCGTGGACGCATTCGGCACTACGTCGGTGACGCGGCGAAGAAGGAATATCATGCGATTAGACCTATACACTGTGAACAAGATTCAGATACCGCTTGTTATCCAGTAAGCAATCCAAGAGAAAGATGAATTGGATTTCAAAAAAGAAATAATAGATAATGAATTTCAATTCAAAAATAATTAAAATTTTTGTATATTGTTAGTATTTGTGAGTGCTCAAGAGTGTGCAGTGAATTTATAAAGTAAAGACAAGTAAGAAAAAGCAAGCAACATAAATACAAAATTTTATAGTGGTTCGGTGCACATCAAAGCACCTATGTCTACTCCCCAAGGTCCACTTAGGATTTCTACTATAATCTTACTTGATTATAGTTAATTAGTTTTCCGGGCAAACTAATCAAAATCCAACTTATTTTCATCGAGAACACAAGTCAAAATCCCTTTGATTTTCCAAGATAACCAAAAACCTAGTTGGTTTTATAACTTAGGCTCATCAACAACCTTCTTGGTTTTGTGATTTAGACTAACCAAAAATCGCTATTGATTTTAACACAAAGGCTCACCAACAAATCTCTACTTATAGTTCCAATCCCTTTGAAACTAGAAACAAAAGAAATGATTCAAAAATATTGATAAGAATACAAAAAGCTTTCAATAATAGCAAGTATCTCTTTGAAGCTCTTGTAGAGTTGTTATAGATGCTTGTCTTCAAGTTGTTGAAGCCTTAAATATAGCTTGAATGGTTGAACTTGAATGCTCTTGAATGCTTTGAAAGCTTGAAGGCTTAACTTGACTTGAAAGTAAATGAACTCTTGATGAATATTCAATGTAAACTTCTCTTTTCTTTCTTCTTCATTTAAGATCACCTTAAATACTTTTTCAAACCCCAAATAATAGTTTATGACCATTAGAGAGGTGAACTAACCATTGAAGGACAAAAAGGACAAGTTCTGTATTTGAAAAAATTAACTATTACTGTTCATCAAAACTTCAATTGTTGACACTTCAGGTCATGAGTCGTTATTTGAGTTGACACTTGGCTTCCATAAGTCGACACTTAGTTCAAAAGATGTTCTTTGAAGCTTTCTGAAAATCTCAGGTGAGTCAACACTTCATTTGGTGAGTCGATACTTGAGTCGATACTTGGCTTGCATGAGTCGACACTTAGTTCAAAAGATGTTCTTTGAAGCTCACTGAAAATCTCAGATGAGTTGACACTTCATTTGGTAAGTTGATACTTAATAGTGAAGTCTTAAAATTCAACATGTTCTATATAAATTCTATCTCAGGCTTTAAGTCGATCCATGAGTCGACCGTGAGTCGATACTACATCTGCATGAGTCGACACTTCAAGCATACCAACTAAAACTTATTTCTATAAATCAGCTTGAGTTGACACTTCAATTTTCATGAGTCGAAACTTTATGTCTACACTTACTGAAACTTTCTAAAATTCAACCGAAACTTTGCTGAATCCTTTTTATGCTTGACTCTTAAGTCCTTTCAAGCCATCCTTATATACTCAAGTCCATTAATCTTGAGTGTTTCAACCACAAAGAGGGCTTCTCAAACTATTTGACAAGCAATCCAAATTACTATCCTGATGAGTACCTTTTCTGATAAAATATACTTCAATAATTGGTTAGTACTCAACTATACTTAAGTATTTTATTAATCATCAAAATCAATACAGGAGTCAACATCAGTCTTCACCAAGTTTCTCTAGAGTTCCAGTGATCAGAGGGATGCCAAAACAATGGTCGACCTTCTCTAGTACCAATGTGTTGAGTTCCTTTTCTTGATGGAAGGGATTTCACTAGGTAGGTGCCTCTGCATCAAGGGCATGTTGATAGGTGCTCTTCTTGGCATGAAGGTATTAGAAATGGCCGGTGATATGGCAAGACCGCTGACGTAGAGCACACCTCGAATCCAACTGGTAGCAAAGCAGATAGACGTCGTTACATCGGATCTCTTTCCGAGCTCTTTCGCCAGGTGGCTCCCCAAGGGTCGAGTCCATCTCAATCGAAGTCGAGCCATCTCAACTCCTTCGATAGATAGCTCCCCAAGGGTCAAGCCCACCTTGGCCGAAGTCGAGCCCCCCCCGCTCCTTTGCCAGGTGGATCCCCAAGGGTCGAGCCTACCTTGGTCGAGTCGAGCCATCTCAGCTCCTTCGCTAGGTGGCTCCCTAAGGGTTGAGCCCACCTCGACCGAAGTCGAGCTCCCTCTACTCCTTCGCCAAGTGGCTCCCCAAGGGTCGAGCCCACCTTGATCGAAGTCGAACTCCCTCCGCTCCTTCTCCAGGTGGCTCCCCAAGGGTCGAGCCCACCTCGACCGAAGTCGAGCTCCCTCCACTCCTTTGCCAGGTGGCTCCCCAAGGGTTGAGCCCACCTCAATCAAAGTCGAGCTCCCTCCGCTCCTTCGCCAGGTGGCTCCCCAAGGGTTGATCCCACCTCGATCGAAGTCGAGCTCCCTCCGCTCCTACGCCAGGTGGATCCCCAAGGGTCGAGCCCACCTCCACCGAAGTCGATATCCCTTCGCTCCTTCACCAAGTGGCCCCCCAAGGGTCAAGCCCACCTCAACTAAAGTCGAGCTCCCTCAGCTCCTTCACCTGGTGGCTCCCCAAGGGTCGAGCCCCCTCCGCTCCTTCGCCAGGTGCTCACCAAGGGTTGAGCCCACCTCAGTCAAAGTCGAGCCCCCTCCGCTCCTTCACTAGGTGGCTCCCCAAGGGTTGAGCCCACCTCGATCGAAGTCGAGCCCACTCCTCGGAAGCGTCATGTAAAGGACAAAGATATTAGCACGAAGTCTGCCATCGAAGCCAGCACACCCAGTACGGTGCATCCAGTACGGTACCCCAAAGCTAGTGAGGTGCGCTTACAATCATTTGCACCAATTAAGGAGGAGTGCCCCTATCGAGGCACCGGGTCCTGTAACTGACCATCTGTACCACCCAGAAGGAGGAGGCCGTGTTAGGGACCTCAGACTTGAGGGTGGCTACCCTCGGATCGAGACCCTGCTAAACTTTCCCAACCATGATAACCTATTAGGAAAATAAGGCTCGCAACATAACTCCCTACTATATGAGAAAATGTCCTTGGGAGCACGGCCAACGGCATTTGTTGACCTTTGAGCACCCTAGGAGGGAGAAAACTAAGGCAAGAAGCGGGGAGTGTCGATGATCTAAAAGGAGGACCCAATGGGCAAGGAAAAGGAGAAGAAGGAGATAGAGGTGGAGAGAGTGCACGGAGGCTACTGCAAAACTCTCGGAGAGAGTTCAAACAGACATGGCCATCACGGCTCGAGCCTTACTCCTCTCTACCCTTCATACTCCATCCTTTACTAAAAACTCTCCTTCAAGCATGGTGACCAAAGAGGTTGCCACCATGGAGGATCTGTTCCTCCTTACCATCCACTGATTTGATCGTCGGAGTGCCCTTGCCGGGATCCCCGGCCCGAGTCTCTAATTTTGTTTTGCAAGATCGAGAACTGCTAGATTCCAGGAAATGAGGCTGTCGTCCAATGCCACATCCGAGCTATGGGCCACGATGGTAAGGGCAGCAACATATTGGCATGCTAGGTAGGGGGAAGCCCCTGTCCAGAAAATCCCCCCGCAACTTTGAGAACAGCTCCACTCGAAGCATGGTGATAACTCGCGCGTGAGAAGCCTCCACCAGCCGAGCAGGGGGATGCCCCTTCTCCTTTAGGCCCACGTAGCCTAGAGAGGGAGCTTCCCACTCCATCGTAGCCACCCTCGGCAAACGGCCAGTATGTTGCACTCGTCCAGCAGATGCAGGTTCTGGCCTCAATAGTGAGGTAGCTGCAGTACCAGCAATGCTCTCTGGTCACCTAGCCATAGCCAGGGACCCTTGCGGCCCAAGCCACCGGCCCCCGCGGTAGCCTACACTCCATCCAAGGAAAGCCGCCGCATCCGTGGGCCATAACTGATCCCCGGGGAAGCCACAGGACCCCCACAAAGAGAAATCATTCTAGATCAGCTGACCGGGAGAGCCAGTCCTCGGTCGATGGCAATGCCATCATCAAGCACGATAAATGCTGCCGAGGTAAACCTCCTCATCATAACCATCTTCAATTGTCAACCCCATCTTCTCCAGCAGCCTCAGTGGAAGGTTCCACTGACGAAGCCATTAGGTGCATGGCCGAGAGGCACCTAGAAGAACAAGAGTGCAGGCTAGTGGAGCTCTCCTGCCAGTTTGCCAACATGCAGGGTTCCTCTAAGGAGCCAGCGGGCTACGATGGCCGACCCCACTTCTCCCCAGAAATCCAAGGGGAATCGATCCTGTATCGGTTCCATATACCTTAGGTGGATCCCTACGACAGGACCACCGACCCCCTGGATCACCTAGAGAGCTATAAGGCTCTCATGAGAGTCCAAGGAGCGACGGACGCCCTCCTGTGCATCACCTTTCCAGCCACCCTCTGGAAGGCTGCTCGAGTCTGGTTCACCCATCTTGAGCCTGAAAGCATCGACTCCTCACATCTGGAGAGGAGGTTTGTGACCCACTTCGATGCCTGTCGGAAGGTGCCACGAGAGATGGATAGCCTCTTCTCTATCATGCAGCAAGATCATGAACCTCTACGGGACTACGTGATCCACTTCAAAGCTGCCACCCTTGAGATCTACAGTCTGGAAAAGCCCGTCGCCATGCTAGCATTGAAGAGAGGGCTCAAAACCTCTCGCCTGACCTACTCCTTGGACAAGAAGCCACCAAAGATGTACTTTGATCTCCTTCTCCGCATCCATAAGTATATCTATGCTGAGGAGGCCGATCGCATCAGAAGGGAACCGGATGGGAAGCCTCCGAAGAAGCTGACCCCGAGAGAAGCACCTGGGATGCGGAGACCTGGGCCATCCATGGACTTCCGGCCGAGATCGAAGCCGAAGGGTGATCCCTTCCCAAAGGAGACTTTCACTCCCCGCCTCACTCTGAGGTCAAAAATCTTGATGGAAATCAAGGCCGAGTGCTACCTACGCTGACCTCCTCCACTGAAGTCATCAAGTGATCATGATAGGATGAAGTATTGTCAATTCCATCGTGACCACGACCACGACACCGAGAGCTACCACAACCTAAGGAGAGAAATCGAAGACCTGATAAGGAGGGGCTGCCTCAGAAAGTTTGTGAGGGACGAGGTCCCGGCAGAGAATCAGCCACTTGCAGCTCTTCTCCCTGTGCCAGTAGTTGACAATCAACCCACTGAGAAGCTTATGGATATGATATGTTAACGAATAGAGCGCACCCTTAAGAGAGCCTGGGAGGGGGAGAGTATGGAAAATGTACTCCCCTTTATGAAGGGGAAGGGAAGTGATGAAGAAAATGTAAATGATGATGCCGTCATGGTCGAAATGACCATTTCTAGGCATCCTGTAAGACAGGTTATGGTCGATAATGGGAGCTTGACTAATATCCTTTTCTATGATGCTTTCTCTCGGATGAACTTATCCTCTGATCGACTGAGACCAGTGCACACCCCTCTCATGGGTTTTACTGGATATTCCATAGGAGTTGAGGGAGAGATCACTCTCCCCGTCACGACCGGGTCACCACCCCGACAGAGTACGGTCATGATGACCTTCACTATCATTAGGCTCCCATCACCTTACAATGAATTCTTGATTGTCTGATGCGGGACAGATGGGTAGGATCGATGGTGAGCCTAGAAGTCACCTAAATTAGGATACTATTTTTTTTTTTTTTGGTATTTTTTTTTCTAGGGATGGTGAAGGAATAGTGGGGATAGAGGATAGGGATCTGGATCTCATGGACTTTGAGACTCACCCTAACGAAGAGACCTCTCACCTCTAAGGCATTACACCCTCCTCGATACTTGGAGGCACTAGGTTGAATCTCAAAGGTCATGAGGGGTTAAAGAAAATGGGTTGGAAAGGGGATAACTAGGGCCTCATGCCCATGCCCGAAGGCAAGAAGAATCACTCTTCTAAAACTTAAATTTTTTTCTCCAAAAATTATTTTTTACAAAGGACTAAGGGTGGTATTTATAGACCTGTCCAACCCTCATTTGAATTTGAATACAGGATAAAAAGATAGAGACGATTCAAATTCAAACACAAAATAGGATAAGATAAACCTATCCATATCTCAATCCTAACCAACCAAATCCTAATTCAAATTTCAAACAAAAGATAAATCCTAAATAAATATTATTCAATTTTAAATTTATTTGCTACTCTGGGATCAGGGCTGCTCCGGGATCAATGCTACTTCGAGATCAATGCTGCTCCAAGATCCCATCATTCCCCTGAGGTGGGGAGAACTCGACTTCGTCGAGTCAGGATTAGGGGGATGTTGGTGAAACCAAATCCAATCAATCAAAGGGGCACTGCTCTGAGATCTGTTCGGCTCTGAAAATCATACAGCACTGAAAATCATGCAACTCTAAAATCCGTACGGGTTTGAGGATCGTGCACGTTGAAGTTGGCAACAAGATGGGCAAATGCTTTGAGAAATGTGCACTGCATTCACGTTCGTGCCGATGCTCTTTGGGCTTTCAATCTGTGGAACAGAGGATGTGTGCCGGTGGTCTTGGAGAGGAAAACGTCACCGGAATGGAAGATTCCAGGGAAGGTTGGTCGCCCGTGCGGCACGGAGCGGAGATGGGGGAAAACTTGGATCTCGATAGAGAGAGCCAGCGGAGGATGCCACTTGGTTGCTGACGCTGGTGGACAAAAAGCAGGGCAGCGGTGGCGTGCGACGTCGATCTGAGGGGCTGAGGACATCAATGGTCAGGTGGCTGATGGGTGTTGACAGTCGGCGGCTGCTAGGTGGGTGAGAAGACGGTGGTGCTGTTGCTAGAAAAGGTGGGAGATGCGATGGGCCTGGATGGCGAGGAAGAAGGTGGAGCTGGGGAGTGCCATGGTCAAGGCAGGTCATTGATTGTTGGATGGAGCAAGGAGGGGTTTCGGTGGTGTCGAATAGCCTTGATCGATTTGATCCAGAGGGGGGCGATCGGATGAGGCCGGTGCTGGCATGGCGAAATCGACAATGGTGTGGGGCTTCACGGGAGGCAGAGAAGAGGGGGGCTCGGCCTGGGATTGTACGCCGGAGGAAGGGAGAGATCCAGAGAGGATGGGCGACCGAAGGAGTGAAGGAAAACTTGGTGCAGCAGAAACATACTCTAGGCATGCAACACTAGGAAGTAGGTGTTGCATAATTAAAAATTTTAAACATGCAGCGGAAAGTACCTACTCATGCACAGAATCTAACATATCATGATGCATGTAACATAATATACAGGCATGTATAGGCAATTGCAACAATTATAAATCATATGATAACAACTAGATCTAGGAATGCATGATCTCAAAATAAAACATACCTGATCGAAGTAGACTCCCTCAGTCTTCAGATCAGATCAGCAGCGACCGGTTGAAATCTTTCAACAGCAAAATAAGATCTACAACAGCAAAATAAACAGGTCGATGCTACCTCTCGAGGTGTCCAAGCGTTCACCCTTTAGAGTATCCATGCACTGGGCTCTCGTTGATCCGACTTCCAGATGGATGCTAGTCCAACGGAAATCAATAAATCGATCATGGATAGGTGGAGCAAAGGAAGATAAAGATCTTTATGTACAATCTTCTCCAAGACTGCGTATACTCCACGAATAGCACACACTGGAAACTAAAAACAGAGGATGGATTTCAGACGCTCCCTGCTTCTCTTAATAGACAAATACTCGGTACTTCTTCCCCTCTTGCTGCAAGCACTACGGCCTGCAATTCGAATGCTCTGCTCTCTCTTCTTTCTCTTGCTGCTCCTCTCTTACTTCTTTCTTACTTCTCTCTTATGTTGCACTTGGCGTCCAACCCTGGGGCTGTATTTATAGACAAAGAATCCGTAAAGGGAAGGGAAGTGCAGTCCAGATCGATGTAAAAAACCCAAGTCCAAACGAACTTCAGCAGCACACGGTCTTTCAACACACACGGCAGTCATCCGTGAGATCCATGTCGGATAGCTGGGAACACCGTGAAATAGCAGGAAGACCATCATGAGAATTCTCCTGGTCCGATGCAAATTGTTCTCCCAAGTGAGATCAAACTCCAAGCCAAAGCAAGCTGCTGCTGTGCATATCCCATGGAACCGGTCCAAAACAAAACAGCAGGGGAAAACCGTGAGATGGAGTTTGAGACATGGAGAGGGAGGAAAACTAGAGGGAGACAACCACCGTGAGACCCTCTTGAGATGACTGCTATCTGATCTCCCATGTCTAGCCGAACTCCACGCGGTTGTCTTTAAATTCACATGGTAAAACAGGGGAAGAAGCCAAGTTGAACCATGATACAAACCAGTGTTTAGAAATGGGAGAATACCGTGTTGACTTGTCATTGTTGAACTAGGGGATACGTTGATCCAATCAGCGTGTAAACCAACCATGGGAGAAGAAAACCGAATAAGCCTTGAACCGGTTCACTTAAAAAAAACTGGTTCACCAATTTCAAAAATTGGTTTAATAAAATTCGGTCCGACTAAACCCAATAATAAAATCTGGTTCAGTCCTGGTCTTCTAAAAACAATTCCTGTCTGATCCAAACCCATCCTGGTCGATCCAAATCAAACCGAAAAAATCCAATATGTGCCTAATCAATCCGTGTGACCTAAATACCGAAACGATTTCCAATCGTTGATTGGTTCTTGGATCAGAAAGAAATCCTTTATGGCGTGTGACCTCATAGGTTCGAACCTAAACAGTAGTACTGGAACACTTCCAGTACCAGCACAAGATACCATCTAGCAATGGGTCCCGACATCCGGATAGGCCGAAGATGCGAGAGCAATCTATCGAACCTCTGGCATATGGTTATCGTATAATTCATCCCTTTGACCTTCAATGCCCTAGATGACCTAGGGTTAGACTGCCAACCCTAACTGAGTCAATCCATAACATGTCTCAACCTCGCAAGTCCAGTGACTCCTCACTGGGACTATCCTGGCCGAGGATTTGCTAAATTGAGACACTACGAGACATTCAATCCAAACAATTTGGATAGGTCAATTCCATCTTGGTCCACCACTGCTCCACAAGTACTTGCCTGTACCCAGAAACCTTCCATCACTGGATTAGAAATCCGGGTAGCCCGGTACCAAAGCATAGGGAGTTACTTTCAAGCTACCATGATGACCTCAGGTCGGAGGGACACATATACCCATATCCAATCGCGAGCAATCTTTTGGCAGAAAAGAGCTCCACGGAGTCACGTTCAATGAGATGTCATACATCCCACTTGTAGATCACATCAGTATCACCACACTCCTTTGGTTAAGAGGACAACTAAACGATGTGAACCACAACAACCTATACTTGATACATTACCATCCTGTACAATGTATCCTTTGGTTGTGAACCTTTTTAAAAGACCACTCGATATATCGTCTTTATATCAAAGTTAGTGCAGTCCTAAGGACCTCATCACATAAACAGAGTTCATTACAGGAAAATGTATAATGCGATGAGCTGCCAAAATAAAGTTTTATTAATTCATATACTAATTACAATACTGAGCACAACCGCCTACAACCTAGGCGATTGACTTTGGGACACAATTCCCAACAACTCCCACTTGTACTAAAGCCAATCAGAACAGTATCTAATATCCATTTCCCATTTATAATAGTCGAACTCTTTGATTCTGAGGACTTTAGTGAACGGGTCGGCCAGATTCTCCTTTCCATCTATCTTCATAAGATTGATGTCGCCTCGTTCCACGATCTCTCGTACGAGGTAAGCACCACAGAATATGCTTGGTGCGATGATGAGACTTGGGCTCCTTAGCTTGAGCAATGGCACTTATGCTGTCACAATACACAAGAACATGACCATCTAGGGAAGGTGCCACCCCTAGCTCTCCAAGAAACTTTCGTAACCACACAGCTTCCTTTGCTGCATCTGATGCTGCAATATACTCTGCTTCGCATACCGAGTCTGCAACTGTTGCCTACTTGAAACTCTTCCAGCAGATCGCTCGTCTATTCAGGGTAAACACAAACCTAGACACACTCTTGCTATCATCTCTGTCAGACTGGAAACTGGAGTCAGTATACCCCATAAGTTTCAAGTTAGGTTCTCCATAAATCAGCCATTGGTCCTTGGTATTTCTCAAATACTTCAGGATGGTCATAACCACCTTCCAATGCACCTCACCTGGGTCAGACTAGTATCTGCTCACTACTCCTAGTGAGTATGCCACGTCTGGTCTAGTACATGTCATAGCATACATGATAGAGCCCACTGCCGAAGCATAAGGAACTCTACTCATGCACTCTCTTTTCTCAGGAGTTGTCGCACAATCCTTCTTGGAAAGAGTAATTCCAGAACCTATCAGGAGATAACCTTTTTTGAAATTTTCCATGCTGAACCATTTCAGCACGGTATCAATATACGTAGACTGGGACAATCCTAGAAGCCTTTTAGATCTATCTCTATAGATCTTCATACCCAATATGTAAGAAGCTTCATCCAAGTCCTTCATGGAGAACTGAGATGACAACTAGACCTTTATTCCTTACAATGCTGCGATGTCATTCCCGATTAAGAGAATGTCATCAACATACAGTATGAGGAATATATCATAGAACCATTAACCCACTTATAGATACAGGGTTCCTCTCCGTTCCTAACAAAGCCATACGATTTGATACACCTATCTAATCGCATGTTCCAACTTCGAGATGCTTGCTTGAGTCCATAAATAGACCTCTGCAATTTGCACACTTTTGACTCGTCTGTGGATGTGAACCCTTCAGGCTGTATCATATACACTTTCTCATCCAGCTCCCCATTCAAGAAAGCGGTTCGGACATCCATCTGCCAGATCTCGTAGTCAAAATGTGCTGCCAAAGCAAGCATGATCTGAATGGACTTGAGCATTGCCACAGGGGAGAATGTCTCATCATAATCGATACCATATCGCTGACGATACCCCTTGGAAACCAGACGGGCTTTATAGGTTTCCACCTTTCCATTTGCGCCCCTTTTCCTTTTGAAAATCCACTTGCACCCGATGGATTTTATCCCTTCGGGTGGATCAACCAATGTCCATACATTGTTGATCTCCATGGACTCCATCTCGGATCGCATGGCTCCAAGCCATGCCTCAGAGTCAGATCTCTGAAGTGCATCCATATAGGTGATCGGATCCTCATCATTCTCATCGAGCTTAATGGGATCACCATCCCGAACCAAGAAACCGTAGTATCTGTCCGGCTGACACGGTACTCTACCGGATCTCCTAATAATGGGTTCTTGGTATGATTCAATCATAGCCGGTTCTATGATGTCCTTAGAGTGTGCAGGTTCTTCCACTGGTTGAACTTCTCCAAGTTCAATCTTAGAGGCTACAGTTCCTTCTCCAAGGAACTCCTTTTCCAAAAAGATAGCCCTAAGAGCAACAAACACTTTTTGTTCATCCTCTAAGTAGAAGAAATACCCTTTTGTTTCCTTAGGGTACCCAATAAACAGGCACCGATCAGACCTAGGACCAAGTTTATCTGAGTCTAAATGCTTTACATAAGCCGGACAACCCCAGACCCGAAGGTGTGAAATTGAGGGCTTACGTCCAGCCCATAGCTCATATGGAGTGGAGACAACAGACTTACTCGAGACTTTATTCAGCAAGTAACAAGTTGTTTCAAGTGCATACCCCCAGAAGGATAACGGCAGAGTTGCAAAGCCCATCATAGATCGAACCATGTCCAATAGGGTTCGATTCATCCTTTCGGACATACCATTCAACTGGGGTGTACCTGGAGAAGTCCATTGAGAGAGAATCCTATTCTCCTCAAGATATGTCATGAACTCATCGGATAGGTATTCACCGCCTCGATCAGATCGAAGGGTTTTAATACTCTTTCTAGTTTGTTTCTCCATTTCATTATGATATCGTTTGAACATTTCAAACGACTCAGATTTATGTCACATCAAAAAGACAACCATACCTAGACAGGTCATCTGTAAACGTAATGAAATATCTGTATCCACCTCTGGCACTAACTGTCATGGGTCCGCATACATCAGTATGTATAAGACTTAGAAGTTCTGTAGCTCATTCACCTTTTCCAGTAAAAGGTGACTTTGTCATTTTACCAAGCAAATAGGATTCATAAGTGGGCAGTGAGTCGAATCACTGATGTCGAGGAGGCCATCTCCTCACAACTTGTTTATCCTATTCTGGTTAACATGACCTAGCCTACAGTGCCATAGATACAAATCACTAACATTTTGTATCCTAGGACGTTTGCTAGATGTGTACATTATATTAACAGGCCGTGACAAAGCCTAAATGCCATTATTCAACTTAGCTTTCATTATCACAGAGTTATTCATAATAACTTGGCAAAAGTCTCCTTTATTGATAGTTTAAAACCATAATTGGCCAATAGGCCTACAGAGATTACGCTCATTATGAAACTAGGATAATAATGACAGTCGACTAATTCGATAGTACTAGATTCAAAAAGAAGACTCAGAACTTAGATCGCCAGCACTGGAACACAATTTCCATTTCCGACGCTCAGAAACTGCTCCCCTTTCTCGAATCTTTTGCTAACCTGCAGTCCCTGCAACGAATTGCAAACATGAATAGGACTACCAGTATCCAATACCCAGTTAGCAGTTGTTGCCGCTCTCGCCGCCGCGCCCGTGCCTCGGATCAGCCGATCCTTCCTGACCGCCCGGTGAGGGAGCCTCCCTTCCTGCGGAAAACCTGCAACAAAGGGGTTAGAGGACCCTGGCCGGGGATCCCGGCGAGGGAGCTCCGACGGTCAAGTCAGTAGACGACGAGAAGGAACAGACTCTCCAGCCGGACCCTCTAAAGGGTTCCAGACTTAGAGAGTTAACTGATGAAGGAAACGCTCTGGGGACCAGAATCTCGGCTGGGCCTCCTTGCCGAGCTCGCGCCCAGTCTTCCCCTCTCGGGATTTCCGGTTTCTCTCTCGGAGCAAGGCCTTGTGCCGGTGCTTCCTCCTTGTCCCCAGGCTAATTGGCTTACCTTGTCATCCCCAGATTCTTCCTTCTTTATCCCCTTCCATTGTGCATTTGTCCTTTTCCATCTCGGAAACTCCCCTCCCCCGTCCTCTTCTCCTTTCCCCTTTCGGTGAAAGGTGCCAGGCGGCTTTCCGACCTCGTCCGCCGGGCCCAGCATGGGAAAGGCAAGGACAGAAGAGAAAGAGGGGAGGGTGGTGCCGGCAGGGCGGCCGGTCAGGCCTCGGGCCTGGTGAGAGTGCCCTCTTCCCCAAGCGTGGACGCCATCTATCTATGGGGCCTGTGTCGTCAGGGTTGCGTCTCTCGGCTGCGGGACCTGTCGGGCCGATGCTAGTGATGTTCCGCGTGCCGCCGCCCTCCGTACAGGATGCCGTCTGGGATTCGTACGGCCCGAGGGATGGCCTCGGGGCCCGTCTCTCTCTCCCCAGGGCCCTCGCCGTACGAGCGGTCTAACCTCGGCTAAGTTGGGCCCGTCTCTGGGGGCCACCTGGCGAAGGGCGAAGGATCAGCCGACCTCGGCTTAGGTGGACCCCTCCTGGGTGGACACCTGGCGAGGTGGCAGGAGGTCACCTGGCTTCGGCCGAGGTGGGCCCGTCTCCGGGTGGCCACCTGGCGAAGGGCGAAGGATCAGCCGACCTCGACTTAGGTGGACCCCTCCCGGGTGGACACCTGGCGAGGTGGCAGGAGGTCGCCTGGCTTCGGCCGAGGTGGGCCCATCTCCGGGTGGCCACCTGGCGAAGGACGAAGGATCAGCCGACCTCGGCTTAGGTGGACCCCTCTGGGGTGGACACCTGGCGAGATGGCAGGAGGTCGCCTGGCTTCGGCCGAGGTGGGCCCGTCTCCGGGTGGCCACCTGGCGAAGGGCGAAGGATCAGCCGACCTCGGCTTCGGTGGACCCCTCCTGGGTGGACACCTGGCGAGGCGGCAAGAGGTCGCCCGACCTTGGCCGACCTCACTTAAGCGGACCCCTCCGGGCCCGGGTGCCAATGAGGTGGTAGAGGAACTCCGAGCCGAGCTCGACCTCGGCGAGGGCGGTTTGCCTTAGGCAGTCGTCGTGCAGTGTAGTCTTGCCGTTCCTGGCTTTGAGGATGTGGCGCTGACTAGGCCGGGGAAACATACACGTGGCTCGCTCGTATTCGACGATACCTGAGCCTGGCCACGTCACTGTCATGGCTGTAACAGTTGCCCCCCAGCCCGCCGTTCCGTCGGGGCATCATAGAACGGAACGTCGGGATTAAATGCGGACATGACGTGGAGAGGCGAAGATCTTGCATCATAATTGCCACGATCCTCGTCGTCGTGGCTCGATGCGGCTGAAGACCTATGGGGAGCCGCCACGCATCGCCCACTTGCCTATAATCAATGCGTCGCTTCGAGGCAGAGGCCGTTACTCTGCTAACGAGGCGTCGGTGTTGGGCGTGCACCCACGTGGCGACCATCCAGTGGCCTGAGGTGGAATGACGGGTACGGCCGCTGTCGGTTGAGTTTGAAATGGAGGGGACTTTCCAGAATGAGGCCTTTTCCCTTGCTTCGTGGGCGGTTTGCTGCAGGCTAACAACTCCTGTTGCTCGCGCTCGTCTGTGCATTTTCGGTGAGTGCCTCCTTCTTCTCTAGCCCCCCCCTCCTTCCTTCTCATTTCCTTTCCGATCTTCCTGTCCTTTTCTTTTCTATGGCGCGCCATCGCCATGTCTCTTCCAACCCGGACGAGGCCGGTCCATCCCGGCCGAGGACTCCATCTTCATCCTCCTCAGATGAGGAGGTGATTTCGGAGGAGGTCCGCCGGCGTTTGCAACCTGGGGGTATCACCATCGGCATCCCCAAGGGGGTCCGGTCCCCTCCGGTTGCACCTGCCGTGCCCCTCCGTTCCCTTCCTGCTCTGCCTTCTCTTCTTGCTCCGCCTTCTCTGCCTTCTCTTCCTGCCGGTCCCTCCGGTCATGCCTCCACCATGACCGAAGGCGATCTTTCTCTGCTCCGGGATGCCTATGGCATCCCGGGGTCTATTCGTCTGTTTGCTCCGCGGTCCGGGGAGCGCGTCACCATGAGTGGCCCCGGCCGCATAGCTTTCTACGAAGACTTCCTCCTTGGGGGTCTTCGGTTTCCTCTGCATCCTTTCTTTCTTTCCTTCCTCAGCCACTTTCGGCTCGTCCCGGCCCAGCTGGCTCCTAATGCCATCCGGGTCATCTTCTCCTTCATCGTTTTCTGTCACTTCCACGGGTTCGTTGCCCGTTTTTCTCTCTTCAGGGTCTTGTTCACCCTGAAGAAGTGCTCCACCGATGACGGCTGGTGGTACATTTCACCCCAGCCTAGGTGTCTCCGGTTCGACCTCCCTTCCTCGGTCAAGGGATGAAAGAGCCGGTTTTTCTTCGCCTCGGTCGACGATGTCGACTAGGCCTGGAGTGAACCGGACCGGTCCCCGAACCGAAATTCTCGAGTCGAGTCGGCGGACCAGGAGTCCTATACCCAGCTCCTGAGTGACGAGGTCCCGACGCTCGAGGTTCTGCTTTCTGAGCAGAATCTTTTCGAGGCCGGTATCAGTCCCATCCGCGAGACCGGTGAGATTTGGCCCCTCATTGACCTCTGCCCCCCCCTCTCTTCATAACTGAGCCGGCTGACTTTCTGTCTCTTTTGTCTTGCAGGGATGAAGTTTTCATTGGAGAACCTCTTGGAGGGGGCGGCCCAGCGGGACGTCATGGAGATAGACGAGCCCGCAGCGAAGAGGGCTCGCACGGAGGCGAGCCGGGAGGTCGTGGCAGTGACCGTGCCCGGCCCGGTTGCTGTCATTTCCCCGCCCAGGCCACCTCAGGGCGGGGTCACTGATACTTCGGCCGCGCGACCTGGTGGCGCCGCAGAGAGAGCTCCAGCGTCTGCCACCCCGCCCATCGCCGGGCCCGTCATTGCTGCCAGCTCGACAGCACCGCCTGTGGCGATCGCCGGCCCGTCGGTTGCGGCTTCGGTTGAGGGGGCAGCTGCAGCAGGGGCCGGCCCGAAGGCTCCGACGCCAGTGATCACCCACCGGGACTCGGTCATCCTCGACAGGGGGCTGGCGGAGAAGATGATGGAGTACGCTTCCACCGCTCGGGACCGCCGAGCTCGGGGTGGCCGGGATTACGCGGACGCGCTGCTCGGCATCCTCCGCAGCTCTTCACGGTAAGCCCGAGCTTCTTCCTTTTCCTTTTTCTTATCTCGAGACTTACCTGCCTTTGCTCTGACCTGTGTCGCTTTTGCCATTGCAGATCGGGAACGACGTCCTCCTACTGAGGAGTTTCCTCGTAGGGAATGCCAAGAGGGACTCCGAGCGGGAGCAGAAGCTCGGCAAGCTTGCGGCTGACGTCAAGGATTTAATGGAGAAGGGCGCCGAGCTGCGAGCCGACAAGCAAGCCCTCCAGTCTGACCTGGCACGTTCCGAGGAGCGGAACAAGGAGTTGGAGGCCTCCTTGTCGGAGGAGCGGACCTCCAACCAGCACCGAACTGAGAAGGAGGTGGCGGAGAAGGCCCGCCTGCAGGCCCATTCCCAATGGCTGGAGCGCCAGCTAGAGGAGGCCCGGCGAGATGCGGCCGCGGTGAAAGACCGGAGTGCCTACATCAACGGGCTCCTGGAGGCGGCCAAGCGGGAAGCGCAAGAGGCCGTCCCCAAATTCTGGGCTTCCGACGAGTATACGTCGGAGGTCCGGGAGGCTACCGTGGACTCCTTCCTGAAGGGGTTCCGGATGTGCCGGGAGAAGGTGGGGGCCTTCTTCCCCCAGCTGGACCTGAGCGGAGTCGTAGTCGGTGGCAGGAGGCCAGGAGGTGAGAGCAGGGCTTCCGGCACGGCCGAAGCGACACCTGTGGCACCGTCGACCAGCGATGCCGCGGCCCCGGAACAGCCCCAGGAGCCGGCCGCTGTAGAAGTCGAAGACGCAGCACCCGCGCCTCCGGCAGATGGCTCCGACCCCACATCCCAGTGATCCCGGCACTGTCTTTTTGCTTTATTTCTGCTGTTTTTGTTTTTTGGTGAGTCCCGGCCTGTCGGGGCTCCTAGCTTGTACCGACTACTTATGTTAATGAAGATCTAAGCTTTATCGAAACCTTGTTCGTTGTTTCGTCTTACTTTTCTCTTCTTTTCTTTCTGAGATGTCGATCTGGAGTACTTGAAATAACTGCAGGCCTGGTCCTCCCATTGCTCAAATCGAAGGATGGGGCCTGCTGAGTCGCGTCGCAGCAGGGCAAGCCTTAGGCGGGCCCGACTTTGGGTCGCCTTCATGCTTGTGCAGACAACACGGTTTCTGCACCGTCTTCCAGGCCGAAGCCCGGGACCTCCGGACGGAGCTCGGTGCCGCAGGCTTTCTCAAGCCTTGTGCGGCTCTCTGAGCTGTGCTCCGGGCTTGCGTGGGCGAACTGGGTTCGGCGCCACCTTCCAGGCCGAGGCCCAGGATCTTCCGGACTGAGCTCGATGCCGCAGGCTTTCTCAAGCCTTGCGCGGCTCGTTGAGCTGTGCTCCGGGCTTGAGTGGGCGAACTGGGTTCGGCGCCACCTTCCAGGCCGAGGTCCAGGATCTTCCGGACTGAGCTCGATGCCGCAGGCTTTCTCAAGCCTTGCGCGGCTCACTGAGCTGTGCTCCGGGCTTGCGTGGGCGAACTGGGTCCGGCGCCACCTTCCAGGCCGAGGCCCAGGATCTTCCGAACTGAGCTTGATGCCGCAGGCTTTCTCAAGCCTTGCGCGGCTCGCTGAGCTGAGCTCCGGGCTTGCATGGTCGAACTGGGTTCGGCGCCACCTTCCAGGCCGAAGCCCAGGATCTTCCGGACTGAGGTCGATGCCACAGGCTTTCTCAAGCCTTGCGCGGCTCGCCGAGCTGTTCTCCGGGCTTGCGTGGGCGAACTGGGTTCGGCGCCACCTTCCAGGCCGAAGCCCAGGATCTCCGAACTGAGCTCGATGCCGCAGGCCTTCTTGTTGAAGTTAGAAGGGAGTGTTTGAAGTGGGGAAGCTTTGTTACAGAAACTGGGAGCCTTACATCACTGGTAGTATATTCTCAGGTTCGAGGAGTTCCATGTCCAGGGGAACCTGGCACCTCCCAATTCTTCCAAGTAATATGCTCCATGAGGGAGGGCTTCTGCCACCCGATACGGGCATTCCCAGTTGGGCGATAGCTTGCCGCATTCCCGGGGTTGGGATGCTTCGGCGCGCCGGAGGACCAAGTCTCCGGGACGAAAAGCCTTAGGCCGCACCCGGGAGTTGTAATATCTGGCTACACGTTGCCGGTACGCCGCCATTCGGATTCGGGCCCTGTCCCTTGTTTCCTCGAGAAGGTCTAGGTTGAGCATCATCCTGGCCGGGTTTTCTGTCTCGTCGTATTGCTCCACGCGCAGCGTGGGTAGGCTGAGCTCGATCGGGATGACTGCCTCGGCTCCGAAGACGAGGTTGAATGGAGTTTCGTCGGTAGCCGTCCTTGGGGTGGTGTGGTATGCCCAAAGGATGCTGGGAAGCTCATCGGCCCACCTGCCCTTGGCCTGGTCCAGCCACGTGCGGAGGCCCTGAAGAATGGTCCTGTTCATGACTTCGGCCTCCCCGTTGGTCTGAGGGTGCGCCACCGAGGTAAAGCGATGCTTGATGCCGAGGTCGCTGCAGAATTCTTCGAATTCCCGGCAGTCGAACTGGCGTCCGTTGTCGGTGACCACAGTGTGGGGGAGGCCGAAGCGGCAGACGATGGACTTCCAGAAGAACTTGGCGACGTTTGCTTCGGTGATCCTTGCCAAGGGTTCGGCCTCGACCTACTTCGTGAAGTAGTCGATAGCCACTATTAAGAACTTCCGCTGGCCCGACGCCGGCGGGAATGGGCCCAGGAGGTCCATCCCCCACTGGGCGAACGGCCAGGGGGCTGAGAGCTGAGAGATTGGGTTGGAGGGTTGCCGCTGCACCGTGGCGTGACGCTGGCACCGGTCGCATTTCTTCACGAAGTCGGCGGCGTCTTCCTTCATTGTTTCCCAGAAGTAGCCCTGACGGAGGGCCTTGTACGCCAATGCCCTGCCCCCCACGTGGTTCCCGCAGATGCCTTCGTGAATCTCCTGGAGCATAAGCTTGGCTTCTGTGGGTCCTACGCACTTGAGGAGGGGGTAGGAGTAGGATCTTCGATACAACTGCCCGTCCATCAGGACAAACCGCACGGCCTTCTTCCTGATGAGGCGAGCCGCCTGTCGGTCCTCCGGCAGGGTGCCACTGGCGATGTACGCAGCGTACTTGTCCATCCAGCTGGGCTTCTGGCTGACCTGATGGACCTCCACCGGTGCTTCGAGGCTTGGGACCTCAAGGCGCTCCACATGAGCGCGTCCCAGCATCACGTCCGGCAGGGTCGCCAGCCGGGAGAGGGCGTCCGCACGGGCGTTCTCCCCGCGGGGGATGTGGAAGATGTTGAAGCGGCGGAATTTGGATGCGCCCGCCTTGACGAGCTCCAAGTACTTCGCCATTTGGGGGTCGTGCTTGATGTACTCTCCGGACACCTGCCCCGCTACGAGCTGGGAGTCGGTGAAAGCTCTGAGGTTGGTCATGCCCAGCTCGCGGGAGACTCTCAGTCCGGCAAGAAGTGCCTCGTACTCCGCCTGGTTATTTGTCGCGGGGAATTGGAAATGGAGTGCACACTCGGCGACGACTCCGTCGCCGTTGGCAAGGATGAGCCCGGCTCCGCTCCCGCCGGAGTTCGAGGCTCCGTCCACATGGAGGATCCAGGCATCCTCTCCGGGCTTATCGGTGCCAACCTCCATCGGGCGGGCCGATGGGCATTCCTCGGGCTCCTTGCCCAAGCCTGCACATTCGACCAAGAAATCGGCCAGCACCTGTGCCTTCATGGCCGACCTTGGCCTGTACGCAATGTCGAACTCGCTGAGTTTCAGTGCCCACTTGGCCAGTCGTCCCGAAGTATCAGGTCGGCTGAGCACCGCTTTCAGCGGTTGGTCCGTCAAGACGGCGATGGGGTGCGCTTGGAAATAGGGCCTGAGACACTGGGCAGACACTATTAGCACAAAAACAAGTTTCTCGGGCCGGGAATACCTGAGCTCCACGTCTCGGAGGAGTTTGCTGGTATAGTACACCGGCCGCTGGAGCCCCTGGTCGTCGGTTCGGACCAAGACAGAGCTGACGGCCTCCGGGGTAACCGCCAAGTAGAGGGTAAGCTCCTCCCCCTCCTCGGGTCTGGACAGTAAAGGTGGTGATGCGAGCATCTTCTTCAGGTCCTCGAAGGCCTGCCGACACTCCTCGGTCCAAGCAAAGCCATTCATCTTCCTCAGCACCTTGAAGAAGGGATGGCAGCGGTCCGCCGACCTGGAAATAAAACGGCTGAGGGCCGCGACTCGGCCGGTCAGTCGTTGCACCTGCTTCTTGGAGGCGGGCCGCTCCATGTCCAGGATGGCCTGGACCTTCTCCGGGTTGGCCTCGATCCCTCTTTGAGTCACCATAAACCCTAGGAACTTACCGGCGGAGATGCCGAAAGCACACTTCGCCGGGTTCAGCTTCATCTGGTGGCGCCGGAGGTTGCCGAACGTCTCCGTCAAGTCAGCCACGTGGTCCGAATCAAGTTTGCTCATCACCAGCATGTCGTCCACGTACACCTGCATGTTGCGGCCTATCTGGTCTTTGAAGATTTTACTGACCAGACGTTGATACGTCGCGCCTGCGTTCTTGAGGCCGAAAGGCATCATCCTGTAGCAAAAAGTCCCGCGGTCAGTTATGAAGGCAGTGCGCTCTTCATCCTCCGGGTTCATCCGGATCTGGTTGTATCCGGAGAAGGCGTCCATGAACGACAAGAGGCGATGCCCTGAAGTGGTGTCGACCAGTTGGTCGATCTTTGGAAGAGGGAAACTGTCCTTCGGGCAAGCTCGGTTGAGGTCGGTGTAGTCCACACAGATCCTCCACTTATCGCTACTCTTCTTTACCATGACCACGTTTGCCAGCCAGCTAGGGTACTGGACCTCTCGGACGAAACCAGCGGCGAGAAGCTTCTCTACTTCCTCGTTAATCGCCTTCTGCCTCTCCATGGCGAAGCTTCTCTTCTTCTGGCGGACCGGGCGGCAGCTTGGGTCCACATTCAGCCTATGCATAATAACCTCGGGCGGGATGCCCGGCATGTCGGCTGCTGACCAGGCGAACACGTCAGCGTTGGCGCGGAGGAACCCCAGCAAGCGGGTTCGCTCTTCCTCGGGGAGCTGGGCCCCGACTTGCACCGTCTTCAAGGGGTCCGAACCGAGGGGAAAAGTCAGCAGGCGCTCTACGGGCCCTCCCCTGGGTTCCCTCTCTCTCAGATCGAGGTCGTCGATATCATGGGCGAGCTCCGCGCCCCTGGCGCCTGGGACCGTCTGGAGGCAGAGCGGGACTGGCTGGATCGTCCCCTTTATCTCTCTGAGCCCGAAAGGCGTGGGGAACTGCACCAACAGCCTCCTCGTGGAGATGGTGGCGTCCAGTTGGTTGAGCCCGGGACGCCCGAGAATGGCGTTGTAAGGCGAAGGGAGCCTGACGACGTTGAATGTTATTAGAACGGTCGCTTGCCGGGGCGGGGATCCGGCAGTGACCGGGAGAGTGATTTCCCCCTCGACCCCCACTGAGTCCCCTGTAAAATCTACCAGGGGGGTGTGCACTGGCTTCAGCTGTTCGGGGGACAAATTCATCCGAGAGAACGCATCATAAAAAAGTACGTCAGCCGAGCTTCCACTATCCACCATGATTCGATGTATAGGATGCTTCGCGATGGTCATCTCGACCACCACGGCATCGTTGTTTACATTATCACTAATTTCCCCTCCTTTGGGAGGGATTACATTCTCCAGGACTTCCCGGGCTCTCTTCATTGCTCGGCCGGGCCCGCGCGAGATCATGCCCACGGGCTTCTCCGTTGGGCAGTTGTCGATCGCAGGGATAGGCGGTAGGGCCGCGAGCGGTCGCCCTTCAGAGGGGGCCTCGCTCTTGACGAACTTCCTGAGGTAACCCCTGCTGATCCGCTCCTCAATCTCCTGCTTCAGATGGCGACACTCCTCCGTGTCATGCCCGTGTTCACGATGGAACTGGCAGTACTTTGATCTGTCTCGGACGGCTCTCGGGTTCTGAGGAGGAGGTCGGCGGAGGTAGCGCTCGCCCTCGATTTCCATGAGGATCTTCGTTCGAGGTGCGAGGAGAGGGGTGTACCTCCGCTCGGGAGTGGCTTCGCCCCTCGGCTTTGGATTTGGGCGGAGGTCGGCAGATGGCCCGGGCCTCCGAGCTCCCGGGGTGTCCCTCGGGAGCGACTTCTTCGGAGTCTTCCCGTCCAGCTCTCGACGGGTGCGGTCGGCCTCCTCCGCTCGGATGTACTTGTGGGCACGGAGGAGGAGCTCGGAATACGTCCTGGGCGGCTTCTTGTCTAGGGAATAGGTTAGGCGGGACATCTTGAGTCCGCGCTTCAAGGCCAGCATGGCGACGGTCTCGTCCAAGCTGTAGATCTCCAGAGCTGCGGTCTTGAACCGGGTGATGTAGTCCCGGAGCAGCTCCTGGTCCTGCTGGCGGATGGAAAAGAGGCTGTCCACCTCTCTTGGCACCTTTCGACAAGCGTCGAAGTGCGCCACAAACTTTCCTTCCAACTGATGGAAGGAGCAAATGGATCCGGGCTCGAGGCGAGTGAACCAGACTCGAGCGGCCTTCCGAAGGGTTGCCGGGAAGGCGATGCACAGAAGGGCGTCGGTGGCCCCCTGGACCCTCATGAGAGCCTTATAGCTCTCCAAATGATCCAGGGATCGGTGGTTCCATCGTAGGGATCCACCTGCGGCATGCGGAACCGTTTCGGGATCGGTTCTGCCTGGATTTTTTCAGAGAAAGGGGGGCGGGAGTCGTAGCCCGCCGGGTCTGCCGACGAGTTCTGCAGGTCGGCGAACCGGCGGGCGAACTCCGCCAACTTGCGCTCATGCTCCTCCAGGCGCCTCTCAGCTTGGCGCCTGATGGCTTCATCGGTGGAGTCTTCCATCGAGGCTGCGGGTGAAGGGGGCGCCGATCGGTCTCGGCACGAGGTCTGGCCTCGGCGTCGCTTGCTGCGATGCACCGTTTCGACCCCGTCGGCCGGGGATCGGCTCTCGTGATCCTCCGAATCGGAATAGTTTCTCTTTGCAGGAGCTTGGTGGCTCCCCCAGGGGTTGGAGATGGCCCTCGGGTGGGATGGCCTGCCCTGGATTGAGCGCAGGCTCCCACGCTGCCCTGCGGCTCAGGCCGCGGGGGTCCCTGGCTGCGGCTAAGTGGCTAGGGACCGTTGCTGATGCTGAAGCTGTCGGACCGCTGAGGTCAAGGTCTGCAGCTGCTGGACGATGGACGCAAGGGATCCGTCCACCGGGGCAGGCTGCTATGGAAGAGGAGAGGGAGCCGAAAGCTCCCTTTCGGGGCTGTGGCCCCCTGGAGGGGAGTGGACATCCCCCACACGGCTGGTGAACGCCTCACGACCACGAGTGACCACCATTGCTGGAGAGCGTGACACCTGCAGAAAGCTGGTTCCCGCTAGGGGTTAGTGTCCTGCCCCCCTACCTGGCGCGCCAATCTGTTGCCGCTCTCGCCGCCGCGCCCGTGCCTCGGATCAGCCGATCCTTCCTGACCGCCAGGTGAGGGAGCCTCCCTTCCTACGGAAAACCTGCAACAAAGGGGTTAGAGGACCCTGGCCGGGGATCCTGGCGAGGGAGCTCCGACGGTCAAGTCAGTAGACGACGAGAAGGAACAGACTCTCCAGCCGGACCCTCTAAAGGGTTCCAGACTTAGAGAGTTAACTGGTGAAGGAAACGCTCTGGGGACCAGAATCTCGGCTGGGCCTCCTTGCCGAGCTCGTGCCCAGTCTTCCCCTCTCGGGATTTTCGGTTTCTCTCTCGGAGCAAGGCCTTGTGCCGGTGCTTCCTCCTTGTCCCCAGGCTAATTGGCTTACCTTGTCGTCCCCAGATTCTTCCTTCTTTATCCCCTTCCGTCGCGCATTTGTCCTTTTCCATCTCGGAAACTCCCCCCCCGTCCTCTTCTCCTTTCCCCTTTCGGTGAAAGGTGCCAGGCGGCTTTCCGACCTCGTCCGTCGGGCCCAGCATGGGAAAGGCAAGGACAGAAGAGAAAGAGGGGAGGGCGGCGCCGGCAGGGCGGCCGGTTAGGCCTCGGGCCTGGTGAGAGTGCCCTCTTCCCCAAGCGTGGGCGCCATCTATCTATGGGGCCTGTGTCGTCAGGGTTGCGTCTCTCGACTGCGGGACCTGTCGGGCCGATGCTAGTGATGTTCCGCGTGCCGTCGCCCTCCGTACAGGACGCCGTCTGGGATTCGTACGGCCCGAGGGATGGCCTCGGGGCCCGTCTCTCTCTCCCCAGGGCCCTCGCCGTACGAGCGGTCTGACCTCGGTTGAGTTGGGCCCGTCTCTGGGGGCCACCTGGCGAAGGGCGAAGGTTCAGCCGACCTCGGCTTAGGTGGACCCCTCCTGGGTGGACACCTGGCGAGGTGGCAGGAGGTCGCCTGGCTTCGGCCGAGGTGGGCCCGTCTCCGGGTGGCCACCTGGCGAAGGGCGAAGGATCAGCCGACCTCGGCTTAGGTGGACCCCTCCCGGGTGGACACCTGGCGAGGTGGCAGGAGGTCGCCTGGCTTCGGCCGAGGTGGGCCCGTCTCCGGGTGGCCACCTGGCGAAGGACGAAGGATCAGCCGACCTCGGCTTAGGTGGACCCCTCCGGGGTGGACACCTGGCGAGATGGCAGGAGGTCGCCTGGCTTCGACCGAGGTTGGCCCGTCTCCGAGTGGCCACCTGGCGAAGGGCGAAGGATCAGCCGACCTCGGCTTCGGTGGACCCCTCCTGGGTGGACACCTGGCGAGGTGGCAAGAGGTCGCCCGACCTTGGCCGACCTCACTTAAGCAGACCCCTCCGGGCCCGGGCGCCAATGAGGTGGTAGAGGAACTCCGAGCCGAGCTCGACCTCGGCGAGGGCGGTTTGCCTTAGGCAGTCATCGTGCAGTGTAGTCTTGCCGTTCCTGGCTTTGAGGATGTGGCACTGACTAGGCCGGGGAAACATACACGTGGCTCGCTCGTATTCGACGATACCTGAGCCTGGCCACGTCACTGTCACGGCTGTAACAGCAGTGTCATAAATAGAGAAATTATTAGGTTTTATCATATAAATACCTTGTCCAGCACCTTGCTGCTTTTCCTTCCTTGGCCTGTTCGAGTCTAAGGATGCCTGATAAAGAGGACAGTTCCTCTTCCAGTGTCCCTGCTTCTTTTGATAGAAGAACTCTGCCTTATTTTGATCAGCTTTCACTTTCTTGGTTTGACTTGTGCCAGGAGCACTTTGCACCTTCTTTCCTTTATTTTACTTTTTCCCTTTCTTAAAGGGACGACGACCTCTAGAACCTCTCACTAAATTCACCACTCCTTTATTCAGTTGGTGGTCCTTCTCATAAGTCTGTAGCAACCCCATCAACCATGGTAATTGACTGCAGGCTTATTCATTCTATAATGATCAAGAAAGTCAAGATAGGAGGAAGGTAGAGAATTCAGGATTGCATCCTTACCGAGTTGCTCGTGCAAGGGACATCCGAGCTTGCCCAATCGCTCGATCATCTCGATCATGTACAATACATGATCAGTGACTGAACCGCCATTACGCATTTTAGCATTGTAGATGGCACAAGATACTTTGTACTGCTCTACATCATCTAGCGTGCCGAAAGATTCCTTCAACTTTTGAAGGATCTCATCTGGCTGGGCCTCCTCAAATTTGTGACTGAACTCATCGTTCATAGCTGCCAACATTATGCATCGAACAGTAGTTCGATCAGAAACCCACTTCAAATAAGTGTCCCTGACCGAACTCCGAGCATTGGCAGAAGGGATTTTGGGTGCTGGATCCGTTATCACATAAAGGATCCGCTCGTGCTCCAGGACAATCCTCAACTTTCGATACCAGCTATCGAAATTGGGACCCTTTAACTTCTCGCTATCGAGAAGCGACTGGAGCGAAAGGTTTGAAGATATCTGAAAGGAAAATTGAGACCATGTCAGTATATGAATTAATTAGTTAAACCAAAAGACTTGGACTTTAGTCTAAAGGTCCCTCCCACTAATTTTTCATATTGGGAGCCTCTAACTCCAATCCGTGAAATCGACATTTCATAGTGGATACTGAAATCCAATAGACCACGTATGAGCCCGACTTTGGCCAGTTCACCCATACACGCCTAAAGGTAGGTTCTCTAACCAATTGCTTCCCTAAGCAACTTCCAGTAATCAATTTTGCCCCACAGAACCCCCAATCGGCCTTTGGGCCTCCTATTGCGGGTCTCTGGTTAGGTCCAACCATGGATATGACATATCCAATGCTTCCGGCTAACGAATGACCAAGCCCGACTTTGGCCGGCCCACCTGATCACCGTTAAGAAGGTTGCACTGAACCATCATCTATGAGAGAGTAATTCCAGTAACCGGATGCACACCCATTCTTTGGAACTGCCGATGTACACCAAGCTAAAGGACACATTACTAACCCACTCAATGGGAGGCTAAGACACCATCAACTCATTGACTTAGTCTTTTTCAGGACCTAATAATTTTAGAGGATTTTAATTAAATTGTGACAGAAGAGATAGAGAGAAGAACATGGATCAACCTCCCACTAATCAAATCAATTACATGAGGGTTGAATTCAATTCAACAAATTGGTCCATGGGCACCTAAAAGATCAATCAAGCTGATCAACCTGGGTGACATGGGTTAACTCGAATCAATAAGCTATTCTAATCAGTTCTGGCTGATCGGATTAGCCAGGTAGGTGAGATCATGGGTGAGTATCCGCCATTAACCGTCTTTCCTAGACACCAACCAAGTTGGCCAGGAAAGAGGTAGCCTCATGCAACCATGATCAAAAATGCCAAACCTATCTAGACACCAATCGATTAGCCAGACTCGATTAGACGAGCCTAAGGACTTGGGCTTTTCACAGAGCCACTAATTAGATCCATTTAAGAAGAATTGACTAACCCATCTAACTATTAGATAGATACTAAAAAGAAGGTCCTTAATCAACATTTGATTAGTACTCTTAAGTCCAATTCAACTAACCTCAGATCTAACCCAATTAATGGACCCAATCAGATAGCTAACCCAATTAACTCGGATGGCTTATTCAAATGACATTAGGTTTCATAAACCCTAATTAAACTTGTCATTTAATAAATCTATCAATTCATAATTGTTAGATTATAAGCCATCTTTTAATTAAAATATTTTTAATTAAATTCATGTAAAACTATTTTTACATGTTTCATGCATCATATCTAGTTTCATCATATCAAATATAATATTGCAAGCCCTAAACATTTTAAACATGCCAATGTACATGAATCAGGATTAAAACACTTTTAATACTGAAGGTTTCCTTTAAGGATCCTTCTGAAAAGGCCAACATAGATAAACCGCCTCGTGCCATAGAAAATTAGGGTTTCAAATCCTGATTAACCTGGACACACGGCCATGGTGAAGGTCTCAACTAGGTTCCTAAAAGTAATCCTAACAAATGCAATCAAGATATGCTACACAGGAACCTATGGCTCTGATACCACTGAAGGATAACCTGGTGCAGCAGAATCCTACTCTAGGCATACAACACTAAGGAGCGGGTATTGCATTATTAAAAATTTTAAACATGCAGCGGAAAGTACCTACTCATGCATAGGATCTAACATATCATGATGCATGTAGCATAATATACAGGCATGTATAGGCAATTGCAATAATTATAAATCATATGATAACAACTAGATCTAGGCATGCATGATCTCAAAATAAAACATACCTGATCGAAGTAGACTCCCTCAATCTTCAGATCAGATCAGCAGCGACCGGTTGAAATCTTTCAATAGCAAAATAAGATCTACAACAGCAAAATAAACAGGTCGATGCTACCTCTCGAGGTGTCCAAGCATCCACCCTCTAGAGTATCCACGCGCTGAGCTTTCACTGATCCGACTTCCAGATGGATGCTAGTCCAACGGAAATCAATAAATCGGTCACGGATAGGTGGAGCAAAAGAAGATAAAGATCTTTATGGACAATCTTCTCCAAGACTGCGTATACTCCACAAATAGCGCACACTGGAAACAAAAAACAGAGGATGGATTTCAGACGCTCCCTGCTTCTCTTAATAGACAAATACTCGGCACTTCTTCTCCTCTTGCTGCAAGCACTACGGCCTGCAATTCGAATGCTCTGCTCTCTCTTCTTTCTCTCGCTGCTCCTCTCTTACTTCTTTCTTACTTCTCTCTTATGTTGCACTTGGCGTCCAACCCTGGGGCTGTATTTATAGACAGAATCCAATCTGTAAAGGGAAGGGAAGTGCAGTCCAGATCAATGTAAAAAACCCAAGTCCAAACGAACTTCAGCAGCACACGGTCTTTCAACACATAGGGTAGTCATCCATGAGATCCATCTCTGATAGCTGGGAACACCGTGAAACAGCAGGAAGACCATCGTGAGACTTCTCCTGGTCCGATGCAAATTGTTCTCCCAAGTGAGATCAAACTCCAAGCCAAAGCAAGCTGCTGCTGTGCATATCCCATGGAACCGGTCCAAAACAAAACAGCAGGGGAAAACCGTGAGATGGAGTTTGAGATGTGGAGAGGGAGGAAAACTAGAGGGAGACAACCACCGTGAGACCCTCTCGAGATGCCTGCTATATGATCTCCCACGTCTAGCCGAACTCCACGCGGTTGTCTTCAAATTCACACGGTAAAACAGGGGAAGAAGCCAAGTTAAACCATGATACAAACCAGCTTTTAGAACTGGGAGAATACCGTGTTGACTTGTCATTGTTGAACCAGGGGATACGTTGATCCAATCAACGTGTAAACCAACCATGGGAGAAGAAAACCGAAAAAGCCTTGAACCGGTTCACTTAAAAAAAACTGGTTCACCAATTTCAAAAATTGGTTTAATAAAATTCGGTCCGACTAAACCCAATAATAAAATCTGGTTCAGTCCTGGTCTTCTAGAAACAATTCCTGTCTGACCCAAACCCATCCTGGTCGATCCAAATCATACAAGAAAAATCCAATGTGTGCTTAATCAATCCGCGTGACCTAAATACTGAAACGATTTCTAATCGTTGATCGGTTCCTGGATCAGAAAGAAATCTTCTATGGAGTGTGACCTCATAGGTTCGAATATAAACGGTAGCACTGAAACACTTCCAGTACCAGCACAACATACCATCTAGCAATGGGTCTCGATATCTGGATAGGCCGAAGATGCGAGAGCAATCTATCGAACCTCTGGCATATGGTTACCGTATAATTCATCCCTTTGACCTTCAATGCTCTAGATGACCTAGGGTTAGACTGCCAACCCTAACCGAGTCAATCCACAATATGTCTCAACCTCGCAAGTCCAGTGACTCCTCATTGGGACTACCCCGGCCGAGTCTTTGCTAATTGAGATACTGCGAGACATTCAATCCAAACGATCTGGACAGGTCAATTCCATCTTGGTCCACCACTGCTCCACAAGTACTTACCTGTATCAAAAAACCTTCCATCACCAGATTAGAAATCCGGGTAGTCCGGCACCAAAGCATAGGGAGTTGCTTGCAAGCTACCATGATGACCTTAGGTCGGAGGGACACATATACCCATATCTAATCGCGAGCAATCATTTGGCAGAAAAGAGCTCCACGGAGTCACGTTCAATGAGTTGTCACACATCCTACTTGTAGATCACATCAGTGTCACCACACTCTTTTGGTTAAGAGGACAACTAAACAATGTAAACCACAACAACATATACTTGATACATTGCCATCCTGTACAATGTAACCTTTGGTTGTGAACTTTTTTAAATGACCACTCAATATATCCTCTCTATATCGAAGTTAGTGCAGTTCTAAGGACTTCATCACATAGACAGAGTTCATTACAGGGAAATGTAAAATGCGATGAGCTGCCAAAATAAAGTTTTATTAATTCATATACTAATTACAATACTGAGAACAACCGCCTACAACCTAGGCGATTGGCTTTGGGACACAATTCCCAACAAGGAGTCCTTCGGTGGGGAAGCTCTCGGTGAGGCGAACCATGGTGCGGGGCGGCAAGGTCCAGATGTCTACGAGGGGGTCGGCAATACTCATCGACCGCGACGCCAGCTGGGGCAACGAAGAGGAGCTGGTTAGGTGGATTCCGGTGGAGAGGAGAGAGAGGGAGTGCCGAAGGAGCGAGTCGGCGAGGATGATGATGGTGGTGGTGCCATCGTTGGCAGCAGGAGGAAGGATCGATCTCCTTGCGGAAGCGGAGGATTGAGTCTGGGTTCTCGATGGATTGACGTTTGGCAGGGAGGGTGCGGGTGGCCTTGAGGGGCAAGTCAGGGGTCGTTGTTCTGGGGCTCTCCGGTTGGGTGATTCGGGGAAAAAGAAAGGGGACGGGTTTTGGCTCGGTGGTGGTTCTTAAGTGGGAAGGAAAAAAAAAAATAATAGGGGATCAGCGACGGGATTAGGATTGTCGGAGGAGTGGCATGGCAGAGGGGATGCTCGGGAGGGTAGGCAGTGACGAAGTTCTTGGATCTGAGGAGGAAAAATGACTGTCCGTGGAGGATGGAGTTTGGCAGGAAACACGGAAAGAAAGAAAATTGAATTGTTGGCAACTTCGATTTTTTTTTTTTTTTGATACCAAAATTAATGTGGGACAGGGAGTAGGGTAGGAGGTAGGATCGTTGGCGAGCCTAGAAGTCACCTAAATTAGGATACTATTTTTTTTTTGGTATTTTTTTTCTAGGGATGGCAAAAGAATAGTGGGGATGGAGGACAGGGATCTGGATCTCATGGACTTTGGGACTCACCCTAATGAAGAGATCTCTCACCTCTAAGGCATTACACCTTCCTCGATACTTGGAGGTGATAGGTTGAATCTCAAAGGTCATGAGGGGTTAAAGAAAATGGGTTGGGAAGGGGGATAACTAGGGCCTCATGCCCATGCCCGAAGGCAAGAAGAATTACTCTTCTAAAACTCAAATTTTTTTCTCCAAAAACTATTTTTTACAAAGGATTGAGGGTGGTATTTATAGACCTGTCCAACCCTCATTTGAATTTGAATATAGGATAAAAAGATAGAGATGATTCAAATTCAAACACAAGATAGGATAAGATAAGCCTATCCGTATCTCAATCCTAACCAACCAAATCCTAATTCAAATTTCAAACAAAAGATAAATCCTAAATAAATATTATTCAAATTTACATTTATTTGCTGCTCCGGGATCAGTGCTGCATCGAGATCAGTGCTACTCCAAGATCCCATCACCGTCTTGGGCTCAACTTACTTGATGCGGTCATATCCACCAAACGACTATTGCTGCAGTTCTCGATTCCCTACGGTGTAGGAGAGATGAGGGGAACACCTCAACCAGTCCAACATTACCTGTAGGCCATCCTCGGGGCCCGAAGCATCAAGGACGATCCCGGTGTCGATGACCTCGACCAAAGGGTGCAGGACCCTAGGGGCAGCCCTGTCAAATGCATTTTGACGTATCCCCTCGACTCGGACCCATTGAAGACGGTGTAGGTAGGAGCCTGCTACCTTAAGAAGAACGAGCCCGCCTGCTGAGTTTCCTCCGAGCGAATGCAGATGTGTTCACTTGGACTGTGGCTGATATGCTGGGGATTACCCTTGATATCATCACTCATAAGCTGAATGTTGACCCGAAGTGCCACTCAGTTTGGTAGAAGAAGAGAAGCTTTGCCTTCGAAAGGCAGAAGGTGATCAATGATGAAGTGGAGAAGCTCCTCATGGCTAGGTTTTTCCGTGAAGTACAGTACACTAGCTGGTTGGCGAACGTGGTCATGGTCAAGAAGAGCAATCGGAAATGGAGGATCTGTGTAGACTACACCAACCTCAATGATGCTTGCTCGAAGGATAGCTTGCCGCTTATGAAGATCGACCAACTCATGGACGCCACCTTAGGGCACTGCTTACTTCCTTCATGGATGCATTCTCTAGGTACAACTAGATCCGAATGCATCCGGAGGACGAGGAGTGCACTGCCTTCATCACGGACAGTGAGATGTACTGCTACAGAATGATGCCGTTCAACATGAAAAATGCTGGCGCCACATACCAGCAGCTAGTCAACAAGGTCTTTAAAGACGATATCGGTCACAACATGCAAGTTTACATGGACGACATGCTCGTTATGAGCAGGCTGACCTCGGACCATGTCGATGACTTGGCGGAGACCTTTCGCAACCTTCGCCTTTACCAAATGAAGTTAAACTTGGTGAAATGCACTTTTGGCATGGCAGCTAGAAAGTTCCTTGGCTTCATGGTCACCTAGAGAGGGATCGAGGCCAACCCAGAAAAGGTTCGAGCAATTCTTGATATAAGCATCCCACCTCCAAGAAGCAAGTCCAGCGACTCACTAGCTATATAGCTGCCCTGAGCCGGTTCATCTCGTGATCTGCCGATTGCTGCCAACCCTTCTTCAAGGCACTGCGAAAGATACATGACTTCACCTGGACAAAGGAGTGTTAGGAAGTCTTCGAGGAGTTGAAGAAGACCCTGGCGTCACCACCACTGCTCTCCCGGCTGGAAGATGGAGAAGAGCTCCTCCTGTACATGACGGTCATCCCGGGAGCTGTCAGCTCGGTCTTGGTCCGCATGGATGGAGATGGAGTCCAGATGCCAGTATATTACACTAGCAAGCTTCTTCATTATGCCGAGGTTAGGTACTCTCGCTCCGAGAAGTTAATTTTTGTGCTCATCATGTCCGCCCAACGCCTCAGGCCTTACTTCCAAGTACACCTGATTGCAGTTTTGATGGACCAACCACTAAAGGCCATACTTAGTCGCCCCAACACATCCAGACGTCTGGCAAAGTAGGCAATGAAGCTCAGTGAATTTGACATTACCTACCGGCCGAGGTCATCTATGAAGGCACAGGTACTGGCTGACTTCCTGATCGAGTGCATAGGTCTTGGCGAGGAGCCAGAGGACATCTCCCAAGAGCAACAGATGGGACCTGAACTAGAGGGGGATATCTGGGTCCTGCATGTGGATGGAGCATCCAATGCCATGGAAAGTGGAGCCAGATTGATTCTTGCCAACAGCGAAGGAGTCATCGCTGAGTATGCACTCCATTTTTGATTCGCAGCCGCCAACAACTAGGTGGAGTACGAGGCGCTCCTAGCGGGACTGAGAGTCTCTTGCAAGGTGGGCTTACCCAACCTGAAAGTCTTCACCAACTCATAATTGGTGGCTGGGTAGGTCTCGGGGGAATTTGACGCTCGGGACCCTCAAATATCGAAGTACTTGGAGCTGGTAAGCATAAGTGCAGCGGGCTTCAATCACTTCAGCATCTCCCATATTCCACATGGAGAGAATGCTCGCATTAATGCCCTCTCCCGGCTGGTGACCCTATCAGACTCATCCTTGGGGCATGCCTATATCGATGATGGGGACATCTCAAGCATGGATCTTGGAGCAAGAATAATTCTTGGAGTGGCACAGATCTTGAAGCATTTTTGGAATAAATTTATTTAGGATTTATCTTTTGAATTAGGATTTGCAAAGAAGGAGGAAAGAAGAGAGTGCAGGGTTAAGAAAAAAAATACTGGGGTTCACATAGATTCCCCAAGAAGAACAAGCAGATGCGGGACAGAGATTGGACTGGATCGCTGGTGAGCATAAAAGTCACCAGAGATTAGGATTTGCAAAGAAGGAGAAAAGAAGAGAGTGCAGGGTTAAGAAAAAAAAATACTGGGGTTCACATAGATTCCCTAAGAAGAACAAGCACATAGCAAAGGGGCTCACACAGATGCCCTAGAAGAACAAGCACATAGCAAAGGGGCTCACATAGATGCCCTGGGCTCACACAGATGCCCAAAATCAGGGATCACACAGAAACCCTGGGAAGATGGAGAAGGGATCATAGAGCTACCCTAGGATCACACAGATCCTTCACACAGAACAATAGAAATTTTATTCATCCATCCTCCCCTATTACAAAAGGCTGAGGGTGGTATTTATAGATTTTTCAACCCTTATTTGAATTTGAATAGAAGATAAAAAGATAAGAACAAATCAAATTCAAATATAAGATAAGATAAGATAAGCCTATCCATATATCAATCCTAACCAACCAAATCCTAATTCAAAAGATAAATCCTAAATAAATTTATTCCAAAAATGCTTCAAGATCTGTGCCACTCCAAGAATTATTCTTGCTCCAAGATCCGTGCTTGAGATGTCCCCATCATTCTCCTACGGTGGGGTGAACTCGACTCCGTCGAATCAGGCTGAGCGAGGTTGATGGAACTGAAACCAATCAAAAAGGACTCCGATGCTGGGTTCACCCTTTTTTTTTTTGTCAACTTCTTTTTTTTTTTATTGGCTGCTCTGAGATTAGTGCAGCTTTGAAGATTATGCAGTACTGAGATCCGTGCTGCTCCAGAAAGCGTGCAGCTCTAGAAATCGTGTGCTGAAGTCGGCAACAGTGAAGGCATTTGCCTTCACGATCATGCTGTTCTTCTTCCTCACAGATCGAACCAGGGAGAAGAGCAATGGAGGAGTTTGATGCGGGACAGTGATTGGACTGGATCGCTGGTGAGCATGAAAGTCACCAGAGATTAGGATTTGCAAAGAAGGAGGAAAGAAGAGAGTGTAGGGTTAAGAAAAAAAAATACTAGGGTTCACATAGATTCCCCAAGAAGAACAAGCACATAGCAAAGGGGCTCACACAGATGCCCTAGAAGAACAAGCACATAGCAAAGGGGCTCACATAGATGCCCTGGGCTCACACAGATGCCTAAAATCAGGGATCACACAGAAACCCTGGGAAGATGGAGAAGGGATCATAGAGCTACCCTAGGATCACACAGATCCTTCACACAGAACAATAGAAATTTTATTCATCCATCCTCCCCTATTACAAAAGGCTGAGGGTGGTATTTATAGATTTTCCAACCCTTATTTGAATTTGAATAGAAGATAAAAAGATAAGAACAAATCAAATTCAAATATAAGATAAGATAAGATAAGCCTATCCATATATCAATCCTAACCAACCAAATCCTAATTCAAAAGATAAATCCTAAATAAATTTATTCCAAAAATGCTTCAAGATCTGTGCCACTCCAAGAATTATTCTTGCTCCAAGATCCGTGCTTGAGATGTCCCCATCAATCGAGCATCTTCAGGCCCCAAGCTACAAAATGCCCGAGGAAGTCCAACAAGTCATCTCGGAGCCTAGCTGGATAGACAAGTATGTCAGGTACATCATTGATGGGACCTTGCCCGAAGATCGCATTGAGGTCAGCCTCATCAAGAGGAAGGCCACATGCTTCGTGCTTTGGATGGGCAACTCTACCAAAGGTCCTACTCCTACCCACTCTTGAAGTGCCTGAGACCCTCGAAGGCGGCCTTCGTACTCCAGGAGATACATGAAGGCCTATGCAAAAGTCATGTGGGGGGCAGAACATTAGCATACAAGGCCCTTTGCCAGGGGTACTACTGGAAAACCATGAGAGAGGATGTAGCCGACTTCGTAAAGAAGTGTGATCGATGCCAGCGCCATGCCATTATGCAATGTCAACCAGCCGACTTGCAGACTTGAAAGTCTTCACTGACTTACAACTGGTCGCCGGACAAGTTTCCGGAGAATATGAAGCAAGGGATGCCCAGATGATGAAGTACCTAGAGCAGGTCCACACGGGCACGGCAGGCCTCCGATGCATCAACATCTTCCACATCCCCCGAGGGGAGAATGCACGTGCGGAAGCGCTGTCCAGGCTCGCGACACTGCCAGACTCGTCTCTGGGATGCGCCTACATCGAGCACCTTGAAAGTCCCAGCTACGAGAGCCCGACGGAGGTGCATCAAGTCGCCCCCAAGCCAAGATGGATGGACAAGTATGTTCGGTACATCACTGACGGCACCCTGCCAGAAGACCGTGTGGAAGCCACTCTCGTCAGGAAGAAAGCCCCACGGTTCATCCTGATGGAGGGCCAACTCTACCACCGATCTTACTCCTACTCGCTCCTGAGATGCCTCAGGCCTGTCGAGTCGACCTTTGTGCTCCAAAAGATACACGAAGGCCTCTATGGGAACCACGTGGGAGGGAGAACACTGGCTTACAAAGCCCTCCGCCAGGGATACTTTTGGGAGACCATGAGGGAGGACGTCGCCGACTTCGTCAAAAGGTGCGACAAATGCCAGCGCCATGCCAACATACAGCGTCAGCCAGCGGCACCGATCTCCCAGCTCTCAGCCCCTTGGCCCTTTGCCCAGTGGGGAATGGACATCTTGGGACCGTTTTCCCCAGCATCAGGGTAGTGAAAGTTCCTGCTACTGGCGATCGACTACTTCACCAAGTGGATCAAGGCAGAGCTGCTAGCTCGGATCGCGTAAGCCAATGTCCGCTGGTTCTTCTGGAAGTCAATCATTTACCGCTTCGGGCTCCCTCGTTGTATCATCACCGATAACGGGTGACAGTTCAACAATCGTGAGTTCGAAGGATTCTGCGCAGCGCACGACATCTAACACCGGTTCACCTCGGTGGCTCACCCCCAAACGAACAGGAAAGCCGAGGTGACCAACCGGACCATCCTTTAAGGACTCTGGACCCGGCTAGACCAAGCTAAGGGCATGTGGGCAGAAGAACTCCCGAGCATCTTGTGGGCCTACCACACAACGCCCAGGATGGCAACCAATGAAACACCCTTCATCCTCGTCTTTGGTGCTAAAGCGGTCATCCCCGTTGAGCTCGGCGTGCCCACGTTGCGGGTGTAGTAGTACGATGAAGCACAAAATTCGATACACCTTCTGCTCAACCTGGACCTTCTTGAAGAGGCAAGGGATAAAGCCTGCCTACAGATGGCGGCCTACCGGCAAAGAGTGGCCCGGTACTACAACGCCCGCGTCCGGACAAAAGCTTTTAAGCCCGGAGACCTAGTGCTATGGCGGGCGGAGGCATCCTAGCCTAGGGAGTGCGGTAAGCTCTCCCCGAACTGGGAGGGTCCCTACAAAGTAGCTGATGCCCTCTCATAAGGGGCCTACTACCTCGAAGATCTCAGCGACGTCAGGTTCCCCAGAACATGGAATGCCTGCAACTTGCGGAAATACTATCAATAATGTAAGGTTTCCCAGCAATGATAATAATAATGGTTTTTTCTTGTGCAAGTGTCTATCTGTCATGCAGGAAAATTCTAACAATATTTCCGAGCCCAGCTCCAAGATGCTGATCCAAGACCGGAGCTCAGACCTCTGGCCAAGAGGTCATTGAGCCACGCCGCTCTCAATCAACGATGTCCCCAAGCCCAGCTCCAGGATGCTGACTCAAGACCAGAGCTCAGATATCCAGCCAAGAAGTCATTGAGCCAAGATGCCCTCAATCAATGACATCCCCGAGCCTAGCTTCGAGATGCCAAGGGATCATGGAGCCATGATGCTCTCAATAAACGACGTCCCCGAGCCCAGCTCCAGGATGGTGACCCAAGACCGGAGCTCAGACCTTTGGCCGAGAGATCATTAAGCCAAGCTGCTCTCAATCTCAAATGTCTCTGAGCCCAGCTCCGAGATGCCAAGAGATCATGGAGCCACGATGCTCTCAATCAACGACATCCCCGAGCCCAGCTCCAGGACGCTGACCCAAGACTAGAGCTCATATCTTCGGCCAAGAAGTCATTGAGCCAAGCCGCTCTCAATCTCAAACATTTCCGAGCCCAGCTCTGAGATGCCAAGAGATCATGGAGCCACGATGCTCTCAATCAATGACATCCCCGAGCCCAGCTCCAAGACACTGACCCAAGATTGGAGCTCAGATCTCCAGCCAAGAAGTCATTGAGCCAAGCCACTCTCAATCTCAAACATCTCCGAGCCCATCTCCGAGCCCAGCTCCGAGATGCCAAGAGATCATGGGACCACGTAGCTCCCATCAATGCCTCGAGCCTAGCTCCAAGGCACCAAAGACCTGAGCCAAGACCTTAGGCAACCCCTGGGCCCGAGCCTAGCTCCATGTCTAGGAAGGCCTCGAGCCTAGCTCCAAGGCAATGAAGTCCTACAACCCTCATCTCTGATCTCCCTGCTCGAAAAGAAGATGAGAGGGGAAGGAAAGAAAGATAACAAGAGGGGAGCACGGCAAACATCCTCTTCTCTGATCTCCCCGCTCCAAAAAAAAAAAAAAGAGTAAAAGAAAAAAGAAAGAAAAGAAGAGAGGGAAAGGAAAGAAAGAGAACAAAAGAGGAACACGACAAGCACCCTCATCTCTGATCTCCCTGCTCATCCAAAAAAATGAGAGGGGAAGGAAAGAAAGAGAACGAGAGGGAAATACAGCATCGAAGCTACCACTTTCCAAACTCAAGACCGGAGCTCAGATCTTCGGCCAAGAGAACTTCGAGCCACATAGCTCTCAACCATCCACGTCCCCGAGCCCAGCTCCAGGATGCCAGCTCAAGACCGGAGCTCAGATCTCCGGCCAAGAGACCTTCGAGCCACGCAGCTCTAATCATCCACATCCCCGAGCCCAGCTCTAGGATGCTAGCTTAAGACCGGAGCTCAGACCTTCGGCCAAGAGACCTTCGAGCCACGCAGCTCTCAATCATCCACGTCCACGAGCCCAGCTCCAGGATGCCAACTCAAGACTGGAGATCAGATCTCCAGCTAAGAGACTTTCGAGCCTAGCAGCTTTCGAGTGCCATCAACTTGCACCTAGCTTGCTGGTATCGAAGTCTAACAACTCAACCCCACACAAGGTAAGGCCCCCTCTCTGATCTCCCCATACATCAAAAAGATAGAAAGAGGAGAAGGGGGGGTGAAAGAAAGGGAGTGCCAGACAAGAAAAAAGATTGCAAGAAAGTTTGCGCTTTATTGATTGAATGTCAATTACAAGCATCCTGTGGGCCCTCGACATGCCGGGTGGCACTGTTAAGTACAGAAAAAGAACAAGGCATAAAGAAAGCAAGAAGTGACTACTTGCTAGCTAGATCGCCGAGCTGCGAGTCTCCATCAGCAGGGGCTTCTGGCCGCACGGCTTCGGGCTCAGGTGGCATGGCCTCCTCAACGCCCGCCTCCTGGTCTGAAGTGCCGGGATAGTTAAGATGGCTGTGGCCTTCGATCGAGACAAACTCCTCGACCATGCGGCGTAGGTACATGAAGTCCTTGAAGAAGGAGTCCGACACTGTCTGTTGGATCTCGGTGAGGAACTCCTTTGAGGCCCTGTACCTTTCAACCGCCTCCCCAGCTTCCCTCTTCATTGCGGCCACCTCGCGCCCGGCATCCACAACCGACCTGGCGGCCTCCTCGGCTGCCCTCTAGGCCATGGCCGACTTCTCCTCCTCCGTCGCCAGCCGGGCATGGAGGGACTGGGCGATCCCCTTCTGTCAGACTGCCTTAGTGTCAGACACGCCCAACTGTCACTCAGCGTCAGTGAGGTCCTTGGACTTCTTCCTCGACTGCACTAGCTCATGATCGAGGCTCTCCTGGGGCTCCCTCGCTTGCCCCTCAGAATCGGTGAGCTGTCTCTCGAGGTCCTTGACCCGCCGGTCAAGCACCCCCTCGGAGTCGGCCTTCTCCTGCAGGTCAGCATTCAACGACATGATTTCGGCTGCCCGTTGCTACTTAGCTCACTCCTAGTTTCGACAGCAGCTCCTGATGAAGAGGACCTCGACACCCATTTGCATCACATGGGAAGTCAAAAAAGAAAAAAAAAAGGGAGGGAGAGAAAGAGGATGAGGTTGCCTACCGTGTAGAGATGGGGGAAGATGCTGTCAATCATAGCTCCAATCGGTAGCCCATCCATCTCCTCTCGGTCGCATGGCTGGATGGAGAAATCCATCATGTGAGCAGCTAAGGCACGGTTGTCAGCCAAGGATCTCTCCGGCCCCAGCTTGAATGGAAGGCGGTGCCTCGCCTCGTCTCTCCTGCTCTCCCGGGGAGCAGGTGTGCCCATCCCTCCAGTAGTGGGACCCTCAGGAACCGGTCGAGGATCCGGCACCATCACGACTGGAGCCCCCATCACAGGAGGAGCCCCAACTCGGGTCTCTCCTTCTCCGGCCCCAGCTTGAACGGAAGGCGATGCCTCGCCTCGTCTTTCCTGCTCTACCGGGGAGCAGGTGCACCCGTCCCTCCGGTAGTGGGACCCTCAAGAACCGGTCAAGGATCCGGCACCGTCACAACCGAAGCCCCCATCATAGGAGGAGCCCCAACTCGGGTCTCTCCTTCTTTGGCCCCAGTCACCTTTGGGCCCGGAGGGCGGGGTGGCGTGGCGGCAGCCGTAATATCAACCCGGACAGTCACCTCAGGCTCCAGAACAGGGACTCCAGCCTATGGCCTCGTCCATCCTTCGGCCTCCCTCCTCGGAGCGACCGGCACCACAGGGGCAGACGCCGATGCGCCCTCAATCTAGGCCCGCCTCGGAGGAGGCTCGGCAACCACCCCGGTGGGTGGCTTCTTCTTGGAGACCGGCAACGGCTCACCCTCCGGGAGGATCAACCCTACACACAGGAGCCAAGAAGGTCAGCCTAAGATGAAGAAAGGAGAAGGCAGATGGGAAAAGAGCTGAACTCACCCGGCCCCGTCGATGAGTCAATCTTGGCATCGAGAAGGTTCTGCTCCGACAGCAAGACCACCAGAGAAGGGACCTGGGCGGTATGAAGCTATTCATAATCATCCTGATTAGCTGCATCAACCATGGAGATCCGATTGGGGGACCAATCCGGCTCGCTCCAGGCCCAATCGACTCCCTCAACATCTGCAAAGAAAAATTTATTCTTCTATCCCTTGATGGAAGAGGGGAGCTTGAATTTGATGCCCTTCGGGCGGGAAGATAGAGACCACCACCCGTCCTCGGTCGAGTGGCGTTTCAGGATGAAAAATGCCCTGAATAGGGAAAACCGGGCAACGAACCCGTGGACATGGCAGAGCATGATGAAGGAGAAGATGACCCTGATGGCATTTGGCACCAACTGGGCGGGGACCAGGCGATAGTTATTCAAAACAGACAAGAAGAAAGGATGAAAGGAAAATCGGAGACCCTTGGAGAAGGTCCCCTCGTAGAAGGCAAGACGCCCCGGGCCACTGGAAGTGACCCGCTCCCCGGGGTGGGGGACCATGAGTCAAACAGAAGATGGGATGCCATAGGCATCCCGAATGGCCCCTAGCTCCACGACAAAAATCATCGAAGTGACCCCGCCCGGACCTGTTGACCGGACAGACTCAGGAGTTGATTCGAGTAGAAGGGAAGGACAGGTAGGATGGGATGGGATGGCCCCCGGCTCCCCAACAGATACAGGGGGGCAGGAAGAGCCGGTCTCCTACTAATCCTAAAATGTGCCCCGTCCGATTTCTCATCAAAGGAGGAGAGCACTACCCTACGGGTGGAAGGATCAGGACGAGACATGCTGCAAAAATGACCTAAGAAGGATGGAGCCTACCCCAGAAGAAAAGAAGGGAGAATGACAAAGCCTGTTTGGTCCCCTAGAGAAGAGAAGAATGGGTGCAGATCGCGGAGAAGGAAGGGTCTGGGCACTGCGACAAGTGCGAAGGATTTGAAAGAAAGAAAATTTTGAGTAAGAAATTTTTTCTTTTCACTTCGAAAGGGCCCATCAAATCCATGCTGTTATGACCCCCTCGTCAACGGATCTACACCACATGCTATCCATCGACAAAAAAGGAGTCCCAGCCACTCAAAATTTTACGTCATCATTAACTACTCCTCGGACGTGGCCACGTGGCACCCCCGCACTGGCCGGCAGGGCCATCCGTCGAAGCGCCGGCGACCGCAGCCATCATTGCACCAAATTTTCACCTTTCCATGTCAGCACCACGGTTACTCCCTCCGCCCCGAGCGCCGCACACTAACGAGCCTCGGGAGTGGGGGGCAAATGATGTGGCGAGACCACTGACATGGGTAGCTGGCAGGCGCCACATTAAAAGAGACCGCCACGACGGACACCAAGGCAATATCTCAGCCCGTATCGCTCTACCGAGCTGAGCTGAGCTCCTTCAAGGCAACGAGCCAAGCTTCGTCCTTCGCCAGGTTGTGCCCACGAGCTCGGGATGCCTAGGCCGGAGCCATCCTCCACCCTCCAGAGCGAGACCCTCGGAGGCTAGAGCCCTGTGGTCGAGGTCGAGCTCAGCGCTCACCCGCCAATGTGGAGCCTCTCCGAACGCGCGCCCTCTGGACCGGGTCTGTCCTCTGCCTTCCAGAGTGAGACCCTCGAAGGCTAGAGCCCTGTGGTCGAGGTCGAGCTTAGCGCTCACCCGCCAATGTGGAGCCTTTTCGAGCATGCCCCTTTAGATCGGGTCCGTCCTTCACCCTCCAGAGTGAGACCCTCGGAGGCTAGAGCCCTGTGGTCAAGGTCGAGCTCAGTGCTCACCTGCCAATATGGAGCCTCTCCGAGTGCATGCCCTCTAGACCGGGTCCATCCTCCGCCCTCTAGAGCGAGACCCTCGGAGGCTAGAGCCCTGTGGTCGAGGTCGAGCTCAGCGCTCACCTGCCAATATGAAGCCTCTTCGAGCGCGCGCCCTCTGGATCGGTCCCGCACTCTCCATCAAGGTGACCACACAAGCTCGGGGCATCCAGACCAGAGCAAGCCCTACCATCCCGGGACACCAGCGAGCCACCTGAGGACCACGAAATGGCACCCCCCATGCCACCAAAACTACTTGTCCGGCCATACTTCCATGGGGATGGGCCAGCCATAAAGCACGAACCCCTAGGGTGGCGACTCCAGGATCGAGGCCCTGTCAAGCTTCCCGAAATGGGGCAATCAGAGAGGATGTCAGAATGAATGAAAGTTTTCCCTACCACATGTCATGAAAGGCATCTCGTCCATGGCACGGAACCCTACCGCACCTGCCTACCAACCCAGGGAGGATCCCGAGGCAAGCACCAAATGGCTAATGTTCAACTACAAAGAACATTCGACACCCCCAAAAAGGGGGAAGGTAACAAACAACAACAATCCACCACCAACACAAGCGCAAGCTCGACCAAGAGGGCGAAGCGCCATCACCAACACCACAGTTGAAGGAAAATGAGGGAAACAAGGAGAAGCGAAGGAACAGGGAACCCCTCTATCCCCGCTATCACTCTCCCCCTGCTACGTTTTCACCTTCACTCATATCTTTCACTCCTCCTAGTGCGGAGTCCATCAAGAGGGGCCCGACTAGGAGGATCTGTTCCCCTGGATCGTCACTGACTTGATCGTCGGAGTGCCCCCACTGGAAACCCCGGCCTGGGTCACTAACCCATGTTTCGCTGGTCCAGGAGCAGAGGACTGATAGGTAGTGAAGGGAGCACACTCTGGCACTAGCAATAGCTACGGCCCATGACGGTCTTGGTGGCAACAGATGTAAAAAGTGCTTTTCTAAATAGATTTATTTCTGAATAAATTTTTGTTAAATAGCCACTAGGTTTTGAAAATCATACTTTTTCAAATCATGCATTTAAACTAAATAAAGCATTATATGGTTTGAAACAAGCATGGCCTGGTACGATAGACTTAGCAAATTTCTGCTTGAAAATAATTTTAAAAGAGAAAATGTTGACAAAACTCTTTTTCATTAAGAAAAAAAATGATATTTTAGTTATACAAATTTACATTGATGATATTATATTTGTTGCAACTAATAAAAATCTTTGTAGAGAATTTTCTAAGTTAATGCAGGGTGAGTTTGAAATAAGCCTTATGGGTGAACTCAACTACTTCCTTAGATTACAAGTAAAACAAACAAAGAAAGGGATTTTTATAAACCAAGCCAAGTATATCAATGAAATAATCAAAAAGTTTGGCATGAAGACAAATAAAGAGGCTAGCACACCCATGAGCCCTACCTGCAGACTAGACAAAGATAAAGATGGTTGTAACATCGATCAAAAGCTTTATCAAGGTATGATTGGATTGTTGTTATATATTACTACCAGTAGACCTGATATCTTGTATAGTGTATGTGTGTGTGCTCGTTTTCAGTCAAATCCTAAAGAATCACACATGCTTACTGTTAAAAGAATTATCAAATATCTAAAAGATACAAGTAATTTAGGTCTTTGGTATTCTAAAGAATCTTCTTTAAATTTAATTGCTTTTTCGGATGCTGACTATGCTGGATGTAAAATTGATTGAAAGAGCACTAGTGGTACATGCCAATTTCTAGGGTTGAATTTAATCACATGGCACTGTAAGAAACAAAACTCCGTAGCATTATCCACTACTGAGGTAGAGTATGTTGCTGCTGGTAGTTGTTGTGCTTAAGTGCTTTGGATTAAACAACAGCTAGAAGATTTTGATGTTACATAATCTAAAATTCCAATCAAATTTGATAACACAAGTGCTATAAATTTAACTAAGAATCCTGTTCAGCATTCAAGAACTCAGTACATTGAAATTAGGCACCATTTTATAAGAGATCATGATTGAATAATTGTTGCCCATAGATGATGCAACCCAAGAGGGGGGGTGAATTGGGTTTTATAAAACTTTCAAACTATTTGCAATAAACTAAAGCAAGTATGTGTTCGATCAATTCAATGTTCGTATCTTGGCAATGTATTTGTGTGCTTCAGAATAATATGCAATGGAATTAATAAAGTAAATGCACAAGAGTAAATAAGGACTAAAGAAGCAAGCACAAATACAATAATATATAGTGGTTCAGTGCACTCCAAGGCATCTACATCCACTCTCCAAGATTCCCTTGAAAATTCACTATAATCTCAACCGATTATAGCCGATTAGTTTTCCGGGCTTACTAATCAAAACTCGACTTGTTTTCACTAGGCTCACAAGTCACAACCTCACTTGGTTTTACGGGCTAACCAAGAACCTAATTGGTTTTCACAAGGCTAACCAACAACCCCCCTTGGTTTTCCGGGTTAACCAAGAACCTTAGTTGTTTTGCGGGCTAACCACCAACCTAATTGATTTTCCAAGGCTTACCAATAACCTTACTTGGTTTTATAATAGGCTAACCAAGAACCCTTACAAGAAATATGAGTTTGAAATAAAGAAACAATGAAAGCTTTCTAAAATAAAGCAAATATCTCTTTAAAGCTCTTGGATGATGTTGAAGAAGCTTTGTTTTCAATTGTTGAAGCTTTTGAATGAAGCTTGATGTTGCGGACTTGGAAGCTCTCTTTGAAATTGGCTGCTTGAAGGCTCAACTCTCTCAAAATATGAATCCTTAAGGTGTATGGAACTTTTCTTTTCAAAGGATTGCCTCCCCATTTGATTTGTGTTGATTATATAGCTCTCCAAACCTTAAATGACCGTTAGAGACCGTTGGAGAGGAAAAACTAGCCATTACAAATATTTTGGGGAAGTTCTATTTTTTAGAAAACTAGCCATTGCAGAGCTGTCGTCCGTCAGGTGTCGACACTTCAGGTCATGTGTTGATACTTAGGGTCGACACTTGGAGTCCGTGAGTCGACACATGACCAAATCTTGAAATTATCTCGTTATGTCTTCTGTTTGGTCTCAGGCCTTGAGTCGACACTTCACTGTTCATGTGTCGACACTTTGAAATGATACTTGGTTTTCATGTGTCGATACTTCAGCGTGCCAGAAAAAAAAGTTTTTCTGTATATCAGTCCATGTGTCGACACTTTGAGTCGACACATTGAGTCATGAGTCGACACATTGAGTCATGTGTCGACACATTGAGTCATGTGTCGACACATTAAGTCGACACATCACTGAGATTTTCTTCAAAACTTCTGAACTTGTACTGAATCAAGTTTGTATTGAATTCATATGTCAATCAAGTTTGTATTGAATTCATATGTCCATTCAAGCAATCTTCAACTATCGAAGTCTTTTTTGAGCAGATTTTTCATCTAAATTTGGACTTCTTTAACTGAATGACAATCTTTTCAATCTTTCAACATTTAATGAGTACCTGAAACTACTAAACACTTTTAACATGTATTAGTACTCATATATACTTAAATGTTTTGTCAATCATCAAAATCAAGACCAGAGTCAACAATCTCCCCCTTTTTGATGATGACAAAATATTTAAGTATAAAAATAGGGTAAGCTTTAAAAAGATTAACAATAGTATAAACATGTAAGCTCAAAATTATTAAGTATCAAGCTTCCCCTCAAAATATGATCCAAAAGATTTTCAAAAATTCTTCAAAACATGCAAAAAATCTTAAACATTCTCCCCCTTACTAATTCTTCCCTAGAAGAGTAAAACATTTTGCTTTCCTCTCCCCCATTTGCATTTTTCTTCATTTTACATATAATCTTTCATGTTTATCATATCTTTCCCCTTTTTCATACTTAACATATTTCTCCCCCTTTTTGTCATCATGAAAAAGGATGAAAGGCAATACAAAATGGGAATGAAGGTGGAAAGAATAGTAAGTAGATCATCAAAATCAATACATGAAATTAATTAATCATGATACCACTTGAAATTGTTATAGATTGAACATGATATAACACAAAATGATATGCACATGCAAGAAATAATTTAATGTATATTATCCATTCACCTTACTTGTTTATGGGATAAGGTCACAGCGGCACCCCAACATGTCATAAGAGACCCTAGTGAATGGGAAGAGAGGGTCTTTAAACCCTACTTAGCTCCTATGACCGGAAGGCCATGGTGACTAACCCAATCTGAAGCAATTACTAGGATTAGATATAAATTTTGATACCAATTGAATGTAACTCCCCTCAAGGAAAATATATTTGAAAACAAGGAGGAGTATTAGAGCAATATAAATAAAGCATGATATCAAGAAAATATTTAAAGCATGATAACAAATCTTTGAATGCTCCCTCTAAATGTTATTCCCCCTTAAAAATATTCATTTATTGAGGAATAAAGTATGAAAGCACAAGCATCATAATTTTAGACAATTTTTGAGATATGAACATAGATTCTAAGTCTAAAATCAAAGATTTGAGTTTTTCAAGATATTCATGATTTTCAAAATATAAAGCATTGATCATTTAAAAACTTTTAGCATGATTTCAAATAATTTTAAAATGATTTGATATCCATACAAATGCTAGAAGTAATATGATATCAAGTCTGGCTACTAGAGCAAGGGTTTATCAATATGCATACCTTCTTCTTAAAAGTAACCCTTAACTACTAGTTCTATACTTGATCCAAATCATTTCTAGATTATGCATAGATGCCAAAAATGAAAACATATAAATTATAGCATTTTACTTGAAATAATTTAGAAACTATATTAATCAAAATCAAGTGAAGATCTAATAATTACAAGTTTGACCATGAGAGCTTGAAATCCATCAACATCAAAATGGTCATGATCACAACAAATGATTATTAGTCTAAGCTTGATTCTAATCAATCACTTAAAATATTTTTCAAAGCAATATGCATCTTTAAAAGTATTTTTCATGAAATACATTAATCAAAATCAAGTGAAGGTCTCACAATCACAAGTTTAATCATGATAGCATGAAATTCATCAACATCAAGAAGTTAATAATCATAACTAATGATTATAAGTCCAAACTTGATTCTAATTAACCATTTAAAATAATTTTTCAAAGTAATTGATACAATAAAAACTTAACTATATTTTCAATTATGGAAGGAGATGTTTAGAATTTATCAATGTACATAATCCTTCCTTTTACCATTTAATCCAAAATGTAGCTTGTCCACATCTTCAAATTGTCTTGTACAGCCATTTATCAAAAACTTCCCTTCTTCAAGTTGGGCTGCAAGACATTCTTGCAAAACAAACTAAGTAGACATTTTTGGTACCCAAGCTTTCTTGGGTCCTTTATGATTAGTAACTATGGTTCCTTTTGGAACCCAAACTTTTCTTGATCTTGAAGGATAAGCATTAAATTCAAATTTATCATAATCAAAGCATGCAACATTAGAAGAAAGAATAAGCAAATTTTTCAAAAATTTTTGCTCCTTTTTTTCAATTAAGATATTTTTCTCATTCAAAACTTTATCACATAAATCTTTCAAAACAATATTTTCTTTTTATAAAAAATCTTTTTCTTTAGAAAAATTATTCTTTTCATTTTTCAAAATTTCAATCTTGGCATTTAAATCATCATTTTTATTGGCAAGATTGGTGTTATCAAGAGAAAATGAATCTACATGCCTATTTAATTTCTTGTGCTCAATTTTTAGCCATTTATATTCATGCACAAGATCATTAGATGCATCATGTAATTCATCAAAGATAAAATTATAATCATTTTTAGCACATACCTTTTCCTCATTTGCCATGAAGCAAAGATGGGCAACTTCATCATCCGAACTTGAATTTTCATTATCGCTCCAAGTTGCCATCATTGCTTTCTTTGTGTATTTCTTTTTGGCCCTTTTTCTTATAAATCTTTGAAATTTATGAGCCAAAACTTCCATCTCATCTTCATCTTCATCGTCTTCCGACTCCTCACTTGAAGACTCATCTTGTATAGTGGATTTAAAGGCGATTATTTTCTTCTTTACATCAGCATCCACTTCCTTTTGCCATAAGTTCAACTCATAGGTCATAAGTGAATTGATGAGCTCCTCCAAAGGCAAGGTTTCTACATCTTTAGCTTCTTGGATTGCCATCACCTTTGGATCCCATGATATTGGCAAAGATCTAAGAATTTTGTTCACCAAATTAGCATTAGTATAGATTTTGCTAAGACTTTTTAATTCATTAATAATAGTCATAAATCTAGAAAACATATCAGATATAGATTCATAATGCATCATTTCAAAAATTTTAAAAGAATGTACAAGCAAATTAATTTTTGTATTCTTCACTTGAAGAGTACCCTCATGAGTAACTTCAAGTATGTCCTATATTTCCTTCGTCGATGTGCATGATGAGATTCTATTAAATTCATTTAAGTCCAATGCACAATAAAGTAAGTTCATTACTTTGGCATTAAGTTCAGATTGCTTAATGTCATTTTCATCCCAATTCTCTTCGAGTTTTGGAATGGAAATGCCATTAACCAATATTGAAGGAATATGTGGACCATTAACAATCATTTTCCAAAGATAATAATCTATAGATTGAATATAAATGCGCATGCATGTTTTCCAATATGTGTAATTAGTGCCATTGAAAAAGGTGGTCTAACACTAATACCTACAAGAGTTCCCATGATCTTTTACTCAAAATTTTAGATTTTCATATAGAGTACCGGGCACTGATACCAATTATTGCCCAGAGATGATGCAACCCAAGAGAGGGGGTGAATTGGGTTTTACAAAACTTTCAAACTATTTGCAATAAACTAAAGTAAGCATGTGTTCGATTAATTCAATGTTTGTATTTTGGCAATGTATTTATGTGCTTCAAAATAATATGCAATAGAATTAATAAAGTAAATGCACAAGTGCAAATAAGCACTAAAGAAGCAAGCACAAACATAATAATATATAATGGTTCGGTGCACTCCAAGGCACCTACATCCACTCCCCAAGATTTTCTTGGAAATTCACTATAATCTCAACCGATTACAGCTGATTAGTTTTCCGGGCTTACTAATCAAAACCTGACTTGTTTTCACAAGGCTCACAAGTCACAACCTCACTTGGTTTTACGGGCTAACCAAGAACCTAATTGGTTTTCACAAGGCTAACCAACAACTGGTGTGGGCACTAGGATCCGACAGAGGCTCCTCAACCCTCTATGGATCTCAGATTAGGGTTCCCCCTTTTTATGAGTCCTGTAATAAGGCCTTGAGCCAAAAAAAAAAAAACATTATTATAATTTCTTGTCAAAGATGTTTAGTCCTGTACCTTGACCAATTTGGGTCAAGTTAGGTCATGAGTCCTGTATTTGTTCGAGTCTAAGTTTGGACTGGGCCCAAGCCCAATTGAAGTCACTTTGATTTTCTTCACCAAATCAAGTTCTGGTGAGCCAACCCACCCCTTCTACTTGGGATAATGCCAACTCAGGTGCCACCTCAGCTACCTACGTGGTGCCACATCAGCTGCAACTTGGGCATCCAAGAAGGAAAACAAAGTGGCATCCTCTTACTTTCCACACGCCTTGGAAAACATCCCCCTCTTCCCTCCCCCACATCATGCCTTGTTCCATCTAAAGAGGGCATTGAAGATCCTTGAAGGAACCAAGCCTCAAAGCAAGCCTCCTCCCAAGCTTTCTTCCCAAAGTGATCTTGCAAGGAAGGAAGGTCAAAAGACACTCCCTTCTTCAAGCCCTCAACCATGCAATGCCCCATGGAGTTCTCCCTTGGTCGGCCAAGAATCAACCCTAGAAGATGGCGTGAAGAGCCCAAGGGAACACATCCCTCCAAGCAAGCCATGCCCCACTCCTTCTTCCCAAAATAAGCATGCTAAGGAAGGAAGTCAAGGGACCAATCCCTCTCTCCAAGCCTTTGCTCATGCCATGCCCAACTCAAAATATTTGGTCGGCCAAAGAGATGGAATGTGGAAAATTTTTTGGCACCACCATGAGTCTTGTATTTTGAATTTCAAAAGGGCCTTGGGTGCCTATTTAAATGACCCAATCCCTCCCTTGTAGAATTAATGAATGAATGAATGATTGAGTGATTAATGAAAGTCTGAGTTTCTTCCACCCTCCAACCATTGTCTCTTAGGCTAGGTTCGAGTGGAATTGCCTTCGTCCCCAGGGACGTCGAGTGGTGTGAGGCCACCTGTCCGTCACCCCAGGGCATCGCGAATCCTTCATCCTCCAAGACGTCGCATGGTATGAGGCCACATTCCTTCGTCCTCCGGGATGTCACAGGGTGCGAGGCCCCAAGTTACCTCCAACTTCGACTTCGGAATCCAGCCGGACACGGGGCTCGAAGCCCCTTCCCAACTCCAGTTCAATTCCTTTTCGTACATCTCCACATTCCACTAACCTTTCTTTTGTTTGCCTACAGGTCCTCCCTGGCATCTCGAGCATTGAAGACAGTCAGCTTTGCCATCGTGACCTCCAGACCCAAAGCCAGAGTTCCCACGGGTTCGACTGCTCGGGCATCCAGGCTGCATCCACCGAGTTGAGCGATCTCTGCACCAGGCACTTCAGAAGTTTGAGGTTTGCCTTCTCTTTATCTCCTAAGTAGATATTGTAGGTCGAGCTAGTCCTACCGGGGTTTCTTAATCCCGGGGTCCTATTCTCATCCTTACTTTTAGGGCTTTGAACTACTAGCTTAAGCTTCCATTACTACTCTTCATATTTCTTATCTTTGCTTGTGATCGGGAATCGAAACCCTAAACAACAAAGAAGAACAACAAGAAACATTAAAAAAAAAAAAAATCATCAACCCTAAAAAAAAATTCCTTTGCATTGTAAGCATCCTTTTTGGCATCTAGCATCCCTAGCCCTAACCCCCTTGTTCCACATCATTTCTGGTATCAGAGCAAGGCTAGGACTGGTGCATTAGTTTCATTTTCTGCATTCTGGTCAGTCTGTATATAGTCTGATCATTGGATTGTTTCTCCCTATAGAGACATCAAAATTTTATGATTTCTATTTTGTTAGATCGCATTAACTTCAAAGTATTTTTTTCTATTTTCTCAGAATTTATTTCAGTTTGTAGAGTATCTACAAGCCGAAATACTGCTTAAGAAAATCTTAGGTCTGAAATTTAAGCAAGCATCTCATTTTGATTCATTCCTCCATCTAGCTAGTTTCTTGCATGTTTTAGTTCCTGCATTTTGTTTAGCATTCACCCATCTAAAAGACACAAAAGAACAAAAAAAAAATTTTAAGTTATTTCATTAGTCATTCTTGTACTTCATTTTACATAACATATCTTAAGGGCGTCAATTTAACATAGGGTCAGGATTTCATTACCTGTCCCTAGCCCAAAAACCACCACCCGGCATATCGAACCCTAGCCAATAACTAAAATCAATTAGATGCTTAATCTGCTATAGTGAGCTAGGGACACCCATGAAGTCAGGTCAACCCAAGTGCCGAGCCAAGATAGATTGCTTGTTGGTGTGTGCTTGTGTAGCTGGTGTCTAGGCAAGTGGTTCAGGGACTAGAGCCCGAAGGGAAGTGGGTTGGTTCGCTTACCTGGCCAATTTCTAATTGGTGTCTAGGCAAGCAAAGAGGAACCTCCACTCACCTTACACTTACCTGGCCAGGTGCCAAGTTACTACTTCCAGGTTCATCTTCTTGACTTTACATTTGGAGAGATCTCCTAGGTCTAGCAAACCATAGCATCGTTTTGTTACATGTGCACTAGATCAGGAACCTCTTTTCACCCACCTTCTCCACCCTCTACCGACACCATGGACCAACTGCGAGCTAACATTGGAGCCTTAACCCAATCCATGACTCAATCCATGACCCAGTTAGGCAACCAATTGAATAATAGACTGGATCAGATAGAGGCTAGACTGAGACCCCTAGAGGAAGCTGCTAGGCCCCGACCTGAACCCAGTCTTGAGTCCCCTCACCCGAGGAGGAACCTGCCACAAGACCCTTACTTTGAGGATGACTTTGGGAGAGACCCTGACCCCTTTGTTGATACCCATCCTAGGAGACCCAATCTAGAGGACCATGAAGAAAGAGCCCTTAGGAGCATCAAGCTTGAGGCACCCACTTTCGATGGTAACTTAGATCCCAGGGTGTATGAAGATTGGGAGTCTGCCATGGAGCAGTATTTTGACTGGTACTCTATGTCTGAGAGAACTAAGTTTAAGTTTGCCAAGCTTAGGTTCGTTCACCAAGCTAGGTTGTTCTGGAACAGTGTTGAGAACTACATAGAGCAGAAAGGTCAATTACCCATAATCGCCTGGGGGGAGATGAGAGAAAAGCTTAGGAGGAAATACTTACCTGCGTCTTACACCCAAAAACTGTTGGACCAATGGTAGACCTTAAGTCAAGGGAGTAAGAGTGTGGCCGATTACATCGCCAAGTTTGATGAATATGTTATGCGATGTAAGGTTGTTGAATCACCTGAGGTAACCCTGTCTAGGTTTAGGGCGGGCCTACACCCAGACATCTAGAGAGAGCTATATTTTAGATCAACCAGAACCTTGGAAGAGGCTTACCAAGTTGCTAGGCTCTGTGAGCGTTTCCAGAGAGCTCCCACCTATACAAGACCTGAGCCCTTTAGAAACCCGAGTCGTATCCCTAGATCCACCCAAGGTTACAATCAAGCTTACCCGAGTCGACCAAACCCAAACCGAACTGACCCAAGTCGACCAAACCCAGCCCGACCCAGTCCTAGTCGTCCCAACCTGAACTGACCCCAGTATAGTAGAGAGGAAAAGGGTAAGGCTGTTGAAGTCCAGAGGAGACCTGATTCCCAAGGTAAATGCTTTAGGTGTCATAAACCTGGACATTTTGCTAGCCAATGCACTGCCTCTGCCCTACTCATAGAAGAACCAACTGAGACTGAACCCGAACCAACCATAGAACCTGAATAGGACGTTTATGACCCCGAAAACCAGTTGTTGGAAGGGTACGAGGGAGAGGAAGAAGTATATGAATCTGAAGACCTTGTAGGGGTAGTCCGATGCATCCTAGCCCAAAACATAGTACAGGAAGACTGGCATAGGACCAACATCCTACTGACCCTGATCAAGCTAGGAGATAAGGTTTGTAAGGTCATCATTGATAGTGGAAGCTGTGTTAATGCCCTTTCCTTGAGTACTATCAAATCTTTAGGCCTAGCCACAGTACCCCACCCGAACCCTTACAAAGTGTCCTAGATAGATTCAACTTCGATCCCTGTAAAGTCTAGGTGCCATATCAAGATCAAAATGAGTTCCTATGAAGAATCGATCTGGTGTGACGTCTTATCCATGGGCGTGGGTAGTATCATTCTAGGATGACCATGGCTTTTCGACCATGATGCCACCCTTTATGGTCGATCCAATACCTGTGTCTTTCTCCACCAAGGGAAAAAGATCACAATTAACCCAATCCAACCTAAGGACCCCATCAAGAAAGGATCTAGCAGCCTTAAGGAGAAGAAAGCTGAAGTCAACCTGATCACACCTAAGAAGCTAGAGAAAGAGATTTTAGAGGGAGCCCCTGTTTGGATTCTAGCCACCAAGGAGAGTCATGAGCCATCCAACGTAGAACACCCCCAAGAGGTAGTGAAGACTCTGAAAGAGTTTGAGGATGTTTTCCCGGAAGAGTTACCTGATCAACTACCTCCCCTTAGGGACATCCAACATGCTATAGATTTGGTCCCAGGATCCACTTTGCCCAACCTTCCCCACTATAGGATGAACCCCACTGAACATCAGGAGCTTCAGAAACAAGTGGGTGAGCTGCTTAGGAAGGGTTTTCTTAGGGAGAGTTTAAGTCCTTGTGATGTCCCTGCCCTACTTACCCCTAAGAAAGATGGGACCTGGAGGATGTGTGTTGATAGCAGGGCTATCAACAAAATTTCAATCAAATATAGGTTTCCTATTCCCCACTTGGATGATATGCTCGATATGATGGCCGGTGCCATTGTCTTTTCTAAGATAGACCTCAAGAGTGGTTACCACCAGATTAGAATTCGACCGGAGGACGAATGGAAAACAACCTTTAAAACTAAGGATGGTCTGTTTGAATGGGTAGTGATGCCTTTCGGGTTGTCTAATACGCCCAGTACCTTTATGAGAGTCATGACCCAAGTCTTGCACGAGTTCACTGGAAAATTCCTTGTAGTGTATTTTGATGATATCTTGATCTATAGCAAGACCAAAGAGGACCAACTTCACCACCTAAGGCTAGTATGCCAAACCCTTAGGGAAAATAGCCTTTACGCCAACCCTAAGAAGAGTGAGTTTTTGACAACCAGGGTTATCTTCTTAGGCTTTGTAGTTACCTCTAAAGGAGTTTCAGCCGACCTCGAGAAGGTTAGAGCTATAGTTGAGTGGCCTGTCCCTGCTAGCATCCACGATGTACGTAGTTTCCATAGCCTAGCCATATTTTACAGACGATTCATTCGGGGATTTAGTTCAATTGTCGCACTAATAACTGACTGCATCAGGAAGGAAGGTTTTCAATGGACTAAAGATGCAGACAAAGCCTTCCTTAAAATTAAGGATAGAATGGTACAGCACCTGTCCTGAGATTGCCAGATTTTTCTAAGGTTTTCGAGGTTGCTTGTGATGCTTCAGGAGTTGGGATTGGTGGAGTGCTTAGTCAAGAAAATCACCCTGTGGCCTTCTTTAGCGAAAAACTTAATAAAGCCAAACTTAAGTACTCGACTTATGATAAGGAGTTTTATGCAGTCGTCCAAGCCCTTAGGTATTGGAGGCACTACCTTTTACCCCATGAGTTTGTGATGCAGAACGAAAGCTCTGATACCAAAAATGATGCAGAACAAAGAACAAAGAAGCGTATGCAGAAGTAAAATTAAGATTAATTCTTTTTTTTTTTTTATATATATATTTTAGAAATTGGCTTCGACTCAAAGTAAAGCTAAACTACGTTGAAGAAAACTAGGTAAGGATTGAAAGCACAGTTTAGAAGCAACTAAATTATCAGAGTAGTTCAGAAGTAATGGATCGCTGGGGGTTGAGAAACTCCCAGACCTAGGGTTTCGCTCTGAACTTTCAACAGAACAGAAATAGAGAGAAGAGATGGTTTACTAACCAGACTTGTGATCTTCTCAGGGTTTGGTGGAAGAACTCTCTCGAGCAGATTGTGGGATCCTCGGAGTCGGCTATCTTCACAATGGATCCTCTAATACTGGTTTCGTGGTTTGGTCGGCTTCTTCTGGACTCAGGATCTGGGAGAGAAGAGGAACAAAAGATGGAATTCAGAAACTCAAGAAGAGATCTTACCAGGATGAAGAACTTGAAAGCCGAGGCTGCTGAGATCAGGATTCTCCTGGAGGCCGATCTGACTTCCTCTTAGAGTTGCTGCAGACCTGAAGTATCTGGACCGGAGTTGGATGCTGGTGGCCGGCCAGGACTTGGAGATGGTGGCCATGAGAAGGGAAATAGACTAGGGCTTGGAGGAAAGAGAAGGGTGATGGCGGCTAGGGTTTGGGAGTGGAGTGGCTAACCTAGGGTTTGGGGTTTTGGAGATCTCTCACCTCCTCAAGGTTCCAGGGGAACCCGGATTTACTCCCTCATGGAGCTCAACACTTAGAAGCAAGTGCGGAAAAGAGAAAACATAAGTTTGCTCATAAAAAAATTTCTTTCATTCATATGATTTTTTAAACTTACAAGAGGGGTTTAATTTATAGGGCTTTACAAGGGAGTAGGGTTTTACATCTTCCCATGTGGGACTAAAGGAGGGGATCTTCAAATTAGGATATCAATCCCTACTCATATGGCCGGCCAATTAATTCCAAAGTTGATTGAAGCTTCAAAAAGGAAAGTGGGTGGCGCCTCCTTGTCTTGACCTCCAAGAAAATATTTTTTTCCTTCTATGCTTGGCCTTATCTGAAAGTGTTTGGGCGCCTCTTAACCTTGCCCTCCAAGAGAAAATTTGTTGCCTTTTATATCTGGCTTTAGTTGGAATGATTAGGGCACCTCCTAACCTTGCTTTTCAAGAGAAATCTCCTTCCTTCCATGGCTCAACCCTTTTTGGATACCTCCTTTTCTTTCTCCCCAAGTTATGGCTCCTTCTAACTTTGTTTTGAGTATTTCTGGCAGGTAATGGGCGCCTCCTTGAATTTCTCTCCAAGAGAATTTCTTCCCTTTCATAGTTTGGTTCTTTTGGGAAGTCTTGGGCCGCCCCTTTGATTTTGTGGACCCCTGGTGGATTTCTCCTCAATTGGCGCATGAAAGAGGGGAGCTGCTATCTGTGGTGTGGGGACCAAAGCCTGCTGGATGGAGATGTGGCACCCCCTGGACTCAGGCGTATGGCTGGGAGTATGGCTGGGAGTGTGGCACCCACTTGCTTGGCCTTGGGAGAAAATGTAACACCCCAGGTTGAAGCCCTAGTCCACTACTAAGTCAACATGACTCAACAAAATAAAAAATGCAGGTAATACAGACTCAAACTAAAATTGAGTTGATCAAGTCAACCCTTATTACAAGCCAAAAACTCTAATTCTTCGGGCAAGGTTAATCAGAGATCCAGATGGAGCTCTGAAGTCTTCTTCTGAGTCTGGTGCCCACACCAATTCTCCCGGGGTGGGAGGAACTCGACCCTGTCGAGTATGGATCAAGCTGGCTCTGGTATCTCTCCAAGAGGTCTGGGTCCAATTCTTGTAATTCTTCTCAGGAGATCCAAGAGTCATCAAAATCTGGCCTTCCTTGCGAGCGGACCAGGTATCTTTGGTATCCTCGATTACGAGTAGAGATAACCTGATCATCCAGGATCTTTTCAATCTGCTCTTTCCTCACAGGCCAGTTTGTTGGTGGACACACAGGGTTGGGTTCACTCTCAAGAGCAGGATTAGGCTCAAAAGGCTCACTGGGAATCACCGCTGGCTCTCTATACTCTACTAGGTCTGTAATGTTGAAAGTGGAGCTAATGCCTAGTTCTGGAGGCAACTCGAGCACATAGGCATTGTATCCTACTCTCTTCACCACTCTAAATGGACCAGCTCCTCTAGCATGTAACTTTCTAACGGTTCCAGGAGGGAACCGTTCAGGCCTTAACCTAATCATTACACAGTCTCCCTCAACAAAAGTTTTGACTTGCCTTTGAGAATCAGCCAACTTCTTAAAAGTTTCATTACTTAAATTTATTTTGGCTTGAATTTCTTTATGCAAGTCTTTTATATGCTGTGCAAAAACTTCGGCAGACTCGGAGACTCGTGTGTGGACTGGTAAAGGAGCTAGGTCAAGAGGTGTGTGAGGGTTGTAACCATGCACAATTTCAAATGGACTCTTACCTGTAGACCTATTGACCAAGTCATTGTATGCAAATTTAGCCCTGGGTAAATACAAATCCCAATTCCTGGTATTCTCACTCAACCAAAATCTGAGACAATGTCCTAAACTTGACTAACGATGCATTCCTAAAGAATGGACTTTATTCAAAGGAACCCTAGGTCTAAACCTAACAAACTACGACTCTCTAGGTTTGACCTTGGGTCGGAGGATGGCATGCAGAGCATGAAAACTTATCATGGGTGCCTAGTAGGTGCCATAAGGTCTTCCAGAAGTAGGTGGCAAACCTAATAGGTTCTGACACGTGGTTCACTCTAAAGACTTCGACAAAGTATACTTGGATGGTGTAAGAAGCATTGGAAGTCCTAGAGAAAGGGAGGAGATATGAGGTGGGGTATCGAATTACCTGTTGACTAAAGGTGGTGACCTGAAGGTTTGAATGGTGATCTATGAGTGTCAACTGGTCATCCTTACGAAAGTAAAAATTTGCTACTCCCAGGAATGGATCATGAGATGGTTCGGGAAGTAGCCTAGGAGATGTGATTGCAATAGTTAAGGTTTGTTCTCTAAGCAAATAATGATCCACTTTCTCAAGAACTGGATTAGAGAATGATTCATGGAAGGGCCTATGGATGATGACCTCAAGACTTGAAATTTGACCTATGGGTGTGGAAAGGTATACTCTATAGAAGGGTAGGTCAGTCATGCAAAGGAAGGGGTCTGGGGCCATAAGGAGGACTTCTACAGGACTGGGTGAATCAATCCGCTCAAGACAAGGATGTTCAACTGAGATTACGGGAGAGACCTTAGTGGCTGGGCATGGGACAAGGTCCAATTGTAAGAGGCTTGATTCAGTCATCCTAAGCAGAGGATCTACCATAGGGTGGGCAAACTTAAACAGTTCAGTGCAAAGATCTTCAATTGGTACTTGGGGAATGACTGTCATTAGAGGGTACGAACTAATAGCTCGGGCTAACACTATGAGTTCTTCCTGGGGGTATTTGACTAAAGGAACCTGGTTCTCACAAATCTCTTGAATTTCTGAACTAGGTCCTAGCAGTTGGTTGCTTTCCAAGGTCTCCTCAAGTAAGGAACCAATAGTATCCATGTCACATTCTTCAAGTTCTTCCCCCTCATATTCATCAACTAGACTCAAGCCAGCATCATATACTTCCTCGATGCCATCTCCAATGGGTTTCGGGTTAGTGGTAATCGGGTCAACTGATTCTAGGCTTGTCATACCTAACCGTTCTTCCTCATTGGTAGGCTTGGGTTCTCCCTCATTAATGTCATCCTTAGGATTCTTACCACTTAGCTGTGCACAAGCCAGTCCTATGCATGGGCACTGACTAGATTTATGGCTTCTTTCTCCATAAAATAAACATTCTTGCGATATAGGAACCTGGGTCACACTGGGTTTCAAGCTAGTAGAGACCTTACTTGGGCATGGGTGTGGATCTAAATGATTTGATCTAGAAGACTTGGGTTGTTGAGTGACTGGTCTAGAATATTGTAAGGACCTCTCATAGACACGATCCACACTATAGATATCATGGTTAGGCTTCCTAAGGTTATGCTCGGGATCATGGTATAAGGTCCTCCTAGGCTCTTGGCATGGATGAGGTTGGGGCCTATTAAATTTTGGATCAGGGGTCCAATTTTGATGTCTCCGTTTTTCATGTACTTGGACTCGATCCCTAAGCTGGGTAAAATTTTCATGGACTTGTTCTTTACACTGGGTAACAGTAGCAGTCATATCCTGACTCAATTTGTTCATACTTTCAGTAAGAGCTCTAACCATGGCCTTTAAATCAGGTTGGGTTTGACCAGGTTGGTAGGGCACTCCATTCCGGGTAGACATGATGCAATCAAGCACACAAAATGAGACTCAACTGAACGACTACGGGGTACCTAGACCTAGAGCCCAAACTAGATGCCCAATCAGAGTGGCAAGCTAGCCTGTAGTAACTCAGGACTCAGCCAGGCAGGTGTAAGGGGAGTGTTAGGTCCCTAATTGCCAATCCTAGACACCAATCAGTGATTGGCCAGGTAGGCGGACCAGCACACAAGCCCTTCGGGACGTATTCCCTAAACCACCATTCTAGACACTGAATACAAAGCACACACAGAGTAACTAGACAAACTGACTCAACACTAGCCTTGACCCGACTTGTTGATGTCCCTAGCCCACTAGGACAAATTAGGTCTAATCAATTTTTAGATTAAAGGCTTAGGTTCGAATGAGTGGGTGGTGGTTTTGGGCTAAGGAGAGGTTATCAACTCCTCCCCTTATCTTAGATGCTCAAATGCCCTTAAGATGAATTAAGAGATGAACACTTAAAAATAATTGGATTGCAGAATACAAAAATAGAGTTGCAGTAATTTAATTCTTAGAAATCGTTCGGAAACCAATAAATCATAGGGAAATTATGAAAATTAGTTTCAATTATACTGGTTTCACAAAAATAAAAATCACTAAATTTGGAGTTACCTACAGTGAGAAATAATTCCTACAACAGGATAATTACAGGCTAAAAACAGAGCACTTCCCCGTTTACAATTCCTGCTACGAAGTTATAACCCAACGGATCCCCTACACGCCCTAGGAACACCACGTGGAATGGGAAGAGGAGGTTTGCACCTCGCTTCGTTCCTAGGACCGGACGTCCTGGGGAGTCTACTTCGAGCAGACAAAGTAAAAAGAGAGAGACTCAAACAAGCAATCAAAACAGAAACCCTAGACAGGGCTCTGATACCAAAATTGATGCAGAACGAAAGCTCTGATACCAAAAATGATGCAGAACAAAGAACAAAGAAGCGTATGCAGAAGTAAAATTAAGATTAATTCTTTTTTTTTTTTTATATATTTTAGAAATTGGCTTCGACTCAAAGTAAAGCTAAACTACGTTGAAGGAAACTAGGTAAGGATTGAAAGCACAGTTTAGAAGCAACTAAATTATCAGAGTAGTTCAGAAGTAATGGATCGCTGGGGGTTGAGAAACTCCCAGACCTAGGGTTTCGCTCTGAACTTTCAACAGAACAGAAATAGAGAGAAGAGATGGTTTACTAACCAGACTTGTGATCTTCTCAGGGTTTGGTGGAAGAACTCTCTCGAGCAGATTGTGGGATCCTCGGAGTCGGCTATCTTCGCAATGGATCCTCTAATACTGGTTTCGTGGTTTGGTCGGCTTCTTCTGGACTCAGGATCTGGGAGAGAAGAGGAACAAAAGATGGAATTCAGAAACTCAAGAAGAGATCTTACCAGGATGAAGAACTTGAAAGCCGAGGCTGCTGAGATCAGGATTCTCCTGGAGGCCGATCTGACTTCCTCTTAGAGTTGCTACAGACCTGAAGTATCTGGACCGGAGTTGGATGCTGGTGGCCGGCCAGGACTTGGAGATGGTGGCCGTGAGAAGGGAAATAGACTAGGGCTTGGAGGAAAGAGAAGGGTGATGGCGGCTAGGGTTTGGGAGTGGAGTGGCTAACCTAGGGTTTGGGGTTTTGGAGATCTCTCACCTCCTCAAGGTTCCAGGGGAACCCGGATTTACTCCCTCACGGAGCTCAACACTTAGAAGCAAGTGCGGAAAAGAGAAAACATAAGTTTGCTCATAAAAAAATTTCTTTCATTCATATGATTTTTTAAACTTACAAGAGGGGTTTAATTTATAGGGCTTTACAAGGGAGTAGGGTTTTACATCTTCCCATGTGGGACTAAAGGAGGGGATCTTCAAATTAGGATATCAATCCCTACTCATATGGCCGGCCAATTAATTTCAAAGTTGATTGAAGCTTCAAAAAGGAAAGTGGGTGGCGCCTCCTTGTCTTGACCTCCAAGAAAATATTTTTTTCCTTCTATGCTTGGCCTTATCTGAAAGTGTTTGGGCGCCTCTTAACCTTGCCCTCCAAAAGAAAATTTGTTGCCTTTTATATCTGGCTTTAGTTGGAATGATTAGGGCGCCTCCTAACCTTGCTTTTCAAGAGAAATCTCCTTCCTTCCATGGCTCAACCCTTTTTGGATACCTCCTTTTCTTTCTCCCCAAGTTATGGCTCCTTCTAACTTTGTTTTGAGTATTTCTGGCAGGTAATGGGCACCTCCTTGAATTTCTCTCCAAGAGAATTTCTTCCCTTTCATAGTTTGGTTCTTTTGGGAAGTCTTGGGCCGCCCCTTTGATTTTGTGGACCCCTGGTGGATTTCTCCTCAATTGGCGCATGAAAGAGGGGAGCTGCTATCTGTGGTGTGGGGACCAAAGCCTGCTGGATGGAGATGTGGCGCCCCCTGGACTCAGGCGTATGGCTGGGAGTATGGCTGGGAGTGTGGCACCCACTTGCTTGGCCTTGGGAGAAAATGTAACACCCCAGGTTGAAGCCCTAGTCCACTACTGAGTCAACATGACTCAACAAAATAAAAAATGCAGGTAATACAGACTCAAACTAAAATTGAGTTGATCAAGTCAACCCTTATTACAAGCCAAAATCTCTAATTCTTCAGGCAAGGTTAATCAGAGATCCAAATGGAGCTCTGAAGTCTTCTTCTGAGTCTGGTGCCCACACCAATTCTCCCGGGGTGGGAGGAACTCGACCCTGTCGAGTATGGATCAAGCTGGCTCTGGTATCTCTCCAAGAGGTCTGGGTCCAATTCTTGTAATTCTTCTCGGGAGATCCAAGAGTCATCAAAATCTGGCCTTCTTTGCCAGCGGACCAGGTATCTTTGGTATCCTCGATTACGAGTAGAGATAACCTGATCATCCAGGATCTTTTCAATCTGCTCTTTCCTCACAGGCCAGTTTGTTGGTGGACACACAGGGTTGGGTTCACTCTCAAGAGCAGGATTAGGCTCAAAAGGCTCACTGGGAATCACCGCTGGCTCTCTATACTCTACTAGGTCTGTAATGTTGAAAGTGGAGCTAATGCCTAGTTCTGGAGGCAACTCGAGCACATAGGCATTGTATCCTACTCTCTTCACCACTCTAAATGGACCAGCTCCTCTAGCATGTAACTTTCTAACGGTTCCAGGAGGGAACCATTCAGGCCTTAACCTAATCATTACACAGTCTCCCTCAACAAAAGTTTTGACTTGCCTTTGAGAATCAGCCAACTTCTTAAAAGTTTCATTACTTAAATTTATTTTGGCTTGAATTTCTTTATGCAAGTCTTTTATATGCTGTGCAAAAACTTCGGCAGACTCGGAGACTCGTGTGTGGACTGGTAAAGGAGCTAGGTCAAGAGGTGTGTGAGGGTTGTAACCATGCACAATTTCAAATGGACTCTTACCTGTAGACCTATTGACCAAGTCATTGTATGCAAATTTAGCCCTGGGTAAATACAAATCCCAATTCCTGGTATTCTCACTCAACCAAAATCTGAGACAATGTCCTAAACTTGACTAACGATGCATTCCTAAAGAATGGACTTTATTCAAAGGAACCCTAGGTCTAAACCTAACAAACTACGACTCTCTAGGTTTGACCTTGGGTCGGAGGATGGCATGCAGAGCATGAAAACTTATCATGGGTGCCTAGTAGGTGCCATAAGGTCTTCCAGAAGTAGGTGGCAAACCTAATAGGTTCTGACACGTGGTTCACTCTAAAGACTTCGACAAAGTATACTTGGATGGTGTAAGAAGCATTGGAAGTCCTAGAGAAAGGGAGGAGATATGAGGTGGGGTATCGAATTACCTGTTGACTAAAGGTGGTGACCTGAAGGTTTGAATGGTGATCTATGAGTGTCAACTGGTCATCCTTACGAAAGTAAAAATTTGCTACTCCCAGGAATGGATCATGAGATGGTTCGGGAAGTAGCCTAGGAGATGTGATTGCAATAGTTAAGGTTTGTTCTCTAAGCAAATAATGATCCACTTTCTCAAGAACTGGATTAGAGAATGATTCATGGAAGGGCCTATGGATGATGACCTCAAGACTTGAAATTTGACCTATGGGTGTGGAAAGGTATACTCTATAGAAGGGTAGGTCAGTCATGCAAAGGAAGGGGTCTGGGGCCATAAGGAGGACTTCTACAGGACTGGGTGAATCAATCCGCTCAAGACAAGGATGTTCAACTGAGATTACGGGAGAGACCTTAGTGGCTGGGCATGGGACAAGGTCCAATTGTAAGAGGCTTGATTCAGTCATCCTAAGCAGAGGATCTACCATAGGGTGGGCAAACTTAAACAGTTCAGTGCAAAGATCTTCAATTGGTACTTGGGGAATGACTGTCATTAGAGGGTACGAACTAATAGCTCGGGCTAACACTATGAGTTCTTCCTGGGGGTATTTGACTAAAGGAACCTGGTTCTCACAAATCTCTTGAATTTCTGAACTAGGTCCTAGCAGTTGGTTGCTTTCCAAGGTCTCCTCAAGTAAGGAACCAATAGTATCCATGTCACATTCTTCAAGTTCTTCCCCCTCATATTCATCAACTAGACTCAAGCCAGCATCATATACTTCCTCGATGCCATCTCCAATGGGTTTCGGGTCAGTGGTAATCGGGTCAACTGATTCTAGGCTTGTCATACCTAACCGTTCTTCCTCATTGGTAGGCTTGGGTTCTCCCTCATTAATGTCATCCTTAGGATTCTTACCACTTAGCTGTGCACAAGCCAGTCCTATGCATGGGCACTGACTAGATTTATGGCTTCTTTCTCCATAAAATAAACATTCTTGCGATATAGGAACCTGGGTCACACTGGGTTTCAAGCTAGTAGAGACCTTACTTGGGCATGGGTGTGGATCTAAATGATTTGATCTAGAAGACTTGGGTTGTTGAGTGACTGGTCTAGAATATTGTAAGGACCTCTCATAGACACGATCCACACTATAGATATCATGGTTAGGCTTCCTAAGGTTATGCTCGGGATCATGGTATAAGGTCCTCCTAGGCTCTTGGCATGGATGAGGTTGGGGCCTATTAAATTTTGGATCAGGGGTCCAATTTTGATGTCTACGTTTCTCAAGTACTTGGACTCGATCCCTAAGCTGGGTAAAATTCTCATGGACTTGTTCTTTACACTGGGTAACAGTAGCAGTCATATCCTGACTCAATTTGTTCATACTTTCAGTAAGAGCTCTAACCATGGCCTTTAAATCAGGTTGGGTTTGACCAGGTTGGTAGGGCACTCCATTACGGGTAGACATGATGCAATCAAGCACACAAAATGAGACTCAACTGAATGACTACGGGCTACCTAGACCTAGAGCCCAAACTAGATGCCCAATCAGAGTGGCAAGCTAGCCTGTAGTAACTCAGGACTCAGCCAGGCAGGTGTAAGGGGAGTGTTAGGTCCCTAATTGCCAATCCTAGACACCAATCAGTGATTGGCCAGGTAGGCGGACCAGCACACAAGCCCTTTGGGACGTAGTCGCTAAACCACCGTTCTAGACACTGAATACAAAGCACACACAAAGTAACTAGACAAACTGACTCAACACTAGCCTTGACCCGACTTGTTGATGTCCCTAGCCCACTAGGACAAATTAGGTCTAATCAATTTTTAGATTAAAGGCTTAGGTTCGAATGAGTGGGTGGTGGTTTTGGGCTAAGGAGAGGTTATCAACTCCTCCCCTTATCTTAGATGCTCAAATGCCCTTAAGATGAATTAAGAGATGAACACTCAAAAATAATTGGATTGCAGAACACAAAAATAGAGTTGCAATAATTTAATTCTTAGAAATCGTTCGGAAACCAATAAATCATAGGGAAATTATGAAAATTAGTTTCAATTATACTGGTTTCACAAAAACAAAAATCACTAAATTTGGAGTTACCTACAGTGAGAAATAATTCCTACAACAGGATAATTACAGGCTAAAAACAGAGCACTTCCCCGTTTACAATTCCTGCTACGAAGTTATAACCCAACGGATCCCCTACACGCCCTAGGAACACCACGTGGAATGGGAAGAGGAGGTTTGCACCTCGCTTCGTTCCTAGGACCGGACGTCCTGGGGAGTCTACTTCGAGCAGACAAAGTAAAAAGAGAGAGACTCAAACAAGCAATCAAAACAGAAACCCTAGACAGGGCTCTGATACCAAAATTGATGCAGAACGAAAGCTCTGATACCAAAAATGATGCAGAACAAAGAACAAAGAAGCGTATGCAGAAGTAAAATTAAGATTAATTCTTTTTTTTGTTTTATATATATTTTAGAAATTGGCTTTGACTCAAAGTAAAGCTAAACTACGTTGAAGGAAACTAGGTAAGGATTGAAAGCACAGTTTAGAAGCAACTAAATTATCAGAGTAGTTCAGAAGTAATGGATCGCTGGGGGTTGAGAAACTCCCAGACCTAGGGTTTCGCTCTGAACTTTCAACAGAACAGAAATAGAGAGAAGAGATGGTTTACTAACCAGACTTGTGATCTTCTCAGGGTTTGGTGGAAGAACTCTCTCGAGCAGATTGTGGGATCCTCGGAGTCGGCTATCTTCGCAATGGATCCTCTAATACTAGTTTCATGGTTTGGTCGGCTTCTTCTGGACTCAGGATCCGGGAGAGAAGAGGAACGAAAGATGGAATTCAGAAACTCAAGAAGAGATCTTACCAGGCTGAAGAACTTGAAAGCCGAGGCTGCTGAGATCAGGATTCTCCTGGAGGCCGATCTGACTTCCTCTTAGAGTTGCTGCAGACCTGAAGTATCTGGACTGGAGTTGGATGCTGGTGGCCGGCCAGGACTTGGAGATGGTGGCCGTGAGAAGGGAAATAGACTAGGGCTTGGAGGAAAGAGAAGGGTGATGGCGGCTAGGGTTTGGGAGTGGAGTGGCTAACCTAGGGTTTGGGGTTTTGGAGATCTCTCACCTCCTCAAGGTTCCAGGGGAACCCGGATTTACTCCCTCACGGAGCTCAACACTTAGAAGCAAGTGCGGAAAAGAGAAAACATAAGTTTGCTCATAAAAAAATTTCTTTCATTCATATGATTTTTTAAACTTACAAGAGGGGTTTAATTTATAGGGCTTTACAAGGGAGTAGGGTTTTACATCTTCCCATGTGGGACTAAAGGAGGGGATCTTCAAATTAGGATATCAATCCCTACTCATATGGCCGGCCAATTAATTCCAAAGTTGATTGAAGCTTCAAAAAGGAAAGTGGGTGGCGCCTCCTTGTCTTGACCTCCAAAAAAATATTTTTTTCCTTCTATGCTTGGCCTTATCTGAAAGTGTTTGGGCGCCTCTTAACCTTGCCCTCCAAGAGAAAATTTGTTGCCTTTTATATCTGGCTTTAGTTGGAATGATTAGGGCGCCTCCTAACCTTGCTTTTCAAGAGAAATCTCCTTCCTTCCATGGCTCAACCCTTTTTGGATACCTCCTTTTCTTTCTCCCCAAGTTATGGCTCCTTCTAACTTTGTTTTGAGTATTTCTGGCAGGTAATGGGCGCCTCCTTGAATTTCTCTCCAAGAGAATTTCTTCCCTTTCATAGTTTGGTTCTTTTGGGAAGTCTTGGGCCGCCCCTTTGATTTTGTTGACCCCTGGTGGATTTCTCCTCAATTGGCGCATGAAAGAGGGGAGCTGCTATCTGTGGTGTGGGGACCAAAGCCTGCTGGATGGAGATGTGGCGCCCCCTGGACTCAGGCGTATGGCTGGGAGTATGGCTGGGAGTGTGGCACCCACTTGCTTGGCCTTGGGAGAAAATGTAACACCCCAGGTTGAAGCCCTAGTCCACTACTGAGTCAACATGACTCAACAAAATAAAAAATGCAAGTAATACAGACTCAAACTAAAATTGAGTTGATCAAGTCAACCCTTATTACAAGCCAAAAACTCTAATTCTTTGGGCAAGGTTAATCAGAGATCCAGATGGAGCTCTGAAGTCTTCTTCTGAGTCTGGTGCCCACACCAGTTTGTCCTGTTTTCAGACCATGAAGCCCTTCGATACCTGAACTCCCAGAAGAGATTGAACCCTAGGTATGCTAAGTGGGTCGAGTATATCCAAGCCTATACCTTTGTGCTTAAACATCGAGCTGGTACTGAAAATAAGGTAGCTGATGCCCTTAGCCGTCGTGCCCTTTTGTTGAACACAGTTAGGACTGAGGTTGTAGGATTTGACCGACTTAAGGAGCAATATGAATCTTATCCTGACTTCAGTGAGATCTTCCAACCTAAGCTTCAAGAACCCTTTAGTGCCCATAGTGACTATACCTTACAGGAGGGTTATCTTTTCAAGGGTAATAAGTTGTGCATTCCCAAGACTTCACTCCGAGATTTTTTAGTATGGGAAACCCATGCGGGAGGCCTAGCTGGTCACTTTGGTAGGGAGAAGACCATTCTAGCTATAGAAGACCAGTTCTTTTGGCCTAGCCTTAAGAAAGATGTAGCCAATGTCGTCTCTAGGTGCCGAACCTGTGCTATGGCCAAGCAACAGAAACAGAATACTGGCCTGTACTCCCCCTTGCCCGTACCTAGCCACCCTTGGCAAGACCTCAGCATGGATTTTGTGGTAGGATTACCCAAGACCGCAAGGAAGCACGATTATGTCTTTATAGTAGTGGATAGGTTTTCTAAAATGGCTCATTTTATACCCTACTCCCAAACCCTAGATGCTTCCAAAGTCGCCAAGCTTTTTCTGGATCATGTGGTCAAGTTACATGGCCTACCCAAGACTATAGTGTCCGATAGGGATGTCCGCTTTACTAGCTATTTCTGGAAAATCCTTTGGCACCTCCTAGGAACCAAGCTCCAATTCTCCACCGCCTACCACCCGCAAACCGACGGACAAACTGAGGTGGTCAACCGCAGCCTGGGAAACCTTCTTAGATGCTTGATAGGTGAACATACGGGAAACTGGGATCTTCTTTTACCTCGAGCCGAGTTCGCCTATAATAGCTCTGTAAATAGGACCACCGGGAAGAGTCCTTTTGAAGTTGTCTCTGGTTACAAGCCTAACCGACCTCTTGACCTAATTCCCCTACCCATCCATGCACGTGTCTTCGAGTTAGCTGATTCACTTGCACAGCATATTAGGGACATGCATAAAGAAATTAGCCAGAAAATTAATATAAGTAATAACACATATAAAAGGCTGGCTGATTCCCGAAAGTGAGCAAAAGAGTTTGAAATAGGGGATTTTGTAATGATTAGGCTTCGGCCTGAACGGTTTCCACCGGGAATCGTTAAGAAGCTTCACGCTCGTGGGGCGGGTCCCTTTAAAGTAATTAGGAGAATGGGCCCTAATGCCTATGTGCTGAACTACCTCCGGATTACGGAATTAGCTCGACATTCAATATCTCTGACTTAGTCAAGTATAGAGAACCCGCAAACATATCCAGTGAGCCGTTTGGGCCTGACCTCCCTTTTGAGGGTGAGCCTGAACCTGAGTGTCCAGGCCGCATCTGCCGGGGTTTCTTAATCCCGGGGTCCTGTTCTTGTTCTTACTTTTAGGGCTTTGAACTGCTAGCTTAAGCTTCCATTATTGCTCTTCATATTTCTTATCTTTGCTTGTGATCAGAAATCGAAACCCTAAACAACAAAGAAGAACAACAAGAAACATTAAAAAAAATATATATATATCAACCCTAAAAAAAGAATTACTTTACATCGTAAGCATCCTTTTTGGCATCCAGCATCCCTAGCCCTAACCCCCTTGTTCCACATCAACAACCTTCCTTAGTTTTCCGGGCTAACCAAGAACCTTAGTGGTTTTACGGGCTAACTACCAACCTAATTAGTTTTCCAAGGCTTACCAATAACCTCACTTGGTTTTACAATAGGCTAACCAAGAACCCTTACAAGAAATATGAGTTTGAAATAAAGAAATAATGAAAGCTTTCTAAAATAAAGCAAATATCTCTTTGAAGCTCTTGAATGATGTTGAAGAAGCTTTGTTTTCAATTTGTTGATGCCTTTGAATGAAGCTTGATGTTATGGACTTGGAAGCTCTCTTTGAAATTGGATGCTTGAAGGCTCAACTCTCTCAAAATTTGAATCCTTAAGGTGTATGAAACTTTTCTTTTCAAAGGATTTCCTTCCCATTTGATTTGTATTGATTATATAGCTCTCCAAACCTTAAATGACCGTTAGAGACCGTTGGAGAGGAAAAACTAGCTGTTACAAATATTTTGGCGAAGTTCTGTTCTTCAGAAAACTAGCCATTGCAGAGCTGTCGTCCATCAGATGTCAACACTTCAGGTCATGTGTCGACACTTAGGGTCGACACTTGGAGTCCATGAGTCGACACATGACCAAACCTTGAAATTATCTCATTCTATCTTCTGTTTGGTCTCAGGCTTTTAGTCGATACTTTACTGTTCATGTGTTGACACTTTGAGTCGACACTTGGTTTCCATGTATCGATACTTCAGCATGCCGGAAAAAAAATCTTTCTATGTATCAGTCCATGTGTCGACACTTTGAGTCAACACATTGAGTCATGTGTCGATACATTGAGTCGACACATCACTGAGATTTTCTTCAAGACTTCTGAACTTATGCTGAATCAAGTTTGTATTGAATTTATATGTCCATTCAAGCAATCTTCAACTATCGAAGTCTTCTTTGAGTAGATTCTTCATCTAAATTTGGACTTCTTCAACTGAATGATAATCTTTTCAATCTTTCAACATTTAATGAGTACCTGAAACTACTAAACACTTTTAACATGCATTAGTACTCATATATACTTAAATATTTTGTCAGTCATCAAAATCAAGACCAGAGTCAACAATAATGATATTGTACTTGAATTTATGCCAACTGAAAACAAACTTGCTGATATTTTTACCAAACCTTTAAATTATGATAGGTTTGCAATGATTAGATGTGAACTAGGTTTGTGTGACCCTCTTTAGAAACCTCAACCTATGTTCCTACAAACTTAAGGAAACATTATCTAGATAACCTCCACATCCCCTTTTTTTTTGTAAAAAAATGGTTTTGAGTAAAGGCTTCAATTCATTTTTCTACTCCCTCTGCTCAAGCCAACTCGAGCAGAAGACTTGTTGGTCGAGTCGTCTCGGATGTCGGGCTGACTCTTTCTTAAGTCAAGTCATAGGATTATTTTTTTATAATTCATTCTTCGGCTCTTCATTCTTTCCCTCTGAAACATCTTTTCCAAAAAATCCATCCCCTCCAAATCATTTGGATCACTATATTTTGCGGGAATGGCTCCAAGAAAGGATGTTGGAAAGAGACCTCATCAAGAAATTGAGCAAGCTCTGCAGGAGAGGTGCTCCAAATTCCAGGAAGAAAGCTCCTCACAGATTCTGGCTCAACTAGTTGAAGAACCAAGCCTTCCTTCTCCTCGTCAGCAAATATCTTTGGCAATGAGACCCGTCACAACAGGTAGACGGATCCTATTTGAGATTCTCAAGGAAATAGGGTAATTGTCAGAGATTTAATTGAGAACCAAGGTTGGAATTTTATGCGCTCTTTGAATATTCGTACTTATCCTAACCTAGTTAGAATATTTTATGAGAATTTAAGACTTGGAGAGCATCACATTGAATCAGTTGTAAAAGGGAAAAGAATCATAATTTATGAAGAAAGTTTGGGCAATATGTGTTGGGATCCGGTGCAACGCAGCAGAAGGGTAATTTCAAAAAATTGAAATTAAATATGCACCAAAAATCCTAAACCAGGAACTCCTTAATAAGACTAGAATATATGAAGACAAACATTTCTATGCAAATTGAATTAAAATACCAACCTGTAATCGCTAATTCCAATTTATGAAGACTTAAAACTTGAAGATCAACGGGCTATTTGAATTCACCAGGCATCCAAGTGTCCGCCCTCCGATGGTGATCCACACAGAGCAATGACCAAGAACACTATCTTCTTGTCCAATAGTTCCTCGTATTGAGTTCTTCTTCTAGAACTCAATTCCTCGGATTATGGCTGGAAATCTTCCACTCAAAGGTGTGTCTTCTTCCTTTTTACCCCTTCTCCACCTTCTACCAAGACTTAGAACCTTTAGGACACCTTTGTCTTGAAAGTAAGACCTTGTCCTAAGAAGATTAATGCTTGTCTTTAATTGGTGGAGAAATTAAGACAAGAATGTCTTAATGTAAGGAAGAAAGGAAGGAACAAAACAGAACTCTTTCTTTCCTTTACCGTCGGAGACTTTCGCTCTTGTTCTTGTTCAGTAGCAGAGTTTCGACAGAGGTGTACTCTGTAAAGGAAATAATGCAAAAACAAGAAAAAGGGAGAAAGAGTCTTTAAGAGAGGAAGAAGAATAAAAAAAAATCTTTTTGAAGTTCTGATTTCCATTCCTTTATATAGTTTTCAGAGAGGCGCCCTCACAACTCTCTGTAAACATTTTTCTCATGCCCTTTTCCTTCTTCTCACGCCCTTTCCTTCTTCTCACGGCCTTCTCTTCTTTCTCACGGCCTTCTGGATTAATTCTCACGGCATTCCAGAATAATTCTCATGGCTTTTCTCAAAGGAAGAAGTCGCGACGATTGGGAGAAAGAAGTCGCGAAACTTGAATCTCCGAAGAGATACGATTTCGCGCACCCGGGAAGAAACAATGCTTTCTTTCTTTCTTAAAACCCCACCACCCATTAGATTACCATCCAAGGGATGACAAGTGAGGCGCTAAAAATGAGAAAGAATGTTGCCCCATCTTAATTCATCGGAGAATTAAGTGGGCGCGCCAAGAGTCCATGCACCCATGGACTCCTCCATATGGCGTGCCAAGAGTCCAAAAGCGCATGGACTCTTGGTGTTTTTGGCATGCAAGGGCTAAGGGGAGGGTGGTATGCTAGCCTAAGTAATTGGTTAGCCAATTGGGTTAGCCATAATCCCTAAAACCTCAATTAGGGTCTAATTAGATCCAATCAGAACCCAAATTGAATCAATTCGGAACCCTAATTCGAATCCAATTCGAATAGAAGTTAGGATTTGCAACACTTGCTAGAGTGTCTTCATGCAAATGACTCTTGATCAATTCTCTTAAGTGTGTGACCCATTGGGTTCCATATCTAGCCAGCAGTGGGTTCGAATACAAGTTGACCTAATTTGATTAGAACTCTTTCTAATCGATTTAGGTCAAATCGGGCTTACCCGATTTTGATCAATTAAGATTCTTCCTAATAAATGATCATTAAATTTGATCAACCCACAAGACAAGATTGACGTCTAGCAATGTGTCATGTCTTTCCGGAAGATATGGAAATTCTGGTGAAATGCCAAAACTACCCTTCAGTAGAAAGTTACCGTACAATTAAATCCTTCAATCAGACTGCACCCAAAATATAATTATGGATATGGATATATGTCAAATCCAATATTATATTTTTTTCTAGCTCAATCTTATATTGATGATTCAATTATCTTGATATTAGAAACCATCTCTAATATATTTACTTTGATCAAAGATTCCTTGAATCATCATCCGATTGATAACTAGCTAGATGCAATCTCCTCTTACTAAGAGTGATCGATTCCTTGTTGACCTACTCATTACCTTCATATCCAATTCACCATTCCCAGCATCAATCCTGTGCATGACTCAGTGTCATGATTAGGATTGAACCAAAGCATGTGTTCATGCACATAAGGTGCTTATGGCAGTCTCAGGTCAAAGGATTAGTTGTACCACTCCCATTATGAGAACCTTCTATTGACATGTAGCTAAGACTCCATTAGATGTTCTCAAGTTGGATCATATCAGTAAACTCATTCTCTAATGAGCACCCACATCCTAGTATTAGTGTCATACACAAGTGACTGTGAGAGCAGTCACCCTCTCCAGTATACATGGGATGTGCTAGTCTTACCGGAAAAACCCTGATCCCCTACTCAGGGTTCCTTTGACTAGGAATATTTTAGATTAAGGTTTTAAGACTTTAGGTCTCACTCGTATGATCTCATCATAACCCTAAAATCATAGCCCTAATATATGGGGTTCATCATATAATAATAAACACAGCGTATGATGAAAAATAATGCCTTTATTAGAATATTGTCAATTACAATGGTTTGGGTGATACAACATAGATTGGCTTGTAGGGCATATCCCTTTCAATCTCCCACTTGCACTAAAGCCAATCGCCTTTAAATCTTAATCCCATACTCTCGAGGTGGCGATCAAACTCTCGCTGTGGTAGAGCCTTAGTGAACGGGTCTGCTACGTTGTTCTTTGTATCAACTCTATTTATGTAGACATCTTGTCTTTCTACTATTTTTCGGACGAGATGGAAGCGTCTCAGAATGTGCTTGGACTTATGATGAGCTCTTGATTCCTTAGCTTGAGCAACAGCTCCAGTGTTGTCACAGTAAAGTGGCACTGGTTTTTCAATCTCAGGAACAACACCTAAGTCTGTGATGAACTTCTTCATCTAGACTGCTTCCTTGGCGGCTTCACTGACAGCTATGTATTCTGCCTCTGTGGTTGAGTCAGCTACAGTCTGCTGCTTGGTACTCTTCCAACTCACTGCTCCACCATTTAGGGTAAAAACATATCCCAAAATGGATTTGCTATCATCAGGGTCTGATTGAAAACTAGAATCAGAATAAGCTTCTAGTTTAAGATCAGAACCACCATAAACCAGAAAAATATCCTTAGTCCTTCTCAGGTACTTAAGAATATTTTTAACTGCTTTCCAATGATCCTCTCCTGGATCAGCCTGAAACCTACTGACAATGCCTAAAGCATATGCCACATCAGGCGTGGTACATAACATGGCATACATTATGGACCCTATTGCCGAAGCATAAGGTGTAGAATTCATTCTATTTCTTTCTTCAGGTGTCTTAGGAGACATCCTTTTGGAAAGATGTATGCCTTGACTCATAGGAAGATAACCTCTTTTACTTCCATCCATGCTGAATCTTTTCAGCACTAGGTTAATGTACCTAGACTGGGATAAACCTAGCATCCTCTTAGACCTATCTCTATAGATCTTAATACCTAGTATATAGGATGCTTCTCCCAAATCTTTCATGGAAAACTGGTTTGATAGACAAACCTTGACTGATTGTAACATTGGGATATCATTCCCAATGAGGAGTATGTCATCTACATACAGAACCAAGAAGACTATGGCACTCCCACTAGTCTTCTTATAAACACAGGGTTCATCCACATTTTTGATAAAACCAAACCTTTTAATAGTTTCATCAAAATGGATGTTCCAACTCCTTGAAGCTTGCTTTAATCCATAAATGGATTTCTTTAGCTTGCATACTTGATTAGGTTTATTCTTTGAAATAAAACCTTCTGGCTGTGACATGTAGACTTCTTCCTCAATGAAACCATTGAGGAATGCAGTCTTCACATCCATCTGCCGGATCTCATAATCGTGGTATGCTGCTATAGCAAGTAAAATCCGAATCGATTTGAGCATGGCAACAGATGAGAATGTTTCATCATAATCAATTCCCTGTTTTTGTCTAAAACCTTTTGCTACTAATCTAGCTTTATAGGTTTCAACTTGGTCATCAGCCCCAATCTTTTTCTTATAGACCCATTTGCACCCAATAGGATTAACACCCTCTGGTGCATCAACCAAAGTCCATACTTGGTTGACATACATAGAATCTCTCGGATTCCATGGCTTCTTGCCATCTATCTGAATCAGTACTCAAGATAGCTTCTGTATAGGTCAGAGGTTCATCATTTTGAATGACTTGGGCTTCATTATTTTCAATAATAAACCCATACCTCTCAGGTGCCCGTGACACTCTATCAGACCTACAGGGAGGAGTTTTGTGTTCTAGTTCTGATCTAACTATATGTTCAATTGATTGAGAATTGTCTATCTGTGTTTCTTGTACTTTTCCAAGTTCAATAGTTCTACCATTGCCCTTTTCTAAAATAAACTCTTTTTTCTAGAAAAGTGGCATGTTTGCTGACAAAAATCTTTTATTCAGTTGGATGGTAAAACAAATATCCTCTACCCTCTCTAGGATATCCTACAAATAGACATTTATCCGCTCTAGGTTCCAATTTATGTCCAAAATTTTATTTAACATAAGCTGGACATCCCCATACCTTAAAATATTTAAGATACGGTTTCTTTCCACTCCAAATTTCATATGGAGTACTAACAACGGATTTAGAAGGTACTTTGTTCAGAATGTAAACAGCAGTTTCTAGGGCATGACCCCAGAAGGAAATGGAAAAATTTGTGAAGCACATCATGGATCGTACCATATTTAATAAGGTACGATTCCTCCTTTCAGATATACCATTTAGCTGTGGTGTATAAGGAGGGGTCCATTCAGAAAGAATTCCATTAACTTTAAGATAGTCTAAAAACTCCGTGGATAAGTATTCTCCTCCTCGATCAGTCTGAAGAACTTTAATACTTTTCCCGGTTTGTTTTTCGACCATACTTTGATACTCCTTAAATTTATCAAAGGCTTCAGATTTATGTTTCATTAGATACACATATCCGAACCTAGATAAATCATCTATAAAAATGATAAAATATGAGTATCCACCTCTGGCCTGAGTTGTCATTGGACCACATACATCAGTATGTATAAGTCCTAATAACTCAGTTGACCTTTCTCTATGTTTAGTAAATGGAGTCTTGGTCATCTTATCCATGAGACATGATTCGCAAGTTCCTAATGATTCATACTCATAAGGATCAAGGAATTTTTTCTTGTATAACTTGCTTATCCTAGACTCATTAACATGACCAAGTCGATGATGCCAAAGTAAAGTTTCATTAAAGTCTTCTCTTTTTCTTTTATTATTGACATGAAAAACACTATTATTGGAAGAAAGAGTTAAGAGCCCATTGCTAAATATTCCTGAACAAACAATTTTATTAGACAACATTATCGAGCAACCAGTGCTCGTTACATCCATTACATATCCTTGTTTTAATAACAAGGGAACAGATACAATGTTCCTAATAATCTTAGGCATATAATAACAATTATGTAACTCCAAGATCTTCCCTGAAGGCAACTTCAGAATATAGGTCCCTACAGCTTCTGCTTGGATGATATCTCCACTAGCACCATAAAGATTGAAGTCACCTTCCTTCAATACTTTAAGCTTATGAAGGCCCTGCAAAGATTTGCATATATGGTAACCATAAGCAGTATCCAATACCCAAGTATTTGAAACTGAAGAATTTAATGTCAATATAGAATGTATCTCATACATACCTTTTGGCGCATCTGATGCACCAGGCTTCACAGTTGCAAGGTAAGCCTTGCAATTCCTTTTCCAATGTCCCGCTTTGCCACAAAAGAAATAGGTTGATTGTTTAGAGGCCTTCTTTCCTTTCTTATTCTTATTGATGCCACTCTTAGGGTTTAGCCTCCTATTAAAACCCTTTTTGCCTGATTTCTTCTTATTGGTCTTATCAACAAGAAGAAGTGGAGCCTTTTCTTTCTTAATGTGGCTCTCCGCTGTTTTTAACATATTTAACAGCTCAAGCAAGGAAGTGTTCAGTTTGTTCATGTGATAATTCAAGACAAACTGAGAAAATGACTCTGGGAGTGATTGCAGGATTAAATCCTGATTCAACTCCCCATCCATGATAAAACCTAATTGACCTAATCTGGTGATCAAGTCAATTATCTTCAGAACATGATCCTGAACGGATGTTCCCTCTGTCATCCTAGCACGGAATAACTGCTTAGATATTTCATATATAGCAGTTCTGCTATGTTCTCCATAAAGCTCTCTTAAATTGAGCATTATAGATTGAGTATCCATGCTTTCATGCTGTCTCTATAACTCATTGGTCATAGAGGCTAGTATGATACACTTGACAGTAAGGGAGTCATTCTGCCACATTTTGTATGTGGCCATATCTTCCTATGTGGCATCGTCCCCTAGTGGATTAAGACTAGGGGTATCAAGAACATAAAAAAGTTTTTCTGAACTCAGCACAATCTTTAAATTTCTCAACCAATCCATATAGTTCGGACCAGTCAGTTTGTTGGTATCTAAGATACTTCGCAGTGACAATGAAGATGCCATTTATCTATATTTAATAAAGAACAATACATGAGCAAACAACCATGAAATGACTTACATAATTAAATTAGGTCTTCAATTTAATTATGTCTCCCACTATTTTATCAAAAATCATAGCCCTCACTATGATAATCGAGAAGAACCCTTATCGATTTTTCTTAGTGAGATTGAGATCCTAATAACTTATAAAAGATCTTGCAGAAAACACAACAAATCTTTTATAAGCTCAAAGGTAGGAAACTCTTCCAATTATATCTCATATAATTCTCAAGAAGTAACTTGGCCTCTAGAATATTATTAGTCTTGCAGAAAATACAACAAACCATAATGTTCTAGTTAAGTCAAGACCCTTTCATTTCTATACAGTCAATACTCAAATATAATGTCCTTGCAGATAACACAACAAAGTATTATACTGAATATACTGTAAGCATATCTATGCACTAGACTAGTATTACATCAATCACCATATTAGGTCTTGCAGATAACACAACAAACCTAATGTGGTTCATAACACAATAATGATCCAGCATGAAGGAAGGCCAATATATAGAAATTTTAACACTAAGCATTTTAGTCAAGATTTAAATTTAATCAAATCGGCCAGGCAAGTGGAAGAGATGTGGGAGTCCCCCCGTTGCTTTCCTAGACACCAATAAAAATTGGCCAGGTCAGTCAACAGAACCAATTAAAAACCATAATTCTCTTTACCTTCCCAGAACCACCTTTCTAGACACAGAATGATTAATTGTACATCATGACTGGTGATGCTTATTAGTTAAATATACTAAGACTTAATATAATTTTTAAAAGGAGGGATTTATAAATTGCCAGCACATCCTTATAGAATGTATCACAATCAACATATCACTCTTATAGATAAACAAATATGTGCTAAGTGTGTCATCATACTAGGACAACCATTTACCACATAATGGATCCACCATTATTCCAGGGCAACCTTATTTCAGTATGATGACTTCAAAACTATACATATCTCTATAATAATTAGGATTTGAGTGAAAGATCCTAACTAGTGGCATACATCAAAACATATATGCAATCAAAGATATGCTAAGTGTAGTAACATATTAGGATTTAAAAACCCTAAGATGTGACATACAAACTATCATAAATTATAGTCCTAATTAAGGTGGCTCTGATACCACTGTTGGGATCCGGTGCAATGCAGCAGAAGGGTAATTTCAAAAAATTGAAATTAAATATGCACCAAAAATCCTAAACCAGGAACTCCTTAATAAGACTAGAATATATGAAGACAAACATTTCTATGCAAATTGAATTAGAATACCAACCTGTAATCTCTAATTCTAATTTATGAAGACTTAAAACTTGAAGATCAACGAGCTATTTGAATTCACCAGGCGTCCAAGTATCCGCCCTCCGATGGTGATCCACACAGAGCAATGACCAAGAACACTATCTTCTTGTCCAATAGTTCCTCGTATTGAGTTCTTCTTCTAGAACTCAATTCTTCAGATTATGGCAGGAAATCTTCCACTCAAAGGTGTGTCTTCTTCCTTTTAACCCCTTCTCCACCTTCTACCAAGACTTAGAACCTTTAGGACACCTTTGTCTTGAAAGTAAGACCTTGTCCTAAGAAGATTAATGCTTGTCTTTAATTGGTGGAGAAATTAAGACAAGAATGTCTTAATGTAAGAAAGAAAGGAAGGAATAAAACAGAACTCTTTCTTTCCTTTACCGTCGGAGACTTTCGCTCTTGTTCTTGTTCAGTAGCAGAGTTTCGACAGAGGTGTACTCTATAAAGGAAACAATGCAAAAACAAGAAAAAGGGAGAAAGAGTCTTTCGGAGAGGAAGAAGAATAAAAAAAAATCTTTTTGATGTTCTGATTTCCATTCCTTTATAAAGTTTTCAGAGAGGAACCCTCACAACTCTCCGTAAACATTTTTCTCACGCCCTTTTCCTTCTTCTCACGCCCTTTCCTTCTTCTCATGGCCTTCTCTTCTTTCTCACAGCCTTCTGGATTAATTCTCATGGCCTTCCAGATTAATTCTCATGGCTTTTCTCAAAGGAAGAAGTCGCGACGATTGGGAGAAAGAAGTCGCGAAACTTGAATCTCCGAAGAGATACGATTTCGTGCACCCGGGAAGAAACAACGCTTTCTTTCTTTCTTAAAACCCCACCACCCGTTAGATTACCATCCAAGGGATGACAAGTGAGGTGCTAAAAATGAGAAAGAATGCCGCCCCATCTTAATTCATCGGAGAATTAAGTGGGCGCGCCAAGAGTCCATGCACCCATGGACTCCTCCATATGGCGCACCAAGAGTCCAAAAGCGCATGGACTCTTGGTGTTTTTGGCATGCAAGGGCTAAGGGGAGGGTGGTATGCTAGCCTAAGTAATTGGTTAGCCAATTGGGTTAGCCATAATCCCTAAAACCTCAATTAGGGTCTAATTAGATCCAATCAGAACCCAAATTGAATTAATTCGGAACCCTAATTCGAATCCAATTCGAATAGAAGTTAGGATTTGCAGCACTTGCTAGAGTGTCTTCATGCAAATGACTCTTGATCAATTCTCTTAAGTGTGTGACCCATTGGGTTCCATATCTAGCCAGCAGTGGGTTCGAATACAAGTTGACCTAATTTGATTAGAACTCTTTCTAATCGATTTAGGTCAAATCGGGCTTACCCGATTTTGATCAATTAGGACTCTTCCTAATAAATGATCATTAAATTTGATCAACCCACAAGACAAGATTGACGTCTAGCAATGTGTCATGTCTTCCCAGAAGATATGGAAATTCTGGTGAAATACCAAAACTACCCTTCAATAGAAAGTTACCGTACAATTAAATCCTTCAATCAGCCTGCACCCAAAATATAATTATGGATATGGATATATGTCAAATCCAATATTATATTTTTTCTAGCTCAATCTTATATTGATGATTCAATTATCTTGATATTAGAAACCATCTCTAATATCTTTACTTTGATCAAAGATTCCCTGAATCATCATCCAATTGATAACTAGCTAGATGCAATCTTCTCTTACTAAGAGTGATCGATTCCTTGTTGACCTACTCATTACCTTCATATCCAATTCACCATTCCCAGCATCAATCCTGTGCATGACTCAGTGTCATGATTAGGATTGAACCAAAGCATGGGTTCATGTACATAAGGTACTTATGGCAGTCTCAGGTCAAAGGATTAGTTGTACCACTCCCACTATGAGAACCTTCTATTGACATGTAGCTAAGACTCCATTAGATGTTCTCAAGTTGGATCATATCAGTGAACTCATTCTCTAATGAGCACCCACATCCTAGTATTAGTGTCATACACAAGTGACTGTGAGAGCAGTCACCCTCTCCAGTGTACATGGGATGTGCTAGTCTTACCGGAAAAACCCTGATCCCCTACTCAGGGTTCCTTTGACTAGGAATATTTTAGATTAAGGTTTTAAGACTTTAGGTCTCACTGGTATGATCTCATCATAACCCTAAAATCATAGCCCTAATCTATGGGATTCATCATATAATAATAAACAGAGCGTATGATAAAAAATAATGCCTTTATTAGAATATTGTCAATTACAATGGTTTGGGAGATACAACATAGATTGGCTTGTAGGGCATATCCCTTTCAGTATGTTAGAAATGCCTTTTGAAGGAATTGAACACTTAGTTCTAAAGGATAGAACAAAGGCACTTCAAATAGTTTTGGAACTAGAAAATGTGAATGAGATTGGCACTCTGAAAGCTAGCTCCCTATCTTTGGAAATGAGACTCCTTCATAGCTTTATCTGTAGAATTTTCCTACCTAGAATAGGATGGTTCGATTGGGTTAGTGAAAGAGATTTGTGTTTTATAGAGCTGGTGATATATGGAGAAAAGATTAACCTTCCTGTAATAATGTTATCCCAAATGAAGGAAGCTATTATGATGGGGGACTAACTAGATGCCAGGATGAAATGATGATGCAAGTGATTTTTTTTTGATGATTTTTAGGGTTTTAATGATATGTTTAGGATTCTCGAAAATAAGTAGGAGTAGATCTAGGGTTCTATACTAACAAGAACTTCAGGCAAGCAAGTAAGTCCCTAAGCAAGGATTAAATGAGAATCCCGGGATTGAGAAACCCCGTAGGACTTAGCTCTCAGATCAATACCTACTTAGGAGTCAGGGTAGCAAACCTCAAAGATCCAAAGTGCCTGATGCCGAGATCACTCGCTCTCGTGGATGCAGCCTGGATGATCGAGCCCTCAACCCCGTGGATGCACCGATTTTTGGTCCAAAGGTCATAAATGAAAGGGAGACCAACTCCGTGTTCATGGCACCTAGAGGACCTGCAAGCATTCAAAAGAAGAGTTAGGTTTTGATCAAAAGAAAAGCAATAGAAGAAGGAAAAAGAGTTGATGTGGTGATGGCGGAGTTCTTCTTGCTAGGCGCCCAATTGGATGATCCCAATGGACTCTGACTCGAAGTAGGAGGATGGAGTTGTGGAAGAGACGGTGACTTGAGACCTCACACCTCTCGATGCCCAAAGGCGAAGGTTCTTCCTCATGGAGATCGACGTTCCTAATGAACGAAGGCAACTAAAGAGAATTGGCTCTCAAAAACTTGGTTTTTTCATTCATCATCAATTAGCTTTACAAAGGAGGGGTAAGGTCCTTTTTATAGGCACCTTAGGATCCAATTTAAATTTCAAATGAAAAGCACAAATCTTCTCTTGATGGGGTGCCAAAAAACTCAAAATTTCTTCCTTCTTGGCCGACCATGAATTTGGACTTGATTGGGTGTGGCTTGATGTGAGGCTTGGAAGAGGGATCTTGGCACCCTTGAACTTGGAATGTTGGTCCCTTATTTTGGCAGAAGACATGAAATGGGGCTTGGAGCAAGGCTTGTGTCTTCCTCCTTTCCTTGGTTGTGCATCCACCTTTTGTACAAAACATGATATGGGGAGTGGGAGATGGAGGCGCCCATGGATCTTGCTATTTCTTTCATAGTTGTTCAAGTAGTTTGGGAAGAAGGCTTGATAGAAAGGCTTGAAGCAAGGGATTTAAATTCTCCAAACTCTAACTCCCTTTGACCTTCTCTTGGCCGGCCACCCATATTTGGAAAATAGCTTGATATGGGGGAGGGAAAAAGGGAGTGTGTCAAGTATTGTGTCCCTCCTTTGGGCGTCCAAAATCTGAATTTTGCTGCCCACTTGGCAAGTTGACATGGCACCACATAGGATGAAGAGGTGGCGCCCCTGAGCTGAGTTGGCTTCCTTCATGGCTTGGCTCAAAAGTGACTTGACTTCAAGACCAATCTTGCATAGACCCATACTTCAAACAGACTCGAACTAGACTTAATACAGGACTGGACTCAGTACAGGACTCGACTTGACCAACTTGGTCAAAGTATAGGACTAGACACAGACACTTGAGACTCAATTCAAAGCTAAAGAAAATTATAAGGTTAAGGCTTGAAGCTTTATTGCAAGACCCGAAAAATTGGAACCCTAATTGGACATCCACAAAGGGTTGAGGAGCCTTTGTTGGATTCTGGTGCCCACACCATATTAGAAAAGTAAAAGCTTGTCTGCCATATGGAATGATTTTGACATTATTCATCCAAGTTGCACATGTGGACTTATCTGATGAAGGCAGCAGACCTCTTCTACACACTAATATATACACAGCCAAAACATTACAAAGAATGGGATATCTGTTTTCTGAAGGTATATGGAAGAAGAAGTCTGATACTCTTGCTGACTTTGAAGAACATGAAGAAGAAGGTGAGATGCAGGCTGGTGAGGACATTTCAATGCCTATTCCTGAGCCACAGCCACAGCCAGACTCACCTGTTCTGATAGGTTTTGATGTTCCTGTACTTGATGCTTCTATACCTGACTTGACTCCTACTGCACTTGCTTCTGTTCAAATAGCTTATGATATTCCTTTACCTAGCACTGCTGCTCCTGCACCTACATTGATACATCAGCTTTGCAGGACTTTATTTCACAACAATTGGGTACTCTAACTGACTCACTCACTTGCATAATGACTAACATGTTTAGCGAGTTTCGCCAATCAGTTGAGACAAGACTAGATCAGTTTGAAGGATAAATTAATGATTTGCGCAGCAAAGTGGATAGTCTTGAAACCTCCAAAAGTGTATCACAACCAGACCTGCAACCCATACTTTAATTAATTTCATCTAGTTATGAATCCATTAAAAGCTTTGTTAATGCTACACTTGAAGCATTCAGAACTGAAATGGATAATCTGAGATTTAAAATGGGTTCAGTGGAAGAAGGAAGAAGAATGGAAGAAGATTATACCAAGGGGATTGGAATATTGAGAGCTGAATTTGAAAGATTAAGGAGATATGCAAAGGCATTTGCAAATGAACAAGCATATGAATTAGTCCAACTACACAAAGAACTGAAGAAATTGGATGAAGAAGTGGACTCTGTACAATTCAAGATAGACCAGCTATCAAGCCGAGTGTTTGCCACATTTGCAGTTCCTCAATCTAGACCTAGTCCACAACCTTCAACCTTTGCTGGTCAGTCTGCCCATCCCAGACAGCCAACTCCACACCTTAGGCCTCAGGGATCTCATTCTGCTCCTACACCTTCTGATGTATTAGATCCAGACCCCATAGCTATTATGCCTCCTAGCATTCAAATTCCTAGTTGTTCCACCAACACTAGAGTAAATCTAGATAGTGATTGAATGTCCTCTCTTTCATATTTTGCACCTTGTATTGAAAATTTCCAAATGAAATGAAAACTCTTTTGATGTTTACGAGACTTCTCACGAATTATTCTTTATGCTTATGCAACGTCTAAATTTTAAATAGAATATTCAAATGAAATTGAGAAAGGTAATTATCTCAAACAAATATTAAAATCTTTCTCACTCTATTTCAAAATGAGCTTTACTGGCTTCACCTTTTTGATTTATGACAAAAAAGGGGAGAAATTTATGTTCTTGCATGAAAAGGATAAAATCTTATGCTTCTATTTTCTTATGCTCTAATACATGAAACATAATATGCTTTTTGATATGTTCAGAAATCTGAACATTAATCTTTCAAAATATGATCTAATTTATGAAAGATATGCTCTAATACTTGAAAATTTCTTTAGCACATATGCTTTGATACATAAAGTTCTTTTAAAGCTCTAATACATAAAGTTTTCTTAGAAACCTTGATACATGGGCTCTGAACAATGAAATTTTCCTGAAATGCTAAACATTATTTTGCATGGAAAGTTTGTTAAAACATGGAGTATCTTATTGACGGGTAGATTACCTCTCACTGCTTTAATTCTCCTTCCATGGTTTGACATTAATGATAGTTGAGCATGTCATAAAAATATATTGCTCAAAATTAGAGTCAATTCTTTCTACTTGTTTATACATTCTTGCAAATACAATTATACAAGTAAATGTAAAGTTTTATCTTATTTTTTCATGCCCAGTATTTTATCATCATAAAAAAGGGAGAGATTATTGATCCCTTGAGTGGTTTTGATGATAACAAAATATTGAAGCATGCACATATATTACTAACTACTCTCAAGTGTTTCACAAGTTTGGTAGGATGATTCTTATTATTTATCAACTACTACTTCATTTTGTTGAGTGTATTAAGTAATATTGTATGAGTGTGATGTAAAGAAGAACCCCTTGAAAAATCTTTATAAAATCATGAAGATGGATTACTTTTATGAGTGTTGTGCTCTAGATTTAATTAGAGTTGGTTTTTATTGAATGTTGGAAAGTTTTGGTGAGAGAGTGTTCTCTAGTCTAATTATAAAAATTCCTGAAGAACTCACTCGAGTTGACCCAACCAGAAGAAGAGCCGACTCTACCTCATGGCACGCACTAAGAATTCTGGCATGTAGCAATCCGAGCCAACTCGAGTATAACTGAGCCGACTCGTCCAGAGTCCATTCCTAATATTTTCTGAGAACAAGCCAGGCGAGTCGACCCTAACAAGAATAAGCCGACTCTGCCATAACAAATTTTGAAGACCTGAGAAAGCGAGCTGACCCGATCTACAACGAGTCGACTCCTCCAGAGTAAAGATTTATGATTCTGAGATGAAGAGTCGACCTAAGTAGAAGCGAGCCAACTCCTCGAGTTCAATGATTTTAACAATAGAAGTTCGAGCCGACCTGAATGGTCATGAGCCGACTCATCCAAAGTAAAGATTCTATACCCTGAGACAAAGAGCTGACTCTATTGAAGAAATGGTGACTTGACCTACTGACTCGAAGGATCCAAGCTGACTCAAAGAATTTGAGCCAACTCGAGTGTCATTTTCGAGTACACAATGGCTAGTTTCAGGATTCTTTTCTGAATGCTAGAAAGTGCTCCAATGGCTAGTTTTCAAATCCCAATGGTCTTCAATGGCCATAACCTTCATAGAAAGGTACAAGACTATATATTTGAGAGATTTCATAATTTAAAAAAAAGTTTTGAGAAGATTTGAAGAGTTTTTGAAAAAGAGAGAAGAGATTTTATTGAATATCCACCAACCAAGAAGCAAGTGAGCACAAGTGAGCATTCAAAGCAGACTTCACTCTTCACCAACTCCCATATGAAGATTGAAGCATTCATTGAAGAAAGAAAGGAAGCCACTCAAGTACATTAAAGAAGAATAAAAGAAGGCTTCATCAGCATAAAAGCGGCAACTATCAACAAGAGTTTGTCATTTATTGTTGCAATTACTTTCAACTTCTTTGTGAATTACTTGGGTTATTGGTGAGCCCGGTTGAAAAACCAAATAGGTTCTTGGTGAGCCTTTTAGCTTAAAACTAAGTGTTAGGTTCTTGGTGATCCTGGTAAAACCAAGTTAGGTTCTTGGTGATCCTGTGTTAAAACTAGGGTTCTTGGTGATCCCGGTAAAACCAAGTTGGGTTTCTTTGGTGCTCCCGTTTTAAAACCAAAGGGTGTAGGGTTTCTTTGGTGATCCCGGTAAAAACTAAAGTGCAGAGATTTTGAATTGTGAGCCTGTAAAACAATCCTACTGTATTCGAGTGTGAATATAGTGGAAATTCCAAGTGGTATCTTGGGTAGTGGACGTAGGAGCGGGTTTGCTCTGAACCACTATAATCTTTGGTGTTTGTATTACTGCCTTTGTCTTTCTTTTTAGCTTGTGGTTTATATTCTTTATCACAGCTCCTTTCACTGATAGAAGTTAATTTCCTAAAGCACATATCTGCAACAATAATTTTTAAATCCCAATTCACCCCCCTCTTGGGTAGCCACCTAGGCAACAGAGAATCTTTGCCTCGATCCTGATCCTCCTCTTACTGGTGAGAATCTTTGTTCCGATCCTCCATCTATCTTTCAAGGCAATCTTAGAGTAATGTAATCTAGCTGTAGAGCTGTAAACACGTATAACTTGATATTCATTAATGAAAAGAAATCTTCATTTCTTGACATCCATTTCTATTTACATGCATATCTTGGATGTTCTCTTTTGTCTTTATATTAGGTTTCTTTCTATCGATATAGGGATCTCTACCTATTGAAGCTTCAAAAGATGTTGATCATGCTTTTTTGCACTAAGCATAGCTTTGCCTAGGGGCATCGCTGTTGGATGGGCTAGACGACCTCATGTAGGTGTGCAGCTTTCATATAACTTAGAATAGAGGGTGGGATAACCCTGGGTAAGGAACAAAGGTCGTCTAAGATTTTAGAATAGAGGGTTCACCAACCTTGCCTAGGGTGCAAACCTCATCCAGGACTTTAGAATAAGTGATTCATCAACCATGCCTAGGACACGGAGCTCGCCTAGGATTTTTAGAATAAGGGATATCGAAATTCCACCTGGGGCAACCTCATCCAAGATATTTAAAATAAGGGGTGTCAAAACCTTGCCTGAGATAACCTCATCTAGAACTTTAGGATAAAGGGTATTAGAACCCTACTTGGGACAACCTCATCCAGGACTTTGGAATAAGGGATGTTAGGGTCCCATCTAGGGTAACCTCGCCCAGGGCTTTAAAAGATGATTCAAGATTTTACTTTATATTATTCTTAGAAACAAAGAAAGATATTTCCATTATAGAAGAGATTAGGTACAGCAGCTATGGATACATCATACTGATAGTTCAGTCAAAGATTATTAGAATTTTAAGTGTAGGCAAAAGAGGTGCCATCCAGCTGCACCAAGCAGTTGGTACCTGGTTAGACTACTTGGTTGACAAGATAGGGTCCTTCCTAGTTTGAGAAGAGTTTTCCATGCTCCGTGGACAAGCTAGCAGCTACATTTTAGAGGACAAAATCTTCTAGCCAAAATTGGTTTTCCATCATGCGAGAGTTGAAGTAGCAAGAACTATAAGAAAATAGGTTTTTAATGACGGTAATTAGTAATGGCAAGTTTAACATTGCTAATAAGATATTTTAGTTATGATAAATCATGGCATGTGAAACTATCGTTACTAAAACTACTAGTGATGGCAAGCAGGGTATTAGAAATGGCATACTCTATTGCTAATAATATTTAATTTTTAATACTTTAAATTTTAAACTTTTTAAAATTTAATTTTTTAAAAAATATTATTAGTGATAAATAATAGCTTATTAGGAACAAAAATTATCTATTGCTAATAAGTTCACTATTTTCAATGTATTATCGATAACTTTTAGCGACGGCAAGTTTGTCATCGCTAAAAATGTTGATATAACTTCTCTCCAAGTAGGAGATTGGCCAAAAGTTTTCACTCTTCTCCTGTGTCTATTCCCTTCTCCCCTCACCATCTGGCTCGTCTCCCCGTGCCGTCCATCCTTCCTCCCCTCGCCATCTGACCCTCCTCCTTGTACCATATGGCCCTCTCCCCTCACCATCCGAGCCTCCTGCCCTTGCCATCCAGCCCCCTCCTGGTGCGGACACCAAAGGCACCAGAATAAGGCAGAGGCTTCTCAACCCTCTGTGGATCACTTAATGACATTCGAGTTCACTGTAATAAAGCTTAGTCTAGCTAAGTTGAGTCCTGTATTAGTCAGCTCATGTTGAGCTAGTTCAGTCCAGTATTAGTCAGCTCATGTCGAGCTATTTTTATTTTTTTGAGTCCTGTCCAAGCATATCGAAGACTCAAGACCACATCATACAAGTGAAGACCAAGTCCAACCTGATTGAAGACATGGAAGTTGAGCCCAAGTCCAACCCAGCTTGAAGACTTGAAGATCCCAGGAGGAGAAAATTAAAACAAGCACAAACCTGAAGCCCTGAACCAGCTGGAAGGAAATTGGGCCAGCCTAGGCCCAGGAAGGAATTAGGGCGCCATCTCTTATGGTGACACTCCCCTTGGTCGGCCACTTATGGTCACCCCCTTGGCCGACCAAGATAAGGAGAGGGAGAGCAATTTTTGTGGGATTTCTACCTCGGTTGCCTTGTATTCCTAGTTAGGGTTTGAAAGGGAGAAGGAGTCCTATGTAAAGTCTAAAGTACCCTTACTTGGGGCCCAAGGTTAAGGATCTATTTAAGGGAACCTAGCCTCTTGTATGAAACTTAATTTTTGATATGAAATAAACCTTGAGTTCTTATATTGTTTTGTGTGATTACCCTGCTATGTGCATAAAGGGGTTTGAGAGTTCTTCTTCCCGGTGTTTGCAACCATCTTCCTGCCGCCAACAATCCTTCCAGTCCCCTCCAAAACTTTCTTTTCTTTGTTGTTTTCCTTTATTTTCTTGATTTTCTCTGAGTTTTCTAACCCCCGACAGGTCATTTGTAGGTCCCCGAGTTCCTACGAACCCAACGACTCCAGCCAAGCCTCAATCGAACCACCGAGCAGAAAGCCGGGTATCCGCGGGTCTTTGGCTCGATTTTCCAGGCCGCATCCATCGAGGAACGAGAGATCCCTTCACTACGATCTTCACCGGGTGCTTCAAATGTTGTCAGGTATACCCCCTCTACCTCCAGTTTTTATATTGCAGGAGAACTTGCCCTAACCGAGGCTTTTCAGCCCCGGCGATCCTTCTTTAGTACTTTTCTAGGTTTTAATCTGCATGCTTGGCTTCAAAAATTCATACAAAATCCCTTACAACTGACTTTGACCTAAATTTGAGAATTAATCACCTAACCCCATATATAAAACATACAAAAAGAATTGCATGCATATTAGTCCCGCATCATTTGGTATCAGAGCTTAGATTAGGACTTGTTTTCTGCAATTTTTCAGTCCATATATGCTCTGTTATTTAAATTATTTCTCCTTGATCAAAACTCTACAAATTCTAAAATTTATTTTTCTGGATTCATCATAATTCACAGTAATTCTTAGAATTTTTGAAGATTTTATTTCGACCTTTGAATTTTCTGCAAGCCGAAATACAGCCTGCAAATTTTTGGCTCTATTTTTTTCAGCAAGACAAGTTTGGAAGTTTTAGGATTTTGTTTAGCATCTTTTGCATATCTTTTAATTTTAGTATATTTCTTGCATATTAGGCCATAATTTTCAATTTTTCTTCTATTTAAGAAAATACCAAAATAAAAAAAAAATTACATATTCTTTAAAATACCAAAAACATCCAAACCCTAATTTGCATCCTCATCTGCCTGCCATCATTGCATAATCTACCTTTAAGGGCACTCTTGCTATATCAGATAAGGGGAGGAGTTGATAACCTCTCCTTAGCCCAAAACCACATCCTTTGCATTCGGTCCCAAGCCTTAACCTAATATTAACTAGACTTAATTTGCCCTAGTGGGCTAGGGACACCAACTGGTCGGGTTCGGGCTAGTGTTAGATCACCGTGTCAAGTTAACCTATGTGTGCCTTATGCTCAGTGTGTAGAATGGTGGTTTAGGGATTCAATCCCGAAGGGCTTGTATGCTGGTCCGCCTACCTGGCCAATCTCTGATTGGTGTCTAGGATTGGCAATCAGGGACCTAACACTCCCCTTACACCTGCCTGGCTGAGTACAGGGTTACTATAGGCTAGTTTGCCATCCTGATTGAGCATCTAGTTTGGACTCTAGGTCTAGTCAGCTGTAGTCGGTCTGATCAAGTCTTGCATGAGCACTAGATCAGGGGTTTCATATCACCCACCTCCTTCACAAATGTCTGAACCCATGAAAAATTTGCAAGCCCAAATAAAAGCACTCACTGAGCAACTAACCCAATCCATGGCCTAGTTGATTACCTAGTTAACTCAGTTTGGTACCCAAACCAACAATAGAATTGACCATCTTGCCAATAGGTTTGGCCAGTTAGAAGGCCGTGTAGGGACCATAGAAAGAACCCATGGGTCACAGTCTGAGCCAGATCCTGAGTCCCCTCAACTTAGGAGGACCCCAAACCCTGATCTATACCATGAGGTTGAACATAGGAGAGTGATGGGGAACTAATATGCATGCAAATTTTTTTTGTATGTTTTACATATTGAGTTAGGTGATTAATTCCCAAATTTCAGATCAAAATTATTTGTAGAGAATTTTGTATGAATTTTTGAAGATCAGCATACAGATTAGGACCTAGAAAAGTAGCAAAGAAGGACCGCCGGGGCTGAGAAGCCTCGGTTAGGGCAAGTTCTCCTACAATAAAACTACTGGAGGTAGAGGGGTGTACCTGACAACATTTGTGAAGATCGCAATGAAGGGGTCTCTCATTCCTCGACGGATGCGGCCTGGAAAACCGAGCCAAAGACCCGCGGATACTCGGCTTTCTGCTCGGTGATCCGATTGAGGCTTGGCTGGAGTCGTTGGATTCGTAGGAACTCAGGGACCTGCAAACGACCTGTCAGGGGTTAGAAATCTCATAAAGGAACAAGAAAACAATGTAAAAACAGCAAGGAAAGGCTTCTTTTGGAGTGGGCGTCCAGGGATCTGGAGGGTTTGTTGGCAGCAGGAAGATGATTGCAAACACCGAGAAGAAGAACTCTCACAAACCCCTTTATGCACACAGCAGGGTATCACACCACTCAATAGAAGAACTCAAGGTTTTCATTCATCAAAAAATACCCTCATACAAGAGGCTAGGGTCCCTTAAATAGACCCTTAACCTTGGGCTCCAAGTAAGGGTACATAAGTCTTTACATAAGAATCCTTTTCCCTCTCAAACCCTAGCTAGAAAATAAGGAAATATAAGGTAGAAAAATCCCTAAAAATTTTCTTGACTTGGTCAAGACTCCAAGGACGCCTAGGGGGGCGTGTTGGGCTTCTAGGAGCAGAAAAAGGCCGGCCCAAAGGGGCTCGGGTGCATGGGTTTGGGCCTCTGGAAGCTGGGGTGGCCTGGTAGCCAGGTAGCAGGAATATTCCCTGGTATCTTGCTTCTTAGGGGCTTGGGCTTGGCACCTGGGCTTGATTTCTTTGGGCTAGGATGCAGATGGATCTCTGGAATCATGGATGCCATTATCTATGAATATACTTTGGCATCTGGAAGGGAATCTGGGCATCTGGAGGGCATCTGCAAGAAATCAGGGTTTTCTGAATTTTCCTCCTGGGGTCTTCAAATCTTCAAGCTGGGTTGGACTTGTGCTATACTTCCATGTCTTCAATCTAGTTGGACTTGGTCTTCACTTGTATGATATAGTCTTGAGTCTTCAGTATGCTTGGACAGGACTCAAAAAAATAAAATTAGCTCAACATGAGCTGACTAGCATTGGACTGAACTAGCTCAACATGAGCTGACTAGTACAGGACTGAAATAACCACTAAAAATACTCAAATAACAACTAAAATGGACTCAGATGAACTAAGCCCTTATTACAGATGGACTCATAAATTATTGATCAATTTACAGAGGGTTGAAAAAACCTCTATCTTATTCTGATGCCTCATGTGTCCCCACCAATTCTCCCGGGGTAGGAGGAACTCGACCCTGTCGAGTGAAGGTCAGACTGGCTCACATATCTCTCGAGAAGGTCTGGGTTGAGGCGTTGCAAGTCCTCTCGAGAAATCCACGAATCGTCCGACTCTGGCCGGCCTTGCCATCGGACCAGGAAGCGTTGATAGTCATGTCCCTGGGTCGTGATGGCTTGATTGTCTAGGATACGCTCGATCCGTTCTCCTCTCTCAGGCCAAATTTGTTTGTGGACACTCTAGGTTAGGGTCACTCACAATGAAAAGGAATAGGTCCAAAGGCCTCACTAGGTAGCGCTGCCGGTTCCCTATACTCAACCAGGTCTGTAATATTGAAGGTAGAACTAATGCCCAAATCCGAAGGCAAGTCTAACACCTAGGCATTTGATCCAACCTTCTCTATCACTTTAAAAGGTCCGGCTCTGCGAGCATGAAGCTTCTTTTAGGCCTAAGCCTAACCAAGATAAAATCCACTACATCAAATTTTTTTGACCCTTCTTTGGGAATTAGCCAGTTGTTTTAAGATTAGTGCGGGTGGTGAACATGCTAGGCACATGCAGACTTCTAACAAATGATGCAAAGGACTCATACTGACACCTAACAGACTCGACTATGCATTCCTATTGAAGAAAATTTTATTGAACTCTTTGGATCTAAACCTAATAGATTATAGGTTCTCTAGGTTTGATCCTAGCTTGACATGCACATGAAAATTTACAGTGAACTCCTAGCAAATTCCAAAGAGTATGCCAGAAGTAAGATGCAAACCTAACATACGTGATGAATGCATGCAGTATGCTAATCTCAGCTAAATGCAATCTAATGATCCTAGAAATGCTGGAGGTGTCAGGAAAGGGTAGAAAATAGGAAGTGGGTTTAGAAGTAGTTTGGTAGGGTAGGGAAAAAGGTTCAAGGTTAGTTGGATAAAGTTCAATAAAAGAAGGCATGTCAGGGACTAATCCTAGACTAATGAGGCTAATCTTACGAGATTGTGGAATTTCTATGGGCATGAAAAGGTCCATGCTATGGAAGGATGGGTCAATAATTTCTGGGAAGAGATCTTCAATAGGAATGGCAGGAAGGGATTCATCCTGAGGGCAATGGGTTAAGTAAGCCAAATCTTGAATAAAGTCTTCTTGTTCATGCAATTTAGTAATAGGCTCTACAATTAGATCCTTTTCTAGAGTTTCCTCAGGTAAAATCCTAGTATCATAGTTCTCTTCCTCTAATTGTTCTTCCACTATAGCTTTAGGTTGGATGTGGTCAAGGTCAACTAGCTCTAGGGTGGTTTCTACCTGGGTATCTACTGGGTCAGCTAATTCTAGGTCTACCAAAGGTGTCTCCTCTTCTCCTTCATACTCATCCACTAGGCTCGCATCAGCTTCATACACTTCCGCATTAATGTAAGCCTTGTCAATCTCAGGAATGGTTGGAGAAGGTCGGCTAGGAAAAAATTGGCTAGGTCCTGGTTTCTGATTATGGGCACTACTCCCAGTAGGTTCAGGTTGTATAAGGGGTAGTGGCTCACTACTGGGTTCATATTTAGGAATACTAATCCTATGGGGTTCAGGTTGACTAGAAGAAGCATGACTAGTACTAGGTTGATACTTAGGGGTTATGGGTTCTCTAGGCTCATAGGACAAGGGTGCAGATCTATGGGTCATGGGATTATAGGATCTGGGGTCATAGGATTTTGGGTCAGCTCTATGATCAGGTTCTAAGGATGGATCATGGTATGGGGTCCTCCTAAGGTTGGGCTTCCTATATGGGTCAGGATATTGGGTTCTCCTAGGGTTGGACTCCCTATATGGGTCAGAATATTGGGTTCTCCTAGGGTTGGGCTCCCTATATGGGTCAGAGTATTGGGTTCTCCTAGGGTTGGGCTCCCTATATGGGTCAGAGTATTGGGTTCTCCTGGGATTGGACTCCCTATATGGGTCAGAGTATTGGGTTCTCCTGGGTTCAGTATCATAATAATGGTCACGGTAAGGGGTTCTTCTAGGTTCAGTATCATAATAAGGGTCATGGTAAGGGGTTCTTCTAGGTTCAGTATTATTGTATGGGTCAGGCTGAGGGGCTCTCCTAGGTTCAGTCTCTCGGTATGAATCAGGGTTTGGGGTCCTCCTAGGTTGAGGATTGTAGTACGGGTCAGAATAAGGGGATCTCCTAGGTTCGACCTCATGGTATAGATCAGGGTTTGGGGTTCTCCTAGGTTGAGGGGACTCAGGATCTGGCTCAGATTGTGACCCATGGGTTCTTGCTATGGTCCCTACATGGCCTCCTAACTGGTCAAACCTTTTGGCAAGATGGTCAATTCTATTGTTGGTTTGGGTACCAGACTGAGTTAACTGGGTAGTCATCTGGGCCATTTGATCAGCTAGGGCTTTTATTTGGGCTTGTAAGTTTTCCATGGGTTCAGACATTTGTGAAGGAGGTGGGTGATATGAAACTCCTGATCTAGTGCTCATACAAGACTTGATCAGACCGACTATAGCTGACTAGACCTAGAGTCCAAACTAGATGCTCAATCAGGGTGGCAAACTAGCCTATAGTAACCCTGTACTCAGCCAGGCAGGTGTAAGGGGAGTGTTAGGTCCCTGATTGCCAATCCTAGACACCAATCAGAGATTGGCCAGGTAGGCAGACCAGCACACAAGTCCTTCAGGATTGAATCCCTAAACTACCATTCTAGACACTGAGCACAAGGCACACACAGGTTAACTTGACACAGTGATCTAACACTAGCCCGGACCCGACCAGTTGGTGTCCCTAGCCCACTAGGGCAAATTAAGTCTAATTAATTTTAGGTTAAGTCTTGGGACTGAATGCAAGGGATGTGGTTTTGGGCTAAGGAGAGGTGATCAAATCCTCCCCCCATCTGATATAGCAAGAGTGCCCTTAAAAGTAAATTATGCAATGATGGCAGGCAGATGAGGATGCAAATTAGGGTTTAGATATATTTTTTTTTTTTGGTATTTTTGGAAAATATGTATTTTTTTTTGGTATTTTTTTAAATACAAGAAAATTTGAAAATCATGGCCTAATATACTGGAAATATACTAAAATTAAGAATTATGCAAAAACTTCTAAACAAAACCCTAAAACTTCCAAACTTGTCTTGCTAAAAAAAACAGAGCCGGAAACTTGCAGGCCCTATTTCAGCTTGCAGAAAATTCACAGGACATAATAAAATCTGGAAAAACTTTTAAAATTACTGTGAATTATGATAAATCCAGGAAAATAAATTTTAGAATTTTTGGAGTTTTTAACAGGGAGAAATAATTAAAATAACAAAGTATATACGGACTAAAAAATTGCAGAAAACAAGCCCTAATCTAAGCTCTGATACCAAATGATGGGGAACTAATATGCATGCAATTTTTTTTTGTATGTTTTACATATTGAGTTAGGTGATTAATTCCCAAATTCCAGATCAAAATTATTTGTATGGAATTTTGTATGAATTTTTGAAGATCAGCATGCAGATTAGGACCTAGAAAAGTAGCAAAGAAGGACCGCCGGGGCTGAGAAGCCTCGGTTAGGGCAAGTTCTTCTACAATAAAACTACTGGAGGTAGAGGGGTGTACCTGACAACATCTTTGAAGATCGCAATGAAGGGGTCTCTCGTTCCTCGACGGATGCGGCCTGGAAAATCGAGCCAAAGACCTGCGGATACCCGGCTTTCTGCTCGGTGATCCGATTGAGGCTTGGCTGGAGTCGTTGGATTCGTAGGAACTCAGGGACCTGCAAACGACCTGTCAGGGGTTAGAAATCTCATAAAGGAACAAGAAAACAATGTAAAAACAGCAAGAAAAGGCTTCTTTTGGAGTGGGCGTCCAGGGATCTGGAGGGTTTGTTGGCAGCAGGAAGATGATTGCAAACACCGAGAAGAACTCTCACAAACCCCTTTATGCACACAGCAGGGTATCACACCACTCAATAGAAGAACTCAAGGTTTTCATTCATCAAAAATTCCCCTCATACAAGAGGCTAGGGTCCCTTAAATAGACCCTTAACCTTGGGCTCCAAGTAAGGGTACATAAGTCTTTACATAAGAATCCTTTTCCCTCTCAAACCCTAGCTAGAAAATAAGGAAATATTAGGTAGAAAAATCCCTAAAAATTTTCTTGACTTGGTCAAGACTCCAAGGACGCCTAGGGGGGCGTGTTGGGCTTCTAGGAGCAGCAAAAGGCCAGCCCAAAGGGGCTCGGGTGCATGGGTTTGGGCCTCTGGAAGCTGGGGTGGCCTGGTAGCCAGGTAGCAGGAATATTCCCTGGTATCTTGCTTCTTAGGGGCTTGGGCTTGGCACCTGGGTTTGATTTCTTTGGGCTAGGATGCAGATGGATCTCTGGAATCATGGATGCCATTATCTATGAATATACTTTGGCATCTGGAAGGGAATCTGGGCATCTGGAGGGCATCTGCAAGAAATCAGGGTTTTCTGAATTTTCCTCCTGGGGTCTTCAAATCTTCAAGCTGGGTTGGACTTGTGCTATACTTCCATGTCTTCAATCTAGTTGGACTTGGTCTTCACTTGTATGATATAGTCTTGAGTCTTCAGTATGCTTGGACAGGACTCAAAAAAATAAAATTAGCTCAACATGAGCTGACTAGCATTGGACTGAACTAGCTCAACATGAGCTGACTAGTACAGGACTGAAATAACCACTAAAAATACTCAAATAACAACTAAAATGGACTCAGATGAGCTAAGCCCTTATTACAGATGGACTCATAAATTATTGATCAATTTACAGAGGGTTGAAAAAGCCTCTGTCTTATTCTGATGCCTCAGGTGTCCCTACCAGAGAGCCCCTCATCTTGACCCGTACTACAATCCTCAACCTAGGAGGACCCCAAACCCTGATCCATACCGAGAGGTTGAACCTAGGAGAGTCCCTCAGCCTAACCCATACTATAATCCTGAGCCTAGGAGGACCCCAAACCCTGATCCATACCTTAATGCTGAACCTAGGAGAGGCCATCATCCTGACCCAATCCCTGAGGATCGTCCTAGAAGGCCCAATCAGGATTTTGTAGACCAAGAGGACAGATCCTATAGACATGTTAAGCTTGATGCCCCAACTTTTGATGGTTGTCTAGATCCTAAGGTCAATATAGATTGGGAGGGAGAGATGGATCAATATTTTGAGTGGTATGATATGATAGAGGAGCGTAAGTTTAGATTTGCTAAGCTTAAGTTGGTTCAGGAAGCCAGGTTACATTGGGCTAGTGTTGAGAGAACCCTTAGTCTAGGAGGGCGTGATCCTATAACCACATAGTGGGCCATGAAGGGTAAGCTTAGGACAAGATACGTTCCAGCATCATATCGTAGTGGGTTACTAGATCAATGGCAATGATTTAATTAGGGTAATAGGAGTATAGATGAGTACATCGCAAAATTTGATGAGTATTCCATGCGATGTGATTTGAGGGAGTCTGAGGATGTTGTCTTATCTAGGTTTAGGGCTGGACTGAGAGATGACATTAAGAAAGAGCTCCATATGAGAGAGGTTAGGGACCTGGACCATGCTTACCAGATTGCTAGGGATCATGAGCATTTTCATAGAAGGCACGTTTATCGTAGACCTGAGCCCACTAGATACCCTAGTCAATATCCAGGAGCTAGCTAGCCCCATCAGAGCTGACCCATGCCTAGCCGACCTAGCCCTAGTCGACCCAGTCCTAGTCAGCCAGGCCTGAATCGACCCAGTCCTAATCAGCCAGGCCCGAGTTGACCCCAGCCTAGTAATCCTTTGACCCGTAAGAATGATCGAGGAAAATCTGTAGAGGTCAATAAGAGTTACACTTCCCAGAAGACCTATTTTAGATGTAATAAACCTGGCCACTTTATGAACCAATGTCCAGTTAGTGCCTTACATCTAGGTGAACTGCAGGAAGAAGAGCCTGAATCTGTAGTCAAACCTGAGGGAGATGTTTATGAGGCTGATGATCAGTTAATAGAGGAGTACGAAGGTGAAGAGGAGGAACCTGAGTCGGAGAACCAATTATGAGTGGTTAGGTGCATCTTAGCCCAAACCCCAGTTAAGGAAGATTGGCGTAGGACTAGCATCCTACAGACTTTTGTCAAGGTAGGGGGTAAGGTTCTTAAGATCATCATAGATAGTGGGAGTTGTGTCAATGCCGTCTCTACCAAGACAATTAAATTTTTAGGATTGACCACAGTTCCCCATCCTAGCCCGTACAAAGTTTCTTGGGTAGATTCCACCTCTATCCAGATTCAAGTTAGGTGCCAAATCTTAATTAGATTGCAGACCTATGAGGAAAAGATTTGGTATGATGTCATCCCCATGGAAGTAAGTAATATTATTTTAGGTCGACCTTGGCTTTTTGATCATGATGCAACCCTATATGGTTGGACCAATGTTTGTGCTTTTAACTACCATGGGAATAAGTTTGTTATAAATCCAGCTCCCCCTAGGGACCCAATTAAGAGGGGTTCTAGTAGCCTTAAGGACAAGAAACCTGGAGTTAACCTGATTAAGGCTAGGGAGTTAGAAAAGGAGATTGCTGAGGGAAACCCTGTTTGAATCTTGACCTCCAAGGAAATATTAGAGCATACCCAAAAGGAACACCCAAAAGAAATTGTTGAAGCTTTGAAAGAATTTGAGGATATCTTCCTTGAGGATTTACCTGATCAACTACCACCCCTTAGAGACATCCAGCATGCAATAGACTTAGTTCCAGGAGCCACTTTACCAAACCTTCCTCACTATAGACTGAATCCCAGTGAGCATCAAGAATTATAGAAACAAGTGGGAGAATTGCTTAGGAAGGGTTTCATTAGGGAGAGCCTGAGTCTGTGTGCAGTCCCTGCTCTACTGACCCCTAAGAAGGATGGTACCTGGAGGATGTGTGTAGATAGTAGAGCTATCAATAAAATAACTATGAAATATAGGTTTCCCATCTCCCGATTGGATGATATGTTAGACATGATGGCCGGAGCTAGAGTTTTTTCTAAGATAGACCTTAAGAGCGGCTATCATCAGGTTAGGATTAGACCTGGGGATGAGTGGAAAACTGCTTTCAAGACTAAGGATGGCCTGTTTGAGTGGGTTGTAATGCCTTTCGGACTATCCAATGCACCAAGTACTTTTATGAGGATTATGACCCAGGTCCTGAAAGAGTTTACAGGAAAATTCGTTGTGGTCTACTTTGATGATATTCTGATTTATAGCAAGACCAAGAAGGACCACCTTAGTCATCTAAGACTAGTATGCCAGACCCTTAGGGAGAATAGCCTCTATGCTAACTTTAAGAAGTGTGATTTCATGACACATAGGGTTATCTTCCTAGGTTTTGTTGTCACCCCTGAGGGAGTTTCTGCAGATCCTGAAAAGGTTAGGGCAATTATTGAGTGGCCTACACCCTCTAGTATCCACGATGTGCATAGTTTCCATGGCCTAGCAATCTTTTACAGGAGATTTATTAGGGGTTTTAGTACAGTCGTCGTACCTATCACTGATTGCATTAGGAAGGGTATATTTGAGTGGACCAAAGCAGCTGATAAGGCCTTCCTAGAGCTTAAGGATAAGATGACCCATGCACCCATCCTTCGATTACCTAACTTCACTAAGGTGTTTGAGGTCGCTTGCGATACCTCGGGAGTAGGAATAGGTGGGGTACTAAGTCAAGAGAATCACCCTGTAGCCTTCTTCAGTGAAAAGCTGAATGAGGCTAAACTTAAGTACTCTACCTATGACAAGAAATTTTATGCGGTAGTCGAGGCCCTTAGATATTGGAGACATTACTTACTACCATAGGAATTTATCTTATTTTCTGATCATGAGGCACTCCGATTCCTGAACTCCCAAAAGAAACTAAACCCACGGCACGGTAAATGGATTGAGTACATTCAGGCTTACACTTTTGTCCTAAAGCACCGTGCTGGCACTGAAAATAAGGTAGTAGATGCCCTGAGCTGTAGGTCTCTACTGTTAGGATCGGTTAGCACCCAAGTCATAGGGTTTGATAGGTTAAAGGATGAATATGAAACTTTCCCAGACTTTGGAGACATTTATCAGACCCTCAAGCTAGGACCATCCAGTACCCATAGTGAGTATACCCTTCAAGATGGCTACCTTTTCCAGAACAATCGACTCTATATACCTAAAACTTTTCTTAGAGAATTCCTAATTTGGGAGACCCATGCTGGAGGTTTAGCTGGTCACTTTGGTAGAAATAAGACAATCTTAGCAATAGAGGACCAGTTCTTTTGGCCAGGATTGAAACGGCACGTTGCACAGATTGTAGCCAGGTGTAGAACTTGTGCTGTTGCAAAATAGCAGAAGCAGAACACTGGTCTTTACACCCCTTTACTAGTGCCTGATCGCCCATGGCAGGACCTAAGTATGGACTTTGTGTTAGGATTACCTAAGACCCAGAAGAGACATGATTCTATCTTTGTAGTGGTCGATAGGTTCTCTAAGATGGCTCACTTCATCCCCTGTTCCCAGACCTTTGATGTGTCTAGAGTAGCCAAGCTTTTCTTAGATCATGTGGTTAAACTCCATGGCCTACCCAAGACCATCATATCTGATAGGGATGTTAGGTTCACCAGTTATTTCTGGAAGACCTTATGGCACCTGTTAGGGACCAAGCTTAAGTTTTCTACAGCCTACCACCCTCAAATAGATGGCCAAACTGAAGTGGTGAACCGTAGTCTAGGAAACCTCCTTAGATGCCTGGTAGGTGAACATGTTGGAACTTGGGATCTATTATTACCTAGAGCAGAGTTTGCCTACAATAGTTCAGTAAATAGGATAATGGGTAAGAGTCCTTTTGAGATAGTCCATGGGTACCAGCCTAATCATCCCATTGATCTAATTCCTTTGCCTATTCATGCACGAGTCTCAGAGTCTGCAGAGTCATTTGCACAGCATATTAGAGACTTGCACAAGGACATTAGCTAAAAGATAAACATAAGCAATGAAACTTATAAAAAATTGATTAATTCTAGAAGAAGGATCAAGGAATTTGATGTAGGGGATTCTGTCATGATTAGGCTTAGGCCTGAGTGGTTCTCACCAGGGACCGTTAAGAAGCTTCATGCTCGTGGAGCTGGACCTTTTAAAGTGTTAAAGAAGTTTGGATCAAATGCCTATGTGTTAGACTTGCCTTCGGATATGGGCATTAGTTCTACCTTCAATATTACAGACTTGGTTGAGTACAAGAAACCGATAATGATACCCAGTGAGGCTTTTGGACCTATCCCTTCTGTTGAGAGTAATCCTTACCCAGAGTGTCCACCAATTAATTGGCCTGAGAGAGGAGAACGGATCGAGCATATCCTGGATGATCAAGCCATTATGACCCGGGGCCATGGTTATCAACGCTTCCTAGTCCGATGGCAAGGCCAGCCAGAGTTGAATGATTCGTGGATTTCTCGAGAGGACTTGCAATGCCTCAACCCATACCTTCTCGAGAGATATGTGAGCCAGTCTGATCTTCACTCGACAGGGTCGAGTTCCTCCCACCCCGGGAGAATTGGTGCGGACACCAAAGGCACCAGAATAAGGAAGAGGCTTCTCAACCCTCTATGGATCACTTAATGACATTCGAGTTCACTGTAATAAAGCTTAGTCTAGCTGAGTTGAGTCCTGTATTAGTCAGCTCATGTTGAGCTAGTTCAGTCCAGTATTAGTCAGCTCATGTCGAGCTATTTTTATTTTTTTGAGTCCTGTCCAATCATATCGAAGACTCAAGACCACATCATACAAGTGAAGACCAAGTCCAACCTGATTGAAGACATGGAAGTTGAGCCCAAGTCCAACCCAGCTTGAAGACTTGAAGATCCCAGGAGGAGAAAATTAAAACAAGCACAAACTTGAAGCCCTGAACCAGCTAGAAGGAAATTGGGCCAGCCCAGGCCCAGGAAGGAATTAGGGCGCCATCTCTTATGGTGACCCTCCCCTTGGTCGGCCACTTATGGTCACCCCCTTGGCCGACCAAGACAAGGAGAGGGAGAGCAATTTGTGTGGGATTTCTACCTAGGTTGCCTTGTATTCCTAGTTAGGGTTTGAAAGGGAGAAGGAGTCCTATGTAAAGTCTAAAGTACCCTTACTTGGAGCCCAAGGTTAAGGGTCTATTTAAGGGACCCTAGCCTCTTGTATGAAACTTAATTTTTGATATGAAATAAACCTTGAGTTCTTATATTGTTTTGTGTGATTATCCTGCTGTGTGCATAAAGGGATTTGATAGTTCTTCTTCCCGGTGTTTGCAATCATCTTCCTGCCGCCAACCATCCTTCCAGCCCCCTCCAAAACTTTCTTTCCTTTGCTATTTTCCTTTGATTTCTTGATTTTCTCTGAGTTTTCTAACCCCCGACAGGTCGTTTGCAGGTCCCCGAGTTCCTACGAATTCAACGACTCCAGCCAAGCCTCAATCAGACCACCGAGAAGAAAGCCAGGTATCCACGGGACTTCGGCTCGATTTTCCAGGCCGCATCTATCGAGGAACGAGAGATCCCTTCACTGCGATCTTCATCGGGCACTTCAAACGTTGTCAGGTATACCCCCTCTACCTCCAGTTTTTATATTGTAGGAGAACTTGCCCTAACCGAGGCTTCTCAGCCCCGGCGATCCTTCTTTAGTACTTTTCTAGGTTCTAATCTGCATGCTTGGCTTAAAAAATTCATACAAAATTCCCTACAACCAATTTTGATCTGAAATTTGGGAATTAATCACCTAACCCCACATATAAAACATACAAAAAGAATTGCATGCATATTAGTCCCACATCACCTCCAGCCCCCTCCTCATATCGTCCAGCCCCCTTTCCATGTCATCTAGCCCCCTACACTCATTATCTGGCCTCTCCTCATCATCCGATCTCCTCCTCTTACCATCCGGCCCTCCTTTGTACAACCTCCAGCCCTCCTCCCTATACCCTCTAGCCCTTCTCCTCACAATCTCTGGCCCTCCTCTCTACACCATCAAGCCCCCTCCCTACACTGTTTAGGCCCTCTCCCCATGCTGAGCTTGTTGTGCCGTGAGGCCCCCTCCCCATGCCAAGCTCCCCGTGTCGTGCAGCCCCCTCTCTGCTTCGAGCTCTCCATGCAATCTGGCCCCCTCCCTAAATTATGCAACCCCCTCTCCAAGTGTTGGGATTTGCGTGGTGCTCCCAAGCTTTGGAGAGACTTGGGAGACCATTGCAGGGATGCTGGAGGCGATCCCTGGGTGCTTGGAGGCATGCCAAGCATTTCCTGGAGGTGTTCCAGGAGGCTCGAGATCTGGGTTTAGAGATCTTGAGGTTGGAGTCGGCTTGGACTATGGCGGAGTCAATTCTTGCAGGTCAATAGCAGGTTTGAGTTCTGGTCGAGTCGGCTTGAGGTCTTTTTAAGTTGACTCATGGTCTGGTCGAGTCGGCTTGAGGTCTGTTCGAGTCAACTCTTCTGACGGGTTTAGATCTCATGTGTTGACCTGGGGGGAGAGAGAGATTTTTGTTGGGCTGAGTCATGTTGACTCAGGGCTATATATATATATCTTGTATGAGAGGTCCATATGGTGTAGCAAGAAGGGAGCCGAAGTGCTATTTCTCCTCATTCTTGATTTCTTCTTCTCTCTCCCTCTCTCTGGTTTTCTCTATCGTTTGCAGCCCCATAGGGCCACACCTCCATGATAGGAGCGGATGGTGTGCCCCAATCCTTCCCTGGTGATGGTTCCTTTTATGGCCATGGCAGCATCAAGTCAATCCCAGGCATTCCCCGGAGTTGAGCGAGGTGTCTCGTTCCTCGACATTTGGTATCAGAGCAGATCTTGCTCGAACATTTGGTATCAGAGCTTCTTGATGCGGTGGCATGAAGGAAGAAGAAATAGATCTCTGGTTGTGAGATCTGGAGGAGGCTACATGTGTGCAGATTGGAAGCACCATGGATCTGTCAGAGATCTCACGGAGGTGAGATCGGAGGTGAGCAGATCAGAAGCATGGTGGATCTGCTGGAGATCTCATCGGAGAGATGAGATTGGAGGTGAGGGTCTGCTGCCCTCACTAGAAGAGAATTCTAGATCGTGCCAGAGATGGAGATCTGGTGGATGGCCTAGTGGCGATGAACGTGATCAAGATCGCGATGGCATGGCTGGAGTTCAGATTCTTGGATATGAAAGCCATGGAGGATCGTCGGCTAGGGGGTCATGGAATCTGGGTCTGGATCTGTTGATCTTCGATGGAGATGGAGATGTTTTCAACATATCTAGATATCTCGACGGTGATGGATGAAAATCCAAATCGCGTTGGCATGGATCGGAGGGAGTTTTAGTCTTCCCTTGTGCCGGAACGTGATGGCCGCGGTGATGGAGAGAATGCCCATTCAGGGGAATGGCTGCTAGGAAGAAGAAGAGCATGTACATCGTCACAGGGAGTTGGCTCGGTCTTCACAGAGCTGGCTTGGGCAAAAATGATTCATGTTTCTGGTTGTAGAAGATCTGACTCGGTTGTCTCAAAGCCGGCTCGACTGTCGTGGAGTCAGCTCGGGCAGAGAGGCCTCTGGTTACAGAGTGGCAGAGTCAGCTCGGGCATGGAGTTGGTGCAAGGCATAGGCGCAGCATAGGGATCGATAGCTCAGGCATGCCGCAGGGTGCAGATGGTGGCACGGTGTCGTTGGGTGTAGGGCATGTAGGAGCGGAGCAGTCGTGGGCATGGCACAAGGCCCAGATGGTAGCGTGGCTCATCGATCGTGGGTGTGGACATGATGCAGGGGCAAGGACATGGCATGCGGGTGGTCACCGGTCATGCGGCTGGCACGAGGTAGCGTGCGCCGATCACTAGAGGCTCGGCATGGTCGCAGGATGGTCGCCGGAGGTGACGCATGGCGGCTGGAGGCGATGGCGGTGGCCAAGAAAGTCTATGTTCCATGGTCTCTGCCATGGACCACTAGCAATGGCAGCGGTAGACCGGGGAGACCGTGCATGAACCTGTGATTCATGCTGAACCGTTACGTTCAAATCACTGCTCTGAAATTCATGCTAACTCAATTTTTCAATAATTTTGGGCTTAATCGAACTTCGATTTGAGTCTCATCTATGTCGTTGGATTCCATGTTTCAAGCTCTTCATGTCGAGCTAGGTTGGATCTGGTGATTGAGTCAGATCATAGGTGATGTGGAGATCACGGTGCAGCGGCCGTGTGTGCGGGCAACTTGAGCAGGTTGGCTCCATCTTCAGCTCTCCTAGGCGGATAAAGGTTTGTGGTGTTGGGAGTAGTGTGGAGGTCTACTGGTTATGTAGATATCATCGAGGATGATGGATCCTATGGTGCAGGAGCTCATGATGGTGGAGCAGAGCTGCAGGTCCTGTGCTGTGGAGCATTAATAGGTCGAGTGATCTGTGGTTCAGCACAGGTGGAGTGACACACACCGGAGATCTTCAGAGCAGGAGTGGTAGCTCCATCGGTAGTGGACCAGGCTCTTGGTCACTATGGAAGAGAGCGATCGGTAGGTCTCCAGCTACCTTGATCGTGTTGCAGCTGTATGTGGGTATGGTATCTCACGTGACTGGAGGTGGGTCTTGGGAGTTGATTAGCTCAGGGAGACCCAGGTACATCAGCAGAGGTTGGGACATGATCATGCAATCTATGGATAGGATGGGACGTGATGATGTAGCCACTAGAGCAAATGGAGGCTGGCAACTCAGGGAGACCGGGGACAGGTCTCAAGGAGCACCAGGGAGGTACATCAGTAGAGGTTGATGGAGGTGGCAGCTTAGGGAGTGTCAGGGATGTCATGCAGCCTAGAGACAGGCTAGGACATGATGGACATCATGCAGCCTATGGACAGGCTGGGACGTTATGGAGTAGCCACTTGCGATGGTTGCTATGTTCAGTTACTGTATTTGAGGAGTTGGGATGAGCTCCTGAGTTTTGGAGGTTTCTGTGGGGTTGCAGAGTATCCAAGACAATCTCGGAGAGGTCCACGATGTGCGGAGGGTCCGAGGAGATAGTGACTGAGTACAAGATTCAGGTCATGCTCAGCAGGGCAGCATTGAAAGGCTGGCCTCGGGGTTTCTTTCTATGGCATCAGGGGGACTTCAATCTCAGGTGGAGCACCGGTGACAGGTGGCTTCACTGGTGGAGCAGGTTTTGACACATGCTCAAAGCGGGAGGTGCATGGAAGACCATATCCTTACACGGACGTCAAGGGTGCACTTAGTCAGGTGGAGCTGAGAGTGCAGTGTATGGAGTGGCTCTGTGGAGATTGTGTCAAGTAGAGCTCCAGTTACAGTGAGTGTCGGGTCAGGTTCGCTGGTTTCTCTCCAGGAAAGTCCAAGAACATATTGATGCAGCTAGCAGACAAAAGGAAAGCAACAATCTGTGGTGCCAGGATACGAGCTAGGATCTTCAGTTGTGGAGGTGGTTATCCCAAAGTTCTCTAGGTGATATCAGCAGTTGGAGGATATTGGCAGAGGCATAGATATCCTCACAGTGCTGTCATGCACATATTTACAGTAGGGTGTGCATTGAGGACATTGCCAGGTTTGCCAAAGCCTGGGGGCATCAACATGGAGATTATTGGGATTTGCATGGTGCTCCCAAGCTTTGGAGAGACTTGGGAGACCATGGCAGGGATTATAGAGGCAATCCTTGGGTGCTTGGAGGCATGCTAAGCATTTCCTGGAGGTGTCCCAGGAGGCTCGAGATCTGGGTTTAGAGATCTTGAGGTTGGAATCGGCTTGAACTATGGAGGAGTCGATTCCTGTAGGTCAACAGCAAGTTGAGTTCTGGTAGAGTCGGCTCGAGGTCTGTTCGAGTTGACTCGTGGTCTGGTTGAGTCTGCTCGAGGTCTGTTCGAGTCTGCTCGAGGTCTGTTCGAGTCAACTCTTCTGACGGGTTTAGATCTCATATGTTGGCCTGGGGGGAGAGAGAGAGTTTTGTTGGGCTGAGTCATGTTGACTCAGGGCTATATATATATCTTGTATGAGAGGTCCATATGGGGTAGCAAGAAGGGAGCCGGAGTGCTCTTTCTCCCCATTCTTGATTTCTTCTTCTCTCTCCCTCTCTCTGGTTCTCTCTATCATTTGCAGCCCCATGGGGGCACACCTCCATGACGGGAGTGGATGGTGTGCCCCAATCCTTCCCTGGTGATGGTTCCTTTTATGGCCATGGCAGCATCAAGTCGATCCCAAGCGTTCCGCAGAGTTGAGTGAGGTGTCTCATTCCTTGACATTTGGAATCAGAGCAGATCTTGCTCTGACATTTGGAATCAGAGCAGATCTTGCTCTGACATTTGGTATTAGAGCAGATCTTGCTCTGACACCATGCCGAGCTCACCATGCTGTGAGGCCCCCTCCCCTCCTCTCCAGTGAGTGCCTCTATCTACAACTGGTACAACTGTACCCATTGAAGAACTTAAGCCAAGATATAGATTAATTTTTATTTTTACATTTCTTATAATTTTGGAGATATTATGTAGTATTTTAGTTCTTAGTTTTTTTTGTTGTTTGATTTCATCTAGAACTTTAATTTGAGTGTTATTCTTTCTAAAATTTATTATATTTTTCAAGTGAATTGGTTGTGATATTTGAACTTGTTTTTATTTTTCATCTATATTTTGATTTCTTTTAAAATTATTTTGAGTAAATTTTTATAGAATTTTATTAGATTTTTATTCTAATAATAAAAAATTTTATCAAGGTGGTCTATGATGAGTACTAAGATCAGGTTACTATTCCAAATTAGTGAAATAATAATAACTTCTTTCTAGACCTTGGTATATATCATTACTGATAGCAATAGTGATGGCGGCAAAGCAATAAGTAAAAGTTAATTTTTTTTATATTAATAAAATTTAATTAATTAATTAATTAAATTATTTATTTATTTATTTATTTAGATGTTTATTTAATTAAATAGATGCTTCTTTAATTATTTATTGATTTAATTAAATAAATATTTATTTATTTATTTAGTTAAAAAATTAATTATTTTTTATCTAAATAATTAGTTATTTATTTAATTATTTAGATATTTACTTAATTAATTAGATATTTATTTAATTAGTTAGATGCTTATTTAAATAATTAGATAATTATTTATTAATTTAATTAATTAGATATTTATTTATTTAGTTAATTAATTAATTAATTAATTAGATTTTAATTTAATTATTTAAATAATTAATTAGGTGTGCTCAGATGCATGTTCTTAATGCACGAGATTCGGATCTCGATGTGTAAATAGAGTTGGAACTAGGCTCAGGTTTGTTTGATGGGTTTCGAGCCGGCCCAAATCCTGGCCTGCTTTGAGCCAAGCTTGAAGTAGATCAGGATATGCTTCAGGATTGGGCATCCCTTTAGCCCTGCCTGGTCCAGCCCAAACCTTGTTTGGAAACATGCCTGATTAAGATAAGTATTTAAAATAATTCAAGGATTTAAAGATAGAAAATTCTTGTGACCTTCTTGTACTCTGACTTCTGGAAGGAGGATTTCAAGAAGAAAATGAGATCCTTGATAGAGAAGTGCTTGAGATCACAAGAGAAGATTTCGAAGCCATTAATCTCCTATGGTGGCCATTCTAAAGTGGAAGTCATAGAATTATTCTTCTGGTTTGTGTCAATCTAATTACTCTGAGTTATGGGAATTGCACCACCAATAGTCACAATAATGCCACTGGGACCTCATCACCAAAGATTATTTTTTGTTGGAGAAATTAGAAGATATATATGCTGAATCGGTCAATGAAAAGATGTCTTTAATTGTACTTAAGATATTACAATCCATTCCAACTTTATCATTTGATTAGTGATAGTAGCAGTGATGCAGATATCACATCGGTCATTCCAATATCTCTAATTCCAAGGTGAGCATCTCCGGCATCTAAGTAGCTTAGGGTTGAGTGGCAACTAGTTCATTATTGACTTTATTCACTATCAAGATTTTAAATATTTTCATCTTTAGTCACATTATTTGCATGATCATAAGCTAGTTTAAAATTACCTAGGATAATTTTTGATCGTGGATTAATTTATGTTTTAATACATATAAATTGAACAAAGTTAGCAATTCATATGCATTGAAATATGAATTAATCGATGATCAGAAATTGCACTTGGTGATATTAGGCTAGTCCTTGATGAAAATAATGTAAATAAAGAGAAAAAAAGAGTTAGAATTTTGATTGTAAATAAAGTCAACAGCGAGCTAGTTGCCATTCAGTCTTAAGCTATTTTGGTGCCAAGACATGATGATGGACATTCATCTTAGAATGAGAGGTGTCCAGTATGGCTGGTGTGAGAGCTGCATCACTACTAATGTTACCAATCAAATAATGGATTTAGAATGGACTGTAGTATCTTAGTATCTAGTTTATATCAACTTTTGGTGATAAGGTTCAAGTGGCATCACTACGACAGTCGATGGTGCCACTCTATATCTCATGGCAAGTAGATGGGCATAAACTAGAAAAACTATTTTAGGGCTTCCTGTCTGGAATGGCCACCATAGAAGATCAATGGTTTCGAGGTATTCTTATCTAATCTCGAGTACTTTTTCATCAAGAATTTCATTTTCTTCTTGGAGTCTTTTACCTAGAAGATAGAGTATAGAAGGTCATGGAGATTCTCTATCTTTAAATTCTTGAATCATTTTAAATACTTATCTTCCATCATTTTAATTTGATGAATATGATGAGTAGGAGTTTGGTTATAGGAATCGGTCACAACTTTAACCCTTTGGCAGCTAGATATTCTTTGACAGCTAGATATTCTTTGACATCCACATCTCAGGCCCCGATGACCTAGGCCTGAAGTGATGCATACGTTTGGACATCATGAGCCAAGTTCTTATCCAGTGACCTCAGCAACTCTGGAATGCCATCCATGAAATTGTTGTCGAGCTTCTTCAAGACCCGCATTTACATGATCAGCTGGGCTCATTGTAACAGCCATCACAGCATGTAGATCTATTATTAAATTTCTTTACTTGTTATAATTTTTATACTTAAAAAATATCAGTAATATTTTATTTTTTTATTACAAGATGTTGAGATATCCAGTTTTCATCCACCAGCTACTGGAAAGGACTTATAGGAGGAGAAAGATGATGATGACGATGACATAGATCTTACATGATTTTTTTTGATATTATGTATTTACTTTTTTATTAGTATAAATTATGAAATTATAAAATTTATACCTTTTGATATAATATAATTAAATTTTTTATTTATAATTATGGTTGTTAATTGTTACTTTACTTTTAATATGGTTCAAGAACTCTAATTTTTATTATTATAATTAAAATAGATTTTTAAAAATTAATTACTATTTTTTAAAAAATATTTAAAAAACTTATTAGTGATGACTTTGGCAATGGTTTTTGCCATTGCTAAAATATTATTACCATAGCATTTTTTGGTCCTTAATTATTTTTTTAAATTTTTAAAAATAAAATATTATTAGTGATGATATTTATCATCACTACTACTATCATTAATAGGCATGATTAGTGATGGTGACTAGAGCTGTTGCTAATAATGGTTAGTTGTGATAGAGATTTATGTAATGGTGAACCATCACTAATAATATTGGCGGTTGGAACCTATCACTAATAATATTAGCGATGTCATATTCACTATTAGCGAAAGCATTTACCCATTGATAGTAGTCTTTTTTCTTGTAATGATGTCGTGCATTGCTAATACGTAGCCATTCAGACTCGGGCTTTATCCCAAACCTTCTCTAGGAGATCGAGATTTGCCCTTAGGTCATTCGAATTGTGCTGCTCGTCATAAGCTTTGACTAAATGTGATGGTAAGCTCACTTCTAGATAGATGACAGTCTCAGTTTCAAAGGTGAGAGGTTGAATGGCATCTAGCCCATCGAAAGTTGGCAAGTGGTGCGGTAGGCCCAGAGGATGATGTGCGATTCTTCTACCTAGAGTCCTCTAAGCCTATCAACCAAGTCTTCAGGCCTTGAAGAATTATCCAATTTGTGACTTCAACTTCTCCATTTTCTTGTGAGTGGCAACTGAAGTGAACCAATGGTTGATCTACAGTTTTTCATAGAACTCTTGGAAGGATGCATTATCAAACTATCTACTATTATCATGATGATAATATGACGAAGTCCAAAATGATAGATGATCAATTTCCAAACAAACTTCCGAGCATCTCACTTAGTGATTCAGGCCAAAGGTTTTATCTCGACCCACTTAGTGAAGTAATCAATGGTGACAATCAGAAACTTTCTTTACCCTATGACCAGAGGGAAAGGGTTGAGGATATCCATCCCCTACTGAGCAAAAGGCCATAGGGAGCTTAAAGAGTTAAAGGGTACTGCTGGTTGGTGCTGAATGTTAGCATGCCTCTGGTAATGGTCATAGCACCATGCAAACTAAACATCATCCTTGAGAATGCTTAGCTAATAATATCCCTATCTTAGGATCTTATAGACCAGAGCATGACCTCCCATATAGCTGCCATAGATCCCTTCATGATCTCTCAAAGGGCAAATTCTACTTTCAAGGGATGAAGCCAATGGAGGAGTGGCATCAAGTAGGTCCGCTTGTAGAGCTTCCCATTGAGTACCATAAACAAGGCAAACTGGTACTTGAGCTTTCCCGCTTCAGCCTTGTCCTCCAGTAATATTTTTTCTTGTAGGTAACAGATCAAAGGATCCATCCAACAAGGTTCGTTGTCTACCTACAAGACCAAAAATGGCTCTTCCTCCATACTAGGCTTCTCAAGGTTCTCCAGGTAAGCAATCTTTGAGATATTCGTATAATTGGAGGTTGCTAACCTTAATAGCAGGTTTGCTTAGGCATTTTCTATCCTGAAGATCTGCACAATCTCAAAGGAAAGAAAGGATGAAACAATTTGTTTTACCCATTTGCGATACTTCTCCATGATGGGGGCTTTGGTGTCAAACTTCTCATAGACTTGCCCAATTTTCAATTGAGAGACTAAAGACTTTGAGGTGCTGAACCCCAAGCTCATGGGTGAGCCTTAACCCCATGAAGAGGGCTTCATATTCTATTTCATTATTAGAGGCCTTGAAGTCAAAGTGAAGCACTTGCTTGGTGACGACTTCTTCTGGAATGACAAGGATCATCATTGCACTGGACGCTATAGCATTGGATGCACCATCAACATGTAGAGTCCAAGGCTCACCTACCAATACGGGCTCCACTGGCTCTGGTCCGGTCTCCATTCCACCTGGGATGGTGCACTCTATTGGAAAGTCCACCAAAGCCTAGGCTTTGATGGAGGGGTAAGGTTGATAATGAATATCAAACAACCCCAACTCCATCGCCCACTTGGCAATCCTCCTAGAGGCATCAATCTTATGTAGAATTTGATGTAAGGGTTGACTAGTCAAGACCATGATGGGATGCTCTTGGAAAATGGACAAAGCCACCTAGCTGAAATTAGAAGGGCATAAGTGACCTTCTCCACCTTTGGGTACTAAGTCTCTCATCCTTCAAGATTCGGTTAATATAGTAAACTAGCTTCTACACTACATCCTCCTCTCGAATAGGCATAAAACTCACAACCATGGGAGAGATAGCCAAATAAAGATAAAGCATTTCCCCCATGACCGGTCTTGTGAGGAGTAGCATGGAAGCGAGGTAAGTCTTGAGCTTCTCGAAGGAAACTTGGCACTCTTCATCCATGATAGTCCTTGATCTATCTCTAGGCTCTAAAGAAGGACAGGCACTTATTACTGGGCCTTGCAACAAAATGGCTTAGCACAGTGACCCTTCCTACAAGGTGTTGAACCTCCTTTCGACTCCTAGGAGGTGACATCTCTAAGATCGCCTGAAGCTTCTTGGGGTTGTCCTCGATTCCATTGTGTAATACCATGAAACCTAGGAACTTCCTAGAAGAAACTCCAAAGGCACACTTATTTGAGTTAAGTCGTATTCAATATCTCTGTAGCATCTGGAAGGTTTCCTCTAGGTCTGCCATGTGTTGACCTTCCTTGCAGCTTTTCACCAACAATCATTGATATACACTTCTATGTTACACCCAATCTAATCCTTAAAGATCTTATCGACATGATGCTGATAGGTAGCCTTGGAATTCTTTATGCCAAAGGGCATAACTTTATAGCAATATAGCCCTTGGTCTATGATGAATGTGGTCTTCTCTTCATCCTTGAGTGCTACTCAAATTTGGTTGTACCCAAATAAGGCATCAATGAATCTGTGAGTTTCATGCCTGAAGGTTGTGTTGGCTTTGGCTCCTTGATTTTTGATGTGGGATGAAAGTCCTAACTAAGTTTTCATGATTACAGTGATGAATCAGATTTTTATATTTTTTTAATTTTCCCGTAAAAGATGAAAAGAAGCTATCTAAAGAAAACTACAAAGAGAGAAGTAAAGGCATGCTCATAACTAGTCTTCTAAGTGTAAAGATCCAATGACCTAGAAGGATTAAGAAATCCCTCAAGAATAGGGCTAAGGCTACCTTCAATAGACAGAGCAAGAGTAAGGGGGGTGATACCAAGCAGCGAATCGATCTGCTCTGATGCGGATGAACCTAAGACTGATATGAATGCAGGAAAATAGAAACTAAATTTTTTGAGATTTTTTTAAAATTTTAATTTGTAGGCTAAAGTCCTGAAATCAAGTAAAGATCATCAGGTGAACTAGCAATGCAAAGAATATACATACTCGCATAAGAACTCATGCAAAATAATAAAAGAAAGGATCTCAAAGATTGAGAAATCCCTGATTAGGATAGAGTGATGGGGGACTAACTAGATGCAGAATGAAGAATGATGCAAGTGATTTTTAGGGTTTTGTGGATTTTAGATTTTTGTAGTTTTCTTTGGATTCCCGAAAGCAAGAGATGGTCTAGGGTTCTATAACAATAAGAAATAACAAGCAAGCAAGTAGTCCCTGAACAATGATAAAGGGAGGGCCCCGGGATTGAGAAACCCCGTAGGACTTAGCTCTTTGATCAAGATCTACTTAGGAGTCAGGGGGCAAACCTCGAAGATCTGAAATGCCCGATGCAGAGATTGCTCACTTTGGCGGATGCGGCCTGGATGACCAAGCCATCAAACCTGCGGAGGCGTCGGCTGGCTATCCGAAGATCTCGATGGCAAAGGCAACCGTCGCCGTACTTATGTCACCTGGAGGACCTGCGAGCATTCAAAGAAGATAAAAGGTTAAGTGTCAATCAGGAGGAAGGCAATGGAAGAATAAAAGAAGAGTGGTTGAAGTGATGGTGGAGTTCTGCTAGATTTGGAGTCGGATGACGGAGTTACGGTTGTGACGGTAGTTTGAGGCCTCACACCTCTCGACGCCCGAAGGCGAAGGTGCTCCCTCTCAGAGATCGACATTCCTAGACAATGAAGGCAACTAACAAGAGATTGGACTCAAGAAGATAATTTTTTTTCATTCATCAACATTCAATTTATAAAGGAGGGGTAAGGCCCTTTATATAGGCACCTTCAGACTCATTCAAAATTTGAATGAAAAATATTACAAGTCTTTATGAAGATGGCACCATAAAATCAGATTTTTCTCCATGGAATCCTCTCTTGGTCGACCTTGAAATGGTAGAGTGCTTGATTTGGGGGAGTGAGGAAAGGAGCATGTCTTCAAGAATCATGGGCACCCACTTGATCATTGCTTCTTTCCTTGACCATCCAAGCTTTTATGGAGAAAGGCTTGATGTGGGGGCATGAAGCATGGATCTTGTCTTGGCGCCTTTGGACTTTTGAATTTCTTCCATGGTTGATCAAACACTTTGGGAAGAAGGCGTGATATGGGGGCTTGAAGCAAGCGACATGTCTTCACAAATCTTCAACTCCCATTGACCTTCCTTTTTTGCCCACCCTTCTTTGGGAGAAAACTTGATAGGGGGAGGGAAGGGAGGCTTGGATCAAGGGATGGTGTCCACTTGGGTTGATGGCATCCAAAATTCTGCATTTCCTCTTGATTTGGGCCGCCCACTTGTCATGATGATGTGGCACCACATGGGATGGGTGAGGTGGTGCATAAGGGCTGAGGTGGCATCCTTCAAGGCATGGGAAATGGCTTGACCCATTAATAATTGGACTAGACTCAATGACCACTCCTTCAAATAGGCTTGGACCCAATCTTTCAGTAGACTCGGACTAGAACCAATTTAGCTAAGTACAGGACCCATTGACCCAACTTGACCAAATTGGTCAATGTACAAGACTAAAATAAAAGCAATTGAAACTAAATTCATTACTAAAAAAAAAAAAATACAATGCTTTAGGCTTGAAGCCTTATTACAAGACCCAAAAATTGAAACCCTAATCAGAGGTCTGGTGCCCACACCATAGCGTACCTTTAATAAATCAAAAATTAGGAGGGAGAAGGATTGTACCAAGCACCGATTCGAAGATCCGATCGAAGAAGGGGCCATACAGCTCTCGAGATTATCGCCTGGAAGACTAGCCTTTAGTTCCTCGGTTCAGGCAACTATCTGAGATCGGACCTGGAGGCAAAGAGAGCCTCCTCCTTGGAGATGAACACCTCAGGGATCCTACAAGCATTAGAGGTTAGCAAGAGAACAAATAAGAAAGCAAAAGAAGAGGGACTAGGGTTTGAAAGAAGGTGGAATCAGGGTTTCTACTACTGGCGGCTGGAGGTTGAAAGAGGCCTCTTGCTGATGGATGGCTTAGGGCTTCTTCTCCTTGGCATTTGGATGAAGAAGGCTTTGGGTGGCAATGGATTGGGTGGATTAGGGTTCAAAAGTCACACTCACACTCACACACAAAAGAACACAAGCATAAGACAAAATTTCACCAGAGTTTTGATACATGATTAAAAGTTGTTTACAAGAGGGGGAGGGGTGGGGTATTTATAGATGTTTTCCAAGTCCTCTCCTTGTTAGGATAGAATTACAAAATTTGATAGGGAGAAGGATTACATAGCTGCTTAGAACTAGGAGTACATAATTTGAGTAGGAATAAAACTTATTCTCCTTGTTAGAATTAGATTTCTCCCTTCCTTGGACTTGGTCAAAGGGGCTTTACTTGGGCTTGGACACCATCCACTCTTGGGCTTGGTCTTTGGGTAGCAAGGGGCATCTCCCCATTGGGCTTGGGTAGCCAAAATAGAGCTTGGGTGCATGGGCCTCCAGGTAGGCTGGAAACCCTGGGCTGGGGCACCTAGAATATTCTCTGGCATCTTGGTATTTAAAATCTTCATATGTGGAGCTTCATGGGCTTGGGCTTGATTTGCTCTGGGGGCCTGGTGAAGGCTTTGGCTGGGGCTCCTCCTCTTGTATAACTAGAATAGTACTGGACTCAATTTACAGGACTCAATTGGACTAGACTGGGATTGAGACAACTCAACTTATTACAAGACTCAATGCAACTCAGTTGAGCTAACTTCATTACAAAACTCTTAACTGGACTAACTTTACAACAAAACTTGATGACAAAACTTGACAATTATAAAGGATTCAAGAAAATCCTAATCAGTCAACCAGATAGGGCCCAATAATCTATGTCGGATCCTGGTGCCCTCACCAATTCTCCCAGGATGGGAGGAACTCGACCCCATCGAGTAAGGGTTAATGTGGCTCTCATATTACTCAAGAAGGTCTGGGTTAAGGCACTGTAGATCCTCTCAGGGATCCATGAGTCCTCAAATTTTAGCCAACCTTGCCACCGGACCAAATACTGGTGATAGCCTGTGTTCTGGGTACTGATAGCTTGGTCGTCCAGGATGCGCTCAATCCTTTCCTCACTAATAGGCCAATTTGTAAGAGGACACTCTAGGGTGGGTTCACTCATAAGGGAAGGGATAGTCTCAAAGTGCTCACTAGGCATCACTGCTGGCTCCTGGTATTCTATAAGGTCTGAAGTATTGAAGGTGGAACTAATACCTAATTCATGTGGCAACTCAAGCACATAGGCATTGGATCCAACTCTCTTCATTATTTTGAAAGATCCAGCTATGCGAGCATATAATTTCATTATGGTCCCTAGAGGGAACCGCTCAGGCCTAAGCCTAATCATCACATAATCCAATGCAGAAAAATCATTAGTTTATTTTCGGGAATTAGCCAAGTTTTTATAAAGTTCATTAATTATGTTTATCTTTTGACTAATGCCCTGATGCAAATACTGTGCAGAGGTTAGTACAGGTGTGGATAGATGAAATAGGTCTGTGTACTGATTAGACTCAAAATTAGATATTAGTTCACTACCTACATCTATTTCTTGAGGGTTGTTTCTTAGGGACTTGTTCTTGGATTTCTTCTATGAACAACTCTTGTGAACCCTCACTTTCATTTATAATGTTCAATCCTGGCTCGTCACTTGTCCTTCGAATATTATAGTGGGTTCAGGATCATTTTCCTTTTATTCCTCGATAGGTTCACCCTCTAATTCATCTTCTCCAGGTTTCTCTATTGGACTCAACTTATCAATGTCCTCTTTGGATCCCTCAATGGACTCAAGATTAGCCTTAATAGATTAACTCTTGGTTTCTTTTCCTTAAGGCTACTAGATTATTTCCTAACTGGATCTCTAGGTTGAGTCGGATGAATTACAAATTTCTTCCTATGGTGACTAAGGTACAAATGTTGGTTCGACCAAACAGGGATGCATCATGATCAAAAAGCCATGGTCGACCTAAGATGATACTACTAGCTCCCATGAGAAGGACATCATACCAAATCTTCTCCCCATATGATTGCAGTTTGATCAAGATCTGGCACCTAGACTTGATTGGAATGGATGTGCAATATATCCATGAGACTCTATAGGGGCTAGGATGGGGAACTGGGGTCAATCCTAATGATTTAACTATATACGCAGAGATGGCATTGACACAACTCCCACTATGTATTATAATCTTGCATACCTTATCCCCAATTTTCATAAAAGTCTGTAGGATGCTAGTCCAATGCCAATTTTCCTGTGTCTTAGTTTGGGATGGGATGCATCTAATTATCCCTACTAAGTCAGATTAATCAAATTCCTTCTCATCTCCTTCATACTCCTATCAAGTATGCCTCAGCTTCATAAACCTCTTCTTCCTCATCATCATTAGGTTCAGGCTCTTCCTCAAGCTTCCCTATATGTAAAGATCTAGTGGGACATTGGCTAGCATAATGACCTACCTTGTTGCATCTAAAGCAAGCATTGGAACTGGGGCTTGGGGCTTTTTGAAATGCTAGTGCCTTACCCTTGTCATTCCTAGAGGATGCAGAATTGCTAGAACTGGGTTGACTCGGACTCGGGTTGGGACGAGATGGGTTAGGGTTGGAACGGGTTGGGTTGAGATTGGATCAGGCTGGATTAGGGTTGGGACGGGCTGGATTAGGACTGGGTCGACCAGAGTTGGAGTTAGGTTGGGCTAAGTTAGGGCTGGGTCGGCCTGAATAACCTGGGTTCTGGTTGGGTCTAAAATTAGAAGTGTTGGCCCTAAAGGTTTCAGGTCGTTGGGCTAGCGGTGCCTTTTAGAATCTCTCAAAATTTTCAGCTATCAGATAGGCCTGGTCTATGTGTTCAACCCCCCTTAGGTATAATTCCCTTTGGATATCCTCATGAAGGCTAGCTCTAAACCTAGATAAAGTCACTGATTCAAGTTCATCTAGGGTACACCTAAAGGCACATTCATCAAACTAGGTTATATACTCCCTCACAGTCTTGGCTCCTTGTTTTAATCTTTGCCATTGATCTAGGAGACACTGTTGGTATTATGAGGAAACATATTTTTCTCTAAGTTTTAGCTTCATGGCCTCCCACGTGGCGATGGGTGGATGGTTCCTTTGTCTAGTGAGGCGCTCTACGTGTTCCTAATATAACCTAGCTTGATCAGTTAGCCTAAGCTTGGCAAATTGACACTTTTTTCCATCACTCAAGGCATACCACTTAAAATATTGCTCCATGCCTCCTTCCCAATCTTTATAGACCTTGGGATCCAGGGTGCCATAAAAAAGGGGTGGATCTACTATGATGCTCCTAAGGGTTCTCTCATCAAGGTTCTGGTCATCATGATTGGGCCTCCTAGTGTTAGGATCTTGATAGGGTTCCTGGCATGGGGCTATCCTAGGATTAGGTTCCATAAATTGGCCCTAGTTTTGGGTTCTCCTAGGGTTGGGCTCCATAAATTGGTCTTGATTTTGGGCTCCCCTAGGGTTATGAGAGGTGGAACAAGGTGAATCAGGATCAGGTTCAGTATTGGACTCTTGGGTTCTTTCTATGGTCCCTAGTCGATTTTCTACTTGGTTAAGCCTATTGGTTAACTGGTCAATCCTATGGGTTGCTTGGTTATTCAATTGGGTCATTTGGTCAAATCTATGATTCAATTGGGTCATCTGGGCAGTCAATTGGGTATTGGATTGGTCAAGCTTGTGGTTCAATTGGGTGGTTAATTGGGTATTGGATTGGTCAAACTTGTGGTCCATTCGATCAAATCGTTAAGTTAAGGCCTTCATGAAGGTTTCAAAGTTGGAGTCCATGGTTGAGCTGGGTTAGGATTTAGATTGTTGATATTTGGTCCCTAGTCTAGTGTTCATGCAATCAAACAAGCAAGGTGGTATGATGCAGTCAGGCACTCAAGGTAAAATTAAACAATAGTATACTTGACCTAGAGCCAAAATTGAATGGGTCTACTCAACTTATACTTAACTCGACAACTAGTTCTTCCACTGGCTAGGTAAGAGGTGGGGCAGTGGGAGGCTCTCCCTGCCTATGATAGGATCCTAATTAAAAACCACCAGTCCACTTAGGACATTTGCCTCTAGACCTCTAGCCTTAAACACTAGTTTTCAGTAATAGTTGGGGAATTAAGTGTATTAGTTGGCCCACACAATTCGGACCTAACCTGTTGGTGTCCCTAAGCTCTCTAGAGAAATTAGGTTGCTAATTGATTTTAGTTAAAGCTTGGGTTCTAATGCTAGGTGGTTGTTTTGGGCCCAGGATAGGTGATGAAATCCTGCCTTGATCTGAGAGAGGAAATTGTCCTTAAAATTAATTTAATGAAATGATGACACTCAATGAGCCCTAATGCAATCTAATAAAAATCAGAAAATAAAAAATATTTTTTTATCTTTTTATGAGGTGGCAAATTAAACTTAAGTTGATTAAATTAGCAAACAAAATTTGGGCTTGGGTGAGATAGGGTTTGGAAGTTGATTAAATTTGGTTTGATCAAGTATACAGAACAGAAATTAAGGTTTGTCTGGAAGTAGAATTTGGTTCAGTTTTCAATGTAGAAAAAAATTTAAAAATTTTTAGGATAGAGGATGAGCAATGCAGATGATTCCTACCAAATTTCATGCAGAACAAAATTCGGATGATGATGCAAAACCTAGGGTTTTCAGATTGTGTGTAGAAATTCAGGATTATCGTTGGGGTTTCTAAGATGTAGAGTTTTTTATATTTTTTGTTTTGGTAAAAATAATTAAAAATTATGATAATTATCAAGACTAAATAGAGAGCATGTCACGCAAACTTCAATGAAAATTAAAAATTCTATAGTGATGAACTAGACTGAAACTCAAACACCTACTGCAAATGACAGGATGCAGAAAAATAGCAATGAATGTTTTTAGGGTTTTTGATGAAGATGCAAGCTATCCTAAACTATCTCAGATACCAAACTAATGCGAGATAAACCTAAGACTGATATCAATGCAAGAAAATAGAAACTAATTTTTTTTTTTTTTAGAATTTTAATTTGTAGGCTAAAGTCCTGAAATCAAAGATCAGCAAGTAAACTAGCAATGCAAAGAATCCACATATCCACATAAGAACTCATGCAAAATAATAAAAGAAAAGATCTCAGAGATTGAAAAATCCCCGGTTAAGATAGCATACCTTCAACAAATTAGAAATTAAGAGGGCAAAGGATTGTACCAAGCACCGATTCGAAGATCTGATCGAAGAACAGGTCACACAGCTCTCGGGATTGTCACCTAGAAGACAAGCCTTTAATTCCTTAGTTCGGATAGCTATCTGGGATTGGTCCTGGAGGCAAAGAGGGCCTCCTCCTTGGAGGTGAACACCTTGAGGATCCTGCAAGCGTCAGAGGTTAGCAAGTGAACAAATAAGAAAGCAAAAGAAGAGGGACTAGGGTTTGAAAGAAGGTAGAATCAGGGTTTCTGCTGCTGGTGGCTGGAGGTTGAAGAAGGTCTCTTGCTGATGGATAGCTTAGGGCTTCTTCTACTTGGCATGTTATGGTTTGGATGAAGAAGGCTTTGGGTAGCAATGGATTAGGTGGATTAGGATTCAAAGGTCACACTCACACACACAAAAAAGAACACAAGCTTAAGACAAAATTTCACCAAAGTTTTGATTCATGAATAAAAGTTGCTTACAAGAGAAGGAGGGGTGGGGTATTTATAGATGTTCCTTAAGTCTTCTCCTTGTTAGGATAGAATTACAAAATTTTTGATAGGGAGAAGGATTACATAGTTGCTTAGAACTAGGAGTACATAATTTGAGTAGGAATAAAACTTATTCTCCTTGTTAGAATTGGATTTCTCCCTTCCTTGGAGTTCTTCAAAGGGGCTTCACTTGGGCTTGGGTGCCTCCACTCTTGGGCTTGGTCTTTGGGCAGCAAGGGGCATCTCCCCATTGGGCTTGGGCGACCAAAATGGAGCTTGGGCACATGGGCCTCTAGGTGGGCTGGAAACCCTGGGCTAAGGAGCCTAGAATATTCTCTGGCATCTTGGTATTTGGAATCTTCATACATGGAGCTTCATGGGCTTGGGCTCGATTTGCTCTAGGGGCCTAGTGAACACTTTGGCTGGGGCTCCTCCTCTTATATAACTGGACTAGTACTAGACTCAATTTACAGGACTCAATTAGAGTGGACTGGGGTTGAGACAACTCAACTTATTATAGGACTTAATGCAACTCAGTTGAGCTACCTTCATTACAAAACTCTCAACAACTTTACCACAAAACTTGATAACAAAACTTGATAACAAAACTTAACACATTATTAAGGGCTCAAGAAAAGTCTAATCAGTGAGCCATATAGGGCATAGTAATCTATGTCAGATCCTGGTGCCCCCACCATGCTCCTAGAAGAACGTACTCTCCCCTCCGGATCCGGCACCTAGGATGAAGAAATCAACACTTCCTCGATAGAAGACTCCATTGTAGGGGTTCTTTGGCAAGATGAGCTTCCTCCTCGGACCAGCACTCTTGAGAACCCTGCAAGCAAGAAGAGAACTTAACAAAGATGATGAAATGCAGCAAACAACTTAAGAAAATAAGGAAGGATGGAGAGAGATGGCTTGAAGAATGCTTGGCACCTTGATGAAGACTAGATAGGCTGCTCCATGGATAAGGGTGTCAACTCGATGAGTTAGGGGGGGAACGTCAACACCAAGGTATGGTAGATGGGAGATGGATGAACTATGGGAACTAGATGGTAGATTGGGCCTCACACCCTCTCCCTCTCGGAGGATGATGCATCTCACACCGGAAATGAAAACTCACAATAATGGGAGCTCAAAAGGAAATTTGTCTTTCATTCAAAAATATCATCTTCCTTACAAAGAGATTAGGGGCCTATTTATAGCCTTCTAAGCCAAATTTGAAAATGAGATTTTACATGAAAGAGGGGGAAAGATAGTCACAAATTTGAATTTCAAATTTTATGAAAAGGGGAAACCATCTCTAGAACCTTCTTGAATTCAAACTCCATAAAAAGAGGCACCAAATCTGAAAATCTACATGGGGTTTCAAAGTGGGGTGCCAAATCTAAAAATCTGCATGCATGGGCTCCAAGAGTCTCCATGTGGTCCCCAGTTTAGATTCTTCATGAGGGCATTCATGTGTCATCATGTGTTGGGCGCCACTTGGCATTGGGTGCACATCTTGGTCTTCTTCAATATAATGCTCCTTCACTTGGTCAAGGCTAGCTCACTGGTTACAGGGCATAAACTTTACAGGACTCAATTAATAAAAAAAATAAAATGTAATGAACCAGTTAACAAGATTCAAAGAAAATTGGCTAAGATTAGTCAAACCAAATTGAATTGAGTCTCCTTCGAATCTTGGTGCCCACACCAATTCTCCCGGGATGGGAGGAACTCGATCCTGTCGAGTAAGGATCTTTCTGACTCTGGTAATGCTCAAGCAAGTCTGGATCAATCCACTGCAGGTCCTCACGAGTGATCCATGAATCCTCGGATTCTGGCCTACCTTGCCATCGAATCAGGTAATGTTGGTAGTCCTTATACCAGGTCATGATAATTTGATTATCCAGGATGCACTCGATCCATTCTCTCCAGTATGTTGGTTGGTGGACACACAGGAATGGGTTCACTCTCAAGAATTGGTTCAGGCTCGAAAGGCTTACTAGGTATTACTGCTGGTGCCCTATACTCTACAAGATCTGTAATGTTAAAGGTGGAACTGATGCCTAACTCTAGGGGTAACTCAAGCACATAGGCATTAGGTCCAACTTTCTTTAATACTTTAAAAGGACCAGCACCATGGGCATGCAGTTTCTTCACGATCCCAAGTGAAAACCATTCAGGTCTAAGCCTGATCATCACATAGTCTCCTTCAAAAAATTATTTAAATATTTTATGGGAATTAGCCATATTTTTATATGATTCATTACTCATATTAAGTTTCTTATTGATTTCATGATGCAATTCCTTAACATGCTGAGCATATGACTCAGTAGATTCAGAGACTCGTGCATTCACAGGTAATGGGATGAGGTCTAAAGGTCTCCTAGGTTTGTAACCATGGACAATTTCAAAAGGACTCTTTTCAGTAGACCTATTGATAGAACTGTTGTAGGCGAACTCGGCTCTAGGTAGAAGAAGATCCCAATTCGCAGTGTGTTCACCTACAAGACATCTCAACAAGTTCCCAAGGCTTCTATTGACAACTTCTATTTGACCATCGATCTGAGGGTGGTAGGAAGTGGAGAACTTCAGCTTAGTCCCCAACATGTGCCAAAGAGTTTTCCAGAAGTAGCTTGTAAATTAGACATCCCTATCGGACACAATAGTCTTGGGTAGGCCATGTAACCTAACTATTTCATTCAAGAAAAGTTTGGCCACTCTAGAAGCATCAAAAATTTGGGAGCAGGGCATGAAGTGAGCCATTTTAGAGAATCAATCAACCACAACATAGATTGAATAATGTTTCCTCAAGACTTTCAGTAGCCCTAGTACAAAGTCTAGACTCAAGTCCTGCCATGGATAGTCAGGTACGGGCAAAGGAGTATAAAGGCCAGTGTTTTGTTTTCATTGCTTAGCAACAGCACAGGTTCTACATCTAGCCACGATTTGAGCTACATCTCTTTTCAGACTTGGCCAAAAGAATTGGTCTTCAACAGCTATGATGGTCTTGTTTCTACCAAAGTGACCAGTTAATCCTCCTGCATGGGTCTCCCAGATCAAAAATTCTTTAAGAAAAGTTCTAGGGATACACAACCTATTTCCCTTAAAGAGGTAACCATCCTGTAAGGTATACTCAGTATAGCCACTAGATGGTCCTTGCAGAATAGACTGGTGGATCTTATTGAAGTTAGGACAATCCTCATAGTTTTCTTTCAACTTGTCAAAACCTATGACCTAGTACAAACAGTGTTCAAAAGCATAGATCTTTGACTCAAAGCAACATCTACTTTGTTCTCAATTCTTGCATGGTGTTTCAGGACAAAAGTGTAGGCCTGGATGAATTCTATCCATTTCTCGTTCCTAGGGTTCAGCTTTTTCTGAGAACTAAGAAACCGCAGGGCCTTATGGTCAGAGTATAGAACAAATTCCTGCGGTAATAGGTAGTGTCTCCAGTACCTCAAGGCTTGTACTATCGCGTATAACTCCTTATCATAGGTTGAGTACTTCAGCTTAGCCTCATTAAGTTTCTTGCTAAAGAAAGCTACGGGATGGTTCTCTTGGCTAAGTACTCCTCCAACACCTACTCCTGAGGCATCGCACACAACCTCAAAAACTTTGAAAAAATCAGGTAATCTTAAGATTGGTGCTTGGGTCATTTTCTCCTTAATTTCTTGGAAGGCTTTGTTTGTAGATTTGGTCCAATTAAAAGTTCCCTTCCTATTGCAGTCAATTATTGGTGCGACAATTATGCTAAATCCCTGGATGAATCATCTATAGATGGTGGATAGACCATGAAAACTATGAACCTCATGGATGCTAGTTGGTATAGAACACTCTACTATGGACCTAATCTTTTCAAGATCGGTAGAAACTCTCTCGAGGTTACAGCAAATCCTAAGAAGATAACCTTATGAGTCATAAATTTGCACTTCTTTATGTTTGCATAAAGGTTTTCTTATCTAAGGACCTGGCACACTTGCCTTAGATGATCTAAATGTTCTTCATGGGTCCTACTATAGATTAAGATATCATCAAAATAAACCACTACAAATTTTTCAATGAACCTTCGTAGGACTTGAGTCATAATCCTCATAAATGTACTGGATACATTTGAAAGTCCAAAAGACATGACTACCCATTCATACAATCCTTCCTTTGTCTTGAAGGCAATTTTTTATTCATCCCCAGGTCGGATCCTAACTTGGTGGTAACCACTCTTAAGATATATTTTAGAGAATATTATGGCTCCCGACATCATGTCTTGCATATCATCAAGATGGGATATGGAAAATCTATACTTGATAGTGATTTTATTGATGGCATGACTGTCGATGCACATCCTCCAAGTGCCATCTTTCTTAGGGGTGAGAAGGGTTGGCACAGCGCATGAGCTCAAACTCTTCCTAATTAATCCTTTCCTTAGCAATTCTCCCACTTGTCATTGTAGCTCTAAGTGTTCGGTGGGATTCAGTCTATAATGGGGCAGGTTTGTCAAAGTTGCTCTCAGGACTAGATCTATGGCATGCTGTATGTCCCTTAGTGGTGGTAATTGGTCAGGCAGGTCTTCAGGAAACACATCCCTAAACTCCTCTAATACCTCTGCCACTTCATTAGGTTGTTCCTCTAAGCCGGGTCTTGGGAATTCCTTTGTGGTTAAGAGCCAGACTGTTGATCCACCACTAATCTCTCGTTCCATCTCTTTGGCGGTGACTAGGTTTAATCCTTATTTCTTTTCCTTTAAATGACTAGACCCAGTTTTCGTGTTATCCTTTTATAGGGTGGGATGCACAGTAATTTTCTTTCCTTGGTGACTAAATGAACAAGAGTTTGACTTACCATATAGGGTGATATCATGATCATACAATCAAGGTCTCCCTAAAATGATGCTACAACTCCCATAGGTAACACGTCGCACCAAACGTTTTCTTGATAGGACTGGATCTGGATATTGACTTGACACCTAAGTTTGATCAGAATTTAGGTAGTCTACCCAAGATACCTTATAGGGATGTGGGTGAGGAATAGTGGTCAATCCTAGTGTTTTAATAGCATAGGTGGATATGACATTGACACAGCTCCCACTATCAATGATGATTTTGCAAACCTTCTTCCCTATTCTAATGAAAGTTTGTAGGATGTTAGTCCTACGCCAATCCTCATGTTCCTTAGTTTGGATTAGTATTCACCTAACAACTCCAAGAAATTCAGACGGGTCTACAGGCTCCTCTTCTTCTTCATACTCTTCTATCAAGTTTGACTCAGCCACATAATCTTCTTCATTTGATTCAGCTATGGGTTCAAGTTCTCCTTCCTCTAACTCTCTTATATGTAGGGCTCTGGTAGAGCACTGGCTAGCATAATGTCCAAACTTATAACATCTGCAACACACTAGAGTAGGGTTTGTAGTTCTTTGGGTCTCTAGGGCCTTACCCTTATCTTCCCTACGAATCGTCGAAGTGTTGGGGTTTGGTCTGGTTGCAGGAGGGTTTGGTCTAGCTATAAGAACTTGGTTTTGATGCGGGATGACTTTAAGATTGCTAAACATATAGGAAAAATAGTAAAATAGTTTTTTTGTGATTTTTATAATTTATATTTGTAGGCTAAATTTTTAAATAAAAGTAAGAACTAGCATAAGGAGTAGCAATGCAAAGAATCATCATATTGCAAAGAACTCATGCAAGATAATAAGTAGCCAGGACCCGAGAGTTGAGAAACTCTCAGTTTAGGATAGCTTATCTTCATCAAATCAGATAATAAGAGAAGGGTGGGTTTCTTACCAGTCAGAGATTGAAACTTTGCAGTGGAAATGATCACTCACACTCTGATTGGAGCCTAGATGAAGAAGCCTCAGTTCCCTTGAATCTGAAGGCTGATTTGGGTGATCCTGAAAGCAAAGAAGGACTCCTCTGGGGAGGTGAAGCACCTCAGGGATCCTGCAAGCATCAGGGTCAATCAAAATAGCAAATAAAAAGGAGAAAAAGAATTAGGGTTTTGAAGGAATCAAGATTAGGGTTAGGAGATGGCAGTCGGGGAGGAAGAAGCTCCTTGTCTTGGATGGCAGCTAGGGCTTCCTTTCCTTGGGCATGGCTGGTCTCCAAGGATGCAAAAGGATGCTAGGGTAGCAGGGATTCAGCTAGGACACACAAGGAGAGCACTCAAAGTAAGGAACCAAAACAAAACTCCAACAAAAGGCAATGACTCAAAATTTCAACAAGTTGTATTCATAAGAAAGAGATGATTACAAGAGGGGAAGGGGTGGGGTAGTTATAGAGTTCCAATGCTCTCTCTAACTAGGGTTACACTTAGGTTAAAAAGCTTTTTCCTAGTTACATTACATGTCCTTTCCTAGCTATGTTAGAATTACAAAGCTTAGAAGAACTAGAAATCCTAACTAGGTTAGGCTAGTCTTCTCCTTCCCACCTAAGGACACCTCCATTTGAGCTTGGACTTGGTCAACCCTCCAAGGATGCCTAGGAGGGTGTGTTGGGCTTCTAGGGGCAGCAAGGGGCTGGCCCAAAGGGGCTTGGGTGCATGGGCTTGGGCCTCTGGAAGCTAGGGTGGCCTGGTAGCCTGGTAGCAAGAATATTCCCTGGTATCTTGCTTCTTAAGGGCTTGGGCTTGGCACCTGGGCATGATTTCTATGGGCTAGGATGCTAGTGGGCCTCTGGAATCATTGATGCCCTAGTTTGAGAATATACTCTAGCATTTGGAAGGAAATCTGGGTATCTAGAGTGCATTTGGAAGGAATTAGGGTATCCTGAAGGCATCTTGGATCCTGTGGTGTCACACAAAATCCAATAATCTGATATAGTAGCCTCTGACTCCTGGATGAGGCCTGGTGGAACTCCAAAATAGGGTAACCTCCTCTCTTGTACAAAAATTGGACTCATACTAGACTTATACTGATGTACAGGACTCAATGTATGGGACTAGGTTGAGGGTTGAGACAAATCAACTAACCTCAACTTATTACAGGACTCAATCTTAATTGATTACAAAATTTTCAAAACTTTGACACATAACTAAGTAAAACAGATAGGGCCCAGTAATCTGTGTCTGATCCTGGTGTCCCCACCAGGTTTGATTGTGGTTCTAAATTCAGGGGTACTAGTCTTTAGGACTTCAGGTTGGTGGTAGATAGGTACTCTCTGGAATCTCTCATAATTCCTGGCTATCCGTTAAGCATTTCTAGGTTATGGACCTCCCTTAAGAATAACTCTCTCTGTATGTCCTCTCGTAGGCCTACCCTAAACCTAGATAAGGTGACGGATGCTGGTTAATCTATTCCGCATCTCATGGCATACTTATCAAACTTGGCTATATAATCAAACACAGTCAGATTTCCTTATTTTAATCTTTGCCAGTGATCTAACAGTCGTTGCTAGTATGATTCAGGTATGTACTTTTCTCTCAGCTTCATTTTCATAGCTCTCCAAGTGGTTATAGGTATTTCTTGCCTATGATCTATTTGTCTTTCAAAGTTTTCCCAAAATAATCTAGCCTGGCGAACTAGTCTTATCTTAGCAAGCTTGTATTTCCTTTCCTCAATCATATCATACCAATCAAAATATTGCTCCATCTCACTCTCCCAGTCAATATAGGCTTTAGGGTCTTGGGTTCCATCAAACATGGGTGCCTCTAGTCTAATGTTCCTCATGGCCCTTTCATCCTGATCTACAAGGTCTGGGTGCAGCCTTCTTAGATTAGGCCCTAGATTTGGTTCTTGCCTAAGGACTCTCCTAGGGTTACAAGGCATAGGTGGTGGTGTGACTAGATCAAGTTCGGTGTTGGTCTCATGGTTCCTTTCTAAGGCTTGATCTCTATCCTTTAGTTGGTTGAACCTAGCATCCACTTGGTCAAATCTAGTATGAAAATTGGTGTTCATTTGGGCAACCCTATCATCCATCTGATCCAGTCAGTCAATAGGGTCCTCAAGGTGACCTCAAGATTAGGTTCCATGACTGAATTAGATGGGGTGTGGGGTGGTCTAAATTGGGTCCCTGCCCTGGTGGTCATACAATACAAGACTTCAATCAATTAGACTCCTAATGTTCTAGGGCTCCTAGACCTAGAAATCCAAAGTAGGATGAGTTAGCTAACTTTGCAGCCAATTCATCAGCTAATCATTCCACTGGCCAGGTAAGAGGTAGGTCTGTGGGAGGCTCCCCCAGCTCTCACTGGGTCCTAATTAAAAACCACAGGAACCACTTAAGGCATTTTCCACTTGACCTCTTGCCTTAAACACCAACTTCAAGATGTAACCAATGAGTTGAGTGCACCAGCTTCCCCACAATACCTTGAATTAGACCGGTTGGTGTCACCTAGCTCACTAGAGCAAATTAAGTCTAGTTGATTTTAGAATTAGGCTTGGGACTATGCAATATGTGGGTGGTGGTTTATGGGCCAAAGAAAGGTAATGAAATCCTCATCTTATCTTAGATATCAAATGCCCTTAAGTAGCTTTAATATGAATGCATGATCAAGTTGACAAACAAGCTTTTAATAGATTGATTAAGTTCAACCTTTCTTTAGGGATTTTATAAGTATATATATATATATATATATTTTATTTTTTTTTCTTTTTTTTTTAAGTCACTGGTTTCAAATCTAAGAATGAAAGTGCTGGTGTGGTGTGTTTGAATAGATAATAAAAAAAATGTAACAAGTGTGATAGAAAAGTGATGAACTAGCAAGCAAGAAAAACCTAATTACAGAAACTTTAGGATATAATAGTGACAGAAAATAAATTTCAGAAAAATATTTTTTTGTGCTTTTAATATGAGACTTTAGCTGGTAATAGTAGACTTACTGATGGCTAACAGAAAAATAATGGCAAGCAAAAAGGATTAGATCTAATAGGGTTTCAATGGACGTGAATCTCAGGCATGTGCAGAATTATTGGGTGCAGAAATTATAGCAATGAACATGAAAACTAGCCCAACTCTAACATGCTCTGATACCAATAATTGATGCGGGATGAAAGGCTTAACTAAGGTTTTGATGATTACAGTAATGAATCAAATTTATATTTTTTAAATTTTTCCATAAAAGATGAAAAGAAGCTATCTAAAGAAAACTACAAAGAGAGAAGTAAAGACATGCTTATAACAAGTCTTCTAAGTGTAAAGAACCAAGGACCTAGAACGATTAAGAAATCTCTCAAGAATAGGGCTAAGGCTACCTTCAATAGACAGAGCAAGAGTAAGGGGGTGATACCAAGCAGCGATTCAATCTGCTCCTAGAACAATGTACTCTCCCCTCCGAATCCGGCACCTAGGATGAAGAAATCAACACTTCCCGGATAGTAGACTCCACTATAGGGGTTCTTTGGCAAGATGAGCTTCCTCCTCGGACCGGCACTCTTGAGAACCCTGCAAGCAAGAAGAGAACTTAGCAAAGATGATGAAATGCAGCAAACAACTTAAGAAAATAAGGATGGAGAGTGATGGCTTGAAGAATGCTTGGCACCTTGATGAAGACTAGACCGGCTGCTCCATGGATAGCGGTGTCAATGCCATGGGTTAGGGGGGAATGTCAACACCATGGTATGGTAGATGGGAGATGGATGAACTATGGGAACTAGATGGTATATTGGGCCTCACACCCTCTCCCTCTCAGAGGATGATGCATCTCACACCGAAAATGAAAACTCACAATAATGGGAGCTCAAAAAGAAATTTGTCCTTCATTCAAAAATAGTATCTTCCTTGAAAAGAGATTAGGGGCCTATTTATAGCCTTCTAAGTTCCATTTGAATTTCAAATTTTATATAAAAAGAGGGGGAAGATAGTTACAAATTTGAATTTCAAATTTTATGAAAAGGGGGCACCATCTCTAGAACCTTCTTGAATTCAAACTCCAAAAAAAGGGGCACCAAATCTGAAAATCTACATGGGGTTTCAAAGTGGGGTGCCAAATCTGAAAATCTGCATGCATGGGAGCCAAGTATCTCCATATGGTCCCCAATTTAGATTCTTCATGAGGGCATTCATGTGTCATCATGTGTTGGGCGCCACTTGGCATTTGGGTGCACATCTTGGTCTTCTTCAATATAATGCTCCTTCACTTGGTCAACGCTAGCTCACTGATTACAGGATTCAAACTTTACATGACTCAATTAACAAAAAAAATAAAATGTAATGGACCAGTTCACAGGATTCAAAGAAAATTGGCTAAGCATTAGTCAAACCCAATTGAATTGAGTTTCCTTCGAATCCTGGTACCCACACCAATTTTGATGAATAACAAAATGTTGAGTATATGGTTGGCCTAATGTTTCAATTGGAGCATGAATTTCAGGTTATAAGTACATCAATTTCTTTACTCAAGAGTATCAAAGTTACTAACATCAAAGCAAGATGAATTTCAATGTTTAAGTTGTCTTCTCACCTTGGAATATTGATAAAATGATCACTTTGATCCTTATAAAAATAAGTCTAAGAGGTTATTGGATCAAAATTTGAAATTTCAGAGTTTGGCATGCATTTTTGAAATGGCACAGAGCAAGTGTCGACTCAAGGTGTCGACTCATGGATCAAGTATCGACTCACAGGTCAACTCATGAAAAAAATTAAAAAATTGGCATGCAGAGTTTCAGATGGCATGCTAAGTATCGACTCAAGATGTTGACTCATAGACCAAGTGTCGACTCACATATTGACTCATAGCTTGAGACAAAAAATGGACAAACTATATATTTTCTGAAACTTTTTTCAAGTGTCGACTCAAGAGATCGATTCACAGACTCAAGTATCGACTCACAAATTCAAGTGTCGACTCAAGAGATCGATTCACAGACTGAGAGCAAAATTGAAGTAGAACCCTAGCAATTCAAATTTATACCTAGTGTCGACCTAACTATCGACTCATGAAGAAATTCAAGTGTCGACACTTAGTGTAACTGCTAGTTTTCCAGAAATTCATAATTGATTCCAAATGGCTAGTTTCTTCACTCTAATAGTCTCCAATGATTTTTTCAGTGGTTTTGATCTATTTATCACTCACCAAACTCATTGAAGATAAGAGAGAACAAGAAGAGATAAAGTTATCTTTTAAGAAAAGACAAGTGTGAGCTTTAAAGTAGATTCCACCTGAAAAAGCCTTATACTCGCCTTTGAGCCTTCAAATCATTAACCAAAAGTGTACATTCAAAGATTCCAAGAAGGAGACAACTCAAGCATTCAAGAAGAGCTTCATTGACATTTATTTCTGCTCATTTAGGAGCTATTTCTTGTGCTTATTTTCTGTATACTTGCTTTCATTTATTGTTACTAGTTTCAAAGGTATTGAAACTGGTGTTAAAGGTTGTTGGTAAGCCTAAGGAACAAAACCAACTAGGGTTTGACTTGTGAACCTGGATTAAAAATAAGTTGTAAAGGTTGTTGGTGAGCCTAGGTGACAAAACCAATAATAGGTTTGACTTGTGAGCCTTAGAAAATAAGTTGACTGTAATCTTGGAAAGATTATAGTGGAAATATCCAAGGAAAAGCTTGGAGAGTGGATGTAGGAGCTTGGAGTGCATCGAACCACTATACATCTTGGTATTTGTGATTGCTTGCTTCTTCCTCTACTTGCTCTTTATTACTCTGTATTTAAGTTGCTACTTCTGCTGTATATCATACTGAGCACAATCACTTTGTTACATAAATACTCTAAGTTCAGCACATCATTGTTTAAATTTTTTAAAATACCCAATTCACCCCCCCTCTTGGGTTGCTTCGCTGGGAAACAAGTGGTATCAAAGCTTGGTACTCTGCTTGTACGTCCAACGATCTTGAGTTAAAGATCATGGCAGCCAAAATTGGAGTTGGTATTGTAGAAGGTCAAGCCTCAAACCTGTTGAGATTCCTATGCACTGATCCCACTTGGTGGGAGATTCAGACCAGCACCTTATAGCGGAAGCAACCTGTTCTTGGATTCAATATCATACAACAAAGGAGATATAGAGAAAAGATGTATGTAGGAGAAAAAGAGAGATTGCTTTCTTCATTAATCCTTTGGAGAAGAACTTTGTTACAAGACAACAAGACCCACATGGCATCCCTTCTGAAATACCAAAAGCTTCTCGCCGGCACCCACACGTCTTCTCTCTTGCAGGCTTCACTGCCCCAAGAACCCATGTATGGCCATGCACAGACAATACCTCAACGCGCATCCCTTCCTCTCTAAAACCCGAGAAGAAGCTCCACCCTGCGAACAATACCTCAACACAAGATCTCCTCTCCAAAGCCCTGTGGAACACCCCATGGTCTAAGCCCTCCATGTGATATCTCCCTCACATGCGCCTCTCTATAGCCCAAGCCATGATTGTGCCTCCTCTCATTGGAAAGAGCTCCACTTGCGGACTCCCTCAAGCAGGATCCTCTCATGGCCAAGTCCCCACGTGAAAAATACCCCCACGTGGTCTCTCTGAAGCCCTCCACCGTGGCCCTCTCTAAAACCAAGAGAGTCTCCCATGGTCCACACCCCCAAGGGGCGTTCCAAGCATCCATGGTCTTGAGCAGACCGTGAAACTACCTCATGGTCTAAGCATAACCATGAAAAGTCCTCCTCCAAGCCTCTCCATGCGCTAATCCTCTTGCATCCAAGACTCCACGAGCGACATCCTTGGATCCTACCATACCGAACCCCAAAGGATCAGCCTATCTCTTCATCATGCACACCCCAAGCTCTCTTAAATAAGAATGGGTGGTGAAATCCTGGTCTCCTTGGGCATCTTGGACTTCTTGGAATTCTTGGGCTCAACTAATTCTTGGGTGGTCATAAACCTGAGGCAGTTAGGACTTGGATAGTCCAATAACAAACTGGTTAGAACACCTCACATGGTTGGGCTTCCTAATTAGTTACAACTAACCAACCAACTAGCTAACCTTCTAACAAACTAACAAACCTGGACCCAACCCCATAACCCAACTGGGTTATGTTATAATCTCTCAAAAAAATCTCCTTCTAAGCCCATATGAAAACACTAATCCTTTTTGGGTCAAACCCACTGACCCAACATGCCATAATCCAAATTGAATTAGAGCCCTCAAAAAAATCACAGAAATCTCCTGGAACACCTCCAGGATAGCTTGGGACACGCCCCCAAGCTCCAAGGATTGCCTCCAGCATCCCTTCCATGGCCTCCCAAGTCTCTTCAAGGCTTGGGAGTATCATGCAAAAGTCCTACAATCTCCACCTTGGTGCTCCCAAGCCTTGGCAAACCTGCCAACGTCCTCCTGCACAACCCCGCTATAACTACATGTCCTGATAGCTCCTTGTATGGATCTCCTTGCCTTTGCCAACACCCTTCATCTGCTGCACACCCTTGGAGGCCCTTTAAGATGACCACCTCCATAACTGAAGATCCTTGCTTATTCCTTGCATCATGATTGTAGCCTTTCTTCTATCTGGCAGCTATATCAAACTTTTTCTTGGACTTCCTTGGAGAGACCACAGCAAACCTGAACCAGCACTCGCAGTAAATAGAGCGCTACCTGACACCACCTCCACAGAACCATGCCAATCTCTGCATACTCTACTCCACCAAGCTAAGTGCACCCCTCGTGCTCGTGCTAGGATATGGCCATATTTTCTGCACCTCCAACTTTGAACTCGTGTCGAATCCTACTCCGACCATGAAGCCACCTCTCCCTGGTGCTCCACTTGAAACTAAAGTCCCCGTGATGCCATAGAAAGAAACCTCGAGGCCAGCCACTCAATGCTGCCCTACTGAGCCTACACCTGAACCTCGTACCCCATCACTGCCTCCTCGGATCCTTCGTAACTCGCGAACCTCTCCAAGACCATTTCAGATACATTGCACTTCGCAGGCTCCTCTGAAACCTAGGAGCTCATCTCAACTCCTCTAATCCAACGATGAACCCAGCAAACATCTCCACCTGGCTGTTGCATTATGTCCCAGCCTGTCTTCCGGCTGCATGATATCCCTGGCGCTCCCTGAGATGCCATCCCCATCAGCTCCAGTCTCTATCCCTAGGCCAATACTGCCATATTGGGATACTCCCGACTACCTAATACCCCTAGCACTCCCTGAGACTATCTATCCTATCTCCCTGAGCTGCCTCTGGCACAGTCGTTGCTGATGTACTATAGTGAACCTGAGAAATCCAGGATTTTCCTTTCTCTATCCCTGATAAGCTCCTGCATGACCGTCTGCACCCTTCCTGCTATCTCCAAAGCTGACATCTAGCCATCAAAGCAACCTCGCCTCCCCAGCTGGAAAATCAACCCATGCTCTACAACTCCTATGGCTCGTGCTCCATCGCACTCTTAACCTCGAACTGATGTCTTCCTACTCTATCCCCATGACTACAACACCAACCTGTGCTTCCATAGTATACCCAGATAGATGTGCAAACCTAATTACCAATGTCAGACCTCTTCTTCCTTGAATCCTTGAACCTTTGATACAAATTATTGAATTCCTAGGCACTGATCCCACTTGGTGGGAGATCCAGACCAACACCCATACAGCGGAAGCAACATGTTCTTGGATTCAATATCATGCAGCAAAGGAGATATAGAGAAGAGATGTATGTAATAGAAAACAAGAGATTGCTTTCTTCACTAACCCTTTGGAGAAGAATCTTGTTACAAGACAACAAGACCCACACATTACCCCTTCTGAAATCACAGAAGCTTCCCACTGGAATCCGCACGTCTTCTCTCTTGCAGGCCTCACTACCCCAAAAACCCACGTATGGCCATGTACGAATAATACCTCAACGTGCATCCCTTTCTCTCTAAAACATGAGAAGAAGCTCCATCCTGCAGACAATATCTCAACACAGGATCTCCTCTCCAAAGCCCCATGGAACACCCCATGGCCCAAGCCCTCCACGTGATATCACCTGAAGGTGAAAAGCACCTACACCAAGCATACAATATGCAGGAAAAACAGGGCAGAAGGAATGCATTTTAAAATAATTTTAAAGCATGCACAGTAGAAGGCTCGGTAGATGTATCTAAATGATCTACCGATCTGCCCGCAATAGGATCTAGCATAATGACCTAGCATGCAACATAACATCAAAGCAAAAGAGGAACACAAATATAAAAGTATCATACCTTTATACTGAGAGAAGCTATGGAAGGAGGAGGGTGCTCGAGCCACCCACGTGTTTGGCCTCTACAGGTAATCCACACCTAGGCTTGATTCTGATCAACTCCCTCGAAGTGCTAGCTCTTCGGGATCCTTGGGCCGATCTTCTTCTTCTGGGAAGACTAAGAGGAGAGCTAGAACCCCTTCCCAAGAGTACTCTCTTTCCAAAACCTAGCTAGAATGCTAGGATTCTCACACCCAATCCCAAAGTCTCTCATAACCATTCTCTATCTTTCTCTCTCAAAGTTTTTCTCAAAAATCTGTTGCAGCCATAGAAATGACGTTCATTTATAGGGGCAGTAGGGAGAGGGAGAAAGTGGAATGAGGAGAGATGAGGGAAGAGAATGGGGGAGAAGATCAAGGTCATACCAAATGGGTCCACCCAAGAAGGTAAGTATGATTATCATACCAAATAACCTTGGAGCCAAAACTGGTTTGAATTCAAAATTCAAACAAGGTCAAAACTTATCCAAAATCCTTCCAAAAAATCTTCCTAGAATTATGCTCGTCACAGGAAGTGTCGACTCATGAAATTGCCAAGTGTCGACACTTCACCAAGTATCCACACCTGCAAAATCCCAAGTGTCAACACTTGGAACAAAGTCAATCATATTGACTTTCGGTGATAGCAAATGATTCTCAATCATCGATTAGCCTTAAGATCAGATAGAAATCCTCTATGGTGTGTGACCCTATAGGTTTGAACACTAAGCCAGTAGCACTGGAACATTTCCAGTACCAGTCAAAGTCCTTATCTTGCAATGATACCCAACATCCGGAAAGGTCGAAGATGTAGAGCACCTAACAAGAACCTCTGGCATATGGTTGTCGCATAATTCATCCCTTTGACCACATAATGCTTAGGATGACCTAGGGTTCGACTGCCAACCCTAATTTGGTTTATCCAGATCATGTCTCAACCACACAAGTTCTGTGACTCCTTATAAGAACTACCCTGGCCAAGGTTTTTGCTAAATTAAGGCATAGTGAGTCATTCACTCCAAACTATTTGGAGGGGTCAATTCTATCTTGATCCACCACTGATTCACAAGTACTTGACTGTACCCAGAAACCTTCCATCACTGGATTAGAAATCTAGGTAGTCCAACACCAAAGTACAGTGAGTTACTTGCAAGCTACCATGGTGACCTTAGGTCTGAGGGACACATATACCCATATCCCTTCGCGAGCAATCCTTTGGCAGAAGGGAGCTTCTTAGATGGTCATGTTCAGTAAAATGTCATACATTTCACTTGCATGTCATACTAGTGTCTCCACACTCCTTGGTTAATGTTGAGGAAATGAGACACCTCGCTCCACCTTGCGGAATGCCCAGGATCTCATTGATGCTGCCATGGCCATGAAAGGAACCTCACCAGGGAAGGATTAGGGCACACCATCCACTCCCGTCGTGGAGGTGTGCCCCTATGGGGCTGTCAACGATAGAGAGAACCAGAGAGAGGGAGAGAGAAATCAAGAATGGGGAGAAAAAGACTTGGCTCTCTTCTTGCAACTCTCCATCGACTGTCGGCTCTACACATACATGATATATATATAGCCCTAAGTCAACATGACTCAGCCTAACAGAACTCTCTCTCTCCCCCAGGCCAACACATGAGCTCTAAACCCGTCAGAAGAGTCGACTCAAACAGACCTTGAGCTGACTCGACTAGACCATGAGTCAACTCGAACAGACCTCGAGCCGACTCGACCAGAACTCCAACCTGCTGTCGACCTGCAGGAATCGACTCCTCAATAGCCCAAGCCGACTCCAACTTCAAGATCTCTAAACCTAGATCTCGAGCCTCCTGGAACATCACCAGGAAATGCTTGGCACGCCTCCAAGCACCCAGGGATCGCCTCCAGCATCATTGCCATGGTCACCCAAGTCTCTCCAAAGCTTGGGAGCACCACTCAAATCCCAACAATCTCTATCTTGGTGCCCCCAAGCTTTGACAAACCTGGCAACGTCCTCAACACACACCCTGCTGTAACTGCATGTCCTGATAGCACTATGCGAATATCCATGCCTCTGCCAATATCCTCAAACTGCTGATATCACCTGGAAACCTCTGGGATGATCGCCTCCATAGCTGAAGATCCTAGCTCATATCCTGGCACCATAGATTATTGCTTTCCTTCTGTCTAGTAGCTGCATCAGTTTGTTCTTGGACTTCCCTGAAGAGAACCCAGCAAACCTGATCCGGCACTCGCTGTAACTGGAGCTCTACCTAATACAATCTCCATAGAGCCACACCATATTCTTCACTCTCTGCTCCACCTGGCTAAGTGCACCCCTGACGTCTGTGCAAGGATATGGTCCTCCATGCACCTCCCGCTCTGAACATGTGTCAAAAACTCGCTCCACCCGTGAAGCCACCTATCACTGGTGCTCCACCTGAAACTGAAGTCCCCCTGATGCCACAGAAAGAAATCCTGAGGCCAGCCTCTCAACGCTGCCCTGCTGAGCATGACCTAAACCTCATAACCAGTCGCTGTCTCCTCGGACCCTCCACACATCACGGACCTCTCCAAGACCGTCTTGGATACTCTGCAACCCCACAGGAACCTCCAAAATGATGCAGGATGAAAGAGATGATGCGATGCGAATGTAAATTAAGACTAATTCTTTTTTTTTATATATATATTTTCAGAAGTCGGCTTAGACTCAAAGGAAAGTTAAACTAAATTGAAAGAAACTATATAATAATTGAAAGCACAATTCAAAGAAACTAGATTATCAGAGTAGTTCAGAAGTAAAGGATCGCTGGGGGTTGAGAAACTCCCAGACCTAGGGTTTCGCTCTGAACTTTCAACAAGACAGAACTAAAGAGAAGAGAAGGGTTACAGACCAGGCAGTGATCTTCACAGAGTTTAGTGGAAGGACTCTCTTGAGCAGATTATTGGATCCCCCGGATTCAGATATCTTCGCAATGGATCCTCCAATACTGGTCCTTTGGCAGAGTTGGCTTCTCCTAAACTCAAGATCTGGGAAAGAGGAAGAACAATTTATGGAACCAGATACTCAAGGAAGGATTTACCAGATAGAAGAACTTGAAAGTTGATGTTGCTGAAGTCCTGATTCTCCTGGATGCTGATCTGGCTTCCTCTGGGATTTGCTTCGTACTCGAAGTAGCCGAACTGGACCTGGATGCTGGTGGTCGGCCTCCACTTGGAGAGAAGGGCCGTGAGAGATGGGGTAGGCTAGGGTTTTGGTGGAATGAAGAGGATGATGGGCGGCTAGGGTTTTGGAGTTGAAGTGGCTAACCTAGGGTTTTGGGGTTGGAGATCTCACACCTCCTCAAGGTTCCTAGGGAACCCGGATTTACTCCCTCACAGAGCTCAACACCTGAATACAAGTGCAGAAGAGAGAAACACAAAAGTTTGCTCACACATTAATTGGATTCATTCATCAGTTAACTTTAAAATTTACAAAAGGAGGTTAATTTATAGGACTTTACAAGAGAGCAGGGTTTTACATCTTTCCATGTGGGACTAATGGGGTGGATCTTCAAATTAGGTTTGTAGAATCAATTTCCACACATATGGCCAGCCAAGAGGTTCCAAAAATGTTGATTGGTGGCTCCAAAAGGTAAGTAGGTGGCGCCTCCTAGCCTTGTTCTTCAAGAGAAAATTTCTTTCCTTCCATGGCTCAACTCTTTTGGACACCTCCTTTTCTTTCTCCCTAAGTCATGGTTCTTCCCATCTTTGCTTTGGGCTTTTTAGGCATGGATTGGGCGCCCCCTTGAAGTGCTCCCCAAGAAGAGCTTCTTTCTTTACATAGCTTGGCTCTTATGGAATGTTTTGGGCCGCCCCCTTGAATTATGGATCCCAGATTATTTTCTCCTCAAGTGGCGCATGAGAGAAGGGACCTGCTATCTTGTGGTGTGGGGACCAGAGCATACTAGATGGAGATGTGGTGTGCCCTGGACTCAGGCGTGTGGCTGGGAGTGTGGCTGGGAGTGTGGAGCCCACTTGCTTGGCCTTCGGAGAAAATGTGACACCCTGGAGAAGTCCTAGACCATTACTGAGTCAACATGACTCAACAAAATTAAATTGCAGGGAAATACAGACTCAAGCTAAAATTAAGTTGATCAAGTCAACCCTTATTACAAACAGAAAACCCTAATTCTTCGGGCAAGGTCAATCAGAGATCCAGATGGAGCCCTGAAGTCTTCTTCTGAGTCTGGTGCCCGCACCAATTCTCCCGGGGTGGGAGGAACTCGACCCTGTCGAGTATGGATCATGTTGGCTCTGGTATCTCTCCAAGAGGTCTGGGTCCAATTCTTGTAATTCTTCTCGGGAGATCCAAGAGTCATCAGAATCTGGCCTTCCTTGCCAGCGGACTAGGTATCTTTGGTATCCTCGATTACGAGTAGAGATAACCTGATCATCCAGGATCTTTTCAATCTGCTCTTTCCTCTCAGGCCAATTTGTTGGTGGACACACAGGGTTGGGTTCACTCTCAAGAGCAGGATTAGGCTCAAAAGGCTCACTGGGAATCACAGCTGGCTCTCTATACTCTACTAGGTCTGTAATGTTGAAAGTGGAGCTAATGCCTAGTTTTGGAGGCAACTCGAGCACATAGGCATTGGATCCTACTCTCTTCACCACTCTAAATGGTCCAGCTCCTCTAGCATGTAACTTTCTAACGGTTCCAGGAGGAAACTGTTCAGGCCTTAACCTAATCATTACATAGTCTCCCTCATCAAAAGTTTTGACTCGCCTTTGAGAATCAGCCAACTTCTTATAAATTTCATTACTTAAGTTTATTTTGGCATGAATTTCTTTATGCAAGTCTTTTATATGCTAGGCAAAAACTTCGACAGACTCGGAGACTCGTGTGTGGACTGGTAAAGGAGCTAGGTCAAGAGGTGTGTGAGGTTTGTAACCATGCACAATTTCAAATGGACTCTTACCTGTAGACCTATTGACCGAGTCATTATATGCAAATTCAGCTCTAGGTAAGTACAAATCCCAGTTCCTAATGTTTTCACCAACAAGACACCTTAACAGATTGCCTAAACTACGGTTCACTACTTCGGTTTGGCCATCAGTTTGGGGATGATAGGCAGTTGAAAACTTAAGTTTTGTCCCTAACTTATGCCAAAGGGTTTTCCAGAAATAGCTGGTGAACCGGACATCCCTATCTGAAACAATTATCTTAGGTAGGCCATGGAGTCGAACTATCTCATTAAAGAACAGGGTGGCTACCTTAGACGCATCAAATGTTTGGGAACAAGGCAAGAAATGGGCCATCTTGAAAAATCGGTCGACTACAACACAGATAGAGTCATGCCTCCTCTGGGTCTTAGGCAAACCTAACACAAAGTCCATGCTCACATCTTGCCAGGGACGATCTGGGACAGGGAGTGGGGTATAAAGGCCGGTGTTCTGTTTTCACTGTTCGGCAACAGCGCAGGTCCGACACCTAGCCATAATGTGTGCTACATCTCTTTTTAAGCTAGGCCAGAAAAAGTGGTCTTCAATAGCCAGGGTGGTCTTGTCTTTTCTGAAATGGCCAGCTAAACCTCCAGCATGAATTTCCCAAATCAAAAATTCCCTAAAAGAAGTTCTAGGGATGCAAAGCCTATTCTTAAAGAACAGAAAGCCATCTAAAAGGGTATAATCCTTATGATCACTAGATGGTCCTTGAGTTAGATCCTGGTACACAGTCTTAAAATCCGGACACGACTCATATTCCTCTTTGATCTGCTCAAACTCTATGACTTCCGCCCTACAGAATTCAATAGCAAAGATCGACGACTAAGGGCATCAGCTACCTTATTTTCAGACCCAGCCTTATGTTTCGAAACAAAAGTATAGGACTGGATATACTCTACCCACTTAGCATGCCCAGGGTTAAGCTTCTTCTGGGAATTCAAGAATCTAAGAGCCTCATGGTCTGAAAACAGTACAAATTCTTGCGGTAGCAAATAATGTCTCCAGTAACGCAAAGCTTGCACTACCGCATAAAATTCCTTATCATAGGTAGAATACCTAAGCTTAGCATCATTAAGTTTTTCACTAAAGAATGCTATGGGATGGTTCTCTTGGCTTAGGACTCCACCTATACCTACTCTTGAAGCATCATAGGCAACCTCAAATACTTTAGAAAAGTCGGGTAACCTCAAAATGGATGCCTGGGTCATCCTATCCTTAAGATCTAGGAAGGCTTTATGGGCTGCTTTAGTCCACTGAAATTCTCCCTTCCTAATATAGTCTGTGATAAAAGCAACTACAGTACTAAACCCCTTGATGAATCGCCTATAGAAGGTAGCCAAGCCGTGGAAACTTCTGACTTCATGCACACTGGTCGGCTCTGGCCATTCTACTATGGACCTAATCTTTTCTGGATCGGCAGCCACGCCGTCAGGGGTTACTACAAAACCAAGGAAGATAACTCTATTGGTCAAGAATTCACACTTTTTGAGATAACCGTAGAGACTATCATTCCTCAAAACTTGGCAGACTTGTCTAAGGTGGCCTAGGTGATCTGCAGGGGTCTTACTATAGATCAGGATGTCATCAAAATAGACCACTACAAACTTCCCTATGAAAGCTCTAAGTACCTGGGTCATTATCCTCATGAAAGTACTAGGGGCATTGGACAACCCAAAAGGCATAACAACCCATTCATAGAGACCATCCTTAGTTTTGAAAGTGGTTTTCCACTCATCCCCTGGTCTAATCCTAACCTGATGATAGCCGCTCTTGAGATCAATTTTAGAAAAAACCATTGCACCGGCCATCATATCTAGCATGTCATCTAGTCTAGGGATGGGGAACCTATACTTGATTGTGATTTTGTTGATGGCATGACTATCAACACACATCCTCCACGTGCCATCCTTCTTTGGGGTCAGAAGTGCAGGGACTGCACAAGGGCTAAGACTCTCTCTAATGAACCCCTTCCTCAACAATTCTCCAACCTGCTTTTGTAGTTCCTTATGCTCAGATGGATTCATCCTATAATGGGGCAAGTTGGGTAAAGTAGCTCCTGGGACTAAATCTATGGAATGCTGGATATCCCTAAGAGGTGGAAGGTGGTCCGGCAGATCCTCGGGAAAAACATCCTCAAATTCTTCTAACAAAGGTTTAACTTCCTGAGGAGGTTCTGAGGGTGTAGGAGTCCTAAGTTCCTTAGCAGTCAACATCTAAATAGGTGAACCACTATGAATTTCTTGTTCTAGATCCTTAGCACTAATTAGGTTCACTCCAGTCTTCATCTCTCTGACCTTATTGGGTCCTTTAGCTATCTTGTCCTTAGGAGGGACTGAATGGATTATGATTTTCTTCCCATTAAAACTAAAGACACATGTGTTGGATTTTCCTAAGAGGGTGGCATCATGATCATATAACCAAGGTCTTCCAAGAATTATACTGCTCACCCCCATGGGCAAGACATCACACCAAATCTTCTCTTAATAGGATTGCATTTGGATTTGGACCTGACATCTAGACTGGATGGGTATAGAGGTAGAGTCTACCCAAGAAACCTTATAGGGGTTGGGGTGAGGGACTGGGATTAAGCCTAACATTTTGACAGTGCTAGCAGAAATGGCATTCACACAGCTCCCACTATGATGATCTTACATACCTTATCCCCTAGTTTAAGGAAAGTCTGTAGGATGTTAGTCCTACGCCAATCTTCCTGAACTCTATTCTGGGACAGGATGCATCTCACAACCCCTAATTGGTCAGAATCAGTGGATTCCTCCTCTCCTTCATACTCATCAACCAAATTCATTCCGGCCTCATAAACTTCTTCTTCAAACTCTTCATTGGGCCCGGAATTCTCTTCTTCTCCTTCTTCTATGTAAAGGGATCTATGAGGGCACTGGCTAGAAACATGACCTACCTTATGGCACTTAAAACAAGCTATGGCTGTGCACTGGCTGGAAATATGACCGAGCTTCTGGCACTTAAAACAGATGATACTAGGGGTTCTCTGGGTGTCAGGTGCCTTACCTTTGTCCATGGGTCTAGGGGTGGGAATACCTTGATTAGGCTTGCTAGGGGTAACATGGCTAGGTCCATTTCTTGGGATTGGGGCATTAACCCTAGAAGGCATAGGTCCTCTCTGAAACTTCTCAGTGTTCAGTGCAATCTGATAGGCTTGGTCTAGGTCAGTAACCTTTCTCAGAAATAACTCCCTCTTTATGTCTTCCCTAAGTCCAGCCCTAAACCTAGACAAAGTGACCTCATGGGCTTCACTCACATCACATCTCATCAGGTATTCATCAAAGGTGGTTATGTAGTCTGATACAGATCGGTTCCCTTGTTTCAAAGTTTGCCATTGGTCTAACAGATTCTGCTGGTATGAAATGGGTAGGTACTTATCTCTAAGCTTCTCTTTCATACCCTGCCAAGTGGTTATGGGCTCTACATTTTGTCTTCTAGTGGTTAGCTCAATGTTCCCCCAGTATAACCTAGCTTAACGTACTAACTTCATCTTGGCAAACTTGAACTTCCTTTCTTCAGACATGGCATACCACTCAAAGTACTGGTCCATCTCACCCTCCCAATCAGAATACACCTTAGGGTTTAAGCTACCATCAAAAGTGGGTGCATCTAATTTGATGTTCCGAATGAACCTATCATCTCTATCTTCAGGTTCTGGGTCAGGCCTCCTATGATTAGGTTCAGGATCTCTGTATAAAGGTCTTCTAGGCTCTTGGTGTGGGTGAGGTTGAGGCACATTAAAATCTGGGTCAGGAGTCCAATTCTGATGCCTAGGTTCCTCAAGTACTTGGACTCGATCCCTAAGTTGGAAAAAAATCTCATGGACCTGTTCTTTAAACTGGGCAACAGTAGCAGTCACATCCTGACTCAATTTGTTCATACTCTCAGTAAGAGCTCTAACCATGGCCTCTAAATCAGGTTGGGTTTGACCAGGTTGGTAGGGTACTCCATTCCGGGTAGACATGATGATGCAAGCAAACACACCAAATGAGACTCAACTGAAACGACTACGGGCTAACTAGACCTAGAGCCCAAACTAGATGCCCAATTAGAGTGGCAAGCTAGCCTATAGTAACTCGGGACACAGCCAGGCAGGTGTAAGGGGAGTGTTAGGTCCCTAGATGCCAATCCTAGACACCAATCAGTGATTGGCCAGGTAGACGGACCAGCACACAAGCCCTTCGGGATAGAATCCCTGAACCACCATTCTAGACACTGAGTACAAAGCACACACAGAGTAACTAGACAAACTGACTCAACACTAGCCTTGACCCGACTTGTTGATGTCCCTAGCCCACTAGGACAAATTAAGTCTAATAAATTTTAAAATTAGGCTTAGGATCGGATGAATGGGTGGTGGTTTTGGGCTAAGGAGAGGTTATCAACTCCTCCCCTTATCTTAGATGCTCAATTTCCCTTAAGATGAATTAGGAGATGATCACTCAAAAAAATTGGATTGCAGAAATACAAAAATAGAGTTGTTGTAATTTAACTCTCAGAAATTTCACGAAAACCAATAAATTACAGTAAAATAATGTAAAATAGTTTCAATTATACTGGTTCCAGAAAAATAAAAATCATGCAATTTGGAGTTACCTACAATGAGAAACAATTCCTGCAACAGGATAGTTACAGACCAAAAATAGAATGCTTCCCCTATTTACAATTCCTGCTACGAAGTTGTAACCTAGCGGATCCCCTACACGCCCTAGGAACACCCCGTGGAATGGGAAGAGGAGGCTTGCACCTCGCTTCATTCCTAGGACCAGACGTCCTGGGGAGTCTACTTCGAGCAGACAAAGTAAAAAGGAGAGACACTCAAAACATGCAAGCAAGTCAGAAACCATAGACAGGGCTCTGATACCAAAAATGATGCAGGACGAAAGAGATGATGCGATGCGGAAGTAAATTAAGACTAATTCTTTTTTTTTTTTTATATATTTTCAGAAGTCGGCTTAGACTCAAAGAAAAGTTAAACTAAATTGAAAGAAACTATATAATAATTGAAAGCACAATTCAAAGAAACTAGATTATCAGAGTAGTTCAGAAGTAAAGGATCGCTGGGGGTTGAGAAACTCCCAGACCTAGGGTTTCGCTCTGAACTTTCAACAGGATAGAACTAAAGAGAAGAGAAGGGTTACAGACCAGGCAGTGATCTTCATAGATTTTAGTGGAAGGACTCTCTTGAGCAGATTATTAGATCCCCCGGATTTAGATATCTTCGCAATGGATCCTCCAATACTGGTCCTTTGGCAGAGTTGGCTTCTCCTGAACTCAAGATCTGGGAGAGAGGAAGAATAATTTATGGAACCAGATACTCAAGGAAGGATTTACTAGATAGAAGAACTTGAAAGTTGATGTTGCTGAAGTCCTGATTCTCCTGGATGCTGATCTGGCTTCCTCTGGGATTTGCTCCGTACTCGAAGTAGCCAAACTAGACCTGGATGCTGGTGGTCGGCCTCCACTTGGAGAGAAGGGCCGTGAGAGATGGGGTAGGCTAGGGTTTTGGTGGAATGAAGAGGATGATGGGCGGCTAGGGTTTTGGAGTTGAAGTGGCTAACCTAGGGTTTTGGGGTTGGAGATCTCACACCTCCTCAAGGTTCCTAGGGAACCTGGATTTACTCCCTCACAGAGCTCAACACCTGAATACAAGTGCAGAAGAGAGAAACACAAAAGTTTGCTCACACATAAATTGGATTCATTCATCAGTTAACTTTAAAATTTACAAGAGGGGTTTAATTTATAGGACTTTACAAGAGAGCAGGGTTTTACATCTTCCCATGTGGGACTAATGGGGTGGATCTTCAAATTAGTTTTGTAGAATCAATTCCCACACATATGGCCAGCCAAGAGGTTCCAAAAATGTTGATTGGTGGCTCCAAAAGGTAAGTAGGTGGTGCCTCCTAGCCTTGTTCTTCAAGAGAAAATTTCTTTCCTTCCATGGCTCAACTCTTTTGGACACCTCCTTTTCTTTCTCCCTAAGTCATGGTTCTTCCCATCTTTGCTTTGGGCTTTTTAGGTATGGATTGGGCGCCCCCTTGAAGTGCTCCCCAAGAAGAGCTTCTTTCTTTACATAGCTTGGCTCTTATGGAATGTTTTGGGCCGCCCCCTTGAATTGTGGATCCCATATTATTTTCTCCTCAAGTGGCGCATGAGAGAAGGGACCTGCGATCTTGTGGTGTAGGGACCGGAGCATACTGGATGGAGATGTGGTGCCCCTTGGACTCAGGCATGTGGCTGGGAGTGTGGCGCCCACTTGCTTGGCCTTGGGAGAAAATCTGACACCCTGGAGAAGTCCTAGACCATTACTGAGTCAACATGACTCAACAAAATTAAATTGCAGGGAAATACAGACTCAAGCTAAAATTGAGTTGATCAAGTCAACCCTTATTACAAACCAGAAAACCCTAATTCTTCGAGCAAGGTCAATCAGAGATCCAGATGGAGCCCTGATGTCTTCTTCTGAGTCTGGTGCCCGCACCACAAAACTCAAGAGCTCATCCCAACTCCTCAAATATAGCAACTAAACATAGCAACCATCGTAAGTGGCTGCTCCATTACGTCCCAGCATGTCCATAGGCTGCATGATGTCCGTCATGTCCCAGCCTGTCTCTAGGCTAATGATGTCTACTCCATCATGTCCCAGCCTGTCCATAGGCTGCATGATGTCTACTCCATCACGTCGTAGCCTGTCCATAGGCTGCATGGCATCCCTGGCACTCCCTGAGACCTATCCCTGTCTCCCTGAGCTGCCAACCTCCATCAGCTCCAGTGGCTGGATCATCACGTCCCAGCCTGTCCATAGACTGCATGATCATGTCCCAGCCTCTATTGATGTACCTGGGTCTCCTAAGACCTCCCTAGTGCTCCCTAAGCTAATCAACTCTCAAGACCCACCTCCAGTCACGTGAGATACCAAACCCATGTACAGCTCCATCACGATCAAGGTAGTTGGAGACCTACCGATCGCTCTCCTCCACAGTGACCAAGAGCCTAGTCCACTACCGATGGAGTTACCACTCATGCTCTGAAGATCTCCGATGTGTGTCGCTCTACCTATGCTGAACCATAGATCATCCGACCTGTCAATGCTTCACAGCACAGAACTCGTAGCTCTACACCACCATCGCGAGCTCCAGCACCACAGGATCCATCATCCTCGGTGAGATCCATAGAACCAGTAGACCTTCACACTGCTCCCAACACCACGAACCTCTGTCTGCTTGGGAGAGCCAAAGATGGAACCAACTTGCTCAAGCTGCCCGCATATACGATCGCTGCACCACGATCTCTACATCACTTATGATCTGACTCCATCATCGGATCCACCCTGGCTCAACACGAAGAGATCGAAACATGGAATCCAATGACATAGACGGGACTCAAATCAGAGTTTGATTGAGCTCGAAATCATTGAAAAAATGAGTCAGCAAGAATTTCAGAGCAGTGACTATTTGTTACCTTAATGGCCCGGTCCACCATGAACCAAACCAATGGTTCATGCATGATATCCCGGTCCACCTCTACCATTGCTGCTAGTCCACGGCAGAACCCGTGGACCACAGCATTTCCCGGTAGATGCCGCACCTCCGGCCACCGCCCGGCACCTCCGGTAACTGTCCCGCCATCATGCCAAGCCACCGATGACCGCCCGCGCTACCTCGCTCCATCCATGCAATCGAGAACTGCCAGCATGCCGTGTCCGCACCGGTGACCGGCGAGCCACTGCGACACCGCCGTCTGCTCCCCGTGACGCCCTGCGCCACCGTCTGCGCCCCCCGCCATGCCCACGGCTACATCGCTCCTGCGACACCCCGTGCCCAGCGACACCGTTCTACCATCTACGCCCTGCGCCGCCACTCCCCGCTACCACTGACGGACCCTGCGCTCTCCACCGAAGTTGTGTCCGGTGAGCCCGCGCTTGAGTCCTGCACCGTGCCCAGCTGCTGGTGAGTATGCGTTCGCTATTGGCGTCACTCGTGCCAATGCCATGCCCAAGCCGGCTCTGCTATTTTGCACTGGCGACCTCTTTGAAGGAGCCGACTCCATGATGGCCGAGCCTGCTCTGCGATGCTCAAGCCGGCTCTGCAACTGGCACTGCTCCAGCAACCTCTGACCGAGCTGGCTCTATGATAAACGAGCCAGCTCCCTGTGACGGCATACATGTCTTTCTCTTCCTGGTAGCCATGCTTTCTTCCTGGCATCCATGCCCCTGATTGGGCATTTTCTCCTCCATCTTAGCCATTGCGTTCCGGTACAAGGGAAGACCAAAACTCCCTCAGATCCATGCCAATGCGATCTAGATTTTCATCCATCACCACCGAGCCATCCAGATCTGATGAAAACATATCCATCAGAGATCCACAGATCCAATCCCATGACCCCCCTCAGGTCGATGATCTTCCATGGCTTTTAGATCCAAGAATCTAAACTCCAGCCATGCCATCGCGATCTTGATCATGTCCATTGCCACCAGGCCATCCACCAGATCTCCTCTCTGGCGCGATCAAGAATTCTCTCCCAGTGAGGGCAGTAGTCCCTCACTTCCGATCTCATCTCTTCGACGAGATCTCCGGCAAATCCACCATGCTTTCGATCTTCTCAGCTCCGTGAGATCTCCAGCAGATCCATGGTGCTTTCGATCTGTGAACTGCAGCCTCCTCCAGATCTCACAACCAGAGATCTGATTCTTCTTCCCTTCTTCCTTCATGCCACCACATCAAGAAGCTCTAATACCAAATGTCAGAGCAAGATCTGCTCTGATACCAAATGTTGAGGAAATGAGACACCTCGCTCCACCTTGCAGAATGCCCAAGATCTCATTGATACTGCCATGGCAATGAAAGGAACCTCACCAGGGAAGGATTGGGGCACACCATCCTCTCCCGTCATGAAGGTGTGCCCCCATGGGGCTGTAAATGATAGAGACAACTAGATAGAGGGAGAGAAAGAAATCAAAAATGGGGATAAAGAGACTTGGCTCTCTTCTTGCAACTCTCCGTCGACTGTCGGCTCTACATATACAAGATATATATATAGCCCTGAGTCAACATGACTTAGCCCAACAAAACTCTCTCTCTCTCCTAGGCCAACACATGAGCTCTAAACCTGTTAGAAGAGTCGACTCGAACAGACTTCGAGTCGACTCATGGTCTGGTCGAGTCGGCTCGAGGTCTGTTCGAATCAACTCTTCTGATGGGTTTAGAGCTCATGTGTTGGCCTGGGGGAGAGAGAGAGTTTTGTTGGGCTAAGTCATGTTGACTCAGGGCTATATATATCTTGTATATGTAGAGCCAGCAGTTGAAGGAGAGTTGCAAGAAGAGAGCCAAGTCTCTTTCTCCCCATTCTTGATTTCTTTCTCTTCAAGAATTCGTGAGAGCGGCAAGCCCTCACCTCTGATCTCATCTCCGTGAGATCTTCGATACCAAATGTTGAGGAAACGAGACACCTCGCTCCACCTTGCGGAATGCCCAAGATCTCATTGATGTTGCCATGGCCATGAAAGGAACCTCACCAGGGAAGGATTGGGGCACACCATCCGCTCCCGTCATGGAGGTGTACCCCCATGGGGCTGTCAACGATAGAGAGAACCAGAGAGAGGGAGAAAAAGAAATCAAGAATGGGGAGAAAGAGACTTGGCTCGCTTCTTGCTACCACCAACCGTCGACTGCCGGCTCTACACATACAAGATATATATATACCCTGAGTCAACATGACTCAGCCCAACAGAACTCTCTCTCTCCCCCAGGCCAGCACATGAGCTCTAAACATGTCAAAAGAGTCGACTCAAACATACCTCGAGCCAACTCGAATAGACCCTGAGTCAACTTGAACAGACCTCGAGCTGACTCAACCAGAACTCCAACCTGCTGTCGACCTATAGGAATCGACTCCTCAATAGCCCAAGCTGACTCCAACCTCAAGATCTCTAAACCCAGATCTCGAGCCTCCTGGAACACCTCCAAGAAATGCTTGGCACGCCTCCAAGCACCCAGGGATCACCTCCAGCATCCCTGCCATGGTCTCCCAAGTCTCTCCAAAGCTTGGGAGCACCACTCAAATCCCAACATTTAAGAGGATAACCAACAAATACAACATACAACAACCTACACTTGATATATTGTCATCCTATAATGATGTATCCTTAGGTTGTGAAACACTTTAAGAACTACATGATATATCCTTTCTATATCAAAACAATGTAGTTCTAAGGACTCCATCATACAAGAGTTCATCTCAGGAAAATGTAAATATGAAGAATAGCCAAAATAAATAACTTTTATTTATTAAAAGAATTCATATACAAATATAAGATAGCATAACTATCTACAGCCTAGACGATTGGCTTTGGGATACAATTCCCAACAACTCCCACCTGGACTAAAGCCAATCGGTACAGAATATCATTCCCATTTTTCATTTACAACACTCGAACTCTTGAACTCCAATGACTTTAGTGAAGGGGTCAGCCAGGTTTTCCTTTCCATTAATCTTCAGAAGGTCAATGTCACCTTGTTCCATGATTTCTCGTACAAGGTGATAGCGCCGTAGAATATGTTTTGTGCGATGATGAGACTTCGGCTCTTTGGCTTGAGAGTGCTGTCACAGTACACCGGAATAGTACCATCCGGGGAAGGTGCCACTCCTAGCTCGCCAAGAAATTTCTGCAACCACACAGCTTTCTTCGCTGCGTCTGATGCTGCAACATACTCTACTTTGCATATTGAGTCTGCCACAGTAAGCTGCTTGGAACTTTTCCAGCAGACAGCTCCTCTGTTTAGGATAAAGATAAATTCTAACACACTCTTGCTATCATCCTTATTTGATTGGAAACTGGAGTCAGTATACCCCACAAGTTTCAAGTCAAATTCTCCATAAATTAGCCATTGGTCCTTAGTATTTCGTAAATACTTAAGGATGGTCTTTACCACTTTCCAATGAGCTTCACCTGGGTCAGACTGGTATCTGCTCACTTTGCCTAGGAAAGATGCCACATCTGGTCTAGTACATGTCATGGCGTACATGATAGAACCCACTATCAAAGTATATGGGATTCTACTCTTACGCTCTCTCTCTTCAGGCATTGTCGCATAATTCCTTTTAGAAAGATCAATTCCAGTGCCTATCAAGAGATAGCCCTTCTTGAAATTTTCCATGCTGAACTATTTCAGCACGGTGTCGATGTACGTAGACTGGGACAATCCCAGAAGCCTCAAAGATCTATCTCTATAGATCTTCATACCCAGTATGTAAGAGGCTTTACCCAAGTCCTTCATAAAGAACTGGGATGATAACCAGACCTTTATTACTTATAATGCTGGGATGTCATTCTCGATTAAAAGAATATCATCCACATACAACACAAGAAATACAATCACAGAACCATTAGCCCATTTGTAAATAAAAATTCTTCTCCATTCCTAACGAAGCCATATGACTTGATACACTTATCAAATCGCATATTCCAACTCCTTGATTCTTGCTTCAATCCATAGATGGACTTTTGAAGCCTGCACACCTTTGACTCATCTGTGGATGTGAACCCTTCAGGTTGTATCATATACACCTCCTCTTCCATCTCACCATTCAGGAAAGCTGTTCGGACATTCATTTGCCAGATTTCATAGTCAAAGTATGCTGCTAAAGCAAGCATAATCTGAATGGATTTGAGCATTGCCACAGGAGAGAATGTCTCATCATAGTCAATACCATAACGTTGATGATATCCATTGGCAACCAGACAGGCTTTATAGGTCTCCACCGGCCCATCTGCGCCCTTTTTCCTTTTGAAAATCCATTTGCACCCAATGGGTTTTATCCCTTCAGGTGGATCAAATGTCCATACATTGTTGATCTCCATGGACTTCATTTTGGATCTCATGGCTCCCAGTCATTTCTCAGAGTCGGACCTCTACATCGCATCCATATAGGTGATCGGATCCTCATTGTTCTCATCGAGTTCAATGGGATCACCGTCCAGGACCAAGAAACCATAGTATCTGTCCAGTCTACTCGGTACTCTACTAGATCTTCTTAATGGTTCCTGAGTGGGCTCTGGGTGTGATCTAATCATAGCCGGTTCTATGTTGTCCCTTAAGTGTGTAGGTTCTTCTACTTGTTAAACTTTACTAAGTTCAATCTTAGCGGCTATAGTCCCTTTACCAAGGAACTCCTTTTCCAAAAAGATAGCCCTAAGACCGATGAACAACTTTTGTTCCTCAGCTAAGTAGAAGTATTATCCCTTAGACTCCTTTGGATACCCAACAAATAGGAACTGGTCAAACCTAGGTCCAAGTTTGTCCATTTCCAAATATTTTACATAAGCCGAGCACCCCCAAACCTGATGGTGTGATAATGTCAGCTTACGTCCAGTCCATATCTCATATGATGTTTTATTAACAGACTTACTTGGAGCCCTATTCAGAAGGTAACAGGCTGATTCTAGAGCACATCCCTAAAAGGATACCAGTAGAGAAGCAAAGCCCATCATGGACCGAACCATGTCTAACAGGGTTCGATTCCTCCTCTCAAACACTCCATTTAATTGAGATATCCCTAGAGGTGTCCACTGAGAGAGAATCCCATCTCCTTGAGATATGTCAGAAACTCACCCAAAAGGTATTCACCACCTCGATCAGATTGAAGAGTTTTAATATACTTTCCAGTTTGTTTTTCTACTTCACTACGATATCGTTTGAATATTTCAAATGACTCGGATTTATGTCTCATCAAGAAGACATAACCGTGCCTTGAAAAGTTGTCTGTAAATATAATGAAATAATCATACCCACCCCTGGCACAAACATTCATGGATCCGCATACATCAGTATGTACCAGACTCAGAATTTCATTGGCTTGTTCACCTTTTCCAGTAAAAGGTGACTTAGTCAATTTTCCAAGAAGATAGGACTCACAGGTTGGAAGTGAACTATCTTCAATAAAATCAAGGAGATCCTTGCTTTTTAACATGTTTATCCTTTTCCTGTTAATATGACCTAGCCTACAATGCCATAGGTACACTTTGCTGACATTATCTATCCTAGGACGTTTGCTAGACGTGTACATTATACTAACAGGTCGTGATAGTACATAAATGCCATCACGCATTTGTGCAGTCAAAATCACAGAATCATTCCAAATAATTTTGCAAACATCATTCTTTATTGAGAGTTTATAACCATACATGGCCAATTGGCCTACAGAAATGACATTCAAAATAAAAGATGGATAAAAATGACACTCGTTCAAAATGATAGTACAGGACTCGAAAACAAGTTTAAGGACTCCCAACGCCAGGACTAGAACTCGGCTTCCATTTCCCACATTCAAGAATCTCTCGCCATCCTCGAATCTTCTACTAACTTGAAGTCCCTGCAAAGAATTGTATATGTAAATTGGACTTCCAGTATCCAATACCCAGTTAGTAGTATCGCAAATAGAGAAACTACAAGGTGTTATCATATAAATACCTTGTCCAAGACCATCCTGCAGCTTTCTCTTCTTGGACATGTTCGGGTCAAAGGACACAGTATAAAGAGGACAGTTCCTCTTCCAGTTACCCTGCTTCTTGTAGAAGAAGCACTCTGCACGACTATGATCAGCCTTCACTTTCTTGGCCTGATTGGGCCCAAAAGCACTTAGCACCTTTTTCCCTTTATTTTTTCTCTTCCCTTTCTTAAAGGGATGACGCCCTCCCGAAGATCCTCCTACTAGATTCACCACCCCTTTATTCAATTGGTGGTCTTTCTCATAAGTCTGCAGCAACCCCAACAGATCGTGGTAGTTAACTGCAGGCTTATTTATTCTATAATGATCGAGAAAATCTAAATAAGACAAGGGGAGGGAACTCAGTATCGCATCTTTTCCAAGCTGTTCATGCAAGGGACAACCGAGCTTGCCCAGGCACTCAATCATCTCGATCATGTATACTACATGATCAGTGACCGAGGCCCCATCACGCATCCACGTATTGTAGATAGCACAGGAGACCTTGTACCTATCAACGTCATCTGGTGTTTCGAAAGACTCTTTCAACCTTTGAAGGATTTCTTCTAGCTGGGCTTCCTCAAACTTGCGACTAAACTCATCATTAATTGCAGCCAACATAATGCACCGGACAGTGTCCTGTCAGAGAGCCACTTCTGATAAGTGTCTCTGACCGAACCCCGAGCATGGCAGCAGGGATCTTAGGTGCCAGATCTGATATCACATACAGGATCCATTCATGCTCTAGGACAATCCTGAGCCTTCGATACCAGCTATCAAAGTTGGATACATTGAGCTTCTCGTTGTCGAGAAGAGACCGGATTGACAAGTTGGAAGACATCTAAAAGGAAAATCAAAGCTAATTAGTGTATATGAATTATTAACCTAAAGACATGGACTTTAGTCTAAAGGTCCCTCCCACTATTTTTCTCAAACTGGTAGCCTCTACCTCCAATCCGAGGAATTACTTTAATTCCTTTGTGGTTACCAGAGTACAATAGACAACACATGAGCCCGACTTTGACCGGCCCACCCATGCATGTCTAAAGGTAGGTTCTTTAATCAATTACTTCTCCAAGTAACCTCTAGTATTTGGGTTTTGTCCCAAAGAGCACTTCAATCAGCCATTAGGCCTCTTATTGAAGGTCCCGATTAGGTACAACCATTAACATGACAAAATTCAATGCTTCTAACTAACAAATAGTCAAGCCCGACTTTGGCCGACCCACCTGACCACCGTTAAGAAAGTCGTACTGAGCTATCATATTAGGAACAGCAATTTCAATAGCCTGATGAGCACCTGATCTTTGGATCTGTCGATGAACACCCAACTATTGATCCATTACCATCCCACTTAATGGAAGGCTAGGACTAGGTTATCCATATAACTTTGTCCTTTTAAGGACCTAATAATTTAGAGGGTTTTTAAATAATATGACAGATGAAGAGATGAGAAGACATGGATCAACCTCCCACTGACCAAATCAGTAATCTAGGACGGTTACTCATAACAAATGATCCATGAGCACCTAAAATCAGTCAAGACTGATTAACCTTGGGTGACAAGGGTTAACACGAGTCAATGAGCTATCCAATCAATCCTGATCGACCATATTGGCCAGGTAAGTGAGATCATGGATTGGGTTCTGTCATTAACCATCTTGCCTTAGACACCAATATAGTTGGCCAGGTAAATGGTAGCCCCAAAGAACCGCGATCACAATGCCAAACTTACCTCGACACCAATCGATTCATCAGACTTGATTAGACTAGCCTAAAGACTCGGGCTTTCCACTGAGCCACAAATTAAGTCCATTTAGATTATGCACTAATCAATCTAACTATTAGAGAGATCTATAGAAGAAATCCTAACTCAACATTTGATTAGATTAGTTCTCTAATTTGTCTAATGCATCTAAACTTAGGTCTAACCCAATTAAGGACCTAATAGAAGCTAACCCATGACCCTTAAGGCTTATTGAAATGACTTAAAAGTCTTTGAATCATATTCCTAGTGTTCTTAGTTAATCTTAATTTTTAATTAAGTTCAATAGCCTTAATTAAATTAAAATAATTTTAATTTACAGATGTAAAATAATTTTATAAAATCTTAAAATTTGAATTCACTGTTTTTCAGCATTTTCATCCCAAGTGTCGACTCACCAGGACCAAGTGTCGACACCTAGTGTCGACACTTGGGTCGACTCAAGGCCTGTGACAGGTAGAAAACTGGACTCCAGATTTTCTGGCACCTTGGTGCGGGCACCAGACTCAGAAGAAGAATTCAGAGCTCCATCTGGATCTCTGATTGACCTTGCCCGAAGAATTAAGATTTTCTGGTTTGTAATAAGGGTTGACTTGATCAACTCAATTTTAGCTTGAGTCTGTATTCCCTGTAATTTATTTTTGTTGAGTCATGTTGACTCAGTAGTGGTCTAGGACTTCAACCTGGATGTCACATTTTCTCCCAAGGCCAAGCAAGTGGGCGCCACACTCCCAGCCACACGCCTGAGTCCAGGGGGGTGCCACATCTCCATCCAGTATGCTCTGGTCCCCATACCACAAGATAGCAGGTCCCTTCTCTCATGCGCCACTTAAGGAGAAGACAATCTGGGATCCACAATTCAAGGGGGCGGCCAAGGAGTTTCCATAAAAGCCAAGCTATGAAAAGAAAAAAGCAAAGCTTGGGGAGGAAGACTAGGAGGCGCCCAAGTAATTCCAAATAAAACCAGGTATGAAAGGAAGGAAATTTCTCTTGAAGAGCAAGGTTAGGAGGTGCCCAAATACTTCCAAATAAGACCAAGCATGGAAGGAAAAATATTTTTTCTTGAAGAGCAAGGCTAGGAGGCGCCACCCACTTTCCTTTTGAAGCCACCAATCAGCATTTTTGGAACCTTTTGGCCGGCCATAATGTGTGGGAATTGGTCCTACAAACCTAATTTGAAGATCCCCCTCATTAGTCCCACATGGGAAGATATAAAACCCTACTCTCTGGTAAAGTCCTATAAATTAAACCCCTCTTGCAAATTTTAAAGTAATCTGATGAATGAATTCAAATTTTTGTGTGAGCAAACTCTGTGTTTTCTCTCTTCCGCACTTGCATCTAGGTGTTGAGCTCCGTGAGGGAGTAAATCCGGGTTCCCCAGGAACCTTGAGGAGGTGTGAGATCTCCAAACCCCAAACCCTAGGTTAGCCACTTCACTCCCAAACCCTAGCCGCCCATCATCCTCTTCTTTCCACCAAACCCTAGCCTATCCCACCTCTCACAGCCACTCTCTTCAAGTCAAGGCCTACCCCAGCATCCGGGTCCAGTCCGGATACTTCAGATCCAGAGCAATTCCCAAAGGAAGTCAAATCAGCCTCTAGGAGAATCTGGATTTCAGCAACATCAGCTTTCAAGTTCTTCAATCTGGTAAGTCCTTCCTTGAGTATCTGATTCCATCACTTGTTCTTCTTCTTTCCCAGATCTTGAGTTCAGGAGAAGCCGACTCAGCCACAGGACCAGTATTGGAGGATCCATTGCGAAGATATCCGAATCCGAGGATCCAACAATCTGCTCGAAAGAGTTCTTCCACCAAACTTTATGAAGATCACTGTCTGGTCGGTAACCCATCTCTTCTCTTTATTTCTGTCCTGTTGAAAGTTCAGAGAGAAACCCTAGGTTTGGGAGTTTCTCAACCCCCAGCAATCCGTTACTTCTGAACTACTCTGATAACCCAGTTTTATTTAAATTGTGCTTTCAATTATTACCTAGTTTCTTTCAATTTAGTTTAACTTTTCTTTGAGTCAAAGCCGACTTCTGAAAATATTTTAAAAAAAATAATAATAAAACAAAAAAAAGAATTAGTCTTAATTTACTTCCGCATCGCATCATCTCTCTTTTGTTCTGCATCACACCTGCTCATGAGTCGAAACTTACAAGGCCAAGTATCGACTCACGAGCCCAAGTGTCGACACTTCTTGATCAAGTGTCGACACTTCAACATGTCACAGAGGAAAAACATAACATAGTTCTCAGGCAAAAATACTCATGAGTCGACACTTACAAGGCCAAGCATCGACTCACAGCTTGAGACAGTGAAAGAACAGTGACTTCAAATCCAATGTTTCTCCAAACATTCAATTAAAATCGATCAATAAAAACTCTTAGATATTATCTATTATGATCATTTCATTAGATTAAAAATTTTTAATCTATATTTTCTTTCTTCTTATTTTCCTTTTCAAGAGTCAATAACATCGGCACCCCTACACACCATAGAAGATCCCATTGAATGGGAAGAGAGGGTCTTGCAGCCCTACTTCTCTCCTATGACCGGACGGCCATGGTGAAGCACTCAATCCAAGTACTTAAGAAGTGTGTTATTAGCATGCTAAAATTATTATACTACAAAAAGGAACCTATTGCTCTGATACCATTAAAGGTGAAAAGCACCTACACCAAGCATACAATATGCAGGAAAAATAGGGCAGAAGGAATGCATTTTAAAACAATTTTAAAGCATGCACAGTGGAAGGCTTAGAAGATAGATCTAAATGATCTATTGATCTGCCCACAGCAAGATCTAGTATAATGACCTAGCATGCAACATAACATCAAAGCAAGAGAGGAACATAAATATAAAAGTACCATACCTTTATACTGAGAGAAGCTATGGAAGGAGGAGGGTGCTCGAGCCACACACGTGTCTGGCCTCTACAGGTAATCTACACCTTGGCTTGACTCTGATCAACTCCCTCGGAGTGCTAGCTCTTCAGGATCCTTGGGCTGATCTTCTTCCTGGAAGACAAGGAGGAGAGTTGAAACCTTTTTCCAAGAGAACTCTCTTCCCAAGACCTAGCTAGAATGCTAGGATTCTCACACCCAATCCCAAAGTCTCTCACAACCATTCTTTATCTTCCTCTCTCAAAGATTTTCTCAAAAATCTTTTGCAACCATAGAAATGACATTCATTTATAGGGGCAGCAGGGAGAGGGAGAAAGTGGAAGGAGGAGAGATGAAGAGAGAGGATGGGGGAGAGGATCAAGGTCATACCAAATGGGTCCAATCCAAGAAGGTAAGTATGATTATCATACCAAATAACCTTGGAGCCAAAACTGGTTTGAATTCGAAATTCAAACCAGGTCAAAACTTGCCCAAATCCTCCTAAAAAATCTTTCCATAATTCTGCTCATCAGAGAAAGTGTCGGCTCACAAAAATTGCCAAGTGTCGACACTTCACCAAGTGTCGACACCTGCAAAATTCCAAGTATCGATACTTGGAACAAAGTCAATCATATTGACTTCCAATGATGGCAAACGATTCTCAATCATCGATTAGCCTTAAGATCAAATTGAAATTCTCTATGGTGTGTGATCCCATGGGTTTGAACACTAAGCTGGTATCAATGGAATATTTCCACTACCAGTTAAAGTCCTCATCTAGCAATGATACCTGACATCCAAATAGGTCGAAGATGCAGAGCACCTCACAAGAACCTCTGGCATATGGTTGTCGCATAATTCATCCCTTTGACCTCATAATGCTCAGGATAACCTAGGGTTCGACTGCCAACCCTAATTTGGTTTATCCAAATCATGTCTCAACCTCACAAGTTCTGTGACTCCTTATAAGAACTACCCTGGCCAAGGTTTTGCTAAATTGAGACATAATGAGTCATTCACTCCAAACTATTTGGAGGGGTCAATTCCATCTTGACCCACTACCACTCTACAAGTACTTGACTGCATCCAGAAACCTTCCATCACTAGATTAAAAATTCAGGTAGTCCGGCACCAAAGTACAGTGAGTTGCTTGCAAGCTGCCATAGTGACCTTAGGTCTGAGGGACATATATACCCATATCCCTTTGCGAGCAACTCTTTGGCAGAAGGGAGCTCCGCAGATGGTCACGTTCAGTGAAATGTCATAATTTCACTTACATGTCACACCAGTGTCTCCACACTCCTTGGTTAAGAGGACAACCAACAAATACGACATACAACCTACACTTGATACATTGTCATCCTATAATAATGTATCCTTTAGTTGTGAACCACTTTAAGAACTACATGATATATCCTCTCTATATCAAAATAATGTAGTTCTAAGGACTCCATCTACAAGAGTTTATCTCAGGAAAATGTAAATATGATGAACAGCTAAAATAAATAACTTTTATTTATTAAAAGAATTTATATACAAATACAAGATAGCACAACCATCTACAGCCTAGATGATTGGCTTTGCGACATAATTCCCAACATCACCCTCACGTGTGCCTCTCTATAGCCTAAGCTATGACTATGCCTCCTCTCACCAGAAAAAGCTCCACTTGTGGACTCCCTCATGCAGGATCCTCTCATGGCTAAGTCCCCACGTGGAAAATCCCTCCATGAGTCTCTCTGAAGCCCTCCACTGTGGCCCTCTCTAAAACCAAGAGAGTCTTCCATGGTCCATGCCCCCAAGGGCATTCCAAGCATCCATGTTCTTGAGCAGACCATGAAACTTCCTCATGGTCTAAGCATAACCATGAAAAGTCCTCCTCCAAGCCTCTCCATGTGATGATCCTCCTGCATCCAAGACTCCATGCGTGGCATCCTTGGATCCTACCAGACCAGACCCCAAGGGGTCATTCTCTCTCTTCATCACGCATGCCCCAACCTCCCTTAAACAAAGTGGGTGGTGATATCTTGGTCTCCTTGGGCATCTTAGACTTCTAGGAATTCTTGGGCTCAACTAATTCTTGGGTGGTTACTAACATGAGGTGATTAGGACTTGGATGGTCCAATAACAAACTGGTTAGAATACCTTACGTGGTTAGGCTTCCTAATTGGTTACAACCAACCAACTAACCAACTAGCTGGCTAACCTCCAAACCAACTAACAAACCTGGACCCAATCCCATAACCCAATTGGATTATGTTACAATCTCTCAAAAAACTCTCCCTCTAAGCCCATATGAAAACACTAATCCTTTTTGGGTCAAACCCCCTGACCCAACATGCCATGATCCAAATTGACTCAGAGCCCTAAAAAAATCCTAGAAATCCCCTGGAACACCTCTAGGACAGCTTGGGATACACCCCCAAGCTCCAGGGATTGCCTTTAGCATCCTTGCCATGGCCTTCCAAGTCTCTCCAAGGCTTGGAAGCATCATGAAAAAATCCTACAAAATCATCCCCCACTATTTAATGGCACAAATTATACCTACTGGAAGACACGCATGTGCATATATATTCAAGCTATTGATTATAATATTTGGAGAACTATAGTTAAAGACCCTCATCAGCCCATAGTCTTGGTTAATGTCATTCCCACCCCTAAATTAGAAGAAGATTGGAATGAGAATGACATTAAGCAAGCATGATGCGGGACTAACTAGAGGCTAGGATAAGATGGTTTGACCTTTTAATAAATGGACTAGACTCAATGACCACTCCAAGCTTGGGCCCAATCTTCAAGTAGACTTGGACTAGAACAAACTTAGCTAAATACAAGACCCACTGACCCAACTTGACCAAATTGATCAAGGTACAGGACAAAAACAAAAATACATGACTTAAAGTAAAATTTCTTAGGCTTGAAGCCTTATTACAGAACCCAACAAACTAAACCCTAGTCAGAGATCCACAGAGGGTTGAGGAGCCTCTATCTAATTCTGGTGCCCACACAAGTTATCTCGAGGTGGGGGAACTCGACCCTGTCGAGTAAGTGTTGATTTGGCTTTAGTACTCCTCCAGAAGGTCAGGATTGAGGCACTGTAAGTCCTCCCGGGTAATCCACGAATGGTCGGACTCTGGCCAGCCTTGCCATCGGACTAGGCCGGCCTTGCCATCGGACTAAGTAACAATAATAGCCTTTGCCCTGGGTAGCGATAGCTTAATCATCCAGGACACGCTCGATCCATTCTCCTCTCTCAAGTAAAATTGGTGGTGGACACTCTGGGTCAGGTTCGCTCTTAAATGAAATGTCAAGCCCAATTAGCTTGCTGAGTATGTTTGCTGGTTCCCTATACTCGACTAAGTCTGAGATATTGAAAGTCAAGCTAATGCCATATTTCGGGGGTAGCTCAAGCACATAGGCATTAAGGTCAACTCTCCTTATCACTATAAAAGGGCCAGCTCCATGAGCATGAAGTTTCTTAACGGTTCCTGGTGGAAACTGTTTAGGCCTAAGCCTAATCATTACAGAATCCCTTATTTCATATTCCTTGGCTTGCTTTCGGGAATCAGCCAATTTCTTGTATTATGTTGATTTTCAGGTTAATTTCCTTATGCATGCCTCTAATATGCAGTGCAAATGATTTTATGGACTCTGAAATGCACACTGATACTTGACAAAAAGCAGACTCAACTATGTATTCCTATTGAGAGAAATTTTATTGGACTCTCTAAGGCCTAAACCTAACAGATTATTGACTCTCTAGGTTTGACCCTGGTCTGGTATGCATATGAGAATTTACCATGGGTTCCTAGCAAATGCGATAAGGTCTTCCAAAAGTAGGTCACAAATGGGATGGGCTCTAAGGGTTCATGTAACCTGGTGATCTCAATAAAATATAACATAATGGCTTTAGAAACATGTTTAGACTCAGGAAAGGATAGGAAATAGGAATCAGAGTCTTGGAGCAATCTATAGAAAACATGGGATAGACCTTGGTCATCCAAGATGACCTTAAGATTTGAATATTGATCTATGGGTGTCATAAGGTCAAATTGATGGATGGAGAATTTGGTCATTGCAAGTGCAAATTTTTCATGAAAGGAAGACTTGGTCAGTTCCAGAAAAAGGTTATCAACTAGGGTTAGAGGAATGAACTCTTTATAAGGGAGCTGAATGAGGTCTTGGGTTGAGGCTAAAGGAGTAGGCTTTTCCTGAGGGCATTGACTTACAGGAACCAAGTCCTCACTAATTTCCTGTTGTTCTGATGTTTCAGGACTAGGCTCAACGCTCTTATCTTCTACAAGGATTTTCTCAGGTAAGGTACTAGAGTTGTCCATCTCGAAGTCTTCTCCTTCATATTCGTCTACCAAACTCATGTCAGCCTCATATACTTCTATCATGGGTTCTAATTCTTCCTCCTTTAATTGTTCTTTCAGTATGGCTTCATTATGGTCAACTAATCCAGGGTCGGCCATACCTAATTCCTTTTCAATGTCAGCCTTCTGGGTTGGAGGTGATATAGATGAGGGTTGATCAACAAAAGTCTGGTTCACACTAGGTGTCAGACCAATAGGGATATGATTCAAGCTGGCAAGGGTCAGATTTAGGTCCAAAGTACTTGATCAAGCATGCCTCAAGGATCTCTCATAGTTTTGGGCTACTCGGTAGGCTTGCTCCCAACTATAGATATTATGTCTAAACAATTCTCTTTGGATATCTTCTCTCAAACCCTCTTCAAATCAGATTAGGATATCATATGGATCCATATTCACAATATAGCACATTAGATGCTCGAATCTATCAATATAATTACTGACTGATCCATTACCTTGGATCAACCTCTATAAGTGGTTTAGGAGATTTTGTTGGTAGGACACAGGGATATACCTTTCACGAAGCTTGCTCTTCATTCCTTTCCAGGTCCTAATGGGTTCGTGTCTCTCATACGCCCTCCTTCCTTGAACATTGTTCTAATAAGACTCTGCTAGACCCCATAGATGCACTCGGGCAAACCTAACCTTTCCATCCTCAGACATTTCATTCCACTTAAAAAAATCATCCATATCTTCCTCCCAGGCAATATAAACTCGAGGATAAAGACTGCCTCAAAATAAGGGAGCTTCAGTCCTAATGTTCCTAATGGGTCTTTCCTCTAATTCAACCAAGTATGGGTATGGGCTTCTAGGGCTAGGCTCAGGGGAAAGATCATGATAATAGGCTCTTGGACCAAGGAAATTAGGCTTAGAGGATTTGAATTTAGCATGTGTTGGGAATTGTGTCCCAAAGCCAACCGCCTAAGCTGTAGGCAGTTGTGCATAGTATTGTAATTTGTATATGAATTAACAAAGCTTTATTTTGGCAGCTCATCATATTATTCATTTTCTTGTAATGAACTCTATTTATGTGATGAAGTTCATAGGACTGCACTGACTTCGATATAGAGAGGATATATCGAGTGGTCCTTTAAAAGGTTCATAACCAAAGGATACATTGTATAGGATGACAATGTATCAAGTATAAGTTATTGTGGTTCACATCGATTGGTTGTCCTCTTGACCAAAGGAGTGTGGTAATACTGATGTGATCTACAAGTGGGATGTGTGACATCTCATTGAACGTGACTCCGTGGAGCTCCTTTCTACCAAAGGATTGCTCACGATTGGATATAGGTATATGTGTCCCTCTGACCTGAGGTCACCATGGTAGCTTGCAAGCAACTCCCTGTGCTTTGATACCGGACTACCCGGATTTCTAATCCGGTTGTTGCCATCAAGACCGCCGTGGCCCGTAGCTGCCGCATCGGATTGTGCTCCTCCCACAGCCTACCACACTCAGCTCCCGGGTCCTCGCCTCCCGCCATCCAGTAGTCCTCTGCTCCAGGGCCTGCGAGACAATGGTTAGAGACCCGGGCCAGGATTTTTGGTGGGGGCACTCCGATGATCAAGTCAGTGACGATCTAGGAAAACAGATCCTCCTGGCCGGGCCCCTCTTGAGGAACTCCATACTAGGAGGAGTGAAAGATGTGTGTGTGGAGGTGTGAACGTCGCAGGGGGAGATTAGTAGCGGGGACAAAGGGATGCTCTGTCCCTCCGCCTCTCCTTGAGTCCCTTGGTTTTCTCCATTCGTGGTGGTGATGGCCTTTTGCTCTTTTGGTTGAGCTTGCCTCGTCTTGGTAGTGAGTGGTCATTCTATTTTGTTTTTGTTGTTGTTGTTGTTGTTGTTATCTCTCCCCCCTTGGGGGGTGATGATCATTCTTTATAGTCGAAGATTGGCCATTGGGAGCTTGTCTCGAGGTTCCCGCCGGGCTATCAGACGTGCGCGGCGGTATCCCAGGAAGCCCTTTCCTAATTCATGATAAGGTGCTGTCAGGCGCTCCGGCACTCCCTCATGATTGCCTTGTTTCGGGAAATTGGGGACGTCTCGAATGGCAGGCCATCGCCCGCGGGGTTCGAATCTTCTGGATGGTCTTCTTTCCTGGGTGATCTGAGTGGTTGGTGAGGAATGTGGCACCTCGATCGGCGCGTTCCTTGCCTTTTTGGTGTAACTGGTGGTGTTAGGTAGTCAGTACGGCCTGAGAGGCATTCTAGTATGGTCCTCGGGAGGCTCGCCGGTGCCCTCGGCTGGTGAGGACTTCTTCTGGGTTGGGGCCGAGATGGGACAGCAGGGCTCGCTCCATCCTAAGTGCTCCAGGCTTGCGGGGACGGCCAGGTGGAGAAGGGCGAAGTACGGGCTTGGTACAGAGGGCGCGCACTCGGAGAGGCTCGACCTCGGCGGGTGAGCTCTTGGCTCGACCTCGACCATGGGGCACTAACCTCCGAGGGTCTCCTCTAGAGGGCGGATGTCGATGGGCCCGGTCCAGAGGATGCGCACTCGAAGAGGCTTGACCTCGGTGGGTGAGCTCTTGGCTCGACCTCGATCGCGGGGCACTAACCTCCGAGGGTCTCCTCTAGAGGGCGGATGTCGGCAGGCCCGGTCCAGAGGACGCGCACTCGGAGAGGCTCGACCTCGACGGGTGAGCTCTTGGCTCGACCTTGATCAGGGGGCACTAACCTCCGAGTGTCTCCTCTGAATGGCGGATGTCGGCGGGCCCGATCCAGAGAACGCGCACTTAGAGAGGCTTGACCTCAGCGGGTGAGCTCTTAGCTCGACCTCGACCACGGGGCACTAATCTCCGAGGGTCTCCTCTGGATGGTAGATGCCGGCGGACTCGGTCCAGAGGGCATGCACTCAGAGAGGCTCGACCTCGACGGGTGAGCTCTTGGCTCGACCTCGACCGGGGGGCACTAACCTCCGAGGGTCTCCTCGGGAGGGCGGATGTAGGCTCCGGCCTAGGCGCTAAGCTCATGAGCTCAACCTGGCGAAGGACTGGGCTCCATCTGCTACCATGGGAGATTTCGGCTCATCTCGGTAATGGGGTCCGAGCTAGAGGGTCGATGTGGCATCCCTCTCCACATGGCGCCCGCAAATTTCTCCACATCAGCGGTCTTGCCATATCATTTGCCCCCCACTCCCGAGGCTCGTTAGTGCACGGCGTTCGGGTCGAAGGGAGTAATTGCGATGCTGACGTGGAAAGGTAAAGATCGGTTGCAATGATGGCCGTGACTGCTAACGCTTCGGGGACCACTCCTGTGGGCCAATGCGGGGGTGCCACCTGGCCACGTCCGAGGAGCAGTCAATGCTGGCGTAGAATTCAGAGTGGCCGGGATGCCATTCTCTCTGATGGGTGACATGTGGCGCGAATCTGTTGGTGAGCGGCTGACGCGATACAGACCCCTTGGGTCATTTAGGAGTGAAAGGAGGGCCTTACTCGAATAATCTATTCTTTTTGAATTCTCCGCGCCTGCTGCTACCGTGCCCAGGCTTCTTCTTCTTCCCTATCGCCCCAAGTTTCTTCTCAAGGCAACAGGTTAGCTTCTTCCTCTTTCTTCCTCCCGATAGAGTAGGGTTCCCTCTCGGGGTCTGTGTTTTCTTCTTCGGTCTTCGATCTTGTGTTTCCCTTTTTCTTCTTCTTCTTCTTTGTTTTTGAGGACATCCCATTTTGGTCCGGGCTTTCGTCCCTCCACTGATCTGGGTGAGGCTGGTCTTTCCAAACGGAGGCCGACATCTTCTTCCTCTTCTTCTGATGGGGAGGGAAGCGTAGCTCGCTACGAACTTGGTGGGAGGCATCCTCTCGGCCCAGTTCTTATTAGGAAACTGAGGTCGGGTTTTTCTTTTCCCCCTCCTTCTGCTCCTATCCCTGAGTCTGCTCAGTCTACAGGTCCCGGTGGGGTCACCTCCACGATCACCGCCAAAGAACTCAGGACTGTCCGGAATGTCTATGGCATCCCTCATTCTATCCGGTTTATGATCCCTCGTCCGGGGGAGCGGGTTACTTCGAGTGGCCCGGGCTGTCTTGCCTTCTATGAGGGGACCTTCTCTAGAGGTCTCCGCTTTCCTTTCCATCCCTTCTTTTTGTCAGTCTTGGACAACTATCGTTTGGTCCCAGCGTAGCTGGTACCAAATGCTATTAGGGTTATCTTCTCGTTCATTGTGCTCTGTCACCTTCACGGGTTCGTGGCCCGATTTTCTTTGTTCAGGGCCTTCTTCGCCCTGAAACATCACCCAACCGAAGACGACTGGTGGTCTTTATCTTCTCGCCCGAGAGGCATTAAGTTTGAGCTTCTCTCTTCCGTCAAGGGATGGAAGAGTAAGTTCTTCTTTGTCAAGGTCAAGGGAGTTGACTGGGTCTGGAGTGATCCGGACCAGTCCCCCAACCGAAACTCTGTCATCAATGCGACTGACCGAGATGACTATGAGCTGCTCCGCGGTGTGCAGATTCGTTCTCTCGAGGTCCTATTGTCTAAGAAGAACCTCGCCGACTCTAGGGTCGACCCAGCGAATGGGTCGGGTGAATCCAGCCTGAACATTGCTCTTTTCTTTCCTTTGCATGGTCTTTGTGCAGTTTTTCACAGGTTCTGACCACTGTGTATATTGTGTGTAGGTATGATATTCTCTGAGAGCGATCTCCTGGCCATTACCAAGAAGAGGCAGCCGGCAAGATTGGCCGTGGAGCCCGCTTCCAGGCGGCCCCGAGGTGAGTGCACACCTGCGGCTATCCCGGTGGTGGTGGTCGGGCTGAGCTCGATCGCGACTACCGGCTCGAGCTCAGAGGTGACTCGCGCTGCTCCTGCGCCAGTGGAGAGGGAGGCTCCCATGGCCCCAGGGCCATCCCAACAGATCCCTGCTGTAGAGCCAGAGGTAGTGGTCTGTGCGAGAGCCACTGCCGATGCTGCTGCGCCTCGCCCCCCTCCGGGTCCATCCGCTGCCATGCCAGGGGTGGGGAGACCCGGGCCGCTTCCGAGGATGCAACAGTTATGCCGCCTGCGTCTGCCCTGGTCTCCCAGCCTACCCCCGGGGGGCCTTCGGTAAGCGATGCACGGCCGCCCCACCATAGAGAGAGTCGGAGGGAGGAGGGACGACGTTACCCTTCCCTTCCGAATGGGGCCGGGGAACTCGGTCCTTCGGAGCCCTGAGCTCACCGAACACTTGATGGACTTCTCCATCCAGGCGTGCGACCGACAAGACATGGCCGGAATGCACGTGACCGATGTCTTCAAGATCCTCTTTTCTCAGCTGTACTCGGTGAGTTCCTTCGCCTCTTTTGCTTTGCTCTTCATTTTCCTCTAGTCACTTTCATTCATCATTTTCATTTTCATTTTTTTTTTTTTGTAGATCGGTGCTAAGGCCCTCTTCCTCAGGGAACACTTTTAGAGCTGGGATCGTCTTGAGCGATAACGAGTCGTCGAGATCGAATCTTTGAAGACCGACCTGAAGGAGAAGGCCGGTGCAAGCGGGGCCCTTGAGTTGAAGATCAAGGATCTCAAAAAAGAGCTCTCCGATGCTGAGGGGCAAGCGAAAGGACTCTCAACAGCCTGCGATCTGGAGTGGAGCCGTTCAAAGAAGGCAATCGACGACCTCTCCGTCGTTGAGAAGAAATTGAACTAGTACAGTGTCGAGGTCGACATGCACAAGGAGATCGCCCAGGCTGCCCAGGTAGAGCTGGCGGGCGTGAGAGAGAAGCTTGCCGCTACTGAGAAAGCGGTAGAGGTGGCGGTCAGCTCGGCGGAGGCAGCCAAGTTGAGGGCTATCGAGCTGGAGAAGGTGGCTGCTGCGGTCGAGAAGGACGCCCAAAGCGCCGTCGCCAACTTTAAGGATTCGGAGGAGTTCGTCGCCGACATCCAGTAGATGGCATCGCACTCCTTTTACAAGGGGTTCATGTACCTGCATGGCTGGGTTGAGTCATTTGTCCCTAACAAGAACCGCAACTGCCTCAGATACCCCTCGGCTTCGGAGGAGGTCGACGAGGAGGTCGTCGGGTCAGAGCCTTCGACACCAGCCGAGGGTGGTTCTCCTGAGGCCCGGGCGACTGAGCCGGAAGCCCCTGAGGGTGGGGGCAGCTAGCCTCTGGACCCAGCAGAAAAGCCAGCTGACGCGGAATGACTTCTTCTCTTTTCCTTGCTTTAGTTTGTACTTCCTTGTTTCTTGTACTTGTTCAGGGTCTTCCGGCATGTCGGGGCCCAGAAAATACTTGTAATTTGTATTTGATCAATAAAGCTTGGATTGCTTTGTCAGAGACTCTTTTTCTATCCTTCCCTCTTCCCCTCTCTCTTTTTTTTTTTTACTCGGGGACTTTAGAGAGAAGGGCTTCTCCTTGTCTGGGGTTGAGGCACTCGCGGGCCGCTAGGCTCGAAGATGTCATTGGCCTACGGTTGTGAGATATGAGCTCTGATCATGAGAAGATGTCCTGGAGCTGGGCTCGGGGATGGAGATTGCTGAGAGCGGCTCGGCTCGAAGTTTCCTTGGCCAGAGATCTGAGCTCCGGTCTTGAGAAGATGTCCTAGAGCTGGGCTCGGGGATGGAGATTGCTAAGAGCGGCTTGGCTCGAAGTTCCCTTGGCCGGAGATCTGAGCTCCGGTCTTGAGAAGATGTCCTGGAGCTGGGCTCGAGGATGGAGATTGCTAAGAGTGGCTTGGCTCGAAGTTCCTCTGGTTGGAGATCTGAGCTCCGGTCTTGAGAAGATGTCCTGGAGCTGGGCTCAGGGATGAAGATTGCTGAGAGCGGCTTGGCTCGAAGTTCCCTTGGCCAGAGATTTGAGCTCCGGTCTTGAGAAGATGTCCTGGAGCTGGGCTCGGGGACGGAGATTGCTGAGAGCGGCTTGGCTCGAAGTTTCCTTGGCCAGAGATCTAAGCTCCAGTCTTGAAAAGATGTCCTGGAGCTGGGCTCGGGGATGGAGATTGCTGAGAGCGACTTGGCTCGAAGTTCCCTTGGCCGGAGATCTGAGCTCCGGTCTTGAGAAGATGTCCTAGAGCTGGGCTCAGGGACGGAGATTGCTGAGAGCGGCTTGGCTCGAAGTTCCCTTGGTCGGAGGTCTGAGTTCCGATCTTGAGAAGATGTCCTAGAGAAGGGCTCGGGGACGTAGATTGCTGAGAGCTATAGTTTTGATGGTGCTGTATTTTCTTCTCGCCCCCTCTTTCTTTCCTTCCCCACTCTTCTTTCATTCATCTTTCTTTTCATTTTCATTTTCTTCTTTTTTTTTTTTAGAGTGGGGAGATTAGAAGAGAGAATGCTGGCCGGATCCCCATTTTTGCTCTCTTTCTTTCCTTCCCCTCTCGTCTTCTTTTCGAGAGGGGAGATCAGAGAGGAGGGCTGCCGGGCTTCCCCCCTTTGTTCCCTTTCTTTCCATCCCCTCCCGTTTTCTTTTTGAGCGGGGAGATCAGGGTAGGGGGTTACCGGTCTTGGTTGCCTTGGAGCTAGGCTCGAGGCCTTCCTAGACGTGGAGCTAGGCTCGGGCCCAGGGATTGCCTGAGATCTTGGCTCAGGTCTTTAGTGCCTTAGAGCTAGGCTCGAGGCGTTGACGGGAGCTACGTGGCCCCGTGATCCCTTGGCATCTCGGAGCTAAGCTCGGAGGCGTTTGAGATGGAGAGCTGCTTGGCTCAACATTTCTTCGACATCCCGGAGCTGGGCTCGGGGATGCTTGGACTTGGAGAGCTACGTGGCTTAATGTCCCTCTGGCATCCTAGAGCTAGGCTCGAGGGCACCGGGAAGTGGGAGCTACGTGGCTCGAGATTTCTTTGACGTGTTGGAGCTGGGCTTAGGGATGCTTGGAGTTGGAGAGCTACGTTGCTCAAAGTCTCTCTGGCATCCTGGAGCTAGGCTCGGGGGTGCCGGGAAGTGGGAGCTACGTGGCTCGAGATTTCTTTGACGTCCTGGAGCTGGGCTCGGGGATGCTTGGAGTTGGAGAGCTACGTAGCTCAAAGTCTCTCTAGCATCCTGGGGCTAGGCTCAGGGGCACCAGGAAGTGGGAGCTACATGGCTCGAGATTTCTTTAACGTCCTGGGGCTGGGCTCGGGGATGCTTGGAGTTGGAGAGCTACGTCGCTCAAAGTCCCTTCGGCGTCCTGGAGCTAGGCTTGGGGGCGTTGAGAAGTGGGAGCTACGTGGCTCGAGATTTCTTTGATGTCCTGGAGCTAGGATCGGGGATGCTTGGAGTTTGAGAGCTACATGGCTCAAAGTCCCTCTGGTGTCCTGGAGCTAGGCTCGGGGGCACCGGGAAGTGAGAGCTACGTTGCTCGAGATTTCTTTGACGTCCTAGAGTTGGGCTCGGGGATGCTTGGAGTTGGAGAGCTACGTGGCTCAAAGTCCCTCTGGCATCCTGGAGCTAGGCTCGGGGGTGCCAAGAAGTGAGAGCTACGTGGCTCGAGATTTCTTCGATTTCTTGGAGTTGGGCTCGGGGATGCTTGGAGTTAGAGAGCTACATGGCTCAAAGTCCCTCTAGCATCTTGGAGCTAGGCTCGGGGGCACCGGGAAGTGGGAGCTACGTGGCTCGAGATTTCTTTGACGTCCTGGAGCTGGGCTCGGGGATGCTTGGAGTTGGAGAGCTACGTGGCTCAAAGTCCCTCTGGCATCCTGGAGCTATGCTTGGGGGTGCCGGGAAGTGGGAGCTATGTGGCTCGAGATTTCTTTGACATCCTGGAGCTAGGCACGGGGATGCTTGGAGTTGGAGAGCTACGTGGCTCAAAGTCCCTCTGGCGTTCTGGAGCTAGGCTCGGGGGCACCAGGAAGTGGGAGCTACGTGACTCAAGATTTCTTTGATGTCCTGGAGCTGGGCTCGGGGATGCTTGGAGTTGGAGAGTTACGTGGCTCAAAGTCCCTCTAGCATCCTGGAGCTAGGCTCGGGGGTGCCGGGAAGTGGGAGCTACGTGGCTCGAGATTTCTTTGACGTCTTGGTGCTGGGCTCGGGGACGTTGTTGACCCTTTCCTGCAAAACATGCAGACACCCATGCAAGGGGAAAAATCATCATCATAATTGTTGGTGAGGGGACTTACCTCATCGAGAGTGTCTCTACGGGTCGTGGGCTCTCCGCTCTCGGGGAACCTCACGCCGCCAAGTCCTTCGAAGTGACAAACTTCTCATGGTGGGACTTGGGCCGTCTCGCATGGGTCTTCGCATGGTGGTTCGCCACCGTCGTGTCGTCGACCGCGGCCTCCTGGTTTAGCTTTCTTCTTTTACTTTCTCCTTGTCGCGTGGCAAGGAGGTTATCCCCGGGGCTTTTCGCCCCCTGAGTCTCCTTGGGTGCATGTGCAATTCTCCGGGTGATAATGTCACTCCGACGATCAAGTCAATGACGGTCCAGGGGAACAGATCCTCCTGGCTGGGCCCCTCTTGATGGACTCCGCACTAGGTGGAGTGAAAGATGTGTGTGGAGGTGTGAACGTCGCAGGGAGAGATTGGTAGCGGGGACAGAGGGATGCTCTGTCCCTCCGCCTCTCCTTGAGCCCCTCGGTTCCATCCATTTGTGGTGGTGATGGCCTTTTGCTCTTTTGGTTGAGCTTGCCTCATCTTGGTGGTGAGTGGTCCTTCTATTTTATTTTATTTTTTTTGTTGTTGTTGTTGTTACCTCTCCCCCCTTGGGGAGTGCCGATCGTTCTTTGTAGTCGAAGACTGGCCGTTGGGAGCTTGTCTTGGGGTTCCCGCCGGGCTGTCAGATGCACGTAGCGGTGTCCCAGGAAGCCCTTTCCTAATTCATGATAAGGTGCTGTCAGACGCTCTGACACTCCTTCATGATTGCCTTGTTCCGGGAAATCGGGGACATCTCGAACGGTGGGCCACCGCCCGCAGGGTTCGAATCTCCCGGATGGTCTTCTTTTCTAGGTGATCTGAGTGGTTGGTGAGCAATGTGGTGCCTCGATCGGGGCGTTGCTTGCCTTTTTGGTGTAACTGGTGGTGTCAGGTAGTCAGTACGGCCTGAGAGGCGTTCTGGTATGGTCCTCGGGAGGCCGCCGGTGCCAGCTAGTGAGGACTTCTTCCGGGTTGGGGCCGAGCTGGGACGACAGGGCTCGCTCCATCCTAGGTGCTCCGGGCTTGCGGGGACGGCCAGGTGGAGAAGGGTGAAGTACGGGCCCGGTCCAGAGGGCGCGCACTCGGAGAGGCTCGACCTCGACGGGTGAGCTCTTGGCTCGACCTCGATCGCGAGGCACTAACCTCCAAGGGTCTCCTCTGGAGGGCGGATGTCGGCGAGCCCGGTCCAGAGGACGTGCACTCGGAGAGGCTCGACCTCGGCGGGTGAGCTCTTGGCTCGACCTCGACCGGGGGGCACTAACCTCTGAGGGTCTCCTCTGGAGGGCAGATGTTGGTGGGCCCAGTCCAAAGGACGCGCACTCGGAGAGGCTCGACCTCAACGGGTGAGCTCTTGGCTCGACCTCGACCGGGGGGCACTAACCTTCGAGGGTCTCCTCTGGAGGGCGGACGTCGGCGGGCCCGGTCCAGAGGACGCGCACTCGGAGAGGCTCGACCTCGGTGGGTGAGTTCTTGGCTCGATCTCAACCGTGGGGCACTAACCTCCGAGAGTCTCCTCCGGAGGGCGGATGTCGGCGGACCCGGTCCAAAGGGCGCGCACTCGGAGAGGCTCGACCTCGGTGGGTGAGCTCATGGCTCGACCTCGACCGGGGGCCACTAACCTCTGAGGGTCTCCTCTGGAGGGCGGATGTCGGCTCCGGCCTAGGCGCCGAGCTCATGAGCTCGACCTGGCGGAGGACTGGGCTCCATCTGCTGCCATGGAGGAGTTCGGCTCATCTCGATAATGGGGTCCAAGCTGGAGGGTCGATGTGGCGTCCCTCTCCACATGGCGCCCGCAGATTTCTCCACGTCAGCGGTCTTGCCATATCACCGGTGATGGAAGGTTTCTGGATAGAAGCAAGTACTTTTGGAGCAGTGGTGGACCAAAATGGAATTGACCTGTCCAAATTGGTTGAATTGAATGTCTTGTCGTGTCTCAATTTAGCAAATCCTCGACCGGGGTAGTCCTAGTGAGGAGTCACTGGACTTGCGAGATTGAGACATGTAGTGGATTGACTTTGTTAGGGTTGGCAGTCTAACCCTAGGTCATCTAGAGCATTGGAGGTCAAAGGGATGAATTATACGGTAACCATATACCAGAGGTTCGATAGATTACTCTCGCATCTTTGACCTATCCGGATGTCGGGACCCATTGCTAGATGATATCTTGTGCTGGTACTGGAAGTATTCCAATGCTACCATTTAGGTTCGAACCTATGAGATCATTTGCCATAGAGGATTTTTTCCTGATCCAGAAATCGATCAACGATTGCGAATCGTTTCGGTATTAAGATCAAATGATCTGATTGAGCACATATTGGATTTTTTCTGATCAATCTGGTCTAATTTGGATCGACTAGGATTGGTTAAGGTCAACCCAGAATTGTTCCTGGTAGACTAGGACTAAACCCGATTTTTCTTTCTGATCGGGTTTGGTCTGACTGGGGTTTGGTTTTGAATCGGTTTTTCTTGGCTTTATTGAACCGGTTTTATGCATGGTTTATTTACACCGGTTTTGTTTTTCTCCCAGCAAATTTAAACACCCGGTTTGAAGGTATTTTATCCCATTTTTCCCTGTTTTTACCGTGTGGAGGGATAAGAACTTCTTGCGATCGGATGTAGCATGGGTTATCCAATATTATCTATTGCTCATGTTTTGAAGTATTCTCACGGTGATTTCTTCCCCACGACTTTCCCTTTGGTCCCTATTTTCACGGATTTTTTTTTTTTGGCACCTTTTTGTTCTCATCCGCCAGCGAGTTCCCAGATTCTTCACCGATCAAAGCCTATCCAAAAGTGTTTTGGTTTATCCGATTTTCCTCTTACGCATCTTCTTTCCTTCACGGGATTTCTCCACCGGTCTTTTGTCTTAGTAGAAGGCCATGCGACAGGAAAAAGAGGTGTTGCAGGCCGTGAGAGGAAGAGAGAGCGAGGAACATTGCTGGCCTTGTGAGAGAGAATGAAACAGAGCTCACGGTGTATTCTTTCCTAGCCTTCACGGTTTCTTTCCTGGTTTTTTCATGGGTTTTCATAGCATCGGATATTGGGGTTGAAGGCCGTGACATGGTGGAGAGGTGAAGAACAGGGGAAGGGAGGTTCCCTTCCGATTGCTGCCGTCCATTGCACCCTCTTTGCTTGGAAGAAGCCAGGGTGCGATAGAGAGGAATAGCAAGGCTGTGACGTGTGAGCGTGAGAAGGGAGAACCAGGGCCGTGCGCTGTTGCAGAGAAGGGAAGAACAAGGTTTGAGTGAGGAGCCTTCTTTTATTTTTGGTTTCTGGTCATAAGAAATTGATATGGAGTCCACCGATTTGCTGCAGGTCATGAGTTAGGGTGAGGAACGGGGCTTGCGGTAACAATGGAAGAAAAATAGGGCAAGTGATTTGAGAGGGACCGAGAGATCCTTCTTATTTTCAGTTTTCCGGTTTGTGTGCTTTTTGATGGATTTGTGCCGTCTTAGAGGTCCATGGGGATTTGTTTGTTCTTCCCTGCTCCACTTTGTCATGACTTATTCATTAATTTCTAATGAACTAGCATTCTTCTAGGAGTTGGATCAGTGAGAGCCCGTGCGTAGATATTTTGGATACTCTAGAGGGAGGGTGGACACTTGGATACCTTGAGAGATTAGATCGATCTCTTCTTCTTACTATTACAGATCTGATTTTCTATTGAAGGAGTTCAACCGGCTACCTTGATTTGCTTATGATCTGTTCTGAAGACTGAGGGAGTCGGCTTCTTCCTGCTTCGATCAGGTATATTATTTATTTTTTCGATCAGGTATATTATTTATTTTTTTTATCATGCATGCTTAGATCTAGATTTTATCATGTTGTTTATAATTATTGCACTTGCCTTTACATGCCTGTATATCTGTTTCATGCATCATGTTTATGTTAGATCCTGTGCATGAGTAGGTTTTTCTGTATGCATGCTTAAAAAGTTTAATTATGCAATACCTACTCCCTAGTATAGCATGCCTAGGATAGGCATCCGATGCACTGGTTTTCTTTCAGTGGTATTAGAGCACGGTTCCTGTGTAGCATATCATGATTGCATGTATTGTTGATTAGGAATTACTTTTATGAACCTAGTTGAAACCTTCATCATGGCCGTGTGTCCCTAGAAATTTAATAGGGTTTAAAATCCCTAAGTTTCTATGGCACGAGATGGTTCATCTATGTTGGCCTTTTCAGAAGAATCCTTAAAGGAAACCTACGGTATTAAAAATGTTTTAATCCTAATACATATACATTGGCATGTCTAAAATGTTTAAGGCTTGCAATATTATAAATTGATATGATAGAACTAGATATGATGCATGAAAAATGTAAAAATGTTTTACATGAATTTAATTTAAAATGTTTTAATTAAAAGTTAGCTTATAATCTAACGATTATGAATTGAAAGATTAATTAAATGACAAGCCATATTAGGGTTTATGAAACCTAATGTTATTTGAATAAGCCATCTGGGTTAATTGGGTTAGTTGTCTGATTGGGTCCTTTTATTGGGTTAGACCTAAGGTTAGTTGAATTGGACTTAAGAGAACTAATCAAATGTTGATTAAGGATATTTTCTTTAGTATCTATCTAATAGTTAGATGGGTTAGTCCATTCTTCTTAAATGGATCTAATTACTAGCTCTGTGGTAAGCCCGAGTTCTTAGGCTGGTCTAATCAAGTCTGGTAAATCGATTGGTCTCCAGGAAGGTTTGGAATTTTGATCATGGTTGCATGAGGCTACCTCTTTCCTGGCTAACTTGGTTGGTGTTCAGGAAAGATGGTTAATGGCAGATACTCACCCATGATCTCACCTACCTGGCCAATCCGGTCAACCAGAACTGATTAGAAGAGCTTATTGATTCGAGTTAACCCATGTCACCCAAGTTGATCAGCCTGTTTGATCTTTAGGTGCCCATGAACCAACTTGTTGAATTTAATTCAACCCTCCTGAGAATTGATTTGATCAGTGGGAGATCCATGTTCTTCTCTCTATTCTTCTATCACAATTTTATTAAAATCCTCTAAAATTATTAGGTCCTGAAAAAGACTAAGTCAAGGAATTGATGGTGTCTTAGCCTCCCATTAAGTGGGTTAGTAATGAGTCCTTTAGCTTGGTATACATCGGCATTTCCAAAGAACGGGTGTGTATCCGGTTACTGGGATTAATCTCCCAAAGATGATGGTTCAGTGCAACTTTCTTAACAGTGATCAGGTGGGCCGGCCAAAGTCGGGCTTGTTCATTCGTTAGTTGGAAGCATTGGATTTGTCATATTGATGGTTGGACCTAATCAGAGACATGCAATATGAGGCCCCAAGGCCGATTGGGGGTTCTGTAGGGCAAAATTTATTACTGGAAGTTGCTTAGGGAAGCAATTGGTTAGAGAACCTACCTTTAGGCACGTATGGGTGAGCCGACCAAAGTCGGGCTCATACGTGGTCTATTGGATTTCAGTACGCACTATGAAATGATGATTTCATGGATTGGAGTTAAAGGCTCCCAATCTGAATTTAGTGGGAGGTTATAGAAGTCGTCATCCCTTTAGGAAAGAAAAGAAGAAATATAAGGGAAAGAATGTGCAGAGTGCTCCTGGCCCTAATTAGACCAAAAAAGTGAAAGCTGATCAAGCTGGTGCAGAGTGCTATTGTAAGAAGCAGGGATACTGGAAGAGGAACTGACCTCTTTATCAGGCGTCTATAGACCAGAATAGCCCAAGGATGGAAAATGTCAGTGACTTGTATCTATGGCACTGTAGGCTAGGTCATGTTAACCAGAATAGGATAAACAAGTTGCGAGGAGAAGGCCTCCTCGAGGTCAGTGATTCTGACTCACTGCCCACTTGTGAATCCTGTTTGCTTGGTAAAATGACCAAGTTACCTTTAACTAGAAAATGTGAACGAGCTACAGAACTTCTAAGTCTCATACATACTGATGTATGCGGACCCATGAAAGTTAGTGCCAAAGATTAATACAGATATTTCATTATATTTACAGACGACATTTCTAGGTATGGTTATGTCTTCTTGATGAGATATAAATCTGAGTCATTTGAAATGTTTAAACGATATCGTAATGAAGTGGAGAAACAAACTGGAAAGAGTATTAAAACCCTTCGATCTGATCGAGGCGGTGAATACCTATCCGGTGAGTCATGACATATCTTGAGAAGAATGGGATTCTCTCTCAGTAGACTCTTCCAGGAACACCCCAGTTAAATGGTGTATCCGAAAGGAGGAATCAAATCCTGTTGGACATGGTTCGATCCATGATGGGCTTTGCAACTCTGTCGTTGTCCTTCTGGGGATATGCACTTGAGACAGCTTGTTACTTGCTGAATGATGTTCCGAGTAAGTCTGTTGTCTCCACTCTATATGAGTTATGAACTGGACGTAAGCTCTCAATTCACATCTTCGGATCTGGGGTTGTTCGGCTTATGTAAAGCATTTAAACTCAGATAAACCTGGTTCTAGGTCTGATCGGTGCTTGTTTATTGGGTACCCTAAGGAAACAAAAGGGTATTTCTTCTACTTGAAGGACGAATAGAAAATGTTCATTGCTCTTAGGGTTATCTTTTTGGAAAAGGAGTTTCTTAGAGAAGGAACTGTAGCCTCTAAGATTGAACTTGGTGAAGTTCAACCAGTAGAACCTGCATACTCTAAGGACATCATAGAACTGGTTGTAATTGAATCACACCCGGAACCCATTATTAGGAGATCCGATAGAGTACCGCATTAGCCGGACAGATACTACATTTTCTTGGTTCAGGGCGATGATCCCATTGAACTCAACGAGAATGATGAGGATCCGATCACCTATATGGATGCACTTCAGAGATCTAACTCTGAGACATGGCTTGAAGCTATGCAATCCGAGATGGAGTCCATGGAAATCAACAATGTATGGACATTGGTTGATCCACATGAAAGGATAAAATCCATCGAGTGCAAGTGGATTTTCAAGAGAAAAAGGGATGCAGATGGGAAGGTGGAGACCTATAAAGCCCATCTGGTTGCCAAGGGATATCGTCAGTGATATCGTATCGATTATGACGAGACGTTCTCCCCTGTAGCAATGCTTAAGTCTATTCAGATCATGCTTGATTTGGTAGCACATTTTGACTATTAAATCTGGTAGATGGATGTCCGAACCGCTTTCCTGAATGGGGAGCTGGATGAGGAAGTGTATATGATACAGCCTGAAGGGTTCACATCCACAGACGAGCCAAAAGTGTGCAAATTGCAGAGGTCCATTTATGGACTCAAGCAAGCATCTCGAAGTTGGAACATGCGATTTGATAGGTGTATCAAATCATATGGCTTCGTTAGGAATGGAAAGGAACCCTGCATCTATAAGTGGGTTAATGGTTCTATGATTGTATTCCTGATACTATATATTGATGACATTCTCTTAATCGGGAATGACATCGCAACATTGCAAGGAATAAAGGTCTGGTTGTCATCTTAGTTCTCCATGAAGGACTTGGGTGAAGCTTCTTACATACTGGGTATGAAGATCTATAGAGATAGATCTAAGAGGCTTTTGGGATTGTCCCAATCTACGTATATTGATACCGTGCTGAAACGGTTCGGCATGGAAAATTTCAAGAAAGGCTATCTTCTGATAGGTTCTAGAATTACACTTTCCAAGAAGGATTGTACGACAACTCCTGAGAAAAGAGAGTGCATGAGTAGAGTTCCTTATGCTTCTGCAGTGAGCTCTATCATGTATGCTATGACATGTACTAGACCAGACATGGCATACTCACTAGGAGTAGTGAGCAAATACCAGTCTAACCCAGGTGAGGCGCATTGAAAGGTGGTTAAAACCATTCTGAAGTATTTGAGAAATACTAAGGACCAATAGCTGATTTATGGAGAACCTGACTTGAAACTTATGGGGAATACTGTCTCCAGTTTCCACTCAGACAGAGATGATAGCAAGAGTGTGTCAAGGTTTATGTTTACCCTGAATGGAGGAGCGATCTGCTAAAAGAGTTCCAAGCAGGCAACAGTTGCAGACTCGGTATGCGAAGCAGAGTACATTGCAGCATTAGATGCAGCAAAGGAAGCTATGTGGTTGCGGAAGTTCTTTGGAGAGATAAGGGTGGCACCTTCCATAGATGATTATGTCCCAATGTATTGTCACAGCACAAGAGCCATTGCTCAAGCCAAGGAGCCAAAGTCTCATCACCGCACCAAGCATATTCTGCGGCGCTATCACCTCGTGCAAGAGATCATGGAACGAGGCGATATCAATCTTATGAAGACCGATGGAAAGGAGAATCTAGCCGACCCCTTCACTAAAGCCCTCGGAATCAAAGAGTCTATTATAAAAGGAAAACAGGTATTAGATATTGTTTTAATTAGCTTTAGTACAAGTGAGAGTTGTTGGAAATTGTATCCTAAAGCCAATCATTTAGGCTGTAGGCGGTTGTGCACAGTATTGTAATTTATATATGAATTAATAAAACTTTATTTTGACAGCTCATCGCATTATTCATTTCCCTGTAATGAACACTATTTATGTGATGAAGTCCTTAAGACTGCACTGACATCGATATAGAGAGGATATATCGAGTGGTCCTTTAAAAGTTTCACAACCAAAGGATACATTGTACATGATGGCAATGTATCAAATGTAGGTTGTTGTGGTTCACATCGTTTGGTTGTCCTTTTGACCAAAGGAGTGTGGTGACATTGATGTGATCTACAAGTGGGATGTGTGATATCTTATTGAACGTGACTCCGTGGAGCTCCTTTCTGTTAAAAGATTGCTCACGATTATATATGGGTATATGTGTCCCTCCGACCTGAGGTCACCATGGTAGCTTATAAGCAACTCCCTGTGCTTTGGTGCCGGACTACCCGGATTTCTAATCCGGTGATGGAAGGTTTCTAGGTACAGGCAAGTACTTATGGAGCAGTGGTGGATCAATAAGGAATTGACCTGTCCAAACTGGTTAGATTGAATGTCTTGTAGTGTCTCAATTTAGCAAATCCTCGATCGGGATAGTCCTAGTGAGGAGTCACTGGACTTGCGAGGTTGAGACATGTAGTGGATTGACTTTGTTAGGGTTGGCAGTCTAATCCTTGGTCATGCATTGGAGGTCAAAGGGATGAATTATACGGTAACCATATACCAGAGGTTTGATAGATTGCTCTCGCATCTTCGGCCTATCCGGACGTCAGGACCCATTGTTAGATGGTATCTTGTGCTGGTACTGGAAGTGTTCAAATGCTACCGTTTAGGTTTGAATCTATGAGGTCACATGCCATAGGATTCCTTCATGATCCAGGAACCAATCAATGATTGGGAATCGTTTCGGTATTAAGGTCAAACGGTCTGATTGAGCATACATTAGATTTTTTCTAGTCAATCTATGATTGGGAATCGTTTCGGTATTAAGGTCAAACGGTCTGATTGAGCATACATTAGATTTTTTCTAGTCAATCTGGTCTGATTTGGATCGACCAGGATTGGTTAGGGTCAACCCAGAATTGTTCCTGGTAGACTAGGACTGGACCCGGTTTTTCTTTTTGATCTGGTTTGGTCGAACCGGGGTTTGGTTTTGAATCGATTTTTCTTGGCTTTATTGAACCGGTTTTATACATGGTTTATTTACACCGGTTTTGTTTTTCTCCCAGCAAATTTAAACACCGGTTTGAAGGTATTTTATCCCATTTTCCCCTGTTTTTACTGTGCGGAGGGATAAGAACTTCCTGTGATCGGATGCAGCATGGGTTATCCGATATTTTCTATTGCTCAGCGTTTTGAAGTGTTCTCACGGAGATTTCTTCCCCACGACTTTCCCATTGCTTTGGTCCCTACTTTCACGGGTTTTTTTGTTTTTTTTGCACCTTTTTGTTTTCATCCACCAGCGAGTTCCCAGATTCTCCACCGATCAAAGCCTATACAAAAGTGTTTTGGTTTATCCGATTTTCCTCTTACGCATCTTCTTTCCTTCACGGGATTTCTCCACCGGTCTTTTATCCTAGTAGAAGGCCATGCGACAGGAAAAAGAGGTGTTGCAGGCCGTGAGGGAAGAGAGAGCGCGGAACATTGCTGGCCCCGTGAGAGAGAATGAAACAGAGCTCACGGTGTTTTCTTTCCTAGCCTTCACGGTTTCTTTCCTGGTTTTTTCATGGGTTTTCATAGCATTGGATATTGGGGTTGAAGGCCGTGACATGGTGGAGAGGTGAAGAACAGGGGAAGGGAGGTTCCTTTCCGATGGCTGCCGTCCATTGCACCCTCTTTGCTTGGAAGAAGCCAGGGTGCGCTAGAGAGGAATAGCAAGGCTGTGACGTGTGAGCGTGAGAAGGGAGAACCAGGGCCGTGCGCTGTTGCAGAGAAGGGAAGAACAGGGTTTGAGTGAGGAGCCTTCTTGTATTTTTGGTTGCTGGTCGTAAGAAATTGAGAGGGAGTCCTCCAATTTGCTGCAGGCCATGAGTTAGAGTGAGGAACGGGGCTTGCGGTAACGAGGGATGAAAAACAGAGCAAGTGATTTGAGAGGGACCGAGAGATCTTTCCTATTTTCAGTTTTTCGATGTGTTTTTGGTGGATTTGTGCAATCTTGGAGAAGACCGTCGGGATTTATTTGTTTTTCCCTACTCCACTTTATTTATTGATTCCCGGAGGACTCCCATCCTTCTGGGAGTTGGATCAATGAGTGCCCGTGCATGGATACTCTAGAGGATGGACACTTGGATATCTCGAGAGATTATATCGATCTCTTCTTCTTGCTATTACAGATCTGATTTGCTGTTAAAGAAGTTCAACCGACTGCCTTAATTTGTTGCTGATCTGTTTTGAAAATTGAGGGAGTCGGTCGATTTCTTCCTGCTTCGATCAAGTATATTATTTATTTTTGTTATCATGCATGCTTAGATCTAGATTTTATCATATTATTTATAATTATTGCACTTGCCTTTACATACCTATATATCTGTTTCATGCATCATGTTTATGCTAGATCCTGTGCATGAGTAGGTTTTTCCGTATGCATGCTTAAAAAGTTTAATTATGTAATACCTGCTTCCTAGTGTAGCATGCCTATGGTAGACGTCCGATGCACTGGTTTTCCTTCAGCATGGTCCTTGCGGGCTTCTGCTCGTGCCTCTGCTTGGGCCATCTTTTGGTCCAATTGGGACAGTTGTTTGCTGAGGGCCCACAAGTGGGCTTCAAGGTTTGACCCCATGATTGCACTGGACAATATAAGGATGGATGGGCTAATGGACTCCTAATCTAGACTAGACATGCAACACACAATGCAAGGTACTACGGTTTGTTATACCTATGAGTCTAAACACATTGGGTTAACTAAGATGAACACAGCATAACAATTAGCCCTTTCACCGGCCAGGTAAGAGGTGGGAGTGTGGGAGCCCCCTTGCTTTCGCAAGGACCCAATTAAGGAACCACAACACCGCTTAAGTTGTTTGACGCTAAACCTCTTGCCTTAGACACCAGCTTTTCGTTACCAATTGATGGGTTGCATGCACTAGCTTTCCCAAAGTGGTTAAACCCGACTCGTGGATGTCCCTAATCTATTAGGTTGCTACTAGATTTTAGATTAGGTTTGGGTTCGAAATGCATGGATGGTTGTTTTTGGTCTAAGAAAAGGTAATGACTTCCTTCTCTTGTCTTATGATATTGATGCCCTTAAGTTAATTATGAAAATGATGGCATACAAATGATCTAATAAAATATATCTAAGTATTTTTGTGTTTTGAATTTTAGATGTATGATAGCAGAAAATAAGATGCTAGAAATAACAAAATATGAACCTAAATGCAAAATTAAACTATACGAAAAATGAAAGTATGATGAATTGCACTTGGTGGAATTTCAAAGCAGAATTTTTTCTCAGATGGTAATCAGCCATGTAGAAAATCTACAGATTGACATAAAATTTGAAAAAAATTTAAAAAACACTTCTAATTATGAAAAATCCAGAAAAATAAAAATTATCAAAATCTGACATTCATACAATTAGAAACAATTAAAATAGTAGACTATGTACTAAGATAAAAAAATGCAGAAATTTGAAGATGCTAGATTCTAATGATGCAAAACTATTCTTTAAGATTTAAAACTTATCTTCTTGTGTTCCTCTTCAAAGGTCAATCACATCGGCACCCCTACACACCATAGGAAATTCCCGTGGAATGGGATGTGAGGGTCTTGCAGCCCTTCTTTTTTCTATGACCGGACGGCCATGGTGAAGCACCCTATCCAAGTACTTAAGAAGATGCTAAGTCCTAACCATGCTCTGATACCAAATATGATGCGGGACTAACTAGAGGGTAGGATGAGATGGAATGATGCAAGTGATTTTTCTTTTATGATTTTTAGATTTTAATGAGGTTAAGGATTCTTGAAGACGAGCAAGAGTAGATCTAGGGTTTCTATAATAACAAGAACTCATGCAAGTAAATAAGTTTCTAAACAAGGATAAGAAGAGGACCCCGGGATTGAGAAATTCCGTAGGACTTAGCTCTTGGATCAATACCAACTTAGGAGTTTAGGGTTACAAACCTTGTAAAGCTCTGATGCACCCGATGCCGAGTTCACTTGCTCTCGTGAATGCGGCCTGGAGGATCAAGCCTTCAACCCTGCAGATGCATCGGCTTTCTGTCCGAAGGTTGCGAAGGCAAGGGAGACTGACTCCGTGTTCGTGGCACCTGGAGGACCTACGAGCAATCAAAATCAATGTTAGGGGTTAACAAGAAACAAGAAGCAATGAAGGAACAAAAGTTGAAGATGGTGTTGTTGGGGGATCTTCTTGCTAGGTACCTAGATGGATCATCCAGATGGCCTCCGAACTCGAAGATGGAAGATGGCTTGTGTGGAAGAGATGGTAGCTTTAGGGTCTCACACCCCTCGATGCCCGAAGGTGAAGGTGCTCCCTTACAGAGATCGATGTTCTTAAAGAACAAAGGCAAGCTAGAAGAATATCACTCAAACTTTTCTTTTTTTATTCATTCAAAATTAGTCCATACAAGGGAGGGGTAAAGCCCTTTATATAGGCACCTTAAAATTCATTCAAATTCAAATGAAAAAAATACAAAGCTTCATGAAGAGGGTGCCCAAATTCAGATTTCTTCTTCTCTTGACCGACCAAGGTTTTGTGGCTTGATTTGGGGCTTGAAAGATGGGAGTTGTCTCCTTGATTTTTGGGTCAATGCATTTCTTTCATAGCCAACCAAGCTCTTTGGAAAGTAAGCTTGATATGGGGCTTGAAATAAGGATCATGTCTCCATTACCCATTGACCTTCCTTGGCTGCCCATAGCTCCTTTGGAAAGAGGCTTGATAGGTGGAGGGAAGGGAGGAAAGAATCAAGGAATGGTGCCCACAAATTCAGCATTTCCTTCTTGCCTTGGCCGCCCACTTGTCATGGTGATGTAGCGCCACATGGAATGGATGAGGTGGCGCTCAAAGGCTGAAGTGGCATCTTTCAAAGATTGGGAGATGGTTTAACCTTTTAATAAATGGAACAGACTCAATGACCACTCCAAGCTTGGGCTCAATCTTCAAGTAGACTTGGACTAGAACCAACTTAGCTAAATACATAACCCACTGACCCAACTTGACCAAATTGATCAAGGTACAGGACTAAAACAAAAATACATGACTTAAATTAAAAATTGCTTGGGCTTGATGCCTTATTACAAAATCCAACAGACTAAATCCTAGTTAGAGATCCATAGAAGGTTGAGGAGCCTTTGTCTGATTCTGGTGCCCACACCAAAGCAGAACTTAATGCCAAGGCCATGAATTTATTATTTTGTGCTTTAAACCCTAGGGAGTTTAATATAATATCTAACTGTACCTCTGCCAAAGAAATTTAGGATATACTTGAAGTTATCCATGAGGGTACACATCAAGTGAAGACCACTAAAGTTAACATGCTCATTCATACCTATGAGATGTTTAGGATGGAACTAAATGAAACTATTAGTGAAATGTATACTAGATTTTCTAATATTGTTAATAGCATGAGGAGTTTAGGAAAAGTAATCTCTAATGCTGAACTTGTTAACAAAATTCTCAGGTCTCTTCTGACTTCTTAGGATCCAAAGGTCATAGCTATTAAAGAAGCCAAAGATGTTAATACTTTTCTACTTGAGTAGCTTTTGGATTCATTGATGACATATGAGCTATCATTAAAGTAGAAAATAATGAACAATGATAAAAAGAAGAAAGCTATTGCGTTCAAGTCCACAACCAAGGAGGAATCAAGAAATAAATCTGATGAAGATGAAGAGAAAGATGAAATAGCCCTCATATCAAGGAAATTCAAGAAATTCATGAGAAAGAAGAGGCATAACTATAAGAAAAAGCCTTAAAGAGGAGAGCCCAATAAGGAGAAAGAGAAAGAAAAGGAAAGGGAGCAACCCATATATTTTGAATGTAAGAAGCCAGGCCATTATAAAATGGATTGCCCCACTCTCAAAAAGGGCAAAAAGAAATTTAAGAAGGCTATGATGGCAATATGGAGGGAAAGCGAAGATTCAAGCTTCGATGAAAAATAGCAAGAAGTAGCCAATCTCTGCTTTATGGCCAATGATGATGAGGTAAGATCTGAAACTGAAAATGAGTTTACTTTTGATGAATTGCGTGATGTCTTTGATGAATTAGTTATAGAATATCGAAAACTTAAATTGAAAAACAAAGAATTGAAAAAGCAAAACCTAGAGCTTTCAAAATTAACTGATAAGTTTTTGATAGAAAATGATAGTTTGATTCAAGAAAACAAAAACTTGAATGAACAAATTATTGTCTTGAAAAATGAAAAAGAAGGTCTTTTGAAAGGAAAAGACTCTTTGAAAAAGGATAAAATTTTTGCTATAAATGAAAAAATTTCTCAACAAAATAATAAATTTTTGCTAGAAAATAAAAGATACAAAGAATAACTTGAAAAAGGAAAGCCATTTATTGAAAAGTCTACTTATAGCTTGGAAAAACTAAACATGCTTTTAAATAGCCAAAGAGAAATTTTTAATAGAGCAGGCTTAGGTTTTAAACCATAAAAATAGCAAAAATATTTTAAAAATTTCTTTGTACCTGCTTTTTCTAGTATTACTTGTTATGTTTGTGGTAAATCAGGACAAATCTTATATGTGTGATAAAAGAAAGTTAAATGCTGTTAGAAAAGTTTGGGTTCCAAAAGAAACCAATTCAACTAACCCTAAAGGACTCAGGATGACTTGGGTACCTAAAGTTTCCACTTGATCTATTTTATAGATATGTCTTGCAAAAAAGGATAAAGAAAGATTGTGGTATATTGACAGCAGTTGCTCAAGATACATGACTAGGGATGTAAGGCAATTATCATCTTAGAAGCTTTCATATGGTGGAAACATGATATTTGATGATAATAGAAAGGGCAAAATTGTCGGTATCGGTAAAGTCCATATCACCTCCTCTACTTATGTTGATAATGTTTTGTTTTTGATGGTTTGAAACATAATTTGTTTAGTATAAGTCAATTTTTGTGATAAAGGATTTAAAGTCATTTCGAATCTTTTATATGCATGGTATGTAGTCTAGATAACAATGGCATCAAGTTTATTGGTCATAGGCATGGAAACATTTACATGGTTGATCTTGATGATCTACCTATGCAAAATGGTCAATGTCTAGTGGCAAATGAAGCCAAGATCAATGAAACTAGTTAGCTTTGGTATCATAGACTAGGTCATGCTAGTATGCATTTGCTTTCAAAATTAAACAAAAAAATCTTATAAAAGATTTGCCAAAACTCACCTTTGAAAAAGATAAGATTTGTAGTGCATGTCAACTTGGAAAATAAATAAAATCTTCTTTCAAACTAAAAGGAGTAGTATCTATAACTAGACTTATAGAATTATTTCACATGGACCTCTTTGGACCCACTAGAACAACTAGTTTGGGGTAAAAAGTATGGTTTAGTTATTGTAAATGACTATTCATGTTTTACATGGGTAATGTTTTCGACTCATAAAGATAAAACATTTTCAGCATCCATTAAATTTCATAAAAAGGTTTCAAATAAAAAAGGTGTTTTAATTATTTCTTTACATAGTGATCATGGTAATGAGTTTGAAAATCATGACTTTGAAATGTTTTGCAATAAAAATAGAATTAATTATAATTTTTTAGCACCTAGGAAACCTTAACAAAATGGGTAGTAGAAAGAAAGAATATGACTTTGAAAGAAATGGCACGCACAATGCTTTGTGAAAATGATTTACCTAGATATTTTTAAGCAGAAGTCATAAACACTGCTTGCTAAGTTTTGAATCGTGTTTTAATCCATCCAATTTTAAAGAAAATGCCTTACAAACTTTGGAAAGGTAGAAAACCCACTATTAAATATTTTTGTATTTTTGGATGCCATTGTTTCATTCTAAACAATGGTAAAGATAATCTCAATAAATTTGATGCCAAGTCAGATGAGGGTATCTACTTAGGATACTCTACCTCTAGCAAGGCATACAGGGTCTTCAATAGAAGAACACTTTCAATTGAAGAATCCATCCATGTTGTCTTTAACGAGACTAATGAAAAATCTTTTAGAAAAGAAGATACTCTTGATGATGAAACGATATTCAAAAGATTAGAAAAATGACTATCAATGATGGACCTTCCAAAGAGCAAGAAGGTGATCAAAATGATGAAGAAGAACAAGTGCAGGAAGTGGGAGCTTCATCTACACCCAATCCATTACCGAAAGAATGGAGGTATGCTCATGGACACCCTAAAGAGCTTATAATCGGTGATCCTTCGAAAGAGATAAGTACTCGATCCTCTCTAAGAAATGTATGTGATTACTTAGCTTTTGTATCTCAAGTAGAACCTAAATCAATTGAAGAAGTAGAAAAAGATTCAAACTGGATAAATGCCATGTAAGATGAATTAAACCAATTCAAAAGAAGTAAAGTTTGGATTTTAGTTGAAAGACCTTCAAATATTTCAATAATAAGAACAAAATGGGTTTTCAAAAATAAACATGATGAAAATGGTTTAGTAACAAGAATTAAAGCCAGATTGGTTGCAAAAGGTTATAATCAAGAAGAAAGTATCGATTTTAATGAGACATTTGCACATGTTGCTAGATTAGAAGCAATTAGGTTATTACTTGCTTTTGCTTGTTATATGAATTTAATTTTTTTCAAATGGATATAAAAAGTGCCTTTTTGAATGGTTTTATTAAAGAAGAAGTGTATGTTGAACAGCCCCCCCGATTTTGAAAATCATGCTTATCCTAATCTTGTTTTTAAACTTCATATAGCTCTGTATGATTTAAAATAAGCTCCAAAAGCTTATTATGATAAATTAAGTAAATTTCTTCTTGAAAATGGATTTTCTAGAAGCAATGTAGACACTACACTATTTTTGAAAAAGAAAAATAATGATCTCTTAGTAGTACAAGTGTATGTTGATGATATCATTTTCGGTACTACTAATGAAATACTTTGGTCAAGAGTTTGTCAAGCTTATGCAGGGTAAGTTCGAGATAAGTATAATAAGAGATCTAAACTTCTTTCTCGAACTCCAGATCAATCAAACCAAAGAAGGGATCTTCATCAACCAAGCTAAGTACATGAAAGAAATATTAAAGAAGTTTGAGATGGAGAACACCAAGTCATTAGGTAGTCCTATGAGCCCTTCTTGCTGAAAGGGATATGCCCTACAAGCCAATCTATGTTGTATCTCCCAAACAATTGTATTTGACAATATTCTAATAAAGGCATTATTTTTCATCATACGCTGTATTTATTATTATATGATGAACCCCATAGATTAGGGCTATGATTTTAGGGTTATGATGAGATCATACCAGTGAGACCTAAAGTCTTAAAACCTTAATCTAAAATATTCCTAGTCAAAGGAACCCTGAGTAGGGGATCAGGGTTTTTCGGTAAGACTAGCACATCCTATGTATACTGAATAGGGTGACTGCTCTCACAGTCACTCGTGTATGACACTGATACTAGAATGTGGGTGCTCATTAGTGAATGAGTTCACTGAAATGATCCAACTTGAGAACATCTAATGGAGTCTTAGCTGCATGTCAATGGATGGTTCTCATAGTGGGAGTGGTGCAAGTAATCCTTTGACCTGAGACTGCCATAAGTACCTTATGCACACGAACCCATGCTTTGGTTCAATCCAAATCATGACACTGAGACATGCACAGGATTGATACTGGAAATGGTGAATTGGATATGAAGGTAATGAGTAGGTCAACAAGGAATCGATCACTCTTAGTAAGAGGAGATTGCATCTAGCTAGTTTTCAATCGGATGATGATTCAGGGAATCTTTGATCAAAGTAAAGATATTAGAGATGGTTTCTAATATCAAAATAATTGAATCATCAATATAAGATTAAGCTAGAAACAAATATAATATTGGATTTGACATATATCCATATCAATAATTATATTTTGGGTGCAAGCTGATCGAAGGATTTAATTGTACGGTAACTTTCTACTGAAGGGTAGTTTTGGTATTTCACCAGAATTTTCATATCTTCCAGGTAGACATGACACATTGCTAGACGTCAATCTTGTCTTGTGGATTGATTAAATTGAATGATCACTTATTAGGAAGAGTCCTAATTGATCATAATCGGGTAAGCCCGGTTTGATCTAAATTGATTAGAAAGAGTTCTAATCAAATTAGGTCAACTTGTATTCGAACCCACTGCTGGCTAGATATGGAACCCAATGGGTCACACACTTAAGAGAATTGATCAAGGGTTTAAATTTGTAATTAAATCATCTTTACATGATGACACTCTAGCAGGTGTTGCAAATCCTAGCTTCTATTCGAATTATATATGAATTAGGGTTCCGGATTGGTTCAATTTGGGATCTAATTGGATCTAATTAGACCCTAACTGAGGTTATAGGGATTATGGCTAATCCTATTGGCTAACCATGTATCTAGGCTAGCCCCCCACCCGCCCCTTAGCATTTTCACACCAAAAATGCCAAGAGTCCATGCGCTAATGGACTCTTGGCATGCCATTTGGAAGAGTCCATGGTGCATGGACTCTTGGTGTGCTCCGTAAAAAAAAAAAAAAGAAAAAAAAAAAACTCCGGTGTTTTATATGGGGCGGCTTTTCCTTCTCTCTTTTAACGCCTCAATTGTCCCCCCTTGGATTGGAATCCAAGGGTTGATATTTTTTTTGAGAAAGACAAAAAGCATTTGTTGCTTTCCGGTTGTGCGAAATAACATCTCTTCAGAGATTAAAAGTTGCGACTCCTTTCTTTTAAAAACATCGCGATTTTTCATTTAAGAAAAGCCATGGGATTTATCCGGAAGGCCGTGAGAAGGAAGGATGGGGCGTGAGAAAATGAGAAAGGGCGTGAGAAGTTTTTCACGAAGAGATGTGTGGGCGCCTCTCTGAGATCTATTTAAGGGGTCAAGAAAATCAGAATTCGGTAATGTTTTTAATCCTTCTTCCTCTCCTAAAGACTCTTTCTCTCTTTTCTTGTTCTTGCACTGTTTCCTTTACAGAGTACACCTCTGTCAAAACTCTGCTACTGAACAAGAACAAGAGCGAAAGTCTCCGACGGTAAAGGAAAGAAGGAGTTCTAATTTTGTTCTTTCCTTCTTACATTAAGACATTCTTGTCTTAATTTCTCCTTCAATTTAAGACAAGCCTAAATCCCCTTAAGACAAAGTCTTATCTTCAAGACAAGAGTGTCTTAGAGGGTCAAGGTCTTAGTGGAAGGAGGAGAAGAGATAAAAGAAAGGAAGGCAACCTCTTGTGTGGAAGAATTCCAGCCATAATCCGAAGAATTGAGTTATAGGAAGAAGAACTCAATAGGAGGAACCATTGGACAAGAAGATAGTGTTCTTGATCATTGCTCTGTGTGGATCACCATCGGAGGGCGGACACTTGGACGCCTGGTGAATTCAAATAGCCCGTTGATCTTCAAGTTTTAAGTCTTCATAAATTGGAATTAGCGATTACAGGTTGGTATTCTAATTCAATTTGCATAGAAATGTTTGTCTTCATACATTCTAGTCTTATTAAAGAGTTCCTGTTTTAGGGTTTTGGTGCATATTAATTTTAATTTTTGAAATTACCCTTCCGCTGCGATGCACCGGAACCCTACAATGGTATCAGAGCCACCTTAATTAGGACTATTATTTATGATAGCTTGTATGTCACATCTTAGGGTTTTTAAATCCTAATATGTTACTACACTTAGCATATATTTGATTGCATATATGTTTTGATGTATGCCACTAGTTAGGATCTTTCACTCAAACCCTAATTATTATAGAGATATGTTTAGTTTTTAAGTCATCATACTGAAATAAGGTTGCCCTGTCATAATGATGGATCCATTATGTGGTAAATGGTTATCCTAGTATGATGACACACTTAGCACATATTTGTTTATAAGAGTGATATGTTGATTGTGATACATTCTATAAGGATGTGCTGGCAATTTATAAATCCCTCCTCTTAAAAATTATATTAAGTCTTAGTATATTTAACTAATAAGCATCACTAGTCATGATGTACAATTGATCATTCGGTGTCTAAAAAGGTGGTTCTGGGAAGGTAAAGAGAATTGTGGTTTTTAATTGGTTCCGTTGACTGACCTGGCCAATTTTTATTGGTGTCTGGGAAAGCAACGGGGGGACTCCCACATCTCTTCCACTTGCCTGGCTGATTTGATTAAATTTAAATCTTGACTAAAATGCTTACTATTAAAAATACTATATATTGGCCTTCCTTCATGCTGGATCATTATTGTGATATGAACCACATTAGGTTTGTTGTGTTATCTGCAAGACCTAATATGGTGATTGACATAATACTAGTCTAGTGCATAGATATGCTTACAGTATATTCAGTATAATGCTTTGTTGTGTTATCTGCAAGAGCATTATTTTTGAGTATTGACTGTATAGAAATGAAAGGGTCTTGACTTAACTAGAACATTATGGTTTGTTGTGTTTTCTGCAAGACTAATAATGTTCTAGAGGCCAAGTTACTTCTTGAGAATTATATGAGATATAATTGGAAGAGTTTCCTACCTTTGAGCTTATAAAAGATTTGTTGTGTTTTCTGCAAGATCTTTTATAAGTTATTAGGATCTCAATCTCACTAAGAAAAACCGATTAGGGTTCTTCTCGATTATCATAGTGAGGGCTATGATTTTTGATAAAATAGTGGGAGACATAATTAAATTAAAGACCTAATTTAATTATGTATGTCATTTCATGGTTGTTTGCTTATGTATTGTTCTTTGTTAAATATAGATAAATGGCATCTTCATTATCACTGCGAAGTATCTTAGATACCAACAAACTGACTGGTCCAAACTATGTGGACTGGTTGAGAGATTTAAAGATTGTGCTGAGTTCAGAAAAACTTTCTTATATTCTAGATACCCCTAGTTTTAATCCACTAGGGGATGATGCCACATAGGAAGATATGGTCACATACAAAATATGGCAGAATGACTCCGTTACTGTCAAGTGTATCATACTAGCCTCTATGATCAATGAGTTACAGAGACAGCATGAAAGCATGGATACTCAATCTATAATACTCAATTTAAAAGAGCTTTATGGAGAACATAGCAGAACTGCTAGATATGAAATATCTAAGCAGTTATTCCGTGCTAGGATAACAGAGGGTACATCCGTTCAGGATCATGTTCTGAAGGTAATTGACTTGATCACCAGATTGGGTCAATTAGGTTTTATCATGGATGGGGAGTTGAATCGGGATTTAATCATGCAATCACTCCCGGAGTCATTTTCTCAGTTTGTCTTAAATTATCACATGAACAAACTGAACACTTCCTTGCCTAAGATGTTAAATATGTTAAAAACAGCGGAGAGCCACATAAAGAAAGAAAAAGCTCACTTCTTCTTATTAATAAGACCAATAAGAATAAATCAGGCAAAAAGGGTTTTAATAGGAGGCTAAACCCTAAGAGTGGCATCAATAAGAATAAGAAAGGATTGAAGGCCTCCAAACAGTCGACCTGTTTCTTTTGTGGCAAAGCGGGACATTGGAAAAGGAATTGCAAGGCTTACCTTGCAACTGTGAAGCCTGGTGCATCAGATGCGCCAAAAGGTATGTATGAGATACATGCTATATTGACATTAAATTCATCTATATCAAATACTTGGCTATTGGATACCGCTTGTAGTTACCATATATGCAAATCTTTGCAGGACCTCCACAAGCTTAAAGTATTGAAGGAAGGTGACTTCAATCTCTACGGTGCTAGTGGTGATATCATCCAAGCAGAAGCTGTAGGGACCTATATTCTGAAGTTGCCTTCAGGAAAGATCTTGGAGTTAAAAAATTGTTATTATATGCCTAACATTATTAGGAACATTGTATCTATTCCCTTGTTATTAAAACAAGGATATGACAAGGATATGTAATGGATGTAACGAGCACTGGTTGCTCGATAATGTTGTCTAATAAAATTATTTGTTCTGACATATTTAGCAATGGGCTCTTAACTCTTTCTTTCAATGATAGTGTTTTTCATGTCAATAATAAAAGAAAAAGAGAAGACTTTAATGATACTTTACTTTGGCATCATCGACTTGGTCATGTTAATGAGTCTAGGATAAGCAAGTTATACAAGAAAAAATTCCTTAATCCTTATGAGTATGAATCATTAGGAACTTGCGAATCATATCTCATGGGTAAGATGACCAAGACTCCATTTACTGGACATGGAGAAAGGTCAACTGAGTTATTATGACTTATACATACTGATGTATGTGGTCCAATGACAACTCAGGCCAGAGGTGGATACTCATATTTTATCACTTTTACAGATGATTTACCTAGGTTCGGATATGTGTATCTTATGAAACATAAATCTGAAGCCTTTGATAAATTTAAGGAGTATCAAAGTATGGTCGAAAAATAAATCGGGAAAAGTATTAAAGTTCTTCGGTCTGATCGAGGAGGAGAATACTTATCCACGGAGTTTTTAGACTATCTTAAAGTTAATGGAATTCTTTCTGAATGGACCCCTCCTTATACACCATAGCTAAATGGTATAGCTGAAAGGAGGAATCATACCTTATTAGATATGGTACGATCCATGATGTGCTTCACAAATTTACCCATTTCCTTCTGGGGTCATGCCCTAGAAACTGTTGTTTACATTCTGAACAAAGTACCTTCTAAATCCGTTGTTAGTACTCCATATGAAATTTGGAGTGGAAAGAAACCATATCTTAAATATTTTAAGGTATGGGGATGTCCAACTTATGTTAAAAGAAATTTTGGACATAAGTTGGAACCTAGAGCAGATAAATGTCTATTTGTAGGATATCCTAGAGATGGTAGAGGATATCTGTTTTACCATCCAACTGAACAAAAGATTTTTGTCAGCAGACATGCCACTTTTCTAGAAAAAGAGTTTATTTTAGAAAAGGGCAATGGTAGAACTATTGAACTTGGAGAAGTACAAGAAACACAGATAGACAATTATCAATCAATAGAACGTATAGTTAGATCAGAACCAGAACACAAAACTCCTCCCCGTAGATCTGATAGAGTATCACGGGCACCTGAGAGGTATGGGTTTATTATTGAAAATAATGAAGCCCAAGTCATTCAAAATGATAAACCTCTGACCTATATGGAAGCTATCTTGAGTACTGATTCAGATAGATGGCAAGAAGCCATGGAATCCGAGATAGACTTTATGTATGTCAACCAAGTATGGTCTTTGGTCGATGCACTAGAGGGTGTTAATCCTATTGGGTGCAAATGGGTCTATAAGAAAAAGATTGGGGCTGATGGCCAAGTTGAAACCTATAAAGCTAGATTAGTGGCAAAAGGTTTTAGACAAAAACAGGGAATTGATTATGATGAAACATTCTCTTCTGTTGCAATGCTCAAATCAATTCAGATTTTACTTGCTATAGCAGCATACCACGATTATGAGATCTGGCAGATGGATGTGAAGATTGCATTCCTTAATGGTTTCCTTAAGGAAAAAGTCTACATGTCACAGCCAGAAGGTTTTATTTCAAAGAATAAACCTAATCAAGTATGCAAGCTAAAGAAATCCATTTATGGATTAAAACAAGCTTCAAGGAGTTGGAACATCCGCTTTGATGAAACTATTAAAAGGTTTGGTTTTATCAAAAATATGGATGAACCCTGTGTTTATAAGAAGACTAGTGGGAGTGCCATAGTCTTCTTGGTTCTGTATGTAGATGACATACTCCTCATTGGGAATGATATCCCAATATTACAATCAGTCAAGGTTTGGCTATCAAACCAGTTTTCCATGAAAGATTTGGGAGAAGCATCCTATATACTAGGTATTAAGATCTATAAAGATAGGTCTAAGAGGATGCTAGGTTTATCCCAGTCTAGGTACATTAACTTAGTGCTGAAAAGATTCAGCATGGATGGAAGTAAAAGAGGTTATCTTCCTATGAGTCAAGGCATACATATTTCCAAAAGGATGTCTCCTAAGACACCTGAAGAAAGAAATAGAATGAATTCTATACATTATGCTTCGACAATAGGGTCCATAATGTATGCCATGTTATGTACCAGGCCTGATGTGGCATATGCTTTAGGCATTGTCAGTAGGTTTCAGGCTGTTCCAGGAGAGGATCATTGGAAAGCAGTTAAAAATATTCTTAAGTGCCTGAGAAGGACTAAGGATATTTTTCTGGTTTATGGTGGTTCTGATCTTAAACTAGAAGCTTATTCTGATTCTAGTTTTCAATCAGACCCTGATGATAGCAAATCCATTTCGGGATATGTTTTTACCCTAAATGGTGGAGCAGTGAGTTGGAAGAGTACCAAGCAGCAGACTGTAGCTGACTCAACCATAGAGGCAGAATACAAAGCTGTCAGTGAAGCCGCCAAGGAAGCAGTCTGGATGAAGAAGTTCATCATAGAGTTGGGTGTTATTCCTGAGATTGAAAACCCAGTGCCACTTTACTGTGACAACACTGGAGCTATTGCTCAAGCTAAGGAACCAAGAGCTCATCATAAGTCCAAGCACATTCTGAGATGCTTCCATCTCGTATGAGAAATAGTAGAAAGACTATATGTCTACATAAATAGAGTTGATACAAAGAACAATGTAGCAGACCCGTTCACTAAGGCTCTACCACAGCGAGAGTTTGATCGCCACCTCGAGAGTATGGGATTAAGATTTAAAGGCGAATGGCTTTAGTGCAAGTGGGAGAATGAAAGGGATATGCCCTACAAGCCAATCTATGTTGTATCTCCCAAACCATTGTATTTGACAATAATCTAATAAAGGCATTATTTTTCATCATACTCTGTGTTTATTATTATATGATGAACCCCATAGATTAGGGCTATGATTTTAGGATTATGATGAGATCATACTAGTGAGATCTAAAGTCTTAAAACCTTAATCTAAAATATTCCTTGTCAAAGGAACCCTGAGTAGGGGATCAGGGTTTTTCGGTAAGACTAGCACATCCTATGTATACTGAATAGGGTGACTGCTCTCATAGTCACTTGTGTATGACACTGATACTAGAATATGGGTGCTCATTAGTGAATGAGTTCACTGAAATGATCCAACTTGAGAACATCTAATGGAGTCTTAGCTGCATGTCAATGGATGGTTCTTATAGTGGGAGTGGTGCAAGTAATCCTTTGACCTGAGACTGCCATAAGTACCGTATGCACATGAACCCATGCTTTGATTCAATCCTAATCATGACTCTGAAACATGCACAGGATTGATACTGGGAATGGTGAATTGGATATGAAGGTAATGAGTAGGTCAACAAGGAATCGATCACTCTTAGTAAGAGGAGATTGCATCTAACTGTTATCAATCGGATGATGATTCAGGGAATCTTTGATCAAAGTAAAGATATTAGAGATGGTTTCTAATATCAAGATAATTGAATCATCAATATAAGATTGAGCTAGAAACAAGTATAATATTGGATTTGACATATATCCATATCCATAATTATATTTTGGGTGTAAGCTGATCGAAGGATTTAATTGTACGGTAACTTTCTACTGAAGGGTAGTTTTGGTATTTCACCAGAATTTCCATATATTCCGGGTAGACATGACACGTTGCTAGACATCAATCTTGTCTTGTGGGTTGATTAAATTGAATGATCACTTATTAGGAAGAGTCCTAATTGATCATAATCGGGTAAGCCCGGTTTGACCTAAATCGATTAGAAAGAGTTCTAATCAAATTAGGTCAACTTGTATTCGAACCCACTGCTGGCTAGATGTGGAACCCAATGGGTCACACACTTAAGAGAATTGATCAAGGGTTTAAATTTGTAATTAAATCATCTTTGCATGATGACACTCTAGCAGGTGTTGCAAATCCTAGCTTCTATTCGAATTAGATTTGAATTAGGGTTCGGATTGGTTCAATTTGGGTTCTAATTGGATCTAATTAGACCCTAACTGAGGTTATAGGGATTATGGCTAATCCTATTGGCTAACCATGTATCTAGGCTAGCCCCCCACCCGCCCCTTAGCATTTTCATGCCAAAAATGCCAAGAGTCCATGCGCTAATGGACTCTTGGCACGCCATTTGGAAGAGTCCATGGCGCATGGACTCTTAGTGCGCTCCGTAAAAAAAAAAAAAAAAGAAAAAAAAAAACTTTGGTTTTTTATATGGGGCGGCTTTTCCTTCTCTCTTTTAGCGCCTCAATTGTCCCCCCTTGGATTGGAATCCAAGGGTTGATGTTTTTTTTTGAGAAAGGCAGAAAGCATTCGTTGCTTCCCGGTTGCACGAAATAACATCTCTTCGGAGATTAAAAGTCGTGACTCCTTTCTTTTAAAAACATCGCGATTTTTCATTTAAGAAAAGCCATGGGATTTATCCGGAAGGCCATGAGAAGGAAGGATGGGGCGTGAGAAAATGAGAAAGGGCGTGAGAAGTTTTTCACGAAGAGATGTGTGGGCGCCTCTCTGAGATCTATTTAAGGGGTCAGTAAAATCAGAACTCGGTAATGTTTTTAATCCTTCCTCTCCTAAAGACTCTTTCTCTTTTCTTGTTCTTGCACTGTTTCCTTTACAGAGTACACCTCTATCGAAACTCTGATACTGAACAAGAACAAGAGCGAAAGTCTTCGACGGTAAAGGAAAGAAGGAGTTCTGATTTTGTTCTTTCCTTCTTACATTAAGACATTCTTGTCTTAATTTCTCCTCCAATTTAAGATAAGCCTAAATCCCCTTAGGACAAAGTCTTATCTTCAAGACAAGAGTGTCTTAGAGGGTCAAGGTCTTAGTGGAAGGAGGAGAAGAGATAAAAGAAAGGAAGGCAACCTCTCGTGTGGAAGAATTCCAGTCATAATCCGAAGAATTGAGTTATAGGAAGAAGAACTCAATAGGAGGAACCATTGGACAAGAAGATAGTGTTCTTGATCATTGCTCTGTGTGGATCACCATCGGAGGGCGGACACTTGGACGCCTGGTGAATTCAAATAGCCCGTTGATCTTCAAGTTTTAAGTCTTCATAAATTGGAATTAGCGATTACAGGTTGGTATTCTAATTCAATTTGCATAGAAATGTTTGTCTTCATACATTCTAGTCTTATTTAGGAGTTCCTGTTTTAGGGTTTTAGTGCATATTAATTTCAATTTTTGATATTACCCTTCCACTGCGATGCACCGGAACCCTACACTTGCAAACTTGATAAAGATGAATCAGGTAAAAATGTTGATCAAAAACTATATAGAGGTATCATGTTCAGTATTTATATGTATGCTAGATATCAGTCTACTCCTAAAGAGTCTCATTTAGTGGCTATTAAGCGCATACTTAGATATCTATCTGGCACAATTGATATTGGACTATGGTACTCTAGAGATTCATCTATTGAATTGATTGCATATTCTAATGCTGACTTTGTTGGATATAAACTAGATAGGAAAAGTACAAGTAGAACCTGTTAATTTCTTGGAGTGAATTTGATCTCATGGTTTAGCAAGAAACAAAATTCAGTTGCTCTATCTATGGCTGAAACTGAAATATAGTAGCTGGAAGTTGTTGTGCTCAAATCCTATGGATCAAACAACAACTCAAAGACTTTGGCATATAATTAAATAAAACTCCCATAAGATATGATAATACAAGTGCAATAAATTTAACTAAAAATCCAATTCAACATTAAAAAGCAAACATATTGAAATAAGATATCACTTGTTGCCCATGTGGCTTATCTAAGAGGGGGGATGAATTGGGTATTTAAAATTTTTGCAAATATGTGCTCCTTTTTAAGTTCTTAGTATGGTATGTGCTGTGAATTAAATTGACTACTATGGAAGCAAGTAAGAATAAAAAACATAATCACAAATACAACAAATTTTATAGTGGTTCGGAGCAACCTCGCTCCTACGTCCACTATCCAAGATACTACTTAGAATTTCCACTATATTCACCCTCGGAATACAGTCGGATTGTTTTCACGGGCTCACAATCCAAAACCCAAACTACATTTTATCCCGAGCTTACCAAAAATCCAATACAATGTTAGTTCTAAATGGGATCACTAACAACCCACTACACTTGGTTTTCAAGTTTCTCCAATAACCTTTACAAGTCCAAGCTACAGCCATTGCTATAATTGGAATAACTCAAGAGATGAGTTAGAAAAATAGAGCAACAATCTGACAAACCGAAGTTATCGGATGGTTGTAGTTGTAGCACTTGAGAAGCCCTCTTGATTGCACTTTGAATGCTCTTCAAGGCTTCTTAACTTCCTTAATGAATGCCTCAAGATTTTGATCAGAGTTGGTGAAGTCTTGAGTACTTGCTTTGAGTGCTCTCTTGAGTGTACTTTCAAATATTCAGTAAAAGCTCATTTATCTCTCATTAACTTTCATTAACTTCTCCGAAAGTGATTCAAATCCCTTATTTATACTCTCTTCAACTGATTTCAAATAGATATAGCTATTGTAGACCATTGGAATTTGAAATATAGTTGTTGGAGACTGTTTTGAATTCAAAATAAGAGTTCTGAAACTAGTCGTTACTCACCTAGAATAGTCATTCGAGTCAGCTCGGATGGATCGAGTTGGCTTCATTCCTTAGGTAGGTTAAATATAACTCTGGTCAAGTCAGCTCTTCTCCATCGAGTCAGCTCGCCTGGCTAGTTCTTCAGAACTGAGATTTTCAATACTCTGGAAGAGTCAACTCTTCACTACTGGAGTCAGCTCAATTGTTTGACTGAGAAAACTTCGCTCTGGTCGAGTCAGCTCGGATACTTCGAATTAGCTCAAATTCTTAGAATTTCAGAAAACATACTATGCCCGAGTTGGCTCTTCAATCATGGGTCGATCGAATGTCTGTGAGCCAGAAAACTAAGTGATGTGCTAGACTTCGAGTCGACTCTCCTGATTTTAGTCGGCTTAAGTGATTTGTCTCCAAAATTGTTTAATCTTCTTCATACTTCTTCTGATAACTTCAAATTAACTCAAAAACTTTCCAACTCCTTCAATATCTGATCTTGAGAGTATTAAACTAGAAAAATATATAGAAGTAACCCATTTTCATAAATACATAATTGATTTTTCTTTGGGCTCTTCTTTACATAGAGAATTTCTAAAGATAAACTTGTCATACACCAATGTTGTAGGAAGAATGGTTTTATATATAAAACATCCTACAAAAACTTAGAAAACACTTGGAAAGTGTTAGTAATCAGATACATGCTCCAATGTTTGGTTATCATCAAAATCATTCCAAGGGTCAACATCACTTCATAAGAGATCATGTACAAAATGGTGATGTAATGCTTGATTTTGTATGTACTGATAGACAACTTGCTAATATTTTTACAAAACCCCTTAGTGAAGATATGTTTTGCATGATTAAAAGAGAGTTAGGCATCATTGATCCCTTTGTTTGAAGTCTCTTCAAATTCTTGTTGAATCCTCTCAAATGCTCAAAAATCCTCTCAATCATATCTTAGAATGGCCCATAGACACTTTATTGAATTTTTGGGATTTTATTCTGATTTTTCTTCTGAAAGTTGATCAAGTGTCGACACTTGAGCATTTTCCAAGTGTCGACTCATGATCGAACTTACAGTATTTTTAGGGCATCCCGAAAGTCTTTTTCTCACTTTCTTTCCACCTTCCTCTCCTTCGTGTGGTCTCCAAAAACCGTCCAAACCCCCAAGAACAATGCATTTCCGCTTTTGACCTTCCTTTTTTGGGTAAATTCCTTCCTCTTTCTCTTATTTTGGTTCATTTTGGTTCAATTTTCGTTTCTATTATGTGCGGTTTTCCTTTGTTATGGCCCGATTTTTCCCATTTCACTCATATTTCTTCTTCCTCTGGCATATCTTTCTTCTCTTTGGTCCGATTACACTTATTTGATCCATTTTTGGTCCGATCCACCATCTCTTGGTTCTTTCCTCTTTCAGTTTACCCTCTCCATTCCCATTCTTCTACCCCTTGTTGCTTCTAGTGGTATGGCACCCAAAAAGCAAGTTGTGCTTCACAAGAAGAGATCGGCCTTCGAGCATGGGGAGCAGAGTTCTATAGAAAGGAGGTCCAAGGCTCATCAAGACCCTGTGCAGCATGACGAGGAGCAGCCCCATGATCTACTAGCTGATAGAGTTCATGCTCCATAAGTTCCCCCGCTGCTGAGAGAGTGGTAGGGAAGGTGATAGCATGCGGTAGGCGAGTTGACTTACAGTTTTGGGACTCTAAGGGATTCATTATTGGTGATCTTTTAAGAACAGCTAGTCTTGTACCCTTCTGCACCATGCGGGAGAGGTACTACCCACACCTGATCCATGAGTTTTATGGTAGCTTAGCTACTGATGGCCTCAAGTGGAGTGCAGTGGTCAGGGGTGTTCATATTCCAATGATCGTTGAGACTATTCAGAAGGATTTTGTAGATTCCTCTCAAAGGTATGGCAGCAAACTATGTAGGTAACAGGGATGCTACATTTAGATGCATTTTGGAGAGAGAGAATATCAGGGGTATATCAGTGGTATCGGCAAACCAGCTGTCTCTAGAGATTTGAGTTCACCACATCATTGCTCGAATTTTGATTTCGAAGACTGGAAGATTTGACTTCATCACCGAGCGGGAGTTAGTTCTAATGGTGGCTCTAAGATAGCAAATAGCTATCAACTTACCTATGATCATTGTCCATCAGATGGGTGAGGCTGCTACATAGCACAGATTATGTCTACCTTATGGTATGGGTCTCACCCGCATTTTTGGAGAGTTTGGTATCCCATTAGAGGGTGAGGCCTCCAAAGATTTTCTCCATACAGACACCTATGGGGAGAAATCTCTACACCGTATGGGATTTAGACGAGTTGGTGGCAGGTGGATCAGGTGAGAGTCTGGGCAGGTGCCAGACGAGGAGGATGAGATTAGAGCCACTGAGGTAGGACCATCAGGACCTGCACCTTAGATTACTCCACCCAGACCTGCACCAGCTACTGCTTCTGGATCTAAGCCTTCCACACTCGCACCTGCTCGTGCTCTAGCTACTGCTTCTCGAGATAGTACAGTGGCTGATTCTACCTTCGAGGAGCGGATTACTGCACAAATCACTGATGTTTGGGAGGAGATTTTGGGATTGTCTGTCTGAACTACTAGATTATAGATGTAGCTACATGGATTGAGGACTTATACTAAGGAGTAGCTCACAGGCATTCGACAGACCATGGAGGTAGGGTTTACCGAGATCAGAGACATGCTTAGATCCCTGTTGCCTCCAGCAGGACTTTCAACTCCTCCACCTCCTCTGCCAGCAGACGATGATGACCATGATGATACACATGATGACACTACTGGTGGTGATGCTGCTTCTGATGATGGTGGTGGTGGTGCCGATGCAAATGGTGATGGTGACTCAGACAGTGATGGTGGTGATGGGGCAGGAGATTATCAGATTGTCAGTAGGGAGGATCATACACCAACTATTCCTGATCAGACTTTGGATGCTCCTATTGATATTCAGCTTGACTCTGCTTTTACTTATGAGACTCCTGCAGAGACACTTGCTTTCTATGCCACTAGGATCACTAGAGTTATAGGTAGATCTGGTCCCTCTCTTAGGATTAGGAGCATGCTGTATAAGACTCTTAGATCCACATCCTCTAGGATCATGGCACCCATTGTATTTGAGTTCCCTTCTAATGAGGATTAGCCTTACAGATGTCATGTTATGTCATGTTATTTTTTGTTGTCATGTTATGTTATGTTATGATATGTCATGTTATGTTATGTTATGTTCTGTCATGTCATGTCATGTTATGTTATGTACTTCTTGTTGTACTGAAAATGTTTATCAATGAAAGTTATCTTTCTTAATTATGAAATTTGCTTCATTATTCCTTTTTTATCTATTTAACAATTTGTTTTGACTAAAGCAAAAACTTAGGGGGAGAAATCTCTTTTAATGCTAAATGATGACAAAAAGGGAGAGTAGAAAAAGACATATAAGTAACAAATTCAAAATTTTTCAAGAATTCATAAGTTACTTAAGATAGGGGAAGAAATTGAGAAATTATAACCTTGAAACTCTTGAAACAGTACTGTATGAACTAATATTTTGATTCATTTTCACCTACATATATGTATGAACTTTGTTTGATGACAAATGTGAAGATGTTTTGATAAACTTATTCGTTTTCAAAACTTTTAACTTTTGATACTATACTAGTCAAAGTTTTGAACTTATATGCTTATATACTCAAAATTTTGTCATCATCAAAAAGGAAGAGATTGTTGGCTTTGGCTCCTTGATTTTGATGAATAATAAAATATTGAGTATATGTTTGGACTAATATTTCAATTAGAGCATGAATTTTAGGTCATAGGTATATCAATTTATTCACTCAAGAGTATCAAAGTTACTAACATCAAAGCAAGATAAATTTCAATGTTTAAGTTATCTTCTCACCTTGAAATATTGATAAAATGATCCTTTGGTCCTTATGAAGATGAGTCTAAGAGGTTATTGGATAAAATTTTAAAATTTTATAGTTTGGCACGTATTTTTGAAATGGCACAGAGCAAGTGTCGACTCAAGGTATCAACTCATGGATCAAGTGTTGACTCACAGGTCGACTTATGAAGAAAATGAAAAAATTAGCACACAGAGTTTCAAATGGCATGCTAAGTGTCGACTCGAGGTGTCGACCCATGGACCAAGTATCGACTCATAGGTCGACTCATAGATTGACTCATAGCCTGAGACAAAAAATGGATAGAACTATGTATTTTCTAGAATTTTTGTCAAGTATCGACTCAAGAGATCGACTCATAGACTCAAGTATCGACTCATAAATTCAAGTGTCAACTCAGAGATCGACTCAAAGCCTGAGAGCAAAATTGAAGCAGAACCCTGAAAATTCAAATTTATATCTAATGTCGATCCAATTGTCGACCTAAGTATCGACTCATAGATCGACTCATGAAAAAATTCAAGTATCGACACTTAATGAACGGCTAGTTTTCCAGAAGTTCAGAATTGATTCCAAATGGCTCTAAATGGCTAGTTTCTTCACTCTAATGGTCACCAATAGTTTTTTCAGTGGTTTTGAGCTATTTATCACTCACCAAACTCATTGAAGACAAGAGAGAACAAGAAGAGACAAAGTTATCTTTTAAGAAAAGACAAGTATGAGCTTTAAAGTAGATTCCACCTGAAAAATCCTTTTACTCACCTTTGAGCCTTTAAATAATTAGCCAAAAGTGTGCATTCAAAGATTCCAAGAATGAGACAACTCAAGCATTCAAGAAGAGCTTCATCGACATTTATTTCTACTCATTTAGGAGCTATTTCTTGTGCTTATTTTCTATATACTTACTTTCATTTATTGTTACTTATTTTAAAGGTATTGAAACTAGTGTTAAAGGTTGTTGGTAAGCCTAAGGGACAAAACCAACTAGGATTTGACTTGTGAACCCGGATTAAAAATAAGTTGTAAAGGTTGTTGGTGAGCCTAGGTGACAAAACCAATAATAGGTTTGACTTGTGAGCCTTAGAAAACAAGTTGACTGTAATCTTGAAAAGATTATAGTGGAAATACCTAAGAAGAAGCTTATAGAGTATATGTAAGTTCTTGGAGTGCACCGAACCACTATACATCTTGGTGTTTGTGATTGCTTGCTTCTTCCTCTACTTGCTCTTTATTACTCTACATTTAAGTTGCTACTTCTGCTGCATATCATACTGAGCACAATCACTTTGTTATACAAACACTCTAAGTTCAGTACATAATTGTTTAGATTTTTTAAAATACCCAATTCACCGCCCCCTCTTGGGTTGCTTCACTAGGCAATAGGTTGAATCCATGAGATTTTCAATTTTGGACAAAGGGAAGCAATTCTTCAGGCAGGTCTTATTCAGGTTGGTGAAGTCAATGCATTCCTACCACTGACCATTAGCTTTCTTTACTAGAATAATGTTAGTAAGTCAATCAGGATATTCTCCACCTCCTGCTTGATAGCATGTTATTGCTCAGAAGCAAAGGTTCTCTTCTTCTAGCAAACTAGGGGGTGCAAGGGGTCAACATTGAGATGGTACACCATAACCTTAGGGTCGATGCTCGGCATATGCATAGCTATCTATGTGAAGATGTTAGTGTTCAAGCAGAGAAACTCCACTTGACGAGCCCTGGACTCCTAACTCTGTTCAAGGATAGATCACATGGGAAGTGTTATATGAGTCTAAGGAAACAGGAACAAGCTCTTCAACGAGCTCTCCCTTTATAGGGTCGATGCTGTTCATCAAGCTCTTCATTGAGATGGTACACCATAACCTTAGGGTCGATGCTCGGCATATGCGTAGCTATCTATGTGAAGATGTTAGTGTTCAAGCAGAGAAACTCCACTTGACGAGCCCTGGACTCCTAACTCTGCTCAAGGATAGACCACATGGGAAGTGTTAGATGAGTCTAAGGAAATAGGAACAAGCTCTTCAACGAGCTCTTCCTTTATAGCCTTTGCTAATCTCAGAGGTTAAGGCTCTCAATGGACAAGGCTTCCTTCAGTTTTTTACTTTTAAGGGTCACCACTTTACATCACCTTGCTAAAGCTTGATCTCCCCGAACCTTGCCTATCCCATGAGGAGTAGAGAACCACATAAGTAGGTGGTAGGTTGAGACTATGGCCTGCAAAGTATTTAAGCCATGCCTCTCTAAAATGGCATTATAGGCCATTAGGACCTTGACCACTAGAAAATACATAAGGACTGTTGCTCACCTTGAGGCCTGGCCAGTAGTCATAAGAAGAGTTATGATGTCCTCGATGGGAATGGCATCCCTAGAGAAGCCAATCAAAGAAGAGCTAGCCTTTTGGAAGCAATCCTTAGGCAAGCCCATTTAAAAGAAAGCATCATAAATAAAATATCTATAGAGCTTTTATTACCTACCAAGATTCTTCTTATATCATAATTCAAGATAGTTAGAAAAACAACCACAAGATTAGGATCATCATGCAGATAGAGAACTCCATCCACATCAGTAGTGGAGAAGGTGATGGGCTCCTCCTCTACCCTTTGGTGCTTAGGTTGAGGGATCTCCATCTAGGCCACCCTGGCATAGGCTCACCATCTAGAGAAGCTTACTCCTCTAATAGCCAATCCTCTTGAGATGGTATTGATGGGGATATTATCCTCCGTAGGAAGTTTGGTTACTAGTTAGGGCTCTCGACCGGCAATCTCAAAGATGCTAGGATGACTGACATAGCTATGCAAGTACCCATGTTGAATCAATGCCTTGATCTCCTTCTTTAAGGAGAAGCAACCCTCAGTATCATGCTCGTAGTCTCGATGGAATTGATAATGTTTCTTAGGATCCTTCCAGGCTCTCTTGCTTATCTTTCCTGATTAGTGGACAATATCCTGACCTTTGATCTCTAGGATTTGCTCTCGAGAAATGTTTGGAGGGGTGAAGTCCTTAGGCAGGATAGCTTGGGACTTCTATATTGATAGCAGAACTCCTAGTCCTGCTTCTTCTTCTGCTGTTATAGCAGCTGAGGAGGAAGGGGAGGACGGGACCGATCCTCTCAAGCATGCTTCAATCACCCTTCTTCGCTTTTCCACCATGCCTTCCTCGATATTGATGTATTTTTCAGCACAAGCCAAGAGCTTAGGAATGTTTCTAGGAAACTTTTTAGAGAGGGAGAAATAAAAACTGCATCCATGCAGCCCCATCTTCAAGGTTGAAATGATGATGGAGGGCTGAAGGCCATGAATCTCAAGCGTGGCCACTGTAAAGCAACCTATGTAGTGGTAAAGAGGCTCGCCCTCCTTTTATTGGATGGAGAAGAGAAAGTCAGAGCCTTGCTCAGGCCTCTTGCTACTTTGGAACTAGACTATAAATTGATAGCCAAAGAAAGAGTGGATCGATGCCAGCAAGAGTCGGGTGTACTGATGAGTTCTCTAAACATGTTAATAAAAGCATCAGTTTATAAACTAATTTATTTTTATTATTTAAGAATTGATACTTTTATCTATATTTTGTAGAAAAGAGGATTACCAATGCAAAGAGCTCGATTTGTAGATTAAAATGAAAAAAATTTAAAACAAATTGAGCTTAAAATAAATTCAGAATTGAGACTTAAAGACAAGTCTAAATCCGAGCCCAAATAGCTTTAAAATCTAGACCAAACACATTTAAAATAGCCCAAACACTAATTTTAAAGCAGCTAGTCCATGGTGGACTGGCTTCTTGGTTTACAAAAATGTCAAATGGTCCACATATGCGATTATCTTCAATCCATGGATGGGAGTCATGGACCATGAAAGGATTTGAGCTAATCAATAGTCAGGCAAGCATTGTGCAAGCAACCCAATGGCCCATATGACTCTGTCAAGGTCAATGGCTGGTGACAAGGCTAGTTCTAATGATGAGGGGCATGGCCACTTGGAGCATTTGAGCAAGAAGTTTAATGGTCCGGCAATGAAAGAAGATGGCATAGAAACTTCAACATGCCAGTGAGTATAGCAAGGGGTAGCAGATAGGATCCATGTAGAGATGGAGGCAGTGATGGCATCGACAGCAATAGGAGGAAACATAGTGGTTCCGGTGAGGTCTCCTTAGCACAGTCCTAGCGACAGTGATGGCGTCTAAGCAGGAGGTAGAAGAAGGCAACTTTGAGGATGGGTTTTTAGGATCGGTCCATAGCATGGTAGCAAGATGGTGGCACCCGAGCAGGTGGTCCTCGATGGTGCTAGTGGCGGCAATGATGAGAACATCAGCAGTTTTGGAATGAAGATGGAAGCAGCATTGGCAATGGCAACGATGATGACATGATTCAATGACGGGAAGCAACCCAGGGAAAGTTCCTATTATAGCTTGTTACACAACACCCGCTCATCACCCAATGTTGTATTCACGTGGTGCTTAAGAAACTATAGCTCGATCCATGGGATATCACGTGGTCTATGGCACAATCTAGTGCTGATAGATGATTTGGGTTCAATCTAGGTGAAGATCCAATGGCTTGGCTTTAAATTGATTTAAAGAAGGATTGAGAGCATTATTCAAGGCCCTATCATTGCTAGTCAATGGCCCAGAATTGCCTGAGACTTTGATCAAAGGGATAGAAAGCATTTCGCTCTCAAATAGGACTTTAATGCAGTGTGTTTGGCATGATTTCAAGGGTTCTGATGTCAAACTGATGGCCAAGCTAATTTCTAGTGAACCAATTGTAACCGAATTTAGAGATTGATCTTGGCAGAATTTGGCCTATTTCAAGCCTATTTAAGGAGACAACCAGAAGCAGACGGAGCTGAGCAGCCACAGTTTTTATTTTATTTTTATTTTATAATTAGTTTAGATTATTGAAAGAGAGGGAGAGTAGTGAACAGAAAGATTTCTTCTAGGAAGGTGGTATTGTGACAGAGCTCCAAATCTCTAAGAAGATGTATCCAGGAATCATGCATGAGTGAGGTGTAGTCCATAGGAGAGTGCAGGTATCCTTTCATTCATTTTTATAATTATTTTATATTTTATATAATTAAATAAATTCTTTCAATTTTTGTTCAATTTCTTTTATATTTGATTGCCTGAATAAATTACCTATAGGTGGGATGGATCATGATCCTAATATGATATGGTCCATGCTCAGCATACATAATTAATTTTAGAATTTTTATTTATATATTCTATTAGGATCTATTCAACTAAATCGTTGGATAGCCTATACTTGTGGGACGGACTATTATCTTAATAGGATAAGTTCGTACTTGGCAAGATAGCCTATGCTAGGGATTAGTTTATAAGATTCCTAATTAATTATAGACTTTGATTGTTTAGATTAGAACAAATATAGAATTTATGTTTGTGATTACCTAGAAATCTAAAGACATCTTTTTATCATATAAAGCCCTCGATTTCATAATTAATTTAGATTAGTTAGCTTTAATTAAAATATTACCTACTTTTAAATATTTAAACTTTTATCTTTTTCTTCATTAAATAATTATCATGGATCTTCAAGGATCTGATTTCTACTCACCCTACTTATAGTAGTGAGTTAGGTTTTATTTTTGACCGTCTTATGATAAATGATTAAATTTTGACACTATTGACGAGGATCGAGGTATGATTGTTTTTCAAAATTAAAAAAATAAAAAAATAAAAAAATAGATTTTTTATTTTGATCTTATTTATTACTTTCTTTATTTGTATTACAGTCTTTAATTATTATTGCTTTATTTCAATTACCTTATTCTCTAAATTACTTTTTCGTTTCTCTTAGCATAAATAGATAAAAAGTAAAATTTTTACTTTTCTTTTATTTGCAAATTGACTCCTAACATGATTTAAGTTTCCCTCTTTAATTTAAATACTATAAATATTCTAAAAAAATAACACCCTTTCCATAAAATTTAATAAATCTAAGGAAACAAATAACAAACCTTAAAACTCTCTATGTTATTTGGACACCTTGTTTTAACTACATTATATCTCTCATAAAATACCTTAAGGGCATAAATCCCTAAATAATATAAGGTGGAGATTTTATCACCCTTCCTTGGCCTACAAATCATCTACTTGCATCTACATTGACTTAGACCTTAATATAAAATTAATTAGATGTTATCCTTAAAATATTCGAGCTCATTAGGACAAGGCACTTGGAAGAGTTTGATCAGATCAAGATTAGCTTGTTGATTGGTATCTAAGAAAGGGGTTCAAAGATAATGCAGCCTTGAAGGAAGGTGGTTTTTAATTAATTTCATTGACTGACCTGGCCAATTTATTTGATATCTAAGGAAAGCAACAAGGGACCCTAATCGACCTTACCCTTACATGGCTAGTTAGCTAGTTAGTTTTTGACTTGGTGAGCTCTAAGGTGACCTTGGTAGTTAGGAGCTATCTAGACCTAAGTAAACCTAAGTAGAGTTTTAATTTATTTGACAACTTATTTGCTAACAAAACTTTTGCTTAATTAAAACACTCTTCTCTATCATCTATAGATTTAGACTTTCTAGGTTTCTCATCTTTCGAATTCTCCTCTCATCTATCTCTCCTTTCTTTTATTTTTTTCATCTACAAGAAATAAAAGTAAACATAAAAAAATAATCTTGCTAAGATAAAATAATGATTGGTCAGATACAATCTAAGGCCTATAAGATATAAGGTCACTAAAAGAGAAATAAAATCCAGTGATCAACCTAAAATCTTAAGAGACTATTGATACCCTACTGGCTTTGTCAACCAGATTCCAAGGTACAACCTAAAACCTTTAGGGATATTTGCTACCTAGATTTCATGAACGACATAAAAAATTATTATACTATTGTTATCTGACTAAAGGAGAAATGGACTCTAATGTATGACCTAAGACTTTACAGGACTATCGCTACTCGAGTAAATCTATCCAGCCAAAATCCAATGATCAACCTAAAACCCTAAGGGATTATTGGTATCCTAAAAGAGAAATGGATTCCAATGTACAACCTAAAACCTTAAGAAACTATTGCTACCCTAGTAGCTCTGTCCAAATGGATTCTAGTGTATGACCTAAAATCTTATAGGACTATTGGTACCCGATTGACTCTATCCAATTATCTATAATTTGATCCCCAGCTAACAATTTTGTAGATAGACCTAAAATGATTAACATGCATCCTAAATTTACTAGATTCGAAGATGCACATAATTATACAAAGGGGGTTGAAAGAAGATATATTTATAACCTTAACCTATAAGATTGATGCCGTAGAATGCCAAGGACAAATCCAAGTAAACCTTGTGCATGCACCCATGTGCAATGCATGCGATGCACCAGATCATGTTATAAAGGAGTGCCCTTACTTGATGCATCCAACCCAAAATAAGTATACACAGAAGAGTGCAACCAATGAAAGATATATGATTGAACTCTATTATCCAGGGTGGGATAGTCATCCAAATTTTGCATGGTCATAAGCTGCAACATTAGGACCCAATATTTGTGATCAGCCCTACCAAAGGTCCATCCAAATATTGAATAATCAACTAGACAAGATCCTGAGGAAGGAACCAACATATTAGAATAAAGTATGCGTTGACTCTGGTCTTGATTTTGATGATTGATAAAACACTGAAATATATATGAGTACTAATTATGTATTTTAGTATGTTTATTAGATTAAGTACTCATATCAGTTGAAAGAACAAAATGCTTGTATTTCAGTTGAAGAAGTCCTTCAAATTCATGAAATTTCAAGTTATAAAGATTTTGAAATATAAGGAAGACTTGGAATGACTTAAAGTTTGATTTTGAAGAAGTTTCAGCAAGTTTCAGCACTGGCACACTCAAATGTCGACTCATGAAAATGTCAAAGTATCGATTCAAGGCCTGAGAACAAAAAAAATAGAACTTGTCAATCCATAATTTTTATCTTGAGCTGACCTATCAAGTGTCGACTCACCAGTCAAGTGTCGACTTATGAAGAAATCAAGTATCGACTCATGAAGAACTCAAGTGTCGACTCACCAGATTCAAGTGTCAACACTTGGAGTAACGACTAGTTTTTTTTGAAGTGCAAACTTCCCAAACTTGCTTCAAACAGCTAGTTTTCCTCCTCCAACGGTCACCAATGGTCAAATAAGGTTTGGAGGGCTATTTATACACTACCAAGCTTAAAGGAAAGTGGATCCTTTGGATTGAATGATGAATTTCTTGAAGATCAAGTAAAAATATTTTAAGGATCCAATTATTGAGAGTGTTGAGCATCCAAGGATTGAAAAGTAAGAAGAAGCTTCCAAGTCCTCATCTTCAAACATTCATTGAAGCTTCAACATCCACATGAAGACAAGCTCAACAACATCAATCAAGTGCCTTAATGAAATATCTGCTTTTTGTAAGAAAGCTTTTATATTTTTATTATTGTATTTATGCTTGTATTGTATACTAGTTTCAATGAAAGTGAAACTAGTGTCTAGGTTGATGGTGAGCCTTGAGAAAACCATCTAGGTTCTTGGTTAGCCTATGTGATAAAATCCAATGAGGTTGTTGGTAAGCCTATGTTACAAAACCCACTAGGTTCTTGGTTAGCCCGCAAAACCAAGGGGTTTTTGGTAAGCCCGTGAAAACCAAAGGGTTTTTAGTTAACCCGTGAAAACCAAGGGGTTTTTGGTAAGCCCGTGAAAACCAAGGGGTTTTTGGTTAGCCCGTGAAAACTAAAGGGATTTTGATTAGTGAGTCCGAAAAACTAATCAGCTGTAATCAAGTATGATTATAGTGAATTTTCAAGAAAAAATTGTGGAGTGGATGTAGGTACCTTGGAGTGCACCGAACCATTATAAATCTTTATGTGTTTGTGATTATTTTTATTCTTGCATTTACTTCTTTATTTTCGCTGCACTTTAGTATCATGCTCACAAACACTTGCTTTGAATTGGCACATTATTTGAAGTCTTACGAAAAAGTTTTAAAGTCCAATCACCCCCCTTCTTGGGTTGCATCGCCTGGCAACAAGTGGTATTAGAGCTCGATACTCTATGCCATGGTATCAAAACTTGGTACTCATCCAAGAAATCCAATGATTTTGAGTTAAAGATCATGGCAGCCCAAGTTTAAAAGTTTGAAAGTTTAAAATTTTTGAAAAACTTTTGAAAAGTATTTACAAATCATATGTTGAGGAGAAGCTTTTGAAAAATTATTTTTGGATCATATTTTAAGAGGGAGCTCAATGTTTTTTATTGCTACATTACTTTATGCTTATTGTTAATCTTTTGGAGTATGTTATATTTATTTTTAAGCTTACCCTGTTCATATACTTAAAGGTTTTGCTATCATCAAAAAGGAAGAGATTGTTGACTCTGGTCTTAATTTTGATGATTGACAAAATATTTAAGTATATATGAATACTAATTATATGTTTTAGTATGTTTATTAGATTAAGTACTCATATCAGTTGAAAGAATAAAATGCTTGTATTTCAGTTGAAGAAGTCCTTCAAACTCATGAAATTTTAAGTTATAAGGACTTTGAAATATAAGGAAGACTTGGAAGGACTTAAAGTTTGATTTTGGAGAAGTTTCAGCAAGTTTCAGCACTGGCACACTCAAGTGTCGACTCATGAAGATGTCAAAGTATCGACTCAAGGCCTGAGAACAAGAAAAATACATAACTGTGTCAATCCATAATTTTTGCCTTGAGCTGACCTATCAAGTGTCAACTCACCAGTCAAGTGTCAACTCATTAAGAAGTCAAGTATCAACTCATGAAGAACTCAAGTGTCAACTCACCAGATTCAAGTATCGACACTTGTAGTAATGGCTAGTTTTTTCTGAAGTGAAGAACTTCCCAAACTTGCTTCAAATGGCTAGTTTTTCTCCTCCAATGGTCACCAATGGTTAAATAAGGTTTGGAAGGCTATCTATACACTACCAAGCTTAAAGGAAAGTGGATCCTTTGGATTAAATGATAAGTTTCTTGAAGATTAAGTGAAAATATTTTAAGGATCCAATTATTGAGAGTGTTGAGCCTCCAAGGATTAAAAAGTGAGAAGAAGCTTCCAAGTCCTCATCTTCAAGCATCCATTGAAGCTTCAACATCAACATGGAGACAAGCTCAACAACATCAATCAAGTGCCTTAACAAAATATCTACTTTTTGTAAGAAAGCTTCTATATTTTCATTATTGTATTTATGCTTGTATTGTTTACTAGTTTCAATGGAGTTGAAACTAGTGTCTAGGTTGATGGTGAGCCTTAAGAAAATCATCTAGGTTCTTGGTTAGCCTATGTGATAAAAATCAAGGAGGTTGATGGTGAGCCTTGAGAAAATCATCTAGGTTCTTGGTTAGCCTATATGATAAAAATCAAGGAGGTTATTGGTGAGCCTATGTTACAAAACCAACTAGGTTCTTGGTTAGCCCACAAAACCAAGGGCTTTTTGGTGAGCTCGTGAAAACCAAGAGGTTTTTGGTTAGCCCAAAAAAATCAAAGGGATTTTGACTTGTGAGCCCATGAAAATAAGTTGAGTTTGATTAGTGAGCCCAGAAAACTAATCGGCTATAATCAAGTGTGATTATAGTGAATTCTCAAGAAAAACTTGGAAAGTAGATGTAGGTGCCTTGGAGTGCACCGAATCACTATAAATCATTATGTACTTATGATTTTTTTTATTCTTGTATTTACTTCTTTATTTCCACTACACTTTATTATCATGCTCACAAATATATGCTTTGAATTGGCATATTATTTGAAGTCTTACGAAATAGTTTTAAAGTCCAATTCATCCCCCCTTCTTGGGTTGCATCGCCTGGCAACAGTATGGAAGTTTCGGCATAATCAACCTTAGATACTACAAATACCCTCAATAGCTTCATGCAGACCACGAGCCACCTAGTAATTTTCCAAACTCAGGCTAAAGCCTTTCTAGAAATATAGTTTGGTTAATTAGTCATCGCATTGAGTAAATAAAAAATGGGTAGATTATAAAGCCAATTTGAGGTTGAACCTAAAGCCAATAATGGTCCAGAACTCAAATAAGATGACTAGTTTGATCAATTAAAAACATTCAAGACTGAAAAATTGGTAGAGATACCTAAAATAGAAAATATTAATGAGGTATCCATACCTAGTGACCATTGCACTCAAGCAGGACTAAATTATTAGTTGAACCCCTCATGACACTGGTTGAACTTTTGCTTAAAAAGAAAGAGGCATCAAAAGGGGATCCTAAAATACTCCTTCAGCATATTAAGTACATTAAGTATATAGATTTAGGTCCCTTAGAACCTCGATTAGTACTTAAGTTACACCTGGATTTAATTGTAGAAAAAGAGTTCTTAGCATTTAGGGAAATAAGTCATGCAATGGTCTTATGAAGGAAGTACTCTAAGATAGATCTGAATCATATAGGGAATTATAAACCCATATTAAGATTCGGGTAAGAATAAGATGAGAACTCTAAGAGGTCTTGCTGAAGACGTTAAACTTAGCACTTATTGGGAGGCAACCCAATCTTTTATTGACTTTTATTATAGTTATTTATCATTTTTGTATAAATAATGGATCACTCCTTGCGGACGTATGGGTAATACTCTATGCATATCTAGTTTATGTGGTATCTCTCCTTTTCTTATTTTCATGTTTTATCTTATTTTTTCTTACTCCATTAAGAACAATGAAAATTAAATTAGGGGATAGGAAAAACTTTTATAAAAAATAAATATTTTTTAAAAAATTTTGAAAATATTTTAGAAAATTTTTAAAATGTAAAAGAAAATTTTAAAATTCTTAATAAATCATGTGCCATAAAAGAAAATCTTAAGCAAAATAAATTAGAAAAAAGTAATAAAATTAGAAAATATTTGCTAATAATTGTAGTGAGTCAAGGAGTATACTAGTTGGTTAGAATTTTAGCGGCCTACTTAGGTCACCTAAATACTATTAGCACTTGACAAGGTAAAGTAGGTGTTGGCTATAAGGTCAATTAAGAATTCAGTTATTACTAAAAATTGATAATTTATATGCACTCCAATTAAAGAAACTTAAATTTGAAGAAAGTGCTACCTTCCTGAAATAAAAATAAAAATCAAAATAAAATAATTTTTGAGTACTTCTCACTGAGTAACTAGGTCCCTTCATCTAAGCAAGCATTGTGGTTCACATCAAAAGGTGAGGAGAGGAAAGAAGCTCATTATAAGGCTAGTCCTAACTCACAGCATGTTTGACTCGAGTAATTAAGCTCAAGGGATATTTTATACCTAGTAGCCTAAGGTCATCTGATTTGGGTGTCATTGGTTGAAAACTCGTTCCATTTGTCAAATAAAAAGCTTAAAGAGTTAAGACACTCAATAGCAATATAACATTAAAAAATTTAAGCAGTGTGAAAGCTATCTCAATTCATGAACTTAATTTGGGGGTGTATAAAAAGTTAACCAAAGTAAGTGATAAGTGAACATGCATTTATCTTTTACAAGCTAGTACCAAAATACTAAGTCAGCCATCACAAACACAAGTGCTGTAGATCTTTAAATGAATTCTAAGAAAATTTCTAATTATGTTGACTGTGAAATTTACTTCTGAAATTCAATACTTAGTGATATTAGCTAAACTCTTTTAACTTTTAATCATAGATCTACTATTGTAAAGGATAATCTTAATGATACATAGTTATAAAATCAATATGTATATATTGGATTGCTAAGGGATTACCAATGAGTAAGTTGGTAGGTGTGATGAGTTCTATAAACATGTTAATAAAAGTATTAATTTACAAACTAATTTATATTTGTTATTTAAAAATTGATACTTTATCTATCTTTTGTAGGAAAGATGATTACCAGTACAAAGAGCTCAATTTGTAGGTTAAAATGAAAGAAATTTGAAACAAATCAGACTTAAAATGGATCCAGAATTGAGAATCAATGACATGCCCAAATCCAAGCCCAAACTACTTTAAAATCCAAACCAAATCCATTTACAATATTCCAAACACTAATTTTAAAGTAGTTGATCCATGGTGGACTGGTCGCTTGATTTATAGAAGCATCAAACAGTCCATAGATGCCATTATTTTTAGTCCATGATTGGGAGTCATGGACTATGGAAGGATTTGAGCCAATCAATGGCTAGGCAGGCATCATGTGGGCAACCCGATGGCCCACATGACTCCGACAAGGTCAGGCATCATGTGGGCAACCCGATGGCCCACATGACTCCGACAAAGTCGATGGTCAACAATGAGGCTAGTTTCGATGATGAGGGGCACAGCCACAAGGAGCATTTGAGCGAGAAGTTAATGGTCTAGGAACAAAAGAAGATGGTGAAGAAGCTTTGGCATGCCAGCAAGTAGCAAAGGACAGTAAATGGGATCCATGTGGAGAAAGAAGCACCGATGGCATCAGCATTGGCAAGAGGAAAGATAGCGATTCCTGCAGGTCTCCTTGGCATGGTCCCAGTGACAATGATGGCAATTATGTTGGAGGTTAAAGAAGGTGACTTTGAGAATGGGTTTTCGGGCTCGATCCATAGCATGGTAGCAAGATGGCAGCACCTAAGTAGGAGGTCCTCAATGGAGCTGGCAGCAATAGTGATGAGAGCATTGGCAATTATAGAATGAAGATGGAAGCAGCATTGGTAATGGTGACGATGGATGGCGTGATTCAATGATGGGAAGCAGCCCAGGGAAAGTTCCTGTTGTAGCTTGTTGCGTAACACCTCCTCATCAACCAATGTTGTATTCACACAGCATTTGGAAAATTGTAGCTCAGTCCATAAGGTGTCACGCAGTCTATGGTGAAATCCAGCACTGATAGATGGTTTGGATTTAATCTGGGCGAAGATCCAATGGCTGGGCTTTAAATTGATTTAAACAAAGATTGAGAGCACAATCCAACACTGATAGATGGTTTGGATTTAATCTGGGCGAAGATCCAATGGCTAGGCTTTAAACTAATTTAAACAAAGATTGAGAGCACTATTCAAGGCTCGATCAGTGCTCATCAATGGCCTAGAACCACCTAAGACTTTGATTGAATGGATAGAAAGCATTACACTCTCAAATAGGACTTTAATGCAACATGTTTGGCAAGATTTCAATGGTTCTAAAGTCAAAACAATGGCCAAGCTAATTTCTAGTGAACCAGTTGTAACAGGATTTTGAGATTGATTTTGGCTGGAATTTGGTTATTTCGAGCCTATTTAAGGAGACAACCAGAAGCATATAGAGCTGAGCAACCATAGTTTTTATTTTATTTTTATTTTGTAATTAGTTTAGATTATGGAAAGAGAGGGATAGTAGTGAACAGGAAGATTTTTTCTGGGAAGAAGGTGTTGTGACAGAGCTTCAAATCTTCAAGAAAATGTATCCAGGAACCATGCATGATTGAGGTACAATTTGTAGGGGAGTACAGAATCCTTTCATTAATTTTTGTTGTTGTTTTATATTCTATGCAATTAAATAAATTCTTTCAATTTTTGTTTGATTTTTTTGTTTGATTTCCTGAATAAATTATCTATAGGTGCGATGGATCATGATCCTAACATAATATGGTCCATGCTCAGCATAGATAATTAATTCTAGGATTTTTATTTACATATTTTGCTAAGATCTATTCAACTAAATTGTTGGATAGCTTATACTTATGGGACGGGCCATGATCTTAATAGGATATGGTTTGTACTTGATAAGATAGCCTATGCTAGGAATTAATTTATAAGATTCCTAATTAATTATACACTTAGATTATTTAGATTAACACAAATATAGAATTTGTTTGTGATTACCTAGAAACCTGAAGATATTTTATTATCATATAAATCCCTCAATTTCATAATTATTTAGATTTTGTTGACCCCAGGAATGATTTTGATGATTACAAAATATTGGAGCATGTATTTGCTACTGATACTTTTCAAATGTTTAAGAAGTTTTTGTAAGATGTTTCAAATGGATAATCATTCATCCTACATTTCTAAGACCATTGGAATGAATTAATATACTCAAAGAAAAAGTTTCATGTATTTAAGAGTCCTAAGTAAATTCAATTGTATGATTATATAAAAGGGCCAAATCAATGTAATTTTAAGTTTAAATATCTTAGAAGTTGTTTGGAAGAAGTTTGGAAGAAGTTTGAAGCTTTTTTGAAGACTTTGAAGAAGTTTCACTCGAGCTGACTCAATTAAATAGAGCTGATACATTGTTTGGCACGGCACAAAATTTTTTTGATACACAATATTCAAGCCGACTCAATGAAGATCCGAGCCAACCCTCATAAAGTGGAAGATATTTGCTTCTAAGACTTCAGTCAATTGAGCCAACTCTAATCTGAAATGAGCCGACTCTCACATACTGCAATTTTACTTCACTATCAATCAAGCCAACTCGAGGTCTGCAAGCCGACTCAAATCCCAGAATTTGAACAGTAATGGCTAGTTCCAGAATTTGAATTTCTTGATTTTAAAGCCTCCCAATGGCTAGTTTTCGACTTCCAATGAATTATAACGGCCATATTCACCTGGGAACACTTCAAGAAGCTATAAATAATTGATTTAAGTGAAGAAAAAAGAACTTTATGAACTTGGATGGAACTTTAAAGAGAATATTGAATATTCTAAGAGCTTTAAAGTGAAAACTCAAGTTCACCAACAACTCCCCACCTATTTCTTGAGTTTATCTTTGAAGAGATAAGAGACTCTTGAAGAGTATTGAAGAAGCATTCAAGAAGGCCTCATTAAGAGCTTCAACTGTAACCATTCAACAACTTTGGGTTTGTTTTAGTATTGCTTCTTTTGTTAACTTTATTTTTGAGTTGTTACAAGTACAGCATGTGGCTATAGCTTATGAGTTGGTTTTCGGTTATTGGTTAGCCTTGAAAACCAAGTTGGGTTTTTAGTGAGCCCGAGAAAACTAACTTTGTATTGGGTTTTGGATTGTGAGCCCATAGAAAAATAATCCAACTGTATTCAGGAAGAATATAATGGAAATCCCAAGTGTACACCTTGGGTAGTGGACGTAGGAGTTGTGTTGCTCCGAACTACTCTAAATCTTGTAGTGTTTGAGTTTGTTATTGCTTTGCATACTTATTTACTTCCGCTTGCAATACTCTATCACTTCACTCACCATATAAAGTTTTTAAAAGATATATACTTGCTAAAATTTTTTACAAACCCAATTCACCCTCCTCTTGGATTGGCCAACTGGGCAATAAGTGGTATCAGAGCCATGTCTCAATGCCATTAATCTAACGATTAAGAGAAAAGTTCTATGGCAACCCAAATGAGCATATCTTTGGCCGAAGATCAATCAAGTAATGGACCTCCACTGTTCACCGACACCAATTATACTTATTAGAAAGCTAGAATAAAAATTTATATACAAGCTGTTGATTTTCAATTATGGAAGATAATCTTAAAAAGACCACAGATACCCATTAAGAAAGTAGATGGCATAGACATCCCTAAATCAAAAAAGGAATGGGATGAATATGACATGAAAATGGGTAAACTAAATGCCAAAGCCATGAACCTTCTTTATTGTGCTTTGGATGTAAATGAGTTTAACCAGATTTTCACTTGCACTTTGACAAAGAAAATTTGGAATATGCTACAAGTTACACATGAAGGCACTACACAAGTAAAGACCTTAAAAATTAATATACTTGTGCATAATTATGAGCTTTTCAAAATGAAACCAAATGAGACTATATCTGAAATATTTGCTAGATTTACAAATATTATTAATAGTTTGAAAAGTCTTGGCAGGGTATATTCTAATGCTAATTTTGTCCAAAAGTGATGCGGGATGATACTAAGCTTGCTAAATATGCAGGAAAAATAGTAAACTATTTTTTTTAATATATTTTTTATAATTTTAATCTACAGGCTATATTTTTGAAATCAAGTAAAGACTAGCAGGATGAATAGCAATGCAAAGAATCATCATGCAGGCATGCTTATGCAAAATAATAAAAGTCAAGACCCAAGAATTAAAAAATTCTCGGCTTAGGATAGCTAACCTTCAATCGAAACAGAAATCAAGAGAAGAGAAGGATGTTACCAGTCAGAGATTGAAGAATTTATAGTTGAAGGGATCACTCACACTCTGATTGGAGCCTGGATGATTAAGCTTCAGTTCCCTTGAAGTAGATGGCCTTTCGGGGCAATCCTGGAGGCAAGGAAAGCCTCCTCTGGGGAGAGGAAGCACCTCGGGGATCCTGCAAGCATCAGAGGATGGTTAGAAAGCAATAACAAAATAATAGAGAGAGATTAGGGTTAGAAGAAGATGGAATCAAGGTTTGGATGTAGGCAGCTTGAAGAAGGATGATGAACTCCTTGCTTGGATGGCTTAGGGTTCCTTTCCTTTGGGCATGGCTGATCTCTTAGGATGCAGTAGAATGCTAGGGCAGCAGGGGTTCGACCAAGCACAAGAAGAACACTCCACAAAACACAAACTTCAGCATAAGGACAATACTCAAGACAAAATTCAGCAAGATTTAATTCATATGAAAAAAGATGATTACAAGAGGAAGAGGGGGGGGATATTTATAGAGTTCACATGCCCTCTCCTAAAAGGATTATATGTCTTCTCCTGGTTAGAATAGGTTTGCTCAATTTAAGTGGGAGAAAGACTACAAAATAAACCTAGAACTATAAGTATATAAATTGAATAGAATAAGAACTAAATTTCCCCCTTCCACTTGGACTCCATCTCCTAGCTTGGACCAAGTCAAACTCCAAGGATGCCTAAGCTTTGATTGGCGTGTTGGGCTTCAAAGGAAGCAAGTGGGCCAGCCAAAAGGTGAAGGGCACATGGGCTTGGGCCACCTGGAAGCTGGGGCTCCTGGTATCCTAGGCTGGCATATTCAAGGTATAAAAAAAGAATCTTGGTTCTTATGAACTTGGGCTTGATTTTTGGACTTGGAATTCTCCTGGGCTGGGCGCAGATGGACCTCTGGATTCATAATATGACCTGGTCTGGGAATATATTCTAGCCTCTGGAGGGAATCTGGGCATCTTGCAAGAATTTTGGACCCTGGGTTGGCATACAAGGTCCAACTGACTAATGTAGAAGCCTCTGGCTCTTGGATGAGGCCGGTGGAACTCCAAAGTAGTGTATCCTCTTCTCTTGCACCAAAAGTAAACTCTCACTGGACTCATACAGGACTCAATTGACTGGCAAGAGTTGAGACAGATCAACTAGCCTCAACTTATTACAGGATAACTTATTATAGGACTCAATCTTACTTGGTTACAAAATTATGACACATGACTAAGTAAACCAGATAGGACCCGGTAATCTGTGTCTGATCCTGGTGCCCCCACCAATTCTCCCCGGGCGAGAGGAGCTCAATCCCGTTGAGTAAGGGTCAACTTGTCTCTCATATTGCTTGAGTAGGTCTGGGTTGAGGTGCTGCAGATCCTCACGAGTGATCCACGAGTTCTCAAATTCTGGCCGACCTTGCCACCGGATTAAATATCTCTGATTGACTATATTCTGGGTACTTATGGCTTGATCATCCAGGATTCTCTCAATCTTTTCCTCACTATTTGGCCAATTGATTGGTGGACACTCTGGGGCAGGCTCACTCTCAATGGAAGGGATAGGTCCAAAAGGCTCGCTGGGTATCGCTGCTGGCTCCCTATACTTTATAAGATCTGAGATGTTGAAGGTGGAACTTATACCTTAGTCGGAAGATAACTCAAGCACATAGACATTGGGTCCAACTCTTTTTATTATCTTGAATGGGCCAGCTCCGTGAGTATGAAGTTTCTTTACGGTTTACGATCCCTGGAGGGAACCATTCAGGCCTAAGCCTGAACATCACAAAATCCATTGCAAAAAATTCTTTAGCTCATTTTCGGGAATTAGCCAAGTTCTTTTATAGTTCATTACTTAGGTTTATCTTTTGGCTAATTTCTTTATACATATCCCTAACATGCTATGCAAAAGACTCAGCTGACTCAGAAACTCGTGCATGTGAGGGTAAGGGGATCAAATCAAGAGGTTTATTGGGTTTGTAACCGTGCACAACCTTAAAAGGACTCTTCCCTATGGACCTATTAACAAAACTATTGTAAGCAAATTCAGCTCAGGATAACAATAGGTCCTAATTTCCCGTGTGTTCACCTATGAGGCATCTAAGAAGATTTCCTAAACTTCGATTTACTACCTCGGTCTGACCATCAGTCTGTGGGTTGTAGGCTATGAAAAATTTTAACTTGGTCCCTAATAAGTGCCAAACGGTTTTCCAAAATTAACTAGTAAAGCGAACATCCCTATCTGACACTATTATCTTAGGCAATCCATGTAACCTAACCACCTAATCAAGGAAAAGATAGGCTACTCTAGAAGCGTCAAAAGTTTGAGAGCAAGGTATAAAATGGGCCATTTTGGAAATCCTATCGATCACTACAAATATGAAATCATATTTCCTGAGGGTCTTAGGTAGGCCTAAAACTAAGTCTATGCTTAAGTCCTGCCATGGATGGTCTGGTACGGGTAGAGGGGTATATAATCCAGTATTTTATTTCTACTATTTTGTAATAGTACAGGTTCTACATCTAGACACTATATTGGCAACGTCCCTCTTTAACTAGGCCAAAAGAACTGGTCCTCCACAACTAAAATAGTCTTATTTCTTCCAAAGTGACCAGCAAGGCCTCCTGCATGGGTTTTCCGGACTAAGAATTCTCTAAGAGATGTCCTGGGAATACACAGTCTATTATTTTTAAACAAATAACCATCTTGAAGGGTGTATTCGTTATGGGTACTAGATGGTCCTTAGGCCAGGGTTTGGATAATTTCACTAAAGTCTGGACATGTATCATATTCATCTTTTAACCTATCAAATCCAATGACTTCAGTGCTAATAGTATACAACAGTAAGGCTCGTCTGCTAAGGGCGTCAGCTACCTTGTTTTTAGTTCCAGCTTGGTGTTTGAGTACAAAGGAATAGGCTCCTATAAATTCTACCCACTTAGCTTGCCTAGGGTTTAATTTCTTCTGGGAGTTCAAAAATTGGAGTGCTTCATGATCAGAATATATAACAAACTTCTGGGATAGTAAATAATGTCTCCAATATCTAAGAGCTTGTACTACCGCATAAAATTTTTTGTTATAGGTTAAGTATTTAAGTTTAGCCTCATTTAGTTTCTCACTGAAGAAGGCTACTGGGTGATTCTTTTGGCTCAAAACTTCTCCTATGCCTACTCTCGAAGCATCACAGGCTACCTCAAAGACCTCGGTAAAATTGGGTAATCTAAAAATAGGTTCTTGTGTCATCTTGGTTTTGATCTCTAGGAAGGCTCTATCTGCAGCTTTGGTCCATTCAAAACTACCATTCCTAATACAATCAGTAATTGGTGATACTATGGTGCTAAATCCCCTAATAAACCTTATGTAGAAAGTAGCTGACCATGGAAACTTCTAACTTCATAGACACTAGTGGGTACGGGCCACTCTACTATGGATCTGACCTTTTCAAGATCAGCTGCTACACCTTCAGAGGTCACCACAAAGCCTAGGAAGATAACTTTATGGGTCATGAAAACACATTTCTTCAAATTAGCATAGAGGTTCTCTTTCCAAAGGGTTAAGCAAACTTGTTTCAGATGTTCTATATGATATTCCTTAGTTTTGCTATAAACCAAGATGACATCAAAATATATTACAACAAATTTACCTATGAACATCCTAAGGACTTGGGTCAAAATTCTCATGAAAGTGCTAGTGGGATTGGATAACCCAAAAGGCATTACGGCCCACTCATACATACCATCTTTGGTTTTAAAAGCTATTTTCCATTCATCCCCAGGTCTGATTTGAACCTGATGGTAGCTACTTTTAAGGTCTATCTTTAAAAAGATTGTGGCACCTGCCATCATATCCAACATATCATCCAAGCGGGGGATGGGAAACCTATACTTCACAGTTATTTTATTTATGGCATAGCTATCAACATACATCCTCCACGTGCCATCTTTCTTAGGGGTTAATAGGGCTGGTACAGCACAAGGACTTAGGCTCTCCCTAATAAACCCTTTTCTAAGAAGCTCACCTACCTGTCTTTGAAGCTCTAAGTGTTCAGTTGGGTTCATCCTATAATGAGGCAGGTTAGGCAGGGTGGCTCCTGGGACTAAATCAATTGCATGTTGGATGTCCCTAAGTGGTAGTAATTGGTCAGGTAAATCTTCAAGAAATATGTCACTAAATTCATTCAAGACTCCCTTGACCTCCTGAGGGTACTGTCTATCAATCAGATCAGATGCTTCCTTCATAGCTAACATCCAAACAGTAGTGCCCTTGGATATCTCTTTCTCTAACTCTTTTGCAGTGATCAAATTAACTCCAATTTTTTTTATCTTTAAGTGAGCTAGATCCTCTCTTAATTGATTCTTGAGGTGGGGTGGGGTTTATGGTGATCTTCTTCCCATGAAAAGTAAACATGCAAGCATTAGTTCGGCCATAAAGGGTGGCATCATGATCATAAAGCCATGGCCATCCTAGGATTATACTGCTTACCCCCATGGGCACAACATCACACCACACTCTATCCTGGTATGACTGAAGCTAGATCTGGACTTGGCATCTGGACTTAATGGGTACAGAGGTGGAATCTATCCAGGATACCTTATAGGGGTTCGGGTGAGGAACTGGGTGTAAGCCTTGGGTTTTGACAGCCTTATGGGATATGGCATTCACACAGCTCTCACTATCTATAACTATTTTACACACCTTGTCCCCAATCTTCATAAAAGTCTATAGGATGTTGGTCCTACACCAATCTTCCTGGGTTTTACTTTGGGATAGGATGCATCTAACCACCCCTACGAGATCTGATTGATCAAAATCCTCCTCATCACCTTCATACTCCTCAATTAAGTCTGGTTCAGCTTCATATACCTCTTCTTCTTCTTTCTCATTGGGTTCAGGCTCATCTTCCTTAAGCTCCCCTATGTGCAAAGACCTGGTGGGGCACTAGCTAGCAAAATGACCTACCTTGTTGCACCTAAAATAGTCATTGAGGCTGGGGCTTGGGTTTTTCTTAAAAACTGGTGCCTTACCCTTATCATTCCTAAAAGATGCTGAGTTACTTGAGCTAGCCTAACTCGGACTTGGGTTAGGATGAGATGGATTAGGGTTGGGATGGGTTGGGTTGGGGTTGGGTCAACTTAGGTTTGGGTTTGGCTGACTTGGGTTAGGGTTGGGGCAGTTTTGGTTAAAGCTGGGTCGGTTTGGGTAAGCCTGGTTCGGGTTGGGCCTAAAGCTAGGAGTGTTGGACTTAAAGGGTTCAGGTCTCCTAACTACAGGTACTCTCTAGAACCTCTCAAAGTTTTCAGCTACCTGATAGGCATGGTCCATGTGTTCAACTCCCCTAAGGTACATCTCCCTTTGGATATCCTCTCTAAGACCATTTCTAAACCTAGAGAGGGTAACTGACTCAGGTTCATCTATGCCACATTGTAGGGCACACTCATCCAACTGGGCTATGAATTCCCTTACAGTTTTGGTCCCTTGTTTTAATCTCCGCCATTGGTCTAAGAGACACTGCTTGTAGTATGGGAAAATATATTTAGCCCTAAGCTTTAATTTAATGGCTTCCTAGGTGACAATGGATGGGTGGCCTATTTGATTACCGAGTCACTCTACTTGCTCCTAGTATAATCTAGCTTGATTAGCTAGCCTAAGCTGGACAAATTGGCACTTTTTCTCATCACTCAAGCCATAAAATTTGAAGTACCTCTCCATGCCTCCTACCCAATCTATATAGACCTTTGGATCTAGGGTGCCATTAAAGGTGGGTGGGTCTATCCTAATGCTCCTAAGAATCTTATCATCCTGGTCTTGGTCTTCATGATTGGGTCTCCTGAGGTTAGGTTCATGGTATTGATCCTGGTGTTGGTTTCCCCTATGGTTAGGATCCCTAAATTGATCCTGGTTCTGGGGTCTCCTAGGGTTATGTTCTACAAAGGGTTCATGGTTTTAGACTATTCTAGGGTTATGAGAGGTAGAAGGGGTGGAATCAAGGTTTGGTTCGATGTTAGACTCTTGGGTTTTCTCTACAGTCTCTAGTCGATTTTCAACTTAGTTAAGCCTAGTGGTTAATTGGTTAAGTTTATCGATTGTTTTGGTGTTCGTTTCGGTCATTTGGTCAAGCCTATTATTAATTTGATTAAACTGGGTTTGGGACTGAGTATTGGATAAATTGATTCTATCAAATCGTTCGGTCATGGATTTCATGAAAGCCTCAAGTTGGGATCCATGGTTGAGTTAGGTTAGGGTGTAGACTTCTGGTATTGGGTTCCTAGTCTAGTGGTCATGCAATAAATAATCAATCAAAGTGGAATGGTGCAGCCAAGCATGCAAAAAAAAGAAGTTAGTACAATCTAGGATTTCCTAGACCTAGAGCCAAAACTAAATGGATCAGCTCAACTTATACTTAACCCAACAGCTAATCCTTCCTCTAGCCAAGTAGAGGGTGGGAGTGTGGGAGGCCCCCCTGCTTTCGCAGGGACCCAATTAAAAATCACAACACCTCTTAGGTCATTTGACTCTGAACCCTCAGCCTTAGATACCAGATTTCAGTAATAGCCACAGGATTAAATGCACTAGTTGGCCCACATAATTCGGACCCGACCTGTTGGGTGTCACCTAGCCCACTAGGGCAAATTAAGTCTAATTAATTTTAATTAAGGTTTGGATGAGAATGCAAGGAAATTGTTTTGGGCCCAGGACAAATTATAATCTCCTGCCCTGATCTGAGATAGAGAAAGTGCCCTTAAGATTAGTTTAATGCAGACGATGGCAATCAATGATCCTGATGCAATCTAAAATAATCATAAAAAAAAATATTTTATGTGTTTTATGATGTGGCAAGTTAGGTTAGAGTTGATTAAGTTAGCAAACAAATTGGACTTGGGATTGGGATATGTGGGAGTTGGTTAGGTTTGGTTAAGTAAAAGTGTAGAAATAGCAGAATTTAGGAAATTAGGGTTTCAAAAGATACAAGATTTGATATAGTTATCGATGCAGAAAAAAATCAAAAAAATTCTAGGATATAGGATGGACAGTGGTGATAAGCTCTACCAAATTTGATGTAAATAAAATATTAGATTATGATGCAAATCCTAGGGTTTTCGGACTGATGCAAAAATATCAGGATTTTAGTTAGATTTTCTAATATGCCAAATTTTAGTGAATTAGGGTTTCTATAAAAGTAATTAAAAATTATGATAAAATAGAGGACAAGATAGAGAACACACTTCTTGCAATTTTCATGAAAAAATAAAATTCCTAGGTTGTCAAAATTAGATGAAAAATAGATACCTAATGCAACTAGCAGGATGTAGAAATTAGGGTTTGTGATCCTAATGTAGATGAATGCTATCCTAAACCTGCTCTGATACCAAACTGATGTGGGATAACTCTAAGATTGCTAAATATACAGAAAAAATAGTAAACTAATTTTTTATATTTTTTTTATAATTTTAATCTATAGGCTATATTCCTGAAATCAAGTAAAGACTAGCAGGATGAATAGCAATGCAAAGAATCATCATGCAGGCATTTTTATGCAAAATAATAAAAGTCAGGACCCAAGAATTGAGAAATTCCCAGCTTACAATAACTAGCCTTCAATCAAAATATAAATCAAGAGAAGGGAAGGATGTTACCAGTCAGAGATTGAAGAATCTATAGTTGAAGGGATCACTCACACTCTGATTGGAGCCTGGATGATTAAGCTTCAGTTCCCTTGAAGTAGATGGCTTTTTTGGGCAATCCTGGAGGCAAGGAAAGCCTCCTCTGGGGAGGAGAAACACCTCAGGGATCCTGCAAGTGACAGAGGATGGTTAGAAAGCAACAACAAAATAATAGAAGAGATATTAGGGTTAGAAGAAGATGGAATCATGGTTTGGATGTAGGCGGCTTGAAGAAGGATGATGAACTCCTTGCTTGGATGGCTTAGGGTTCCTTTCCTTTGGGCGTGGCTGATCTCCTGGGATGCAGTAGAATGCTAGGGTAGCAGGCGTTCGGCCAAGCACAAGAAGAACACTCCACAAAACATAAACTTCAGCATAAGGACAATACTCAAGACAAAATTCAGCAAGATTTAATTCATATGAAAAAAGATGATCACAAGAGGAAGAGGGGTGGGGTATTTATAGAGTTCACATGCCCTCTCCTAAAAGGATTACAAGTCTTCTCTTGGTTAGAATAGGTTTGCTCAATTTAAGTGGGAGAGACTACAAAATAAACCTAGAACTATAAGTATATAAATTAAATATAAAAAGAACTCAATTTTCTCCTTCCACTTGGACTCCATCTCCTAGCTTGGACCAAGTCAAACTCCAAGGATGCCTAAGCTTTGATTGGCGTGTTGGGCTTCAAGGGGAGCAAGTGGGCCGGCCAAAAGGTGAAGGGCACATGGGCTTGGGCCTCCTGGAAGCTAGGGTGCCTGGTATCCTAGGCTGGCATATTCCTGGTATAAAAAAAGAATCTTGGTTCTTATGAACTTGGGCTTGATTCCTGGACTTGGAATTCTCCTGGGCTAGGCACAGATGGACCTCTGGATTCATAATATGACATGGTCAGGGAATATATTCTGGCATCTTGCAGGAATCTTGGACCTTGGGTTGGCATACAAGGTCCAATTAGCTGATGTAGAGGCCTCTGGCTCTTGGATGAGGCCTGGTGGAACTCCAAAGTAGTGTATCCTCTTCACTTATACCAAAAGTAAACTCTCATTGGACTCATACAGGACTCAATAGACTGGTTAGGGTTAAGACAGATCAACTAGCCTCAACTTATTACAGGACAACTTATTACAGGACTCAATTTTACTAGGTTATTGTTGACCCCATAAGTGATTTTGATGATAACCAAACATTGGAGCATGTACATTTATTTCTGACAACTCTTCAAGTGTTTGACCAGTTTTTGTAGGATGAATAACATGTTCAAACTTCAACTCCTACACTTCTATTTTTTTGGTTGAGTTGTGTTGTAAATATTTTTGTAAAGAAGAACCCAATCAAAATGCTAAGAAAAAATCAATTAAAAGGGTTACTTTTGTGAATGTGTGTGTCATGAATTTTAGTTTGAGTTGGTATTGTATGAAATTGTAAAAGAGTTGGTGAGAGTTTTCTTTAAGTTCAATTATAAAAATCCTGAAGAAGACACTCGAGCCAACCCCAAGTAATAAAGAGCCGACTCTAATTTTTGACACGCGGCAAGAATTCTGGAACATAGCAATCCGAACCGACTCGATGGAAAGTGAGCTGACTCCTCCAGAGTCCATTTCCTGAAGATTTCTGAGAATAGCCAGGCGAGCCGACCCGAACCAAAAAGAGCCGACTCTACCAGACCTGATTCTGAAAGCCTGAGAAAGCGAGCCGACCCGAACTGCATTGAGCTGACTCTTCCGAAGTGAGGTTTTTCGAACCTGAGAAGAAGAGCCGACCCAAGTTGAAAAGAGTTGACTCCTCGAGTTCAAGATTTTCAAGATTCAAGTTTGAGCCGACCTGAGCTACAAAAAGCCGACTCGTCCAAAGTGATGTTTTGCATCCTAAGACAAAGAGCCGACTACATTGAAGATTTGGTGACTTGACCCATCGACTCAAAGGATCCGAGTCGACTCGAAGGAATCTGAGCTAACTCGAATGCCGCTTTTAGGTATCCAACAGCTAGTTCCAGAATTTATTTATGAATGCTAAAAAGTGCTCCAACGGTCAAAAATCATTCCCCAACGGTCTACAATGGCTAGAACTACCTTGAGATGATGGAAGACTTTAAATTTGAAGGATTTAAACTTCCTTAAAGCAATGAATTAGAGAGTTCTTCAAAGAAGAGAGCTTCATTGAATATCCTACCTACCAATAGCAAAAGAGCACAAGAGCATTCAAGTCAAGCTTTCAAGTCTTCACCAACTCCAATCTGAAGCTTGAAGCAACTTTGGGAAGAATCCACTGAAGTAATTAAAGTCTATTCAAGTGCATTCAAGTGGATCTCCAACAAGCTGCACCGGCAACTTTCCGATAAATTGAGTTTGTCATTCTTGTTGCATTTATTTTTCAATTCAATCTTTGAATTGTTGGGTTATTGGTGAGCCTGATTGAAAAACCAATTAGGTTCTTGGTGAGCCTTATTAAAACCAAGGGTTAGGTTCTTGGTGATCCTGTGAAAACCAAGTTGGGTTTCTTTGGTGAGCCTGTTAAAACCAAAGGGTATTGGATTTTCTTTGGTGATCCCGTAAAACCAAAGTGTAGAGATTTTGGATTGTGATCCTGTAAAACAATCATACTATATTTGGGTATGAATATAGTGGAAATCCCAAGTAGTATCTTGGATAGTGGACGTAGGAGCTGGATTGCTCCGAACCACTATAAATTTGATATGTTTGTGTTGTGCTTTCTTGACTCTGTTTAGCTTCTGTATTTTATAATTCTATCACAGCACATACCACTTGCTAAGGATTTTGAATTGCATATTATTTGCCTCTAATTTTTTAAAAGATCCAATTCACCCCCCTCTTGGGTAGCCACCTGGGCAACAACTAGTATCAGAGTACTGTCTCTGATTATCTTGGAGTAAAGATTGATGTCTTATCCCATGAGTACGTCTTTGGCTGAAGGCCAGTCAACTAATAGGCCTCCACTTTTCACAGGCATAAATTATTCTTATTAGAAAGCATGAATGAAAATCTATATTCAAGCTGTTGATTTTCAATTTTGGAAAGTCTTTCTTAAAGGGTCATAGGTTTCCATGACTAAAATTGATGGCATGGATGTCCCTAAGCCTGAAAAGGATTGGGACGAACACGACATGAAGATGGAGAAATTGAATGCCAAAGCAATGAACTTGCTTTACTGTGCTTTGGATTCAAACGAGTTTAATCGAATTTCCATCTGCTCTTCAGCGAAGGAAATTTGGAATAAACTTGAAGTGACTAATGAAGGAACTTCACAAGTGAAAACTTCAAAGATAAATCTTTTAGTACATAATTATAATTTTTTTAAAATGGAACCTAATAAAAGTATTTCTGCCATGTATACTAGATTCATAGATATTATTAACGGTTTGAAAAGTCTTGGCAAGGTATACTCAAATGCTGATTTAGTACAAAAGATTTTGAGATTACTTCTTGATAAATGGGATCCTAAAGTCACTGCCATCTAGGAAGCTAAAGATTTGAACATTCTATCAATGGATGAATTAATGGGATCTCTCAACACACATGAACTAGCCATGCAACATAGAATAGATGATGATCAGAAAAAGAAGAAAACAACTGCATTCAAAGCTGCATTGGAATCAAAAGATGATGAAGAGATGGAAGATGACTCTACCTCCTCCGAAGACGATCTTGAAGATGAAGACATTGCAATGGTCGTGAGGAGATTTAGAAAGTTTATGGAAAAGAAGAAAGGAAGATATAACAGAAAATTCCATAAACGAGGAGAACAATCAAGAGAAAAGGACAAGGACAAAGACAAGGATAAGGAATTGGCCCCCACCTACTATGAATGTAAGAAACCGGGACACATTCATCCAGACTGTCCTCAATTAAGGAAATTTTTCAAAAAGAAGAAAAAGAAAGTGATGGTTGCAACGTGAAGCGATAGTGAAGTTTCCACTTCAACTGAAGAAGAAGAGACTATGAAAATAGCAAATTTATGTCTAATGGATCTCGAGGATGAGGTAAATTCTCCCGATACACAAATTGAATTTACTTTTGAGGAATTAAGTTCTGCATTCCATGATTTATTATCTGAGTTTAAAAAGGCAGGAGTAAAGATTATATCATTAAAGCATATCAATAACTCTTTACTCAAAGAAAAAGATGAGATTTCAGAAAATAACAATTTATTGCAAAAAGAACTTCATACCTTTTTTGAAAAATGTAATGCATTGAAAACTGAGGATAGAGAATTTCATGATAAAAATATTATTTTGATGAAAGAAAATAATGAGTTGAAAAAGGAGGTTGAAAAACTCAAGTCACTTATTGAAAAATTAACTCTATCTTCTAATAAACTTGAGTTAATTCTTAAATATCAAAGAATTTCTGGAAATAAAGCTGGAATAGGTTTTAAAGCTTCAAATTCAAATTATGTTTCAGCTACTACATTTGTGAAACAGAAAGATTTTGTTCCCAAGTTTACTTCTCATAAAACCTTTATTACAAAAGACTCTACTTCTATTTCAAAACCTGCTATTTCTGCACTTCATGCATATAGAACTTCAAAGTCTAAATTATTTCAAAATTCTAGAATTAGATATTTTGTTTGCAAAAAATTAGGACATAAAGCTTTCAATTGTGATATTATTAAAAATATCCATAGCACATCAAGAAAAGTTTGGATTCTCAAAGGGACCACCTCAGCTAACCTGAAAGGATCCAAGTTAGCTTGGGTACCTAATAGCACTCCTTGACTTTCTTGCAGGAATGTCTTGCAGCCCAGAAGTCAAAGTAAAGATGATATCTCGACAGTGGCTGTTCAAGGCATATGACGGGTGACAAGGATCAATTTATCACCCTGGAAATGAAAGAATGAGGTATGGTTACTTTGGAGACAATGGCAAAGGAAAAATAATCGGAATTGGTAAGATCAAAATAACTCCCTATACTTTTATTAAAAATGTATTGCTAGTAGATAAGTTGAAGCACAATCTATTGAGTATTAGTCAATTATGTGATAAAGACTTCAAAGTTATCTTCGAATCATCTATGTGTATAATAACAAACTCTCTTGACTCTAGTAGTAAATTCATTAGATAAAGACTAGGAAATATTTATGTGGTAGATCTAAATGATTTTGCCATGTCAAGTAGCTCCAGTTTGGTTGTAATGAATGCTAAGACCAAGGAGTCTTGCTTATTATGGCATAGAAGATTGGGTCATGCTTGCATGCATACAATTGCCAAGTTGATTTCCAAAAATCTTGTTAGAGGCATGTCTAAGTTCAAAATTGATTTTGATCATGTTTATGATGCATGCCAAATGGATAAACAAACTAGGGGAAGATTTAAATCCAAAAATCTGATTTCAACTTCTAGACATTTAGAACTACTTCACATGGACTTATTTGGACCAACTAAGACCACAAGCCTAGGAGGTATGAAATATGCCCTTGTGATTGTAGATGATTTTTCCAGATTTACATGGGTTTTGTTTATTGCACACAAAGATGAAACTTTCAAAATGTTTAGAAAATTTCACAAAAAGGTTTCAAATCAAAAAAATATTTCTATAATTTTAATTAGAAGTGATCACGGGACTGAATTTGAAAATTATTTCTTTAATGATTATTGTTCGAAAAATGGCGTTGATCACAACTTCTCCACTCCTAGAACACCACAACAAAATGGTATTGTAGAGAGGAAAAATAGGACTGTGGAAGAAATGGCCCGAACAATGTTGTGTGAAGGTAATCTTCCAAGGTACTTCTAGGCAAAAGTGGTGAACACTGCATATTATATTTTAAACCGCGTTTTGATCCGTCTTATTTTGAAGAAAACCCCCTATGAGCTTTGGAATGAAAAGAAATCCAATATAAATTATTTCCATGTATTTGGACGCAAATGCTTTGTTCTTAATAATGGTAAGGATAATCTAGGAAAGTTTGATGCTAAATCTGATAAATCTATATTCCTTGGTTATTCATTACATATCAAAGTATATAGGATTTTTAATAAAAGGACTCTTACTGTTGAAGAGTCGATGCATGTCATTTTTGATGAAACTAACCTAGAAAAGATGAGTGTATTGATAATGATGCAGGTACCTTTCAAAAGAGATGGAAGACATGAGTATTCAAGAAAGACCAGTTGAAGAAGGAGAAGAAATGGTAAGTCAGGATCATACCGATCTACCAACCGAATGGAGGTATGCTACTTCCCATCATAAAGAATTAATTATTAGTGATCCTTCTCAATGTATAAGGACTAGGTCTGCACATAGGATTGCACATGATTACCTAGCCTTTGTATCCCAAATAGAGCCAAACACCTTCGAAGAAGTAGAAAATGATCCAAACTGGATGTTAGCCATGCATGAAGAACTGAACCAGTTTAAAAGAAACAAGGTTTGGATACTAGTTGATAGACCTAAAGACCACCCAATTATAGAAACCAAATGGGTCTATAGGAACAAATTAGATAAACAAGGAAATGCTATTAGAAACAAAGCTAGATTAGTGGCTAAAGGATATAGTCAAGAAGAATGTATAGATTTTGATGAAACTTATGCACTTATAGCAAGATTAGAAGCCATTAGATTACTTCTTGCATTTGCTTACTACATGAATTTCAAACTTTTTCAAATGGATGTGAAAGTGCATTTTTAAATGGTTTTATCGTCGAACAAGTTTTTGTGGAACAACCACCAGGTTTTGAAAATCATGCTTTTCTGAATATGGTTTGAAACAAGCTCCTAAAGCCTGGTATGATAGACTTAGCACCTTCTTAATTGAAAATGATTTTTCAAGAGGAAATGTTGATAAAACTCTTTTCATTAAAAAGAAAAATAATGATATATTAGTTGTACAAATCTATGTTGATGATATTATTTTTGGTATAACTAATGAAAGTTTTTGTGAAGAATTTGCTAAGCTAATATAGGAAGAATTTGAAATGAGCCTAATGGGTGAACTGAATTACTTCCTCGGACTTCAAGTAAAATAAACAAAGGAAGGGATCTTCATTAACCAATCCAAATACACCAAAGAAATCATCAAGAAGTTTGGTATGAAGACGAGCAAACAAATGAATACACCCATGAGTCCAACCTGCAAATTGGACAAAGATGAAAGTGGATCCAATGTTGACAAAAAGCTATATCGAGGTATGATCGGATCATTATTATATTTAACTGCAAGTAGAACAGATTCTTGTATAGTGTATGTGTATATGCTAGATTTCAATGTAATCCCAAAGAAACACATATGCTTGCTATTAAAAGAATATTAAAATATTTGAAAGGTACAAGTAATCTGGATCTTTGGTTTTCAAAAGAATCATCTTTAAATTTAATCAAATTTTCTGATGCTGATTATGCTAGTTGTAAAATAGATAGAAAAAGTACTAGTGATACTTGTCAATTTCTTGGATTGAATTTAATCTCATGGCACTGCAAGAAACAAAACTCGATAGCACTTTCTACTGCTGAAGCAGAGTATGTTGCTGCAGGGAGTTGTTGTGCGCAAGTGTTGTGGATTAAACAACAACTAGAAGATTTTGGTATTTCTTAATGCAAAATTCCTATTAAGTGTGATAACACAAGTACTATAAATTTAACCAAAAATCCTATTCAGCATTCTAGGACTAAGCACATAGAGATTAGACATCATTTCATTGGAGACCATGTTTTGAATGGGGACATAGAACTAGAATTTATTCCAATAGAAAAATAACTAGCTGACATCTTTACCAAGCCACTAAATTAGGATAGATTTAAGTTGCTTAGAGGAGAATTAGGGCTATGTTATCCTTTCTAGACCCAGTAAACCTAATTTCCTTCAAGAACTAAGAAAAAATTATCTAGAAAACCTCCTATAATTTCTTCCATTTTTTATTGAACAACTTTCCTTGAATTTTTAGTATATTGAATTCAATTTCCAAATTATTTGATTTCATGTGGAAAGTTTCAGTTTGAGTCTACTCGAGCAATTTTGCTCTGGTCGAGCCGGCTCGAATATCTAAGTCTCATACTCTTGCTCTGGTCAAGCCGACTAAGTCTTTGCTTAGCTGACTCGGTGTTCGGCTGCTTTGAGTTCGCTCTAGTTGAGCCGACTCAGATATTTTTAGGGCTGAGCGAGATGACTCGAAACTCGGGAAATCGTTATTTAGGAAATTTTGAACTATCTTTTTTAAGTACTTTACTCTTTTACTTTACTTTGAACACACTCCACTTCCCTCGGAAGCTTTACCATTCTCCCAAAAATCATTCACTAGAGCCTAAAATTCCTTAATCCCTCTGCAATGGCTCCTCGAAGATCTGCGAAGAAGGTTCTTCAAATCGGTGAATCAAGTGCTCGCAGCACAGATGCAAAAGAAAGAAAGGAAAAGAGAAAAATGTTTGCTCCAGTCCAGCAAGATGAAGTAACTCCTCCCGGACAGCATGTCTCAATGATGAATCGTCCTGTCACCTGCAGAAGAAGGATCGACTTTACATTCCTAGAAGAAATGGGAATGAAGATTGGAAATTGGATAGAGAGTCAAGGGTGGAAGCATTTCTGTTCTTTAGATATATTGACCTACCCTTCACTGGAATGAATGTTTTTTGAAAACCTTATCATTAAAGAATTTTATTTGGAATCTATAGTCAAGGGGAAGACAGTTATAGTAGATGAAGAAAGATTGGGCAGATTACTGCAAATGCCAACGAACGGTGCTGCTGAACTTCTTCTACCGGACAAAGAACAAATTCTAAAATTAATTTTGGAAAAAGAAGATGTGAGCACAGTCCAACATGTACAAGCCAAACTACTATTGAAGGAAATGAGGCTGCTACATAATATAATCAGCAAAATATTTCTTCCAAGAACTAGCACTTTGATTGGGTCAGTGAGAAGGATATGACAATTATGGGACACTTAATTGAAGAAAAGCCTTTCAACCTTCCTACATAATGATGATCCAAATGACTGAAGCAGCAAGAAAGGTCAAAGCCTATCTACCCTACGGTATGGTCTTCACTTTGTTATTTGAAGAAGCAGGAGTTGACTTATCAAATGAAATAGGCAAGCCATTACACCACTTTGATATTTACTCCTTCAATTCACTAAGAAGAATAGGATACAAGTTACAAGAAGGAGAATGGATAAAGAAGATGCCTTGTCAGGTTGCTGCTACCATTTCTGAAGAAGATGAAGTTGCTGATGAAGAAGGGATTGAAGAAACAATGGTTACTCCATCAAACCTAAAAAATCTGATATTTCAAAAAATGGAAGCTATCTCCAACTCTTTGACTGATCATATGGATCCTGCAATTGAGGAAATCAGAAAATCAGTTGACATTAGATTGCAGAAATTAAGATCCGAACAAGAGCTTCACCAGCAAAAAGTGGAAAAGGAAATGGAGGACTTCAAGGAAGAAATCAGAAGCATCTTACTGCAATCACAAAAGGAAACCATTCTCATTGAAGATGCTTCTGAATAGATCATCAAGGAATCACTTGACTTTCCTGCTCCTGTTCCTTTGTCTGATCCACCTAAACTTACTAAACAACCCAAAACCAAGAAGACTAAAGTTCTTAGAGCCCCTGTTAGAACTAGATTCGGGGATTTAAGGTTTAAACCCCTGAAAACTAAGACCTCTGATAGAGTTATAGAGATAGGCTCCTCTTTTTCTAGTGAAGAAGAAGAAGAAGAATAGATCCTTTAGTTAGTCTTTTGGTTAGTTCTGAAATTATCAATGTTATATTTTGCAATATGAATGTACTTGTATTTTGAACTTATGTGAAAATCTTATCAATGAAGTATCTTTTGATTTTTTTCACTGTCGTGTACAATGATTCAATCTTTGCACTTGTCATGGTATAACTATAATGAAATTTTAATTAGAATTTCCAAGTTGAGAATATGAAATTATCTCAAACAAATATTAAAAACTTTCTCAATCTATTTTAAAATCTAAGCTTTATTCGAAATCACATTTTCGATTGATTGACAAAAAGGGAAAGAATTATGAAATATGAGAGAAATTTGAAAAGAATGGATATAGTATATATGTTGAGTTTCCTACCAACTACTTTTAAAGTGCATGATAACAGTAAAAAAGGGGAGCACAAAAATGATAAATGATAGCACTGCTTAAACTACTTTAGAATCTAGAGAAAGGGGGGGATTCTCCTAAAATGATCTTGCTCTAATTATTATCTTAATGCTCTGATTACTATTGCATGCTCTAAATTGATGTTAATTCTGTAAGTTTCTTTTTGGAACTCTGATACTCCATGTTTTGTGCTAATTATAATATCTTGAAGCATGAGAAGTTCAATATTTTGATGATATACTATGATATCATCTCTTGAGCTCTGATACTTACTTACTAATTCCATTAGCTCTGATACATGTGAATATTTAATTTTCAAATACTATTATACATGTAAAGTGTAAAGAATTTTTCATGCCCAGTGTTTTGTCATCATCAAAAAGGGGGAGATTGTTGACCCCATAAGTGATTTTGATGATAACCAAACATTGGAGCATGTACATTTATTTCTGACAACTCTTCAAGTGTCTGACAAGTTTTTGTAGGATGAATAATATGTTCAAACTTCAACTCCTACACTTCTGTTTTCTTAGTTGAGTTGTGTTGTAAATATTTTTGTAAAGAAGAACCCAATCAAATTGCTTAGAAAAAATCAATTAAAAGGGTTACTTCTGTGAATGTGTGTATCATGAATTTTAGTTTGAGTTGGTATTGTATGAAATTGTAAAAGAGTTGGTGTGAGTTTTCTTTAAGTTTAATTATAAAAATCCTGAAGAAGACACTTGAGCCGACCCCAAGTAATGAAGAGCTGACTCTGATTTCTGACACGCAACAAGAATTCTGGAATGTAGCAATTCGAGCCGACTCGATGGAAAACGAGACAACTCCTCTAGAGTTATATTTCTGGAAGATTTCTGAGAACAGCCAAGTGAGCCGACCCGAACCATAAAGAGCTGACTCTGCCAGACCTAATTCTGAAAGCCTGAGAAAGTGAGCCGACCCGAACTATATCGAGCCGACTCTTCCAGAGTGAGGTTTTTTGAACTTGAGAAGAAGAGTCGACCCAAGTTGAAAAGAGCCGACTCCTCGAGTTCAAGATTTTCAAGATTCAAGTTCGAGCTGACCCAAGCTACAAAGAGCCGACTTGTCCAGAGTGATGTTTTGTGCCTTGAGACAAAGAGCCGACTGCATTGAAGATTTGGCAACTCAATCCATTGACTCGAAGGATCCAAGCCGACTCGAATGCCGCTTTCAGATATCCAACGGCTAGTTCCAGAATTTATTTTTGAATGCGAAAAAGTGCTCCAACGGTCAAAAATCATTCCCTAATGGTCTACAATGGCTAGAACTGCCTTGGGATGATGGAAGACTTTAAATTTGAAAGATTTGAACTTCCTTGAAGCAATGAATTAGAGAGTTCTTCAAAGAAGAGAGCTTCATTGAATATCCTACCTACCAACAGCAAAAGAGCACAAGAGCATTCAAGTCAAGCTTTCAAGTCTTCACCAACTCCAATCTGAAACTTGAAGCAACTTTGGGAAGAATCCACTGAAGTAATTAGAATCCATTCAAGTGCATTCAAGTGGACCTCCAACAAGCTGCACCGGCAACTATCCGATAAATTGAGTTTGTCATTCTTGTTGCATTTATTTTTCAATTCAATCTTTGAATTGTTGGGTTATTGGTGAGCCCGGTTGAAAAACCAATTAGGTTCTTGGTGAGCCTTATTAAAACCAAGGGTTAGGTTCTTGGTGATCCCGTGAAAACCAAGTTGGGTTTCTTTGGTGAGCCTGTTAAAACCAAAGGGTGTTGGATTTTCTTTGGTGATCCCGTAAAACCAAAGTGTAGAGATTTTGGATTGTGATCTTGTAAAACAATCCTTCTATATTCGGGTGTGAATATAGTGGAAATCCCAAGTTGTATCTTGGATAGTGGACGTAGGAGCTGGATTGCTCCGAACCACTATAAATTTGGTATGTTTGTGTTGTGCTTTCTTGACTCTGTTTAGCTTCTGCATTTTATAATTTTATCACAGCACATACCACTTGCTAAGGATTTTGAGTTGCATATTATTTGCCTCCAGTTTTTTAAAAAACCCAATTCACCCCCCCTCTTGGATAGCCACCTGGGCAACAGTTACAAAATTGTGACACATGACTAAGTAAACCAGATATGGCCCAGTAATCTATGTCTTATCCTCGTGCCCCCACCAAAAAGATTCTTAGATCTTTACCAGATAAATAGGATCCCAAGGTCACTATAATTCAAGAAGCCAAGGACTTAAACACACTTCTACTTGATGAACTTCTTAGTTCTTTGATATACATGAACGAACAATACAGCATCACATCAAACATGACAATAAGAAAAAGAAATCTATAGCTTTCAAGGCTATATCTAAGATTAAGAAGCAAGAAGAAGAAAAAGATGAAGAAAGCCCCTCCTTGGATGAAGAACTAGGAGATGATAATATAGCCTTAGTTATAAGGAGATTTAGGAGATTTATAGGCAAAAAAAGTCAAGATACTAGAGGAAGCACCTTAGCAAAGGTGAACAAAGTAAAAAGATGGAGAAAGATAAAGATAAAGAAAAGGAGCAATAACCAATTTGTTATGAATGCAATAAGCCGGGGCACTACCGTTCAGAGTATCCTACATTGAAAAAGAGATACAAGAAGAAGAAGAAGAAAGCCATGATGGCTACATTGAGCGACAGCGATGAATCCACTTCAAAGGAAGAGAAAGAGACCACAAAATCTACAAATATATATTTGATGGGTCTAGAAGATGAGGTAACATCTAGTGAACCCATTTATGAATTTACTTATGATGAATTACATATTACTTTTCATGAACTTTTAACAAAATATAAGAAAACTGGTTTGAAAATCAAATCCATGAAAAATAACTATGACATATTGTTGAAGGAAAAAAAATGAAATTTTTGAAAAAAAACAATCCATTACAAAAAAAATTAAGTAATGTTTCTCAAAAATGCAGGTACTACAAACTGAAAAAGATGAGTATTTTAAAAAGAATAATAGTTTGCAAAGTGAAATGAATAGACTCAAACCGCTTGTTGATATGTTGACTCTAAGTTCAAACAAACTTGAGCTAATCTCGAAAGATCAAAGAAAATTTAATGATAAAGCTAGAATTGGGTATAATACAATGCATATAAACAAATTTTTAGCTTTAAAACCTTATACATCAAAGTTTTTAGTATTCAATTCTTTTCAAAAGCCAAAAGTTATTTAACTTTGCTGTAATGGGGTTGGATACAAAGCATACGAATGTAATCTGAAAAAGAAAAATAAAAACAAAGTGAAAAAGATTTGGGTTCCCAAAGGAACCACTGCTACTAACCATCAAGCACCCAAGAAAGCTTGGGTACCTAAAAATTTTACTTGATTATTTTACAGGAATGTCTTGTAGCCCAAAATTTAAAGAAAAGATGGTATCTAGATAGCAGCAGTTCAAGATACATGACGGGTGACAAAGATCAATTCATCACCCTTGAAATGAAAGATGGTGGAATGGCTACATTTGGTGACAATGAAAAGGAAAAAATCATTGAAATTGGTAAGATCAGAAATATCCCTTCTACTTATATTGAAAATGTATTGCTAGTAGATAAATTAAAGCATAATTTGTTGAGCATTAGTTAATTATATGATAAAAACTTCAAAGTTATATTTAAATCATTAATGTGCATAGTAACTAGCTCTCTTGGTTCTAGCATTAGGTTTGTTGGTCATAGACTTAGAAATATTTATATAGTACATTTGAATAATCTGGCAATGTCAAGTAGTACAAGTCTAATGGCTTTAAATGCTAAAACCAAGGAATCTAGTTTACTTTGGCATAAAAGATTAGATCATGCTAGCATGCATACTTTAGCAAAATTAATTTTCAAAGACTTAGTTAGAGGTTTACTAAAGTTTAAAATTGATTTTGATCATGTTTGTAATGCATGTCAATATGGTAAACAAACTAATGAGAGTTTTAAATCTAAAAACATTATTTCAACATCAAGACCCTTAGAATTGCTACACATGGATTTATTTGGACCAACTAGGACCATAATCCTAGGAGGTATGAAATATAGATTTGTGATAGTAGATGAATTTTCATGATTCACTTGGATTTTGTTTCTTGCACACAAAGATGAAGCTTTCAAAGTTTTTCAAAAATTTTACAAAAAGGTTTCAAATCAGAAAAATCTTTCAATTATTTCAATTAGAAGTGATTACGGTACTAAATTTGAAAATCAATATTTTGAAGAATTTTGCACAGAACATGGCATTGATCACAACTTTTCAGCCCTAGAACACCACAACAAAATGGTGTTATGAAAAAAAGAAATAGAACATTGGAAGAGATGGCCCAAACCATGTTGTGTGAAGGCAATCTTTCAAGATATTTTTGGACAAAAGCTATAAAAACTGCATGTTTTATATTAAACCATGTTTTGATTAGACCAATTTTGAAAAAAATCTTCTATGAGCTTTGAAATGATAAAAAACCAAATATTAATTACTTTCATATTTTTGGATGTAAATGTTATATTTTGAATAATAAAAAAGATAACTTAGATAAATTTGATGCAAAATCTGATCAAGGTATATTTCTCGGATATTCAACTACTAGTAAAGCATATAAAGTTTCAACAAAAGAACTTTAGCTGTTGAATGATCAATTCATGTTATTTTCGATGAGTCTAACCTCACACCTTCAAGAAAAAAAGAGTATATTGATAATGATGCAGGTTTCCTGAATGATAAAGGACTTAAGCTTGAAAGAAAAGCAAGTTGAGCAAAAAAAGAAAAAGGTAAGTACAGAACATGATGAACTACCAAAGGATTGGAGGTACGCACATTCTCACCCTAAAAAATTAATTATTGGTGATCCTTCACAAGAAATAAGAACTAGGTTATCTTTTAGAGACACCTTTGACTATCTAGCATTTGTTTCTCAAGTTGAACCTAACTGCATAGAGGATTCTGAAAACGATCCATATTGGATGATGGCTATTCAGGAGGAACTTAATCAATTTAAAAGAAATAATGTATGGACCTTAGTAGCTAGACCTAAGGAACATCCTATCATAGATTCTAAATGAGTTTTTAGAAATAAATTAAATGACAAAGATAATATAGTTAGAAACAAAGCCAGATTAGCTGCTAAAGGATATAAACAAGAGGAAGGAATAGATTTTGATGAAACTTATGCACTTGTAGCAAGATTAGAAGCCATAAGACTCTTACTTGCATTTGCATGTCACATTGAACTTAAACTTTTTCAAATGGATGTGAAAAGTACTTTTTTAAATGGCTACATTGAAGAAGAAGTTTTTGTGGAGCAACCTCCTGGTTTTTAAAATCATTTTTTTCCAAACCATGTTTTCAAACTAAACAAAGCTTTATATGGTTTAAAACAAGTACCAAGAGCATGGTATGAGAGGTTGAGCAAATTTCATTTAGAAAATGATTTCAAAAGAAGTAAAGTAGATACAACATTATTTATCAAAAAAAAGATAATAAATTATTAGTTGTACAAATATATATTGATGATATAATCTTTGGTGCAACTAATGAAACTTTATGTTAAGAATTTTTCAAGCTAATGAAGGGAGAATTTGAAATGAATATGATGGATGAACTCACTTTCTTTCTTGGATTGCAAATCAAACAAACAAAGGAAGGGATATTCATTAACCAAATAAAATACATCAAAGAACTCTTGAAGAAGTTTGGGATGGAATCTATAAAAGAAATTAGCACACCCATGAGCCCAACCTACAAACTTGATAAAGTTGAGGAAGGTAATAAAGTTGATCAAAAATTATATCGAGATATAATCGGATTTCTACTTTATTTGACTACAAGTAAACCTGATATACTATTTAGTGTTTGTATATGTATAAGATTTCAAGCTAATCCTAAAGAATCACATATACTTGTTGTTAAAAGAATCATAAGATATCTTAAAAATATATCTAACTTAAGATTATGGTATTCTAAACCTTCATCTTTAAATTTAATCGGTTATTCAGATATTGATTATGGTGGATGTAGAATTGATAGAAAGAGTACTAGTAGCACATGTCAATTTCTAGGGTTGAACTTCATCTCATGGCATAGTAAGAAACAAAACTCCGTGGCACCATCTACTACTGAGGCAGAGTATGTGACTGCAGGAAGTTGTTGTACTCAAGTATTATGGATTAAGCAACAACTAGAAGATTATAGTATTATTTAATCTAAAATTCTAATCAAATGTGATAACACAAGTGCTATCAACTTAATAAAGAGTCCTATTCAACACTCAAGAACTAAATATATTGAAATTAGACATCATTTCATTAGGGATCATGTTCAAAATGGTAACATTGAACTTGATTTTGTTTCTACTGAAAAATTATTGGCTGACATCTTTACTAAACCTCTTAGTGAGGATAGATTTCAAATGATTATAGGAGAATTAGGTCTTTATGATCCTTTTTAAAAACTTGACTTAATTTCTTCAAAAATTAAGAAAAAATTATCTATAAGAGTTGGGAATTGTATCCCAAAACCAATCATCTAGGTTGTAGACGATGGTGCTTCTTTGTACTTGTATATAAATTTTTAATAATAAATAAAAGTTATTTATTTTTGGCTATCCATCATTTTATATTTTCCTACAATGAACTCTTATATGATAGAGTCCTTAGAACTACATTGTTTGATATAGAGAGGATATATCAAGTAGTTCTTAAACTGGTTCACAACCAAATAATATATTATTATAGGATGACGATGTATTGAGTATAGGTTGTTGTAAGTCACATTTGTTGGTTGTCCTCTTAACTAAGAAGTATGGAGACACTGGTGTGACATACAAGTGAAGTGTATGACATTTCACTGAACGTGACCATCTGCGAAGCTCCCTTCTGCCAAAGGGTAGCTCGCGAAGGGATATGGGTATATGTGTCCCTCAGACCTGAGGTCACCATGGCAGCTTGCAAGCAACTCACTGTACTTTGATACTGGACTACCTGGATTTCTAATCCAGCGATAAAAAGTTTCTGGGTGCAGTCAAGTACTTGTGGAGCGGTGGTGGATCAAGATGGAATTGACCTCTCCAAATAGTTTGGAGTGAATGACTCACTATATCTCAATTCAGCAAAACCTTGGCCAGGGTAGTTCTTGTGAGGAGTCACAGAACTTGTGAGGTTGAGACATGATCTGGATAAATCATTTTAGGGTTGGCAGTCTAATCCTAGATCATCCTAAGCATTATAAGGTCAAAGGGATGAATTATGCGGCAACCAAATGCCAGAGATTCTTGTGAGGTGCTCTACATCTTTGACCTATCCAGACGTCGGGTATCATTGCTAGATGAGGACTTTGACTGGTACTGAAAATGTTCCAGTGCTACTAGTATAGTGTTTGAACCTATGGGGTCACACACCATAGAGGATTTCTATCTGATCTTTTGGGCTAATCAACGATTGAGAATCGTTTGCCATCACTTGAAGTCAATTTGGTTGACTTTGCTCCAAGTGTCGACACTTGGATTTTTTGCAGGTATCGACACTTGGTGAAGTGTGAACACTTGGCAATTTTCGAGTATCGACACTTCCTGTGACGAGTAGATTTCTAGAAAGATTTCGTGGAAGGTTTTTAGGCAGGTTTAACCTAGTTTGAATTTTGAATTCAAACCAATTTTGGCTCCAAACCTTTATGGTATGAAAGTCATACTTGCCCAAATGGGTTAAACCCATTTGGCATGCCCTTGATCCTCTCCTCCATTCTCTCCTCTCATCTCTCCTCCTTCCTTCTTCTCCCTCTCCCTGCTACCTCTATAAATGTGAGACATTGTGGTGGCTGCTGGGGTTAGACAATACAAGAGCAGCAACTATTTCTTGGGAGAAAAATGTTGAGAAGAGTGAGAGCTTTAGGGTTTGGGTGTGAGCTACCTAGCAATCAAGCTAAGTCTTGGGAAAGAGATTTGGAAAGGAGTTTCTGCTATCTTTCTTGTCTTCCTGGAATAAGAAGTTCGGCCCACGGATCCCGAAGAGCTAGCACTCCGAGGGAGTTGATCAGAGTCGAGCCCAAGTGTAGACATCCTGTAGAGGCCAAACGCTTGTGTGGCTCGGGCGCCCTCTTCCTCATCAGAGCTCTTCACTACTTCTCTCCAGCACTCGCTGAGGTATAGAGGTATGACCTTTATATTTATGTTGTTTTCTTGTTTTGATGATTATATACATGCTAGGTTTTTATACTAGATCCTGTTACGGGCAGATCGGAAGATAGTTTTGATCTATCTACCGATCCTTTCACTGTGCAAAATTCTAAAAATGTTTTAAAATGCATTTTCTCTGTCCTGTTTGTCTTGCATAATGTATGCTAGGTGTAGGTATTTTTCACCTTCAATGGTATTAGAGCAATAGGTTCATTTTGTAGTATAATAATTCTAGCATGCTTATATCATCTCCTTTCTTTCTTAAGTACTTAGATTGAGTGCTTCACCAGGCTGTCCGGTCATAGGAGAGAAGTAGGGCTGCAAGACCCTCTCTTCCCATTCAATGTGGTCTCCTATTATGTGTAGGGGTGCCATTGTGATTGACTCATGAAAAGGAAAATAACAAGAAAGAAAACTTGTAGATTAAAATTATTTTAATCTAATGGCATGATCATAAAATGACTTTAGATAAGATCTAAAAGTTTTTATTGATCGATTTTAATTGTATGTTTGGAGAAAAATCAGATTTAAAATCACTATTTTTTCATTGTCTCAGGCTGTGAGTCGACACTTGGCTTTTGAAGTGTCGACTCATGGAAAATTTTCTTGAGATCTGGTTTCTATTTTTGTTCTGAGACAGACTGGAGTGTCGACACTTGAGCCTGAAGTGTCGACACTTGACCCTTGAAGTGCCGACACTTGAGGTGTGCCAGAAAACATGTTGTTTTGTTTTCTATTCCCTGTCTCAGGCCTTGAGTCGACACTTGCTCTTAAAGTATCGATACTTGGCTACAGAAAATGCTGAAAACAATGAATTTAAATTTTGAAATTGTTGTAAAATTATTTTACATGATATATTAAAATTGTTTTAATTTATTTAAGGCCATTGAACTTAATTTTGAATTAAGATTGACTAAGTTCTCTAGGAATGTGATTCAAAGATCTTAAGTCATTTCAATAAGCCTTAAGGGTTATGGGTTAGCTTCTATTAGGTCCTTGATTGGGTTAGACCTAAGTTTAGATTCATTAGACATGTTAGAGAACTAATCTAATCAAAAGTTGAGTTAGGATTTCTTCTCTAGATCTATCTAATAGTTAGATTGATTAGTCCATAATCTAAATAGATCTATTTGTGGCTCAATGGAAAGCCCGAGTCTTTAGGCTAATCTAATCAAGTCTGATGAATCGATTGGTGTCGAGGTAAGTTTGGTATTGTGATCATGGTTCTTTGGGGCTACCTCTTTCCTGGCCAACTCTGTTGGTGTCTAGGCAAGACGGTTAACGGGGGAACCCAATCCATGATCTCACTTACCTGGCCAATGTGGTCAATCAAGATTGATTAGATAGCTTATTGACTCGTGTTAACCCTTGTCACCCAAGGTTAATCAGTCTTAACTGATTTTAGGTGCCCGTGGATCATTTGTTATGTGTAACCCTCCTTGATTGCTGATGTGGTCAGTGGGAGGTTGATCCATGTCTTCTCATCTCTTCATCTGTCATATTAATTAAAACCCTCTAAATTATTAGGTCCTTAAAAGGACAAAGTTATAGAGATAACCAAGTCTTAGCCTCCCATTAAATGGGATAGTAATGTGTCCATTAGTTCGGTATTCATCGGCAGATCCAAAGATCGGGTATTCATCGGGCTATCGGAATTGCTGTTCCTAATATGATGGCTCAGTGTGGCTCTCTTTATGGTGGTCAGGTGAGCCGGCCAAAGTCGAACTTGACCATTCGTTAGTTAGAAGCATTAAATTTTGTCATGTTAATGGTTGGACCTAACCAGGACCTTCAATAGGAGGCCCAAAGGCCGATTGAAGTGCTTCTTGGGGCAAAACCCAATTACTAGAGGTTACTTGGTGAAGTAATCGATTAAAGAACCTACCTTTAGATATGCATGGATGGGCCGGCCAAAGTCAGGCTCATGTGTTGTCTATTGAACTCTAGTACCTGCTAGGAAATTAAAGTAATTCCTCGGATTGGAGGTAGAGGCTACCAATCTAAGCAAAATAGTGGGAGGGACCTTTAGACTTAAGTCCATGTCTTTAGGTTAATAATTCATATACACTAATTAGTATTGGTTTTCCTTTCGGATGTCTTCCAACCTGTCACTCCGGTCTCTTCTCGACAACGAGAAGCTCAATGGACCCAACTTCAATAGCTGTTATCGAAGGCTCAGGATTGTCCTAAAGCACGAACAGATCCTATATTTGATATCGGATTCGGCACCTAAAATTCCTACTGCTAATGCTCGAGGTTCGATCAAAGACACTTATCAGAAGTGGCTCTCTAATAGGACCACTGTCCGATGCATCATGTTGGCTGCGATGGATGACGAGTTCAGTCGCAAGTTTGAGGAAGCCCAGCTAGAAGAAATCCTTCAAAAGTTGGAGTCTTTCGGGACACCAGACGACGTTGAGAGGCACAGGGTCTCCTGTGCTATCTACAACGCACGGATATGTGATGGGGCCTCGATCATTGATCATGTATTATACATGATCGAGATGATTGAGCGCCTGGGCAAGCTCGACTGTCCCTTGCATGAATAGTTTGGGAAAGATGCGATTTTGAATTCTCTCCCCTCCTCTTATCTAGACTTTCTCGATCATTATAGAATGAATAAGCTTGCAGTTAACTACCGTGGTCTGTTGGGGTTACTGTAGACTTTTGAGAAAGACCACCAGTTGAATAAAGGGGTGGTGAATCTAGTGGGAGGTTCTTCGGGAGGGCATCGTTCCTTTAAGAAAGGGAAGAAGAAGAATAAAGGGAAAAAGGTGCTTGGTGCTTCTGGGCCCAGTTAGGCCAAGAAAGTGAAGGCTGGTCAGAGTCGTGCAGAGTGCTTCTTCTGCAAGAAGCAGGGACACTGGAAAAGGAACTGTCCTCTTTATATTGCGTCCCTTGATCCGAATAGGTCCAAGAAGAGAAAGCTGCAGGATAGTCCTGGATAAGGTATTTATATGATAACACCTTGTAGTTTCTCTGTTTGCGATACTACTAACTGGGTATTGGATACAGGAAGTCCAATTCGTATTTGCAATTCTTTGCAGGGACTTCAAGTTAGTAGAAGATTCGAGGATGGCAAGAGGTTCTTGAATGTGGGAAAAGGAAGCCGAGTTCCAGTTCTAGCGTTGGGAGTCCTTAAACTTGTTTTTGAGTCCTGTACTGTCATTTTGAACGAGTGTCATTTTTGTCCTTCTTTCATTTTAAATGTCATTTCTGTAGGCCAGTTGGCCATGTATGGTTATGAACTATTAATAAAGAATGACATTTGCAAAATCATTTTGAATGATTATGTAATTTTGAATGGACAAATGCGTGATGGCATCTATGTACTATCACAACCTGTTGTGTAATGTACACGTCTAGCAAATGCCCTAGGATAGATAATGTCAGTGAAGCGTACCTATGGCATTGTAGGCTAGGTCATATAAACAAGAATAGGATAAATAGGTTGAAAATCGAGGGTCTCCTCGATTTTAGTGAAGATAGTTCACTTCCAACCTGTGAGTCCTGTCTTCTTAGAAAAATGACTAAGTCGCCTTTTACTGGAAAAGGTGAACGAGCCAAAGAAATTCTGAGTCTGGTGCATACTGATGTATGCGGAACCATGAATGTTAGTGCCAGGGGTGGGTACGTTTATTTCATTACTTTCATAAATGACCTTTCGAGGTTCAGTTATGTCTTCTTGATAAGACATAAGTATGAGTCGTTTGAAATGTTCAAACGATATCATGGTGAAGTAGAAAAACAAACTACAAAGTATATCAAAACCCTTCAATCCAATCGAGGCGGTGAATACCTTTCTGGCGAGTTTCTGACATATCTCGAGGAGAATGAAATTCTCTCTCAGTGGACGCCTCCAGGGACACCCCAGTTAAATGGAGTGTCTGAGAGGAGGAATCGAACCCTGTTAGACATGGTTCAGTCCATGATAGGCTTTGCTTCTCTGCCATTATCCTTTTGGAGATATAATTTAGAAATAGCCTATTACATTCTGAATAGGGCTCCAAGTAAGTCCGTTAGTAAAACACCATATGAGATGTGGACTAGACGTACGCCAACACTTTCACACCTTCGGGTCTGGGGGTGCCCAGCTTATGTAAAACGTTTGGAAACTGACAAACTTGGACCTAGGTCTGACCGGTGCCTATTTGTTGGGTATCCAAAAGAATCTAAGGGGTATTACTTCTACTTAGCTGAGGAACAAAAGTTGTTCATCAGTCTTAGGGCTATCTTTTTGGAAAAGGAGTTCCTTGGTGAAGGGACTATAGCCACTAAGATTGAACTTAGTGAAGTTCAACAAGTAGAAGAACCGACACACTTAAGGGACAACATAGAGCTGGCTGTGATTAGATCACACCCAGAGCTCACTCAGGAACCATTAAGAAGATCCAGTAGAGTACCAAGCCGATGGATAGATACTATGATTTCTTGGTCTGGGACGGTGATCCCATTGAACTCGATGAGAACAATGAGGATCTGATCACCTATACGGATGCGTTGCAGAGGTCCGACTCTGATTCATGGCTAGGAGCCATGAAATCTGAAATGGAGTCCATGGAGATCAACAATGTATGGACATTGGTTGATCCACTTGAAGGGATAAAATCCATTGGGTGCAAATAGATTTTCAAAAGGAAAAGGGGTGCAGACGGAAAGGTAGAGACCTATAAAGCCCGTCTGGTTGCTAAGGGGTATCGTCAATGTTATGGTATTGACTATGATGAGACGTTCTTTCCTGTGGCAATACTCAAATCCATTCGGATTATGCTTGCTTTAGCAGCACACTTTGACTATGAAATCTGGTAAATGGATGTCTGACAGCTTTCCTGAATGGTGAGCTGAAAGAGGAGGTGTATATGATACAACCTAAAGGGTTCACATCCACAGACGAGTCAAAGGTGTGCAAACTTCAAAAGTCCATCTATGGACTGAAACAAGCATCAAGGAGTTGGAACATACGATTTGATAAGTGTATCAAATCATATGGCTTCATTAGGAAAGGAGAAGAGCCTTACATTTACAAATGGGCTAATGGTTCTGTGATTGTATTCCTTGTGCTGTATGTGGATGACATTCTCTTAATCGGGAATGACATCGCAGCACTGCAAGGAATAAAGGTGTAGTTATCATCTCAGTTCTCCATGAAGGACTTGGATGAAGCCTCTTACATACTAGGTATTAAGATCTATGGAGATAGATCTAAAAGGCTTCTGGGACTATCCCAGTCTATGTACATCGATACCGTACTGAAACAGTTCAACATGGAGAATTCCAAGAAGGGCTATCTCCCGATAGGCACTGGAATTGATCTCTCCAAATGGAATTATGCGACAACTCCTGAGGAAAGAGAGCGTATGAGTAGAATTCCATATGCTTTGATAGTGGATTCTATCATGTACGCCATGACATGTACTAGACCAGACGTGGCATACTCACTAGATGTAGTGAGCAGATACCAGTCTGACCCAGGTGAAGCTCATTGGAAAGTGGTTAAAACCATCCTTAAGTATTTACGAAATACTAAAGACCAATGACTCATTTATGGAGAATCTGACTTGAAACTTGTGAGGTATACTGACTCCAGTTTTCAGTCAGATAAAGATGACAACAAGAGTGTGTTAGGTTTTGTCTTCATCCTGAATGGAGAAGCTATATGCTGGAAAAGTTTCAAGTAGCCTACTGTGGTGGACTCAGTTTGCGAAGCAGAGTACATTGCAGCATCTGATGCAGCGAATGAAGCTGTGTGGTTGTGGAAGTTCCTTGGCAAGCTGGGAGTGGCACCTTCCCTGGATGGTCCTGTTCCGGCGTATTGTGACAACACTGGAGCCATTGCTCTAGCCAAAGAGCCAAAGTCTCATTACCGCACAAAGCATATTCTGCGGTGCTATCACCTTGTGCGAGAGATCGTGGAACGAGGTGATATCGACTTTCTGAAGATCGATGGAAAGGAAAACCTGGCTGACCCCTTCACTAAAGCCATCGGAGTTCAAGAGTTTGACTATTGTAAAAGAAAAATGGGAATGAGATTCTATACTGATTGGCTTTAGTCCAAGTGGGAGTTGTTGGGAGTCATGTCCCAAAGCCAATCGTCTAGGCTGTAGACGGCTGTGCTTCTTTGTATTTATATATGAATTTTTAATAATAAATAAAAGTTATTTATTTTTGGTTGTCCATCATTTTATATTTTTCTATAATGAACTCTTGTATGATGGAGTCCTTAGAACTACATTGTTTGATATAGAGAGGATATATCAAGTAGTTCTTAAACTGGTTCACAACCAAATGATACATTGTTATAGGACGACGATGTATCGAGTATAGGTTGTTGTATATCACATTTGTTGGTTATCCTCTTAACTAAGGAGTTTGGAGACACTGGTGTTACATATAAGTGAAGTGTATGACATTTCACTGAACGTGACCATCTGCGGAGCTCCCTTCTGCCAAAGGGTTGCTCGCGAAGGGATATGGGTATATGTGTCCCTCAAACCTAAGGTCACCATGGCAGCTTGCAAGCAACTCACTATACTTTGGTGCCGGACTACCTGGATTTCTAATCTAGCGATTAAAGATTTTTGGATGCAGTCAAGTACTTATGGAGCGGTGGTGGATCAAGATGAAATTGATCTCTCCAAATAGTTTGGAGTGAATGACTCACTATGTCTCAATTCAGCAAAACCTTAGCCAGGATAGTTCTTGTGAGGAGTCACAGAACTTGTGAGGTTGAGACATGATCTGAATAAACCATTTTAGGGTTGGCAGTCTAACCCTAGATCATCCTGAGTATTATAAGGTCAAAAGGATGAATTATGCGGCAACCATATGCCAGAGATTCTTGTGAGTTGCTCTGCATCTTTGACCTATCCGGATGTCGGGTATCATTGCTACATAAGGACTTTGACTGGTACTAAAAATGTTCCAGTGCTACCAGTATAGTGTTCGAACCTATGGGGTCACACACCATAGAGGATTTCTATATAATCTTTTGGGCTAATCAACGATTGAGAATCATTTGCCATCACCTGAAGTCAATTTAGTTGACTTTGCTCCAAGTGTTGACACTTGGATTTTTTGTAGGTGTCGACACTTGGTGAAGTGTCGATACTTGGCAATTTTCGAGTGTCGACACTTCCTGTGACGAGCAGATTTCTTTTTAAGATTTTGTGGGAGGTTTTTGGGCAGGTTTGACCTAGTTTGAATTTCTAATTCAAACCAGTTTTGGCTCCAAACCTTTATGATATGAAACTCATACTGCCCAAATGGGTTAGACCCATTTGGCATGCCCTTGATCCTCTCCTCCATTCTCTCCTCATATCTCTCCTCCTTCCTTCTTCTCCCTCTCCCTGCTACCTCTATAAATGTGAGACATTGTGGTGGCTGCTGGGGTTAGACAATACAAGAGCAGCAACTATTTCTTGGGAGAAAAAGGATGAGAAGAGTGAGAGCTTTAGGGTTTGGGTGTGAGCTACCTAGCAATCAAGCTAGGTCTTGGGAAGGAGATTTGGGAAGGGGTTCTTGCTATCTTTCTTGTCTTCCTGGAAGAAGAAGTTCGGCCCATGGATCCCGAAGAGCTAGCACTCTAAGGGAGTTAATCAGAGTCGAGCCCATGTGTGGACATCCTGTAGAGGCCAGATGCTTGTGTGGCTCGGACGCCCTCTTCCTCATCAGAGCTCTTCACAGCTTCTTTCCAGTACTCGCTGAGGTTTAAAGGTATGACCTTTATATTTATGTTATTTTCTTGTTTTGATGATTATATGCATGCTAGGTTTTTATACTAGATCCTGTTGCAGGCAGATCGGAAGATAGTTTTGATCTATCTACCGAGCCTTCCACTGTGCAAAATTCTAAAAATGTTTTAAAATGCATTTTCTTTGCCCTGTTTGTCTTGCATAATGTATGCTAGGTGTAGGTGTTTTTCACCTTCACGATCTCCATCACCTATCTAAGGTTGATACACAACTTTTCTAGTATTTTTCTAGGATTAGAAACCATTTCCTTGAAATTTGAAACCTTTTTCCTTAGTTTTGCTCGAGCTGACTCGAGCAATAAGAGCTGTCTGGGCGAGTCAACTCGGATGGCGGGCCTACTTAAGGACTGCAAGCCCTAAAAGTTTCTATTCATCCTTCTATTTATTGTTGAACCCGAGGATTAGGGACCACTTTCCTCTCTAGCCCTAGGAACCACTCAATCCTTCCAAATCCCTTTGATCTTAGATCCTATGGCACCCAAGAGAGCTATGGCAAAGAGATCTAAATGGGCGGCACCTAGCACTATTCAAGAAGAAAGGAGATCCAAAAGAAGGTAGGATGAGCTGGCTCCACAAGATACACAAGTTCCACCTCCTCCATAATGGCAAATCATCTAAATGGGCAACATACTAGTTGCTTCAGGTAGAAGAGTAGATTTTACTTTTCTAGATCAACAAAGTTTTTGAATTGGAGATTGGATTAAAGATCAAGGTTGGGAGTTTTTCTGTTTATTGGATGTCCCTGCATATCCTACCTTGGTTAGGACCATTTTTGAGCATCTATCATTTGGAGCACACCAGATTATATCTACAGTGAAAGGAGTCACTATTTCAATGGATGAAGTCAGGTTAAGCAGGGTTCTTCAAATGCCAAAAACTGGGAAGTGTTACTTGAACCTGAAAGATAGACAGAGTACATTGAGGACTATTTTTGAGAGAAGAAATATGGAGGCAATTTCAAATGTTCAAGTAAACAAATTATCACTTGAAATGAGATTGCTCCATAATATTATTAGTAGAGTGTTTTTACCCAGGACTGGGAGATTTGACTAGGTGAGCGAGCGTGACCTCATGTATATGATATATATGATTGAGGGGGAGGCCCTCAATCTACCATTTATCATGATGGCTCAGATCAGGGATGCAGCTCGCAAGGCCAGGGCATGTCTGCCCTATGGGATGGCCTTTACTCTTTTATTTCAAGATTATGGCATTGACTTGTCAGGTGAGGATAGTAGACCCCTATTACACATAGATAGATATTCAGAGAGATCTTTGCACAAGATGGGGTACCAAAAAGTTGAGGGAGTATGGATGAAGAAGGTATCAAGATAAAGGGTAGCTCATTCTGAGGATGATGATGATGATATTCCAGATGGTGCAGATGCTGTTGAGCAGACTGATGATGAGGATGAACCAGATGATGAGGCTGGACCTTCAGAGCTAGCACCTACCACACCTCCTCTATCAGTTCCTTCTGAGCCCAGTACTGGTGGGTAGCAGGATTCTAAGCAGATACAGATTCTTCAGGATGACATTTTGACTCTTAGATCTGATTTACAGACTGTTTGGATAGAGGTACATTCTAGGATAGATCTGCTACAAACTGAGATGAGAGATGGTTTTAGTCAGATTCTTGCAGCTCTACACCAGACTACCTCGGCTGGACCTCCTGGATCACCTCCTTCGCCACCACATTATGGATAGGATTTCCATACTTTGGATCAGTAGGCTGATGAGCATGGTATGGACACACCTGTAGCACTTGAGACAGAGCAGCTTGAGTAGAGTATTCCTGACACACCAGCTACTCAGATCCTCTCTGGCACCAACACTCTTGCATTATCATATGCTTTTATAGATCAAAGGACACCATTGATCTCAACTTCTGAGCCAAAGCCCACTCCTCCACTAGCACATACTGAAGTAGCACCTAGACCTAGACAGTATCATAGATTTAGGACCCCTAGAGTTGACCCTTCTCTCAGGACTAGGAACATGACTCATCAGACTCCTAGGCCTTTAGCACATAGGGTTATGGATTCTGTTGTCTTAGATCTTCCATCTGATAAGGACTAGCCTCACAGATGTCTTACTTATATTATATTTTTGTTGTACTTCATATATGTCATTGTGTTACATGTATTGAAATAAAATTTTACTTTTTATGACAATTATAGTTATTTATACTTTTTCTCTCTAAATGTGTGATAATATTGAGTTCTATAGTAAGAGGGAGCATTTATACCTTTTGTTGATCACAAAAAGGAGGAGAAATATGTGAAGCATGGAAAACGATGATACCAAATATGTGATGCATGAAAATGATCATATAATGTGATGCATGAAAATGATGGTAATATTATGTAATGCACAAAAAATATGAGAAAAATATGAAATTACGCTGAAAAATTATATGAGAAATTACATGTGCAATGTGTGTGCAAAATGTGCAAAATGCTTAAGTAAGAGAGAGTATATTTCATAAAATTACAATGAGCCTTGACGTTTCACTCTAAAGCTCTGTTACTTAACTTGCAAAGCTCTGATACTTCAGTTAAATTGTAAAATGAATTCTTATATAAAGCTTTGATACTTAACTCTAAAGCTTTGATATTTTAGTCATTTTATAAAATGAATGCTCAAAAGCTCTGATACTTAACTTAGCTCTGATACTTAACTTATAAAGCTCTAATACTTTAGTCAATAGATCATAATTTGAATTGCCTGATATGCTGTATAGCACATTCTAAACTCATTTACTTTGATACAGTTGTCATTTACTCTGATACAGTTAAAAATATAAAGGTACTTATTATTTTCATGTCCAGTATTTTGTTATCATCAAAAAGGGAGAGATTATTGACCCCTAGAATAATTTTGATGATTACAAAATATTGGAGCATACATTTGATACTGATACTTTTCAAATATTTAAGAAGTTTTTGCTGGATGTTTCAAATGGACAATTATTTATCCTACATTTCTAAGACCATTGGAATGAATTCATGTACTCAACGAAAAAGTTTAATGTATTTAAGAGCCCTAAGTAAATTCAATTGTATAATTTTGTAAAAGGGCCAAATCAATGTAATTTTAAGTTTAAATATCTTAGAAGTTATTTAGAAGTTGTTTGGAAGAAGTTTGATGCTTTTCTGAAGACTTTGAAGAAGTTTCACTTGAGCCGACTCAATTAAATAGAGCTAATACATTGTTTGGCATAACACAGAAATTTCTGATACATAACATTCAAGCCAACTCAATAAAGATCCGGGACGACTCTCACAAAGTGGAAGATATTTACTTCTGAGACTTCAGTCAATTAAGCTGACTCTAATCTAAAATGAGCCGACTCTCATAGACTGCAATTTACTTCACTGTCAATTCGAGCCGACTCGAGGTCTGCGAGCCGACTCAAATCCCAAAATTTGAACAATAATGTCTAGTTCCAAAATTTAAATTTCTTGATTCTAAAGCCTTCCAATGGCTAGTTTTCGACTTTCAAGAAATTCTAATGGCCGTATTCACATGGGAATACTTTAAGAAGATATAAATAATGGATTTAAGTGAAGAGAAAAGAACTTTATAAACTTGGATGGAACTTTAAAGAGAATATTGAATGTTCTAAGAGCTTTCAAGTGAAAACTCAAGTTCACCAACAACTCCCCACCTATTTCTTGAGTTTATCTTTGAAGAGATAAGAGAGCCTTGAAGAGCATTGAAAAATCATTCAAGAAGGTCTCATTAAGAGCTTCAACTGTAACCATTCAATAACTTTGGATTTGTTTTAGTATTGCTTCTTTTGTTAACTCTATTTTTGAGTTGTTACAAGTACAGCAGGTTGCTGTAGCTTGTGAGTTGGTGTTGGATTATTGGTTAGCCTTGAAAACCAAGTTAGGTTGTTAGTGAGCCTAGAAAAACTAACTTTGTATTGGATTTTGGATTATGAGCCCGTAGAAAAATAATACGGTTATATTCAGGAAGAATATAGTGGAAATCCCAAGTGCGTACCTTGAATAGTGGATGTAGGAGCTCAGTTGCTCCGAACCACTCTAAATCTTGTAGTATTTGAGTTTGTTCTTGCTTTGCATACTTATTTACTTTCACTTGCAATACTCTATCACTTCATTCACTATACAAAGTTTTCAAAAGGCATATACTTGCTAAAATTTTTTACAAATCCAATTTACCCTTCTCTTGGGTTGGCCAACTGGGCAATAGATTTGGTTAGCTTTAATTAAAATATTATCTACTTTTAAAGATTTAAACTTTTATCTTTTTTTGTTAAATAATTGCCCTTAATCTTCAAGAATATGATCCCTACTCACTCTACCTATAGTAGTAAGTTAGATTTTGTTTTTGATTGCCCTATGATAAGCGATCGTATACCAGTTTCTCATCGCTTCCCTGAAGGTGGTCAAGAAGGACTTGCACATAAAGCATTGGATGCCCCTTGAAAAAGCATAAGAGATTTTGTTCCCCAGTGATGATGAACCCAAGAGGGGGGGTGAATTGGGTTTTATAAATTATTAGAACTATTTCAACAAGCATGTGCTAATTGCAATTAAGTACTTATATTTTGCCAAAATATTTGTGTGCTTAATAAAAATATGCAATGGAATTAATAAAGCAAATGCAAGAAAAAATAAGCAATAAAAAAGAGCAATTATAAACACAAGAATATATAGTGGTTCGGTGCACTCCAAGGCACCTACATCCACTCCCCAAGTTTTTCTTAGAAATTTTACTATAATCACGAAGATTACAGTCGATTAGTTTTCCAGGCTCACTAATCAAAACCCAACTTATTTTTCCGGGCTCACAAGTCAAAACCCCTTGTTGGTTTTCTAACTTAGGCTAACCAACAACCTCCGATGGTTTTACGGGTTCACCAACAATCTATGTTGGTTTTACGGGATCACCAACAACCTTGTTGGTTTTTTAACTTAGGCTTACCAACAACCTTGTTAGTTTTCACACAAGGCTCACCAACAAACCTCTTTGGTTTTTCAAGGCTCACCAAAAACCTTAATAAACAAAGTAAGCACAATATGAAAAGAATACAAGAAAAAGCTTTCTTAAATAAAGAAAATATCTCTTTGAAGCCCTTGAAAGTTGATGAAGAAGCTTGTCTTCAATTTGTTGAAGTCTTGAATGATGTTTGACGATGTGAACTTTGGATGCTCTCTTTGAAACTTGGAAGCTTGAAGGCTTAAAACACTCAAAATATGAATCCTTGAAGTGTATGGAATTTTTTTTCTCAAAGGATTGCTTCCCTATTTGATTTTTGGTATTTATATAGCTCTCCAACCCATAGATGACTGTTTAAGACCATTGGGGATGAAAAACTAGCTGTTTGAAGCAAGTTAGAATCAATTCTATACTTCTAAAAAACTAGCCGTTACACCAAGTGTTGACACTTGAATTTCCTGAATTTTTTTCATGAGTCGACCTCTTGAATTGACACTTCCAATGAGTCGACACTTAGGTCAGCTCAAGGCAAAAATTTTGGTTTGACACTGTTCTGTCTTTTTCTTGTTCTCAGGTCTTAAGTTGACACTTGAATGTGTCAGTGTTGAAACTTGCTGAACTTCTCCAAAATTAATTTTTAGCCTCTTCAAGTTTGTCCATATCAATTCCAAAGTCCATATACTTGATTTTTCATTAATTTAAGAATTTCTTCAACTAAAAAAAGATAGATTTCTTCATTCAACATGGATGAGTACTGAGATCTGATAAACACACTTAAAAATATAATTAGTACTCATATGTACTTAAACATTTTGTCAATCATCAAAATCAAGACCAGAGTCAACAATCTCTCCCTTTTTGATGATGACAAAACCTTTAAATATATGAACAGGATAAGCTTAAAAAGATTAACAATAAGATAAACATATAAGCTCAAAATCAATGAGTATCAATCTCTCCCTCAAAATATGATTTCAAAAATATTTTCAAAAGTCATTCAAAATTTTTATACATTCTTCCCTTTTGCTAATTTTCTCTTAAGATTAAAACATTTTTCTTTCTTCTCCCCCTTTTTGCACTTTCTTTCATTTCTCTTATAATTTTTCATGTTTATCATATCTTTTCCCTTTTCATACTTAACATATTTCTTCTCCTTTTTGTCATCATAAAAAAGGGTGAAAGGTAATACAAAATTGGAATGAAGGTGGAAGGAATAGCAAGTAGATCATCAAAATCATTACATGAAATCAATTAATCATGGTACTGATTAAATATGATACTAATTGAACATGATACCATAAAATGAGATGCTCATGCAAAAATAATTCAATGTATATTAGCTCTAATATGCATAACCGAGGTATGATTAAGACAGCAATCCATTCACCTCACTTGTTCATGGAATAAGGCCATAGTGGCACCCCAACATGTCATAAGAGATCCCATTAAATGGAAAGAGAGGGTCTTTAAACCCTACTTAGCTTCTATGACAGGACGGCCATAGTGACTAATCCAATTTGAAGCAGTTACTAGGAGCTCTTCTTTCTCCTTTTTTTTAAGATTATTAATGAAATAAATCTTGATACCAATTGAATGTAACTTCCCTCAAATGATTAGATTTGAAAACAAGGAGTATCAGAGTAATATAAGTAAAGCATGATATCAAGAAAATATTCAAAGCATCATACATGTATAAAATGACAACAAATCTTTGGATGCTCTCCTAAATATTATTCTTCCTTAAAAATATGTATTCATTGAGGAATAAAATATGAAAGCACAAGCATCATAATTTCAAACAATTTGAGATATGAATACGAATACTAAGTCTGAAATCAAGGATTTGAATTTTCAAGATATACAAGATTTTCAAAATGCAAGGGATTGACCATTTAGAAACTTTTAGCATGATTTCAAATTTATTTGAGATGATTTGATATACATATAAATGCTAGAAGTAATATGATACCAAGTTTAGCTATTGAATTAAGGGTTTTTCAATATGCATACCTTCATCTTAAATGTAACCTTAATTACCAGTTCTATACTTATTTCAAATCATTTCTAGTCTAAGCATGGATATAAAATAGAATATATTTCATGAAAACCATATGATTTGAAATAATTTTGACTACCCATACAAATGTTAGAAGTAATCTAGTACCAAGTTTTGCTACTGGAGTAAGGATTTATCAATATGCATACCTTATTCTTAAATGTAATCCTTAACTACCAATTCTAGTCTTGATCCAAATCATTTCTAACTTAAGCATAGATGCCAAAATTGAAAACACATAAATCATAACATTTCACTTGAAATAGTTTAAAACTATATTAATCAAAATCAAGTAAAAATTTAATAATCATAAGTTTAATCATGAGAGCATGAAATCCATCAACATCAAAAAGTTCATGATCATAACAAATGACTATTAGTCTAAACTTGATTTTAATTAATCATTTAAAATAATTTTTCAAAGTAATTGATGCAACATTTATAACAAATATTTAACTACATTTTCAATTATGGAAGGAAATGTTTAGAATTTATCAATATGTATAATCCTTCCTTTACCATTTAGTCTAAAATATAGTAGGTCCACTTCTTTAAATTGTCTTGTATGCCCACTTTTCAAAAACTTTCTTTCTTCATGTTGGGCTGCAAGACATTCTTGCAAAACATACTAAGTAGACAATTTTGGTACCCAAACTTTCTTGGATCCTTTAGGATTAGTAAATATGGTTCCTTTTGGAACCCAAACTTTTCTTAATCTATAAGAATATGCATTAAATCTAAATTTTTATAACTAAAGCATGCAATATTGGAAGAAGTAGCAATAAAAAAATTCTTGTTTTTCAACTCAAGATTTCTGTTTTTCTTTAAAAGATCATCAATTAATACAAAAATCTTGGATCTTTTTAGAATTTCTATTTCATTCAATAAAATATTTTTCTCATTTGAAAACTTATTACATAAATTTTTCAAATCAACATTTTCTTTTTCTAAAATTTTTTTTTCTTTCAAAAGATTATTGTTACCCAGGTGGCTTCCCAAGAGAGGGATGAATTGGGATTATAAAAATTTTTTATAATTATGTGCACTTTGAAATTCTTTTAGTATTATGGTGCAATATGTAATGCGGAAATAATTAAGTAAAAGCAATAAGCTAAAGTAAGCACAAACACAAATACAAGAAAATTTAGAGTGGTTCGGAGCAACCGGCTCCTACGTCCACTACCCAGGACCACTTAGGATTTCCACTATATCCCCCAACTAGAATATAGTCAGATTATTTTACCAGGCTCATAATCCAAAGCTATACACTTTGATTTTACCGGGATCACCAAAGAAACCCAAACTCCCTTTGGTTTTGAACGGGATCACCAAAGAAACCCTAACACTTGGTTTTATACCAGGATCACCAAGAACCCAACTTAGGTTTTCACAAGCTCACCTAAAAACCTTTAACCCTCTCTTAAGACACAGCCCCTTATTGTTCTTAGAGAGAAAACAAAGATAGAGAGAAATAAAAAGTAACTACACAACAAACCAAGTTTGTTAAAATGTTACCGTCGTAGATCAAGATGAAGCCTAGCTTTCAATGCTCTTTAATGTTCTTCAAGCTGCTTCTTTGCTTCTTCAATGAGTAGATTCAATGATGAAGAGAAGTTGGTGAAGCTTTGAATCCTAACTTGAAAGCTCTTGAAGTAGGTTGGTGAAAGTCTTGAAAGCTTTTCAAATTCCCAAGATAAATCAATAATATTCTTCCAAAAATTATTTAATCCATCAAAAGTAATCCCTTTTATAGTTTTTTATGAGAAATGGCCATTGTAGAGCCTAGAAATTTATGAAAGAGCTATTGGAGATGAATTAGAATTCAAAAATCACTTTCAGCAACTAGTCGTTAGAGTGCAGAAAATGACTACTCAAGTTAGCTCGAGGTCCATGAGTTGGCTCGAAGTCTCAAATAGCCTAAAATGAATTTCTATACGAGTCTGCTCTTCAAGCTGGAGTCGGCTCGTGTCTTCAATCAATTCAAATCAGCAAATTACTCGAGTCAGCTCTTCAGGACAGAGTCGGCTCGAAGTCTCAGTTCACTAAAAATCATAACTCTAGACGAGTCGGCTCTTGGAGCTCGAGTCGGCTCGAGATCTCAAACTTCAGAAACATGTATTCTTCTACGAGTTGGCTCTTGGGACACGAGTCGGCTCGAGATACTGAAACTCTGAAATTTCTTCATGCCAAGCCATAAGGAGTCAGCTCTTGATCCATGTGTCATCTCTTGCCAAAACTTCAATTAATGCTTCAAACTTCTCCAAAACTCTTCAATACTTAAATCAAACAAGAGCTAATCTACATACACTCAATTTTATAATTTTATAGTCCATTTACAAGATTACATAGTTGAGAAAAAAAAAATTAGGGCTTTAACAAGTTAAAGTTCATAAGAGTCAATACATAATTGAATTACCTCTCAATCAATTTGAAAACCAATTTAAACTAAAGATAATCAATTTCCTGCAAAAACTTCTCAAGTAATTGAAAGAATTAGTAACATATACATGCTCCAGTATTTTGTGATCATCAAAATCATTCTAGGGATCAACAATCTTTTCCTTTTTGATAATGACAAAACACTAGGCATGAATAGGATTTAAAAATACTTTACAATTACAGTGTATCATATTCACATGTATCAAATGATACTAGACATAGTGTGTATCAACCAATTGAGTATCAAGGTATCAAATTATTGAACTGAGAAGTATCAATGCAACGTATCATATGTATCAAATGTATCAACTGTATAATAAGACTGAAAACTATCAACACTAAGTATCATATGTATTAATATAATATATCATCTATATTATATATGTATTAAGTATCGAAACATAATGTATCAACACATAATGTATCACATGTATTGCGTATCGAAACTTACAAAATTAACTAGTATTTGAAGTAAATTTCATGAAAACTTAACAAACACTTGACATAAGCTCCCCCTTACTAATGTAATAACATTTCTTCATATTTTCTTCAAATTTCCAAACATATTCATTTTCAAATACACATTCATATACATTTTATTCATATTCACATTCATATTTTCACATTTTCATGCACATTCAAAATTTCTCCCTTCTCCCCCTTTTTGTCATCAACAAAAGGTATACAAGATAGGAAAACATTCATTCACATTAAGTCATTCACAACAAAAATAGTACATAAGTGTATCATAAAAAGACATATATCATAAAAAGTCATATATATATATATATATATATATATATATATGAAAGGTCAGTACATGAGTGATACAATACAAAAGTGCTTCGACACGACAAAAATAGTATCACAACAACAAGACATGACAAATATAAAGTTCTAAAACATTAAAAGGAAGACTAGAAACATCAGAAGGAAGGACTAGGATCATCATCATGCTCTTCCTTACTAGAGGAGGAACCGAGCTCTAAAATGCCTGGAGCAGGCCTGAACTTAGGGAACCTAAGTCTAAGGTCCCTAAGTCTAGTCCTAACAGGTGTAGTAGTCCTTGAAGTTTTAGGTTTGGCTTTAACTTTAGACTCTGAGAAAATCAAAATAGGAGTGGGTCTAGCAGTAGGAGGATCAAAAGACAAGGCTAAAGTGCTGGTGGTAGACAATATCTCAGTGGCTGGAGTGTCTCCAACAACAGATCCTGGAATCTTGGTACCAGCCTCAGCCTCAGTAGGTGTGCCCTCTGAAGGAATGTCACTGAAGTGTGCTGCCAGTCCCTGCTCATAATCTGTGCCGATGTCAGGTGCTGTTGTAGAAGTGGTCGGTACAGACAAACTGGCTGCAGTAAGCTGTCGAAGTATAGTCATGATATCCTGGAAGCCCAGGTGCATCTCTGACTGAAGTGCAGAAATCTTGGCATCAGTCTTAGATCTCCCTTTATGAAGACTCGAGATCTCATCCAGTACATGCTATAATCGATCATCATCACTCTGTCCAACAGCTATCGATCCTCTGATTGATGAACGAGGAGTAAATGGAGCTGGCTCTGTGGGTCTAGCCTCGTCAACATGTGTCTCTACCTCTGCACCATGTCCCTGCGCTGCCTGAGCATCCTCATCAGAATCATCCTCAGAATGAGTCACTAGAAGACCTGAGCTCTTTCTAATCCAGTGACCCTCAACTTTAATAAATCCCATCCAGGTCAAAGATTTCAGATTGTATTTGTCTATGTGCAAAAGTGGTCTGCTATCCTCTCCAGACAAATCAACTAGGATATCCTAAAACGGTAGGGTAAATACCATCCCGTATGGAAGACATGCTTATGCCCTACGAGCAGCCTCCCTCATCTGAGATAACATAATAAATGGTAAATTGAGGGCCTCCCCCTCAACTAGGCATCTCATGAAGACTAGGTCGTGCTCACTAATCCAGTCAAACCTTTCCATCCGAGGCAAAAAGATACGGCTAATAATGTTATGCAATAATCTCATCTCTAAGGACAATTGGTTTGCACTAACATGAATAACTCCTTTTACATTTGTCCTCTCAAGTATCAATCTCATAGTCTTTTGCTTGTCCTTCAACACTAGGTAGCTTTCACCCTCTTTTGGTATATGAAGAATACTTGACAACTTTTGCTCACTGATTTCAATATGTTTACCCTTCATAGTACCTTCAATGTGAAATGCACCCAAAGACATACTTTCAAAAAATTGCCTAACAAGGTTTGGCTAAGTGGGAAGATTGAGCATACAAAAGTCCTTCCAACCCTGTTTAATCAACCAATTAGCAATGTGCAAATTTTCTTGTTCTAGGAAATTGAAATCTATGCATCTACCCGATGTAACTTGTCTATTTCCCATTAATACTACTTGCCCTGGTGCCTCTTGTTCTTCTTCATGCTCTATTTGATGTTCTTCTTCCAGATTTGAAGTATCCAACCATCGCTTTGTCCTTTCCTCCACTATTGACCGAACCATTCTCCTAGGTTTCTTGGCCACGGCCTTTCGAGGAGCCATCTAGCTTAGATTAGGATTTTGGAGGGTTTAGGAAGTGTTCAAGGAGCTTTTCCTAGGTTAGGAAGAGGAGTCGGCTAAGGGAAAGTGAGAAATAGGGAAAGAAATAGTGAATACAAACCTATGGAACCCTATTTAAAAATCCTTGGCCTGACTCTCAAGTCGGCTCGCCGAACGACCTGGTAACTCGAGTCGGCTCGAGCCAAAATTTAGCCTAAAACTCAAAAATAGGTAAAATTAAATTCTAAGGGATTCTTATCACTAAAATAGGTTATCATTAGCTCTATAGTAAAATTTGAAAAGTCTAGATAATTTTTCTTTGTTTTTGAAAAACTAGGTCAAAACATTCAGAATGGGTCACACATGCCTAATTCGCCTCTAATCTTTTCGAATATATCTTGACTAAGGGGTTTAGTATAAATGTCAGTAAGTTGATCTTCAGTAGGTATAAATTCTAACTCAACAACATTATTTAAAACATGATCTCGAATGAAATGATGTCTAAATTCTATATGCTTAGTTTGAGAATGCTGAACTGGATTTTTAGATAAGTGAATGGCACTAGTGTTGTCACATTTAATAGGAATTTTATATTGGACAACACCATAATCTTCTAGTTGTTGCTTGATCCATAATACTTAAGCACAACAGCTCCCCGCAGCCACATATTCTGCCTCAGTAGTAGACAGTGCTACAGAGTTCTATTTACGATAGTGCCATGAAATCAAGTTAACACCTAGAAATTGACAGGTGCCACTTGTGTTGGGAATTGTGTCCCAAAGCCAATCGCCTAGGCTGTGGGTGATTGAATTGAGTATTGTACTCTTTGTATGAATTAATAAATTTTATTTTGGCAGCTCATCACATTCTGACATTTCCTTGTAATGAACTCATTTTATGTGATGAAGTCCTTAGGACTACACTGACTTCAATATAGAGAGGATATATCGAGTGGTCCTTAAACCAGGTTCACAACCAAAGGATACATTGTACTGGATGGCAATTTATCAAGTATAGGTTGTTGTGGTTCACATCGTTTGGTTGTCCTCTTGACCAAAGGAGTGTGGTGATACTGATATGATCTGCAAGTGGGATATATGATATCTTATTGAACGTGACTTCGTGTAGCCCCTTTCTGCCAAAGGGATACTCACGATTGGATATGGGTATATGTGACCCTCTAACCTGAGATCATCATGGTAGTTTGCAAGCAACTCCCAATGCTTTGGTGCCGGACTACCCGGATTTCTAATTCGATGATGGAAGGTTTCTGGGTACAGGCAAGTACTTGTGGAGCAGTGGTGGACCAAGATAAAATTGACCTGTCCAAATAGTTTGAATTGAATGTCTCGCAGTGTGTTAATTTAGCAAATCTTCGGTCGGGGTAGTCCTAGTGATGAGTCACTAGACTTGCGAGGTTGAGACATGTTATGGATTGACTCAGCTGGGGTTGGCAGTTAAACCCTAGGTCATCCTGAGCATTAGAGGTCAAAGGGATGAATTATATGGTAACCATATGTCAGAGGTTCGATTGATTGCTATCGCATCTTCGACCTATCCGGATGCCAGGATCCATTGCTAGATGGTATCTTATACTGGTACTGGAATTGTTCCAGTGCTACCGCCTAGGCTCGAACCAATGAGGTCACATGCCATAGATGATTACTCCCTGATCCAGGTGCCGATTTATGATTAGGAATCATTTCGGTAATGGTTTGATTGAGCACATTGGATTGACCCGGTTTTGGGTCGATCAAATTTTGTTCGGGTCTACCAAAAATTATTCCTGGTTAACCAGGACTTGACCAAGCCATTTATAAATTAGATTTTAATCTAATTTTATTGTGAACCGGTTTAGAACCAGTTTAAGATTTTTTGAACCGGTTGTGAACCATTTTGAACCAATCCACTCGGTGTTCAATGGCTTGGACGAACAGGGGATTCAAGGCGTTTCTTCATCTCCTGTTACAATCATTTTTTTGCTAGATTTAAACCTCCACGTTAAGGCCTTCATTGCTTGGTTTAAAATGAATTCAATTCGTTCTTTAACTTGTGGCTTCTCACATTCCCAGATCGTCTCCTAAGCTCCAAATAAATCACCGGTTTCGTTGTTTTCTTGCTGGATATATATATAATTTATGGGCGCTGAACATTGGAAGAGTGTTCTTCTTTAGAGACCTTTCCATCATCCTTTGAATCCGGAGTTCTTTGGGCCTGGGTTTTGTTGAAAGATTAGGAGAGATAGAGTTCCTCAATCCCTTGTTTTATTGGTGCTCATATGGTGGAGGACTGCTATTTTGGAGAAAACAAAAACATAACAGATTGTTCTGTTCTAGTTCGTCCCTCTCACCGTTTAAGGTATTCCGGTGACTAGCATCGTGCAAGAAGCTGGATCAGAGGAAGCCCAGGCATCTCCCTCTAGAGGGTGTTCCCTAGAGCACCTAAGAGCTGAATCAACCTAACAAAGCTGCTGGTTTTTGGTTTACTCTGTTTTGGTTGCAGGTTTGCTGCACTTGGAAGAGAGGAAGAGATAAAGGACTTCAACGTTGGAAGATCGATGCAAATCCCTCTCCATTGAAGCAAGAGTTTGCCTTGCTGTTGGTGAAGGAGAAGAGACTAAGGGTTTGCTGTTTTGATTTGGGATTTGTTGCTGTTGAAGAGAGGAAGAAAACAATGTTCCAAAAGCTTGCCGGAAGAAGAAGACAGGAATAAACTTATTCCTGATATCCTAGCTATTCCAGCATTATCCCTGGTTTATTCCAAGTAGGAATAAGGTAAAAAATTCTGGTTTTATTTTTCATGCATGCTTAGATTTAGGTTTATATAATTGTTTATAAATATTACATGCCCTTGTTCATGCCTAGTTTTGCCTGTACATGCATCCGAAATATGTTAGATCCTGTGCGGAGTAGGTAGTTTCCGCTGTTATTTTAAAATAGTTTTAAAATACATACCTGCTCCCTGCTGTTGCATGCTTAGTGTAGGCACTCGCAATACCGCATTTCTTTCAGTGGTATCAGAGTACCAGGTTCAGGTGTAACATATCTTGATGCATGTATAGCAGATTAAAATGTTTAATCTATTGATTTGTATCTATATCTTAATCATAGGGATGATTAGAGAGTACTTTTAGGAACCTGGTTGAGACCTTCACCATGACCGTGTGTCTTTGGCATGATGCGGTTCATCTGTGTTGGCCTCTTAAGAAGGATCCTTTAAGGAAATCAAAAGGAATTAAAATTGTTTTAATTCATATACATTTTGGCATGTAATATTTATAAAAGAATGACTAGATATGATGCATGATGTTATATGTAAAAGGTGTTTTACATGCTTTAATTAAAATTATTTTAATTAAAATATTGGCTTATATTCAAATAATTGTGAATTGTATGATTAAATTAAATGACAAGTTATCTTAGGGTTTATGAAACCTAATGTCATTTAAATAAGCCAATTGGGTTAATTGGGTTAGCTGTCTAATTGGGTCCATAATATGGGTTAGACCTATATTTAGTTGAACTGGATAATTAGAAGACTAATCAAAAGTTGATTAAGGTCCTTCTTTTAGATCTATCTAATCGTTAGATGGGTTAGTCCATTCATCTAAATGGATCTAATTAGTGGCTCTGTGGAAGCCCAAGTCTTTAGGCTAGTATGATCGAGTCTGGTAAACCGATTGGTGTCGAGGTAGGTTTGGCATTTATGATCATGGTTGTATGAGGCTACCTCTTTCCTTGTCAACTTAGTTGGTGTCTAGGAAAGATGGTTAATGATGGATACTCACCCTTGATCTTACCTACCTAGCCAGTCGAGTTGACCAGAACTAATTAGAAAAGCTCATTGACTCGAGTTAACCCATGTCACCCAAGTTGATCAGTCTGACTGATCGGTAGGTGCCCATGGATCAATTGTTGAATTGGTTCAACCCTCCTGGAAATTGATTTGTTCAGTGGGAGGATGATCAATGTTCTTGTCTTATTCTTCTGTCATAATCTAAAAATCCTCTAAAATTATTAAGTCCTGAAAAATACTAAGTCAAGGAGTTGATGGTGTCTTAGCCTTCCATTAAGTGAGTTAGTAATGTGTCCTTTAACTTGGTGTTCATCGGCAGTTCCATAGAACGGGTGTGCATCCAGTTACTGGAATTGCTCTCTCATAGATGATGGTTCAGTGCAACCTTCTTAACGGTGATCAGGTGAGCCGGCCATAGTCGAGCTTAGTCATTCGTTGACTGGAAGTACTGGATTTATCATGTTAATGGTTGGACCTAATCGGAGACCCGTAATAGGAGGCCCCTAGGCCGATTGGGATACTCTTTGGGGTAAAATAAATTACTGGAAGTTGCTTAGGGAAGCAATTGGTTGGTGAACCTACCTTTAGGCACGTATGGGTGAGCTGGCCATAGTCGGGATCATACGTGGTCTATTGGATTTCAGTACCCACTATGAAATAGTGATTTCACGGATTGGAGTTAGAGGCTCCCAATCTGATAAATTAGTGGGAGAGACCTTTAGACTAAAGTCCAAGTCTTTTGGTTAATTAATTAATTCATACTCATATGGTCTTGTTTTTTCCTTTCAAATGTCTTCAAATCTTTCGCTCCGGTCACTTTTCGATAACGAGAAATTGAAGGGTCATAACTTCAATAGCTAGTATTGAAAGTTGAGGATTGTCCTAGAGCATGAACGGATCCTTTATGTGACAACGGATCCGGCACCTGAAATCCCCTCTGCCAGTGCTTGAAGTTCGGTCAGGGACACTTATCAGAAGTGGGTTTCTGATCGAACTACTGTCCAATGCATTATGCTAGCGGCAATGAACGACGAGTTCAGTCGCAAGTTCGAGGATGCCCAACCAGATGAGATTCTTCAAAAGTTGAAGGAATCTTTTGGCACGCCAGACGATGTAGAGCAGTACAAAGTGTCTTGTGCCATCTACAACGCCAAGATGCCGAATGGTGGTTCTGTCACTGATCATGTATTGTACATGATCGAGTTGATAGAAAAGTTGGGCAAGCTCGGATGTCCCTTGCACAAGCAACTCGGCAAGGATGCGATCTTGAATTCTCTGCCCTTCTCCTATCTTGACTTTCTTGATCATTACAGAATGAACAAGCCTGCAGTCAATTACCATGGTTTGATGGGATTACTGCAGACTTTCAAGAAAGACCACCAACTGAACAAGGGGGTAGTGAATTTAGTGGGAGGTTCTAGAGGTCGTCATCCCTTTGAGAAAGGGAAGGATAAAAGAAAGGGAAAGAAGGTGTTGAATGCTCCTGGCTCGAGTCAGACCAGGAAAGTGAGAGCTGACCAGTCTAATGCAGAGTGCTTCTACTACAAGAAGTGGGGACACTGGAAGAGGAACTGTCCTTTACCAAGCATCCCTAGATCCGAACAGGCCAAGGAAGGGAATGCAGCAGAGTGCTGGACAAGGTATTTATATAATAAAACCTTGTAATTTCTCTATTTGTGATACTGCTAACTGGATATTGGATACTGGTAGTCCTATTCATGTTTGTAATTCATTGTAGGGACTACAAGTTAGCAAAAGATTTGAGGATGGGGAACAGTTTCTGAGCATCGGGAATGGAAATCGTGTTCCAGTACTGGTAATCGGAGTTCTGAATCTTGTCTTTGAGTCCTGTACTGTTGAGTTAGTCGACTGCCATTACTGTCCTAGTTTCATTATGTGCATTATCTCTGTAGGCCTTTTGGCCAATTATGGTTATGAACTATCAATAAAAGGAGATATTTGCCAGGTTATTTTGAATAACTCTGTGATAATGTAAGCTAAGTTGAATAATGGCATTTATGCATTGTCATGGCCTGTTAGTGTAATGTACACATCTGGCAAATGCCCAAGGTTAGAAAATAACAATGATCTGTATCTTTGGCACTGTAGGCTAGGTCATGTAAACCAGAATAAGATAAATAAGATGAGAGGAGAAGGTCTCCTCAAGGTCAGTGATTCTGAATCACTGCCCACTTGTGAATCATATTTACTTGGTAAAATGACCAAGTCGCTTTTTACTGGAAAAGGTGATCGAGCTACAGAACTTTTGAGTCTCATACATACTGATATATGTGGACCCATGACAGTTAGTGCCAGAGGTGAATACAGATATTTCATTATATTTACAGATAACCTTTCGAGGTTCGGTTATGTCTTTTTGATGAAACATAAATCTGAGTCGCTTGAAATGTTCAAACGATATCGTAATAAAGTAGAGAAACAAACTGGAAAAAGTATTAAAACCCTTCGATCTGATCGAGGCGGTGAATACCTATCTGGTAAGTTTTTGACATACCTTGAGGAGAATGGGATTCTCTCTCAGTGGACTCCTCCAGGAACACCATAGTTGAATGGTGTGTCCGAAAGGAGGAATCGAACCTTGTTGGACATGGTTTGATCCATGATGGGCTTTCCAACTCTGCCGCTATCCTTTTGGGGATATGCACTTGAGACAGCTTGTCACTTGTTAAATAATGTTTCGAGTAAGTCTGTTATCTCCACTCCATATGAGATGTGGACTGGACGTAAGCCTTCAATCTCACACCTTCGGGTCTGGGGTTGTCCAACTTATGTAAAGCGTTTAGACTCAGATAAACATGGTCTTAGGTCTGATCGGTGCCTGTTTATTGGTTACCCTAAGGAGACCAAAGGATATTTCTTCTACTTGGAGGATGAACAGAAAGTGTTCGTCACTCTTAGAACTATCTTTTTAGAAAAGGAGTTCCTTGGAGAAGGAACTGTAGCCTCTACGATTGAACTTGGTGAAGTTCAGCCATAGAAGAACCTGCACACTCTAAGGACATCATAGAACCGGCTGTGATTGGATTACACCCATAATCCATTATTAGGAGATCCAGTAGAGTACCGCATTAGCCGGACAGATACTACGGTTTCTTGGTCCGGGACGGTGATCCCATTGAGCTCGATGAGAACAATGAGGATCCGATCACCTATATGGATGCACTTTAGAGATCTGACTTTAAGGCATGGCTTGGAGCTATGTGATCCGAAATGAAGTCCATGGAGATCAATAATGTATGGACATTGGTTGATCCGCCTGAAGGGATAAAATCCATCGGGTGCAAGTGGATCTTCAAGAGGAAAAGGGGCACAGATGGGAAGGTGGAGACCTATAAAGCCCGTCTGGTTGCCAAAGGGTATTGTCAGTGATATAGTATCGATTATGACGAGACTTTCTCCCCTGTGGTAATGCTCAAATCCATTCGGATCATGCTTGCTTTAGCAGCATATTTTGATTATGAGATCTGGCAGATGGATGTCCGAACCGCTTTCCTAAATGGGGAGCTGGAAGAGGAGGTGTATATGATACAGCCTGAAGGGTTCACATCCTCAAATGAGTCAAAAGTATGCAAGTTGCATAGATCCATTTATGGACTCAAGCAAGCATCTTGAAGTTGGAATTTACGGTTTGATAGGTGTATCAAATCGTATGGATTCATTAGGAATGGAGAAGAACCATGCATTTATAAGTGGGTTAATGGTTCTGTGATTGTATTCCTGGTACTGTATGTTGATGACATTCTCTTAATCAGGAATGACATCGCAGTATTACAAGGAATAAAGGTCTGGTTGTCATCTCAGTTCTCCATAAAGGACTTGGGTGAACTTCTTACATACTGGGTATGAAGATCTATAGAGATATATCTAAGAGTCTTCTAGGATTGTCCCAGTCTACGTACGTTGATACCGTGCTAAAACGGTTCAGCATGGAAAATTTCAAGAAAGGCTATCTTCCGATAGGTTCTGGAATTACTCTTTCTAGGAAGAATTGTGTGACAACTCCTGAGGAAAGAGAGCACATGAGTAGAGTACCTTATGCTTCAACAGTAGGCTCTATCATGTATGCTATGACATGTACTAGACTAGACATGGCATACTCACTGGGAGTAGTGAGCAGATACCAGTCTAACCTAGGTGAGGCGCATTGGAAGGTGGTTAAGTTCATCCTGAAGTATTTAAGAAATACTAAAGACCGATGGCTGATTTATGAAGAATCTGACTTGAAACTTATGGGATATACTGACTCCAGTTTCCAGTCAGACAGAGATGATAGCAAGAGTGCGTCAGGGTTTGTATTTACCCTGAATGGAGGAGCAATTTGCTAGAAAAGTTCCAAGCAGGCAATAGTTGCAGACTTGGTATGCGAGGCAGAGTACCTTATAGCATCAGATGCAGCAAAGGAAGCTGTGTGGTTGCGGAAGTTCCTTAGAGAGCTAGGGGTGGCATCTTCCCTAGATGGTTCTGTTCCAGTGTACTATGACAGCACTGGAACCATTGCTCAAGCTAAGAAGCTGCAAGCTCATCACCGCACCAAGCATATTCTGCGACGCTACTACCTCGTACGAGAGATCGTAGAACGAGATGATATCAATCTCGCACCCACCTCGTACGAGAGAACGTAGAACGAGACGACATCAATCTTATGAAGATCGATGGAAAGGAAAATCTGGCCGACATTTTTACTAAAGCCCTCGGAATAAAAGAGTTCGACTTTTGTAAAAGGGGAATGGGTATTAGATATTGTTCTGATTGGCTTTAGTACAAGTGGAAGTTGTTGGGAATTGTGTCCCAAAGCTAATTGCCTAGGCTGTAGGCGATTGAATTGAGTATTGTACTCTTTGTATAAATTAATAAATTTTATTTTGGTAGCTCATCACATTCTGACATTTTCCTATAATGAACTATTTTCATGTGATGAAGTCCTTAGGACTATACTGACTTCGATATAGAGAGGATATATCGAGTGGTCCTTAAACCAGGTTTACAACCAAAGGTAACATTGTACTGGACGGCAATGTATCAAGTATAGGTTATTTGGTTCACATTGTTTGGTTATCCTCTTGACCAAAGGAGTGTGGTGACACTGATGTGACCTGCAAGTGGGATATATGATATCTTATTGAACATGACTCCGTGTAGCCCCTTTTTGCCAAAGGGATACTCATGATTGGATATGGATATATGTGTCCCTCCGACCTGAGGTCATCATGGTAGCTTGCAAGCAACTCCCTGTGCTTTGATGCCGGACTACCCGGATTTCTAATTTGATGATGAAAGGTTTTTGGGTACAGGCAAGTACTTGTGGAGCAGTGGTGAACCAAGATGGAATTGACCTGTCCAAATAGTTTGGATTGAATGTCTCGCAGTGTCTCAATTTAGCAAATCCTCGGCCAGGATAGTCCTAGTGAGGAGTCACTGGACTTGCGAGGTTGAGACATATTATGGATTGACTCAGCTGGGGTTGGCAGTTAAACCCTAGGTCATCCTGAGCATTGGAGGTCAAAGGGATGAATTATATGGTAACCATATGCCAGAGGTTCGATTGATTACTCTCGCATCTTCGACCTATCCAGATGTCGGGACCCATTGCTAGAGGTATCTTGTGCTAGTACTGGAATTGCTCTAGTGCTACCATTTAGGTTCGAACCTATGAGGTCACATGCCACAGAGGATTACTCTCTGATCCAGGTGCCGATTTATGATTAGGAATCATTTCGGTAACGATTTGATTGAGCACATTGGATTGACCCAGTTTTGGGTCGATCAGATTTTGTTCGGATCTACCGGAAATTGTTCCTGGTTAATCGAGACTTGATCAAGCCATTTATAAATTAGATTTTGATCTAATTTTATTGTGAACCGATTTAGAACCAGTTTGGAATTTTTTGAACTGGTTGTGAACTGTTTTGAACCAATCCACTCGGTGTTCAATGGCTTGGACGAACAGGGGATTCAAGGAGTTTCTTCATCTCCCGTTATAATCATTTTTTTGCTGGATTTAAACCTCCATGTTAAGGCCTTCATAGCTTGGTTAATAACGAATTCAATTCATTCTTTAACTTGTGGCTTCTCACATTCCCAGATCGTCTCCTAAGCTCCAAATAAATCACCGGTTTCGTTGTTTTCTTGCTGGATATATATATAATTTCTGGGCACTGAAAATTTGAAGAGTGTTCTTCTTTAGAGACCTTTCTATCATCCTTTGAATCCGGAGTTCTTTGGGCCTGGGTTTTGTTAAAAGATTGGGAGAGATAGAGTTCCTCAATCCCTTGTTTTATTGGTGCTCATTTGCTGGAGGACTGCTGTTTTGGAGAAAACAAAAATAGAACAGAGTTTTCTGTTCTAGTTCTTCCCTCTCACCGTTTAAGGTATTCTGGCAACTAGCATCGTGCAAGAAGCCGGATCAGAGGAAGCCCAGGTGTTTCTCCCTCTAGAGGGTGTTCCCTAGAGCACCTAAGAGCCGAATCAACCTACTAAAGCTGCTGGTTTTTGGTTTACTCTGTTTTGATTGCATATTTGCTATACTTGGAAGAGAGGAAGAGATAAAGGAATTCAACGTTGGAAGATCGATGCAAATCCCTCTCCATTGAAGCAAGAGTTTGCCTTGCTGTTGGTGAAGGAGAAGAGACTAAGGGTTTGCTGTTTTGATTTGGGATTTGTTGCTGTTGAAGAGAGGAAGAAAACAACATTCCAAAAGCTTGCTGGAAGAAGAAAACAGGAATAAACTTATTCCTGATATCCCAGCTATTCTAGCATTATCCATAGTTTATTCTAAGCAGGAATAAGGTAAAAAATTCTGGTTTTATTTTTCATGCATGCTTAGATCTAGGTTTATATAATTGTTTATAAATATTACATGCCCTTGTTTATGCCTAGTTTTGCCTGTACATGCATCCGGATGTTAGATCCTGTGCGAAGTAGGTAGTTTCCGCTATTATTTTAAAATAGTTTTAAAATACATACATGCTCCCTGCTGTTGCATGCTTAGTGTAGGCACTCGTAACACCGCATTTCTTTCAACTTGTGCTTTTTCTATCAATTTTACAGCCTCCATAATCAGCATCAGAATAACTAATTAATTTCAAAGATGTGTACTTAGAGTACCATAAACCTAGATTGCATGTGCCTTTAAGATACTTAATGATTCTTTTAACAGCTATGATGTGTGACTCTTTTGAATTAGATTAAAAATGTGCACACATACAAACACTAAATAAAATATCAGGTCTACTGGCTATTAAGTAAAGTAAAGAGCCGATTATACCTCTATACAGCTTATGATCCACATTTATGCCATTCTCATCTTTATCAAGTCTACATGCAAGATTCATGGGTATTCCAATTTCTTTGCTGATTCCATGCCAAATTTCTTAATAATCTCTTTGATATATTTGGCTTGGTTTATCAGAATACATTCCTTAGATTATTTGATCTGAAGCCTAAGGAAGTAACTCAGGTCACCCATCAAGCTCATCTTGAATTTACCCTGCATTAACTTAGCAAAGTCTTAACACAAAGATTCATCAGTAGATCAAAAAATAATATCATCAATATAGATTTGAACAACTAAAATATCATTATCTTTTCTTTGAATAAACGGTGTGGTGTCAACACTACCTCTTACAAAATCATTTGCAATTAAAAACTTAATTGTCTGTCATACCAGGCTCTAGGTGCCTGTTTCAGACCATACAAAGCTTTATTCAATTTGAAAACATGACTTGAAAATGAGTGATCAATAAAATCTGATGGTTGTTCGACAAAAACCTCTTCAGATAGAAAACCATTCAAAAATGCACTCTTTATGTCTATTTGAAATAACTTAAAAATCATAAAGCATGCATATGCTAATAGTAATCTAATGGCTTCTAACCTAGCTACTGGTGCATAAGTTTCATCAAAATATATTCCATCTTCTTGATTATATCCTTGTGCTACTAGTATAGCCTTATTTCTAATTACATTTCCTTCCTCATCTAATTTATTTCTATAAACCCACCTAGTACCTATAACAGAATAGTTATTAGATCTTTCTACTAGGGTCCAAACATTATTTCTCCTAAATTGGTTTAACTCATCATACATGGCTAACATCCAATTAGGATCAGTTTCAGCTTCTTCTATAGCGTGTGGTTCTATATGAGAAATAAAAGCAATTAAGTCATGTATATCCCTATATGCAGCTCTAGTTTTAAACCTTGAGATGGGTCTCCTATAATTAATTCTTTGGGATGTGAGTGTACATACCTCCATTCTTTGGGTATATCATCATGATTTTTGCTTACCTCTTCTTCATGTGGTTTACTTAATTGTTTATCTTTGAGAGTCAAATATTTCAGTCCATTTTCTAGTGTACCTGCATCATCATCAGCAAGATCTTCTTTTCTAGAAGATGTAATGTCAGATTCATTGAAAACAACATATATTGATTATTCTACAGTCAAAGTTCTTTTGTTGAAAACTCGATAGGTCTTACTATTTAAAGAATATCCAAGAAAAATAGTCTCTTCGGATTTTACATCGAATTTACCAAGATTATCTTTTTCATTATTAAGAACAAAACATTTACAGCCGAAAACATGAAAATATTTGATATTAGGCTTTCTATTGTTCCATAGTTCATAGGGGGTTTTTCTAATGATAGGTCTAATCAAAACTCTGTTCAAAATATAGCATGCGGTATTTACAGCTTCAGCCCAAAAGTATTTTGGAAGATTTCCTTCACAAAGCATTGTTCTGGACATTTCTTCCAAAATACGATTCTTTCTTTCTACAACACTATTTTGATGTGGTGTTCTAGGAGCTGAGAAGTTATGGTCAATACCGTGCTTTATGCAAAAGTGATCAAAATGTTGATTTTCAAACTCAGTGCCATGACCACTACGAATTGAAATAACAGACAGATTTTTCAAATTTGAAACTCTTTTATAAAACTTTTTGAATACTTTGAATGTTTCATATTTATGTGCAATAAACAAAACCCATGTGTATCTTGAAAAATCATCTACAATCACAAGACCATATTTCACACCACCTAGGCTTGTAGTCTTAGTAGGTCCAAATAGGTCCATGTGAAGTAGCTCTAAGGGTCTAGTAATAGAAACAATGTTTTTAGATTTAAAACTCTCCCTTACTTGTTTTCCTAGTTGACAAGCATCGCAAACATAATCAAAATTAACTTTAAATTTTGGTAAACCTTTGACTAAATCCTTTGAAATTAGTTTTGCTATAGTATCCATACTAGCATGTCCAAGTCGCCTATGTCATAGTAAACTTGATTCCTTGCTCTTGTCATTCATTACTACAAGACTTGTATTGCTTGACATAGCCAGATCATTAAGATCTACTACATAAGTTATCAAGTCTATATCCAATGAATTTAGTACTATAATTAAGTGGATCAACTACTATACACATTGATAACTTGAAGAAAACATTAAAATCAATATCACACAGCTGACTAATACTCAAAAGATTATGCTTTAACTTTTCTACAAGTAACACATTTTTAATAAATGTAGGAGTAATTTTGATTTTACCGATACCGATTATCCTTCCTTTGCGATTATCACCAAATGTTACCATTCCACTATCTTTTTGTTCTAGAGTAAAGAGTTGATCAATATCACCCGTCATGTGTCTTGAACAGCCACTATCCAGGTACCATCTTTTCTTTACATTTATGGCTACAAGACATCCTTGCAAACAATCTGTAATGGATTTAGATACCCAAGCTTTCTTGGATCCTTGCAAGTTAGTAGAAATGGTTCCTTTTGGAACCCAAACTTTCTTGATTTTCTTCTTGTCATTATGTTTCAAATGACACTCAAATGCCTTATGACCAATATTGTTGCAAGCATAGCATATAATTATTGACTTTGAATGGAAAGTATGTGATGATGCAAATTTAGGTCTAAATTATTTTGAAGTAATAAACTTAGGAGCATATAATGTTGATGCAGAAAATTTGTTTGAAATAGAACCTTTGTAACCAATTCTAAATTTGATATTTGTTTCTCTTTGATCTTTCAAAATTAGTTCAAGCTTGTTGGAACTTAGGGTTAGTTTTTCAACCAAAGGCTTGAGCTTTTGAACTTCTTTCTTTAAATCATCATTTTCATTTTGTAAACCTTTGTTTTTCTTGATAAGCTCTTCTTTTTCAAATAGGGTAGTCTTAAGTCTTTTACAAACTAGACTTAATTCCCTTTGCAAAATTTTATTTATTTCATCAAATTCATTTTTATCCTTTTCAATTGTATCACAATGATTTTTCAAGATTTTCATTTTCAAACCAGTTTTTTTATATTATACTAATAATTTATAGAATGCATTATGCAGCTCATCATATGTAAATTCTAAATTAGGTTCAGAAGTAGTTACCTCGTCCTCCAAACCCATAAGGCAGATCTATGCAGTCTTTGTTGTCTCTTAATCCTCTTCAGTGGATGTAGATTCATCACTGTCATTCCATGCTGCAAGTATTGTCTTCTTCTTCTTTCTATTGATCATCTTTTTCTTTGCTTCAGGACAGTCAGGACGGATATGTCCCGGTTTCTTGCATCCATAGTAGATTGAAACTTGATCTTTATCTTTATCCTTCTCCTTTTCTTTGTCCTTTTCTCTTTCTCTCCTAAAATCTCCTTTTCTAAATTGCTTCCTTCATCTATTTATTTTTCTTCTACCCATAAACCTTTTAAACCTTCTCATTACAAGGGCAATCTCATCATTTCTAGATCATCATCATCTGATGAGTCTGAATCTTCATTCTTGTCCTCTTCTGTAGCTTTAAATGCTATAGCTCTTTCTTTTGAAATCTTCATCAGTCCTTTGTTACATTGCTAATTCATGTGTAATTAGTGATCCAAGCAACTCATCCAATAGTAGGGTGTTCAGGTCTTTCGCCTTTTGAATAGCTGTCACTTTAGCTTTTCATTTATCTGGCAAGGATTTCAAAACCTTTTGAACAAGATCAGCATTACTATAAGTCCTACCAAGACTTTTGAGACCATTGATAATATCAATAAAATGAGTGTACATAGCAGAAATAGTTTCACTAGGTCTTTCGCCTCTTGAATAGCTGTCACTTTAGCTTTCCATTTATCTGGCAAGGATTTCAAAACCTTTTGAACAAGATCAGCATTACTATAAGTCCTACCAAGACTTTTGAGACCATTGATAATATCAATAAAATGAGTGTACATAGCAGAAATAGTTTCACTAGGATCCATCTTAAATAACTCATAATTATGCACAAGGAGATTGATTTTTGATGTTTTAACTTGTGAAATGCCTTCATGTGTAATTTCTAGCTTGTCCCAAATTTCTTTAGCATAATTACAAGTTGAAATTCTGTTAAACTCGTTTAGATCCAAAGTATAATACATCAAGTTCATAGCTTTGGCATTCAGCTCAGCTAATTTCATATCATTTTTGTCCCAATCCTTTTCTGGTTTGAGAACCTCTATATCATTAACTCTAATAGTGGGTGTGTGAGGTCCTTTCAAGATAATTTTTCATAAATGAAAATCAATGGCTTGAATGTATATTTTCATTCTTGCCTTCCAATATGTATAATTGGTTCTGGTGAAAAGTGGAGGTCGATTTGTGGATTGGCCTTCGACCAAAGAAGTGCTCATGGGATGTGCCATCTATCTTTATTCTAAGTAACTTTTAGAGACTCTGCTCTGATACCACTTGTTGCCCAGGTGGCTTCCCAAGAGGGGAGTGAATTGGGATTATAAAAACTTTTTATAATTATGTGCACTTTGAAGTTTTTTTAGTGTTTTGGTATAATATGTAATGCGAAAGTAATTAAGTAAAAGCAATAAGCTAAAGTAAGCACAAACACAAATACAAGGAAATTTAGAGTGGTTCGGAGCAACCGGCTCCTACGTCCACTACCCAGGACCACTTGGGATTTTCACTATATCCCCCAACCGGAATACAATCGGATTGTTTTACCAGGCTCACAATACAAACCTATACACTTTAGTTTTATCGGGATCACCAAAGAAACCCAAACTCCCTTTGGTTTTGAACGGTGGTTTTGAACGGGATCACCAAAGAAATCTTAACACTTGGTTTTATACCGAGATCACCAAGAAGCTTAGGTTTTCATAAGGCTCACCTAAAAACCTTTAACCCTCTCTTAAGACATAATCCCTTGCTGTTCTTAGAGAGAAAACAAAGATAGAGAGAAATAAAAAGTAACTACACAACAAACCAAGTTTGTTAAAATATTGCCGATGTAGATCAAGATGAAGCCTAGTTTGAATGCTCTTTAATACTCTTCAAGCTGCTTCTTTGCTTCTTCAATGAGTGGATTCAATGATGAAGAGAAGTTGGTGAAGCTTTGAATCCTAACTTGAAAGCTCTTAAAGTTGGTTGGTGAAAGTCTTGAAAGCTTTTCAAATTCCTAAGATAAATCAATAATATTCTTCCAAAAATTGTTTGATCCATCAAAATTAATCCCTTTTATAGTTTTCTATGAGATATGGCCATTGTAGGACCTAAGGATTCATGAAAGAGCTGTTGGAGACGAATTAGAATTCAAAAATCACTTTCAGCAACTAACCATTAGAGTGCAGAAAATGACTACTCGAGTTGGCTCGAGGTCCACGAGTCGGCTCGAAGTCTCCAATAGCCCAAAATGAATTTCTGTGCAAGTCAGCTCTTCAAGCTGGAGTCGACTCGTGTCTTCAATCAATTCAAATCAGCAAGTTACTCGAGTCGGCTCTTCAAGGCAGAGTCGGCTCGAAGTCTCAGTTTACCAAAAATCATAACTCTTGACGAGTCAGCTCTTGGAGCTCGAGTTTGCTCAAGATCTCAGACTTCAGAAACATGTATTCTTCCATGAGTCAGGTCTTGGGATACGAGTCGGCTCAAGATACTGAAACTCTAAAATTTCTTCATGCCATGCCACAAGGAGTTGGCTCTTGATCCATGAGTCAGCTCTTGCCAAAACTTCAACTAATGCTTCAAACTTCTCCAAAACTCTTCAACACTTGAATCAAACAAGAGCTAATCTACATACACTCAATTTTATAATTTTACATCCCATTTACAAGATTACATAGTTGAGAAAAAAAATTTAGGGCTTTATCAAGTTAAAGTTCATAAGAGTCTATACATAATTGAATTACCTCTCAATCAATTTGAAAACCAATTTAAACTAAAGGTAACCAATTTCCTGCAAAAACTTCTCAAGTAATTGAAAGAATTAGTAACATATACATGCTCTAATATTTTGTGATCATCAAAATCATTCCATGAGTCAATAATTATTCTTATCATTTTCTAAAACATCAATCTTTATATTTAAATCATCATTTTTATTGGCAAGATTGGTGTTTTCAAGAGAAAAAGAATCTACATATCTTTTTAATTTCTTGTTCTCAATTTTTAACAATTTGTATTCATGCACAAGATCATTGAATACATCATGTAATTTATCAAAGGTAAAATCATATTTATTTTTAGCATATACCTCTTCCTTATTTGCTATGAAGCAAAGATGGGCAACTTCTTGTTCTTCCTCCAAATTAGAATCTTCACTATCGCTCCAAGTTGCCATCATTGTCTTGATTTTCTTCTTGACCTTGAGGGCTATTATCTTCTTCTTCTCTTGATCAGCAACTACTTCCTTTTGCCATAAGTTCGACTCATAGGTCATGAGTGAACCGATGAGCTCCTCCAAAGGTAGGGTTTTAATATTTTTGGCTTCTTGGATCGTCGTTACCTTTGGATCCCATGATGTTGGCAAAGATCTAAGAATCTTATTAACCAAATCAGCATTAGTATAGACTTTGCTAAGACTTTTCAATTCATTAATAATATTCATAAATCTTCCATATATATCAGATATAGATTTATAATGCAGCATTTTAAATATTTCAAAAGAATGTACAAGCAAATTAATTTTAGTATTCTTCACTTGAGGAATACCCTCATGAGTAACCTCGAGTGTATCCCATATTTTCTTTGTCGATGTGCATGTGGAGATCCTATTGAATTCATTAAAGTCCAATGCATAATAAAGCAAGTTCATTACTTTAGTATTAATTTCAGATTGCTTAATGTCACATTCATTCCAATCCTCTTTGAGTTTTGGAATGAGAATGCCATTAACCAAAATAAAAGGAATATGATGATCATTAACAATCATTTTTCAAAGATAATAATCTATAGATTGAATATAAATGCGCATGCGTGTTTTCCAATATATGTGTAATTTGCATCATTGAAAAATGGTGGTCTAACACTAATACCTACAAGGGTTGCCATGATCTTTTAATTCAAAATCATTAGATTTTCAAATAGAGTACCGGGCTCTGATACCAATTGTTGCCTAGTAATGATGCAATCCAAGAGGGGGTGAATTGGGTTTTATAAATTATTAGAACTATTTCAACAAGTATGTGCTAATTGCAATTAAGTACTTGTATTTTGCCAAAGTGTTTATGTGCTTAATAAAAATATACAATGGAATTAACAAAGTAAATGCAAGAGTAAATAAGTAATAAATAAGAGTAACCACAAATACAAGAATATGTAGTGGTTCGGTGCACTCCAAGGCATCTACATCCACTCCCCAAATTTTTCTTAGGAATTTCACTATAATCACCAAGATTACAGTAGATTAGTTTTCCGGGCTCACTAATCAAAACCAACTTGTTTTTCCTGGCTCATAAGTCAAACCCCTTGTTGGTTTTTTAACTTAGGCTAACCAACAACCTCTGATAATTTTACGGGTTCACCAACAACCTATGTTGGTTTTATGGGATCACTAACAACCTTGTTGGTTTTGTAACTTAGGCTTACCAACAACCATGTTGGTTTTGATACAAGGCTCACCAACAAACCTTTTTGGTTTTTCAAGGCTCACCAAAAATCTTAATAAATAAAGTAAGCATAATATGAAAAGAATACGAGAAAAAGTTTTCTTAAATAAAGCAAGTATCTCTTTGGAGTCCTTGGAAGTTGATGAAGAAGCTTGTCTTCAATTTGTTGAAGCCTTAAATAATGCTTGAGGATGTGAACTTTGGATGCTCTCTTTGAAACTTGGAAGCTTGAAGGTTTAAAACACTCAAAATATGAATCCTTGAAGTGTATGAAATTTTTTCTCTCAAAAGATTGCTTCCCCATTTGATTTTTGGTGTTTATATAGCTCTCCAACCCATAGATGACTGTTTATGACCGTTGGAGATGAAAAACTAGCCGTTTGAAGTAAGTTGGAATCAATTCTGCACTTTTGAAAAACTAGCCATTACACCAAGTGTTGACACTTGAATTTCCTGAATTTTCTTCATGAGTCGACCTCTTGAGTCGACACTTCCCATGAGTCAACCTCATGAGTCGATACTTAGGTCAGTTCAAGGTAAAAATTTTGGTTTGATACTATTCTATCATTTTCTTGTTCTCAGGCCTTGAGTCGACACTTGAATGTGTCAGTGCTGAAACTTGCTGAAACTTCTCCATAATTGATTTTTAGCCTCTTCAAGTTCTTCCATATCAATTTCAAAGTCCATATACTTGATTTTCCATTAATTTAAGGACTTTCTTCAACTAAAAACATGAATTTTTTCATTCAACATAGATGAGTACTAAGATTTGATAAATATACCTAAAAATATAATTAGTACTCATTTGTATTTAAGTATTTTGTCAATCATCAAAACCAAAATCAGAGTCAATAGATTTTAAGTCTCCAAATGGTTGAAGGGGTCGGTGGTGCCATCATATGCCTCTATGGCGATACCTTGAAATGGCAAGGCACTGGCTCCTCTATGATCTTGCAAGAAATGGGGGGGCGAACAGAAAACTAAGACTCACCATCCAGAGATAGGTTCCATCAATAAAGTACCTTCAGGTAGCTGTCTACTTCCTAAAGCTTTTGGACTAACTCGTCTTGCCATCTAGATCATCGGGTGGGGCAGTGGCTCGAAGATTTCTTTAATGAAATATCATGTGGAGAGAAAGAGGAAACAGAAATAGGAGAGCCAAACTGACACACCTCATCTGGCTTCCGGTGGGAGTGATGGCTATAGGATGCGACTAGCAAAGGTGAGGTTTGATAGGAGGCTTGCCTTGCACCCCGTGCTAATCGCCTCACCTGAGGGGCCTCTTGCTCAATGGTGGGAGCGGCACCAGGCTCGCCCGGCACCCGGGGCTGATCACCTCCCCTAGGAGAGGATGGATGGTGGGGGCTAGCTTCGCCTCCAACCTTGGTGGGGCCTACTATAAGCCCTATACCAAAAAGTCATCGATACCTGGACTTGTTAAGAGTGCTGCTAGAATTGCTCGACAGTAATAGTTGAAGTTGACAATCCTGCCTCTCCTCCTTCTGGAAGAACTAGAGACGGGGTGGCTAGGTTTGTGGATGCCTTGGTGTGTGGAGACATAATCATCCTCTTTCCATTAGCCAAGGCACGAACTGAAAACAAGAAGACTTCAGAGAAAAACTTCAACTGTCCCTTTCTCTAGCTCCAATCTATTACCAAACAAAAAGTTGGACTAACTTGGGCTCAACTCGATGAGAACTAGAGCTGAGATGGCTGTTGATGTAGAGTCAGGTCTTATAGAGTCTTGTCGCTAGTAGTTAGGTCCTACAAGACATAGAAGATCAGAAAGTCTACACATGATGGGGGGTTTCCTGGTGGTGGACCCTCTGATACCTATGTCAGTCTTTTGGAAAGTCAAATAAAGAAGGCTCGGAGTCTTCCTGATTTTAGAGTAGAGTAAGAGAAACCAGAGAAGTAGCAAAATAGGGAGATGGAACAAGATTTGTAGAAAAAGGGGATCTAAGTATGTATGAGTCCTGTTTCTAGGATGAAAGCACATAAGTGAATGGAATTGCGGAGGCCAAGGCACTTTACCGGAAGTGAAAAGTGTGTAGAATAGTCTACAAATGTCTTAATAAATACTTGGTTAGTACTAGAGTTCGGAGACTATGAGCTATGAAAAACTTGGAGGTTATCAAAGAACTCATGCTATGATTCGAGAGTAAGAAGAGGATTCCTTTATCAAAAGGAAAGCGCCCTGTGAAAATCGAGGTGAGAGAGCCTTTGGTTTCGTCTCTGCTTTCTCTCCTTGTTCTTCTCCTTCTTTTACCTGGAAGGTCTCGGGGAAGAGTTTATAGGTGTATACCTAGCACCTAGAAGCGGTATGGTATGCACTGTAGGGGAGTGACATCTAGCATCTTAGTCATGGTAGACATGCCTGTAACAAGGGTCATATTGCAGTTGGTAGAGCAGGGAGTGGAGACTAGCATATCCCTACAATGGGGTACCTCTTAAGCAATATGCATTAATGACAGCCGCTCTTGGATCACATATGACTATGATGGATAGGGGGTAGACTTGATAATAGTTAACATTTAAGCAAGGAGTCGGTGAGCGCATGGCTTGATGTCCATATAGCAAGAACTTGAAAGATGGCGGGGTCATCCAAATTGATTGACATGTATCTGATACAAATCAGAGTTTTGGCACCATGCTAGACCAACTAAACTTAGATGTATTAAATATATATGTACAGGGAGCAGCAGCTAAGCTGTATTAAATATATATGTACAGGGAGCAGCAGCTAAGCCACTCTTTAAATGGGCTGTTTACAAATCAGCAAGGTGAAACAGTCAAAACAGAATCTGCAAAAAAACAAAGCGGAAACAATACCAAAGCCTACAAAAAGGAGATCAACTGGATCACCCAACAAATGACCCGATTGAGATAGAAATGAGATTGTAAAAGCTGTACCTAAAAATAAGACATCAATCAAGGTTATGTTTTTCTTCTTGATTTTTGTCTAGACCGTGGTCAAGTCAGCATATGCTTGTTATTGCAAAGGATTGGACCAATCTTTCAGGAAATTTAGATCAATCCGAGCAATGCAAACAGTGATGCAAATTTGTTTGAGACTATCCTAGAATTTCTCTCTTTCCAACATGGCCAAGTAAAAGCCGCGATAACCATGAATATGATAGGTTGGTGGTCCTTTGAAAATGATTGCATTACCCAATTGAGAAAGAAAGCTTCAAAATTGGTAGGGGTGGAAGTACATTTAAACTTGACGGGTGACATTTTAGATTTCCATATGGAAAAGGGGCGGCTGATGAATAAATGGTCTATCGATTTCCTGGCTGCATTTCAACAAACACATCCCCCAAGGTCTTTGGCCATTCTCTTGCTAAGGTCGTTTCTAAGCTTAAGCATTTGTTTTTCAGCGGCATATACAAACTCTAAAAAAGATTTGAACAAGGCACAATTAATACATCTTTTGCTAATAAACTTATAAAGAGAAGCTGTCCTTGACATCATTTTCGAAATCTTCCGATCATTCTCCAACTCACGGAAGCCAAAGAGAAGCAGCTCTTTTGTTGAGTTCGTCAAATCAAAAAAAAAAAAAGCTTGACCTGTTTTTCTTACGGTGGAGTACAATAGTTACTTTTTTAAAAAATATATATATATATATATACCGTTAAGGCGGTAGCCTGGTGGGTAGAGGCTTAGTCTCGCCATCCATCGATCAAGGATTCGAGGCATGATCCCATGGATGACTTGCTTAAATCTAGAAATTTTCTGGAATACATGATCGGGGTGACGAGAGAGTGCACTACTCCGGCATCTTAATGGTGTCAGGTCGACATACTCACTGGTTGATGGAGAGAGTACGCGTGAACTTGCAACTCAAATCGAACATGATTTGGCAGAGTTGGGACCTACGGGATAGCTAAGCCGGGATTTATCCCTCTCTCCTTTTTGTTAAAAATTAAAAAAAAAGGGAGGTTCATATCCTAGGATAGAAGCTAGTGGAATATTTTATTATAGATGCCTACATGTACTTTAAATCTTTTTTTATTAAAAAGAAAGAGAGAAAAAAGCGGTGTGTAAAAAATAGAAAGCAGTCAATCATCTTTGTTGGCGTAGAGTCCCTATTCCGGCCGGTCAGAGCTAATGGATCGCAGGACAGCTCCCTGGTTCACCTGCAAAACAAATCCCTTGCCGAAGTTGCTCCGGCAGGGGACACTCCGATGCCTAAGTCAGAGGCGGGCTCCAGACACAGAATGGGGAAGGTTTTGGAGAAATGGAAGGAAAAGACTGAGATTTTTGGAGTATATTGTGCCTCTTACCTCGAGCATTCTCTCTTACCGTTATTTATAAGAAGCCATCCAGCCTGCGGTTCCGTTCTTCTTCCAGCGGTTACGATGGAGAGTTAATTCCTTCCCCATGATCTGCAGTCATGGGTTGTCGTCGAACGGTTCTGGCTAGACCAGAGGCGTTGCAGCTGGAGTTACGCATCATGATCGTGCCCTGGAGATAGCTGGTAGCAACCGTTAGTTACCGTTGCTTATCATGTATTGTAGTGATTTCAAACAGATCGTAGATCCATCTTCAAATTTCTCCCTTTTAAGGAGATTCCCATAATCAGATCAGGAAAGTCTTCATCCTCGGTTCTTCTTGAGACAGACTGGAGGTCCTGTCTTCAGCATAGATCGAGGACTTGGTCCTTGTCGAAGACCGGAGATCGTGTCTTCGGGGTGAACCGAAGAATGTATATACGGAGGTTAGTGAGGGTCATCCCTCGGATCAGGTTGGGGGTCTAGTCCTCATGAGCCAAAGGACATGGTCTTCGGCGAAGGCTGAAGATGAGGTCCGAAGGCCTTGCCTTCGGGTGACGTAGACCTGCGAAGAGCTTCGGGTGCCGTAGCCCTGCGAAGAGCTTTGGCTTGCCCATTGGTTGCCTAGTTTTTCTCGAATGTCCAGGTCTGAAAATGGTGGTTCAGGAGAAAGGTCTTCAGCCGGCAGGACCGGTGGTCGGCTCGTACTTGGACCAGGATATCCCAACAGTTGCCCCCCTACTCTCAGTTTTTGAAGCGAAGATCTGCTTCGAAGAGTGAGAGTATCATTGGTTTGTCATTTTCCTTCTGGAGGATGGTGTAGTGAATGATCGTGAAATCTTTGATTGGACTGTCCATCATGACTGCCGATTGGTTTGAGGATCAGGTAGAGGACAGCTATCATTTCCTGATTGAGGGAAGAGAAGAGAGTGGGCGGCCCTGGGACCGTCTCTTCTTTTTCTGTTGCGTGACGGTTCAGCCAATCTTTTGGTTGGGATTTGGGTGGTTGTCGCAGTTCCTTCCTGTTCGTTGGATGATGAACGTGCTTCATCCCGGCCGTCGATCCAAATGGGTTGTACCTTTTGGATTATTCTATGTTAAATCAGCCTGGTGGGGTTTCAGGGCCTTTTGGTCTCTTTTTTGGAAAGAGAGAAAGTTCGGTTGAAGAAGCTCCTTCAACCTCACTTCATTCTTTGCTCAGCCTCTCCTGCTTTTGGCTATCAGTCTCTTCTGCAGGTAGAACCTTCCTTCTACCTTTTGCTCCATTCTTTTATCATGGCTAAATCTGTACGGAGCCGAGGGGGACATGTTGAACCCTCGGAGGCGGTGATGTAGTGAGTCCAGAATCAGTTCCTAGCTCTGTTTCACCAGAAAAGATGACTCATCTTCAGAAATGCTATTGCATTCCCGAGGGGTTTCCTTTTGTTCTTCACGCATCTGAGGAACGGGCGAACAAATCTCCTCCCAGATGCTTGGCTATGTACGAAGATCATTTGAAGGTAGACCTTCGATTTCCCCTGCATTCTTTTTTCATCAAAATTTTTTGCCTGTACCGAGTGGTGCCCGTGCAGTTGACTCTGAATAGCATTCGGAACATCTGCAAATTCCTGGTCCGATGCCGCATAGCTAACATAGAACCTAGGACCAACTTGTTCACTGCCTTATTTGTGCTCAAGAGGGATTTCCATAGTAGCGGGTGGTGGGTGATCGGCCCTCGACCGGGCTGCAAGATCATTAAGGACATGCCCAGCGCCATCCACAGGTGGAAACCCATCTTTGTCTTTGTATTATCTATCAATCCGTCGGGCTTCGATAGTGATTGGAAGGAGCCACGTTTAACCACCAATGATAGAAAGAAGGTTTTGGCGGTTGATCAGTCTGATTACGACCTTTTGGCTGATTCAGAAATTCCCCCTATCCGTGAGTTGTTGGAGGAGAGGAATCTCCATCTTGCAGGGATTAGCAAGTTCCCTGTGTTAGGTATAACAACGGAAATTTTCACCTCTTCCCTCCTAATCAAGTTGTTGTTCGGTCGACTCAAAGGAGTTTTTCTGTTTGTAGGTGGTGGAATGAAGCTTGGTCTGAGCTGGCTCCGTCAGACTTCCGAAAAGAGGGTAGCTCAAGCTCCTCTTACAAGGTCGGCAATTCGAAAGAAGGCCCGAAGAGATGGTCCTGAGGGGGACCGGGGCACTTCATCCTCCCGGGAAACCTCCAGGGAAGATATGGTGCCGATGGTGGGGGCCTCGACAAGGCCTCATCTAGTTGAAACTTCGTTGGCGGTTACCTCTCCGGTCCATCCAAGGGAGAGTCCGCCACATACGGCAGATGCACCATCGCCTTGCCTCCCTGCCAGTGACAAGGGCAAGGCACCACAAGTTGAGGGAGAGTTTGCTCGTGAGGCTTCTCCAGCTGGAAGCTGTCCTGCAAACTCTTCGGAGCTTTTCCCTACAAGGGGATTGTTGGTTCCCGCCGTGGCCAGGCAGGCACTGAAGAATACATTGCTGCCTCACGATTTGGCAGTTGTCCAAAGCCGAAGCCTCGCCAGAGTATCTGATTCTGCTTTTTCTTCCCTATAGCAGGTATGGTTCTCACTATATCTCCTTTGCTCTAAGAACTGTTCGATTCACAACTTCATATTGTCAATGTAGTTGGTCTATGACATCACCTTCATGGAGAAGGGCCTGGGAAATATCGATAGCCTCATCCATAGCCTTAAGGAGGATCTCCATACTGCTAGGGCCGAAAAAGAAGTGGCCGAAGAACTGAAGCAATCTATGGAGAACCAACTCGTTCATATGGACACTGAGGTTCGTGGACTAAGGGGTGAGCTGAAATATGCCCAGTTGACAATCGTAGAGCAAGAAGCAGGGTTGAGGAAGAGCAAAAAATGAGTCGAATCCTTGGAACAATCTGCCAAGGAGGATCAAAAAAAGATGGAAAGTCTAATCAAGGCGGCAGAGGAGGCCGTCAGGAGAGCCGAGGAGGCAGTCCTGGAGTCTGAGGCAACTAAGAGAGAGCTCGCAGCTCTGAAGAAGCTGGTAAGTGATGCTGTAGCAGATTTCAGGAAGTCCTCACAGTTCCAGGAAGAGATAAATGAAGCAACCTTATACGGCTATCAGCACGGCTTCAACGACGGACTCGCCAAGGTCAGAGGGGCCTTCCCATACCTTGATCTTTCTGGCATCCCCACTTTCAACATAGTTGGAGAAGAAGAGGGGGAGGAGGAGGCCGAAGCCATAGAAGAGGTTGAAGAGACGTCGAGCCAAAGGGAGGAGATTTTGACCGTAGCTGGTGATGCGGGCGTAATTTCGGTACAGGCCGGAGAGGCCGAAAAAGTCGAGGAGATGCCATGCTTGGGAGAGGAGGCTCCCACCTCAGTCAAGGGTATGGATGTGGTTCCAACTCTAATCCCGACCCAGGAGGGGGCTCAGGTTGAGGAGGAAGTCCAAGCTGAAGGCTCTCCGGGCCCAACTCAAGTCGATGAAGTCCTTTCTGCACAGATTGACAAGCTGCTTCAATCCTGCGGTGTTGGGTCTCCTTCAACTGGTGTTGGATGATCTAAGTAGCTTTAGGCATTGTTTTTTTTTTTTTTTTGACATTCCTCCGAAATGTACTTGACAACCTTTTGAATGACAACTTTTTTGAACTAGAAAGTAGCTCTCTCTTATGTCGTATTTTTAGATATAGCTTGAACAAGGTCATCGGCTTAGTCTGTAGTTTGAGTTTCACTACTCTTTCTTCTGTTCAGTTGAACGGCTGAGGCCGAAGGCCGTTTGGTTGGTGGTTGACGAAGACGACCTCTGGAGCAAGTCAGGATGCCGTTGCTGAAGACTATCTATGATCAACCAGGCTGACGTCACCTTCCTTTCATAATTAAACTATCCATCAAGGGATAGACATGATGGACAGGTGTCATTTTCTTGTTGACCGGTGATTAAGGAACCTTGATCATGATTCCCGTTGCTCGTGCTGAATGTGTCGATATTCGAATGGCCGCATTTCCATGCACCTTAGGTGTCGCCAAATCTCTCTTTTCCGAAAAGGAGCCATTAATACTATTGCCGTACGATGGGATTCCTCCAGATTTGAAGTGTCGATTGTTGCCATCCCAAGAATAGCTCTCAAGTGGTCTCCTGGGATCTCGAAGCATCGCTCGGACATGTGGCACTCTTTGGTGTGGTTGGGAAAGGATGTGGAGCACATTTCCCTATGGCCAGTCATGGGTACAGGGTCCTTATAAATAAGACCTTGTCCTTTGCTATCAAAGGTCATCACCTTCTCTGACTTCCTCTTTGAAGATTCCTTTTTTCTCTTAGAGCTTCAATCAAAATGAAGTTTACCGTCTCCAAGCTTCGTAGGGCAGAAAAGAAGAGAGCCATCAGTTTCGGAGACAGGGGGAGCCCAAGATTCCTTGGGTCGAGCAACGACAATGACCCCATCATTGATTGTTTGGGGAGAAGGGTCCGTGTCCTGGAGGCTCAACTGAAGGAGGCCAAGACCCAGGTCGAGGTGGCCGTAGCAGAGGCGGAGGAAGCCAAGAAGAAGGTGGCGGATGCCATCTTGGACTTCAAGGCATCTTCTGCTTTCATAGAGGAGGTCGCCAAGGCAGCTCTAGATTCTTATCACAAGGGGTTCCGGGAATGTAGGGGTAAGGCCTTCAAGTTTTATGACTTGAAGGGTCTTGACAACATCAAGCCCTCTGTTCCCTTCCCTAGGCATGAATTCGACTCTGATTTCATGGAGGAGTCGTATTCTGATCCAGACAGGAACCCTGGGGCCCCTTCATCCTCCTTCCAAGACTCCCCCCGCCGACATGGGAAAGGTCTAGCAGGTGGTTAATAGACGTGCTTTCCAATTCCCTGCAATCCTTTTCCTTTTCTCTCTTTATGAGAGTTTCTTTCTTTCTCTTTTTTTTTTTTGTAAAAAACTTAGGAAAGAAATGAAGTATCTTAACTTTTCTTACCTTCTCTCATGCTTCCTTCGTGTTGTATCGCAATATGGTATGTTGAGAGCATAGACTTCTCAGACCACTTGTGAGAGGTGAGATTGGCTGGGCCATCCCAGGAATATTTGTTGTTGACAGGAAGGACGACATAGATCCGTTCAAGTACGTTTTCGGATTTACTGTAGGATAAGGTGTCTTCGACGTCCTTGTGCATTTCTGTCATGATCAAGATAGGCTGTTTAGGCCCACCCCGGTGTATCTTCGGATTTACCGTAGGGTAGGCTGCGAAAACCATCCCTGTGCCCCTTTTTTTTTTTTTAGTATAAGGTAGGCTGGTTAGGCCCGTCCCGGCACGTCTTCGGGTTTTCCGTAGGGTAGGTCACTTGAACCGCCCCTGTGCCTTCTTTAGTATAAGGTAGGCTAGTTAGGCCTACCCCAGCACGTCTTCGGATTTTCCGTAGGGTAGGTCACTTGAACCGTCCCTATACCTTTGATCTTTTTGGTGATCCGATAGGGCCATTCGTTGCGCTCGTCGGACATGCCGATAAGGTGATTGGATCAGACTCTCCTTTACGCCATTGGCTGATTCCTCATATTGCGCCATTTAAGTCATTATTGTTTTGTTGACGTAACAGGTCATTTAGAGTCGGGCAAATTTGCACAAGAAATGTAGGGGTCAATTTATTGATAGTATTTGTGAAGGTTTTGTACATTCCATGGCCGGGACAGAATTTTTCCCTCTATGGTCTTGAGCTGATACGTTCATGGATGTATGACTTCTTCAACCAGGTATGGGCCTTCCCAGTTGGGAGAAAGTTTGCTCTGTTCTGCTAGCCTGGACACTTCTGTCTTTCGCAATACCATGTCCCCTGTGCGGAAGATTTGATTCTTCACTCTGGAATTGTAATATTTGGTGACCTTTTGCTGGTACATCGCCATTCTTATATGGACCTGAAGCCTGGTGCTTGGCAACAGATCCAGGTCGATCCTTCTACGATTAGAATTTTCAGGCTCTTCGTAGTTATCAATTCTTAAGGACTGGAGGGAGACTTTAATAGGAAGAACAGCTTCGGTACCATATGCCAGGTTGAATGGAGATTCGCCGGTAGCCATCCTTGAGGTAGTTCGGTATGCTCAGAGGACGGAGGTCAGCTCTTCGGCCCAAAGTCCTTTGGCGGTGTTCAACCTCATCTTCAGGCCATGGAGAATGGTCTGATTAGTTACTTCGGCTTCTCGTTGGACTGTGGGTGGGCAACGGAAGTCAGCCGGTGTTGAACATGGTACCGAGCATAAAAGTCCTTAAACTTCGAGTTATTGAACTATCTCCCACTGTCCGTGATTATTGCATGTGGAATCCCGAACCGAAAGATGATAAAATTTTTAACAAAATTTTCAACTTTGCCTTGATTTGGGCTAACGGTTCGGCTTCGACCCACTTTGTGAAGTAGTCGATGGCTACAAGGAGGAACTTCCTCTATCCAGAAGCAGGCAGAAATGGACCGAGAATATCCATTCCCCATTGGACAAAAGGCCAAGGGACTGTCAACTGAGTCAAGTGACTTGCGGGTTGTCTCTGAATGTTGGCATACCTTTGGCACTGGTCACATCTTCGTATGAAGTTAGCCGAGTCTTTCTGGATGGATGGCCAATAATATCCTTATCGAATGATCTTGTATGCTAAAGACCTGCCCCCTAAGTGATCACCGCATATGCTCTCATGGACTTCTCTCAGGGCGTAATTCGTGTCTGTCAGTCCTAAGCACTTTAGCAGAGATTGAGAGAATAATCTTTTGTAGAGGGTTCCATCCAAGATAACATATTGGGATGCCATCCAGCGGATCCTTTAGGCCTCGGCCTTGTCTTCTGGTAGCATACCCTCATTTAAGAACTTGATGATGGGATCCATCCAGCTTGGCTCGGCGTTAATCTGGTATACCTTCATAGCCTCCTTAGCTATACTTGGAGTTTCAAGATGTTCAATGAAGGTGCGTTCGAGGGATTCTGGGGTTGTAGTAGCAAGTCGAGACAATGCATCTGCCCGGGAGTTTTCTGATCGAGGGACATGAATAATCTCGAAGTACTCTAATTGAGAAGATAAAACTCGCACTTTCTCCAGATATTGCATCATGGCAGGATCCCTGGCTTCGTATTCTCCTCGAACTTGATTCACAACCAATTGGGAGTCTGAAAAAGCTCGTAGTCGCTGAACTCCCAGACTCTTGGTAATCCGAAGTCCGGCAAGCAGAGCTTCATATTCAGCTTGGTTGTTAGAAGCATGGAAGGAGAACCGAAGTGCATATTCCATAGTATGGCCATCGGGTTCAGCCAGTATTAGACCGGCTCCACATCCAGTGGCATTAGAAGCTCCGTCTACATGGAGCACCCAAACGGACTCCATATCCTTTAAAATTATTTCTTTTGCTAAAGGCATTTCATCTTCAGACCTCCAGGTGCACTCAACCGGGAAATCTAAAAGCACTTGGGCCTTCATAGCTGATCGAGGCTGAAAGCTAATATCAAATTCACTTAACTTTACAGCCCACTTGGCCATCCTTCCTGAGGTGTCAGGGGATCGAAGAACGACCTTGATAGGTTGATCAGTCAGCACCATGATGGCGTGGGCATAGAAATACGGCCGTAGTCGCTTCATTGCAATCACCAAGGAGTAGATCAGCTTCTGCATTTTTGTATACCTTATTTTGGCATCATGCAAAACTTTGTTGATGTAGTAGATCGGCTTGTGGGAGCCGTCTTCATCTCTTCGGACAAGAATCGAACTGATCGCTTCATCCGAAGTGGAGAGGTATAAGTAAAGCACCTCGCCTTCTTGAGGTTTGAAAAGTAGAGGCGAGGTCTCTAAATACTTTTTCAACTCTTCAAAAGCAGTACAACAGTCTTTAGACCATCCGAAGCCCCTTGACTGCCGAAGCACCTTGAAAATTGGAAGACACTTCTTGGCTGAGAGAGAAATGAACCTGCTTAGTGATGTGGCACGATTATGAGAATGCAATCTAAATGATGAATTGAGAAATGAGAGCAATGAAGCCTATTTACAGGTACTAAATTTCAGATCAAAAGTACTAAGGTAAAGCTATGGAAGGAGCACGGAAATTTGGAACTTACGCCGCGATGTAGTTATTTAAATCCTAGAGAAGATTAGGGATAATGATTATAGAATCTAAACCTAAGAAAATTGTCTTCAATAACCCAGACTTAAGAATATTAGAAGGGAATTGTTACCATGATGAGCACTCCTTGTTGGTGTAGATTCGTTGAAGCAATCAAATAAACAAGCCCTGGATGAAAAGATGACTCTTCCATCGAAACAAGTTCTCACCATACTTGATCTGATGGCAATGACCCCCTTCTTGAACTCCGGATCATAGAAGGAACCCTGCACAATGAAGGAATTAGGACTAAGCTGATTTGAAGGAATACCAAATCAAAGTAGGAGGAAGGAATTAAAAAAACAAGTGGTCATTGAGGGAAGATGGAATCCTTGGAGAAGCCGTTGGCTTGGGAGGTAGAAGATCACACGCCAAGATTGAAACACAACCACACTACAAAACACTTGCTTCATAGAAAAACTACACCTTCTTGTTTCATCATCCAAAAGCTCTCCTTTACCATGGGCGTACAAGAGGCTTTTATTGGCCTTTCAATCAATTTGAAATTCCCCATATCATGGAGAAATATTAGGGGGGGTTACATGAAATGTGGAGGATTTGGTGGAGGGTTACATGGAATGTGGAGGATTTGGTGGAGGGTTACATGGAATGTGGAGGATTTGAATTCTTGGTCCCCACTTGAAGTTGGCGCCTCTTGGTGATTACTTGGCAAGGTGAGTTGGCATGGTGAGGTCCCCACTTTGAAGTTGTTTTGATGTGGCACCACTTGGTGATGACTTGGCAAAGTGAGTTGGCATGGCGAGGTGGTTTCCAAATCCAATGATGTGGCAAGGTGAAATGGCATGGTGACATGGCGCATCCTTCTCCATGGCACCCCTTGGAGATGACTTGGCAGAAAGGTGATGTGGCATTCTTTGGTGATGAGTTGGCATAGGTGGTTCATGATGATGTGAAGCTCCAAGTAAAGCTGGTCTGGCCCAATTTCAAGTAGCTCTTGAACTTGACTCAGTATAAAGCCTAATTGACTCTAATTGAACTTTAAAACCCCAAAAGAAAATAAAACATGACTCAATAAACATACAGGACTCATACGAGACTTGAGTTCCTAGTCTCAATCCATAAAAAACTTGGTATTAGTTGAAGCTTCTTTCTGAACCTGGTGTCCCCACCAATTCTCCCCGGGTGGGAGGAACTCAACCCTGTCGAGTATGGTCCAGCCTGGCTTTGATATTGTTCAAATAAGTCCGGGTCCAGTCGTTGCAGGTCCTCTCTAGTGATTCAGGAGTCGTCAGATTTTAGTCTCCCTTGCCAACGTACCAAATATCGATAGTAATCCTTGTTTCTGGTAGTGACAATCTTATTATCCAGGATTTGTTCAGTTTTCTCTCATTTTTAGGAATGGTTGTTTGTGGATACTCGGGTAATGGTTCACTCTCAAAAATATGGTCAGGCCCAAAAGGCTCACTAGTTATCATCATGGGTTCCTTATATTCTATCAAGTCTGAGACATTGAAGGTCAGGTTGATACCTAGGTCTGAAGGTAATTCCAATATGTAAGCATTAGATCTAATCTTCTTTAGGACTTTAAAGGGGCCTGCACCACGGGTATGTAGTTTCTTGAAAGTCCCGGATGGGAACATGATCTCTCTCATATAATTCCTTGACTTTCTTTCTTGAATTAGTTCTATGTTTATAGGATTCATTGCTCAAATTTATTTCATGATGCAAATCCTCAACATGCTATGCATAGGACTCAGCAGACTCAGAAACTTACACAAGCACTTACGAAATGCAGACTGAACTAGGCATCCTTATTGAGAGAAATTTTATTGGACTCTCTAGGACCTAAACCTAACAGATTAATGACTCTCTAGGTTTGACCCTGGTCTGGCATGCACATGAGAATTTACCATGGGTTCCTAGCAAATGCCATAAGGTTTTCCAAAAGTAGGTAGCAAAAGGAATAGGCCTTAAAAGCTCATGCATCCTAGTAATCTCATCAAAATGAAACTTAATGGCTCTAAAATTATGATAAGACTCAGGAAAAGGCAGGAAATAGGAATCCGAGACTTGGGGTAATTTAGGAGAATCTTGAAACAGACCTTGGTTACTCATGATGACCTTAAGATTAGAATTTTGATCTACAGGCGGGATGCTTCTAGGTAGTTGAAGGTCATCAGGAAAGTCTTCTAAAATAATGATTGGGTTCTTCTCAGGTACCTGAAGGAGTTCTTGTGTCGAAGCTAAAGTATTGGGTTCTTCCTAAGGGCATTGTCTTACGGGAACTAAGTCCTCACTAAATTTTGGTTGTTCTGATGTTTCAGGACTAGGCTCAATAATCTTTTCTTTACCAAAGGTTTCCTCAGGTAAGGTACTAAAGTTGTTCTCTTCATAGTCTTCCCCTTCATATTCATCTATTAAACTTATGTTAGTCTCATACACATATTTACTAGGTTCAGATTTGCCTTCTTCCTTCCCTACCCCTTCAATTTGAGGATACCCTAAGTCTTGGGTATTAATGAACTCAACTTGTACTTCAGGGTTCTTACTCCTATCATTCATATGAGCTAATGGGATAGTAGGAGTTGGTTGGTCTAAGGGAAATTGTTTAGCCAGAATTTGGTTCAATTGGGCCATTAGATCATTTAGGCCTTTCAACATGGTTTCAAGATTCGGGTCCATGGCTACACTGGACTGGGTCTGGACTGGTGAATATGAGGCCCCTGATCTAGTTTTCATGCATGCAAGTAGACTCAAGCTCGAGCTAACGTTTCCTAGACCTAGAGCACAAATTAGAGGTCTAATTAAGTGAACCAACTAGCTAGTAGTACTTATGGGACTTAGCCAGGTAGGTGGAGGGGAGTGAAGGTCCCTGATTGCCAATCCTTAGACACCAATCTGAGATTGGCTAGGTAGGCGGACCAAATCACAAGCCCTGATGCACCAATCCTAGACACCAAGCCAGTAAGCACACACCAATTAGCTGACACAGTTAACTTGACCCTAACCTGAACCCAACTTGTTGGTGTCCCTAACCCACTAGGGCAATTAAGGTTCTAATCGATTTTAATTAGGGGTTGGGTTCGATGCACAATGTGGGCGGTTGTTCTTGGGCTAAGGACAGGTGATCAATCCTGCCCCCATGTCATATTGGTGCCCTTAATTGTATTAAAATGGATGCACACAATCATGCTGAAATTTATCCTACTGAAATTTAAAGCAGAACAGTACAAGAATTACAGTCCAAAAATTCTATGATTAAATAAAAATTCTGGAAAAATTATGAAAAACTCTATCAATTATAATGGATCTAACAAAATAAGAATCACTAAATTTGGGTTTCTGTACTGAGAGAAATGAGTTAATGTTTAAACCATATTTGCAGAACTATTTACAATAGAACAGGGAAATGATGCGGGAATTTTCATTTTTTTTGTGAGTTTTTTTCTAATGATGAAATTTAATACGGTAATAAACGACTTAAAATGGGATATGAAAAAAATTATTTCAATGCAAAATATGTAACTTGCCTTTGGAGCTGCAGACGGATTACAATCAGCCTACACAGAAAAAAAAAACAGCAAGCAGACCCTAATACAGAAAATAGAAATTAACCCTAATCTAATGCAACCATGCTCTGATACCAAGATGATGCGGCACGATGATGAGAATGCAATCTAAATGATGAATTGAAAAATGAGAGCAATGAAGCCTATTTACAGGTACTAAATTTCAGATCAAAAGTACTATGGTAAAGCTATGGAAGGAGCACGGAAATTTGGAACTTACGCCGCGATGTAGTTATTTAAATCCTAGAGAAGATTAGGGCTAATGATTATGGAATCTAAACCTAGGAAAACTGTCTTCAATAACCCAGACTTAAGAATATTAGAAGGGAATTGTTACCATGATGAGCACTCCTTGTTGGTGTAGATTCGTTGAAGCAATCAAATAAACAAGCCCTGGATGAAAAGATGACTCTTCCATCGAAACAAGTTCTCACCATACTTGATCTGATGGCAATGACCCCCTTCTTGAACTCTGGATCGTAGAAGGAACCCTGCGCAATAAAGGAATTAGGACTAAGCTGATTTGAAGGAATACCAAATCAAAGTAGGAGGAAGGAATTAAGAAAACAAGTCGTCGTTGAGGGAAGATGGGATCCTTGGAGAAGTCGTTGGCTTGGGAGGTAGAAGATCACACGCCAAGATTGAAACACAACCACACTACAAAATACTTGCTTCATAGAAAAACTACTCCTTCTTGTTTCATCATCCAAAAGCTCTCCTTTACCATGGGCGTACAAAAGGCTTTTATTGGCCTTTCAATCAATTTGAAATTCCCCATATCATAGAGAAATATTAGGGGGGGTTACATGAAATGTGGAGGATTTGGTGGAGGGTTACATGGAATGTGGAGGATTTGGTGGAGGGTTACATGGAATGTGGAGGATTTGAATTCTTGGTCCCCACTTGAAGTTGGCGCCTCTTGGTGATTACTTGGCAAGGTGAGTTGGCATGGTGAGGTCCCCACTTTGAAGTTGTTTTGATGTGGCACCACTTGGTGATGACTTGGCAAAGTGAGTTGGCATGGCGAGGTGGTTTCCAAATCCAATGATGTGGCAAGGTGAAATGGCATGGTGACATGGCGCATCCTTCTCCATGGCACCCCTTGGAGATGACTTGGCAGAAAGGTGATGTGGCATTCTTTGGTGATGAGTTGGCATAGGTGGTTCATGATGATGTGAAGCTCCAAGTAAAGCTGGTCTGGCCCAATTTCAAGTAGCTCTTGAACTTGACTCAGTATAAAGCCTAATTGACTCTAATTGAACTTTAAAACCCCAAAAGAAAATAAAACATGACTCAATAAACATACAGGACTCATACGAGACTTGAGTTCCTAGTCTCAATCCATAAAAAACTTGGTATTAGTTGAAGCTTCTTTCTGAACCTGGTGTCCCCACCAATTCTCCCCGGGTGGGAGGAACTCAACCCTGTCGAGTATGGTCCAGCCTGGCTTTGATATTGTTCAAATAAGTCCGGGTCCAGTCGTTGCAGGTCCTCTCTAGTGATTCAGGAGTCGTCAGATTTTAGTCTCCCTTGCCAACGTACCAAATATCGATAGTAATCCTTGTTTCTGGTAGTGACAATCTTATTATCCAGGATTTGTTCAGTTTTCTCTCATTTTTAGGAATGGTTGTTTGTGGATACTCGGGTAATGGTTCACTCTCAAAAATATGGTCAGGCCCAAAAGGCTCACTAGTTATCATCATGGGTTCCTTATATTCTATCAAGTCTGAGACATTGAAGGTCAGGTTGATACCTAGGTCTGAAGGTAATTCCAATATGTAAGCATTAGATCTAATCTTCTTTAGGACTTTAAAGGGGCCTGCACCACGGGTATGTAGTTTCTTGAAAGTCCCGGATGGGAACATGATCTCTCTCATATAATTCCTTGACTTTCTTTCTTGAATTAGTCCTATGTTTATAGGATTCATTGCTCAAATTTATTTCATGATGAAAATCCTCAACATACTATGCATAGGACTCAGCAGACTCAGAAACTTACACAAGCACTTATGAAATGCAGACTGAACTAGGCATCCTTATTGAGAGGAATTTTATTGGACTCTCTAGGACCTAAACCTAACAGATTAATGACTCTCTAGGTTTGATCCTGGTCTGGCATGCACATGAGAATTTACCATGGATTCCTAGCAAATGCCATAAGGTTTTCCAAAAGTAGGTAGCAAAAGGAATAGGCCTTAAAAGCTCATGCATCCTAGTAATCTCATCAAAATGAAACTTAATGGCTCTAAAATTATGATAAGACTCAGGGAAAGGCAGGAAATAGGAATCCGAGACTTGGAATAATTTAGGAGAATCTTGAAACAGACCTTGGTTACTCATGATGACCTTAAGATTAGAATTTTGATCTACAGGCGGGATGCTTCTAGGTAGTTGAAGGTCATCAGGAAAGTCTTCTAAAATAATGATTGGGTTCTTCTCAAGTACCTGAAGGAGTTCTTGTGTCGAAGCTAAAGTATTGGGTTCTTTCTAAGAGCATTGTCTTATGGGAACCAAGTCCTCACTAAATTTTGGTTGTTCTGATGTTTCAGGACTAGGCTCAATAATCTTTTCTTAGACCTCGTGAGCCGCTGGGTCTTTTTTTTTCAAAAAGAAACCATTAATGATGCCGTCGCACGATGAGGATTTCTCAGGATTCGAAGCGATGGCAGTTGTTGTCCTAGAGATGGCTCCCGAGCGACTTTTTGGTTCTCGAAGCGTCGCCTGGACACATGGCACTTTCTGATGCGACTGGGAAGGGTGTGGGGCATGCCTCCCCGTAGTCGGTCATGGGTGCAGTGTCTCTATAAATAGGGCATTGCCTTCTGCTGTCAAGGGCCATCATTTTGGTAGGCTCCTTTCCTCCATCAATAATGACATTCAGCACTTTTGAGCTTTGTCGTGCGGCAAAGAGACGGGCCATCGATCCGAAGAGGAAGCGAAGTTTGGAGTCTCTTGGGCTGAGGAAAGACAAAGAGGAGCCTCTCGTGGACCGCCTCGAGAAGAATGTCCGCCTGTTGGAGGCTCGATTGAGGGAGGCTTGGGCCCAGGTCACGGTGGCAACGACGGCGGCGGAGGAAGCAAGGAGGGAGGTGGCGAATGCCATCTCAAACTTCAAGGCTTCCGCCGCCTTCAAGGACAAGCTCGTCGGGGTATCTCTGGATTCCTTCCACCAGGGGTTCCGGGAATGTCGGAGGAAGGCCTCCAAGTTTTATAACTTGAAGGGCATGGACAACATTAAGCCCTCCGTTCCCTTTTCTGGGCATGAATTTGATTCCAGCTCCGATGAGGGGTCGGATTCTGGTTCGAACGGGAACCCCGGGGGCCCTTCGTCGTCCCTCCAGATCTCTCCCCGCCGGTACGTGAAAAACCTGGCGAGGAGTTATTGAAAATTTTCCACATCCTTCTAGTGCCACTCTCTTTTATATATATATATATATATATATATATATATATATATATCTTTATGAGAGTTTCTTTTTCTTTTCTTGCTCTCTCTATGAGAGTTTTTCCTTTCTTCTTTTTTTTTTTGTAAAAAAAATTGAAAGGAATGAAAAAATCTTTTTGTTACCTCTTCCCATGTATTCTTTGCGATGTGTTGTATGACGCTTTGTCTATAATGTAGACTCTGCAGACCATCTTCGGTCTATATGGAAGAAGTGAGGTCAGTTGGACCGTTTTGAGAATGTCTGTTATCGACAGAAAGGACGACAGTGATCCTTTTAGGCACGTGTTTGGATTTACCATAGGGTAAGGTGTTTACACCGTCCCTGTGCACTTTTTGTCATGATTAAGGTAGGCTGTTCAGGCCCACCTCGGCGTGTCTTTGGATTCACCATAGGGTAGGTTACAAAAACCATCCCTGCACCTTTGATCTTTTGGTGGCCTGGTTAGACCATCCATTGCGCTCGTCGGGCATACCGATAAGGTGAGTGGATCAGACTCTCCTTTATGCAGTTGGCCAGTTTTTCAGATCAGGTCACTCAGGCTGTTGTCATTCAGTCGATGCAACTAGCCATTTTGAGTTGAGTAGGGTTAAGAAGCTTTGCACAGGAATTTCAGGAACTCTTTTATTGATAGTATTTGCGAAGGTTTTATACATTCCATGGCCGGGATAGGGCCTTCCCCTCTAGGGTCCTGAGTCAGTATGTCCCTGGTCGAATAACTTCTTCAACTTGATATGGACCTTCCCAGTTGGGGGAGAGTTTACCCTATTCTGTTGGCCTGGATACCTCTGCTCTTCGTAATACCATGTCCCCCGTGCGGAAAGTTTGCTCCTTCACCCTTAAGTTGTAATATTTGGCGACCTTTTGCTGGTATGCCGCCATCCTTATCTGGGCCTATAGTCTGGGTCTGTAGCCTGGTGCTTGATAACAAGTCCAGATCAATCCTTCTGCGATCAAAATTCTCAGGCTCTTCATAGTTGTCAATTCTCAAGGACTGTAGGGAGACTTCAATAGGTAGTACGGCTTCGGTACCATAGGCCAAGTTGAATGGAGATTCACCGATGGTCATTATCGGGGTAGTTCGGTATGCCTAGAGAACGGAGGTCAGCTCGTCGGCCCAAAATCCTTTGGCGGCATTCAACCTTGTCTTCAGACCATGGAGGATGGTCCGGTTGGTGACTTCGGCTTCTCCGTTGGACTGCGGATGAGCAACGGATGTCAGTCGATGCTAGATGTGGTACCGAGTACAGAAGTTCTTGAACTTCGGATTGTCAAACGGTCTCCCATTGTTCGTGATGATGATATATGGGATGCCGAACCTGAATATGATGGAGTTTTTTACAAAATTTTTTACCTTGTCTTCTGTGATTTGGGCTAATGGTTCGGCTTTTACCCACTTCGTGAAATAGTCGATGGCCACTAAGAGAAACTTCCTTTGCCCTGATGCTGGTGGAAATGGGCCAAGAATGTCCATCCCCCACTGGGCAAAAGGCCATGGGGCTGCTAGTTGAGTCAGGTGACTCGCAGGTTGTCTCTGTACATTGGCATACCTCTGGCATTGGTCACACTTCCGCACGAAATCAGTTGAGTCCTTCTGGATGGAAGGCCAGTAATACCCCTGTCGAATGATCTTGTACGCCAGAGATCTGACTCCTAAGTGATACCGCATATGCCCTCATGAACCTCTCTCAAAGCATAATCTGCATCGGTGGGTCCTAAGCATTTTAGCAGTGGCTGGGAGAAAGATCTCTTGTAGAGGGTCCCGTCTAAGATGACATACTGGGACGCCATCTAGCGGGTCTTCTTGGCCTCTGCCTTATCTTCCAGTAGCTCTCCCTCATTCGGGAACCTGATGATAGGATCCATCCAGCTTGGCTCAGTGTTGATCTAGCGCACCTCTGCAGCCTCTTCAGCTATGCTTGGAGTTTCAAGATGTTCGACATAGGTACGCCCGAGGGACTCCGGTGCTGTAGTCACCAGTCGAGACAATGCATCCGCCTGAGAGTTCTCTGATCATGGAATATGGATGATCTCAAAATGTTCCAGTTGGGAGGACAAATCCCGTACCTTCTCCAGGTATTGCACCATGGTTGGATCTTTAGCTGCATACTCTTTATTGACTTGATTCACAACCAGTTGGGAGTCTGAGAAGGCTCGAAGTTGCTGGACTCCTAAATCTTTGGCGATCCGTAGTCCGACAAGCAGGGCTTCGTATTCGGCCTGATTATTTGAGGCATGGAAGGAGAAGCGGAGTGTGTACTCTATGGCATGGCCGTCAGGTTCGGCCAACATGAGTCGCCCCACATCCAGTTGCATTGGAAGATCCATCCACATGAAGCATCCAAATAGACTTCGTCTCCTTCGGGGCTTCCTCTTCTGCCGAAGAGGCTTCATCTTCGGACTTCCAGGTGCGCTCAACCAAAAAATCGGAGAGCACCTGGGCCTTCATAGCCGCTTGGGGCTGGAAGCTGATATCGAATTCACTCAACTTCACAGCCCACTTGGCTATCCTTCCAGAGGTGTCCGGAGATCGGAGGACGGCCTTGAGAGGTTGATCAGTTAGCACCACGATAGCGTGGGCCTGAAAGTATGGCCATAGTCGCTTTGCCGCAATCACTAAAGAGCAGATCAGCTTCTGCATCCTTGCATATCATGTTTTGGCATCATGTATGACCTTGCTGATGTAGTAGATGGGCTTGTGAGACCCGTCTTTCTCTTTCCAAACAAGAACTAAACTTACTGCTTCATCTGAAGCAAAGAGGTACAGGTAGAGGACCTCGCCTTCTTGTGGCTTGGAGAGCAATGGCGGGGTCTCCAGATACTTCTTCAGTTCCTCAAAGGCAGCATGACAGTCATCGGACCATTCAAAGCCCTTTGATTGCCGGAGTACCTTGAAGAACGGAACACATTTCTTGGCTGACCGAGAGATAAATCTGCTGAGGGAGGCAATCCTCTCCGTCAACTGCTGGACTTCTTTTTTGCAAGAGGGATGTCTCATATCTTTCAAGGCTTGAATCTTTTTAGGGTTCACCTCAATCCCTCGTTTGGTAATGAGGAAGCCCAGGAATTTGCCCGAAGTGACCCCAAAGGTGCACTTTGCTGGGTTCAGCTTCATATGGTAGCACCGGAGAGCGCTGAATGATTCCTCCAAGTCATGGATGTGATCTCTCCGGAGGAGGCTCTTGACGATCATGTCATCAACATAGACCTCCATGCTTCTCCCCAGTTGCTTTTCGAACACCTTGTTGATGAGTCTTTGAAATGTTGCTCCGGCTTCTTGAGGCCAAACGGCATCATCTTGTAGTAGTAGAGACCTTTATCAGTGATGAAAGCTGTCTTCTCCTCATCTTGTGGATCCATTCTAATTTGATTGTAGCCGGAGAAGGCATCCATGAAACTCAGCAACTGGTGGCCGGCGGTAGCGTCGACCAGTTGATCAATCTTTGGGAGAGGAAAGCTATCTTTTGGGCAAGCCTTATTGAGGTCTGTACAGTCGATGCAGATCCTCCACTTGCCACTAGCTTTCTTCACCATCACCACATTGGCCAACCACTCGGGGTAGTAGGCCTCTCTGATGAACCCTACTTTAGGGAGCTTGCCGACCTCTTCGTCCACAGCATGCTATCTTTCGGGGGCGAAGCTCCTCTTCTTCTGTCATACTGGCTTTTACCCAGAGGTTACTTCCAGTCGATGAGTAATCACTTCGACAGGAATCCCGGGTATATCCGAAGCCAACCAGGTGATGACATCGGCGTTGTTTCTGAGGAAACGGATCAACTCCATTCTGGTTTCCTCATCTAGTGTGCTCCCGATATGCACAACTCTGGAGGGACTCCCTCTGTCAAAGGTACCGGGATGGTCCTCTCCATGGGCTCACCAAGATTCGTACTTGCATCCCTCGGATCCAGCTGATCCGGAGTCGTCGAATCCTTGAAATGCCTGTCTTCAATCATCAGACACAGCCGTGCCATCCTCTGGTTTCCTCTAACTCTCCAACACCGTTCCTGGTGGGGAAGCGCACCAAGCGGTAGTGAGAGGAGATCACGATTCGGAATCTATTCAAGGCAGGCCGCCCCAGAATAATATTTTATGCTGAGGGGATCCAGACCACCATGAAATTGATCGGCAGTGTCTTTTGTCAAGGTTCGGTGCCAAGGGTTACAGGCAACACTATTTTCCCCTCGGCATAAACTTGGTTGCCCCCAAAACTAGAGAGCGATATGGAAAATTTTTGCAATTGATGTCTAAGCAAATACATTTTAGAGAATGCATCGTACATCAAGACATCAGTCGAACTTCCATTATCAACAAGGATCCGTTGTATATCATAATTGGCCACTACGGCCGAAATTACAAGAGGATCATCATGTGGGAGCCGAACTCTCGCAAGGTTGTCATCGGAGAAGAGGATAAAGTTGTTGTCTTTAAGTCGCTTTGGGGCATCGTCCTCATCCATTCTCCAGTTGGTGGGTCGGTGTATCATCCCTACACCTCCATTGGTGGGCCTTTGATTTGGCAATTCGGCCTCTTCGAGAGGTGACTGGGGAACAGTTGCTATCAACCGGGGTCCTTGGCGATCGATGTACCGTCCCAAGTACCCCCTCTTGATGAGATTCTCAATTGCATCCTTCAGCTGGATGCACTCTTCTGTGTTGTGGCCGTGGTCTAGGTGGAATCGGCAGTATTTGTTTCTGTTCCTGACAAAAGAGGAGGCCTTCATGGGATGGGGCCGTTAGAGAAAATTTTCTTTTTCTATCTCCATGAGGATCTTCTCTCGATGGAGGTTGAGGGGGGTGTAAGAGTCGAATCTTCCTCCTAATGCTCTAGGCCAGAGAGGACTTCTTCGGCGGTCCGTATATTTGTCACTGTTGTTATTGGAAGTTTGGGGACCTTGTCCATTGTTATTCTTCTTTTTTGAAGGGGGTTTCCCTTCAATCAGTCATCGATTCGCCGTCTGCTCTTCAGCATCGACGTATTTCTGAGCCCTTGACAGGAGCTCAACATAGCTTTTAGGGAACCTCTTATCTAGGAAGAAAGTAAGCCTAGAGGTACGAAGCCCCTTCTTCAGTGCTGACATGGCCACGTGCTCGTTGAGATCTGGGATCTCAAGCATGGCCACAATAAACCTGGAGATATAATCCCGCAGGCTTTCTCCTTCGTTCTGGTGAAGGAGGAACAGTGTGTCCGTATTCCGAAGAGTCTTGCGGCAGGTCCTAAAATGCAAGACAAACATTTTTTCTAACTCAGAAAAGGAATCAATAGTACCTGGGAGCAGGCTCGAGTACCACATCCGTGTGGACTTCTTCAAGGTAGCCGGGAATGCTAAGCAGTACATCGTATCCGAAGCTCCTTAGATCATCATATGGGCCTTGAAGCTGCCCAAATGATCGAGGGGGTCGGAGGTGCCATCGTAGGGTTCCATCTAGGGAACCCTAAAGTACCGGGAGATGACCTCGACCATGATGCAGTCGATGTAGGGTGGGCACAGGTTACCCACAATCAAATCATCGGGATCCTTCAGATCCCACATTCTCTGCTCTCGCACCTTCGCCATCTCTGACTCGATGGCTCTGATCTCCCATCATAATCGGGAGTCTGCTTCGACGCTCTCTCCATAAAAGTGGAGTCTCCGGAGGAGGGTGAGGGAGTTTGTCTATGCCTTTTCCCTTTCTGCGGGAAATTGGAAGACCTAGGCAATCTTGAAGTTCGGCCTTCAGGAGAGGGCCGAGAATGGGGGAAGGGATGCATAGAATCCTCCCGTGGGGCTCTCTTTCTTCGGGATCGAGAGCTGTGTCTAGAGGCGGCCGGTGGGTTCCCCACCGAGAAGGCTCTGTCTTGGAATTCTTGAACCATGGCCGTAAGGTTGGTGACCTGGTTCACAAGAGCTTCGAACTGCTGTAATCCCACAAAACTGTGGGAGATGGAACATCGTTCTCCTCCGGGGGTGCACCCCCTGAGACGGATCACGACTCCGGCTTGTAGAAGCGATTGGAGCTTTTTCTCTCGCCATCAAAAACTTCTCACTTTTCCTTGTCTGGAAAGGAGCTTAAATAATGTTAACGATCGCTCCCCCTTCCTGGCGCGCCAATCTATTGGCGTGGAGTCCCTGGATCGGTCGGTCGGAGCCGCTGCATCACAGAACCACTCCTTGGTTCACCTGCAAAACAGGTCCCTTGCTAGAGTTGTTCCGGCGAAGGACACTCCGATGCCTAAGTCAGTGGCAGATTCCAGCCACAGAATGGGGAAGGTGTCGAGAGTCGAGAGAGAAAAAGGCTCTTCGTGATTGTAAGTGTATGTGAGCGTGAGTGTTAGCGTGTACCTCTTGGACCATCCTTCTTACCCTTATTTAAAAGAGGGCCTCCGGCCTGTGTCCCGCTCCTTTTCCGGTGATCATGGGGAGCCAATCTCTCCCATGATCGGCGATCATAGGTTGTCATTGAGCGGTTCCGGCCAGATCGGAGGCGTGGCAACAGGAGTCGCGTGCCATGATCATGGTATGATGAGTATCCATTGTAACCGTTGGTTACAGTTGCCTTTCCGGACCATATTGTGGTCCAAGCTTCGGGTTTCCCCTTGCATGGGCCGAAGACTTGGTATTTTCCCGGAGATCGTGTCTACGGCGGGGACCGAAGTATGTACCTTCGGAAGTCGATTAGAAGTGCGGTCTTCGGTCAAGGCCGAAGATGTTACCCGAAGGACCGGCCTCCGGATGTTGTGGTTCGGTGTGAAGCCTTGGATTGCCTGCAGTTGGCCTGTCCCTTGCTTGGTCCGAAGTCCGTAGTCCGGAGAGAGAGGACTTCAACCAGTCGAACCGGAGTCCGGTTTGTAGCTGAACCGGGATATCCCAACAAGGTGCAAGATTTTCGTAGTCTTTTTTTCATTCAAAAATGAGTACGTCAACCCAACACCATCAAAGTACTAATTGGTCAGAACGGAAAAGAAAAAACATTCTTGAATTTAATCGAGTCATCCACGGAGTCATGTCTCGAATCCATGACCAGTTGATTGTGAAGTAAGATCCTAACTAGCTGGACTACCATCTTAGCGATAAACTTCCAGATAGGCATATTAGCAATTCTAGCAGATCTAATTACATCCATGATATATAAAAGAGAGACAACAAGATCAGATTCCTTTCAAAAAAAAAAAAAAAGGTCCAAGATCTTGCTACACTACTCAAGCCTCTTCCAGCTTCATCGGGAGGCCACTGAGATATGCATATAGTCTATCAAAGAGAAGCAAGGGGAGGACTGTCCTAGGCATCTTTCCAAGAAGATCTTAGAATTTCATCATTGCCAAAGTTTGAAAGAAGTACGGTTCCAAAATTGTGTAAGGCCACTGCTAACGTCACGCTACAAGGGCAGAGGCTAACAATAGGCTTTCTAACTCTCAAACTGAATCTCCTTCCGGAGCAGTAAACGTTATTGATAAGACATTTCCAAGGAGCATTGGGACCCTTGGAAAGCTTCCACGCCCACTCAGCCAAAAGTGAGATATTGAGATCATTGATGCTCTTAATTACCCACCCCCACTAATTACACCCCCCCCCCCCCCCCCCCCCACCCCTTCCTTGCTACAACGTACACAACTAAAGTCCAAATCAGACTCCTTTGCTTTTCACAAAAGAGCCTTTCTAATTTGGTCAATTCGATTGACAACCCACCTTCAGAGTTTGAAGATAAACATAAAATAAGAAGGCAATGCTATAAGCACAAAATTAATCGAAGTAATCTTTCCACTAATACTCAAGAATCTCTCCTTCCATGCCACCAATCTGGGCTCAATCTTTTGATTAGCAGTGTCCAACAATTTTTAAGTAGCTTTTTGTGGCTCAGCGGCAACCCCAAATAGGTAAAGGGAAATAAGCCTAGTTTGCATCCGAGAAGATTGGCGAAGATGGAAGCGTCGTTGGCTGCAATGTTCATACAGATCAAAGAACTTTTGCTGAAATTGATTCTCCAACCTGAACCAAGTTCAAAGCCAAGCAAAATAGCTTTCACCACCTCTCAGTTCTTCTTTTAAGCATAGTAGAGCAATGTATCATCTACGAAATGACTACTTCCTAGCAAAGAGAAGGGAGGGGAAGAACCAATTCCTGCAATGAAGGGAGGGTTCATATGTAGTTAAAAAACAACCTATTTTAAAAAAACTTGCTCATATCGAGGAAATGAGCAACCTAACCCAAACCAATCCTCATCATATTAAAAGAAATACTTTATTTATGCTATGTTTGGGAGTTTGGGAAAGAAAGGAACAGACAAGGAAATGTTAGTAAGGAACACAAAAAAAATATATATATTGTAGTGTATTTCTTTCTTTGGGAGTTTAAAGAAAAAAGGAAATAACTTTTTATATTTGTTCAAAAATAAAAAAGAAAGGATAAGGAAGTAATGTTTTTTTTTTTTTTTTCCCCTCTTATACTCTTGATAAATAAATGTTCCGATACGATGAACTAAGATCTGACAAGGATGACAGGTTTTTTTTATATTCTTCTTTTCCATGGATCTCTCACCCACAAAAGAGAATGAAAACAAAATTTTAAAAAAATAATTAATCTACGTGCGAAAAAGTCTCGTCTTTCAATCTTTTTTCATTTTTCTTTAATTTTTCTTAATCTTTCCATATTTTTCTCAAGAATAAGAAAGCTTTCCTATTCAAAAACGAATGTAAAATAAATCCTAAGATTCAAATATAATATTAATTTGGTTCTTTATTATTAGAGGGACAAGATGAAAATTATAAAAAATTCATTTATTCTCAATTTTTTTTTCTTTAAATTCGTTCAAAAGAAAAAAAATATAGATTTTAGAAAATTTGCTCTGTCTTTCCGTTTCTTTTCTTTTCTTTTCTTTTCTTTTTTTTATAAAAAAACTTCCAAACGAAGAAAGTTAATTCTTTTTATTTATTTATTTATTTATTTATTTATTTTCACTTTTCTATTCTCTTCTCTCAAAAAAAATGTTAAAGTATACAAACATTTATAGATTGTCTTTGCTCAAAGATAAAGCATTTTCCCATCTCAAATCAATCAAAACCTTAAAAACATAATACCCTTGCTACTAACTCCCCAACCTTTCTTTGGCACCCACTACCCATAATAGGAAATCCAAATTGAGATATCCCAAGAAAAAAAAGAAAAATATAAAGAGATGGTCCTTACATCCCAAGGTCCCTATGCCAATGGTGGTGGCGACGGCACCAAAAGACTAGTACCCTTGATGGCTACCGTTGAAGCTTTGCTCACTTGAACATACTTCTCCGGCCAAATATTGTCGGGGTAACAATCATTTCCCGTTATCCTTCGAGGAAGGTACACTATATATAGTCGTGATCATCCTGGTCATGGCCAAGACATACCACATCGACACTTTCATACATAAACTGCTACATACCTTATTATCTAGTGATCCAATTACGATGCCGAGTGCCGATAGCCTAGTTAGATCTATCCCTACCACCATTTATGCAAAGCTTGCTAGGGCAACTAGCTCTATGTGCATTATCTACAAAGATGGATCTACTTGTAGTAGGTTGATTTCAAAATAAAAAGGATTACCTATAGGAGAACACCACCTACTAAGGTAATATTGAAAGTCATAGCTTTGTCCTAGTACTTATTGGGCAATCATGGCATCCTAATCCAAAGCGTGATTGTCTTTAAGGACTCAATTTGCTCACAAGAAGTGAAGAGGAGAAAGTGTGGTTAATGAAAAGTGAAAGAAAATATTTTTATTTGGTTAAAGTTAAAAAAAATATTTTTATTTTGTGAAAGTTTTTAAAGGAGAGAGATTGAAAAAAAGAAATATTCATGTAAGAGATGGATATTTGAAATTTTCATGGAATGCAAATTAGAAGTTCTTTTTCCAAAAATATCCTTTTTAAACCATCAAAAATCACCTGAAATAATATTCTCTCTATCACAATGCCTTGAACCCTCCCTTATCGTGATCTACAACCAAAAATATCCTTAATCATATTTTTTTATTTACAAAAAATGATAATACATAGAATAAGATAATATTTTTTTAGCAAAAATATAATAAATATTTTATATAATTTTTTTAAAAAAAATAGATACCTAACCAAACATAAACAAGCTAATTCTAGATCAAGTTACTATAAACAAGTTATTCTAGATCAAGTTACTATAAACAAGTTATTCTAGATTAAATTACTTATCCATGACCAATCAAATATGTAAAATTAACTTTTTCATACATCATAATCCCAAAAATCAGTTTCTTTAAAATACCATTTTAGGAAAAAAATATTTTTTTCTGTGAACCAAACAAATTTTAAAACCAAACGAATCTTGTTCCCCAAGCTTTGAATGCAAGCATCCGACTACCGCTTGAGGTCCCATGGCCCACACTTTAAGCACGCCCTTGCTGCCAAATCTAAAACGAAAAACCCCCTCCGATGCCGCCAACAACAACTCATGCTAAAGCATACACCACTTTAGCTTGAGCTCTCGTGTGATGAGCTCCGACAAGAGCTACAGATAGAGCTTCCAAGGCTGTCTTACATAATCCAGCTCAATCTCATCAAAAAGGACAGACTAGTTGAAGCATGCCCAAAGCCGATTGATGTCGGCCGGGACTGCCTCGGTCTCCCACCAATGTCCGGACCTCCCCTAGCAGCCTCCACCCACAACCACTTCCTGGGTGCGCTCAAAGCCCCAACAGGGGCGGCGAAGAGCCCTGCTCTTGCATGCCAAGCTTTGGCACGGCCATTGCCAATGTCCTCCACAATACTCACCCCAGCTCACATTGCATCTCCAGTTGTGGTCATTTTTAGCAAAGAAGGGTTTTTAAAAAAGCAACATCCAAAAGGAGCATTGCTCCAACATTGGAATCCGTTAACCAAATACTATGCTTGTTTAACTGCCGCAGAAGTAAGAAGAACAACAGTGCTATGATAATTTATATCTGCAACTACAAATGCAAAGTGGAGAATGAACGGCAATAGAATGCTCACCCAAGTAATTTGCTGCTCTACAATGACGAAGAACATGAGCTACTTTCTTGCTCCAGGGCATGAAAATAAAATCTAGCACTCTGAACTTGCATGGCCAGCAACAAGAAGAAAGCATTTCCGTTGCTGCTTTCAATTATTCCAACATAGCAGATTCTCATGCCCAAGGACGGAACTAAAATAATACAACATATACTGCACAACCATTTTGAGTTAAAGCATAATTAGACTGCAGACTAGAATTCACATTTGGCAATAGGTAGCCAACATTAGAGGAAAAACTGACTATTTACAGGCACAACACAACACAGCAGTGCCATTTGAGAGCAATAGTTGGACAACGTCTAATCATGAAATTTGGAGAGAAGCAGACCTGAACTACTGACGGAAGATGAAAGAAAGCTGGGAAACGGAAGAAGAGCTTCGGAGGATACAAAATATCTCCATCCAACTTAATTTGTGTGTAATCTGACAACTTGCTTCATTCATGCAGCAATGTTACCTTTCTTCAATCAGCAGTTCTCAGATGTGTCTATTATACTTTGGGGATAGATCAAGTGCCATGCACATAAAAAAGCGCATCACATGATCCTAACCATGCCCCCCAACTATGGGTTGACTCGTACGAACCTTCTGAGTAGCATTCTGGTTGTTTAAGTGATCCTTGAGCTCCTGTAACAAAGAAAAGTCAATGAACAGGTAACACATGAATACTGCAAAACCAGAGAGTCAACTAGTTGGGCGAGAAGACCATATGAGACACTTCCACTCCGTGGCCAGCAAATAGTTGCAAGAACAGAGTTTGAGAAATTTTCCTCAAAAATTAGTTCACCAGACTTGATACTCCAAATATGCAAATAGCAGTCCTCTCCACCTAAAATTGGACATTTCAGAGCTCCAATTTAGCTGATTGAATTTCTATCAAAGGGGGGAAGGACAAACTTGAAACAGAGATGCACCTGACATAACGAGTGTTTCAGATGGGTTAACTCCAAGCTGCAAACGGCTGTGGCTGTTTACATGCCCCTCATATGATTGGACAGCTCCTCTTTGAAGAAGACGGCAGTCAAATAGCTTTATCTGTATTGACACCAAAAAAACCAATGCCCAAAAAATAAGTAGTTCATTTATAAACATGATTGATTAGATGGATAGATGAAAAATCAGAACACTAAAGAATATAGCTTGGGAAAGTAAATCTTGTTGGGTATTTGAATGAAGTGCCGCATCAAATAGACACACCACTCTTCTCATCTCCTGCTCTACAGTCTACAGGAAACAAAGAAACGATCGAAGGAAGACACAAAAAGACCAATATAAACAAAGCAGCCAGCAGCAGTTTTGTCCAAGATTTTGACCGAAACCACTAAAACGATTGAAATTGGATAGATCTAGTCAGCTTCAACTCATGACCAGACAGGCTCAAGCCTGTTCAAAAATGATCTGTTTCAACTGGAGCTCAGAACCTTGATGAGTATAGGTTCATTAAGGTTAAGGGCCTCTTCTGATCCTTGTCCTAATTGCTAGACAAGTAGAGATTAAATCATGAAAAAAGCAAAAATGAACAACTGATTTTACATGAATTATGCACACTCATATATCAGGATAAAAGAAGCATGATTTTGTGTCAATTTAAAACTAAAACTGAATATTTGATAGGATTGCTTGCACTGGGATTAAGATTAGTTGCCATTGTCACCTAAACTCACATCTGTTTGTCAAACAGTTGAATAGTGTAGCTCTGTGCTCTAATGGCAAGAGTGCCATCCCTAAATGGACTAGACAAAAGAAGATAAAGTTTCACTTCATCTGTCACTACAGCATTATCACAATTACAGTTCATTACAATCACTCTTAACACTGTAAACTATTACACTTTCCAATTATCATATGTTAACCAACCAGTGGACTTAATGACTGATTGATATCACCACATGCCTTCATAATTAATAAGGCAAATCCATAGTGTGAGCTCAGGTTTTTGTTACAATATTGGTTGCGTATAGCTCTGTTGTGTCTAATTCATGTATTCTCATGCTTCATATCATTGCACTGAAAAAGCAGCACATGGTTTACACGTAACTAGAGGACATGTACATACACACCCACATTAGTGGATTTACAGAATGAATATAAATGTCATCTCTTGAGCACTTGCTTTCTGAATTTCAGCAGCAAAGGAAGTTGTAGGGGTGTTAAAAATTCCAATCAAACTATCTAAACCGTCCAACCCAATCCAAACCGAACCAAATATGACAGTTTGATAGTTTAACTGATTCAGTTTGATTTAATAAAATAAAAAAAACCAAAATATCGATTCGATTATCAGTTTACTGATTAATATAACCTACTAAAACTGAACCGAACTGATTAACCAACATCATTTTATATATTTATATGCAGGACACATCCATATTATATATTTTATATTCCAATCCCTTAGAATATCATGTAAGTCCATTACCTTCATTTTCTCGTTCATGATCTTTTTTCTTTCAATGACTTACTGATTTCTTAGTTCTCTCTCTCCCTCTCTTTATCTTTTTTAAATCAAACCGACCAACCTGCTTAAACTGAAAAACTATGCAAAGCGTTCAAATATTTAGAAAAGCTACACGAGCAAACCAAACCGATACAAAATTGAACCGAAGAAACAAATTGTATTTAATCAAATATTTTATTTTAGGAATCTCTTAAACCAAAATGTCGGTTTGGTTTCAAAAATTACTTAAAACCAAACCGAATGAACCGTTTTCAGCCCTAGGAAGTTATATGCCCTTCTCAAGCATAGAAAGCTGGTTTATCATATTCAACATGTCTACATGAAGACTTCCATGGCAACTACCATGATCAAAGAACATCTCATAACAGACAAAATGCAAATTTATAATGTACCTGGATTAGAAATAAATAGCATATGTGCACAGTTCTTTCACAGATAACTAGAGGAGTTGAAATGATAACTCACAGATCCATCCATGGAGCTCCCTAAGAAGTACTGGTCATATGATTGAAGTGCCACCAAACTGCAAAGTCAAATGTGGACTTCTTAGTTAAACAAATAACATTCCACACGCTACAGGCAAAATGCCTGCCAAAAGAAAGTGGAAATATAAGGAGACAAAAGTAGAAGATGAGAAGTGGAAATAGTACCTGCAAACAGCTGATGACATGAAGACAGCATTTGAGGAATTGAAACATTTTCTATGCTGTACAAAACACCAAAATTTGTGTTAATAAAGATCACATTATGCAAGCAAATCCTTTTATATCATAAAGCAATATTTTGCAAAATATCAGCTCAGATTGGAATACTCTACAGACTAGGAATATCCATATACTATAATAAGATGTGCATTACAAATTAGTCGTGCACATTTCAAAGAGTACCATAAAAGAGTAATTAGCAGCAAAATCAACTTTTAATATTATAGATGACAAAAAAACTCAAACCTGATACTATGTTTGTGATACTCCCCCTTAAACTTTTTAGACAAGTAGAACTTCGAAATTTAAGTGCATGACATTCTTTTTCTCAGAAACAGAAACAGATTACAGATGCAAATGAAAAACAAAGATTGCTGAATAGAACTTGAAATAAGTACCTGAAACTTTGTAGACCTTTTGTAATTCCTAGCTAGATGGGCATATCTGTGAGTATCTGGTATTCTAGGTGAAGGTCCAGCTGAAAGGTCAGAGTATCCTCTTTGTCTCTCACGAATATCCACTGCAATGACTGCTCCATTTCTATGACCACATAAAGCAACATTTCCCTGCATTGGGCAAAATTCAAAAACTTAAGGTATTCATTATTTAACTAAGTACATTAGACAAGTCTAATCACAGAGCAAAATTTGAGGGGTGGAAATCAAGAAAAAAAAAATGTAACAACATGATCAAGGTTCTAGCATTTCTTAAAAAAATTCTGATCTAAAACACCTCACTTTAAACAAGCAAGTATGAAGGCAAAATGGTGGAATGCCTGTAATACTATATTTTGACACAAGGGAGCATGAAGACTCAAGACAAAGCATCAATTAGACTTATGGCACTAAGAAATCATATTCTAATAACTAAGGGTGGCATTTTATGACCTGACCCCCCATCCAGACCCACAATGAACCGAGATAAGCCAAATTTGGAATTGGCATAAAGAAGAAGACCCAATAACTAAGGTTTTACTCTATCCAAAATAACCGAGAATATGCAAGAATATGCAATGTCTTGACCCAAGAAGTTTTCACTTACCATTTCCAAAAACGCATGATAAACATGCATTCTCCACTGAGTTTACTCCATTGATTATCATATGCAATGCTTTTCACCATTAGGATCAGAGAAGAGCAAAGCCCTTCATGACAAAATTGTATGAACTTGTGGACCTACCTTATGCAAGGTATATAAATGACAGTAATAAATACACATTACGAACATCAGCCGGATACTTCTATGGAAAGTGTGGATGCTCTTCTGGTACAGAGTATATGTTGAAGCATACAAAGTAGATCAATTTTGATCCAATAATGAGTAATTTAACTAAGGGAGACAATACCAACTGCAGCTAATCAATTTTGCCACGATATCACCTAGGTGTGTAGAGTGCATTCTGACATGGAGATATTGCAAAAGAGGTTTATCTGAAGCAACCACCAGTGTTATGGTTGAGTATGACCTAAATAATCACCTAGAGCTTGGTCACCAACCTCTTTGGTGATTTCAACATATGGTTGATTAGCTTTGACATGGATCAAGTGTAGATGACACTCAAGTGCAAGATCAAGATCCATGTAACGTCATGCTGGACAATCAAAAACAAGCGCATCATAAGTAGCATTTCATATCTATTAAACTTCAGACTACAATGAGGCTTCCCATGACTCGAAGAAGAAAATTAATGGATGAAGATGGATTTATGAATCCTCTTCCAACAAAAGCCATTTCCTTATCAATTTCAAAGGTACAATCAAGTTCTTCACGTGATTTTAATAGATGGCTGCATTGATTGCCTAGATAGTCTGTGTAGGTGGGCCACCTAGGCACCCGCCCTAGCAAGGTCCACAAAACCACTACTAGAAGCTTTAGCAGTACATTATTGGTTCGCTACAGTAAGGTGCACACCCATGCCAAGACAGGTCCTAGTGCTTTTTTTCAACTCAATTTGGACTGATACAGACAAGTTCAACTCATATACCAAACCTTGGTACCATAACAATGCTTTACTGGTACATTATGGTCGAAATGGGGTTGTACAGTAACATATGGCTGGCCTTGCACCCTAATATTTTGCTTCATGTCTGAACATGTGGGACAAGACAGATGTACAAATTAGTATTGCATCTTGGTTTAATTTATAGTTCCTATTGACTTGCTACATCTTATTTGATAAGTTATCTTCATTTAGTAGATCATGACAATCTTTCAGATTTCTCCTTTTATTTATTTTTATTTTGAAATTATCATTTTTGGGCCTCCTTGAGATAACATGCACCTACCTATCACCTAGGCATTAGCAGCCCCTTGGCTGTCTATCTGCCACAGTCTTTCAAAACATTGGTTTTCCAATGAGATAATGGAATCAAGGAGGGCATTTAGGATTTCAATAGTGAATCCAATTTGATGAGTTTGCTGTCATCTTAATGCAATTATAGGGAATAAACACGTTTTAACCAAAGAAAAGTAAAAACCAATACAATAAAATTGAACAGACATGCTTCCATTTTGGTGGAGCAACTCAAAGAGGGCAAATGCAGCATGGGCATAGACATGAGAATTAAATCATGACATGAATACAAGTGTCGAATTGGCAAGTAGGAAAAAGGGAAAAAAGATATAAGGGCATGGAAAATAATTAATTTTAGCCAGACGCATATATTTATATTCTTAAATGTGTTACAAATAATATTTTAATATATTATTTGTTGAAGTTCTTCTGTTATACACTTTCAGTATACATGTTTCTCCTCCAAATTCCACAATTCAACTTTTCAAAGAAATGATATTACACAAAGTAATTTTAATATCTACATTCTTGCCCAATTTTTGAAAGAAATCCCAGCTCCAGCATTATCATGGTGGGTCAAACTAATTGTTGGAAATCTAAACATCCACCAATACCTAGGTGTGCAACAAAAGAATTTGATAAGTATCTAAGCATCCAACATGGATTCTTCAAGCTAGATGAAAGTATCCAGGTAACACAAATCGTATCACTTGTTTTTTTTTGGTAAAACGAAAAAGGGGGGGAGGAGTTAGGCCCCGGGCATGGCCACCCCCAGACGGTCCCCCAACCCCAGCCAGGAAATGTTCGATACATGGCGCATATTAATTTTCCGCAGTCGTTCCCCACCAGAAGGTGAGTACGTCAACCTGACTGCCACTGGCGTCAGCTGAGTGAACGGAAATTATTATATATATCCCCAACTTTTTCACTACCACCAGCCAACAGGGGCTCCAGGGTTATTTTATTAATTTTTCTCTCTTTTTTTATTTTATCCCCAGACTTTTTAGTCGAAAAATGCCCAAACCGGGGCTCGAACCCCTGCCAGCTGGTTGTGAGAAAAGTCTCACAACCAACTGTGCCACGCGCCAGTGGCAATCGTATCACTTGCTGGAAAAGATGAATGTAGTGAAAGGAATTCATAATATGAAGCATTTCAGGTTAGTTTTCCTCTAAACTATTTCAATCATGAGAAGCATCTCATATAGGAATATACTGAACAGCTCATTAACTTTAAGGTGGGGTAGCACCTGTGAATTGGATCAAATAACTATTACTATCCAAAAATTGCAATAATGAAGGGATACACCTAACATGGATGAGTGCAGATAAGATTTATAAAATATCCACTAAAGTGAACTACATAATTTTCATTCAGAAATGGACAGCTTCACCTCTTACATAGATTATTGAGTACGAGGCATAGGCATGAAACAAGCCTTTGACCATGAATACCAATATTAAAGAAGAAAACAAATATGATAGGTTTTTCCAAGCTCTCTATAGAGTAGCAAAAAATAACTTGAATGCCCACTAACATAACTCAAAGAATACAACCCTTGAGCTTGGGGTTTTGGGCAAAACTGGCCCCTATTTGGTTTTCTTTCTTCCTAAATGTGGCATTTACATACAGGGAGAAAACACAGCAAAAAATATTGTCAGGAATTTTCTTTTTTAAATCACAATCAAACCAATACACCATGAATCTCGAGTGAGCACACATTATCTATCAGAAAAAGAAAAGTAGAGAGTTTTTCAAGTACGGAGCTCTTGGATTAGAAAAGATGCTAAAATTTATGTTACATTTTCATTCAAACAATAGGTGATCTGCATGATTCACCTATTAGTAACTTTTACACATGCGAACTGGCATTCATGTAATGAATGATACATCGACCATGAGAAGGAAAACAAATTTATTGAAACAATTGATCTTATTACCGATTGATCAAACTGTTGTGACAATATGTCGCTTGTACTACGGTACACCCATGACAAGCCTCTGGTTTCTAAATCTATCAAAGCAGCTCCAAGATTGGTGCCTAGAAAAGGAAAACGAAATGAATAATGAAATTAGACAATTTGTTCACTTAACTGAACTATGATACATATGTATAATGATAATAGGACAGCTGAAAAGAAAGCTCCATGCAAGGTGTGCAAAGCATAGACAACCAAAAACAACTCAAAATCATATGAACTAGTGGAGCATATTCTCTTATGTGGATTGAAGGATTGATAATCACAAAGTAATAAGGGATGACTTAAGTCTTACAATTCATAGTTTGATCAAGAACAAGTTGTACAACAATTGGTAGAAGAATCTGAGGCAAATCTCTGATGGAGTTAAATCACCAAGATGATGGGAATCACAGCAACTAAATTAATAGACAATGAACATCTTCGCTCTACCATATTTCTCTTTCCAATGAACTGGCATGGTTACATTACATAGTCTGGCTTGCATAATGTAATTTAAGTTGGTTAGTCAATGATGTTCTTTGATGTATCCGGTCCTTTAAAAGTTTTCAGGGCCTACATACATGCATGCATGCATGTTTGCACAAGTTACACTCTCATGCACACAAACATTCATGCAAACATGAATATGTATTATGTTACTACACCACTTCCAAGAATCATTTCCTTTATAATTTCTTAATCAACTCAAACAAGAAATATGTCTCTTTGTGATTTTCTCCCTCTCCTTTTGCTGCAACAAAACACAAAGATATGGTAGCAAGATTGAGTTGTAATTGGAGGTCTCCAGGTTAGGTCAGAAAAGCTAGATCTAGTACTAGAGATTGTAGCCTACATTCAGTATGCAAGGATAGGAAGAGCAAAGGGAAATTGTTTTAGGGGAAAAAAATGCTATAGAGGCATGAAGCAAGGTTCAAGTTAAAGGACGAAAAAGAAATTAAGGTAAAACAAAAGGTTTAAAGTCAGGAGGACTCTAAGTAGCTAATCTAATGAGGAGATGAAATTTAAGTTCGTTAGACAAATAAGAAATGTTGTAGAAGATGAAATTTAAGCCTGTTAAACAAACAAGAAATGTTTCAAAAGAATATCAACAGTAGACAGGTGGCTAGGAGACTATCTAGCATGGAGACACTAGGTAGGTACCCAGAAGTCAAGGCAATAGAAAAATGATAAACTCAAAAGACTAATTAAAATAAAAATTCTAAAAGAAATTTTAAACCAAAAGGAAAACATAACATATGAAATAAGATGTAGAAAGTCCATAGGAAGCACCACCTTGGAAACATATACTTGAAGTTGTCCACCATACTGTCACAGCAGCCATCTTTTAAAACATTACAAACATGCTGTTAAAGAACAATTATACTAAGGATTTTGATTAAACAAAAAAAAAAAAAGAATGTCGAGGAAATTTTTGGCAATAAATATATCGAAATGGATGGAAAATTCAAGAAACTATATACAATAGCCATGGAAGGGTTCGAATGGGGTATACTTGATGTTACCAATCACTAAGAACCAAAAGTGCAAAGAATAACTGTCCAATGAACATTCTTTTTCCAAGATCCAATCAAATGCTCAAATTTGACATTGGCAAAGCTTTTGGAGGGCCAAAAAGTACTTTTGGAGAGCCAAAGAATACTTTCTGGCCCTCCAAAAATATTTTAAATAATATAGTGGTGTTTGATAAAAAATTAGGAAGTTATTTTAGCTTTGCCAGAAAGCTAAAAATGTCTACTTAGGAAAAGTTTCATTTTGAAACTTCCTAAGATGCTTTCAGACCAATGTCAAGAAGCTATTTGTGTTAATAAAATTTTCTGATGACCACAATGCCCAGCAACAACTCTCATAAGTACATCTTATATTATAACATATCATATTATTGTAATATAAATATATTATAATATAATAATACATTAATAATATATTATGTTATATTATATTATAAGTATAATATAAGATATCATTACAATCATAATATTATATTATTATGAAAATATTATATTATATTATTAATAATATAACAAGATAATATATTAGATAATATTACATTATATTATATTCTATTATATGATTACATTATAATAATATTATTATATTATTACAATATAATCTACTATACTATTATTATATTATAATAATACAATCTAATGTAATAATTTTTAATAATTATATAATGTGAATATATAATAATAATATAATATATTCTAATATATTATAATCTATTATTAGATTAGGTTAATCCATTATATTATATTATTATACTATAGTATTCAATATTATATTACACTTGTAATAATTTATACAATATTATAATAATATTTTCATATGTAATAACATGTCATATTATATTGTATATACTCCACTATAAATGTTCTCTATTGTCATTTTATCATACAAAAAACAATTTCTTAATTAGATTACCCAGCACGTGTTAAAGTTCAGGATACTTAAGTCATGTAATTACCAAATAGCAAATAGAATTTTGTAAACTCTACTTCCAAAAGCTCTACTTTTCAAAAACTCTACTTCCAAAAGCTCTACAACCAACAGCAATTCCAAGCAAGGCCTAATGCTCATCATATTGACATATGCAACTTCCACCCTACTACAAATGTCCAGCTCATGGAAGCAACTATGAATGTGCAAGCCACCTTATCAATCTAGATATACATTGTCACAAATCAATGTTCTAAAACCCATGCTTAGCCACTTCTGACATGACCTCAAAGGAAATAGCAGACAGGCTCTATCTCAGCATCTACATCTACTTCCTAGTGGGAATCGGGTAAATTGGTAGAGAAGTATCTTAGTTTAACAATCACTTTACCATCAATAGCCTCCAAACATTATAGATATGGACCTAACTCCATGGCCAGTCCAATTAAGCAAAAGCCAGAAGGACCAACTCCTTCAAGACTAGAGTATGCCCCACCAGGAACCAGTCAACCTAAGAATGCTTTGCCAAATCAAGATGGAATTACCCGCTATCCCATGTTGTAAAGTAGATTTTACCACCATACTATTCTCCCTTTCTACTCTAGAAAAAATAATAAACAGTGCATAGATTAGCAAAATTAAATAAATAAATAAACGCTGCAGCCTGCTAGGACTCACCAATAACTGCTTGTTTCCCGTTTGAGTTGCAATCAGCAGTCCATATTGTCCGATCAAATGAAGCAATCCTTGAAATTCTGCTATCTAGACTGGAAGAACAAAGACTAAGATCTAGAGGTTCACTGAGATTCAGAATGCAGACTGAACCACGAGACAGTCCTGACCCAAGGGCAGTCACCATGTTTTGTATTGTCAAGTGATCCAAAATTCCAAATTTAGTAATATGAGATAATCCAGTCAAAAAATTCTGCTGGGAAAGAGATATGCAGCTAAACATGTTAAATTCAAAAAGGCATCAAAATGCATTTTGGATACAGTGCCTGCTGGAAGGATGAACTATCATCAGATCGATCATGAGAATGCTTGGCAATCCTCCTTATGCAGGATATACCAGAGTCAAAACTAGAGAAGGTTTCTGCTAAACGCCAAATACTCTGAATTGCATAATCACACCCTGCTTTTGGCTTGCTTGAGGGAGGCCAAACAGCATCAGGTATACACTCGAGCCCATAATCAAAGTAATGCCCAACATTTCCAATCTCAAAGAGACTGTAAAAAGAAATTCAGTTACAAAATAAATCTTCACCCCAGAGAATGCAGACTTAGAAACAATTGCAAAATGAGCTGATATGCACACTTGACAATTAGGTTGCAATTGGACAAGAAGCGGAGGAGAGGGATCAGGGGAAGCCAAATGATAGAAAGATTTTTTTTCTTTTTTTAGTAAGGATAACCACATTTCATTCTAGTGTGACAATAAACAATAAATCCCAGGTATATAGCATAAATGCAATAAAGACAATATGCACAAGGCTTCCAAGATGTACTATAAAGAAGGAAATAATCATGTGATATCATTATGCCACAAATCATTGCTCAGTATTATGTTAAATCCAAGATTGCACCTATGACTACAAATTATGGTTGCTCCCAACTGTTCATCATAGTATAACATCATTGTATAGAGCAGAAAATATTTATGGTCAAATTAAATTGAATGTTACAGGAACAATTAAATGGAATTAAATGGCATCACTGACCGTAACTTAACGCTCCGAAATTGATACACAATCAAACAGTCTATAGTTCCGTTTGTAACAAGCCATAGTTATCAGAACTAATTTAAAAGCTTTACCAGTAGTTGTTTTGATCACAGGACAACAATAGATTATAGCTTCGAAGCAGTTGGTAATTATGACAAACACTTACTATTCTGTTGCTACCATTGACAAAGACTAATACTGAGCATCAATTATGCAAGTGCAGCAAACATATGAAGGGGAAATGTTATTTAACCAAGAGCTCAAATGTTACATGGGAGTAAAAAAATACATGATTTTGCAGACAGCTACGAAGCATAACAGAAATAGCAGCTGGATGATGATTATGCATTTATGTCCTCACATGAAAATGATTGGCATCTGTGATCTTTGACTATAACAAAGACCGTTGTTATTGTATTATTATGAAAAATTAAAACAAAAAAAAGCTTGGAACTGAGAATTCGACAATTGTGAACATTAATAAGAGAGGAGTTTGATCTCATTGTGACAAATAAGAAACTGAAATTGAAGTTTGGCAGAGTCCTTATGAGGCACAAGAGTTAATATGACACAAACAAAAAGTCAAAATTGAAGTAGGATGCAATCCTATAAGCAGGGGCGGACCACACCAACTTTTTTAAGAGCCAAGAAAATATAAAAATAAATAATTTAAATTAATAATTTAAATTAATTTAAATATTTTTTATAAATATTATTTAAATTATACTTATCTTGTTTCATAAGATTAATTCATTAATAATGAAATCTACCGTAAAATTTTCAACTCTCATTATCGATATAAGTGACTAAATAATTGATAAAAAAAATTGTCTTCTATCTTGTTGCATAATCTAGTCTTAACAATCTTCATTTTTGAAAATGCTTTCTATAGTAAAAGTTGAAATCGAAAGAGTCATAAGCACCACAGACTCGTAGAAGATGTGCACGCACCGGCCACAGTGATGGCGGCATCGCGCCGAGTACCGTTGGTACTGCACAACGGGATGGGAGGTCCATCAAAAAATGGGGCCAAAGACGATGGGACATGAGTACAGTAGCATTAGTGGGAGCCTGGGGCATGACGGGTGCTACCTGCCCGTGCCCTCCAAGATCTGATCGTGCTACACGATGGGTTAGAACTGAGTCAATATTAGGAACCGATCAAAAAACCAGGTCAGATTGGGATCACTCATGACCCGATTTGACCCGACCCATTTGCACCCCTAGCCATGGCAGATTCTAGAGACAGATACCAGTCAAGCAACAAAAAGAAAATTCTTTATCTTCTCTTAAAAAATTATGGAAAAGAAAAAAGAAATTAATAAAAAATGAAAAATAAAGTTGGTAGTGATCCAACTTTCAAATAGGGAAAACCGATTTATGATATTTTTTTTTTTTTTCAAGATTCTTCAAGTTATACTTAATATCCCAAATTTTAGGGGGGCCAAATGCATAAATATATATATATATATAATTTTTCATAAAGTTTTACCTTTAAAAAAAAAATTGAAAAAAAATTAGGGGGAGTCAAGGCCCCCCTTGTCCCCCCAGCGGTCTGCCCTTGCCTATAAGAGGCATGATCGGCAGAATTAATGGGATGACTGGATGGTATGGCAGAGACCTGCCTCACTTTCAACAGCTTTACAAGCAGTTGTGCAATTTACAGTGTAGAAAAGATAGATCAACAAAGAACATTTAAAGTCATAATAAAAACTCTCCAACTTTGAAATTGATCTTAATGTGATAGTTGAAGATGGATACATAAACCAAAACCTAAGCAATTGAGAAAAGGGTTGCAGTTATGGATTTTCATAATATTGATCAGTAAAAGCAGAACTGGTGTTTTTAATAAAAGTATATGGATACTTCACATTGCATACAATATGAAAAAAATTCATTACTAAGGATGCATTTGGAGTTGCTCAACAAAAGCCCTTTGTAACTTTTAAAGTAAAAAATTACTTACTAAAAAAATTAATTTTATTTTATAACATCATTTATGAGAAGTCAGAAAAGTGCTTTTGGAAGAAGCTGGAAAAGAAAGCTTCTAGCTTCTTTTACTGGTAGTTTTAATAAAGGTACATTGCTACTTCACATTGCCTTACAATATGACAAATTAATTACTAAAGGCACATTTGGAGTTGCTTAACAAAAGCATTTTGTAACTTTTAAAGTAAAAATTTACTTGCTAAAAAATTAAATATTTTTATAACATCATTTATGAGAAGTCAGAAAAGTGTTTTTGGAAGAAGCTAGAAAGCAAGCTTCTAGCTTCTTTTGTGAGATTGCTCACTGTTTCAAATAGGATATAGCTCATTTATAAAAAATTAGTTTTACGATATTGGATAACCTGCACCCAATACACTAAAAGGTACTTTCTTATTTAAGAACTTATAAGAATTTAATTTTCGAGAATGGCTTTCTAATAAGCAGAAGCAACATCAAACATGCTAATAGTTTCTTATAACACAGTCTATTTAGTTTGAAATATGTATTCTATGCAAAATACTTGCCACATAACAACACTTGTAGCTTGAGGTTACCTTGACGGCCATTATAGCTAATACCATCCCCAATATAAGGGACTTGACATCAACTTTCAGGAAAGCTTTGATTGTTGACCAGAAGTCAATACAGTTATTAGAGGTGTCACACGTGTGAGATGTACTTTATCTTAGTGGACCAGTTTATATTGATGCCTTGATAATCTATGATGAATGCAAAATCAAATGGACTCGAGTAACTATAGTAAAATGAATTGTTTGATCGTAATCAGATCAGGCAGGAAAAAGGGCAGGATTTAGAAAAGTGAACTATTGACAATCAGTGTTATGCAACTTCTGACAAGATAGACATAGGATCGGTTATCACATAACTGCATGATTTTGACAAATTGAGAATATAATCAAATTATTAACAAGTAAAACCAGAGGCTGAAATAGAAATTGTCAAATCCAAAGAGCCAATATATTATGTCATGAAAAAATGGATAAGATCAAATAAGTTGCACACATGGAAATTAACTGCCTGACACATCACATGATTTGTTATCTCTTCCATCCAATTGAAGTCTGGTTAAGTTTGCTTTCTGTTGCCCTATCAAGAAGTCATGATATTAACCACATTCTTAGCATCTGTAGATGTTATTTGAAAAAAAAGGTAAATAATAGAATCAGAAAGATAGCTCTAAGCTCAAGGCACCCACATGTGAGCATTCCCAATCACTATTGCCAATCTTCCCTTCCCTGGGGACTCTCATAGAAGTTCTCTTCATTAAATGCACTTCTATTTATCCAAAACATCATTCTGTAATCAGGGAAAAAAATACACTGCACATTGCTGCATTAAAAGCAGCAGGGATTGGAAAATCCAATCAATATGCCCTAAAATTCAGTCTCAAGACTAAGAATTTTCCTAAGGAAGTTCATGCTTTTAACCCTTTTTTAAAAAAATAAATAATAGTTAAACTGTCACATTCTTAATCTTGTGATGGAAATTTCACATTTTGATTTCAAACTTGCAAACAATAAAACAGTCTGAGAACTCACCTATGGAATGCCTATATGGATTAAGGCTGCTTAATATAGCTTTGGTGGAAAGTGATCCCATCTTTTAATCTTTTCTCAAACAAACAATAACTAAACCATCATCTCCTTAATTTTGCGATGGAAATTTAACGATTCTATTTAAAAATTTCGCAAATAATACAACAGTCCTGAGAACACACCTACAGGATGCTCAGCATTGGTGGAAGATGATCCCATTATTTTTCTAACAAAAAGGTTTTAAGCAAAAAAAAAAATGAAAATCAAATCGATGAACTAGAGACAAAAGCAGTAATTACATGAAGGCAACAAAATAACTCATGAAGAAGAATAACATCTACCATGGACACCATGCATAGTTCATCACATAGATCGTAACTTACAGGCATTTGGGAGAAGAAGAGAGCAGAGAATGTGATGAAGAAGATGGCTTTCCATTCCATTATGTAAAGATGTATATGGTTTCCATCTTCTTGACAGCCTAATAAATTGGCTAAATCATCAAAACTAGCACATTCATATAATGTTTTACTTATATTATTAAAGTCATCTCAAATTTTGAATTCACCCAACTTGTGAACTAGCTTCACCTAGTTGATTCATACATTAAAAGGCATTCTCTTATTCTAACATACTACTGCACATCAAAACAAAATGCTACTTTGCCTCAAAATTGGGTATAGACATGCCAATGGCTATAAGAAGTGGATTTGAATTTTCAAACCATTTCACACCTGATTGCACCAATCATATTGCCCATTGTTAAAAACTTTGTTTCCTCTAAACCTTTTGGTGTTTGAACAACGCCATGCAATTGTTCCAGCACATTAACAGCACTGTGAATCGTGCTCTGATATTTCCATACCTGTTATACATGTTAACTGATAAATAGTGATAAATTACCAAATATTAAAGAAGAATATAAGAGCAGAATTCAGACAACATATAAGCATATTTGATGCCTTGAAATATGTGAATTGATGTTTTAAAACAAAGCTTGCTTTATCATTAATCTTTTCTTTTAACTATAACATCATCTGAAACTTCTGTTTTATGCAGCAAAGTTGAATGTTGTAAAACAAGGTCTTTGCAATCATTTCATAAGTGAATAGCCAAGCTTAGGTCAGTTTTCTACAGATATAGAATGATTCCGCCTAAGTTTTAAATTAAAAAATTTCATGCAAATATTATGTGCCGAATATAGAGATTAAATAGCATAACTACTAATCTGGATCATCGAAAGGGGGGAAATACTAATTATTGAAGCATGGAAAATGGTTCATAAACAATATGTTAATAAATGAGTGATGTGCATACCATAGGATAAGAAGCTTGAAATTTTCGGTATTCTTGTTCAAAGTTGTGTCTACATTTTTTGGAGAAGAGAAGTCTACCATGTATCTCCCTAAGACGAAGCAATTCAGATGGTTTTATCTGCTTTCCAATGCATGGTTGATGTGCTCGACACTTCTGTAAACAACTAAACAAAGTTCATTTCTTCTTCTCCCAGCATCACTTAGTAATTGAAGTTCTAAAAATAAATCACATCATTTAGAATCTGAAGTCCACAAATCAAATTGAGGAATCAATGTATACAAAGCTAATGTCAACCTTGTAAACAATATTTATGGTATCATAAAATAAATAAATAATAAAACTTAATAGCAGTAACTGCTGGGCAAGCAGAAGATGGAAGTCTTGGATAACTTCATTGACACATTCTATACTATAATTTTCGCACATTCATTTGTTTCCTTAGTCCATATAACATGTCTGTTTATGCATCCACTGAATAGCTTTTGTTGAAAAAACATATTGTTCCTCTTCCTCAGATGTTATTCACCAACAATCTCCATCATGACCCACATCAAATTCATCCAAGAAATTTTTTGCCTGAGACACTCCACTTATTCAGCCTGCAAAACATAAACATTATTTTCTTTGGCCTACTTCATATAATTTCATTTAACCTTTGTTTATAGACTTCTGCCTGAAGCTAGAAATGGCATCAATACTGATATAGAACCAACATAAATGACAACAAGGTTAATAACTATGATACAACATCTTTTAGCTATTACAAAATTGGGTTTCCTCTGAAGCTAGAAATGGCACTAGTGAAGATATGAAGCATATATGCATAGTGTGCTAGTTACTATCCATGGTTCAAGACCTTGCCGCAACTAGTCAGTCATATTTCCCATCTGAAGAAACAACATACATAAATATCAAATTACCTAATGTTATGCATTACAAAAGCACTAATTCCTAATTTAAGATACAATAAAAAATCATAGACAATGACATCATTATACAGTAAAAAAACAATGTTGAATTTCTACTATTGTTTTCATCAAAAGTTATTTTTGAGAAACAGTATGAAAGTTACAGAATCATATTATCTACTTTCTTCTTCCCAAAGCACTTCAGAATTTTGATTAGTTGAACTAGCCCATTCTCTTTACACCAAGGAAAGTGCCAGGCAAGTAAGGTTCCTGTCTCCCTTCCACTTTTAATATTTTTCCTCATCTTCACCTCCTTTAGTTTGCAACCAAAGCTGATAATATAAGTAATCTTCCTTTCTTCACTCATCTGTTATTCTATCTCCCATCTTCCACTAACCCCTAACCTTAAGTCTGCAACAGATTTAGTCAGGAAGCAGACTGTAAACCACAACTTCTTCCAGCACATTACTGCCTAGCATTCCCCTCAATATGCTATCTGCTGTCACTTTTTCTTAACATGTCAAACTTTAGGGATGGTTGGTCAACCCCTACAGAACCTTAAGACTATTTATATAGACTCAAAGTTGTTAAAGAGCATATATCAAGGTTAAACCAGAAAAATCTTACAGACCTTGACCCTCTTCATCTGTTAAACATAATCTAGCACTTATATCTTAGATGGAAGTCTACATCAGTGATCCAGCCATCCACAAAATCGCAACAAAAATTTAACCAACCATGCAAATTCTATATTTAAACCATTTTCCCTTCAATATTTAACATACACATACTTTTTTTACCTTTCTTTATCGAGAGTTTAATTCAATTGAATTCGACCACAAAATGGAAAACAGGAAATCCAACTAAGACATTAACGGCATCTCACAAATACAATACATGGCATAACAGAATGGTATTGCAATATACAATAGGCCTCTTTAATTTTCCTTCAGGGTTCTAGCACAACTGAGTTCGTTGACAAAGTGAACACTATTCAAGAGATGACAGAATTCTAATCAGATTTCTAATCTAGAAAAAAAATTGAAATAGAGCATACTCATGACAATGTTGTAAAGTGTGAGTCCAAGAAAGAATTTTAGTAGGCCCGCTTAACCGTGCATAAACAATACGAAATATTAACAAGCAATGCAAGTTCTAGTGTTAAAAGATTATATCTTCAATTTTTAACAGGACACTGCATGTGCTTATTTTTTCCTTTTCCTTTCAATGTTAACAGATCAATTTGATTGAATCAAAGAAAAAGGAAAAAAAAACTCAAAATCCAACTGAGGCATGACTAACAGCACCATACAAACGATCATGCATGGCATAAAAGGAAGAAACCACAACATAGGCTAACCGACAGAGTTGATTGCTCGTCAAGAACGAAGATTTCACAACAAGAATTTAAAAAATAAGTGATGTTCATTACAATATAGTGAAGAAGTTGGGTTGCCTTAATTAAGAAGATAACAAGCAAAAGCGAAGAATATTAATTTCGTTCAATATACGACATACAAGGAAATTTTAGATCAGTACCTGGTTTCGGTCGGAGGGCTGACCTTCTGATGAAGAGGAAGGACGCTTTGCTCCCGGTATGGGACCTTTGATGGGGAAGTAGCGATTCTTCTCCGGATCGAAGTAGAAGCCCGGAAGATCTTTTAAAACGCTTCTAAATATCAGAGACGGTAAGAGATAGAGGGCAGAGAAAGGGAGAGCGGTGTTACCCTTGGGTGGAGGCATCTCCTTGCAGGGCGGCAGGGCGGCAGGGCGCCAGAAAGAAGCGGCCTGATTTTGTTTGAGCTGCGGGCAGGCGCACATGATATATTGGGGGTAGCGGTGTGATGACAATAAACGACAGTGATGCGCGAGATTAAACACCGATTGCAGCCCTGCCCTTGTCCTTGTTCGATGGAAAGACCGACACCTAACGCCTCCTTCGATGTTTGTTTTTTTTTTTTTTTTTTAAAAAAAAAAAAAACAAGTCATTTTCAGACTGTCCCCAATCGTAATCAGGGAATATTCGATACATGGCGCATATTAATTTTTTCGCAGTCATTTTCCTGTTCGATGGAAGGACCGACATCTAACGCCTCCTCCTTCGCAATGTTTTTTTTTTTTTTTTTTTTTTTTTTTTATGAATCAAGGGGGGAGGAGTTAGACCCCGAGCGTGACCATCTCCAGATGGTTCTCCAATCCCAGCCAGGGAATGTTCGATACACGGCACATATTAATTTTTTCGAAGCCGTTTCCGGTCCTCCAATCCCAGTCAGGGAATGTTCGATACACGGCGCATATTAATTTTCTTGCAGCCATTTCCGATCCCCCAATCCCAGCCAGGGAATGTTCGATACACGGCGCATATTAATTTTTTCGTAGCCGTTTCCCATCCGAAAAAAAGTACGTCAACCTGACTACCATTGGCGTCAGCCGAGTGAACGTTATATATCCCTAACTTTTTTCACTACCACCAGCCAACAGTGGCTCCATGATTAATTTATTAATTTTTCTCTTTTTTTCATTTTATTTTTGAACTATTTTTCTATTTTTTATTTTATTCCTAAACTTTCTCGTCGAAATATGTCTAAACCAAAACTCGAACCCCTGCTAGGAAGTTGTGAGAAAAGTCTCACAACCAACTGCACCACTCACCAGTAACTTCTTCGCAACGCTTTAACCCATAACCTGACGGGAGGCTAGGCAAGCCATCAACTTTAAATAAGATAAAAATTTTACAAAATGTGACCCAACGCCTCCCTCCGCAATTCTAAACCACATTAGAATGTTAGTCCAGCCATTAATCTTAAATTGGACTGGAGTGTTATGTCCAACTTGGATAATTTTAGTGCAAGGTGTTATATCAACTACTTTCTTGGTCCCAAGATGCTTTCTAGGCTATCAATCATGATGGAAAGACCTTCTCAAAGGTCCGGAAGTCACCCGATATTGATACCGTATCCCTGGCTCCTCCAACAACCAGTCACGAAACTATTTGGAGCATGGCACCATCGATTATCGGCACTAAGAGATGTTCCAATGGTCAGCCCCGATGTTGGGCCCCCGAGCCCAACTCAATCGTGCCCGCGCCCCTTCTCAATCGAGCTCGGACTGGAACATTCTCGGATGGATCGTTCCTCATGGCTCTTGGAAGAACCCCCTCCTTTCGATGTCCAATGCACCGAAGAGCTCCCGATTGTACTATAGGCTACCCTCCCTAACACTAGCCATGACAACCATTTCAGTAATAATTAAGGCAAAGGAGTTTGTCAGGATAGAGCTATCAACGAGTCAGGTGCGGATCGAAACCTAGATATCCAAATCCAAACCCAGTCTTAGTTATTAGACCCAGACCCGGATCCCAATACCCGACCGATCTAGCATTGAAATACCATACCTAAATCCTAATGGATCTCGGATATCCAGACCCAAACTCGAACCTAGGACCTGAAACACCCGAATGCAAGGAGGGCAAGGGATTAGGGGAAAACATATTCGTGAAAGGGCTTAGTGATCGTCCAGTTAAGCGGCAGCTGGTCGACATCGACACAGTGGTTGAAAAGGATGACACAAAACTCCTCTTGGCACCTGAGAAAGGTATCTAGGAGCTTCCGAATCCACAAGAGGGACAGGAGTTCATCATCATTGTCGAAGGTGATGAGGTCTTGGAAGAGCACAATGCCTCGCCGCCCGAATGCAAGGAGGGTAGGAGATTAGGGAAAAACATATCCAAGAAAGGACTCGGCGATCATCCGATTGAGCGGCGACTAACCGATATATTGAAAAAAGTCTCCTAAAGCCAATCGTCTGGATGTAGATGGTTGAACTATCTTTTAAATATATATAAATTATTAATAAAATAAATATTATTTTTGGTAATTCAATACTATTTGTTATCTTCCTGTGAACTTTAATGTATTGGAGTTTTTAGAACTACATTGATTCAATAAAGGAAGATTTATTGAGTGATTCTTAAATCGGTTCACGATCAAATGATACATTGTTACCTAGGATGACAACGTTTATCAAGAATAGGTTGTTGTATGCCATATAAGTTGGTTATCCTCTTAACCAAAGAGTGTAGAGATACTGGTATGGCATATAGGTGAGTATAGGAGTACATCTCACTGAATAGTGATCAACTTTGTGGAGTACTTTACTATCAAAAGTATCTCACAGAAAGGGTATGGGTATAAATATCCTTCCAATCTAAGACTATCATGGTAACTTGGTAAGAAACTCACTATACTTTGGTACTGGACTACCTAAATTTCTAATCTAGTGATGGAAGGTGATGTGGCGGGGTCGCTGACGTGGAACCCATGTCAGACCCTATTAGACGCCATGTCGGATGAAGCTGCCAGGTCAAATTTTTTCTTTCCGGACTCCTTCGCCTGGCCGCGCTCCCTTCGGGTCGAGACACTGTGGCCGAAGTCGAGCTCTGCCTCTCCTTCGCCCGGCCGTGCTCCCTCCGGGTCGAGATGCCGTGGCCGAAGTCGAGCTCCACCTCTCCTTCGCTCGGTCACGCTCCCTCCGGGTCGAGATGCCGTGGCCGAAGTCGAGCTCCACCTCTCCTTCGCCCGACCGTGCTCCCTCCGAGTCGAGATGCCGTGGTCGAAGTTGAGCTTCGCCACTACTTTGCCCGGCTACGCTCCCTTCAGGTCGAGACACCGTGGCTGAAGTCGAGCTCCGCCAGTCCAGATCGGCTCCATCTCAGACGAAGAGCCCTGCAACTGAAGGAGCATCTACCAGGCCACAATAATGGTCCCAGCTACCACTTACGCCAAGAAGGAAGGAGTTCCCCCGAACGAGGTGCTGCGCTCCCTACCAACCGTCTGCACCCCTCCAAATGGTGGGAACACCAGGATCAGACATAAATTTCAAGATCCCATATGGTTTAATTAGTCATGTGTCAAAGTTTTGAAAATTTTGTAATCAATTAAGATTGAGTCCTGAAATAAGTTGAGGTTAGTTGATTTGTCTCAACCCTCAACCTAGTCAGTATTTTATGTCCTGTACATCAGTTATGAGTCCAGTATGAGCCCAATTTTTGTACAAGAGAGGAGGTTATCCTATTTTGGAGTTCCACCAGGCCACATCCAGGAGTTAGAGGCCACTACATCAGTCCATTGGATTTTGTGTGACAACCTAGGATCCAAGATGTTTTTGGAAACCCTGATTCCTTCCAAATGCCCTCCAGATGCCCAGATTCCCTTCCAGATTCTAGAGCATATTCTCAGAATAGGACACCCATGATTCCAAAGGTCCACCTGCATCCCAGCCCAAATAAATCAAGCCCAGGTGCCAAGCCCAAGCCCTTAAGAAACAAGATTCCAGGGAATATTCCTGCTACCAGGCTACCAGGCCACCCCAGCTTCCAGAGGCCCAAGCCCATGCACCCAAGCCCCTTTGGGCCGGCCCCTTCCTACCCCTAGAAGCCCAACATGCCCTCCTAGGCATCCTTGAAGTGTTGACCAAGTCCAAGAGGTGTTCTTGAGTAGAATAGTCAAAGCATAAAGGAAAAAGGAGCAGACTAGGTCAATTCCTAACCTAATAAGGATTTGTTGACTTTGGCTCCTTAGTTTTGATGATTAACAAAAGGTTGAGTATATGTTTGGACTAATGTTTCATCTCAAGATAAAGTTTCAGGACTTAGGTTATTCAAAAAGAGTATCAAGAGTACAATGATGAAACTAAGTTTGCCTGATTTGAAAAAGAGCTCTTCTACCTTGGACAAGATCAAATTTCTTATATTGGACCTTCCTATTAAGAAATAATCAACAAAAGAAACAAAGGCTTAGAGAAACTCAAGCATGGCACGCACATCTCTAAGAGTTTCAGAAAATTTCAGATCAGAGGTCGACCACCAGAGGTCGACACCTTGTCAAAGGTCGACCACCAGAGGTCGACTCATGAAGAGAAGAAAAGTTCAGCATGGTCGGCACGGCAAAATCTCAGTGGCATGCTCCAGAGGTCGACCACCAGAGGTCAACACCTGTCCAGAGGTCGACACCAGAGGTCGACTCATAGCCTGAGAATTCAAAATGGGCAGAACTATTGTTTTCTGGATTTTTGCCTAAAACAAACTGGAGGTCGACTCATGAGGTCGACACTTGATCCAGAGGTCGACTCATGAGGTCGACTCATGGCATAACGGCTAGTTTTTCTGAACTTTTGATTTGATTTCTAACGGCCATAAACGGCCATATTTTTGATTCTAACGGTCTTGTGGAGTTGTTTCAGCTTGAATGAGGTATTTAACCTCCACCAAACTTCAAAAAAAAGACAAGGAGACAAAGTGAAAAAGTTTAGAGTCAAAGTACAAAGCCTTCAATCAATTCCAAGCCAAAAGAGTGAGAAAACCAAGAGATTCCTTTGCCAAAAGCTTTCCATCTTTGAGGAATCCAACTTTCAAGGATTTGGCACTTAGTGAGGTCCAAAGATTCCAAGGGAAAAGGCTTGAAGAGTCTCCATCAAGAGCTACAACGAATTTCTTATTGCTCAAAAGGAGTTTGTCTAGTTTTATTAATTGTATTCATATTCTTTTGTCTTTGGCTAGTTTCAAGGGAATTTGAAACTAGTGTGAGGTTTGTTGGTGAGCCAATTGATAAAACCAACTAGGGTTGCTTGTAAGCCCGAAGCCAAAACAAGTAAGTGAGGTTTGTTGGTGAGCCAATTGATAAAACCAACTAGGGTTGCTTGTAAGCCCGAAGCCAAAACAAGTGTGTAAGGTTTTGACTTGTGAGCCTGGTAAAACAAGTCGGCTGTAATCTAAAGATTATAGTGGAAATTCCCAAGTGGAGCTTGGGGAGTGGATGTAGGTGCTAGGTGCACCGAACCACTATACTTCTTGTGTGTTTGCATTGCTCTTCTTTTGCTCGTTAATTGTTGATTTATTTCATTGCTTCCGTTGCACAATTATTTGAGCACTATCACTTTTCACCTTAAAACTTGATAGCACATATATTGCTTTAATTTTTTAAATACCCAATTCACCTTAAAACTTGATAGCACATATATTGCTTTAATTTTCTAAACCTAGTCCCCTTTCCTTTTTTTACTTGCTATTTTGATTGACCCTTGACATTTTGCAGGATCCCCAAGGTGTTTCACCTCCCTAGAGGAGGCTTTCCTTGCATCCAAAACCATCCAAATCAGCCATCTAATCAAGGAAACCGAACTTCATCATCCAGGCTCCAATCAGAGTGCTGTGTGATCTCTTCATCATAAATTATTCAAATCACTGATTGGTAACATCCTTCCCTTCTTTTAATTTTTGATTTGATGAAGATAAGCTATCCTAATCCAGGATTTTCTCAATTCTCGGGCCCTGGAATTTATTATTTTGTATGAGTTTGCCTGCGATACGATGATTCCATGCATTGCTCTTCTTCTTGATAGTTCTTACTTTTATTCTGGAATTTAGCTTACAAACTAAATTATAAAAATCATAAAAAAAATATTTTACTATTTTTTCTACATGTTTAGCAATCTTAGAGTCATCCCGCATCAGTTTGGTATCAGAGCAGGTTTAGGATAGTTTGTATTTGCTTCATATTCATAAATCCTAATTTGGCATTCTGTCCATTGCATTAGGTATCAGTTTTGTATCTGTTTTTGACCATCTAGGAATTTTATTTTTCTCTAAAATTTGAATTAATTGTTCTCTGTTGAGTCCTCTATTTAATCAATATTTTTAATTAATTTTATAGAAAGCCTAAATCATAAAACTTTGGCATATAAGAAACCCTAATAGAATCTTGATAATTTCTGTAGCAATCCAAAAAACCCTAGGTTAGCATCATCATAGGATTTTTTTTCTGCATGAAATTTGCTAGGTTTCATCATCACCGTCCATCCACTGTTCTAGATTTTTTTTGATTATTTTATACATCAGGATCTATGCCAAATGTTGCATCTCTTGAACCCTAATTTTCTGATTTTTGCTATTTCTGCATGCTTAACTTAACCTAACCTAATCAACTTCCAAACCCCCCAATCCCAAGCCAAACTTTGTTTGATAACCCCATTTAACTTAAACCTAACTTGACACATCATAAATCATTAAAAAAATATTTTATTTTTTTGATTGTTTTAGATTGCATCATGGCCATCGATTGCCATCATTCTTAACCTAATCTTAAGGGCAACTCTATATCTCAGATCAGGGCAGGATTTCATAACCTATCCTGGGCCCAAAACAACCACCCAGCATTCCCACCCAAGCCTTAATTAAAATTGATTAGACTTAATTTGCCCTAGAGGGCTAGGTGACATCAACAGGTCGGGTCTGAGATGTGTGGGCCAACTAGTGCATTTAATCTTGTGGCTATTACTGAAAGCTGGTGTCTAAGGCTGGAGGTCTAGAGTCAAATGACCTAAGTGGATTGGTGGTTTATAATTAGGACCCTGTGACAAGTAGGGGAAGCCTCCCACCACTCCACCCGCTACCTGGCCAGTGGAAGGATTAGCTACTGGGATAAGTGTAAGTTGAGCTGACTAACCTAATTTTGGCTCTAGGTCTAGGAAACCCTAGATTAAGCTAACCCATTTTGCATGCTTGGCTGCACCATCTTATCCTAACTGATTGTTTGATTGTATGACCACTAAACTACGAACCCAATATCAAAAGTCTAAACCCCAACCAAACCCACTAGGATCAACCAGTTAACCACTAGTTTTGACCAAGTAGGAGATCGGTTAGGAACCCTAGACAAGACCCATAGGACTGAACCCATAACCCTTAGTCATCTTGAGCCCAATAGGATTATTACCCTTAGATGTGAACCCAGTGTTAGTTAGGAGCACCTTAGCCAACCTACCCTTGTCACCCCAGTCATTAGTCAGTTTTTCCTTAGTCTACCCCCTCTTACCACCCCATTGGTTCACCCAAATGACCTTGAAGAGGAGATATATGAGGCTGACCCAAGCTTAGTGGAACAGTATGAGGAGGAAGATGAGGAGTTCCTTATAGAAGACTTAGAGTTAGTTGAATCAATAGATACCCAGGTAGAAGCCACCCTAGAATCAATTGACCCTAACCAACCCATATAGTAGTCGACCCAGAGTTAGATGACCCAGATCACACCCAAGCTACAATAGAAGAGCAATTAGAGGAGACTTTAGAAGAGGATCCAATTATAGAGCCTAGTCCAGAATTTCCTGAGCCAAAAGAGTTTATTGAGGACTTGGATTATCTCACCTAGTACCCTCAAGATGAAGTCACTTCCTTGATCCCAATTGAAGATCTTTTCCCTAAAATTAGAGACCCATTCTTCCATAAGGCAGACCTAGTAAATAGACACCAACCCCTTAAGGTCAATCTTATTAGTCTAGATTTAATCCCTGACACCCCCTTCTTACATCTTATTCTATCCAATCAACCTTGAACCCTTTCTACCGCACCGGACTAATCCGAAACCCACCACATATTTCCTGTCTTTTCTTGAATTTTCTTATACTTTTTTAATCATTCACCTGCATCATGTAGAGGTTTGCATGTTGCATTCATTTATTGTACATGTTAGGTTTGCATCTTACTTCTTGCATACCCTTTGGCATTTAGTAGGCATACATAGTAAGTTTTCATGTGCATGCCATGCTAGGGTCAAACCTAAAGAGTCAATAGTCTGTTTGGTTTTGTCCTTAGAGTTTAATAATTTTTTTTTTGATAGGGAAGTCTAGTCGAGTCTATTAGGTGTTAGTCTAGAGTCCAATAAATTTATAGACCCAATCTACCTATCCACACATATACTAGCCTCTGTACAGCATATGCATCATGAAATTAGTCAAGAGCTGAACATAATTAATGAACTAAATAACAACTTAGCTAATTCCCAAAAGAAAGATGAAGAATTTTCTACAGAGGAATATATGACTGTTAAAGAATTTTCTGCTCGTGAAGTTGGCCCATCTAAAATAATGAATAGTAGTGGACCCAATATCTATGTGCCTGATATATCACCTGATTTAGGTATTAGCTCCACTTTCATTATCTCAGACTTTATAAAGTCTAGGAAGCTAGCAGTGATACCTAGCGAGCCCCTTGAGCCACTCCCATTCTTTGACAGAGAACCCACCCTAAAGCGACCACATATAATTTGACGTTATGGTGAGGTAATGATTGAAAGAGCTCTGGATGATCAAGCTATCGGTACCCAAGATAGAGACTGTCAGCGATATTTGGTCCGGTGGCAAGTTCAGCCAGAATCTGAGGACTTGTGGAATGCTGGTGCGGATCTGCAGTGCCTCAACCCAGACCCTCCTTAAGCCAAATTGACCCACACTCGACATGGTCGAGTTCCTCCTGCCCCGGAAGAATTGGTGGGGATACCAGGATCAGACACAGATCCATGGATCCCATATGGTTTAATTAGTCATGCGTTAAAGTTTTGAAAATTTTGTAATCAATTAAGATTGAGTCCTGTAATATGTTGAGGTTAGTTGATTTGTCTCAACCCTCAACCTAGTCAGTATTTTGAGTCCTGTACATCAGTTATGAATCCAGTATGAGCCCAATTTTTGTACAAGAGAGGAGGTTACCCTATTTTGGAGTTCCACCAGGCCACATCCAGGAGTCAGAGGCCACTACATCAGTCCATTGGATTTTGTGTGACAACCTAGGATCCAAGATTCTTCCAGAAATCCTGATTCCTTCCAGATGCCCTCCAGATGTCCAGATTCCCTTCCAGATTCTAGAGAATATTCTCAGAATAGGGCACCCATGATTCCAGAGGTCCACTTGCATCCCAGCCCAAAGAAATCAAGCCCAGGTGCCAAGCCCAAGCCCTTAAGAAGCAAGATTCCAGGGAATATTCCTGCTACCAGGCTATCAGGCCACCTCAGCTTCCAGAGGCCCAAGCCCATGCACCCAAGCCCCTTTGGGCAGGCCCCTTGCTAACCCTAGAAGCCCAACATGCCCTCCTAGGTGTCCTTGAAGTGTTGACCAAGTCCAAGAGGTGTTCTTGAGTGGAATAGTCAAAGCATGAAGGAAAAAGGAGAAGACTAGGTCAATTCCTAACATAATGGAGATTTGTTTTTCTAACCTAGCTAGGAAAGGACTTGTATTCCAATTTGGAAGAGGACTTGTAACCCAAGTGTAACCATGGTTAATGAGGGCATGGAAACTCTATAAATACCCCACCCCTCCCCCTCTTGTAATCAACTTTTATTCATGATATCAAAACCCTGGTGAAATTTATTTGAGCTTACGAGCTTGTGTGTTACTTTATTTTTTTTTGGTTATTATTGTGCTTAGCCGAATTCCTTACTACCCTAGCATCCTTCCATGCCCTAACTCACTACCATCCAAGCCTTCACACATCCAAGAAGGAGTGCCCTAGGCCACCAAGCAAGGAGATCTTTATCAAGCTTCATGCCGCCCCGCTTCTAAACCTTAACATGATTCCTTCTAAACCTAGTTCCCTTTTTTTTTTTACTTGCTATTTTGATTGACCCTTGACATTTTGCAGGATCTCCAAGCTGTTTCACCTCCTTAAAAGAGGCTTTCTTTGCATCCAAAACTATCCAAATCAGCCATCTAATCAAGGAAACCAAATTTCATCATCCAGGCTCCAATCAAAGTGTTGTGTGATCTCTTCATCAAAAATTCTTCAAAAGACTAATTGGTAACATCCTTCCCTTCTTTTAATTTCTGATTTGATGAATATAAGCTATCATAATCCAGGATTTTCTCAATTCTTGGGTCCTGGAATTTATTATTTTGCATAAGTTTGCCTGCGATATGATGATTCTATGCATTGCTCTTCTTCTTGCTAGTTCTAACTTTTATTTGGGAATTTAACTTACAAACTAAATTATAAAAATAATAAAAAAATTATTTTACTATTTTTTCTGCATGTTTAGAAATCTTAGAGTCATCCTGCATCAGTTTGGTATCAGAGCGGGTTCAGGATAGTTTGATATTTGCTTCACATTCACAAACCCTAATTCGACATTCTATCCACTGCATTAGGTATCAGTTTTGTATCTATTTTTGACCATCTAGGAATTTTATTTTTCTTTAAAATTTGAATGAGTTGTTCTATGTTGAGTCCTCTATTTTATCAAAATTTTTAATTAATTTTATAGAAAGCCTAAATCATAAAACTTTGGCATATTAGAAACCCTAACAGAATCCTGATAATTTCTATAGCAGTCCAAAAAACCCTAGGTTTGCATCATCATAGGATTTTTTTTCTACATGAAATTTGGTAGGTTTCATCATCACCGTCCATCCTCTGTTCTAGATTTTTTTTGATTATTTTATACATCGGGATCTATGCCAAATGTTGCATCATCTGAACCATAATTTTTTGATTTTTGCTATTTCTGCATGCTTAACTCAACCTAACCTAATCAACTTCCAAACCCCCCAATCCCAAGCCAAACTTTGTTTGATAACCCCATTTAACTTAAACCTAACTTGACACATCATAAATCATTAAAAAAATATTTTATTTTTTGATTATTTTAGATTGCATCATGGCCATCGATTGCCATCATTCTTAACCTAATCTTAAGGGCAACTCTATATCTCAGATCAGGGCAGGATTTCATAACCTATCCTAGGCCCAAAACAACCACCCAGCATTCCCACCCAAGCCTTAATTAAAATTGATTAGACTTAATTTGCCCTAGAGGGCTAGGTGACATCAACAGGTCGGGTCTGAGATGTGTGGGCCAACTAGTGCATTTAATCTTGTGGCTATTACTGAAAGCTGGTGTCTAAGGCTGGAGGTCTAGAGTCAAATGACCTAAGTGGACTAGTGATTTATAATTAGGACCCTATGACAAGCAGGGGGAGCCTCCCACCACCCCACCCCCTACCTGGCCAGTGGAAGGATTAGCTGCTGGGTTAACTGTAAGTTGAGCTGACTCACCTAGTTTTGGCTCTAGGTCTAGGAAATCCTAGATTAAGCTAACCCATTTTGCATGCTTGGTTGCACCATCTCATCCTATTTGATTGTATGACCACTAGACTAGGAATCTAATATTAAAAGTCTAAACCCCAACCAAACCCAACCATGGATCCCAATTTTGAGGCTTTCATAAAAGCCATGAATGACCAGATGGTTACCCAATTAACTGCTGTTGCCCAGAAATGGAGCCCAAGAGGGGGGGTGAATTGGATCTTTTACAAATTTAACACAATAAAATAAAGGTCTAGTGGTGCTTGTGAGCAATAAAAAATTAGATGCAAGATGATAGCACTTAATTAAAGAATGCAAAAGGAAAAGAGCAATCACACACAAACACAAAATATATAGTGGTTCGGTGCAAACCTAGCACCTACATCCACTCCCCAAGCCACCCTTGGGAATTCCACTATAATCCACACCAAATTACAGTTGACTTATTTTTCAAGGCTCACAAGTCAAAACCTAAGTTGGTTTTATCACCTAGGCTCACCAACAAACCTAAATACTTGTTTTGTCTTCGGGCTCACAAGTTAACCCTAGTTGGTTTTAACACTTTGGCTCACCAACAAACCGCAATAACTTTCTTTCAAGACACCCTTGAAAGCAAGGTTAAAGCACAATAAAACAGATATGAAATTTAAAAGCTACAACAAACTCTCTTCAAGAGTAGATGGAATCCTTGAAGCCCAAAGGATGCTTTGACTTCACTCTTCTTCAAGTTGCCTCCTTTTGGAATGTAATAAGGTTGAGCAAGCAGGCTTTTTCAGTGAAATCAAGCTAGAAGAGGCTTTTGATTTGAAGTTTGGAGAGAATATTGGCTTTTTGGCTTTTGAGTGGACTTGAATGCTTTTGAATAGACTTCTCTCTTCTTTTTCTTGACTTCTTCACACTTCTCTCTTGCTTTAAAATGAGGTTGGTGGAGATTAAATATACCAAAAACCTTCTAAAAACGGTTTGTGACCGTTGGAGCATTGGAAATAGCCGTTTGGAGCTTGAAAACCAATTTCTGCAAGCCAGAAAAATAGATCCGTTAGAGCTGTCAGGCTGTAAGTGTCGACACTTGGCTGTCAGGTGTCGACACTTGGCTGTCAGGTGTCAAAACTTGATTTCTGGGAGTCGACACTTGATCATTCAAGTGTCGACACTTGATGCACAGGTGTCGACACTTTACACAAAAATCTTTGAACCAACAAAGTTCTGTATTTTCAAAATTCTCAGGCCTTGAGTCGACACTTGAAACCTAAGTATCGACACTTGGTGTCGACACTTGAATTCTAGGTGTTGACACTTGGCGTGCCAAGGATTTTTGTCCGTGCCAAATGCTGAAGTGTCGACACTTGACTGTCCAGGTGTCGACACTTGAGACTGAAAACATCCAGAATCAAGAGTAAAAGCCTTGAAATCAAAAAAGATGTTCATGAAAGCATAAACATATAATAATTAAGCAATTGTAAGCCCTTTTTCAATGAAGAGGATGCCCGAATATGTGAGATTTGCTTCGTGCCATTGCGTGCCATTCACCATAAATATTTGAAATTTTGAGGTGCTTTCTTCCTGAAAACTTACAACTTGAAATCCTCATTAGAATATAATATGTACTAAATATTTTGTTATTCATCAAAATCACTGGGTGGAGCCAACAATCTCCCCCTTTTTGATGATGACAAAACCTTGAGAAAAAGAGACAATATAGTTCAAACTTTTATAACCATGAGTTTCTAGTCATAACAGAGATAACAACTTTATAGATGGAGGAAACAATCTCCCCCTTAATTAGATACTTCTTATTAAGGTAAACTTCAAATCAATATAATGCATCTTTTTCTTAATAAAAAAATACTTGTTCTCAAATTCTCAATAACAATTAACATCATTACTTAAAAATTAACATCCATTAACATCACTCTTTTTCTCCATAACAATTAACATCACTTTTTTTAACATTACTTTTTCTCCCCCTTTTTGTCAATCATAAGAAAAGGGAATAACCTCCCCCTTACAATTAGCATGGATACAAAAAGAGAGTAGAGAAACAAATATCATAGCTGAAATTGTGCTAGTATCAGAGTTAAAACATCCAATTATATCAGAGCTAAAATATGATAAACTGAAGTACAAATGGTTTAAGATAACAAACATATATATATGAGATAAATTTTCAGTACAAAAGAGCTGAAACATACATATATCAACCATACAAAATAAGATCTGAAACAGTCATCTGTGAGGCTAATCCTCATCAGATGGAACATCAAGACTGAAAGGAGCACTAATCCTAGATCTGGTGGCTAATGCCCTAGGAGGTGCTAAAGCTCTAAGACTCCTGGTACGGCTGGCAGGACCAAAAGCGGGTACAACCCTAGAAGATCTGGTAGAAGGAGGTGAAAGACGATCAGCTGACTCAATAGGATCCAGAATGAAGTCAACTAGTGCAGTAGAAGGAGCAGGTGTAGAAGGAGGATCTCGACTGACCACCTCATAAGCATCAGCTCCGCCTACACTGTCGCTGTCAGTGCTTACTACCTCAGTGGCTCGGTCAACATCCTGATCACCTCCGTCAGCAAAATCAGCATGGTCGCTCTGGTGATCGCCGTCGTCGTCATCATCATCATCATCATCATCATCATCATCATCAGATCGAGCAAGTGCAGGTGCAGCAGGAGGTATAAGTGATCTCAAAAGACTCTCAAGACGTGTAAATCCCTCCTCCATGGATCTGTGGATCTCAGCATGCTCTGAGGTAGTCTGTGCTCGTAGAAGCTCGACCTCGCTACGCAGCTGAGTCACCTCTCCTCTGATCTGTGTGAACTGTGCTCTGGCATGCTCCTCAAAGGATAATCCAGTAGATGGTGGTGGAGGGGCTGAAGCATCAGGTGACAGGTGCTCTGCCTGTGTCGATGGTACATCCACTGAAGGAAGAACTGCTGGCTTAGATGGTCCAGCCTCAGCCTCTCGAATCTCATCCTCCTCATCTGGCTCCTGGCCAGACTCTCTCCGAACCCATCGACCTCCAACCATCCTGAATCTCATGCGGTGCAATGACCTCTCATCATATACATCCATGTGCAGTATCTCCTTGGGGATCTCCCCCTCCAATGATACTCCACAGGCTCTGAAAAGACGGGTCAGTGCCATCCCGTATGGCAAACAGTGTCGGTGCTGAGTGGCAGCATCATGCATCTGTGACAGCATCAAGGCGGGTATATCAACTGGTCTCCTCTCGATCAGACTGGTCATCAACATCAGCTCTCTCTCTGTGATGAAATCGAATCTGCCAGTCTTTGGTAGAAGGATCCGTGCGGTAATGTGGTGCAGCAGTCGCATCTCTAATGATAACTAGTTCGCGGTAACCACTGAGATACCGCGAACATCCTCTCGCTCAAGGATGCATCTGAAAGCTGCCTCTCTATCATCAACTGAAAATGCACATACTCCTCTCCGGGGTATCTCCCATACTCGGCTAGCAACTCATCAGTCAATGAAATCTGTGTACCCTTGATGGATGTCGTCCATAAAAGTCGTCGACAGTCTAGTGCACCGAAGAACTCTCTCACCAGGTGAGGATAATATCTCTCCTGCATGGTGCAGAAGGGTACTAGTCCTGCATCTGTGAGTATCTCCCTAATGCCAAAATGGTGCCTGTCAAAACACAGTAGATTAACTCTCCTCCCTGAAGCTACTGACTTCCCTGCCATCCTCTCTACAGGAGGAGAGCTCGGAGTGGCTGTACTGCTCGGCTGAGCGGGATCGAATCTGGCCTTCGACCTCCTCTCACTACCCTGACTAGGCCTCGCTCTAACTGCAAGTCTCTTCCTAGGACCCATATCAGCCAACTGACCAGGAAGAATGGAAAAAGGTTCAGAACAAAGGACTGGCCATAGGTTGAGATTATAGTTCAAATTGGTTTCGAAAACCAGAATCAATAAGTTTTGATCAAATGACAAAATTTTTGAGTAAAATTTATAGGAAAAATTTGTGTTAGGTGGAGCACATTTGAATCCCAAAAAGAGTTATTTTTGTAAGGTCCAAAAAATCAAAAACCATGGGATTTGGGTTTTACTCACTTAGGGTTTTTGCAAATAGGCGAAAATATTCAAAATGTACTAAAGATCCTTCCTAATCATCAATAAAAGGATTTAGTACGCTTAAATTAGATGAAAACCCATTTTATTTTGCCAAAATTGATGAAACAGTGATTTTTGTGAAAAAGGGTTGAAAAACGCCCAAAAGATGAGGGAAATCCGAGTAAAACAAATCTAAAACATGATTCCCTCAAATGGAGTTTTAGAAATTTACTAAAACACGCAAAAATCCGGTTAGATTGAAGAAAAATGTTCGGAAAACCTAAAACACGATCGTTTGGTTTGAAAATAATAAAATTAAAAATATAGAAAAATAAAAATGAAATTAGAGAGGGAAAATACCTGATTTGTGAAGGATTGAGGGATGAAAAGACAGATTTGGACAGGGGGGACCACTGTTCCAAGAAACCTGGGGGGAAGAAAATTTTCAAAAACCCTTTGTTCGGTCCATTTTAAAACAGTTCAGATTCGCAAGTGTCGATACTTCGGGTTTGTCAAGTGTCGACACTTGGTCAGGTGTCGACACTTGACACTTTCCAAGTGTCGACACTTGGCCAAGAAAATTTGAGAAAATCCGAAAAAATTAGAAAAAATTTGACAAAATTCTTGGGGTTTTAAACAATAAGTTATGAGCTTTTAGGACTAGGTAAAATGATACTAAGAGAGTCCTAGGAGAATGGATCAATTACACCTAACTCTCTTCTAATCAGACAGAACCTATCCTCACTTAAAGGCTTTGTAAACACATCAGCTAATTGATCATTGGTACAAACAAAATCAAGAATTACATTTGAGTTTTGTACATGATCTCTTATGAAATGATGTCTTATTTCAATGTGTTTACTTCTTGAATGTTGCACTGGATTTTTAGATAAGTTGATTGCACTAGTATTATCACATCTTATGGGTGTCTTAGTTAGTTTAATGCCAAAGTCTTCGAGTTGTTGTTTGATCCAGAGGATTTGAGCACAAAAGCTCCCAGCTGCTATATATTCGGCTTCTGCCATAGATAGAGCAACAGAGTTCTATTTCTTGCTACTCTAGGAGATCAAATTTACTCCAAGAAACTGACAGGTTCTACTAGTACTTTTACGATCAAGTTTACACCCAGCAAAATCAGCATCGGAATAAGCAATTAAATCACATGAAGAATATCTAGAGTACCATAAACCAATTTCAATTGAGCCAGATAGATATCTAAGTATGCGTTTAACAGCCAAAAGATGAGATTCTTTAGGATTGGACTGATATCTAGCACACATACAGACACTAAACATGATATCTGGCCTACTGGCAGTAAGATATAATAATGAACCAATCATGCCACGATATAATTTTTGATCAATTGACTTACCTGATTCATCCTTGTCAAGTCTACATGTAGAGCTCATAGGGGTACCTAATGGCTTAGTGTTCTCCATCCCAAACTTCTTGAGTATTTCTCTTGTGTATTTTGTTTGGTTGATGAAGATCCCCTCTTTGGTTTGCCTTATCTGGAGTTCGAGGAAGAAATTCAGTTCTCCCATTAAGCTCATCTCGAACTCACCCTACATTAGACTTGCAAAATCTTGACAAAGAGATTCATTAGTAGCACCAAATATTATATCATCAACATAGATTTGTACTACTAAGAGATCATCATTCTTTTTTTTTTAAAATAATGTTTTATCTACATTTCCTCTAGTAAAATCATTTTTCAGCAGAAAAGAGCTTAAACGATCATACCAAGTTCTTGGAGCTTGTTTTAATCCATATAAAGCTTTATGAAGTTTATAAATGTGATTTAGAAATTCAGAATTTTCAAAACCAGGGGGTTGTTCAACATAAACTTCTTCTTCAATTAATCCATTTAAGAAAGCACTTTTAACATCCATCTGATACAGTTTAAAGTTCATGAAACAGGAAAAAGCCAATAATAGCCTAATTGCCTCAAGTCTAGCCACAGGAGCAAAGGTTTCATCAAAATCTATCCCTTCCTCCTGATTGTATTCTTTGGCAACTAGTCTAGCTTTATTTCTAATTACTATTCCATTTTCATCAAGTTTGTTTCGAAAAACCCATTTTGTGCCAATAATTGATGTGTTTGAGGGCCTATCTACCAATGTCCAAACATTGTTCCTTTTAAATTGATTAAGTTCATCTTGCATAGCATTTATCTAATTACTATCACATTCAGCTTCCTCAATAGTTTTAGGTTCAATTTGAGACACCAAAGCTAAATAATCACAAATATTTCTAAGAGATGATCGAGTACTTGCACCTTTAGATGGATCACCTATAATTAGTTTTTTTGGGTTTCCATGAGCATACCTCCATTCTTTTGGTAAAGGATCAACAGTTGAGGTATCTTCAACACCTTGTGCTTGATCTCTGTCAGTGTTTTGATCATCATTCTGTTCCTTGGTAAGTTCTTCATTGTTGTTTCTTTCTTCAGTTTTCTTGTTACCTGATTCATCAAAAAGTACATCTTCTTTTCTTGAAGATTTTTGGTTAGTTTCGTCAAATACTACATGAATGGATTCTTCAACAACAAGTGTCCTTCTGTTGAAGACCCTGTATGCCTTACTAGATGTGGAGTAGCCTAGAAAGACTCCCTCATCTGATTTGGCATCAAATTTACTTAGATTATCTTTACCATTATTTAAGATGAAACAACGGCAACCAAAAACATGAAAGTAACGGATTGAAGGTTTTCTACCCTTCCAAAGCTCATAAGGAGTTTTCTTTAAAATCGGTCAAATTAAAACATGATTTAAGATATAGCATGCAGTTTTTATGGCTTCCGCCCAAAAGTATCTAGGTAAATCATTTTTACAAAGCATGGTGCGTGCCATTTCTTCAAGAGTTATATTTTTTCTTTCTACTACCCCATTTTGTTGAGGTGTCCTAGGTGCAGAAAAATTGTGATTAATTCCATTTTCAATACAGAATTTATTAAAATTGGCATTTTCAAATTCAGTTCCATGATCACTTCTTAAAGAAATTACTGAAACACCTTTTTCATTTAAAACTCTTTTGTGAAATCTTATAAATTCAGAAAACGTTTCATCTTTGTGAGCTAAAAACATGATCCAAGTAAAACGTGAGAAGTCATCTACAATGACTAGACCAAATTTCTTACCTCCCAAACTAGATATTCTAGTAGGCCCAAAGAGGTCTATATGAAGCAATTCTAAAGGTCTAGATGTAGAGATTACTCCTTTAGGTTTGAAAGAAGACTTTGTTTGTTTTCCAAGTTGACATGCACTGCAAATCTTATCTTTTTCAAAATTAAGTTTAGGCAAATCTTTTACTAAATTCTTTTTGCTAAGTTTTGAAATTAAATGCATGCTAGCATGTCCTAATCTACGATGCCAAAGCCAACTAGTTTCATCGATCTTGGCTTCCATTGCCACTAGACATTGACCTTTCTGAATAGGGAGATCATCAAGATCAACCATATAAATATTGCCATGCCTATGACCGATGAATTTAATGCCATTATCATCTAGACTAGAAACAATGCACAAAGAAGATTCAAAAACAACTTTAAAATTTTTGTCACAAAATTGACTAATACTAAGCAAGTTATGTTTTAATCCATCAACATATAAAACATTATCAATATAAGAGGTAGGGGAGATATGGATTTTACCAATACCGATGATTTTTCCTTTTTCATTATCACCAAAAGTTACATTGCCACCATTTTGATATGTGAGTGATGAGAACTGCTCCACATCTCCTGTCATATGCCTTGAGCAACTGCTATCAAGGTACCATATTCTTTTCTTGTTGGTTGCAAGGCATACTTGCAATAAAGATCAAGTGGAGACTTTAGGTACCCAAGCCATCTTGGGTCCTTTTTAGTTAGTGGCATTGGTTCCTTTTGGAATCCAAACTTTCTTAGTTTTTCTTAATTTTCTTTTGTTGCACATGTAAGATTTATATCCTTTAACACCACAATTATAGCATGTAATTGATGAAGATGCAGGCACAAAGAAATTTTTAAGAAGTTTTTATTTCTTATGAGTTCTGAATCCTAATCCAGCTTTGTCAAATACTGCTCTTTGGTTATTTAACAGTAAATTTAACTTTTCAGAACTGTAAGTAAATTTTTCAACAAAAGGCTTTAGTTTATCGATTTCCTCTTTATATCTTTTGTTTTCCATTAAAATTTCTTTGTTTTGTCTTGACAATTTTTCATTTGAAAGTAAGTTACTTTTCTTTTCAAGTATATTCTTTTCATTTTCAAGACCCATAATCTTATCATTTAAATTTTTATTTTGTATTAGAAGGTATTCATTTTCATTTGAAAGGTTGTTATTTGTTTTAGCTAGTTCCAGATTTTGCTTTTTTAAGTCTTTATGTTTTGACTTTAATTTTTGAAATTCTATGACTAGTTCATCAAAAATTTCATGAAGCTCATCAAAAGATAATTCATTTTCGGTTTCAGAACATACCTCTTCTTGATCGGCCATTAGACAGAAATTTGCTACTTCCTATTGTTCTTCCTCAGAGCTGGAATCTTCACTTTCGCTCCAGGTTGCCATCATGGCCTTCTTTCTTAGCTTTCTTCTACTTTTCTTTAGTAAGGGACAGTCTACCTTGAAATGCCCTGGCTTTTTGCACTCAAAACATGTGGGCTGCTCCTCCTTCTTTTCCTTATCTTTTTCTTTACTGGACTCACCTTTCAGAGGTTTCTTTTTGTAATTGAATTTCTTTTTCTTCATAAACCTTCTGAATTTCCTTGCTAACATAGCAGTTTCATCTTCTTCGTCATCCTCTTCAGAGTCTTCGCTCGAGTCTTCTCTGGTAGTAGATTTGAATGCTATTGTCTTTTTCTTTTTGTCCACCTCTCCGTTCTTCTGTTTGAGAGATTGTTCATATGTCATTAAAGAACCCAACAGTTGTTCCAGCGGGAGAGTGTTGACATCTTTTGCTTCTTCAATTGCAGTGACCTTTGCATCCCATGAAGCTGGTAGAGACCTAAGAAGTTTATTTACAAGTTCACCGTTAAAAATTATTTTTCCTAAACTTCTCATGCCATTCATAATGTTTGTGAACCTAGTATACATCTCACTGATAGACTCAGTAGGTTCCATTTTAAACATTTCATAAGTGTGAATTAGCATGTTAACCTTGGTGGTCTTCACTTGGTGTGTACCCTCATGGGTAACCTCAAGTGTATCCCAAATCTCCTTTGCGGAGAGACAGTTGGATATTCTGTTAAACTCACTAGGATCAAGAGAACAAAATAAAAGGTTCATTGCTTTAGCATTAAGCTCAATTTGCTTAATGTCACTCTCATTCCAATCATCTTCTATTTTAGGGGTGAGAATGCCATTAATCATCATTGTAGGCTGATGAGGACCTTTTACTATTGTTTTTCATAAATTATAATCTAGAGCTTGTATAAATATGCGCATGTGTATCTTCCAGTATGTGTAATTTGTGCCATTAAAAAGTGGGGGTCGGTTTGAAGCTTGACCTTCAACAATACCCATGCCTATTGGGGCTGCCATGATCTTTTACTCAAGATCCTTGGACCTACAAGAGAGTACCGGGGCTCTGATACCACTTGTTGCCCAGAAATGGAGCCCAAGAGGGGGGGTGAATTGGGTCTTTTACAAATTTAACACAATAAAATAAAGGTCTAGTGGTGCTTGTGAGCAATAATAAATTAGATGCAAGATGATAGCACTTAATTAAAGAATGCAAAAGGAAAAGAGCAATCACACACAAACACAAGATATATAGTGGTTCGGTGCAAACCTAGCACCTACATCCACTCCCCAAGCCACCCTTGGGAATTCCACTATAATCCACACCAGATTACAGTTGACTTGTTTTTCAAGGCTTACAAGTCAAAACCTAAGTTGGCTTTATTACCTAGGCTCACCAACAAACCTAAATACTTGTTTTGTCTTCGAGCTCACAAGTTAACCCTAGTTGGTTTTAACACTTTGGCTCACCAACAAACCACAATAACCTTCTTTCAAGATACCCTTGAAAGCAAGGTTAAAGCACAATAAAATAGATATGAAATTTAAAAGCTACAACAAACTCTCTTCAAGAGTAGATGGAATCTTTGAAGCCCAAAGAATGCTTTGACTTCACTCTTCTTCAAGTTGCCTCCTTTTGGAATGTAATAAGGTTGAGCAAGCAGGCTTTTTCAGTGGAATCAAGCTAGAAGAGGCTTTTGATTTGAAGTTTGGAGAGAATATTGGCTTTTTGGCTTTTGAGTGGACTTGAATGCTCTTGAATAAACTTCTCTCTTCTTTTTCTTGACTTCTTCACACTTCTCTCTTGCTTTAAAATGAGGTTGGTAGAGATTAAATACACCAAAAACCTTCTAAAAATGGTTTGTGACTGTTGGAGCATTAGAAATAGTCGTTTGGAGCTTGAAAACCAATTTCTGCAAGCCAGAAAAATAGATCCGTTAGAGCTGTCAGGTTGTAAGTGTCGACACTTGGCTGTCAGGTGTCGACACTTGGCTGTCAGGTGTCGACACTTGATTTCTGGGAGTCGACACTTGATCATTCAAGTGTCGACACTTGATGCACAGGTGTCGACACTTGACACAAAAATTCTTGAACCAACAAAGTTCTGTATTTTCAAAATTCTCAGGCCTTGAGTCGACACTTGAAATCTAAGTGTCGACACTTGGTGTCGACACTTGAATTCTAGGTGTCGACACTTGGCGTGCCAAAGATTTTTGTCCATGCCAAATGCTGAAGTATCGATACTTGACTGTCCAGGTGTCGACACTTGAGACTGAAAACATCCAGAATCAAGAGTAAAAGCCTTGAAATCAAAAAGATGTTCATGAAAGCATAAACACATAATAATTAAGCAATTGTAAGCCCTTTTTCAATGAAGAGGATGCCCGGATATGTGAGATTTGCTCCGTGCCATTGCGTGCCATTCACCATAAATATTTGGAATTTTGAGGTGCTTTCTTCCTGAAAACTTATAACTTGAAATCCTCATTAGAATACAATATGAACTCAATGTTTTGTTATTCATCAAAATCACTGGGTGGAGCCAACAACTGCCCAACAAAACCAATCCATTGCCCAAATTAATGCTAAACTTGACCAAACCCAAGACCAGATAACCCAATTGACCCAATCACAGAACCAAATGAAACATTGATTCAACCAAGTAGACTAACGATTTGACCAGGCAACCACTAGGATCAACCAGTTAACCACTAGTTTTGACCAAGTAGGAGATCGGTTAGGAACCCTAGACAAGACCAATAGGACTGAACCCCTAACCTATGAACCCATAACCCTTAGTCATCTTTAGCCCAATAGGATTAGTACCCTTAGATATGAACCCAGTGTTAGTCAGGAGAACCTTAGCCAACCTACCCTTGTCACCCCAGTTATTATTCAGTTTTTCCTTAGTCTACCCCCTCTTACTACCCCATTGGTTCACCCAAATGACCTTGAAGAGGAGATATATGAGGCTGACCCAAGCTTAGTGGAACAGTATGATGAGGAAGAAGAGGAGTTCCTTATAGAAGACTTAGAGTTAGTTAAATCAATAGATACCCGGGTAGAAGCCACCCTAGAATCAATTGACCCTGACCATACCCATATAGTAGTCGACCCAGAGTTAGATGACCCAGATCGTACCCAAGCTGCAATGGAAGAGCAATTAGAGGGGACTTTAGAAGAGGATCCAATTATAGAGCCTAGTCCAGAATTTCCTGAGTCAAAAGAGTTTATTGAGGACTTGGCTTATCTCACCCAGTACCCTCAAGATGAAGTCACTTCCTTGATCCCAATTAAAGATATTTTCCCTGAAATTAGTGACCCATTCTTCCATAAGGCAGACCCAGTAGATAGACACCAACCCCTTAAGGTCAATCTTATTAGTCTAGATTTAATCCCCGACACCCCTTCTTACATCTTATTCTATCCAATCAACCTTGAACCCTTTCTACCCCATCAGACTAACCCAGAGTCCACCTCATATTTTCTGCCTTTTCCTGAATTTTCTTATATTTCTTTAATCATTCACCTGCATCATGTAGAGGTTTGCATGTTGCATTCATTTATTGTACATGTTAAGTTTGCGTCTTACTTCTTGCATACCCTTTGGCATTTAGTAGGCATACATAATAAGTTTTCATGTACATGCCATGCTATGGTCAAACCTAAAGAGTCAATAGTCTGTTAGGTTTTGTCCCTAGAGTTTAATAAATTTTTTTTTGATAAGGAAGTCTAGTCGAGTCTATTAAGTGTTAGTCTAAAGTCCAATAAATTTACAGACCCAATCTACCTATCCACACATGTACTAGCCTCTATACAGCATATGCATTATGAAATTAGTCAAGAGCTAAACATAATTAATGAACTAAATAACAACTTAGCTAATTTCTAAAAGAAAGATAAAGAATTTTCTATAGAGGAATATATGACTGTTAAAGAATTTTCTGCTCGCGAAGTTGGCCCATCTAAAATAATGAATAGTAGTGGACCCAATGTCTATGTGCCTGATATATTACCTGATTTAGGTATTAGCTCCACTTTCATCATCTCAGACTTTATAAAGTCTAGGGAGCCAGCAGTGATACCTAGCGAGCCCCTTGAGCCACTCCCATTCTTTGAAAGAGAACCCACCCTAAAGCAACCACATATAATTTGGCGTTATGGTGAGGTAATGATTCAAAGAGCTCTGGATGATCAAGCTATCGGTACCTAGGATAGAGACAATTAGCGATATTTGGTCCAGTGGCAAGGTCAGCCAGAATTTGAGGACTTATGGAATGCTGGTGTGGATCTGCAGTGCCTCAACCCAGACCCTCCTTGAGCAAAATTGACCCATACTCTACGGGATCGAGTTCCTCCCGCCCCGGAAGAATTGGTGGGGACACCAGGATCAGACATAGATCTCTGGATCCTATATGATTTAATTAGTAATGTGTCAAAGTTTTGAAATTTGTATAATCAATTAAGATTGAGTCCTGTAATAAGTTGAGGTTAGTTGATTTGTCTCAACCCAAACTTAGTCAGTATTTTGAGTCCTGTACATCAGTTATGAGTCCATTATGAGCCCAATTTTTGTACAAGAGAGGAGGTTACCCTATTTTGGAGTTCCATTAGGCCACATCTAGGAGTCAGAGGCCACTACATCAGCCCATTGGATTTTGTGTGACAACCTAGGATCCAAGATGCTTCTGGAAACCCTGATTCCTTCCAGATGCCCTCCAGATGCCTAGATTCCCTTCCAGATTCTAGAGAATATTCTCAGAATAGGGCACCCATGATTCCAGAGGTCCACTTGCATCCCATCCCAAAGAAATTAAGCCCAGGTGCCAAGCCCAAGCCCTTAAGAAGCAAGATTCCAGGGAATATTCCTGCTACCAGGCTACCACGCTACCAGGCCACCCCAGCTTTCAAAGGCCCAAGCCCATGCACCCAAGCCCCTTTGAGCCGGTCCCTTCCTGCCCCTAGAAGTCCAACACGCTCTCCTAGGCATCCTTGAAGTGTTGACCAAGTCCAAGAGGTGTTCTTGAGTGGAATAGTCAAAGCATGAAGTAAAAAGGAGAAGACTAGGTCAATTCCTAACCTAATGGGGATTTGTTTTTCTAACCTAGCTAGGAAAGGACTTGTATTCTAATTTGGAAGAGGACTTGTAACCCAAGTGTAACCATGGTTAGTGAGGGTATGGGAACTCTATAAATACACCACCCATCCCCCTCTTGTAATCAACTTTTATTCATGATATCAAAACCCCGGTGAAATTTATTTGAGCTTGCGAGCTTGTGTGTTACTTTATTTTTTTTTTGTTACTATTATGCTTGGCTGAATTCCTTGCTGCCCTAGCATCCTTCCATGCACTAACTCACTGCCATCCAAGCCTTCAAACGTCTAAGAAGGAGTTCCCTAGCCCACCAAGCAAGGAGATCTTCATCAAGCTTCAAGCCACCCTGCTTCTAAACCCTAACCTGATTCCTTCTAAACCTAGTCCCCTTTCTTTTTTTTACTTGCTGTTTTGATTAATACTTGACATTTTGCAAGATCCCCAAGGTGTTTCACCTCCCCAGAGGAGGCTTTCCTTGCATCCGGAACCATCCAAATCATCCATCTAATCATGGGAACCAAACTTCATCATCCAGGCTCCAATCAGAGTGCTATGTGATCTCTTCATCAGAAATTCTTCAAATCAATGATTGGTAACATCCTTCCCTTCTTTTAATTTCTGATTTGATGAAGATAAGGTATCAAAATCTAGGATTCTGTCAATTCTCGGGTCCTGAAATTTTTTATTTTGCATGAGTTTGCCTGCGATATGATGATTCTATGCATTGCTCTTCTTCTTGCTAGTTCTTACTTTTATTTGGGAATTTAACTTACAAACTAAATTATAAAAATCACAAAAAAATTATTTTACTATTTTTCCTGCATGTTTAGCAATCTTAGAGTCTTCCCCATTTAGTTTGGTATCAGAGCAGGTTCAGGATAGTTTGATATTTGCTTCACATTCATAAACTCTAATTCGGCATTCTGTCCACTGCATTAGGTATCAGTTTTGCATATATTTTCGACTATCTAGGAATTTTATTTTTCTCTAAAATTTTCATGAATTGTTCTCTATTGAGTCCTTTATTTTATCAAAATTTTTAATTAATTTTAAAGAAAGCCTAATTTATAAAACTTTGGCATATTAGAAACCCTAACAGAATCCTGATAATTTCTATAGCAGTCCAAAAAACCCTAGGTTTTCATCATCATAAGATTTTTTTTCTACATGAAATTTAGTAGGTTTTATCATCACCGTCCATCCTCTGTTCCAGATTTTTTTTGATTTTTTTATGCATCGATTCTATGCCAAATGTTGCATCATCTAAACCCTAATTTTCTGATTTCTGCATGCTTAACTCAACCTAACTTAATTTTCTAATTTTTGATTTATGCTGCTCTCCCTCCAGTTCCCACAATCGACAACCATCCCACTGAGAAGCTTATGGGAATGATATGTAGGGGAATCGAGCGCTCTCCCAAGAGGGCCCGGGGAAGAGAAAGTTTTGAGAATGTACTCCCATCTATAAGGGAGAGGGAATCTGGGGTTGAAAATGTAAACAATGATGCTGTGGTCGTCAAGATGACGATTGTGATACATCATGTAAAATAGATTATGGTCAATAGTGGAAGTTCGACTAATATCCTTTTTTATGATGCCTTCTCCAAGATGAACTTGTTTTCTGCTCAGCTTAGACCTGTGCACACTCCCCTCGTCGGTTTCATAGGAGACTCTGTGGGAGTTGAAGGGGAGATCCTTCTCCCTGTTACTGTCGGGGCCCTATCTCGGCAGAGAACCATCATGATGACCTTCACCGTTATTAGGCTTCCCTCCACCTACAATATAATTCTTGGCTGACCTGAGCTTAATATGCTCGATGCGGTCATTTCAACCAACCGGCTTCTGGCACAATTCCCTATCCCTTATGATGTCGGAGAAATGAGGGGGGCACCTCAGCCAATCCAGCACTGTCTCCAAGCTGTTCCTCATGCAAAGGCGTTGGAGGATGACACCAGCACGGACGACCTCGACCAAAGGGTGCAGGACCCCAGGAGTGGCCTGGTCGAGCACCTTCTATCGTACTCACTCGGGTCCGACCTGGTGAGGACGGTGCAAGTTGGGGCCCAGCTGCCAGATGATGAGCAAGCCCACTTATTGGAATTCCTTTGAGCGAATGCTGACGTGTTCACCTGGATGACGGCTGATATGCTAGGGATCTCTCTTGACATCATCACCCACAAGCTAAGCATCAACCCAAAGTATTGGCCTGTTTGGCAGAAGAAGAGAAGCTTCGCCCCAGACAGGCAATGTGCGATCAATGAGGAGATGGATAAACTCCTCATAGCCAGCTTCATTCATGAAGTACAGTATCCGAGCTAGCTTATGAATGTAGTTATAGTGAAAAAGAGCAATGGCAAATGGAGGATATGCATGGACTACACTGACCTCAATCAAGCTTGTCCGAAGGACAGTTTTTTTCTGCCAAAGATTGATTAGTTAATGGACGCCACCTCAGGGCATCGCTTGCTATCCTTTATGGATACATTCTCTGGGTACAATCAGATCTGGATGCATCTAGAGGACGAGGAGCACACTGCCTTCATCACTGATCGAGGGACGTACTGCTCCTGGATGATGTCGTTCAGCTTGAAGAATGCTGGCACCACGTACCAGCGGCTAGTCAATCAGGTCTTCAAGAACCAGATTGGCAGAAACATGCAAGTGTACATCGACGACAGGCTCGTCATGAGCAAGCTGAGCTCGGACCACGTTGCCAACTTGGTGGAAGCCTTCCATAACCTCCAGGAATAGAAAATGAAGCTGAATCCGGTGAAGTGCGCCTTCAGTGTAGCGGCCAGGAAGTTCCTTGGCTTTATGGTGACCTAGAGGGGAATCAAAGCGAACCCAAAAAAGGTTTAGGCAATCATCGACATGGAGCATCCCACCTCAAAGAAGCAGGTCCAATGCTTGACTAGCTAGGTCACAACCCTGAGTCGGTTCATCTCGAGGTCGGCTGACTGTTGTCTCCCTTTTTTTAAGGTGCTGAGCAAAGTGCACGACTTTGTTTGGACCGAAGAATGCAAAGTTGCCTTTGAGGAGCTTAAGTATTTCTTGGCATCACCGTCACTGCTCTCCAGGCTAGAGGAGGGAGAAGAACTCTTATTGTACCCGACGATCACCCCGGCGGTCGTCAGCTCGGTTCTCATCCGCACGGATCAGGACGGGTCCTAGAAGTCGATGTATCATGCCAGCAAAATCCTCCGAGATGCGGATATCAGGTACACCCGATCCGAAAAGCTCATTTTTGCCTTTATTATGTCTGCCCAGTGTCTCAGGCCATACTTCCAAGCGCATATGATCGTGGTCCTGGCGGACCAACCCATGAGAGCCATGCTTAGCCGCCCCGATATATCTGGATGTTTGGTCAAGTGGGCATTGAAGCTCAGCGAGTTCGATATCACGTATCGGTTGAGGTCATTTTAAATGGCCCAGGTGCTAGCCGACTCCGTGGTCGAGTGCGCGGGACTTGCCAAAGAGCCGGAGCAGATCACTCCAAAACACCAAATAGAGTAGGAAAGCACGGAGGAGTCTTGGATCCTCCACATGGATGGTGTATCCAATGCAGGCGAAAGTGGAGCAGGTCTCATCCTCGCCAACCATGATAGGATTGTAGCTGAATGTGCACTCCGCTTCAAGTTCGCCATGACAAACAACCAGGCGGAGTATGAGGCACTTCTCACAGGCCTAAGGGTCTCCCGTGAGCTGGGTATGCAAAGCCTGAAGGTCTTCACTGACTCCCAGTTGGTGGCTGGACAGGTCTTCGGAGAGTACGAAGCCAAAGATGCCCAGATGATGAAGTACTTGGAGCGGGTCCTCTCGAGCATGACAGGCTTCAGATGCTTCAGCATCCTTACATCTCCCGAGGAGAGAATGCTCATGCTGATGCATTGTTAAGACTCGCGACCATGCCGGACTCGTCATTGGGGCATGCCCACATTGAGTACCTTGAAAGTCCAAGCAACGAATTTCCCGTAGAGGTACAGCAAGTCATCCTGGAACCAAGCTAGATGGACAAGTACATCAGATACATCATCGATGGCACCTTACTAGAAGACCGCGTAGAGGCCGGTCTTGTCAGGAAGAAGGCCTCGCAATTCATCCTGATGGAAGTGCATCTCTACCGCCGATCCTACTCTTATCCGCTCCTGAAATGTCTGAGACCCATAGAGGCAGTCTTTGTACTCTAAGAGATACATGAAGGTCTCTACGGGAATCACGTCGGAGGGAGGATGCTTACATACAAGGCCCTCCACCAAGGATATTACTGGGAGACCATGAGAGAGGACGCCGCCGACTTCGTGAAGAGGTGCGATCGATGCTAGCACCACGCCCACATACAACGTCAACTAGCGACACTGCTCTCCCAGCTCTCTGCCCCATGGTCGTTTACCCAATGGGGAATGGACATCTTAGGTCCATTTCTCCCTGCATCAGGGCAACGGAAGTTTCTAATAGTGGCTATCGACTACTTCACCAAATGGATGGAGGTGGAGCCACTAGCATGGATCACGGAAGCCAAGGTCTACCAGTTCTTCTGGAAGTCGATCATCTACCGCTTTGGGCTCCTCCATAGCATCATCACTGACAATGGGTGGTAGTTCGATAATCGGGAGTTCAAAGAGTTCTGTGCCGAGCTCGGCATTCAACACCACTTCACCTCGGTGGCTCATCCCCAGACCAACGGAGAGGCCGAGGTGACCAACCGGACCATCCTCTAATGACTCGGAACAAGGCTAGACCATGCCAAGGGTCGGTGGGCGGAAGAACTCCCCAGCATTCTTTGGGCCTACCACACAACACCCCGGATGGCCATGGATGAGATGCCTTTCAGCCTCATCTTTGGTGTGGAGGCCGTTGTTCCAGTCGAACTCGGTGTGCCTATGCTGCGGGTACAATAATATAATGAAGTAGAGAATCTAGCATGCCTTCTTCTCAACCTTGACCTCCTCGAGGAAACCAGAGACAAGGCTCGACTCCAGATGGTGGCCTATCATCAGTGGTTAGCTCGGTACTACTATAATGCATGGGTGAAGCCGAAGGTCTTCCACCCAAGCAACCTAGTGCTGTGCCGAGCTAAGGCCCCTCAACCCCAGGAATGCGACATGCTCTCACCGAACTGGGAGGGTCCCTATAAGGTGGTTGAGGCTCTTCCTTATGGAGCCTACTAGCTAACGGAGCTAGACGGTGCCAAATTCCCATGGACGTGGAATGCTTGCAACATGAGAATGTACTACCAGTAATGTAAGGCCTTTTCCCAATAATAATAAAGATCCTCTTTGTGCAAATCACCTTTGCCTTACAGGGAAATCGCTGCCCGGCTCTAAGTCCAGCACTGAAGCCTAGAGCCTAGCTCTCCGGCACCGAAGCCCGGGGCCTAGCTCTCCGACACTGAAACCCAGAGCCCAACTCTCCGGCACTGAAGCCCGGGGCCCAGCTCTCCGGCACCGAAGCCTGGAGCCTAGCTCTCCAGCACTAAAGCCCGGAGCCCAGCTCTCCGGCACCAAAGCCCGGACTCCGGTCTGGCAACAAAGCCTAGACTCCGGTCTGGCACCAAAGCTCGGACTCCAGTCAGGCACCAAAGTCCAAAGCCCAGCTCTCCGGCACCAAATCCTAGACTCCGATCCGGCATGAAAGCCCAGAAACTCCTGACGCCTGGCACCGTGCTCACAGTCCGGAGATGTCAGCGGAACTCCAAAGAAGTCCGCCATCTACCGCCTGACTCACAGTACGGCTCTTAAAGCCTAGAAACTCCTGAAGCCCGGCACCATGCTCACAATTCGAAGATGTTAGCGGAACTCCAAAGAAGTCCGCCATCTACTGCCTGACTCATAATACGGCTCTTAAAGCCCGGAAACTCCTAAAGACCGGCATCATGCTCACAGTCCGGAGATGTCAGTGGAACTCCAAAGAAGTCAACCATCTACCGCCTGACTCATAGTATTCTTAAAGCTTAGAAACTTTTAAAGCCCGGCACTGTGCTCATAGTCCGGAGATGTCAGCAAAACTCCAAAGAAGTCCACCATCTATCGCCTAACTCACAGTACAGCTCTTAAAGCCCAGAAGCTTTCGAAGCCTAGCACCTCTCAGCTACCTGGTGAGTTCGACGAGGGCAGCACCCGAGCTCAGCCTCTGTATGCGCACCTATTGCTGATCCTAACCGAGATCGAATACCACTCCTACCACTTCGTCAGCGAGGTGGGAATGACTCAGCAAATCAAGAACTCCTCCCTGTTCTCCTCGTGAATCCAGACCTCAGTGGAGAATGGCCCAAAGCCTCAGAACTACCAAGTAGGATGCCTCCGCGTGTTCACGCACACAGGCGGCCAAGAAGTAAAGGGAGGAAGTTTGGCAAAGTGTGGAAAGCACAAAAATATGCAAGTTGGAATGCCCAAAACCAAATGAGACACACAAGTCTAGGAGAATGATGGAAAAATTTTTCATTGATTAAACTTGGAAATTTACACTGCTACTGGGCTCTGACATGCCGGGTAGCCCAGGTCAGAAACAAAAAAGAGGAAAAAGATTATAGCATGCCCCTAAGCTATTTGGCCGGCTCCTTCCCAGGATGGCGCACAGGCGGGGCATCACCCTCTGGGGCCTCCGGCAGCGAGGCTTCCTCTTCGGCAACCACCACTGGCGAAGCTGGCTTGGCAGTAGCGGCTGGCTCCTCGGTCTCGCACGAGTTGGGTGTCGGGCCTTCATCCGAAGCATCGAGGTATCTAAGCAGACTCTAGTTCTTGTCCGGGATAAAACCCTCCACCCTAGACCGGAGGTACAAGAACCCCTTAAGGAAGGAGTCCGTCTTCGCCTTACGAAACTCAACCTCGAAATCCTTGGAGGCCTTGTACCTTGCCACCGCCTTGGCTACCTCCTTCCTTGTAGCCTCTGCCAAGTTGGCAGCTCCCGTGGCCTTCTCTTCAGTGACCGCAGCTCTCTCTTCGATGGTCGAGGCTTTCTTCTCGATGGCCACGGTCCTTTTTTCTGCAGCATCGGCCCGCTCCTTCGCCGCCTCCTGCTCTGCCCGGAGAGCCTAGACATGTTTCTTCTCTCGGGCCGCTTCAGCATTGAACTCCTTAAGCCGGGCTTCTTTGGCCTTGAGCTCCTCGGACTTGTCTTTGGACTGACTCCTCTCCTGGTCCAAGGATTCTTCAAGCTCCTTTATGTGTCTCTCGGCACTCACCACCTCCCCCTGGAGCTCCTTATTTTTCAAGTTGGCCTCCCAGGCCACGTCGGCCTTCTGCTTGGCTTCAGCCAACAAGGACTCGAGCTCTGCTACCCTTTGCTAGTCCTTTTTGGCCCAATTCTTACAACAGTCCCTTATTAGCAGAAGTTCGGCATCGAGCTGCACCAAGGAAGATGTCAGCCTTAATGAAAAGAGGGAAGGAAGTAGGTGAGCGAAAGAAGCACTTACCGAGAACAGTTGCGGAAAGGTGCAACTGATTGCATTGCCCAGGAGCTTCCTAGCTTTCTCCCACCGATCGTGCGATGGGATGGCGAAATCCATAATGCGCTCAGCTAGCTCCTGGTCTCGAACAAGGGAGGCATTCAGTGCCACCTCGGGCGGCTGCTTCCGAGGGTTTCTCCCCCTCTTTCTCGCCACCGATGCGGTGTCGCCATTTTCTCCAGCTGAGGAGGACTCGGTGCACAGTGGGTGCTCACCGCCACCGCTGACATCGTTGTTGATGTCGGAGCCACTCTCTCATGCTCACCATCTTCTTCGACCTCAATCCTCTTGGGAGGTGGGGGCGTCGCAGTGGTGGCTACAGTAGCATTCCTGGCCAGGGCAACCACTTCGGGCTCTGGCGTCGGGGGCACATCTCGCTGCCTCGATGGCTCGGAGGCGGGCTCGGCAACCACCCTGCTCGGCTCAGGGACAAGCTCGGCTCTCGACTTGTTCAACTCGGAGGCAGGTTCGACCCTCCTCCTGTTCAGCACAGCTGGCTTAGCGGGCGCCGCCTTGGCCTCATCCTCATCCCGGGCTCTCTTTGGCAGGAACTCTCTCACCCCGGCCAGTGGACCCCTCTTCCGAGAGAAGTCAAGGAGGTCATCCAAAGAAAACTTCATGCCTGCACGAAGAAGGGAAAGGTCAACTCTGAGTTCGGATATTCAAAATAAAGAGAAGAAAAAAGAAAGGAGAAAAGAAAAAAGAGACAAAGTTCTAGCCGAACTCACCCAACTCCGGCATTGGGCTAGCCCCGACTTCAAACAGGTTCTGCTCTGATAGCAGGACCTCGAGGGAGGGGACCTGATCGGTGCGAAGTTGGTCGTAAACCTCCCGATCAGCAGCTTCGACAGTTAAGTTCTAGTTGGGGGACTGATCTGGGTCGCTCCAAGCCCAATCAACCCCCTCGACCAAGGCAAAGAAGTATTTACTCTTCCATCCTTTGATGGAAAAGGGGAGCTCAAATTTCATGCCCTTCAGGCGGGACGAGATGTACCACTTTCCATCCTTAGATGGGTGGCATTTCAGGGTGAAAAGGACCCTGAAGAGAGAAAAACGGGCAACAATCCCATCGAAATGGCAGAGGACAATGAAGGAAAATATGGTCCTAATGGCGTTTGGGATGAGCTGAGCAGGGACGAGGTGATAGTTGCTCATCATCAAAAGAAAGAACTGATGAAATGGAAATCGAAGGCCCCTTGCGAGGAATTCCTTGTAGAGAGCAATCCGGCACGGGCCACTGGAAGTGACTCGCTCCCCTGGTCCAGGGACCGAGAGCTGGATGGAGTCTGGGATACCATAGATGTCTCGGATGGTCAAAAGTTCCTCGTCGGTCATCGTCGAAGCAACACCACCAGGACTTGTCGACCGAGAGGGTTCGGGAGCAGGCTCAGGAGGAGGAGTTAGGGGACGGACCTCAGTCTCCCTGATGACTATACCCGTGGGGCGGGGCCTTCTCCGGATCTCAAAGTGCATTTCTTCCTCCTCATCGGAGGAAGAAGGAGGTCTCGACCAAGAAGGCCCAGCCTCACTTTGGTCAGTCATGGGATGGAAGTTTGGCCCGAAGCAGGACATTTGGAAGAAGAAGAAGAAGTCAAAGGACAAAGACGGAGAAGGAAAAGGTAAGCGAGATCCGAGAAGACCCTAACCCTAGGGGAAAGCTCTACCCAACTAGAAGAAAGGGAAGGAGATGAACCTGGCTAAACTTGGGAAGACAAGGATGACCGGGGGAGAAGAAGGACCTCTGGTACTATGGCGGGCACATGAAGTTTGAAAGAAAAGATATTTTTGGCAATATATCTTTCGTTTCGAAGTGACCGGATGCCTAACCATACCGTTACAGCATCTCCACTGATGAATCCATGCCATGTGTTAGCAATCGATGAATTGGATGCCTCACTTCGACCATGACTGCTCTGAATTCTATGCCAGCAATAAGTGCTCCTCGGACGTGTCCACGTGGCCCCTCCACACTGGCTTGAAGAACCGCGTCACAAAGTACCGGCGATTGTGGTCATCATTGGCTGGATTTCTGCCTTTCCATGTCAGCACCGCATTTACTCCCTTCATCCCGAGCGCCACGTGCCAACGGGACTCAAGAGTGGGGGGCAAATGATGTGGCGGGGCCGCTGACATGGAACCCATGTCAGACCCTATTAGATGCCACATCAGATAAAGCTGCCAGATTAGATTTTTTTCTTTTCGGACTCCTTCGCCCGGCCGCGCTCCCTTCTGGTCGAGACGCCATGGTCGAAGTCGAGCTCCGCCTCTCCTTCGCCCAGCCACACCCCCTCCAGGTCGAGATACCGTGGCCAAAGTTGAGCTCCGCCTCTGCTTCACCCTGTCACACTCCCTTCGGGTCAAGACACCATGGTCGAAGTCGAGCTCCACCTCTCCTTCGCCCGGCTGCTCTCCCTTCGGGTCAAGACGCCATGGCCGAAGTCAAGCCCGCCTCTCCTTCGCCCGACCGTGCTCCCTCCGGGTCAAGATGCCATGGCTAAAGTCGAGCTCCGCCTCTCCTTCGCCTGGCTGCGCTCCCTCCGGATCGAGGTGCCATGGCCAAAGTCGAGCTCCGCCTCTCCTTCGCTTGGCCATGCTCCCTTCGGGTCGAGATGCCGTGGCCGAAGTCAAGCTCCGCCCCTCCAGATCGGCTCCATCTCAAACAAAGAGCCCTGCAACTGAAGGAGCATCTGTCAGGCCATAATAATGGTCCTAGATACCACTTATGCCAAGAAGGAAGGAGTTCCCCTGATCGAGGTGCTGTGCTCCCTACCAACCGTTTGCACCCCTCCAAAAAGGAAGTCAACCAGTAGATTTGGATCAAGAGGCGACCACTCGCCGATCGAAGCTCTGCTATGCTTCCTAGAACAGAGCGACTAGAAGGAATGTCAGCGCATGTAGTACTATTCCTTATCACGGATGGGGAAAGGTACCTCGCGCACGGCATCAGACACCGCTGCATGTGCCTGCGAGAGAGGGGAAGATCCCGAGGTAAGCGGTGTGCAACGACCCTAGCTAAAAAGGGTCCTCCAAGGTTCAAGCAAGGTAGGTCACTCCAAGCAAGCAGATGATCAGGCAAGAAGAGGGCAGTGCATAGGAAGATCACCGCTCCATGCTACCGCAAAACCTCCAGGAGAGGTCTTGACGGACATAGCCGCTCAGCTTGAGCTCTCCTCTACTGTCACTCCCAAACTCTGCCCTCGACCCATTCGCACTCTCTCATTTCATAAATTCTCCTCCTAGCATGGAGTCCACCCTCGGGGCTCGACTGGGATGATCTGTTTTCCCGGATCACCACTAACTTGAGCATCGGAGTGCCCCCACCGGGATCACCGGCCCAGATCTCTAACTCTGTTTTGCATGTCTGGACATTCGAGCAGGATCCTGAGCAACAGGAGCGCGGTCCGAGTTCGACCTCAGCTACAGGCCATGGTGATTGGGTGGTAACAGAAGGTTTCTAGGTGCAGTCAAGTACTTATTAAGTCGGTGTTGAGTCAAGAAGGGATTGACTCCATGTTGCTAGAGTAAATGCTTGGCAGTATTTTAATTTAGCAAAACCTAGATCTGGATAATCCTAATGAGGAGTTACATGATTTAGCATGTTGAGACACATTTGGATGCATTTATTCAAAATTGGCAGTTGACTCTAAATTCATCCAAAGCATTAGGTCAAAGGGATGAGTTACACGGTAACCATATTCTAGATTCTTGAATATTGCTTTATCATCATTCGACCTATCCGGACATCGAGTACTATTGCTAGATGGTCATATCGATTAGTTCAGGAAATCATTCTTGAGATATCGACTAAAGGTTCAAATCTATGAGATCATATACAATAGAAGTTTTCAATTAATCATGATGGTTGATCGATGATTGAAAATCGTCTAGTGGCAAAATTATAAATATGATTAATAATTTATCCTATACAAAAGTTATAATTAAGTAATTAATTAATTATTAATTAATATTAGGAGGATTAATTAGCAATTGAATTACTAATTGGGTTGATTAATTGTGTGAAAATATTTGGTCAAATTTAATTGAATTTGGTTCAATTATATTTTACTCAATTAGGTCATTCAATGACCCAATCGCTAAAAAATTTTAATCTTAATTTAATTTAAATTTAAACTTGATTAATTCTTTGATTAATTAAGTTTAATTGAAGCCTGAATAGGTTAGATTCAAGCTATTTAAATTGATCAAACCAAATTAAATTAAAATTAGAATTAAATTTGACCAAGTCAAACTAAGGAACCTAGTTTTTTTCCTTGTGCCACTTTGTTCTCCATGCAAAAATGAATTTTTGTGTGAAGAATCTCAATCCCAAAATATGATTAGCACCTTCCCAATTATCCATTCTAACTAGAAATAAGTTAAAATAATTTTTAAAAGGAGTTTTAATATTGTTTTGTATTTGATTTGACCGAGTCAAAACTGGATAATGCACCTCCTTGTTCTTTATGAATTTTCTGATTCTTTTTTTGTGTGTTTTTTTTCATGATTTTTTTTTTGATGCATTCTCTCAATTCCTTTTAGGTTAGGATAGGTTTTGATAAATTCTGGAATTGATTTGAAGTAATTTGAATTTAAATTAGATGGATTTTGTATGAGTCAAACTCCTAGTTTAAATAAAACTTCTAAACCTAACCTAATATCTTATCCTAATCCCCATGCCACTATTTTTATTGAATTTTTCTTGGTTTACACAAATATAAGAGAAGGATTTTTAAAAGTTTTCATATAAGAAACACTCTAAAAAAAAATTGGGAGTGAGGCGTGAAAACTAGTTGAGCATGGGAGTTCATTCTTGGCACTAAGGAGAAGAGGGAAAGAAAGAAAGAAAAGTAAAATAGAAAAAATTGGTTTTGGGTTCCTTTTCATTTTTCAACTAGATCCTTCTCATCCTCCATCTTCTTGTATGACTTGAATAAAACTCAAAGAAAACTTTTTAGATCAGCCATCCATAGTCTTTACACAGAGCTAGCACTCTAGAAAAGGTGATTTCTCGAGACTTTGTATGGACTTTTCATACAGGATGGACTCCCTATATGGCTGCAAGGTGATGTCCAAACCTTCTATTATGCTCCATTAGTAGTGGTATTTATCGACCCATGATGAGGTATGGGATTCGATTCTATGTATGGTTGTAGATTAGATCTATTACAAGCATCAATTAGATCAATATATACTGATTTTATTTTCAGTATCTATACTCTTTTCATATCCTGTCATGATCCTATAGGATAGATTTTTAGAATTATTCTAATGCATGATTTAGAGGTTAAAATTATTTTTAATCTTATTTGCTTTCACTGGTTTTTAAAAAAATTCATGCATGAAACCCTCCTTAGTTCTCGACACAATAGTGGTGCGATGGTTAAAGAGGATGACTTGGAACTCCTTTTGGCACTTGAGAAAGGTATCCTAGAGCTTTCGGAACCACGAGAGGGATAGAAGCTCATCATCACTATCAGAGGCAGTGAGGTCTTGGAAGAGCATGGTGATGCGATGCTGGAAGGATCGAGCTCCTAGTCTAGATAGCATTGTGGTGGTTGCCGGCATCCATGGCATGGACTTGATCCTGCCGTATGCTCAAGATCCTTCGTATTCGATGACACGGGAGGAAATGGACCAGAGGAGGGAGATCTGGGGTGGTCCTGATGGTCATGATAGAAAGAGGCGATGACACAGGAGGAGATGGATCGAGGAGGGAGATCCAGGGGTTGGGACAATTTAGGGTTTTGGTTCTCTGAAGCAGCAAATGTGGGGAGAAGTAGGGCTCATATATTTTTTATTTCAACGACCCTAGATTTTGAGTCATTAAATCTTTTGATCTAATAATTCATAATAGTTTGAATAAATATAATATATAATATTATATTATATAATCAATCGAGTCCTAGGTCTGTTGGGTCTGGATATTAAGTATCTAGACTCGAACCCATTTATTATAATTAAATGGGTCTAGGTCCAAGTCCGGGTAGATGGGTCCAATCCTAGTACCAGACCTGGACCCATTGGATAAATATCCACAAGTCTCAGATTTGGACTCGGCTTATTGACAGCTCTACTTAGGGGGCAGCATCCCCCCTGCCGTGCCAATGCCTCTAACAGAAAAGATGCTGAGAGAAGGGGGCCCAGGGGATAGGATCCTAACAACCTATTAGTGCCCACCACTTTTATTAGAGCCACCTCCCTAATGGCCACTTATCACCTCTCGTGTGCTATAAAAAGTTAAAAGGGACACTTGACGAGGTAAACAAATGCATGCCCATGCTCATACTGAACACACTTGCACTTGAACGATCACCAGGACTTTAGCTTCGGTAGCTGTTGTCCTTTTCATCCTCCATATAATTATTGAAAAAAGTATCCTAAAGCCAATCCTCCATATAGTGGTTCTTAAATTAGTTCATGACCAAATAATACGTTGTTACCTAGGATGATAATGTTCATTGAGAATAGGTTGTCATGTTCCACATAGGTTAGTTATCCTCTTAATCAAGGAGTGTGGAGAAACTGGTATGGCATGCAGGTGAGTATAGGAGTATATCTCAATAAACAATGACCAACTCTATTAAGTACTCTGCTATCAAAAGTATCTCGTAGAAAAGGTATGGGTATAAATATCCCTCCAACCTAAGACTATCATGAAAACTTGGCAAGCAACTCACTGTAATTTGGTACCGGACTACCTGGATTTCTTTTAAATGCAGTCAAGTACTTGTTAAGTCGATATTGAGTCAAGAAGGGATTAACCACTTTAAGTTGCTGGAGTAAATGCTCGGCAGTGTTTCAATTTAGCAAAACCTAGGCCTAGATAATCCTGGTGAGCAGTCATAAGATTTAGCACATTAAGACATATTTGGATATACTAATTAAGAGTTGGCAATTGACACTGAAGTCATCCTGTATATTGGGTCAAAGGGATGAATTATATGGTAACCATAACCTAGGTTCTTGAATATTGTTTTGCCATCATGCAACTTATCCGAACGTTAGGCACCATTGCTAGATGGTCACTTTAATTAGTTTAGAAAATCATTCTTAAGCTACCGACTTAGGGTTCGAACCTATAAGGTTACATACAATAAAAGTTTCTGATTGATTATTATGGCTGATCAATAATTGAGAATTGTTCGATGATAAAATTATAAATATGATTATCAATTTACCTAATATAAATATTATAAATAATTAAATAAATATTAATTAATTTTAGAAGGATTAATTAATAATTGGATTGCTAATTAGATCAATTTAATTGAGTAAAAAGGATTTGGTCCAGCCTAATTGAATTTGGTTTAATTAGATTTTATTCATTTAGGTTATTCGATGACCTAATCAGTAAGAAATTTTGATCTTGATTTAATTTAAATTTGAACTTGATTAATTTTTGATTAATTAAATTTAATTGGAGCCTAATTAAATTAGATTCAAGCTATTTAAATTGGTCAAACTAAATTAAATTGAGATTAGAATTAAGGTTGACCAAGTCAAACTAAGAAACCCTCTCTTACTCCACATATTCTCTCCATGCCAATTTATTTTTTTCATAATGTTTTCTCATGCCAAACCTAAGATTCCATGTCCTCGCTCACTCCTCTTTGGATTATAATAGGTTGGTTTAATTTTGGTTGAGTTTGAAAGTCAAAATCAATAAGAGTTCTAATGAGATTAAAGGTCCTAGTCCAAATAGAACTCCTAATCCTATCCTGATATATTATCCTATTCTCATCCTAATGCCCACACCATATTTTATTTGGATTTTTCTAAGATTGGGCGATAACTTGTAAAGGCTTGGGTGTAAAAATTTGAGAGAGAAACCCACCAAAAAAAATATGGGGAGAGTGAGTTTGTGTGAAAACATGATGAGAGTGTAGAGGAGTTTTAATTGATCATTATCCTTTGATCTTATCCAAGAATATAATGCCATATTTTTATTTGAAACCATGGGATTATGCAAAAATTAAAGGTTCTTGGATCATTGTGAGAAATCAGGGAAAATACCATGAAAGAAATAGGAAGTTGGGCATGAATTCTTGGTATGCGTGAGTTCTTCTTGGCGTAAGGATTTTTGAGAGAAAGAAAGAAAGAAATAAAAATAAGAAAAAAATATTTTGGGATTTATTTTTCTTATACGACCTAATCCTCCTTGTCCTCCATCTTCTCATCTTCTTGGAGAGCACAAGAAAATTTGAAAAAGAATTTCAGATCAGCCATCCATAGCCTTCACATGGAGCTAGTACTATAGGGAAGGTGATCCCTTGGAGCTTCATATGAACTATTCGTAGAGGCCAGACACCTTATGTGGCTATGAGGTGATATGTAGACTATCTACTCACTCCATCAGTAGTGATATTCATTAATCCATGACAAGATATGGGATCTATTCTTGTATATGTTTATAGATTAGATCTATAGTATGCAGCGGTTGGATCGATGCATATTGATTTTATTTTTAGTAATTATATTATATTCATTTCTTATCTCAATCCTATAGAATAAGTATTTTTAGAATTGTTCTAATGCATGACTTAGTGATTAAAATTATTTTAATATGCTTCTGCTATTTTTTTAAAAAATCTATATATGAAATCCTATTCTAGTTTTTTAACAGTGGTATTAGAGTCCCAGGTTCTTGACATGATTTGATTAGATATAGATCTGAATCTTGATCCTAGTAATTACTTTAGATTAGGTTGATCACCATGGCTATCTGGTCATAGGTGAGAAGTAGAGTTTAAAGACCTTTTCTTTTCATACAATAGGGTCTCCTATAGTATGTAAGGGTGCCGCTTGTGATTATATTCCATGAACAAGTAAGGTGAAAGGATATTTTTATTAAAATTATTTTAATAATTTAAATATAATTTTTAGTAGTTTAATCTAGATTATCTACTATTATTAATCTGAAATTAAGTTGTTTACATCAGGTTTTATGTTTAGAATATAAATTATAAACTTAATTTTAACAATTGTGCTAAAGTGTGTAGTCTAGATCTAAAATTATTTTATTGGAATATGATGCATATAAAAATATTTAGATATGATTTTAGCAAAATAAATCATGATTAACTATTGAAAATAAGACTTGATTGGGTCTAGAATTTTGAATTAAAGATCAAAAGTCAATTCATAAAACTTGGATTTTTGGGCTAGCTCAAATCAGGTTAAATTACCAGGATAGACCTAGGATTAGGATTTGATTAATATGGATCTTAGAAAAGTTGATTTAAACTAACCAATAGTTGATTAGGATTAGGTCAAAAGTCTCTAGATCATTTCTATAGTGACAGGTTGAACAAGTCGATATTATCAATTGGACCTGATTCTGGCTTAGTAGATCTGAGTCCCTAGGCTAGTCTAATCAAAATCAATGAACCAATTGCTATCTAAGATAAGTTTAACATTTGATCATGATCATTAATTGGGGCTTCCTCTTACCTGGCTAACTATGTTGCTGTCTAAGAAAAGAGGTTAATGGTAAAACCCTCCCATTGATCTCACTTACTTGGTCAATTTGATTTTGATTAGATAGCTCATGGATTCGAGCAAACCTATGCCACTAAAGAAGATCAGTTTAATTGATCTAGGTGCCCTTGGATTAATAGATTTGACCCTCATTAAAGTCGATGGGAAGATTGTTGATTGGTCCATATCTTCTTCTCTTTTTCCTATTCAATCTAATTAAACCCTCTAAAATTATTAGGTCCCTTAAGTAACAAAATTATGGAGATAATTGAGCCAAAATCTTCCATTAAGAGAGTGATAATGAGTCTAATAGTTAAGATGATCATTGGAGGTTCAAAGACCTAGTGCTCATCTAGCTATTGGAATTATTATTCATATTATGATAACTTAGTCACTTCTTTCTAAATGATGGTTAGGTTGGCTGGCCAAAGTCAAACTTGGCCATTATTCACTAGAAGCCCTCGATACTATCATTTTAATGGTTGGACCTAACCAAGACTTCTAGTGGTAGCCTAAAGGTTTATTGATTAGTTCATGGGGTAAAATTATTACTAGAGATTTTTAGAGAAATAATTGGTTAAGAACCCCCTTTAGATGCACATGGCTTAGCCAGCCAAAGTCGGGCTCATATACAGTCTATTAGATTCTCGTACCCACTAAAGAATTGATGCAATTCCTCAAATTAGAGGTAGAGGCTGCCAATTTGATCAAAATAATGAGAAAACCTTTAGACTAAAGTCCAAGTCTTTAGGATTAAGTTATTCGCATACTAATTAGGTCTTGTTCTCTTTTCAGATTAATATAGCCATCACTTTATCACTTCGTTCATTACTTGATAATGAAAAATTAATGGGATCCAATTTCAATAGCTGGTATCGAAAGCTGAAAATAGTCCTGGAACATGATCAGATTTTATACGTGTTAACAGATCTGGCACCTCAAGGCTTGCTCAGAACATTCATGTTATGGCCCGAGAAACTTACCAAAAGTAGCTCAATGACCAAACTATGTTCTGTTGCATAATGCAGGCATCCATGAATGACAAACTAAATCACAGATTTGAGGATGCTCAGTTGATGGACATACTTCAAGTATTGAAAGAATCCTTCGGCACTCTCGATGATGTTGAAAGATATAAAATGTCTTGTGCCATTTTCAACACTGAGATAAGGGAAGGGGCCTTAGTCACTGATCATGTATTATACATGATCGAACTAATTGAGTGCTTGAGCAAACTTGGTTTTTCCCTACATGAATACCTAGAAAAGGATGCAATCATCAATTCTTGATCAAAGTCCTACATTGACTTTCTTGATTATTATTGAATGACTAGGTCTGTAGTAAACTATCATGGTCTATTAAGATTACTACAAATCTATGAGAAGGATTATCAACTCCATAAGGGGTTGATAAATGTAATGAGAGGTTCGATAAGACATTGTCCCTTTAAGAAAGGAAAGAAAAAAAATAAGAAAAAAGGTGTAAAGTGCTATAGTGACTTATCCAGGTCAGATCAAGAAGTTTAAAGCTGATCAGACTCAAGCTGAATACTTCTACTGTAAGAAGTAGGGACATTGGAAGAGGAATTGTCCTCTTTACATTGCCTTAATAGACTCGAACGGGCTAAGAAAAAAGAAGAATCAGCAAGGCGTTGCTGGATAAGGTACTTATATGATAACATCTTATAATTTTTCTATTTGTGATACTGCTACCTGGGTATTAGATATTAGAAGCCCTATTAACATTTGTAATTCATTGCAAGGACTTCAGATCAATAGAAGATTTGAAGATGACGAGAAATTCTTAATGTTGGAGATGGAAGATTTGTTCCAATTCTAGCTATAGGAATAGTCAAGCTTGTTTTTTGATACTAGTATCATTGTTTTAGATGATTGTCACTATTATCCTATATTTTTGTAGAATGTGATCTCTATAGGCCTTTTAGTCAAAAATGATTATCATTTATCAATAAAAAGTAGTTATTATGATATCATTATAAATGGTGTTACTGTAATGCATGGAAACTGAAGAATGATATTTATATATTATCACAACTATAAATGTAATATACATGTTCAACAAATATCCTAGGATAGAAAATATATTTGATGTCTATCTTTGGCATTGCAAGCTAGGTCATATCAACTAAAATATGATGAACTTGTTGTTTAAATAGGGAATCCTCGAGGTTAATGATTTTGAATCATTATCAACCTGTGAATCCTATCTTTTTGGGAAGATAACTAAGTTATCTTTTACTGGAAAGGGTGAAAGAGTCACTTAAATTTTGAGTCTAATATATAGTGATATATGTGGATCCATGAACACTTTAGCCATAGGTGGATATCACTACTTGTTGACCCCTGGAATAATTTTGATGATCATAAAATATTGGAGCATGTATTTGATACTAATTCTTTCTAATTACTTGAGAGATTTTGCAGGAAATTGGTTATCTTTAGTTTAAAATAGTTTTCAAACTGATTTGAGGGTAATTCAATTTTGTATAAAGTTTTATGAACTTGAATGTGTAAAAGTCCTAGTTTTATCAATCTTGTAATCTTGTAAAAGGGGCTAAAAATTATAAAATCAAGGAGTATGTAGATTAGCTTCTATTTGATTCAATGTTGAAGATTTTTTGGAGAAGCTTGAAGCATTATTTGAAGATTTGCAGGAGCTGACTCTTGGATCAAGAGCTGACTCTTGGATCAAGAGCTGACTCGTTGTGGCACGGCATGGAGAAAGTTTCAATATTTCAGCATCAAGAGTCGACTCCTATCCCAAGAGTCGACTAATGGAAGAATATTTTTTTCTGAAGCCTGAGATCTCGAGCCGACTCCTGCCCCAAGAGCCGACTCGTCCAGAGTTTTGAATTTGAAAGTGCACATTATTGTGAAAAGTTTTTAATCCCAATTCACCCCCCTCTTGGGAAGTCACCTAGGCAACAAGTGGTATCAGAGCAGAGTCTCTGAAAGTTATTTAGAGTAAAGATACATGGCACATCCCATGAGCACTTCATTGGCCGAAGGTCAATCCACAAATCAACCTCCACTTTTCACCGGAACCAATTACACTTATTGGAAGGCAAGAATGAAAATATACATTCAAGCCGTAGATTTTCATTTATGGAAGATTTTCCTGAAAGGACCTCACACACCCATAATTAAAGTTAATGATGTAGAGGTTCCCAAACCAGAAGATGATTGGGACGATAATGATATGAAATTAGCTAAGCTTAATGCCAAAGCAATGAATTTATTGTATTGTGCTTTGGATCCAAATGTGTTTAACAGAATTTCAACTTGCAATTTTGCTAAAGAAATTTGGGACAAGCTAGAAACCATACATGAAGGCACATCACAAGTTAAAACATTAAAAATTAATCTTCTTGTGCATAATGATGAGCTTTTTAAGATGGATCCTAGTGAGACTATTTCTGTAATGTATACTCGCTTTACTGATATCATAAATGGTCTCAAAAGTCTTGGTAGAACTTATACTAATGCTGATCTTGTACAAAAGGTTTTAAGATCTTTGCCAGATAAGTGGGAAGCCAAAGTGACAGCAATTCAAGAGACGAAGGACCTAAATACTTTGCCACTAGATGAACTGCTTGGATCACTAATCACGTATGAATTGGCTATGCAACAAAAAACTGAGGAAGATACCAAAAGAAAGAAAGATATTGCATTTAAAGCTACAGAAAAAGATAAAAATGAAGAATCAGACTCATCAGATGATGATGACTTTGGAAATGATGAAATTGCCCTTATCATGAGAAAATTCAAAAGGTTTATGGGCCGAAGAAAAACAAACAGATGGAGAAAGCAATTCAAAAAGGGAGATTTTGGGAGAGAGAGAAAAAGATAAAAAAAAAGAAAAGGATAAAGATAAAGATCAAGTACCAATTTGCTATGGATGCAAGAAGCCGGGACACATTCGACCTGATTGTCCGGAAGGAAAGAAAAAGATGTTTACCAAAAAGAAGAAGGCAATGCTTGCAGCCTGGAGTGATAGTGACGAATCGACATCCACTGAAGAGGATGAAGAGACAACAAAAATTGCACAAATATGTCTTATGGATTTGGAGGATGAGGTAAATACTTCTGAACCTAATTTAGAATTCACTTATGATGAATTGCATAATACTTTTTGTGAGTTATTGGTAGAATACAAAAAGGCCGGTTTAAAAATAAAAACTTTGAAAAATCAATGTGATACATTTGAAAAAGATAAAAATGAATTTGGTGAAATAAATAAAATTTTGCAAAGAGAATTAAATTTAGTTTGTGAAAGACTTAAGATTGTTCAAATTAAAAAAGAAGAGCTTTTTGAGAAAAACAAAGGTTTGAAAAATGAAAATGATGATTTAAAGAAGGAAGTTCAAAAACTCGAACCCTTGGTTGAAAAACTAACCATAAGCTCTAACAAACTTGAATTAATTTTGAAAGATCAAAGAGAAACAAATAATAAATTTGGAATTAGTTACGATAGTTCTACTTTAAACAAATTTTCTGCATCTACTTCATATGCTCCTAAGTTTATTAGTTCAAAACAAGTTAGACCTAAATATGCATCATCTCATGTTTATTATTCAAAGACAAAAATTGTATGCTTTGCATGTAATAACTTTGGTCATAAAGCATTCGAATGTCATTTGAAACATAATGACAAAAGGAAAATTAAGAAAGTTTGGGTTCTAAAAGGAACCTTTTCCATTAACTTGCAAGGACCCAAGAAAGCTTGGGTGCCTAAATTTGTTAAATGATTGTTTTCCAGGGTTGTTTTACAGCCACAAATATAAAGAAAAGATGGTATCTGGACAGCGGCTGTTCAAGATACATGACGGGTGATGATGATTAATTCTTCATCCTAGAACAAAAAGATGGTGGAATGATAACATTTGGTGATAATCGAAAGGGAAGGATAATCGATATTGATAAAATTAAAATTACTCCTTCTACTTTTATTGAAAATGTGTTACTTGTTAAAAAATTAAAGCACAATCTTTTGAGTATTAGTCAGCTATGTGACATTGGTTTTAATGTTTTCTTCAAGTCATCAATGTGTATAGTAGTTGATCCGCTTGACTCTAGTACTAAATTCATTGGACACAGACTTGGTAACATTTATATAGTAGATTTTAATGATCTAGCTATGTCAAGCAACACAAGTCTTGTAGCAATGAATGACAAGAGTAAGGAATCAAGTTTACTATGGCATAGGTGACTTGGTCATGCTACTATGGACACTATAGCTAAACTTATTTCAAAGGACTTAGTCAAAAGTTTGCGAAAATTCAAAGTCAATTTTGATCATGTTTGCGATGCATGTCATTTAGGAAAATAAGTGAGGGAGAGTTTTAAATCTAAAAATATCGTTTCAACAACTAGACCTTTAGAGCTACTTCACATTGACTTATTCGGACCTACTAGGATTACTAGCCTAGGTGGTATGAAATATGGTCTTATGATTGTAGATGACTTTTCAAGATACACATGAGTTTTGTTTATTGCACATAAAGATGAAACTTTCAATGTATTCAAAAAGTTTTATAAAAGAGTTATAAATTTGAAAATTTTATCTGTTATTTCAATTCGTAGTGATCATGGCACCGAGTTTGAAAATCAATATTTTGATCATTTTTGCACAAAGCACGGTATTGATCATAACTTTTCTGCACCTAGAACACCACAACAAAATGATGTTGTAGAGAGAAAGAATTATACTTTAGAAGAGATGTCCAGAACAATGCTTTGTGAAGGACATCTTCCAAAATACTTTTGGACAGAAGCTGTGAATACCGCATACTATATTTTGAACAGAGTTTTATTTTAGACCTATTATCAGAAAAACCTCCTATGAACTTTGGAACAATAGAAAACCTAATATTAAGTATTTTCATATTTTCGGATGCAAATGTTTTGTTCTTAACAATAGAAAAGATAATCTTGGTAAATTCGATGCAAAATTCGATGAGGCTATTTTTCTTGGATATTCTTTAAATAGTAAAGCCTATCGTGTTTTTAATAAAAGAACTTTAATTGTTGAAGAATCTGTATATGTTGTTTTCAATGAAACTGATATAACATTTTTTATAAAGGAAGACTTTGCTGATGATGATACAGGTACTTTCGAATACGAACTGAAAGATTTGACTCTCAAAGACAAACAATCAAGTGAACCACATGAAGAAGAGGTAAGAAAAAAACATGATGATATACCCAAGGAATGGAGGTATGTACAATCACACCCTAAGGAATTAATTATAGGAGACCCATCTCAAGGTGTTAAAACTAGATCTGCACATAGAGATATGCATGATTTAATTGCTTTTGTTTCGCATGTAGAACCACATAATATAGAGGAAGCTGAAACTGATCCTAATTGGATGTTAGCAATGCATGATGAATTAAACCAATTTAGGAGAAATAATGTTTGGACCCTAGTAGAAAGACCTAATGACTACCCTGTTATAGGCACTAAGTGGGTTTATAGAAATAAACTAGATGAAGATGGAAATGTAATTAGAAATAAGGCTAGATTGGTTGTGCAAGGTTATAATCAAGAAGGGAGAATAGATTTTGATAAAACTTATGCACCAATAGCTAGATTAGAAGTCATTAGATTGCTACTAGCTTATGCATGCTTTATAAACTTTAAATTATTTCAAATGGATATAAAGAGTGCATTTTTGAATGATTTTTTATCCGAAGAAGTTTTTGTTGAACAACCACCAGGTTTCATTGATCACACTTTTTCAAATCATGTTTTCAAACTGAACAAAGCTTTGTATGGTCTGAAATAGGCACCTAGAGCCTGATATGATAGACTAAGTAAGTTTTTAATTGCAAATAATTTTGTAAGAGAAAGTGTTGACACCACACTGTTTATTCAAAGAAAGAATAATGATATTTTAGTTGTTCAAATATATGTTGATGATATTATCTTTGGATCTACTGATGAATCTTTGTGTCAAGATTTCGCTAAGCTAATACAAGGAGAATTCGAAATGAACTTGATGGGTGAGCTGAGTTACTTTCTTGGACTTCAAATCAAACAAACTAAAGAAGGTATCCTGATCAGCCAGGCCACGTATATCAAAGAGATTATTCAAAAATTTGGCATGGAATCAAGCAAAGAAAATGGAACACCCATGAGTCCCGCATGTAGAATGGATAAAGATGAGAATGGCATAAATGTTGATCAAAAGCTGTACCGAGGTATGATCGGTTCATTACTTTATTTGACAGCTAATAGACCTGATATATTATTTAGTGTTTGTATGTGTGCATGTTTTCAATCTAATCCTAAAGAATCACACATCATAGCTGTTAAAAGAATCATTAAATATCTGAAAGGCACATGCAATGTAGGTTTATGGTATTCTAAGCACACATCTTTGAAATTAATTAGTTATTCTGATACTGATTATGGAGGCTGTAAAATTGATAAAAAAAATACAAGTGGCACCTGTCAATTTCTAGGTGTTAACTTGATTTCTTGGCACTGTCGCAAACAGAACTCTATAGCACTATCTACTGCTGAGACAGAATATGTAGCTGCTGGGAGCTATTATGCTCAAATGTTATGGATCAAGCAACAACTAGAAGATTATGGTATTGTCCAATCTAAAATTCCTATCAAATGTGACAATACTAATGCTATTATTATCCAAAAATCTAATTTAGCACTCACAAATTAAGCACATTGAAATTCGACATAATTTTATTCGTGATCATGTTTTAAATAATATTGTTGAACTAGAATTTATACCCACTAAAGATCAACTTGCGGACATTTTTACTAAACAACTTAGTTTAGATAGATTTAAGAAAATTAGAGACGAATTAGGGCTATGTGACCCATTCTGAACCTTTTTGACCTAATTTTTGAAAAATAAGGAAAAACTATCTAGGTGTTTCAAATTTTTTCTTAGAGCATAGGACAACCTAGTTTAGTGTCTAGAAACCTATAGAAACTGATTTTGACCTTTTTAGACTTTTAGAATACTTTTTGGCTCGAGCCGACTCGAGTCATCAGGGTGCTCGGCAAGTCGACTCGAAGGTCAGGCCGAACGATTTTAAATAGGGTTTCCGTGGTTTGTATTCACTATGTTTTTAGGTTTTGGCCGTTTCCACTTAGCCGACTCCACATTCCATCCTAGGAAAACTTCCAAAAACACTATAAAACCCTTCCAATCTCTTAATCCGAGCTAGATGGCACACCGTAAAGCCGTTGCTAAGAAACCCCGGCAGGTGGTTCGGACCGTCGTGGAAGAAAGGAGAACCAAAAGGGCTTGGACACCTCCAATTCGGAAGAGGAACATCCTATTGAGCAAGAACAAGAGCCTCAAGCACCCAAGTAAGTAATTCTTATGGGAAATCGTCAAGTAACCCAGGGTAGGTGCATTGATGTTAACTTCTTAGAACAAGAACAGTTGCATATTGGGAATTGGATAGAGAAACAGGGTTGGAAAAATTTCTATCTATTGAATGTTCCTACATATCCTAACTTAGTCCGACAATTCTTTGAAAATATGTCATTGGGCGCATTTCATTTGGAAGGAACTGTTAAAGGAAAGCATATAGAGATTAGTGAGCAAAAACTGTCAAGTATTTTGAAAATTCCAAAGGAAGGTGAATGCTACTTAGTTTTAAAAGAGAAACTGAAGACCCTTGACTCATACTAGATAGATCAAATATGAAGGGTGTTGTGCATGTCAGTGCAAATCAGTTGTCATTGGAAATGAGGCTGCTGCACAACATTATCAGTAGGATTTTTTTGCCCCAGACTGGGCAATTTGATTGGGTTAGCGAGCATGACCTTGTGTTTATGAGATGTCTGATTGAGGGGGAGGCCCTCAACTTACCGTTTATCATGCTCTCATAGATGAGGGAGGCAGCTCGTAGGGCACGGGCTTGTCTACCGTATGGGATGGTCTTTACATTGTTATTTCATGATGCCCTGGTAGATCTGACAGGTGAGGATAGTCGACTACTGCTGCACACTGACAGATACACTCTGAAATCCCTTACTAGAATGGGATTTATTAAAGTAGACGGCCATTGGATTCGAAAGACTTCAGGTGTTCCAATTGCACACTCAGATGATTCAGAGGATGACACTCAGGCAGCACATGGACTTGGTGAGGAGGCAAATGCACAGGCTGAAGAGGCTAGACTATCAGGGCCAGCTCCTACCACACCTCAGTCACTAGTCATGAGATCTACAGTTGTTGGACCCGATGTAGATGATAGACTTCAGAGAGTCCTGGAGGAGATAACTTGTCTTAAATCAGACACTGATAGCAGGATTACTTTACTACAGTCTGAGATGCAGCAGGGATTTTGTGATATTATGACCATACTGAGATATCTTATTGTAGCTAGCCAGCATGTACCATCGACTTCCACAGCACTTGGCACTGGCACTGATCGAGAGCAGGGACAGGCGGCACATTCTAGTGACGTACCTTCTCACGCCACACCTGTTGATGCTGAGCTCGAGGCTGGTATTGAGGCTACAGGATCTGAGGTTGGACATACTCCAGCTACACAGATACTTTCTACCACCAACATCTTGGCATTATCCTTTGATCCACCGACTGTCAGACCCACTCCCATCATCATATCTTTAGAGTCCAAAGTGAAAGCCAAAGCTAAAACTAAAGTGTCTAGGACTACCACTCCTACTAGGACTAGGATTAGGGATCTTAGACCTAGATTTTCTAAGTTTAAGCCTAGTCCAGGAATCTTAGAAGTTGGTTCCTCCTCTGATGAGAAAGAACCTGGTAGTGATGATCCTAGCCCATCTTTTTGATAGGCTTTTATTTTGATGTTTTAGGACTCTATGCTTGTTGTATTTTGGTTATTGTGATACAATTTTGTAGTGCCTACGCACATCTGTAATGTATCACCTATGTACTCATTTTCATATATATACATATCACTTTTGTTGATGAATTATTGTGAATTATTATGATTGAATTATTGTGAATGAATGTTCTCTTCTATACCTTTTGTTGATGACAAAAAGGGGGAGAACGGAGATTGTGCATGAATTCATGAAAAGGCTATAATATCTTTGTTCAACTTACAAATTTATATGAAAATTTGAAAAGGCTATGTTATGAAAATATGAATAATTTGATGAAACTTAAAAGGAATACTATTACAATAGTAAGGGGGAGCTTTTGTTAAGTTTCTTGTTAAATTATCATGAAATTTATTTCAAATGTTTGGTAATTTTATAAGTTTCGATATGAAGTGTATAGATGATACTCTTGATACATTATATGTTGATACATTATATGTTGATACATTATGTTTCGATACCTATTGTTCATATGATACGAAAAATACAGTGTATCGATACATATGATACTTGGTGTTAATAGTGTTCAATTCTATACATTTGATACATATGATACATTATGGCACATTGTGTTGATACATTGATACTTAATCTGTGTGATACACATCATGTCTAATATCATTTGATAAATTTGAATATACTGCATTTTAAAGTATTTTTTAAATTTTAATCATGCCCAGTGTTTTGTCATCATCAAAAAGGAGGAGATTGTCGACCCCTGGAATGATTTTGATGATCACAAAATATTGGAGCATGTATTTGATACTAATTCTTTCCAATTACTTGAGAGATTTCGCAGGAAATTGGTTATCTTTAGTTTAAAATAGTTTTCAAACTGATTTGAGGGTAATTCAATTTTGTATAAAGTTTTATGAACTTGAATGTGTAAAAGTCCTAGTTTTATCAATCTTGTAATCTTATAAAAGGGGCTGAAAATTATAAAATCAAGGAGTATGTAGATTAGCTTCTATTTGATTCAATGTTGAAGATTTTTTGGAGAAGCTTGAAGCATTATTTGAAGATTTGGAAGAGCTGACTCTTGGATCAAGAGCTGACTCGTTGTGGCACGGCACGGAGAAAGTTTCAGTATTTCAGCATCAAGAGCCAACTCCTATCCTAAGAGCCGACTAATGAAAAAATATTTTTTTTTGAAGCCTGAGATCTCGAGCCAATTCCTGTCCCAAGAGCTGACTCGTCTAGAGTTATGAATTTTGAAGGTCTGAGATCTCGAGCCGACTCTGCCCTGAAGAGCCGACTCTAGATATTCATCATTTTGACTTGATTGAAGGCAAGAGCCGACTCCAGCCAGAAAAGCCGACTCTTATAGAATTTCATTTTGGGTTATCTAAGACTTCGAGCCGACTCGTGGACCTCGAGCCGACTCATGGAGCCATTTTCTGCACTCCAACGGCTAGTTGCTGAAGTTGATTTTTGAACTCCACTTCGTCTCCAACAGCTCTTTTTAGGTCCTACAATAGCCATATCTCTTGGAAAACTATAAAAGGGATTGTTTTTAAAGGATAAACAATTATTAGAGATTTATTGTAGAATTATCTTGAGATATTGAAGAGCTTTCAAGTCTTTCACCTACCTACCTCAAAGAGCTTTCAAGATAGGATTCAAAGCAACACCAACTCTACTCCATCATTGAATCCACTCATTGAAGAAGGAAAAAAGCAGCTTGAAGAGCATTTAAGAGCATTCAAAACTTGGCTTCATCTTGATCTATATCGGCAACACCTAAACAAACTTGGTTTGTTGTAGTTGCTTATTTATCATTTATCCATCTTTGTTTTTTCTCTAAGAACAGCAAGGGGCTGTGTCTTAAGAGAAGGTTGAAGGTTTTAGGTAAGCCTTGTGAAAACCTAAGTTGGGTTCTAGGTGATCTCGGTATAAAACCAAGTGTTTGGGTTTTCTTTGATAATCCTGTTTAAAACCAAAGTGAGTTAGGGTTGCTTTGGTGATCCCGGTGATAACCAAAGTGTATAGGTTTGGATTGTGAGCCTTGTAAAATAATCGAACTATATTTCAGTTGGGGGATATAGTGGAAATCCCAAGTGGTGCTTGGGTAATGGACGTAGGAGCCGGTAGCTCCGAACCACTCTAAATTTTCTTGTGTTTGTGATTGTGTTCTTATTGCTCTATTGCTTTTGCTTAATTACTTCCGCATTGCACATTGCACCACATCACTAAAAAAAATTGAAAGTGCACATTATTGTAAAAAGCTTTTAATCCTAATTCACCCCCCTCTTGGAAAGCCACCTAGGCAACACTACTTCATCACATTTACTGACAACCTATCGAGGCATGGGACATCTACTTAATGAGATAAGTTTGAGTCATTTAAAATGTTCAAACAATTTCATAATAAAATAGATAAACAAATATTAAAATCTTTCGATTTAATTGAGAAGGTGAATATCTTACTAGTGAGTTTATGATATATTTAGAAAAAAATGGGATTCTCTCATAATGGACACCTCTCGGGGCACCTCAGCATAATAGAGTGTGTCTGAAAGGAGAAATCAAATCTTATTAGATATGGTTCAGTTTATAATGGGATTTGCGAGTCTACCTATCTCCTTTTAGGGATATGCACTAGAGTTGGCTTGCTACATTCTAAATAGAGTTCCTCGCAAGTCTATAGACAAAATGCCATATGAGATATGGATAGGGCATAAGTCGGTACTCTTACATCTTAGGGTTTAGGGATGTTCAACTTATGTTAAATGTTTGAAAATAGACAAGCTTGGGCCTAAGTTTGATAGGTGCATATTTATAGGGTACCCGAAGGAAGCTAAGGATTATTTTTTTTACCATGCTGATGAATACAAAGTGTTTGTTAGTAAAAAAAGGAACTAATACCTCTAAGGTTAAACTTGAAGAAGTTCGACAAGTAGAAGAACTGATATAATTAACTAAACCAATTCAATCGGATTTGATTAGATCAAATCCAGAGCCTATTGTAAAGGCAACCTTAAAAAGATCCATTATAGTACCATATCAACCGGATAGATACTATGATTTCTTGATTCGAGATAAGGATCCCGTTGAACTTGATAAAAATAATGAATATCTGATTACTTATATGGATGTAATACAGAGTTTCGACTTTGAGAAATGGCTTGAAATCATGAAATTCAAAATAGAATATTTAGAGATCAATAGTGTATGGACACTAGTTGATCCACCTGAAGGGGTTAAATCCATAGGGTATAAATGGATTTTCAAAAAAAAGGGACATAAATGGGATGGTGGAGACCTATAAAACCTGTCTGGTTGCTAAGGGTTATCATCAGCATTATGGTATTGATTATGATTAGACATTTTCTCCTATAATAATGCTCAAGTCCATTTGAATAATGCTTGCGATAGCGGGCATCTTGATTTTGAGATCTGTCAAATGGATATCAAAATTATTTTCCTAAATAAAAAGTTGGAAGAAGAGGTGTATATGATACAACCTGAAGGGTTCACATCCATAGATGAATCAAAGGTGTATGAGCTTCAAAGATCTATTTATAGATTGAAGCAGGTATCTCAAAGTTGAAACATGCATTTTGATAAAATGATCAAAATATATGGCTTCATTAAGAATGGAGAAAAGCCCTGCATATACAAATAGGCTAATGGTTTAGTAGTTATAATTCTTGTTTTGTATGTAGTTGACATTTTCTTAATAAAGAATAACATTCTTGCAATGCAAGGAATAAAGGTTTGGCTATCATCCCAATTCTGTATGAAAGATCTAGGAGAAGCAACCTACATCCTTGGAATGAAGATCTATAGGGATAAATCTAATAGGTTGCTAGGATTATCTTAGTCAATGTACATTGATATTATGTTGAAGTGGTTCAGCACGGTGAATTCCAAGAAAGGCTATTTTCTGATAGACCTTGAAATTACTCTCTAAGAAGGATTGTTCGATAACTTCTCAAGAGAGAGTGTATGAGTAGGATTCTATGTGCCTCGATAATGGAATCCATTATATATGCCATGATATGTACACAACTAGATGTGGCATATTCACTAGGAGTAGTGAGTAGATACTAATCTGATCCAGGTGAGAACCATTAAAAGGTTATAAAAATATCCTTAAGTATTTGAAAAATGCTAAGGACCAAATAGTTGGTTTATGAAGATTCTAACTTAAAAGTAGTCCGTTATACTGACTCAAGATTTCAATCAGACTGGGATGACAGCAAAAGTAGGTTGGGTTATGTCTTTATCTTTAATGAAGGAGCTATTTGCTAGAAAATTTCAAGAAGCACATTGTGGTTGATTCTATGTGCAAAGTAAAGTACATTGTGTCATCTGATACTGTAAAGGAAGTTGTATGGTTGCAGAAGTTCATCACCGAGCTTGGAGTAGCACCCTTTATTCATGGTCTAGTTATTCTACGTTGTGATAGCACTAGAGCCATTACTCAAGTGAAGGAATTGAAGGCACATCAGCAAACCAATCATGTGCTGCATTGCTACCACCTTGTCCGAATATTATGGAACAAGATGATGTCAACCTGTAGAAGATCGATGGAAAGGAGAACCTAGCTAATCCACTTACTAAAGCCCTTAGAATCAAAGAGTTCAACGATCACAAGTGGAAGATGGGTATGCGATATTGTTTTCATTGGCTCTAGTCCAAGTAGGAGTTATTGGGAAAAGTATCCTAAAGCCAATTATCTGGGTTATAGATAGTTGAGCTATCTTATAAATATATATGAATTATTAATAAAATAAATAATATTTTTGATAGGTTAATAATATATATCATCTTCTTGTAAACTCTAATATGTTGAAATTCTTAGAACTATATTGATTTGATAAAGAAGGATTTATCGAGTGGTTCTTAAATCGGTTCGTGACTAAATGATGGTTGTTACCTAGAATGACAATGTTTATCAAGAATAGGTCATTGTGTGCTATATAAGTTGGTTGTCCTCTTAACCAAGGAGTGTGAGATACTGGTATAGCATATAGACGAGTGTAGGAATATATCTCACTGAACAGTGACCAACACTTTGCAGTACTCTGCTATCAAGAGTATCTTACAGAAAGGATATGGGTATAAATATCCCTCCAACCTGAGACTATCATGGTGACTTGGCAAACAACTTATTGTATTTTGTTACCAGACTACCTAGATTTTTATTCTAATGATGGAAGATTTCTAGGTACAGTCAAGTACTTGTTAAGTCAATGTTGAGTCATGAAGGGATTGACCACTCTAAGTTGCCAAAGTAAATACTTGGCAGCATTTCAATTTAGCAAAACCTAGACATGGGTAATCCTGGTTAGGAGTCACAGGATTTAGCATGTTGAGATACATTCAGATATACTAATTAAGATTTGGTAGTTGACTTTAAGTCATCCTAAGTATTGGATCAAAGGGATGAATTATACAGTAATTATAACCTAGATTCTTGAATGTTGCTTTACCATCATACGACCTATTCGGACATTGGGCATCATTGCTAGATGGTCCATCAATTAGTTTAGAAAATCATTCCTGAGCTATCAGCTTAGGGTTTGAACATATGAAGTCACACATAATAGAAGTTTCCGATTGATCATAATGGCTGATTGATGATTGAGAATCATTCAATAACAAAATTATAAATATAATTAACAATTTATCTTATACAAATATTATAAATAAATAAATAAATTATTATTAATTAATTTTAGAAGAATTAATTAGTAATTTGATTTCTAATTGGGTCAATTTAATTGAGCAAAAAGGATTTAGTTAAGTCTAATTGAATTTGGTTTAATTAGATTTCATCTGATTAGGTTATTCAATGATCTAATTGCTAAAGAATTTTAATCTTGATTTAATTTAGATTTAGACTTGATTAATTTTTAATTAATTATGTTTAATTGGAGCCTAATTAGATTAGATTGAATGTATTTAAATTGGTCAAACTAAATTAAATTGAGATTTGAATTAAGGTTGACCAAGTCAAACTAAGAAACCCTCCCTTGTGCCACAAATTCTCTCCATGCCAATTTAATTTTTTCATAATGTTTCATATACCAAATCTGAGATTCCACATCCTCCCTTACTCCTCTTTGGATTAGGATAGATTGGTTTAATTTGGGTTGAGTTTGAAAGTCAAAATCAATAGGAGTTCTAATAAGATTAAAAGTTCTAGTCCAAATAGAACTCCTAATCCTATCCTAATATCTTATCCTATCATGATCCTAATCTCCATGCCATATTTTATTTGGATTTTTTAAAGATTGGCTGACAACTTGTGAAGGCTTGGGCATGAAAATATGAGAGAGAAACACACCAGAAAAAATATGGGGAGAGTGAGTTTGCATGAAAACATGATGAGAGCATGAAGTTTTAATTGATTTTTATCCTTTGATCTTATCCAAGAATTCAATGCCATATTTTTATTTGAATCCATGGGATTGTGTGACAATTAAAGGGGCTTGGATCACCAGGAGAAATAAAAAAAAACACCATGAAAAGGATGGGGAGTTGGGCGTGAATTCTTGGTATGCATGAGAAGTTCTTGGCGCTAGGGTTTTTGAGAGAAAGGAAGGAAGAAAGAAAAATAGGAAAAATTTGTTTTGGGATTTCTTTTTTTTCCATGACTTGATTTTCCTCATTCTCAATCTTTTCATCCTTTTAGAGGGCCCAAGAGAATTCAAAAAATGATTTTAGATCAACCATCCATAACCTTCATATAGAGTCAACACTCTAGAGAAGGTGATCCCCCGAGCTTTGTGTGGATTATTCATAGAGGCCAGACCTCCTGTGCGATTGGGAGGTGATGTCTAGACCATCTACCATTCTCCATTAGTAGTGGTGCTTATCGACCCATGATGAGATATGGGATCCGTTCCTGTATATGTTTGTAGATTAGATCTATAGCATGCATTAGTTGGATTGGTACATGCTGATTTTATTTTTAGCATCTATATTCTATTCATATGTTATCTCGATCCTATAAGGTAAATTTTTTAAAATTATTTTAATGTATGATTTAGTGATTAAAATTATTTTAATATGCTTCCACTAGTCTTTTTTTAAAAAATCCATGCAGAAACCCGGTCCTAGTTTTTGAATAATACTAACTTGAACATTGAAGTTCCCCGCCGGTACCCCCAACCTAGGTTTTCTTATAGGTCTCTATTAATGAACTATTACACATTACATCTCCCCACATTGGAGAAAATCAAAGGACTCACCAGTACCACCGCTCTCATCGAAGGGTGATTGATGCAGAACGAAAGCTCTGATACCATAAATGATGCAGAATGAAAATGTGGAATGCGGAAGCAAATTAAAATTAATATATATATTTTTTATATATATTTTTAGAAGTCGGTTTTGACTCAAAGGAAAGATAAACTAATGTTGAAAGAAACTAAGAAATGATAGAAAGCACAATTAAAAGGAGTGGCTTATCAGAGTAACTCAGAAGTAGGATCGCTGGGGATTGAAAAACCCCCAGATCTAGGGTTCGCTCTGAGTTTCAACGAAACAGACAAAGTGAGAAGGGAAGGTTCTTGTTACCTAGTAGTGATATCTCTCCATTTGGTGGAAAAAGACTCTCTCGAGCAGATTATTGGATCCCGGGAGTCAAGGTATCTTCGCAATGGATCCTCCGATAATGGTCCTTGGCAAAGTTGGCCTCTTCTTGAACCCTGGATCCTGGAGAGAAGAAGAACAAGGTTAGGAACAAGAGACTCAGGGAAGAGAGTTACCAAAGTAGAATAAAGGATGGGATCTGAAGGTCTTCAGCTTATCTGGAACTCCTAGGCTGCGGATTTGGGACTTCTTCTCCTGGATCTGCTGGATGGACTCTGAAGCAGTGGTAGCTGACTTGAAGATGGCTGGACTGGGGGTCCTGGTGGTCGGCCACCCTTTGGAAGAAGAACCTTGGGGATGGTGTAGAGGCTAGGGTTTGGTGGTGGTGGAGTAGAGATGGGTGGACTAAGCTAGGGTTTTGGGGTTGGAGATCTCACACCTCCTCAAGGTTCCTAGGGAACCCGGATTTACTCCCTCACGGAGCTCAACACTCAGAATAAGTGCGGAAGAACAAGACTTTGCTCAAAAATAAGGGATTTCATTCATAAGATTTCATAAGATAAGTTCAAGTTACAAAAGGGGTCTAATATATAGACCTATAAGAAAAATCAAAACCATACAAGTTCCCATGTGGGACTAATAGGACTAATCTACACTTTAGGCATGAAATTCTCTTCCCTTGGCCAACCAAGACTCCTTCTATGAGTGAGCAGCCCAAAAACTCCAAGAAAACTTGAAAATCAGCTCCAAATGGCAGGTTATGGGGGTGTCTCCTAGTATCTCTCCATGAATCAAGGATTTTCCCTTCATGGTTTGGCTCTTTTGGACACCTCCTAGTCTTGCTCCACAAGTTTAGGCTTTTTCTTTTCATGGCTTTGGTACTTTAGGAAACTTTTGGGTGCCTCCTTGATTTTCTCCCCAAGACATGCTCTCTTCCCTTTTATAACTTGGATTTTTATGGAACATTGTGGGGCACCTCCTTGATCCTCTCTTCAAGAAAAATTCTTGCCATCCTGGCTTGGGTTTATCTGGAAAGAAGTTGGCTCCTCCTTGGATTGAGGTATCTTGATGGATTTCTCCCCCAAGTGGTGCAAGAAAAAGGGGAACTTACTTCTTATGGTGTGGGGACCAAAGACACTGGATGGAGATGTGGCAGGGAGTGTGGCACCCACTTGTAGCTGGACCATGGAAGAAAAAATGTGGCACCCTATGGCAAAGGGAATGGCGCCATCCTGGACCTGGACTTGGATTGAGTCAACATGACTCAACAAAAATTGAAATGATAAAATTATAGACTCAAAATTGGGTTGATCAGGTCAATCCCTATTACAAACCCTAATTTTCTCGGGCAAGGTCAATCAGAGATCTAGATGGAACCCTGAAGTCTTCTTCTGATTCTGGTGTCCGCACCAGTGATCTGGCAGCAACAAATGGCATGCCAAGAAGGGAGACATATAGAGATCTAGCTACCCAGTGATTTTTCCAGTCAACGTACTAGCAGTACCCCCAAACACCCATAGCTGGAAGCCATGGTGTTGTGCAGGAGTTCACCATGAGCCATGTCGGATAACCCCTGTGTGATGGGGAGTGATAAATCTATTAAATAGCCTAATTTAAGTAATAAAATAAATATTAGTTGAGATATATTTTTTAAGATTAATATTTTTATGAGTGTTTTATAGAAAAAAAATTCATGGATAGAAAGAGCTCGATTTTTAGAATCCAACGATTCAAACGATACTCAAATCAGAATTCAAACGACCCAGAATTAAGAAAAAATAAAAAAAAATTAAGTATAGCATGAATTTTAAAGTAGCCGATCCATGGTGGACCGGTCGCTCAGTTTACAGAAAGGGTAAGCAATCCATGATAGCCATGATCTTTGGTCCACATGCTTGCTTCATGGACTATCTTCCTCCCCAAGCCATATTTTTCTTCCTTTATGCCGTTGCTACTCATCCCCTATCGTCGACCATTCATCCCGAGCCTTTGCTTCCTCTCATCATGCTGTCTCCCAAGCCCATCGCTCCATCTTCCTACCATCGCCATTCCTTGAGTGCCACTGCCATCTTCCCCCCCATCAATCCATCACCCAATTCTTTGTTCCAGGGAGCCCATGCAGCCTCCTCTCTATTTCTCCATTGCTCGTGCTATCGCTAGCCAATGCCACAAGTCACCGGTCATCTTCCATCTTTGCCAACTCCCCGACTAGATCCACCTCCTCATGCCATGCACCATCGGAGAGCTGCTGCCCAACATCATTGCCACTGTTTGCCACCAATCACCTGCCATCCAAGCCATAGTTGCTGACTAGGAGAGGCCCCGTTGAGACTTGTCAGTGGTGGTATTTGAATTGGAGAAGGAAATCGCGAGAGACTGGGAATTGGTCTGCCCGAGAATGAAGGAAATCATTGATCAATGGCTAGCATCCCATCAAGCAATAATCAGATGGATAAGAGTATTTTTCACAATATATGGATGATTTTGACTTAGATTGATTTCAAATTTGACCAGGAGAAAGCTCTTGACGAGCTCTATAAAAAGACCCTAGGCAATAGTCTAGGTATCAGTTTCATAGCAAAAATTTTGTTAATTTATTTTCTTGCTCTCTTGTTTAGATCTTATCTTAGGCTTGGAAAAGAAGAAACATTATGGAGGAGATACTCATGGCAGTGATGTACGGCTAAGCTCCTTCAACCTGGGATGAAGATGAAGCTTGTAATTGGATTTTGTTTTTCTTTTTGTACTTAAATTTCATGCAATAAAGATTCTGCTTTTATTATTCATATATTTTGATCTATTTTGCTGGTTAAGATTTTGATCTAACATATATGACCTGTATCCTTTATCGACATGCCGTGATCTTCAAATATGATATGTGCCTAAGAGAGATTGCTCGTAGTATAGTGGATTAGATCCCTAATCTTACAATTAAAACTAGATAGTTTATACTCTAAATGGATCTACCGTGATCTCTAGATACGGTCCATACCTAACAAGACATAAATTATACTAATATCTAATTTGCAAGTATTATTGATATTACAATATAAAGAAAATAAAATAAAATCTATTTGCATGGTGGATTTGGATTCCTGAATTACTTCTCTTATTTTCTTTAATCAATCAATTTAAAATTACTTTCTTTTAAAAACCACTATTTTTATTCTAATCTTTCTACAATCTATCTTTCTTTACTTTCTTCGAAAATAATTATCCTTGATCCCTGATGATATAATACCTACTCATCCTAATTATAGTAATGAGTTAGATTTATTTTTGACTGCCCTATGATAAGTGATCAAATTTTGGCACCATTGCCGGGGATCCAAGCATAATTACTTTGCACAAAAAAGTAAAAAATAAAAAGTAAAATATTTTTTTCTAGTTATTACCTTCTTTATTTTAGTTAACTTATTTTTTTAAAATTTCCTTCTATTCTTGTTAGTATACGAAAAAAATTACTTTCCTTCTTTTCACAAGTCAACTCTTAATCTAATTAACTTTCTCTTTTAATCAAATATCTTAAATAATCTAAAAGAAAAAAAAAAGGCATCTTTCCATAACACTTAATTAATTTAAGGAAATACATAACAAATCTTAAAAGCCCTTTAACTTTTTTGGACACCTTGTTTTGTCTACATTGCATACTCATATAACACCTTAAGGGCATAAGCCCCTAAACAATATAAGGTGGGCATTTCATCACCCTTTCTTGGCTCACAAACCACCATCCTTCATACTGCATAACATAAATCTTTAATTTAAAATCAATTAGATGTTGGCCTTAAAACAAGGCTTTTGAAAGAATTAGACCGGGTCAAGATTAGCTGGTCAGCTAGTGTCTAAGAAAGGGGTTCAAGAATGATGTAGCCCTGAAGGAAGGTAATTTTTAATTGGTTCCTTGACTAACTTGACTAATTTATTTGGTATCTAAGAAAAGTAATGGGGGACCCCATCGACCTTATCCTTACCTGGCTAGTCAGTTAGTTAATCTTTGACTTGGAGAGCTCCAAGGTAGCCTTGGTAGTTAGGAGCTATCTAGAGTTAGGATAACTCTAGGATAGAGGGTCCATTATTTGACAACTTATTTACTAGTAAAACTTTTATATAATTAAAATACTTTTTTTTTTCATCTCTAGATTTAGGACTTCTTATATTCTCATATTTAGAATTTTTCTCTCTTTCTTTCTTCCTCTTCTTCCCTATTCCTCCTAAAAAAATGACATCCGCTGACACCTACTACCAAATGACACCTGCTGACACTTATTTGCTGTTGCCGACCACCATTTCCTCATCGCCTCACCTCCTCCTCATCTCCCACATGCAAAGAATGACACCCGCTGACACCTACTACCGAACGATCGAGACCCCATCGACTGCCACCTTCCTCCCGTCCAGAGAGCCCCATGGCTACGAAACCTAAACTTTTTGCCACCACCACCACACCTCCCCATCCCCAATCCATCATTGGCAGCCACCACCCCTAGCCAACCCTTAATCTTGAACCACCACTGTCATCTTCCGCTTATGAAGCCTTCCACCTCCTCCTTCATCTACCATCGTCAACCATCATCAACAAGATGTTGACCACCGGTTCCCTGCTTTCTATCCATCGATGCCGATCGACCATGTCATCAACCATTCCCAATGCCCATGACCATCGCCAGCCAAGCTGTCTGACTGCGCCACTCATTCCATCAGCCCCTTCAATCTAGTACCGACCTCCTTCGTGATTGCTGGAGAGCCCCTATCACACTACAACAAAAGAATGTATTACCAACCAAAATATAATTTGGTTGAGAATAATTAAGCTCTTTACCAACCAAATTATAATTATTTACGACCAAAAAAACTTTGGTATTATTTGAGATACTGCATGAAAAATTGGCGACTATTGTTTTTGTATTCACGACCAATTATATTTTTATCATAAAAAAATTATTTATCAACCAAAATTTTAGTTGCTAAAATTAATAACGACCAAATATATATAGATTATTAAAAAATAATTTAATTTTTAAATTCATTATCAACCAAAATATAATTTGGTTGTAAAAAAAATGTATTACCGACCAAAATACTATTTCGTTGAGAATAATTAATCTTTTTACCAACTAAATTATAATTATTTATGACCAAAAAAGTTTTGGTATCATTTGAGATATTGCACGAAACATTGGCAACTATTATTTTTGTATTCATAACCAATTATAATTTTGTCATAAAAAAATTATTTATCAACCAAAATTTTAGTTGCTAAAATTAATAACGGCCAAATATATATAGATTATAAAAAAATAATTTAATTTTTAAATTTATTATCAACCAAAATATAATTTGGTTGTAAAAAAAATTAAATTTTGTTTAAAAAACAAAACGTGCGCACCATCAGGATTTTTGTTTCCCCATGCCTGGTCTTTTCCTTTCCACTCCCGCTCGTATCCCCCTGCTCCCTGGCCTCTTCCTCTTCCTCTCTTCGACAACTCTTCCTCGGTTCCACCTCTCGAATCAGTGAAGAAGTGACGGCGAGCGGTGGCGAGTGGCGGCAGCGGCTTCCTCCACTTCCAGTCGTTATCCAGGTGAGTCGTCGAGTGATTTTTTTTTTTTTTGGATTATGATATCTATCGGGGAGGAGGGGCGTTGAAGGAGAGAGCAGAGTGGCACATTCAAGGGTGGTGGGGGAGACGTCAGCGACGGGTGAGGGAGATGAGGAACAAATGGGAGGGGCGGGAGGGGTTCAGAGATACGGAGATGGTGGACGGATCGTGACTCAATGTGGGACTGAGGGAGGGCACCAGCGAGGAGAGCCATCATGATCCAGGGGGGACAGTGAGGGCCGTCATGATCCATGGGGGGGGCGTGGGGGAGGGGCGGTGAAGATGCCACGAAAGAGCTACGGGCCGGGTAGGGGTGCCGGGGGGGGCACGGTGGTGAAGGGCCATGGAAGATCTCCGAGGGTAGGGAAGATCCGGTGCCACGGGCGATAGCAATGGGAGAGTTTTACGGAAGAAAAAAAAAAGGAGTTCGGCAAAATAGAGAGATGGGAATGGGGATGGCAGTAATGGGCGGGGCAGGGAGTCCTACGGAAGAAAAAAAAACAGAGAAGTTCGGCAGACCAGAGAGAGGGGAACAGAGTAGAGAGAAGGGATGGGGTGGGTTCCAGAATCGCCGGATTGGGGGGGGGGGGTGGGAGGGGGGAGGAGGCGGAGGAGCCGTACGTGGGGTAGGATGGGTTAGGGGGTAAGTGCGGAGGAGACAGGGAAGAAAGGAGGGCATGTAGCGGCGGAGCATGGAGGAGCTGCATGTGGGGTGGAGGTGGTGTTGGTGGAGGGGGGCACGGAGGAGCTATGCATGGTTTGGGAGGGGGGCGGAGGCTACGAAGGAGGGCGTGCAATAGAGGAGGAAGAGGGTTGCGTGCAGCAGCAGAGAGGGGTTGGCCACTCTTTTTTTTGTTTACAAATCTTATATGCAATTTAAATTATTTTCGTACCAAGAGTTACTTTTAAGGTGGTAAGCAGAGAGGGGTGCTTGAGTATGTTAATTTGCATTATTATTTACCTCAAGAAAGTTTTGGATGAAGTATGATATTCTTATGAATGAGTTCTTGCTTTTAACGTTAATCGATGGACAACACAATTGTTTACTAGTAGTTCTCTAGTAGGAGTTAGATATGGATTACTTATAAGACCCATAAAGTCTTTCATGCAACAAGTCTCCCTAAACATGAGTATCTTACAAGCAGAAAATGACAACAACACTAACTACCTTGATTGCATTTGGTTTAGGAACAAGAAACATAGAAGGGAAATTATTATGCATATTGGAACGGTAATGTCATAAGTTATTCTTACTTTTATTCAGTTATATACGATTTCAGAAATAACTTTTAGTTGAATGTGATTTTGTTGGATTTACTCCGAGAATAATTTATGACAATTTTCTCTTTGAATGGATGTGCTTCGCATCAGCAAGTTTAGCAACATAACTATTCTTTGCTTAAACTTTAAACCTGCTTTCTTAAAATATGATTGGAAAACATAAAGCTTACATTAGGGAAAAAAAAAAAAAAGGAACAAGAAGAAAAGATTGGCAAACCTAAGACTTATGCAAGCTTACGACATAACATGGAGTTTAAGAAACAAAACATGGACCGATCACCGAGATACATTACTGCCAACAAGCCATATATATCTTCTACCAAAAAAAAAAAAAAAACAAGCCATATATATCACCCTTTAAGAGGGAACAAAAAAGCTAGATAAAACGGAGGAAGAAGAGATCAAGGATTTCAAGATTTGGAAATGGCAGGCAACTAAACGAATGAAAGAATTTCTTGTTGTTTCTTGTAACTTGTTGCAACAACTAACTATTTATGAACTTGAATATAATACACATTTTAGTCCTTAATAAATAACCCTATTCTATATTTGGTATTGTAGGTAATTTATTGCTGTTACTCAATCTTTTTTAGAAATCACTATTGGTGCTTGTTACCTTTTAAATGAATGAAACCTACCTTACTGATCATGGAATTTTATCTTTTTTTGGGTTTCTTTCAGTTATTTATGATTAAAAAATAAACTAAAAAATATATAACATGTATTTTAAGAAATCCTATATATTTGGATTTTGAATTATCAACACTATTTTTGCCAAAGCTTCCTTTCAGATACTTTTTCTTTTAAATTAGGCCTGGTTATGAGTCCTAAGAAAAAAAAAGAAATGTTTGCCATAACAAAGAGATATTTCATGGTGTACATATAAGAATTTTAGTAGTAAGATTTTATTTTGATAGTTTCTTTAATTCAAAACTTAGTTTAATATAAAAATAATTTTTTATGTGTGCCTTTTAATCTCGTATTGAAATAAATACAAAAATCGAGGAGATTGTATGAAGGGAACTCGGTGCATTTTTAATCTCATATATTATGTATCTTTGTATGATGGATAAGAGTTGGATGACTGCATAAAAGTGGACTGAACAGTATGTTAAGGGAGTTCAAGCTTTTATAGAATTCGTTGTTGATCATATGGATAAAAAATGTGAGGTTAGATGTGTCCATGTATTGATTGTTTGAACTTATATATCAAGAGTCAGGATGTGGTTCATAATCATTTACTAATTCAGGGGATGGATGCAGATTATACTAGATGGATATTTCATGGAGAACATACAACTTTTAAAATTCCAAGACCATATGAAACTTTTTACCATCATGATGATGTGGATGATGATAGTGTGCCATGCAATGACATATATGAGGATAATGGAGTCCATGAAATGCTAAATGACTTTGAAAATTTTGTAAATAATTATCACATGGATCATAATAATGGTGTGTCCGATCTTAATGGAAATGATGGTTCGCAAGATGTATTTGCTAAACTTTTGAGGGATGATGAAAGAGAACTATATCCAGGTTGTTCAAAGTTTTCTACTTTATCATTTTTGGTTTAGTTACTCCATTTGAAAGTTTATAATAAATGGAGCATAAATCATTTGACATGTTACTTAAATTACTAAAAGAAGCATTGCCAGAAGGGGAGACACTTCCTAAGTCCCACTATGAGGCAAGAAATGTGTTGCATGGTTTGGGTTTGGGATATGAAGCTATTCATGCATACAAGTATGATTGTGCATTATTTTGGAAGGAGTATACAAAAAAATATGACATGTTTGTGTTTGCCTGTACCATTGGTTGATATTATTTTGACATCTACAAGATGATGTTTACATGGAAAATTTAGATAAAAGAGATTGGGTGTCCATATAGTCTTTATCCAGTTGCAGGAAACATGTGATGCTTTATGCTAGGATATAATTTGGTTTGCACTAAGGAAAAAGGCTTGTGAGTGACACATTGATATTGTTCATGACATATTCTGAGCTAGCAACAAGTGCCAGGTAGTTGTGCTGAGATATCTAAATTTCTAGTCACAATGGCCTTGCATGAACAATAGCACTAAACCAGTTGCAGATGGTGTTGCAATTAATATTTATGAAGTTGAACGGTGGTTCATGTTCTTTATAGAAGGTATAGTGTAACTAGGAATAAGACGTCAAGGTTGAATCATAAATTCGAGTTGTGAAGGAAAGTCTTTGAAGATAAGGGCCTATGGAACTACCATAATAGAATTTAAGAAATTAGAATGTTATATCAGTGAAAAAGCAAAGAAAAATGATGCCCGAATCAGAATTTGTGACTGAAAGATACCATATCGTGATCCATTTTGTTAGATCTACCATGCAATGGATGAGTGAAGACATCTAAAATAATTAGATTTTGGTGCATGAAGTGGAGAAGTACTTTTAATGTGTTATGTGAGCAGGACAATGCTTTGGATTTAAATGAGAAATTTCGATAAATGGCAGTAACATATAAAACATTACATAGTTTAGAATTCAAAAGTTGAGTATTGAAATAGGCTCAAGCACTTCATTATAAAAATTTTGGTAAAGTGTATGGTATTTCATTAGTTCTTTACTTGTTTGATCTTCTACAAAGATGTACTAACCTCCATTATATTTCATTAGTTCATTACTATTGTTGTTCTCTTTTTTATATTTGATTAGTTTAAAATATTCACAAATAAAGACTTATCTTTTATATTTATTTATGTAGGTTGATGATTTTGGAGCACAAAATCTATTGAAGTGCAAATTTTGCACATTCTTGCTCATGTTTTAGAAATGTTCGATTACTTATTTTTGAATATATTTGATCTTTTGAAGAGCAGTGAATGTATTTTTGATGTCAACAACTGTTTATGATGACAATTTGGATATTATAGCCAAACATTTTGCTCATTTTGGATTATTATATGTATTGCCAAATTTATATTCAAGACTATAATTATTTAGATCTCTTTCACTAAATTTTGTTAAATTTTATTAATTTTGTAGATTTTTAATTATAAAAAGTTCATAACAATGATGAGTATCTTTGAATATAGGTGACATCAAGAACATACAAATGTATCAAATAGGCATGGGTGAAAAAAAAGGTTTTTTGACCAAAAAGTTGGTTGTTAATATTTTTTATTTTTTATAACCTAAAAGTTGGTTGGTAAAAGTTTTCTTCCAACTTTAATGTTATACATATTTCAACCAAAGAAAATGGTTGGTAATAGTATAAATTCTTTTTCCTACAAAAAAACTGGTTGCTAAAAGTTTACACGAAATTCTTTTCAACTAAAATAAATGGTTGATAATAATCATCATATTTTAATGTCGAACAAAGCATTTGGTTGTTCATGTTGTACTAAATATTTAACGACCAAAATAGTTGGTTGGTAAAGGTTTTCCTCCAACTTTTATGTCATACATATTTCAACCAAAGAAAATGGTTGGTAATAGTATAAATTTTTTTTTCCTACAAAAAAAATTGGTTACTAAAAGTTTACACGAAATTCTTTTCAACTAAAATAAATGGTTGATAATAATCATCATAGTTTAATGTCGACCAAAGTATTTGGTTGTTCATGCTGTACTAAATATTTAATGACCAAAATAATTGGTTGGAAATACTAAGACATTTTTGCAACCAATTATTTTAGTTGTGAATTAGTTATTAAGTGCAAAAGGTATTAGATATTTCTCAACCAATATTGATTTTTTGCGACGAAAATTTGGTCATTTATCGACCAAACTCAAAATTTTTTTCCCAACCCAATCTATTTTGGTCATCTTATATTAATATTTTCCAACCAAACTCAAAATTGGTTGCTAAAGGTAATTGCCGATGAGGCTTTCACGACCAAAATAGCGACCAATTTTTTTAGTCGGTAAAAGGTTTTATCAACCAAAAACTGACGTTTTGCAACGACTTATTTGGTTGTTAATTGTATTATTTGTTGTAGGGTTGGTCTTCCCCTCCGAAGCCCTTATTCACATGATCGTGAAAGCACCACGGGCTTTGGCAAGATCATGAAAGCAGTCCCCTTGGTCACTATCGACTTCAATCTCTATGCACAGTCCTCAAAGCAAACACCCTCCTCGATTGCTGACTTTAGTTGTTTTTTAATTAGGCTTTGCATATCGCCCCTCCCACGAGTTCTTCTACATCACCAATCTCATCGAAATTTCTCCCTAGTAAGCCACATCCGAAGCCGGCTATCCGCTATTCCACCAAGCCCTTGGTAGCACAATTGTGAAGCAACCTTGCATGAATCTCAAAACAAAGCCCAGGCCATCCACTGACTTCACCATTTCTTGCTTACTGGACTTAATTGGGATGATTAATTTTTAATTGGGCTATTTATTCTGTGTTATCTAATTTTCTCATGATTTTTGGTTGAACCAATCCAAAGATTCCCACCTGATTCACTCATGTACCATTGACCGGATATCCTGGCAACCTCTAGATTAATCTCTCTCTTCCATGAAGCCATGACATCCCATGCTTGGTGAGAATTTTTTATTATTTAGATTAGGATTTAAAAATCATTACTGAAATTTTATCTTTATCAGTAGTCCTATCTTTAATTTAGTCAGATTTGGATTGATTGAATTGGATAAACCTAGCCTAGCGATCATTTTTTAATGACCAACAATCTAACTTATGAAAACTTTAAACTGTGCATATTGACCGAATCACTGCCTAGGTCAGATCATAATTTTGACCAGATTTAAATTAGCTTAATTCTTGCTTGTTTTGATATATGCTATTATTTATTCTAATTACCTATTTCATTTTATCTGCTGATCTCGATAGTGGGTCTTCAGGTCTAGGATAGCTAGCCCTTCCTGCATCATCTTTTAAATTTGGTATCAGAGCATGCTTTAGTTAGGTTAGGTTAAGAATATTTGCATTGCATTTGAAATTTTTTTTTAGCATATTCAACATTCAGCATACCCTGCGCATCCTTTAATATTTTAGGAAGTCCCATAGAAAACTTCAAAAATTATAAAAAATGCTTTGTTGGAAAATAGACTCATAACTAAACATTTTTACATTTGCTGATTAGTAAAACTGCTTTAAAACTCATGTTAGTTTAGAATTAGATTCTCATCTTCTGTTCTTAGAATTCTACAACCGGTAGTTTTGGACTACCTATGTTCAAACCCTATGTCCTATTTCTAGGAGTGTCAAAAAATTATAAAATTAGTGCCTATAAAAACTAGACTCAATTTAGAGAATTTCTATATATGTAAATTTATAAAACTACTTTAGGATTCATGCCAGCTTGACTTGAAATTTCTGATTATGCATGCAAAAATCTGCAACCTACAGAACTGCATAATACTTGTTCTTTTATCAATTCCCATTAATAGGGTTATCAAAAAATTATAAAACATATAGATTTAAAAATTAGATTCAATAAGGAAGACATCTTTATTTGACAATTCTAAAATTGAATCCTAATTTGCTACTAGATTTCTCTAGAAGATTGGTCATTGCACCTTGAAAATTTTGCTAAAAATTTTAGTCTATATAGTCCCTAGAAAATCAGTCAATTCTTAATCCTAGGAGTATCCAAAAATTTTGAATTTTAGGTAGTTAGAATCTCCACTCATTGAGGAATCTAACCTTGCTTTGAAATATGTGAAGACACCTTCCTAAGATATCTATTTTTGAGCAAAAATCTAGACTGAAATAAAACTACTACATATTATGGGGATTGAAAATTTAATAGAGAGAATGTTATGACCCTTTTATGACCATTAGGTTAATAGCAAAATACCATCCGGAACTCCTAGAGTTAAATAGTAAGATGGATCCTAACCAAATAGCTGCATCCCTTCAAGCTATCACTGAAAAAATTTATAATCTGACTAGCATTTGTCAAGAGCATGGATTAAGAATAGAAAATTTAGAAAAAAATCGAGCTAATAATGACCAAATTAGGAATACCTCTCTTAGACTAGGTATTCTAAGCCCCAGGCTTGATATGAATCAAGCTCTTGCTGGTTATCCTCTGTTTGTGACACAATCAATCAAGAAGGCTGATTCCAAAATACAATGCTTTTTGTGCAAGGGACTAGACCAACTGCTAGTCAGTGCCCATCCATCTTACTTATTGGAAAATCTAAAAGTTCTAAAAATAACCCTTAAGAAGAAGTTTATATAATAGATCCAGAATTAGCTAACAGCTATGTTAGCTATGACACAATCCAGATTAACATTACACTTAAAAGAAGAACTAGAAAAAGATAGATGTATATTGAACCAATCCAAAGAGACTAAAGATGGGAATAACATTGCTGTTCTTTATACCTTAGTCAAGATGATAACATATGCAAGGAAAACATCAATAGTAGTAGCTACATTGATACCATCTTCCCTGATGACATTTCATACCTAGATTTGGTACATGTATACCACTCGAGTTTCTATATTATGGCATGGATATGTACTCCATCTATCCCTCTTAAGCATAGGTGTCTACTGAACCATAGTTATCCCAAAGAATTTTATGTTGTGATCCAAGTTCTTAAGTTTTGGAGGCATTATCTGCTTCCACGAGAATTTATCATGTATTCGAACCACGAGACTTTCAGGTTTTTCAATTCATAGAAAAATTTAAGTTCAAAACCTAAAAAGTAGATTGAATTCCTTTAGGCTTACACCTTCATTATAAGGTACGGAGCGGATGTAGACACCAAAGCTAATATGAACCTCTTATCGGTATAGGCTTTTACAGTTAAAAGAAAAAATGATGAATGCCCTAACTTAAAAAATAAAATAAATAAAATAAAAATAAAAATAAAATAAAAATATATTATATATCCCATTACCTGTGCATTCTAGAGTATTAGAGTTAGCATCATCCTTGATAGAGCATGTTAGAAGTCTGTATAAAGATATCAATAAAAAAATTAATATAAGTAATCAAATAAATAATTAATAGATTCTCACCAACAAGTCAAGAATTTTGCTAAGGATGATTATATCATGATTAAGGTCAAATTTGAGTGGTTTCTATCAGGAGCCGTTTGGAAGCTACATGCCCGAGAAATAGGCCCATTCAAGATTTTAAAGAAAGTTAGATTTAATATGTATGTTAATGAACTACCATCTGGCTATGGGATTAATTAAACTTTCAATGTATTAAATCTAATTGATCGTAAAGAACCAGTATTGATATTCAGTGATCTGTTTGAGCCTGTACCATCCTTTTTGAGTGACCCTTTCCCTGAGTGTCCACAAGTCCAATTGAGAGATAGCATGATGAGATCAATTGCATCTTAGACGAGCAGATCAAGATCACTAGGGGTTGAGACTATCATGGCTATTTAGTTCCCTGGTGAGATAGGCTAGAGTCAGAGTATTCCTGGATTATCTAATTACTTTCAGAGCAGTATGGAGCCTTACTTGATACAGTCGAGTTCTCCCCATCCTAGGATAATGATGAGGACATTGCCCAGCATAGATTTTGATACACACCCAGCATTTCTTTAAGTAGGCATATATATTTTTTATTTTTATTTGGATGTATAGAGATTGAGCTTATTTTTATTTTTATTATTTTGTATCCAGCTCATGCACAGATCTTAGAGCATGAAACTGGATTAGTCTGGAGTCTGTTTTAGATTAGTCTACATATTTCAGATTAGTCTAGAGTCCTAAGATTTTAGTTAATTTGGTCTCCAATTTATTGGAAAGTCCTAGAGTTTTGGTCACCAATTTATTAGGGACTATAGTCTATTTAAAGAGGTCTTGTATTTAGAATAAAGTGATAAGAGAAATTAAAAAAAATATTTGGATTTTTCCTGACTCCCTCTCCTATATTCTCTCTCCTTCTCTTCTTCTTCTCCTTTTCCCTTCTCTTCTTCTTCCCCTATTCTTCTTCTTCTGCCTCTTATTCTTCTTCCCCCTTCTTCTGTACTTTTCCCTCTCCCTCTCTTCTTCTTGTTTCCCTGCTTCTTCTTCTCCTGCCTCTTATTCTTCTTCCGCCTTCTTCTCTACTTTTCCCTCTCCCTCTCTTCTTCTCTTTTCCCTGCTTCTTCTTTCTTTTCCTTGCTATTCTAAGCATTTGAGACTCTTTACCTAATGCCAACCAAGACACCACTGGATACCACAAGGCTCTTTCCCTCCCATCCTCCATCCATGAGCAACCACCAGGCCAAGCATCCCATGCCGCCCAAACTCATTACAGCCGACCACCATTTTCTCACCACCTCACCTCCCCTCGTCTTCCACATACAAAGAATGACACCCACCAATGCCTACTACTGAATGGTCAAGACCCTATCGACCGCCACTTCCCTCCCATCCAAAGAGAGCCCCACGATCGCTAAACACAAACTTTTCACCACCACCACCACACCTCCCTATCCCTAATTCATTAGTGGTAGCCACCGCCCCTAGCCAACCCTTAATCTTGAGTTGCCACTGTCATCCTCCGCCTGTGAAGCCTCCCACCTCCTCCTTCATCTACCATCGTCGGCCATCATCAGTAAGATGCTGGCCACCCATTCCATACTTTCCACCCACTGATGCCCATTGATCATGCCATTAGCTGTTCCCATTGCCCACGACCATCGCCAGTCGAGCTGTCCGACTGTGCCACCCATTCCATTAGCCCCTTCAACCTAGTGCTAACCTCCTTCATGATCACTAGCAAGCCCCTATCGGTCTTCCCCTCTGAAGCCCCTTGTTCACGTGATCATGAAAGCACCAGGGGCTTGGGCACGATCATGAAAGTAGTCCCCTTATCGCCAACTTTAATCTCTATCCATGGTCCTTAGAGCAAACACCTGCCTCAACCGCCAACTTTAGTTGTTTGGGTTAATATTGGCTTGGGTGAATTTTTCTTGATTGGGCTTTACATATTGCCTCCCACGAGTTCCTCTACATCACCAAACTTTCCAAATTTTCCCCCCAGCAAGCCTAATCCAAAGCCGGCTATCCGCTATTCCACCAAGCCTTTGGTAGCACAATTATAAAGCAACCTTAAATGAATCTCAAAGCAAAGCTCGAGCCTTCTGTCAACTTCACCATTTTTTGCCTACTGGATTGAATTGAGACGATTAATTTTTAATTAGGCTATTTATTCTCTACCTTATCTAATTTTCTCATGATTTTTGGTTGAACCAGGTCCAAAGATTCTCGGTTGATTCACTCGTGTACCATTAGTCAGATATCCTGGCAACCTCTAGATTAATCTCTCTATTCCATGAAGCCATAACATCCTGTGTTTGGTGAGAATTTTTTTATTATTTAGATTAGGATTTCAAATAATGGCTAGAATTTTACCTTTATTAGTAGTCCTATCTTTAATTCAATCAGTCTAGATTAACTGAATTGGATAAATCTAGCCTAGTGGTATTTCTTAACAATCAACGATCTAACTTTTACAAACTGACTGTGCATGCCAACCAGGTCACTTCTTAGATTGGACCATAATTTTGACTGGATCTAAATTAGCTTAATTTTTGCTTGTTTTGACATATGCTATTTTTTATTCTAATTACCTATTTAAATTTATCAGCTGGTCTCAATAGTAGGTCTTTAGATCTAGGATAGCTAGCCCATCCTGCATCAAGTATGATAATAGAAAAGAGTTTTTTATGGAAATCAGGATTAGACTTAAGCTGATAAGTCTAGCATATAATGGATACTTAGGATTTGATGAGAATCTATGACCTACATTCTGTCAAGATTTTTGATAGAAAAACTAAATCACACGATAACTACATCTAGAGATTCACTCTTTTATTCAACTGGGTTGCCACTATATACTACTAAGTATCACTAATGGATTGCGAGAACTCACTTGGATTATTTTCAGATCAATGATCTATGTTAGGATTGAGCTGAAAAAGTTTTGGTCTATTGAAAAGGATTTCGATGATACTATAATAGAGATCATAGTATGTCTTACTATCAGACAGAATAGAATCCAAGGGATTACACATAATAGGGGTTTAATCTGATCAAGGCTTGGATTAAATTTAGTAACTGCTAATTTGGTAAAGGTTACAAATTTAGCAGTTACTAATTTTGATGGATGTTAATTTTGGTACCTACTAATTTTAGCACTTGCTAATTTTGACAATACTAATTTTAGCATCAAGAACTTAATTATAAGAGTTATAATTTAATTTAATTGGACTTGACCTAATTAGATTTAAAAATCCTAATTGGATTAGGATCGCTAGCTTTTTTGAATTCTATTTGAATCGGGTTCAAATTTGATTCGATTTGATCCAAATTTGAATCTAATTAAAATAAGACACTTTGCCTAATTGGATTAGGCTTGGTCTCTTTCTTTTTGGCATGGGAAATCTATTATGTATGGTATTTTATGTTATGAGAAGTGGGGCATGTGCAATTCCTTATTCTGTTGTCACCAACTTCATATCTTATCCCTCTTATCTTGGAGTCTATCTTTTAGATGGATAAGAACCCTTCTTTATTTGAATTCCTATCAGATAAAGACTAGATCTTTATTTGATAGAGCCTTAAGACAGAAAGAATCTTAAATCTTATTTCTTATGGGTGTGAGATGGATTATATTTTGTGTGACAAATGTTTGTGAGAAAGGATAGTGAGTGCAAATAATTCCTTGCTGAGTTTCTTTTCACACCTAGACTCCTATTGTTGCCCACTTGTTCTTTTATTTGAATTTTGTTTGAGATAAGAAAGGACTCTTATCTGGTTTGTCATTGAGATGGCTGATGGTCGTGTGTAAAAAATAAAAAAGGAATGAGAAAGAGAGTCGTAAGAGATTCTTCTCATCATCTTTCATATACCACAAGCTTGGTGTTTACCGGCCCCTCTTTCTTATGTTCTAATGAGTTCCACACCATAACCCTCTTAGAGAAGAGAGTTAAGAGAGAGGAGAAAGGGACAAGAAAGGGTTTTTCTTCCTCAGGTGTTCGAATAGAAGTCCTGTCTAATTGCATGAAGGGTTCATGCAAAGGGTTGATGCAAATGGTTCATGCGAAGGGTTCGTACGAAGGCTGCAAGGGCTGTAGCATTGTTTCTTCAAGATTATCTCGGAAGGAGTTCAATAACTAAGCCGGAGAAGAGGCCTACAAAGAGCTAGCACTTCAGGATCCTCAGGAAGTTGATTAGCATCATCCATATGTGGATACCAGTAGAGGCTGGGTGCTTGCGTGGCTTCGATAGCAATCCCGACAATCCACTGATCCAACCCGAATCAAGAAAAATAAGGATAGTGATCAAGATAAGATGATCGAAACTTTTTTAATAGCATTTTATTTTCAAATTTAATACCTTGTGATGATATGTTAATCAACAAGTTAGGTAGGTCCGTAGGTATTATTTTAAATAATTTTACATGTATTTTTGAAAGTTGCTTTTGCTAGGATTTTAGAAATCCTATTTTTTTAGCATGTATGTACTATGATTTTCTTTAATGGTATTAGAGCCTAGGGTTGGTCTAACATGCTAGATTAGATTAAGGTCTGAAAATAAAATAAATTAATTTCATAATTATTATGAACCTTTTTGATCAAGTACTTGGATTGAGTGCATCACCATGTCCATCCGATCATAAGAGCTAAGTAGGATTTAAAGGCCCTCTCTTCCCATTTAATGGGATCTTTTATGATGTGTAAGGGTGTTGCTTATGATTTGACATATAAAAAAGAATATGGAAAGGAAATTAAGTTTATGTTTTAGATCTAAAATTAATTACATAAGATGTAAGTTAATCAATTTGATCTAAAACAAGATGTAAGAGATACATGAATTAAGATTTAAATCTGAAAAATAATTCATGTTCATAAATCATTAATTTTATGCACTTAAACCTAATCTAAAAATCATTTTTAGAATCTAAATTTTTGGATTATGCATGTGGCCATGGGTAGAATAATTAGGTATAGTGATTAGATTATATATTAGGATTTTGATTAGATTAGGCTAGAACCCTATTTTAATTTTGAGCAGTTGATCAAACCCAATCAATAGTTGATTAGGGTTAGGTCAAAGGGGCTTGAAATTGATCTTAGATATAGTTTAATCACATTGATTCACTCTTGATGTGAATTGATTAATTTAAGACTTAATTTGGCTCAGTAGTCTGAGCTCGAGTTGCTAGGCTGACATATTCTATACTTATTGATCAATTGGTATCTAAAGCAAGTTTTGATTGTGTTATTAATTGGGACAACTCTTATCTGACCAACTCAGTTGGTGTCTAAGAAAAGAGGTTAAATGGCAGAATCCCTCTATTGATCTTACTTACCACACCAACTTGGTCGACTAAGTTTTGATTAGGTTCGTCAGACATGAGATGTGTTGATATAAACTAGGTTAGTCAAACATATAATGTACTGACCATAATCCAACTTACTCAGACATGAGATATGTTAACCTAAATTAGGTGAGTTAGACATAAAATGTGCTGACCTAATCTGGCTTAGTCAGACATGAGATGTGTTGACATAAATCATGAGGTGTGTTGACAAATTTAGATGAAACTTGAACCTAAACCTTTTCATAAATATTAAGCTAATAGGTCTTCTAAAATTGTAAAGATATCTCAAGTATTGATTGTTCTTAGCTGGATATAGTGGTTCATTTGCATCGGGGGGCACACCATTCTATTAATATGAGATGTTGCAGGATGAAGATAGGGTTGGGCCAATAACTATTAGGTAAGGGACCCAATGATGACTTCACTTTTGCATTGAATGGTGGGTCGGACTTAACTACGAAGTATGGGCAATAACTGTTAGGTGAGCCCACATAATTTAGAGACTGAGTGGCTACAATATGCTTGAAAAGCATTAGACAAGAGTGGTCTACTCATTAGTTTGCATATTATAAATAATTATTAGATGAGGTGCATATAGATCAATAGGATCATAGTACCTATTAGGAATCCTAGTCATGTAGGGGTTTCCGCATTTTTACTAAGGAGTGTGAGTGATCTATGAAAATAGTGGGAGTTCATATTTGTTTCTTAAAGTCCTTAGAATAAATAATTGATTACATACAAACATTTAACTAGAATCTTTTATCTTCTTAGATAATTATATCATCTTCTATTCTCTTAGCCCAAAACCTTGAGTCTAACCATTGACTGGACTTAATCACAAGGATTAGCTTAAAGTCTTAGGAAATGTTTTAAACTAGGATATAGAAGGGACCTTAAAAAGTTTAAGGGAACCAATATACTTGGAGAGCCTAAAGAAAAGGATTGGCATATCTTTAGAAGGTATATCAGAAATGTTTGTTGTTGAAACGAACCTAATGGTTTCTTCTACATCTAGTTAGCTCATAGACTTTAGTTCTAGTGCACATTTGTGCACTTCAATATAGGATCCAATAGAATGTAGAAAGTTGAGGAAAGGTGTAGTGTTCTTCAAGTTGGCAATGGTGCAAAAGTTATGGCTATTACTGTTGGTACCTACCCTCTTCAATTACTGTTAGGATATTATTTAATACTTAGAGACCATGCATCTATTGCTAGCAGAAATTTGATTTCTGTATATATATTAGCACAGAAAGAATATAGTTTCAATTTCAATAAGGACCTCTACTCCATTTATTTGAAAAATAATTTGGTTGCACCTAGCTTTATGATTGATAGTATCTACCATTTACATGCTGATTATACTAATGAGTCAATTAATGTAAACAAGCAATTAGTGAGTACCGTAGGTTAGAAGAGACCTAGAGATGACATGAACCATAAGTACATATGGCACCTAAGATTTGGTCATATTGGTGAGGACAGGATAAACAAACTTGAGAAGGATGGAGTCATTCACTCATTGAATTCAGGTTTATTTCTAGTTTGTGAATCTTGCCTTTAAGGAAAGATGCTAAGTTACTGTGAGACCTAGGCCAAGAGAAGGCTAGGCTCGCGTTCGGACTGAAATCGGCAACCGGGTTGCCGACTTCAGTTCGAAAAAAACCTGGCACCGAACGCTCGGATTTTCTGGCGGAGGTTTCGGAGAGCCGGTCGACGCCGCCGGAGGGGGGGGGAGATAAGGATCTTCCTCGAGTTTTAAGGGATCCTCACATGCCTCTGCTCCAGACATACCTCTTCTTCCTCCGGTGGACGCCGAAGCCAACACCGATTTTGTCGGACGATTTCCTCGTATGCCCCGGCCAAGTAGAAGGCCGTCTTCCTCTGGTGGCCACCAAGTTTGGCGTCGACCTCACTGGTAAGTACTCTATCCTTTAATTTTCACTCGAGTGTGCAGTGGCGGTCGGCGGGAACCCGTCTCCTCTTGAGCGTGGGCTCAAGTTGGGACGATCGGCTGGGGTGGAGGGGGAAAATGGACTTCATTTTGGGTTCCGGTTGGTGGTCGGACAGCCACTGGGGACGCCGCCGGTCCCTCTCTTCCCTTTCGGTGGTCCATTCCGGGCGGTCGACCATGGGGGTCGCCGCCGTTCCATCGCTCGGCCGGTGGAGGGGGGGGACGGACTTCGTTTTGGGTTCTCGACGAGTGGCCGGATAGCCGTCGAAGGGACTGCCAGTCCCTTCCTTCCCTTCCGGCGACCTTTCCCAGGCAATCGATCGCGATGATCATCGCCATTTTTTTTCCCTTCTGGTTTTCGTGGAGGGGGGAGGGGATTGCTCGGCCTGTTAACAGAAAAGGATCGACTCTGTTAACAGGTGTTGGGCCGGGTTTTGTGTTGGGCCAGGCTTTGTTGGCCCAGACTTTGTTGGGCCGGGTTTTTCTATCTGTGATGGGCCTAGCCTGCTTCTGGGATGGGCCGGCCCATTGATGGTACAATTTAGAAATAATAATATATATATATATATATAATAATAATAATTTTAATAATAATAAATAAAAGGAAGGAAGGGAAAAGATCTATTGTTCCAGGTTGTTCCAGGAAAATTTAGTTTTTATTTAATATCTTTTTGATTCAGGATCATCGTTGACTTGGAAGACCCGGTTTAGTGTTGGACTATACTAGTTGATGGATGCTCCTCAGTAAGTTATCTTGACCTCTGATATGTATGCCAATATATATATATTTATAACTTAGTAGATATATGTAATATATCTATATTTTATTGCATTGGATTGCGTGCATTATGCTGGTGTGGGTGCTGTGTTGGCGTGAGTACATTGTGTTGGTGCGGGTATATTGTAGGATTGCTTTGGATTACGTGCATCGTGTTGATGTGGATGCATTGTACTGGTGTTGAGTGGTGCAGTTGGTTGTGAGTGTTCTCTAGTCTGACTATGATCATACGAGAACCTAGTCTCCTTTTGGGCCTCCAGCAGGGCTATTACTGGCACATGACCGTTGAGCGGTATGTGACACAGGAGCTAGATGTCTTATTTTAACCATGCGTGGCGGGCACATGCAGAGGATGCATGTTTCTCGTATGATACTCAGAGCTAGTTTTCCTTTTGGGCCTCCAGCAGGGCTATTGCTGGCATATGACTGTTGAGCGGTATGTGACACAGGATCTAGTCTCTTTCGGGGCGAGCCATGGGCCGATCGTGGCCATAGTCTGAAGGACTAGGAGAGTTAAGTAAATGGTTGGCCATCCATAGTCGTGTCTGTGTTGGTTGCATTTGAGTGTTAATACTTGCATCATATTGTTGGTTATTATTATTATATTGCTGGACATCTTGTTGCATGATGTATTATGCTTGTTGTTATTAGATGCATATTGGTGTATGTATATTGGAGATGTTGATAACTTACTGAGCCAGTGTAGCTCATCCCTATTTTTCTATATTTTTGTTTCAGATATCGAAGGTCATTTGGGCTTTGGGATCGGTCAGTGAGGAGCTAGGTTTTAGGTGTTAATCCCTGAGTTTATATTTTCTCTGTATTTTATTTTCAGTTAATCTTTATAGAAAGTTGTTCCTTTCTATTGTTTGGTTGTAGATTTGAAAGTTAGGCCTGGCATGATCTCTAGACGATATCTAGGATTGTGCGGCCAGTCACGTAGCCGATCCTTGATCTGGATTCGGGGCGTGTCAGAGTGGTATCAGAGCCAGGTTAATGATGTCATAGTTAGTGAGAGTGGGGTAGAATTAGGGTATTGAAAGATATTTGATGATTTGAAAATTTAAATCAGAGTGCGCAGCGAAAGTGTGGTAGACTAAAGACACTAGAATTAATTTAAAGTATGTATGATGGAAGAAGAGATGCTCTTATTGGAATTATTGAATTTGGGTAGAATGGTACTTGTGAGTATTGAATCATATAAGTTTTGGATTGTGCATCTTTGGGTTTAGAAGACTTAAATTTTGAGGACGAAATTTTTTTAGGAGGGGAGAATGTGAGACCTAGGCCAAGAGAAGGCCAGGCTCGCGTTCGGACTGAAATCGGCAACCGGGTTGCCGACTTCAGTTCGAATAAAACCTGGCACCGAACGCTCGGATTTTCTGGTGGAGGTTTCGGAGAGCCGGTCGACGCCGCCGGAGGGGGGGGGGGAGATAAGGATATTCCTCGAGTTTTAAGGGCTCCTCACATGCCTCGGCTCCAGCCAGACCTCTTCTTCCTCCGGTGGACGCCGAAGCCAACACCGATTTTGTCGGACGATTTCCTCGTATGCCCCGGCCAAGTTGAAGGCCGTCTTCCTCTGGTGGCCACCAAGTTTGGCGTCGACCTCACTGGTAAGTACCCTATCCTTTAATTTCCACTCGAGTGTGCAGTGGCGGTCGGCGGGAACCCGTCTCCTCTTGAGCGTGGGCTCGAGTTGGGACGATCGGCCGGGGTGGAGGGGGGAAACAGACTTCGTTTTGGGTTCCGGTTGGTGGTCGGACAGCCACCGGGGACGTCGCCAGTCCCTCTCTTCCCTTCCGGTGGTCCATTCCGGGCGGTCGACCATGGGGGTCGCCGCCGTTCCATCGCTGGCCGGTGGAGCGGGGGGACGGACTTCGTTTTGGGTTCTCGGCGAGTGGCCGGACAGCCGTCGAAGGGACTGCCAGTCCCTTCCTTCCCTTCCGGTGACCTTTCCCGGGCAATCGATCGTGATGATCGTCGCCATTTTTTTTCCCTTCCGGTTTCCGTGGAGGGGGGAGGGGATTGCTCGGCCTGTTAACAGAGAAGGATCGACTCTGTTAACAGGTGTTGGGCCGGGTTTTGTGTTGGGCCAGGCTTTGTTGGCCCAGACTTTGTTGGGCCGGGTTTTTCTATCTGTGATGGGCCTAGCCTGCTTCTGGGATGGGCCGGCCCATTGATGGTACAATTTAGAAATAATAATATATATATATATAATAATTTTAATAATAATAAATAAAAGGAAGGAAGGGAAAAGATCTGTTGTACCAGGTTGTTCCAGGAAAATTTAGTTTTTATTTAATATCTTTTTTATTCAGGATCATCGTTGACTTGGAAGACCCGGTTTAGTGTTGGACTGTACTAGTTGATGGATGCTCCTCAGTAAGTTATCTTGACCTTTGATATGTATGCCAATATATATATATTTATAACTTAGTAGATATATGTAATATATCTGCATTTGATTGCATTGGATTGCGTGCATCATACTGGTGTGGGTGCTGTGTTGGTGTGAGTACATTATGTTAGTGCGGGTATATTGTAGGATTGCTTTGGATTGCATGCGTCATGTTGATGTGGATGCATTGTACTGGTGTTGAGTGGTGCAGTTGGTTGTGAGTGTTCTCTAGTCTGACTATGATCATACGAGAACCTAGTCTCCTTTTGGGCCTCCAGGAGGGCTATTGCTGGCACATGACCGTTGAGCGGTATGTGACACAGGAGCTAGATGTCTTATTTTAGCCATGCATGGCGGGCACATGCAGAGGATGTATGTTTCTCGTATGATACTCAGAGCTAGTTTTCCTTTTGGGCGTCCAGCAAGGCTATTGCTGGCACATGACTGTTGAGCGGTATGTGACACAGGATCTAGTCTCTTTCGGGGCGAGCCATGGGCCGATCGTGGCCATAGTCTGAAGGACTAGGAGAGTTAAGTAAATGGTTGGCCATCCATAGTCGTGTCTGTGTTGGTTGTATTTGAGTGTTAATACTTGCATCATGTTGTTGGTTATTATTATTATATTGCTGGACATCTTGTTGCATGATGTATTATGCTTGTTGTTATTAGATGCATATTGGTGTATGTATATTGGAGATGTTGATAACTTACTGAGCTAGTGTAGCTCACCCCTATTTTCCTATATTTTTATTTCAGATATCGAAGATCATTTGGGCTTTGGGACCGGTCAGTGAGGAGCTAGGTTTTAGGTGTTAATCCCTGAGTTTATATTTTATCTGTATTTTATTTGATGTTAATCTTTATAGAAAGTTGTTCCTTTCTATTGTTTGGTTGTAGATTTGAAAGTTAGGCTTGGCATGATCTCTAGAAGATATCTAGGATTGTGCGGCCGGTCACGTAGCCGATCCTTGATCTAGATTCGGGGCGTGTCAGAGTGGTATTAGAGCCAGGTTAAAGATGTCATAGTTAGTGAGAGTGGGGTAGAATTAGGGTATTGAAAGATATTTGATGATTTGAAAATTTATATAAGAGTGCGCAGCGAAAGTGTGGTAGACTAAAGACACTAGAATTAATTTAAAGTATGTATGATGGAAGAAGAGATGCTCTGATTGGAATTATTGAATTTGGGTAGAATGGTACTTGTGAGTATTGAATCATATAAGTTTTGGATTGTGCATATTTGGGTTTAGAAGACTTAAATTTTGAGGACGATGTTTTTTTAGGAGGGGAAAATGTGAGACCTAGGCCAAGAGAAGGCCAGGCTCGCGTTCGGACTGAAATCGGCAACCGGGTTGCCGACTTCAGTTCGAATAAAACCTGGCACCGAACGCTTGGATTTTTTGGTGGAGGTTTCGGAGAGCCGGTCGACGCCGCCGGAGGGGGGGGGGAGATAAGGATCTTCCTCGAGTTTTAAGGGCTCCTCACATGCCTCGGCTCCAGCCAGACCTCTTCTTCCTTCGGTGGACGCCGAAGCCAACACCGATTTTGTCGGACGATTTCCTCGTATGCCCCGGCCAAGTTGAAGGCCGTCTTCCTCTGGTGGCCGCCAAGTTTGGCGTCGACCTCACTGGTAAGTACCCTATCCTTTAATTTCCACTCGAGTGTGCAGTGGCGGTCGGCGGGAACCCGTCTCCTCTTGAGCGTGGGCTCGAGTTGGGACGATCGGCCGGGGTGGAGGGGGGAAACGGACTTCGTTTTGGGTTCCAGTTGGTGGTCGGACAGCCACCGGGGACGCCACCGGTCCCTCTCTTCCCTTCCGGTGGTCCATTCCGGGTGGTCGACCATGGGGGTCGCCACCGTTCCATCGCTCGGCCGGTGGAGGGGGGGGATGGACTTCGTTTTGGGTTCTCGACGAGTGGCCGGACAGCCGTCGAAGGGACTGCCAGTCCCTTCCTTCCCTTCCGGCGACCTTTCCCGGGCAATCGATCGCGATGATCGTCGCCATTTTTTTTCCCTTCCGGTTTCCATGGAGGGGGGAGGGGATTGCTCGGCCTGTTAACAGAGAAGGATCGACTCTGTTAACAGGTATTGGGCCAGGTTTTGTGTTGGGCCAGGCTTTGTTGGCCCAGACTTTGTTGGGCCGGGTTTTTCTATCTGTGATGGGCCTAGCCTGCTTCTGGGATGGGCCGACCCATTGATGGTACAATTTAGAAATAATAATATATATATATATATAATAATAATAATTTTAATAATATTAAATAAAAGGAAGGAAGGGAAAAGATCTGTTGTACCAGGTTGTTCCAGGATAATTTAGTTTTTATTTAATATCTTTTTGATTCAGGATCATCGTTGACTTGGAAGACCCGGTTTAGTGCTGGACTGTACTAGTTGATGGATGCTCCTCAGTAAGTTATCTTGACCTCTGATATGTATGCCAATATATATAAATATTTATAACTTAGTAGATATATGTAATATATCTGCATTTGATTGCATTGGATTGCGTGCATCATGCTGGTGTGGGTGCTGTGTTGGCGTGAGTACATTATGTTGGTGCGGGTATATTGTAGGATTGCTTTGGATTGCGTGCGTCGTGTTGATGTGGATGCATTGTACTGGTGTTGAGTGGTGCAGTTGGTTGTGAGTGTTCTCTAGTCTGACTATGATCATACGAGAACCTAGTCTCCTTTTGGGCCTCCAGGAGGGCTATTGCTGGCACATGACCGTTGAGCGGTATGTGACACAGGAGCTAGATGTCTTATTTTAGCCATGCGTGGCGGGCACATGCAGAGGATGCATGTTTCTCATATGATACTCAGAGCTAGTTTTCCTTTTGGGCCTCCAGCAGGGCTATTGCTGGCACATGACTGTTGAGCGGTATGTGACACAGGATCTAGTCTCTTTCGGGGCGAACCATGGGCCGATCGTGGCCATAGTCTGAAGGACTAGGAGTGTTAAGTAAATGGTTGGCCATCCATAGTCGTGTCTGTGTTGGTTGCATTTGAGTGTTAATACTATGTTGTTGGTTATTATTATTATATTGCTGGACATCTTGTTGCATGATATATTATGCTTGTTGTTATTAGATGCATATTGGTGTATGTATATTGGAGATGTTGATAACTTACTGAGCCTGTGTAGCTCACCCCTATTTTCCTATATTTTTGTTTCAGATATCGAAGATCATTTGGGCTTTGGGACCGGTCAGTGAGGAGCTAGGTTTTAGGTGTTAATCCCTGAGTTTATATTTTATCTGTATTTTATTTTCTGTTAATCTTCATAGAAAGTTGTTCCTTTCTATTGTTTGGTTGTAGATTTGAAAGTTAGGCCTGGCATGATCTCTAGAAGATATCTAGGATTGTGCGGTCGGTCACGTAGCCGATCCTTGATCTGGATTCGGAACGTGTCAGAGTGGTATCAGAGCCAGGTTAAAGATGTCATAGTTAGTGAGAGTGGGGTAGAATTAGGGTATTGAAAGATATTTGATGATTTGAAAATTTATATCAGAGTGCGCAGCGAAAGTGTGGTAGACTAAAGACACTAGAATTAATTTAAAGTATGTATGATGGAAGAAGAGATGCTCTTATTGGAATTATTGAATTTGGGTAGAATGGTACTTGTGAGTATTGAATCATATAAGTTTTGGATTGTGCATCTTTGGGTTTAGAAGACTTAAATTTCGAGGACGAGATTTTTTTAGGAGGGTAGAATGTGAGACCTAGGCTAAGAGAAGGCCAGGCTCGTGTTCGGACTGAAATCGGCAACCGGGTTGCCGACTTCAGTTCGAATAAAACCTGGCACCGAATGCTCGGATTTTCTGGTGGAGGTTTCGGAGTGCCGGTCGACGCCGCCGGAGGGGGGGGGGGGAGATAAGGATCTTCCTCGAGTTTTAAGGGCTCCTCACATGCCTCGGCTCCAGCCAGACCTCTTCTTCCTCCGGTGGACGCCGAAGCCAACACCGATTTTGTCGGACGATTTCCTCGTATGCCCCGGCCAAGTTGAAGGCCGTCTTCGTCTGGTGGCCGCCAAGTTTGGCGTCGACCTCACTGGTAAGTACCCTATCCTTTAATTTCCACTCGAGTGTGCAGTGGCGGTCGGCAGGAACCCATCTCCTCTTGAGCGTGGGCTCGAGTTGGGACGATCGACCGGGGTGGAGGGGGGAAACGGACTTCGTTTTGGGTTCCGGTTGGTGGTCGGACAGCCACCGGGGACGCCGCCGGTCCCTCTCTTCCCTTCCGGTGGTCCATTCCGGGCGGTCGACCACGGGGGTCGCCGCCGTTCCATCGCTCGGCCGGTGGAGGGGGGGGACGGACTTCATTTTGGGTTCTCGGCGAGTGGCCGGACAGCCGTCGAAGGGACTGCCAGTCCCTTCCTTCCCTTCCGGCGACCTTTCCCAGGCAATCGATCGCAATGATCGTCGCCATTTTTTTTCCCTTCCGGTTTCCATGGAGGGGAGAGGGGATTGCTCGGCCTGTTAACAGAGAAGGATCGACTCTGTTAACAGGTGTTGGGCCGGGTTTTATGTTGGGCCAGGCTTTGTTGGCCCAGACTTTGTTGGGCCGGGTTTTTCTATCTATGATGGGCCTAGCCTGCTTCTGGGATGGGCCGGCCCATTGATGGTACAATTTAAAAATAATAATATATATATAATAATAATAATAATAATTTTAATAATAATAAATAAAAGGAAGGAAGGGAAAAGATCTGTTGTACCAGGTTGTTCCAGGAAAATTTAGTTTTTATTTAATATATTTTTGATTCAGGATCATCGTTGACTTGGAAGACCCGGTTTAGTGTTGGACTGTACTAGTTGATGGATGCTCCTCAGTAAGTTATCTTGATCTCTGATATGTATGCCAATATATATATATTTATAACTTAGTAGATATATATAATATATCTGCATTTGATTACATTGGATTGCGTGCATCATGCTGGTGTGGGTGCTGTGTTGGCGTGAGTACATTGTGTTGGTGCGGGTATATTGTAGGATTGCTTTGGATTGCGTGCATCGTGTTGATGTGGATGCATTGTACTGGTGTTGAGTGGTGTAGTTGGTTGTGAGTGTTCTCTAGTCTGACTATGATCATACGAGAACCTAGTCTCCTTTTGGGCCTCCAGCAGGGCTATTGCTGGCACATGACCGTTGAGCGGTATGTGACACAGGAGCTAGATGTCTTATTTTAGCCATGCATGGCGGGCACATGCAGAGGATGCATGTTTCTCGTATGATACTCAGAGCTAGTTTTTCTTTTGGACCTCCAGCAGGGCTATTGCTGGCACATGACTGTTGAGCGGTATGTGACACAGGATCTAGTCTCTTTCGGGGCGAGCCATGGGCCTATCGTGGCCATAGTCTGAAGGACTAGGAGAGTTAAGTAAATGGTTGGCCATCCATAGTCGTGTCTGTGTTGGTTGCATTTGAGTGTTAATACTATGTTGTTGGTTATTATTATTATATTGCTGGACATCTTGTTGCATGATGTATTATGCTTGTTGTTATTAGATGCATATTGGTGTATGTATATTGGAGATGTTGATAACTTACTGAGCCTGTGTAGCTCACCCCTATTTTCCTATATTTTTGTTTCAGATATCGAAGATCATTTGGGCTTTGGGACCGGTCAGTGAGGAGCTAGGTTTTAGGTGTTAATCCCTGAGTTTATATTTTATCTGTATTTTATTTTCTGTTAATCTTCATAGAAAGTTGTTCCTTTCTATTGTTTGGTTGTAGATTTGAAAGTTAGGCCTGGCATGATCTCTAGAAGATATCTAGGATTGTGCGGTCGGTCACGTAGCCGATCCTTGATCTGGATTCGGAACGTGTCAGAGTGGTATCAGAGCCAGGTTAAAGATGTCATAGTTAGTGAGAGTGGGGTAGAATTAGGGTATTGAAAGATATTTGATGATTTGAAAATTTATATCAGAGTGCGCAGCGAAAGTGTGGTAGACTAAAGACACTAGAATTAATTTAAAGTATGTATGATAGAAGAAGAGATGCTCTTATTGGAATTATTGAATTTGGGTAGAATGGTACTTGTGAGTATTGAATCATATAAGTTTTGGATTGTGCATCTTTGGGTTTAGAAGACTTAAATTTCGAGGACGAAATTTTTTTAGGATGGTAGAATGTGAGACCTAGGCTAAGAGAAGGCTAGGCTCGTGTTCGGACTGAAATCGGCAACCGGGTTGCCGACTTCAGTTCGAATAAAACCTGGCACCGAATGCTCGGATTTTCTGGTGGAGGTTTCGGAGAGCCGGTCGACGCCGCCGGAGGGGGGGGGGAGATAAGGATCTTCCTCGAGTTTTAAGGGCTCCTCACATGCCTCGGCTCCAGCCAGACCTCTTCTTCCTCCGGTGGACGCCGAAGCCAACACCGATTTTGTCGGACAATTTCCTCGTATGCCCCGGCCAAGTTGAAGGCCGTCTTCGTCTGGTGGCCGCCAAGTTTGGCGTCGACCTCACTGGTAAGTATCCTATCCTTTAATTTCCACTCGAGTGTGCAGTGGCGGTCGGCGGGAACCCGTCTCCTCTTGAGCGTGGGCTCGAGTTGGGACGATCGGCCGGGGTGGAGGGGGGAAACGGACTTCGTTTTGGGTTCCGGTTGGTGGTCGGACAGCCATCGGGGACGCCGCCGGTCCCTCTCTTCCCTTCCGGTGGTCCATTCCGGGCGGTCGACCACGGGGGTCGCCGCCGTTCCATCGCTCGGCCGGTGGAGGGGGGAACGGACTTCGTTTTGGGTTCTCGGCGAGTGGCCGGACAGCCGTCGAAGGGACTGCCAGTCCCTTCCTTCCCTTCCGGCGACCTTTCCCGGGCAATCGATCACAATGATCGTCGCCATTTTTTTTCCCTTCCGGTTTCCGTGGAGGGGGGAGGGGATTGCTCGGCCTGTTAACAGAGAAGGATCGACTCTGTTAACAGGTGTCGGGCCGGGTTTTATGTTGGGCCAGGCTTTGTTGGCCCAGACTTTGTTGGGCCAGGTTTTTCTATCTGTGATGGGCCTAGCCTGCTTCTGGGATGGGCCGGCCCATTGATGGTACAATTTAAAAATAATAATATATATATAATAATAATAATAATTTTAATAATAATAAATAAAAGGAAGGAAGGGAAAAGATCTGTTGTACCAGGTTGTTCCAGGAAAATTTAATTTTTATTTAATATATTTTTGATTCAGGATCATCGTTGACTTGGAAGACCCGGTTTAGTGTTGGACTGTACTAGTTGATGGATGCTCCTCAGTAAGTTATCTTGACCTCTGATATGTATGCCAATATATATATATTTATAACTTAGTAGATATATATAATATATCTGCATTTGATTGCATTGGATTGCGTGCATCATGCTGGTGTGGGTGCTGTGTTGGCGTGAGTACATTGTGTTGGTGCGGGTATATTGTAGGATTGCTTTGGATTGCGTGCATCGTGTTGATGTGGATGCATTGTACTGGTGTTGAGTGGTGTAGTTGGTTGTGAGTGTTCTCTAGTCTGACTATGATCATACGAGAACCTAGTCTCCTTTTGGGCCTCCAGCAGGGCTATTGCTGGCACATGACCGTTGAGCGGTATGTGACACAGGAGCTAGATGTCTTATTTTAGCCATGCATGGCGGGCACATGCAGAGGATGCATGTTTCTCGTATGATACTCAGAGCTAGTTTTTCTTTTGGACCTCCAGCAGGGCTATTGCTGGCACATGACTGTTGAGCGGTATGTGACACAGGATCTAGTCTCTTTCGGGGCGAGCCATGGGCCGATCGTGGCCATAGTCTGAAGGACTAGGAGAGTTAAGTAAATGGTTGGCCATCCATAGTCGTGTCTGTGTTGGTTGCATTTGAGTGTTAATACTATGTTGTTGGTTATTATTATTATATTGCTGGACATCTTGTTGCATGATGTATTATGCTTGTTGTTATTAGATGCATATTGGTGTATGTATGTTGGAGATGTTGATAACTTACTGAGCCTGTGTAGCTCACCCCTATTTTCCTATATTTTTGTTTCAGATATCGAAGATCATTTGGGCTTTAGGACCGGTCAGTGAGGAGCTAGGTTTTAGGTATTAATCCCTGAGTTTATATTTTATCTGTATTTTATTTTCTGTTAATCTTTATAGAAAGTTGTTCCTTTCTATTGTTTGGTTGTAGATTTGAAAGTTAGGCCTGGCATGATCTCTAGAAGATATCTAGGATTGTGCGGCCGGTCACGTAGCCGATCCTTGATCTGGATTCGGGGCGTGTCAGTTACCCTTTGTGAGATATGAGAAGAGGGCCATTGAGGTACTTATCTTGGTACATACTGATATGTATAGACTAGTTAATGTACATGCCAGGCATAGTTATTAATACTTCATAACTTTTACCGATGATTATTCATAGCATGGGTATGTGTTTCTTATGAGATACAAGTGTGAAGCATTTGAAAAGTTCAAAGAGCTTAAACATGAAGTAGGAAAGTAAATATGAAATTCTTTTAATATTCTCCAATTAGATCAGGAAGGAGAATATCTTAGTAAAAAATTTTTGGATTATCTTAATGATAATGGCATAGTCTCGTAGTGGACTCTACCTAGTACATGTTAGCTCAATGATAAGTATACAAAATTGCATCAATAAAAATATTATTTTATAAATTAGTTTATATTTATTCTTTAAGAATTGATTTTTTTATTTATATTTTGTAGAAAAGATGATCATCAATATAAAGAAATCGATTTATAGAAAGAAAGAAAGAAAATTAAATGCAAATCAGATTTAAAATGGATCCTGAATGATGATCAAAGTTCAAGTTCAATTTAGCTGAAATTCGGTCCAAATTTAGATCCAAATGCATCTGAAATTCAAATCTAAATTAAACTGAAATTTACATGAAATTTGTTTGAAATGAGATTTAAATAGCAATGGAATAGTGGTTTTCGTTTCAGCCCAGAACTTCGTTCCTGCGGGTTGTTCTTTGTCTCCGCTCACGTTTTAAACAAGCCAAGAATTAATGCGGTGCTGGGATGCTTCTACTTTTGTTCGACAGCACAAGTGATCAGACGGCCACGGTTCGTTGCCGACTGAGAATTTCTAATGAAGTGGATGCTAGGCGGTGATAGACAGTCGGCAGCAGTTCTCTGACATGATCCAACGGTCCATATAAAACCTGGCTAAGAGGAGACATTTTCTAGCAATTCAATTGCGCGATGTTGCGGCACGGAGCCACGTTTGACATGATCCAATGATCCATAGTGGCTTTTGATGCGGTCTGATGACCAAGAGGAGGGTCTGGCTAGTTTCAACGTGCAGTGATTTCTACCAAAAAGATCCGATGGCTAGAATTTTTACATGGTTAAATAAAGAAATTTTGACTAGGATTCAGATAGGAAGCTTCTTTCTCCCTTCCGTCCTCCTTCTTCTTCTTCTCCTTCTTCTTTTTTTTTTTTTTTTTTTTTTTTTTTAAATGGCTACCCATCTAACTATCTATCCTCTAGCAAATAAATCCTAGCCATACATAATTCTTTTCCTTTAGTTTTTCATTGAAAAAATATAAAAACTTCCGCCCTAACACCTATGAAAAGGCTTCCTTATCTCCATCTCGAAGCATCAACATCTCGAATCCTTCTCGAACCTTGTATAAAGAGAAAAGAAGGAAAGATCATGTACGGCTAAGGAGTTCTGTTTTCGGAGAGTAGATGAGATTTTAGTATTTATATTTTATAAATTTTCTTTATGTAATTAAATCTTGATTGTAATGCTGTTCTTTTTATAAACAAAATTTATTTTGCATTGCTTCAAGTTTTATGCTTATTATTTAGATTATAATTAAATTTTAGAATAGCTTATAATTATGTAAAGACGAGTTGTGATTCAAGAATATAATTCACGATCAGTGAGATAGACTATGCTCAGAATTTGATTATATAAAATTTTATTTTTATGATTAGAGATTTTTAATAATTTATGACTATGTAGAAGCGGATCAAGATTTGTATCCAGCGAGATAGTCTATGCTCGGAGATTAATTATAATTAAATAATTATATATTAAAGAATTACTAATATAACACTAAATACTGAATTGAAATCCAAGACATCTTTTATATTCTATTTAATCTTTACTTACTAGTTATAATTTAATTTAATTTTAATTTTTAATTATAATCATATTCTCACTCTTTTCTCTATTTATTTTTTATAATTTAATTAAAACTCAAATAAAATCTTAATTAAAAGTGAATAAAATCCTAACTGATCCCCGAGGATACGATTCTGACTCATCCTAGCTATGGAGTAGACTTGGTAAATTATTTTTGACCATTTATAATAGCGATCAAATTTTAGCACTACTACTGAGGATCATTTAAACACTTAGTTTAAAAAAAATAAAAAATAAAAAAATAATAAAATAATAAATATATTTTTAATAAAATAAAAAAAATTAATTAATTAATTAAATTCTTATAATTTATTAGAATTTTTTTGAGACTTAAAATATTAAACTAATTTATTTTGACATCTGTTTGCATTGCATTGCATTTATATAAGCTATCTTAAGGGCACTAACCCTTAAACAACATAAAGTGGGAATTTCTTTATCCTTGTTCTACAAACCACTATCCTACATATCGCATTGACCTAATCCTTCTAATTAAAATCAATTAGACATTAACTTCTAAGAATTTTTGAGCTCACTAGGATAAGGGATCCTAAGAGTTGGATCGGGTTAGGGTTGATCAGTTGACTGGTGTATAGGAAAGTGGTTCAAGGATAAGATCATGAAGGAAGGTGGTTATTTAATTGGTTTCATTGATTAACCTAGTTATTTATTTGGTATCTAAGAAAAGCAACGGGGGACCCCTACCGACCTTATACTTACCGGCTAGTTGGCTAGTTAGCCTATGACTTGGAGAGCTTAAATGTGACCTTGGAATAATTAGGAGCTATCTAGATCTAGGAAACCTTAGGATAGAGAGTCCAATTTATGCTAACTTGATTGCAATTAACATAAATCTTTAACTAATTTTTCTCTATCTCTCTTAGCTTTAGGACTCTTTATGCTCTTATCTTTATAACTCTTTTCTTTCTTTATTTCTTCTTCTCCCTTCTTCTTTTTAAAAATATTTAAAAAATTAATTAAAAAAATTAAATATATAAATCAGGGTTAGACTATGGATGCACATAGTAAGACCAACCCACCATGCTAATTGAGGAAGTACTTCGCTCTATCATTACATATTCTTCATGTATCCAAGTATCTCCTATAGAGGTAATCTAATATAAGATTAAGTTTAGTATCATCCAAATGCTACCAACTTTCTATGGACTCAGTCAAGAGGACCCGTATAGATATCTGGATAAATTTCTTGAGATATGCTATACCGTTAAAATTCAAAATCTATTTGATAAGATCTTTAGGTTGAAATTATTTCTTTTTTCACTTAAAGACAAGGCTAAATACTAGCTATATTCATTATATTCAATGACCACTTCAACCTAGGACCAATTACAAAAGAAATTTTTCAAGAAATCTTTTTAATAAGAAAAACAAACTAGACCCAAAAAGTCATAACTAGTTTTTCCTAATTGGATAGGAAAATATTCTATGAAACTTGGGAGGGGCTCAAAAACCTCATTCACAAGTGTCCACACAATGCCATACCTAAATGGTAACTAGTCTAGTGCTTTTACAATAAATTATCAAAAAAGTACAAATAAATGGTTGACTCTTCCTGTGGTGGGGAATTCTAGCTTAGAAACAAGCATGAGGCTTGGTAGCTATTTGAGACCCTAAGCAAAAACTTCTTACATTATATGTTTGCCATGCTAGAGAAGCTCTCAAGTTAAATCCCAATAGAGGTGGAATTTGAGGTAAGCCACTCCGTAGACATCCACAACTAGGTATACTATCCCAGACTATGAATGCACTATCCTAGAAATTTGAATAATTATTGCAAATTGGTCATACCTCTTCCCCATGTGTACAATCACAAGATGTTATATGATTTGTTCGAGTCCTACTCATACTATTGGTGATTGCCCATCAATTTCTCGAGCTTATATAGGAGCAAGCCCACTAAGCCCAAATCTAAAAAAAATACTGTTTCTATACCACGAAACGATCCATACTCCAACACGTATAATCCAGGCTATAGGAATCATCCAAACTTCTCATGGAAACAAGAACATATGGTCAACTCAGCTTTCCATAGATCCAATCACTGATTCAAAAACATATTATATCCTCAATATCAAAATGCCCCATAATATTCTCCTAGCTGTTGGGAATTGTGTCCCAAAGCCAATCGCCTGGGTTGTAGGTGGTTGTGCTAAGTATTGTATTTTTCCAATAAATTAATAAAATATTATTTTTGGCAGCTCATCACATATTGAAATTCCCTGAAATGAACTCTTTCCTATGTGATGAAGTCCTTAGGACTACACTGACTTCGATACAGAGAGGATGTATCGAGTGGTCCTTAAACCCGGTTCACAACCAAAGGATATATTGCACTGGACGGCAATATATCAAGTATAGGTTGTTGTAGTTCACATCGTTTGGTTGTCCTCTTGACCAAATGAGTGTGGTGACACTGATGTGATCTGCAGGTGGGATATATGTGATATCTCATTGAACGTGACTCCGTGCAGTCCCTTTCTGCCAAAGGGATACTCACGATTGGATATGGGTATAAGTGTCCCTCTGACCTGTGGTCATCGCGGTAGCTTGCAAGCAACTCCCTGTGCTTTGGTGCCGGACTACCCGGATTTTTAATCCGATGATGGAAGGTTTCTGGGTACAGGCAAGTACTTGTGGAGCAGTGATGGACCAAGATGGAATTGACCTGTCCAAACAGTTTGGATTGAATGTCTCGCAGTATCTCAATTTAGCAAATCCTCGACCGGGGTAGCCCTAGTAAAGAGTCACTAGGCTTGCGAGGTTGAGACACGTAGTCGACTGACTCAGTCTGGGTTGGCAGCTCAATCTCAGTCGTCCTGAGCATTAGAGGTCAAAGGGATGAATTATACGGTAACCATATGCCAGAGGTTCGATTGTTTGCTCCCGCATCTTCGACCTATCCGGACGCCGGGACCCATTGCTAGATGGTTTCCTGTGCTGGTACTAGAAATTGTTCTAGTGCTACCGTTTAGGTTCGAACCTATGAGGTCACATGCCACAGAGGATAACTCTCTGATCCGGATATTGATTACGATTAGGAATCGTCTCGGTTTTATGGTCACAGTATTTTTGAGCACTCTTTTCCCCGTCTTGCCCTTGTATGTGTCAACCGAAAATTATTCCGGGTTGACCAGCGCTGCGCCAGGATTTTTCTGAATCAGTTTTGAACTGATTCGGAGTTCGTTTCGGTCTTTTATTGGTTGTGAACCAATTTTTTTCTTGAACCGGTTTTGAACCGTTCTTGATTGGATTTAAACCCCTGAGCCAATTTTTGAACCAATGGTTTTTTATTGGACCGGATTCTTTGGACCACCGTGTTCTTTTGTTTACCGCTTGACCGTTTACACGGTCACTCTCCATGACCGAACGAAGACTTCGCTGGGCGTTTACAAGGCCTTGGAAACCATTAGGCGCCTTTTCATCTCCCCTCTACCCATTAACCAATAAACCCCCTTTTTATTAACTCCTAATGGCTGGTTTAAGGGTGTTTTTATTCCACCAACGCCCCTTGGCCTCCCTCCCTCTCTATTTCCCTCTCTCTGCTGCCTTCTTATACCACCCAGCCGTCCCCTGTTGCGACAAGGAAAATCCCAGCGTATGAGGAGCCAAAAAGAAAAGCAAGGTGTTCTTTGAGTGACCCCTGTTATAGAGCTTGGATACACTGGGATTTGGAGTGTGTGAGGGAGAGAAACAAGGCAACTATCCTCTCTTTAAAGTGCTGAAAAATCCCTGCTGCAGCAATTCTGTTTTGCTGCAGCAACCTGTGACTGTGAACCCCTCTTCCGGCGGCTAGCACCGTGCGTGGAGACGGATCCCAGAGTCCCGGGCGTGTCTCCCCTCTAGAGGGAGTACCACTCTACTCCTCGGAGCAAACCTCGCGAGCCAGGATCGCTCCAATTGCCCGAAATCCAACGACGAAGACAGCTATTCCGTTCTGCTGCCATTTTCGTGCAGCAGACTTCGGAAATTTTTTACGATTTATTGGCTTAGTTTTTCTTGTAGAAACTAGTGCCAAATCGAAGAGGACTTCCTTAAGAATCTACAGCTCAAATTTAGGAGCGATCGGAGGTCCAGAAGGCGGCGTTCCGGGGACTTTTCGGAAGCCCTATTTTCAGCCCAAGGTGGAAGACGACTGGAATAACTTTATTCCAGTTATTCCAGTCTATTCCAGGTTTATCCCAGACTTATTCCAGCTGGGAATAAGGTATGTTTTTGGGTTTTAATTTCGGTGCATGTGTAGATCTAGATTTATTAAAATGTTTATAAATATTATATGTCCTGAATCATGCCTATACATGCATCTTGCATATGCTAGATCCTGTGCGGAATAGGTTTTTTCCGCACTTATTTTAAAAATATTTTAAAATACTTACCTATTCCCTGTGCTGTTGCATGCTTAGCGTAGGCACCTGCACCCACATTTTTTACTTTCAGTGGTATCAGAGCCAGGTTCTAGAGTAACATATCTTGATGCATGTATAGTAGATTAAATTGTTTAATCTTGGGATTAGAGAGTACTTTTAGGAACCTAGTTGAGGCCTTCACCATGGCCGTGTGTCTTTGACACGATGCGGTTCGTCTGTGTTGGCCTCTTCAGAAGGATCCTTTAAGGAAATCAAAAAGAAATTAAAATTATAAATTTGGCATGATTTATAATTTTGTTATTTGGGTCATATAATATTTATAAAAGTATAAATCTAGATATGATGCATAATTTAAGATGTAAAATTGTTTTACATAGAGACTTAATTAAAAAATATTTTAATTAAGTATTTGGCTTAATAAAAAATTTTTAGGTTTATGAAATCTAATAAAATTTGCATAAGCCAAATTGGGTTAATTGGGTTAGCTGATTAGTTGGGTCCATCACTGGGTTAGACCTAAGTTTACTTGAATCGGATTAAAAGAAGATTAAGCAAATGTTGTTTAAGGTCCTTCTTTAGAACTATCTAATAGTTAGATTAGTTGATCCGTTCATCTAAAATGGATCCAATTAGTGGCTCAGTGGACGCCCGAGTCTTTAGGCTAGTCTGATCGAGTCTGGTAAACCGACTGGTGTCGAGGTAGGTTTGGCATTTGTGATCATGGTTGTATGAGGCTACCTCTTTCCTGGCCAACTTGGTTGGTGTCTAGGAAAGATGGTTAATGGCGGATACTCACCCATGATCTCACCTACCTAGCTAGTCGAGTCGACCAGAATTGATTGGAAAAGCTCAATGACTCGAGTTAACCCATGTCACCCAGGTTGATCGGTCTGACTAATCAATAGGTGCCCATGGATCAATTGTTGATTTAATTCAACCCTCCTGGAATCTGATTGATTCAGTGGGAGGATGATCCATGTCCTTCCCTTTTTCTTCTGTCAAAAAAAAAAAAAAAAAATCCTCTAAAAATTATTAGGTCCTTAAAAGGACTAAGTCAAGGAGTTGACAGTGTCTTAGCCTCCCATTAAGTTGGATAGAAATGTGTCCACTAGCTTGGTGTGCATCGGCAGTTCCATAGAACGGGTGTACATCCGGCGACTGAAATTTCTATCTGATCGATGATGGTTCAGTGCAACCTCCTTAACGGGACCAGGTGGGCCGGCCATAGTCGGGCTTGGTCTTTAGTTAGCTGGAAGCATTGGATTAGTCATTTTAATGGTTGGACCTAACCAGAGACCCGCAATAGGAGGCCCCTGGGCCGATTGAGGTGTTCTCTGGGACAAAATAAAATACTGAAAATTGTTTAGGGAACCAATTGGTTTACGAACCTACCTTTAGGCTCGTATGGGTGAGCCGGCCATAGTCGGGCTCATGCGTGGCCTATTGGATTTCAGTACCCATTTGAAAAATGTTGTTTTCACGGATTGGAGTCAGAGGCTACCAATCTGAAAAATTAGTGGGAGAAACCTTTAGACTAAAGTCCAAGTCTTTTGGTTAATTTATTAATTCATACACTAATAGGTCTAATTTTCTTTTCAGATGTCTTCAAACTTGTCGCTCCGGTCACTTCTCGATAATGAGAAGTTAAAGGGTCACAACTTCGATAGTTGGTATCGAAAGTTGAGAATAGTTCTGGAGCACGAACGGATCCTGTATGTGATAACGGATCCGGCACCTGAAATCCCTCCCGCTAATGCACGGAGTGCGGCCAGAGATGCTTATTTGAAGTGGGTCTCTGATCGCACTACTGTCCGGTGCTTTATGTTAGCGACGATGAACGACGACTTCAGTCGCAAATTCGAGGAGGCCCAACCTGATGAAATCCTTCAAAAGTTGAAGGAATCCTTCGGCACCCCGGATGATGTAGAACGGTACAAAGTATCTTGTGCCATCTACAACTCCAAGATGCCGAATGGCGGATCAGTCACTGATCATGTATTGTACATGATCGAGCTGATTGAAAAACTGGGCAAACTCGGATGCCCCTTGCACGAGCAGCTCGGCAAGGATGCGATCCTCAATTCTCTTCCCTCCTCCTATCTTGACTTTCTTGATCATTATAGAATGAACAAGCCTGCAGTAAACTACCATGGTCTTTTGGGATTACTGCAGACTTTCGAGAAAGACCACCAACTTAATAAGGGGGTGGTGAATTTAGTGGGAGGAGGTAGAGGTCGTCGTCCCTTTAAGAAAGGGAAGAAGAAAATAAATAAAAAGGGAAAGAAGGTGCAGAATGCTCCTGGCCCGAGTCAGACCAGGAAGTTTAAGGCTGATCAGTCTTCTGCAGAGTGCTTCCACTGCAAGAAGAAGGGACACTGGAAGAGGAACTGTCCTCTTTATATAGCGTCCCTTGATCCGAACAGGCCGAGAAAGCAGAAGTCTGCTGAACAAGGTATTTATATGATAAGACCTTGTAATTACTCAATTGTTGATACTGCTAACTGGGTATTGGATACTGGTAGTCCAATTCATGTTTGTAATTCGTTACAGGGACTGCAAGTTAGCAGAAGATTTGAAGATGGAGAAAAGTTTCTGAGCGTCGGGAATGGAAATCGTGTTCCAGTACTGGCGGTTGGAGTCCTGCGTCTTGTCTTTGAGTCTTGTACTGTCGAACTAGTCGACTGTTACTATTGTCCTAGTTTCATTATGTGCATAATCTCTGTAGGCCTTTTGGCCAGTTGTGGTTTTGAACTATCAATAAAAGGAGATTTTTGCAATGTTATTTTGAATAACTCTGTTATAATGAAAGCTAGATTAAATAATGGCATATACGTACTATCAAGGCCTGTTAGTGTAATGTACACTTCTAGCAAACGTCCAAGGTTAGATAATGTCAACGATTTGTATCTTTGGCACTGTAGGCTAGGTCATATTAACCAAAATAGGATAAACAAGATGCGAGGAGATGGACTTCTCGAGGTCAGTGATTCTGAATCACTGCCCACTTGTGAATCCTGTTTACTTGGTAAAATGACCAAGTCACCTTTTACTGGAAAAGGTGAACGAGCTACAGAACTTCTAAGTCTAATACATACTGATGTATGTGGATCGATGACAGTTAGTGCTATAGGAGAATACAAATATTTCATTACTTTTACAGACGACTTTTCAAGGTTCGGTTATGTCTTTTTAATGAGACATAAGTCTGAGTCGTTTGAAATGTTCAAACGATACCGTAATGAAGTAGAAAAGCAAACTGGAAAAAGTATTAAAACCCTTCGATCTGATCGAGATGGCGAATACTTATCTGGTGCTTTCTTGACATGTCTTGAGGAGAATGGAATTCTCTCTCAGTGGACTCCTCCAGGAACACCACAGTTGAATGGTGTGTCCGAAAGGAGGAATCGAACCTTGTTGGACATGGTTCGCTCCATGATGGGCTTTGCAACTTTGCCGCTATCCTTTTGGGAATATGCGCTTCAGACATCCTGTTACTTATTAAATAATGTTCCAAGTAAATCTGTTGTCTCCACTCCGTATGAGATGTGGAATGGACGTAAACCATCAATCTCACACCTTCGGGTCTGGGGTTGTCCGGCTTACGTAAAGCGTTTAGACTCAGACAAACTTGGTCCTAGGTCTGATCGGTGTTTATTTGTTGGTTATCCTAAGGAAACCAAAGGGTATTTCTTCTATTTGGAGAATGAACAAAAGGTGTTCGTTGCTCTTAGAGCTATCTTTTTGGAAAAGGAGTTCCTTGGAGAAGGAACTATAGCCTCTAAGATTGAACTTGATGAAGTTCAGCCAATAGAAGAACCTACACACTCTAAGGACGTCATAGAACCGGCTGTGATTGAATCACACCCAGAACCCATTAGGAGATCCGGTAGAATACCGCGTCAGCCGGACAGATACTACGATTTCTTGGTCCGGGACGGCGATCCCATTAAGCTCGATGAGAACAATGAGGATCCGATCACCTATATGGATGCACTTCAGAGATCTAACTCTGAGGCATGGCTTGGAGCCATGTGATCCGAAATGGAGTCCATGGAAATCAACAATGTTTGGACATTGGTTGATCCGCCTGAAGGAATAAAACCCATCGGGTGTAAATGGATCTTCAAGAGAAAAAGGGGCATAGATGGGAAGGTAGAGACCTATAAAGCCCGTCTGGTTGCCAAGGGGTATCGTCAACGATATGGTATTGATTATGACGAGACATTTTCCCCTGTGGCAATGCTCAAGTCTATTCGGATCATGCTTGCTTTGGCAGCATATTTTGATTACGAGATCTGGCAGATGGATGTCCGAACCGCTTTCCTAAATGGGGAGCTGGAAGAAGAAGTGTATATGATACAGCCTGAAGGGTTCACATCCATAGATGAATCAAAAGTATGCAAATTGCAGAAATCCATCTATGGACTCAAGCAAGCATCTCGAAGTTGGAACTTATGGTTTGATAGGTGTATCAAATCGTACGGCTTCGTTAAGAACGGAGAAGAACCGTGCATTTATAAATGGATTAATGATTCTGTGATTGTATTCCTGGTACTGTATGTTGACGACATTCTCTTAATCGGGAATGACGTCGCAACATTACAAGGAATAAAGGTCTGGTTATCATCTCAGTTCTCCATGAAGGACTTGGGTGAAGCTTCTTACATACTAGGTATGAAAATCTATAGAGATAGATTTAAGAAGCTTTTGGGATTGTCCCAGTCTACGTACATAGACACCGTGCTGAAATGGTTCAGCATAGAAAATTCCAAGAAAGGCTATCTTCCGATAGGTTCTGGAATTACTCTTTCCAAGAAGGATTGTGCGACAACTCCTGAGGAAAGAGAGCGCATGAGTAGAGTACCTTATGCTTCTGTAGTAGGCTCTATCATGTATGCTATGACTTGTACTAGACCAGATGTGGCATACTCACTAGGAGTAGTGAGTAGATACCAGTCTGACCCAGGTGAGGCGCATTGGAAGGTGGTTAAGTCCATCCTCAAGTATTTGAGAAATACTAAAGATCAATGGCTGATTTATGGAGAACCTGACTTGAAACTTGTGGGGTACACTGACTCTAGTTTCCAGTCAGATAGAGATGATAGCAAGAGTGTGTCAGGATTTGTATTTATCCTGAACGGAGGAGCGGTCTGCTGGAAAAGTTCCAAGCAGGTAACTGTTGCAGACTCGGTATGCGAAGCAGAATATATTGCAGCATCAGATGCAGCAAAGGAAGCTGTGTGGTTGCGAAAGTTCCTTGGAGAGCTAGGGGTGGCACCTTTCCTAGATGGTCCTGTTCCGGTGTACTGTGACAGCACTGGAGCCATTGCTCAAGCTAAGGAGCCAAAAGCTCATCACCGCACCAAGCACATCCTGCGGCGCTACCACCTCGTACGAGAGATTGTGGAATGAGGCGACATCAATCTTCTGAAGATCGATGGAAAAGAAAATCTGGCCGACCCCTTCACTAAAGCCCTCGGAATAAAAGAGTTTGACCATTGTAAATGGGAAATGGGTATTAGATACTCTTCTGATTGGCTTTAGTACAAGTGGGAGTTGTTGAGAATTGTGTCCCAAAGCCAATCGCCTGGGTTGTAGGTGGTTGTGCTAAGTATTGTATTTTTCCAATAAATTAATAAAATATTATTTTTGGTAGCTCATCACATATTGAATTTCCCTGAAATGAACTCTTTCCTATATGATGAAGTCCTTAGGACTACACTGACTTCGATACAGAGAGGATGTATCGAGTGATCCTTAAACCCGGTTCACAACCAAAGGATGTATTGCACTGGACGGCAATATATCAAGTATAGGTTGTTGTAGTTCACATCGTTTGGTTGTCCTCTTGACCAAATGAGTGTGGTGACACTGATGTGATCTGCAGGTGGGATATATGTGATATCTCATTGAACGTGACTCCGTGCAGTCCCTTTCTGCCAAAGGGATACTCATGATTGGATATGGGTATAAGTGTCCCTCTGACCTGAGGTCATCGCGGTAGCTTGCAAGCAACTCCCTGTGCTTTGGTGCCGGACTACCCGAATTTTTAATCCGGTGATGGAAGGTTTCTGGGTACAGGCAAGTACTTGTGAAGCAGTGATGGACCAAGATGGAATTGACCTGTCCAAACAGTTTGGATTGAATGTCTCGCAGTATCTCAATTTAGCAAATCCTCGGCCGGGGTAGCCCTAGTAAAGAGTCACTAGGCTTGCGAGGTTGAGACACGTAGTCGACTGACTCAGTCTGGGTTGGCAGCCCAATCTCAGTCGTCCTGAGCATTAGAGGTCAAAGGGATGAATTATACGGTAACCATATGCCAGAGGTTCGATTGTTTGCTCCCGCATCTTCGACCTATCCGGACACCGGGACCCATTGCTAAATGGTTTCTTGTGCTGGTACTAGAAATTGTTCTAGTGCTACCGTTTAGGTTCGAACCTATGAGGTCACACGCCATAGAGGATAACTCTCTGATCCGGATACTGATTACAATTAGAAATCGTCTCGATTTTATGGTCACAATATTTTTGAGCACTCTTTTCCCCATCTTGCCCTTGTATGTGTCAACCGAAAATTATTCTGGGTTGACCAGCGCTGCGCCAGGATTTTTTTGAATCAGTTTTGAACTGATTCGGAGTTCGTTTCGGTCTTCTATTGGTTGTGAACCAATTTTTTTCTTGAACCGGTTTTGAACCGTTCTTGATTGGATTTAAACCCCTGAGCCAATTTTTGAACCAATGGTTTTTTATTGGACCGGATTCTTTGGACCACCGTGTTCTTTTGTTTACCGCTTGACCGTTTACACGGTCACTCTCCATGACCGAACGAAGACTTCGCTGGGCGTTTACAAGGCCTTGGAAACCATTAGGCGCCTTTTCATCTCCCCTCTACCCATTAACCAATAAACCCCCTTTTTATTAACTCCTAATGGCTGGTTTAAGGGTGTTTTTATTCCACCAACGCCCCTTGGCCTCCCTCCCTCTCTATTTCCCTCTCTCTGCTGCCTTCTTATACCACCCAGCCGTCCCCTGTTGCGACAAGGAAAATCCTAGCGTATGAGGAGCCAAAAAGAAAAGCAAGGTGTTCTTTGAGTGACCCCTGTTATAGAGCTTGGATACACTGGGATTTGGAGTGTGTGAGGGAGAGAAACAAGGCAACTATCCTCTCTTTAAAGTGCTGAAAAATCCCTGCTGCAGCAATTCTGTTTTGCTGCAGCAACCTGTGACCGTGAACCCCTCTTCCGGCGGCTAGCACCGTGCGTGGAGACGGATCCCAGAGTCTCGGGTGTGTCTCCCCTCTAGAGGGAGTACCACTCTACTCCTCGGAGCAAACCTCGCGAGCCGGGATCGCTCCAATTGCCCGAAATCCAACGACGAAGACAGCTACTCCGTTCTGCTGCCATTTTCGTGCAGCAGACTTCGGCGATTTTTTACGATTTATTGGCTTAGTTTTTCTTGCATAAACCAATGCCAAATAGAAGAGGACTTCCTTAAAAATCTACAGCTCAAATTTGGGAGCGATCGGAGGTCTGGAAGGCGGTGTTCCGGGGACTTTTCGGAAGCCCTGTTTTCAGCCCAAGGTGGAAGACAACTGGAATAACTTTATTCCAGTTATTCCAGTCTATTCCAGTTTATCCCAGACTTATTCCAGCTGGGAATAAGGTATGTTTTTGGGTTTTAATTTCGGTGCATGTGTAGATCTAGATTTATTAAAATGTTTATAAATATTATATGTCCTGAATCATGCCTATACATGCATCTTGTATATGCTAGATCCTGTGCGGAATAGGTTTTTTCCGCACTTATTTTAAAAATGTTTTAAAATACTTACCTATTCCCTGTACTGTTGCATGCTTAGCGTAGGCACCTGCACCCACATTTTTTACTTTCACTAGCAACTATAGTTTTAATTTTAAAGAGAAAGATCTACAAGTGTTGACAAGGATAGAAACCAACTCTCAAACCCTTAACTCCCACATGCAATCCATAGCCAGGCTAGAGAACTGAATCAACCAACTAGCTATAGCCATTAATAAGAGGGAGAAAGGGAAACTACCTAGTCAACCTATTAGCAATCTAAAGGGGTAATACATGGCCGAGAGCTCTAGTACCCACGAAACCTTTTCTAAGCATACTAAATCTATGATTATTCCTAGAAGTAGAAAGGTCTTAGAACAGCCATAAAGGGCTGATATGTCAGGATCCCAAACTCAGACTAAACTCAAATTACCTGATGATAAGGAAGACCATAGAGGATTGAACTAGTCTACCTAGCACTTGCGATAAAACTATTAAATATCCTAATTGAAGCATAATATAAATATTAGTTGATCTATATTTCTTAAAATTGATACTTTTATTAGTGTTTTGAAGAAAAGGAGTTCATGGATGGAAAGAGCTCAATTCTTGAAATCCAACAGCACAAACATCACTCAAATCTGAGTTCAAACGGGCATAGAATCAAGAGAAATTAATTTAATTAAGCTTTAGCATAAATTTTAAAGCAACTGGTCTAAGGCAGATTGGTCGTTCAGTTTACAAAAGAGGCGAGCAATCCATGGCAGCCATTGTTGCCAGTCCACAGGTCCATTTCATGGACCTCCCTCCTCATTTCAAGCTGATTGCCTCCCAACAGCCCACTAGAGACCATCCATTGCAGTCATCACTGGCCAATAGGCCATCCAAGGCCGAAGAAGCCACTAGAAGCCTATTGTCGCTCGGCCACCATCCTCCACCATCATTTTCTTGCCATTCGGTCACCCTTCTAGCCGATTCCTGTCCATCATATGTGGCCACCCATCGTGCCACCGTCTGCTCTCCACCCACCCGAGCCATCATCACCGTTTTCCCCATAACCATAGCCGGACTCCACCATCTTCTTCCTTTGCTCAAGTGCCCAACACCACTACCTTGCCACCACCTCCGCCTCACCATTCCAAGATAACCATGATGTCGATGCTTTCACCTCACCATTCCATGCCACCATCACCCACCGGAGAAGCCCATCATTGCCACTCTTCCCTTTCTCTGCTCTCACCACCATAACCTTCTTCTTTAGGGTACAGAGACCATGTTGTTGCTGCTATCGATGATCACCATCCATCATTATCCGCTCATCATTGCAATCCATCATTGACCAGGAGAGATTGATTGAGACCAGTCAAAGGGAGTATTTGCTTGGGAGGAGGAGTCTTCGAGTGTCAAGGATTCAATCTAGAAACTAGACGAGATTTGGCTACCTAAGAAGGAAGGAAATCACCGATCACCCATCAAGCTATAAATCGGATGGTTGAGATTATTTCTTATGATATACAACCGATTCTGATCCAGATTGACTCCAAATTTGATCGAGAGAAATCTCTTAATAAGCTCTATAAAAGGAGGACCCTAGGTAATAGTCTAGGCATCAGTTTTCATAACAAATTTTTATTAATTTATTTTCTTGTTCTCTTGTTTAGATCAGTATATTAGGCTTGGAAAAGAAGAGAATTTATAGAAAAGATACTAGCGGCAGTAATGCGCTGCTATACTCCTTCAAACTAGGATGAAGATGAAGCATGTAACTAGATTTTATTTTTTTTTTGTACTTGATTCTTATGCAATAAAAAAATTATGCTTTTCTTTTATATATCTTTTAATTTATTTTTCTAATTGAGGTTTTGATCTAACATACATGACCTACACCCTCTATCAACGTGCCATGATCTTAGGATATAGTACATGCCTAAGAGAGGTAGATCATGATATGGTGGATTAAATTGTTAATCTTATAATTAAATTAGATAGTTTATACTCTAAATAGATGTATCATGATCTCTGGATATGTCTGTACTTAATAAAAGATAAATTATACTAACACTTAATTTGCAAGTATTATTATTATTTCAACATAAAGAAACAAATAAAACCTATTTGCATGGTGGATTTGGATTCCTGGATTATTTCTTTTACAATCTTAAATTAATCAATTTAAAATTACTTTATTTTAAAATCACTATTCTAATTTTTTACAATCTATCTTTTTTATTCTTCTTCATGGAATAATTGTCCTTGATCTCCGACGATACGATTTCTATTCACCATAGCTATAGAAGTGAGTTAGGTTTTTATTTTTGACTGCCTATAAAAGCGATCAAATTGTTGCACTGTTGCTGGGATCCAAGCATAATTATTTTATAAAAATAGTTAATTTTTTTATTCTAGTTATTGCCCTCTTTTGTTTTATTGCCTTCTTTATTTTAGTTGCCTATTTTTTTTTAGATTTCCTTATCTTCTTGTTAGCATATAAAAATTTCATTTTTTTCTTGTCACAAGTCAACTCCTGACCCAATTAACTTTCTTTTTTAATCAAACTACCTTAAATAACCTAAAAGAAAACAAAATACATCTTTCTATAAAACATAATTAATTTAAGGAAACAAATAACAAACCTTAAAAGACTTTCTAATTTTTTTGGACACCTTGTATTATTTGCATTGCATTATCATAAAATATCTTAAAGGCATAACCTTAAATAATCTAAGATAGAGATTTCATCACCCATCCTTGGCTCACAAATCATCACTCTTCATACTGCATAACCTAAGCCTTTAATCTAAAATCAATTAGACATTGGCCCTAGGATATTCAAGCTCACTAGGATAAAACTTCCAAAAGAGTTGGTCTGGGTCAAGATTAGCTAGTTGACTGGTTTCTGAAAAAGGGGTTCAAGGATGATGCAGTTTTGAAGGAAGGTAGTTTTTAATTGATTCTATTACTGACCTGACTAATTTATTTAGTATGTAAAGAAAGTAATGGGGGGACCCCCACTGACCTTAACCTTACCTAGCTAATTGATTAGTTAGTCTTTAATTTGGAGGGCTCCAAGGTAGTCTTGGCAGTTAGGAGATATATGACATAGATTAATCCTAGGATAGAGAGTCCATTGTTTGACAACTTGTTTGCTAACAAAACTTTAATCTAATTAAAATACTCTTCTCTATCATCTTTAGATTTAGGACTTCTTAGATTCTTATCTTTAGACTTGTTCTCTCTTTCTTCCTTTCTCTTCCCCCCTCTTCTTTCTTTAAAAAAAATTCAAAATAACAACTTGGAAAAGGGAATCTAGTTGACTAGTGAGAATAGATCTAAACCCTACACTTGACCAAGAAGACTTAACTATGAATGAATTAGGACACCCCCTAACCTGAGAGACTACTGCAACTCAATTGGATCTGCCCAACCATCTGCATTCGACTACCCTGAACTAATGCTACCAATTTCGAGATTAAACCTCAAATTATCAATATGCTCCCTAAATTCACCAGAATTAAGGATGCCTACATTTTCATTAGAGATTTGAGGAAGTGTCCGATACTATGAGAATATATGAACTCTCGAAAGATGCTATTAAACTTAGGCTAATTAATTTCATCTTCAAAAAAAATGCCAAGAAATGGTTGTATAGTTTACCTACCCAGTCATAACAATATGGGAGGGTTTTGTTAAAACATTATTGAGAAAATTCTTTCCACACCATAAAATAGCCAAGTTAAGAAATGAGATCATTTAATTGTATTAATTAGGGGGAGATCCCTTTTAGAAATGCCTAGACTGATTTAAGAACCTTCTAAGCTAGTGTTCACACCATGGGATAGAGACTTGGAGGTTATGCCAAACCTTCTATGAAGATCTAAATCCAAATTCTAGAACCATGCTCAAGTCGATGTGTCAAGGCAATTTTATATGGAAACCATCCAATGAAGCCTAGCAATTTCTAAAGGATTTAGCAGAAAAGAGCCTACAGTGGGAGGGAACTAGGAAATCTGAAAGCACACCATTAAGAGGTGTATGCACCAAATTTGTCCATCCATAACTGAAGAGACTAAGATGGCAGCCTTGATTCATAGGATAGAGCAAGTTTTGGAACTCAAGGGACATGCCCCTGTAAATCAAGTGAACCAAGTGTCTGTACCTATGTGCAATGGATGTAATGATCCAGGACATGTAGTATAAGAGTATCCCCATTTCATGACCCAAACTGAAAATTATTGTGCACAGGTAAATGCAACTTATCAAAGAATGACTAATAATTTATAAGCACCAACCTATAACCCAGGGTGGAGGAACCATCCAAACTTTTCTTGGTCACAAAGTCCTAATGCATGCCAACTTCAACTAGCCTAATCCAAGGCCTAATCCGATAGGAAACAATCCACCAGTCAATGATAATGAAAAATGAAAAGAGATTTAGTTCTCTAGACAAAGCTCTAGAAACTCTAGCTAAATCTTAAGCTCACACCTATGCCATAATTAATAATACCAATGCTACCCGAATAACTTCATGTAGATCACTAGTCAACAATTATCCTCTAACACTCAGGCTATAGCTCATTTGGAGATGTAAGTAGGTCAGTTAGCCACAACTATAAGTGAGAGAAAATGAGGTAAACTATCGAGTTAGCCCGAGGCTAACCCTAAAAATCTAAATACCTAAGGATTGAAACAAGGAACCTAGATTAACCAATTAAATACTATCCATACATTGAGATCTGGGAGACAAATAGATAACCAGGTAAGTGTATCAGAAGAAGAAGAATTATATGTCCCACTATCTGAACAACTGATTGAGTCAGCCTAAATCACTTGAGGCATTGGAACTTGAGGTAATACCCAACTCACTAACTGAGCCTTTGCTAGAATCTGATGAACCAAAAATCAAGGTTATAGCACCATTTTCAAATAAACTAAGCCCACCAAAATTTAGCCCAATTAGAGGTCCTTAAGCAAGTTAAAGTGAATATCCCTTTAATAGACATGATCCAATAGGTCTCGGCTTATGCTAAATTCTTCAAAGAGCTGTGTATCAAGAAGAAGACCACTAATGTATCCAAGCTTTTCTGGCAGCCAGTGTGAACTCTTACTTGTCAAACAACATGCCAGTGAAATACAAAGATCCAAGGTCATCCACTAATTTATGCATTGTAGGGAACACCCTCATCAATAGAGCTCTATTAGACTTAGGGGCAAGTATAAATATATTACTATATTTAGTACACAAGCAATTAGGGTTGGGGGAAATAAAGTCCATGGGAATGACCTTACAACTAGTAGATCGAGCTTTGAAAGTATCATGGGGAATAGTAGAGAATGTGCTAATCAAAGTTAGTGATTTTATTTACTTGATGAATTTTGTGATTCTAGAAGCTAAATCAGTGACGAACCCAAAGAGTTACATCCTAGTTATATTGGGTAGACCATTTTTGGCTACAGCTAATGCCTAAATTAATTACTGAAATGGGCTAAGGAAACTTTCTTTTGGGAATATGCCAATCAATCTTAATATTTTTAATCTCACCAATATACATCAAATGAATGACTTGAATTATATTTAGGATACTGTCTATGATCCAATTGACCTTAGCGATGAAGAGCTTGACTAGAAATCTAGATGAACCAAGATAGGAAGAAAATTAATGAGGTTGCTACAATTAATAAAAAATCAAGATGGGAATCTCCAACTAAACCACTCGAGACAATACCCAAACCATTACTCAACCATCAATGAAGAAAGCACCTAAATTAGAACTGAAACCACTTTCCAAGCACCTCACATATGCATACCTAGGTCATTTAGAAATCTTGCCAGTGATCATTTCAAAAGACTTAGACTCTATGCAAGAAAGGAAATTATTAAATGTCCTTAGAGAAAATAAGAAAGCTTTAGGATGGACCATGGCTGACATAAAGAAGATCAGCCCCTCGATTGTTTAACATAGGATTCACTTAGGGGAGGAAACCAAGCCTATGAGAGATCCCTAAAGGAGACTCAACCCAGCCATGAAAGAAGTAGTAAAGAAAGAAATTATAAAACTCCTTGATAATGGTATAATGTATCCTATTTCAAATAATTCTTGGATAAGTCCTGTGCAAGTGGTACCCAAGAAGTCAGGAGTTATTGTAATCCAAAATGATAGCAATGAATTAGTCCCAACTAGAATTCAAACTAGATGGAGGGTTTGCATTAACTATAGAAAATTAAATGCAGTCACTAGGAAGGACCATTTTCCTTTATCTTTTATTGACCAAATGCTAGAACAATTAGCTGGGCATGACTTCTGCTTTCTAGATGGATACTCTAGTTATAATCAGATCACTATAGCCCCAGAAGATCAAGAGAAGATGACATTCACCTGTCCATATGGAACCTTCGCCTACAAATGTATGCCCTTTGGCTTGTGCAATGCACCATCCACTTTTCAAAGAACATGATTAGTATTTTCTCTGATATGGTTGAATGGTTTCTTGAGATTTTCATGGATAACTTTTTCATCTTTGGATCTACTTTTTTTGAATGCATAATCATCTTAGACTGGTCTTAAAAAGATGTAAAGAAAAGCATCTAGTGCTGAATTAGAAAAAGTATCAATTTATGGTAAAAGAAGGCATTGTCCTTAGCCATGTGATTTCAAAAGGAGGTATAGAAGTAGATAAAGACAAGGTAGATCTGATTACAAATCTTTCTCCACCTAAATCAATCAAAGAAATGAGATTATTTCTTGGACATGCTAGATTTTACAGGAGATTTATTAAGAATTTTAGCAAAGTGGCTCGACCATTAACTAACCTATTAGTCAAAGAAGTTAAATTTGACTTTACATTTGAATGTCTCGAGTCCTTTGAATATTTAAAGAAAGAATTTATTTCAGCCCCAATTATTCACCCACATGTATGGACTCAACCTTTTGAGCTCATGTGTGATGCATCTGATCAAGCCATAGGAGCAGTCCTAGGTCAAAGAATTGATAAGCTACCTCAAGTAATCTACTATGATAGTAAGATATTAAATGATATACAGCTCAACTACTCAACTACTAAAAAAGAATTTTTAGCTATGATATTTGTATGAGAGAAATTTAGGTCTTATTTAGTGGGATCTCATATAATCATCTACACTGATTACTTTTCCATGAGGCATCTTCTTTCAAAGAAGGAAGCCAAGGCATACTTAATTAGATGGATTTTACTCTTACAAGAATTTGACCTAAAGATCAGAGAAAAAAAGATACTAAAAATATAGTGGCTGATCTTCTATCTAGGTTAATGGTTATACTTACTAAAGAATTACCTATCAATGAGTCCTTTCTTGATGAACAACTTATATCTATTATCATAGAACCATGGTATGCTAATATAGTTAATTATTTGGCTACCGATAAAATTTTGATGCACTAGAATCTCAGGACAAAAATCAATTTTTGTTCTAAGTAAAGTATTTTATTTGAGATGATCCATATTTATTTAAACAATATCCTGACCTAGTTATTAGAAGATATATCCCAGATCAAGAAGTTAGGAGCATAGTATCCTTTTGCCATGACCAAGCCTGTGGCGATCATTTTGGAGCTAAAAAGATAGTGACAAAGGTGCTCCAATGTGAAATCTATTGGCTTAACCTTTTTAAAGATACTTATAAATATTGTAAAAGTTGTGTTAGATGCCAGCAAATACGTTGGATCACAAAGAAAGATATGTGTTGCTGCCAAGATCATCGTGGCCCATAGCTCTGATGTGTCGCGGACATGTCAGGCTCCCGTTGGATGCTCGGCCCTCCTTCTCGGTCAGCTCCCTGGTCAGATTGCCCTGTAAAAAAGAGAAGACCCGGGCCAGGGATTCCAATGAGGACACTCCAATGCTTAATTCAATTGGGACGATTAAGGAGAACAGAACTTTTATGATGGAGAGCTTGGGGTCTCTCTGCTTAGAGGATGAAAGATGGAATTGAAATGAAAAGACAAGGTCGAGTTGAGAACAAAGAGCTGGGAGGTTCTCTCAGCTTGTTCCTTACCCATTCGCTCTTTGTGCCTTACTAGTTTCCTCTCCCCTCTCTCTAGGGTTCCTCTTTCTGATCTTATATGTGTGGAGTGGCCCAGACCAAGTCTAGGGCTTTGTCTATATGTCCCTTTCCTTATACCCCTTTTTGGAGGGGTCTTCCTTTGCCTATGGTCTCTCCCCTATCAGACAGGTCTTTGGATGGAGATCCTTCCATTGGGGGTGTTCGCCAGCATAGTACAGGTCTTGTCCCTCTGGTGGTGCAGTTTCTCGTGAGGGATGTGGGTGCTATGCCGCTGAGTTCTGAGCCACGGTGGGGCATTTCTATTTTGGGAGGGACCATCGAAGTGTCGTAGGGCCTGAGACCTTAATGGAATACTCCTCTTGGGGAAGGTATAGGTTCCGTGTCATGAGGATCGAAGCCCCCAGTTGTATGGTTGTTGACATGGCGGTGCACTACAGGACCTAAAGATTAGTAAAGCATGCATTACACAGAATGTGTGGGTGGAGTGTTTACAGAGTTTGAATCTCTGGTAGGGTATGTGCCATCGCCCGAGGGTTACAAGTAGCAGGAAGCTTCCACGTCATGGTTAGAGCCCCTGCTGATCCTCTCTTTTTTTGTTGCTGGGGGAACTTCGATCTTGGTAAGAGGAGGGGGAGAGCTCTATCTCAGGAGCTCCACCCTAGAAAGCGAGAGCACAACTTCGGCTAGGCGCTCGACCTTAGAAGCGGGGGCCACCTCGATCGGGGGCTCGACCTTGGTAGGATGGGAGCACGACCTTGGTCGAGCGCTCAACTCTGGAAGTAGGGGCCACCTCGGCCTAGGGCTTGACCTTGATAGGACAGGAGCACGACCATGATCGGGTGCTCGACCTTGGAAGTGGAGCCACCTCGATCGAGGGCTTGACCTCGGCAGGATGGGAGCACGACCTCAGCCAGGCACTCGACCTTGGAAGTAGGGGCTGCCTTGACCGGGGGCTCGACCTCGGTAGGATGGGAGCACGACCTTGGTCGGGTGCTCGACCCTAGAAGTGGGGGTTGCCTTGGCTGGGGGCTCAACCTTGGCAGGATGGGAGCACGACCTCGACCAGGTGCTCAACCCCAGAAGTGGGGGCAGCCTTGACCGGGGGCTCGACCTCGGCAGGATGGGAGCACGACCTTGGTCGGGCACTCGACCCTAGAAGTGGGGGTTGCCTTGGCTAGGGGCTCAACCTCGACAGGATGGGAGCACGACCTCGACCGGGTGCTCAACCCCAGAAGTGGGGGCCACCTTGGCTCTTCATTCAGTTTCCATGCATGGGCGGCATCTCTCACCCGCGTGGCCACCAGCTAGGCTTGATGCGGATTCCACATCAACGGTTGTGCCACATCAGATGCCCCCCACTTTGAGCTCAGAGAATGATGCGGCACTCAGAGCGAAGGGAGTAATGATCACATTGATGTAGAAAGATGCTCCCCCTGTGTCATTAATGCCTCGAGCGTCAGCATCCCAGAGATCATGCTTCCACTACAACGGGGAGATGCCACATCAGCCCATTCAAAAAGGGGCCATAATTACTGTATTGGGCCTGAAGGGGTTGCCTCCAAATCGAAGCATCGCTTCCAATGGACCTCGACACATGGCAGGCTTTGGCTGGCCAGGGAGGTAAACAGGCGCACGCCTTCAACTGGTACGAAGTGACGGGGGTTTGCAGGCCTTTGAAAGGGACTTGTTCTTTTGCCCCTTAAGGATTTTTCAAGCGCAGAAGGCCAAGTTTCCATAGAGTCTATCTTCTTCCTTAATCCTTCTCTTTGCTCCAAGTTTGAAGACTTTAGCAGGTCAAACCTCTCCCACCTTCTTCCTTCTTCCTTTCCTTCTTCTATTCTTCATTTCCTTCTTCTGTTCTTCTCCTTCAGCCTATGCTGAAAAAGAGTTCCTGTTAGGTCTCTAGGCTTTTGCTTCTTTGTCTTCTCCTCTCTTTTCTTGTCCCCATTAGTTCTTTTGGTAGAGGGCTCAATCGCCCAAATCATTTTGGTGAGGTGGGGCCATCTTAATCGAGACCTCCTTCCTCAGCTAGTGAGGAGGAAGTTCCTTTCATGATTCGCAGGGGTCCCTGCCAGCTGGTGATTGTCATTAGACCCCCTGTGGCTCCTCCTCCTCCTCCTATTCCCGTTAGGGAGTTGGGCGGTCCTGCCGGCATTGCTTCGGTGATGATCGGTGAGGACATTCTTTGTGTTCGGAACATTTATGGGCTCCCTGACTCCATCCAACTTTCAGTTCCATGACTGGAGGAACAGGTCACTTCCAGTGGCCTAGGCCGAATCACCCTATACGAAGATTTTTCTTTGGGGGCCTTCATCTTCCTTTCCACCCTTTCTTTCTTTCCTTTCTTAATAACTACCATTTGGTCCTAGCCCAGCTTGCTCCCAATAACGTCCGGACCATCTTTTGTATTATTGTCCTTTATCATTTCCATGGGATTGTTGACATTTCTCCCTCTTTAGGGCTTTGTTCAACCTGAAATGCCACCTAGTTGATAGTGGGTGGTGGTTTGTGGCCCCCCACCCGGGGACCTTCTAGCTTGACCTGTCCATCTCCATCAAGGGATGGAAGGGTAGGTTTTTGTTCAACTTGGTTAAGGGGGTGGACTGGGTTTGGAGTGACCCAGACTGCTCCCCTAACCAACAGTTTGTAGTTGAACCGGTCGACAAAGAGATATTCGATTAGATCGTTACTTCCGAGGTTCCGACCCTTCGGGACCTGTCGATCGAGTGGAACCTCGTCGATGCTGGGGTCAGCCAGGCCCCTTCTCAGGGTAAGGCTTGATGCTGGGCCTTTCTTTCTTCTAAGTCTGATGTCTGGCTTCGACAGGAGACTAACCAATATCTTTGTGTTTCATAGAACTGAAGCTTACGATGAGCAAGCTCCTCAGCATGTCCAGGAAGAGGGCTGCCTCCGTAGGGCTCGAAGGGGAGCCTGCGAAGAAAGCCCGGGAGGAGCCAGGGCAGAGGCTCGATGAAGAGCCCACTAGGAGGGGGCCGCTACTACACCGACCGCACTTGGGCCGACAGCCCATCCTCCAACCCGCGGGCCTCGGAGGGAGGCTCGATCAACATAGGGGGCCATGCCAGCAGCTCCAATGGCCCCTGCACGAACTGAAGCTCCACCCTAGCCGGAGGTGGTGGAGGTGGTGGAAGACACCTCTACAAAGAGATCGACCCCACCATCTGGGGGCAGGTCCATCGACAACCAGCCTATTGCCACCGCACCTCTGCCAGTCGCTACCTTAGAGCCCTCAAAGCCATCTGGAATGTCGAGGTTGGGGTCGAAGAAGATATCCCTCATCCTGCCCCAGGATGCAAGGCTGACGAGGGATGGGAAGCTGGGCGAGGAGGTTTTGAATGCCCTCGCCCAGCTGCTGGACCACCAAGAGAAGGTCGGCCAGCTGGTAACTGGCAGACATCTTCTCTGGGGTGTTCTTCCAACTCCTTTCGGTGAGTCACCTTCTTGGCTGCTTCATTCTCTCTCTTTTATCTGTAGAGGTACTAATTGGCATTCTTCATGCAGCTGGCCCTTGACATTCAGCTCCTTTGAGACTCCTTCCAAGGGCTGGTGAAGCACGAGTTCCATCTCTGCAAGGAAAGGGATGAAGCCCGGGCTTAAGCCACCCGGGCTCAAGAGCTGGAGGGCTAGGTGAAGGACCTCCAAGACTAGCTAGCTAGCTCTGAGACAAGGGCGACTGGTCTGGAGAAGAAATCCACCAAGCTCGAAGTGGTCCTAAAGGAAGAGAAGGGGGAGAGCCTTTGTAGGGCCAAGAAGGTGGCTACCTCAGCAGCAGAGGTAGCTCGCCTGGAGGGAAGGGCGCAAACTCTCCATGTGCAACTTGAAGAGGAAGCAGCCAAGACCATGGCAACCTTGGAGAAGGCCACGACGGCCATTGCGCTGATGGAGGGGACAAAGAAGGAAGCCGCTGAGACTGTTCCCCAGTTCAAGGCATCCAAAGCTTTCAAGGACGAGGTCGCCAAGGCGATGTTGGACTCCTACCACCAGGGGTTCAACGACTTCCGAGATAAGGCCATCCATCTCCTAGGACTGAAGGGGTTGGAGAGTATCCTCCTCGAGCTGCCCATCCTTGTGCGACCAAGGATGCCCACCACGGAGATGGAGTCGAAGCCAAAGGCGGTCGAGGTCGAAGCCAGAGCCGCTACCACCCAGGATGCCCCTCCATCAGAAGGAGTCACTTGCCAGCCAGGAAAGAAGCCGGTGAGCGGGACATAAGATTTTTCTTTCTTTTTGTAACTTGGATTTTTGGAAGGCTTCTTGGCCTATTGGGAGTCTTTGTAAGATGTAAGAAATTTTCATCAATGAATACATATCATTTTCTTTTCAACTGGTGTGCCTTCTCATCCTTCATTCTTTTCTTTTTCTCTTCTTTCATTCTTCTTTTTTTTTAAAGGCACCTTCAAAGAATCCATTAGAGTCTATGAAGGACTTATTTCTATAATGAATAAATAGTCCTACTCGACTGATGAACTTAGTTTGGTTCTTCTTTTTCCTTCAGCTCCTTTACCCTTTCTCATGATAAGAAGATAGGCTTCATGGTTGTCGTGTGTGAGCCTCTCCTAAGCCTTGGTCGTTCCAGGTTGACTCTGAAACCTTAGGATCAACATGAAGGACTCTGAGGACACTTCATCCCTATTTCGCTGGTCTTGAAGTCATGTAGACCCAAGTGCAGGGCTTCTGGAGCTACTTAATTCAGCAAGCTACGAGTCAAGCGATAGATGGTGGGATTTCAAGAGTTTTCAGCTAACATCTCCGGACTGTGAGAAAGGCAGTTGAGTGCAGGGCTTCTGGAGCTTCTTGATTTGTCAAGCTATGAGTCAAGCAGTAGATGGTGGGATTTCAAGGGTTTCCCAGCCGACATCTCCGAATTGTGAGCAAGGTAGTTGAGTACGGGGCTTCTGGAGCTTTCTGACTTGATTTGACAAACTATGAGTCAAGCGATAGATGGTAGGATTTCAAGGGTTTCCTAGCTGACATCTTTGGATTGTGAGCAAGGTAGTTAAGTGCAGGGCTTCATGAGTTTTCTGATTTTGGAGTGAAGGGCTTCGTAAGTTTCCCAACTTTGAGTGCGGGGCTTTGTAAATTTCTCGATTTTGAGTGCGGGGCTTTGTAAGTTTTTCAACTTTGAGTACGGGGCTTCATAAGTTTCCCAATTTTGGATGCGGGGCTTCATAAGTTTTCTGGCTTTGAGTGCAAGGCTTCATAAATTTCCTGGCTTTGAGTGTGGGGTTTCATAAGTTTTCCGGTTTTGAGTGCAGGGCTTCATAAGTTTTCCGACATTGAGTGCGAGACTTCATAAATTTCCTGACTTTGGTCGCCGGACTTGGAGTCGGGCGAAGATGTTCCTGCATAGGTGAAAGATAGTGTTGAACCAAAAAGAAACTTTAATAATTAAGAGAAAGCCTTACATTATTCATAGTACATCCTTAGATTACTAGCATTCCATGTTCGTGTGAACTAGGCACCGTCGAGCCCGGTTGATGGGGACATCAGGATCATACTAGAATTTCAAGGCTTCAATTTTGATCTCTAATTCATGTGTTGGGTAGTCTATCTTTTTTTAAGTTGATTCCATCAATTGAGTCCAGTGAGTCCATTTGCTCATTGAGTCTTGTAATAAACATTGAGTCATGTAACAAAGTGAATCCATTGAGTCCATTGAGTTCACTTAGTCCATTGAATTGAGTCCTTTTGTTTTCAATTAAGTCTTGTAATTTTCATTCAAGTCAAGAACCAAGAGGAGAGTCACCAGTCGAGAGATTTACCAGGCCCCTTAACCAGAACTGGACTTCATGCACCTAGGCACCACTCAAGCCTTAAGCCCACACTTCTAATCCACACTCATGTCACCCAGGCCTCTAAAAGAAGGTGCCCCTAGGTCCACTATCAACTGGCACCCCAGGTCCATAATCCACTGGCGCCCCAGACCCATTAGTGCCCCAGGCCTTCATGATTAGTGCCCCAGTCCAAGTCCACTAGGAGTTGGCGCCCCTCCCAGCCCAACAAGAACCAGGCACCCTAGCCCAAGAGAGTTTTCTTGGCCCTCAAGTTTTGTAGTCCCAGTATATCAGGGAGTCCAAGGACCTGGGTGAATCTATAAATACCCACCCCCTTCTCTTATAAAGAACAAGTTTTATGAATAAAAATATTGAGTTTTCTTTTCCATTTGCCTTTGTTCTTTGAGAACATTGACCTCCGTGAGGGAGTGGGTGTGAGGCCCAAAGTTTCTTTCAAACCCTAACTTTCTTACAAACCCTAGCCGCCCTCTTCTCTCCACTCACCAGCAAACCTTAGCCACCACTACTCCAAGCAAACCCTAGGCCGCCCCTCCTCTCCTCCCATCTAGGATGCCCACTCCTCTTCCCTCCTTGGCCACCCACTTCTTCTCTCTATCCTAGGCCGCCAACACCCATCAGCCCCTAACCATTGGACGCACATCCCTCCTCCTCTAGGCATTCCCCTCCTGCTAGGCGCCATCCCCTCCAGGCCACCAGATCCCAAGCCAGGCATCCAAAATCCATCCAGGCTGCCAATCAACCCAGGCGCACCTCCCACTTTCTATTCTCTTCCAACCATCTATTTTATATTTTCTCTATCATCTATTGCCTAACCTTTGATATTTGTAGGATATCTCAAGAGAAATGACCCTTGGATGAAGTCTTCCTTGCCCCCGAAATCAGCTGATAAAAAGCCAACGGATCCGTGTAGGAATAAGGCTTCATCATCCAGGCACCGATTTGAGTGGTGGGATCACTTCTATGACATCAAGGAAATCGTTGCTAGGTAATTCTAACCCTTCCCTTCTCTTTTTGTCTGAGTTTTAAAGTTGAACATGTTCCTAATAGGTATTTCTTAACCCTAGGATCCTTCTTTTTTTTATTATTTTGTTAGATCTTGCTTTGCGGGTAGAACTATATCTTTATATAAAACCCTAGCTTGTTTTTTTTGATCTTTTTCAGGAATCAAACCAACTAAAATATAAAAACTTTGCTTTCATATAATCTAAAATTTCATCATGTCCATCAGTGGCATGCTTATCCCATATCCATCTGGTTCGTCCCTCATCATCGGTGAGGTAGTAGGCTCCGCTTGATAGAGCTTGACCATCTTGTAGGGGCCCTCCCAGCTCGAGAAGAGTTTGCCGCATTTCCTGACTGATACACCTCTGCTCGCTTGAGGACTAGGTCGCTTGGACGGAATTTCTTGGGCCTCACGCGAGAGTTGTAGTAGCGAGCCACTCGCTGCCTGTATGCTGCCATCCAGAGTCGGGCTTTATCCCTCGTGTCATCCAGAAGATCTAGGTTGAGGTGGAGACGGGCTGGATTCTCAGCCTCATCGTACTGCTCTACCCGTAGCATGGGTAGACCAAGCTCCATCGAAATTATGGCTTCGGTGCCGAAGATGAGGTTGAAGGGCATCTCACTAGTTGCTGCGCGAGGCATAGTGTGGTAAGCCTATAGTACACTGGGAAGTTCTTCGACCCATCAACCCTTAGCTTCATTTAGTTCGATGTAGATCCCTTGCAAGATAGTTCGATTGGTCATCTCAGCCTCCCCATTGGTCTGAGGGTAAGCCATCGAAGTGAAGCGATGGTGGATATTGAGGTCGTCGTAGAACTTATCGAAAGCTTGATTGTCGAATTGCCTCCCATTATCAGTGATGACTGAGTGCGGGAGTCTGAAATAGTAGATGACAGACTTCCAGAAGAAGGACCTAACCTTGGCCTCAGTGATCCATGCCAGGGGTTCGGCCTCGATCCACATGGTGAAGTAGTCGATGGCCATAATTAAAAAATTTCATTAGCCAGATGCGAGAGGAAAGGGACCTAGGATGTCCATTCCCTACTGGGCGAACGACCACGAGGCTGATAGCTGGGAGAGTGGGGCTGCAGGCTATCACTGGATGTGGGAGTGACGCTGACAGCGGTCACACTTCCACATGAAATTGGCGGTGTCCTCCCACATGGTCTCCCAGAAGTACCCTTGTCAGAGTGCCTTGTAAGCCAGGGTCCTGCCCCCAACATGATTCCCGTAGATGCCTTCGTGTATCTCTTGGAGCTTGTAGGTGGCTTATGAGAGCTTCAAGTACTTCAGTAGGGGATAATAGTAGGACCTCCAGTAAAGCTGTCCGTCCATCAACACGAACTGTAAAGCCTTTTTCTTGAGCAGGCCGGCCTCTTTGCGATCCTTGGGCAGGGCACCGATGGTAATGTATTGGATGTAGGGATCCATCCAGCTTACCTCAGAGGTGACTTGTTGGACCTCTTCCATAGATTCATAGTTGGGAGCTTCCAGATACTCGATGAAGGTATACCCTAACAATGACTCCGGTAAGGTTGCTAGCCTGAAGAGGATGTCGGCCCGGGCATTCTCCGCATGAGGTATCTGGGAAATGCTAAAGTACTGGAGGTTCCCTGTGTATGAGCATATTTTATCCATATACTTCACCATCATAGGATCATTGGCTTCATACTCGCCAGAGACTTGGCCCACCACGAGCTATGAATCTGTGAAGACCTTCAGGTACTTTATGCCCAGCTCGCGGGACACCTTCAACCCTGCGAGGAGCACCTCAAACTCGGCCTAATTATTGGTCACCTTGAAGAGGAAATGTAATGCATACTCCGTGATGACCCTGTAGAAGTTAGGGAGGATGAGGCCGGCTCCACTCCCTTCGGTGTTTGCTATGCCATCGATGTGGAAGATCCACATCATCACTTCTGAGGCTAAGTTCTGCTCAGGCTCAGCTCGCTAATCCACCTCATCCAGATCCTCATCCACCTAGGTACATTCTACCAAGATTCGATAAGGACTTGCACCTTCTGTGTTGGTCGCGGGTGATAGGTGATGTCGAACTTGTTGAGTTTCACCGCCCACTTGGCTAGGTGCCACGAAGTATCAGGGTAGCTCAGAATAGCCCTCAAAGGCTGGTCGGTGAGGATAGTGATCGGATGCACTTAGAAGTAGGGCTTGAGATGCTGCACTGACACTATTAGTACAAAAATAATCTTTTTAGATCGAGTGTACCAAATTTCTACATCGCGGAGCAGCTTGCAGGTATAATAGACTGGCTATTGGGAGCCATCTTTGTTGATATGGACCAGCACTAAGCTGACCGCTTCAGGTAAAATTGCTAGGTACAAGAGGAGCTCTTCCCCCGGCTCCAGCCTGGATAGCAACAGTGGGAGGCGAGGAGCTTCTTTAGCCTGTCGAACGCCTCCTAGCAGTCCTCTGTCTAGTTGAAGCCATGCATCTTGCATAGCACCTTGAAGAATGGTTGGCAGTGCTTGGCGAAATACGAGATGAAATGGCTTAATGCCATGATGTGTCCAGTCAAACACTAAACATCTTTCTTGGAGATGGGATGTCTCATGTCAGTGATCGCTTGGATCTTCTCGGGGTTGGCCTCTATCATCCTCTGGGTGACTATGAATCCCAAAAACTTTTCCACTGCAATGTCAAACATGCACTTGGCAGGGTTTAGCTTCATCTAGAGAGGCAAAGCTTGTCGAAGGCATTTGCTAGGTCAGAAACATGGTCTGACTCCGGGCTGCTCATGACAAGCATGTCGTCCACATAGACCTGCATGTTACGATCGATCTGGTCCTTGAAGACCTTGCTGACCAGGTGCTGATACGTGGCCCCTATATTCTTGAGATCAATTAGCATCATCTTGTAGCAGTATGTACCTTTGTCTATCACAAATGCCGTGTGCTCCTCATCCTCCAGATGTATGCAGATTTGATTGTATTTGAAAAATGCATCCATGAAGTTGAAGAACTTGTGGCCCGAGGTCATGTCCAACAGTTGGTCAATCTTGGAGAGCGGGAAGCTATCCTTCGGACATGCCCAATTGAGATCGGTGTAGTCCACATAGATCCTTCACTTTTCGGAAGCTTTTCTGACCATCACCGTATTAGCAAGCCAGTCAGGATACCATACCTCCCGGATGAAGCCTACCGTAAGGAGCTTTTCAACTTCCTTATCGATCACCTTCTGCCATTCCGGGGTGAAACTTCTCTTCATCTACTAGATCGGGTGACAGTTGGGGTCGACGTTCAACCTGTGAGTAATCACTTCTGGAGGGATGCCTGGCATGTCTACGGCGGTCTAGGTGAAAACATCCGCATTAGCCCATAGGAAATTGAGTAAGCGGGACCTCTCCTCTTTGGATAGTAGGGCTCCTACTTGTACAGTCTTTAGGGGATCCTCTCCTAGAGGAAAAGATAGTAGGGGCTCAACCGGCCCACCTTTCAGCTTCGGTTCTGCCAAATTTGGTTGGTCAATGGCTAGGGTCGGGTTGGCCCCTCGTGGTCCCAGGATAGTCTGTAGGTAGTGCTGGACTGGTTGGCAGGACCCTCTCATCTCCCCGGTCCCCCAAGGAGTTAGGAACTAGATGAGGAGACGTCTTGTGGAGATGGTGGCTGATGGGGACCCGAGAGTCCAGCCACCTCAGCAGCCAAGTGGAGTCCCAGTCACATTCGGGATTGCACCACCTAGGATTACATGGAGGATCACATGAAGATGGCCCGTGCATGACCACATGCTAGCACACCCCTTCCACCCTCCAAGCACATCAACTCCACATGCCTTCATTGAGAAAGGAAGGTCAAAGTGGATAAACATGAATCCCTTGATTCATGCCAAGCAACTAAGGAAAGATGTGGTCCCCCCCAAGCTCAAAAGAGCAAGTCTTTGGCACCCCACATGGTCCCCCTCTTCTTTCCTTATTTTTCTTGAGCTTTTTGGAAATTGTATAAAACCGTCCATGTTGTCACTCAGCAAATCAGGAAGGATTGTGGTGCATCATATTTTTTTTACTTGCTTCCTGAGTAATTGGTCCCTATATAAGGACCCCTCTCTTATATTGAAATAATGAAGATGAATTTTTGAAGAAAAAAGTGATCTTGATTCTGCCTCCATTAGGAGTGGGCATGAAGCCCATCTTGCCTTCACCTTCGGGCATCGAGGGATGTCAGGCCCTAGTTATCCCTTTTCCCATCGAGTCCCCCTCTAGTTCTTAGGGATTTTCCTTTACAGCCCCAAGTAGCGATTTGGGTGGGATGCCCTAGGCTCCGCATGTAGTGAGATGGGTGGGATGCCCTAAGCTACATGTAGTGGGATGGGTGAGATGCCCTAGAGGTGAGAGGTCTCTCTGTAAATGTAAGTCCCCAGTCCTAGAGTGTCCAATTTTCCTACCCTCCATCCTCATTGTTCCTTCACCACCCCATTATAAAACAAAAAAAAATCAAAAGAAAAAAAGGTACCCTAATCTAGGTGACTTCTAGGCTCACCAACGATCCTCCCCCCACCTGTCCCTCATCAACTTGGTATCAGAGCCCAGAGGTTTAGGGTATCCGTTATTTCCTTTTTTGCTCCATTTTATTCTTGTTATTCTTGCTATCCTCTACTTATCCCCAACTTATCCTCAACTTATTCCCATCATCTTCTTCCTTGATCCATCCGACCCCTCATCTCCTCGCCATATCTCCTCACTGCTGTACGCCTCGCCAATGCCCCGTCTCCCACTGGATCCTCCCTACTTCCCTGCCATCAATCGATGACCACCATCGAGCCACGACCGTGCCATCATCCCTGCCATGAAGCCTCCTATCTAGATCACCCAGACCTGATCGACGCCTCCACCGGACCCGCTGGACGCCCCATCTCTCGCTAGAATCCCATGCTGCCGAGATGCTGGATGCCCTGTTCCATCTCCTCCCTGATGCCCGTCGGTCACCCGTCCCACTGACCTGTAGCCACGATGTTCGCCCATTACCTCTCCACTGGATCCCTGATCTCACCCATGAAGCCTTATTGGCAGATCTTCCAGATCGCATTCGTCGTTAGCCAAGCCATCCTTGGTCACCATCGCCGACCAAGGACCGACTCAGCTCTGCCAACATTGCCCAGATCCGGATGATCCCGCTCTTGCCCAAGCCGCCTGTCCTCCTCTTTCTCTCCTCCGACCGACTAGCCATCTTCCAGCCCCAGACCAGTGCCTACACTACCGTTTGAGCCACCCCTCCCTTCCACCACCATCTGATGACATGCTCCCACTGGACATCCTTCCCTTTGACCATCGATCCTCTCCAAGCCCACCGGTGATCATTTTCTCCCCTCCTCTCTAACTAGAACCACCCATGGCCATCTACCCTTGCTGCTGTGCCATCCATCCACCTTGCTCTGCCGTCCGTCCGCCCTGCTGCACTGCATCCGTTCACCCTACTGCTCCACCCATCCATGCCGTGCTCCTCTCCCCCGTGCTGCTGTTCACCCCTGCTTCCCGTCGGCCACCCGTGCTCGCCGCTGATCGTCACGACCTCCGCCGGCCATCATGACATCCGCCGATTGTCACGACCTCCGCGTCTGTCATCGTTCAGCCTCCTTTGATCCATGGAGAAGGAACCCAGCACTTGCACGAATGTGAAAGCGCATGCTCCTCAAAGCACACGGATCTCAAAGCAACCCAAAGATGGTGTAGTACGGATCTCATAGCTGCATCAATTCTAGAACTGCATGATTCTCAGAGTAGTCAAAAAAAAAAATCATCAAGCACTGTATAGACTTCAAATAATGGGTTTCAGTTTCACCCAAGTCATCTTCAAACTCGATGGAGTCGAGTTCTCCCTACTCTAGGAGAATGATGGGGACCCGAGAGTCCAGACACCTTAGTAGCCAAGTGGAGTCCCAGTCACATCCGGGATTATGCCACCTAGGATTACTTGGAGGATCACATGAAGATGGCCCGTGCATGACCATATGCCAGCACACCCCTTTCACCCTCAAGGCACATCAACTCCACATGCCTTCAATGAGAAAGGAAGGTGAAAGTGGATAAACATGAATCCCTTGATTCATGCCAAGCAACTAAGGAAAGATGTGGTCCCCCCCAAGCCCAAAAGAGCAAGTGTTTGGCACCCCACATGGTCCCCCCTTGGTCCCCCTTTTCTTTCCTTATTTTTCTTAAGCTTTTTGGAAATTGTATAAAACCTTCCATGTTGTCACTCAGCAAATCATGAATGATTGTGGTGCATTATATTTTCTTTACTTGCTTCCTAAGTAATTGGTCCATGTATAAGAACCCCTCTCTTGTATTGAAATAATGAAGATGAATTTTTGAAGAAAAAAAGTGTTCTTGGTTCTGCCTCCATTAGGAGTGGGCATGAAGCCCGTCTTGCCTTCGCCTTCGGGTGCTGAGGGGTGTTAGGCCCTAGTTATCCCCTTTCCCATTGAGTCCCCCTCTAGGTCTTAGGATTTTCCTTTACGGCCCCAGGTAGCGATTTTGGTGGGATGCCCTAAGCTCCGCATGTAGTGAGATGGGTGAGATGCCTTAGGCTACATGTAGTGGGATGGGTGAGATGCCCTAGAGGTGAGAGGTCTCTCCGTAAATGTAAGTTTCCAGTCTTAGAGTGTCCAATTTTCCTACCTTCCATCCCCATTGTTCCTTCACCACCCCATTACAAAACAAAAAAAAATCAAAAGAAAAAAAGGTACCCTAACTAGGTGACTTCTAGGCTCACCAACGATCCTCCGCTCCACCTGTTCCCCATCAGTGGCATCATGCAAGTTGAGTCCTGGATGCCCCGGTATCACATTATAAGGCAAAGGAAGCCTTACAATGATGAAGGTTGTCAACACAGTACTTTGTTGAGATGGTATCTCAGTGATTATTGGGAGTGTAATCTCTCCCTCAACTCTGACTAAATCTCTGGTGAAGCCCACTAAGGGCGTGAATATCGATTTTATTTGGTCAGTGGACAAGTTCATCCTTGCAAAAGCATCATAAAAAAGGATGTCAACAGAGCTTCCACTATTAACCATGATTCTTTTTATAGGGTGCTTTGCTATCATCATTTCTATGATGACAGCATCATTATTTGGGTTATTTATCCTGGTCAACCCTTTTCCCACATCGGGGAGCATGTCATCACTCTCCCCTCTCCCCTAGCCCTCTTCGGGGTTCTTCCTGCCCCCCAGGAGATCTTCCATACCAGCTTCTTAATGGGCTGGTTGTCGATGGCGAGTGGTCGGGGTTCTTCATTCTGGTGTGGTCGGCCTCCTCCGCATGGATGTACTTATGAGCCCGGAGGAGGAGCTTTGAGTAAGTATTAGGAGGCTTCTTATTGAGGGAATAGGTAAAATGGGGGTCCGCAGCCCCCTCTTTAGGGCCAACATGGTGACCAACTCATCGAGGTGGTAGATCTCTAGGGTGGTGGCTTTAAACGGGGACACGTAGTCCCGGAGAGGTTCTCGATTCTACTGGCAAATCGAGAAGAGATTGTCAGCTTCACGTGGCACCTTTCTACATGCATAAAAGTGCACCATGAACTTTCTCTCCAGCTATCCCAAAGGAGTCGATGCTTTATAGCTCCAATCGGGGAACTAAGCTTGAGCAGCCTTCCAGAGGGTAGCTGGGAAGGCAACGCAAAGGAGAGCATTGGTAGCCCCCTGGACCCTCATGAGGGCCTTGTAGCTTTTCAGGTGGTTTAGGGGATTGGTTGTCATATCGTAGGGATCAACCTGGGGCATGTGGAACTGATTAGGGACTGGTTCCTTTTGGATCCTACGGGAGAAAGGTGGACGGGTGTCGTAACTCATGGGCTCGCTGGGGGAGCCCTAGATCTCAGCAAATCGATGAGATAGGTCAGCCAGCTTGTGCTCTTGCTCTTCGAGGTGTCTTTCTGCCTAGCGATGGATGGCCTTGTTTGTGGACCCTTCGGTAGAGGCCATCAAGGGTGAAGGAGGCGCAGAATGGGGGAACTCTCGCACGAGTTCCTGGCCATGCCGGTGCTGTCTGTGCGAGTGTGTAGCATGGTCTGAGACCGAGAAGTGGCTCTCCCGGTCGGTCAGGCCATCCTGCTACTCCTTCCTAACTGCTTGATGGTGCGGACATCAAGGCTATAAGAAAATGACAGGTCGAACCCACATCCCTGTGGATCACCTGTGAATGAAACCCTAAGCCCAAACCCCAGATCACATATAAATAGTTATCTTAAATTATGTTATTTTAGCTTAGTTGGGTTTAGCCCAAAACCCTAAAATTGAGTCATCTGTAAAAACTCCTTGACCCAAAATTGAGTCTGTAAAAAATTCCAATTTTAATTGGGTCATAAATTCTGTTATAATGGTCCAGTGTTATTTAGCCCTTTTTATCAACTTTAATTGGGTTTTGTATTTGCAAGCCTAATTAAGTATAGTATGGTTCAGTTATGAATTGCTTATGCCTTTTGATCAATTTGATCAAGTTGGGCTATTAGTTATTTAGTTGGTTGAGTCTTGTAATTGTTTGTTGAGTCCTGTAATATAAGAGGGGACCCGATTAAAGATATCATGTGATACCATGTGCCAACCCAAGTCAACCCATTCTTGGCGCCACATGACAACCACCTCTTCAAGTTTTGGATATCATTTTCCACATCATTCGGTACATCATCACATGACATGTCACTTATGTTTGGACATCATTTGCCACATCGTCCTGGACAACAACACATGCCATGTCACTTATGTTGGTCGGCCACATGAAGAATGAAGTTGATGCCACTTTAAGAGAAGTAAGCAGAAGGAGTCCAAGCCAAGTTAGCGCCCGTTCTTCCTTATGTTGTCACTAAATCGAAGCGGGAGGATGCCACTTAGTGATGGGGACATCAAACAAAGACAAATAGATTTCAAGCAAGTCTTGCAGCTATGAAAGTCTTCTAATCAACATACCCATGGAGAAAGCAAATCCACCTCATGGAAGCTAAAACATGGTTAAAAAAAGCCCCAGCACTCAAGCAATTCATTTTTAAAGAAGCTACTTCCATGAGCCAACTCAAGAAGGAGAGCCCCAATTTTCAAGTGTCGACTCATGCACCGTGGGTCGACTCAACCTGTCCTTGAGTCGACACTTCATGCACCTTGAGTCGACTCAACTTGTCCTTGAGACTACCCCTCTATCAAGCAATTTTTTCATGCCACTCGGGAGATCATCAAGCCTTTTTATTTATCACTTGAGAGTTTATTGGATCACCAGTTGAAGCACACATGAAGAGTCTTGGATGCCATCCCTTATGACATTTAGAAGTTCCATGTTGATTAAACTTGGAAGCATCCTTAAATGCCATGTGGAAACATCTCATGCCGCCACTTGGAAGATCACTTTTATTGAAGACACATGGAAGAATCCCTTGATGACAGATGGCAAGTTAAGAAGGCACCACTTAGAAGTTTGTTGCAACCAAAATTTATTTTTAACCATTTATTATTGAAAGTTGTAACCAATTTTAGTTAAGGCCACATAATCTAGTGCTTAGCATAACTAATCCATGGATTAGTTATATTTTAATCTTTTTTTGGATGAATTCTTTGGAAATTCCTTGGCATATAAATAGGGCCAAGCCTTCCCTCTTGTATTCATTCCATTTAGAAATGAAATTGAAATGAAATTGAGTTGGTTTTCTTCTTGAATTGTAGTCTAGTTTCCTTGTATGGAGAGGGTGAGATGCCCTTTAATCTAGCTAGTTTTCTTCATTCCCTAGTCCTAGAGCTAGGTCACTCCTTGAGGAAGAGGGTGAAAGGCCCATTTGATGCTTCAAAGAAGCCCTTCCAAGGTCTTTGAGGTGTGTACCAAGAGGAAGAAGAGAAGAGCTTGCCGCCTAGCTTCAAGCCATTTCCAAACTTCCCTTTCTTTGTTTTCCTTTGATTTATTTCCTTCCATCTTTGTTTCCATGCCCTTATTGCCGGTTCATTGTAGGTTCTCTAAGGGATTTGAGTTGATGATGAAGGTTTCTGTTGCCTAGGTGGCTACCTAAGAGGGAGGTGAATTGGAAATTTAAAAATTTAAAGCAAGTAATGTGCAATTACAAATTCCTTAGAAAGTGTTAGGTGCTGTGACAGAGTTATAAATTGCAGAAGCTAAAAAGGAGTAAAGAAGCACAACACAAACACACCAAATTTATAGTGGTTCAGAGCAACCCAGCTCCTATGTCCACTACTCAAGATACCACTTGGGATTTCCACTATATTCACACCCAAATATAGTAGGATTGTTTTACAGGATCATAATTCAAAATCTCTATACTTTGGTTTTATGGGATCACTAAAGAAAATCTAACATCCTTTGGTTTTAACAGGCTTACCAAAGAAACCTAACTTGGTTTTACTAGGATCACCAAGAACCTAACACTTAGTTTTTATCAAGGCTCACCAAGAACCTATTTGGTTTTTCAACTAGGCTCACCAATAACCCAATAACTCAAAAATGAATTGAAAGAAATGCAACAAAAATGACAAACTCAATTTGTCGGATAGTTGTCAGTGTAGCTTGATGGAAGTCCACTTGAATGCACTTGAATAAGCTTTAATTGCTTTAGTGACTTCTTCCCAAAGTTGCTTCAAACTTCAAATTAGAGTTGGTGAAGTCTTGAAGTCTAGCTTGAATGCTCTTGTGCTCTTTTGCTATTGGTTAGTAGGATATTCAATGAAGCTCTCTTAACTTTGAAGAACTCTCTAATTCGTTGCTTCAAGAAAATTCAAACCCTTCAAATATAAAGTCTTCCATCACTCCAAGGCAGTTAGAGATGTTTTTGACCATTGGGATGTGAATTGTGATCGTTGGAGCACTTTTTGGCATTAAAAAATAAATTCTAGAACTAGTCGTTAGATACTTGGAAATGACGTTCGAGTCGGCTCGGATTCCTTCGAGTCAGCTCGGATCCTTCGAGTCGATAGGTCGAGTCACCAAATCTTTAGTGCAGTCGGCTCTTTGTCTCAGGGCACAAAATATCACTCTGGATGAGTCGGCTCTTGATAGCTCGGGTCGGCTTGAACTTCTTTCTTTGAAAAACTTGAACTCGAGGAGTCGGCTCCTTTCAGCTTGGGTCGGCTCTTCTTCTCAGGTTCAGAAATCCTCACTCTGGAAGAGTCGGCTCAATGCAGTTTGGGTCGGATTTCTAAGGCTTTCAGAATTAGGTCTGGCAGAGTCGGCTCTTTTTGGTTCGGGTCGGTTCGCATGGCTGTTCTTAGAAATCTTCAAAAATTGGACTCTGGAAGAGTCGGCTCAGACTGATTCCAGTCGACTCAGATTCATTGGAGTCGGCTCGGTTACGTTCGAGTCGGCTGGGATTGCTGTGTTCCAGAATCCTTGCTGCGTGCCAGTAAGCAGAGTCGGCTCTTCAACAAGTTGGGTCAGCTCAAGTATCTTCTTCATGATTCTTACACTTGAACTTAAAGAAAAACTCTTACCAACTCTTTACATTTTCAAGCATACCAACTCAAAACTAATTTCAAGGCACACACACACAAAAGTAACCCTTTTCACATGATTTTTTCTTAGCTTTTTCATTGGGTTCTTCTTTACAAAAGTACATTACAACACAACTCAAATAAGAAAATAGAGGTGTAGGAGTTGAAGTTTGAACATTTAATCCATCCTACAAAAACTTGTAAAATACTTGAAGAGTTGTCAGAAATAAATATACATGCTCCAATGTTTGGTTATCATCAAAATCACTCATAGGGTGAACAATCTCTCCCTTTTTGATGATGACAAAATACTGGGCATGAAAAAGCAATATAACACTTTACAATTACTTATATAATTATATTTGCAAGTATATATGAACAAGTAAAATGAATTGACTTTAATTGGTGCCAAATAATGAAAGGAGAATTAGGGCAGAGAGAGGTAATCTCCCCCTCAATAAGATACTCCATGTTTTGGCTCACTTTCTATGTATTTTCAGAGCTCAAAATGTTTCAAGGGAATATTAAGCATCAGAGCTATTAAAAGTCAAAACTTAAACATTATATATCAAAAATATGTATCATTATGCATCAGAGCCTCTTAAATATGTATCATGATATATCAGAGCTTAATTTGAGCATAGCTTTCAAGCATTATGCATTAAAGCAAATATATAATCATGAATATATTTTCTCCTTTTCATCCTTTTCATGCAATAATTTCACAACTTTCTTTCCCTTTTTGTCAATCAATCAAAAAGGTAGAGTAGGAGTTAAGCTTAGATTTTAAAATAGAATGAGAAAGTATTTAAAATTGAGATAATTTCACTTTCTCATATTCATCTTAAAATTCTAATTAAAAAATTAGTCATTGTATGAACAATTGAATATAAACATTCATTTGCATAGAGAAATAGAATAATTTAAGAGACAAAAAGTGTACTTTTCATTTCATTTTAAAGAAGTTCAGTACAAGGTACAAAGTGAAGAGTAATACACTTAGTCACTATCTAAGTCTACTCTAGGATGTGAAGGTTGACCAGGAATCTGAATGCTAGGTGGCAGAGAAGCAATTAGGTCAACAAATTATGGTATATCATGGGTTCCTTGTGGCCTAAGGTGTGGAGCAGGTTGTCTAGGATGAGCAGATTGACTAGGAAAAGGTGTAGAAGAAAAGGGAGGAGCACTTTGAGTAGCTTAGATTTCTTCAATCTTAGTCATTATTTTCCATAAGAAGCTGTTCATAGATTTCAGTTCTGCTTCCATTTTCTTTATGCTTCTAGAGGCAGCTAAATCTTCCATTGATTTCTTTACTTGTGCCACTTCCTTTTGCAATGTAAACATTTTTATGGCTTGAACATTAGCAAATGCTTCTGTTGATCCTCTCAATCTCCCAAACTCACTTCTAATTATACCAATATCCTTGGTATAATCTTCCTCCATCCTTTTACCTGCTTCAACTGATCCCATTTTGATTCTCAAGTTGTCTATTTCAGTTCTATATGCTTCAAGAACTTGAGTGACTGAGCTTTTAGTAGATTCAGAAGTTGATGCAATCAATTGAAGGATTGGTTGTAGATCAGTTCCGGTTGCACCAGTTGTAGTCTTGGAGGTTTCAAGTGTGTCTATTCTTCTCTTCAGATCATCTATCTATCCTCCAAATTGAGTTAGTCTATCATCAACTGACTTTTGAAGTTCTCCAAACATTGTAACCATAGAGGACTTTATGGTTTCATTCATGTTATTCATTTGCTGTGTCATGAAGTCTTGTAACAATGAAGTGTCTACAGCAGGAGCAGTAGTAGTGTGACTGTGAATTGGAACATCAGTAGACTGAGTAAAAGTAGTTGTACCATATGGAATATCAAACATATCTGGTACTGAGATGTCTGGAAAAGAGGTGTCGAAGTCTACTTGGACTAAAGATCCCATCTATGGCTGTGGTTATGGAATATGCATTGTAGTGTCTTCACCAACCTCTAACTTTACTTGTTCTTAAATCTCTTCAGTTTCTTCAACTACTAGGGCATCAGTTTTCTTTCTCCAAGTACCATCTGACAATAAATATCCCATTCTTTGAAAAGTTTTTGCAGTGTACGTATCGGTATGGAGTAGTGTCCTGCTGTCCACTCTTGTCAAATCTACATTTGCATTTTGAAAGAAGAGTGATAGGACCATTCCATAGGATAGGCAAGCCTTAACTTTTCTTACTGCCTCCTTCATTTGGCAAATCATAATTGCTGGCAGATTAATCTTATCACCATTAATCAAGAGCTCCATAAAGCATAGATCTCTTTCACTAACTCAATCAAAACATCCAGTTCTGGGTAAGAAGATCTTGCTAATAAAATTGTGTAGAACTCTCATCTCAATAGATAACATGCTTGCTTTGAGAATTCCTATTTCATTTACCTTAGTTCTTTCTAATACTGTTTGCAGTGCCTTGGTTCTGTCTTTCAGTACTAAATACTCTGTGCCTTCAAAAGCATTTCCAAAACACTTCCCAGAATTTTAGCAAATATAATTATCCTTCTTCCCTTAACAAAGATTCAATGAAGTTCTCTCCAAACCTTAAATTTTTATAAAACATCCTTACTAGGTTTGGGTAGGTTTTAACATCTAAGGAGCACAAGTTCCTCCATCCTTGATTTTCAATAAAATCACCAATCACAAAACCTATTTCCTTCAGATAAATAAAATCTGCCTGCCAGTGGTGATTGGTCTCATACCTAGAGAGATTTGGTGACTGGGAGAAACTGGGCTAGCCTCTTTCTCAGACTGTGGTGGATTCCGGGAAATATGGTCTTCTCGGAATTTTGTCCTCCTTTCTTATGGAGCCGCTTCACTAACTCTTCTTGATTTCTTTCCAACAGCTCTTTTTGGTGCCATAGAGTGAAGAAATTCAAATTCTGAGGCTGTTTTTGGAAGTTGGAAGTATTTGGAAGGTTTCTTAGAAAGAGACAGAATAGGGTTTAGGAGTAAAAACGGGAAAATCAAACCCTACAGCTCGAACTAAAAAGAGACGGCTTGACATCAAGCGGCTCGACCAACAGTTCATCTGCTCGAGTCAGCTCGAGCAGAGGGAGCACAAAAATAATAATTTTGGATTTCAATCAAAGCTTATTTTATCACAAAATTTGAATTAGGAAGTTATCTAAATAATTTGTCCTTAAGACTATGGGAGTATTTCTAGAGAGGGTCACATAATCCTAGTTCACTTATAATCATTGTAAGTCTATCAAAATTCAATGGTTTGGTAAAAATATCAGCAAGATGGTTTTCAGTTGGCATGTATTCAAGAATGATATCATTATTCAATACATGTTCTCTTATGAAATGGTGCCTAATTTCAATATGCTTGGTTCGTGAATGCTGAACAGGATTTTTTGTCAAATTAATGGCACTTGTGTTATCATATTTGATTGGAATTTTAAATAGTGTAACACCAAAGTCTTCTTGTTATTGTTTAATCCATAATACTTGAGCACAACAACTACCAATAGCAACGTACTCTGCCTCAGCAGTGGACAATGCTACGAAGTTTTGCTTCTTACAGTGCCATGAAATTAAATTTGACCCTAGAAATTGGCATGTACCACTAGTACCCATTCTATCAATTTTGCAACCAGCATGTCAGCATCAGAAAAACCAATTAAGTTCAAAGATGATTCTTTAGAATACCAAAGACCTAAATTACTTGTACTTTTCAAGTATTTGTGAATTCTTTTAATAGCAAGCATATATGTTTCTTTAGGATTGCATTGAAATCTAGCACAAACATATACACTATACAAGATATCAGGTCTACAGGCTGTTAAATATAAAAGGGATCCGATCATACCTCTATAAAGCTTTTTGGTCAACATTGGATCCACTTTCATCTTTGTCTAGTCTGTAGGTAGTGCTCATGGATGTGTTAGCCTCTTTGCTTGTTTCCATGCCAAATTTCTTGATCATCTCTTTGATATACTTGGCTTGGTTTATAAATATTCCTTCCTTCATTTGTTTGACTTGTAATCCAAGGAAGTAGTTGAGCTCACCCATAAAGCTCATTTCAAACTCACCCTGCATCAGCTTAGCAAAATCTCCACAAAGATTTTCATTAGTTGCACAAAATATAATATCATCAACATAAATTTGTACAACTAACATATCTTTCTTTGTTTTTAATAAAAAGGATTTTGTCAACATTTTCTCTTTTGAAATCATTTTCAAGTACAAATTTGCTCAATCTATCATACTAGGCCCTAGGTGCTTGTTTCAAACCATATAAAGCTTTGTTCAATTTAAATACATGATTTAGAAAAGCATGATTTTCAAAACCTGCTGGCTGTTCTACAAAAACATGTTCAGAAATAAATCCATTTAGAAAAGCACTTTTGACATCCATTTGAAAAAGTTTAAAGTTAATGTAGCAAGCAAATGAAAGAAGTAATCTAATGGCCTCAAGTCTTGCTATGGGAGCATAAGTTTTATCAAAATCAATACCCTCTTCTTGATTGTACCCTTTTGCTACCAACCTTGCTTTATTCCTTATAACCTTACCATTCTCATCTAGTTTGTTCCTATAGACCCATTTGGTTCCTATGATTGGATGGTTTGTAGGTCTACTAACTAGTGTCCAAACATTATTCCTTTCAAACTGGTTTAATTCATCATGCATGGCCATCATCCAGTTATGATCAGTTTTAGCTTCTTCTAAACTATGTGGTTCAATTTTAGAGACAAAGGCTAGGTAGTCATGTGCATCTCTATGTGCTGACCTAGTCCTAACACCATGAGAAGGATTACCAATAATTAAATCTTTGGGATGTGAAGTTACGTACCTCCATTCCTTTGGTAAATCAGCATGATCCTTGCTTACCATTTCACTTCCATCTTGCATTAGCTTGTCTTGAATGCTTAGATCTTTCATTTCCTTTTATAGAGTACCTGCATCATTATCTACGCACTCATCTTTTCTAGATGGTGAGTGGTTAGCTTCATAAAAAACAACATGAATTGACTCTTCTACAGTAAGAGTCATCTTATTAAATACTCTATATATTTTGCTATGTAAGGAATAACCAAGGAATATATATTCATCAGATTTTGCTTCAAACTTTCCTAGGTTACCTTTGCCATTATTTAACACAAAGCATTTACACCCAAAAACATGAAAGTAATTGATATTTGGTTTTCTTCCATTCCAAAGCTCATAGGGGGTTTTCTTTGAAATTGGTCATATTAAAACTCTGTTTAATATATAACAAGCAGTGTTCACCGCTTCTGCCCAAAAGTACCTTGAAAGATTGCCTTCACATAACATCGTTCGGGCCATTTCTTCCAAAGTCCTATTCTTTCTCTCTACAACACTATTTTGTTGTGGTGTTCTAGGAGCGGAGAAGTTGTGATCAATGCCATGCTCAGTGCAATACTTATCAAAAAATTGATTTTGAAATTCAGTTCCATGATCACTTCTTATTGAAATAACGGAAAAATTTTTCTTATTTGAAACTTTCTTATGAAATTTTCTAAATACATCAAAAGTTTCATCTTTATGTGCAATAAATAATAGCCATGTGAATCTAGAAAAGTCATCTACAATCACAAGGCCATATTTCATACCTCCTAGGCTTGTGGTCCTAGTTGGTCAAAATAAGTCCATGTGAAGTAGCTCAAGGGGTCTGGTTATTGAAATAATATTTTTCGATTTAAAACTCTCCCTAGTTTGTTTGCCTAGTTGACAAGCATCACATACATAATCAAGATCTACTTTAAAATATGGCAAACCTCTAACTAGATTCTTTGAGATTAATTTGGCAATTGTATGCATGCTAGCATGACCTAATCGTCTATGCCATAATAAACATGACTCCTTGCTCTTAGCATTCATTACTACTAGACATGGCAAGATCATTTAGATCTACCACATAGATGTTTCTAAGTCTATGGCCAATGAATTTGTTGCTAGAATCAAGAGAGTTAGTTACTATACACATAGATGATTCAAAGATAACTTTGAAGCCTTTGTCACATAATTGACTAATACTCAATAAATTATGCTTCAATTTATTTACTAGCAGCACATCTTCAATGAAAGTACAGGGGGTTATTTTGATCTTACCAATTCCGATTATTCTCTCCTTGCCATTATCTCCAAATGTAACCAATCCTCCTTCTTTCATTTGTAGGGTGATGAACTGATCTTTGTCACCCGTCATATGCCTTGAACAGCCGCTGTCAAGATGCCATCTTTTCTTTAATTTGTGGGCTGCAAGACAATCCTACAAAACAATCAAGGAGTGATTTTAGGTATCCAAGCTAACTTGGGTCCTTTCGGGTTAGCAAAATTGGTTCCCTTTGGAACCCAAATGGTTCTATATTTCAATGCATTAATCATGGAATTTTTCAAAGAATTGCATTGATAAGATTTATGTCCAAATCTATGACATGTATAACAAATAATTTTATCATTTTTGAATGATGCATGCTTTGAAGCTATAAAAGATACAGAAACAGAAATATTTGGTTTGAAAGATTTTTGCATAGAATTCTTAGGAACATATTTCAAGCCATTTGAAATTGATTTCGATGGAAAAGCTTTTTCAAGTTTAACATTTGAAGCTGAAGCTTTTGAAGATATAAATCTTGTTGATGAAATTCCTTTATCATTTAAAGCATTAAATCCAATTCCAGCTTTACTTTTAGAATCCTTTTATTCTTTCAAAATTAGCTCAAGCTTATTAGAACTCAAAGTAAGTTTTTCAACTAAAGGTTTAAGCTTTTCAACCTCCCTTTTTAAATCTACATTTTCGGCAACTAAAGTTCTGTTTGTCTCCTTTAAAGCATTTTTTTCATTATTCAAAACAATAACATTTTCAGAAAAGTTATTCAATTCTTTTTGCAAAATGTTATTCTTTTCAGAAATTTCATCCTTATCTTTCAATAAAACATCATTTTGTTTCTTTAAGGATTTAATTTTAACCCCAGCTTTCTTGAATTCAATAAGTAAATCATGAAATGCTGAATTCAGTTCATCATATGAAAATTCAGTTTGTAGCTCAGGGGATGATACCTCATTTTCAAGACCCATTAAACATAGATTCGCAGATTTTGTGGTCTCTTCTTCTTCAGTTGATGAGGATGCTTCGCTGTCGCTCCACGTCGCTACTATAGCTTTCTTTTTCTTTTTCTTAAATTTCTTTTTCAGTAATGGACAATCTGGTCGAATGTGCCCCGGCTTTTTGCATTCATAACAGGTGAGCACTTCTTTTTCTTTTTCTTTTTCTTTTTCTTTGTCCTTCTCCTTACTGAAATCTTTGTTCTTGTAGAATTTTCTGAAGTGTCTTCCTTTTCTTCTTCCCAAGAACCTTCTAAATTTCCTGATGACCATGGCAACATCTTCATCTTCCATATTGCTTTCAGTAGAGGAGCTTTCTTCTTCAGATTCTTCATCCTTTCTAGAATCCATGGTAGCTTTGAAGGCGATTGATTTCTTCTTCTTTTGAACATCTTCAGTTCAGTGCTGCATGGTCAATTCATGTGTGATATGAGATCCTAGCAATTCATCCAACAATAGGGTATTCAAATCTTTTGCTTCCTAGATGGCAGTCACTTTTGGATCCCATTTGTTTGAAAGAGATCTTAGTATCTTCTGCACTAGATCTGTATTAGTATATACCCTGCCAAGACTTTTTAAGCTATTAATAATGTCAGTGAAACATGAAAACATGGCAAAGATTGTTTCATTCGGTTCCATCTTAAATAGTTCATAACTATGCACAAGAAGATTAATTTTAGAAGACTTCACTTGAGAAGTTCCTTCATGGGTCACTTTCGAGTTTATCCCAAATTTCTTTTGCGGAAGGGCAAATAGAAATTTGATTAAACTCATTACTATCCAAAGTATAATATAATAAGTTCATGGCTTTGGCATGTAATTTGCCCATCTTCATGTCATGTTAGTCCCAATCCTCTTCAGGTTTAGGAACATCCACTCCATCAATTTTAGTCATGGGGATATAAGGATCCTTTAGAATGACCTTCTACAACTGAAAATCAACTGCTTGAACATAAATTTTCATTCTAGCTTTCCAGTATGCATAATTTGTGCCAGTGAAAAGTGGAGGTCTATTAGTTGATTGGCCTTCCACCAAGGACGTACTTATTGGATGAGCCATCAATCTTTACTCTTATGTATTCAGAGACACTGCTCTGATACCAGTTGTTGTCCAAGTGGCTATCCAAGAGGGGGGTGAATTGAGAATTTAAAAACTTAAAGCAAGTAATGTGCAATTACAAATCCCTTAGAAGGTGTTAGGTGCTGTGATAGAGTTATAAATTGCAGAAGCTAAAAAGGAGTAAAGAAGCATAACACAAACACACCAAATTTATAGTGGTTCGGAGCAACCCAGCTCCTATATCCACTATCTAAGATACCACTTGGGATTTCCAATATATTCACACCCGAATATAGTAGGATTGTTTTACAGGATCACAATCCAAAATCTCTACACTTTGGTTTTATGGGATCACCAAAGAAAACCCAATACCCTTTGATTTTAACAGGCTCACCAAAGAAACCTAACTTGGTTTTACCAGGATCACCAAGAACCCAATACTTGGTTTTTATCAAGGCTCACCAAGAACCTATTTGGTTTTTCAACCAGGCTCACCAATAACCCAACAATTCAGAAATGAATTGAAAGAAATGCAACAAAAATGACAAACTCAATTTATCAGATAGTTGCCGGTGCAGCTTGATGGAAGTCCACTTAAATGCACTGAATAAGCTTTAATTGCTTCAGTGGCTTCTTTCCAAAGTTTCTTCAAACTTCAAATCAGAGTTGGTGAAGTCTTGAAGTCTAGCTTGAATGCTCTTGTACTATTTTGCTGTTGTTTGGTAGGATATTCAATGAAGCTCTCTTTACTTTGAAGAACTCTCTAATTCATTGCTTCAAAGAAATTCAAATCCTTCAAATATAAAGTCTTCTATCACTCCAAGGCAGTTAGAGATGTTTTTGACCGTTGGGATGTGACTTGTGATCATTGGAGCACTTTTTGGCATTCAAAAATAAATTCTGGAACTAGCCGTTAGATATCTGGAAACGATGTTCAAGTCAGCTCGGATTCCTTCGAGTCGGCTCGGATCCTTCAAGTCAATAGGTTGAGTCACCAAATCTTCAATGCAGTCGGCTCTTTATCTCAGGGTGCAAAACATCACTCTGGACGAGTCGGCTCTTGATAGCTCGGGTCAGCTCGAACTTCTTTCTTTGAAAAACTTGAACTCGAGGAGTCGGCTCCTTTCAGCTTGGGTCAGCTCTTCTTCTCAGGTTCAAAAATCCTCACTCTAGAAGAGTCAGCTTGATGCAGTTCGGGTCAACTCGCTTTCTCAGGCTTTCAGAATTAGGTTTGGCAGAGTCAGCTCTTTCTGGTTCAGGTCGGCTCGCTTGGCTATTCTCAGAAATCTTTAAAAATTGGACTCTAGAAGAGTTAACTCGGACTGATTCCAGTCGACTCAGATTCATTGGAGTTGGCTCAGTTACCTTTAAGTCAGCTCAGATTGTTGCATTCCAGAATCCTTGCTGTGTGCCAATAAGCAGAGTCCGCTCTTCAACAAGTTGGGTCGGCTCGAGTATCTTCTTCAGGATTTTTACACTTGAACTTAAAGAAAAACTCTTACCAACTCTTTACATTTTCAAGCATACCAACTCAAAACTAATTTTAAGGCACACACACACAGAAGTAACCCTTTTCACATGATTTTTTTTTTAGCTTTTTCATTGGGTTCTTCTTTACAAAAATACATTACAACATAACTCGAACAAGAAAATAGAGGTGTAGGAGTTGAAGTTTGAACATTTAATCCATCCTATAAAAACTTGTAACACACTTGAAGAGTTATCAGAAATAAATATACATGCTCCAATGTTTGGTTATCATCAAAATCACTCATGGGGTCAACAGTTTCTTGCCATTATCCAAGTACAAGGTAAGTTCATAAGTTGAAGGAGTTCTAGTCTTACCATCTAATCCTCTTTCCTAAAATGTTGTATGAACCCTTCCACTAAAATATTTTAGCCATCATTGTTGGTAGGAAAAACTTTTCTAAGCTTCATTAGATCTGATCATTTGAAGGTTAACTTATCCTAGTAGTGATGGTTTTCTTGCCATAAAGATCCTAATCTTTGTTTTGAACTAGATCTACATTGCGGGTGTTGTAACTTAGATCAACTAGTCTCCTTATGAAAATTTTTTTCTTGGATTAATTTAGCCCATTTATTTGATAATTAATTATTCAAGTTTGCTTGCTAGTTAGCTTTCTAAAACTCTCCATCCATCATTTTATTTTTGTCCCGCATCAATTTTTGGTATCAGAGCTTATGGTTTACTAGGTCAAGTTGCTGAAATTTTGTTCCCTTTATGTGTTGCTTGCCTTTAAGTCCGAAACTCAAATCCAAATTCGAGATTTAAATTTTAAAATTTGAGATATAAAATATTAACTCCAATATCTAAAATTCTCAATTTAAATTTCAATTTTTTGAGATTTTTAAATTTAAATTTTAAATTTTGAATCTAGTTATTGGAGGTTTGCTGATTGCTGAAATTATGTACTAGCACCAACCTGAGGTTTCCATGAAATTTTAGTATTTTTTTAAAGGAAAAAATCCAAAATTTTTTTTTTTGATGCATTTTAGGAGTTTGGGATATGAAATATAAAACTTTAAAAAATATTTTTCATATAATTTTTGGAGTTTAAAATTTGGATTTTTAGGTTGTTTCCTAGAAGCTGTTCAAATTCTATTTTTCCCTCCCTTAAGTTTAATTTTTTTTTAAAAATAAAAATATTTTTTCTGAATTTCAAAATTGAGTTCTGGAATCTAGATGTCAAAATCTGATGATTCCCATTTAAATTTTAAATTTTAGAAGGATTTTAAATTTTAAATTCGAATTTTGAATTAAGGTAGTTGGAAGTTTGTTAATATGCTGGAATCTTCTAGTAACCACTTCTCATAACCACTTCCCTAACCAAATTTCAAAATTTTTGAATTCAAATCCTAAAATATGAGATCTTAAAACTGAGATCTAACTAATCCACTTTTAATTTCAATTTTTTAGAAATTTAAAAAATTAACATTTGAATTTTGAAAACTAGTTAGTTGGAGGTTAGTTAAGAGGCTGAAATTTTCATACAACCACTTTTACCTCCAAGAATGAATTTTCAAACTATAATTTAAAATTTAAAATTTAAAATTTGAGTTTTAAAATTGATATTTCCAGATCTGAAATTTTTAATTTAATTTTTTGAATTTTTGAAACTTTGAAGTTCAGGTTTGACTCATATGTTTGTGCTAGTCTATATATCTTGGTAGCTAGTTGGTTGTTTGTGCATCCATTTCAAAATCATTTTAAGGGCATTCAATATAACATAAGGGAATAAGGTAATAACATTTTCTTAGCCCAAAACAACCATCCATCATTGTGCATTGACATAATTTTAATTAAAATTGAGTATGAACCTAAACTAGGGATACCTACAAGTCGGGTTCAAGTGCAAGATGAGGCAAAGTGCTATTTGAGTTTGTACTTCTTAGAAATTGGTATCTAAGGCTAGAGGTCCAACGGCAAATGCCTTAAGCAGACTTGTGATTCTTTAATTGGGTCCTCGTGAGAGCGAGGGGGGCCTCCCGCATTCCCACCTCTTACTTGGCCAGTGGAAAGGATAATTGCATCTTTAATTAGTACCTAGTTAAATCCTGTATTTTTAACTTCTAGGTCTAGGAACCCTAGAAGCTAGGTTTGTATTGCTTGTTTATTAGGTTAAGAGCTTTAGACCAACAGTCCTACACTCAGTCTGGTTTATCCATGGACCCCAATCTTGAATTCTTTATGAGGACCATGATTGAAAATTTTGATATCCTAACTAAACAATTAGGGTCAATGAACAAAGAGTTAGGACAAATGGACAATCAAATCGGGAACCATACTAAGCCCAACTCACCTAGTCCACCTCCCCTTGGTCCAAGAGCCCAATGTCATGATCTCACCCCCGAGTATAATCCTAGATACCCCTGCTAAGACTTTGTAGATCAGGAGGAGAGAGTCTTTAGGAGCAATCAAAACTATGCACCCACTTTTGATGGAAATTTAGATCCTGAAGTATATGTCAATTGGGAGAAGAAAATGGATCAATACTTTGAGTTTGATGAAATGTTAGAAGTAAGGAAGTGTCAATTTTCTAAATTAAAGTTAGTTTGACATGCTAAAACATATTAGGGAGAAGTTAAGCATAAAAGTTATTATAGTGTGGATAAAATAATTATTTGGAGAGATATGAAGAGTAAATTGAGGGAAAAGTACTTAGATATTTTGAGCAAAGACTTTTAGACTAATGGTATAGATTGAGAAAAGATGATGTAACTATATTTGAGTATATTACTAAATTCAATGAGTTTGTCAGGAGATGTAGCACAGCCGAATCTGATGCAATGATCATATCTAGATTTCTTACTGGTCTACGTAAGGACATCCAGTGGGAATTTCTCAATGGGAATTATTTTGGAGGGAAGACAAAGGAAATGCACCTATAGTACAAAAAGATAGGAACCAGAATACACTATATTTTAGGTATCAAAAAACATGCCATTTTGCTGCTGAATGCCCAGTAAGGACCTTACATATAGGAGAGTGTGAAGAAGAGAATCTAGAGAATATTGAAAAATTTGAAGAAGAAATCTATGAAGCTGAGGAAGATTTGGTAGAAGAATATGAAGGTGATGAAGAAGTCATCTGATCTACTAGGTGTAGTTAGGTGTATTCTAGCTCAGACCAAGAAGAATGAGGACTGGCGTAGAATGAATATCTTACATACCTTCATTAAGCTAGGAGATAATGTGTGCAAGATTATTATAGATAATGGAAGTTGTGTGAATGCCATATTTACCAATGCTATTAAGAGCTTAGGCTTATCCACAGTATCACATCCTAGCCCATATAAGGTATCCTGGATCGATGCGACATCTATTCCCATTAGGTTACAATGCCATGTCCCAGTCCAAATTCAATCTTACCAAGAAAAGGTATGGTGTGATATGTTCCATGGGGGTTAGTAGCATCATATTAGGTAGACCATGGTTATATGATCATGATGCTACCCTGTTTGGCCATACTAACTCATGTTCTTTTAAACACCATGACAAGAGAATTGTGATCAACTCGACCCCACCCAAAGACAATACCAAAAGAGGGTCTAGTCATTTGAGAGAAAAAGAACCAGGATTGAATCTAATTAATGTCAAAGAATTAGAACACGAGATTACTGGAGGATCAAAAGTCTGGATTCTGACCATTAAGGAAATAGATAGCATAGATCCAAAGTTAGTTGACCCTGATCGTACCCTGACTGAAACTGTACTGGAAGGACCATTAGAAAAAGAGAACCATGAGGAACCTAACCATACTGCTGAGACTTCACCTGAGGAAATATTAGAAGAGACTCAAATCATAGAGCCTAGCCTTGAAATTCCAAAATCCAAAGTAATTAGTGAGGACTTGATATTTTCAATCCAGCACCCTCAGGTTGAATTTATCCCTTTGGTCCCAATTGAAGATCTTTTTCCAGAAATCATTGACTCATCCTTCCATACGGTTGACCTTTTATTACCTGTTAATGTAACTCGATGTCCAAACCTTAAGGTCAACCCTATTAACCTAGGACTATTCCATGAGCCCTTTTCTTATTTCTTACCCCACTATGCTAGCTCTGAATCCACTTCTTATTTCCTTCCCTGGCCTGAAGTTTCTACTCTTTCTAGAGCCACCCAATTGCATTTTGTTGAGTTCAGTAGTTTGTATAAGTTCTTTAAGCACATTCAATTTGCATCCTATTTTTGGAAAACATTATGGCATCTATTAGGAATTCATGCCAAATTTTCTTTGACATGTCATACATTAACCAAGGATAATTTTAAGAAAAGACTCAAAGAACTCAATGAAGGAGACTTTGTCATGGTTAGGCTACAAACTGAACGGTTCCCACCTGGAACCATGAAAAAGTTACATGCCCGTAGTAGTGGACCATATAAAGTAATTAAGAAAATTGGACCTAATGCCTACGTGCTTGAGTTACCACATGAACTAGGCATTAGTTCTACTTTCAACGTTTCAGACCTTATAGAGTATAGGGAGCCAATGTTGATTCCTAGTGAGCCTTTTAAGCCTAATCCAATCCTTGAGAGTGAGCTAATCCATGTATGTCCACCTGCCATACTACCAGCCCGGAGAGACAGGATCGAGTGGATCTTGGATGACAAGATTATCGTTACTCGGAGCAAAGACTATCAGCGATATTTGGTTCGTTGGCAAGGATGACTTGAGACTGACGATTCTTGGATCACCAGAGAGGACTTGCAAAGAATTGACCCAGATTTACTAAAGCACTATCATAGCAAAGTTGACCCATACTCAACAGGATCGAGTTCCTCCCACTCAGGGAGAATTGGTGCGGACACTAGGGCCAGAAGAAAATGACAGGTCGAACCCACATCCCTGTGGATCACTTGTGAATGAAGCCCTAAGCCCAAACCCCAGATCACTTGTAAATAGTTATCTTAAATTATGTTATTTTAGTTTAGTTGGGTTTAGCCTTAAATCCTAAAATTAAGTCATCTATAAAAACCCCTAGACCCAAAATTGAGTTTGTAAAAAATTTCAATTTCAATTGGAACATAAATTCTGTTATAATGGTCCAGTGTTATTTAGCCCCTTTTACCAACTTTAATTCGGTTTTATATTTGCAAGCCTAATTAAGTATGGTATGGTTCAGTTATGAATTGGTTATGCCTTTTGATCAATTTGATCAAGTTGGGCTATTAGTTATTTAGTTGGTTGAGTCTTGTAATTGTTAGTTAAGACTTGTAATACAAGAGGGGACCTGATTAACGACCCTATGTGACACTATGTGCCAACCCAAGTTAACCCATTCTTGGTGCCACATGACAACCACCTCTTGGAACCACCTTTTCAAGTTTTGGACATCATTTGGCACATCATCTGGAACATCATCACATGACATGTCACTTATATTTGAACATCATTTACCACATTGTCTTGGATAACAACACATGCCATGTCACTTGTGTTGGTCGACCACATGAAGAATGAGTTGACGCCACTTTAAGAGAAGTAAAGCAGAAGGAGTCCAAGCCAAGTTAGTGCCCATTCTTCCTTATGTTGTCACCAAATCCAAGAGGGAGGATGCCACTTAGCTTCTCATTGCCCATCTCAATGCAATTCTATCTTAAGGGGATGCCTATCATGGAGAAGACCAAAAAATTTCTTGCTTCAGAGTCCAAGCTAATCAAGTTCCAGGAACTCAAGAATCCCACAAGAACTCTTGAGTTTTTTTCTATCCAAATTGGAGAGTCCATTATCATACAGGAGTCCTCATCATCCATCTAGAGACCACCATTCATGGCCAATCAATGAACCAATCTTGGCCACACACCACCATCCATCAAGATCACTCATCAAGGATGAAGTCAATCCCATTTTTGTGCCCAAGCATGGATGAAGTCCAAGGAAGATCAAGCTCAAGAGTCATGACACCAAAAGAAAAAACTCAAGGAGTTGTTGCCCAAGAAGAATTAATTTTACTCTTTGTAACCCACACTTCTCATGTTGGTTGTCTATAAATACCACCATCAATCCCACTTGTAAAAAAAACTATTATTCATGAAATAAAGGAGAGATTCTACCATTCCTTTGCTATGTTAAGCATCGTGGGGTGTGAGGTGCTGGTTATCCTATTTATCCCACCATCAAAAAATCCTAGCCGCCTTCCAACTTCTTCTTCCCCTTTTTTTTTCCATTAAAATTCCATTTTTTTCCTTTCCATGACATCTTACTGAGTTTGAAACTGATTGTAGGTGATCGAGATCGGACATGATGGTGGTTCTTTCTTTGGAACCAGTAGAGCTGAAGATCGAACCTTGAAAATCGAAATCTGGAAGTCCTGCCGCAAGATCCTAGAGAATCCAGTTAGATCATCAACAAGAACGAAAAAAAAATCTTCGTTGGTAAAATCTAAACCATTCCTAACTCTTATTTTTTGATCCTTGTAAGTTCTAAATCCTAGTTTACAGTGGTTTCTTAATCATCGGATCCTTATTTTCTGATTAGATTTGTTAGATCTACTTTGCTGGTAATAACTAGTTAACTAGTCTTACTTTATTCGATACTTTGAGTCTTTAATTCTAAAAAAAATCCAGAAAATTAATTACTATTAATTTTAGTTAATTAGATTTAAAACTAGTAATTTTGATTTTGAATATTGTCTTGCATCACTTGATGGTCTCTCCATGGATGGGAAGCCGCATGTAATGGCCCCTCTAGAAAGGATCACAGACTGGTACGAGAGTCGGCAGCATGGGCTACCAGTGTCCTTAGTTGTTGTTGAGTTGTCAGGGATCGGTGTCGTTGATGAAGCTGGCACACCACCACAGCCAGGGCATGGACCTGCTAGACGAGTGCGATGATTTGAGGATCCACGGAGGCTGTGGTGGTGTAGCGGGGAGCTCCCCCTTGGGGCTCTGAGGGTCACCACAATGAGGGGGGCCCCTGCTCGGCTGGTAGAAGCTTTTGGTGCACACGTTGTCACCATGAGGCTGCAGGCATGCACGGAGGTTCTTCTTGTAGTGGTGGGCTTGTTGCTTGACTTGCTGCAGTCAACGGTGTTTGCTCACCGGCCCCCCTACCTAGTGCGTCAATCTGTTGCTGCTAAGATCATTGTAGCCCGTAGCTCTGACATGTCGTGGACTTATTGGGCTCCCGTTGGATGCTTGGCCCTCCTTTCCGATTGGCTCCCTAGTCGGATTGCCCTGCAAAAAAGAGGAGATCCAGGTCGGGGATTCCGGCGGGGATACTCTAATGCTCAAGTCAGTTGGGATGATCAAGGAGAACAGAACCTCTATGATGGAGAGCTTGGGGTCTCTCTGCTTAGAGGATGAAAGATGGAATTGAAATGGAAAGACAAGGATGAGTTGAGAATAGAGAGCTAAGAGGTTCACTCGGCTGGTTTCTTGCCCATTCGCTTTCCGTGCCTTACCAGTTGCCTCTCCCCTCTCGCTGGGGGTCCTCTTTCTGATTTATATGCATGGAGTGGCCCAGACCAAGTCTGGGGCTTTGTCTAGATGTCCCTTTCCTTGTTCCCTTTCGGGAGAGGTCTTCCTTTGCCTACAGTCTTCTCCCTATCGAACCGGTTTGTTTGATGGAGATCCTTCCATTGGGGGCGTTCACCGGTGTATTACAGGTCTTGTCCCTTTGGTGGTGCAGTTTTCCATAAGGGATGTGGGCACCATCTGCCAGCCCCGAGCCATGGTGTGGCATTTCTATTCTAGAAGAGACCGTCAGAGTATCGTAGGGCCTGAGGCCTTAATGGAATACTCCTCTTGAAGGAGGTACGGGTTCCATGTCATGAGGATCGGAGCTCCCGGTTGCATGGTCATTGATGTGGTGGTGCACTATAGGGCCTGAAGCCTGGTAGAGCATGCATTGTGCAGAACGTGTGGGTGGCATGTTTGTAGAGTTTGAATCTTTGGTAGGGTATGCGCCACCCCCCGGGGGTTACAGGTAGCAAGAAGCTTCCAGTCACGGTCAGAGCCCTAGTCGATCCTCTCTCATTTTGCTGCTAGCGGGAACTTCGACCTTTGTAGGAGGAGGGGGAGAGCTTTATCTCGAGAGCTCCACCCTGGGAAGCGGGAGCATGACCTCGATCGGGTGCTCGACCCTGGAAACGGGGGCTACCTCGGCTGGGGGCTTGACCTCAGCAGGACGGGAGCATGACCTTGACTGGGCACTCAACCCCAGAAGCGAGGGCCACCTCGATCGGGGGCTCGACCTCGACTGGATGGGAGCACGACCTCGGTCGGGCGCTCGACCCTAGAAGTGGGGGTCACCTCAGCTGGGGGCTCGACCTTGGTAGGACGGTAGCATGACCTCGGTCGGGCGCTCGACCCCGATAGCAAGGGCTGCCTCGACTGGGGGCTCGACCTCAGCAGGATGGGAGCACAACCTCGACCGGGCACTCGACCCCAGAAGCGGGGGCTACCTTGATCGAACGCTCAACCTTGGCAGGACGGGAGCACGACCTTTGCCGGGTGCTCGACCCTAGAAGTAGGGGTTTTCTTGGTTGGGGGCTCGACCTCGGCTCTTCATTCAGTTGCCACTCGTGGGCGGCATCTCTCGCCCGCATGGCCACCAGCTAGGCTTGATGCGGATTCCACATTAGCGATTGTGCCACATCAATGCCTATGAATCCAATCCTGATTGTGAAAATTTTTGATGTGTGGGAAATTGACTTCATGGGACCATTTTCAAAATCTTTTGGAAATGAGTATATTTTAATAGCCATGAATTATGTCTCTAAGTGGATAGAGGTAATACCTTGTACAACCAATGACATCAACATTGTTGTAAAATTTCTTAAGAAAAATATCCTCTCCTGCTTTGGTATTCCATGGGCTATCATCAGTGATTGTGGAACACACTTCTGTAACCAGTCCTTTGCATCACTGATGAAAAATTATAATATTATTCATAAGATAGCCATACCCATCACCCGTAAACAAGTGGGCAAGTAGAAGTTTCTAATCGATAAATCAAATAGATCCTAGAGAAGATCGTAATCTCCAATAGAAAATATTGGTCATTGAAGCTAGTGGATGTACTATGGGATGTCACCTTAACTTCAAGACCAACTTAGGAATGTCTTCATATAGGCTTGTATTTGGTAAGGCTTGCACTTACCGGTAGAACTAAAACATTAGGCGATGTGGGCTATAAAATAACTAAACATAGATTTAGACATAGCCGGAGGCCAAAGGAAACTACAAGTTGATGAACTTGAGAAACTTAGGAACGAAGCATATGAGAATGCTAAAATTTATAAGAAACAAATAAAGATTTTTATGACCAAGCTATATTAAGAAAGTTTTTTACTCATGGGCAAAAAGTTCTTTTATATAATTTAAGGCTTCACATATTCATAGGAAAATTGAGATCTAGATGGACCGGACCATACATAGTGAAAGAAGTCTTCTCGTATAGAGCCATAGAAATTGAAAATCCAAGTAACGGAGCCATCTTCAAAGTTAATGGATAATACCTAAAACCATTTCTGGAATTAACCACTGAAGAAGTTAGGGAGGCTATGATTTTACACGAACCAGAGTAAGCCATGATGTATGGCTAAAGACATTAAACTTAGCACTTTTTGGGAGGCAATCTAAATTTTTATTTTTTTTGACTTTTATTTTAGTGATTTTTATTTCTAGGAATAATGGACTGCTTTGCATGGTCGTTCCTGGCATTACATAATGAATATCTTGTCTAAGTGGTATATCTCCTTATTTTATTTTTCTTTACTCTATTGAGGACAATGAAAATTAAGTTGGGGGATGAGGATAAATTTTTTAAAAAAATATTTTGAAAATACCTTGATAATTTTTGAAAATTTTGAAAATTACTAAAAATCTTTTATAAATCATATGCCATGAAAGAAATTTTTGAGTAAAATAGACTAGAGAAAGAATAATTGAGTTATACAATATTTGCTAATTACTGTAGCGAGTCGAGTAGACTAGCTGGTCAGACTTTTAATGGCCTACTTAGATCACCTAAAGGCTATTAGCACTTCCATTGCACATACACACTAACGAGGTAAAGTAGGTATTAGTTGTAAGGTCAATTAAAGACTAAATTATTATTAACAACTTAGTAATTAATATACACCCATTTAAAGAAACTTGAATTTGAGAAAAGAGCTACCTGCCTGAAAAAAGGGGACAAGTTGTAAATATTAGTTTCCTACTGAGTAACCGGGCACCTTTATCTAAGTGTTGTTGTTTTTGTCAAAAAGTGGGCTATGTGAAGATATCACTAAAAAAAAATAGGTGGTGTGAAAGCTATCTCAGCTCATGTGCTTAATTTGGAGGTATATAGAAAATTGACCAAAGTAGGTAATAAGCAAAGATACAATCATTCTTTACAAGCTAGTACCGAAATACTAAGTTAGCCATTACGAACATAAGTGTTGAAGATCTTTGGATGAATTTTAAGAAAGTTTCTAATAGTTCTGACTGTGAAATTTACTTTGAAAACTCAATACTTAGTGATACTAGTTAACTTCTTTTAACCTTAATCCTAGATATAATTTTGTAAAGGAGAATCTTAATGATAAATGGTTATAAATTAATACTTATATTACATTGCTAAGGGACTAGCAATGACTAAGTTGGGGGGTATAATAAGTCTATTAAATATCCCAATTAAAGCATTAAAATAAATATTAATTAATCTATATTTTTTAAAAATTGATACTTTTATTAGTGTTTTGTAGAAAAGGAGTCCATTGATGGAAAGAGATCGATTTTTTAGAATCCAATATTACAAACGATTCTCAAATCTGAGTTCAAATAGATCCAAAATCAAGAGAAATTATTTAATTAAGCTTTAGCATGGATTTTAAGGTAGTCGGTCCATGGTGGATTGGTCACTCAATTTACAAAAGAGGTGAGCGATCCATGGCAACCATTATTGCTGGTCTACAAGTCCATTTCATGGACCATTCTCCTCGTTTCAAGCTAATTGCCTCTTAATAGTCCACCGGAGATAGCCTGTCACCGTCATTGCTGGCCAAGAGGCTGTCCAAGGCCAAAGAAGCCACCGAAAGCCTGTTGCTGCATGACCACCATCCTCCACCATCATTTTCTCTTCATTTGGTCACCCTTCTAGCCGATTCCCATCCATCATCCATGGTCGCCCATCGTGCCATCGTCTGCTCTCCACCAATTGGAGCCACCATCACCATTTTCCCCATCACCTTGGTCGGATGCCACCGTCTTCTTCCTTTGCTCAACCACCCAATACACTACTGTGTCACCACCTTCGCCTCACCATTCCAAGACAACCATGATGCTGATGCTTCCACCTCATTGTTCCATACTGTTGTTGCCCATCGAAGAAGCCCATCATCGCCACTCTTCCCTTTCTTTGCTCTTACCACCGTAACCTTCTTCTCCAGGGTACAGAGACCATGTTGCTACTACTATTGATGATCACCATCCATCGTCGTCTGCTTATCATTACAATCCATCATTGATCAAGAGAGATTGATTGAAACTAGTCAAAGGGAGTATTCACTTGGGAGGAGGAGTCGAGCATCAGGGATTTGATCTAAAAACTGGACAAGATTTAGCCACCTGAGAAAGAAGGAAATCACCGATCACCCATCAAGCTGTAGATCAAATGATTGAGACTATTTTTCATGATATATGACCGATTTTGACTCAGATTGATTCCAAATTTGACCTAGAGAAAGCTCTTGATGAGCTCTATAAAAGGAGGACCCCAAGCAATAGTCCAGGCATCAGTTTTCATAATAAATTTTTATTAATTTATTTTTTTATTCTCTTGTTTAGATCAGTGTATTAGGCTTGGCAAAAAGAGAAATTTATGAAGGAGATGCTGGCGATAGTGATGCACGACTAGACTCCTTCAACCTGGGATGAAGATGAAGCCGTAACCGGGTTCTATTTCTCATTTTGTACTTGATTCTTATGTAATATAAAATCATGCTTTTCTTTTAGACATCGTTTGATTTATTTTTTTGATTAAAGTATTGATCTAACATACATGACCTACACCCTCTATTAACATACCATGATCTTAGGATATGGTACATGCCTAAGAGAGATAGATCATGATTTGGTAGATTAAATTTTTAATCTTATAATTAAATTAGATAGTTTATACTCTAAACGGATGCATTGTGATCTTTGAATATGGCCCGTACTTAACAAGAGATAAATTATACTAACACTTAATTTACAAGTACTATTGTTATTACAACAAAAAGAAAAGAAAATAAAACCTGTTTGCATGATGGATTCGGATTCCTGGGTTACTTCTCTTATTATCTTAAATTAATCAATTTAAAATTGTTTTCTTTTAAAATCACTATTCTAATCTTTTACAATCCATCTTCTTTGTTCTTCTCCATGGAATAATTATCCTTTATTCCCGAGGATACGATCCCTACTCATCCTAACTATAGAAGTGAGTTAGATTTTTATTTTTGACTGCCTACGACAGTGATCAACCTGTACTTAGAGTTCCATACCTAAGTGCTCTAGAAAAGCCTTTACCTTCAAATAAAATGGGGATCAAGATGAATGAAATACTTGAATTATTTAAATAAATCTATATCAATCTTCCACTTTTAGATGCCATCAAGCAGGTCCCAACTTATACCAAGTTTTTGAAGGATCTATGCATCCAAAAACAAAGATCTCAAGCACAAATCATAAAAAAAGTCTACCTTGCTGAGTAAGCTAGCTCAGTCTTTGATGGGGATATCAGAGGCCCCAGACTTTGGCAGAGGCATTTCAACCCTCTGTGGTTATCAAATTAGAGTTTAGGATGTGAGTCCAAGTTTTATTCAATTTGTAATTAGGGTTTAGTCAATTTGAGTGAGTTCATTTGAATTTTGTGAGTAAGTCCATTAGAGTCCTATCCACACTTGAGTCATGTATTTAGAATGCCAAGTCAGTTAAGTCAGGTCAAGTTTTCAGTCTTGTAAGTTTTGAAGTTTATCAATCAAGTTAGCTCATGTTGAGCTAGTCATTTTCTGAGTCCTGTAAATTTTATAGTGAGTCCAGTCAAATTTTGCAAGTAGAAGACTCAAGATAATCGAAGATCCAGCCAACTTAAAATCATGGAGCCATACTTAAAGACCATGGAAGACCCAGCAAGAGAATTTGAAGGCCTTGGAATCCTGGACCGTAGCCTGGAGCATGCTGGGCCGCCCAAGGCCCATGAGGAGCATTAAGAGGGGCACCAATGCTTATGGTCACCCCCCCTTGGTCGGCCTCTCTTAGAGTCACCCCTCTTTGGCCAACCAAGAGAAGGAGAGGGAGAGAGAGAGGCTCAGTCAAAAGTGGAGAGCCCTAGTCTATGTCTTTGTATGGGTTTAGGACTAATGTAATTTCTCATGAATACCCTTACTTGAGTCCTAAGTTTGTAAGCCTATTTAAAGGCCTCCCCTCCTCATGTAATTTCAGAATATTGATAAATTAAATTAAGTTTTCTCTCTTTGTTGTGTGCCCTTGCTGTGTGTGAGCTGTGTACAAGTTCTTCTTGTTCCTGCGCCCTGCCTCCATCTACAACATCAAAACCCTAGCCGCTCCTTCCTTCCAACCCTTGGCCTTCATCATCCAATAGCCTTTCTTTTTCCTTCTTTCAATTATCCAGTCTCCATACTCTTAGTTTTCTAACCCCAGATGGTGATTTGTAGGTCCCTCAGTTCCCACGACTCCGAGGATACCTTCTGATCAGCCATCAAATCACCGAGCAGAAAGCCACGAATTCGCAAGGTCAGAAGCTTGTTCTTCCAGGCCGCATCCAGGAGCATGAGCGATCTCTTCATGGAACGATCTTCAGCAGGCACTTCTACCATTGCCAGGTACACTCCCTTGATTCATCAGTAGTGGTATTATAGGAAAGCTAGCCTGAGCAGGGTTTCTCAACCTTGACGATCCTGCTTATCTATTACTTTAGGGTTTATTTCTGCATGCATGACTTCTAGAATTTTTATAGAATTATATACTTTGAATCTTGGCTTGAAATTTGGGATCTAAAACCTTAAATTCATGATTAATTATAAAAAAATACTTTACATGCATAAATCATCCCGCATCATTTGGTATCAGAGCATAGTTTAAGGCTAGTTTCTGCATCCTGTCATCTCAGTATATGGTTTGTTATTCTTGTGATTTCAACATGTAGAAAGATCCAAAAATCCTAATTTTTAATTTTATAGATTATTTATAATTGAAGGTATTTTTATGGTTTTTTCATAATTTAATTTGGTCAATGGATTTTTTGTACGCTGGAATACTTCTTGAGAATAATTCTGCTCTGTTTTTCAGTAAGACAAATTTTTTTATGTTTAGGGTTCTTCTTGCATAATCTTTCCATATTTTAGTTTTTTTGCATATTTCCTGCATATTAGGTACTTTTCTGCATATTTTATTTCCTGCCAAATATAAAGACAAAAAAAAAAATTCAAAATCAGAAAATACCAAAACTGCAAAATCCTAATTTGCATTTCATATGTGTGCCATCATCTACATAACTTACCTTAAGGGTACTTTTACTATGTCAGATGGGGGGAGGATTTGATCACCTCTCTTTAGCCCAAAACCATAATCCTTGCATCTGAACCCAACCCTAATTAAAATTGATTAGACATAATTTGCTCTAAAGAGCTAGGGATATCAACAGGTCAGGTTCAATCATTATGGGAAGACTAGTGCATCCAATTTATCTTCAAATACTGGAAGCTGGTGTTTAGGCTAGAGGTACATGTCAAACGACCTAAGCGGATCGATGGTTCTTTAATTGGGTCCTGCATTAAGCAGGGGGCCTCCCACCATCCCACCTCTTACCTGGCTAGTGGAAGGATTAGGGGTTGAGTTGTGTTTAAGTTGAGTCGACCCATTCTGTTTGGGCTCTAGGTCTAGGTATCCATAGTCATAGTCGATTTGTTTGAGTCTTGCATGTGTACTAGATCAGGAGCTTCATATCATCCACCACCTCCTCAACCGGCTGAACCCATGGAATCCCATCTTGATGCTGTCCTAAAGACCTTGAGTGACTAGATGACCTGATTGAACACACGATTAGACCAAATGGATTACCAGATGACCTAATCAAATGTCCAATTGACTCATTGATTTGACCAAGTAGATGTTCGGCTAGGAACCCTAGAGGAGATACATAGGTCCCATTCTGAACCAGATCTTGAGTCACCTCCCCATCTTAGGAGAACCCCATGCCGAGATTCTTACTATGAGGCTGACCCTAGGAAAAACCCAAACCCTAATCCATACTTTGAGGTTGAACCTAGAAGAGCCCATCGTCATGACCCAGTTCTAAAGGTTCACCCAAGGAGACCCAATCAGGATTTCATAGACCAGGAAGACAAGGCCTATAGAAACATTAGACTTGATGTACCCACTTTTGATGGCTGTCTTGACCCAAAGGTTTATATATAATGGGAGGGAGAAGTTGACCAGTATTTTGAGTGGTACGATATATTTGAGGAACGCAAGTTTAGGTTTGCCAAGCTTAAGCTAGTCCGCCAGGCCAAGTTATATTGGGCTACTGTTGAAAGAACACTTAGGCTAGGAGGCCATGAACCCATAGTCACCTGGAGGTCCATGAAGGCCAAGCTTAGAGGGAAATATGTTCCAACCTCATATCACCAGGGTTTGTTGGATCAGTGGCAAAGATTGAGTCAGGGTAGCAAGAGTGTAGATGAGTACATCACAAAATTTGATGAGTATTCTATGCGATGTGACTTAGATGAAAATGAAGATGTTGTCCTGTCTAGGTTTAGGGCTGGCCTTAGGGATGACATTAAGAGGGAGCTTTACCTGAGAGAGGTCAGAGACATAGAGCAAGCCTACCAGATTGTTAGGAATGTTGAGTGTTTCCAGATAGGGCCCATCTTTCATAAACCTGAGCCCATTAGAAACCCTAGCCCATACTCAGGATGTAGTCAAGCCTACCCTAGTTGACCTGACCCAAATCGACCCAACCTGAGTTGGCCCAGTCTAAGTCACCCTGACCCGAGTCGACCTCAACCTAGTACCTCCATGACCCATAGAGAAGATAAAGGCAAAGCTGTAGAGGGTTAGAGGGAACTCATCTCCCAGAAGGTGTGCTATAGATGCCATAAACCAGGTCACTTTGCTAGCCAGTGTCCAGCTAGTGCCCTACACATAGGTGAGCTAGGTGAGGATGAGCTTGAGTTTATAGTTGAGCCTGAGGGAGAAGTTTATGAAGCTGATGAACAATTGATAAATGAGTATGAGGGAGAGGAGGAAGTACCTGAGTCCGAGAACCTGTTAGGAGTGGTTAGGTGCATCTTGACCCAAACCCAAATTAAGGAAGATTGACATAGGACCAACATCTTACAAACCTTTGTTAAGATAGGAGGTAAGGTGTTCAAGATCATAATAGATAGTGAGAGTTGTGTCAATTCCATCTCTGCCAGTACAGTGAAATCTTTAGGATTGACCCCAGTTTCCCATCCTTGCCCCTATAAGGTTTCTTGGGTAGATTCCACCTCCATCCCAATCAAATCTAGATGCCAAATCTTGATCAAATTGTAAATATATGAAGAGAAGATTTGGTGTGATGTCCTTCCCATGGGAGTTAGTAGTATTATCCTAGGTCGACCATGGCTTTATGATCATGATGTAATTTTGTTTGGTCGAACCAATACTTGTACATTTAGTCACCATGGAAAAAAGTTTGGATCCACCCTACTTAACCTAAAGACCCATTTAGGGGAGCTTCTAGTAGCCTTAAGGAGAAGAAAACATGAGTTAATTTAATTAAGGCTAAGGAATTAGAGAAAGAAATCCCTGAGCCCATTGATATTGAAGAGTTGAGTCCAATAGAAAAGAAGCTAGAGAGTGAACCCCTTGAGGAATCAAAGGAAAAGGATCCTAAACCCATTGCAAAATTTGAAGAAGAAGTGACTGAGACAGGATCAAACATAATAGAGGGTTCAAAAGAGTTGTCCGTAGAGGAGGTCCAAGAACAAGTCCCTAAGGAATAACCCCAGGAGGTAGATATTAGTTTAGGAGACTTTCTTCCCAAAGACCTTCATGATGACCTTCCAACTGGTGCTGAGCATGATATGTCCATAAACCCAGTTCAACTGTCCACACCTGCACTGAACACCGCACAACATATGCATTAGGATATTAGCCATAAGAGTAATTTAAGTAATGAAACACCTAACAAACTGGCTAATTCCCGAATAAGAGCCAATGGATTCAATGTAGGGAATTCTATCTTGGTTAGGCTTAGGCCTAAAAAAAAGTTTAATGTTCGCAGAGCTGGATCCTTAGAAGTGATAGAAAAGGTAGGACCCTATGTGCATGATTTGCCCTTGGAGTTTGGCTTTAGCTCTACCTTCAATACCGCAGACCTGATTGAGTCTAGGGAACTAGCAGCGATTCCTAGTGAGGCCTTTGAACCTACCCCATCCATTGAGAGTGAGCCTGACCCTGAGTGTCCATCTAAAATTTGGCCTAAAAGAGGAATACGGATTGAGCGTGTCCTGGACGATTGAGCTTCCATGACCCGGGATAGCGATTTTCAATGCCACCTGATCCGTTAGCAAGGTATACTAGGAACCTATGATTTATGGGATACTCGAGAGGACTTGCTACGCTTCCACTCAGACCTTTTTGAGAGGCACCAGGTTCAGTGTGACCCTTACTCGACGGGGTCAAGTTCTTCCCATCCCGGGAGAATCGATGGGGACATTAGAGGCCCCAGACTTTGGCAGAGGCATTTCAACCCTCTATGGTTATCAAATTAGAGTTTAGGATGTGAGTCCAAGTTTTGTTCAATTTGTAATTAGGGTTTAGTCAATTTGAGTGAGTTCATTTGAGTTTTGTGAGTAAGTCCATTGGAGCCTGTCCACACTTGAGTCCTGTATTTAGAATGCCAAGTCAGTTGAGTCAGGTCAAGTTTTGAGTCCTATAATTTTTGAAGTTTATCAGTCAAGTCAGCTCATGTTGAGCTAGTCATTTTTCGAGTCTTGTAAATTTTATAGTGAGTCCAGTCAAATTTTGCAAGTAGAAGACTCAAGATAATCGAAGATTCAGCTTGCTTAAAGTCATGGAGCCATACTTAAAGACCATGAAAGACCCAACAAGAGAATTTGAAGGCCTTGGAACCCTAGACCGCAGCTTGGAGAATGCTGGGCCACCCAAGGACCATAAGGAGCATCAAGAGGGGCACCAACCCTAGTGGGGACACCGGAGGCACCAAAATAAGATAGAGGCTTTTCAACCCTCTGTGAATTGATCAATAATTTATGAGTCCATCTGTAATAAGGGCTTAGCCCATTCTGAGTCCATTTTAGTTGTTATTTGAGTCTTTTGAGTTGTTATTTCAGTTCTGTACTAGTCAGCTCATGTTGAGCTAGTTCAGTCCAATGTTAGTCAGCTCGTGTTGAGCTAATTTTATTTTTTTGAGTCTGTCCAAGCATACTAAAGACTCAAGACCACATCATACAAGTGAAGACCAAGTCCAACCAGATTGAAGACATGGATGTTTAGCCCAAGTCCAACCCAGCTTGAAGATTCGAAGACCCCAGGAGAAAAATCAGAAACCTTGATTCCTTGCAGATACCCTCCAGATGCCCAGATTCCCTTCCAGATGCCAAAATATATTCATAGACCAAGGCATCCATGATTTTAGAGGTCCATCTGCATCCTAGCCCAAAGAAATCAAGCCCAGGCGGCTAGCCTAAGCTCCTAAGAAGCAAGATACCAAGGAATATTCCTGCTACCTAGCTACCAGGCCACCCCATCTTTCAGAGGCCCAAACCCATGCGCCCGAGCCCCTTTGGGCCAGCCTCTTTGGTGCGAACACCAAAGGCAACAGAATAAGGCAGAGGCTTCTCAACCCTCTGTGAATTGATCAATAATTTATGAGTCCATTTGTAATAAGGGCTTAGCCCATCTGAGTCCTTTTTTTAGTTGTTGTTTGAGTCTTTTGAGTTGTTATTTCAGTTCTGTACTAGTCAGCTTATGTCGAGCTAGTTCAGTCCAATGCTAATCAGCTCATGTTGAGCTTATTTTATTTTTTGAGTCCTGTCCAAGCATACTGAAGACTCAAGACTATATCATACAAGTGAAGACCAAGTCCAACTAGATTGAAGACATGAAAGTATAGCACAAGTCCAACCCAGCTTGAAGATTTGAACACCCCAGGACGAAAATTCAGAAAACCCTGATTTCTTGCAGATGCCCTCCAAATGCCCAGATTCCCTTCCAGATGCCAAAGTATATTCATAGATAAGGGCATCCATGATTTCAGAGGTCCATCTGCATCCTAGCCCAAAGAAATCAAGCCCAGGTGCTAAGCCCAAGCCCCTAAGAAGCAAGATACCAGCGAATATTCTTGCTACCTGGCTACCAGGCCACCCCAGCTTCCAGAGGCCTAAACCCATGCACCTGAGCCCCTATGGGCTGGCCTTCCCTAGGCATCCTTGGAGTCTTGACCAAGTCAAGAAAATTTTTAGGGATTTTTCTACCTAATATTTTTTTATTTTCTAGCTAGGGTTTGAGAGGGAAAATGATTCTTATGTAAAGACTTATGTACCCTTACTTGGAGCCCAAGGTTAAGGGTCTATTTAAGGGACCCTAGCCTCTTGTATGAAGGAGAATTTTGATGAATGAAAACCTTGAGTTCTTCTATTGAGTTGTGTGATACCCTGCTGTGTGCATAAAGGGGTTTGCGAGAGTTTTTCTTCCCAGTGCTGCAATCATCTTCCTGCTGCCAACAAGCATCTCAGATCCCTGGATGCCCACTCCAAAAGAAGCCTTCCTTTGCTATTTTTCCTTTGTTATATTGTTCTTTTGTGAGTTTTCTAACCCCTGACAGGTCGTTTACAGGTCCCCGAGTTCCTACGAATCCAACGACTCCAGCCAAGCCTCAATCGGATCACCGAGCAGAAAGCCGGCTATCCGCGGGTCTTTGGCTCGGTTTTCCAGGCCGCATCCATCGAGGAACGAGAGACACTTTGCTGCGATCTTCACAGATATTGTCAGGTACACCCCCTCTACCTCCAGTAGTTTTATTGTAGGAGAACTTGCCCTAACCGAGGCTTCTCAGCCCCGGCGATCCTTCTTTTCTACTTTTCTAGGTCCTAATCTGCATGCTGATCTTCTAAAATTCATATAAAACTCCCTACAACTTATTTTAATCTAAAATTTGGGAATTAATCACTAAACCCCACATATAAAACATAAAAAAAGAATCACATGCATATTAGTTCCCCATCATTTGGTATCAGAGCTTAGATTAGGGCTTATTTTCTGTAATTTTTTTAGTCCATATATACTCTGTTATTTTAATTATTTCTCCCTGATAAAAACTCCAAAATTCTAAAATTTCTTTTTCTGGATTCATCACAATTCACTATAATTTTAAGAATTTTTGAAAATTTTATTATGGACTGTGAATTTTCTGCAAGCCGAAATACAGCCTACAAATTCTCGGCTCTATTTTTTCAGCAAGACAAGTTTGGAAGTTTTAGGGTTTTGTTTAGCATCTTTTGCATATCTTTTAATTTTAGTATATTTCCAGCATATAAGGCCATGATTTGAAAGTTTTCTTTTATTTAAGAAAATACCAAAAGAAAAAATTATATGTTCTCCAAAAATACCAAAAACATCTAAACCCTAATTTGCATCCTCATCTGCCTGCCATCATTGCATAATTTACTTTTAAGGGCACTCTTGCTATATCAGATGGGGGGAGGATTTGATCACCTCTCCTTAGCCCAAAACCACATCCCTTGCATTCGATCCCAAGCCTTAACCTAAAATTAACTAGACTTAATTTGCCCTACTGGGCTAGGGACACCAACTGGTCAGGTACGGGCTAGTGTTAGACATTGTGTCAAGACTAACCTGTGTGTTCCTTGTGCTTGGTGTCTAGAATGGTGGTTTAGGGATTCAATCCCGAAGGGCTTGTGTGCTGGTCCACCTACCTAGACAATCTCTGATTGGTGTCTAGGATTGGCAATCAGGGACCTAACACTTCCCTTACACCTGCCTGGCTGAGTACAGGGTTACTATAGGCTAGTTTGCCACCCTGATTGAGCATCTAGTTTAGACTCTAGGTCTAGCAGCTATAGTCAGTCTGATCAAGTCTTGCATGAGCACTAGATCAGGAGTTTCATATCACCCACCTCATTCACAAATGTCTGAACCCATGGAAAATTTACAAGCCCAAATAAAAGCCCTAGCTGATCAAATGGCCCAGATGGCTACCCATATGACTACCCAAATGACCCAGTTAACTCATTCTCATATTCAAACCAATGATAGAATTGACCATCTTGCCAATAGGTTTGATCAGTTAAAAGTCCGGGTAGGGACCCCAAGAAAAACCCATGGGTCACAGTTTGAGCCAGATCCTGATTCCCCTCAACCTAGGAGGACCCCAAACCCTGATCTATACCATGAGGTCGAACCTAGGAGAGCCCCTTATCCTGACCCGTACTACAATCCTCAACCTATGAGGACCTCAAACCCTGATCAATACCTTGAGGCTGAACCTAGGAGAGCCCATCATCCTGACCCAATCCCTAAGGTTAGTCCTAGAAGACCCAATCAGGATTTTGTAGACCAGGAAGATAGATCCTATTTACCCACATCCTCTAAGCCTAGTATACCCACAACCTATAGATCTTATGACTCCAAATCCTATGAACCTAGAACCTATGAATCCAGAACCTATGAACCTAGATCCTATGACTCTAGATCCCATGATCATAAATCCTATGCACCCACACCCTATAAGCCTAGTAGGCCCAACACCCAATATTCTGACCCATATAGGGAGTCCAACCCTAGGAGAACCCAATATTCTGACCCATATAGGGAATCCAACCCTAGGAGAACCCAATATTCTGACCCATATAGGGAGTCCAACCCTAGGAGAACCCAATATCTTGACCCATATAGGGAGCCCAACCTTAAGAGGACTCCATACCATGATCTATCCTTAGAACCTGACCATAGAGCTGACCCAAAATCCTATGACCCCAGATCCTATAATCCCCTGGCCCATAGATCTGCACCCTTGTCCTATGAGCCTAGGGAGCCCATAACCCCTAGGTATCAATCTAGTACTAGTCATGCTTCCCCTAGTCAACTTGAACCCCATAGGATTAGTACCCCTAAATATGAGCCCAGTAGTGAGCCACTACCCCTTAGGCAACCTGAACCTACTAGGATTAGTGTCCATAATCAGAAACCAGGACCTAGCCAATTTTCCCCTAGCCGACCTTCTCCAACCATTCCTGAGATTGACAAGGCTTACATTAACGCGGAAGTGTATGAAGCTGATGCGAGCCTAGTGGATGAGTATGAAGGAGAAGAGGAGACACCTTTAGTAGACCTAGAATTAGCTGACCCAGTAGATACCCAGGTAGAAACCAACCCAGAGCTAGTTGGCCTTGACCACATCAAACCTAAAGTTATAGTGGAAGAACAAATAGAGGAAGAGAACCTAGGTACTGCTACTAGAGCCTTACCTGAGAAAACCATAGAGGAGAGCCAAATTATAGAGTCTAGTCCTAAAATACAAGAACCAGAAGAATTTATTAAGGACTTGATGTCCTTGAATCAATACCTTCAAGATGAGTCCCCTCCTATAGTTCCCATTAAGGACCTTTTCCCCGAAATTGGCGACCCATCCTTCCATTATGCAAACCCTGTAGATATAGCTCAACCTCGTAAGGTTAACCTCATTAGTATAGGATTAGTTCCTGACACCCCGTCTTTTATCCTACTTTATCCAACTAACCATGAACCTTTTTCTCTACCTTACCAAACTAATTCTGAACTCACTTCCTATTTTCTGCCCTTTCCTGACACCTCCAGCATTTCTAGGATCATTAGATTGTATTTAGCTGAGATTAGCATACTGCATGCATTCATCACGCATGTTAGGTTTGCATCTTACTTCTGGCATACTCTTTGGAATTTGCTAGGAGTTCACTGTAAATTTTCATGTGCATGTCAAGCTAGTATCAAACCTAGAGAACCTATAATCTATTAGGTTTAGATCCAAAGAGTTCAATAAAATTTTCTTCGATAGGAATGCATAGTCGAGTCTGTTAGGTGTCAGTATGAGTCCTTTGCATCATTTGTTAGGAGTCTGCATGTGCCTAGCATGTTCACCACCCGCACTAATCTTAAAACAACTGGCTAATTCCCGAAGAAGGGTCAAAGAATTTGATGTAGTGGATTCTATCTTGGTTAGGCTTAGGCCTAAAAGAAGCTTCATGCTCGCAGAGCCGGACCTTTTAAAGTGATAGAGAAGGATTGGATCAAATGCCTATGTGTTAGACATGCCTTCAGATTTGGGCATTAGTTCTACCTTCAATATTACAGACCTGGTTGAGTATAGGGAACCGGCAGTGATACCTAGTAAGGCCTTTGGACCTATTCCTTTTCATTGTGAGTGACCCTAACCCAGAGTGTCTACTAACAAATTGGCCTGAGAGAGGAGAATGGATCGAGCGTATCCTGGACGATCAAGCCATCATGACCAGGGGCCGTGACTATCAATGCTTCCTGATCCGATGGCAAGGCCAGCCAGAGTCGGATGATTCATAGATTTCTCGAGAGAACTTGTAGCACCTCAACCTAGACCTCCTCGAGAGATATGTGAGCCAGCTTGATCTTCACTCGACAGGGTCGAGTTCCTCCCACCCCGGGAGAATTGGTGCGGACACCAAAGGCACCAGAATAAGGCAGAGGCTTCTCAACCCTCATGAATTGATCAATAATTTATGAGTCCATCTGTAATAAGGGCTTAGCCCATTTGAGTCCTTTTTTTAGTTGTTGTTTGAGTCTTTTGAGTTGTTATTTCAGTTCTGTACTAGTCAGCTTATGTCGAGCTAGTTCATTCCAATGCTAGTCAGCTCATGTTGAGCTTATTTTATTTTTTGAGTCCTGTCCAAGCATACTGAAGACTCAAGACTATATCATACAAGTGAAGACCAAGTCCAACTAGATTGAAGACATGGAAGTATAGCACAAGTCCAACCCAACTTGAAGATTTGAACACCCCAGGAGGAAAATTCAGAAAACCTTGATTTCTTGCAGATGCCCTCCAGATGCCCAGATTCCCTTCCAGATGCCAAAGTATATTCATAGATAAGGGCATCCATGATTCCAGAGGTCCATCTGCATCCTAGCCCAAAGAAATCAAGCCCAGGTGCCAAGCCCAAGCCCCTAAGAAGCAAGATACCAGGGAATATTCTTGCTACCTGGCTACCAGGCCACCCTAGCTTCCAGAGGCCCAAACCCATGCACCCGAGCCCCTTTGGGCTGGCCTTTTGCTGCTCCTAGAAGCCCAACACGCCCCCCTAGGCATCCTTGGAGTCTTGACCAAGTCAATAAAATTTTTAGGGATTTTTCTACCTAATATTTTCTTATTTTCTAGCTAGGGTTTGAGAGGGAAAATGATTCTTATGTAAAGACTTATGTACCCTTACTTGGAGCCCAAGGTTAAGGGTCTATTTAAGGGACCCTAGCCTCTTGTATGAAGGAGAATTTTGATGAATGAAAACCTTGAGTTCTTCTATTGAGTTGTGTGATACCCTGCTGTGTGCATAAAGGGGTTTGCGAGAGTCTTTCTTCCCAGTGCTGCAATCATCTTCCTGCTGCCAACAAGCATCTCAGATCCCTGGACGCCCACTCCAAAAGAAGCCTTCCTTTGCTATTTTTCCTTTGTTATATTGTTCTTTTGTGAGTTTTCTAACCCTTGACAGGTTGTTTACAGGTCCCCGAGTTCCTACGAATCCAACGACTCCAGCCAAGCCTCAATCGGATCACCGAGCAGAAAGCCGGCTATCCGCGGGTCTTTGGCTCGGTTTTCCAGGCCGCATCCATCGAGGAACGAGAAACACTTTGCTGCGATCTTCACAGATATTGTCAGGTACACCCCCTCTACCTCCAATAGTTTTATTGTAGGAGAACTTGCCCTAACCGAGGCTTCTCAGCCCCGGCGATCCTTCTTTTCTACTTTTCTAGGTCCTAATCTGCATGCTGATCTTCTAAAATTCATATAAAACTCCCTACAACTTATTTTAATCTAAAATTTGGGAATTAATCACTAAACCCCACATATAAAACATAAAAAAAGAATCACATGCATATTAGTTCCCCATCATTTGGTATCAGAGCTTAGATTAGGGCTTATTTTCTGCAATTTTTTTAGTCCATATATACTCTGTTATTTTAATTATTTCTCCCTGATAAAAACTCCAAAAATTCTAAAATTTTTTTTTATGGATTCATCACAATTCACTATAATTTTAAGAATTTTTGAAAATTTTATTATGGACTGTGAATTTTCTGCAAGCCGAAATACAGCCTACAAATTCTCGGCTCTATTTTTTCAGCAAGACAAGTTTGGAAGTTTTAGGGTTTTGTTTAGCATCTTTTGCATATCTTTTAATTTTAGTATATTTCCAGCATATAAGGCCATGATTTGAAAGTTTTCTTTTATTTAAGAAAATACCAAAAGAAAAAATTATATGTTCTCCAAAAATACCAAAAACATCTAAACCCTAATTTGCATCCTCATCTGCCTGCCATCATTGCATAATTTACTTTTAAGGGCACTCTTGCTATATCAGATGGGGGGAGGATTTGATCACCTCTCCTTAGCCCAAAACCACATCCCTTGCATTCGATCCCAAGCCTTAACCTAAAATTAACTAGACTTAATTTGCCCTACTGGGCTAGGGACACCAACTGGTCAGGTACGGGCTAGTGTTAGACATTGTGTCAAGACTAACCTGTGTGTTCCTTGTGCTTGGTGTCTAGAATGGTGGTTTAGGGATTCAATCCCGAAGGGCTTGTGTGCTGGTCCACCTACCTAGACAATCTCTGATTGGTGTCTAGGATTGGCAATCAGGGACCTAACACTTCCCTTACACCTGCCTGGCTGAGTACAGGGTTACTATAGGCTAGTTTGCCACCCTGATTGAGCATCTAGTTTAGACTCTAGGTCTAGCAGCTATAGTCAGTCTGATCAAGTCTTGCATGAGCACTAGATCAGGAGTTTCATATCACCCACCTTATTCACAAATGTCTGAACCCATGGAAAATTTACAAGCCCAAATAAAAGCCCTAGCTGATCAAATGGCCCAGATGGCTACCCATATGACTACCCAAATGACCCAGTTAACTCATTCTCATATTCAAACCAATGATAGAATTGACCATCTTGCCAATAGGTTTGATCAGTTAAAAGTCCGGGTAGGGACCCCAAGAAAAACCCATGGGTCACAGTTTGAGCCAGATCCTGATTCCCCTCAACCTAGGAGGACCCCAAACCCTGATCTATACCATGAGGTCGAACCTAGGAGAGCCCCTTATCCTGACCCGTACTACAATCCTCAACCTATGAGGACCTCAAACCCTGATCAATACCTTGAGGCTGAACCTAGGAGAGCCCATCATCCTGACCCAATCCCTAAGGTTAGTCCTAGAAGACCCAATCAGGATTTTGTAGACCAGGAAGATAGATCCTATTTACCCACATCCTCTAAGCCTAGTATACCCACAACCTATAGATCTTATGACTCCAAATCCTATGAACCTAGAACCTATGAATCCAGAACCTATGAACCTAGATCCTATGACTCTAGATCCCATGATCATAAATCCTATGCACCCACACCCTATAAGCCTAGTAGGCCCAACACCCAATATTCTGACCCATATAGGGAGTCCAACCCTAGGAGAACCCAATATTCTGACCCATATAGGGAATCCAACCCTAGGAGAACCCAATATTCTGACCCATATAGGGAGTCCAACCCTAGGAGAACCCAATATCTTGACCCATATAGGGAGCCCAACCTTAAGAGGACTCCATACCATGATCTATCCTTAGAACCTGACCATAGAGCTGACCCAAAATCCTATGACCCCAGATCCTATAATCCCCTGACCCATAGATCTGCACCCTTGTCCTATGAGCCTAGGGAGCCCATAACCCCTAGGTATCAATCTAGTACTAGTCATGCTTCCCCTAGTCAACTTGAACCCCATAGGATTAGTACCCCTAAATATGAGCCCAGTAGTGAGCCACTACCCCTTAGGCAACCTGAACCTACTAGGATTAGTGTCCATAATCAGAAACCAGGACCTAGCCAATTTTCCCCTAGCCGACCTTCTCCAACCATTCCTGAGATTGACAAGGCTTACATTAACGCGGAAGTGTATGAAGCTGATGCGAGCCTAGTGGATGAGTATGAAGGAGAAGAGGAGACACCTTTAGTAGACCTAGAATTAGCTGACCCAGTAGATACCCAGGTAGAAACCAACCCAGAGCTAGTTGGCCTTGACCACATCAAACCTAAAGTTATAGTGGAAGAACAAATAGAGGAAGAGAACCTAGGTACTGCTACTAGAGCCTTACCTGAGAAAACCATAGAGGAGAGCCAAATTATAGAGTCTAGTCCTAAAATACAAGAACCAGAAGAATTTATTAAGGACTTGATGTCCTTGAATCAATACCTTCAAGATGAGTCCCCTCCTATAGTTCCCATTAAGGACCTCTTCCCCGAAATTGGTGACCCATCCTTCCATTATGCAAACCCTGTAGATATAGCTCAACCTCGTAAGGTTAACCTCATTAGTATAGGATTAGTTCCTGACACCCCGTCTTTTATCCTACTTTATCCAACTAACCATGAACCTTTTTCTCTACCTTACCAAACTAATTCTGAACTCACTTCCTATTTTCTGCCCTTTCCTGACACCTCCAGCATTTCTAGGATCATTAGATTGTATTTAGCTGAGATTAGCATACTGCATGCATTCATCACGCATGTTAGGTTTGCATCTTACTTCTGGCATACTCTTTGGAATTTGCTAGGAGTTCACTGTAAATTTTCATGTGCATGTCAAGCTAGTATCAAACCTAGAGAACCTATAATCTATTAGGTTTAGATCCAAAGAGTTCAATAAAATTTTCTTCGATAGGAATGCATAGTCGAGTCTGTTAGGTGTCAGTATGAGTCCTTTGCATCATTTGTTAGGAGTCTGCATGTGCCTAGCATGTTCACCACCCGCACTAATCTTAAAACAACTGGCTAATTCCCGAAGAAGGGTCAAAGAATTTGATGTAGTGGATTCTATCTTGGTTAGGCTTAGGCCTAAAAGAAGCTTCATGCTCGCAGAGCCGGACCTTTTAAAGTGATAGAGAAGGATTGGATCAAATGCCTATGTGTTAGACATGCCTTCAGATTTGGGCATTAGTTCTACCTTCAATATTACAGACCTGGTTGAGTATAGGGAACCGGCAGTGATACCTAGTAAGGCCTTTGGACCTATTCCTTTTCATTGTGAGTGACCCTAACCTAGAGTGTCTACTAACAAATTGGCCTGAGAGAGGAGAACGGATCGAGCGTATCCTGGACGATCAAGCCATCATGACCAGGGGCCGTGACTATCAATGCTTCCTGATCCGATGGCAAGGCCAGCCAGAGTCGGATGATTCATAGATTTCTCGAGAGGACTTGTAGCACCTCAACCTAGACCTCCTCGAGAGATATGTGAGCCAGCTTGATCTTCACTCGACAGGGTCGAGTTCCTCCCACCCCGGGAGAATTGGTGCGGACACCAAAGGCACCAGAATAAGGCAGAGGCTTCTCAACCCTCATGAATTGATCAATAATTTATGAGTCCATCTGTAATAAGGGCTTAGCCCATTTGAGTCCTTTTTTTAGTTGTTGTTTGAGTCTTTTGAGTTGTTATTTCAGTTCTGTACTAGTCAGCTTATGTCGAGCTAGTTCATTCCAATGCTAGTCAGCTCATGTTGAGCTTATTTTATTTTTTGAGTCCTGTCCAAGCATACTGAAGACTCAAGACTATATCATACAAGTGAAGACCAAGTCCAACTAGATTGAAGACATGGAAGTATAGCACAAGTCCAACCCAACTTGAAGATTTGAACACCCCAGGAGGAAAATTCAGAAAACCTTGATTTCTTGCAGATGCCCTCCAGATGCCCAGATTCCCTTCCAGATGCCAAAGTATATTCATAGATAAGGGCATCCATGATTCCAGAGGTCCATCTGCATCCTAGCCCAAAGAAATCAAGCCCAGGTGCCAAGCCCAAGCCCCTAAGAAGCAAGATACCAGGGAATATTCTTGCTACCTGGCTACCAGGCCACCCTAGCTTCCAGAGGCCCAAACCCATGCACCCGAGCCCCTTTGGGCTGGCCTTTTGCTGCTCCTAGAAGCCCAACACGCCCCCCTAGGCATCCTTGGAGTCTTGACCAAGTCAATAAAATTTTTAGGGATTTTTCTACCTAATATTTTCTTATTTTCTAGCTAGGGTTTGAGAGGGAAAATGATTCTTATGTAAAGACTTATGTACCCTTACTTGGAGCCCAAGGTTAAGGGTCTATTTAAGGGACCCTAGCCTCTTGTATGAAGGAGAATTTTGATGAATGAAAACCTTGAGTTCTTCTATTGAGTTGTGTGATACCCTGCTGTGTGCATAAAGGGGTTTGCGAGAGTCTTTCTTCCCAGTGCTGCAATCATCTTCCTGCTGCCAACAAGCATCTCAGATCCCTGGACGCCCACTCCAAAAGAAGCCTTCCTTTGCTATTTTTCCTTTGTTATATTGTTCTTTTGTGAGTTTTCTAACCCTTGACAGGTTGTTTACAGGTCCCCGAGTTCCTACGAATCCAACGACTCCAGCCAAGCCTCAATCGGATCACCGAGCAGAAAGCCGGCTATCCGCGGGTCTTTGGCTCGGTTTTCCAGGCCGCATCCATCGAGGAACGAGAAACACTTTGCTGCGATCTTCACAGATATTGTCAGGTACACCCCCTCTACCTCCAATAGTTTTATTGTAGGAGAACTTGCCCTAACCGAGGCTTCTCAGCCCCGGCGATCCTTCTTTTCTACTTTTCTAGGTCCTAATCTGCATGCTGATCTTCTAAAATTCATATAAAACTCCCTACAACTTATTTTAATCTAAAATTTGGGAATTAATCACTAAACCCCACATATAAAACATAAAAAAAGAATCACATGCATATTAGTTCCCCATCATTTGGTATCAGAGCTTAGATTAGGGCTTATTTTCTGCAATTTTTTTAGTCCATATATACTCTGTTATTTTAATTATTTCTCCCTGATAAAAACTCCAAAAATTCTAAAATTTTTTTTTATGGATTCATCACAATTCACTATAATTTTAAGAATTTTTGAAAATTTTATTATGGACTGTGAATTTTCTGCAAGCCGAAATACAGCCTACAAATTCTCGGCTCTATTTTTTCAGCAAGACAAGTTTGGAAGTTTTAGGGTTTTGTTTAGCATCTTTTGCATATCTTTTAATTTTAGTATATTTCCAGCATATAAGGCCATGATTTGAAAGTTTTCTTTTATTTAAGAAAATACCAAAAGAAAAAATTATATGTTCTCCAAAAATACCAAAAATATCTAAACCCTAATTTGCATCCTCATCTGCCTGCCATCATTGCATAATTTACTTTTAAGGGCACTCTTGCTATATCAGATGGGGGGAGGATTTGATCACCTCTCCTTAGCCCAAAACCACATCCCTTGCATTCGATCCCAAGCCTTAACCTAAAATTAACTAGACTTAATTTGCCCTACTGGGCTAGGGACACCAACTGGTCAGGTACGGGCTAGTGTTAGACATTGTGTCAAGACTAACCTGTGTGTTCCTTGTGCTTGGTGTCTAGAATGGTGGTTTAGGGATTCAATCCCGAAGGGCTTGTGTGCTGGTCCGCCTACCTAGCCAATCTCTGATTGGTGTCTAGGATTGGCAATCAGGGACCTAGCACTACCCCTTACACCTGCCTGGCTGAGTATAGGGTTACTATAGGCTAGTTTGCCACCCTGATTGAGCATCTAGTTTTGGACTCTAGGTCTAGTCAGCTATAGTCGGTTTGATCGAGTCTTGCATGAGCATTAGATCAGGAGTCCCATCTCATCCACCATCTTCCTGAACCCATGGATAAGCAGGAAGCTAGGATTCAAGCCCTTATAGATCAAATGGCCTAGATGGCTACCTAGATGACTACCCAGATGACCCAGTTAACTCAGTCTGGTACCCAAACCAACAACAGAATTGACCATCTTGCCAATAGGTTTGGCCAGTTAGAAGGCTGTGTAGGGACCACACAAAGAACCCATGGGTCACAGTCTGAGCCAGATCTTGAGTCCCCTCAACCTAGGAGGACCCCAAACCCTGATCTATACCATGAGGTCGAACCTAGGAGAGTCCCTTATCCTGACCCGTACTACAATCCTCAACCTAGGAGGACCCCAAACTCTGATCCATACCGAGAGGTTGAACCTAGGAGAGCCCCTCAGCCTGACCCATACAATAATACTGAACCTAGAAGAACCCCTTACCATGACCCTTATTATGATACTGAACCTAGAAGAACCCCTTACCATGACCCTTATTATGATACTGAACCTAGGAGAACCCAATACTCTGACCCATATAGGGAGTCCAATCCTAGGAGAACCCAATACTCTGACCCATATAGGGAGTCCAACCCTAGGAGAACCCAATATTCTGACCCATATAGGGAGTCCAACCCTAGGAGAACCCAATATCCTGACCCATATAGGGAGCCCAACCTTAGGAGGACCCCATACCATGATCCATCCTTAGAACCTGATCATAGAGCTGACCCAAAATCCTATGACCCCAGATCCTATAATCCCATGATCCATAGATCTGCACCCTTGTCCTATGATCCCAGAGAACCCATAACCCCTAAGTATCAGCCTAGTACTAGTCATGCTTCCCCTAGTCAACTTGAACCCCATAGGATTAGTATCCCTAAATATGAACCCAGTAGTGAGCCACTACCCCTTATACAACCTGAACCTACTAGGAGTAGTACCCATAATCAGAGACCAGAACCTAACCAATTTCCTGCTAGCCGACCTTCTCCAACCATTCCTGAGATTCACAAGGCTTACATTAACGTGGAAGTGTATGAAACTGATGTGAGCCTAGTGGATGAGTATGAGGGAGAAGAGGAGACACCTTTAGTAGACCTCAAATTAGCTGACCCAGTAGATACCCAGGTAGAAACCAACCCAGAGCTAATTGACCTTGACCACATCCAACCTAAAGCTATAGTGGAAGAACAAATAGAGGAAGAGAACCTAGGTACTGCTGCTAGAGCTTTACCTGAGGAAACCATAGAGGAGAGCCAAATTATAGAGTCTAGTCCTAAAATACAAGAACCTGAAGAATTTATTAAGGACCTGATCTCTTTGAATCAGTACCCTCAGGATGAGCCTCCTCCTATAGTTCCCATTAAGGACCTCTTCCCTGAGATTAATAACCCATCCTTCCATTATGTAAACCCCATAGATATACCGCAACCCCGTAAGGTTAGCCTCATTAGTTTAGGATTAGTCCCTAACATGCCTTCTTTTATCCTACTGTATCAAACTAACCCGGAACCTTTTTCTCTACCCTACCAAACTAATTCTGAACCCACTTCCTATTTTCTACCCTTTTCAGACATCTCCAGCATTTCTAGGATCATTAGATTACATTTAGTTGAGATTAGCGCATTGCATGCTTTCATTACGCATGTTAGGTTTGCATTATACTTCTGGCATACCCTTTGGCATTTGCTTGGAGTCCATTGTAAATACTCTTGTGCACACCACACTAGGGTCAGACCTAGAGAGTCTATAGTCTCTTAGGTTTAGGCCCATAAAAGTCTAATAAATTTCCTTCGATAGGAATGCAAAGTTGAGTCTATTAGGTGTTAGTTTGAGTCCTTTGCATCATCTTGTTAGGAGTCTGCATGTGCCTAGCATGTTCACCACCTGCACTAATCTTAAAATAACTGGCTAATTCCCGAAGATGGATCAAAGAATTTGATGTAGTGGATTCTATCTTGGTTAGGATTAGGCCTAAAAGAAGCCTCATGCTCGCAGAGCCAGACCTTTTAAAGTGATAGAGAAGGTTGGATCAAATGCCTAGGTGTTAGACATGCCTTCGGATTTGGGCATTAGTTCTACCTTCAATATTATAGACCTGGTTGAGTACAGGGAACCGGCAGCGATACCTAGTGAGGCGATTGAACCTATTCCTTTTCATTGTGAGTGACCCTAACCCAGAGTGTCCACTAATAAATTTGGCCTGAGAGAGGAGAACGGATCGAGCGTATCCTGGACGATCAAGCCATTATGACTCGGGGCCGCGGTTATCAACGCTCCTGGTCCGATGGCAAGGCCAGCCAGAGTCGGACGATTCGTGGATTTCTAAAGAGGACTTGTAGCACCTCAACCCATACCTCCTCGAGAGATATATGAGCCAGCTTGATCTTCACTCGACAGGGTCGAGTTCCTCCCACCCGGGGAGAATTGGTGGGGACACCGGAGGCACCAGAATAAGACAGAGGCTTTTCAACCCTTTGTGAATTGATCAATAATTTATGAGTCCATCTGTAATAAGGGATTAGCCCATCCAAGTCCATTTTAGTTGTTATTTGAGTCTTTTGAGTTGTTATTTCAGTTCTGTACTAGTCAGCTCATGTTGAGCTAGTTCAGTCCAATGCTAGTCAGCTCGTGTTGAGCTAATTTTATTTTTTTGAGTCCTATCCAAGCATACTAAAGACTCAAGACCACATCATACAAGTGAAGACCAAGTCCAACTAGATTGAAGACATGGATGTTTAGCCCAAGTCCAACCCAGCTTGAAGATTCGAAGACCCCAGGAGGAAAATCAGAAACCTTGATTCCTTGCAGATACCCTCCAGATGCCCAGATTCCCTTCCAGATGCCAAAATATATTCATAGACCAAGGCATCCATTATTTTAGAGGTCCATCTGCATCCTAGCTCAAAGAAATCAAGCCCAGGCGCCAAGCCCAAGCCCCTAAGAAGCAAGATACCAGGGAATATTCCTGCTACCTGGCTACCAGGCCACCCCAGCTTCCAGAGGCCCAAACCCATGTGCTCAAGCCCCTTTGGGCCAGCCTCTTGCTGCTCCTAGAAGCCCAACATGCCCCCCTAGGCATCCTTGGAGTGTTGGCCAAGTCAAGAGAATTTTTAGGGATTTTTCTACCTAATATTTCCTTATTTTCTAGCTAGGGTTTGAGAGGAAAAAGGATTCTTATGTAAAGACTTATGTGCCCTTACTTGGAGCCCAAGGTTAAGGGTCTATTTAAAGGACCCTAGCCTCTTGTATGAAGGGAGATTTTGATATATGAAATAAACCTTGAGTTCTTCTATTGCTTTGTGTGATTATCCTGCTGTGTGCATAAAGGGATTTGAGAGTTCTTCTTCCCGGTGTTTGCAACCATCTTCCTGCCGCCAACCATCCTTCCAGCCCCCTCCAAAACTTTCTTCCCTTTGCTATTTTTCTTTATTTTCTTGATCTCCTTTGACTTTTCTAACCCTTGATAGGTCGTTTGCAGGTCCCCGAGTTCCTATGAATCCAACGACTCCAGCCAAGCCTCAATCGGACCACCGAGCAGAAAGCCGGGTATCCGCGGGTCATTGGCTCGGTTTTCCAGGCTGCATCCATCGAGGAATGAGAGATCCCTTTGCTGCAATCTTCATCGAGCACTTTAGACGTTGTCAGGTACACCCCCTCTACCTCTAGTCTTATTATTGTAGGAGAACTTGCCTTAACCGAGGCTTCTCAGTCCCGGCGATCCTTCTTTAGTACTTTTCTAGGTTCTAATCTGCATGCTTGGCTTCAAAAATTCATACAAAATTCTCTACAACTAATTTTGATTTGAAATTCAGGAATTAATCACCTAACCCCACATATAAAATATACAAAAAGAATTGCATGCATATAAGTCCCGCATCAAACCCTTATGGTCACCCCCCCTTGGTCGGCCTCCTTTAGAGTCACCCCTCTTTGGCTGACCAAGATAAGGAGAGGGAGAAAGAGAGGCTCAGTCAAAAGTGGAGAGCCCTAGTCTATATCTTTGTATGGGTTTAGGACTAATGTAATTTCTCATGAATACCCTTACTTGAGTCCCAAGTTTGTTAGCCTATTTAAAGACCTCCCCTCCTCATGTAATTTCAGAATATTGATGAATTAAATTTGAGTTTTCTCTCTTTTCTGTGTGCCCTTGCTGTGTGTGTGCCGTGCATGAGCTGTATGCGAGTTCTTCTTGTTCTTGCACCCTGCCTCCATCTACAACATCAAAACCCTAGCCGCCCCTTCCTTCCAACCCTTAGCCGCCATCATTCAAAAGCCTTTCTTTTTCCTTCTTTCAATTATTCAGTCTTCATACTCTTAAGTTTCTAACCCCAGATGGTGATTTGTAGGTCCCTCAGTTCTTACGAGTCTGAGGATACCTTCTGATCAGCTATCGAATCACCGAGCAGAAAGCTATGAATCCACAGGGTCAGAAGCTTGTTCTTCCAGGCCACATCCGGGAGCGTGAGCGATCTCTTCATGGAACGATCTTCAGTAAGTGCTTCTACCATTGCCAGGTACACCCCCTTGATTCATCAGTAGTGGTATTATAAGAAAGCTAGCCTGACCAGGGTTTCTCAACCTTGGCGATCCTGCTTATCTATTACTTTAGGGTTTATTTCTTCATGCATGATTTCCAGAATTTTCATAGAATTCTATACTTTGAATCTTGGCTTGAAATTCGGGATCTAAAACCTTAACTTCATGCTTAATCATGAAAAAATACTTTGCATGCATAAATCATCCCGCATCATCTTTTAACATGCAACCCTACCCAAGCTTAAGGACCCTGGTGCTCCTATCATTTCTCGTGTTATAAGGGGCCTAACTATTAAGAAAGCCCTATTGGACTTAGAAGCAAGTGTCAATCTTCTCCCAAGTTTGGTATATAAATTTCTGGATTTGGAGAGCTAAAGCCCATATTGGTAACCATACAATTAGCTGATAGATCTCTCAAGGTACTAGTTGGGATAATTGAAGATGTGTTAGTTAAGGTGGATGAGTTTTACTTTCCGGTAGACTTTATTATATTAGATATGAAATTAGAAAGTGGCCCTAGCCAAATTCTAATTATTTTAGGCTGACCCTTCCTTACAATAGCCAATGCTTATGTCAACTATAGGACGATAGCCATGGATATATTGTTTGGAAATAGAAAGCTAAGGTTGAATGTATTCAATGCTATCATAGGACTACAAAGTGGTGAGTTTAATGAAGTAAATATATTAGAGGAACTTGTAGAAAAAGCCAGCCCTGCCATACCCTCGCAAGACCATTTGCAAGCCTATCTAGTACATTTTGATATGGACAACTTTAACATAGATGGATACATGAAAAAAGTGAATGCACTACTAGAACCACCCAGTTTCACTCTTCCATGAACCATGAAATATGAGCGAATGCCCCCTTCATCTAATACACCAATAGCTCCTTTATTGGAGACCTCGCCTATATTGGAATAAAAGCCACTCCTAGTCATGTTAAAACATGTTAAAAAGATCCATTCTTAGAAACTGATGTAACCCCTAACCAGGATATCCAAATTGTCGATTTACAAAATGAATCCTAAGAAGCTATTAGAGGGATAATTACTAGACCATCAATAGACTACCTAACCCAAGTGTTACCTAAGAACCAAGTATGGCAGTCATGAATCAAATTAGTCTCGAAAACTTTACCGAGGATCCTTAATGCAAATATATAAACTGCACTTGAATTGATAACATAGAGAAGCTAAGTGACCTTTTAAACCCACCATGGATTGTACAGCATAAACCATTTACAAAGACATATGGTGTCAACCTGGCCCTGTACTAGACACAATACCTTCCTACAACCCAAACCACCTCCTACTACCAATAGCTAGGAGATATGTCATGTAGGTACACCATAAGAATATCAAGAAAATCAAGTGTGGAATATTACTGAATGGACTTTGTCTAACTATCCACCATGGTTGGGTATACTTAATAATTTAGTGGATATATTAACTAACATAATTTAAAAGATCTACTTAGTCTAGCGGAAGACTTTAAACTTAGCGCTCTTGGAAGGTAACCCAATTTTTGACTTAATTTACCTTTCTAGCTCATTTCCTTTCTTTTTAAGATGGGCAAATAGGTTGGATAGAGAACTAAATTTTTAAGGAAGAATCAAAGCTTGAAGACCCTAGCTGGACCAAGAACGCATTAAGTCTAGTATATGCTTTCCTATCCCTTTTTACATATTGCACCATTTATTTCCTTTCTTCATTAAGGACAATGTCAATTAAGTTGGAGGGAGAAAAATTAATTTAATTAAGTCCTTGAATATGGTCAGAAATAATTAGTTTTATGTATCCAAATTTTATCTTGATTTGAAGTTAAATAGGCATCAAAATCGATGAAAGATTAATGATTTAGATAATTTTAGAGATACTGAGGGGCAAAGTATTAAGGAAACTCAACAAAAGGTAGGGTTTAGACTAAAATTTTTTTTGGAGTGATTCTAGAATCTTCTAGCCATTGATCTTGATAAAAATTTACTTCATGGAGGTATGGATGAAAAGGTCGAGGTATGCAAAAGCCCCCATTAGAATTGTAAAAATAATTGGGTTTTGGCATTATCCCCATTAGAATTATAAGAAAAAGGGTTTTGGCATTATCTCACTAAGTAATTGGGTCCCTTCGCTTGAGTAAGCATTGTGGTTCGTGTCAAAGTAAAAATGCCAAAAGATCTATTAAAGAATCAATTTCACCTTGTAGTTTTTCTTGGATTTTTACTGAGTGACTGGGTCCCTTCATCTACAAGCATTATGGTTTATGTCAAAAGATAAGGATGCCAACTTTTAAAAGGTTAAGACATTGCACTAGACTCAATTAAAATAAAAAAATTAAAAGAAAAGAAAAGAAAAAGAGAATAAGAGGACTAAATTACAAGAAGACTCTATACCAAATCCATAATAAGTTAGAGGGCTCAAACAATGAAGTGAGAAGCTAGTGAAAGAAAAACTCTAGAAATTACTATGGACTTCACTTGACCATTAATTGAGTTGAATTAATAATCCAATAATGTACCTCTTTGATGATCTAACCAAGTATCAGCTATTTTTAGAAATGCCTAGGATAACTTTCAATTCAAGAATGAGTTTGTACACATTGCTAATTTATTTACTTGAGGACGAGCAAAGTTCAATTTAGGGAATATGATAAGTACACAAAATACATATATAAAAGTATTAATTTATAAATTAATTATTTTTATTCTTTAAAAATTAATACTTTTATTTATATTTTATAGAAAAGATGATCATTAATGTAAAGAGCCTAATTTGTAAAAAGAAAAAAAGAAAAATGAGCTCAAAATAGATTTAAAATGGATCCCGAACGACATGCAAAGTTGTAGCCCAATGTAGTTTGGCCCTGTAGGCTCAGGCAGGCAACCCAAGAGGGAGGGTGAATTAGGTTTTATAAAATTTTTATACTATTTAAAATATCTATGAACTAAAGCAAGTATGTGCTAATACAATTCAAGTGCTTGTGTATTTTAAATAAATGCAGCGAAAATAAAGAAATAAAAGCGCAAGGAGAACAATCACACAAACACAAAGGTTTATAGTGGTTCGGTGCCAACCAAACACTTACATCCACTTCCCAAGCCATCATTAGAAATTTCACTAAGTTTGGTTTTATAACTTAGGCTCACCAACAACCTTTACAACTTGTTTTAGCTTTGGGCTCACAAGTCAAATCCTAGTTGGTTTCAAAGCTCACCAACAACCACCCTTGGTTTTACGGGTTAACCAAGAACCTAAGTAACTTGTTTTGGCTTCGGGCTCATAAGTAAAACCCTAGTTGGTTTCAAGGCTCACCAACAACCACTTTGGTTTTCAAGGCTTACCAAAAACCTTTTTGGTTTTCCAAGGCTCACCAAAAATCTCAAGTAAAATAATGTAAGAGCAAGTATAAATGAATACAATAAAAGCTTTCTAAAATAAAGCAAATATCTCTTTGAAGCCCTTGAATGTTGATGAAGATCTTGTCTTCAAGTTGATGAAGCCTTTGATTGATGCTTGTGGATGTAGACTTTGATTGCTCTCTTTGAAACTTGGAAGCTTGAATGCTTGAATTACTCAACTCTTGAATCATTTAAGAATATTCAAAAAACTCACCAAAGGATTACTTTCTCATTTGATTTTTGATGTTTATATAGCCTCCCAAGACTTAAATGACCTATAGCCGTTAGGGAGGAAAATATGGCCGTTCGAAGCAAGTTGGAGAAGTCTGCAGCTTTTGAAAACTAGCAATTACTGTTCAAGTATCGATACTTGAACAGTAAGTGTCGACACTTGAATAGTGCAAGTTTCGATACTTGAATAGTGCAAGTGTCGACACTTGCTACAGTAGGTCGATACTAGAACACTATTCACAGCCAATTTGATTTTTCATATTTCTATATTTTTTTTGTTCTCAGGCCTTGAGTCGGCACTCCACTTTTCAAGTATCGACACTTGATCCTCAGGTGTCGACACTTCATTTTCAAGTGTCGACACTTGCCTGTGCCATGCTTAAACTTTGTTGATACTTTTTTCAATTGAAACTTAATCCTCTTCAAGTTCTTCCATATCAATTCCAAAGTTCATATACTTAATTTTTCATTAATTTAAGAACTTTTTCAACTGAAATACAATCATTTCTTTATTCAACATGGTTGAGTACTAAGATCTGAAAAACATACTTAAAATATAATTAGTACTCATATATACTTAAACATTTTGTCAATCATCAAAATCAAGACCAGAGTCAATAATCTCCCCCTTTTTGATGATGACAAAACCTTTAAGTATAAGAATAGGGTAAGCTTAAAAAGATTAACAATAGTATAAACATGAAAGCTCAAAATCAATAAGCACTAAGGTCCCCCTCAATATATGATCCACAAAATTTTCAAAAAATATTTTTCAAAATATGCAAAATTTTTAAGACAATCTCTCCCTTACTAATTCTTTCCTTAAGATTAAAAAAAATTGCTTTCTTCTCCCCCTTTTGTACTTTCTTTTATTTCTAAAAAGATTTTTCATATTTATCCAATCTTTTTTTTTTCATATTTAATATTTTTCTCCCCCTTTTTGATATCATGAAAAAGGATGAAAAGCAACACAAATTAGGAATGAAATGAAACCGGAAAGAATAGCAAGAAGATCATCAAAATCAATGCATGAAATCAAACAATTATGATACCACTTGAAATATGATACGAATTGAATATGATACCATAAAAATGATATGCACATGCAAGAAATAATTCAATATATATATATATATTATCCATTCACCTCACTTATTCATGGGATATGGCCACAGCGGCATCCCAAAACGTCATAAGAGATCCCATTGAATGGAAAGAGAGGGTCTTTAAACCCTACTTAGCTCCTATGACCGGACGGCCATGGTGACTAACCCAATCCAAAGCAGTTACTAGGAATTCTTTTTTTTTTAAAAAAATAATTTTGATACCAATAGAATATGATACCATTTGAATGTAACTTCCCTTAAAAAATTAGATTTGAAAATAAGGAGAAGGAGTATCAGAGCAATATAAGTACAGCATTATATCAAGCAAAATATTCAAAGCATCAAATATATGATAACAAATCTTTGGATGCTCCCCCTAAATGTTATTCCTCCTTAAAAATATACATTCATTTGAGGAATAAAACATGAAAGCACATGCATCATAATTTCAAACAATTTTAGATGGAACATAAATTCTAAGTCTGAAACCAAGGATTTGAAATTTTTAAAATACAAAGCATTTATACCACTTTAAAAACTTTCAGCATGATTTCAAATTCATTTAAAATGATTTGATATCAATACAAATGCTAGAAGTAATATGATATCAAGTCTAGCTACTAGAACAAGGGTTTATCAATATGAATACATTCTTCTTAAAAGTAACCCTTAACTACTAGTCCTATACTTGATCCAAATCATTTCTAGATTATGCATAGATGCCAAAAATAAAAACATATAAATCATAGCAATTCACTTGAAATAATTTAGAAACTATATTAATCAAAATCAAGTGAAGATCTAATAATCACAAGTTTGACCATGAGAGCTTGAAATCCATCAACATCAAAGTGGTCATGATCACAACAAATAATTATTAGTCTAAGCTTGATTCTAATCAATCACTTAAAATATTTTTCAAAGCAATATGCATCTTCAAAAGTATTTTTCATGAAATACATTAATCAAAATCAAGTGAAGGTCTTACAATCATAAGTTTAATCATGATAGCATGAAATTCATCAACACCAAAAGGTTCATGATCATAGCCAATGATGATAAGTCCAAACTTGATTCTTAATAACTATTTAAAATAATTTTTCAAAGTAATTGATGCAATAAAAATTTAACTACATTTTAAATTATAGAAGTAGATGTTTAGAATTTACCAATGTACATAATCCTTCATTTTACCATTTAGTCCAAAATGTAGCTTGTCTACATCTTCAAATTGTCTTGTACAGCTATTTATCAAAAACTTCCTTTCTTCAAGTTGGGCTGCAAGACATTCCTACAAAACAAACTAAGTGGACATTTTTGGTACCCAAACTTTCTTGGATCCTTTAAGATTAGTAATTATGGTTCCTTTTGGAATCCAAACTTTTCTTAATCTAGAAGGATAAGCATTAAAACCACATTTATAAGATAAATTGAAAGAAGCAGGAATAGATAAATTCTTCAAAAGTTTTTGCTTCTTTTCATCAACCAAAATATTTTTCTTATTCAAAACTTTATCACATAAATCTTTCAAAACAATATTTTCTTTTCTAAAAACTCTTTTTCTTTAAAAAAATTATTCTTTTCATTTTTCAAAATATCAATCTTGGCATTTAAATCATCATTTTTATTGGCAAGATTGGTGTTGTCGAAAGAAAATGAATCTACATGCCTATTTAATTTCTTGTGCTCAATTTTTAGTAATTTATATTCATGCACAAGATCATTAGATGCATCATGTAGTTCATCAAAGGTAAAATTATAATCATTTTCAGTATATACCTTTTCCTCATTTGCCATGAAGCAAAGATGGGCAACTTCATCATCCGTACTTGAATCTTCGCTATCGCTCCAAGTTGCCATCATTGCCTTGAATTTCTTTTTGGCTTTGAAAGCCATTATCTTCTTTTCTGTATCGGTTTCCACTATCCTTTGCCATAAGTTCAACTCATAGGTCATGAGTGAACCGATAAGCTCCTCCAAAGGTAAGGTTTCTACATCTTTAGCTTCTTGGATCTCCGTTACCTTTGGATCCCATGATATTGGCAAAGATCTAAGAATTTTGTTCACCAAATCAGCATTAGTATAGATTTTACCAAGACTTTTTAATTCATTAATAATAGTCATAAATCTTGCAAACATATCAGATATAGATTCATAATGCATCATTTCAAAAATTTTAAAAGAATGTACAAGCAAATTAATTTTAGTGTTCTTCACTTGAAGAGTACCCTCATGAGTAACTTCAAGTGTGTTCCATATTTCCTTCATCAATGTGCATGATGAGATTCTATTAAATTCATTTAAGTCCAATGCACAATAAAGCAAGTTCATTGCTTTAGCATTGATTTCAGTTTGCTTAATGTCATATTCATTCCAATCCTCTTCGAACTTTAGAATGGAAATATCATTAACCAAAATAGAAGGAATATGAGGACCACTAACAATAACTTTCCAAAGGTAATAATTAATAGATTGAATATGAATGTGCATGCGAGTTTTTCAAAAAGCATAATTTGTGCCATCGAAAAATGGTGGTCTAACACTAATACCTACTAGGGTTGCCATAATCTTTAACTCAAAATCGTTAGATTTTCAAAATAGAGCACCGAGCTCTGATACCAATTGTAGGCTCAGGTAGGCAACCCAAGAGGGGAGGTGAATTGGGTTTTATAAAATTTTTATACTATTTAAAATATCTATGAACTAAAGCAAGTATGTACTAATACAATTCAAGTACTTGTGTATTTCAAATAAATGCAGTGAAAATAAAGAAATAAAAGCACAAGGAGAACAATCACACAAACATAAAGGTTTATAGTGGTTCGGTGCCAACCAAGCACCTACATCCACTCCCCAAGCCATCCTTGGAAATTTCACTAAGTTTGGTTTTATAACTTAGGCTCACCAACGACCTTTACAACTTGTTTTAGCTTCGGGCTCACAAGTCAAACCCTAGTTGGTTTCAAGGCTCACCAACAACTACCCTTGGTTTTACGGGTTAACCAAGAACCTAACTAACTTATTTTGGCTTCAGGCTCACAAGTAAAATCCTAGTTGGTTTCAAGGCTCACCAACAACCACTTTGGTTTTCAAGGCTTATCAAAAACCTCTTTGGTTTTCCAAGGCTCACCAAAAATCTCAAGTAAAATAATGTAAGAGCAAGTATAAATAAATACAATAAAAGCTTTCTAAAATAAAGCAAATATCTTTTTGAAGCCCTTAAATGTTGATGAAGATCTTGTCTTCAAGTTGATGAAGCCTTTGATTGATGCTTGTGGATGTAGACTTTGATTGCTCTCTTTGAAACTTGGAAGCTTGAAGGCTTGAATAACTCAACTCTTGAATCCTTTAAGAATATTCAAAAAACTCACCAAAGGATTACTTTTCTATTTGATTCTTGATGTTTATATAGCCTCCTAATATTTAAATGACCGTTTATAGCCATTAGGAAGGAAAATATGGCCATTTGAAGCAAGTTAGAGAAGTCTACAGCTTTTGAAAACTAGCCATTACTGTTCAAGTGTCGACACTTGAAAGTAAGTGTCGACACTTGAACAGTGCAAGTGTCGACACTTGCTACAGTAGGTCGACACTAGAACACTATTCACAGCCAGTTTGATTTTTCATATTTTTTATATTTTTCTTGTTCTCAGGCCTTGAGTCGACACTTCACTCTTCAAGTGTCGATACTTGATCCTTAGGTGTCGACACTTCATTTCCAAGTGTCGACACTTGCCTGTGCCATGCTGAAACTTTGCTGATACTTTTTCAAATTGAAACTTTAACCTCTTCAAATTCTTCCATATCAATTCCAAAGTCTATATACTTAATTTTTTATTAATTTAAGGACTTTTTCAACTTAAATACAAGCATTTCTTCATTCAACATGGTTGAATACTAAGATCTGAAAAACATACTTAAAATATAATTAATACTCATATATACTTAAATATTTTGTCAATCATCAAAATCAAGACTAGAGTCAACAAGTCCAAATTCAGATCCATCCAAAATTTAAGTTCAAATTAAATAGAAATTTACATGAAATTTGTTTGAAATTAGATATAAATAGCAATGGAATAGTGGTTTTTGTCTCAGCCCACAACTTGGTTCCAGCGGGTTGTTCTTTTTGTCTCCATTCATATTTTAAACAAGCCAATAATTAATAAGGTGCTAGGATGGTTCTGCCTTTCTTCGATTGGACATGCGATGAGATGGCTACAGTTCATTGTCCATTAAGAATTTCTAATAAAGTGGATGCTATCGTGGCAATGATGAACAGTAGGCAGCAGTTCTTTGACATGATCCAATGGTCCATATAAAGCTCGGCTAGGAGGAGACATTTGCTAGCAATTCAGTCGGGTGATGTCGAGGCTAGGAGCAACGTTTGACATGATCCAATGATCCACTATGACTTTTGATGTGGTCCAATGACCACAAGGAGAGTCTGTCTATTTTCAACGTGATGCAGTGATTTTTATCGAAAAGATCCCTTGACTAGAATTTTTACATGATTTTTTTATATGAAAAAAAAAGAGAGGAAGATAATTTTCAGTATAGCTGCCCCTACAGGCATTATTAGGTTATATTCGATTTGAGCTGCAATTTTTCTGTGTACTCTCCCTATTATCTGGTGTGGGCACCAGGATCTGACAGAGGCTTCTCAACCCTCTGTGGATCTCAGATTATGGTTCCACTTCTTTGTGTCTTTTAATAAGGCTTCAAGCCTCAAATTTGTATTTGTCTTTTGTTTTGAATTGAGTCTGTACCTTGACCAATTAGGTCAAATTGAGTCCTGTACTAAGTCGAGTCGTAAATCGAGTCCAGTCTGAGTCTCTTAGAAGTATGGGTCAATTGCAAGAGTGGGTCTTAAAATTTAGTCTCCTTGAAAGCAAGTAAGGAAATAAGCCAAGTCAGCTCAGGGCCCACCCGTGCATCCTACAAGGCGCCATGACATCTTGCCATGTGGGCAGCACACTTGGCATGCAAGGATGCCCAATGGGGAGGACTACTTCACTTGGCTCTAGCCTTTTTCCCCTCCCCCTATCAAGCTCATTGCCATGTAAGGGTGGTCGGCCAAGGTGGAAGTCAATGGGCGTTGAAGTGGGGAATTCAAATCCCTTGCTTCAAGCCCTCCAATCAAGTCTTCTTCCCAAATTGCTTCAACCTCTTTGGAAGGGAGAGACAAGATCCTTGGGCGCCTCCACCTAACACTCCCCATGTCAAGCCTTATACCAAAGAAAGGGTGTGCAACAAAGGAAGGAAGAAGAACATAAGCCATGCTACAAGCCCCTCTTCATGTCTTTTTCCAAAACAATGAAGATTCTTTCCAACTTCAAGGTGCCATGATCCCTCCTCCTAGCCTTGCTTCATGCCATGCCCATTCAAGAAAAAGAAGAAGAAATTTTGTATTATTGCATTTGAATTTCAAAATGGGCCTTGGGTGCCTATTTAAAGGACCCAACCCCCTCCATTGTAAAAAAATATTGAATGAATGAATGACTGAGTGATTAATGAAAAGTTTGAGTTTCTTCCACCCTCCAACCATTGTCTCTTAGTCTAGGTTTGAGTGGAATTGCCTTCGTCCCCAGGGACGTCGAGTGGTGTGAGGCCACCTGTCTATCACCCCAGGGCGTCGCGAATCCTTCATCCTCCAGGACGTCGAGTGGTGTGAGGCCACATTCCTTCATCCTCCGGGACGTCGCGAGGTGCGAGGCCCCAAGTTATCTCCAACTTTGACTTCAGAATCCAGCCGGACACCGGGCTCGAAGCCCCTTCCCAACTCCATCTCAACTCCTTTCCGTGCATCTCCATCTTTCGTTGACCTTTCTTTTGTTTGCCTGCAGGTCCTCCCTGGCATCTCGGGCATTGGAGATAGTTAGCTTTGCCATCGCGACCTCCTGACCCAAAGCCAGTGCTCCCACGGGTTCGACTACTCGGGCATCCAGTTCGCATCCGCCGAGTTGAGCGATCTCTGCACCGGGCGCTTCAGAAGTTTGAGGTTTGCTTTCTCTTTATCTCCTAAGTAGATATTGTAGGTCGAGCTAGTCCTACCGGGGTTTCTTAATCTTGGGGTCCTGTTCTTGTTTTCACTTTTAGGGCTTTGAACTGCTAGCGTAAGCTTTCATTACTGTTCTTCGTATTTCTTACCTTTGCTTGTGATCGGGAATCGAAACCCTAAAACAATGAAGAAGAACAACAAGAAACATAAAAAAAAAAATCATCAACCCTAAAAAGAATTCCTTTGCATTGTAAGCATCCTTAATAGCATCTAGCATCCCTAGCCCTAACCCCTTGCCTTCTGCATCAATCTTGGTATCAGAGCAAGGCTAGGACTAGTGCATTTGTTTCATTTTCTGCATTCAGGTCAGTCCATATATGGTCTGATCATTAGATTGTTTCTCTTTGTAGAGATATCCAAATTTCATGATTTCTATTTTTTTAGATCATATTAATTTCAAAGTATTTTTTTTATATTTTCTCAAATTTTATTTCAGTTTGTAGAGTTTTTACAAGCCGAAATACTGCCTGAGAAAATCTCAGGTCTGAAATTTCAGTAAGCATCTCATTTTGATTCATTCCTCCATCTAGCTTGTTTCTTGCATGTTTTAATTCCTACATTTTGTTTAGCATTCACCCATTTAAAAGTAACAAAAGAACAAAAAAAAATTTTAGTCATTTCATTAGTCATTATTGTACTTCATTTTACATAACATATCTTAAGGACGTTAATTTAACATAGGGTCAGGATTTCATTACCTGTCCCTAGCCCAAAAACCACCACCCAGCATATCGAACCCTAGCCATTAACTAAAATCAATTAGACATTTAATCTGCTCTAGTGAGCTAGGGACATCCACGAAGTCGGGTCAACCCAAGTGCTGAGCCAAGCTAGATTGCTTGTTGGTGTGTGCTTGTGTAGCTGGTGTCTAGGCAAGTGGTTCAGGGACTAGAGCCCGAAGGGAAGTGGGTTGGTTCGCTTACCTGGCCAATTTCTAATTGGTGTCTAGGCAAGCAAAGAGGAACCTCCACTCACCTTACACTTACCTGGCCAGGTGCCAAGTTACTACTTCCAGGTTCATCTTCTTGACTTTACATTTGGAGAGATCCCCTAGGTCTAGCAAACCATAGCATCATTTAATTACATGTGCACTAGATCAGGAACCTCTTTTCACCCACCTTCTCCACCCTCTACCGACACCATAGACCAACTGCGAGCTAACATCAGAGCCCTAACTCAATCCATGACTCAATCCATGACCCAGTTAGGCAACCAATTGAACAATAGATTGAATCACATAGAGGCCAGACTAAGACCCCTAGAGGAAGAAGTGTATGAATCTGAAGACCTTGTAGGGGTAGTCCGATGCATCCTAGCCCAAAACATAGTACAGGAAGACTGGCATAGGACCAACATCCTACAGACCCTGATCAAGCTAGGAGATAAGGTTTGTAAGGTCATCATTGATAGTGGAAGCTGTGTTAATGCCCTGTCCTTGAGTACAGTCAAATCCTTAGGACTAGCCACAGTTCCCCACCCCAACCCTTACAAAGTCTTCTAGATAGATTCATCTTCAATCCCTGTCAAGTCTAGGTGTCAAATCAAGATAAAAATGAGTTCCTATGAAGAATCGATTTGGTGTGACATCTTACCCATGGGTGTGGGTAGTATCATTCTAGGACGACCCTGGCTTTTCGACCATGATGCCACCCTTTATGGTCGATCCAATACCTGTGTCTTTCTCCACCAAGGGAAAAAGATTACAATCAACCCAATCCAGCCAAAGGACCCGGTCAAGAAAGGATCAAGTAGCCTTAAAGAAAGGAAGCCTAAAGTTAACCTAATCAAGGACAATGGGTTAGAAGAAGAGATTACTGGGAAAGGACCCTTTAAAGAGTTTCAGGGAGAGAAGGATGAACATTCTGAGAATTTGAATACAAAAACCCCTGAGCCCATTGAAGACTTTAAGGTTGAATCCATTGAAAATCTAGGGAAAGAAACTCCTGAGCCCATTAAAGAATTGAAACAAAGCATCTATGAGTCAAGTTTAGTAGAAGATGGGCCCGAGGGTGAAATCATTGAGGAATCCAAGGAGAGTGATCCTGAACCCACTACAAAATTTGAAGAGGAAATGACCGAGCCAGGATCACATCTAGTAAATGAACATATGGATTCAACAGTCTTTTCCACAGGAGTTCAGGAACCAACCCTTAATGAACCGATCCAAAGAGAACATCCTCAAGAGATGGTTGAAGCTCGGAAAGAAATTGAGGATGAAGTTCCCGGTGAGTTACCTGATCAACTTCCACCCCTGAGAGACATCCATCATACTACAGACGTGGCCCCAGGATCCTCTTTAACATACCTTCCTCACTGTGGGGTTGACCCTAGCGAGCCCCAAGATCTACCGGAACAAGTGGACCATATGACACCTATAGAACGATGCCCAAACTTTAAGGTCATCCTGAATAACCAAGGTCTGTTTTATGTTTTCCATAAGCCACCCCAAGATTCCAATTCCTATTTCCTACCCTTCCCTGAACCTTCTCACATTTCCAGAGCCATGGGGTTACTTTTATTTGAGATTACCAGAATGCGTGACTCCTTAGAGCCCATCCCTTTTGCCCTCTACTTCTGGTATACTTTATGGCATTTGCTAGGGATCCTTAATAATTTTTCTTGTGCATACCAGACTAGGGTCAAACCTCGAGAGTCAAAAGTCTGTTAGGTTTAGACCCTAGGAGTCTAATAAAATTTTTTCTCAATAATATTGCATAGTTGAGTCTGCATTTTGCATCATGTTAGGATTATGCATTAAATACAATTTTTAAAATAATTTGGCTGATTCCCGAAAGCAAGCCAAAGAGTTTGAAATAAGAGATTTTGTAATGATTAGGCTCCAGCCTGAACGGTTTCCACCGGGAACCGTTAAGAAGCTTCATGCTCGTGGGGCGGGTGATGCGAAAAAAAGGATGAAGATGATGCTAGCATGGATGATGCAAAGGTGGCTATATCTTGTTTTCTTTTAGGGTTTTATCTTGATTCCCGAAGACGAACAAAGGGGCAAACATAGGATAAATTGTAACAACGAAACTAATGCCAGCAGGTAGAATCTCTAGAGAGTAGGGATGGAGAACAGGACCCCGGGATTGAGAAACCCCGGTAGGACTAGCTCGCCAAACAATACCTTACCTGGGAGAAATAGGCACGAACCTCCATGCTTGTCGCACCCGATGACGAGATCGCTCTCACTTGGCGGATGCGGCCTGGATGCTCGAGCAGTCGGTACCCACGATGGCACCAGCCTCCAGGTTACGTGATCATGAAGGTGAAGTGAACCGTCTCTGATGCCCGTGGTACATGGAAAGACCTGAAAACAAATCCATGATAGAATCAATGGAGAGTTGAGTAGTGAAGTAGAAGTAGGGTTAGGGTTAGGGAAGGTTTCGAGCCCGGCGCTTGGAGGGATCCGAAGTCGAAAGGATAGCTTGGGGCCTCGCACCCCGCGACGTCCCGGAGGACGAAGGAATGTGGCCTCTCACCACGCGACACCCTCAGGTGAAGGAATGTGGCCTCTCACCACGCGATGCCCTCAGGCGAAGGAATGTGGCCTCTCACCACGCGACGTCCCGGAGAACGAAGGAAGCTCTCACTCAACCTAGCCTAAGAGACAAGGATTGAAGAAGAGGATAGAACACACAAGCTTTCTTTCATTAATCATCAATCCCCTCTACAAGGAGAGATTGGGTCCCCTTTTATAGACACCCTAGAGTACATTCAAATTTCAAATGAAAAAACCATTCAAATTTTGAACCCAAAATATAATCCAAATAAAAGTGGCGCCCAAAGCTTTGGAGGGAGTTCTTCAAGGCCGACCAAGAGGGGAGAATAATGGCATGGCAAGATACAAGGCTTGGGGAGGGGAGTTTGTCCTTTTGACTTCCTTATTTGCTTGCTCAGTTTGGTAGAAAACTTGAAGTAGGGCAAGCTTGGTGGAATGTGTCCTCCAAAATTTCTTCTAGGCTTGATCCTTGGCCGACCAAGGGAGAAGAAGATTAGGCGTTGCACATTTGATGGCTTGGCATGGGGAGTGTGCTCCTTGGTCTTCCTTTCTTGCATGAATATTTTAGGAAGAGGACTTGATTGGAGGGCTTGCTTTGTGGCTTGAATCTTCAACAACCCAAATATGATGGCTCATGGCATGATATGGGGAGGGGATAATGGAGGCGTGTGGAATGCTTATGGGGTGCCTCCTTGCTTCCATTCTAGGGTGCACAGGTGGCATTGATGTGGTGCCATGCAGCTGATGAAGTGGTAGTGTCAAGTCAAAGCTTGGTCCACTAAAATGGGCTTGACCCAAAGGACAAGTTTTCTCTCATTGGGTTGGGACCCGAAGTTCAGGCAGACCCAGACTTGGATTAAAATAAATTACAGGACTCGAGTTGACCTAATCTTGACCCAATTGGTCAAGGTACAAGATTTAGACTTGGCTCAAAGCAAAGATAATTACAAAATTAAAGGCTTGAAGCCTTATTACAGGACTCAATGGGTAGAACCCTAATCTGAGATCCACAGAGGGTTAAGGAGCCTCTGTCAGATCCTGGTGCCCACACCAGCAGGTCCCTTTAAAGTGATTAGGAGATTGGGCCCTAATTCCTATGTGCTAGAATTACCTTCGGATTATGGAATTAGCTCGACATTCAATATCTCTGACTTAGTCGAGTATAGGGAACCCGCAAACATACCCAGTGAGCCATTTGGGCCTGACCTCCCTTTTGAGAGTGAACCTGAACCTGAGTGTCCACCTCCAAATATACCTGAGCAAGGAGAGCGGATCGAGCGTGTCCTGGATGACCAAGCCATCACTACCCGGGGCAAGGGCTACCAGCATTACCTGGTCCGATGGCAAGGCTGACCCGAATCTGATGACTCGTGGATCACACGGGAGGACTTGCAGCGCATCGACCCCGATATCCTGGAGAGGTACCAAAGCCAGACTAACCCTTACTCGACAGGGTCGAGTTCCTCCCACCCTGGGAGAATTGGTGTGGGCACCAGGATCCGACAGAGGCTCCTCAACCCTCCGTGGATCTCATATTAGGGTTCCACTTCTTTGTGTCTTGTAATAAGGCTTCAAGCCTCAAATTTGTATTTGTCTTTTGCTTTTAATTGAGTCTGTACCTTGACCAATTAGGTCAAATTGAGTCCTGTACTAAGTCAAGTCGTAAATCGAGTCTAGTATGAGTCTCTTAGAAGTATGGCTCAATTGCAAGAGTGGGTCTTAAAATTTAGTCTCCTTGAAAACAAGTAAGGAAAGAAGCCAAGTCAGCTCAGGGCCCACCCGTGCATCCTACATGGTGCCATGACATCTTGCCATGTGGGCAACACACTTGGCATGCAAGGATGCCCAATGGAGAGGACTACTTCACTTGGCTCTAGCCTTTTTCCCCTCCCCCTATCAAGCTCATTGCCATGCAAGGGTGGTCGGCCAAGGTGGAAGTCAATGGGCGTTGAAGTGGGGAATTCAAATCCCTTATTTCAAGCCCTCCAATCAAGTCTTCTTCCCAAATTGCTTCAACCTCTTTGGAAGGGAGAGACAAGATCCTTGGGTGCCTCCACCTAACACTCCCCATGTCAAGCCTTATACCAAAGAAAGGGTGTGCAATAAAGGAAGGAAGAAGAACATAAGCCATGCTACAAGCCCCTGTTCATGTCTTTTTCCAAAACAATGAAGATTATTTCCAACTTCAAGGCGCCATGATCCCTCCTCCTAGCCTTGCTTCCTGCCATGCCCATTCAAGAAAAAGAAGAAGAAATTTTGTATTCTTGCATTTGAATTTCAAAATGGGCCTTGGGTGCCTATTTAAAGGACCTAACCCCCTCCATTGTAAAAAAAATATTAAATGAATGAATGATTGAGTGATTAATGAAAAGTTTGAGTTTCTTCCACCCTCCAATCATTGTCTCTTAGGCTAGGTTTGAGTGGAATTGCCTTCATCCCTAGGGATGTCGAGTGGTGTGAGGCCACCTGTCGTCACCCCAGGGCGTCGCGAATCCTTCGTCCTCCTGGATGTTGAGTGGTGTGAGGCCACATTCCTTCATCCTACGGGACGTTGCGGGGTGCGAGACCCCAAGTTATCTCCAACTTTGACTTCGGAATCCAGCCAGACACTGGGCTCGAAGCCCCTTCCCAACTCCATCTCAATTCCTTTCCGTGCATCTCCACCTTTCGCTGACCTTTCTCTTGTTTGCCTACAGGTCCTCCCTGGCATCTCGGGCAATGGAGATAGTCAGCTTTGCCATCGCGACCTCCTGACCCAAAGCCAGTGTTCCCACGGGTTCGACTGCTCAGGCATCCAGGCCACATCCGTCGAGTTGAGCGATCTCTGCATCGGGCGCTTTAGAAGTTTGAGGTTTGCTTTCTCTTTATCTCCTAAGTAGATATTGTAGGTCGAGTGATGGGTAACTAATATGCATGCAATTTTTTTTGTATGTTTTATATGTGGGGTTGAGTGATTAATTCTCAAATTTGAGATTAAAATAAGTTATAGAGAATTTTATATGAATTTTAGAAGATCAGCATGCAGATTAGGACATAGAAAAGTAGAAAAGAAGGATCGCCGAGGCTGAGAAGCCTCGGTTAGGGCAAGTTCTCCTACAATAAAACTACTGGAGGTAGAGGGGGTGTACCTGACAACGTCTGTGAAGATCGCAGAAAAAGGGTCTCTCATTCCTCGATGGATGCGGCCTGGAAAACCGAGCCAAAGACCCACGGATACTCGGCTTTCTGCTTGGTGATCCGATTGAGGCTTGGCTGGAGTCGTTGGATTCGTAGGAACTCGGGGACCTGTAAACGACCTGTCAGGGGTTAGAAAACTCACAAATGAACAAGAAAACAAAGAAAAAATAGCAAGGAAAGGCTTCTTTTGGAGTGGGCGTCCAGGGATCTGAGATGCTTGTTGGCAGCAGGAAGATGATTGCAGCACTGGGAAGAAAAACTCTCGCAAACCCCTTTATGCACACAGCAGTGTATCACACAACTCAATAGAAGAACTCAAGGTTTTCATTCATCAAAAATTCTCCCTACATACAAGAGGCTAGGGTCCCTTAAATAGATCCTTAACCTTGGGCTCCAAGTAAGGGCACATTAGTCTTTACATAAGAATACTTTTCCCTCTCAAACCCTAGCTAGAAAATAAGGAAACATTAGGTAGAAAAAATCCCAAAAATTTCTCTTGACTTGGCCAACACTCCAAGGACACCTAGGGGGGCGTGTTGGGCTTCTAAGAGCAGCAAGGGACCGGTCCAAAGGGGCCCAGGTGCATGGGTTTGGGCCTCTGTGGTGCGGGCACCAGACTCAGAAGAAGACTTCAGAGCTCCATCTGGATCTCTGATTAACCTTGCCCGAAGAATTAGGGTTTTTTTTGGCTTGTAATAAGGGTTGACTGGATCAACTCAACTTTAGCTTGAGTCTATATTACCTGTATTTTATTTTATTGAGTCATGTTGACTCAGTAGTGGACTAGGGTTTCAACCTGGGATGTTACATTTTCTCCCAAGGCCAAGCAAGTGGGCGCCACACTCCCAGCCACACTCCCAGCCATACGCCTGAGTCCAGGGGGTGCCACATCTCCATCCAGCAGGCTTTGGTCCCCACACCACAGATAGCAGCTCCCCTCTTTCATGCGCCAATTGAGGAGAAATCCACCAGGGGTCCACAAATCAAGGGGGCGGCCCAAGACTTCCCAAAAGAACCAAACTATAAAAGGGAAGAAATTCTCTTGGAGAGGAATTCAAGGAGGCGCCCATTACCTGCCAAAAATATTCAAAACAAAGTTAGAAGGAGCCATAACTTGGGGAGAAAGAAAAGGAGGTATCCAAAAAGGGTTGAGCCATGGAAGGAAAGAGATTTCTCTTGAAAAGCAAGGTTAGGAGGTGCCCTAATCATTCCAACTAAAGCCAGATATAAAAGGCAACAAATTCTCTCTTGGAGGGCAAGGTTAAGAGGCACCCAAACACTTCCAGATAAGGCCAAGCATAGAAGGAAAAAAATATTTTCTTGGAGGTCAAGACAAGGAGGCGCCACCCACTTTCCTTTTTGAAGCTTCAATCAACTTTGGAATTAATTGGCCAGCCATATGAGTAGGGATTGATATCCTAATTTGAAGATCCCCTCCTCTAGTCCCACATTGGAAGATGTAAAATCCTACTCTCTTGTAATGGCCTATAAATTAAACCCCCATGTAAGTTTGAAAAAAAATCAGATGAATGAAACCAAATTTTTTTAGTGAGCAAACTCTATGTTTTCTCTCTTCCGCACTTGCATCCAGGTGTTGAGCTCCATGAGGGAGTAAATCCGGGTTCCCCAGGAACCTTGAGGAGGTGTGAGATCTCCAAACCCCAAACCCTAGGTTAGCCACTTCTACTCCAAAACCCTAGCCGCCCACCATCCACTTCAATCCACCAAACCCTAGCCTATTCCACCTCTCACGGCCATTTTCTCCAAGTCCAGGCCGACCACCAGCATCTAGCTATAGTCCGGGTACTTCAGATCCAAAGCTTTTTTCAGAGGGAGTCGAATCAGCCTTCAAGAGAATCCGGCTCTCAGTGACATCAGCCTTCAAGTTCTTCAAACTGGTAAATCCTTCCCTGAGTCTCTGGATCCATCACTTGTTTTTTCTTCTTCCCAGATCTTGAGTTCAGGAGAAGCCGACCCAGCCACGAGACCAGTATTGGAGGATCCATTATGAAGATTGCCGACTCCGAGGATCCAACAATCTGCTCGAAAGAGTTCTTCCACCCAAATTCTGTGAAGATCACTATTTGGTTGGTAAACCGTCTCTTCTCTTTATTTCTATCCTGTTGAAAGTTCAGAGCGAAACCCTAGGTCTGGGAGTTTCTCAACCCCCAGCGATCCGTTACTTCTGAACTACTCTGATAATTTAGCTTCTTCTAAATTGTGCTTTCAATCCTTACCTAGTTTCCATCAACTTAGTTTAACTTTACTTTGAGTCGAAGCCAATTTCTGAAATATATATATAAAAAAAAAATTAATCTTAATTTTACTTCCATATATGCTTCTTTATTCTTTGTTCTGCATCAATTTTGGTATCAGAGCTTCCGTTCTGCATCATTTTTGGTATCAGAGCCCTGTCTAGGGTTTCTGTCTGATTGCTTGTTTGAGTCTCTGATGCAGAACAAATAAAGGGATGCGATGCGGAAGTAAATTAAGATTAACTAATTTTTTTTGTTGTTTTTATATGTTTGTAGAAGTTGGCTTCAAATCAAAGAAAAGTTAACCTAACATTGAAAGATACTAATATGATAATTGAAAGCACAGTTTTAAGGAAACTAAACTATCAGAGTAGTTCAGAAGCAACGGATCGCTGGGGGTTGAGAAACTCCCAGACCTAGGGTTTCGCTCTGAACTTTCAGCAGAACAGAAATAGAGAGAAGAGATGGTTTACTAACCAGACTTGTGATCTTCTCAGGGTTTGGTGGAAGAACTCTCTCGAGCAGATTGTGGGATCCTCGGAGTCGGCTATCTTCGCAATGGATCCTCTAATACTGGTTTCGTGGTTTGGTCGGCTTCTCCTGGACTCAGAATCTGGGAGAGAAGAGGAACAAAAGATGGAATTCAGAAACTCAAGAAGAGACCTTACCAGGCTGAAAAACTTGAAAGCCGAGGCTGCTGAGATCAGGATTCTCCTGGAGGCCGATCTGACTTCCTCTTAGAGTTGCTGCAGACCTGAAGTATCTGGACCGGAACTGGATGCTGGTGGCCGGCCAGGGCTTGGAGATTGTGGCCGTGAGAAGGGGAAAAACCTAGGGCTTGGTGGAAAGAGAAAGGTGATGGCGGCTAGGGTTTGGGAATTGAGTGGCTATCCTAGGGTTTAGGGTTTTGGAGATCTCTCACCTCCTCAAGGTTCCAGGGGAACCCGGATTTACTCCCTCACGGAGCTCAACACTTAGAAGAAAGTGCGGAAAAGAGAAAACATAAGTTTGCTCATAAAAAAAATTTATTTCATTCATATCATTGTTTTCAACTTACAAGAGGGATTTAATTTATAATGCTTTACAAGGGAGAAGGGTTTCATATTTTTCCATGTGGGACTAAAGGAGGGGATCTCCAAATTAGGGCAAATCCCTTACATATGGTTGGCCAAAATACCAAAAATTAGGATTTGGGTTATAAATGGCAGGTAGATGGTGCCACCTTGCTTGATTCTTCAAGAAAAAATTTTTTCCTTCCCTGGATGAACTCTTTTGGACTCCTCCTTTTCTTCCTCCCTAAGTCAAGGCCCTTCCCATCTTTGTTTTGGGTGTTTTTGGCAGGTAATGGGCGCCCCTTGATATTCTCTTCCAAGAAAAACTTCTTCCCTTCTTTGCTTGGAATTACTTGGGAAAGTCTTGGCCGCCCCCTTGATTTGTGCTCTCTTGGTGGACTTCTCTTTATCTGGTGCATGAAAGAAGGAAGTTGCCATCTGTGGAGTGGGGACCAAAAGCTGCTGGATGTGGATATGGCGCCCCCTGGACTGGGAGTGTGGCTGGGAGTGTGGTGTCCACTTGCCTGGTCTTGGGAGAAAATGTAACATCCCCGGTTGAAACCCTATCCACTACTGAGTCAACATGACTCAACAAAATAAAATGCAGGTAATGTAGACTCAAGCTAAATTGAGTTGATCTAGTCAACTCTTATTACAAACCAAAAACCCTAATTCTTCGGGCAAGGTTAATCAGAGATCCAGATGGAGCTCTGAAGTCTTCTTCTGAGTCTGGTGCCCGCACCAATTCTCCCAGGGTGGGAGGAACTCGACCCTGTCGAGTAAGGCTCAAGTTGGCTCTGGTATCTCTCCAAGAGGTCTGGGTCCAATTCTTGTAATTCTTCTCGGGAGATCCAAGAGTCATCAGAATCTGGCCTTCCTTACTAGCGGACCAGGTACCTTTGGTATCCTCGATTACGAGTAGAGATAACCTGATCATCTAGGATCTTTTCAATCTGCTCTTTCCTCACAGGCCAGTTTGTTGGTGGACACACAGGGTCGGGATCACTCTCAATGATAGGGTTAGGCTCAAAAGGCTCACTAGGAATCACAGCTGGCTCCCTGTACTCTACTAAGTCTGTAATGTTGAAAGTAGAGCTAATGCCTAGTTCTGGAGGCAACTCAAGCACATAGGCATTGGATCCTACTCTCTTTACCACTCTAAATGGTCCAGCTCCCCTAGCATGTAACTTTCTAACGGTTCCAGGAGGAAACCGTTCAGGCCTTAACCTAATCATCACATAGTCTCCCTCAACAAAAGATTTGACTCGCCTTTGAGTATCAGCCAACTTCTTATAAGTTTCATTACTTAAATTTATTTTGGCATGAATTTCTTTATGCAAGTCTTTTACATGCTGTGCAAAATTCTCAGCAGACTCGGAGACTCGAGTGTGGACAGGTAAAGGGACTAGGTCAAGAGGTGTGTGAGGTTTGTACCCATGTACAATTTCAAATGGACTCTTACCCGTAGACCTATTGACCGAGTCATTGTACGCAAATTCTGCCCTTGGTAGGTATAAATCCCAATTTCTGGTGTTTTCACCAACAAGACATCTCAGCAGATTTCCTAGGCTACGGTTCACTACTTCAGTTTGGCCATCAGTTTGGGGATGATAGACAGTTGAAAACTTAAGTTTTGTCCCTAACTTATGCCAAAGGGTCTTCCAAAAGTTACTGGTGAACCGGACATCCCTATCTGAAACGATTGTCTTAGGTAGGCCATGGAGTCTAACTATCTCATTGAAGAAAAGTGTGGCTACCTTAGACGCATCAAAGGTTTGGGAACAAGGCAAGAAGTGGGCCATTTTAGAGAATCGGTCGACTACGACACAGATAGAATCATGTCTCCTCTGGGTCTTAGGTAAACCTAACACAAAATCCATACTCACATCTTGCCAAGGATGATCTGGAACAGGGAGTGGGGTATAAAGGCCAGTGTTTTGTTTTCGCTGTTTGGCAACAGCGCAGGTTTGACATCTAGCTACAATATTAGCTACATCCCTTTTCAAGCTAGGCCAGAAAAAGTGGTCTTCAATAGCTAGAATGGTCTTGTCTTTTCCAAAATAGCCGGCTAAACCTCCAGCATGGATTTCCCCAATCAAAAATTCCCTAAGAGAAGTTCTAGGGATGCAAAGCCTATTTTTGAAGAACAAAAAACCATCTACAAGGGTATAATCCTGGTGATTACTAGATGGTCCTTGAACTAGATCCTGATACACAGTTGTGAAATCCGGACAAGACTCATATTCCTCTTTGATTTGCTCAAACCCTATGACCTCAGTTCTAACAGAAGTTAATAACAGAGAACGGCGACTAAGGGCATCAGCTACCTTATTCTCAACTCCAGCCTTATGTTTCAGGACAAAAGTATAGGACTGGATATATTCTACCCACTTAGCATGCCTAGGGTTAAGCTTCTTTTGGGAGTTCAGAAATCTAAGAGCCTCATGGTCCGAAAATAGTACAAATTCCTGCGGTAGCAAATAATGTCTCCAGTAACGCAAAGCTTGCACCACCACATAAAATTCCTTATCATAGGTAGAATACCTAAGCTTAGCATCATTAAGTTTTTCACTAAAGAATGCTATGGGATGATTCTCTTGGCTTAGGACTCCACCTATTCCTACACCTGAAGCATCACAGGCAACCTCAAATACTTTAGAAAAATCGGGTAATCTCAGAATGGGTGCCTGGGTCATTTTATCCTTAAGATCTAGGAAGGCTTTATGGGCTGACTTAGTCCAATGAAATTCTCCCTTCCTAATACAATCAGTGATAGGAGCAGCTAAAGTACTAAACCCCTTGATGAATCGCCTATAGAAGGTAGCCAAGCCGTGGAAACTTCTAACTTCATGCACATTGGTTGGCTCTGGCCAGTCTACTATGGACCTAATCTTCTCAGGATCGGCCGTCACGCCGTCAGGGTTACTACAAAACCAAGAAAGATAACTCTACTAGTCATGAATTCACACTTCTTAAGATTACCGTAGAGTCTATCATTCCTCAAAACTTGGCAGACTGCTCTAAGGTGGCCTAGGTGATCTGCTGGGGTCTTACTATAGATCAGGATGTCATCAAAATAGACCACCACAAATTTTCCTATGAAAGCTCTAAGTACCTGGGTCATAATTCTCATGAAAGTACTAGGGGCATTGGACAACCCAAAAGGCATAACAACCCATTCATAAAGACCATCCTTAGTTTTGAAAGCAGTTTTCCATTCATCCCCGGGTCTAATCCTAACCTGATGATAGCCACTTTTGAGATCATTCTTAGAAAAAACCATTGCACCAGCCATCATATCAAGCATGTCATCTAGTCTAGGGATGGGAAACCTATATTTGATTGTAATTTTATTGATGGCACGACTGTCAACACACATCCTCCACGTGCATCTTTCTTTGGGGTCAGTAAGGCTGGGACTGCACAAGGGCTAAGACTTTCTCTAATAAACCCCTTCCTCAATAATTCTCCAACCTGCTTTTGCAGTTCTTCATGCTCAGATGGATTCATCCTGTAATGGGGCAAGTTGGGCAAAGTCGCTCCTGGGATTAGATCTATGGCATGCTGGATATCCCTAAGAGGTGGAAGGTGGTCTGGCAAATCCTCGGGAAAGACATCCTCAAATTCTTTTAACACAGGTTTAACTTCTTGAGGAGGCTCTGAGGGTTCTGAAGTTCTAAGTTCCTTAGCAGTCAACATCCAGATGGGTGAACCACTATGAATTTCTTGTTCTAGATCCTTAGCACTGATTAGGTTCACCCCAGTTTTCATCTCCTTAACCTTACCGGCTCCTTTAGTTACCTTGTCCTTAGGGGGAACTGAATGGATCGTAATCTTCTTCCTATTGAAACTAAAGACACAGGTATTGGATTTTCCTAAGAGGGTGGCATCATGATCATACAACCAAGGTCTTCCGAGAATTATACTGCTCACCCCCATGGGTAAGACATCATACCAAATCTTTTCGTGATAAGATTGCATTTGGATTTGGACTTGACATCTAGACTGGATGGGTATGGGGGTAGAATCTACCCAAGAAACCTTATAGGGGTTGGGATGGGGAACTGAGATTAAGCCTAACATCTTGACAGTGCTAGTAGAGATGGCATTTACACAGCTCCCACTATCTATGATGATCTTACATACCTTATCCCCTAATTTAAGAAAAGTCTGTAGGATGTTAGTCCTACGCCAATCCTCTTGAACTAGATTCTGGGATAGGATGCATCTTACAACTCCTAATTGGTCAGATTCATTGGGTTCCTCCTCTCCTTCATACTCCTCAACCAAATTCATTCCGGCCTCATAAACTTCTTCTTCAAATTCCTCACTGGGCTCGGAATTATCATTCTCTCCCTCTTCTATGTAAAGGGATCTACGTGGGCACTGGCTAGCAACATGACCTACCTTATGACACTTGAAACAGGCTATGGCAGTACACTGATTGGAAATGTGACCTGGTTTCTGACACTTAAAACAGGTGATATTTGAACTAGGGGTTCTCTGGGTGTCAGGTGCCTTACCTTTGTCCATGGGCCTAGGGGTAGAAGTACCCTGAAAAGGTTTACTAGGGATAACTTGGCTAGGTCCATTCCTTGGGATTGGGGCACTAACCCTAGAAGGTATAGGTCCTCTCTGAAATTTCTCAGTGTTCAGTGCAATCTGGTAGGCTTGGTCTAGATCAGTAACCTCTCTCAGAAATAGTTCTCTCTTGATATCTTTCCTCAGTCCAGCCCTAAATCTAGACAAAGTGACTTCGTGGGCTTCACTCACATCACATCTCATTAGGTATTCATCAAAAGTAGCTATGTAGTCTGAGACAGATCGGTTTCCTTGTTTCAGGTTTTGCCATTGGTCTAACAGGTTTTGCTGGTATGAAATGGGTAGGTATTTATCTCTCAGTTTTTCTTTCATACCCTGCCAAGTGGTTATGGGCTCAACATTCCGTCTCCTAGTGGTTAGCTCAATGTTCCCCCAGTATAACCTAGCTTGACGCACTAATTTCATCTTGGCAAACTTGTATTTCCTCTCCTCAGACATAGCATACCACTCAAAGTATTGGTCCATCTCACCCTCCCAATCAGAATACACCTTAGGGTTCAGACTACCATCAAAAGTGGGTGCATCTAATTTGATGTTCCTGATGAACCTATCATCTCTATCTTCAGGCTCTGGGTCAGGCCTCCTATGATTAGGTTCAGGATCTCTATATAAAGGCCTTCTAGGCTCCTGATGTGGGTGAGGTTGAGGCACATTAAAATCGGGGTCAGGAGTCCAATTCCGATGTCTAGGTTCTTCAAGTACTTGGACTCGGTCCCTAAGTTGGGTAAGATCCTCATGAATTTGTGCGCTAAACTGGGCCACAGTGTTTGTCATATCCTGATTCATTTTAGCCATACTTTCAGTAAGAGTTCTGATCATGGCCTCTAAATCAGGTTGAGTTTGACCAGGTTGATATGGCACTCCGTTTCTGGTAGACATGATGATTCAAGCAAGCACACAAAATGAGACTAGACTAAATCGACTACTGGATCACTAGACCTAGAGTCCAAACTAGATGCCCAATCAGAGTGGCAAGCTAGCCTGTAGTAACTCAGGACTCAGCCAGGCAGGTGTAAGGGGAGTGTTAGGTCCCTGATTGCCAATCCTAGACACCAATCAGTGATTGGCCAGGTAGGCGGACCAGCACATAAGCCCTTCGGGAATGGATCCCTGAACCACCGTTCTAGACACTGAGTGCTAAGCACACACAGAATAACTCGGCAAACTGACTCAACACTAGCTTAGACCCGACCAATTGGTGTCCCTAGCCCACTAGGGCAAATTAGGTCTAACTGATTTAAAATTAGGTCTAGGTTAGAATGATTGGATGGTGGTTTTGGGCTAAGGAGAGGTAATCAACTCCTCCCCTTATCTTAGATGCTCAATTGCCCTTAAGTAAATTATGAGATGATCACTCCAAAAAGAATTGAATTACAGAACACAAAAAATAGAGTTGTATTTTAATGCTCAGAATTTTTACCGAAACCAATAAATCACAGAAAAATTATGGAAAATAGGTTCAATTATACTGGTTTCAACGAAGCAAAAATCATGCAATTCGAAGTTTTATAAAGGGAGAAATAATTCAGACAACAGGGCAATTACGGGCTGCAACTAGATTGTCTTCCCCGTTTATAATCCCTGCTACGAAGTTATAACCCAATGGATCCCCTACACGCCCTAGGAACACCCCGTGGAATGGGAGGAGGAGGCTTGCGCCTCGCTTAGTTCCTAGGACCGGACGTCCTGGGGAGTCTACTTCGAGCAGACAAAATAAAAAGAGAAAACAATCAAAACAAGCAAGCAAGCAAATCAGAAACCCTAGACTGGGCTCTGATACCAAAATGATGCAGAACAAATAAAGGGATGCGATGCAGAAGTAAATTAAGATTAACTAATTTTTTTTGTTGTTTTTATATGTTTGTAGAAGTTGGCTTCAAATCAAAGAAAAGTTAACCTAACATTGAAAGATACTAATATGATAATTGAAAGCACAATTTTAAGGAAACTAAACTATCAGAGTAGTTCAGAAGCAACGGATCGCTAGGGGTTGAGAAACTTCCAGACCTAGGGTTTCGCTCTGAACTTTCAGCAGAACAGAAATAGAGAGAAGAGATGGTTTACTAACCAGACTTGTGATCTTCTCAGGGTTTGGTGGAAGAACTCTCTCGAGCAGATTGTGGGATCCTCGGAGTCGGCTATCTTCGCAATGGATCCTCTAATACTGGTTTCGTGGTTTGGTCGGCTTCTCCTGGACTCAGAATCTGGGAGAGAAGAGGAACAAAAGATGGAATTCAGAAACTCAAGAAGAGACCTTACCAGGCTGAAGAACTTGAAAGCCGAGGCTGCTGAGATCAGGATTCTCCTGGAGGCCGATCTGACTTCCTCTTAGAGTTGCTGCAGACCTGAAGTATCTGGACCGGAACTGGATGCTGGTGGCCGGCCAGGGCTTGGAGATTGTGGCCGTGAGAAGGGGAAAAACCTAGGGCTTGGTGGAAAGAGAAAGGTGATGGCGGCTAGGGTTTGGGAATTGAGTGGCTATCCTAGGGTTTAGGGTTTTGGAGATCTCTCACCTCCTCAAGGTTCCAGGGGAACCCGGATTTACTCCCTCACGGAGCTCAACACTTAGAAGCAAGTGCGGAAAAGAGAAAACATAAGTTTGCTCATAAAAAAAATTTCTTTCATTCATATCATTGTTTTCAACTTACAAGAGGGATTTAATTTATAATGCTTTACAAGGGAGAAGGGTTTCATATTTTTCCATGTGGGACTAAAGGAGGGGATCTCCAAATTAGGGCAAATCCCTTACATATGGTTGGCCAAAATACCAAAAATTAGGATTTGGGTTATAAATGGCAGGTAGATGGCGCCACCTTGCTTGATTCTTCAAGAAAAAATTTTTTCCTTCCCTAGATGAACTCTTTTGGACTCCTCCTTTTCTTCCTCCCTAAGTCAAGGCCCTTCCCATCTTTGTTTTGGGTGTTTTTGGCAGGTAATGGGCGCCCCTTGATATTCTCTTCCAAGAAAAACTTCTTCCCTTCTTTGCTTGGAATTACTTGGGAAAGTCTTGGCCGCCCCCTTGATTTGTGCTCTCTTGGTGGACTTCTCTTTATCTGGTGCATGAAAGAAGGAAGTTGCCATCTGTGGAGTGGGGACCAAAAGCTGCTGGATGTGGATATGGCGCCCCCTGGACTGGGAGTGTGGCTGGGAGTGTGGTGTCCACTTGCCTGGTCTTGGGAGAAAATGTAACATCCCCGGTTGAAACCCTAGTCCACTACTGAGTCAACATGACTCAACAAAATAAAATGCAGGTAATGTAGACTCAAGCTAAATTGAGTTGATCTAGTCAACTCTTATTACAAACCAAAAACCCTAATTCTTCGGGCAAGGTTAATCAGAGATCCAGATGGAGCTCTGAAGTCTTCTTCTGAGTCTGGTGCCCGCACCAGTCTCTCTCCTTTTTACTTTGTCTGCTCGAAGTAGACTCCCCAGGACGTCCGGTCCTAGGAATGAAGCGAGGTGAAAACCTCCTCTTCCCATTCCACGGGGTGTTCCTAGGGCGTGTAGGGGATCCGTTGGGTTATAACTTCGTAGCAGGAATTGTAAACGGGGAAGTGCTCTGTTTTCAGCCCATAATTACCCTGTTGCAGGAATTATTTCTCACTATAGGTAACTCTAAATTCGGTGATTTTTATTTTTCTGAAACTAGTATAATTGAAACTAATTTGCATAATTTTCCTATGATTTATTGGTTTCCGTGAAATTTCTAAGAATTAAATTACTGCAACTCTATTTTTATGTTCTGCAATCCAATTATTTTTGAGTGTTCATCTCTTAATTCATCTTAAGGGCATTTGAGCATCTAAGATAAGGGGAGGAGTTGATAACCTCTCCTTAGCCCAAAACCACCACCCACTCATTCGAACCTAAGCCTTTAATCTAAAAATTGATTAGACCTAATTTGCCCTAGTGGGCTAGGGACATCAACAAGTCGGGTCAAGGTTAGTGTTGAGTCAGTTTGTCTAGTTACTCTGTGTGTGCTTTGTACTCAGTGTCTAGAATGGTGGTTCAGGGATTCTATCCCAAAGGGCTTGTGTGCTGGTCCGCCTACCTGGCCAATCACTGATTGGTGTCTAGGATTGGCATCTAGGGACCTAACACTCCCCTTACACCTGTCTGGCTGAGTCCCGAGTTACTACAGGCTAGCTTGCCACTCTGATTTGGCATCTAGTTTGGGCTCTAGGTCTAGTTAGCCCGTAGTCATTCAGTTGAGTCTCATTTGGTGTGTTTGCTTGCATCATCATGTCTACCCGGAATGGAGTACCCTACCAACCTAGTCAAACCCAACATGATTTAGAGGCCATGGTTAGAGCTCTTACTGAGAGTATGAACAAATTGAGTCAGGATATGACTGCTACTGTTACCCAGTGTAAAGAACAAGTCCATGAGAATTTTACCCAGCTTAGGGATCGAGTCCAAGTACTTGAGAAACGTAGACATCAAAATTGGACCCCTGATCCAAAATTTAATAGGCCCCAACCTCACCCATGCCAGGAACCTAGGAGGACCTTATACCATGATCCCGAGCATAACCTTAGGAAGCCTAACCATGATATCTATAGTGTGGATCATGTCTATGAGAGGTCCTTACAATATTCTAGACTAGTCACTCAACAACCCAAGTCTTCTAGATCAAACCATTTAGATCCACACCCATGCCCAAGTAAGGTCTCTACTAGCTTGAAACCCAGTGTGACCCAGGTTCTTATATCGCAAGAATGTTTGTTTTGTGGAGAAAGAGACCATAAATCTAGTCAGTGCCCATGCATAGGACTGGCTTGTGCACAGCTAAGTGGTAAGAATCCTAAGGATGACATTAATGAGGGAGAACCCAAGCCTACCAATGAGGAAGAACGGTTAGGTATGACAAGCCTAGAATCAGTTGACCCGATTACCACTGACCCGAAACCCATTGAAGATGGCATCGAGGAAGTATATGATGCTGGCTTGAGTCTAGTTGATGAATGTGAGGGGGAAGAACTTGAAGAATGTGACATTGATACTATTGGTTCCTTACCTGAGGAGACCTTGGAGAGCAACCAAGTGGTACGACCTAGTTCAGAAATTCAAGAGATTTGTGAGAACCAGGTTCCTTTAGTCAAATACCCCCAGGAAGAACTCATAGTGTTAGCCCGAGCTATCAGTTCGTATCCTCTAATGACAGTCATTCTCCAAGTACCAATTGAAGATCTTTGCGCTGAACTATTTAAGTTTGCCCACCCTATGGTAGATCCTCTCCTTAGGATGACTGAATCAAGCCTCTTACAATTGGACCTTGTCCCATGCCCAGCCACTAAGGTCTCTCCCGTAATCTCAGTTGAACATCCTTGTCTTGAGTGGATTGATTCACCCAGTCCTGTAGAAGTCCTCCTTATGGCCCCCGACCCCTTCCTTCGCATGACTGAGCTACCCTTCTATAGAGTATACCTTTCCGCACCCATAGGTCAAATTTCAGGTCTTGAGGTCATCATCCATAGGCCCTTCCATGAATCATTCTCTAATCCATTTCTTGAGAAAGTGGATCATTATTTGCTTAGAGAACAAACCTTAAATGTTGCAATCACATGTCTTAGGCTACTTCTCGAACCATCTCTTGATCCATTCCTGGGAGTCGCAAACTTTTCCTTTCGTAAGGATGACCAGTTGACACTCATAGATCACCATTCAAACTTCAGGTCACCACCTTTAGTCAACAGGTAATTCGAGACCCCACCTCATATCTCCTCCCTTTCTCTAGGACTTCCAATGCTTCTTACACCATCCAAGTATACTTTGTCGAAGTCTTTAGAGTAAATCACATGTCAGAACCTATTAGGTTTGCCACCTACTTCAGGAAGACCTTATGGCACCTACTAGGCACCCATGATAAGTTTTCATGCTCTGCATGCCATCCTCCAACCCAAGGTCAAACCTAGAGAGCCTTAGTTTGTTAGGTTTAGACCTAGGGTTCCTTTGGAATAAAGTCCATTCTTTAGGAATGCGCCGTCAGTCTAGTTTAGTTTTTCTTGACCCTTTACTAGGCTTTGGCTCAGATTTTGGTTTGATTGAGAGCACCAGGAATTGGAATTTGTATTTTGTCCAGGGCTGAAATTGCATTCAATGTTTTGATCAATAGGTCTATAGGCTAGAGTCCCTTTGAAATTGTTCATGGATACAAGCCTCACACACCACTTGATCTGATTTCACTATTAGCCCACACACACAAGTCTCTTGATGCACTTGCATAGCATGTAAACGACTTGCATAAAGAAATTCATGCCAAAATAACTTTAAGTAATGAAACTTATAAGAAGTTGGCTGATTCTCAAAGCGAGTCAAAACTTTTGTTGAGGGAGACTATGTAATGATTAGGTTAAGGCCTGAACGGTTTCCTCCTGGAACCGTTAGGAAGTTACATGCTAGAGGAGCTGGACCATTTAGAGTGGTAAAGAGAGTAGGATCCAATGCCTATGTTCTCGAGTTACCTCCAGAACTAGGCATTAGCTCCACTTTCAATATTACAGACCTAGTAGAGTATAGGGAGCCAGCTGTGATTCCCAGTGAGGCTTTTGAACCTAATCCTGCTCTTGAGAGTGAACCTGATCCTGTGTGTCCACCAACAAACTGGCCTGTGAGAAAAGAGCAGATTGAAAAGATCCTGGATGATCAGGTTATCTCTACTCGTAATCGAGGATACCAAAGATACCTGGTCCGCTGGCTAGGATGGCCAGATTCTGATGACTCTTGGATCTCCCGAGAAGAATTACAAGAGTTGGACCTAGACCTCTTGGAGAGATACCAGAGCCAACTTGATCCATACTCGACAGGGTCGAGTTCCTCCCACCCTGGGAGAATTGGTGCGGGCACCAGACTCAGAAGAAGACTTCAGAGCTCCATCTGGATCTCTAATTAACCTTGCTCGAAGAATTAGGGTTTTTTTTGGCTTGTAATAAGGGTTGACTGGATCAACTCAACTTTAGCTTGAGTCTATATTACCTGCATTTTATTTTATTGAGTCATGTTGACTCAGTAGTGGACTAGGGTTTCAACCTGGGGTGTTACATTTTCTTCCAAGGCCAAGCAAGTGGGCGCCACACTCCCAGCCACACTCCCAGCCATACGCCTGAGTCCAGGGGGTGCCACATCTCCATCCAGCAGGCTTTGGTCCCCACACCACAGATAGCAGCTCCCCTCTTTCATGCGCCAATTGAGGAGAAATCCACCAGGGGTCCACAAATCAAGGGGGCGGCCCAAGACTTCCCAAAAGAACCAAACTATAAAAGGGAAGAAATTCTCTTGGAGAGGAATTCAAGAAGGCGCCCATTACCTGCCAGAAATACTCAAAACAAAGTTAGAAGGAGCCATAACTTGGGGAGAAAGAAAAGGAGGTATCCAAAAAGGGTTGAGCCATGGAAGGAAGGAGATTTTTCTTGAAAAGCAAGGTTAGGAGGCGCCCTAATCATTCCAACTAAAGCCAGATATAAAAGGCAACAAATTTTCTCTTGGAGGGCAAGGTTAAGAGGCACCCAAACACTTCCAGATAAGGCCAAGCATAGAAGGAAAAAAATATTTTCTTGGAGGTCAAGACAAGGAGGCGCCACCCACTTTCCTTTTTGAAGCTTCAATCAACTTTGGAATTAATTGGCCAGCCATATGAGTAGGGATTGATATCCTAATTTGAAGATCCCCTCCTTTAGTCCCACATGGGAAGATGTAAAACCGTACTCTCTTTTAATGGCCTTTAAATTAAACCCCCATGTAAGTTTGAAAAAGAATCAGATGAATGAAACCAAATTTTTTTAGTGAGCAAACTCTATGTTTTCTCTCTTCCGCACTTGCATCCAGGTGTTGAGCTCCGTGAGGGAGTAAATCCGGGTTCCCCAGGAACCTTGAGGAGGTATGAGATCTCCAAACCCCAAACCCTAGGTTAGCCACTTCTACTCCAAAACCCTAGCCGCCCACCATCCACTTCAATCCACCAAACCCTAGCCTATTCCACCTCTCACGGCCATTTTCTCCAAGTCCAGGCCAACCACCAGCATCCAGCTATAGTCCGGGTACTTCAGATCCAAAGCTTTTTCCAGAGGGAGTCGAATCAGCCTTCAAGAGAATCCGGCTCTCAGCGACATCAGCCTTCAAGTTCTTCGAACTGGTAAATCCTTCCCTGAGTCTCTGGATCCATCACTTATTTTTTCTTCTTCCCAGATCTTGAGTTCAGGAGAAGCCGACCCAGCCACGAGACTAGTATTGGAGGATCCATTATGAAGATTGCCGACTCCGAGGATCCAACAATCTGCTCGAGAGAGTTCTTCCACCCAAATTCTGTGAAGATCACTGTCTGGTTGGTAAACCGTCTCTTCTCTTTATTTCTGTCCTGTTGAAAGTTCAGAGCGAAACCCTAGGTCTGGGAGTTTCTCAACCCCCAGCGATCCGTTACTTCTGAACTACTCTGATAATTTAGCTTCTTCTAAATTGTGCTTTCAATCCTTACCTAGTTTCCATCAACTTAGTTTAACTTTACTTTGAGTCGAAGCCAATTTCTGAAATATAAAAAAAAAAAATAATAATAATCTTAATTTTACTTCCGCATACGCTTCTTTGTTCTTTGTTCTGCATCATTTTTTGTATCAGAGCTTTCGTTCTGCATCACTCTGGAAGCTGGGGTGGCCTAGTAGCCAGGTAGCAGGAATATTCCCTGGTATCTTGCTTCTTAGGGGCTTGGGCTTGGCGCCTGGGCTTGATTTCTTTGGGCTAGGATGCAGATGGACCTCTGGAATCATGGATTCCCTTATCTATGAATATACTTTGGCATCTGGAAGGAAATCTGTGCATCTGGAGGGCATCTGCAAGGAATCAGGGTTTCTGATTTTCCTCCTAGGGTCTTCAAATCTTCAAGCTAGGTTGGACTTGGGCAAAACTTCCATATCTTCAATCTGGTTGGACTTGGTCTTTACTTGTATGATATGATTTTGAGTCTTCAGTATGCTTGGATAGGACTCAAAAAAATAAAATTAGCTCAACATGAGTTGACTAGCATTGGACTGAACTAGCTCAACATGAGCTGACTAGTACAGAACTGAAATAACAACTCAAAATACTCAAATAACAACTAAAATGGACTTAGATGAGCTAAGACCTTATTACAAATGGACTCATAAATTATTAATCAATTTATAGAGGATTGAAAAGCCTCTGTCTTTTTCTGGTACCTTTGGTGTCCGCACCAATTCTCCCGGGGTGGGAGGAACTCGACCCTGTTGAGTGAAGATCAGACTGGCTCACATATCTCTCGAGAAGGTCTGGGTTGAGGCGTTGCAAGTCCTTTCGAGAAATCTACGAATCATCCGACTCTGGCTGGCCTTGCCATCGGACCAGGAAGCATTGATAGTCATGGCCCCGGGTCATGATGGCTTGATCGTCCAGGATACGCTCGATCCGTTCTCCGCTCTCTGGCCAATTTGTTAGTGGACACTCTAGGTTAGGGTCACTCACAATGAAAAGGAATAGGTCCAAAGGCCTTACTAGGTATCGCTGCCGGTTCCCTATACTCAACCAGGTCTGTAATATTGAAGGTAGAACTAATGCCCAAATCTGAAGGCAAGTCTAACACCTAGGCATTTGATCCAATCCTTCTCTATCACTTTAAAAGGTCCGGCTCTGTGAGCATGAAGCTTCTTGTAGGCCTATGCCTAACCAAGATAGAATCCACTACATCAAATTCTTTGATCCTTCTTCGGGAATTAGCTAGTTTGTTTAAAATTAGTGTAGGTGGTGAACATGCTGGGCACATGCAGACTCCTAACAAAATGATGCAAAGGACTCAAACTAACACCTAATAGACTCAACTTTGCATTCCTATCGAAGGAAATTTATTAGACTTTTATGGGCCTAAACCTAAGAGACTATAGACTCTCTAGGTCTGACCCTAGTGTGGTGTGTACAAGAGTATTTACAATGGACTCCAAGCAAATACCAAAGGGTATGCCAGAAGTATAATGCAAACCTAACATGAGTAATGAATGCATGCAGTACGCTAATCTCAACTAAATGCAATCTAATGATCCTAGAAATGTTGGAGATGTCTGGAAAGGGCAGAAAATAGGAAGTGGGTTCAGAATTGGTTTGGTAGGGTAGAGAAAAAGGTTCCAGGTTAGTTGGATACTGTAGGATAAAAGACGGGGTGTCAGGAACTAATCCTATACTAATGAGGTTAACCTTACGAGGTTGAGCTATATCTACAGGGTTTGTATAATGGAAGGATGGGTCGCCAATTTCGGGGAAGAGGTCCTTAATGGGAACTATAGGAGGGGACTCATCTTGAAGGTATTGATTCAAAGAGATCAGGTCCTTAATAAATTCTTCTAGTTCTTGTATTTTTGGACTAGACTCTATAATTTGGCTCTCCTCTATGGTTTCCTCAGGTAAGGCTCTAGCAGCAGTACCTAGGTTTTCTTCCTCTATTTGTTCTTCCATTATAGCTTTAGGTTGGATGTGGTCAAGGTCAACTAGCTCTGGGTTGGTTTCTACCTGGGTATCTACTGGGTCAGCTAATTCTAGGTCTACTAAAGGTGTCTCCTCTTCTCCTTCATACTCATCCACTAGGCTCGCATCAGCTTCATACACTTCCGCGTTAATGTAGGCCTTGTCAATCTCAGGAATGGTTGGAGAAGGTCGGCTAGGGGAAAATTGGCTAGGTCATAGTTTCTGATTATGGACACTAATCCTAGTACGTTCAAGTTGCCTAAGGGATAGTGGCTCACTACTGGGCTCATATTTAGGGGTGCTAATCCTATAGGGTTCAAGTTGACTAAGAGAAACCTGACTAGTACTAGATTGATACTTAGGGGTTATGGGTTCTCTAGGCTCAAAGGACAAGGGTGCAGATCTATGGGTCATGGGATTATAAGATCTGGGGTCATAGGATTTTGGGTCAGCTCTATGGTCAGGTTCTAAAGATGGATCATGGTATGGGGTCCTCCTAAAGTTGGGCTCTCTATATGGGTCAGGATATTGGGTCCTCCTAGGGTTGGACTCCCTATATGGGTCAGAATACTGGGTTCTCCTAGGGTTGGACTCCCTATATGGGTCAGAATATTGGGTTCTCCTAGGGTTGGACTCCCTATATGGGTCAGAATATTGGGTGTTGGGTCTACTAGGATCATAGGGTATGGGTGCATAGGATCTATGATCATAGGATCTAGAGTCATAGGATCTAGGTTCATAGGTTATGGATTCATAGGTTCTAGGTTCATAGGATTTGGAGTCATAAGATCTATAGGTTGTGGGTATACTAGGCTTATAGGGAGAGGGTAAATAGGATCTATCTTCCTGATCTATAAAATCCTAATTGGGTCTTCTAGGACTAACCTTAGGGATTGGGTCATGACGATGGGCTCTCCTAAGTTTAGCCTCAAGGTATGGATCAGGGTTTGGGGTCCTCCTGGGCTCAGGATTGTAGTATGGGTCAGGTTGAGGGGCTCTCCTAGGTTCGACCTCTTGGTATGGGTCAGGGTCTAGGGTCCTCCTAGGCTGAGGGGAATTAGGATCTGGCTCAGACTATGACCCATGGGTTTTTCCTGGGGTCCCTACCCAGACTTCTAACTGATCAAACCTGTTGGCAAGATGGTCAATTCTATCATTGGTTTGAATACCAAACTAAGTTAACTGGGTCATCTGGGTAATCATCTGGGTAGTTATCTGGGTAGCCATCTGGGCCATTTGATCAGCTAGGGCTTTTATTTGGGCTTGTAAATTTTTCATGGGTTCAGACATTTGTGAAGGAGGTGGGTGATATGAAACTCCTGATCTAGTGCTCATGCAAGACTCGATTAGACTGACTATAGCTGACTAGACCTAGAGTCCAAACTAGATGCTCAATCAGGGTGGCAAACTAGCCTATAGTAACCCTGTACTCAGCCAAGCAAGTGTAAGGGGAGTGTTAGGTCCCTGATTGCCAATCCTAGACACCAATCAGAGATTGGCCAGGTAGGCGGACCAGCACACAAGCCCTTCAGGATTGAATCCCTAAACCACCATTCTAGACACTGGGCATAAGGCACACACAGGTTAGCTTGACACAATGATCTAACACGTAGCCCGGACCCGACCAGTTAGTGTCCCTAGCCCACTAGGGCAAATTAAGTCTAGTTAATTTTAGGTTAAGGCTTGGGACCAAATGCAAGGGATGTGGTTTTGGGCTAAGGAGAGGTGATCAAATCCTCCCCCCATCTGATATAGCAAGAGTGCCCTTAAAAGTAAATTATGCAATGATGGCAGGCAGATGAGGATGCAAATTAGGGTTTAGATGTTTTTTGGTATTTTTGGAGAATATGTAATTTTTTTTTGGTATTTTCTTAAATAGAAGAAAACTTGTAAATTATGGCCTAATATGCAGAAAATATACTAAAATTAAAAGATATGCAAAAGATGCTAAACAAAATCCTAAAACTTCCAAACTTGTCTTGCTAAAAAAATAGAGCCAAAAACTTGTAGGCTGTATTTCGGATTGCAGAAAATTCACAGGACATAATAAAATATGAAAAAACTCTTAAAATCACTGTGAATTATGATGAATCTAAAAAAACAAATTTCAAAATTTTTGGAGTTTTTATTAGGGACAAATAATTAAACTAATAGAGCATATATGGACAAAAAAACTGAAGAAAACAAGCCCTAATCTAAGCTCTGATACCAAATGATGGGGAACTAATATGTATGCAATTTTTTTATATGTTCTAAATGTGAGGTTTAGTGATTAATTCCCGAATTTCAATTTAAAATAAGTTATAGGGAATTTTATATAAATTTTAAAAGATCAGCATGCAGATTAGGACCTAGAAAAGTAGAAAAGAAGGATCGCCGGGGCTGAGAAGCCTCGGTTAGGGAAAGTTCTCCTACAATAAAACTACTGGAGGTAGAGGGGGTGTACCTGACAACGTCTGTGAAGATCGCAGCAAAAGGGTCTCTCGTTCCTCGATGGATGCGGCCTGGAAAACCAAGCCAAAGACCCGTGGATACCCGGCTTTCTGCTCGGTGATCCGATTAAGGCTTGGCTGGAGTCGTTGGATTCGTAGGAACTCGAGGACCTGTAAATGACCTGTCAGGGGTTAGAATACTCACAAAGGAACAAGAAAACAAAGGAAAAACAGCAAGGGAAGGCTTCTTTTGGAGTGGGCGTCCAGGGATCTGAGATGCTTGTTGGCAGCAGGAAGATTGCAGCACTGGGAAGAAAAACTCTCGCAAACCCCTTTATGCACACAGCAGGGTATCACACAACTCAATAGAAGAGCTCAAGATTTTCATTCATCAAAAATTCTCCCTTCATACAAGAGGCTAGGGTCCCTTAAATAGACCCTTAACCTTGGGCTCCAAGTAAGGGCACATTAGTCTTTACATAAGAATCCTTTTCCCTCTCAAACCCTAGCTAGAAAAAAAGGAAACATTAGGTAGAAAAAATCCCTAAAATTTCTCTTGACTTGGCCAACACTCCAAGGACACCTAGGGGGGCATGTTGGGATTCTAAGAGCAGCAAGGGGCAAGCCTAAAGGGGCCCAGGTGCATGGGTTTGGGCCTCTGGAAGCTGGGGTGGCCTGGTAGCCAGGTAGCAGGAATATTCCCTGGTATCTTGCTTCTTAGGGGCTTGGGCTTGGCATATGGGCTTGATTTCTTTGGGCTAGGATGCAGATGGACCTCTGGAATCATGGATGCCCTTATCTATGAATATACTTTGGCATATGGAAGGAAATCTGGGCATCTGGAGGGCATCTGCAAGGAATCAGGGTTTCTGATTTTCCTCATAGGGTCTTCAAATCTTCAAGCTGGGTTGGACTTGGGCTAATCTTCCATGTCTTCAATCTAGTTGGACTTGGTCTTTACTTGTATGATGTGGTCTTGAGTCTTCAGTATGCTTGGATAGGACTTAAAAAAAAAAAATTAGCTCAACATGAGCTGACTAGCATTGAACTGAACTAGCTCAACATGAGCTGACTAGTACAGAACTGAAATAACAACTCAAAATACTCAAATAACAACTAAAATAGACTTAGATGAGCTAAGTCCTTATTACAAATGGACTCATAAATTATTAATCAATTTATAGAGGGTTGAAAAGCCTCTGTCTTATTCTGGTACCTTTGGTGTCCGCACCATCGAGCTAGTCCTACCGGGGTTTCTTAATCCCGGGGTCCTGTTCTCGTTTTCACTTTTAGGGCTTTGAACTGCTAGCGTAAGCTTTCATTACTGTTCTTCGTATTTCTTACCTTTGCTTGTGATCGGGAATCGAAACCCTAAAACAACAAAGAAGAACAACAAGAAACATAAAAAAAAAATCATCAACCCTAAAATGAATTCCTTTGCATCGTAAGCATCCTTACTAGCATCTAGCTTCCCTAGCCCTAACCCCTTTCCTCCTGCATCATTATCATTGGTTAGTGTTGGCATGGAGTTCTTGTTCCGGCCGGTCGAAGCTACTGCACCATAGGACCACTCCCCGGTTCACTTACAAAACAGGTTCTTTGCCGGAGTTGCTCTGGCAGGGGACACTCCGATGCCTAAGTCAGAGGCGGGCCTCAGTCACAGAATGGGAAAGATTCTCGAGAAGCAGAGAGAAAGACTTTATGAATTTAGAGTGTGTGTACCTGTCTCGAGCATTTCCTCTTACCGCTATTTATAAGAAGTCGTCCAGCCTGTGGATCCGTTCTTCTCCCAGTAATTACAGGGAGTTAATTTCTCCCCATGATTGGCAATCGTGGGTTAACATTGAGTGGTTCCGGCCAGACCGGAGGTGTGGTAGCTGGAGTTGCGTGCCATGATCGTGGCACGGAGATAGTCGATAGCAACTGTTGGTTACTGTTGCCTATCTGGGACAGATCGTGGACCCATCTTCAGATTTCCCCCCGCTTAGGGAGATTCTCATAATTAAATCAGGAATCTCCCCATCTTCGGATCTTCTCGGTTGGAGATCTGGTCTTCAGCATGAGTCGAGGACTTGGTGTTTACCAAGGGCCGGAGATCGTGTCTTCAGCAGGAAACGAAGAGTATGTCTTCGGAAGTCGAGAGAAGCCTGGTCTTCGGTTAGGGCCAAAGACATAATCCGAAGGTCTTGCCTTCGGATGTCGTAGGCCAGCAGAGAGCCTTGGGTTGCCCATGGTTGGCCTGATCTTTCTAGATCTAAAGTCGTTGGTTCGGAGGAAAGGTCTTCGGTCAGCCGAACCGGTGTTCGGTTCATACTTGGACCGGGATACCCCAACAATTGCCCCCAACTCTCAGTTTTCGAAGTGAAGGTTTGCCTCGAGAAGTGAGAGTGCCAATGCTTTGTCATTTCCCTCCTAGGAGATTGTGTAGTGGATGATCATGAGATCTCTGATTAGACTGCTCATCATGACTGCTGGTTGATTTGAGAATTAGGTGGTGGACAATTATCACTTCCTGGTTGGGGGAGAAGAAAAGAGCGAGCGACTCTGGAACTGTCTCTTCTTTTCCTGTTGCATGATGGTTCAGCCAATCTTTCGGTTGAGATTTGGGTGGTTGTGGTGGCCTTTCCCTACCCGTTGGATGATGGATGCGCTTCATCCTGGCCGCTGGTTCAAGATGGGTTACCTTCTTGGGTAACCCTTTGTCAAATCAACCTGGTGGGACTTCACAGGCTCCTGATCTCCTTTTGGGAAAGTGAGAAGGTCTGGCTGAGGAAGCTTCTTCAACCTCGCCTCATTCTTCGCTCAGCCTTCCCTGTTCTTTACTACCAATCTATTATGTAGGTAGAATCTTCCTTCTACCTTTTTGTTTCATTCTTTTGTTATGGAAGAAGCTGTAGAAAGTCAGGGGGGACAAGTTGGGCCCTCGGGGGCTGGTGACGTAGTAGGTCCGGAGTCGATCCCTAGTTCAGTTTCACAGGGGAAGATGACTCTTCTTCGGGAATGCTATCGCGTTCCCGAGGGGTTTCTTTTAATTCTCCCTGCACCTGAGGAACGGGCAAACAAACCTCCTCCTGGGTGCTTAGCCTTGTACGAAGACCATCTGAAGGCTGGCCTTCAATTTCCCCTGCATCCTTTTTTCATCAGAATCTTTCGTCTGTACCAAGTGGTGCCAGCATAATTGATCCCGAATAGCATCCGGAACGTCTGCGGGTTTCTAGTTCTGTGCTGCATTGCCAACATAGAACCTAGGACCAACTTATTCACAGCCCATTTTGTACTCAAGAGGGATTTTCATAGCAGCGGATGGTCGGTGTCGGCCCTCGATCGGGCTGCAAGATCATCAAGGACATGCCCAACACCATCCACGGGTGAAAACCTATTTTGTGTTTGTATTGTCCATTGATCCATGGGGCTTCGACATTGTTTGGAAGAAGCCTCGTTTAACCACTAACGATGGAAAAAAGGTCTTGGCGGCTGACTAGTTGGATTACGATCTTCTGATTAATTCGGAAGTCGCCCCTATCTGAGAGTTATTGGAGGAGAGAAATCTCTATCTTGCGGGGATTAGCAAGTTCTCCGTATTAGATATAGTGACAGAAATTTCTGCCCCTTCTCCCCTATTTTTGTTGTAGCTCAGTCGACTTAAAGAAGTTTCTCTACTTGTAGGTGGCGGAATGAAGCTTGGCGTGAGCTGACTCTGTTAGACTTCTGAGAAGAGGGTAGCTCAAGCTCCTCTCACAAGGTCAGTAGTTCAAAAGAAGGTCCAAAGAGACGGTCCTGAGGGGGACCGGAGCACTTCATCTTCCCAGGGGACCTCACGGGAAGATGTGGTACCCACGGAGGGGGCCCCGTCAAGACCTCATTCGGTTGAAATTCCTTCGGCGGTTACCTCCCAGGTCCGTGCAAGGGGGAGTCCACCTCAGGCGACGGATGTGCCACCACTGTGCCCCTTGCAGCTGATAGGGGCAAAGTGTCACAAGTCGAGGGAGAGTTTGCTCGTGGTGCTTCCCCAACTAGAAGTCGTTCGGCGAACTCTTTGGAGCTTTCTCCTACGGGAGGAATGCTGGTCCCCACCGTAGCCAGGCAAGGGTTGAAGAATACATTGATGCCTTACGATTTGGCAGTTCTCTGAAGTTGAAACCTTCCTAGGGTGTCTGATTCTGTTTTTTCCGCCCTACAACAGGTATGGTCCTTGCTGTCTCCTTTGCTCTAAGAGTTGTTCGATCCATAACTCCATATTTTTGATGCAGTTAGTCTATGACCTTACCTTTATGGAGGAGGGCCTGGGAAATGTTGACAGTCTCATTCATGGCCTCAAGGAGGATCTCCATACTGCCAGGGCCGCAAAAAAAGTAGCCGAAGAATTGAGGTAGTCTTTGGAGAACTACCTCATTTGGGTGAACGATGAGGTTCATGAGCTAAAGGGTGAACTGAAAAGTGCCCATTTGATAATAGCGGAACAAGGGACAGGGTGGAGGAAGAGAAAAAAGCAAGTCGACTCCTTGGAGCTAACTATTAAGGAGAACCAAGAAAGAATAGGGAGTTTGACCAAGGCAGTGGAGGAAGCTGCCAGGAGGGCCGAAGAGGTAGTTTTGGAGTCTGAAGTGGCCAAGAGAGAGTCAGCGACCTTGAGAAAGCTGGTGGACAATGCTGTAGCAGACTTCAGGAAGTCTTCACAGCTCCAAGAGGAGATGAATGAAGCATCGCTGTATGGCTACCAGCATGGCTTCAATGACGGACTCTCCAAGGTAAAGGAGGCCTTCCCCCACCTTGATCTCTCTGGCATCCCTTCCTTCAACATAGCCGAAGAAGAAGAAGAGGAGGAGGAGGAGGCCGAGGCCGTGGAAGAGATTGAAGAGGTGCCGTGTTCAGGAGAAGAGGCCTCTGCCTCAGTCGAAGATCTGGGGGTGGCTTCAACCCTGATCCCGATTCAAGAGGAGACTCAGGCTGAGGAAGTCCAAGCTGAAGGTTCTCCGATCCCGGCCCAAGTCGACGAGGTCCTTTCTGTGCAGGTTGATAAGTTTCTTCAATCCTGTGGTGTTGGGTCTCCTCGAATGTATGTTGAATAATCTAAGTTGCTTTAGGCATTTTTTTTTGTGTCATCAATGTTTTTTGCATGACAATTTCCCTGGATTTTAAAGTAGCTTCTTCTTCTCCTGCATGTGCCATGTTGCATTTTCGGATGTAGCTTGAACAAGGTTAATCTGTAATCCAAGCTTTACTGTTCCTTCTTTTGCTTGGTTGAACGGCCATGGCCGAAGACCGTTTGATTGGTAGTTGATGAAGATGAACTTTAGAATAAGTTAGAACTCCATTGCCGAAGATTGTCCACTGTCGATCAGGATGATGCACCTTCCTTTCATAACTAAATTTGCCCATTGGGATAGACATGATAGACAGGTGTCACCTCCCAGTTGACCGGTGATTAAGGAAGTCTGATCGTGATTCTCGTTGTCCATGTGGTGTGTCGATATTCGTACAGTCGTGTTTTCTTGCACCTTGCGTGCTGCCAGATCTCCTTCTTCCAAAAAGGAACCATTAATGTCGTTGCCGCACGATGGGGATTCCTTCGGATTCGAAGCATTGGCAGTTATTGTCCCGAGAATGACCCTCAAGCAGTCTCCTAGTTCTTGAAGCATCGCTTGGACACGTGGCACTCTTTGATGCGGCTGGGAAAAGACATGGAGCACGCTTCCCTGTTGCCAGTCATGGGTGCAGGGTCTTTATAAATAGGACCTTGTCCTATGCTATCAAGGATCATCATCCTTTCAGACTTCTTCTCCCCTCCTAGCGCTCCAGTCGAAAATGAGGTTCAGCACCTCTGAGCTTCGAAAGGCAGCGAAGAGGAGGGCCATTGATCCCAAAAGGAAGAGGAGTCTGGAGTTTTTTGAACCGAGCGACGATGAGGAGCCTATCGTGGATCGTTTGGAGAAGAGGGTCTGCATGTTGGAGGCTCAACTGAAGGAGGCCAGGGCCCAGGTCACGACGGCAGTCGTGGAGGTGGAGGAGGCTAAGAAGGAGGTGGCGAACATCATTTCAGACTTCTAGGCGTCTGCTGCTTTCAGGGAGGGGGTCACCGAAGCGGCTCTGGACTCCTACGATCAAGGGTTCCGGGAGTGTAGGGGGAAGGCCTTCAAGTTCTATGACTTGAAGGGCCTGGACAACATCAAGCCCTCTGTTCCCTTTCCCGGACATGAGTTTGATTCCGACTTCGATGAGGGATCAGATTCTGGTCTAGATAGAAACCCCGGGGCCCCTTCATCGTCCTTCTAGAACTCCCCCCGCCGGTACGGGAAAGTGCCGACGGGAGGTTATTGAAAATGCTTTCCTGCAACCCTTCTCCTACCTTTTTTTTGTCCTCTCTTTGTGAGAGTTTCTTCTTTTTTTTTTTGTAAAAAACTCGAAAAAGAATGAAATGTCCCAACTTTTCTTACCTCTTCCCATGTGTCCTTTGCGATATGTTGCATTATGTCACGTCTAGAACATAGATTCCTTGGACCATTCATGGTCTATAGTGAAGATGTGAGGCCGGCTGGGCTTTCCCAGAGATGTTTATTATCAACAGGAAGGATGACATTGGTCCTTTTAAGCACGTTTACGGATTCACCGTTAGGTGGGGTGTCTACACCGTTGCTGTGCATTTTTGTCTTGATTAAGGTAGGCTGTTTAGGCCTGCCCCAACGCGTCTTCGGATTTACCGCAGGGTAGGTTATGAAAACCATCCATGCACCTTTTTTAGTGTAAGGTAGGCTGATTAGGCCCGCCTCGAAACATCTTCGGGTTTCCTGTAGGGTAGGTTATCTGAACCATCCCTGTGCCTTCGATCTTCTTGGTAGCCTGACTAGGCCATCCGTTGCGTTCATCAGGCATACCGATAAGACGAGTGGATCAGACTCTCCTTTGCACAGTTGGCTGATTTCTTAGATCAGGCCAATTAGGCTGTTGTTGTTCAGTCGGAGCAACAAGCCGTTCTGAGTTGAGTAGATTTGAGCAAATTTGCACAGGAGATTTAGGAACCTGTTTATTGATAATATTTGCGAAGGTTTGGTGTGGGAACCAGAATCAGGAAAAGACTCCAACCTATTCAATTCAAGTCTGAGTCCTTATGGTTGGATTAGTCCTGTAATTTCTCTTTCAATTTTGAGTCCAAATAATCTTGTAATTAATTTCGAGTCCATATTGGGTCTGGTCCAGTTGAAGTCAAAGTCTTAGTCCAATTAATTTTGAGTCCATGCTGGGTCGGGTCCAATTTGAAGCCTTAGTCCAGTTGAAAGTCAGATTTTGAAGCATCAAGACAAGTCCAAAGCCAAGTGGTGCCACATGCCACTTGCCACCTCAGCGCCATATCAGCTACCACTTGCCACCTCAGCGCCATCTCAGCTAGAAGCTACCTCATCAAGTGGTCCCCACTTTGGCGCCACTTGTCATGGGTTGAAGGAACTCCAAGAGGGTGCCCAAGAAGAAAGTTTGAATTCAAAATGTTGGTTGGCCACCTTCTTCCACAAATCAAGCATCAAGGCCTACAAATCCTCTAACTCTCCTTGTAATCCTCTACATTTTAGGGATTTTCAAATTTTAAAGATTTGTAAGGCTCCTATTAAAGGCTTTGGGATGCCCCATTGTAAAAGAGATGGAGGAATAAAATTTTTGGCTTGGATTATTCTTTCTATGTGATTGTCTTTGTGTCTATGTGGTTTAGTCTTTCTCCTCTTCCACGCCCACTCTAGTTCCTCCCTTCTTCCATCTCCAACGCCCAAAGACTCCTTTCTTCTTCTCCAATCTCAAGTGAGCCTTCAACATGCAATGGTGAATCAAGAGGATCAACATAAGGAGACCAACCTGTTCCATTTCAAGCACTCCACCATGGCGCCAAGAAGGATCCCCATCAATGCTTCATCCACCTCTCTTTCCTTTCTCCATTTCATGTTTTGTTAAGTTCTTTCATCTTAGGGATTTCTTTGTTGCAGGGTTCTCTGGGATTCCAACTTTAAGAGGAAGGATCTCTTGCCACCAATCCAGAAAGCAAGAAGAGTCTCCAACCTGTAGCATGGCCTGGTCATCTGGAAGATCCCCTCAAGAGTGATCTTATTCTTATTGGAGAATCAATGGCAGGTAAGTCAGTATCAATTAGGTCTGAGACATTAATCTGACTAGCATGACTGGTGGTTTTAATTCTGTACTATTTCTTTATTATTTCGAAGTCTCGGTAATTAGGGTTATGCATGATCATTCAAGTTTGCTTCATTAACTTATCTTTGATAAATTATGCTGAACTCTTCATATGCCGATAAAACTTGCCAATTAATCTTCGCTAATCTCCTTTAGAGTTGCATAGTTTCATCTTCACTTTGCATTCCCTACCAATCTTGGTATCAGAGCATGGTTGCATTAGGGTAGAATAGTTTTCTCTTAGATCCAAACTAGATCAAAAACTCATGCCTCCTGAGCGGGTGTACTCCAGTATACTGTAACGACCCATGGGAGTAATGAGCCTCCGGGCCAGACGTGAAGTTTTAGATTAGAGTTTGGTAAAGCATCGCAATTCCTTTAATTTCTTTTTTTTTTTCTATGAATCTGAATCTGCTGGCTGTGATCAAAAAAAAAAATCTCAAAAGAAAAAAATAGTAAATTTTGCATTGCCATAAATTTTTTTTGATTCCATATAAGGTTATTTATAATCAAACAAAGTTTCAGCATCAGAAGAAATTCACGGAAAATACTAAAATTCCTACTTCAATCTTCTGTCTTGCTGAAATAGTCTGCAGTACATTGTCTGTTCGTTTTATTGTTTCTCTATATAGATAGATCAAAATTTTTTGATTTTTGTTTTTATTGGATCCTAATAATTCATATTATTTCTAAAAAAAATTTCAGATTTTATTTTGATTGTTAGAATTTCTAGCATTCGAAATACTCTCTAAGATTCAATCTGAACTGAAATTCCAGCAAGAACCAATCTCAGAAAATTTTTTAATTTGAAGTTCAAATTTTAAATTTTAAAATTTTGAATTCCGACATTATAAAATCTGAAACTTGGAGTTTGAAATTTAAATTTTAAAATTTAATTTTTAATTTGAAATTGTTTGAAAACTAATTAAGTCAGCTCATAAAACACAAAAAAATTTTTTTTTTTGCATTCATTTGAAAACATCTTAAGGGCATCAATATGACATGGGGGCAAGAGTTCATCACTTGTCCTTAGTACAAAACCACAACCCATCATCTCGATCCCAATCCTTAATTAAAACCAATTAGACCTAATCACCCTAGTGGGTTAGGGACACCAACGAGTCGGGTTCGGATTAGGGTCAAGTTGATTGTGTCCACTAATTGGTGTGTGCTTACGGGCTTGGTGTCTAGGATTGGTGTATTAGGGCTTGTGGATTGGTCTGCCTACCTGGCCAATCACAGATTGGTGTCTAAGGTTGGCAGAACAGGGACCTCCACTCCCCTTCCCACCTACCTGGCTAAGTCACGTAAGTTACTACTAGATAGTTGGTCATTTTAATTAGATCTCTAATTCATACTCTAGGTCTAGAAATCCTTAGCCCGAGTTTGAGTCTAATTGTTTGCATGACAACTAGATCAGGAACTCCTTACCACCCTTCACAAGACCAACCAAGTTCATCCATGGACACTAGTATGGAAACCCTTATGAGATCTATGATTGAGCGACTTGAACGTTTGGATTCTAGGTTTGATCAATTCGAGGAAAGGATAGGAAACCTAGAGGAATCTAGGTTGACCCCAACTGAACCACCTTCACCCAGATTACCTTCAGTTCTCCCTAGAGCCCAACGACAGGAACATACACCTGATCCAATTCATAGAAGGCCACATCAGGATTATGCTGATCACACTCCAGAGCCATATCCTAGAAGACCTCACCATGATACTTTTGATCAGGATGATCGGGCCTTAAGGAATATCCGTCTAGATGCACCAACCTTTGAGGGAAGCCTAGATCCTAAGGTGTACATAGACTGGGAGGCTGACATAGACCAATATTTTGACTGGTATGATATGTCTGAAGAGAGAAGATTCAAGTTTGCCAAAATCAGACTAGTCCGTCAGGCTAGGTTGTATTGGGGAAATGTCGAACGCATAGCTAGGTAGAGGGGAGACTTACCTATAGCGACCTGGAGAGACATGAAGAGAAAGCTTAGAGAGAAATATTTGCCTATGTCTTATCAGCAAAGGTTGTTAGATCAATGGCAGCGATTGACACAAGGAAATAAGACCGTTTCTGAATACGTTGCTAAATTTGATGAGTTTGTAATGCGATGCAACGTAGTCGAGTCTGAGGCAGCCACTTTATCGAGGTTTAGATCAGGATTGAATGAAGATATAAAAGGGGAATTATTTTTGAGAGAAGTCCATGATTTAGAACAGGCATACCAAGTTGCCATGGACTATGAGAGGTTTCAGAGGAGAGCTTCATTTAGGCGACTAGAGCCCACTAGGTTTAATCCTCCTGTTAGTCGACCTAGTTCAGTCCCTAATATAGCCAATAGACCAAGACCCAGCTCGAATCCAACCCCTAGACCCAACCCTGTCATTCCTCCAATTCCTAGAGAAGACAAAGGAAAGAGCCCTGAAGTTCGAGGTGAGAGGGAGAGAGTCTGCTATAAGTGTCGTAAACCTGGTTATTTCCTGAGCCAATGTCTCTCTAGAGCTTTACATATAGGGGAGGTAGAAGAAGAAGAAGAATCATAACCCCTGGAGAATAATGAAGAGGAGGTTTATGAAGCAGGGGATTGCTTAGCTGATGAGTATGAAGGAGATGAAGAAAATGTAGACTCATCAGATGTGTTAGGAGTTGTGAGATGTATCATGACACAGACCAAAGAGTAGGAAGACTAGCGTAGGACTAGCATCCTACATACATTTGTCAAAATAGGAGAAAAGGTCTGTAAGATCGTGATCGATAGTGGAAGCTGTGTCAATGCCATTTCCACTAGTGCAGCCAAGAGTCTAGGATTATCCATTGAACCACATCCCAATCCATATAAGGTATCCTGGATCGATTCCACTTCTATCCCAATCAAGCAAAGATGTCAGGTCCGAATCCAACTTCAGTCCTATCAGGAACGAATCTGGTGTGATGTGCTCCCTATGGGAGTAAGTAGCATCATCCTAGGCAGGCCATGGCTGTTTGACCATGATGTGACAATTTTTGGTCGAACAAACTCCTGTGCTTTCAATTTCAATGGCAAGAAAATTGTCATTCATCCAACCCAGCCTAAGGACAACACTAAAAGAGAAGCTAGCAGCCTGAAAGAAAAAAGGACTGGATTAAATTTGATAGGTGCAAGAGAATTAGAAAAAGACATTAATGAGGGAGCACCCATTTGGATGGTAGCTACTAAGGAAACTAAGGACCACACCCTTGTAGAACACCCTCAAGAGGTGGTCCAATTATTGAAAGAATTTGAAGACATGTTTCCCGAGGACCTACCCGATAGTCTTCCACCTTTAAGGGACATACAGCATGCCATAGATTTAGTCCCTGGCGCGACTTTACCTAATTTGCCTCATTATAGGATGAATCCAACTGAACATCAGGAGTTACAAAGGCAAGTTAGTGAACTTCATAGAAAGGGGTTTGTTAGAGAAAGTTTAAGCCCATGTGCAGTCCCTGCCTTGTTAACCCCTAAGAAGGATGGCACCTGGAGGATGTGTGTAGACAGCCATACCATCAACAAGATTACTGTTAAATATAGGTTTCCAATCCCAAGACTGGACGATATGTTAGACATGATAGCCGGATCAACGATTTTCTCCAAGATAGACTTAAAGAGTGGCTATCACCAGGTTAGAGTTAGGCCTGGAGATGAATGGAAGACCGCTTTTAAGACTAAAGATGGATTATATGAGTGGTTAGTCATGCCGTTCGGTCTGTCCAATGCACCCAGCACCTTTATGAGAATTATGAATCAGGTGTTGAAAACTTTCATCAGAAAATTTGTGGTGGTCTACTTTGATGACATTCTTATCTATAGCAAGACTAAGGCAGACCATTTAACCCACCTAAGGCAAGTTTTCCAAGTCCTTAGAAAGGATAGCCTCTATGCCAATATCAAGAAGTGTGATTTCTTAACACATAGAGTTATCTTTCTAGGATTCATAGTCATATCTGAAGGAGTGTCCGCTGACCGTGCGAAAATTAAGTCCATAGTAGAGTGGCCTGTACCCAAAAGCATCCATGATATCCGTAGTTTCCACGGTTTAGCCACCTTCTATAGGAGATTCATTAGAGGGTTCAGTACGATAGTGGCTCCAATCACTGATTGTATTAGGAAGGGAACTTTTGAGTGGACTAAAGTAGCAGACAAAGCCTTCCTAACAATTAAGGAAAAAATGACACACGCACCCATCTTGAGGTTACTCGATTTTACCAAAGTGTTCGAGGTTGCTTGTGATGCTTCTGGGGTAGGAATTGGAGGTGTCTTGAGTCAAGAGAATCACCCAGTAGCATATTTCAGTGAAAAGTTAAATGAAGCGAGACTAAGGTATTCCACCTATGATAGGGAGCTGTATGCGGTAGTTTAGGCATTACGTTATTGGAGGCATTATCTTCTACCACAAGAGTTTGTCCTATTTTCTGACCAAAGTTATTGAGCAGAGGAAAGCAGAGGATGCAACATCAAGCTGCGACATCTTGCCCCTATTTTCTAAGAAGGTTATGGAAGAGAGAATTCCACATCATTTCAAGGTCCCACAAATTGAGCTGTATGATGGGTCGTCTGACCCCTTGGATCATTTGGGCAGCTTTAAAGCTCATATGTTGATCAAAGGAGCATCGGATGCACTCCATTGCCTTGCCTTCCCTGTAACCTTGAAGAAGTTAGCGAGGATGTGGTATTCTAGTCTACAATTGGACACCATCCATTCATTCAGTCAATTAAGTAAGTTGTTCGTCTCCCACTTTAGGACAAGCAGGAAAATGCCCAGAAATTCTGATAGCTTATTCTTTATTTAGTAGTTGGAAGGGGAGTCTTTGAGATATTACATCAAGAGATTTAATTCTGCCACGTTGGAGATCCCAGATCTCAATGAATATGTGGCGATGTCTGCAATGAAGAAAGGCTTGCGAGCCTCTAGATTCACATTCTCCTTGGATAAAAAGTTTTCGATCAATTATTCAGAGTTATTGGTCCATGCTCAAAAGTATGCTCAGGCCGAAGAGCAAGCCCTGAGCCGGTGACAAGTAGAGAAAGAATCGAAGCCAAGTAAGAAGAAGGCCAAGGAGGATGAGTTCCGACCACCTGGACTCCGATTGATCCAATGGTAAGGTCAAAAGCTGAGGGAATTGGTCGGCAGGAATTATGTCAATTGATTTGATGCTTATACCCCTTTAACTCTTCCGAGAGAGAAGATTTTGATAAAAATTGAGAAAGAAAACTTTCTTTAAAGGCCAAGGCCGATGAGAGCCCCACCAGCTATGCATAATAAGGCCAAATACTATCAATATCATCATGATCATGGGCATATAATAGAAGAATGTATCTGGGCAAGTGAGGTTATCTGGGCAGATATGTCCGGAATCAAAACCAAAACCGATCAATTGAGGCGGCAGTGCTAGGGCCTGCAGTTCCAAGGATGATCACTGATGGGACGGAGCTCCCAAACCAACAACCGATTGATGGATCGGTTAGAATGATTTGCCATGCCTATTATGAAGATGATCGAAGTCCCAAAAGGCTTCGAGGAAGTGTTATTTTTTTCGATGATGATTTACAAGGCGTTCAAACACTGCATAATGACCCTATAGTGAATTCCACGATAATCGCGAATTATGATGTACATAGAATTTTGGTTGATAATGGAAGTTCTACTGAGATTTTGCTTTATGATGCATTTGTCAAGATGAATTTGTCAACTGATAAGCTACGAAGAATTCATGTACCGTTAACTGGGTTTGGTGGAAATTCTGTAGGAGTAGAGGGGGAAATCACACTCCCCGTGACTCTAGGGACAGTGCCGAAGCAGAGAACATTTTCTCTTACTTTTATGATTGTTTGGATCCCTTTTGCGTATAATGTTATTTTGGGAAGGCCTGCCCTAAATAAGTTTCAAGCTGTGGTATCAACATACCATTTGTTAATGAAATTTCCAACCCAAAATGGGATTGGAGAAGTAAGGGGAAACCAACAGATAGCTCGTCAATGTTTGACAATCCAGAATCAATAGTCAATCAACAAACCCAGCTTCGAACAAATGGATCCACGCGATCTGACCGAGGGAGTCAGCATATCCATGGAAAAGACTATTCATATTCCTTTGATAAAAGGATGACCCTACTAAAACTATCCAAATTGGAAGTTCACTTATCGAAGATTAGAGAAAGAAGCTGGTTGATTTTTTGCAAATAAATGCTGATATATTTTCATGGAAAGCTACTGATATGTTGGGGATCTCTACTAAAGTAATTAGGCATGACTTAAGGTTGATCCACTTAGTCGGCCTGTTAGACAAAAGAAGCAAAATTTTGTCCCAAAAAGACAAAAAGTTATCAATGAAGAAGTGACTAAGTTGCTTGATGCTAGATTTATCAGGGAAGTTCATTATCCTGACTGGCTTGCCACTGTAGTGATGGTCAGGAAAGCAAATGAAAAATGCAGGATATGCATAGATTATACTGATCTTAACAAGGCATGTTTGAAAGACAGTTTTCCTCTGCCTAAGATTGATCAGTTGGTTGATGCAATGGTCGGACATAAGTTCTTAAGTTTTATGGATGCCTTCTCTGGATACAATCAGGTATGAATGAGCCCAGAAGATGAAGAAAAGACATCTTTCATAACAGATTGAGGGATATATTGTTATAAGGTGATACCATTTGGTCTTAAAAATGCTGGAGCTACTTATCAAAGGTTAGTAAATAAGATCTTTGAAGATCAAATTGGGAAGACTATGGAGGTATATGAAGATGATATGATCGTCAAGAGTAATCAGTCTGATGATTATATTAAAAATTTGTAGAAAGCCTTTGATATCTTACGACATAATCATATGAAGTTAAATCTGACCAAATGTATTTTTGGTATAAGTTCTGGAATATTTCTAGGCTTCATGGTTTTGAAGCGTAGAATTGAAGCTAACCCAGAAAAGATCCGGGCCATCTTGGATATGAACATCCAGCTAGTAAGAAAAAAATCCAAGAGTTAACAGGGCGAATCGCTTCGCTAAGCAGATTCATTTATTGCTCAGCGGAGAGATGTTTACCTTTCTTTAAAGCCTTACGACAGACCAAGGAGTTCAGTTGGATGGATGACTGTCAGTCAGCTTTTGAAGAGCTTAAGAAGTATTTGACGAATCGATAATATTGTCTAAACCCCAAGAAGGAGAAGATTTGTACCTTTATCTGGCTACATCTGATGAGGCAATCAGTTCTGTATTGGTGAGAAAGGATTTCGATGAAGTGCATAAGCCCATTTATTACATCAATAAAGTCCTTCATGATGCAGAGACAAGGTACTCGAAACTTCAAAAGATTATTTATACCTTGGTGATATCAGCCAAATGCCTCAGGCCATATTTTCAATCCCATCATATTGTTGTATTGACCGATCAACCCTTGAGGACTATTTTACAATGTCCCGATACTTTTGGCTGAATGGTGAAATGGGCGATCAAGTTAAGTGAATATGATATTACTTATCGGTCTCGATTTGTAAAGAAGGCTCAAGTACTGGCTGATTTTATAGCCGAATGTACTTGGAGTGATAGTGAAAAAGAAATTCAACCATCTATTGAAATGGAGATGACTGATGCATCCTAGATATTACATGTGGATGGGGCTTCAAATTTCTCCGGTTATGGGGCTGAATTAATCTTATCTGATCCAAATGGATATATCATAGAATATGCATTTCGATTCTCTTTCAAAGTTTCTAATAATCAAGCTAAAAATGAAGCTCTCCTAGCTGGTCTGAGAATTACAAAGGAGTTAAACATCCGACGGCTAAAGGTATTATCTGACTCTCAACTAGTTGTTAACCAAGTAAAAGAGGATTTTAAAGTTTGCGATGCCACTTTGGCTTTGTATTTGAAGAAGGTCTGAGAACTTGGAACTTATTTTGATTCTTGGGACATCAGTCACATCCCTAGAATTGAAAATTTTGAGCCGATTCATTGTGTAGATTAGCTACTTCTACACTTGACCAAATGGATCGAACTTTTGTAGAACATCTAGAAACCCCGAGTATTTCAACAACTGAAAAAGAAAAAGTTCTTCAGATAGAGCCAGAAATGGATTGGAAGAGTCCAATAGTCAAATATCTGACTGAAGGAGTATTGCCCGAAAATAATCTAGAAGCTAAACAACTCCGAAAGACTGCTTCTCAGTATGTTATCCTGGATGGTTTGTTATATATAAAGTTATTTTCCCAGCCATTGTTGAAGTGTTTATATCCTTCGGATGCAAACTATGCCCTTAAAGAAGTGCATGAAGGAATATGTGGTGATCATTTGGGAGGAAGATCTTTAGCCTATAAAATTATAAGGCAAGGGTATTATTGGCCGACTATACAGAAGGATACTTTAGATTTTGTAAGAAAATATGATCCCTACCAAAGATATACAAATATTCAAAGGTGTCCTGCCAGTCAACTAACATAGTTAACGGCTCCTTGGCTGTTTGCTCAATGGGGAATGGATATACTTGGTCCATTTCCTCCAACCTCTAGGCAGTGGAAATTTCTGATTGTTACTATTGACTATTTTACAAAGTGGGTAGAAGCCGAGCCTTTAGCTTTGATCACTGAAGCAAAAGTTGAAATATTTGTCAGAAACTTTATCATATATAGGTTTGGAATTCCTCATGCAATCATTACAGACAATGGGAGGCAGTTTGGATAATCAGAAGTTCAAGGGTTTTTGTACTCAATATGGTATTCTTCATAAGTTAACATCTGTGGGGCACCCTCAGGCTAATGGAGAAGCTGAGGTAACTAATTGGACAATCCTTCATGGACTGAAAACCATATTAAATGAAGCCAAAGGAGCTTGGGCCGATGAACTTAACTCTGTTCTATGGGCTTACCGAACAACTTCCCGATCTACCATGGGTGAATCTTTGTTTAATCTTGCTTATGGGAGTGAAGCGATGTTACCTATAGAGATTGTCCTTCATTCCAGAAGAACTGATTGCTTCGAAGAGTCTAATAATAATGATTGAAGAAGAATTGATCTTGATATGCTTGAAAATTCCAAGTTACAGGCATAACTGAAAATGGTCGCTTATCGACAAAGGGTAGCGCGATATTATAATTCAAGGGTGAAGGCTCGAATCTTTCGGATTGGAGACCTTGTTCTGTGCCAAACAACTGTATCCAGACTAGCTGAGTAGGGCAAACTTGCCCCAAATTGGAAAGGCCCTTATCGTATCACTGAAGTTGTGTGATTTGGGACCTATCGACTGGAAAGTCTAGATGGTTATCCATTGGCAAGACCTTGGAATGGAGAAAACCTACGAAAATACCATCAATAAAGATATCCTCTTTCTCTTTTTCCTTTCATATGAAGGAAAAATATGAAAATGAAATATCCTTTAGAAAATAACGGAATGACATGTTGGCTTGATAAGCTGACCATAATCCGACAAATCGAGTTGGTCTGATCCACTAACTCATCAGTATTAAATGATCAAAATAACTGATCAACAGGTTGGCCTGATAAGCTGACCATAACCTGACAAATCGAGTTGGTCTAACCCACTAACTCATCGGTACTCAACAATTGGAATAATTGATCAAAAGGTTGGCCTAATAAGCTGACCACAGTACGACAAGTTGAGTTGGTCTGACCCACTAACTCATCGGTACTCAATGATCAAAATAACTGATCAAAAGGTTGGCCTAATAAGCTGACCACAATCTGGCAGGTTGAGTTGGTCTGACTTACTAACTCATCGGTACTTGATGATCAAAATAATTTGCTGATCAATTGAAAAGTAATAGTGAGCAGTGTGATTTATTATTTTATCAATTAAGTTATCTTGAAATATCTTAAATATTGAAAGTATGATTTGGTATATCGAAGGAAAATAGAAGACTTCATTGATATTCTGATTAAACCAAAAAAAAAGGGAGAAGCATCGATAAACTATGATTGCTGCTAGTTCTCTATTATAGACATTATTCGACCTTTTCCTGATTGACTTGGTCACCTGAAGTTTCCTCTTGTTCAAATATCTTTGGGACAGATGAAATTGCTGGGTCATCGACTGGTTTTTCTTTTCTTCTTCTACAAAATAATCTTTGCAAACGGAGGAGAAGTCCAAGTCAGGATATAGTTCCTTGACCTTGTTGATATAATCTTTAAAGCCAATTTCATAGCCTTTGGCTCCTACTCGCTCCATCCCATTGCTAAAGGCTTCGGACTTTTCGAATTCTTCGATTACAAGATGTCTCCGTTGGATCAGTGAAGCATTTTCTTGTTCGGTTTATTTCAATTTCCTTTCAAGAAGTGTCATCCTCTGATGGGGGACTAACTAAATGCTAGGATGATGTAGGTGATTTTTAGGGTTTTAGATTAGGTTGAGGATTCCTGACGACAAGAGAGAGTAATTCTAGGGATTCAATAATAATAAGAACTATCAAGCAAGCAAGTAGTCCCTAAGCAATGATAAAGAGAGGACCTCGGGATTGAGAAACCCCGTAGGACTTAGCTCTCATATCAATACCTACTTAGGAGTCAGGGGGCAAACCTCAAAGACCTGAAGCGCCCGATGCCGAGGTCACTCACTCTAACGGATGCGGCCTGGATGATCGAGCCGTCAACCCTATGGATGCGCTGGCTTGCTGTCCGAAGATCTCGATGGCATGGGCAACCGACTCCGTACTCATGTCACCTAGAGGATCTGCGAGCATTCAAAGAAGGGTTAGGTTTCAATCGGAAGAAAGCAATAGAAGAAGGAAAGAGAGTTGTTGTGGTGATGGCAGAGTTCTTCTTGACTCGAAGTTGGAGGATGGAGTTGCGGAAGTGATGGTAATCAAAGATTAACCTTACAAGGGAGGGGGTAAGGTCCTTTATATAGGCACCTTAGACCCCTTCAAAATTTGAATGAAAAAAAACATTTCTTCTCTTGCTAAGGCACCAAAAAATATTCAAAAATCTGAAATTCAAACTCCTTGGCCGACCAAAGCTTCTTGGATTTGGGCATGGCATGATAATGGGCTTGGAAGAAGGAATTTGGCTCCCTTGGACTTGGAAAGTTGACCTTCAATGTTGGGAAGAAGGCATGATGCAAGGCTTATGTCTCCCTCTTTCCTTGGTTGCTCACCCTTCTTTGGAAAGAAGCTTGATATGAGGCTTGGAGCAAGGCCTTTGTCTTCAACCTTTCCTTGGTTGCTCACCCTTCTTTGGAAAGAAGCTTGATATGAGGCTTGGAACAAGGCCTTTGTCTTCAACCTTTCCTTGGTTTCCCATGACTCCTTTAGTAAGTGGCTTGATGGAGGGAGGGAAAGGAGGAGAGAATATTTGATGTGTCTTCATTTGGCATCCAAGAAAATCTCACTTGTGCCGCCCACATGGTTGGATGAGGTGGCGCCACATGGGATGATGAAGTGGTGCCATATAGGATGGTGAAGTGGCACCCTAGGGTTGACATGTTGACCTTCAAAGCTCGGCCCAAAGTAGTTGAGCTGGACTCAAAGACCACTCTGGCTTAGACCCAGACTTAGACTGGACTCAATACAGGACTGGACTCAATACAGGACACAACTTGACCAAATTGGTCAATGTACAGGGCTAAACAAAAATAATTGAGACTAAATTCATGACTAAAAAATACAATGCTTAGGCTTGAAGCCTTATTACAGGACTTGAAAAATTGGAACCCTAATTGGACATCCATAAAGGGTTGAGGAGCCTCTGTCAGAATCTGGTGCCCACACCAGTTCTCCTAGGGTGGGAGGATGATGTAGAACAGAAGCTCTGATACCAAAAATGATGCAGAACAAAGAACAAAGAAGCGTATGCGGAAGTAAAATTAAGATTAATTCTTTTTTTTTTTTATTTCAGAAATTGGCTTCGACTCAAAGTAAAGTTAAACTAAGTTGATGGAAACTAGGTAAGGATTGAAAGCACAATTTAGAAGAATCTAAGTTATCAGAGTAGTTCAGAAGTAACGGATCGCTGGGGGTTGAGAAACTCCTAGACCTAGGGTTTCGCTCTGAGCTTTCAACAGACAAAAATAAAGAGAAGAGATGGTTCACCAACCAGACAGTGATCTTCACAGAATTTGGGTGGAAGAACTCTCTCGGGCAGATTGTTGGATCCTCGGATTCGGCTATCTTCGCAATGGATCCTCCAATACTGGCCTCGTGGCTGGGTCGGCTTCTCCTGAACTCAAGATCTGGGAAGAAGAAAAACAAGTGATGGATTCAAAGACTCAGGGAAGGATTTACCAGTTCGAAGAACTTGCAGGCTGATGTCGCTGAGATCCGGATTCTCTTGAAGGCTAATTCGACTCCCTTTGGAAAGAGCTTTGGATCTGAAGTATCCGGACTGTAGCTGGATGCTGGTGGTCGACCTGGACTTGGAGAGAGAGGCCGTGGGAGGTGGAATAGGCTAGGGTTTGGAGTAGAAGTGGCTAACCTAGGGTTTGGGTTTTGGAGATCTCACACCTCCTCAAGGTTCCTGGGGAACCTGGATTTACTCCCTCACAGTGCTCAACACCTGGATGCAAGTGCGGAAGAGAGAAAACACAATGTTTTGCTCACAAAAAAATTTGGTTTCATTCATCTGATTTCTTAGAACTTACAAAGGGGTTTTAATTTATAGGACATTACAAGAGAGTAGGGTTTTACATCTTCCCATGTGGGACTAAAGGAGGGGATCTTCAAATTAGGATTGTAGGATCAATCCCTACTCATATGGCTAGCCAAATAATTCCAAAGATGATTGAGGCTTCAAAAAAGGAAAGTGGGTGGCGCCTCCTTGTCTTGACCTCCAAGAAAATATTTTTTTCCTTCTATGCTTGGCCTTAACTGGAAGTGTTTGGGCGCCTCTTAACCTTGCCCTCCAAGAGAAAATTTGTTTCCTTTTATATCTGGCTTTAGTTGGAATGATTAGGGTGCCTCCTAACCTTGCTCTTCAAGAGAAATCTCCTTCCTTCCATGGCTCAACCCTTTTTGGATACCTCCTTTTCTTTCTCCCCAAGTTATGACTCTTTCTAACTTTGTTTTGAATATTTCTGGCAGGTAATGGGCGCCTCCTTGAAGTTCTCTCTAAGAGAATTTCTTCCCTTTCATAGTTTGGTTCTTTTGGGAATGTCTTGGGCCGCCCCTTGATTTGTGGACCCCTGGTGGATTTCTCCTCAATTGGCGCATGAGAGAAGGGAGTTGCTATCTGTGGTGTGGGGACCAAAGCCTGCTGGATGGAGATGTGGCGCCCCCTGGACTTAGGCGTATGGCTGGGAGTGTGGCGCCCACTTGCTTGGCCTTGGGAGAAAATGTAACACCTCAGGTTGAAGCCCTAGTCCACTACTGAGTCAACATGACTCAACAAAATAAAAATGCAGGTAATATAGACTCAAGCTAAAATTGAGTTGATCAAGTCAACCCTTATTACAAGCCAAAAAAAACCTTAATTCTTCGGGCAAAGTTAATCAGAGATCCAGATGGAGCTCTGAAGTCTTCTTCTGAGTCTGGTGCCCGCACCAATTCTCCCAGGGTGGGAGGAACTCGACCTTGTCGAGTATGGATCAAGTTGGCTCTGGTATCTCTCCAAGAGGTCTGGGTCCAATTCTTGTAATTCTTCTCGGGAGATCAAAGAGTTATCAGAATCTGGCCTTCCTTGCCAGCGGACCAGGTATCTTTGGTATCCTCGATTACGAGTAGAGATAACCTGATCATCCAGGATCTTTTCAATCTGCTCTTTCCTCATAGGCCAGTTTGTTGGTGGACACACAGGGTTAGGTTCACTCTCAAGAGCAGGATTAGGTTCAAAAGCCTCGCTGGGAATCACAGCTGGCTCTTTATACTCTACTAGGTCTGTAATATTGAAAGTGGAGCTAATGCCTAGTTCTGGAGGTAACTCGAACACATAGGCATTGGATCCTACTCTCTTCACCACTCTAAATGGTCCAGCTCCTCTAGCATGTAACTTTCTAACGGTCCCAGGAGGAAACCGTTCAGGCCTTAACCTAATCATTACATAGTCTCCTTCGTCAAAAGTTTTGACTCGCCTTTGAGAATCAGCCAACTTCTTATAAGTTTCATTACTTAAATTTATTTTGGCATGAATTTCTTTATGCAAGTCCTTTACATGCTATGCAAGTGCATCAAGAGACTTGTGTGTGTGGGCTAATAGTGAAATCAGATCAAGTGGTGTGTGAGGCTTGTATCCATGAACAATTTCAAAGGGACTCTAGCCTATAGACCTATTGATCGAAACATTGAATGCAATTTCAGCCCTGGACAAAATACAAATCCCAATTCCTGGTGCTCTCAAAATCTGAGACAATGTCCTAAGCTCGACTGACGATGCATTCGTAAAGAATGGACTTTATTCAAAGGAACCCTAGGTCTAAACCTAACAAACTACGGCTCTTTAGGTTTGACCTTGGGTCGGAGGATGGCATGCAAAGCATGAAAACTTATCATGGGTGCCTAGTAGGTGCCATAAGGTCTTCCAGAAGTAGGTGGCAAACCTAATAGGTTCTGACACGTGGTTCACTCTAAAGACTTCAACAAAGTATACTTGGATGGTGTAAGAAGCATTGGAAGTCCTAGAGAAAGGGAAAAGATATGAGGTGGAGTCTCGAATTACCTGTTGACTAAAGGTGGTGACCTGAAGGTTTGAATGGTGATCTATGAGTGTCAACTGGTCATCCTTACGAAAGGAAAAGTTTGCTACTCCCAGGAATGGATCAAGAGATGGTTCGGGAAGTAGCCTAGGACATGTGATTGCAATAGTTAAGGTTTTTTCTCTAAGCAAATAATGATCCACTTTCTCAAGAACTGGATTAGAGAATGATTCATGGGAGGGCCTACGGATGATGACCTCAAGACTTGAAATTTGACCTATGGGTGCGGAAAGGTATACTCTATAGAAGGGTAGGTCAGTCATGCGAAGGAAGGGGTCTGGGGCCATAAGGAGGACTTCTACAGGACTGGGTGAATCAATCCGCTCAAGACAAGGATGTTCAACTGAGATTACGGGAGAGACCTTAGTGGCTGGGCATGGGACAAGGTCCAATTGTAAGAGGCTTGATTCAGTCATCCTAAGAAGAGGATCTACCATAGGGTGGGCAAACTTAAACAGTTCAGTGCAAAGATCTTCAATTGGTACTTGGGGAATGACTGTCATTAGAGGGTATGAACTGATAGCTCGGGCTAACACTATGAGTTCTTCCTGGGGGTATTTGACTAAAGGAACCTGGTTCTCACAAATCTCTTGAATTTCTGAACTAGGTCCTACCACTTGGTTGCTCTCCAAGGTCTCCTCAGGTAAGGAACCAATAGTATCGATGTCACATTCTTCAAGTTCTTCCCCCTCACATTCATCAACTAGACTCAAGCCAGCATCATATACTTCCTCGATGCCATCTTCAATGGATTTCAGGTCAGTGGTAAACGGGTCAACTGATTCTAGGCTTGTCATACCTAACCATTCTTCCTCATTTGTAGGCTTGGGTTCTCCCTCATTAATGTCATCCTTAGGATTCTTACCACTTAGCTGTGCACAAGCCAGTCCTATGCATGGGCACTGACTAGATTTATGGCCTCTTTCTCCACAAAACAAACATTCTTGAGATATAGGAACCTGGGTCACACTGGGTTTCAAGCTAGTAGAGACCTTACTTGGGCATGGGTGTGGATCTAAATGGTTTGATCTAGAAGACTTGGGTTGTTGAGTGACTGGTCTAGAATATTGTAAGGACCTCTCATAGACACGATCCACACTATAGATATCATGGTTAGGCTTCCTAAGGTTATGCTCGGGATCACGGTATAAGGTCCTCCTAGGTTCCTGGCATGGGTGAGGTTGGGGCCTATTAAATTTTGGATCAGGGGTCCAATTTTGATGTCTACATTTCTCAAGTACTTTGTCTCGATCCCTAAACTGGGAAAAACCCTCATTCATGTCCTGACTCAATTTGGTCATACTTTTGGTAAGATTTCTAACCATGGCCTCTAAATCTGGTTGGGTTTGACTAGGTTGGTAGGGTACTCCATTCCGGGTAGACATGATGATGCAAGCAAGCACACAGAATGAGACTCAACTGAACGACTACAGGCTAACTAGACCTAGAGCCCAAACTAGATGCCCAATTAGAGTGGCAAGCTAGCCTGTAGTAACTCAGGACTCAGCCAGGCAGGTGTAAGGGGAGTGTTAGGTCCCTAGATGCCAATCCTAGACACCAATCAGAGATTGGCCAGGTAGGCGGACCAGCACACAAGCCCTTCGGGATGGGATCCCTGAACCACCATTCTAGACACTGAGTACAAAGCACACATAGAGTAACTAGACAAACTGACTCAACACTAGCTTTGACCCGACTTGTTGATGTCCCTAGCCCACTAGGGCAAATTAAGTCTAATTAATTTTAAGATTAAAGGCTTAGGTTTGAATGAGTGGGTGGTGGTTTTGGGCTAAGGAGAGGTTATCAACTCCTCCCCTTATCTAAGATGCTCAAATGCCCTTAAGATGAATTAAGTGTTGAACATTCAAAAATAATTGAATTGCAGAAAACAAAAAATAGAGTTGTAGTAATTTAATTCTAAGAAATCTCATGGAAACTAATAAATCACAGAAAAATTATTAAAAATAGCTTCAATTATAATGGTTTCAGCAAAATAAAAATCATTGAATTTGAAGTTACCTGCAGTGAGAAATAATTCCTACAACAGAGCAATTATGGGCTGAAAACAGAGTACTTCCCCGTTTACAATTCCTGCTACGAAGTTGTAACCCAACGGATCCCCTACACGCCCTAGGAACACCCCATGGAATGGGAAGAGAAGGTTTGCACCTCGCTTCGTTCCTAGGACCGGACGTCCTGGGGAGTCTACTTCGAGCAGACAAAGTAAAAAGAGAGAGACTTAAACAAGCAATCAAACATAAACCCTAGACAGGGCTCTGATACCAAAATTGATGCAGAACGAAAGCTCTGATACCAAAATGGGTTTTGGAGATCTCACACCTCCTCAAGGTTCCTGGGGAACCCAGATTTACTCCCTCACGGAGCTCAACACCTGGATGCAAGTGCGGAAGAGAGAAAACACAATGTTTTGCTCACAAAAAAATTTGGTTTCATTCATCTGATTTCTTAGAACTTACAAAGGGGTTTTAATTTATAGGACATTACAAGAGAGTAGGGTTTTACATCTTCCCATGTGGGACTAAAGGAGGGGATCTTCAAATTAGGATTGTAGGATCAATCCCTACTCATATGGCCAGCCAAATAATTCCAAAGATGATTGAGGCTTCAAAAAAGGAAAGTGGGTGGTGCCTCCTTGTCTTGACCTCCAAGAAAATATTTTTTTCCTTCTATGCTTGGCCTTAACTAGAAGTGTTTGGGCGCCTCTTAACCTTGCCCTCTAAGAGAAAATTTGTTTCCTTTTATATCTGCCTTTAGTTGGAATGATTAGGGTGCCTCCTAACCTTTCTCTTCAAGAGAAATCTCCTTCCTTCCATGGCTCAACCCTTTTTGGATACCTCCTTTTCTTTCTCCCCAAGTTATGGCTCTTTCTAACTTTGTTTTGAATATTTCTGGCAGGTAATGGGCGCCTCCTTGAAGTTCTCTCCAAGAGAATTTCTTCCCTTTCATAGTTTGGTTCTTTTGGGAATGTCTTGGGCCGCCCCCTTGATTTGTGGACCCCTGGTGGATTTCTCCTCAATTGGTGCATGAGAGAAGGGAGCTGCTATCTGTGGTGTGGGGACCAAAGCCTGCTGGATGGAGATGTGGCGCCCCCTGGACTCAGGCGTATGGCTGGGAGTGTGGCGCCCACTTGCTTGGCCTTGGGAGAAAATGTAACACCTCAGGTTGAAGCCCTAGTCCACTACTGAGTCAACATAACTCAACAAAATAAAAATGCAGGTAATATAGACTCAAGCTAAAATTGAGTTGATCAAGTCAACCTTTATTACAAGCAAAAAAAAACCCTAATTCTTCGGGGAAGGTTAATCAGAGATCCAGATGGAGCTCTGAAGTCTTCTTCTGAGTCTGGTGCCCGCACCAGAGGAACTCGACCCTGTCGAGTAAGAGTTGATATGGCTTAGGTACTCTTCCAGAAGGTTGGAATCGAGGTGCTTCAAGTCCTCCCGGGTAATCCATGAGTCATCGGACTCAGGTTGGCCTTGCCATAAAACTATGAAACATTGATAACCTTTGCCCCGAGTAGTGATAGCTTGGTCATCCAGGACACGCTCAATCTGCTCTCCTCTCTCAGGTAAAATTGGAGGTGGACACTCAGGTTTGGGTTCACTCTCAAAAGAAAGGTCAAGCCCAAATGGCTGGTTAGGTATGTTTGCTGGTTCCCTATACTCGACTATGTTTGGGATATTGAAAGTCGAACTAATGCCATAATCCAGGGTATTTCAAGCACATAGGCATTAAGGCCAACTCTCCTTATCACCCTAAAGGGGCCAGCTTGATGAGCATAAAGTTTCTTAACGGTTCCTGGTGGAAACCATTCAGGCCTAAGCCTAATCATTACAGAATCCCTTTAATCAAACTCTTTATCTCATTTCCAGGAATCAGCCAAATTATTTTAAAAATTGTATTTATTGCATAATCCTAACATGATGCAAAATGCAGACTCAACTATGCATTCCTATTGAGAAAAATTTTATTGGACTCCTAGGGTCTAAACCTAACAGACTTTTGACTCTCTAGGTTTGACCCTAGTCTGGTATGCACAAGAAAAATTACCATGAATCCCTACCAAATGCCATAAAGTATACCAGAAGTAGGTGGCAAAAGGAATGGGCTCTAAGGGTTCATGCAATCTAGTGATCTCAACAAAGACTAATGGTGGCAAAAGGAATGGGCTCTAAGGGTTCATGCAATCTAGTGATCTCAACAAAGACTAACCTCATGGCTCTAGAGAGATGAGAAGGCTCAGGGAAAAGAAGGGAATAGAAAGGAGACTCAGGGACTGGTTCAAAGTTTAAGTGACTGACCTTAATGTGTGAATATTGGTCTATGGGTGTGCTTATTCTAACCTCATGATTAGTACTAGGAGGATCTATAGGTGCAAGTTCTAGGTTAGGCTGGGTGCTCCTAGAAGGTGGAAGGTCATCAGGAAGGTCTTTGGAAAGTTTATCTTAAAAGCCCTCTAAACTAATGTCAACTTCTTGTTCCTGGACCTTCTCGATGGGCAATACTCGAGAACCTTCAACATTTTTTACTATGTTCGATCCTGGCTTAGTTACTCCTTCAAATTTTATAGTGGGTTCAGGACATTTTTCTATGAGTTCCTTAGTGATTTCAGCCTTTGGTCCATCTACATCACATGTCACCACTAGACTTGATTCCGAGATGTCTTCTTTGGATTCCTCAGTAGGCTTAGGGGTTTTTTCATTTTGATTCTCAGTGGGCTCAATCTTTTCTCCCTGAAATTCTTCAGCAGGTTCCTCTCTCTGGGTTGGTTCATGAGTCTCTTTAGTAGTAGGGGTTCCCTCGGTAGTCTCATCGGTGGATGTTATTAGTTAACTCATCTAGAAATATGTCATCAAATTCTTTCACTTTCAGGGCTTCAACTACCTCTTTAGGGGGTTCTCTCTGGGTTGACTCATGAATTTCACTAGTGGTAGGGGTTCCCTTAGTATTCCCCTTCTCTAACTCCTTGTCACTAATCAGGTTGACTTCAGGTTTCTTTTCCTTAAGGCTACTCGATTTTCTTTTAGCCTGGTCCTTAGGCTGAACTGGATTGATTGTAAATTTCTTCCCATGGTGGTTAAAGGTACAGGTATTGGTCCGACCATGAAGGGTGGCATCATGATCATAAAGCCAGGGTCAACCTAGGATAATGCTACTAATGCCCATGAGAAGGACATCACACCAAATCATCTCTTCATAAGATTGCAACTTGATCAAGACTTGGCACCTAGAATTTATGGGTATGGAGGTTGAATCAATCCACGAGACCTTATAAGGGTTAGGGTGAGGAACTGGGGTCAATCATAGGGATTTGGCAGTACTTGAAGAAATGGCATTGACACAGCTCCCATAATCAACTATGATCTTGCATACCTTATTCCCTAGTATGGCAAAGATTTGTAGGATGTTAGTCCTACGCCAATCTTCTTGCACTATGTCCTGGGTAAGGATGCACCTAATTACTCCTAACAGGTCATCAGACCATGCAGTTCTTCCTGGTTCAGGAACTCCTGATTAGGTCTCCTAGGATGAATCTCTTAGGCTAGGTTAACACGAGGAATTCTCCTGGGTTCAGCCTCTATGGATGGTTCATGATGTGGGTAATCCCTAGGGGGAAAGGGTGACTCAGACTCAGGTTCAACAGATGGCCTAGGACTATTCTTCTCTATGGCTCCAACTCTATCTCAAGCTTGTCTAGCCTACCATTTATCCTAGCCAATTGCTCAAGAATAACCTTGAGTTGATCTTCTCTTTCATTCTCCATAGGTTCACTTGATTGGAAATGGTGGGGATGATAAGGGACTCCTGATCTAGTCGACATGAGTCAAGTATGCAAAATCATCTATGATCTACTAGACCTAGAATCTCAACCAGCTGCCTAAGTCAGGGTGGTAACCAGTCTGTAGTAACTCTGTGCTTGGCCAGGTAGGTGTAGGAGAGTGGAGGTCCCTGAACGCCAACCTTAGATACCAATCTGGGATTGGCCAGGTAGGCGGACCAAACTCACAAGCCCTGAATCACCAAGCCTAGACACCAAGAGCAGCAGCACACACAGAATGGGCTGACGCCAAGAATAGACACTCAGTCTTGACTCGACCAGTTGGTGTCCCTAAGCTCTCTAGAGATAAATTAGTGTCTACTCAATTTAAATTAGAGCTTGGGTTCGTGATGCAGGTTAGTGATTTTTGGGCTAGGGACAGGTAATAAAATCCTGACCCTATGTTAAATTGCCACCCTTAAAGTGATTTATGAAGATGATTGCAAGCAAATGATCTAATGAGATGTCTCTAAATTATATTTTTGGATTTTTTGATGTATGATAATAGAGATAAGATGAATGAAATGAAATGATATGACCCTAAATGCAAGATTAAACTATATGTCAAATGAAAATGCAAGAAAATGCACTTGCAGAAATTCTCAGAATAGAATTTCTGATTAGGTAGTATTCCGGCTTGTAGAAATTCTACAAGCTGCAATAAGATCTGAGAAAATTAATAAAAATATCTTCAATTATGTGTGATCTAACAAATAAAAATCAAAAAATTTGAAGATTCCTATAAGCAAAAAAAACTAAAACAACAGACTATATTCGGAAAGGAAAAAATGCAGAAATATAAAGATGAGATCTAAGATGCAAAATTTTTTTGTTCTTTTAAATCTATTCTTCTTGTATTCCCTTTCAAAGGTCAATCACAATGGCACCTCTACATGCCTTAGGAGATCCCTGTGGAATGGGAGGAGAGGGTCTTGAAACCCTACTTTTCTCCTAAGACTGGACGGCCTGGTGAAGCACCTAATCCAGGTACTTAGGAAGAGCTAAAGTCCTAACCATGCTCTGATACCAGAAATGATGTGGGACTAACTAGATACTAGGATGATGCAGGTGATTTTTAGGATTTTAGATTAGGTTGAGGATTCCCGATGACAAGAGAGTAATTCTAGGGATTCAATAATAATAAGAACTATCAAGCAAGCATGTAGTCCCTAAGCAATGATAAAGAGAGGACCCCGGGATTGAGAAACCCCGTAGGACTTAGCTCTCAGATCAATACCTACTTAGGAGTCAGGGGTTAAACCTCAATGATTTGAAGTGCCCAATGCCGAGGTCACTCACTCTAGCGGATGCAGCCTGGATGATCGAGCCGTCAACCCTGTGGATGCGCCAGCTTGCTATCCGAAGATCTCGATGGCATGGGCAACTGACTCCGTACTTGTGTCACCTGGAGGATCTACGAGCATTCAAAGAAGGGTTAGGTTTCAATTGGAAGAAAGCAATGGAAGAATAAAAGAGAGTTGTTGTGGTGATGGCAAAGTTCTTCTTGACTCAAAGTTGGAGGATGGAGTTGCGGAAGTGATGATAACTTGAGGCCTCACACCTCTCGACGCCCGAAGGCGAAGGTTCTCCCTCACAGAGATCGATGTTCCTAGTGAATGAAGGCAACTAAAAAGAAATTGGATCTCAAGAAACTTGGTTTTTCATTCATCAAAGATTAACCTTACAAGGGAGGGGGTAAGGTCCTTTATATAGGCACCTTAGACCCCTTCAAAATTTGAATGAAAAAAAACATTTCTTCTCTTGCTAAGGCACCAAAAAATATTCAAAAATCTGAAATTCAAACTCCTTGGCCGACCAAAGCTTCTTGGATTTGGGCATGCATGATAATGGGCTTGGAAGAAGGAATTTGGCTCCCTTGGACTTGGAAAGTTGACCTTCAATTTTGGGAAGAAGGCATGATGCAAGGCTTGTGTCTCCCTCTTTCCTTGGTTGCTCACCCTTCTTTGGAAAGAAGCTTGATATGAGGCTTGGAGCAAGGCCTTTGTCTTCAACCTTTTCTTGGTTCCTCACCCTTCTTTGGAAAGAAGCTTGATATGTGGCTTGGAACAAGGCCTTTGTCTTCAACCTTTCCTTGGTTGCCCATGACTCATTTAGTAAGTGGCTTGATGGAGGGAGGGAAAGGAGGAGAGAATATTTGATGTGTCTCCATTTGACATCCAAGAAAATCTCAATTGTGCCACCGACATGGCTGGGATGAGGTGGCGCCACATGGGATGATGAAGTGGTGCCACATGGGGTGGTGAAGTGGCGCCTTAGGGTTGACATGTTGACCTTCAAGGCTTAGCCCAAAATAGTTGAGCTGGACTCAAAGACCACTCCGGCTTAGACCTAGACTTAGACTGGACTCAATACAGGACTGGACTCAATACATGACACAACTTGACCAAATTGGTCAATGTACAGGACTAAACAAAAATAATTGAGACTAAATTCATGACTAAAAAATACAATGCTTAGGCTTGAAGCCTTATTACAGGACCTGAAAAATTGGAACCCTAATTGGACATCCACAGAGGGTTGAGGAGCCTCTGTCAGAATCTGGTGCCCACACCATTCTCTTTTCCAGTAAGGATTTTTGCTTCAACACTTCTTCATACGCCCGAGTTTTTTCCTCTATGACTTCATTTACCTGCCGAAGTATTTTTCTTCTCCTGGCTCCATCATCCACAAGCTGCTGGGCATGCCTTTCAGTTTGTCTTAGTTGATTTTGCAGAGACAAGATCCTTGCAGTCAATAGGACAACTCTTGATTCGAAGGCTTTCCGATCAGTGACAGCTTTGTCTTTTTCTTCCATGGCTGCTGATAATTGTTTTTGAAGATTTTCTTGGAGGTTAGTTGTTTGACACCAACTTTCTTCAATCATAGAGATATCACTGACAAACTGGATAGAAGATTTGGAACATCAACAAGATACAAATAAATTATTCTGGAAAGGGAAAGTACTACTTACTTTCATTATTCCGGGATAAATGGAAGATAGAATCTCTTTCACTCTGAGTTTGATTATTGCCTCCCAGTCTTTTCGAAGAATGGTAGATTGCAGTATGATTTTCGCCAACCTGGGATTGTTAACACTTGTATTAACGATAAGCACTCGAGTGGCTTTATCTTTGTTCAGATCAGATGGTTCCTCCATAGGAGCTTTTCCTTTTTCCGTTGAAGTATGCCTAGTGGATGTATTGTAACCTTTTTCTTTTGAAAGTGGGTTCTTGATCTTCTTCCTCAGATGAAGAGATAACATATTCAGGAATTTCCAGTTTATCGGAGCTGCTTTTCGATAAACGCCTTCTTTTTACACATGATCTCTCTTCTCTGAATCGTACTGGTCCGGCCTTCCTTGCAGATGTCTGATAAAGTTTTTTATCACCCAACTTCATTTTTTAAATACGATGAAGATTTTTGGAAACAAAGAGTTTCTAAGAAGGGGAGAAACTTGAAATACTTGGGACAAGAATTAGCTCAAAGACCTGAACCTAGGACCTTTATATATAGAGAGTCCTAACGGTCATGATTTACGATCCAAATTCTGAGATATTATCAGATTTTGACACGTTTAAGTTCCTGATTTGGTGAGCATCCGTGCACCGCTTCTAATTCTTAGAGAGTCAGTTATAATTTTTTTTTTATATACCGTGGTATTTGGTTTGAATTCAAATCTTGTATGACCTCTTAATACTGACAAATGCAGTTCTACGGCTTGCCGAATAACTCTTCTTCTAACAGAAAAATGACATCTAGCAAAGTTGGTATGATTACTTCATTTGGAAAAGTTTTTCCCATGAAAGTTCTCTTCCTTTTAAAGTATATGAAGAATGAAAGGATATTCAGTAAGTTAGATTAAAGTATTATATTATCCATAAGTGAGTTAAAGGCTTGGATAACTTAGAGATTATTTCTCTAAATATTCAGGAAGTTAGAAACCTTGTTTTTCGATCGAGTTGTTCTGTTAAAAATTATTGTTCAATAAGCTTGTTCGAAATTGGTTCATTTAAATTTTTTCTGAATAATAGTTAATGTTTATAATTCGGTTGGATAATTTCATGCTTAAATTGGTCTTCTTTGGAAATTTTTTATTTAATCCGATGATCTTATACTTAGAAAATTTTCCCATTTATGAAAAGTGGAACTTTTGTAATATGATAAACACTACTGAAAAGAAAGATTCTTCATTTCTCATTAAAAGAAAAATAAGTTCTTACATCATTAGTCTGTTACATTTATTCCAATTGAACTTTCCTCTATTTCGGTTTGGTTTATAAAAGGAACTAGTAAAGTTTCTTCTGGGATTTGAGGATCTGGTGCCGATCCTTCGATTTGGTCTCCGACTGGTTTTTTGGTTTGGTCTATGACTGGTTCTTCGACCTGGTCTTCTTTATCTGAGTCTTCTTTGTCGGAATCTTCTTCATCTGAGTCTTCCTCTATTGTTGAAGTATCTAAATCCGGATAAAATCTTTTTACCTTTTTCAAGCAATCAGCGAGACCAAGGTTGTAGCTCTCAACTCCTACTTCATGGAGTTTATCGTCGAAAGCTTTAGATTGGACATATTTCTTTATAGCTCTATTGACGGCCTCTTTAATGGCTTGTTCGATCTTCTTTGTTGCTATTAGATCCTTCTCTTCAGCTGTTAAGGCCTTCTCTTCAGTCGCTACAATTTTTTCTTTGGCCTTCTCTAAGTTAATAGACATTGATCAGATTTTCTTATTTTTCTTTTTTTATTTCGATTCCATGTCATTCATCTTCGATCGTGCCTCTTTCAGTTTTGTTTCTAAAGCTGATGTTTTGATCACTGTTTCTTCTAATTTTCTTTCCATGGCATTCTTCAGTTCTTCCGCAACCTCTTTTTTCGCCTTTGCAACTTTCACTTCATTGCACATGGTTTTGCGGAACCGATCAAAGTTTTTCAAACTTTCATCTATGATACTGATTCCATGGATGAGCTGTTTATTCGCGTTTCGTGTTAGTCAGATTTAATAAAAGGAAAGAAGATGAAACTCTTTAATTACTTAGAATACAAGTATGGTTCATACCTTCAGCAATGTGGGATGAAGCAACAAGATGGTGTCATCAATTTGCTGGAACTTAGTTATTTCCCAGTCTCTCAGAATGTTTATTAACTTCAGAAGGTGATGGGCTAGCATCGGATCATTTAGATCCGAATCATTAGCATAAACAGAGAAGTTGGCTGTGATATTCGCAGATGGCACTCTCTACTTCTTCTTCCTCCATCATCGGAGCTTTGCCCTTATCAATTTGGTCAGTAGGAAAAGATAATGGGTCGGCTCTTGGAATTTCTATTGGTTTTCTTTCCTGTATTGGAGGATGAAGGGATGCTGATAGTGGGACTTCATCATCCTCCGACACACTGGCTATTAGAATCGGAGAATTAAGACCCGCTGCAACTGCTGAAGCCATTGGGTTTATCGAATTTGTCTTCTTCAGCTTCTTGATTCTTCTTTCTTCCTGAATAGAGGAGGTGGCTTCTGCTTTTCTTTTCTTCAAAAGTTTCTGAAGCTTTCGAACGTCCACCATGACTGATGTATCTACAATAATTGAGAAGTTAAAGATTAAGATTGATTGTTAAGAAAGGAATGAAGAAGTAACATCAACAATGAAGGTACCTAAAAAAGGTTTGGGACTGATTTTCGCTGAAAAAAGCTCTCTTTCATCAAGAAGTTCTCTTATCGGGGGAATCTCCATCCCTATAAGCTTCTCGTAGTTTTCTTGATCGGCTGACAATGCTTTCTTACTGTCATTAGGAGTTAGTCGGGGTTCCCTATGATTGATGGTAAAGTCTCAAGGAATTTTGGAGATAATGTAGAAGAAACAGGGTTTCCAGCCATGAATGGCCGAAGGAAGCCCCGAAATGAATTTCTGACCATGGCGTGGGTTGATTACCCACCACCCATTGCCATGAAAGTCCCGTTTCAGTATGAACAAGGTGATAAAGAGGGAAGTCTTAGGGATTATATCTACATCTTTGCAAAGAATCAGGAACGCACATGATTCGGATACTAATAGGAGTCAGTTGAGAAGGTACTACTCGATATAGTCTGAAGATTATGAGGAGAAAAGGGTGAATCGAAAATCTAAGACTGGCCCTTAGGTGTTCTTCGTAGATGGTCAAGTTGCCAGGTTGAGGCAGATTTATTTGTTCCTCGGAACTAGGAAGGATAACAACGTACTCATTCGAAATATTATAGTATTGTTTCAATGCTAAGATTTGATGTTCAGTTAAGGAAGACCTAATATCGCCTATCTTTATTGACTCAGCTTATTTTTTCTGCTGTTAGGAAGTAGATTCTTCAGGGTTTTCAGGGTTTTCAGGGTTTTCGGTATGACTGATCTTTAAAATTCTAGCCATGATGAAGGAAGTAAAAGAAGATTAACTTAAAGGAAAAGGAGAAGAATGAGAGGCTGACCTGAGGGATTTCTTTTGCTCCTAAAGCGAAGAGGTAGAAATTGCGAAAAACTTATTTTTTTGAGGAGGATGGTGTTTATATAGTGCCCTTCAACAGTCCAAGATTTCTCTCGAGTAACGAGATTGATCCATCTCGAGACACCTATCTGCAAATATTTGGTAAAAAGATAACACTCCTCGAAGGACCGAAATGACCCTTCACAATCCGACGGCAACATTCGGCTGATGTGATGCAGAACGAATAAAGGGATGCGATGCGGAAGTAAATTAAGATTAACTAATTTTTTTGTTGTTTTTATATGTTTGTAGAAGTTGGCTTCAAATCAAAGAAAAGTTAACCTAACATTGAAAGATACTAATATGATAATTGAAAGCACAATTTTAAGGAAACTAAATTATCAGAGTAGTTCAGAAGCAACGGATCGCTGGGGGTTGAGAAACTCCCAGACCTAGGGTTTCGCTCCGAACTTTCAGCAGAACAGAAATAAAGAGAAGAGATGATTTACCTAACCAGACAATGATCTTCACAGATTTTGGTGGAAGAACTCTCCCGAGCAGATTGTTGGATCCTCGGATTCAGATTTCTTCGTAATGGATCCTCCAGTACTGGTCCTTTGGCGGGTTGGCTTCTCCTGAACTCAAGATCTGGAAGAGAAGAAAAACAATTGATGGAATCAGAGAGTCAAGGGAAGAATTTACCAGGTTGATGAACTTGAAGATTGAAATTGCTGAAAACTGGATTCTCCTGGAAGCTGATGTGATTTTCCTTGGAACTTGCTCTGGATCTGAAGTAGCCGGACTGGATCTGGATGAAGGTGGACGGCCTGGACTTGTAGAGAGAGAGAGGCCGTGGGAGATGGATGGATCTAGGGTTTGATGGATTGAAAATAATGAAGGGTGGCTAGGGTTTTGGGATTTCAAGTGGCTAACCTAGGGTTTTGGATAAAGATGGAGATCTCTCACCTCCTCAAGGCTCCAATGGAACCCGGATTACCCCCTCACGGAGCTCAACACTTAGAATAGTGCAGAAGAAGAGAAACCTAGGTTACTCAACACAAGAGAATAGCAAAAATAATTTTTCTTCATTTTTTTTCAAAGTTACAAAGAGAGGTCTATTATATAGACCTAAAATTTTCTCCAAGCTTGTACAAATTCCCATGTGGGACTAAACTCCTCCAACCTCTAGATTAGGTAGAAAATCTTCTCTCTTGGCCGACCAAGAGTTCAAAAAAAATTGGGACGGCCATAAAGGAATTTTTTTTTGGAATTTTTATGGCGCCTCCTTTGGAGTTGGATTTGGATTTGGAGTTCTCTTCTTCTTATGGCATTTCTTCTTTTCTTCCACTCCAAGTTAAGCTCTTTGATTTTGATTTGAACTTCAATTAGGAGTAGGTTGGATGTCCTTCTTTGATTTCTTCTCCAAGAGAAGTCTTCTTCCTTCTTTGCTTAGGTAAAATAGGCAGGTATGGGCGCCTCCTTTAAAGTAGCCTCCAATTTGATTTTTTCTTCTTTGGATGTGGGGACCATGACACTGGGATGCCTCTGTGGTGCCTCCTGGACTCTGGCGTGTGCTCGGAGTGTGGCTGGGCGTGTGGCTTGGAGTGTGGCCTCCACTTGCTTGAACCTTGATTTGATTGGAAGACAAATGTGGCACCATTTTGGACCAAATTGAAACCACATTGGGACTTGCACTGAGTCAACATGACTCAACAAAATTTAAATGGTGACTCAATAAACAAAATAAATAAACTGGTTGACCAGGTCAACCTTTATTACAAACCCTAATTTCTCGGGCAATGTCAATCAGAGATCCAAATGGAGCTCTGAAGTCTTCTTCTGAGTCTGGTGCCCGCACCAATTCTCCCAGGGTGGGAGGAACTTGACCCTGTCGAGTAAGGCTCAAGTTGGCTCTGGTATCTCTCCAAGAGGTCTGGGTCCAATTCTTGTAATTCTTCTCGGGAGATCCAAGAGTCATCAGAATCTGGCCTTCCTTGCCAGCGGACCAGGTACCTTTGGTATCCTCGATTACGAGTAGAGATAACCTGATCATCCAGGATCTTTTCAATCTGCTCTTTCCTCACAGGCCAGTTTGTTGGTGGACACACAGGGTCGGGATCACTCTCAATGATAGGGTTAGGCTCAAAAGGCTCACTAGGAATCACAGCTGGCTCCCTCTACTCTACTAAGTCTGTAATGTTGAAAGTAGAGCTAATGCCTAGTTCTGGAGGCAACTCGAGCACATAGGCATTGGATCCTACTCTCTTTACCACTCTAAATGGTCCAGCTCCCCTAGCATGTAACTTTCTAACGGTTCCAGGAGGAAACCGTTCAGGCCTTAACCTAATCATCACATAGTCTCCCTCAACAAAAGATTTGACTCATCTTTGAGTATCAGCCAACTTCTTATAAGTTTCATTACTTAAATTTATTTTGGCATGAATTTCTTTATGCAAGTCTTTTACATGCTGTGCAAAATTCTCAGCAGATTCGGAGACTCGAGTGTGGACAGGTAAAGGGACTAGGTCAAGAGGTGTGTGAGGTTTGTACCCATGTACAATTTCAAATGGACTCTTACCCGTAGACCTATTGACCGAGTCATTATATGCAAATTTAGTCCTGGACAAAATACAAATCCCAATTCCTGGTGCTCTCAATCAAACCAAAATCAGAGCCAAAGCCTAGTAAAGGGTCAAGAAAAACTAAACTAGACTGACGACGCATTCCTAAAGAATGGACTTTATTCCAAAGGAACCCTAGGTCTAAACCTAACAAACTAAGGCTCTCTAGGTTTGACCTTGGGTCGGAGGAGGGCATGCAGAGCATGAAAACTTATTATGGATGCCTAGTAGGTGCCATAAGGTCTTCCAGAAGTAGGTGGCAAACCTAATAGGTTCCGACACGTGGTTCACTCTAAAGACTTCGACAAAGTAAACTTGGGTGGTGTAAGAAGCATTGGAAGTCCTAGAGAAAGGAAGGAAATATGAGATGGAGTCACGAATTACCTGCTGACTAAAGGTGGTGACCTGAAGGTTTGAATGGTGATCTATGAGTGTCAACTGGTCATCCTTTCGAAAGGAAAAGTTTGCTACTCCCAGGAATGGATCAAGAGATGGTTCGGGAAGCAGCCTAGGACATGTGATTGCAATAGTTAAAGTTTGTTCTCTAAGCAAATAATGATCCATTTTCTCAAGAACTGGATTGAAGAATGATTCATGGAAGGACCTATGGATGATGACCTCAAGACTTGAAATTTGACCTATGGGTGAGGAAAGGTATACTCTATAGAAGGGTAGGTCAGTCATGCGAAGAAAGGGGTCTGGGGTCATAAGGAGGACTTCTACAGGACTGAGTGAACCAATCCGCTCAAGACAAGGATGTTCAACTGAGATTACGGGAGAGACCTTAGTGGCTGGGCATGGGACAAGGTCCAATTGTAAGAGGCTTGATTCAGTCATCCTAAGGAGAGGATCTACCATAGGGTGGGCAAACTTAAATAGTTCAGTGCAAAGATCTTCAATTGGTACTTGGGGAATGACTGTCATTAGAGGGTACGAACTAATAGCTCGGCCTAACAATATGAGTTCTTCCTGGGGGTATTTGACTAAAGGAACTCGGTTCTCACAAATCTCTTGAATTTCTGAACTAGGTCTTATCAGTTGGTTGCTTTCCAAGGTCTCCTCAGGTAAGGAACCAATAGTATCAATGTCACATTCTTCAAGTTCTTCCCCCTCACATTCATCAACTAGACTCAAGCCAGCATCATATACTTCCTCGATGCCATCTTCAATGGGTTTCGGGTCAGTGGTAATCGGGTCAACTGATTCTAGGCTTGTCATACCTAACCGTTCTTCCTCATTGGTAGGCTTGGGTTCTCCCTCATTAATGTCATCCTTAGGATTCTTACCACTTAGCTGTGCACAAGCCAGTCCTATGCATGGGCACTGACTAGATTTATGGCCTCTTTCTCCACAAAACAAACATTCTTGAGATATAGGAACCTGGGTCACACTGGGTTTCAAGCTAGTAGAGACCTTACTTGGGCATGGGTGTGGATCTAAATAGTTTGATCTAGAAGACTTGGGTTGTTGAGTGACTGGTCTAGAATATTGTAAGGACCTCTCATAGACACGATCCACACTATAGATATCATGGTTAGGCTTCCTAAGGTTATGATCGGGATCACGGTATAAGGTCCTCCTAGGCTCCTGGTATGGATGAGCTTGGGGCCTATTAAATTTTGGATCAGGGATCCAATTTTGATGTCTACGTTTCTCAAGGACTTGGACTTGATCCCTAAGCTGGGTAAAATTCTCATGGACTTGTTCTTTACACTGGGTAATAGTAGCAGTCAAATCCTGGCTTAACTTGTTCATGCTCTCAGTAAGAGCTCTAACCATGGCCTCTAAATCAGGTTGGGTTTGACCAGGTTGATATGGCACTCCGTTTCTGGTAGACATGATGATTCAAGCAAGCACATAAAATGAGACTAGACTAAATCGACTACTGGATCACTAGACCTAGAGTCCAAACTAGATGCCCAATCAGAGTGGCAAGCTAGCCTGTAGTAACTCAGGACTCAGCCAGGCAGGTGTAAGGGGAGTGTTAGGTCCCTGATTGCCAATCCTAGACACCAATCAGTGATTGGCCAGGTAGGTGGACCAGCACACAAGCCCTTTGGGAATGGATCCCTGAACCACCGTTCTAGACACTGAGTGCTAAGCACACACAGAATAACTCGGCAAACTGACTCAACACTAGCCTAGACCCGACCAATTGGTGTCCCTAGCCCACTAGGGCAAATTAGGTCTAACTGATTTTAAATTAGGTCTAGGTTCGAATGATTGGATGGTGGTTTTGGGCTAAGGAGAGGTAATCAACTCCTCCCCTTATCTTAGATGCTCAATTGCCCTTAAGTAAATTATGAGATGATCACTCCAAAAAGAATTGAATTGCAGAACACAAAAAATAGAGTTGTTGTATTTTAATGCTCAGAATTTTTACCGAAACCAATAAATCACAGAAAAATTATGGAAAATAGGTTCAATTATACTGGTTTCAACGAAGCAAAAATCATGCAATTCGGAGTTTTATGCAGGGACAAATAATTCAGACAACAGGGTAATTACAGGCTGCAACTAGATTGTCTTCCCCGTTTATAATCCCTGCTACGAAGTTATAACCCAATGGATCCCCTACACGCCCTAAGAACACCCCGTGGAATGGGAGGAGGAGGCTTGCGCCTCGCTTAGTTCCTAGGACCGGACGTCCTGGGGAGTCTACTTCGAGCAGACAAAATAAAACGAGAAAACAATCAAAACAAGCAAGCAAGCAAATCAGAAACCCTAGACTGGGCTCTGATACCAAAAATGATGCAGAACGAATAAAGGGATGCGATGCGGAAGTAAATTAAGATTAACTAATTTTTTGTTGTTTTTATATGTTTGTAGAAGTTGGCTTCAAATCAAAGAAAAGTTAACCTAACATTGAAAGATACTAATATGATAATTGAAAGCACAATTTTAAGGAAACTAAATTATCAGAGTAGTTCAGAAGCAACGGATCGCTGGGGGTTGAGAAACTCCCAGACCTAGGGTTTCGCTCCGAACTTTCAGCAGAACAGAAATAAAGAGAAGAGATGATTTACCTAACCAGACAATGATCTTCACAGATTTTGGTGGAAGAACTCTCCCGAGCAGATTGTTGGATCCTCGGATTCAGATTTCTTCGCAATGGATCCTCCAGTACTGGTCCTTTGGCGGGTTGGCTTCTCCTGAACTCAAGATCTGGAAGAGAAGAAAAACAATTGATGGAATCAGAGAGTCAAGGGAAGAATTTACCAGGTTGATGAACTTGAAGATTGAAATTGCTGAAAACTGGATTCTCCTGGAAGCTGATGTGATTTTCCTTGGAACTTGCTCTGGATCTGAAGTAGCCGGACTGGATCTGGATGAAGGTGGACGGCCTGGACTTGTAGAGAGAGAGAGGCCGTGGGAGATGGATGGATCTAGGGTTTGATGGATTGAAAATAATGAAGGGTGGCTAGGGTTTTGGGATTTCAAGTGGCTAACCTAGGGTTTTGGATAAAGATGGAGATCTCTCACCTCCTCAAGGCTCCAATGGAACCCGGATTACCCCCTCACGGAGCTCAACACTTAGAATAGTGCGGAAGAAGAGAAACCTAGGTTACTCAACACAAGAGAATAGCAAAAATAATTTTCTTCATTTTTTTTTCAAAGTTACAAAGAGAGGTCTATTATATAGACCTAAAATTTTCTCCAAGCTTGTACAAATTCCCATGTGGGACTAAACTCCTCCAACCTCTAGATTAGGTAGAAAATCTTCTCTCTTGGCCGACCAAGAGTTCAAAAAAAATTGGGACGGCCATAAAGGAATTTTTTTTTGGAATTTTTATGGCGCCTCCTTTGGAGTTGGATTTGGATTTGGAGTCCTCTTCTTCTTATGGCATTTCTTCTTTTCTTCCACTCCAAGTTAAGCTCTTTGATTTTGATTTGAACTTCAATTAGGAGTAGGTTGGATGTCCTTCTTTGATTTCTTCTCCAAGAGAAGTCTTCTTCCTTCTTTGCTTAGGTAAAATAGGCAGGTATGGGCGCCTCCTTTAAAGTAGCCTCCAATTTGATTTTTTCTTCTTTGGATGTGGGGACCATGACACTGGGATGCCTCTGTGGCGCCTCCTGGACTCTGGCGTGTGCTCGGAGTGTGGCTGGGCGTGTGGCTTGGAGTGTGGCCTCCATTTGCTTGAACCTTGATTTGATTGGAAGACAAATGTGGCACCATTTTGGACCAAATTGAAACCACATTGGGACTTGCACTGAGTCAACATGACTCAACAAAATTTAAATGGTGACTCAATAAATAAAATAAATAAACTGGTTGACCAGGTCAACCTTTATTACAAACCCTAATTTCTCGGGCAATGTCAATCAGAGATCCAAATGGAGCTCTGAAGTCTTCTTCTGAGTCTGGTGCCCGCACCAATTCTCCCAGGGTGGGAGGAACTTGACCCTGTCGAGTAAGGCTCAAGTTGGCTCTGGTATCTCTCCAAGAGGTCTGGGTCCAATTCTTGTAATTCTTCTCGGGAGATCCAAGAGTCATCAGAATCTGGCCTTCCTTGCCAGCGGACCAGGTACCTTTGGTATCCTCGATTACGAGTAGAGATAACCTGATCATCCAGGATCTTTTCAATCTGCTCTTTCCTCACAGGCCAGTTTGTTGGTGGACACACAGGGTCGGGATCACTCTCAATGATAGGGTTAGGCTCAAAAGGCTCACTAGGAATCACAGCTGGCTCCCTCTACTCTACTAAGTCTGTAATGTTGAAAGTAGAGCTAATGCCTAGTTCTGGAGGCAACTCGAGCACATAGGCATTGGATCCTACTCTCTTTACCACTCTAAATGGTCCAGCTCCCCTAGCATGTACTTTCTAACGGTTCCAGGAGGAAACCGTTCAGGCCTTAACCTAATCATCACATAGTCTCCCTCAACAAAAGATTTGACTCGTCTTTGAGTATCAGCCAACTTCTTATAAGTTTCATTACTTAAATTTATTTTGGCATGAATTTCTTTATGCAAGTCTTTTACATGCTGTGCAAAATTCTCAGCAGATTCGGAGACTCGAGTGTGGACAGGTAAAGGGACTAGGTCAAGAGGTGTGTGAGGTTTGTACCCATGTACAATTTCAAATGGACTCTTACCCGTAGACCTATTGACCGAGTCATTATATGCAAATTTAGTCCTGGACAAAATACAAATCCCAATTCCTGGTGCTCTCAATCAAACCAAAATCAGAGCCAAAGCCTAGTAAAGGGTCAAGAAAAACTAAACTAGACTGACGACGCATTCCTAAAGAATGGACTTTATTCCAAAGGAACCCTAGGTCTAAACCTAACAAACTAAGGCTCTCTAGGTTTGACCTTGGGTCGGAGGAGGGCATGCAGAGCATGAAAACTTATTATGGATGCCTAGTAGGTGCCATAAGGTCTTCCAGAAGTAGGTGGCAAACCTAATAGGTTCCGACACGTGGTTCACTCTAAAGACTTCGACAAAGTAAACTTGGGTGGTGTAAGAAGCATTGGAAGTCCTAGAGAAAGGAAGGAAATATGAGATGGAGTCACGAATTACCTGCTGACTAAAGGTGGTGACCTGAAGGTTTGAATGGTGATCTATGAGTGTCAACTGGTCATCCTTTCGAAAGGAAAAGTTTGCTACTCCCAGGAATGGATCAAGAGATGGTTCGGGAAGCAGCCTAGGACATGTGATTGCAATAGTTAAAGTTTGTTCTCTAAGCAAATAATGATCCATTTTCTCAAGAACTGGATTGAAGAATGATTCATGGAAGGGACCTATGGATGATGACCTCAAGACTTGAAATTTGACCTATGGGTGAGGAAAGGTATACTCTATAGAAGGGTAGGTCAGTCATGCGAAGAAGGGGTCTGGGGTCATAAGGAGGACTTCTACAGGACTGAGTGAACCAATCCGCTCAAGACAAGGATGTTCAACTGAGATTACGGGAGAGACCTTAGTGGCTGGGCATGGGACAAGGTCCAATTGTAAGAGGCTTGATTCAGTCATCCTAAGGAGAGGATCTACCATAGGGTGGGCAAACTTAAACAGTTCAGTGCAAAGATCTTCAATTGGTACTTGGGGAATGACTGTCATTAGAGGGTACGAACTAATAGCTCGGGCTAACAATATGAGTTCTTCCTGGGGGTATTTGACTAAAGGAACCCGGTTCTCACAAATCTCTTGAATTTCTGAACTAGGTCTTATCAGTTGGTTGCTTTCCAAGGTCTCCTCAGGTAAGGAACCAATAGTATCAATGTCACATTCTTCAAGTTCTTCCCCTCACATTCATCAACTAGACTCAAGCCAGCATCATATACTTCCTCGATGCCATCTTCAATGGGTTTCGGGTCAGTGGTAATCGGGTCAACTGATTCTAGGCTTGTCATACCTAACCGTTCTTCCTCATTGGTAGGCTTGGGTTCTCCCTCATTAATGTCATCCTTAGGATTCTTACCACTTAGCTGTGCACAAGCCAGTCCTATGCATGGGCACTGACTAGATTTATGGCCTCTTTCTCCACAAAACAAACATTCTTGAGATATAGGAACCTGGGTCACACTGGGTTTCAAGCTAGTAGAGACCTTACTTGGGCATGGGTGTGGATCTAAATAGTTTGATCTAGAAGACTTGGGTTGTTGAGTGACTGGTCTAGAATATTGTAAGGACCTCTCATAGACACGATCCACACTATAGATATCATGGTTAGGCTTCCTAAGGTTATGCTCGGGATCACGGTATAAGGTCCTCCTAGGCTCCTGGTATGGATGAGGTTGGGGCCTATTAAATTTTGGATCAGGGATCCAATTTTGATGTCTACGTTTCTCAAGGACTTGGACTTGATCCCTAAGCTGGGTAAAATTCTCATGGACTTGTTCTTTACACTGGGTAACAGTAGCAGTCAAATCCTGGCTTAACTTGTTCATGCTCTCAGTAAGAGCTCTAACCATGGCCTCTAAATCAGGTTGGGTTTGACCAGGTTGATATGGCACTCCGTTTCTGGTAGACATGATGATTCAAGCAAGCACACAAAATGAGACTAGACTAAATCGACTACTGGATCACTAGACCTAGAGTCCAAACTAGATGCCCAATCAGAGTGGCAAGCTAGCCTGTAGTAACTCAGGACTCAGCCAGGCAGGTGTAAGGGGAGTGTTAGGTCCCTGATTGCCAATCCTAGACACCAATCAGTGATTGGCCAGGTAGGCGGACCAGCACACAAGCCCTTCGGGAATGGATCCCTGAACCACCGTTCTAGACACTGAGTGCTAAGCACACACAGAATAACTCGGCAAACTGACTCAACACTAGCCTAGACCCGACCAATTGGTGTCCCTAGCCCACTAGGGCAAATTAGGTCTAACTGATTTTAAATTAGGTCTAGGTTCGAATGATTGGATGGTGGTTTTGGGCTAAGGAGAGGTAATCAACTCCTCCCCTTATCTTAGATGCTCAATTGCCCTTAAGTAAATTATGAGATGATCACTCCAAAAAGAATTGAATTGCAGAACACAAAAAATAGAGTTGTTGTATTTTAATGCTCAGAATTTTTACCGAAACCAATAAATCACAGAAAATTATGGAAAATAGGTTCAATTATACTGGTTTCAACGAAGCAAAAATCATGCAATTCGGAGTTTTATGCAGGGAGAAATAATTCAGACAACAGGGTAATTACAGGCTGCAACTAGATTGTCTTCCCCGTTTATAATCCCTGCTACGAAGTTATAACCCAATGGATCCCCTACACGCCCTAAGAACACCCCGTGGAATGGGAGGAGGAGGCTTGCGCCTCGCTTAGTTCCTAGGACCGGACGTCCTGGGGAGTCTACTTCGAGCAGACAAAATAAAACGAGAAAACAATCAAAACAAGCAAGCAAGCAAATCAGAAACCCTAGACTGGGCTCTGATACCAAAAATGATGCAGAACGAATAAAGGGATGCGATGCGGAAGTAAATTAAGATTAACTTTTTTTGTTGTTTTATATGTTTGTAGAAGTTGGCTTCAAATCAAAGAAAAGTTAACCTAACATTGAAAGATACTAATATGATAATTGAAAGCACAATTTTAAGGAAACTAAATTATCAGAGTAGTTCAGAAGCAACGGATCGCTGGGGGTTGAGAAACTCCCAGACCTAGGGTTTCGCTCCGAACTTTCAGCAGAACAGAAATAAAGAGAAGAGAGATTTACCTAACCAGACAATGATCTTCACAGATTTTGGTGGAAGAACTCTCCCGAGCAGATTGTTGGATCCTCGGATTCAGATTTCTTCGCAATGGATCCTCCAGTACTGGTCCTTTGGCGGGTTGGCTTCTCCTGAACTCAAGATCTGGAAGAGAAGAAAAACAATTGATGGAATCAGAGAGTCAAGGGAAGAATTTACCAGGTTGATGAACTTGAAGATTGAAATTGCTGAAAACTGGATTCTCCTGGAAGCTGATGTGATTTTCCTTGGAACTTGCTCTGGATCTGAAGTAGCCGGACTGGATCTGGATGAAGGTGGACGGCCTGGACTTGTAGAGAGAGAGAGGCCGTGGGAGATGGATGGATCTAGGGTTTGATGGATTGAAAATAATGAAGGGTGGCTAGGGTTTTGGGATTTCAAGTGGCTAACCTAGGGTTTTGGATAAAGATGGAGATCTCTCACCTCCTCAAGGCTCCAATGGAACCCGGATTACCCCTCACGGAGCTCAACACTTAGAATAGTGCGGAAGAAGAGAAACCTAGGTTACTCAACACAAGAGAATAGCAAAAATAATTTTTCTTCATTTTTTTTTCAAAGTTACAAAGAGAGGTCTATTATATAGACCTAAAATTTTCTCCTAGCTTGTACAAATTCCCATGTGGGACTAAACTCTTCCAACCTCTAGATTAGGTAGAAATCTTCTCTCTTGGCCGACCAAGAGTTCAAAAAAAATTGGGACGGCCATAAAGGAATTTTTTTTTGGAATTTTTATGGCGCCTCCTTTGGAGTTGGATTTGGATTTGGAGTCCTCTCTCTTATGGCATTTCTTCTTTTCTTCCACTCCAAGTTAAGCTCTTTGATTTTGATTTGAACTTCAATTAGGAGTAGGTTGGATGTCCTTCTTTGATTTCTTCTCCAAGAGAAGTCTTCTTCCTTCTTTGCTTAGGTAAAATAGGCAGGTATGGGCGCCTCCTTTAAGTAGCCTCCAATTTGATTTTTTCTTCTTTGGATGTGGGGACCATGACACTGGGATGCCTCTGTGGCCTCCTGGACTCTGGCGTGTGCTCGGAGTGTGGCTGGGCGTGTGGCTTGGAGTGTGGCCTCCACTTGCTTGAACCTTGATTTGATTGGAAGACAAATGTGGCACCATTTTGGACCAATTGAAACCACATTGGGACTTGCACTGAGTCAACATGACTCAACAAAATTTAAATGGTGACTCAATAAATAAAATAAATAAAAACTGGTTGACCAGGTCAACCTTTATTACAAACCCTAATTTCTCGGGCAATGTCAATCAGAGATCCAAATGGAGCTCTGAAGTCTTCTTCTGAGTCTGGTGCCCGCACCAATTCTCCCAGGGTGGGAGGAACTCGACCCTGTCGAGTAAGGCTCAAGTTGGCTCTGGTATCTCTCCAAGAGGTCTGGGTCCAATTCTTGTAATTCTTCTCGGGAGATCCAAGAGTCATCAGAATCTGGCCTTCCTTGCCAGCGGACCAGGTACCTTTGGTATCCTCGATTACGAGTAGAGATAACCTGATCATCCAGGATCTTTTCAATCTGCTCTTTCCTCACAGGCCAGTTTGGTGGTGGACACACAGGGTCGGGATCACTCTCAATGATAGGGTTAGGCTCAAAAGGCTCACTAGGAATCACAGCTGGCTCCCTGTACTCTACTAAGTCTGTAATGTTGAAAGTAGAGCTAATGCCTAGTTCTGGAGGCAACTCGAGCACATAGGCATTGGATCCTACTCTCTTTACCACTCTAAATGGTCCAGCTCCCCTAGCATGTAACTTTCTAACGGTTCCAGGAGGAAACCGTTCAGGCCTTAACCTAATCATCACATAGTCTCCCTCAACAAAAGATTTGACTCGTCTTTGAGTATCAGCCAACTTCTTATAAGTTTCATTACTTAATTTATTTGGCATGAATTTCTTTATGCAAGTCTTTTACATGCTGTGCAAAATTCTCAGCAGATTCGGAGACTCGAGTGTGGACAGGTAAAGGGACTAGGTCAAGAGGTGTGTGAGGTTTGTACCCATGTACAATTTCAAATGGACTCTTACCCGTAGACCTATTGACCGAGTCATTAATGCAAATTTAGTCCTGGACAAAATACAAATCCCAATTCCTGGTGCTCTCAATCAAACCAAAATCTGAGCCAAAGCCTAGTAAAGGGTCAAGAAAAACTAAACTAGACTGACGACGCATTCCTAAAGAATGGACTATTCCAAAGGAACCCTAGGTCTAAACCTAACAAACTAAGGCTCTCTAGGTTTGACCTGGGTCGGAGGAGGGCATGCAGAGCATGAAAACTTATCATGGATGCCTAGTAGGTGCCATAAGGTCTTCCAGAAGTAGGTGGCAAACCTAATAGGTTCCGACACGTGGTTCACTCTAAAGACTTCGACAAAGTAAACTTGGGTGGTGTAAGAAGCATTGGAAGTCCTAGAGAAAGGAAGGAAATATGAGTGGAGTCACGAATTACCTGCTGACTAAAGGTGGTGACCTGAAGGTTTGAATGGTGATCTATGAGTGTCAACTGGTCATCCTTTCGAAAGGAAAAGTTTGCTACTCCCAGGAATGGATCAAGAGATGGTTCGGGAAGCAGCCTAGGACATGTGATTGCAATAGTTAAAGTTTGTTCTCTAAGCAAATAATGATCCATTTTCTCAAGAACTGGATTGAAGAATGATTCATGGAAGGGCCTATGGATGATGACCTCAAGACTTGAAATTTGACCTATGGGTGTCGAAAGGTATACTCTATAGAAGGGTAGGTCAGTCATGCAAGGAAGGGGTCTGGGGCCATAAGGAGGACTTCTACAGGACTGGGTGAACCAATCCGCTCAAGACAAGGATGTTCAACTGAGATTACGGGAGAGACCTTAGTGGCTGGGCATGGGACAAGGTCCAATTGTAAGAGGCTTGATTCAGTCATCCTAAGGAGAGGATCTACCATAGGGTGGGCAAACTTAAACAGTTCAGTGCAAAGATCTTCAATTGGTACTTGGGGAATGACTGTCATTAGAGGGTACGAACTAATAGCTCGGGCTAACAATATGAGTTCTTCCTGGGGGTATTTGACTAAAGGAACCCGGTTCTCACAAATCTCTTGAATTTCTGAACTAGGTCTTATCAGTTGGTTGCTTTCCAAGGTCTCCTCAGGTAAGGAACCAATAGTATCAATGTCACATTCTTCAAGTTCTTCCCCCTCACATTCATCAACTAGACTCAAGCCAGCATCATATACTTCCTCGATGCCATCTTCAATGGGTTTCGGGTCAGTGGTAATCGGGTCAACTGATTCTAGGCTTGTCATACTAACCGTTCTTCCTCATTGGTAGGCTTGGGTTCTCCCTCATTAATGTCATCCTTAGGATTCTTACCACTTAGCTGTGCACAAGCCAGTCCTATGCATGGGCACTGACTAGATTTATGGCCTCTTTCTCCACAAAACAAACATTCTTGAGATATAGGAACCTGGGTCACACTGGTTTCAAGCTAGTAGAGACCTTACTTGGGCATGGGTGTGGATCTAAATGGTTTGATCTAGAAGACTTGGGTTGTTGAGTGACTGGTCTAGAATATTGTAAGGACCTCTCATAGACACGATCCACACTATAGATATCATGGTTAGGCTTCCTAAGGTTATGCTCGGGATCACGGTATAAGGTCCTCTAGGCTCCTGGTATGGATGAGGTTGGGGCCTATTAAATTTGGATCAGGGATCAATTTTGATGTCTACGTTTCTCAAGGACTTGGACTTGATCCCTAAGCTGGGTAAAATTCTCATGGACTGTTCTTTACACTGGGTAACAGTAGCAGTCAAATCCTGGCTTAACTTGTTCATGCTCTCAGTAAGAGCTCTAACCATGGCCTCTAAATCAGGTTGGGTTTGACCAGGTTGATATGGCACTCCATTCTGGTAGACATGATGATTCAAGCAAGCACATAAAATGAGACTAGACTAAATCGACTACTGGATCACTAGACCTAGAGTCCAAACTAGATGCCCAATCAGAGTGGCAAGCTAGCCTGTAGTAACTCAGGACTCAGCCAGGCAGGTGTAAGGGGAGTGTTAGGTCCCTGATGCCAATCCTAGACACCAATCAGTGATTGGCCAGGTAGGCGGACCAGCACACAAGCCCTTCGGGAATGGATCCCTGAACCACCGTTCTAGACACTGAGTGCTAAGCACACACAGAATAACTCGGCAAACTGACTCACACTAGCCTAGACCCGACCAATTGGTGTCCCTAGCCCACTAGGGCAAATTAGGTCTAACTGATTTTAAATTAGGTCTAGGTTCGAATGATTGGATGGTGGTTTTGGGCTAAGGAGAGGTAATCAACTCCTCCCCTATCTTAGATGCTCAATTGCCCTTAAGTAAATTATGAGATGATCACTCCAAAAAGAATTGAATTGCAGACACAAAAAATAGAGTTGTTGTATTTAATGCTCAGAATTTTTACCGAAACCAATAAATCACAGAAAATTATGGAAAATAGGATCAATTATACTGGTTTCAACGAAGCAAAAATCATGCAATTCGGAGTTTATGCAGGGAGAAATAATTCAGACAACAGGGCAATTACGGGCTGCAACTAGATTGTCTTCCCCGTTTATAATCCCTGCTACGAAGTTATAACCCAATGGATCCCCTACACGCCCTAGGAACACCCCGTGGAATGGGAGGAGGAGGCTTGCGCCTCGCTTAGTTCCTAGGACCGGACGTCCTGGGGAGTCTACTTCGAGCAGACAAAATAAAAAGAAAACAATCAAAACAAGCAAGCAAGCAAATCAGAAACCCTAGACTGGGCTCTGATACCAAAAAATGATGCAGAACAAAAAGGGTGCGATGCGGAAGTAAATTAAGATTAACTAATTTTTTTGTTGTTTTATATGTTTGTAGAAGTTGGCTTCAAATCAAAGAAAAGTTAACCTAACATTGAAAGATACTAATATGATAATTGAAAGCACAATTTTAAGGAAACTAAATTATCAGAGTAGTTCAGAAGCAACGGATCGCTGGGGGTTGAGAAACTCCCAGACCTAGGGTTTCGCTCCGAACTTTCAACAGAACAGAAATAAAGAGAAGAGATGGTTTACTAACCAGACAATGATCTTCACAGATTTTGGTGGGAAGAACTCTCCCGAGCAGATTGTTGGATCCTCGGATTCAGATTCTTCGCATGGATCCTCCAATACTGGTCCTTTGGCGGGTTGGCTTCTCCTGAACTCAAGATCTGGAAGAGAAGAAAAACAATTGATGGAATCAGAGAGTCAAGGGAAGAATTTACCAGGTTGATGAACTTGAAGATGAAATTGCTGAAAACTGGATTCTCCTGGAAGCTGATGTGATTTTCCTTGGAACTTGCTCTGGATCTGAAGTAGCCGGACTGGATCTGGATGAAGGTGGACGGCCTGGACTTGTAGAGAGAGAGAGGCCGTGGGAGATGGATGGATAGGGTTTGATGGATTGAAAATAATGAAGGGTGGCTAGGGTTTTGGATTTCAAGTGGCTAACCTAGGGTTTGGATAAAGATGGAGATCTCTCACCTCCTCAAGGCTCCAATGGAACCCGGATTACCCCCTCACGGAGCTCAACACTTAGAATAGTGCGGAAGAAGAGAAACCTAGGTTACTCAACACAAGAGAATAGCAAAAATAATTTTTCTTCATTTTTTTTCAAAGTTACAAAGAGAGGTCTATTATATAGACCTAAAATTTTCTCCTAGCTTGTACAAATTCCCATGTGGGACTAAACTCTTCCAACCTCTAGATTAGGTAGAAAACCCCCTCTTGGTCGACCAAGACTTCAAAAAAAATTGGGACGGCCATAAAGGAATTTTTTTTGGAATTTTATGGCGCCTCCTTTGGAGTTGGATTTGGATTTGGAGTCCCTTCTTCTTATGGCATTTCTTCTTTTCTTCCACTCCAAGTTAAGCTCTTTGATTTGATTTGAACTTCAATAGGAGTAGGTTGGATGTCCTCTTGATTTCTTCTCCAAGAGAAGTTTCTTCCTTCTTTGCTTAGGTAAAATAGGCAGGTATGGGCGCCTCCTTTAAATTAGCCTCCAATTTGATTTTTTCTTCTTTGGGTGTGGGGACCATGACACTGGGATGCCTCTGTGGCGCCTCCTGGACTCTGGCGTGTGCTCGGAGTGTGGCTGGGCGTGTGGCTTGGAGTGTGGCCTCCACTTGCTTGAACCTGATTTGATTGGAAGACAAATGTGGCACCATTTTGGACCAATTGAAACCCATTGGGACTTGCACCGAGTCAACATGACTCAACAAAATTTAAATGGTGACTCAAAAATAAAATAAAATAAACTGGTTGACCAGGTCAACCTTTATTACAAACCCTAATTTCTCGGGCAATGTCAATCAGAGATCCAAATGGAGCTCTGAAGTCTTCTTCTGAGTGGTGCCCGCACCAATTCTCCCAGGGTGGGAGGAACTCGACCCTGTCGAGTAAGGCTCAAGTGGCTCTGGTATCTCTCCAAGAGGTCTGGGTCCAATTCTTGTAATTCTTCTCGGGAGATCCAAGAGTCATCAGAATCTGGCCTTCCTTGCCAGCGGACCAGGTACCTTTGGTATCCTCGATTACGAGTAGAGATAACCTGATCATCCAGGATCTTTTCAATCTGCTCTTTCCTCACAGGCCAGTTTGTTGGTGGACACACAGGGTCGGGATCACTCTCAATGATAGGGTTAGGCTCAAAAGGCTCACTAGGAATCACAGCTGGCTCCCTGTACTCTACTAAGTCTGTAATGTGAAAGTAGAGCTAATGCCTAGTTCTGGAGGCAACTCGAGCACATAGGCATGGATCCTACTCTCTTTACCACTCTAAATGGTCCAGCTCCCCTAGCATGTAACTTTCTAACGGTTCCAGGAGGAAACCGTTCAGGCCTTAACCTAATCATCACATAGTCTCCCTCAACAAAAGATTTGACTCGCCTTTGAGTATCAGCCAACTTCTTATAAGTTTCATTACTTAAATATTTTGGCATGAATTTCTTTATGCAAGTCTTTTACATGCTGTGCAAAATTCTCAGCAGATTCGGAGACTCGAGTGTGGACAGGTAAAGGGACTAGGTCAAGAGGTGTGTGAGGTTTGTACCCATGTACAATTTCAAATGGACTCTTACCCGTAGACCTATTGACCGAGTCATGTACGCAAATTAGTCCTGGACAAAATACAAATCCCAATTCCTGGTGCTCTCAATCAAACCAAATCTGAGCCAAAGCCTAGTAAAGGGTCAAGAAAAACTAACTAGACTGACGACGCATTCCTAAAGAATGGACTTTATTCAAAGGAACCCTAGGTCTAAACCTAACAAACTAAGGCTCTCTAGGTTTGACCTTGGGTCGGAGGAGGGCATGCAGAGCATGAAAACTTATCATGGGTGCCTAGTAGGTGCCATAAGGTCTTCCAGAAGTAGGTGGCAAACCTAATAGGTTCCGACACGTGGTTCACTCTAAAGACTTCGACAAAGTAAACTTGGGTGGTGTAAGAAGCATTGGAAGTCCTAGAGAAAGGAAGGAAATAGAGGTGGAGTCACGAATTACCTGCTGACTAAAGGTGGTGACCTGAAGGTTTGAATGGTGATCTATGAGTGTCAACTGGTCATCCTTTCGAAAGGAAAAATTTGCTACTCCCAGGAATGGATCAAGAGATGGTTCGGGAAGCAGCCTAGGACATGTGATTGCAATAGTTAAAGTTTGTTCTCTAAGCAAATAATGATCCATTTTCTCAAGAACTGGATTGAAGAATGATTCATGGAAGGGCCTATGGATGATGACCTCAAGACTTGAAATTTGACCTATGGGTGTCGAAAGGTATACTCTATAGAAGGGTAGGTCAGTCATGCAAAGGAAGGGGTCTGGGGCCATAAGGAGGACTTCTACAGACTGGGTGAACCAATCCGCTCAAGACAAGGATGTTCAACTGAGATTACGGGAGAGAGACTTAGTGGCTGGGCATGGGACAAGGTCCAATTGTAAGAGGCTTGATTCAGTCATCCTAAGGAGAGGATCTACCATAGGGTGGGCAAACTTAAACAGTTCAGTGCAAAGATCTTCAATTGGTACTTGGGGAATGACTGTCATTAGAGGGTACGAACTAATAGCTCGGGCTAACAATATGAGTTCTTCCTGGGGGTATTTGACTAAAGGAACCCGGTTCTCACAAATCTCTTGATTTCTGAACTAGGTCTATCAGTGGGTGCTTTCCAAGGTCTCCTCAGGTAAGGAACCAATAGTATCAATGTCACATTCTTCAAGTTCTTCCCCTCACTCATCAACTAGACTCAAGCCAGCATCATATACTTCCTCGATGCCATCTTCAATGGGTTTCGGGTCAGTGGTAATCGGGTCAACTGATTCTAGGCTTGTCATACCTAACTTTTCCTCATTGGTAGGCTTGGGTTCTCCCTCATTAATGTCATCCTTAGGATTCTTACCACTTAGCTGTGCACAAGCCAGTCCTATGCATGGGCACTGACTAGATTTATGGCCTCTTTCTCCACAAAACAAACATTCTTGAGATATAGGAACCTGGGTCACACTGGGTTTCAAGCTAGTAGAGACCTTACTTGGGCATGGGTGTGGATCTAAATGGTTTGATCTAGAAGACTTGGGTTGTTGAGTGACTGGTCTAGAATATTGTAAGGACCTCTCATAGACACGATCCACACTATAGATATCATGGTTAGGCTTCCTAAGGTTATGCTCGGGATCACGGTATAAGGTCCTCTAGGCTCCTGGTATGGATGAGGTTGGGGCCTATTAAATTTTGGATCAGGGATCCAATTTTGATGTCTACGTTTCTCAAGGACTTGGACTTGATCCCTAAGCTGGGTAAAATTCTCATGGACTTGTTCTTTACACTGGGTAACAGTAGCAGTCAAATCCTGGGCTTAACTTGTTCATGCTCTCAGTAAGAGCTCTAACCATGGCCTCTAAATCAGGTTGGGTTTGACCAGGTTGGTAGGGCACTCCATTTCGGGTAGACATGATGATTCAAGCAAGCACACAAAATGAGACTAGACTAAATCGACTACTGGATCACTAGACCTAGAGTCCAAACTAGATGCCCAATCAGAGTGGCAAGCTAGCCTGTAGTAACTCAGGACTCAGCCAGGCAGGTGTAAGGGGAGTGTTAGGTCCCTGATTGCCAATCCTAGACACCAATCAGTGATTGGCCAGGTAGGCGGACCAGCACCAAGCCCTTCGGGAATGGATCCCTGAACCACCGTTCTAGACACTGAGTGCTAAGCACACACAGAATAACTCGGCAAACTGACTCAACACTAGCCTAGACCCGACCAATTGGTGTCCCTAGCCCACTAGGGCAAATTAGGTCTAACTGATTTTAAATTAGGTCTAGGTTCGAATGATTGGATGGTGTTTTGGGCTAAGGAGAGGTAATCAACTCCTCCCCTTATCTTAGATGCTCAATTGCCCTTAAGTAAATTATGAGATGATCACTCCAAAAAGAATTGAATTGCAGAACACAAAAAATAGAGTTGCTGTATTTTAATGCTCAGAATTTTACCGAAACCAATAAATCACAGAAAAATTATGGAAAATAGGTTCAATTATACTGGTTTCAACGAAGCAAAAATCATGCAATTCGGAGTTTTATGCAGGGAGAAATAATTCAGACAACAGGGCAATTACGGGCTGCACTAGATTGTCTTCCCCGTTTATAATCCCTGCTACGAAGTTATAACCCAATGGATCCCCTACACGCCCTAGGAACACCCCGTGGAATGGGAGGAGGAGGCTTGCGCCTCGCTTAGTTCCTAGGACCGGACGTCCTGGGGAGTCTACTTCGAGCAGACAAAATATAAAAGAGAAAAAAACAATCAAAGCAAGCAAGCAAAGCAGAATCAGATACCAAAATGACAGGAAGCTCTGATACCAAAAATGATGCAGAACAAATAAAGGGATGCGATGCGGAAGTAAATTAAGATTAACTAATTTTTTTGTTGTTTTTATATGTTGTAGAAGTTGGCTTCAAATCAAAGAAAAGTTAACCTAACATTGAAAGATACTAATATGATAATTGAAAGCACAATTTTAAGGAAACTAAATTATCAGAGTAGTTCAGAAGCAACGGATCGCTGGGGGTTGAGAAACTCCCAGACCTAGGGTTTCGTCCGCTTTCGAACTCCGAACTTTCACAAGAACAGAAATAAAGAGAAGAGATGGTTTACCTAACCAGACAATGATCTTCACAGATTTTGGTGGAAGAACTCCCCGAGCAGATTGTTGGATCCTCGGATTAGATATCTTCGCAATGGATCCTCCAATACTGGTCCTTTGGCGGGTTGGCTTCTCCTGAACTCAAGATCTGGAAGAGAAGAAAAACAATTGATGGAATCAGAGAGTCAAGGAAGAATTTACCAGGTTGATGAACTTGAAGATTGAAATTGCTGAAAACTGGATTCTCCTGGAAGCTGATGTGATTTTCCTTGGAACTTGCTCTGGATCTGAAGTAGCCGGACTGGATCTGGATGAAGGTGGACGGCCTGGATTGTAGAGAGAGAGAGGCCGTGGGAGATGGATGGTCTAGGGTTTGATGGATTGAAAATAATGAAGGGGGCTAGGGTTGGGATTTCAAGTGGCTAACTAGGGTTTTGGATAAAGATGGAGATCTCTCACTCCTCAAGGCTCCAATGGAACCCGGATTACCCCCTCACGGAGCTCAACACTTAGAATAGTGGGAAGAAGAGAAACCTAGGTTACTCAACACAAGAGAATAGCAAAAATAATTTTTCTTCATTTTTTTTTCAAAGTTACAAAGAGAGGTCTATTATATAGACCTAAAATTTTCTCCAAGCTTGTACAAATTCCCATGTGGGACTAAACTCCTCCAACTCTAGATTAGGTAGAAAATCTTCTCTCTTGGCCGACCAAGAGTTCAAAAAAAATTGGGACGGCCATAAAGGAATTTTTTTTTGGAATTTTTATGGCGCCTCCTTTGGAGTTGGATTTGGATTTGGAGTCCTCTTCTTCTTATGGCATTTCTTCTTTTCTTCCACTCCAAGTTAAGCTCTTTGATTTTGATTTGAACTTCAATTAGGAGTAGGTTGGATGTCCTTCTTTGATTTCTTCTCCAAGAGAAGTCTTCTTCCTTCTTTGCTTAGGTAAAATAGGCAGGTATGGGCGCCTCCTTTAAAGTAGCCTCCAATTTGATTTTTTCTTCTTTGGATGTGGGGACCATGACACTGGGATGCCTCTGTGGCGCCTCCTGGACTCTGGCGTGTGCTCGGAGTGTGGCTGGGCGTGTGGCTTGGAGTGTGGCCTCCATTTGCTTGAACCTTGATTTGATTGGAAGACAAATGTGGCACCATTTTGGACCAAATTGAAACCACATTGGGACTTGCACTGAGTCAACATGACTCAACAAAATTTAAATGGTGACTCAATAAATAAAATAAATAAACTGGTTGACCAGGTCAACCTTTATTACAAATCCTAATTTCTCGGGCAATGTCAATCAGAGATCCAAATGGAGCTCTGAAGTCTTCTTCTGAGTCTGGTGCCCGCACCAATTCTCCCAGGGTGGGAGGAACTCGACCCTGTCGAGTAAGGCTCAAGTTGGCTCTGGTATCTCTCCAAGAGGTCTGGGTCCAATTCTTGTAATTCTTCTCGGGAGATCCAAGAGTCATCAGAATCTGGCCTTCCTTGCCAGCGGACCAGGTATCTTTGGTATCCTCGATTACGAGTAGAGATAACCTGATCATCCAGGATCTTTTCAATCTGCTCTTTCCTCACAGGCCAGTTTGTTGGTGGACACACAGGGTCGGGATCACTCTCAATGATAGGGTTAGGCTCAAAAGGCTCACTAGGAATCACAGCTGGCTCCCTCTACTCTACTAAGTCTGTAATGTTGAAAGTAGAGCTAATGCCTAGTTCTGGAGGCAACTCGAGCACATAGGCATTGGATCCTACTCTCTTTACCACTCTAAATGGTCTAGCTCCCCTAGCATGTAGCTTTCTAACGGTTCCAGGAGGAAACCGTTCAGGCCTTAACCTAATCATCACATAGTCTCCCTCAACAAAAGATTTGACTCGTCTTTGAGTATCAGCCAACTTCTTATAAGTTTCATTACTTAAATTTATTTTGGCATGAATTTCTTTATGCAAGTCTTTTACATGCTGTGCAAAATTCTCAGCAGATTCGGAGACTCGAGTGTGGACAGGTAAAGGGACTAGGTCAAGAGGTGTGTGAGGTTTGTACCCATGTACAATTTCAAATGGACTCTTACCCGTAGACCTATTGACCGAGTCATTATATGCAAATTTAGTCCTGGACAAAATACAAATCCCAATTCCTGGTGCTCTCAATCAAACCAAAATCAGAGCCAAAGCCTAGTAAAGGGTCAAGAAAAACTAAACTAGACTGACGACGCATTCCTAAAGAATGGACTTTATTCCAAAGGAACCCTAGGTCTAAACCTAACAAACTAAGGCTCTCTAGGTTTGACCTTGGGTCGGAGGAGGGCATGCAGAGCATGAAAACTTATTATGGATGCCTAGTAGGTGCCATAAGGTCTTCCAGAAGTAGGTGGCAAACCTAATAGGTTCCGACACGTGGTTCACTCTAAAGACTTCGACAAAGTAAACTTGGGTGGTGTAAGAAGCATTGGAAGTCCTAGAGAAAGGAAGGAAATATGAGATGGAGTCACGAATTACCTGCTGACTAAAGGTGGTGACCTGAAGGTTTGAATGGTGATCTATGAGTGTCAACTGGTCATCCTTTCGAAAGGAAAAGTTTGCTACTCCCAGGAATGGATCAAGAGATGGTTCGGGAAGCAGCCTAGGACATGTGATTGCAATAGTTAAAGTTTGTTCTCTAAGCAAATAATGATCCATTTTCTCAAGAACTGGATTGAAGAATGATTCATGGAAGGACCTATGGATGATGACCTCAAGACTTGAAATTTGACCTATGGGTGAGGAAAGGTATACTCTATAGAAGGGTAGGTCAGTCATGCGAAGAAAGGGGTCTGGGGTCATAAGGAGGACTTCTACAGGACTGAGTGAACCAATCCGCTCAAGACAAGGATGTTCAACTGAGATTACGGGAGAGACCTTAGTGGCTGGGCATGGGACAAGGTCCAATTGTAAGAGGCTTGATTCAGTCATCCTAAGGAGAGGATCTACCATAGGGTGGGCAAACTTAAACAGTTCAGTGCAAAGATCTTCAATTGGTACTTGGGGAATGACTGTCATTAGAGGGTACGAACTAATAGCTCGGGCTAACAATATGAGTTCTTCCTGGGGGTATTTGACTAAAGGAACCCGGTTCTCACAAATCTCTTGAATTTCTGAACTAGGTCTTATCAGTTGGTTGCTTTCCAAGGTCTCCTCAGGTAAGGAACCAATAGTATCAATGTCACATTCTTCAAGTTCTTCCCCCTCACATTCATCAACTAGACTCAAGCCAGCATCATATACTTCCTCGATGCCATCTTCAATGGGTTTCGGGTCAGTGGTAATCGGGTCAACTGATTCTAGGCTTGTCATACCTAACCGTTCTTCCTCATTGGTAGGCTTGGGTTCTCCCTCATTAATGTCATCCTTAGGATTCTTACCACTTAGCTGTGCACAAGCCAGTCCTATGCATGGGCACTGACTAGATTTATGGCCTCTTTCTCCACAAAACAAACATTCTTGAGATATAGGAACCTGGGTCACACTGGGTTTCAAGCTAGTAGAGACCTTACTTGGGCATGGGTGTGGATCTAAATAGTTTGATCTAGAAGACTTGGGTTGTTGAGTGACTGGTCTAGAATATTGTAAGGACCTCTCATAGACACGATCCACACTATAGATATCATGGTTAGGCTTCCTAAGGTTATGATCGGGATCACGGTATAAGGTCCTCCTAGGCTCCTGGTATGGATGAGGTTGGGGCCTATTAAATTTTGGATCAGGGATCCAATTTTGATGTCTACGTTTCTCAAGGACTTGGACTTGATCCCTAAGCTGGGTAAAATTCTCATGGACTTGTTCTTTACACTGGGTAACAGTAGCAGTCAAATCCTGGCTTAACTTGTTCATGCTCTCAGTAAGAGCTCTAACCATGGCCTCTAAATCAGGTTGGGTTTGACCAGGTTGATATGGCACTCCGTTTCTGGTAGACATGATGATTCAAGCAAGCACATAAAATGAGACTAGACTAAATCGACTACTGGATCACTAGACCTAGAGTCCAAACTAGATGCCCAATCAGAGTGGCAAGCTAGCCTGTAGTAACTCAGGACTCAGCCAGGCAGGTGTAAGGGGAGTGTTAGGTCCCTGATTGCCAATCCTAGACACCAATCAGTGATTGGCCAGGTAGGTGGACCAGCACACAAGCCCTTCGGGAATGGATCCCTGAACCACCGTTCTAGACACTGAGTGCTAATCACACACAGAATAACTCGGCAAACTGACTCAACACTAGCCTAGACCCGACCAATTGGTGTCCCTAGCCCACTAGGGCAAATTAGGTCTAACTGATTTTAAATTAGGTCTAGGTTCGAATGATTGGATGGTGGTTTTGGGCTAAGGAGAGGTAATCAACTCCTCCCCTTATCTTAGATGCTCAATTGCCCTTAAGTAAATTATGAGATGATCACTCCAAAAAGAATTGAATTGCAGAACACAAAAAATAGAGTTGTTGTATTTTAATGCTCAGAATTTTTACCGAAACCAATAAATCACAGAAAAATTATGGAAAATAGGTTCAATTATACTGGTTTCAACGAAGCAAAAATCATGCAATTCAGAGTTTTATGCAGGGACAAATAATTCAGACAACAGGGTAATTACAGGCTGCAACTAGATTGTCTTCCCCGTTTATAATCCCTGCTACGAAGTTATAACCCAATGGATCCCCTACACGCCCTAAGAACACCCCGTGGAATGGGAGGAGGAGGCTTGCGCCTCGCTTAGTTCCTAGGACCGGACGTCCTGGGGAGTCTACTTCGAGCAGACAAAATAAAACGAGAAAACAATCAAAACAAGCAAGCAAGCAAATCAGAAACCCTAGACTGGGCTCTGATACCAAAAATGATGCAGAACGAATAAAGGGATGCGATGCGGAAGTAAATTAAGATTAACTAATTTTTTTGTTGTTTTTATATGTTTGTAGAAGTTGGCTTCAAATCAAAGAAAAGTTAACCTAACATTGAAAGATACTAATATGATAATTGAAAGCACAATTTTAAGGAAACTAAATTATCAGAGTAGTTCAGAAGCAACGGATCGCTGGGGGTTGAGAAACTCCCAGACCTAGGGTTTCGCTCCGAACTTTCAGCAGAACAGAAATAAAGAGAAGAGATGATTTACCTAACCAGACAATGATCTTCACAGATTTTGGTGGAAGAACTCTCCCGAGCAGATTGTTGGATCCTCGGATTCAGATTTCTTCGCAATGGATCCTCCAGTACTGGTCCTTTGGCGGGTTGGCTTCTCCTGAACTCAAGATCTGGAAGAGAAGAAAAACAATTGATGGAATCAGAGAGTCAAGGGAAGAATTTACCAGGTTGATGAACTTGAAGATTGAAATTGCTGAAAACTGGATTCTCCTGGAAGCTGATGTGATTTTCCTTGGAACTTGCTCTGGATCTGAAGTAGCCGGACTGGATCTGGATGAAGGTGGACGGCCTGGACTTGTAGAGAGAGAGAGGCCGTTGGAGATGGATGGATCTAGGGTTTGATGGATTGAAAATAATGAAGGGTGGCTAGGGTTTTGGGATTTCAAGTGGCTAACCTAGGGTTTTGGATAAAGATGGAGATCTCTCACCTCCTCAAGGCTCCAATGGAACCCGGATTACCCCCTCACGGAGCTCAACACTTAGAATAGTGCGGAAGAAGAGAAACCTAGGTTACTCAACACAAGAGAATAGCAAAAATAATTTTTCTTCATTTTTTTTTCAAAGTTACAAAGAGAGGTCTATTATATAGACCTAAAATTTTCTCCAAGCTTGTACAAATTCCCATGTGGGACTAAACTCCTCCAATCTCTAGATTAGGTAGAAAATCTTCTCTCTTGGCTGACCAAGAGTTCAAAAAAAATTGGGACGGCCATAAAGGAATTTTTTTTTGGAATTTTTATGGCGCCTCCTTTGGAGTTGGATTTGGATTTGGAGTCCTCTTCTTCTTATGGCATTTCTTCTTTTCTTCCACTCCAAGTTAAGCTCTTTGATTTTGATTTGAACTTCAATTAGGAGTAGGTTGGATGTCCTTCTTTGATTTCTTCTCCAAGAGAAGTCTTCTTCCTTCTTTGCTTAGGTAAAATAGGCAGGTATGGGCGCCTCCTTTAAAGTAGCCTCCAATTTGATTTTTTCTTCTTTGGATGTGGGGACCATGACACTGGGATGCCTCTGTGGCGCCTCCTGGACTCTGGCGTGTGCTCGGAGTGTGGCTGGGCGTGTGGCTTGGAGTGTGGCCTCCATTTGCTTGAACCTTGATTTGATTGGAAGACAAATGTGGCACCATTTTGGACCAAATTGAAACCACATTGGGACTTGCACTGAGTCAACATGACTCAACAAAATTTAAATGGTGACTCAATAAATAAAATAAATAAACTGGTTGACCAGGTCAACCTTTATTACAAATCCTAATTTCTCGGGCAATGTCAATCAGAGATCCAAATGGAGCTCTGAAGTCTTCTTCTGAGTCTGGTGCCCGCACCATGATGGGACAGATGCATTTATTTTTTTTACAAAGATCTTTCGGCCTTTTTTGAGTTTCAAAAATTACAATGATGAGAGCAGGATATGGTTGTTAGTTTTTATAACCACCTCCCCTATCAGAGTTTGACATGTCATCTAAGCGTGCTCCCCAAGAATGGAAGCTTCTGTCAGTTTCTGATTTCCCATTAATGAACTCAGAAATTGGGGGGACTAGTATTGGGATATGACAGGTTTAGTCTGATTGATCTGTCTACATTAGCTTACTGAAGATGTGAGGCGTAAGGCCAATCAATGCCTAATAGGCATAAATATGATCAATGCCTAATAGGGACAAATATGATCAATGCCTAAGAGGCACAAGACCGATTAATGCCTAATAGGCACAAATATGATCAATGCCTAACAGTCACAAATATGATCAATGCCTAAGAGACACAAGGCCAATCAATGCCTAACAGGCACAAATATGATCAATGCTTAAGAGGCACAAGGCCGATCAATGCCCAACAGGCACAAGGCCGATCAATGCCCAACTGGCACAAGGCCGATCAATGCCCAATAGGCACAAATATGATCAACGTCCAATAGGTGTAAGGCCGATCAATGCTTGATAGGCACAAGTCTGATCAATGCCCAAGAGGCATAAGGCGTAAGGCCGTTCAACACTCAAGAAGTATGAAGCTGATCAATTCTTGATAGGCTCAAAATTGATTGACATTTAGGAGAGGTAAAATTGATCAATGTTCAAATGATGCAGTCTTTTTGTTGCACGTGCTTTAGTCCCAAATTAATCGCTTAACAGCTAGGTGCCAGCTGTAAGTGGTTAAGTCTGAGGCCTATAAATACCACTAAGCATGATGAAGAGGGGATTGCTTTCACTCTCTTTCTGGTTCTAGTTCTCTCTTCACTTAGCCTTCCTTCAGATTATATCTGTTCCAGTTCAGACGCCATTAACGGGCTTTGAAGCTACCTCAACACCCAGATCCTCCTAAAAGATAGCGAAGAGCTAGATCAAATCAGCTCGATCCACTTCTCTTTTAATTCAAGCTTATTGTAATTTGTCTGGACGCAACAAGTTCCACATTGAAAAAACATGAAAACCTTCTCCTTCACAACACCTATGAAAAGGCTTACATACCTCCATCTTGAAGCATCAATTCCTGAAATCTTTCTAGAGCCTTGCGTAAAGGAAGAAGAAGGAAAGATCATGCACAGCTAAGGTGTTCCATCTTTGTGGAATAGATGAGGTTTTAGTTTTTATATTTTGTAAGTTATCTTTATGTAATTAAATCTTGATTGTAATACTGTTCTTTTCATGAACAAAATTTATTTTGCATTACTTCAAGTTTTATGCCTGATGTGGCAACATCCACTGACATGAAGCCTACACAACCGCCAGCCAACAACCCCATGAGTGGGGACTGCCACATGGACCCGGCCCCCGGGTGGAAGGCCAAGATCAGCTCCCAACCGGGGTCAAGCTCATAAAGTCAACCCTCTTGCCAAGGTCAGCTCCCAGCCAGGGTCGAGCTCACGGGGTGAGCCCTCCGTCTGAGATCAGCTCCCAGCAGGGGTCATGCTCATGTAGCCGAAGCGAGCCCTCCATCCGAGGACAGCTCCTAACCGGGGTCGAGCTCACAGGATGAGCCCTCCATCTGAGGTCAGCTCCCAGCCGGGGTTGTGCTCATGCAGCCAAAGCAAGCACTCCATCCGAGGCCAGCTCCCAGCTGGGATCGAGCTTACGGGGTGGGCCCTCTATCTGAGGTCAGCTCCCGGCCGGGGATGAGCTCATGCTGTTGAAGGCGGGCCTCTTCAGGAGGTCCTTCCCTGCCATACGAAGGCCAGAATTCCTGCCAGCGATGAAGGAGGGAAAGATCAACAGGAATTCAAACCACGGCATGGAGGTCCCTGTCCACCTGCAACCTCCGAAAGGTGGCGCATGCCCTGCCACCAAGGCTAGCTCTGCAACCATTGCCCGCATGCTCTGCATGACGTAAGCCCCGTCAGACTTAGGGTCCCATAACGTGCTGCCACGTTGACTACATATGGCCGGAGGATGCTGACCCATGCGGCACGAGGCCCAGGATTCCCCCAGAAGTAGAATCCTGTCAAAGCCATAGGCCCTACAATGCTCGGACGGTCCCTTCGAGAATGGAAACTTCTCGCAATGTCACGGGGCTCAGTGGCATAGCACCTTTCCCTCTTAAGCAAACAATGACACCCCCAAAAGAAAAAAGGCTCCGAAAAAGGGGGGGAGCTCTCCGAAAGGGAGAGAGAGCCCTCCAAAAGGGGGGAAATGGAAGGAGAGGACTGGCCCAAAGAAAGAGAAGGGTGGAGAGGGCTCTGAGAGGCCCACGGATCACCTCCTCCTCTGGAAGGAGCAGTCTGAGAGGGGGGAGGGAAGAAGAAGGAGAAGCCGCGTGTAGCGGCAAGCCCCTCCGAGGAAGACACCATGAGGGGGTCACACCAAGAAGGACACCGGGACGTGGCCCCAGGTCTGGTCAGAGTCATTGTGCAAGTCGTAAGGTAAGAAAGGTAAGAGGTAGATGCAGGAGGAGCGGGGAGATATAAGCAAGCAAGCCACCGAAAGCTCAGCGGCGACCAAGAAATCGATTGGAGATCCTCCTCGCTCCTCGCTCTCCATTCCTTCTTTCTACTGTTTAGACATTACTATCTTGTTCTTTATATTATTTGAATATCTTTATCATGTTACCCCCTGAGGCGAGAGAGTCCCCTAAGCTCTCCGCCTCGGAGGTTCTGTTCTCCTCGATCGTCTCACTGACTTGATCATCGGAGTGTCCTCGTCATAATCCCTAGCCCGAGTCTCCTCTATTTTGTAGGCCGAGCGGGCCGAAGAGCTGACCCCTGAGGAGGAGGGAGTGCTCCCGGTGGGAGAAGGAGGCACCCGACGCGATGGTGACACACCAGAGCTACGGGCCATGATGATCTAGGCGGCAACAGATTGGCGTGTTAGGAAGGGGGGTGACAGATAGCTCAGGAGCTAAGAAGATCTTGGCCAAGGCTGAGAATCTAGGCTCTCAAACTGACGTGATGACAGTAGCCGCCTCCTTTGGGGGCAGGCGGGGGACACGAGAGCTCCCTCTTTGGTGTGAACACCAGAGGCACTAGAATAAGACAGAGGTTTTCCAACCCTCTGTGGGTTGATCAATAATTTATAAGTCCATCTGTAATAAGGGCTTATCCCATCTGAGTCCATTTTTGTTGTTATTTGAGTCTTTTGAGTTGCTATTTCAGTTCAGTATTAGTCAGCTCATGTTGAGCAAGTTCAGTCCAATGCTAGTCAGCTCATGTTGAGCTAATTTTATTTTTTTGAGTCCTGTCCAAGTACACTGAAAACTCAAGACTACATCATACAAGTGAAGATCAAGTCCAAACAGATTGAAGACATGGAAGTATAGCCCAAGTCCAACCTATCTTGAAGATTTGAAGACCCTAGAAGGAAAATTCAGAAAATCCTGATTCCTTGCAGATGCCCTCCAGATGCCCAGATTCCCTTCCAGATGCCAGAGTATATTCATAGACAGGGCATCCATGATTTCATAGGTCCACCTACATCCTAGCCCAATGAAATAAAGCCCAGGCGCCAAGCCCAAGCCCTTAAGAAGCAAGATACCAGGGAATATTCCTGCTACCTGGCTACCAAGCCACCCCAGCTTCAAGAGGCCCAAGCCCATGCACCCAAGCCCCTTTGGGCCTGCCCCTTGCTACTCCTAGAAGCCCAACATGCCCCCCTAGGCATCCTTGGAGTGTTGACCAAGTCAAGAGATGAGGAAATAATTTTTAGGAATTTTTTCTACCTAATGTTTCCTTATTTTCTAGCTAGGGTTTGGGTGGGAAAATGATTCTTATGTAATGTCTAATGTACCCTTACTTGGAGCCCACGACTAAGGGTCTATTTAAAGGACCCTAGTCTTTTGTATGAGGATTGATTTTGATATATGAAAGAATACTTGAATTTTCTACAACTATTGTGTGTTACCCTGCTGTGTGCATAAAGGGGTTTTGAGAGTTTTCTTCTTCCCAGTGTTACAACTATCTTCCTGCAGCCAGCCAGCCTTCCAGAACCTTGGCCGCCCACTCAAAAGACACCTCATCCTTGCTGTTTTTCTCTTATTTTTTTCATCTCCTCTGAGTTTTGTAATCCCTGGCAGGTCATTTGCAGGTCCCCGAGTTCCTACGAATCCAACGACTCCAGCCAAGCCTCGATCGGACTACCGAGTAGAAAGCCAGGTATTTGCGGGTCCTTGGCTCGGTTTTCCAGGCCGCATCCATCAAGGAATGAGAGATCCCTTCACTGCAATCTTCATCGGGTGCATCAGACATTGCCAGGTACACCTCCTCTGCCGCTAGTAATTTTATTATGGGAAAACTAGCCCTAACCGAGGCTTCTCAGCCCCAGCGATCCATCTTTATTGCTTTCTTAGGTCCTAATATACATGCTTAGTTTCTAAAATTCATATAGAATTCTCTATAACTAATTTTGATCTGATATTCAGGAATTAATCACCTAACCCCACATACAAAATTCACAAAATTAATTGCATGCATATCTGTCCTGCATCACACTTGGGGGCCCACCCAAAGAATGAGAAGAGAAGGATCGAAGGATAACAGAGATAGGGGCTTGTGTTCGTGGATTTTCTGAACACTTGCTCCCTTTTGTAGCACTCTCCAGTTAGACCTAGAATCCAGGCATTCCCCTACATGTGGGGCTTCCGTCATCTCATGCAAGCCTAATGGGTAACTCCCTTCCTCGCTACCCTTGCAATATAAAAACCGTGTTATAGTTTTAGAGGAGAAGCCCCTGCATCACCGTCAAAGATAAGCACCACGGCCTTGCTCATGTTTCCGAGATGGTAGCGGGATGCCACCCACCGCGCGACCCCCAGTAGGGTAAACCAACAAGAGTCGGGTCTTGACCCCGAGGGGCAGCCTGCTGATAGAAGATGGCACGCTATTGCAACCCCCATATAGGACCCCAGCGAAGTAGTCAAAGCCCGGTCGGACGGAGCCTACTACTTTGCCAGTCCTGGCACCTCTCGATGCTTGCGAACCTGGAACATGAGTGTTGTCGCCAGGATCGCCGTGGCTCGTAGCTGTTGTCCATGTCAGATTGCTCTTCGTCTCCGCGGTGGCATCTCGCTCGTGGAGATCTGCAAAACAGGGATTAGTGACCCGGGGCGGGGATTCCGGCGGGGGCACTCTGATGCTCAAGTCAGTGACTATCCAGGGGAACAGATCCTCCTGGTCGAGCCCCTCTTGTGGACTCCATGCTAGTATGAGTGAAAATGATGTGATTAGAGTGAGAATGGAAGTGCAAGTGTGCTGGGAAAGGTGATGACCGAGGTGGACGGGTCCTCCTCTGCGGCCTCCTCCCCCTCTTCTCCTTGGATCTTTTATATTTAGTTTTTATTACCTTCCTCCCGAGCATGTTGAAGGTTCTTTTAAGTCTGGACGATCGTTGAATGCCTACCTCAGGATCTTCCCTGTACTGTCAGGCATGTGCGGCGACATTCCATGCCATGACCGGACGTCTCTTTTGATTCGTACCATCAGGAGCGTACGGTGGCATTCCGTACCATGGACAGAACATCTTTCCTGGTTGGCGATGAGGAAATCACTGTGCATTCTGACATTCCTTCCGATCGTCCCATTCTGGGAAGCCTAGCAATGTCTTAATTAGGGGGATCTTCTTCCTCCCCGGGCATAAGTGGCATCCGCAGGCAGTTATTATGATTTGATGGGTGCTTTCTCATAGCCCTCGGGTGGCCCGCTGGTGCCCTGGGGAGGTGGCTCCACTCTTTTGGTGGTCGGTGGCTTTGTCCGAGGTGGTTGCTGAACTGGAGAGCTGGGACTCGGGTCCGGCCTGGGTGGCTTGGCCTCGGAGGGGCTCAGCCTGGCGGAGGAGGGCCGAGCTCGACTCTGATCCAAAAGGCTCGACCTTGGAGGGGCTCGACCCAGCAGAGGAGGGCTTGACTCTTGCTTGGAGGGCTCGGCCATGGAGGTGCTCAGCCTAGCAAAGGAGGGCCAAGCTCGACTCTGGCCCAGGGGGCTCGACCTCGAAGGGGCTCTCTTTAGTAAAGATATCACGAAGTCGCTCGACTCTGGCCTAGGAGACCCGAGCTTGCGGGTGCCGACCTAGCAGAGGACGGAGCTTGGCCTCGATGGATTAGGGGGGCCCGGCTTGGAAAAGGAATCTGAGATGGAATGTCCACCATGGTAGCTTTTCTGACATGGCATCTGATAGGGGTCACACGTCAGCCTTCCGCCATATCATTTGCCCCCCACTCCCGAGTCTCGTTGGTGCGAAGCGCTTGGGGCGAAGGAAGTAAATGCAATGCTGATGCGGAAAGGCGAGAATCCAGTGCATTGATGGCCACAATCGTTGGTGTTCAAGGATTGCGGGCATAGAATTCTGGGCGACCGTAGTTGAAGCCAGATGCTAGCCTTGCCAATGGTCGACACGTGGTGCGGATCTGATGGTGAGGAGCTGTAATGGTGCGGTCGGACGCCCTTCATTTCGAAAGGAAAGGTGGCCTTTCCCAAAGCATACCTTCTTTCAAATTCTACATGCTCACCTTCAAACCGAGGCCTTTCCTTCATTCTCCCAGCCACCTCTTCATTCCCAAGTCCTGAGCAGGTTAGTCTTCTTCCTCGCACTAGTTGGGTAGGGACCATCTCTTAGGGTTAGATTTTCCTTTGGATCTTCGTCCATCTCCTCCCTCTTTCTGCTCTTCCCGTTTCTTGTCCTTCATGTCTCGTTTCGGACCGAATTTCCATCCCATCACTAATCAAGGTGAGGCCGGGCCCTCGAGGCCAAGGCCACCCTATTCTTCTTCCGATGAGGAGGATGTGGCGCACTTTGAGGTCAGCCAAAGTCCCGCGCCTGGGGGAATAGTGATTAGGGAGCCCACATCCTCTCCCCCACCTCGTCCCCTTCCTCTTCCTTCTTCAGCTGCTCCTGAACCTTCTCGATCAACTGGTCCCAGAGGGATCACTTCGGTGATCACAGCCGTGGACCTTGTGACCATCCGGGACACCTATGGTATCCCGAATGGCGTCCGGCTCTCGATCCCTCGATCAAGGGAGTGGGTCACCTCCAGTGGCCCGCATCGGATAGCATTCTATGAGGAAACTTTCTCGGGTGGCCTTCGATTCCCGTTCTACCCCTTCTTCCTCTCTGTCCTGGGCCATTATCGTCTCGTCCCTGCCCAGCTTGTCTCAAATGCCATCAGGACCATTTTTCCCTTCACTGTCTTGTGTCACTTCCACGGGGTTGTCGCCTATTTTTCTCTGTTCAGGACTTTTTTCACCCTGAAACGCCACCCCATCGAGGAGGGGTGGTGGTCTCTTTCCTCCAGCCCCAAGGGGATTAAGTTTGAACTTCCCTCTTCCATCAAAGGATGGAAGAGTAGGTTTTTTTTTGCCTCGGTCAAGGGGGTTGACTGGGTCTGGAGCGACCCGGATCGGTCCCCCAACCTAGATTCCACGGTCGACGCAGTCGATTTGAAGGTGTACGACCAGCTTCGCTCTGTCGAGATCCCTTCACTTGAGGTCCTGCTGTCAGAGCAGAATCTTCAAGAGGCCGAGGTTGGTCCAACACAAGAGTTGGATGAGTTTGGCTCAAAAATCTTTTTATTCTCTTTCTCCCCTCCATTTTTTTTTGACGTCTTCTTTCTTGGTGCAGCCATGAAGTTCTCTGTAGAGGAACTCCTCTCATTCTCCGAGGAGAGGAATCAGGTGGAGGGCTCTAGTGAGCCCACTCCAAAGAGGGCTCGGATAGATGTCGGCACGAGCGCAGTACCGGTCGAGCCCGTTCCCGAGCCAAGGAGGAAGAGGGCTACGGAATCCATCCTCGAGCTTTTGAGGCGGTGCGGTCTGGCCCCCGCATCGGAGTCTGAGATGGTGGTTTGGTCCAGATCTACCACCATTGCTGCCATGACGACATCCCTCCATCTAGAGATCGTGGAGGTCAAGGAGGACAGGGAGCTAGAAGGTGTGGGACCAACTTCAGTGGCTCCGTCTGAGGTGGCACCAAGCTCCCAACCCGCCCCAATAGCCTCCACCACCGATGGAGCAGGTGGTCCCAAATCGGTGATGGGTAAAAGAGACAGGGACTACTGTCGGGTCCCTTTCAGACTGGTGCCCAATGTCTCCCTTGCCAAGGACTCGACACTTGTTAAGTGGATGATGGATTTCTCCGTCCAGTCCTGCGACTGGCGAGAGAGGAGCGGGAAGTACCTCGTCGACACCATCAGCACATCCTTCTCCAATCTCTACACCGTAAGATGATTTTCGATATGCCTCGCTCTCTTTCCCCCCTTCTTGTTGACTAACATCATTCTTGATGTAGCAAGGTGCTGAACTCGTACTGATCCGTGACTATTGCCGCAACTGGTTCAGGAGGGATAAGGAACATGAGACGGAGTTCGAGTCCTTGAGGGACGAACTGAGGTGGAAGAGTAACGAGCTCTGGGAGGCCAACATGATGATCAAAAACCTCCAGGGTGAAATTGCCAGTGCTGAGCAATGCTCAAGGGAGCTCGAGGAAGAGCTCAAGCCAAAAGGAGCCCAACTGAAGTGCTTTAGCTTGAGCTAGAGGCGGCGAAGGGACAGGCCGTCTCCTCTGAGAAGAAGGCCATGGTCACCGACCAGAAGGCTGCCGAGGTGGAGAGGAGGGCCTCTGCTACCGTCAGTTTAGTTAAGGCTGCGAAGAAAGAGGCCGCCGAGGCCATCCGCAGAGTTGAGGACGCAGACAAGAGGGCAGCGAAGGCGGTTGCAAATTAGAAGGCTTTTGAGGAGTTCAAGCTAGACTTCAAGAACGCAGCGACGGACTCCTTTTTCAAGGGGTTCACTTACTGCCAATCCTAGCTGCACGGCATTCTCTCGGATGAATGGCTAGCCGCCATCCGACTACCGGGCTCCAAGGGTGTGAAGGCCTCGACCCCCGTACTGGCTACAACTGAGGGGCACCCTGTTATGGTCATGCCGGCTCCTTAGGTAGTAGCGGCGGAACTAACCCTGCAGGCAGCGGCGGTCGAGCCAGCTCCACCGGCGACAGCGGCCGAACCAACCCTGCTAGCCACGGGGGCTGACGGAGGGGCCTCGGCTTTAGAGGTCGAGGGCAATGGAGCTTCGGTGGCACGCCGCCCTGGGAAGGTGCCGGCTTAGTAGAGTACGGTCTCCTCTTCAGCTGTAACCTTTTTGTTATTTTCTTCTCTGGGCTACCCAGCATGTCGGGCCTCAAAAGCATTGTAATCCTTTCCCTTAAGTAATGAAGATATATTTCATCAAATTGTCTTGCACCTCTTTCTTCTTCTTTTCTTTTATTTTTTTCATTTTTTTATTTTTTTGCATGTGATGAGATCAAAAAGAAGACTCCTCCTTTGTTTCTGAGTGTCCCAGACTTGGTGGCCGGGGAGCTTGGCTCCGGGCTTTGGGGTCTCGGTGCTAGGCTCTGAGACTTAGTGGCCAAAGAGCTTGGCTTCGGGCTTGGATGTCCTGGAGCTGGGCTCGATGACTTGGTGGCCGGAGAGCTTGGCTCTAGGCTTGGATGTCCTGGAGCTGGGCTCGAGGACTTGGTGGCCGGAGAGCTTGGCTCCAGGCTTTGGGGTCTCGGCGCTGGGCTCTGACACTTAGTGGTCGGAGAGCTTGGCTCCGGGCTTGGATGTACTAGAGCTGGGCTCAAGGACTTGGTGGCCGGAGAGCTTGGCTCCGAGCTTGGATGGTGTGGGCACCAGGATCCGACAACCCAGGATCCGACAGAGGCTCCTCAACCCTTTGTGGATCTCAGATTAGGGTTCCCCTTTTCTATGAGTCCTGTAATAAGGCCTTGAGCCCAAAAACATTGTTATAATTTCTTGTCAAAGTTGTTTGGTCATGTACCTTGACCAATTTGGGTCAAGTTAGGTCATGAGTCCTGTATTTATTCGAGTCTGAGTTTGGACTAGGCCCAAGCCCAATTGAAGTCACTATGGTTTTCTTCACCAAATCAAGTTCTGGTGGGTCAACCCACTCCTTCTACTTGGGATAATGCCAACTCAGGTGCCACCTCAGCTCCCTACATGGCGCCATATCAGCTGCCACTTGGGCATCCAAGAAGGGAAACAAAGTGGCATCCTCTTGCTTTCCACACGCCTTGGACAACATCCCCCTCTTCCCTCCCCTACATCATGCCTTGTTCCATCTAAAGAGGGCGTTGAAGATCCTTGAAGGAACCAAGCCTCAAAGCAAGCCTCCTCCCAAGCTTTCTTCCCAAAGTGATCTTGCAAGGAAGGATGGTCAAAAGACACACTCCCCTCTTCAAGCCCTCAACCATGCAATGCCCCATGGAGTTCTCCCTTGGTCGGCCAAGAATCAATCCTAGAAGAAGGCGTGAAGAGCCTAAGGGAATACATCCCTCCAAGCAAGCCATGCCCCACTCCTTCTTCCCAAAATAAGCATGCTAAGGAAGGAAGTCAAGGGACCAATCCCCCTCTCCAAGCCTTTGCTCATACCATGCCCAACTCCAAATATTTGGTCGGCCAAAGAGATAGGATGTGGAAAATTTTTGGGCGCCACCATGAGTCTTGTAATTTGAATTTCAAAAGGGCCTTGGGTGCCTATTTAAAGGACCCAATCCCTCCCTTGTAGAACTAATGAATGAATGGATGAATGAAAAATTGAGTGATTGAGTTTGAGTTTCTTCCACCCTCCAACCCTTGTCTCTTAGGCTAGGTTCGAGTGGAATTTCCTTCGTCCCCAGGGACGTCGAGTGGTGAGGCCACCTGTCCGTCGCCCCAGTGCGTCGCGAATCCTTCGTCTTCCAGGACGTCGCGTGGTGTGAGTTCACATTCCTTCATCCTCCAAGACGTCGCGGGGTGCGAGGCCCCAAGTTATCTCCAACTTCGACTTCGGAATCCAGCCGGACGCCGGGCTCGAAGCCCCTTCCCAACTCCAGTTCAATTCCTTTCCGTACATCTCCACATTCCACTAACCTTTCTTTTCTTTGCCTACAGGTCCTCCCTGGCATCTCGAGCATTGAAGATAGTTAGCTTTGCCATCACGACCTCCAGACCCAAAGCTAGAGCTCCCACGGGTTCGACTGCTCGGGCATCCAGGCCACATCCACCGAGTTGAGCGATCTCTGCACCGGGCGCTTCAGAAGTTTGAGGTTTGCCTTCTCTTTATCTCCTAAGTAGATATTGTAGGTCAAGCTAGTCCTACCAGGGTTTCTTAATCCCGGGGTCCTATTCTCGTTCTTACTTTTAGGGCTTTGAACTGCTAGCGTAAGCTTCCCTTACTGCTCTTCTTATTTCTTATCTTTGCTTGTGATCGGGAATCGAAACCCTAAACAACGAAGAAGAACAACAAGAAACATAACAAAAAAAAAATCATCAACCCTACAACAAAAAGAAAAAAAAGAATTCCTTTGCATCGTAAGCATCCCTATTGGCATCCAGCATCCCTAGCCCTAACCCCCCTTGTTCCACATCATTTCTGGTATCAGAGCAAGGCTAGGACTAGTGCATTAGTTTCATTTTCTGCATTGTGGTCAGTCCGTATATGGTCTGATCATTGGATTGTTTCTCCCTGTAGAGATATCCAAATTTCATGATTTCTATTTTTTTAGATCGCATTCATTTCAAAGTACTTTTTTCTGTTTTTTCAGATTTTATTTCAATTTGTAGAGTTTCTACAAGCCAAAATACTGCCTGAGAAAATCTCAGGTCTGAAATTTCAGCAAGCATCTCATTTTGATTCATTCCTCCATCTAGCTAGTTTCTTGCATGTTTTAATTCCTGCATTTTGTTTAGCATTCACCCATCTAAAAGACACAAAAGAACAAAAAAAAAAATTTTTTTTAAGTCATTTCATTAGTCATTATTGTACTTCATTTTACATAACATATCTTAAGGGCGTCAATTTAACATAGGGTCAGGATTTCATTACCTGTCCCTAGCCCAAAAACCACCACCCGGCATATCGAACAATAGCCATTAACTAAAATCAATTAGACGTTTAATCTGCTCTAGTGAGCTAGGGACACCCACGAAGTTGGGTCAACCCAAGTGCCGAGCCAAGCTAGATTGCTTGTTGGTGTGTGCTTGTGTAGCTGGTGTCTAGGCAAGTGGTTCAGGGACTAGAGCCCGAAGGGAAGTGGGTTGGTTCGCTTACCTGGCCAATTTCTAATTTGTATCTAGGAAAGCAAAGAGGAACCTCCACTCACCTTACACTTACCTGGCCAGGTGCCAAGTTACAGCTTTCAGGTTCATCTTCTTGACATTACATTTGGAGAGATCTCCTAGGTCTAGCAAACCGTAGCATCGTTTTGTTTCATATGCACTAGATCAGGAACCTCTTTTCACCCACCTTCTCTACCCCCGAGCAAAGCCATGGACCAACTTCGAGCTGACATTGGAGCCCTAACTCAATACATGACTCAATTAAGCAACCAGTTGACTAATAGATGTGATCAAATAGAGGCCAGACTAGGACCCATAGAGGAAGCTGCTAGGCTCCGTGAGCATTTCCAGAGAGCTCCCACCTATAGAAGATCTGAGCCCTTTAGGAACCAGAGCCATATCCCTGGATCCACCCAAGGTTATATCCAGGCTTACCCAAGTCGACCAAGACCGAACCGATTTGACCCCAGTTGACCAAGCCTAGCCCGACCCAGTCCTAGTCTTCCCAGTCTGTATCGACCCCAATACAGTAGAGAGGACAAGGGTGAGGCTATTGAAGTCCAGAGGAGACCCGATCCCCAAGGTAACAGCTATAGGTGCCATAAACCTGAGCATTTTGCTAGTCAGTGCACCGCCCCTACCCTACTTATGGATGAACCGACTGAAACTGAACCCGAACCCATTGTTGAACCTAAGGAAGACTTGAAGGTTGAACACATTGAAAATCTAGGGAAAGATCCTGAACCCATTAGAGACAGTAAAGGAGTAATTGAGCCAGGATCGAACATTGTAGAGGATGGTGAGGGTTCACAAGTATTGCCATTAGAGGAGGTCCAGGAACAAGTCCCTATAGAAACCCCCCAAGAGGTAGACATCAGTTTTGAGGACTCTCAAGATAACATTCCCAAAGACCTTCCTAATGACCTTCCACCATTTAGGAACACCCATCTAGTTTTGGAACTTGCACCTATAGAACAATGTCCAAATCTTAAGATTATCCTGAACAACCAAGGTCTATTTCATGACGCCCAGAGATTACCCCATGACTCCGACTCCTATTTTCTCCCCTTCCTAGAGCCGTCTCACATTTTTAAAGCCATGGGGTTGCATTTCGTTGAAATCACCAGGCTACATGACTCATTAGAACCCATCCCTTTTGCCATTTACTTTTGGAACACTTTATGGCATTTGTTAGGGATCCTTAATAATTTTTCTTGTGCATACCAAACTAGGGTCAAACCTAGAGAGTCAAAAGTCTATTAGGTTTAGGCCCTAGGAGTCCAATAATTTTTTTTTTTTTTTCAATAAGATTGCATAGTTGAGTCTGCATTTTGCATCATGTTAGGATTATGCATTAAATACAATTTTTAAAATAATTTGGCTGATTCCCGAAAGCGAGCCAAAGAGTTTGAAATAGGGGATTTTTTAATGATTAGGCTTTGGCCTGAACGGTTTCCACCGGGAACCGTTAAGAAGCTTCATGCTCGTGGGGCGGGTCCCTTTAAAGTAATTAGGAGAATGGGCCCTAATGCCTATGTTCTAGAACTACCTATGGATTACGGAATTAGCTCGACATTCAATATCTCTGACTTAGTCGAGTATAGAGAACCCGCAAACATACCCAGTGAGCCATTTGGGCCTGACCTCCCTTTTGAGAGTGAACCTGAACCTGAGTGTCCACCTCCAAATATACCTGAGCGAGGAGAGCGGATCGAGCGTGTCCTGGATGACCAAGCCATCACTACCCGGGGCAAAGGCTACCTGCGTTACCTAGTCTGATGGCAAGGCTGACCCGAATCTGATGACTCGTAGATCACATGGGAGGACTTGCAGTGCATCGACCCCGACATCCTGGAAAGGAATCAAAGCCAAGCTAACCCTTACTCGACAGGGTCGAGTTCCTCCCACCCCGGGAGAACTAGTGTGGGCACCAGGATCCGATAGAGGCTCCTCAACCCTCTATGGATCTCAGATTAGGGTTCCCCTTTTCTACGAGTCCTGTAATAAGGCCTTGAGCCCAAAAACATTGTTATAATTTCTTGTCAAAGTTGTTTGGTCTTGTACATTGACCAATTTAGGTCAAGTTAGGTCATGAGTCCTGTATTTGTTCGAGTCTGAGTTTGGACTGGGCCCAAGCCCAATTGAAGTCACTCTGGTTTTCTTCACCAAATCAAGTTCTGGTAGGCCAACCCACTCCTTCTACTTGGGATAATGCCAACTCAGGTGCCACCTCAGCTACCTACGTGGCGCCACATCAGCTGCCACTTGGGCATCCAAGAAGGGAAACAAAGTGGCATCCTCTTGCTTTCCACATGCCTTGGACAACATCCCCCTCTTCCCTCCCCAACATCATGCCTTGTTCCATCTAAAGAGGGAGTTGAAGATCCTTGAAGGAACCAAGCCTCAAAGCAAGCCTCCTCCCAAGCTTTCTTCCCAAAGTGATCTTGCAAAGAAAGGAAGGTCAAAAGACACACTCCCCTCTTCAAGCCCTCAACCATGCAATGCCCCATGGAGTTCTCCCTTGGTCGGCCAAGAATCAATCCTAGAAGATGGCGTGAAGAGCCTAAGGGAACACATCCCTCCAAGCAAGCCATGCCCCACTCCTTCCCAAAATAAGCATGCTAAGGAAGGAAGTCAAGGGACCAATCCCCCTCTCCAAGCCTTTGCTCATGCCACGCCCAACTCCAAATATTGGTCAGCCAAAGAGATGGGATGTGGAAAATTTTTGGGCGCCACCATGAGTCTTGTAATTTGAATTTCAAAAGGGCCTTGGGTGCCTATTTAAAAGACCCAATCCCTCCCTTGTAGAACTAATGAATGAATGGATGAATGAAAAATTGAGTGATTGAGTTTGAGTTTCTTCCACCCTCCAACCCTTGTCTCTTAGGCTAGGTTCGAGTGGAATTGCCTTCGTCCCCAGGGACGTCGAGTGGTGCGAGGCCACCTGTCCGTCACCCAAGGGCGTCGCGAATCCTTCATCCTCCAGGATGTCGTATTGTGTGAGGCCACATTCCTTCATCCTCCAGGATGTCGCGGGGTGCGAGGCCCCAAGTTATCTCCAACTTCGACTTCGGAATCCAGCCAGACACTGGGCTCGAAGCCCCTTTCCAACTCCAGTTCAATTCCTTTCCGTACATCTCTACATTCCACTAACCTTTCTTAAGTTTTCCTACAGGTCCTCCCTGGCATCTCGAGCATTGGAGACAGTTAGCTTTGCCATCGCGACCTCCAGACCCAAAGCCAGAGCTCCCACGGGTTTGACTGCTCGGGCATCCAGGCCGCATCCACCAAGTTGAGTGATCTCTGCACTGGGCGCTTCAGAAGTTTGAGGTTTGCCTTCTCTTTATCTCCTAAGAAGATATTGTAGGTCGAGCTAGTCCTACCTGGGTTTCTTAATCCCGGGGTCCTGTTCTCGTTCTTACTTTTAGGGCTTTGAACTGCTAGCATAAGCTTCCCTTACTGCTCTTCTTATTTCTTATCTTTGCTTGTGATCGGGAATCGAAACCCTAAATAACGAAGAAGAAGAACAAGAAACATAACAAAAAAAAAATCATCAACCCTAAAACAAAAAAAAAAAAAGAATTCCTTTGCATCGTAAGCATCCCTATTGGCATCCAGCATCCTTAGCCCTAACTCCCCTCGTTCCGCATCATTGGATGTCCTGGAGTTGGGCTCGAGGACTTGGTGGCTGGAGAGCTTGGCTCCTTGCTTTGATGTCCTAGAGCTGGGCTTGAGGACTTGGTGGAGATTTTCCTCCAAGGCCAGAAATGTTTGTGCAAGGGGAACCTTAATTATCGATGAAAATAAACCTTGCATCATTGGTGCCGGAGGATTGGGCCCCGTGTTTTGATGTCTGTGGGTTTGCCTCTAGGTTATGGCATGCTAGGCCTTGGGCCGGGTAGCAATTTTCCTGCGCGGTAAAAGGCAATCTATGTAAAAGATGGCCTTTATTATGTTAAAGGATGAGCCTTACATTACTAGTAATACTTTCTCAGGTTGCAGGCGTTCCACGTCTGCGAGAATATGGCACCGTCAAGATCCGCGAGGTAGTAGGCTCCATGCAGAAGAGCTTCGACCCCTTATAGGGGCCTTCCCAGTTCACCGAGAACTTGCCGCACTCTCGGGGTTGAGATGCTCCAGCTCGGTGGAGAACCAGGTCGCCAGTTCGGAAGACCTTGGGCTTCACTCGGGTGTTATAATATCGAGCAACTCGTTGCTGATAGGCCACCATCCTGAGTCGGGCTTTATCTCTGGTCTCTTCGAAAAGGTCCAAGTTAAGCAGAAGGTGCACCTAGTTCTGCGCTTCATCGTATTGCTGCACCCGTAGCGTGGGCAGGCCGAGCTCGACCGGGACTACGGCCTCGGTATCGAAGACAAGGTTAAAGGGCATCTTGTCAGTCGTAGTCCTGGGCGTCGTGTGGTAGGCGCAGAGAACACTCGGGAGTTCTTCCATCCACCTGCCCTTGGCCTGGTCCAGTCTAGTCCTGAGTCCTTGGAGGATGGTTCGGTTGGTCACTTCGGCCTCTCTGTTGGTCTGGGGGTGAGCGACGGAGGTGAAACAGTGCTTGATGCCGTGCTCGACGTAGAAGCCTTCGAACTCCCGGTTGTCAAACTGCCGCCCGTTGTCGGTAATGATGCAGCGGGGAAGTCCGAAGTGGCATATTATCGACTTCCAGAAGAATTGGCAGAACTTGGCTTCCGTGATCCATGCAAGTAGCTCCGCCTCCACCGATTTGGTGAAGTCGTTGATGGCCAACCTTAAGAACCTCCGTTATCCCGGTGCGGGGGGAAACGACCCCAAGATGTCCATTCCGCATTGGACGAAGGGCCAAGGGGCGACGAGTTATGAGATCATCACTGCTGGCTAACACTGTATGTGAGCATGGTGCTGGCATTTGTCGCACCTCTTCATGAAAACGATGGCATCCTCCCTCATGGTTTCCTAGAAATATCACTGGCGGAGAGCTTTATGCACCAACGTCCTTTCTCAGACGTGGTTCCCGCACAGGCCTTCATGTATCTCCTAGAGAACGAAGTGATGTAGAACGAAAGCTCTGATACCAAAAATGATGCAGAACAAATAAAGGAATGCGATGCGGAAGTAAATTAAGATTAACTAATTTTTTTGTTGTTTTTATATGTTTGTAGAAGTTGGCTTCAAATCAAAGAAAAGTTAACCTAACATTGAAAGATACTAATATGATAATTGAAAGCACAATTTTAAGGAAACTAAATTATCAGAGTAGTTCAGAAGCAACGGATCGCTGGGGGTTGAGAAACTCCCAGACCTAGGGTTTCGCTCCAAACTTTCAACAGAACAGAAATAAAGAGAAGAGATGGTTTACCTAACCAGACAATGATCTTCACAGATTTTGGTGGAAGAACTCTCCCGAGCAGATTGTTGGATCCTCGGATTCAGGTATCTTCGCAATGGATCCTCCAATACCGGTCCTTTGGCGGGTTGGCTTCTCCTGAACTCAAGATCTGGAAGAGAAGAAAAATAATTGATGGAATCAGAGAGTCAAGGGAAAGATTTACCAGGTTGATGAACTTGAAGATTGAAATTGCTGAAAACTGGGTTCTCCTGGATGTTGATGTGATTTTCCTTGGAACTTGCTCTGGATCTGAAGTAGCCGAACTGGATCTGGATGAAGGTGGACGGCCTGGACTTGTAGAGAGAGAGAGGCCGTGGGAGATGGATGGATCTAGGGTTTGATGGATTGAAAATAATGAAGGGTGGCTAGGGTTTTGGGATTTCAAGTGGCTAACCTAGGGTTTTGGATAAAGATGGAGATCTCTCACCTCCTCAAGGCTCCAATGGAACCCGGATTACCCCCTCACGGAGCTCAACACTTAGATTAGTGCGGAAGAAGAGAAACCTAGGTCACTCAACACAAGAGAGTAGCATAAAAATAATTTTCTTCATACATTGATTTTCAAAGTTACAAAGAGAGGTCTATTATATAGACCTAAAATTTTCTCCAAGCTTGTACAAATTCCCATGTGGGACTAAACTCCTCCAACCACTAGATTAGGTAGAAAATCTTCTCTCTTGGCCGACCAAGAGTTCAAAAAAAATTGGGACGGCCATAAAGGAATTTTTTTTGAATTTTTTTGGTGCCTCCTTTGGAGTTGGATTTGGATTTGGAGTCCTCTTCTTCTTATGGTATTTCTTCTTTTCTTCCACTCCAAGTTAAGCTCTTTGATTTTGATTTGAACTTCAATTGGATGTCCTTCTTTGATTTCTTCTCCAAGAGAAGTCTTCTTCCTTCTTTGCTTAGGTAAAATAGGCAGGTATGGGCGCCTCCTTTAAAGTAGCCTCCAATTTGATTTTTTCTTCTTTGGATGTGGGGACCATGACACTGGGATGCCTCTGTGGCACCTCCTGGACTCTGGCGTGTGCTCGGAGTGTGGCTGGGCGTGTGGCTTGGAGTGTGGCCTCCACTTGCTTGAACCTTGATTTGATTGGAAGACAAATATGGCACCATTTTGGACCAAATTGAAACCACATCGGGACTTGCACCGAGTCAACATGACTCAACAAAATTTAAATGGTGACTCAAGAAATAAATAAAAATAAATAAACTGGTTGACCAGGTCAACCTTTATTACAAACCCTAATTTCTCGGGCAATGTCAATCAGAGATCCAGATGGAGCTCTGAAGTCTTCTTCTGAGTCTGGTGCCCGCACCAATTCTCCCGGGGTGGGAGGAACTCGACCCTGTCGAGTAAGGCTCAAGTTGGCTCTGGTATCTCTCCAAGAGGTCTGGGTCCAATTCTTGTAATTCTTCTCGGGAGATCCAAGAGTCATCAGAATCTGGCCTTCCTTGCCAGCGGACCAGGTACCTTTGGTATCCTCGATTACGAGTAGAGATAACCTGATCATCCAGGATCTTTTCAATCTGCTCTTTCCTCACAGGCTAGTTTGTTGGTGGACACACAGGGTCGGGATCACTCTCAATGATAGGGTTAGGCTCAAAAGGCTCACTAGGAATCACAGCTGGCTCCCTGTACTCTACTAAGTCTGTAATGTTGAAAGTAGAGCTAATGCCTAGTTCTGGAGGCAACTCGAGCACATAGGCATTGGATCCTACTCTCTTTATCACTCTAAATGGTCCAGCTCCCCTAGCATGTAACTTTCTAACGGTTCCAGGAGGAAATCGTTCAGGCCTTAACCTAATCATCACATAGTCTCCCTCAACAAAAGATTTGACTCGCCTTTGAGTATCAGCCAACTTCTTATAAGTTTCATTACTTAAATTTATTTTGGCATGAATTTCTTTATGCAAGTCTTTTACATGCTGTGCAAAATTCTCAGCAGACTCGGAGACTCGAGTGTGGACAGGTAAAGGGACTAGGTCAAGAGGTGTGTGAGGTTTGTACCCATGTACAATTTCAAATGGACTCTTACCCGTAGACCTATTGACCGAGTCATTGTACGCAAATTTAGTCCTGGACAAAATACAAATCCCAATTCCTGGTGCTCTCAATCAAACCAAAATCTGAGCCAAAGCCTAGTAAAGGGTCAAGAAAAACTAAACTAGACTGACGACGCATTCCTAAAGAATGGACTTTATTCCAAAGGAACCCTAGGTCTAAACCTAACAAACTAAGGCTCTCTAGGTTTGACCTTGGGTCGGAGGAGGGCATGCAGAGCATGAAAACTTATCATGGATGCCTAGTAGGTGCCATAAGGTCTTCCAGAAGTAGGTGGCAAACCTAATAGGTTCCGACACGTGGTTCACTCTAAAGACTTCGACAAAGTAAACTTGGGTGGTGTAAGAAGCATTGGAAGTCCTAGAGAAAGGAAGGAAATATGAGATGGAGTCACGAATTACCTGCTGACTAAAGGTGGTGACCTGAAGGTTTGAATGGTGATCTATGAGTGTCAACTGGTCATCCTTACGAAAGGAAAAGTTTGCTATTCCTAGGAATGGATCAAGAGATGGTTCGGGAAGTAGCCTAGGAGATGTGATTGCAATAGTTAAGGTTTGTTCTCTAAGCAAACAATGATCCACTTTCTCAAGAAATGGATTAAAGAATGATTCATGGAAGGACCTATGGATGATGACCTCAAGACTTGAAATTTGACCTATGGGTGAGGAAAGGTATACTCTATAGAAGGGTAGGTCAGTCATGCGAAGGAAGGGGTCTGGGGTCATAAGGAGGACTTCTACAGGACTGGGAGAATCAATCCGCTCAAGACAAGGATGTTCAACTGAGATTACGGGAGAGACCTTAGTGGCTGGGTATGGGACAAGGTCCAATTGTAAGAGGCTTGATTCAGTCATCCTAAGGAGAGGATCTACCATAGGGTGGGCAAACTTAAACAGTTCAGTGCAAAGATCTTTAATTGGTACTTGGGGAATGACTGTCATTAGAGGGTACGAACTAATAGCTCGGGCTAACAATATGAGTTCTTCCTGGGGGTATTTGACTAAAGGAACCTGGTTCTCACAAATCTCTTGAATTTCTGAACTAGGTCTTATCAGTTGGTTGCTTTCCAAGGTCTCCTCAGGTAAGGAACCAATAGTATCAATGTCACATTCTTCAAGTTCTTCCCCCTCACATTCATCAACTAGACTCAAGCCAGCATCATATACTTCCTCGATGCCATCTTCAATGGGTTTCGGGTTAGTGGTAATCGGGTCAACTGATTCTAGGCTTGTCATACCTAACCGTTCTTTCTTATTGGTAGGCTTGGGTTCTCCCTCATTAATGTCATCCTTAGGATTCTTACCACTTAGCTGTGCACAAGCCAGTCCTATGCATGGGCACTGACTAGATTTATGGCCTCTTTCTCCATAAAACAAACATTCTTGAGATATAGGAACCTGGGTCACACTGGGTTTCAAGCTAGTAGAGACCTTACTTGGGCATGGGTGTGGATCTAAACGGTTTGATCTAGAAGACTTGGGTTGTTGAGTGACTGGTCTAGAATATTGTAAGGACCTCTCATAGACACGATCCACACTATAGATATCATGGTTAGGCTTCCTAAGGTAATGCTCGGGATCACGGTATAAGGTCCTCCTAGGTTCCTGGTATGGATGAGGTTGGGGCCTATTAAATTTTGGATCAGGGATCCAATTTTGATGTCTACGTTTCTCAAGGACTTGGACTTGATCCCTAAGCTGGGTAAAATTCTCATGGACTTGTTCTTTACACTGGGTAATAGTAGCAGTCAAATCCTGGCTTAACTTGTTCATGCTCTCAGTAAGAGCTCTAACCATGGCCTCTAAATCAGGTTGGGTTTGACCAGGTTGGTAGGGCACTCTATTCCGGGTAGACATGATGCAAGCAAACACACAAAATGAGACTCAACTAAACGACTACGGGCTAACTAGACCTAGAGCCCAAACTAGATGCCCAATCAGAGTGGCAAGCTAGCCTGTAGTAACTCAGGACTCAGCCAGGCAGGTGTAAGGGGAGTGTTAGGTCCCTGATTGCCAATCCTAGACACCAATCAGTGATTGGCCAGGTATGCGGACCAGCACACAAGCCCTTCGGGAATGGATCCCTGAACCACCATTCTAGACACTGAGTGCTAAGCACACACATAATAACTCGGCAAACTGACTCAACACTAGCCTAGACCCGACCAATTGGTGTCCCTAGCCCACTAGGGCAAATTAGGTCTAACTGATTTTAAATTAGGTCTAGGTTCGAATGATTGGATGGTGGTTTTGGGCTAAGGAGAGGTAATCAACTCCTCCCCTTATCTTAGATGCTCAATTGCCCTTAAGTAAATTATGAGATGATCACTCCAAAAAGAATTGAATTGCAGAACATAAAAAATAGAGTTGCTGTATTTTAATTCTCAGAATTTTTACCGAAACCAATAAATCACAGAAAAATTATGGAAAATAGGTTCAATTATACTGGTTTCAACGAAGTAAAAATCATGCAATTCTAAGTCTTATGTAGGGAGAAATAATTCAGACAACAGGGCAATTACGGGCTGCAACTAGATTGTCTTCCCCGTTTATAATCCCTGCTACGAAGTTATAACCCAATGGATCCCCTACACGCCCTAGGAACACCCCGTGGAATGGGAGGAGGAGGCTTGCGCCTCGCTTAGTTCCTAGGACCGGATGTCCTGGGGAGTCTACTTCGAGCAGACAAAATAAAAAGAGAAAACAATCAAAACAAGCAAGCAAGCAAATCAGAAACCCTAGACTGGGCTCTGATACCAAAAATGATGCAGAACGAAAGCTCTGATACCAAAAATGATGCAGAACGAAAGCTCTGATACCAAAAATGATGCAGAACAAATAAAGGAATGCGATGCGGAAGTAAATTAAGATTAACTAATTTTTTTGTTGTTTTTATATGTTTGTAGAAGTTGGCTTCAAATCAAAGAAAAGTTAACCTAACATTGAAAGATACTAATATGATAATTGAAAGCACAATTTTAAGGAAACTAAATTATCAGAGTAGTTCAGAAGCAACGGATCGCTGGGGGTTGAGAAACTCCCAGACCTAGGGTTTCGCTCCGAACTTTCAACAGAACAGAAATAAAGAGAAGAGATGGTTTACCTAACCAGATAATGATCTTCACAGATTTTGGTGGAAGAACTCTCCCGAGCAGATTGTTGGATCCTCGGATTCAGGTATCTTCGCAATGGATCCTCCAATACCGGTCCTTTGGCGGGTTGGCTTCTCCTGAACTCAAGATCTGGAAGAGAAGAAAAATAATTGATGGAATCAGAGAGTCAAGGGAAAGATTTACCAGGTTGATGAACTTGAAGATTGAAATTGCTGAAAACTGGGTTCTCCTGGATGTTGATGTGATTTTCCTTGGAACTTGCTCTGGATCTGAAGTAGCCGAACTGGATCTGGATGAAGGTGGACGGCCTGGACTTGTAGAGAGAGAGAGGCCGTGGGAGATGGATGGATCTAGGGTTTGATGGATTGAAAATAATGAAGGGTGGCTAGGGTTTTGGGATTTCAAGTGGCTAACCTAGGGTTTTGGATAAAGATGGAGATCTCTCACCTCCTCAAGGCTCCAATGGAACCCGGATTACCCCCTCACGGAGCTCAACACTTAGATTAGTGCGGAAGAAGAGAAACCTAGGTCACTCAACACAAGAGAGTAGCATAAAAATAATTTTCTTCATTCATTGATTTTCAAAGTTACAAAGAGAGGTCTATTATATAGACCTAAAATTTTCTCCAAGCTTGTACAAATTCCCATGTGGGACTAAACTCCTCCAACCACTAGATTAGGTAGAAAATCTTCTCTCTTGGCCGACCAAGAGTTCAAAAAAAATTGGGACGGCCATAAAGGAATTTTTTTTTGAATTTTTTTGGTGCCTCCTTTGGAGTTGGATTTGGATTTGGAGTCCTCTTCTTCTTATGGTATTTCTTCTTTTCTTCCACTCCAAGTTAAGCTCTTTGATTTTGATTTGAACTTCAATTGGATGTCCTTCTTTGATTTCTTCTCCAAGAGAAGTCTTCTTCCTTCTTTGCTTAGGTAAAATAGGCAGGTATGGGCGCCTCCTTTAAAGTAGCCTCCAATTTGATTTTTTCTTCTTTGGATGTGGGGACCATGACACTGGGATGCCTCTGTGGTGCCTCCTGGACTCTGGCGTGTGCTCGGAGTGTGGCTGGGCGTGTGGCTTGGAGTGTGGCCTCCACTTGCTTGAACCTTGATTTGATTGGAAGACAAATATGGCACCATTTTGGACCAAATTGAAACCACATCGGGACTTGCACCGAGTCAACATGACTCAACAAAATTTAAATGGTGACTCAAGAAATAAATAAAAATAAATAAACTGGTTGACCAGGTCAACCTTTATTACAAACCCTAATTTCTCGGGCAATGTCAATCAGAGATCCAGATGGAGCTCTGAAGTCTTCTTCTGAGTCTGGTGCCCGCACCACGAAGGCTGCCTCGGTGGGTCTCAGGCACTTCAAGAGTGGATATGAGTAGGATCGACTGTAGAGTTATCCTTCTATCAGGACAAATCGAGAGGCTTTCTTTTTAACGAGGCCGGCCTCTGCGCGGTACTCGAGCAAGGTGCCATCAGTGATGTACTTGATATACCTATCTATCCAGTTTGGCTCTGGGGTGACTTGCTACACCTCCTCGGGGTCTTCGTAGCTCGGATTTTCGAGGTACTCAATATATGCACGCCCCAACGATGAGTCTGGTAAGGTTGCAAGTCTCGACAGCACATCTGCACGTGCGTTCTCCTCGCAAGGGATATGGAAGATATTGAAGCGTCGGAAGCTTGTCGTGCACGAGTGGACTCGTTTTAGGTACTTCATCATCTGGGGATTCCTAGCTTTATACTCTTCGAAAACTTGTCCGGCCACCAGTTGGGAGTCGGAAGAACTTCAGGTTCTGGATGCCTAGCTCGTGTGAGTCCTTTAGGCCTGCGAGGAGCACCTCGTACTTCACCTAGTTATTTGTCGTAGTGAATTTGAAGTGAAGGGCACATTCTGCTACAATCCTGTAACTGTTGGCGAGAATGAGCCCTACTTCGCTTCTGCTGGAGTTCGATACACCATCCATATGGAGGATCCACGGCCCCTCCTCTGTGTCGGGCTCGATTTGATGCTCCTCGGGAGTTTGCTCCGGCTCCTCGATGAGTCCCGTGCACTCGACTAAGAAGTCGGCCATGACTTGGGCCTTTTGTGATGACCTCGGTCGATACACGATGTCGAACTCGTTCAGTGTCAGGGACCATTTGGCCAACCACCCGGATGTTTCAGGGTGGCTGAGTATGGTCCTCAATGGTTGGTCTATCACCACCATGATGGGGTGCGCTTGAAAGTAGGGCCTGAGGTGCTTAGCAGACATTATCAAAGCAAAAATAAGTTTTTCAAAGCGGTTATACCTGATCACCGCATCGCGGAGGATTTTGCTGGTGTAGTATACCAGCTTCTGAGATCCATCCTTGTCCGCATGGGCGAGGACTAAGCTGACGACCACGGGTGTGATCGCCAGATAGAACAACAGCTCCTGTCCTTCCTCTGGCATGGAGAGCAGGAGGGGAGTTGCCAGGAACTCCTTCAACTCTTCAAAGGCTGCTCTGCATTCCTTCATCCAGGTGAAGTCATGCATCTTGCATAGTACCTTGAAGAAGGGAAGACAGTGATCGACCGGTCTCGAAATGAACCAGCTCAAGGCTGTAATATGCTCTGTCAGGCACTGGACCTGCTTCTTGGATGTCGGGTGCTCCATGTCGACAATCACCTGGACCTTCTCCGGATTCGCTTCAATGCCCCTCTGAGTGACCATGAAGCCCAGAAACTTCCCTGCCGCCACTCCGAAGGTGCACTTTGCTGGATTTAGCTTCATTTGGTGCTTCCGAAGATTGTTGAAGGCTTCGACGAGGTTGGCGACGTGGTCCAAACTCGGCTTGCTCATGACAAGCATATCATCCATGTTCACCTACATGTTCTGGCTAATCTGATCTTTGAAGACCCTGTTGACCAGATGCTGGTACATGGCCCTAGCATTCTTCAGACCAAAGGGCATCATCTTGTAGCAGTAAGTCCCTTGGTCGGTAACAAAGGTGGTGTGCTCCTCGTCCTCGGGGTGCATCCGGATCTAATTATATCTGGAGAATGCATCTATAAAGGAGAGAAGTCGGTGACCCGAGGTAGCATCCATGAGCTGATCAATCTTCAGAAGGGGAAAACTATCTTTCGGGCATGCCTTGTTGAGGTCGATGTAATCAACACAAATCCTCCATTTGGCGTTGCTTTTCCTCACTATCACCACATTCGCGAGCCAGCTTGGGTATTGGACCTCACAGATGAAGCTTGCGACGAGGAGTTTGTCCACTTCCTTGTTGATTACCGCCCGGCTCTTGGGGGTGAAACTCCTCTTCTTTTGCCGAATTGGACTGGACTTCGGGTCAATGCTTAACTTGTGAGTGATGATGTAAGAGGGAATACCTGGCGTGTCGGCCACCATCCAGGTGAACACATCCGTGTTCACTCGCAGGAACTCTAGTAGGTGGGCTCCTTCCTCCTCTTGCAGCTGGGCCCCGATCTGTGCCATCTTCTCTCGATCAGTTTCGAGCAAAAAGGATAACATGCGCTCGGTCTGGCCACCCCTGGGGCCCTGCACCCTTTGGTCGAGCTTGTCCACCCTAGGATCTTCCTCGGGGAATTTGGTACCCGGGAGGATTTGGAAACAGTGCTGGACTAGTTGTGGTGCACCTCTCATTTCGCCAACTTCGTAAGGAGTTTGGAATTACACCAGCCATCACTTCATGGAGATGACGGCATCGAGCATATTGAGTCCGGGTCGGTCGAGGATCACATTGTAGGCAGAAAGGAGTCTAACTACTATGAAGGTCATCATGATAGTGCTCTGTCGAGGTGGGGTCTCAACGATGATCGGAAGAGTGATTTCTCCCTCAACCCTCATAGAGTCCCCTGTGAAACCGACAAGTGGTGTATGCATAGGTTTGAGCTGTGTAGCAGATAAATTCATTCTGGAGAAGGCATCATAAAAAAGCACATCTATCGAGCTTCCATCGTCAACCATGATATGTTTTACAAAATGTTTCGCAATCATTATCTCGACGACCACGGCATCATTATTTATATTTTCCCCCTAACCTTCCCCTTCCCTCATAAAGGGGAGTACATTTTCAGATTGCCTTCCCCCCCGGGCCTTCTTGGATGCACGCTCGGCTCCCCACTTGTCATCCCTACCGACTTCTCGGTAGGGTGGTTATCCACTATAGGAACTGGCAGGAGAGAGATGAGCCCCTGAGGTTCTGCTTGAGGTCTGCCCCCCACGTACCTCTCGAGGTAGCCTCTCTTGATGAGTTCCTCGATCTCCTTCTTGAGGTTGTGGCATTCCTCGGTGTCGTGGCCGTGGTCATGGTGGTAGCAACAGTACTTCGTCTTGTCACTGCTAGAGGACTGCCTCATCTGAGATGCGCACTTCAAGTAGGGCTCACCTTCGATTTCCATTAGGATTTTCATGCTCGGGGCGAGCAGGGGAGTAAATGTCTCCTCTGGGATTTAAGCACACCTCGGTCTCAGCCCCTGGTGGAAGTTCGGAGGTGGAGGGCCTGGCTTCCTCATCCCGGATGTCTCGGCGAGAGCCAGTTTCTTCAAGGGCCTCCCGTCTATCTCCCTCCTTGTACAATCTACCTCCTCAGCATGGATGTACTTCTGAGCTCGGAGGAGGGAGTAGCTCTTGGGGGGCTTCTTGTCCAGCGAGTAGGTCAGGTAGGAAGTCCTGAGCCCTCGCTTCAGGGCCAGCATAGCAACCGGCTCCTCAAGGTTGTAAATCTCCAAAGCGATGACTTTGAAGTGGGCCACATAGTCTCGCAATGGCTTGCAGTCTTGTTGTAGGATGGAGAAGAGGCTGTCTACTTTCCATGGCACCTTCCAACAGGCATCGAAGTGGGACATGAACTTCCACTCCAGCTGAGCGAAAGAAACAATGCTTTCAGGCTCGAGGCGGGTGAACCAGACTCGAGCACCTTTTGGAGGGTTGCTAGGAAGGTGATGCAAAGAAGGGTATTGGTTACCCCCTGGACCCTTATGAGGGCCTTGTAGCTTCCCAGGTGATCCAAGGGGTTAGTGATCCCATCATAGGGATCCACTTGCGGCATCCAGAACCGACGGGAAATTAGTTTTTCTTGGATCTCTCGGGAGAAGGGAAGACGGGTGTCATAGCCCGTTGGCTCATCAGTAAGGCCCTGCATGTTCACAAATCGGTGAGATAACTCTGCCAGTTTGCACTCGTGCTCCTCCAGGTCCTTCTTGGTTGTGTGCCTAATGGCTTCGTCGGTAGAACCTTCCACGGAAAGAGACGTAGAAGGCGACATGGGTGCATGGTGCTCATGAAGGGGGGACTTGCCTCTTCGACCTTGGTGGGTTTGGATATCACCCGCTCGAAGGTGGGGGACCAGCTCTCCCCGTCGGGGGACCCGGCCCGTTGTCTCTTCGCTAGAGTCAAGTGACTACCCCGGTGGTCAGTGACGGCCCGCGGCTGCGAAGGCATCCCTTGGAAGAAGAACGCATGCTATCGCAGGGTGCTGCGACGTGGGCCATGGGGGTCTTTGGCTGTTGGTGGGTGGCCAGGGACCATTGCTAGTGCTGGAGCTGGTGCACTACTATAGTGAGGATTTGCATCTGTTGGACGAGTGTGGCCAGCTGGACATCCATCGGAGGTGGCTGGGCGGGAGTTGGGAGCTCCCCTTCTAGACCGTGCGGGTCCCCTTAAGAAGGGGGGTCTCCCGCGCGGCTGGTGGAGACTTCTCTTGCCCATGTCATGACCATCCTTTGGGTGGACCGCTTGCAGGGGGTTTGTGTAGGATCAAAACACGTCAACTCCGACCCCCCTACCTAGTTGGTGTGATATGCATGATGAGGATGCAAACATGTGACTCTAAAGGAGATTAACCAAAATTTAACTAGCAATTCCTACTTGCATATGAGTGATTCAACATATAAGATCAAGGAAATCTAAATAAGAAACCCTAAATGCTTATACTTAAACCCAGCTAGGAGGACTATCAAAATCTTAAAGAAATAGGACAAGATTAGAATTCGCACACAAGTCAAGCTAGCCCTATTTAATGATCCCGATCTTAAAATACTAGGAGTTCAAGCATTGAAATCTCAAGCACAAGGGATTCACTCTTAAGGTTCTCAAATGAAAGATCATACCACATAAAATGGGCCTTCTAACTTTCTGGTTTGTAGCAAGTAATCCTTCCTCTTGGATCTGGAGCCTAGAGAACCCTGCAACAAAGAAACCAAGATGATTAGAAACTTAATTAAAAGTGAGAAGATTGATGGAACTCAAAAAGAGAGTTTGTTGGAAATGATCCTTGGCACCATGGTGGAAGCTTGTGTTGGTGTTGATCTTCTTCTTGAGAGGATGTCCTTAATTCGCTTTGAAGGAAGAGGATTGCTGGGAAGATGAAGAGTAAAAGAGAAGGATTAGGGAGAAGAAATGGTGGAGGAGAGGAAGAGGTTCACTTAGGCACAAAGATCCACATAGGCACATAGAAACACATAGAAAAGTGCTGGAAATTTGTATTCACTCATCAATTCTTTACAAGGGGCATCCAAGGCTTTAAATAAAGCCTTACAAATTTTGAAAATTCAAATCCCTAAACAAGTGGAGTAATATAAGGGGAGAGGGCTGATTTTCTTGCTTGAAATCCTCCTTGGCCAACTTCCTTGAATTTGAACTTGGGATGGCACCCTCTTGTGGTGAGGTGGCGTGTGAGGTGGCATGTGGTCCCCTCTTGACGTGGCATGTGGTCCCAAGTTGAGGTGGCGCAAGTGATGTGGCATGTGGTCCCCAATTGAGTTGGCTTTGGTCTTGATTTGGGGTATACATTATGAGTCTTCTTTAGGCTTGATGCTAGTTGACCCATTTGGATTAGACTAAGACTAAACCCGACATGGACTCGACTTACATGATTATTTTGGACTCAAAAGAAAGATTACAGGACCCAACATGGACTCGACTTACATGATTCTTTTGGACTCAAAATAAAGAAAGGTTACCGGACTCTCTAGTCCAACCATAAAGATTCGGAATGGGCTTGAATTGGTTGGAGTCTCTTTCTGATTCTGGTGCCCGCACCAATCTCCCCTGGTGGGAGGAACTCGACCCTGTCGAGTGATAAGTTTCTAATATATCCGGGTCGATTTGTTGTAGGTCCTCTTTGGTGATCCAGGAATCTTCAGATTCAGGACGTCCTTGCCATCGAACCAGATAGCGTTGGTAGCCCTTATTTCTAGTAGTGATGATCTGGTCATCCAAGATCCTTTCAATTCTTTCCTTTCGCTCAGGAATATTTGGTGGTGGACACTCAATTGGCATTTCACTCTCAAGAGAAGTGTTAGGACCAAAAGGTTCATCAGGTATTAATGCAGGTTCCTTGTATTCTTTCAGATCGGAAACATTAAATGTAGAACTAATGCCATAACTAGGTGGTAAGTCTACTACATAAGCATTAGGTCCAATTTTCTTTATTATTTTGAAGGGTCCGGCTCCCCGGGCATGGAGTTTCTTCATAGTTCCCGGAGGAAACCTTTCTGGTTTAAGCCTAATCATTACAGAGTCTCCTTCATTAAATTCCTTTAACCGTTTATGTGAGTTAGCCATATGCCTATAGAGTTCATTGCTTGTTTGAATCTTCTGATTAATCTCCTTGTGCAAATCCTTAACATGCTGTGCATATGACTCAGCAGACTCAGATATTCATGTATGTACTGGTAATGGAATTAGGTTTAAAGGTTTCCTAGGTTTGTATCCATGGACCACTTCGAATGGACTTTTCCCAATAGACCTATTGATCGAACTGTTGTAGGCAAATTCAGCATGAGGAAGTAGTAAGTCCCAGTTTCCTAGGTTGTCACCGACTAAACATCTTAAGAGATTTCCTAAGCTTCGGTTTACTACTTCAGTTTGGCCATCGGTTTGAGGATGATAGGCCGTAGAGAATTTCAGCTTAGTACCTAACATGTGCCAGAGGGTTTTCCAGAAGTAGCTAGTGAACTTGACATCTCTATCTGACACAATGGTCTTGGGTAAACCATGAAGCTTAACCACCTGATCTAAGAAAAGCTTGGCCACTTTCGAAGCGTCTAAAGTTTGAGAACACGGGATGAAGTGCGCCATTTTGGAGAAACGATCGACAACCACGAAAATAGAGTCATGTTTCCTAGAAGTTTTAGGTAGACCTACCACAAAATCCATACTGATATCTTTCCATGGACCATCAGGGACAGGTAAGGGCGTGTACAGACCGATGTTCTGTCTTTGCTGTTTTGCAACAGCACAGGTCCGACACTGAGCTACGATCTGGGCAACGCTCTTTTTAAGACCAGGCCAAAAAAATTGTTCTTCCATTGCTAGGATGGTTTTGTTCCTGCCAAAATGTCCTGCTAAACCTCCAGCATGGACTTCCCAGATCAGAAATTCCCTAACAGAGGTCTTGGGAATACACAACTGATTTCCTTTGAAAAGGTATCCATCTAACAGTGTATAATCACTAGGTTCACTAGATGATCTTTGTTGCAGGGATTGATAGATGTGACCAAAATCAGGACATGTGGGATATTCATCTTTCAATCTATCGAACCCTACTACTTCAATGCTCACAGAGGTTAACAACATAGAACGGCGGCTCAACGCATCAGCAACCCTATTTTCAGTACCGGCATGATGTTTTAAAACGAACGTGTAAGCTTGTATGAATTCTACCCATTTCCCGTGCCTAGGGTTTAATTTCTTTTGAGAACTAAGGAACCTAAGAGCTTCGTGATCAGAGAATAGGACAAACTCGTGGGGTAGAAGATAATGCCTCCAATATCGTAGAGCTTGAACTACAGCATACAGTTCCTTATCATACGTGGAATACCTTAGTCTCGCCTCATTTAACTTTTCACTGAAGTATGCTACTGGGTGATTCTCTTGACTCAAGACACCTCCAATTCCGACCCCAGAAGCATCACAAGCAACCTCAAACACCTTGGTAAAATCGGGTAACCTTAAGACAGGTGCTTGTGTCATTTTCTCCTTAATTGTTAGGAAGGCCTTACCTGCTGCTTTAGTCCACTCGAAATTTCCCTTCCTAATACAATCAGTGATTGGTGCCACTATCATACTGAATCCTTTGATAAACCTTCTATAGAAGGTGGATAACCCATGGAAACTACGGACGTCGTGGATAGTCTTAGGCGTAGGCCACTCTACTATGGATTTAATTTTCTCAGGATCAGCGGACACCCCTTCAGATCTGACTACGAATCCTAGAAAGATAACTCTATTTGTCAGGAAACCACACTTCTTGATATTGGCATAGAGACTATCTTTTCTCAGGACTTGACAAACTTGTTTCAGGTGGGTTAAGTGGTCTGCCTTTGTTTTGCTATATATAAGTATATCATCAAAATAGACCACTACAAATCTTCCGATAAAAACCTTTAACACCTGATTCATTATTCTCATAAAAGTGCTGGGTGCATTGGACAGACCGAACGGCATGACTAACCACTCATATAATCCATCTTTAGTCTTAAAAGCGGTCTTCCATTCGTCTCCAGGCCTAACCCTAACCTGGTGATAGCCACTCTTTAGGTCTATCTTGGAAAAAATTGTCGATCCGGCTATCATATCTAACATGTCGTCTAGTCTTGGGATTGGGAATCTATACTTTACAGTGATCTTATTAATGGCACGGCTATCTATACACATCCTCCAAGTGCCATCTTTCTTAGGGGTCAGCAGAGCAGGGACTGCACATGGACTTAAGCTTTCCTTAATAAACCCCTTCCTAAGAAGTTCACCCACTTGCCTTTGCAATTCCTGGTGTTCAATTGGGTTCATCCTATAGTGAGGCAAATTAGGTAAAGTCGCTCCAGGGACTAAATCTATTGCGTGTTGTATGTCTCTTAAAGGTGGAAGGTTATCGGGGAGATCTTCTGGAAACACATCCTCAAATTCTTTCAATAATTGGACCACCTCTTGAGGGTGTTCTACAGGGCTGTGGTCCTTAATTTCCTTAGCAGCTACTACCCAAATAGGTGCTCCCTCCATGATATCTTGCTCTAATTCTTTTGCACCTATTAAATTTAATCCAGTCTTCTTATCTTTCAAGCTGCTAGCTCCTCTCTTGACATTATCCTTAGGCTGGGTTGGATGAATGACAATTTTCTTGCCATTGAAATTGAAAGCACAGGAGTTTGATCGACCAAAGATGGTCACATCATGATCAAACAGCCATGGCCTGCCTAAGATGATGCTACTTACCCCCATAGGAAGCACATCACACCAGATCTTTCCCTGATAGGATTGAAGCTGGACTTGAACCTGACATCTTGACTTGATTGGTATAGAAGTGGAATCGATCCAGGACACCTTATATGGATTGGGATGTGGTACAATGGGTAATCCTAGACTTTTGGCTGCGTTAGTGGAAATAGCGTTGACACAGCTTCCACTATCGATGATGATTTTATAGACCTTTTCTCCTATCCTAACAAATGTGTGTAGGATGCTAGTTCTACGCCAGTCTTCTTGCTCCTTGGTCTGTGTCATGATACGTCTCACAACTCCTAGAAAATCTGATGAGTCTATGTTCTCTTCATCTCCTTAATATTCATCAGCCAAACAATCCCCTGCTTCATAAACCTCCTCTTCATCATTCTCTAGGGGTTCTGATTCACCTTCTTCTGCCTCCCCTATATGTAAAGCTCTAGAGGGACATTGGCTCACGAAATGACCTGGTTTACGACACTTATAGCAGACTCGCTCCCTCTCACCTCGAACTTCAGGGCTCTTTCCTTTGTCTTCTCTAGGAATTAAGGGGGTGGTCGGATTGGGTCTAAGGGTTGGATTCGGGCTGGACCTTGTTCTATTGGTGGGACTAGGGACTGAGCTAGGCCTGCTGATAGGAGGGTTAAACCTACTAGATTCAGGTTGTCTAAATGTAGCTCTCCTTTGAAACCTCTCATAGTCCGTGGCAACTTGGTATGCCTGATCTAAATCATGGACTTCCCTTAAAAATAGTTCCCCTTTTATATCATCATTCAACCCTGATCTAAACCTTGATAAAGTGGCTGCTTCAGACTCGACTACGTTGCATCGCATCACAAACTCATCAAACTTAGCAACATATTCAGAAACGGTCTTGTTACCTTGTGTCAATCGTTGCCACTGATCTAATAACCTTTGCTGAAAAGACATAGGCAGATATTTCTCTCTAAGTTTCCTCTTCATATCTCTCCATGTTGCTATAGGTAAATCTCCCCTTTGCCTTGATATGCGTTCCACGTTTCCCCAATATAACCGAGCCTGACGAACTAGTCTGATTCTGGCAAACTTAAATCTTCTCTCTTCAGACATATCATACCAGTCAAAATACTGGTCCATGTCAGCCTCCCAGTCTATGTACACCTTAGGATCTAAGCTTCCCTCAAAGGTTGGTGCATCTAGACGGATGTTCCTTAGGGCCCGATCATCCTGATCAAAAGTATCATAGTGAGGCCTTCTAGGAGGTGGCTCTGGAGTATGATCAACATAATCCTGATGCGGTCTTCTTTGAATTGGATCAGGTGTGTGTTCCTGTCGTTGGGCTCTAGGATGAACTGAAGGTAATCTGGGTGAAGGTGGTTCAGTTGGGGTCAACCTAGCTTCTTCTAGGGCTCCTACCCTTTCCTCGAACTGACCAAATTTAGCATCCAAACGGTCCATCTTCTCGATCATAGATCTCATAAGGCTTTCCATACTAGTATCCATGGATGAACTAGGTTGGGCTTGTGAAGGGTGGTAAGGTGTGCCTGACCTAGTTGTCATGCAAACAATTAGACTCAGACCCGAACTATGAGTTTTCTAAACCGGTTAGTCCAAATAAACTGAGTTGACTAGATACAATCAAACCAACAGCTACTCTCTTCCACTGGCCAGTCAGGAGGTGGGTCTGTGGGAGGTTCCCCCAGCTTTCACTGGGTCCTAATTAAAAACCACAAGAACCGCTTAGGCTTGAGCCACTTAACCTCTATCCTTGACACCAGCTTCCAATAATAGATGAAGAAATGGGTTGCACAAGCTTTCCCAATTGAATTGAACTGGACCTAGAGTTCCAAGCTAGTTGCCTAATCAAGGTGGCAAGCTAGATTGTAGTAACTCTATACTTGGCCAGGTTTTAGAACAAGGGGAGTGTGAGATCCTGTCTCTGGCCTACCTAGGCCTGGTGGAATTGGCCCGATAGACGGATCAGCACCCAAGCCCTTAGTCCCAATTCTAGACACCAAGTAATAGGGCACACACAAGACTAGTTGACACAATGAGTTGACAATAACCTGGACTCGACCAAATTGATGTTCCTAACCCACTAGGGCAATTAATGTCTAATCAATTTTAGTTAGGGATTAGGTCGATATGCAATTTGGTGATTTTTGGGCTAGGGACAGGTGATGAAATCCTGACCCTATGTCAATTTCATGCCCTTAATTTGATTTGCCATGAGATGCATGCAAATTTCAAATTTCAGGTGCAGAAGTAGTGTGTTGCAGTTTAAATGTGGTGTTGATAAGTATAGAAATAAATGTCAAAAAAATTTTAAAAAATCACAGAAAACTCCTAACTTATAGATGACATACCAGATGAAACGAAATTTCAAAATAAAATCTGTACTATTCTAGGCAGATTTTGAAATGAAGATAATGAAAAGGAACAGAACAGAAACCTTAATAACACTGATGGACTGCAGGAATTTTCATTTTTTTTGTGATTTTTTTATTAGATTGAGATTTAAAATGGTGATAAAAAACTTAAAATGGAATAGGAAAAAAAATATTCCAACGAGGAATGTGATACTTGCCTTTGGAGTTGCAGGCGGATTACAGTCAGCCTACAGAAAATACAGCAAGCAGAGAAACAGAACGTGACCAATACAAAATTCACAAATGAAATCTAAAAAGTCCTTTGGCTTTCTTTTTCACGGGTCAATCACAATGGCACCCCAACACGCCTTAGGAGATCCCCGTGGAATGGGAAGAGAGGGTGTTTAAACCCTACTTTCTCCTAAGATCGGACGGCCTGGTAACGCCCCCGATCCAAGTACTTCAAGGACTTAATGCTATGCAATCAGGTACTTATTCTACCATACTCTGATACAAAGATTGGTGTGATATGCATGATGAGGATGCAAACATGTGACTCTAAAGGAGATTAACCAAAATTTAACTAGCAATTCCTACTTGCATATGAGTGATTCAACATATAAGATCAAGGAAATCTAAATAAGAAACCCTAAATGCTTATACTTAAACCCAGCTAGGAGGACTATCAAAATCTTAAAGAAATAGGACAAGATTAGAATTCGCACACAAGTCAAGCTAGCCCTATTTAATGATCCCGATCTTAAAATACTAGGAGTTCAAGCATTGAAATCTCAAGCACAAGGGATTCACTCTTAAGGTTCTCAAATGAAAGATCATACCACATAAAATGGGCCTTCTAACTTTCTGGTTTGTAGCAAGTAATCCTTCCTCTTGGATCTGGAGCCTAGAGAACCCTGCAACAAAGAAACCAAGATGATTAGAAACTTAATTAAAAGTGAGAAGATTGATGGAACTCAAAAAGAGAGTTTGTTGGAAATGATCCTTGGCGCCATGGTGGAAGCTTGTGTTGGTGTTGATCTTCTTCTTGAGAGGATGTCCTTAATTCGCTTTGAAGGAAGAGGATTGCTGGGAAGATGAAGAGTAAAAGAGAAGGATTAGGGAGAAGAAATGGTGGAGGAGAGGAAGAGGTTCACTTAGGCACAAAGATCCACATAGGCACATAGAAACACATAGAAAAGTGCTGGAAATTTGTATTCACTCATCAATTCTTTACAAGGGGCATCCAAGGCTTTAAATAAAGCCTTACAAATTTTGAAAATTCAAATCCCTAAACAAGTGGAGTAATATAAGGGAGAGGGCTGATTTTCTTGCTTGAAATCCTCCTTGGCCAACTTCCTTGAATTTGAACTTGGGATGGCACCCTCTTGTGGTGAGGTGGCGTGTGAGGTGGCATGTGGTCCCCTCTTGACGTGGCATGTGGTCCCAAGTTGAGGTGGCGCAAGTGATGTGGCATGTGGTCCCCAATTGAGTTGGCTTTGGTCTTGATTTGGGGTATACATTATGAGTCTTCTTTAGGCTTGATGCTAGTTGACCCATTTGGATTGGACTAAGACTAAACCCGACATGGACTCGACTTACATGATTATTTTGGACTCAAAAGAAAGATTACAGGACCCAACATGGACTCGACTTACATGATTCTTTTGGACTCAAAATAAAGAAAGGTTACCGGACTCTCTAGTCCAACCATAAAGATTCGGAATGGGCTTGAATTGGTTGGAGTCTCTTTCTGATTCTGGTGCCCGCACCACTAGTGCGCCAATCTGTTATCGCCAGGATCACCATAGCCTGTAGCTGCTGTTCGTGTCAGATCACTCTTCGTCTCCATGGTGGCGTCTCGCTCATTGAGACCTGCAAAATAGGGGTTAGTGACCCGGGCAGGGGATTCTAGCGGGGGCACTCCGACGCTCAAGTCAGTGATGATCCAGGGGAATGGATCCTCTTGGTCGAGCCCCTCTGGTGGACTCGACGCTAGGAGGAGTGAAAATGATGTGAGTAGAGTGAGAATGGGGGTGCAAGTGTGCTGGGAAAGGTGATGACCGAGGTGGACGGGTCCTCCTCTATGGCCTCCTCCCCCTCTTCACCTTGGATCTTTTCTATTTAGTTTTTGTTACCTTCCTTTCGAGCGTGTCGCAGGTTCTTTTAAGTCTGGACGATCATTGGATGCCTACCTCGGGATCTTCCCTATGCTGTCAAGTGCGTGCGGCAACGTTCCATGCTACAAACGGGACATCTCTTTTGATTTGTACCGTCAGGAGCGTGCGGCAATGTTCCATGCCATGGATGGAATGCCTTTCCTGGTTGGCAATGAGGAAACCACCATGCATTCTGACATTCCTTCCTGTCGCCCCATTCCGCGAAGCATGATAGTATCTTAATTAGGGGGAACTTCTCCGTCCCCGGGCATAAGTGGCATCCGTAGGCAGTTATTATGATTTGATGGGTGCTTTCTCAAAGCCCTCAGGTGGCCCGCCGATGCCTTGGGGAGGTGGCTCTGCTCCTTTGGTGGCCGGTGGCATTGTTCGAGGTGGTTACCAAACTGGAGAGCTGGGACTCGGGTCCGGCCTGGGGGGCCTCGGCCTCGGAGGGGCTCAGTCTGGTGGAGGAGGGACGAGCTCGACTCCGGTCCAGGAGGCTCGACCTCGGAGGGGCTCGACTCGGCGGAGGAGGGCTCGACTCCTGCTCGGAGGGGCTCATCCTGGCAGAGGAGGGCCGAGTTCGACTCCAGCCCAGGGGGCTCGACCTTGAAGGGGCTCGGTCTGGGGAAGATATCGCGAAGTCGCTCGACTCCGGCCTAGGCGACCCGAGCTCGTCGGTGCCGACCTGGCGGAGGATGGAGCTTGGCCTCGATGAATTAGGGGGGCCCGGCTTGGAAAAGGAATCTGAGATGGAATGTCCACCATGGCAGCTTTTCTGATATGGCATCTGATAGGGGTCACATGTCAGCCTTCCTCCAAGTAATTTAAGAGAGTGCTACCAGTAATGTAAAACTTCTTCTCAATTATCTAAGTCCCTTTTTCATGCAACTTTATTTTTCGCTTGTACAGAGATGTCTTCGTCCGACTCAAAGTTTGGCGGGCACAAGCTGGGCCCTTCATCAAGCTCGCCCTTATCAGCCATGCTCACAGCCCGGAGGTGGCACAAGGCTACCGTTTAACTCGAGACTCACAGCACGACAACTGCTCATCAGTGAGCTAGGCCCATTCCATCAGGCTCACGCTCACCCTCAAGCCGAGCTCATAGCCTGGAGGTGGCGGTAGGACAACCTGCCACCTATCGCATGACTCATAGTTCGGCATCCTCATCAGCAAGCCGGGCCCTCCATCAGGCTTTCCTTCATCAGCCATGCTTATAGCTCAGATGTGGCACCAAGTTGCCATCTACCATGAGACTCATAGCATGCCAACTCCTCATTAATGAGCCGAGCCCACTCCATCAAGCCCGCGCTCACCCTCAAGTCGAGCTCACAGCCCGGAGGTGGTGGTAGGGCAACATGCCACCTACTGCATGACTCATAGTTTGGCATTCTCATCAACAAGTCATGCCCTCCATCAGGCTCGCCTTCATCAGCCATGCTCACAGTCCGGAGGCGGCACCAAGATGTCGTCTACTGTGAGACTCACAGCATGGCAACTCCTCAACAACAAGCCAGGCCCTTCATCAGGCCCGCCCTCACTAGTCGAGCTCATAGCCCAGAGGTGGCAGCGTGGCAACCCGTGACCTATCACATGACTCACAGTTCGACGTCTTTATCAACAAGCCGGGCCCTCCATCAGGCCCATCTTCACTAGCCATGCTCACAGCCTGGAGGTGGCACCAAGATGCCATCTACCATGAGACTCACTACATGGCCAAGCAATAAGCTCGGCACCCCACAGCCTTATGACCGTGCTCATAGCCCGGAGGTGGCTCCAAGATGCTGTCGACTGCATGACTCACAGCATGGAGAACTGAGAAGCTCGGTGCCCTTAGCCCAGAACTCATTGCCCGGAGGTGGCGGCAGGGCAACCCACCACCTACCGTGCGACTTGCAGTTTGGCACAATCAAGCCGAGCCCACTCCATTAGGATCTCCTTCATCAGCCGAGCTCATAACCCTGAGGCGACGACAGGGCAACTCGCCATCTACTGAGAGGCTCGTAGCTAGGCAATCTTCGAGCCGAGTCCTTCTGATAAGCCAGCACTCGTCACCCCGCTCACAGTCTTGAGGTGTAGTTGGGGATTCCTAGAACCCTACCATCTATCACAAGACTCACAGTTTGGCACCTATAAGCTGGGAAACTCACGAAACCTCGCACCCACTGCCCCACTCACAGTCCGGAGATGTCCACCGGGAAACTCCAGAAGTCCCACCATCTGCCCCTTGACTCACAACATGGCAAACTGAGCCAGGATATTCTAGAAGCCATACATCTGCTTGCCTTGCTCATGGCCCAAGGATGTTGGTGAGAAATCATTGAACTCCCACCGTCGATCGCCTGACTCACAGCTTGGCAAACCGAGGAGACCCCCCAGAAGCAACCCAAGTTTAAGAAAAGAAAAATAGCAAGCAAAGTGGAGGGAATACAAAGCATTTCAATCGAAAGAGGAAGAAAAATCACCCTCATTGGAACGTCTCTCACATCAAAGAGAGGCCCCCAGTAGCCCGGGAGGTCGGGCAGCAGATACATGCTCGAAAAAGAAAGAAAGAAAAAAAAAAGAAGAAAGAAAGAGAGAGTAGCAAATGTAATGGAAGTGGCACCTTCATTGATCAAAAGTCTCTTATATCCTATGAAGGTTCCCGACAAGCCGGGAGACCTCCTGAAATCCTAAGATACAAGATGAAAGGAAGACAGGCTGAAGCCCCATCTCCGCTCATTGCCTGATTGGTGAGCGGCTCCCCTCAACGTCGGTGCAACACCCACTGGAGGGCTCTGACCTTAACCTCCATGATAAGTGTAGGAGGCACTGGTAGGGCAAGTCGGCTCTACACTCTACCCTTGAGGAGTGGCTAGGGACATGCCAATCCCTCCTACCAAAATAGATGGGTGCCCTTCCTCAGGTTTTCACCGGATCTCTAGAGCCTGGCATCGGCTCCATCGCCTCCTCCTTGAAATTCATCGATCTTGTGATTCCAAGGGCAGCTGCAGCAGCTATGCGTCAAGATACTCCTGTCAGCACTACAACAGCCGTGGCCCCTTCCATAACGATCACGACCCCGACCACCACCTCCTCCTGTAAGATCTCCGATCTTGTAAACTGAGAGGTGGCTCCAAATGCCTCCACTTTTGAGGCAGCCTCTTTCTCTGCCCTAGTTGTGTGACCAGAGGCTTTCCCCCTTTACATTCATGGGGGAAGCTTCAAGCTCAGTAGAGTCGAGCTCATGGGGTCGTGCTCATGCAGCCGAAGCGAGTCCTCCATCCGAGGCCAGCTCCCAGCCAGGGTCGAGCTCACGGGATAGGCCCTCCATCTGAGGTCAGCTCCCAGCAGGGGACGAGCTCATGCTGTCAAAGGCAGGCCTCTTCCCTGCCATACGAAGGCTAGAATTTCTGCCAACGATGAAGGAGGGATAGATCTGTAGGACTTTATGGTGCTCCCAAGCCTTGGAGAGACTTGGAAGTCCATGACAGGGATGTTCAAGGATCCTTGGAAGCTTGGAGGCATGCCAAGTAGGTTTTGGAGGTGTTCCAAAGGTCCTGGAGGTGTTCCAAGGAAGGCAACAAGTTTGGGAGGCTTATATCCCAAGGTATCTTTGAGTCATGTTAGGTCAAGGGGTTTGACCCAGGGTTGAGAGTTTTCCATTGACTAGAAGGGAGGAGTTTTTGAGAGATTGTAACATAACCCAATTGGATTATGGGGTTGGGTCTAGGTTTGTTAAGTTGGTTAGGAGGTTAGCCAGTTGGTTGGTTGTAACCAATTAGGAAGCCCAACCATGTGAGGTGTTCTAACCAGTTTGTTATTGGCCCAAGACAAGTCCTAACCGCCCATGTGATGCAGTCCAGCAAGGATCAAGAAGTCCAAGCCCAACCATGTGAGGATTGCAACTAATCAAGAAGTGGTTAAGCCCAGGAATCCAAGAAGGAGTCATGACGCCCAAGACCAAGAGGATTTCACCACCCCATGCACCTATATTATGGAGAGGGGGGCGTGCGGTTGGTTTTGTCCAAGAGGGGCTGACCCTTTGGGTTCTTGGCCATGGAGAGTCCATGAGAAGTCCTTGAGATCTTCTTGAGGGGAGTGCATGAGGCTTCGATCATTAAGATGCTTCTTGGCATGAAGATCTTGGATGAATCTCTCGGTTTGAAGAGAGTGCCGACCAAGTGGAGCGTGAAAACCCTTGGACCATGGGGGCTTGGCTCACGGTTCCAAAGAGGGAATTGCATGAAGACTTCTTCACGGTCATGGAGAAGACCATGAGGGGCTGATCTTGGATGCCTCTTTGGGGCATGGACCATGGGAGACCTCCTGGGTACAAGGAGGCCATGGTGAAGGACTTTTGAGGAGACCATTTGAGGGAGATGTCACGTGGGAACTTGGATGTGTAGAGATCCTGCATGAGGGAGTCCGTAGGTGAAACTCTTTCCAATGAGAGGAGGCACGGTCATGGCTTGGGCTTGCAGAAAAATGCATGTTAAGGAGACATCACATGGAGGGCTTGGTACCGTGGGATGTTCCACGGGGCTTTGGAGAAGGGACATCTGCATTGAGGTATTGTCCGTAGATGGAAGATGCACGTTGAGTTATTGTCCATGCGGGGCCGTACGTGAGTTCTTGGGGCATAAGGCCTGCAAGAGAGAAGACGTGCAAGACGGTGAGAAGCTTCTGGGTTTTTAGAAGGGGTGCCGAGGTTATGTCTTGATTGTATCAAGGATTCTTCTCCAAAGGAAAGGATTAATAAAGTAATATATCTTTTTCTCCTATATCTCTATTCTATTTTCTTGTTATGAATCTTGAATCCAGGAACAGCTTGCATCCGCTACATATAGGCGCTGGTCTAGATCTCCCAATAAGTGGGATCAGTGCTTGGAATCTCAACAAGATCAACAGGAATTCAAACCACGGCACGGAGGTCCCTGTCCACCTACAACCTCTAAAAGGTGGTGCATGCCTTGCCACCAATGCCAGCTCTGCAACATGTCGCCCACATGCCCTGTCCACCTGCTCCTCCGGAAGGACCGGTCTAAGAGGTGGGATGGAAGAAGAAGGAGAAGTTGCAGGCAGTGGCAAGCCCCTCCAGGGAAGACACCACGAGGGGACATACCGAGATGGACATCGGGAGGCAGCCCCAGGTCCAGTCAGAGTCACCGTGCAAGCCATAAGGTAAGAAAGGTAAGAGGCAGATGCAGGAGGAGTGGGGAGAGATAAGTAAGCAAGCCATCGAAAGCTCAGCGGTAGCCAAGTGTTGACTATGATCTTGATTTTGATGATTGACAAAATGTTTTGGTATATATGAGTACTAATTATATTTTTAAGTATGTTTATCAGATCTTAGTACTCATACATGTTGAATGAAGAAATCCATGTTTTCAGTTGAAAAAAGTCCTTAAATTAATGGAAAATCAAGTATATGAACTTTGGAATTGATATGGAAGAACTTAAAGAGACTAAAAATCAATTTTGGAGAAGTTTTAGCAAGTTTCAGCACTGGCACAAGCAAGTGTCGACTCATGAAAAAGTTCAAGTGTCGACTCAAGGCCTGAGAATAAGAAAAATATAGAATAGTGTCAAACCAGAATTTTTGCCTTGAGTTGATCTAAGTGTCGACTCAAGAGGTCGACTCATGAAAAAAATTCAGGAAACTCAAGTGTCGACACTTGGTGTAATGGCTAGTTTTTCAGAAGTGCAGAATTAACTCCAACTTGCTTCAAATGGCTAGTTTTTCATCCCCAATGGTCATAAATGGTCATCTATAGTTTGGAGAGCTATATAAACACCAAAAATCAAATGAAAAAGTAATCCTTTGGAGAGTTTTATTGAATACACTTAAGGATTCATTGTTTTGAGTGGTTCAAGCCTTCAAGCTTCTAAGATTGAAAGAAAAGCTTCAAGTCCACATCTTCATCAACATTTAAAGGCTTCAACATCTTGAAGACAAGTTCTTCATCAACAATCAAGGGCTTTAAAGAGATATTTACTTTGTTTAAGAAAGCTTTTATTGTGTTCTTTTCATAGTGTGCTTACTTTGTTTATTAAGATTTTTGGTGAGCCTTGGAAAACCAAAGAGGTTGTTGGTTAGCCTTTATGTAAAACCAACATAGGTTGTTGGTGATCCCGTAAAACCAACATAGGTTGTTGGTGATCCTGTAAAACCAACATAGTGATGGGGACATCAGGTCAGCCCTAGTTTACTATAGATCCCTGAGTTTTGAGTCATTTAGCCATGATTCTAATTTTATCTTTGAGTCCAATAATCAGGCTATGTTAGCCGTTTAAGTCCTGTATTTGGGCCATGAGTTTTGTTTTATAGACTTTGTTACACTTGAGTCTGTACCTTGGCCTCTGAATCTCATTTTGGACCTTTTTACATTTGAGTCCTGTAATTAGAGTATTAAGTCAAGTTTTGGATGCTTAGTGAGCCTTATGAGTCCTGTAAGTTTTGAGTTTTATGAGTCCAGTCTAATTTTGTAAGTTTTATATTGAGTCCAGTCCAATTTTGTAAGAAGACTCAAGTCTCTTATGAAGCCAGTCAACATAATACTCCAACCACTGCAAGGAATCCAATCATCCACATAATTGTGCCACTTGGAAAGCATGGAAGGAGTCTTGGAGCTATCATTGAAGACCTGGATGACAAGTACATTAGCCCACCAGGAGGAGATGGACCCCAGGAGAACCCTAGAGCTTGCCCAGCATTGAAAAGGGTCGCCCAAAGCCCTGGCCCATCCTCAAATTCAGCACCCTCCTTATGGTCACCTCTCATGTTGGCACCCCACTTATGGTCACCTCCCTTGGACCATGTCAAAGAGAAGGAGAGGACTAATCCTAGTGAGAAGAGGGAGTTTGAACCTATTTGGAAGAGGAGATCTCTATGTATTTGAGTAAGAAAAGGATTAGTGGGAATTCTCTTCTATGCCCTTACTTGGAGCCCAAGTTTGTAAGCCTATTCAAAGGCCCCCCCTCTCATGTATATTGGATTCTATTAAATATATGAAAAAAAACTCTTGAGTTCTTCTCAACTTTATGTGTGAATTCTGAGTGAATTTGTGTGATTAAGGATATCTGTGTAATCCTTCAGGGTATCTGTGTGATCCCTATGCCCTGCCTCCAAGCCACCTGCTTCTTCATCTCTTGGCCACCCACTTCTAAGCCTTTTTTTCCTGTGCTTTCTTTAGCCTTCAAACTTGTTTCTTCTTTGATTTCTAACCCTTGTTAGGTGATTTGCAGGTTCCTCAATGTTCACGAATCCAGGATTCCAATCAGCAAGCTTTTGGGCCGTCGGATTGAAAGCCGCGAATCCACAAGGTCTCCAGCTTATTTTTCCAAGCCGCATCTGAGAGCATAGAGCGAACTCTTCATGGATCGATCTCCAAATCTCTGCCAGGTACACCCCCTAGACTATTTTGGTAGCGGTATTGCAGAAGAGCTAGTCCTAACTAAGGCTTCTTAGCCTTGGCGGTCATGTTTCTTCACTTTTAGGATTTATTTCCGCATGCCTGTGCTTCATATTTTTTATAGAATTCCCTACTTAATATTTTGGCTTGAATTTCATGATACAAACTCCTAACTTAATTCCTAATACATGAAAAATAATTGGCATGCATGAATAGTCCCGCATCATATAGGTTGTTGGTGAGCCTGCAAAACCAACAAGGATTTTGGTTAGCCATGAAAACCAAGAGGTTGTTGGTTAGCCTAAGTTAGAAAACCAACAAGGGGTTTTGACTTGTGAGCCCGAGAAAATAAGTTGGGTTTTGATTAGTGAGTCTGGAAAACTAATCGATCGTAATCTTGGTGATTATAGTGAAATTCCCAAGGAAAACTTGGGGAGTGGATGTAGGTGCCTTGGAGTGCACCGAACCACTATATATTCTTCTATTTATGATTGCTCTTATTTACTCTTGCATTTACTTTATTAATTCCATTGCATATTTCATTAAGCACACAAACACTTTGGCAAAATACAAGTACTTAATTGCAATTAGCACATACTTGTTAAAATAGTTCAAAAAGTTTTATAAAATCCAATTCACCCCCCTCTTGGGTTGCTTCATCACTAGGCAATAATTGGTATCAAAGCCTGGAATCCAAAATCATTGATATCTAAACTTGGTGCTTTGCAAAGAATCCAACGATTTTGAGTTAAAAGATCATGGCAGCCCTAGATAGTGCTTGTTTTGCTATAGGATATCCAACTAATAGACCACCATTTTTCAATGAAACTAATTACACTTTTTGGAAAACTCGCTTGCGCATCTATATTCAATCTATTAGTATTATCTTTGGAAAGTTATAGTTAATGGTCATCATATTCCTTCCATTTTGGTTAATGGCATTTCCATTCCAAAGCTTGAAGAGGATTAGAATGAATATGACATTAAGCAATCTAAAATTAATGCTAAAGCAATGAACTTGCTTTATTATGCATTGGATTCTAATGAATTCAATAGGATCTCCACATGCACATCGGTGAAGAAGATATGGGACACACTTGAAATTACTCATGAGGGTACTCTTCAAGTGAAAAGTACTAAAATTAATATACTTGTTCATTCTTTTGAAATATTTAAAATGCTACATTATGAATTTATATCTGATATGTATACTCGATTTATGACTATTGTTAATGAATTGAAAAGTCTTGGCAAAGTCTATACTAATGCTGATTTGGTTAATAAAATTTTTAGATCTTTGCCAATATCATGGGATCCAAAGGTAACGGCGATCCAAGAAGCCAAAGATATTGATACCCTACCTTTGGAGGAGCTTATTGGTTCACTTATGACCCATAAGTTGAATTTATGGTACAAAGAAGTGGTTGCTGATCAAGAGAAGAAAAAGATAATAGCCCTCAAGGCCAAAAAAAATTCAAGGCAATGATGGTAACTTGGAGCAATAGTGAAGATTCTAGTTCGGAGGAAGAACAAGAAGTTGCCAATCTTTGCTTCATGGCAAATGAGGAAGAGGTATGTACTGAAAATGAATATGATTTTATCTTTGATAAATTACATGATGCATTTAATGATCTTGTGCATGAATACAAAGTATTAAAAATTGAGCACAAGAAATTAAAAAGGCATGTTGACTCTCTTTCTTTTGAGAATACCAATCTTGCCAATAAAAATCATGATTTAAATATAAAGATTGATGTTTTTGAAATTGATAAGAATAATCTTTCTAAAGAAAAAGAAATTTTAGAAAAAAAAATTTTTGATTTGAAAGAGTTATGCAATAAGTTCTCAAATGACAAAAATGTTTTATTAAATGAAAAAAAATTCTAAGAAGATCTAAGATTTTTATATCAGATGATGAGCTTTTAAAGAAAAATAAAAATCTTGAGTGGAAAAATAAGAATTTCTTTGTTGATGCATCTTCCAATATGACTTGTTTTAAATGTTATAAAATTGGACATAATGCATATCCTTGTAAATTAAAAAAAACTTGGGTTCCAAAAGGAACCATATTTACTAACCCTAAAGGATCCAAGAATGTTTGGGTACCAAAATTGTCCACCTAGTTTATTTTGCAGGAGTGTCTTGCAGTCCAACATGAAGAAAGGAAGTTTTTGAAAGATGGTTGTACAAGACAATACAAAGAGTGGACAAGCTATATTTTGGACTAAATAGTAAAGAAAGGATTATACATATTGGTAAATTCTAAATATTTCCTTCCATAATTAAAAATGTAGTTGAATATTTGTTATCAATGTTGCATCAATTACTTTGAAAATTATTTCATTTGATTAATTAAAATCAAGCTTAGACTAATAGTTATTTGTTATGATCATGAACTTTTTGATGTTGATGGATTTCATGCTCTCATGATTAAACTTGTAATTATTAGACTTTCACTTGATTTTGATTAATATAGTTTTAAACAATTTCAAGTGAAATGTTATGATTTATGTGTTTTCATTTTTGGCATCTATGCTTAAGTTAGAAATGATTTGGATCAAGACTAGAACTGGTAGTTAAGGAATACATTTAAGAAGAATGTATACATATTGATAAATCCTTGCTCCAGTAGATAAACTTGGTACTAGATTACTTCTAACTTTTGCATGGGTAATCAAAATCATTTCAAATCATATGGTTTTCATGAAATATATTCTATTTTGTATCCATGCTTAGACAAGAAATTATTTGGATTAAGTATAGAACTGGTAGTTAAGGGTTACATTTAAGAAGAAGGTATGCACATTGATAAACCCCTAATCCAGTAGCTAGACTTGGTATCATATTACTTCTAGCATTTGTATGGATATCAAATTATTTCAAATGGATTTTAAATTATGCTAAAAGTTTTTAAATGATCATCCCTTGCATTTTGAAAATATTGTATATCTTGAAAATTTAACTCTTTGATTTCAGACTTAGTACATATATTCATATCTCAAATTATCTAAAATTATGATGCTTGTGCTTGCATATCTTATTCCTCAAATGAATGCATATTTTTAAGGGGGAATAATATTTAGGGGGAGCATCCAAAGATTTGTTGCAATTATATACATGTATGATGCTTTCAATGTTTTCTTTGATATCATGCTTTACTTATATTGCTCTGATACTCCTTCTCCTTGATATCAAATCTTTTTTTCTTGAGGGAAGTTACATTCAATTGGTATCAAGATTTATTTCATTAAAAATCTTAAAAAAAAAAAGGAGCTCCTAGTAACTGCTTCAGATTGGGTTAGTTACCCTGGTCGTTCGGTCATAGGAGCTAAGTAGAGTTTAAAGACCCTCTCTTCCCATTCAATGGGATCTCTTATGACGTGTTGGGATGCCACTGTTGCCTTATCCCATGAACAAGTGAGGTGAATGGATTGTTGTCTTAATCATACCTTGGTTATGCATATTAGAGCTAATATACATTGAATTAATTTTTGCATGTGCTTATCATTTTATGGTATCATGTTCAATTAGTATTATATTTAATTGGTATCATATTTAATTAGTATCATGATTAATTGATTTTATGCATTGATTTTGATTATCTACTTGCTAATCTTTCTACCTGCATTCCCATTTTGTATTGCCTTTCATCATTTTTCATGATGACAAAATGGTGGAGAAATATATTAAGTATAATAAGGGGAAATATATGATAAACATGAAAAATTATAAGAGAAATGAAAGAAAGTGCAAAAGGGGGAGAATGAAGCAAAATATTTTAATCTTAAGGGAAGAATTAGCAAGGGGGAGAATGTTTAAAAATTTTGAGTGATTTTCGAAAATATTTTTAAAATCATATTTTGAGGGAGAACTTGATACTTATTGATTTTGAGCTTACATGTTTATCTTATTGTTAATCTTTTTAAGCTTATCTTATTTATATACTTAAAGGTTTTGTCATCATCAAAAAGGGAGAGATTGTTGACTCTGATCTTGATTTTGATGATTGATAAAATGTTTAAGCATATATAAGTACCAATTATATTTTTAAGTATGCTTATAAGATCTTAGTACTCATCCATGTTGAATAAAGAAATTCATGTTTTCAGTTGAAGAAAGTACTTAAATTAATAAAAAATCAAGTATATGGACTTTGGAATTGATATGGAAGAACTTGAAGAGGCTAAAAATCAATTTTGGAGAAGTTTCAGTAAGTTTTAGCACTGGCACAAGCAAGTGTCGACTCATGAAGAAGTTCAAGTGTCGACTCAAGACCTGAGAACAAGAAAAATACAGAATAGTGTCAAACCAAAATTTTTGCCTTGAGCTGATCTAAGTGTCGACTCATGAAAAAAATTCAGAAAATTCAAGTGTCGATACTTGGTGTAACGACTAGTTTTTCAGAAGTACAGAATTGACTCCAACTTGCTTCAAATGGCTAGTTTTTCATCCCCAACGATCATAAATGGTCATCTATGGTTTGGAGAGCTATATAAATACCAAAAATCAAATGAAAAAGTAATCTTTTGGAGAGTTTTATTGATTACACTTAAGGATTCATTGTTTTGAGTAGTTCAAGCCTTCAAGCTTCCAAGATCAAGAGAAAAGCTTTTAAGTCCACATCTTCATCAACATTCAAAGGCTTCTAACATCTTGAAGACAAGTTTTTCATCAACAATCAAGGGCTTCAAAGAGATATTTGCTTTGTTTAAGAAAGCTTTTATTGTGTTCTTTTCATATTATGCTTACTTTTTTTATTAAGAGTTTTGGTGAGCCTTGAAAAATCAAAGAGGTTGTTGGTTAGCCTTTGTGTAAAACCAATATAGGTTGTTGGTTAGCCTTTGTGTAAAACCAACATAGGTTGTTGGTTAGCCTTTGTGTAAAACCAACATAGGTTATTGGTGAGCCTGTAATACTAACAAGGTTTTTGGTTAGTCGTGAAAACCAAGAGGTTGTTGGTTAGCCTAAGTTAGAAAACCAACAAGGGATTTTGACTTGTGAGCCCGGGAAAACAAGTTGGGTTTTGATTAGTGAGCCCAAAAAACTAATCGACTATAATCTTGGTAATTATAGTGAAATTCCTAAGGAAAACTTGGAGAGTGAATGTAGGTGCCTCGGAGTGCACCGAACTACTATATATTCTTGTGTTTGTGATTGCTCTTATTTATTGCTTATTTACTCTTGCATTTACTTTGTTAATTCCGTTGCATATTTTCATTAAGTACACAAACACTTAGGCAAAACACAAGTACTTAATTGCAATTAGCACATACTTGTTGAAATAGCTCAAAAAGTTTTATAAAACCTAATTCACCCCCCTCTTGGGTTGCTTCATCACCGGGCAACACCAAGGGACCGGCTGGAGAACCTCCCCTCTCCCTGCTATCAATTCCTTCTTTCTACTGCTTAGACATTATTATCTTGTTCTTTATATTATTTGAATATCTTTATCATGTCATCCCCTGAGGCGAGGGAGTCCCCCAAGCTCTCCATCTCAAAGGTTCTGTTTCCTTTGATCGTCCCACTGACTTGATCATCGGAGTGTCCTCGTCGGAATCCCCGACCCGGGTCTCCTCTATTTTACAGGTCGAGCGGGCCGAAGAGTTGACCCCCGAGGAGGAGGGAGCACTCTCGATGGGAGATGGAGGCACCTGACATGTCAGTGACACGCCAGAGCTATGGGCCATGATGATCCATGTAGCAATAATGCCTATTTTCTAGACCATAGTTAGATTTTAGAATAGTCTATGACTATGTAGAGATGAGTCATGATCTAAGGATACGATTCATGCTCAGCGAGATAGACTATACTTAGAATCTGATTATATGAAATTTTATTTTTATGATTAGAGATTTTGAATAGCCTATAGCTATGTAGAAGTGGATCAGATTCATATCCAGCGAGATAGGTGATGTTCGGGGATCAATCATAGTTAAATAATTATATATTGAAGAATTACTTAATATAATATTAAACATTGAATTGAAACCCAAGATACCTTTTGTTGCCCAGAAATGGAGCCTAAGATGGGGGTGAATTGGGTCTTTTAAAAATTTAACACAATAAAATGAATGTCCAGTGGTGCTTGTGAGCAATAAAAAATTAGATGCAAGATGATAGCAATAATTAAAGAGTAAGAGAGGAAAAGAGCAATCACACACAAACACAAAGTTTATAGTGGTTCTGTGCAAACCTAGCACCTACATCCACTCTCCAAGCCATCCTTGGAAATTCCACTATAATCCACACCAGATTACAGTTGACTTGTTTTTCACAAGGCTCACAAGTCAAAACCTAAGTTGGTTTTGTCACCTAGGCTTACCAACAAACCTAAATACTTGTTTTGTCTTCGGGCTTACAAGTTAACCCTAGTTGGTTTTGTCCCTTTGGCTCACCAATAAACCACAATAACCTTCTTTCAAGATACCCTTGAAAGCAAGGTTAAATCACAATAAAACAGATATGAAATTTAAAAGCTACAACAAACTCTCTTCAAGAGTAGATTGGAATCTTTGAAGCTCAAGAGGATGCTTTGTCTTCACTCTTCTTCAAGATGCCTCTTTTTGGAATGAAGTAAGGTTGAGCTTGTAGGCTTTAAAGTGGAATCAAGCTAGAAGAGACTTTTTGATTTGAAGTTTGGAGAGAATCTTGGCTTTTTGGCTTTTGAGTGGACTTGAATGCTCTTGAATAGACTTCTCTTGACTTCTCTCTTGCTTTCTCTTCTTTTAAAATGAGGTTGGTGGAACTTAAATACACCAAAAACCTTCTAAAAATGGTTTGTGACTGTTGGTGCATTGGAAATAGCCGTTTGGGGCTTGAAAACTAACTTCTGCAAGCTAGAAAAATAGATCCGTTAGAGCTGTGAGGCTGCAAGTGTCGATACTTGGCTGTCAGGTGTCGACACTTGGCTGTCATGTGTCGACACTTGATTTCTGGGTGTCGACACTTGAATATTCAAGTGTCGACACTTGATGCACAGGTGTCAACACTTGACACAAAAATCCTCAAAACCACGAAGTTCTGTATTTTCAAAAATCTTAGGCCTTGAGTCAACACTTGGAACCTAAGTGTCGACACTTGGTGTCGACACTTGAATATAGGTGTCAACACTTGGCATGCCAAGGATTTTTGTTCGTGCCAAATGCTGAAGTGTCGACACTTGACTGTCCAGGTGTCGATACTTGAGACTGAAAACATTCAGATACAAGTGTAAATGCCTCGAAAACAAAAATAAAGTTCATGAATACATAAACACATAATAGTTAAACAATTATATGCCCTTTTTCAATGAAGAGGATGCCCGGATATGTGAGAATTGTGCCGTGCCATTGCATGCCATACACCATAAGTTTTTGGAATTTGGAGGTGGTTTCTTCCTGAAAACTCACAACTTGAAATCCTCATTAGAATACAATATGCACTCAATGTTTTGTTATTCATCAAAATCACTGGGTGGAGCCAACAATCTCCCCCTTTTTGATGATGACAAAACCTTGAGAAGAAGAGACAATATAGTTCAAACTTTAACCATTTAAGTTATAAATATGAATTTTAGTCACAATAGAGGCAAAAACTTTATAGATAGGAGGAAACAATCTCCCCCTTAATTAGATACTTCTTTCAAAGATTCTTGCAAAGTGAAATCAATATAATCAATCAATACATGTTCTCAAAATCAATACATGTTCTCCATAAAATCAAAATCAATATATGTTCTCCATAAAATCAAAATCAATATATGTTCTCTCCCTTTTTGTCAATCATTAGAAAGGGGAATAACCTCCCCCTCATAATGAGCATGGATACAAAAAGACAGTAGAGAAACAAATAACATAGATATCGGAGCTAAAATTATGCTAATATCAAAAGAGTATCAGAGTTAAAATATACCAAGATAAAGGAGTATCAGAGCCAAAGAATAGTAAACTGATTTAGTGAAGCACAAAATTTTCAAGATAACAGAGTACTAAACAGAAACACATATATATATAAGATAAGTTTTTAGTACAAAAAATTGCTGAGACATCAGCAAGAGCTGAAACATATATAAGTCATCACAGTCAAACATGTAGAAAATATACAAAATAAGATCTAAAAAGACATCTGTGAGGATAATCCTCATTAGATGGAATATCAAGATTGAAAGGAGCACTGATCCTAGATCTGGTAGCTAATGCCCTAGGAGGTGCTAAAGCTTTACGACTCCTAGTGCGACCGGAAGGACCAAAGGCGGGTACAACCCTAGAAGATCTAGTAGAAGGAGGTGAAAGACGATCAGCTGGCGTAATAAGATCCGGAGTGGAGTCAACCAAGGCAGTAGTAGGAGCTGGTGTATTAGGAGGATCTCGACTGACCACCTCATAAGCATCGGCACCACCAACACTGTCACTGTCACTGCCCACTACCTCTTTAGCTCTATCAACATCCTAATCACCACCCACAGCATAATGAGCATGGTCGCTCTGGTGATCATCGCCATCATCATCGTCATCGTCGTCGTCGTCAGATCGTGCAAATGCAGGGGCTGCAGGAGGTATAAATGATCTCAACAGACTCTCAATGCGAGTAAATCCCTCCTCCATGGATCTGCGAAGCTCAGCATGCTCCGAGGTAGTATGTGCTCGTAGAAGCTCGACCTCGCTATGTAGCTGATTCACCACACCTCTGATCTCTGTGAACTGTGCTCTGGCATGCTCCTCAAAAGATAGTCCGGTAGATGGTGGTGGAGGAGCTGAAGTGTTAGGAGACAGGTGCTCTGCCTGTGTCGATGGTACATCTACTGGAGGAAGAACTGCTAGCTCAGATGGTCCAGCCTCAGTCTCTCGAATCTCGTCCTCCTCATCTGGCTCCGGGCCAGACTCTCTGCGAACCCATCGACCTCCAACTATCCTATATCCCATCCGGTGCAATGACCTCTCATCGTACACATCCGTGTGCAGTATCTCCTTGGGGATCTCCCCCTCCAATGATACTCCACAAGCTCTGAAAAGTCGGGTCAGTGCCATGCCGTATGGCAAACAGTGTCGGCGCTGAGTGGCGGCATCATACATCTGTGACAGCATCAGAGTGGGTAAATCTATCTGTCTCCTCTCAATCAGACTGGTCATCACCATCAACTCCCTCTCGGTGATGAAATCGAATCTGCCAATCTTCGGTAGTAGGATCCGTGCAGTAATATGGTGCAGCAGGTGCATCTCCAATGATAACTGGTTCGCGGTAACCACTGAAATACCGCGAACATCCTCTCGCTCAAGGATGCACCTGAATGCCACCTCTCTATCATCTACAGAAAAGGTACAGACTCCTCTCCGGGATATCTCCCATACATGGCTCAGAAGCTCATCAGTCAAAGAGATCTGAATACCCTTGACAGATGTCGTCCACACTAGTCGTCGACAATCCAGTGCACCGTAGAACTCCCTCACTAGGTGAGGATAGTACCTCTCCTGCATGGGGCAGAAGGGTACTTGTCCTGCATCTGTGAGTATGTCCCTAATACCAAAGTGGTGCCTGTCGAAGCACTGTAAGTCATCTCTCCTCCCTGAAGCTACAGACTTCCCTACCATCCTCTCTGCAGGGGGGGAGCTCGGTGTGGCTGTACTGCTTAGCTGTGCAGGATCAAATCTGGCCTTCGATCTCCTCTCAGTACCATGACTAGGCCTCGCCCTAACTGCAAGTCTCTTCCTAGGACCCATTACAGCCAACTGACCAGGAAGAAGGAAGAAAGGTTTGGAACAAGGGACTGGCCATAGGTTGAGATTAGAAAAAAAAATTTCATATAGGTTTCGAAAACCAGAATCAACAAAGTTTGAAAAATATAATTTAATCAAATGACAAATTTTCGAGCAAAATTTGTATGAAAAATTTTTGTTAGGTAGAACACATTTGAGTCTTTGGAAAAAATAATCTTGGTAAGATCAAAAGAAAAAAAAAGGGATTTGGGTCTCAATACTTAGGATTTTAGCAACTAGGCGAAAATGTCGCAAATGTATCACGAAAAACCTTTCCAAATAGTCAATAAATAAATTTAGTAAACTTAATTTAGATGAAAACACAATTTATTTTGCCCAAAACTAATGAAACAGTGATTTTTGCAAAAAAAGGGGTGAAAACGACCAAAAGATGAGGGAAATCCAAGAAAAACAAGTTTAAAATATTATTCCCTCAAATGGAGTTTTAGAAATCCATTAAAACATGTAAAAATCTGGTTAGATTTAAGAAAAATATTCAGAAAACTCAAAACACGGTTGTTTGGTTCAAAATCAGCAAAATTAAAAAACAAAGAAAAATAAAACGAAATTAGAAAGGAGAAATACCTGATTTGTGAAGGATTGAGGGGTGAAAGGACGGATTTGGACAGAGGGGACCATTGTTCCAAGAAATCAGGGGAAAAGAAAATTTCAAAAAAACCATCGTTCAGTCCGATTAAAAACTATCTCAGATTCGCATGTGTCGACACTTCGGATATGTCAAGTGTCGACACTTGGTCAGGTGTCGACACTTGACACTTTCCAAGTGTCGACACTTGGCCAAAAAATTTGAGAAAATTTGGAAAAAAATAGTAAAAATTTTGACAAAGTTTTGGGGTTTTAATTAATAGGTTTTGAGCTTTAGGAATTAGGTAAAAAATGATACTAAGAGAGTTCTAGGAGAATGGATCAATGACACCTAACTCTCTTCTAATCAGACATAACCTATCCTCACTCAAGGGCTTTGTAAACACATCAGCTAACTGGTCATTAGTACAGATAAAATCAAGAATTACATTAGAGTTTTGTACATGATCTCTTATTAAATGATGTCTTATTTCAATGTATTTACTTCTTAAATGTTGCACAGGATTTTTAGATAGGTTGATTGCACTAGTATTGTCACATCTTATGGGTGTCTTAGTTAGTTTAATGCCAAAATCTTCGAGTTGTTGTTTGATCCAGAGGATTTGAGCACAACAGCTCCCAGCTGCTATATATTTGGCTTCCGCTATAGATAGAGCAACTGAGTTCTGTTTCTTGCTACTCCAAGAGATCAAATTTACTCCAAGAAACTGACAGGTTCTACTAGTACTTTTACGATCAAGTTCACACCCAGCAAAGTCAGCATCAGAATAAGCAATTAAATCAAATGAAGAATCTCTAGAGTACCATAAACAAATTTCAATTGAGCCAGATAGATATCTAAGTATGCGTTTAACAGCCAAAAGATGAGACTCTTTAGGATTGGACTGATATCTAGCACACATATAGACACTAAACATGATATCTGGCCTACTGGCAGTAAGATATAACAATGAACCAATCATGCCACGATAAAATTTTTGGTCTATAGACTTACCTGATTCATCCTTGTCAAGTCTACATATAGAGCTCATAGGGGTACCTAACGGCTTAGTGTTCTCCATCCCAAACTTCTTGAGTATTTCTCTTGTGTATTTTGTTTGGTTGATGAAGATCCCCTCTTTGGTCTGCCTTATCTGGAGTTCGAGGAAGAAATTCAGTTCTCCCATCATGCTCATCTCGAACTCACCCTGCATTAATCTTGCAAAATCTTGACAAAGAGATTCATTAGTAGCACCAAATATTATATCATCCACATAGCTTTGTACTACTAAGGGATCATCATTCTTTTTCTTTAAAAATAAAGTTTTATCTACATTACCTCTAGTAAAATCATTTTTCAGCAAAAATGAGCTTAAATGATCATACCAAGCTCTTGGAGCTTGTTTTAATCCATATAAAGCTTTATGAAGTTTATAAACATGATTTGGAAATTCAGAACTTTCAAAACCAGGGGGTTGTTTAACATAAACTTCTTTTTCAATTAATCCATTTAAAAAAGTACTTTTAACATCCATTTGATATAGTTTAAAATTCATGAAACAAGAAAAAGCCAACAATAGCCTAATTGCCTCAAGTCTAGTCACAGGAGCAAAGGTTTCATCAAAATCTATCCCTTCCTCCTGATTGTATCCTTTGACAACTAGTCTAGCTTTATTTTTAATTACTATTCCATTTTCATCAAGTTTATTTCGAAAAACCCATTTTGTGCCAATAATTGATGTGTTTGAAGGCCTATCCACTAGTGTCCAAACATTGTTCCTTTTAAATTGATTAAGTTCATCTTGCATAGCATTTATCCAATTACTATCACATTCAGCTTCCTCAATAGTTTTAGGTTCAATTTGAGACATAAAAGCTAAGTAATCACAAATATTTCTAAGAGAAGATCGAGTACTTACACCTTTAGATGGATCACCTATAATTAGTTCTTTTGGGTGTCCATGAGCATACCTCCATTCTTTTGGTAATGGATCAACAGTTGAAGTATTATCATCACCTTATGCTTGATTTCCGTCAGTGTTTTGATCATCGTTCTGTTCCTTGGTAAGTCCTTCATTGTTGTTTATTTCTTCAGTTTTCTTGTTACCTGATTCATCAAAAAGTATATCTTCTTTTCTTGAAGATTTTTGGTTAGTTTCATCAAATACCACATGAATGGATTCTTCAACAACAAGTGTCCTTCTGTTGAAGACCCTGTATGCCTTACTGGATGTGGAGTAGCCTAGAAAGACTCCCTCATCTGATTTGGTATCAAATTTACTTAGATTATCTTTACCATTGTTTAAGATGAAACAACGACATCCAAAAATATGAAAATAACGGATTGAAGGTTTTCTACCCTTCCAAAGCTCATAAGGGGTTTTCTTTAAAATTGGTCAAATTAAAACTCGATTTAAAATATAGCATGCAGTATTTATGGATTCCGCCCAAAAGTATCTAGGTAAATTATTTTCACAAAGCATGGTGCATGCTATTTCTTCAAGAGTTCTATTTTTTCTTTCTACTACCCCATTTTGTTGAGGTGTCCTAGGTGCAGAAAAATTGTGATGAATTCCATTTTTAATACAAAATTTATTAAAATCAGCATTTTCAAATTCAGTTCCATGATCACTTCTTAAAGATACTACTGAAATACCTTTTTCATTTAAAACTCTTTTGTGAAATCTAATAAATTCAGAAAACGTTTCATATTTATGTGCTAAAAACATGACCCAAGTAAAACGTGAAAAATCATCTACAATGACTAGACCAAACTTCTTACCTCCTAAACTAGATGTTCTAGTAGGCCCAAAGAGGTCCATATGAAGCAATTCCAAAGGTCTAGATGTAGAGATTACTCCTTTTGGTTTGAAAGAAGATTTTGTTTGTTTTCCAAGTTGACATGCACTGCAAATCTTATCTTTTTCAAAATTGAGTTTAGGCAAATCTTTGACTAAATTCTTTTTGCTAAGTTTTGAAATCAAATGCATGCTTGCATGTCCTAGTCTACGATGCCAAAGCCAGCTAGTTTCATCGATCTTGGCTTCCATTGCCACTAGACATTGACCTTTCTGAATAGGGAGATCATCAAGATCAACCATATAAATATTGCCATGCCTATGACCGATGAACTTAATGCCAGTGTCATTTAGACTAGAAACAATGCACAAAGAAGATTCAAAAACAACTTTAAAATTTTTGTCACAAAATTGACTAATGCTAAGCAAGTTATGTTTTAATCCATCAACATATAAAACATTATCAATATAAGAGGTAGGGGTGATATGGATTTTACCAATACCGATAATTTTGCCCTTTCCATTATCACCAAAAGTTACATTGCCACCATTTTGATATGTGAGTGATGAGAACTGCTCCACATCTCCTATCATATGCCTTGAGCAACCGCTATCAAGGTACTACATTCTTTTCTTGTTGGTTACAGGGCATACCTGCAATAAAGATCAAGTGGAGACTTTAGGTACCCAAGCCATCTTGGGTCCTTTTTGGTTAGTGGCATTGGTTCCTTTTGGAACCCAAACTTTCTTAGTATTATTTAATTTTCTTTTGTTGCTCATATAAGATTTATGTCCTTTTATACCACAAGTATAGCATGTAATGGATGAAGATGCAGGCACAAAGAAATTTTTAAAGAGTTTCTGTTTCTTATGAGTTCTGAATCCTAATCCAGCTTTGTCAAATACTGCTCTTTGGTTATTTAATAGTAAATTTAATTTTTCAGAACTGTAAGTAAATTTTTCAACAAAAGGTTTTAGTTTTTCGATTTCTTCTTTATATCTTTTGTTTTCTATTAAAATTTCCTTGCTTTGTCTTGATAATTTTTTATTTGAAAGTAAGTTACTTTTCTTTTCAAATATATCCTTTTCTTTTTCAAGAGCCATAATCTTATCATTTAAATTTTTATTTTGTATTAGAAGGTATTCATTTTCATTTGAAAGGTTGTTGTTTGTTTTAGCTAGATCCAAATTTTGCTTCTTTAAGTCTTTATGATTTGACTTTAATTTTTGAAATTTTATGACTAGTATATCAAAAATCTCATGAAGCTCATCAAAAGTTAATTCATTTTCGGTTTCAGAACATACCTCTTCTTGATCGGCCATTAGACAGAAATTTGCTACTTCCTGCTATTCTTCCTCAGAGCTGGAGTCTTCACTTTCACTCCAGGTTGCCATCATGGCTTTCTTTCTCAACTTTTTTCTGCTTTTCTTTAATAAGGGGCAGTCTACCTTGAAATGCCCGGGTTTCTTATACTCAAAACATGTGGGCTGCTCCTCCTTCTTTTCCTTGTCTTTTTCTTTACTCGGCTCACCTTTCAGAGGTTTCTTTTTGTAGTTGAACTTTTTCTTCCTCATAAACCTTCTGAATTTCCTTGCTAACTGAGCCATTTCATCTTCTTCGTCATCCTCTTCAGAGTCTTCGCTTGAGTCCTCTCTAGTAGTAGATTTGAACGTGATCGTCTTCTTCTTTTTATCCACCTCTCTGTTCTTTTGTTTGAGGGATAGCTCATAAGTCATCAAGGAACCCAACAGTGTTCCAGCCGGAGAGTGTTGACATCTTTAGCTTCTTTAATTGCAGTGACCTTTGCATCCCATGAAGCTGGTAGAGACCTGAGAAGTTTATTCACAAGTTCACTATTAGAAATTATTTTTCCTAGACTTCTCATGCCATTCATAATGTTTGTGAACCTAGTATACATCTCATTGATAGACTCAGTAGGTTCCATTTTAAATATTTCATATGTATGAATTAGTATGTTAACCTTGTTGGTTTTCACTTGGTGTGTACCCTCATGGGTAACCTCAAGTGTATCCCAAATCTCCTTTGCGGAGAGACAGTTTGATATTCTATTAAACTCACTAGGATCAAGAGAGCAAATTAAAAGGTTCATTGCCTTAGCATTAAGCTCAATTTGCTTAATGTCATTCTCATCCGAATCATCTTCCATTTTTGGAGTGAGAATGCCATTAATCATCATTGTAGGCTGATGAGGACCTTTTACAATTGTTCTCCACAAATTATAATCAAGAGCTTGTATAAATATGCGCATGCATGTCTTCCAGTATGTGTAATTTGTGCCATTAAAAAGTGGGGGTCGGTTTGAAGCTTGACCTTCTACAAAACCCATGCCTATTGGGGCAGCCATGATCTTTTACTCAAGATCCTTGGACCTACAAGAGAGTACCGATGCTCTGATACCACTTGTTGCCCAGAAATGGAGCCCAAGAGGGGGGTGAATTGGGTTTTTTAAAAATTTAACACAATAAAATGAATGACCAATGGTGCTTGTGAGCAATAAAAAATTAGATGCAAAATGATAGCAATAATTAAAAAGTAAGAGAGAAAAAGAGCAATCACACACAAACACAAAGTTTATAGTGGTTCGGTGCAAACCTAGCACCTATATTTACTTCCCAAGCTACCCTTGGGAATTCCACTATAATCCACACCAGATTACAGTCGACTTGTTTTTCACAAGGCTCACAAGTCAAAACCTAAGTTGGTTTTGTTACCTAGGCTTACCAACAAACCTAAATACTTGTTTTGTCTTCGGGCTCACAAGTTAACCCTAGTTGGTTTTGTCCATTTGGCTCACCAACAAACCACAATAACCTTCTTTCAAGACACCCTTGAAAGCAAGGTCAAATCACAATAAAACATATATGAAATTTAAAAGCTACAACAAACTCTCTTCAAGAGTAGATTGAAATCTTTGAAGCTCAAGAGGATGCTTTGTCTTCACTCTTCTTCAAGATGCCTCTTTTTGGAATGAAGTAAGGTTGAGCTTGTAGGCTTTTCAGTGGAATCAAGCTAGAAGAGACTTTTTGATTTGAAGTTTGGAGAGAATCTTGGCTTTTTGGCTTTTGAGTGGACTTGAATGCTCTTGAATAGACTTCTCTTGACTTCTCTCTTGCTTTCTCTTCTTTTAAAATGAGGTTGGTGGAACTTAAATACACCAAAAACCTTCTAAAAATGGTTTGTGACCGTTGGTTCATTGGAAATAGCCGTTTGGAGCTTGAAAACCAACTTTTGCAAGCCAGAAAAATAGATCCATTAGAGCTGTCAGGCTGCAAGTGTCGACACTTGGCTGTCAGGTGTCGACACTTGATTTCTAGGTGTCGATACTTGAACATTCAATTGTCGACATTTGATGCACAGGTGTCGACACTTGACACAAAAATTCTCAAAACCATAAAGTTTTATATTTTCAAAAATCTTGGCCTTGAGTCGATACTTGGAACCTAAGTGTCGACACTTGAATATAGGTGTCGACACTTGGCATGCCAAGGATTTTTGTCCGTGCCAAATGCTGAAGTGTCGACACTTGACTGTCCAGGTGTCGACACTTGAGATTGAAAACATTCAGATACAAGTGTAAATGCCTCGAAAACAAAAATAAAGTTCATGAATACATAAACACATAATAGTTAAACAATTATATGCCCTTTTTCAATGAAGAGGATGCCCAGATATGTGAGAATTATGCCATGCCATTGCGTGCCATACACCATAAGTTTTTGGAATTTGGAGGTGCTTTCTTCCTGAAAACTCATAACTTGAAATCCTCATTAGAATATAATATGCACTCAATATTTTGTTATTCATCAAAATCACTGGGTGGAGCCAACACCTTTTGTATTCTATTTAATCTCTTGCTTATTAGTTATGATTTAATTTAATTTTAATTTCTAATTACAATTATATTCTCACACTTTTTTCTCTTAAGTTTTTGTAATTTAATTAAAACTCTAACAAAATCTTAATTAAAAGTGAACATAATCCCAATTAATCCCTGAAGATATGACCTCAACTCATCCTAGCTATATAGTTGAGTTGGTAAATTATTTTTGATCACCTATGACAACGACCACTCAACAAGATATCAAAAAGGAGAAATAGGATCATATTAGATATGGTCCGGTCTATGATGAGCTTCACTAATTTATCCTTATATCTTTGGGGACACACCCTACTTACTATAGCTTATATATTGAATAGGGTTCTCTCTAAATCTGTTACTATCACACCATATGAGATATGGCACGGTAAGAAACCAAGTCTTGGTCACATTAGGATTTGGGGATATCCGGTCCTTATTAAAATGCAATAGGTAGACAAGTTAAAGGCTACATCTACAAGAGTCTATTTTATAAGGAATACTAAAGAATTATTAGGATACTATTTTTACTTCCTAGAAGATCATAATATGATTATAAGCCAAAATGCCATATTCTTGAAAAAATAATTTATCTAAGATGGTGATAATGGGAGGCAAATTGAGCTAAAAAATAAGATCTCTATTGAGCAGTGGGCCGTAGAACCTATTGAAGTTGTTATAGTTGAGCCAGTCAGTGTAGCTCCACCTCCTCTACCTTGTAGATCTAGCAAGGCTCACATCCTCCTAAAAGGTACTTAAGTATGCCTATAAAGGATGTAAAGGAAATGATCCTCGTAGGAGATAGGGATCAAATAGTTGATCTAAAGACCTATGACGAGGCAATGTCAGACATTAACTCCGATAAATGGTTGAGTACTATAAAGTTACAAATTGACTTAATGAACTCGAACCAGGTCTGGACCTTAGTAGATCTACTTGAGGGTATTGTTCCATTGGGTATAAATGGATTTATAAAAAAAAGATAGGTGTAGATAGTAAGGTAGAAACCTATAAAGCTAGACTAGTGGCAAAGGAATATGTCAGCATGAAGGCATTGACTATAATGATACCTTTTTCCTAAATGGATATCTTGAGGAAGATATATATATAGAGTAGCCCTTAAGTTTCACTTCCAGTGATGAAGATCACAAAGTTTGCAGGTAGTATAGGCTATTTAGGGCTAAAGCAAGCTTTTCAAAGTTGGAATACTTATTTCAATGATGTGATCAAATCATTTGATTCCATTAGGAACAAGGAGGAGCCTGGTATATATAAAAAGGTTAGTGGAAGGGCTGTGACATTTCTCATATTATCCATGGGTGACATCCTCCTAATTGGAAATGATATTCCTATGCTGATCTCAGTCAAGAGTTGGTTATGCAAGGAATTCTCATGAAAGACCTAAGCGAAGCATCATACATTCTAAGAATTAAGGTTTATAGATATAGACTAAATAGGATGCTTGGCCTATTATAGAAAATGTACATAGAGAAAGTGCTGAAGAGGTTCAGCATGGAGAACTCTAAGAGGGGACATCTAGCCCTTAGGCATGGCATTAGTCTTTCAAAGAAGATGTGTCCAAGCATATCATAGAAGATTCAACGAATGAGCAAGATCCCTTATGCTTCGATAATATGGAGTCTTATGTATGCCATGTTATATACTTGACCTGATATAGCCCTTGCTGTGAGTGTCATGAGTAGGTATCATGCGAATCCAGGCAAAGAGTATTGGATTGCTATGAAGAACATCCTTAGGTACTTAAAAAGGATTAAGGATTTGTTCTTAATCTTTGAAGGAAATTTAGAGTTACGGGTTGAGGGACACACTGATTTAGAATTTATGTCTAATCCTGATGATAGAAAGTCTATATCAGGTTGTGTATTTCTTTGCAATGGTGGTTCAATCAGTTGGAGAAGTTCCAAGTAGCCCATCATTGTAGATTTGATAATGGAAGTTGAGTACATCACTATCTCGGAAGCTACAAAGGAAGCATTCTAGTACAAGAACTTCATAATGGAGCTTGGAGTGATGCCATCAGATGCCATCCTCTTATACTATGATAACGATGATGCCATAGCTCTCACTAAGGAGCCCAGATCTCGGTAGAAGTCAAAGCATATCGAGTGATGATCTCATATCATACATGACTATCTCAAGAAGAAGTATATCAAGGTAAAGAGAGTTGACTCCATAGATAACATGCCAGACCCACTGCTAAAGTAGTTGAGGTAGCAGAATACCGAAGCCTACCTTAAGAAGATGAGACTTAGCTATATGGTCAATTGGTTTTAGTGCAAGTGGGAGATTATTATATGTGTATGCCCTACAAGCCAATATGGTTGATATATTATAATATTTTTGGGACATCAAATTATGCTTAATCAAATTTTTATTAATAAAATTGGGAATTTTCTTCCTTTCATATTTATGTGTCTATGAATCTGTTAAATATGTATGCCCTAGAAGCTAGGTTGGCTGACACATTATAATTTTTGGAATATCAAATTGAACTTAATCAAATTCTTATCAATAAAATTGAGTATTTTTTCTTTCATATTTTTGTGTGTCTATGAATCATCCATGGAATTAATGGATAATGACACATATTCTTAAGAGTTAAGAATTTGAGATATGTATCATTAGAGGTTAACTTCTAAATGCTCCCTGTTTCCATCTAGATCATCGTGGCCTACAGCTCTGACATGGCCCGGACGAGTTGGCCTCCTCAAAAGTATCAGGTTCATTATCCTCATGCCTTCGTAGTTGATCGGTCCTGCAAAAAAGAGGAGACTCGGGCCAGTGATCCCGGTGGAGACACTATATAGCCAAGCCAGTAAGAAGATCAAGGGGAATAGATTCTTTATGATGGAGGCTTGGTATGCCATCGTGGAGAGGAAAACAAAATATAAGGAAATAGAAAAACTGGAGCTCGGGGGGTTAACCACTATTTAGCCCTTTGCTTTTTCTCTTTTATCGTCTCTCCTTTTTTTTGTCCTCTTCTGTCATGGAGGTCCCTCTTACTGTTACATAGGAATTTATTCAGCTAGACTAGGTCTGGAGCCTTGGTGGGATGCCTCTCTCCTAGTGTCCTCTATGGGAGGGGTACTAGTCTACCAAAGCCCTCCCTTGGACTAGTTCTCGCGAGGAGGTCCTCTTACAAGGGGTGTAGTCAACGTGCTGCAGAGCCTGTCTCCCTAATGGAGCGGTCTTTTGTGGTGGGCGCGGGCATTGTTCTACAGGGACATGAACCACGATCGAGCATTTCCATTTTTGGGGGTACAGATGGCATGCTATAAGACCTGGGGCCTTGGTAAGGCACTTTTCTTGTATGAGATGTAGGCGACATGTTACAGAGACTGGAGCCCTAGTGGAGCATGTGCCTTATAGAGGGTGCGGGCGATGTGCTGCAGGACTTGGAGCCTCAGTAGAGCATGCACTATGTAGAGTGTGCAGGCGGCATGCTGCAGGGCCTGGAGCCCTGGTAGAGTACACGCCATGCATAGCATGCAGGTGGTGTGTTGCAGGGCCTGGAGCCCCGGTAGAGCATGGCCACCTCTACGAGAGTCAAGGCCGGCCCGGCGAGGATGATAACATCATGCCTCCATGTCGTGGTTTGGATGTCCTCCGTCTCTGTCCTCTAGGATTCATGTCTCACTTCTTGCCATTTTCTCGGTTGTGGTCGGGGATGCGCCTCTTCACTATCAGGGACTTCCTCTAGATAGGAGCTCGACCTCGACTGGGAGCTCACCTCGGATGGGAGCTCAACCTTGATTAGGAGAACACCTCGAATAGGAACTCGACCTTGGTTGGGATCTTACTTCGGATGGGAGCTCGACCTCAGCTGGGAGATCACCTCGGACATGAGCTTGATCTCGATCGAGAGCTCACCTTGGATGGAAGCTTGAGCTTAGTTGGGAGCTCACCTCGGATTGGAGCTCGACCTTGGTCGGGAGCTCACCTTGGTTGGGAGCTCGACCTCAACTAGGAGCTTGCCTCAAATAGGAGCTTGACCTCGACTGGGAGCTCACTTCGGACGGGATAATTGGTGCTATTCACCACCTCTTCACCTAGCTGTATCCGATGTGGATGCCATGTTAGAGGTTTGCCACATCAGATGCCCCCCATGCCTGAGCCTCGAGCGCATCATAACTTCTCAGGTTCGAGGCAAAGTGATTAATGACATCGTTGACGTGGAGGGCCACCATGCCTATGTCATTAAATGCCACAACCAATGATGATTCATGGATCGCACCCATGCCAATTAGGAGGCACCATGTTAGCAGGAGTGATGGTTCACAATGATGCCTTTAAATCCCCTAGTGCAGCGCTCCACAAATCGAAGCATCCTAGCTAGTGAGGGATCGACACACTCCACATTCCATTGGTCGGTAGAGAAAAGGACCACATCGATCGATCGGTTTTGCTCAAAAAGGGAGTTTTACCATCTTTCAGATAAAAGGCTCGTCCTTTCATTTCTTTTCAAAGAATTTGAGTGAAAAGGGTGGAACAGAGAAGAAAGAGGGGAACTCCAAACCCATTTTTGGAACCCTCAACCTAGAATCCTCCATAGGTTAGTCTCCTTCTTTCACTTCTTTCCCTTCCCGTTAGCACCTAGGGAGTGTCCTTCATCCTTAGGCTCTCCTCCTTCCTTTGCTTCCTCTTTTCCTCCATCATGAGTTCCTCTGGGAGTGGCCGCCATCCCCAAGGGCATCCCTCGACCTGCCCTAGCATGGCAAAGCCATCATGAGCGGGGCCTCCTTCCTTGGGTAGCGAGGAGGAGGATATCTCCTTTAGGGTCCCCCGGGGTCCTCGACGGATGGTGGACCCCAATACCTTGTACTCGCCTCCCCCTCCTTCATCTTCAAGCTTGGACACAATCAGACCATCTGGGATTGCCTCTACAATGATGCGGATGGATGCCCTCCAGCTCTGGGGCATCTATAGGATTCTGGATATCATCCAGATTTTAGCCCTGGGCCCAAGGAAGCAGGTCACTTCAGGTGGGCCAGACTAGGTCACCTTGTATGAGGATTTTTCCTCGCTAGTGATGGGGGACTAACTAAATGCAAGATGAAATGAATGCAGGTGATTTGTTATTTTTGTGATTTTTAGGTTTTAATGACTTTCTTGAGGATTCCCGAAAAACAAGACAAAAGCAGATCTAGGGATTCAATAAAGATAAGACTACAAGCACGTAGATTAGCCCTTAAATAAGGATAAAAAGAGGACCCCAGGATTGAGAAACCCCGTAGGACTTAGCTCTCAAAACAATATTGACTTAGGAGTTTAGGGAGGCAAACCTCAAAGATCTGAAGTGCCCGATGCCGAGATCACTCACTCTGGCAGATGTGGCCTGGATGATCGAGCCTTCTACCCTGCGGATGCACCAGCTTGCTGTCCGAAGGTCTCGATGGCAAGGGCAACCGACTCCATGCTTGTGTCACCTGGAGGACCTGCGAGAATTCAAGGAGAGTTAAGATTTGATCAAAGAGAAAGCAAATAGAAGAAGGGGTGAGAGTTGAAGTGGTGATGGTGGAGTTCTTCTTGCTAGGCGCTGGTTGGTTGATCCCAATGGACCTTGACTCGAAGTCAGAGAATGGAGTTGCGGAAGAGATGGTAACTTTGGCCTCACACCTCTCGATGCCTGAAGGCGAAGGAACTCCCTCACGGAGATCGACGTTCCTAGTGAACGAAGGCAACTAAAGAGAAAATTGGATCTCAAGAAACTTGTGGTATTTCATTCAATAGCAATTACCCATACAAAGGAGGGGTAAGGTCCTTTTTATAGGCACGTTAGGACTCCATTTGAAATTCAAATGAAAACTACATGATCTCTTTGGAGAGGCGCCAAAAAAATTTCAAAAAAAATCAGATTTCTCTCCTTTGGCCGACCTTCACTTGGATTTGATTGTGCATGGCTTGATAATGGGCTTGGAAGAAGGAATTTGTCTCCTTTAGACTTGGAAAGTTGACCTTCAATTTTGGGAAGAAGGCATGGTGCAAGGCTTGTGTCTCCCTCTTTCCTTGGTTGCTCACCCTTCTTTGGAGAGAAGCTTGAAATGAGGCTTGGATCAAGGCCTTTGTCTTCAACCTTTCCTTGGTTGCCCAAGACTCCTTTAGTAAGTGGCTTGATGGAGGGAGAGAAAGGAGAAAAGAATATTTGATGTGTCTCCATTTTGCAAGATGAGGTGGCGCCACATGGGATGCTGAAGTGGTTCCATATAGGATGGTGAAGTGGCGCCCTAGGGTTGAAATGTTGACCTTCAAGGCTTGGCCCAATAGTAGTTGAGCTGAACTCAAAGACCACTCTAGCTTGGATCCAAACTTGGACTGGACTCAATACGGGACTAGACTCAAAACAGGACACAACTTAACCAAATTGGTCAATGTACAAGACAAAACAAAAAATAATTGAAACTAAATTCATGACTAAAAAATACAATGCTTAGGCTTGAAGTCTTATTACAGGACCTAAAAAATTGGAACCCTAATTGGACATCCACAAAGGGTTGAGGAGCCTCTGTCGGATTTTGGTGCCCACACCAGTTCTCCTGGGGTGGGAAGAACTCGACCCTATCGAGTAAGAGTTGAGTTGGCTTACGTACTCCTCTAGAAGGTCAGGATCGAGGTGCTGCAAGTCCTCCCGGGTGATCCACGAGTCATCGGACTCAGGTCAGCCTTGCCATCGGACTAAGAAATGTCGGAAACCTTTGCCCCGGGTAGTCATAGCTTGGTCATCCAGGACATGCTCGATCCGCTCTCCTCTCTTAGATAAAATTAGAGGTGGACACTCAGGTTCAGGTTCACTCTCAAAAGAAAGGTCAGGCCCAAATGGCTCGCTAGGTATGTTTGCTGGTGATGCAGAACGGAAGCTCTGATACCAAAATTGATGCAGAACGGAAGCTCTGATACCAAAAATGATGCAGAACAAAAAAAGATGATGCGATGCAAAAGTAAATTAAAATTAATGTATTTTTTTTTAATTTATTTTTAGAAGTCGGCTTTGACTCAAAGGAAAGATAAACTAATGTTGAAAGAAACAAAGAAATGACTGAAAGCACAATTAAAAGGAGTGGATTATCAGAGTAACTCAGAAGTAGGATCGCTGGGGATTGAGAAACCCCCAGACCTAGGGTTTACTCCTCTTTCAAGAAACAGATGAAGAGAGAAGAGAAGGTTTTATACCTGACTGTGATATCTCTCGTTGCTTCAATTGAAGGACACTCTCGAGCAGATTATAGGATCCTTGGAGACGAGGTATCTTCGCAATGGATCCTCGGATAGTAGTCCTATGGCAAGGTTGGCCTTCTTCTCGAACTCAGGATCTGGAAGAAGAAGAACAAAAAAAAAGAACCAGAAACTCAAAGAAAGACACTGACCTGAGGACTTAATGAAGATTGTTGGATGTAGAAGTTTCGGAGATCTTGATACTGATCTGACTCTTCTTTGAGCTTGCTCTGTAGTTGAAACAGTTGATCTGAACCTGGATGCTGGTGGCCGGCCTCTATGTGGAAGAGAGGGGCCGTGGGATGTAGATGGAAAATTAGGGTTTGGTGGTGGTGGAGTAGAGATGGGTGGACTAAGCTAGAGTTTTGGGGTTGGAGATCTCACACCTCCTCAAGGTTCCTAGGGAACCCGGATTTACTCCCTCACGGAGCTCAACACCTGAATACAAGTGCGGAAGAGAGAAACACAAAGTTGCTCACACAGAAATTAATTTCATTCATCTTTTTTTTTCTTCAAGAGTTACATAGAGTTGAATATATAGACATAACAAAGAAATAAAATTTCATACACTTCCCATGTGGGACTAATAGGACTAACCCACACTTTAGGCATCAAATTCTCTTCCCAAGACTCCTTCCATGAGTGGGCAGCCCAAAAACTCCAAGAAAACTTAAAAATCAGCTCCGAATGGTAGGTTATGGGGGTGTCTCCTAGTTTCTCTCCATGAATCAAGGATTTTCCCTTCATGGTTTGGCTCTTTTGGACACCTCCTAGTCTTGCTCCACAAGTTTAGGCTTCTTCCTTTCATGGCTTTGGCACTTTAGGAAACTTTTGGGTGCCTCCTTGATTTTCTCCCCAAGACATGCTCTTTTTCCTTTTATAACTTGGGTTTTTATGGAACATTGTGGGGCACCTCCTTGATCCTCTCTTCAAGAAAAACTCTTGCCATCCTGGCTTGGGTTTATCTGGAAAGAAGTTGGCTCCTCCTTGGATTGAGGTATCTTGATGGATTTCTCCCCCAAGTGGCGCATGAAAGAAGGGACCTGCTTTCTTGTGGTGTGGGGACCAAGGCACACTGGATGGAGATGTGGCGCCTCCTGGACTCTGGCGCGTGGCTGGGAGTGTGGCGCCCACTTGCTTGGTCCTGGGAGAAAATGTGGCACCTTGGAGAAGACCTAGACCACTACTAGGACTTGTATTGAGTCAACATGACTCAACAAAATTTAAATTGCAGGGAAATACAGACTCAAACTAAAATTGAGTTGACCAAGTCAACCCTTATTACAAAACCAGAAAATCCTAATTCTTCGGGCAATGTCAATCAGAGATCCAGATGGAGCCCTGAAGTCTTCTTCTGAGTCTGGTGCCCGCACCAATTCTCCCAGGGTGGGAGGAACTCGACCCTGTCGAGTATGGATCAAGCTGGCTCTGGTGTCTCTCCAAGAGGTCTGGGTCAAATTCTTGTAATTCTTCTCGGGAGATCCAAGAGTTATCAGAATCTGGCATTCCTTGCCAGCGGACCAGGTATCTTTGGTATCCTCGATTACGAGTAGAGATAACCTGATCATCTAGGATCTTTTCAATCTGCTCTTTCCTCATAGGCCAGTTTTTTGGTGGACACACAGGGTTGGGTTCACTCTCAAGAGCAGGATTAGGCTCAAAAAGGCTCACTAGGAGTCACAGCTGGCTCTCTATACTCTACTAGGTCTGTAATGTTGAAAGTGGAGCTAATGCCTAGTTCTGAAGGCAACTCGAGCACATAGGCATTAGACCCTACTCTCTTCACCACTCTAAATGGTCCAGCTCCTCTAGCATGTAACTTTCTAATAGTTCCAGGAGGAAACCGTTCAGGCCTTAACCTAATCATTACATAGTCTCCCTCAACAAAAGTTTTGACTCGCCTTTGAGAATCAGCCAACTTCTTATAAGTTTCATTACTTAAATTTATTTTGGCATGAATTTCTTTATGCAAGTCCTTTACATGCTATGCAAGTGAATCAAGAGACTTGTGTGTGTGGACTAATAGTGAAATCAGATCAAGTGGTGTGTGAGGCTTGTATCCATGAACAATTTCAAAGGGACTCTAGCCTATAGACCTATTGATCGAAACATTATATGCAAATTTAGTCCTGGACAAAATACAAATCCCAATTCCTGGTGCTCTCAATCAAACCAAAATCTGAGCCAAAGCCTAGTAAAGGGTCAAGAAAAACTAAACTAGACTGACGACACATTCCTAAAGAATGGACTTTATTCAAAGGAACCCTAGGTCTAAACCTAACAAACTACGACTCTCTAGGTTTGACCTTGGGTCGGAGGATGGCATGCAGAGCATGAAAACTTATCATGGGTGCCTAGTAGGTGCCATAAGGTCTTCCAGAAGTAGGTGGCAAACCTAATAGGTTCTGACACATGGTTCACTCTAAAGACTTCGACAAAGTATACTTGGATGGTGTAAGAAGCATTGGAAGTTGTAGAGAAAGGGAGGAAATATGAGACGGAGTCACGAATTACCTGCTGACTAAAGGTGGTGACCTGAAGGTTTGAATGGTGATCTATGAGTGTCAACTGGTCATCCTTTCGAAAGGAAAAGTTTGCTACTCCCAGGAATGGATCAAGAGATGGTTCGAGAAGCAGCCTAGGACATGTGATTGCAACAGTTAAAGTTTGTTCTCTAAGCAAATAATGATCCATTTTCTCAAGAACTGGATTGAAGAATGATTCATGGAAGGGCCTATGGATGATGACCTCAAGACTTGAAATTTCACCTATGGGTGTGGAAAGGTATACTCTATAGAAGGGTAGGTCAGTCATGTAAAGGAAGGGTCTGGGGCCATAAGGAGGACTTCTACAGGACTGGGTGAACCAATCCGCTCAAGACAAGGATGTTCAATTGAGATTACGGGAGAGACCTTAGTGGCTGGGCATGGGACAAGGTCCTATTGTAAGAGGCTTGATTCAGTCATCCTAAGGAGAGGATCTACCATAGGGTGGGCAAACTTAAACAGTTCAGTGCAAAGATCTTCAATTGGTACTTGGGGAATGACTGTCATTAGAGGGTACGAACTAATAGCTCGGGCTAACACTATGAGTTCTTCCTGGGGGTATTTGACTAAAGGAACCTGATTCTCACAAATCTCTTGAATTTCTGAACTAGGTCCTACCACTTGGTTGCTCTCCAAGGTCTCCTCAGGTAAGGAACCAATAGTATCGATGTCACATTCTTCAAGTTCTTCCCCCTCATATTCATCAACTAGACTCAAGCCAGCATCATATACTTCCTCGATGCCATCTTCAATGGGTTTCGGGTCACTGGTAATCGGGTCAACTGATTCTAGGCTTGTCATACCTAACCTTTCTTCCTCATTGGTAGGCTTGGGTTCTCCCTCATTAATGTCATCCTTAGGATTCTTACCACTTAGCTGTGCACAAGCCAGTCCTATGCATGGGCACTGACTAGATTTATGGCCTCTTTCTCCACAAAACAAACATTCTTGCGATATAGGAACCTGGGTCACACTGGGTTTCAAGCTAGTAGAGACCTTACTTGGGCATGGGTGTGGATCTAAATGGTTTGATCTAGAAGACATGGGTCGTTGAGTGACTGGTCTAGAATATTGTAAGGACCTCTCATAGACACGATCCACACTATAGATATCATGGTTAGGCTTCCTAAGGTTATGCTCGGGATCATGGTATAAGGTCCTCCTAGGCTCCTGGCATGGATGAGGTTGGGGCCTATTAAATTTTGGATCAGGGGTCCAATTTTGATGTCTACGTTTCTCAAGTACTTGGACTCGATCCCTAAGCTGGGGAAAATTCTCATGGACTTATTCTTTACACTGGGTAACAGTAGCAGTCATATCCTGACTCAATTTGTTCATACTTTCAGTAAGAGCTCTAACCATGGCCTCTAAATCAGGTTGGGTTTGACCAGGTTGGTAGGGTACTCCATTTCGGGTATACATGATGATGCAAGCAAACACACAGAATGTGACTAGACTAAAGCGACTACTGGCTAACTAAACCTAGAGCCCAAACCAGATGCCCAATCAGAGTGGCAAGCTTGCCTGTAGTAACTCAGGACTCAGCCAGGCAGGTGTAAGGGGAGTGTTAGGTCCCTAGATGCCAATCCTAGACACCAATCAGAGATTGGCCAGGTAGGTGGACCAGCACACAAGCCCTTCGGGATGGAATCCCTGAACTACCGTTCTAGACACTGAGTACAAAGCACACACAGAGTAACCAGACAAACTGACTCAACACTAGCCTTGACCTGACTTGTTGATGTCCCTAGCCCACTAGGGCAAATTAGGTCTAATCAAATTTTAGATTAAAGGCTTAGGTTCGAATGAGTGGGTGGTGGTTTTGGGCTAAGGAGAGGTTATCAACTCCTCCCCTTATCTTAGATGCTCAAATGCCCTTAAGATGAATTAAGAGATGAACACTCAAAAATAATTGGATTGCAGAAAACAAAAATAGAGTTGCAGTAATTTAATTCTCAGAAATCCTATGGAAACCAATAAATCACAGGAAAATTATGAAAAACAGTTTCAATTATATTTGTTTCAGAAAAATAAAAATCACCAAATTTGGAGTTACTTGCAGTAAGAAATAATTCCTGCAACAGGGTAATTACAGGCTGAAAATAGAGTACTTCCCCGTTTACAATTCCTGCTATGAAGTTGTAACCCAACGGATCCCCTACATGCCCTAGGAACACCCCATGGAATGGGAAGAGGAGGTTTGAACCTCGCTTCATTCCTAGGACCGGACGTCCTGGGGAGTCTACTTCGAGCAGACAAAGTAAAAAGAGAGAGACTCAAACAAGCAATCAAAACAGAAACCCTAGACAGGGCTCTGATACCAAAATTGATGCAGAATGGAAGCTCTGATACCAAAATTGATGCAGAATGGAAGCTCTGATACCAAAAATGATGCAGAACAAAAAAAGATGATGCGATGCGGAAGTAAATTAAAATTAATATATTTTTTTATTTATTTATTTTTAGAAGTCGGCTTTGACTCAAAGGAAAGATAAACTAATGTTGAAAGAAACTAAGAAATGACTGAAAGCACAATTAAAAGGAGTGGATTATCAGAGTAACTCAGAAGTAGAATCGCTGGGGATTGAGAAACCCCCAGACCTAGGGTTTACTCCTCTTTCAAGAAACAGACGAAGAGAGAAGAGAAGGTTTTATACCTGACTGTGATATCTCTCATTGCTTCAATTGAAGGATACTCTCGAGCAGATTATAGGATCCTTGGAGACGAGGTATCTTCGCAATGGATCCTCGGATTGTAGTCCTATGGCAAGGTTGGCCTTCTTCTCGAACTCAGGATCTGGAAGAAGAAGAACAAAAAAAAAAGAACCAGAAACTCAAAGAAAGACACTGACCTGAGGACTTAATGAAGATTGTTGGATGTAGAAGTTCCGGAGATCTTGATACTGATCTGACTCTTCTTTGAGCTTGCTCTGTAGTTGAAACAGTTGATCTGAACCTGGATGCTGGTGGCCGGCCTCTATGTGGAAGAGAGGGGCCGTGGGATGTAGATGGAAAATTAGGGTTTGGTGGTGGTGGAGTAGAGATGGGTGGACTAAGCTAGAGTTTTGGGGTTGGAGATCTCACACTTCCTCAAGGTTCCTAGGGAACCCGGATTTACTCCCTCACGGAGCTCAACACCTGAATACAAGTGCGGAAGAGAGAAACACAAAGTTGCTCACACAGAAATTAATTTCATTCATCTTTTTTTTTCTTCAAGAGTTACATAGAGTTGAATATATAGACATAACAAAGAAATAAAATTTCATACACTTCTCATGTGGGACTAATAGGACTAACCCACACTTTAGGCATCAAATTCTCTTCCCAAGACTCCTTCCATGAGTGGGCAGCCCAAAAACTCCAAGAAAACTTGAAAATCAGCTCCGAATGGCAGGTTATGGGGGTGTCTCCTAGTTTCTCTCCATGAATCAAGGATTTTTCCTTCATGGTTTGGCTCTTTTGGACACCTCCTAGTCTTGATCCACAAGTTTAGGCTTCTTCCTTTCATGGCTTTGGCACTTTAGGAAACTTTTGGGTGCCTCCTTGATTTTCTCCCCAAGACATGCTCTTTTCCCTTTTATAACTTGGGTTTTTATGGAACATTGTGGGGCACCTCCTTGATCCTCTCTTCAAGAAAAATTCTTGCCATCCTGGCTTGGGTTTATCTGGAAAGAAGTTGGCTCCTCCTTGGATTGAGGTATCTTGATGGATTTCTCCCCCAAGTGGCACATGAAAGAAGGGATCTGCTTTCTTGTGGTGTAGGGACCAAGGCACACTGGATGGAGATGTGGCGCCTCCTGGACTCTGGCGCGTGGCTGGGAGTGTGGCGCCCACTTGCTTGGTCCTGGGAGAAAATGTGGCACCTTGGAGAAGACCTAGACCACTACTAGGACTTGTATTGAGTCAACATGACTCAACAAAATTTAAATTGCAGGGAAATACAGACTCAAACTAAAATTGAGTTGACCAAGTCAACCCTTATTACAAAACCAGAAAACCCTAATTCTTCGGGCAATGTCAATCAGAGATCCAGATGGAGCCCTGAAGTCTTCTTCTGAGTCTGGTGCCCGCACCAGCTGGTTTCCTGTACTCGACTAAGTCTGAGATATTAAAGTCGAGCTAATGCCATAATTCGGGGGAAGCTCAAGAATGTAGGCATTAGGGCCAACTCTCTTTATCACTTTAAAGGGGCCAGCTCCACGAGCATGAAGTTTCTTAACGATCCTAGGTGGAAACCATTCAGGCCTAAGCCTAACCATTATAGAATCCCTAATTTCAAACTCTTTGGCTCATTTCCAGGAGCCAAATTATTTTAAAATTTAGATTTAATGCAAAATTCTATCATGATGCAAAATGTAGACTTAACTATGAATTCCTATTGAGAGAAATTTTATTGGACTCTCTAGGGCCTAAACCTAACAGATCATTGACTCTCTAGGTTTGACCCTGATCTAGTATGTACAGGAAAAATTATCAAGGATCCCTAGCAAATGCCATAAGGTATACCAGAAGTAGGTAGCAAATGGGATGGGCTCTAGGGATTCATGCAACCTAGAAAATCTCAGCAAAATGTAACCCCATAGCTCTAGAAATGTGAGAAGGCTCAGGGAAGGGTAGGAAATAAGAATCAGAGTCTTGGGGTGGCTTATAGGAAACATGAAACAGACCTTGGTTATTCAGGATGACCTTAAAATTTGGACATTGTTCTATAGGTGCAAGTTCAAAGGCTAGAGGGGTGTTCCTAGATGGTGGAAGGTCATTAGGAAGGTCTTTGGGATTGTTATCTTGAAAGACCTCAAAACTAATGTCTACCTCCTGGGGTGGTTCCGTAGGGACTTGTTCCTGGACCTCCTCTAAGGGCAATACTTATGAACCTTCACCTTCCTCTACAATGTTCGATCCTGGCTCAATTACTCCTTCACAATCTCTAGTGGGTTCAGGATTTTTTTCTTTCGGTTCCTCGATGATTTCTACATGGGGCCCATCTTCACCATATTCCTTTACTAAACTTGATTCACAAATGTTTTCTTTGGATTGTTTAATGGACTCAGGAGTTTCTTTCTCTAGAATTTCAATGGATTCAACCTTTTTTTCCTGAAATTTGTCAGAAGGTTCTTCTCTCTGGGTTGGTTCATGAGCCTCTTTTGTGGCAGGCTCAGTCATCTCTTTTTCTAACCCTTTGGCCTTGATCAGGTTAACTTCCGGCTTCTCTTCCTTAAGGCTACTCGGTCCTCTTTTAACCTGGTCCTTAGGTTGCATTGGATTGTTTGTAAATTTTTTCTCATGGTGACTAAAGGTGTAGCTATTGGTCCAGCCATAAAGGGTGTAAGATAGAGGTCTGTACTTCTCTCTAAGTCTAGCTTTCATGTCCCTCCACGTTGCTATAGGTTCTTGTTCTCTTTGCCCTATCAGCCTTTCAACATTTTTCCAAAATAACTTAGCCTGGCGAACCAACCTAGTCTTGGCAAACTTAAACTTCATCCTTTTTGTCATTATGTCCTAGTCAAAATATTGTTCCATGTCCTCCTCCCAATCTATGTACACCTTGGGATCTAGACTACCATCGAAGGTAGGGGCTTCTAGCTTGATATTTCTAATGGCCCTTTCTTCATGGTCTATGATCTCTGGATTGGGTCTCCTAGGGTAAAACTCTCGGGCTGGTTTAGGGGGTGTGATTCTTCCGGACTCAGCCTTTAAGGAGGGCTAATGTTGAGGGAATCCCCTAGGATGGGGAAGTGAATCAAACTCAGGTCTAGTGTGGGGCTTCCAGGTCCTCTCTTGCTCACACTTATCTAACCTATTGTTTATCCTAATTAACTATTCCATTGTTGACTTTGGCTCCTTAGTTTTGATGATTAACAAAAGGTTGAGTATATGTTTGGACTAATGTTTCATCTCAAGATAAAGTTTCAGGACTTAGGTTATTCAAAAAGAGTATCAAGAGTACAATGATGAAACTAAGTTTGCCTGATTTGGAAAAGAGCTCTTCTACCTTGGACAAGATCAAATTTCTCATATTGGACCTTCCTGTTAAGAAATAATCAACAAAAGAAACAAAGGCTTAGAGAAACTCAAGCATGGCATGCACATCTCTAAGAGTTTCAGAAAATTTCAGATCAGAGGTCGACCACCAGAGGTTGACACCTTGTCAAAGGTCGACCACCAGAGGTCGACTCATGAAGAGAAGAAAAGTTCAGCATGGCCGGCACGGCAAAATCTCAGTGGCACGCTCCAGAGGTCGACCACCAGAGGTCAACACCTGTCCAAAGGTCGACACCAGAGGTCGACTCATAGCCTGAGAATTCAAAATGGGCAGAACTATTATTTTCTGGATTTTTGCCTAAAACAAACTGGAGGTCGACTCATGAGGTCGACACTTGATCCAGAGGTCGACTCATGAGGTCGACTCATGGCATAACAGCTAGTTTTTCTGAACTTTTGATTTGATTTCTAACGGCCATAAACGGCCATATTTTTGATTCTAACAGTCTTGTGGAGTTGTTTCAGCTTGAATAAGGTATTTAACCTCCACCAAACTTCAAAAAAGACAAGGAGACAAAGTGAAAAAGTTTAGAGTCAAAGTACAAAGCCTTCAATCAATTCCAAGCCAAAAGAGTGAGAAAACCAAGAGATTCCTTTGCCAAAAGCTTTCCATCTTTTAGGAATCCAACTTTCAAGGATTTGGCATTTAGTGAGGTCCAAAGATTCCAAGAAAAAGGCTTGAAGAGTCTCCATCAAGAGCTACAACGAATTTCTTATTGCTCAAAAGGAGTTTGTCTAGTTTTATTAATTGTATTCATATTCTTTTGTCTTTGGCTAGTTTCAAGAGAATTTGAAACTAGTGTGAGGTTTGTTGGTGAGCCAATTGATAAAACCAACTAGGGCTGCTTGTAAGCCCGAAGCCAAAACAAGTGAGTGAGGTTTGTTGGTGAGCCAATTGATAAAACCAACTAGGGTTGCTTGTAAGCCCGAAGCCAAAACAAGTGTGTAAGGTTTTGACTTGTGAGCCTGGTAAAACAAGTCGGCTGTAATCTAAAGATTATAGTGGAAATTCCCAAGTGGAGCTTGGGGAGTGGATGTAGGTGCTAGGTGCACCGAACCACTATACTTCTTGTGTGTTTGCATTGCTCTTCTTTTTGCTCTTTAATTGTTGATTTATTTCATTGCTTCCGTTGCACAATTATTTGAGCACTATCACTCTTCACCTTAAAACTTGACAGCACATATATTGCTTTAATTTTTTAAATACCCAATTCACCCCCCCTCTTGGGCACCATATCTGGGCAACAAGTGGTATCAGAGCACCGGTACTCTCTTGTAGGTCCAACGATCTTGAGTTAAAGATCATGGCCACCCCAATTGGAATGGGTATAGTTGAAGGACAAGCATCAAATCGCCCTCCTTTCTTTAATGGCACAAACTACACATACTGGAAAACTCGTATGCGTATTTATTTACATGCTGTAGATTATCATATATGGAGAATAATTACTAAAGGGCCTCATCAGCCCACTCACTTGGTTAATGGCATTATCACCCCAAAATCTGAAGAAGAATGGGATGACAATGACATCAAACAAGCTTAGTTAAATGCTAAGGTGATGAATTTGCTATTCTGTGCACTTGACCCTAGTGAATTCAATAGAATATCAAATTGTATTTCCGCCAAAGAAATTTGGGATACACTTGAGGTTACCCATGAGGGTACACACCAAGTGAAGACCACAAAGGTGAACATGCTCATTCATACGTATGAGATGTTTAGGATGGAACCAACTGAAAGTATAAGTGAAATGTATACTAGATTTACCAATATAGTAAATGGTATGAGGAGTTTGGAAAAAATTATATCTAATGGTGAACTGGTTAACAAACTTCTCAGGTCTCTTCTGGCTTCATGGGATGCGAAAGTAACAGCTATAGAAGAAGCCAAGGATGTCAATACTCTATCTCTCGAGCAGCTTCTTGGATCACTGATGACCTACGAGCTTTCACTAAAGCAGAAGACAGTGGACAATGACAAGAAAAAGAAAGCCATAGCCTTCAAGTCCACTACAAAAGAAGAGTCAAGTGATGAATCAGAAGAAGAAGCTGATGATGATGAGACAGCCCTCATTACAAGAAAATTCAAAAGATTCATGAGAAAGAAGAAGGGCTTCTACAAGAAAAGGCCACAAAAAGGTGATCACAATAAGGAAAAAGAGAAAGAGAAAGAAAGGGATCCACCCATCTGCTTCGAGTGCAAGAAGCCTGGACATTACAAAACGGATTGCCCTTTGCTTAAAAAGAGTCGAAGGATGTTGAGAAAGAAAGCCATGATGGCTACCTGGAGTGAGAGTGAGGACTCTAGCAGTGATGAAGAGCAGCAGGTAGTCGCCAACTTATGTTTCATGGCCAATGAAGATAATGAGGTAAATTCTGAACCTGAAACTGAATTTACTTTCAATGAATTGCATGATGCTTTTGATGACTTAGTTATGGAATATGAAAAATTAAAACTGAAAAATAAGAAATTAAGAAAGCTAAATTTTGAGCTTACCAAAAATTCAGAAAAGTTTTCAACTAAAATTGAAAATTTAATTCAAGAAAACAAGAAATTAACTGAACATGTAAATGACTTGACAAATGATAAGGATAATCTTTTAAAAGAAAATGATTCTTTGAAAAATAATAGAAGTCTTAAAACTAATGAAAACATTGAAAACCAAAATAAAGAACTATTGCTTCAAAACAAGAATTACAAGGAAGAGTTAGAAAAAGTAAAACCTTTTGTAGAAAAGTTTACTTTTAGTTCAGAAAAACTGAATATGCTTTTAAATAGTTAACATGCAGTGTTTAACAAAGCTGGACTTGGATTTAAGCCACACAATCAGCAAAAACTTTACAAAAACTTTTTCATACCTGCATCTTCTAATATTACCTGCTTTGCATGTGGTAAATTAGGACATAAATCATATGTTTGTAATAGAAGAAAATTAAATACCTTTAAAAAGATTTGGGTTCCAAAAAAACCAATTTGACTAACCCTAAAGGACCCAAGATGACTTGGGTACCTAAAGTTTCAACTTGATCAATTTTTGCAAGTGTGCCTTGCAACCAAAAATAAAAGAAGAATGTGGTATCTGGATAGTGGTTGCTCAAGGCACATGACTGGGGATGTGAAGCAATTCTCATCACTAGCAGCTATTGATGGTGGAAATGTTACTTTTGGTGATAATGGAAGAGGCAAAATTATCGGAATAGGTAAAATCCATATCACCCCTAATGCTTATGTAGATAATGTATTATTTGTTGATGGCTTGAAGCATAATCTTTTTAGCATTAGTCAGTTTTGTGATAAGGGTTTTAAAGTAATTTTTGAATCATCTTTGTGCATGGTATCTAGTCTAGATGTCGATGGTATCAAGTTCACTGGTCTTAGGCATGGAAACATTTACATGGTTGATCTTGATGATCTAGCCATGGAAAGTGGTCAATGCCTAGTGGCTAAGGAAGCCAAGGCAAGTGAAACTAGTTGGCTTTGGCATCGTAGGCTAGGGCATGCCAGTATGCAGTTGATTTCAAAATTAAGCAAAAAGAATCTTGTAAAAGAATTGCCAAAACTCACATTTGAAAAAGATAAGATTTGTGCTGCATGTCAATTTGGAAAACAAACTAAATCTACTTTCAAACCTAAAGGAGTAGTATCTACTACTAGACCCCTTGAATTATTGCATATGGACCTCTTTGGACCAACCAGAATAACTAGTTTGGGAGGTAAAAAATATGGGCTAGTAATTGTAGATGATTATTCACGATTTACTTGGGTAATGTTTTTAGCTCATAAAGATGAAACATTTTCAGCTTTTGTTAAATTTCATAAAAGGGTTTCAAACGAAAAAGATCTCACTATTGTTTCTTTGCATAGTGATCATGGAACTGAATTTGACAATCATGATTTTGAAGCTTTTTGTAATGAAAATGGTATTAGTCATAATTTCTCTGTACCTAGGACACCTCAACAAAATGGGGTGGTAGAAAGAAAGAACAGGACACTTGAAGAAATGGCACGCACAATGCTTTGCGAAAACGATTTACCTAGATATTTTTGGGCAGAAGCCATTAATACTTCCTGTTACATTTTAAATCGTGTTTTAATTCGACCTATTTTGAAGAAAACACCATATGAGCTTTGGAAAAATCGAAAACCTAATCTCAAGTATTTTCGTGTATTTGGTTGCCGCTGTTTCATATTAAACAATGGCAAAGATAATATCAGTAAATTTGATGCCAAGTCAGATGAGGGTATCTTCTTAGGATACTCTACTTCTAGCAAGACATACAGGGTCTTCAACAGAAGAACTCTTCTGGTTGAAGAATCAATTCATGTAGTGTTTGATGAATCTAACGAAAAATCTTCTAGAAAAGAAGATTCTATTGATGTTGAAACAGGTACAAAGAAGCTTGAACAATTGACAATCAATGAAGATGAGCCCAAAGGAGATGATGATCAAGAGAACCAAGATCAAACTCAAGAGATCAATGCAACTTCACCAAAACCTTTACCTAAGGAATGGAGGTATGCACACGGACACCCTAAAGAGCTAATAATTGGTGATCCATCAAAGGGGATAAGTACACGCTCTTCTATTAGAAATGTTTGTGATTATTTAGCTTTTGTATCTCAGATAGAGCCTAAGTCAATAGAAGAAGCTGAAAAAGATTGTAACTGGATTAATGCTATGCAAGATGAACTAAATCAATTTAAAAGAAATAATGTTTGGACTTTAACTGAAAGACCCTTTAATGTTTCTGTAATTGGCACAAAATGGGTTTTTAGAAATAAACTTGATGAACATGGTATTGTAACTAGGAACAAAGCTAGACTTGTTGCTAAAGGCTACAACCAGGAAGAAGGGATCGACTTTGATGAAACCTTTGCTCCTGTTGCTAGGCTAGAAGCAATTAGACTTTTACTTGCTTTTGCTTGTTTTATGGATTTCAAGTTATTTCAAATGGATGTAAAGAGTGCCTTTTTAAATGGATTTATTGAAGAGGAGGTTTATGTTGAACAACCTCCTGGTTTTGAAAATCATGAATTTCTTAATCATGTCTTTAAATTGCATAAAGTATTGTATGGTTTAAAACAAGCTCCTAGAGCTTGGTATGAGAGATTAAGTTCATTTTTGATGAAAAATGATTTCTCTAGAGGTAATGTAGATAATACATTATTTTTGAAAAAGAAAAATGATGATCTCTTAGTAGTACAAATATATGTAGATGATATTATTTTTGGTGCTACTAACGAATGTCTTTGTCAAGAATTTGCAAAGTTAATGCAGAGTGAGTTCGAGATGAGCATGATGGGAGAACTCAACTTCTTCCTCGGACTCCAAATTAAGCAAACCAAAGAGGGGATCTCCATCAACCAAGCCAAGTACATAAAGGAAATTTTGAAAAAGTTTGGGATGGAGACTACCAAACCAATAGGTACCCCTATGAGCTCTTCATGTAAATTAGACAAAGATGAATGTGGTAAATCAGTAGACCAAAAATTATATAGAGGCATGATTGGTTCATTGCTATATCTAACTGCCAGTAGACCAGATATAATGTTTAGTGTTTGTATGTCTGCACGTTTTCAGTCTGCTCCTAAAGAATCACATCTCTTAGCTATAAAATGTATATTTAGATACTTATCTGGGTCTATCGAAATTGGTCTTTGGTAATCTAGAGAGTCATCATATGAATTAATTGCATATTCTGATGCTGATTTTGCTGGATGTAAACTTGATCGAAAAAGTACTAGTGGAACTTGTCAATTCCTAGGAGTCAATTTGATTTCATGGAGCAGTAAGAAACAGAATTCGGTTGCTCTATCTACGGCGGAAGCCGAATATATAGCAGCTGGAAGCTGTTGTGCTCAGATTCTATGGATCAAACAACAACTCGAGGACTTTGGCATCAAACTAACTAAGACACCCATAAGATGTGATAATACTAGTGCAATCAATTTAACGAAAAATCCTGTACAACATTCAAGAAGCAAACATATTGAAATAAGGCATCACTTCATAAGAGATCACGTTCAAAACTCTAATGTGTTGTTAGAATTTATTTGTACTGATTATCAATTGGCTGATATATTCACAAAACCATTGAATGAAGATAGATTTTGTATGATCAGAAGAGAACTGGGAGTCATTGATCCTTTTGCTTGAAACTCTTCAATCTTCATCAAAATTTCTCAAAAATGATTTATAAATTCTCAAATGTGTTTAAAGATTATTTTTCTAAATTTTATCAACTCTTTAAATTTTACAGAATTTTATTTTAGGTAATTTATTGTTGGAGGTCGACACTTTAATTTTCGGAGGTCGACACTTGAGGTCGACACCTATGTTTTGGAGGTCGACACTTGAGGTCGACCCCTGAAAATTTTTAGAGGTCGACACTTGAATGGAAATCTGCTTTTTTAAAACCTGTCCGCAAGCCATTTTTCATCATTCTTTTTTCATTTCTCCTTCGTGTGGTCCCCCTCCAACTTCCCTAAACCTCTAAACAGTGGATTTCCACCCTTCTCCCTCATCATTTTGGGAAATCCTCTCCTCTCCTCTTGCTTTCCTTGGAATCAACCCTCTTTTTGACCGTGTTCTTGGTTTTGGACAACCGAAAGCCTTTGCATCTATCTACCCTCAAATCTCGGTTGTTTTTCAATTGAAAACACTTATTTCTTCCCTCCGTTTCTTACTTTTTCTTCATTTACTCTCGATTTTCTCCATTCTCACAAACCCTATCTCACCACTTCACCATCTCCTCTTTTTCCTCAATCCGTAAACCTCACTTTCCCTCTCCTTTCCTCTTAGCCTTGCCTCATTGTATTTCTCTCTAAGTTACCCCTGTTCCTTTCACATGGGTCCGAGAAAGCACTTGGCAGTAAGGAAAAGGAGATTGGAACAAGGCCAGGGTAGTACTGAGCGACGAAGAAAGGTCAGACATGAGCGTGAGCCGACCCCAGAGCCACCTGCACCAGTTCCAGCCAGCCTAGTACGGAAGAGCATTGCTAGTGGGAGGCGTGTGGATATACCATTCTGGGATCAGCATCACTTCTTTATTGGAGATGTACTGAGAGATGCAGGTCTGGTTCATTTCTGTACGATGTCTGAGAGATTTTACCCAGACCTCATCAGGGAGTTTTATGGATCCATGGCCACTGATGGCATTGGATGGTCTGCTACAGTACGTGGGATCGAGATTCCAGTGACACCGGAGGTCATCAGTCGCATTTGGAGGATTCCACTTCATGGCACTGCTGCCACTACGATCAGCGACAGAGAGCACGCCTTCAGATGTATCCTAGAGCGTGAGGATGTTAGCGGCATTTCCACAGTAGCCGCTAACCAGCTTTGACTGGAGATAAGAGTGCTGCATCATATCATCGCCCGTATCTTGATTCCGAAGAGCGGGAGATTCGATTTTATCACTGAGCGTGAGCTGGTGTTGATGGTGTCCCTGAGACAGCGGACTCCCATCAACCTTCCCAGGATCATGCTTCAGCAGATGGGTGAGGCAGCATCTCACAGGAGACTTGTTCAGCCATATGGCATGGGACTGACTCAGATATTCAGAGAGCATGGTATTTCATTTGACGGGATACCCTTCAGTCAGCTGCAGCACACTGATACTTATGGAGAGAAATCCCTACATAGATGGGATTTCGACTGATTAGTGACCGCTGGGTACGACGAGAGTCTGGCCAGGAGCCAGATGAGGAGGATGAGATCCGAGCTGCTGAGGCAGGGCCTTCAGAGCCTACTGATCATGGTACACCTCCTCGCCCAGCACCGGAGTCAAAGACTGTGGAGCCTGAGCGATTCACGCCACCACCCTCATCAGCTCCAGCACCTACTATTACTGCTACACCACGGAGGTCTTCAGCGAGGGTATCAGACTTTGAGCAGAGAGTGACTGATCACATTACAGAGGTCCGGACAGAGATCACTAGTGTACGACAGGAGTTACATGATCTGCGGACACACACAGATATGCGCATTGGTGCTCTCTCAGCTAGTATGGACACAAGATTCTGACAGATCCTCAGCTTACTGAGATTAGCACTGCCATCAGGGACTGCAGATTCGACAGTATCTCCTCCACATGATGATGATGATGATGATGACTCCAGTGGATACAGTGACAGTGATGGAGATCAGCCTGGAGCAGGTAGTTCTGATATTCCACCTGTAGATCCGATTCCAGAGATCCCCCTGCTACTGATCCTCCAGCTACAGATCTTTCGAGTACAGATCCTCCAGCCACAGATGTGCCAGTAGATACTGAGCCTACAGAGTCACTATTTGAGACTATTACTGGGATTCCGGATGATTTAGATGAGCATACGGAGATAGATGTTGATGATCCCACAGCTTATGAGCTAGTCAGCAGGCAGACCCCAGCTCAGTCTACTCAGCATACTGATCCGTCTACTCCTTCAGCTACTGCCTCTGTCACGACACCTGTGGAGCCCTTTCCTAGGACCTATAGATCTCATAGGACTACACCTAGGTCTGGTCCCTCTCTGAGGACTCGGAGTCTTTCTCATAGGACTCCAAAATCCTCATCTAGGATCATGGCTCCTGTCTCCTTTGATATACCTTCTGATGAGGAGTAGCCTCATAGATTTACTTGTTGTACTTAGTTTGCTTTTGTTGTACTCTGGTATCAGTGTTTTGTACCTACTATGTAAGCAATTTTGTAACTGAATATATTTGTTTTTATCTATATTGTGATATTTTACTGTCTGATACCAACTCTTAGCATTTATCTTTTTAAACCATCACTATAGAATATTTTTGTTATAATGAATGCACAAATTAAGAGGGAGCATGCATTTTATGCAACTAAATACTTCATTATAATTGAACATAAGTTTCCTTAATATATCTTTCACTACAAAAATGGACTTTTTGATTCTTGACAAAAAGGGGGAGTAGTAAAGTATATATGAGACTCCTTCTTATGTGTAAGTAAAGTATATATGATTCTTATGAGTAAAGCTTGTATATTTCTTATCTTTTTGAATCATGGGAATGTTTTCACAAAAAGAAAGAAGTAAATGAAAAGTAAAATCTTTTTGACTCTTGAGAATGGTTTCACAAAAAGTAGATGAAAAGTAAAATTTTTATGATATACTCATGCATGTAAGGATTCTCTGAAAATTTTTATCATTGCTATATTTTGCTTTTGGACTTAATTGCATATATACTCAAGGTTTTGTCATCATCAAAAAGGGGGAGATTGTTGACTTTGGCTCCTTAGTTTTGATGATTAACAAAAGGTTGAGTATATGTTTGGACTAATGTTTCATCTCAAGATAAAGTTTCAGGACTTAGGTTATTCAAAAAGAGTATCAAGAGTACAATGATGAAACTAAGTTTGCCTGATTTGAAAAAGAGCTCTTCTACCTTGGACAAGATCAAATTTCTCATATTGGACCTTCCTGTTAAGAAATAATCAACAAAACAAACAAAGGCTTAGAGAAACTCAAGCATGGCACGCACATCTCTAAGAGTTTCAGAAAATTTCAGATCAGAGGTCGACCACCAGAGGTCGACACCTTGTCAAAGGTCGACCACCAGAGGTCGACTCATGAAGAGAAGAAAAGTTTAGCATGGCCGGCACGGCAAAATCTCAGTGGCACGCTCCAGAGGTCGACCACCAGAGGTCAACACCTGTCTAGAGGTCGACACCAGAGGTCGACTCATAGCCTGAGAATTCAAAATGGGCAGAACTATTATTTTCTGGATTTTTGCCTAAAACAAACTGGAGGTCGACTCATGAGGTCGACACTTGATCCAGAGGTCGACTCATGAGGTCGACTCATGGCATAACGGCTAGTTTTTCTGAACTTTTGATTTGATTTCTAACGGCCATAAACGGCCATATTTTTGATTCTAACGGTCTTGTGGAGTTGTTTCAGCTTGAATGAGGTATTTAACCTCCACCAAACTTCAAAAAAGACAAGGAGACAAGGTGAAAAAGTTTAGAGTCAAAGTACAAAGCCTTCAATCAATTCCAAGCCAAAAGAGTGAGAAAACCAAGAGATTCCTTTGCCAAAAGCTTTCCATCTTTGAGGAATTCAACTTTCAAGGATTTGGCATTTAGTGAGGTCCAAAGATTCCAAGGAAAAGGCTTGAAGAGTCTCCATCAAGAGCTACAACGAATTTCTTATTGCTCAAAAGGAGTTTGTCTAGTTTTATTAATTGTATTTATATTCTTTTGTCTTTGGCTAGTTTCAAGGGAATTTGAAACTAGTGTGAGGTTTGTTGGTGAGCCAATTGATAAAACCAACTAGGATTGCTTGTAAGCCCGAAGCCAAAACAAGTGAGTGAGGTTTGTTGGTGAGCTAATTGATAAAACCAACTAGGGTTGCTTGTAAGCCCGAAGCCAAAACAAGTGTGTAAGGTTTTGACTTGTGAGCCTGGTAAAACAAGTCGGCTGTAATCTAAAGATTATAGTGGAAATTCTCAAGTGGAGCTTGGGGAGTGGATGTAGGTGCTAGGTGCACCGAACCACTATACTTCTTGTGTGTTTGCATTGCTCTTCTTTTTGCTCTTTAATTGTTGATTTATTTCATTGCTTCCGTTGCACAATTATTTGAGCACTATCACTCTTCACCTAAAAACTTGACAGCACATATATTGTTTTAATTTTTTAAATACCCAATTCACCTCCCCTCTTGGGCACCATATCTGGGCAACATCCATGATGACCTTTAATGGATCTTCTCGAGTGTTGTCTATGGGTTCATTTGGTTGGGAAAGATGGGGGTGATAAGGGACTCCGGATCTGGTTGACATAAGTCAAGCATGCAAAATCGTCTATGATCTGACCTAGAATCTCAACCAGTTGCCTAAGTCAGGGTGGCAAAGCAGTCTGTAGTAACTCTGTGCTTGGCCAGGTAGGTGTAGGGGAGTGGAGATCCCTGAACACCAACCTTAGACACCAATCTGTGATTGGCCAGGTAGGCGGAACAAACTCACAAGCCCTAAATCACCAAGCCTAGACACCAAGAGTAGCAGCACACACAGAATGGGCTGACGCCAAGAATAGACACTTAGTCTTGACTCGACCAGTTGGTGTCCCTAAGCTCTCTAGAGCAAAATTAATGTCTACTCAATTTTAATTAGTGCTTGAGTTAGTGATGCAGGATAGTGATTTTTGGGCTAGGGACAGGTAATGAAATCCTGACCCTATGTCAAATTGCCGCCCTTAAAGTGATTTATGCAAATGATGGCAAACAAATGCTCTAAGGAGATGGGTCTAAATTATATTTTTGGATTTTGATGTTTGATAACAGAATTAAGATGATGGAAATGAAAAAAACATGACCCTAAATGCAAAATTAAACTATATGAAAAGATTGAAGATGAGATGAGATGTGCATGCTGAATTTCAGAGCAGAATTTGCTCTCAGTTAGTATTCCAGCTTGTATAAATTCTACAAGATGCAATAAAATCTAAGAAAATTCTAAAAAACACTTCTAATTATGAAAAGTCCATCAAAATAAAAATCATAAAAATCTGACATTCCTACAGGCAGAAATAATCAAAATAGCAGACTATATTTGGACAAGAAAAAATGTAGAACTTGAAAGACAGATCTAATGATGCAATATTTTTTTTTTGTTTTTTTTCTTTTAATCTATTCTTCTTGTATTCCCTTTCAGTGGTCAATCACAATAGCACCCCTACACACCTTAGGAGATCCCCGTGGAATGGGAGGAGAGGGTCTTGAAACCCTACTTTTCTCCTAAGATCGAACGGCCTGGTGAAGCACCTAATCCAGGTACTTAAAAAGAGCTAAAGTCCTAACCATGCTCTGATACCAGAAATGATAAGGGACTAACTAAATGCAAGATGAAATGAATGCAGGTGATTTGTTATTTTTGTGATTTTTAGGTTTTAATGACTTTCTTGAGGATTCCCGAAAAATAAGACAAAAGCAGATCTAGGGATTCAATAAAGATAAGACTACAAGCATGCAGGTTAGCCCCTAAACAAGGATAAAAAGAGGACCCCAGGATTGAGAAAACCCGTAGGACATAGCTCTCAGAACAATATTGACTTAAGAGTTTAGGGAGGCAAACCTCAAAGATCTGAAGCGCCCGATGCCGAGATCACTCACTCTGGCGGATGCGGCCTGGATGATCGAGCCTTCCACCCCATGGATGCACCGGCTTGCTGTCCGAAGGTTCGATGGCAAGGGTAATCGACTCTGTGCTCCTGTCACCTAGAGGACCTGCGAGAATTCAAGGAGAGTTAAGATTTGATCAAAGAGAAAGCAAATAGAAGAAGGGGTGAAAGTTGAAGTGGTGATGGTGGAGTTCTTGCTAGGCGCCGGTTGGTTGATCCCAATGGACCTTGACTCGAAGTCGGAGTATGGAGTTGCGGAAGAGACGGTAACTTGAGGCCTCACACCTCTCGATGCCCAAAGGCGAAGGCACTCCCTCACGGAGATCGACGTTCCTAGTGAACGAAGGCAACTAAAGAGAAAACTGGATCTCAAGAAACTTGTAGTTTTTCATTCAATAGCAGTTACCCATACAAAGGAGGGGTAAGGTCCTTTTTATAGGCACCTTAGGACCCCATTTGAGATTCAAATGAAAACTACATGATCTCTTTGGAGAGGCACCAAAAAAATTTCAAAAAAAATCAGATTTCTCTCCTTTGGCCGACCTTCACCTGGATTTGATTGTGCATGGCTTGATAATGGGCTTGGAAGAAGGAATTTGTCTCCTTTAGACTTGGAAAGTTGACCTTCAATTTTGGGAAGAAGGCATGATGCAAGGCTTGTGTCTCCCTCTTTCTTTAGTTGCTCACCCTTCTTTAGAGAGAAGCTTGAAATGAGGCTTGGATCAAGGCCTTTGTCTTCAACCTTTCCTTGGTTGCCCAAGACTCCTTTAGTAAGTGGCTTGATGGAGGGAGAGAAAGGAGGAAAGAATATTTGATGTGTCTCCATTTGGCAAGATGAGGTGGCACCACATGGGATGCTGAAGTGGTGCCACATGGGATGGTGAAGTGGCGCCCTTGGGTTGAAATGTTGACCTTCAAGGCTTGGCCCAATAGTAGTTGAGCTGAACTCAAAGACCACTCCGGTTTGGACCCAGACTCGGACTGGCTCAATACAGGACTGGACTCAAAACAGGACACAACTTGACCAAATTGGTCAATTTATAGGACTAAACAAAAAATAATTGAAACTAAATTCATGACTAAAAATACAATGCTTAGGCTTGAAGCCTTATTACAGGACCTGATAAATTGGAACCCTAATTGGACATCCATAGAGGGTTGAGGAGCCTCTATCGGATTCTCGTGCCCACACCAGCCAGCTTTTGGCTCCCTCTTCATTTCTTTATCCTTTCATTCCTAGATAATTATAAACTAGTCCCGGCCTAGCTAACCCCAAAATCCTTCAGGGCCATTTCTTCTTTCATAGTTTTGTATCATTTTCATGGCATAGTTGCTAGATTCTCCCTATTTAGAGCCCTTTTCACCTTGAAACACCACCCCATTGATAAGGGGTGGTGGTTTGTATCCCCCTATCCTAGGACCCTCAAGTTTGACCTACCCACTTCCATCAAGGGATGGAAGAGCAGGTTCATTTTCACCTTTGTCAAGGGGATAAACTGGGTGTGGAGCTACCTCGATCATTCCCCCAACCAGAATACCACGGTGGAGCCCACCGATCAGGAGACATACGACCAACTCGTCACCTTGGAGGTTCCACATGGGCGAGACCTCTTCTTCGAGTGAAACTTGTTCGATGCCAGCATTATCCCAATCAAGTCCCTAGGTAAGACTTGAAATTTGATTCTTCTCATGACTTCCAGTAGCATACTGAATTTTCTTTGCTGGTGCATATATGAAGTTCTCAATCGATCAACTCAAGTAGATGACATCATGGGAGCCGGAGGGGAGATCTCATTAGGAGCTTGTAACCCACCCCCCAAAGGAGAGGACATCGGGCATCTCGGTGCTGGTTGCAAAGGTGGCTGAGAGCATGACCTCGGGATCCAATAGGGGCACCGAGCCAAGGGAGGGGGCACCTCGGGCCCCTCCTCCAAAGGTTCTGGAGGTTATAGAGATCCCACCATCTCCTGAGGCCACCGTCACACCCAAGCATGAAGGTGATCCGGCATCGCCCATGTCTGACATAGCATCGGAGCCCCATCTAGCTGGTCCAGAGCTAGCAGGACCTTCCTCATCTATGACACTGACCCTCGGGATGGCCAGAGGACCTGCACTAATGCCGCCCGATGCATTGATCATCCTTGATGCAGAGTTGGTGGCGAGGCTACTGGGGTTCATCCTGCAGCCTCAAGACCAGCGAGAGAGAGCTAGCTGCATGCATGGAGAGACCATCACCAGGGTCTTCCCCTAGCACCTTACGGTAAGTTCTCACTTCTCCTCATCTTTTTTTTAACTCATGGTTCCCCTTTGCTTCGTGCTTCAGGTCATCCAGGATGCGTTCCTAATTAAGGATGCATGCCAGGCATTACTCTGACAGGATTGTTGACTTCGTTATTAATTTTGAAGATTAATAAAATACTTAAGTATAATTGAGTACTAACAATTTGCTAAAGTATGTTTTCATTAAGGAAAATGTACTCATCAAGTTAGTCAAATTGAATTGCTTGTCAAAAGATTGAAGAAGCCTTTTCTTGGATAAAACATCAATATTTAATGGACTTAAGTATCTAAGAATTGCTTGAAAGGAATTAATGAGTTTAGCTGAAAAAGGACTCGGTAGAGTTTCAGTCATTTTTGAAGAAGTTTTAATAAGTGTCGATTCAAAGTGTCGACTCACAAGATAATTGTCGACTCATAATAGTGCAAGTGTCTACTTAAGTCGGCACACAGAAAAAAGTTTCAAATGGCATGCTTGAAGTGTTGACTCATGTCATTCAAGTGTTGACTCAAGGTGTAGACTCAAGGATCGACTCAAAACCTGAGATAGATTTTTTCAGAACATGCTGAAATCCAAGATTTGCTTTAGGTGTTGACTCAGGGATGTCAAATGTCGACTCACCAGATGAAGTATTGACTCACCTGAGATTTTCAAAGAGCCTCAAAGCTGAATTTTGAATTAGGTGTCAACTCATGGGACTTAAGTGTCACTTATAGGACTGAAGTGTCGACACTTGGAGTTTTGGAAATAGTAACGGCTAGTTTTTTCAAATGCAGAACTCATCCCTTTCACCCCCAACGGCTAGTTTCTCATGTCTAATAGTCATAAACTGACTTTTAGACCTTGGGAGGGTATTGAAGTGGATTAAATTCAATTGGAACACAACAAGAAAAAACAAGAAGTAAAGAGAACAACAAGAAACATCAAGAAAGAAGAGAGAAGAAAAAAAGAAAGAAAAGAAAGCTCGTTCACTCATACATTCATTGAGAGCAACTACTTCCAAGCTAAAGAAGCCTTCAAGCATTCAAAGCAATCAAGAGCATTCAAGTTCAACCTTTTGAGCATTGATTGAGGCTTCATCGAATTGAAGACAAGCATCTTCATCGAACTTCAATGAGATAATAGCTTTTATTAGAAAGCTTTTCTGGTATTCTTTATTAGTGAGCCTAAGAACAAAACCAAGGAGATTTTTGGTTAGCCTGGTTGAAAAAGAAGGTTTTTGGTTAGCCTGGTTGAAAACCAAGAAGGTTTTTGGTTAGCCTAGTTGAAAACCAAGAAGATTTTTGGTTAGCCTAGTTGAAATCCAAGGAGGTTTTTGGTTAGTCTTTGAAAACCAAGAGGTTTCTTATGGTGAGCCTTGTGAAAATCAAAAGAGATTTTGATTAGTGAGACTGATAAACTAATCGACTGTAATCATGAGTGATTATAATGAATTCCCGAGTGGATCTTGGGGAGTGGACGTAGGTGCATTTGAAAGACTGAACCACTATACTTGCTTTATGTTTGTGATTGATTATTTCTTTCTATTTGTTCTTACTTTCATTGCAATTTAAATTTCTACTGCATACTCTTTAAGAGTATACAACACTTGCATCTCACTAGCATTTGTATTGGTTATTGAACTGGCACACATACTTGCAAATAGTTTTTAGAAACCCAATTCACCCTCTCTCTTGGGTTCCTTATTGGGCAACAAGTGGTATCAGAGCTATGTTCTCAGTATATAGGTCTAACCACCTTGAGTAAAGATCGATGGCAGCCCTCCTTGGTACTAGTGTAGTTGAGGGACAAGCCTTAAATAGACCACCTTATTTTAATGGCACTAACCATACATATTGAAAAACTAGAATGAGAATTCATATGTATTCTATAGCTTATAATTTATGGAAAGTAGTTGATAACGATCCTCATATTCATTTGGTTGTAGTTAATGTGTTTCCATCCCAAAGCTTGAAGAGGATTGGGATGAAAATGATAATAAACAATCCGAGATTAATGCGAAAGAAATGAATCTTTTTTACTATGCATTGGATCCTAGTGAATTCAACAAGATCTCCACATGCACCTCAGCTAAAGAAATATGGGACACACTTGAGATTACTCATGAGGGTACCGATCAAGTGAAAAATACTAAGGTTAACATGCTTATGCACACATATGAGATGTTTCGCATGGAACCTAATGAATCAATCACTGATATGTACACTAGGTTCATAAATATTGTAAATGGCATGAGAAACCTAGGTAAAATTATGTCTAATACCGATGTTGTTAACAAAATTCTCAGGTCTCTACCAACATCTTGGGATCCAAAATTAACCATCATACAAGAAGCCAAAGATGTTGAAAAACTTTCATTGGAGCAGCTAGTAGGTTCACTCATTACATATGAGTTGAACTTGAAGCAAAAAGCAATGGATATGGACAAGAAGAAGAAGACTGTAGCTTTCAAGTCCACAACACAAGAAGAGTCTTTAAATGAAGAATCAATAGAAGAAGAAGAAAATAAGGGTGAAGAAGCACTATTAGCAAGAAAATTTAAAAAATTCATGAGAAGAAAGAAGTTCCCTTACAAGAAAATGTTCCAACCAAGCAAGGAAAAGGGAAAAGAAAAGGAGAAAGAAAAGGATAAGGAGAAGGAGGTATCTATTTGCTTCGAATGCAAGAAGCCTGGACATTACAAGTATGATTGCCCTCTCCTAAAGAAATCAAGGAAGAAGCTTAGAAAGAAAGTAATGATGGCAACTTGGAGTGATAGTGAGGACTCCAGCTCATATAAAGAACAAACTGAAGTCACAAATCTTTACTTTATGGCACAACATGAAGAAGAGATAAATTCTGATGTTGAAGTTGATTATACTTTTGATGAATTAAGAATTGCATTTAATGAGTTAATGCATGATTATAAGTTGATGATATCTGAAAATAAAAAATTGAAAAAGCATGCAAACTCTTTCTCACATGAAAACAATTATCTTTTGGATGTAGTAAATGATTTGAAAAATAAAATTGATGTTTTTAAAAAATGAAACAAAGTTTTATCAATGAAAAATGAAGTTTTTAAAAGACCTAAAATGAATGTTTCAAACAATGAGCTTTTAAAGAAATGCAAAGATCTTGAAGTAGAAAACAAGAAATGTAAAGATGAGCTTGATAAGGTAAAATCCTTTGTTGAAAAACTTACCTATAGTTTTGAAAAGTTAAATCTTCTTTTGAACAATCAAAGAGCTATTTTTAACAAAGTTGGATTAGGTTTTAAATCCCAAAAATAGCCAAAGTTTTTCAAAAATTTCTTTATTCTTGCATCATCAAGCCTCACATGTTTTTCTTGCAAAAAGATAGGTCATAAAGCATTCCATTATGATTTGAGAAAAATTAACAATTCTAGAAAGATTTGGGTTTCAAAAGAAACCACTTTTAGTACTAACCTTAAAGGACCCAAGTTGGCTTGGGTACCTAAAATCAAGACATAATTTGTTTTACAGATGTGTCTTGCAACCAAAGAAAAGAAAAGACTGTGGTATCTCGATAGTGGTTGCTCAAGGCACATGACAGGAGATGTGAAGCAATTCACCTCTCTTGAGGTACTAAATGGAGGGAGTGTAACCTTTGATGATAATGATAAAGGAAAAATTATTGGTATAAGTAAGGTTCACATCTCTCCTTCTATTTGGATTGATAATGTTCTTTTAGTTGAAGGCTTGAGACATAATCTGCTTAGCATTAGTCAATTTTGTGATAAAGGTTTTCAAGTTATTTTTGAATCATCTTTCTGCATCAAAGTGAAATTCATTGGAAAATGGCATGGTAATATCTATCTAGTTGATTTGGATAATCTATCTTTGCCTAATGGTGAATGCCTAGTTGTAATGAATTCTACTATTAATGAGACTAGTTGGCTATGGCATAATAGATTAGGTCATGCAAGCATGTACTTATTATCAAAATTATGCAAAAAGGATTTAGTAAAAAATTTACCAAAACTTAGTTTTGAGAAAGATAAAATTTGTGAAGCATGTCAATTTGGAAAACAAGTAAAATATCATTCAAATCTAAAGGTTTTATTTCAACTTCTAAACCATTAGAACTACTCCATATGGATCTTTTTAGACCAACTAGGACATCTAGCCTAGGAGGCAAGAGATATGGATTAGTTATAGTGGATGACTTTTCTCGATTTACATGGGTTCTATTTTTAGCTCATAAAGATGAATCATTTTCAGTCTTTATAAAGTTTTATCGAAAAGTTTCTAATAAAAAAGGTACTTTAGTTATTTGTATTCATAGTGACCATGGTTCTAAATTTGAAAATCAAGATTTTAAAAATATTTTATAATAAAAAAAGAATAGAACATAATTTTTCTGCACCTAGAATATCTCAATAGAATGGGATTGTAGAAAGAAAAAATCATACTTTAGAAGAAATGGCATGCACAATACTTTATAAAAATAATTTGCCAAGATATTTTTTGGCTAAAGTAGTAAATACTGCATACTATATTTTAAACCATGTTTTAATTTGACTGATTTTAAAGAAAACTCCATATGAGCTTTGGAAGCAAAAAAAACCTACTTTAAAATATTTTCAAGTTTTCGGTTGTCCTTGCTTTATTATGAATAATGGTAAAGATAATTTAGAAAAATTTGATACCAAGTCTGATGAAGGTTTCTTCTTAGGATACTCTACATCAAGTAGGGCATACATAGTCTTTAATAAGAGAAGTTTAGTAGTAGAGAAATCTGTACATGTAGTATTTGAAGAATATGTTAACAAATTCTCTAGAAAAGAGGATACTTCTGATGCATGTGCAGGTGCTGAAGAACTAAGGAAGCTTATTCTGGATAATCAACCATCTCAAGAGAATGAAGAAAATCAAGATAAGAATGAAAGAGAAGAAGTCATACAACCCACACCAAAGCATCCGGATCTATCCAAAGAGTGGAGGCATGCTCATGGACATCCTAAGGAGTTAATCCTATGTGATCCATTAAAAGGGATAAGAACAGTTCTTCAATTAGAAGTGAATGTGACTATATTGCTTTTGTTTCTTAAATTGAACCAAAATATATTGAAGAAGCTGAAAAATATCCTAATTGGATAAATGCAATGCAAGATGAACTAAATCAATTCAAAAGAAATAATGTTTGGACTTTAGTTGAGAGACTATCTAATGTTTAAATTATTGGCACAAAATGGGTTTTCAAAAACAAACTTGATGAAAATGGTATTGTTACTAGAAATAAAGCTAGGCTAGTTGCCAAAGGCTACAATCAAGAGGAAGGGATTGATTTTGATGAAACCTTTGCTCATGTTGTTAGACTTGAGGCAATTAGACTATTATTAGCATTTTCATGTCTCATGAACTTCAAATTATTTCAAATAGATATCAAAATTGCTTTTCTAAATGGTTTTATTGATGAAGAAGTGTTTATTACACAACCACCTGGTTTTGAAAATCATGCACATCCTGATCATGTTTTCAAACTACATATGGCACTTTATGGTTTAAAGCAAGCACCCTGAGCGTGGTATGAAAAACTGAGTAAATTCTTAATTAAAAATGATTTCTCTAGAGGCCATGTTGATACTATATTATTTATAAAAAAAAATGATGATCTATTAATAGTATAAATTTATGTTGATGATATTATATTCGGTGCTATTAATGAAATTCTTTGTTAAGAGTTTGTCAAGCTTATATAGGGTGAGTTCAAGATGAGCATGATGGAAGAGCTTAATTTCTTCCTCGGACTCCAAATCAAGCAAACCAAAGATGGTATCTTCATCAACCAAGCTAAGTATACTAGAGAAATCTTAAAGAAGTTTGGGAAGGAGACTACCAAGATAATAGGTACACATATGAGCCCCTCTTGTAAACTTGATAAAGATGAGCATGATAAATCATTGATAAGAAATTATATAGAAGAATGATTTGCTCTTTATTATATTTGACTGCCAGTAGACCAGATATCATGTTTAGTATTTGTATGTGTGCTAGATATTAATCTGATCCTAAAGAATCTCATTTATTGGCTATTAAGAGCATACTTAGATATTTATCTGGTATAATTGATATTGGTTTGTGGTATTCTAGAGATTCATCTATTGATTTAATTGGTTATTTAGATGCTGACTTTGCTGAGTAAAAATTAGATAGAAAAAGCATAAGTGGAACTTGCCATTTCTTGGAGTTAACTTAATCACTTGGTTTAGTAAGAAACAAACTTCAGTTACACTATCCATAGCTAGGACTGAGTATGTTGCAGCAGAAAGTTGTTATGCTCAAATCTTGTGGATTTAGCAACAACTTGAAAATTTTGGAATAAAATTAAGTAAGACATCCATAAAATGTGATAATACTAGTGCTATAAATTTAACTAAAAATCCTGTTCAGCATTCTAGAAGTAAACACATTGAAATTAGGCATCATTTTATTAGAAATCATTTTGAAAATAATGATATTATGCTTGAATTTGTATGTTCTGAAATGCAACTAGCTGACATATTGACTAAACCTCTCTATGAGGATCGGTTCAGTATGATTAGAAGGGTAGGATGTTACCAATCAGTGATTTGAAGAATCTGTAATCGAAGGGGTCACACAGCTCTCAGATTGATGCCTGGAAAATAAAGCTCGGCTCCCTTGATTAGATGGTTGATTTGGGCGATCCTAGAGACAAGGAAAGCCTCCTCTGGGGAGGTGAAACACCTCGGGGATCCTGTAAACATCAACAGTCAATCAAAATAGCAAGTAAGAAAAAGAAAGGAAACTAGGTTTAGAAGGAATCGGGTTAGGATTTAGAAGCGGGGCGGCTTGAAGCTTGATGAAGATCTCCTTGCTTGGCGGCCTAGGGCACTCCTTCTTGGTTTTGTGAAGGCTTGGTTGGTAGTGAGTTAGGGCGTGGAAGGATGCTAGGGCATCAAGGAATTCGGCCAAACACAAGAACGCAAACCAAAGGAAAACAAAAATAAAGTAACACACAAGCTCGCAAGCTCAAATAAATTTACTAGGATTTTGATATCATGAATAAAAATTGCTTACAAGAGTGGGAGGTGGGGGGTATTTATAGAATTCTCATGCCCTCTAACTAGGGTTACACATTTAGGTTTCAAGTCCTCTTCTATCTAGGTTGGAAAAATAAATCTTAAAACAATTAGGAGCATAAGTTCCAACTAGGTTAGGATTTGACCTTGTCTTCTCCTTCTCCCATCATGCTTTGACTATTCCACTCAAGGACACCTTTTAGACTTGGTCAACACATCAAGGATGCTTAGGAGGGCATGTTGGGCTTCTAGGAGTAGCAAGGGGCCGGCCCAAAGGGGCTTGGGAGCATGGGCTTGGGCACACGGGCTTGGACCTCTGGAAGCTTGGGTGGCCTGGTAGTCTGTAGTAGGAATATTCTATGGAATCTTGCTTCTTTAGGGCTTGGGCTTGGCACCTGGGCTTGATTTCCTTGGGATGGGATGCATGTGGACCTCTGGAATCATGGATGCCTTAGTTTAGGAATATGCTCTGGCATCTGGGGAGGAATCTAGGCATATGGAGGACATTTAGAAAGAATTAGGGTTTTTGGTAGCATCTTGGATCCTAGGTTGTCACACAAAATCCAATGGGCTGATGTAGTGGCCTCTGACTCCTGGATGTGGCATGGTAGAACTCCAAAATAGGGTGACCTCCTCTCTTATATAAAAATTGAACTCATACTGGATTCATAATTGATGTACAAGACTCAAAATACTGACTAGGTTGAGGGTTAAGACAAATCAACTAACATCAACTTATTATAGGACTCAATTATAGTTGATTACAAAATTTAACACATAGCTAGGTAAACCAAATAGGGCCCAGTAATCCGTGTCTGATCCAGGTGCCCCCACCAGTCATCCTGGTGAACCAATGGGGTGGTAAGAGGGGGTTGACTAAAGAAAAATGGACCAATACTAGGCTCACAGCTAGGGGTACTAATCCTATAGGGTTCAGGTTGATTAAGGGATAGTGGGTTACCACTAGGTTCATATCTAGGGACTATGGGTTCTTGGGGCTCATAAGGCAAGGGTTCAACTCTATGGGTCTTGTCTAGGGTTCTTACCTAATCTCCTACTTGGTCAAAACTATGGATTGCTTGATTACTTGATTGGATCAGTTGGTCAAGCTTATGGTTTAATTGGGTATTGGATTAGTTAATCTGGGTGGTTAATTGGGCAACCATCTGGTCAATCATGGCTTTTATGAAAGCCTCAAAATTGGGATCCATGGTTGGGTTTGGTTGGGGTTTAGACTTTTGATATTGGATTCCTAGTCTAGTGGTTATGAAATAATCAATCTAGCAATTTGAATGGAATGATGCAGCTAAGCATGCAAAATGAACTAGGCTAGTACAATCTAGGGTTTCCTAGACTTGAGCCAAAACTGAATGGGTCAGCTCAACTTACACTTAACCCAGCAGCTAATCCTTCCATTGGCTAGGTATGGGGTGGGAGTGTGGGAGGTCCCCCCTGCTTTTGCAGGGACCTAATTAAAAAGCACAACACTACTTAAGTCGTTTGACTCTGGACCCTCAGCCTTAGATACCAGATTTCAGTAATAGCCACAGGATTAAATGCAATAGTTGGCCCACACAATTTGGACCCAACCTGTTGGGTGTCACCTAGCCCACTAGGGCAAATTAGGTCTAATTAATTTTAATTAAGGTTTGGATGGAAATGCTGGATGGTTATTTTGGGCCCATGACAGGTGATGAAATCCTGCCCTGATGTTATATTGACTACCCTTAAGATTAGATTAAAGATGATGGCACTCAATGGTCCTGATGCAATCTAAATAATTAGAAAATAAAATATTTTTTTGTAATTATTTTATACTGTGACAAATCAAATTTAAGTTAACTGGGGTTAGCAAACAAAGTTTGGCTTGGGATTGGGGGTTTGGAAATTGATTAGGTTGGGTCAAGTAAGTGCAGAAATTCAGGAAATTAGGGTTTTGGATGATGCAAATTTTGACATAGATATCGATGTAGAAAAAAACTAGAAAACTTCTATTGCAGAGTATAGATGGTGATGATGATACCTACCAAATTTGATGCAAAACAAAACTCAAATGATGATGCAAATCCTAGGGTTTTCAGACTACTACAGAAATCTTTGGATTTTGTTAGGATTTTTAATATGCCAAATTTTAATGATTTAGGGTTTCTAAAAAATTAATTAAAAATTTTTATAAATCAGAGGACATGACAGAGAACATTTCATAGAAAAGTAAAATTTTTAGATGGTCAAAATCAGATGCAAAACAGACACCTAATGCATTGGACAGGATGCAGAAATTAGGGTTTGTGAATGCAAAGCAGATAAAAACTATCCTAAACCTGCTCTGATACCAAACTAATGCAGGACGACTCTAAGATTGCTAAACATGTAGAGAAAAATAGTAAACTAAGTTTTTTATATTTTTTTATAATTTAATTTGCAGGCTAGATTTCCAAAATAAAATAAGAACTAGCATAAGGAGTAGCAATGCAAAGAATCATTGTATCACAGGCAAACTCATGCAAAATAATAAATTCCAGGATCCAAGAATTGAGAAACTCTCAGATTAGGATAGCTTATCTTCATCAAATCAGAAACTAAAAGAAGGGTAGGATGTTACCAATCAGTGATTTGAAGGATCTATAATCGAAGGGGTCACACGGCTCTCAGATTGATGCCTGGAAAATGAAGCTCGGCTCCCTTGATTAGATGGCTAATTTGGGCGATCCTAGAGGCAAGGAAAGCCTCCTCTAGGGAGGTGAAACACCTCAGGGATCCTATAAATGTCAAGGGTCAATCAAAACAGCAAGTAAGAAAAAGAAAGGGAACTAGGTTTAGAAGGAATTAGGTTAGGGTTTAGAAGTGGGGCGGCTAGAAGCTTGATGAAGATCTCCTTGCTTGGCGGCCTAGGGCACTCCTTCTTGGATGTGTGAAGGCTTGGATGGCAGTGAGTTAGGGCATGGAAGGATGCTAGGGCAGCAAGGAACTCGGCCAAACACAAGAACACAAACCAAAGGAAAACAAAAACAAAGTAACACACAAGCCCGCAAGCTCAAATAAATTTACCAGGGTTTTGATATCATGAATAAAATTTGTTTACAAGAGGGGGAGGGGTGGGGTATTTATAGAGTTCCCATGCTCTCTAACTAGGGTTACACACTTGGGTTACAAGTCCCCTTCTAGCTAGGTTAGAAAAACAAATCTTAAAACAATTAGGAGCATAAGTCCCAACTAGGTAAGGATTTGACCTAGTCTTCTCCTCCCTTCATGCTTTGACTATTCCACTCAAGGACACCTCTTGAACTTGGTGAACACTTTAAAGATGCCTAGGGGGCATGTTGGGATTCTAGGATCAGCAAGGGGCTAGCCTAAAGGGGCTTAGGTGCATGGGCTTTGGCCTCTGGAAGCTAGGGTGGCCTGGTCGCAGGAATATTCCTTGGAATCTTGCTTCTTTAGGGCCTGGGCTTGGCACTTGGGCTTGATTTCCTTGGATTGGGATACACGTGGACCTATGGAATCATGGATGCCCTGGTTTGGGAATATTCTCTGGCATCTGGGGAGGAATATGGGCATCTGGAGGACATCTAAAAAGAATTAGGATTTATGGAAGCATCTTGGATCATGGGTTGTCATACAAAATAAATAGGCTGATGTAGTGGCCTCTGACTCCTGGATGTGGCCTGTTGGAACTCCAAAGTAGGGTGACCTCCTCTCTTATACAAAAATTGGGCTCATACTGGACTCATAATTGATGTACAGGATTCAAAATACTGACTAGGTTGGGGGTTGAGATAAATAAACTAACCTCAACTTATTACAGGACTCAATCTTAATTGATTACAAAATTTTCAAAACTTTGACACATGACTAACTAAACCATATGGGATCCAGGGATCTGTGTTTGATCCTCGTGTCCCCACCAATAGAGTGCAAGCTTTTGGTCATGGTGTCTCTGGTACAGCACACACTTGTATGTCTCCTAGTGCTTATGGTACATTTGTTGACAAAGGCATCGATTAGCCAAAGATTGTGTCTTCCCTATAGGATGGGATTGACTTTGCTCTTTAAAGCTTATGGAGTGGTCATAGACGATGAGCCTTATAGACAGCTACTTCACACAGACTTCTATGATATCATATCTCTTCACAAGATGGGATACCATCTAGTCAGAGGCCAGTGGAGACGACATACATCTGGTCAGGTCACTGACAGAGATGATGAGGTGGAAGAGAAGGAGAGTATCTTCTCAGGAAAGGCAGGGCCCTCAGAGCCACATAGTGATATCCCTGAGGTCCAGCCTGAGCCTTCGGCACAGCCAGAGCCTGCTCCTCAGCCCGAGCCAACCACTCCTACACAAACAGATATCCTTGGTGCTACTGATAGTTTAGAGGACAGGGTCGCTCGCATTGAGACTGAGGTCATGATTATTTATCAACGAGTTGATAAGATGCATATGGAGATGAGGGAGAGCCATCGAGGATTGAGTGATGGTATCTCTGCCATTTTAGCTGCATTAGCTAGACCTTCATCAGGCAGAGCTCTTGCACCTTTAGCTCCATCTGATTCACCTCCAACACCATCCGCTTTAGGACCTGACATGGCATATGATTAGTCTAACTTTACAAAGTTTGATGCGATAGATTTCATGATGAAGCCAGAGCTGCATACAGCACTAGACATTCCAAGGAGCCCCATTCCTAATCCTTCACATTTATATCATGATACTCCAATTTTATCCTCTCCTTCTGGATCTAATCCACATCCTTCTTCCATTCCTGCACTTACTCCTATCATTCCATCTTCTAACACTCTAGTCTTACATTCTTCAGCTTTGCACACATCTTCCCTTATCAGGGAACTTGGATTTTATACTCCTGATCTCCACCATCCTGATTTCGGACTCATTTTTGATCCTTCACCCCTTCCTCTTGATATAGTTTCTCCAGTCAGTTTGTTCCTGCTACTGATGTTGCCTCCACCTCTTTTGCACTAGCTAGAGGTAAGACATATGTCAGACACAGAGGATGAGGCTGTCGTGTTCCATCGAGTCCTACCTAGACCGATTCTCTGATCTCTGGCCGATATGGCCACGATCCCGTACTTCTACTAATACTGGACCGATTAAGATGGATCCTTTAATAAGGAGCATTCTTCTTAGGGTAGTCTTTATGTTAGTTAGCTTACATTTCAGCATTACTTGTATGTATCTATGTTTGTTTACCATCTTGTATCCATGTATGAAAGTTTGTATCAATGTAAGATCTTTTGACTTCCATGAATGATATTTTTATATCAATACTTTGTCTTTGGATATTAACTCTTGTGATTATTTCTCAATTTCGGTAATTATCATTCTATCTTCTCTTTAATTCTATTTTTAATGATGACGAAAAGGGGGAGTGTTATATGAAAAAGAAAAACAAAAAGGGAGTGTGAAATAATAAAAGAAAAATAAAAGAGAGTAAAATGAGAATAGCAAAAAAATAGCAAAAAAATGAGCTTGAGTAAAAAAGTAATGTTTAATGAGTGAGGGGGACCATTAAGAAAAGCATTAATAAGAAAATCTTTTTAAGCTACATTTTCTTGAAAATTCTTTGAAAATCAATTTTTCGGATCACCCTTTGAGGGGCAGCTTTTATACTCTTTAATCTCTAGTTAAAAGTTTTTTGGTTGAAGCTCAAGTATAGATGATTTCCATATTAATCTTACTCACTATTTCTATGAAATCTATTTTAACTTTGAAACACATGTTGAGTATCTGGGTTCATGCAATTTTAAGTCTGATATCTTTTTATGGCTCTAATGCATTGCAAATTAGTATTTATCTTTTATATATTGCACAAAGCTTCATTTTGCTTGAAAATTTTCTTTTGTGTTATACTTAAAGATTTTGTCATCATCAAAAAGGGAGAGATTATTGACTCCGTTATTGATTTTGATGATTAACAAAATACTTAAGTATAATTAAGTACTAACAGTTTGCTAAAGTATGTTTTTATTAAGGAAAAGGTACTCATAAAGTTAGTCAAATTGAATTATTTATCAAAAGATTGAAGAAGCCTTTTCTTGGATAAAACATCAATATTTAATGGACTTAAGTATCTAAGAATTGCTTGAAAAGAATTAATGAGTTCGGTTGAAAAAGAATTCAGCAGAGTTTCAGTCATTTTTGAAGAAGTTTTAGCAAGTATCGACTCAAAGTATCGACTCACGGTACAAGTGTCGACTCATGACAGTACAAGTGTCGACTCAAGTCGACATGCAGAAGAAGTTTCAGATCGCATATTTGAAGTATAGACTCATGTCATTCAAGTGTTGACTCAAGATGTCGACTTAAGGATCACTTAAACCCTGAGATAGATTTTTTCCAGAACATGCTGAAATCTAAGATTTGCTTTAGGTGTCGACTCATGGATGTCAAGTGTCGACTCACCAGTTGAAGTGTCGACTCACCAAATAAAGTGTCGACTCACTTGAGATTTCCAGAGAGTCTTAAAGCTAAATTTTGAAACAGGTGTCTACTCATGGGATTTAAATGTCGACCCTAAGTCTTGACTCACAAGATTGAAGTGTCAACACTTGGAGTTCTTGGAACAATAATGGTTAGTTTCTTCAAATGCAAAACTCATCCTTTCACCCCCAACGGCTAGTTTCTCATGTCTAACGGTCATAAATCAACTTTTAGGCCTTGGAAGGGTATTTAAGTGGATTAAATTCAAATGAGACACAACAAGAAACAACAAAAAGTAAAGAGAACAACAAGAAACATCAAGAAAGAAAAAAGAAGAGAAAAAGGAAGAAAAGAAAGCTCATTCACTCACACATTCATTGAGAGCAACTACTTCCAAGCTAAAGAAGCCTTCAAGCACTCAAACCTATCAAGAGCATTCAAGTTCAACCTTTTGAGCATTGATTGAGGCTTCATCAAATTGAACACAAGCATCTTCATCGAACTTCAAAGAGATAATAGCTTTTGTTAGAAAGCTTTTCTTGTATTTTTTATTTCATTTCATACTTTATTTTATCAAGTTTCTTGGTGAGCCTAAGAACAAAATCAAGGAGATTTTTGGTTAGCCTAGTTGAAAGCCAAGGAGGTTTTTGGTTAGCCTTTGAAAACCAAGAGGTTTCTTTTGGTGAGCCTTATGAAAACCAAAAGGGATTTTGATTAGTGAGACTGAAAAACTAATCGACTAAAATCATGAGTGATTATAGTGAATTCCTGAGTGGATCTTGGGGAGTGGATGTAGGTGCATTTGAAAGTACTGAACCACTATACTTGCTTTGTGTTTGTGATTGATTGTTTCTTTATATTTGCTCTTCATTGCAATTTAAATTTCCACTGCATACTCTTTAAGAGCACACAACACTTGCATCTCACAAGCATTTGTATTGGTTATTGAATTGGCACACATACTTATAAATAGTTTTTAGAAATCCAATTCACCCTCCCCTCTTGGGTTGCTTACTGGGCAACAGGGATGTTGTGTCCCATAACAGGGTCGACTCCATGGAGGCAAGGGCCAAAGTTCTGGTCGAGTAGTTGCCGGACATGGAGGCCCAAGTGAAAAGCTTGGAGGCCTAGCTCAAACAGACTTAGGACACCATGGTGGACCTCGAGATGCACATGGAGGGTCATGAAGCCACACTCGGAGAGAAGGGCGAATACATTTCGCACGTGGAGGAAAAACTTGCCTGGGCTACTTTCAACTCACTCCACCTAGAAGGGCTGTTGCAAGGCTACTAGGTGCGAGAGAACATGGCTGAGGAGCGGGCAATAGTGGTCGAATAGAAGGCCATCATCACCTCGATGGTGATGGAGGCCATGAAAAAGGAGGTGGCCAAATCCATCAAGTGGTACAAGTCCTCGGTTGAGTTCGAGGATGAGGTGTGAGAAGCCATCTACGATGCCTTCATCGATGGCTTTAGCAGTGTAAGAGGAAGATGGCATAGCTCTTCCACCTCCTAGACCTGCATGATGTCATCTCATTGAACCTAAGGGTGACTCAAATGACATGGAGCCACCTGCCAAAATCGGCCCAGCAGAGCCCATCGACCCAGAATGGGTGGAACCCTTCGAGGGTGCCCCGCTAGCTCCACCCCCGACATCCTAGGTAGCCATGACCACCACTGCACTATCCTAATAGAGCTCTACAAGGGAGGCCATGGGGCAGACTATGGCCTAGACTGGGGTGTTGATAGAAGCCACCGTGAAGGCCTTCAAATCAGGTAGTGCATCAACCTCGAGGATGGCTTAGGGAACCTTCGGCATCTCTTCAATGCCCTCTTTTTCCCTTTTCTCTTTTTGTATTGGAAAAATTTTGTTGAACTCCTGGCCTATCGGGAAGTTCATTTGTATATAAACATATCTCCAGTAATGCAACAAAGTTTTTCGTTTATGAATTCAGACTCCTCCTTTCTCTACTTATATTTTTCTTTTCTTTCTTTTTGTGTGTATGCTCATCACCTAGTCTAGCGGCTAGATGCCATGGGAGTTTGGTAGATCATTGGAGGTGTCGGTGCTCGATAGAGTCTAGCCATACTCTTTCTGCTCAATAGTTGATGAAGATTAGCTCTGGATTGGATAGGCAGATGCAAGTGCCATAGAATCAACCACTAGTGAGGGTAGTGTAGTGAAATGTCTCATCCTCCCTCCACCAAACTTGGGGCCCAGTGGATGGAGGTGGGGCCTTGGAGTCCTTGGCTTTCTTTGTTAGACCTAGAGTTTGATGGATAAGTGTAGGGCACCGAGGCTCCTGGCTTGAGTGCAGGGCACTAAGGCTCCCGGCTTCAGTGTGAGGTATTGAGGCTCCTGACTTTCTTCACCAGACCTAGGGACCATGAATAAGTGTGGGGCATTAAGGCTCTTGGCTTGAGTGCGGGGCATTGAGGCTCCCAGCTTTCTTCACCAGACCTAGGAACCGACTGATAAGTATGGGATGCTAAGGCTCCTAGCTTGAGTGCGGGGTGCTGAGGCTCCCGGCTTTCTTTGTCGGACTCGAGGATTAATGGATAAGTGTACTGTGGAGAGATAAAGACAAACCATGCCACCAAAGAAAAATTTCATTTCATCCTTGAGTGGAGGGCTTACATTAATGGTAGTACATCCTTAGGTTTGCAGCATTCCATGTCTAGGGAAATTGGGTGTCATCTAGTTCAGCAATTTGATAGGCTCTCTAAGACAAAGCTTCGACCACCTTATAGGGGCCCCCCAGTTCAGGGATAGCTTACCGCATTGGCCTAGCTGGGAAACTTTTGCACATCTCAGGACGAGGTCACTGGGTGGAAGGCTTTGGGCTTCATATGAGAATTATAATAGCGGGTGACTCACTAATGGTACGCCACCATGCAGAGCTATGCCTTGTCCCTCATCTTGTCTAGCAGGTCGAGGTTGATGAGAAGGCATGCTGGATTGCTCTCTTCATCATACTGCTGCACCCTCAGCATGGGCAGGCCCACCTTGACCGGGACCACAGCCTCTATGTCGAAGACTAGGCTAAATGGCATCTCGCCCGTCGCCATCTAGGGTGTCGTATAGTAAGCCCATAGCACACCGAGTAGCTCTTCGATCTAGCGACCCTTTGCCTCATCCAACCTGGTACGGAGCCCTTAGGGGATGGTCCGGTTTAGTATCTCAGCTTCACAATTGTCTGTGGGTGAGCTACCGACATGAAGTGATGATAGATGCTTAGGTCGGCATAGAATTTCTCAAACACCTGGTTGTCAAATTGCTTCCCATTATCTATGATAATGGTATGAGGATGCCTGATAAGACCTACTTCTAGAGGAATGACCTTGCCTTATACTTGATGATCCAGGCCAAGGGCTCGGCCTTCACCCACTTGGTGAAGTAGTCGATGGTAATAATCAAGTATTGTTGTTGATCAAACATAGGGGGAAATGACCCTAGGATGTCTATTTCCCACTAGACGAATGGCCAGGGAGAGGAAAGCAAGGACAATGAAGCAGCTGGCTAGTGTTGGATGTGGGTATGCCACTGGCAGTGATCACACTTCTGTACAAACTCAGTCGTGTCTCTTGCATGGTCTCCCAGTACTAGCCCTGTTTGAGGGCTTTATAAGCTAGTGTCCTATCCCCCATATGATTCCTATAGATACCTTTGTGTATCTCCTAGAGGACGTATGTGACCTTCGAAGGCCTCAGGCATTTCAGTAGGGGATAGGAGTAGGACCTTCGACAGAGCTTCCAGTCCATGAGCACGAAGCGAGCGGCCTTCCATTTCAGGATGCCATCCTCCGCATGATCTTCGGGCAAGATACCATTAGTTATGTACCTAGCATAAGGATCCATCCAGCTCTCCTCGGGGGTGACTTGCTGGACCTTACCCATGGGCTCGAAGCTAGGGACCTCAAGTATTTGATGAAAGTATGCCCCAGTAGTGAGTCTGGAAAAATAGCTAGCCTGGAGAGGGCATCAGCTCGAGTGTTCTCTATGCGAGGGATATGAAAGATATCGAAGTATCGAAAATTCACCATATACGAATGTACCCAATCCAGGTACCTTACCATCATGGGATCCCGGGCTTCATACTTATCGGAGACTTAGCCCAACATGAGCTGCAAGTCCATGAAGACCTTCATGCTAGTGATGCCTAGCTCACGGGACACCTTCAGTCCTACGAGGAGTGCTTCATATTTGGCCTGGTTGTTTGTGGCTTTGAAGAGAAAATGCAGTGCATACACGATGACCACCCCATTAGAGTTGGCAAGGATGAGTCTAGTTCCACTCTCTCTAGAGTTGGATGCATCGTTGACATGGAGGACCCACGGCATCTCTCTATTGCTAGGCCCTGCCTGGATTCTACGGAGACTCCTCTGGGTCCTCGTCTATTCAGGTGCATTCCACCAATAAATTAGCAAGGACCTGGGCATTATGGGTCAACCTCAGGTGATAGGAGATGTCAAATTTGCTAAGCTTTATCGCCCGCTTGGCTAAGCACCCCAAAGTATTTGGGAAACTCAAGATGGCCCTCAAGGGTTGGTCAGTGAGGACCGTAATTGGATGAGCTTGGAAGTAGGGCTTGAGACACTGAGTAGACATGATAAGTGCAAAAATAATCTTTTCAAATTGAGTGTACCTAGTTTTCATGTCATGGAGTAGCTTGCTGGTGTAATTGATTGGCCTTTGAGCTGGTGTAATTGATTGGCCTTTGAAGACTGTCTTTGTTAGTTGATAATTATATTATATACACATATGAAAGCATTAATTTAATAATTAAACTATTTTTATTTATATTAAATTAATATTTTTATATATTATTTGTAAGAAAGAAGATTGTCGTTATGAAGAGCTCAATTTTTGAAGTCCAATGATATAGATGGTACTCAAATCGGAGTTCAGACGGGTCCAAAATTGAATTTTGAAAATTAGTAAAGGAAGTGCATTCATTTTAAAGTAGCTGGTCCATCATGGATCGGCCACTTGGTCTATGGAAGCTCTCGGTCCACCAACAGCCATTGCTACTAGTCCACAATCCATTCCCATGGATCACTGGTGCTATTTCTGTTGAGTCTTGTGTGGTGTATCCAAGGCATCAGGAGTCAAATTTTGGATCTTTGTCATGGTGGTCATGATGTAACTAGGGCTAGGAGTGAGTCCGGTAAGAGTCTTAGGTGATAGACTGAGTTTTCTCTTAATTTTATTCAGTCAGTCTATTCAAGTCGGCTTGATGGTCCTTCGAGTCGATTCGGTTGGTGGCACAGTACATGGGGGTCTGGCTGATGTACCAGTGTAGGGTCGGCTTGGTTGCCCGGAGTTGACTCTAGTTCTCAGCACAAGTATGTAGGCACTTTGGATGAGTCGGCTTGGTTTACTAGAGTCGGCTCGAATTCTCAGAATAGAAGGAGCGGTCTGGATGAGCCGACTCAAACCCTGCGAGTCGACTCGGATGACGGGTTTACTATTTTGACGCTGTGCCAGTTGGGAGTTTGTTTAAGGGGCTAGGTTTGGTTTAACTTAGGGATATATATATATATTGTATGGTCTTGGCTGAGAGATAGAACTCTCGAGTCTTCCAAGAGGTCTTGTAACTTATTCTGATAGGCGATAATATATTAAACCCTTGTTTTCTCCCAAAAACTACTTCTTAATCTTGATTTACTACTTGTTTGATCTTTATTGCCCCTATATTCTAAGATAGGTGGTATAGGATTCATGTTAGGCTTGTTGCTTCCGCTATAGTCTCATCACGGTGCTTCATGTTTGAGGCACTATATTTGGTCTAGGAGGGATTGATCTCATCCAGTGTGCCACTTCATTTGGTATGAAAGCTTGGGTTGCGTGAAGAAAAGAAGATCGCTGCTGGGATCAGGTGCGGAATAGTTTTTTGATCAAGGCATCAAGGTGAGTAGTTGGTGCTGTTATTTTTTGATTAGATCTATTGATATGGCATCTAGCAGTATCTCAGACTTTGGAAAATTTGATGGCAAGGAAAACTTTACCCTTTGGCAGCAAAGGATGAAGGATTTACTTGTATAGATCTGGATCTATGAGGTGTTAGTACGGGAGAAGCCAGAGAAGGTTAGTTTGGTAGAATGGGAGGACCTGGAGGAGATAGCTTTCAGCACAATTAGGATGTGCTTGGCTAATCAGGTTTTACCTGAGATCAGTGGAGAAACCATGATGAAAGGTCTTTGGAAGAAGTTGGAGAACACATACTTAGGCAAGAATATGATGAACAAGTTGTGGTTAAAGAAACTACTGTATAGCTTGCGGATGCTTGAGGGAGGAGATTTGATTGCTCATATCCAGAAATTCAATCAAGTATGCTCAGATGTTATGAGCCTTGATGTGAAGATAGATGAGGAGGATAGAGCTCTCCTGTTGCTGTGTTCAGTACCAGTATCATATGACGGTCTCATTACAACTCTGGTGTATGGAAAGGAGATCTTAAACTTTGAAGAGGTGGTTGGAGTTCTCAGGTCTAATGAGCAGCGAGAAAAGCTATGCAAAGGAAGTTCGAGTTTAGAGGTTCTTTTTATGAATGAGAGGCAAGTAAGGCCAAGGGAAAAAACTCGAGGAAAATCAAAAGGTAGGTCCAAGTCTCAAGGTAGTCGCAGTGCTGGAAGTGTTTTAAATGTCATCAGCCTGGTCATTTGAAGAGTAGCTGTCCACTTTTAAAGAATGAGAAGGAAAAGGGCTTTTCCAAAGGATATTCGACCAGAAGGAGTGGTGCACATTCATTTGAGGACAGTGAAGGTGATTTATTGGTTGTATCAGATGGAGCCATAGAGTATGACAATGAATGGATAATGGATTCAGCCTATTCTTTTCATTACACTTCACACATGAATTGGTTTGCTTCTTATACCAAAGCAAATGATGGAAGTTTGAGTCTCGGGGATGATCACCCATGTAAGGTTGCTGGTATTGGTACAATCAAGGTAAGAATGTATGATGGAGTCATACGGACGCTTACCATTGTCAAGCATGTGCCAGAGTTGAAGAAGAACCTGATTTTCCTAGGTTACCTTTAGCTGTTCACCGGGTAGTGGATGCTTGAAGATAACCAAAGGTGACTTGGTGGTGATGAGAGGAAGAAGACTGAGCAACAACCTTTATAGGATGGAAGGCTCAGTGGTGATAGATAGTGCGGAGATCCTTGCTTCAACACAGGAGGAGCAGCTTACCTACCAGCTATGGCACTATCGGATGGGTCACATGAGTGACCGAGGACTCATGGAACTTTCCAAGAAGGGTCTAATTCCAACACTTAATAAAGAGGGAGATGATCTATGTGAGCCTTGCATTTATGGCTAATAGCATAGAGTAACGTTTGCCAAGAGTACCAAGCAGAGTGAAGGTGTTTTGGAGTTAGTTCACTCGGATGTATGGGGGTCAGCACCCATATCAGCCAGGGATGGAGAAAAATACTTTGTTACATTCATTGATGATTTTTCTAGGAAGGTGTGGGTATATCTGATCAGGAAAAAATTAGAGGTATGTGCCCAGTTCAAGGCTTGGAGGGCTGAAGTGGAAAAGGAAACAGGAAAATCAATAAAGTGCTTGCAGTTTGACAATGGAGGAGAGTACAGAAGCTTTAAATTTAGAAGCTACTTGAAGAGAATGGCATCAAATACCAATTCACAGTGAAGATGACTCCCCAACAAAATGGTGTAGCTGAAAGGATGAACCGGACATTGACAGAGAAAGCTAGGAGCTTGAGGCTGTAAGCATCACTGCCCAAGATTTTTTGTGGTGATGCTATAATCTTTTCTTATTTTCTTGTAAACAAGTCCCCAAATAGAAGGATCGACGGAGGCATTCCAGAGGAGGTCTAGAGTGGGAAGAAGGTAGAGCTTGGTCACCTAAAAGTTTTTGGTAGTCCAGCATATGCACTGGCGGAAGGAGCCGAAAGGAATAAATTGGATCAAAAGTCATGCAAGCTTGTATTCATTGGATACCTAAGGGGCGTGAAAGGATACCTACTAGTGGATCTTCACTCTCAGTGGTCCACAGTCAATAGGAATGTTATCTTCGATGAGAGGAGCCTTCTAAAGAAGCCCGGTGTTGCAAATGGAGTAGACAAGTCTGTGGAGGATAGCAGATCATAATTTTTGCAGTCAGGAGATGAGCCATCAATTTCAGCCTCGAAATAGGTTCACTTTGAGGTGGAGAGTCGCAGTTATATTCTCACACATGTGGAGGATCTATGAGGGAGGACATTTGACCAAGAGGATGTGCAAGAGGAGCCAGAAACTGCAAATTTGCAAGACAACCCAAGAGGTGTAGCGCTGCACAAGCCCAAGAGGAACATTCAGAAATCGGTGTGGTACGGCATAGATAAGACCATCTCATACGCTCTCATCTCTGCTAGTGGAGATCCAGAGATATATGAGGAGGCCATGGATAGTTTAGATGTGAGGTTATGGATGCAGGCCATGATGGAGGAGATGGACTCTCTTCGGAAGAACAAGACATGGCAGCTGGTGGATCTACCTAGAGGGAGTCGACCCATTGGCTCCAAATGGGTCTTTACAAGGAAGAAGGGAAATTCAAAACAAGGTGGAGTGAGGTACAAGGCTAGGCTGGTAGCCAAGGTGTGAGGCCCAGTTTTTATTGGGCTGGTTTTGGGCTGAAGTCGGCGGCCCTTGCCGACTTCAGTTCAAAATTCCTACGGGTTCGGAAGATCGGATTTTCCGGCGAGAAATCCGGACAAATCCGACGACGCCGCCGGAGGTGGGGGAGATAAGGTTCTTCCTCGGGTTTATAGGGACTGGGGTTACCACTGTTGATCCAGGAATATCTCCCTGTGGTGGAGCGTTGACAGCTTCTTCGAGTGCCCCTGCCCTCGCCGGAGCGCTCTTCGCCGGAGGTCGTGCGATCGGAGACACCCTCGCCGGTAAGTCCTCCCTCCTTGGAATGGGTAGTAGGTGTTCGTGCGGCTTGACGGAGGGGAGAATCCGGTTGATTCTTCCTCTCCGTTGAAGCCGTGGGTTGTGGCCGGCAACGAGAAAGCCACCGTCGGATTCCTCCTCTCCGGCAACTGTCTTAGGCGGTCGATCACAGGGATCGCCGCCGTCCCTTCGCTTGCTCGGGGGGGGAGTGAGAGAGGGAGAGAAGGATTTTGGTCGACAGATTTATCCTGTTACAGGCGGCAGTCACTGGCTCAGTGCTCGCCGGTTGTCGGTCGGACGGCCACCGTAGGGGTCGCCGGACCTTCTTCCTTCTCCGGCGAGAACTCCGTGATGGTCGGACGGGAGGATCGCCGTCGATCCTCCCTGCTTCTCCCATGGGTTCGGGCAAATGCCATGGCCGAAGAAGGCTGGGCTCGGTTTGATCAGAGCTTGGCTGGGCCAAGCCTGTTATGGGCTGGGTTTGGATGGGCCGGGCTTGGCTGGGCCGGGCTGAGCTGGGCTGGGCTTGGCTGGGCCGGGCCTCGTTGGGCCGGACTTGGTTGAGCCATGCCCTGTTGGGCTAGGCCTTTTATCTTGAATGGGCCGACCCAGTACCGGCAAAAAGGAAAGTATTGTTTGGGGTTGCCCCAAGGAATTTATTTTATTTTACATTTTTTAAAATTAATGATATTAAATAATAAACAGAATAAATTGTGATGCAGGATCGTCATCCTCCTTGGAAAATTAGGATTAGTGCTGAGTTGGTGAAACTGTAAGTTATCACTCACTGATAAAATTTTGCCATGCATGTGTGAACCCATTACTTGACTTGTTAATGAATTTTATTGTTTATGTTCATGTTACATACATATATCTTGATGCGTTATGAAATTTAACCTTAGGCTAAAATGTAACGAGTCATGGGGTGAGTTGGTTGTAATTGCTCCCTAGTCCGACTATGAACACACGAGGATCTAGACTCCTTTTGGGCCTCCAGCGGGCTATCGCTGGCACATGACCGACATGCGGTATGTGACACAGGAGTTGTTGTTTTATTCTAGCCCATGCTGGGAAGCATGTCCCTCGTGTGATACTCAGAGCTAGATTCCTTTTGGGCCTCCAGCGGGGCTATCGCTGGCACATGACCGGTGTGCGACATGTGACACAGGGTCTAGACTTTTTGGGGCGAGCCACGGGTCGATCGTGGCCATAGTATGAGGGACTAAGTGAGTGTGTTTGGATGGCCATCCTAAAAAATTTGTATGATGTCAGAAAAATAAATAAAAAGGTTAATAATGGGAAATGGCTTATATATTCTGGTTGCTCCTATGTATGGAATTACTCTAGATTCATGGTAAATTTATATTTGTGACATGTGATGACTTACTGAGTTTAAGGGAAACTCATTCTTTTCCCTTGCATTTTTTTTTTAGGATCAGAGGATCATATGGGCCAGGGATTCAATCAGTGAGGCATAGGATCTAGTGGACACTATCATATCTTTTTTTTTTATTTTATGAAATTAGATCATGATAAATGTATGATGGTTGGCTTTATGACAATTGAATCTACTTGCCTACTTTTGCTTTATTAATATAATGCCTGGTACTCATTTTATGTAAGAAATGGTTGGTACATGACTGGTATGTTCCTGGGAAATATTGAATTTCCAGAACATTCGGCCGTCTATCGTACTTCTGGACCAGGTATTGGGTTTGGGGCGCGACAGATTTAGTGGTATCAGAGCCAGGCTTGTCTCAGAAACTAAAATGTTTTAGATAGTGAGAGCGGGGTAGAGATAATTATGGCAAGTTTAAATTAATAAAGTACAAGTGAGGTCATATTATTTAACTAACTAACATTTGTGGTATAGGTTTAATGGCTCGGACCCGATCCATGAGGACATCGAATCAAAATGATCATGCATCTCGAGCTCATGATACTTCACAGGCAGCGGGTCCATCTCGGGCGGCCGGCGCTTACATGACTCGTAGCCTATCACCTGATCAGGGCATGAGTCGAGCAGTTAGTCCTCCTCCTCTGCAGCATGATATGAGGACAGCCAACTCTGATGGTCAGGTGGTAGGTCTTATCCAGGCTCTAACTGGACTTGTGCAGGAAATGAGGCAGCAGGGGAATAGGGGTGGTCAGTCATCTAAAATGGATCGGGGGATCACTGAATTTAAGAAGTTGGCGCCTCCTACATTTGAGGGTTCTACTGAACCTACTGAATCTTTGAAGTGGCTGAAAGAAATGGAGAAGGTCTTTGTCAGCATGGACTGCACGGATCGGGAAAAAGTTCGCTTTGCAGCTTATCAACTGCAAGGCGAAGCTTCGGAATGGTGGGATGCTGTCAGAAGACAATATGGAAATGAAGAGCCGATAACTTGGGATATTTTTTGCCAAGAGCTTTTGGATATGTATTTTCCTGAAAGTCTCATATTTGAGGAGAGTGAATTTACCAGATTAATACAAGGAGGCTTGACCGTGACACAATATGAAGCCAAGTTTATTGAACTGTCCCGCTTTGCTCTGGAGTTGGTGGCCACGGACTATATCAAGGCACAGAGATTTGAGAAAGGGCTTAAACCCAGGATTCGTGCTAGAGTAAGACCCATGCAGCTGGCCTCATACCGGGACGTCGTTAGTAAAGCAAAAATTGTAGAGCAAGAGGTTGATAATATGCAATAGGAGAGGGAACGACAGTTGAGGAAGAGATCCAGACCTGATGGGCAGCGAGGGAACCAACACTCTGGCAAACAACCTAGACTGAGGGAAATCAAAGGCAAGATCCAGGCCCTCAGCAGGGTAATGGTCCTCGTTGCAGGAGATGTCAAGGTTTTCATCTAGAGCAGGATTGTCATTGGTTTTCTGGGGCTTGTTTTAATTGTGGTCAGCAGGGCCACAAAGCTATGAATTGCCCACGTTCTCAGAATCCTGGAAATCAGTATACCTTTCAGAATGCACCGCGACCGCCAGCACCTCCTCCTTCAAATGTACCAGCTTTTATCCAAGGACAACCTATAGCTTATGGATCTGGTGAGTGCCAGAAGCAGAAGACCCAGGCTCGTGTGTATGCTCTAACTTAGCAAGATGCTCAGGCATCGAATGCTGTGGTGACAGGTAATTTTTGTAAGTTTTTTTTTTTAGTTGATTTAATTGAGTGCATATAATTATAAGTAAGAATTATCTGGTAGGTACCATCAAAGTAGTCTCTTCATATGCCCGTGTTTTATTTGATTCCGGAGCAACACACTCTTTTATCTCAACTGGATTTACTAAGAAGGCTGGTATGGAACCAGTACCTCTAAATTTCGAGATCGGAGTGTCCGTTCCAAATGGGGGCATTATCATGGTCAACATGATTTGTCCATCCTGCACTCTAAGCATTGGAAACCATGAATTTTCATCCGATCTAATGGTATTGGAAATGGAAGAGTTTGATATTATTTTGGGAATGGATTGGCTAGCTTTTTATCATGCCACAGTAGATTGTTTCGGGAAGAGAGTAGTTTTCTACCCTCCAGGTCAGGAACCTTTTGGTTTCTTTGGCAGTGAAGGGAAGACCCCTACTAGAATGATTACAGCTATGCAAGCTAAACGGATGCTGAGGCAAGGTTGTGCAGGATATTTGGCCAATGTTATGGATCTCCAGCAAGAAGAAAAAGGGTTGGAAAATATTCCTATTATGAAAGAATTTCCGGATGTATTTCTAGATGAATTGCCGGGATTACCTCCTGACAGAGAGATGGAATTTTCTATTGATCTCTTACCCAGTGCAGAACCTGTGTCTAAAGCTCCCTATAGAATGGCACCAGCTGAATTGAAAGAACTCAAGGAACAACTCCAGGATCTGCTCGATAAGGGATTCATCAGGCCGAGTATTTCACCATGGGGTGCTCCGGTACTATTTGTCAGGAAGAAGGATGGAAGTTTGAGGTTGTGTATTGATTATCGAGAATTGAACAAGTTGACAATTCGAAATAAGTATCCCCTTCCCAGAATTGATGATCTTTTTGACCAGTTGCAAGGCGCTCTGGTGTTCTCAAAAATCGACTTGCGGTCCGGATATTATTAGTTGAAAATTAAGAATGAAGACATATCCAAAATAGCCTTTCGGACTAGATATGGGCATTATGAATTTCTGGTGATGCCTTTCGGACTGATGAATGCTCCGGCAGCTTTCATGGACATGATGAATAGGATATTCAAATCATATTTGGATCAGTGTGTAGTAGTTTTTATTGATGACATTCTAGTTTATTCCAAGAACCTGGAGGAGCATGAAGAACATTTAAGGAAAATCTTACAAATACTAAGGGAGCAGAGATTGTATGCAAAGCTGAAGAAATGTCAATTCTGGCTTGATAATATTTCTTTTCTTGGCCATACAGTCTCTAAGGAAGGAATATCTGTTGATCCAGCAAAGATTGAAGCAATTGTTGAAAGGAATAGACCAACTAATGTGACAGAAGTCTGTAGTTTTCTGGGTCTAGCTGGTTATTACCGAAGGTTTGTGGAGGGATTTTCCCGTATAGCCTTGCCACTGACCCAGCTAACCCATAAAGGGATTAAATTTGTTTGGTCTGATGATTGTGAGAAAAGCTTCCAAGAGTTAAAGAAGTGCTTGGTATCAGCTCCTATTCTTACCTTACCAACTGGAAGTGAGGGTTTTTCTATTTACAGTGATGCCTCCAGAAAAGGGTTAGGATGTGTTCTTATGCAAAAGGAGAAGGTGGTGGCCTACGCATCTAGGCAGCTTAAAACACATGAATTAAACTACCCTACTCATGATTTGGAGCTAGCCGCTGTAGTCTTTGCCCTAAAAATTTGGAGACATTACCTGTATGGTGTATCTTGTAAAATTTTTACTGATCATAAAAGTCTTAAGTATTTATTTACTCAGAAAGAGTTAAACTTGAGGCAAAGGAGATGGTTGGAGCTGATCAAAGACTATGATTTGAAAATAAGTTATCATCCGGGAAAAGCAAATGTAGTGGCTGATGCGTTGAGCAGAAAGGCCGGAGGTAGCTTGGCAACCTTAATCACTTTTCAAGGAGAAATTCTTCAAGATCTTGGAAAGCTGAATTTGGAGATCCAGATGCGTAACTCTACATTCTCACTTGCTACTCTTAAGATACAATCTACCTTGATTGATAGAATTAAGGCATCACAGATGAGTGATTCAGAATTTCAAAAGATTAGAGAGAAGATACAATCTGGGATAATCTCAGAATTTCGAATTCATGAGGATGGATCCTTAAGGTTTGGAAACAGGTTGTGTGTTCCAGGGGATGCAAGTCTAAAGAAGGAAATCTTGATCGATGCCCACAATGCTATTTACACTATTCACCCTGGAAGCACAAAAATGTATAGAGATCTTAAGGAGAACTTCTGGTGGAAAGGTATGAAAAGGGAAATAGCCATGTTTGTGGCTCAATGCTTAACTTGTCAGCAAATAAAGGCTGAGCATCAGAGACCAGCAGGACCTCTACAACCCCTAGCTATCCCTGTATGGAAATGGGAGAATGTCACAATGGACTTTGTTTCAGGATTGCCGAGGACTCTCAGAGGATTTGATGCTATTTGGGTTGTTGTAGATCGATTGACAAAGTCAGCTCATTTTCTACCTATCAAGGTCAATTTCTCCATGGAAAGGCTAGCAAAATTATATATCGATGAGATTGTTAGATTGCATGGTATTCCTGTATCAGTTGTATCTGATAGGGACACTAGATTTGTTTCTCAATTTTGGAGGAGTTTGCATCAAGCTATGAAAACCAAGCTGGAGTTTAGTACAGCCTTTCATCCTCAAACAGATTGGCAGTCAGAGAGGACGATTCAGATATTAGAAGATATGTTGAGAGCATGTGTTCTTGATTTAAAAGGGTTTTGGGATGATCATCTGTCACTGATAGAATTTGCATATAATAACAGTTATCAAGCAACCATTAAGATGGCACCTTTTGAAGCTCTCTATGGGAGGAGATGTAGGACCCCGGTATGTTGGGATGATGTTGGCGAGAGGAAACTTTTGGGACCGAATATTGTGCTGCAAACCACAGATAAAATCCAACTTATTAGGAAGCGACTGTTTACAGCTCAGAGTCGACAAAAGAGTTTTGCAGATAATCGGAGAAGAGAACTGAATTTTCTGGTGGGGAACCATGTGCTTCTTAAAGTGTCCCCTACTAAAGGAGTTATGAGATTTGGGGTGCGAGGGAAGCTAAGCCCTCGGTATGTGGGTCCTTTTGAGATCTTGGAGAAAATTGGAGTTGTGGCTTATCGGCTTGCTTTGCCACCATCTCTTGCTGGTGTACATAATGTTTTTCATATTTTTATGCTGAGGAAGTATGTACCTGATCCAAATCATGTAATTGAATTGGGACCACTTCAATTCAAGAAAAATTTGTCTTATGAGGAACAACCAGTGAAGGTGGTGGATAGAAAGGAACAAGTCTTGAAACGATGCATCATTCCTTATGTTAAAGTCCAGTGGAGTAATCATTCAGAACGAGAAGCCACTTGGGAGTTAGAAGAAATCATGAAAGTTAAATATCCTCAACTTTTCCAGGACCCAGGTATGTAAATTTCGAGGGCAAAATTTTTTTAGGGTGGGGAGAATGTGAGGCCCAGTTTTTATTGGGCTGGTTTTGGGCTGAAGTCAGCGGCCCTTGCCGACTTCAGTTCAAAATTCCTACGGGTTCAGAAGATCGGATTTTCCGGCAAGAAATCCAGATAAATTCGACGACGCCGCCGGAGGTGGGGGAGATAAGGTTCTTCCTCGAGTTTATAGGGACTGGGGTTACCACTGTTGATCCAGGAATATCTCCCTATGGTGGAGCGTCGACGGCTTCTTCGAGTGCCCCTGCCCTCGCCGGAGCACTCTTCGCCGGAGGTCGTGCGATCGGAGCCACCCTCGCCGGTAAGTCCTCCCTCCTTGGAATGGGTAGTAGGTGTTCGTGCGGCTTGACGGAGGGGAGAATTCGGTTGATTCTTCCTCTCCGTTGAAGCCGTGGGTTGTGGCCGGCAACGAGAAAGCCACCGCCGGATTCCTCCTCTCCGGCAACTGTCTTGGGCGGCCGATCACAGGGATCGCCGCCGTCCCTTCGCTTGCTCGGGGGGGGGAGTGAGAGAGGGAGAGAAGGATTTTGGTTGACAGATTTGTCCTGTTGCAGGAGGCAGTCACCGGCTCAGTGCTCGCCGGCTGTCGGTCGGACAGCCACCGTAGGGGTCGCCGGACCTTCTTCCTTCTCCGGCGAGAACTCCGTGATGGTCGGACGGGAGGATCGCCGTCGATCCTCCCTGCTTCTCCCATGGGTTCGGGCAAATGCCATGGCCGAAGAAGGCTGGGCTCGGTTTGATCAGAGCTTGGCTGGGCCAAGCCTATTATGGGCTGGGTTTGGATGGGCCAGGCTTGGCTGGGCCGGGCCGGGCTGGGCTGGGCTTGGCTGGGCTGGGCCTCGTTGGGCCGGACTTGGTTGAGCCATGCCCTGTTGGGCTAGGACTTTTATCTTGAATGGGCCGACCCAGTACCGGCAAGAAGGAAAGTATTATTTGGGGTTGCCCCAAGGGATTTATTTTATTTTACATTTTTTTAAATTAATGATATTAAATAATAAACAGAATAAATTGTGATGCAGGATCATCATTCTCCTTGAAAATCAGGATTAGTGCTGAGTTGGTGAAACTGTAAGTTATCACTCACTGATAAAATTTTGCCATGCATGCTGTGAACACATTACTTGACTTGTTAATGAATTTTATTGTCTATGTTCATGTTACATACATATATCTTGATGCGTTATGAAATTTAACCTTAGGCTAAAATGTAACGAGTCATGGGGTGAGTTGGTTGTAATTGCTCCCTAGTCCGACTATGATCACACGAGGATCTAGACTCCTTTTGGGCCTCCTGCGGGGCTATCGCTGGCACATGACCGACGTGCGGTATGTGACACAAGAGTTGTTGTTTTATTCTAGCCCATGCTGGGAAGCATGTCCCTCGTGTGATACTCAGAGCTAGATTCCTTTTGGGCCTCCAGCGGGGCTATCGCTGGAACATGACCGGTGTGCGGCATGTGACACAGGGTCTAGACTCTTTTGGGGCAAGCCACGGGCCGATCGTGGCCATAGTATGAGGGACTAAGTGAGTGTGTTTGGATGGCCATCCTAAAAAATTTGTATGATGTCAGAAAAATAAATAAAAAGGTTAATAATGGGAAATGGCTTATATATTCTGGTTGCTCCTATGTATGGAATTACTCTAGATTCATGGTAAATTTATATTTGTGACATGTTATGACTTACTGAGTTTAAGGGAAACTCATTCTTTTCCCTTGCATTTTTTTTTTCAGGATCAGAGGATCTGTGGGCCAGGGATTCAATCAGTGAGGCATAGGATCTAGTGGACACTATCATATCTTTTTTTTATTTTATGAAATTAGATCATGATAAATGTATGACGGTTGGCTTTATGACAATTGAATCTACTTGCCTACTTTTGCTTTATTAATATAATGCCTGGTACTCATTTTATGTAAGAAATGGTTGGTACAGGCCTGGTATGTTCCTGGGAAATATTGAATTCCCAGAACATTCGGCTGTCTGTCGCACTTCTGGCCCAGGTCTTGGGTTTGGGGAGCGATACAATAGGTACTCACAAAATGAAGGCATTTACTATTTTTAGGTCTTCTCTCCCGTTATCAAGCATACATCTTTCAGGGTGCTCTTAAGCATTGTAGCAACTTAGGATTTGGAGCTAGAGCAAATGGACATGAAGATAGCATTTCTCCATGGACATCTTGAAGAGAGTCTCTACATGGAGTAGCCACAGGGGTTCAGGGAGCCTGGACCAAAGGAGAAGGTATGCTTGTTGAAGAAATCATTGTACGGGTTGAAGCAGTCACCGAGGTAATGGTACAAGCAGTTTGATACTTTCATGAGAAGCATTGGACTTTCCAGGTGTAATTTTGATCCATGTGTGTATATAAAATCTCTAGAGGATGGATCCAAGATATATTTACTCTTGTATGTAGATGACATGCTGATAGCATGCAAGAGTAAGAGGACAGTGAAGAATTTGAAGGCAAGTCTATCTTGGGAGTTTGAGATGAAAGACTTGGGGGCTGCACGAAAGATTTTAGGCATGGAGATTTTCAGAGATTGAGCCAAGAAGTTGCTGCATTTATCTCAGGGAGGATAATTCGAAAGGTTTTGGAGAGGTTTGGAATGAAAGAGGCCAGACCAGCAGTGCTGCCACTTGTAGGACATTTTAGACTTTTGAAGAGTATGTCACCATAACTAAGGTGGAGGCTCAGGATATGGAGAGGGTGCCTTATGCATCTGGCATGGGAAGCTTAATGTATGCTATGGTGTGTTGTAGGTCGGATCTAGCCCATGCAGTGAGTCGGTGAGCAAATTTATGGCATAGCCTGGCAAGGAACACTGGCAAGCATTGAAGGGGATCTTCAGATACTTGGTGGGATTAGTTGGAGTGGGCATCTGCTACGGACAGCAAGGAGGTGCTGTGGAACACTCTAACATAGCCAAGGTTGCTCAAGGGCAGATGGAATGCTTTGTGGATGCAGACTTTGGTGGAGATGTGGATACTCGTTGTTCCATAACATGTTTCATATTCAGCATGAATGGAGGACCTGTGTCTTGGAGGTCTTGTTTGCAGCCTATAACGGCATTATCCACCATTGAAGCGGAGTATATTGGTATCATGGAGGTAGCAAAGGAGGCTCTATGGCTAAAGGGATTGTCTATGGAGATGGGCTACAAATAGGAGGTTGTTAAGGTGTATTGTGATAGCCAGAGTGCATTGTCACTTGCACAAAATTTAGTATATCATGCCAGAACAAAGCATATTGTATCAGATACCATTGGATTAGAGAGCTGGTGGAGGAAGGCGAGGTGGAGCTGGAGAAGGTTTATACCAAGGAGAATCCAGCTAATGCATTGATGAAGGTTCTTCCAAGGGACAGCTTTCACAAGTATATGGGACTGATGTAGTTGATGGATAAGATGGAGTTGACCGAAGCCTTGAAACACCAAGGTGGAGATTGTTGAGTCTCGTGTGGTGTATCCAAGGTATCAGGAGTCAAGTTTTGGGTCTTTGTTATGGTGGTCATGATGTAACTACAACTAGAAGTGAGTCCGATAAGAGTTCTAAGTGATAGATTAAGTTTTCCCTCAGTTTTGTTCAGTCTGTCTCTTTGAGTCGGCTCGATGGTCCTTCAAGTCAACTCGGTTGGTGGCATAGCACGGGGGGGTCTGGGTGATGTACCAGTGTAGGGTTGGCTCGGTTGCCCGAAGTCGACTCTAGTTCTCAGAGCAGGTATGTAGGCACTCTAGAAGAGTCGGCTCGATTTACTAGAGTCGGCTTGAATTCTCATAACAGAAGAAGGAGTGGTCTGGACAAGCAGACTCGAACCCTGCGAGTCGACTCGGATGACGGGTTCATTATTTTGATGCTGTGTTAGTTGGGAGTTTGTTTAAGGGGCTAGGTTTGGTTTAACCTAGGGATATATATTGTACGATCTTGGCTGAGAGATAGAACTCTCGAGTCTTCCAAGAGGTCCTGTAACTTATTCTGATAGGTGACAATATATTAAACCCTTGTTTTCTCCCAAAAACTTCTTCTTAATCTTGATTTACTACTTGTTTGATCTTTATTGCCCCTATATTCTAAGATAGGTGGTATAGGGTTCACGCAAGGCTTATTGCTTCCGCTATAGTCTCATCACGTTGCTTCGTGTTTGAGGCATTGTATTTGGTCTAGGAGTGATTGATCTCATCTGGTGTGACACTTCAATTTCATGTCACCAGGCCACTGGAGGTGTCCTCCACCATTTCTCATGCCGCTGGGAGCGCCCCTCATGGCTGGAGGCTCACCCGAGACCCTTTTTTTGCCCACCGACCACCATTCTTCACTCTTCTCTGCCTCTTTCACTGCCTGCTGCCATTTCACCACCCAAGTTGCCATCCCATCACTCCGAGCCACCGCCCTCCCTCCTCATCGATTGGAGAAGCCACCCGAGTCACCGTCCCGACCTCCCCTTAGACTGATCCACCTTCTCCTTTGATCGGCCACCCAAACTAGTGTTGTTCACGCTACCGGCCATTGTCCAAGCACTGCCTCCACCTCCTTACACCACCGACCACTCGATGGGGAGAAGAGGAGAGTCTGATTGGGAGTAGGGATCCAGATTCTACGAGTCTGAATTGGACTCTATTCAGCCAAGAAGGAAAGGAAGTTACGTTGCACGAATCCTGGCATGATCCAAGACTATGATGTAGAATGAATGACTGAGAATTTCTTGTATGATATCTGATTGATTTGGATCCCGATTGAGTCTAAATTTGACCGAAAGGAAGCCCTAGATGAGCTCTATTTGAAGGACCCCTAAGTTAAGATGAAATCATCTAGGAGAGAGGAGTATGGTATAGGGTAGGAGGTCTAGCTTTGAGTTGAGGGTTGGCCTCTAAGAGTAAGGTTTCTTAGAGGAGAAGCTATCTTTTATGCCATTTTTTTACCTACACCGATCTTTAGATCAAGATCTAAGAAGGAAGAAGCAGAGAAAGCCTGTTAGCTTCGAGGAGTATGAAGGAAAAAGGGAGTTCTCGACTATCTTCCTAATGAGGCTACTCCGATCTACTTCCAATCTTTGTTACTATTTTCTTTATAGTTTTTCTTAGTTATTAAATTATCCCTTTTTAATTTCTTGTAATAGAATTATCTTTTTATTTAATGCAAAAAAATTACTTTCATGTGCTTTTAAATTCATGTTCTTTATTTTATTGCAAGTAGATACTAGGATCTAAATAGTAGATCCTAGTACCAAGTTAATTATTTTTTATACTTTTAATTTTTATTTTCTCGACTTTGATCTGTTTATTTTCTCAAATCAAAGATTTCAAAATTATTCTAAGCATTACCTTCTCCATGGATTTGACCCAACTCACTCATTCTACGTGCTCTTAATTTAATTTAGAAGTCAATTAATTAAATTGATAGCCATGATATCTTAACGATAACATCATCGCCTATCAAGTTTTTGGCATTGTTACTGGGGAAGGCATGAATTCTAACATTTTTTATCTCTTTGATTTCTTGTAAATTTGGTGTACTAATTTTTCTTATTTTTTTGTAGGTCCAAAAAAGCCAAAAAAATAAAAAAGGAAAAAGGAGGAGAAGGAATTTTTTGTAATTTTGGTGAGATCCATCGTAACCCTAGATTAATTTTTTTTTTTAGTTGCCTCTTATTAATTTCTACCTTTTCATATTAACCTTTTTTTTTGTTTCCTTTTAGTAGTCCCCTTTTTTAAAAAAACCTACCTAATTTCTTTTAGATTTGTTTCCTTTTTTATTGCTTTCCTCCTTTTCAAATTAACATAAAAAAATTCTTTTTTCGGTTTCTTCCTTTTAATGAGTTTCTTTTTTTTCAAATCTTCCAAAAAAAAATTCCTTTTAGATTTATTTCCTACTCTATTATTGCTCCCTTCCTTTTTTTGAACTAGCATAAAAGAAAAAAAAGGGTTTTCCTTTTAAGTTTTTTTTCCTTTTCAAATTTTTCTTTTAGTTTCTTTCCTTTTAACCAAATTCACCCTTTATTCCTCTTGCTTAAATTAGCATAACAAAAAAAGAAATATTTTTTTTTGGTTTCCTTCTTTTTAAACTAATCCAAAAAAAAAAAAAAAAAAATTCTCTTAAACTCCTTCCTTTTCAAGTGAACCTAGAAAAGAAAAAAACTATTGACCTTTCAAATAACTGCCTTAAATATTAGATTTAATTTTTTGCTTTAATTTAGGATATCTACTTGCTTTATTTGCTTAACCTAATTTTAGTCTTTCTCTCTTACACTTAATTAATCAAGATTAAAATCTACCTTTTATTTTTCTTTTTTGAATTACCATAACAAAAAAAGAAAATAAAAAAAAATTGCATAATACTTAACTAAATAAAATTTAAAAAGCTACTACTTGTTTGGATATTTCTCTGTTTTTGCATTGCATATTTTTATAATACATCTTAACTACAATAACCCATTACAAAGATAAGGTGGGGATTTGATCACCCTTCCTTAGCCCACAAACCACTACCCTACATTCAGCATACCTAAGCCTATTAATTAAAATCAATTAGATGCCAGCCTCTATGGAACTCGAGCTCAATAGGACAAGACATCCAAAAGAGATGGACCAAGCTAGGATTGGCTGATTAACTAGTATCTAGGAAAGGGGTTCAAGGATGATGTAGTCCTCAAGAAAGGTAGTTTTTAATTGGTTCCATTGACTGACTTGGCCAATCTAATGGTGTCTAAGAAAAGTAACGAGGGGACCCCCACCGATCTTATCCTTACCTTGCCAGTTGATTAGTTAGTCTCTGACTTGGAGGGCTCCAAGATTGCCTTGACAGTTAGGAGCTATCTAGATTTAGGATAACCCTAGAATAGAGAGTCCATGTATTTTAACTTGTTTGTAAATAACATCAATCCTAGCTAATTCTTTTCTCTCTTTCTTAGATCTAGGACTCCTTAGACCCTCTTCTTTAGAACTCTTCTCTTTCTTCATCTCACCACTCCTCTTAAAAAAATAATGATAATAATAATAGTAATAACAATAATAAATAAATACATAAATAAATAAGGGTGGCTTTAGTCTCAAACCTTGATTTTATATCCTAATAATTAGAACAATCTAATAGACTAAACTAGTGCTAGGAGTATGAATCCTTATAGTGAAGTACCCTTTCTCCTAGCACACCAAGTCTATTCGAGTTCCACTCACTTGAAGACTGAGTTCCCAACCATGTACTAACCTCTTGAGCCTATGTATGATCAAGTTTATCATGATCAAATCTAAATGGCCTATAGCTCAGGAGGTGACCCATACCTTAATGCCTATAATTCAAGTTAGGGGGCTCAATCAGATTTTTTGTAGCAACCACACCCAATGATGCAGGATGGAACTCTAACATGATGCATGCAGATGAATGACATGAGAAGTATAAGAAAATCATATTAAAATAAACAACGATTTCAAATTATGTTATTGATTTATTCCTTAAAAAAAGACTAGACTAAGTTAGGGTTTCACGTAATAATTAGAATTCCTACCCACATGCTAGAACTATCAAAGAAATAAAAAAGCTAAAGGATCCTAGGTCTAAGAAGGCCTATTAGGTGCATGTTCAATCTTCAACAAAATAGAAAAAGTTAGGTGGGATGGGGTCTACATACCTAGCAATGATTGCCATGATGTTGTAGAAGAGATCTCTCAACTCAGATCGGTGCCTGGATGATTCAGTCATTGTCTCGCGAATCTGTCGGCTTTTTATTAGTTGCGTTTAAGGGCAAGGAAGACATCATCCAAGGACATGGCACTAGAGAGATTCTACAAATGTCAGGGATTAGCTAAAAAGCAAATAAAAATAATAATAAGATGGAATTAGGGTTTGAAAGATGGAAGAAGCAGGATGTGCTAAAGCTGGTGGCTGGAAGATGAAGAAAGCTTCTTGCTTAAGGTTTGCTAGGGCTTTTTCTCCTTGGGCATCTTAGGGTTTGGATGAAGGAAGCTTGGTCGACTAGGGCTTGGAAGAACTAGGGCTCATAAATACACTCACACCTCAACACAAGAATACAAGAACATAAGAACAACCTTGAACCAAAATTTACCAGAGTTTTGATTTCATGAATAAAGATTAGTTTACAAGAGGGGGAGGGGTGGGGTATTTATAGATTCACCCAGGGCTCTTTCCCTGTCAAAATTAGATTACAAGTTTGTATTAGACAAGGAATATAAGGTTTAACTAGAATTAGGAGTACAAAGTTTGATTGAAATTAGGAGGCCTAAATTTTAGTAGGACTTGGTCATTGGACTCCTTGTAGAACTTGGAAGCTTTGACTTTTCTCCATGTGCTTGGGTTGGGATGAAATCCTCTTGGGCTACTTTCACTTTTCCACTCCCTATTGGGCTTGGACTTGGGCAAGATGGGGTGCCACTCATGAAGGGGCTTGGGAGGGGGCGCCAGCTTTAGTGGTTTAGGGTAAGGTGCCAAGGCCTGGGTGCTAATATTGGGTACGGCGCCAATCTAGAAGGGTGCTCCACCTGGGCTTCGCAGCATGATGGCCCACGTCTTGGGTGGCATAGCTAGGAGGGGCCTAGCAAAGGTCCAAGTACTTGAACTCAATTCTGGTGTAGTGGCCTGGTAAATGTTCTGGTCTGGTAATCCTCCTCTTGTGCAAAACTTGACTAGAAGCAAACTTACAGGACTCAAATACACTTAAGGACACATGAGGTTGAGACAACTCAACTGGACTTCTCGCCTCAACTTATTACAAGACTCAATTATTGGACTAACTTTATTACAAGACTCAAAATTAAATTCCATTACAGGACTCAAAATTGACCAACACATGACTTAGAGAACAAAATGAAGCTTGAAGTCTATGTCTGATCTGATGTCCCCATCAATTCTCCCAGGGTGGGAGGAACTCAACCCTGTCGAGTAAGAAGGTGGATTTGGCTCGGGTATTACTCTGACAGGTTTGGGTTAAGGCGTTGCGGATCCTCTCAAGTGATCCACAAATTCTCAGATCTCGGTCGACCTTTCCAACAAACCAAGTGACATGGTAGCCTTTGATTCGGGTACTAGTGGCTTGGTCATCCAGGATACGCTCAATCGTTCCTCTCACAGGCTAATTTGATGGTGGACACTCAGGGTTTGGTTCGCTATCAAAGAAAAGGGTTAGGCTCAAACTTATTGGGTATCATTGCTGGCTCTCTATACTCAACTAAGTCTGAGATATTGAAGGTTGAGCTTAATGCCTAATTTGGTAACTCAGGCACTAGGTCCAACTTTTTTTATCACTTTGATGGATCCAGCTCTACGGGAATATATCCTAATCATCACAAGATTTTCTAGCAAACTCTTAGATTCCTTTCGGGAATTAACCATGTTTTATAAAAATCATAGCTTACATTAATCTGATGATTAATTCTTCATGCAAATCTCTAATCATGCAGTGCAAACGATGCAAACTAACGGCATGCAGGCAAAACACCTAATACAGGCAAACAAAAGACTAAACCCTAAACTACAATTGTGGGTTTGACCCTTTGGTCAAGTGGGTGACATGCAGAAGAAAATGGTGCATAGACTCTTACTAGATGCCATAGGGTCCTCCAAAAGTAAGATGCAAACATGACATGCTTAATGAATGAATGCAGTATGAAAACTTCTATAAAATGCAATCTAATAGTGAGAAAAACATAAGAAGTCTCAAGAAAGGATAGAAAATAAGAGGTGGGTTCAGGGTTAGTCTGGCAGGATAAGAAATAAGAAGATGGTTAAGGGTTAATCGAAAAGAGTAAAATACAAGAAGGGGTTTCAGGGATGAGTCCTAGACTAATGAGGTTGACCTTATGGGGTTGGTGTATACCTATAGGGTTTGTATTATGAAAGAATGGGTCATTAATTTCAGGGAAGAGATCGTTAATGGGAACTATAGGAGAGAATTCTTCTTGAGGGTACTGGCTTAAAGAGATCAGGTCCATAATAAATTCTTCTGGCTCTTGAGTCTCAGGACTAGACTCTATAGTTGGGCTTTCTTCTAGTGTCTCCTCAGGTAAAACTCTAGTAGCAGTATCAGGGTTCTCTTCCTCTAACTGGTCTTCCACTACAGGTTTAGTTTGGATAGAGTCAGGGTCAACTAACCTTGGGTTGGTTTCTACCTGGGTATCTCCTGGGTCAACTAATTCTAGGTTGGCTTCTACCTGGGTATCTACCTGGTCAACTAATTCTTGGTTCTATAGGTAACTCTTCTTCTTCTTCCTAATACTCTCCCACTAAGCTTACATCAGCTCATATATCTCCTCTTCAAGATCATTCTGGTGAACCAATGGGGTGGTAAGAGGGGTTGACTAAGGGAATATTGACTAATGACTGGGATAGGGATGGGTTGACTAAGGGGTTCCTGACAATACTAGGCTCATATCTAAGGGTACTAATCCTATGGGATTCAGGTTGACTAGGGTTGACTTGGCTCGGACACACTTGACTAGGTGCTAGGGTCTGGCTAGGGGTAATGGTACCGGGCTGGTCTAAAGGAAGTCGGCTAGGTCTGGGCTTGGGTTTAGGAGGGTTACTCTTGTTGGACTTAGATTGACTGATCATGAGTTCGCTTTGGTTTGACTGGAATTCCCTAGCTATATGATAGGCTTCCTCTAGGTTCTAAATCTGCCAATGAGATAGTTCCCACTGGATGTCTTAACGAAGGCCAGCCATAAACCTAGATAGGGTCTCTGACTTGGGTTCATCTAGGCAACAACTAAGGGCACACTCATCAAACTGGGTTATGTATTCTCTAACAGTCTTGGTTGCCTATCTAAGTCTTTGCCACTGGTCTAGAAGTCACTATTGGTAGTAGGGAGGAACATACTTTTCCCTAAGCTTTAGTTTCATGGCTTCCTAGGTGATAATGGGTGGATGGTTTCTTTGCCTACAGAGGTGCTCTACTTGCTCTCAGAATAACCTAGCTTGGTCAGATAGCCTAAGCTTGGCAAACTGACACTTCCTCTCTTAACTCAGGGCATACCATTGGAAATATCTCTCCATGCCTCCTTCCCAATCTATGTAGACCTTGGGATTTAGGATTCCATCAAAGAGGGGTGGATTTACTCTGATGCTCTTAAGGATTCTATCATCATGATCCTGGTCTTCATAATTGGGTCTCCTAGGGTTTGGATCCTGATATGGATCCTGGTGTTGGGCTCTCCTAGGATTGGGCTCTATAAATGGGTCATGGTTCTGGGCTCTCCTAGGATTGGGCTCTACAAATGGTTCATGGTTCTGAACTCTCCTAGGATTGGGTTCTACAAATGGGTCATGGTTTTAGGCTCTCCTAGGGATGGGTTCTACAAAGGGGTCATTGGTTTGGGCTCTCCTAGGGTTATAGGAAGTGGAAAGGGGTGAATTAGGGTCAGGTTCAGTATTAGACACATGGTTTTTTTCTATGGTCCCTAATCGGCTCTCTACTTGGTCCAACCTGTTGGTTAATTGGTCAATCCTATTGGTTGCTTGGTTATTTGACTAGGTCACTTGGTTGATTTAGGTGGTTAGTTAAGCAAACTGAGTTTGGGATTGGGTGTTCATCTGGGCAAACTGGGCATGGTTTTGGGTGTTCATCTAGGTCAATTGTTCATTCATGGCCTTAATGAGGATTTCTAGATTGGACTCCATGGTTGAACAAGATTGGGGTTTAGATTGATTGTACTGGTCTCCTGACCTGGTGGTCATGCAAACAAGCAAACAATCAAGGTGAAATGATGCAGCCAAGCATGCAAGGGTTAGTACAAGCTAGGGTTTCCTAGACTTAGAGCCAAAACTGAGTGGGTCGACTCAACTTACACCCAACTCAACAACTAATCCTTCCTCTGGCCAGGTAGGAGGTAGGAGTGTGAGAGGCCTCCCTACTTTCGTAATGACCCAATCAAAAATAACAATACCACTTAGGTAGTTTGACTCTGGACCCCCAGCCTTAGACACCAGATTCCAGTAATAGTTGGACAATTGAATGCACTAGTTGGCCCACACAATTCGGACCTGACCTATTGGTGTCACCTAGCCCATTAGGGCAAATTAAGTCTAATTAATTTTAATTAAGGATTAGGTTAGTATGATGGTGGTTGTTTTGGGCCCAGGACAGGTGATGACCTCCTGCCCTGATCTGAGATACTGAAATTGCCCTTAAGATTAATTTAATGAAATGATGACAATCGATGAGCCCTAATGCAACTAATAACAATCAAAAAATAAAAATATTTTTTTGTCTTTCATGAGGTGGCAAATTAAATTTAAATTGATTAAATTATCAAACAAAATTTGGCTTGGGTTGGGTGGGGTTTGGTAGTTGATTATGTTTAGTTTAGTCAGATATGCAGAAATCACAAAATCAGAAAATTAGGGTTTGTTTGATGCAAAAGTTAGCATGGATTTCAATGCATAAAAATTATATAAAGTTTATAGAATAAATAATGATGTGTGATTATGATTCCTACCAAATTTCATGCAAAACAAAAATGGTATGATGATGCAAAACCTAGGGTCTCTAAATGGGTGCAGGAAAACATAGATTTTCGGTTAGGGTTTCTAGGATGCCAATTTTGTCATAGTTTATGGTTCTGTAAAATCTTAGAAAAATCTTAGTAAAATAGAGGACTCAACAAAGATGACGTGATACAAATTCCAAATAAAAATAATATACCTAAGATGATGAAACAGATCTAAACTCGGACCCCTAATGCAGATGATAGGATGTAGATTTTTGTTAGGGTTTTATTTTTACAATTTTTTTGTCATTTGGATTTGAAAAATTCCACAAAAATAACATAAAAATAGAGGACAAAACAGAGGCTAATTACTATGAAAATAAGAGAAAAGAAAAAATTTTTGATAGGGGAAACAATCCTATGTTTTGAGGGATTAAGAAGAAAATAGCATGCAGAAATCTAGACTATGATGCAAGAACATGCCCTAAACTGTGCTCCAATACCAAAATTGATGCGGGACGAAATTCTAACATGATGCATACAGTTGAATGACATGAGAAGTATAAGAAAATCAGATTAAAATAAACAATGATTTTAGATTATGTTAATGGTTTATTCCCAAAAAAAGACTAGACTAAGTTAGGATTTTATGCAACAATTAGAATTTCTACCCACATGCTAGAACTATCAAAGAAATAAAAAACTTAAAGAATCGTAGGTCTAAGAAGGCCTATTAGGTGCATGTTCAATCTTCAACAAAATAGAAAATGTGAGGTGGGATGGGGTCTACATACCTAGCAATGACTGCCTTGATGTTGTAGAAGAGATCTCTCAACTCAGATCGGTGCTTGGATGATCCGGTCATTGTCCTGCGAATCTGCTAGCTTTTATCAGTTGCATTCAGAGGCAAGGAAGACGTCATCCAAGGGCATGGAACTTGAGAGATCCTGCAAATGTCAAGGGTTAGCTAGAAAGCAAATAAAAATAATAATAAGATGGAATTAGGGTTTGAAAGATGAAAGAAGCAGGTTGTGCTGGAGCTGGCGGCTGGAAGATGGAAGAAAGCTTCTTGCTTGAGGTTGGCTAGGGCTTCTTCTCCTTGGGCATCTTAGGGTTTGGATGAAAGAAGCTTGGTCGGCTAGGGCTTGGAAGAACTAGGGCTCACAAGTACACTTACACCTCAATACAAGAACACAATAACACAACAACAACCTTGAACCAAAATTTACCAGAGTTTTGATTTCATGAATAAAGATTATTTAACAAGAGGGGGAGGGGTGGGGTATTTATAGATTCACCCAGGGCCCTTTCCTTGTCAAAATTGGATTACAAGTTTGTATGATATAAGGAATACAAGGTTAACTAGAATTAGGAGTACAAAGTTTGAATGAAATTAAGAGGCCTAAATTCTAGTAGGACTTGGTCATTGGACTCCTTGTAGAACTTGGATGCTTTGACTTTTCTCCATGGGCTTGGGCTGGGATGAAATCCTCTTGGGTTGCTTTGACTTTTCCACTCACTACTGGGCTTGGACTTTGGCTAGATGGGGTGCCACTCATGAAGGGGCTTGGGAGGGGGTGCCAGCTTTAGTAGGCCAGGGCAAGGCACCAAGGCCTGGGTGCTAATATTGGGTAGGGCGCCAATCTGGAAGGGTGCTCCACCTGGGCTTCGCAGCATGAAGGCCCACCTCCTGGGTGGCATAGCTAGGAGGGGCCTGGCAAAGGTCCAGGTTTTTGAACTCAGTTCTGGTGGAGTGGCCTGGTAAATATTCTGGTATGGTAATCCTCCTCTTGTACAAAACTTGACTAGAAGCAAACTTACAGGACTTAAATACACTTAAGGACTCATGAGTTTGAGACAACTCAATTGGACTTCTCGCCTCAACTTATTATAAAACTCAATTGTTGGACTAACTTTATTACAGGATTCAAAATTAAATTCCATTATAGGACTCAAAATTGACCAACATATGACTTAGAGAACAAAATGAAGCTTGAAGTCTATGTCTGATCTGTTGTCCCCATCACTTAGTGGTTGCTTCGGCAACCCAAGGATCTATGTTCATAAAGACATCATGTTATGACCAGCCCTATCCCCATTATCAACCTTCTCTAATTTATTATAGCCCATCTCTTGAAGAGAAGGTTCAGCAAGCACCATACCAACCTCCCTTATAGACCAACCTAGATGTCGATAAGTTTGATCAATTTCAACAAATGATTATAGTCCAACAGTAATCTATCGATAAGCTAATGGATCAAACTGTTCAATGATTAATTAAGCTTAATAGAGAAGAGGGAGGTAAAATCCCTAGTCAACCTGAGAGTAACTTAGAGGGACCATACCTAGCTCAAAACCTTATTGACCCTCTATCTTTGCTTAAACAATTAATTTTGACTCCCAAGAATGAACTGGTCTTAGAACACTTTTGCATAACCATAAAGACTAATATAGACAAATTGGCTAAGGTAGAAAAATATATAGAGAAATTAAACTTGTGGGATGAACCAATTCTATCATTACCCCACTCACCTATGGCCCCATTCCCTAGTATCCTAGAATCATCTATGCCTTTTAATGGGATGGGAGAACAAATTGATTTAATAATGGAATTGGTAGAGACTTCTCAAGAACCACAAATGCATGACTCAATAGTGGAAGCCATCCCCATAATTTCTTTCTAGGATTTGTTAAATCCTTGTCTGGCTTAACTTAGGATAGATAATTTGATGTAGATGGGTATACCTCACAAGTGAATTACTCAATACAAATACCCTACTTTGAAACTATCCCACTTTCGATTGATGAACAACAAGAGCCATCACCTAGCCAAAAAATAGCCCCCTTGTTAGAATCACCACCTAATTTAGAACTGAAGTCACTTCCTGATACACCTGTTGAAACTTTCTCAGTGAACCTTACCCAGGAAGCCCAACTTAGTGGTATTCTAAAAGCACATAAAGAAGCTATTGGATGAAATATTACTAAAATAAGGGATCATGACCTTAAAAATCTTATAATTGACTTATCCGTATTCAACACCAATTTTGAGAACTATATCTAAAACCTTTTCATGATATTAAAATAATGTATGGAGACAAGTCTAATATTAATTTGAAAAAGGTGCCCAAATTTAAAATAGGAAGTGACATTGACCAAACACAGCATGCTCGAGAAGGGGAGTAGGGTAGACCAATCCATAATTGAAGAAATTTTTAAACTACCATCTCCAATCTCGGCCCAACAAATACAATCCCTTCCTAAGTATCTTATAAATTATGTTAATATTTTTAAATCCTAGAATAATATGCTTGCCTAGTGTACCTTATTGAGTCAGGCTATCATCATAGAACACTTTATGAATATTTTTCTGCCATGATGATAAGGCCTTTTGATTGGCCCCATCCTTTTGATGTTATGAGGGACATATTAAAGTTAATTATCTATTAGACTCCCTCATAATGTCTGGCTGAAGATGTTAAACTTAGCACTGGTTAGGAGGTAACCTAATAATCTCATTTTTTTTAGTATAATTATAGGAACTTTGATGGAAGTACAGGAGCCTACTACTTTACAAAGCCTTCTTCAACTTCCAAAGCACATTCACTCCAGGTGTACTCTTTCCTATTCCTTTTCACCCTTTATTTTCCTTCTTCATTGATGATAATGTCAATTAAATTGAGGGGGGAGCATAATTAATCTAATTAAGTCCTCAAGTATGACCAGAAGTAATTAGTTTTATATTCAAATTTTATCTTGATTTGAAGTTAATTTGGCACCCTAATCAACGATTGATTAACGCCCAGATAGTTTTAAAGATACTAAGAGAAAATCACAAAAAAATCCAAAAAATGGTAAGATATTGACCAAGTTAAATTTTGGAAGTGATTCCAGAACTCCCTCCCTTCTTATCTCAATAAAGAATTTGCTTATTGAGAGTGGGGGTGGAAACGTTGAGATGTACAAAAAGTCCTTAAAAAAAACTAGAGAGTCAGTCTAACTTAACAACTCTTCTTGAACTCTTATTGAGTAACTGGGTGATGCTAGATAATTATGAAAACCTAATCTACTGATTATTAACCTAATTAGCAGAAAAAAATAGAGATTAATTTTTTTTTTGATTTTTAGTTTTTAGAGACTCAAAGTAAGTAATTAAAGAAACTAGTCAACTAGTTTATGCCAGCATGAGTAGATCTAATCAAAGTAACTAAAAAAATTAGGATTTGGTAGCTAAGAAAGCACCGTAACCTAGGGTTTACTTTCAAAGATTAGAAACTAAAGAGGTGGGAAAGGTTTTTTGAATTTTACAGACGTAGAATTTTTTCCTCTGAAGTAGATATGTTAGAACTCTCAAGATTCCGCAGCAGGGCTTCAAGATTTTGACCTTTGGGCTCTGATCTTCTGCGATATCGGTTCCAAGGCAAGAACACCTTGACTTTAGTTCCTGATCACCTGCAAACACTTAACAAAGAAAGATCTCTGTTAGAAAGTAACAAAGAAAGGAAAAGATGGAAAAGTGAAAGGGAAGAGGGAAGGAAGAAGTTGGCTAGGGTTTGCTAATATCTAGATAAGTAGATAACTAGGGCCTCACACCCTGCGATGTTTCGAAGAACAAAGGAAAGGGCCTCACACCCTATGATGCACAAAGCAAAGGAAGAATTTTGATAGAATGCCTTGTATTTCATCAATAATCATTAATTATACAGGGGTTTGATGGAGTATTTATAGACCAACAACTAGAGATGTAAGGGTTATAAAGACTAGTGTTTGTTACCCTTAGGCAACGACTCCTAGAAATCTTGCTCTGGGTATCTTGGACTCCTGCTCTTGGGCTAATCTGGGACTTTCTCCAAGGCTGGCGACATCATGGAATTTTCCATCCAAGTGGGTGCCAAAGAGGTGGATTGGTGAGATGTCATGTTGAAGGGCCAAGACTGCTTCATGGGTTGCCTTGATTGCTGGACTCTGGAGTCTGGATGATGTGGGCTCCTACAGGATGGTGGACTCTTCAGTTTGGATAGAAGAAAACTCAAGAATTTTTCTGGATTCTTGAGTTCTCTAATCTTGAGCAACTTGAATTTTGTTTGATCAAATATCTTCAAACTCTTGGAAGTTGGCATGAAAGAGAGGAAGAGATGCTTGGTCAACTCCTTAAAAATTTTTGGCATGAATTACTTGAGTGGGGGTGCCAATTTGGAGAGTCCTTCTCATTTACACATCTTAAAAAGAAGGGGCACCAATTCATGAATTAAAGTGGCATCCAAGGGAGTGACATGGCAAGTGTTGGTTGTCTTGATGAAGTGGCAAGTGATGTCCAGACAAGTCATGTGGTGTTATCTAGATTCTTGAAAAAGTGGCACCAAGAGTTGGTTAGGCTAGCACATGGCTTGACTTAGCACGTGGTGTCTAGACAAGTCATGTGGTGTTATCTAGATTCTTAAAAAAGTGGTGCCAAGAGTTGGTTAGGCTAACACATGGCTTGACTTAGCACATGGAGTCATATGGAATCTTGATTTAGGTGCACATGGGTCTTGATTTGAGTGCACATGAAGTCACATTGGTCTTTAATTGGTTCCCCCTTGTATTACAGGACTCAATAACTAATTATTACAAGACTCAAAATTAAACCAACCAAATAACTAAGCCCCACATGATCAATTGAAATCCAATTTGATCAAAAGGTAAGACATGTAAACAAGTGGTTCAACTTGGTAAAAAGGGTTTGGCCCAAAAGGCTAAAAAATAAAAATCCTAATTACAGTTGGTAAAAAGGGCTAAACCCAACTAAACCTATATAATAGAATTTAAAATAAAATATTTATAGATGGTAAAAGGGGTTGGGTTCAGGGCTTTATTCACGAGTGATCCATAGGGATGTGGGTTCAACCTGTCGATATTTTTTGGCCCTGGTGTCCACACCAATTTTCCCTGGATGGGAGAAACTCGACCCTGTTGAGTATGGATCAACTTCACTATGATAGCGCTCTAGTAAGTCTGGGTTAACTCTCTGTAAGTCCTCTTTGGTGATCCAGGAATCATCAATCTCGGGTCATCCTTGCCAATGAACCAGATATTACTGATAATCTTTTCCTAGAGTAGCGATAATCTTGTCATCCAAGATTCCCTCGATCTTGTCTCTTCGGGCTGGTGGTATGGTAGGTGGACACACATGGGTTGGCTCACTCTCAAGGATTGGATTAGGCCCAAAAGGCTCATTAGGAATCAACGTTGGCTCCCTATACTCAATAAGTCTGAAACTTCGAAAGTAGACTAATGCCTAGTTCAGGTGGTAACTCAAGCACGTAGGCATTAGATCCGATTTTTCTAATTACTTTGTATGGTCTACTACTATGGGCATGTAACTTTTTCATGGTTCCAGGTGGGAACCGTTTAGGTCATAGTCTAACCATAACAAAGTCTCCTTCATTGTTTTCTTTAAGTCTTTTCTTAGAATTATACTTGGTTAATGTATGACATGTTGATGAAAATTTAGAATGAATTCCTAATAGATGCCATAGTGTTTTCCAAAAATAGGATGCAAATTGAATATGCTTAAAGAACTTATGCAACCTACTGATTTCAACAAAATGCAATCAGGTGGCTCTAGAAAGAGTGAAAACTTCATGCCAGGGTAGGAAATAAGAAGTGGATTTGGAGCTAGCCTGGTGGGATAGGACATAAGAAAAGGGCTTATAGAACAATCCCTGACTAATGGGGTTGACCTTATGGTTTGGATACTGAATTATGTCCATAGGTAATAAAGGGTCAGCCTGAAAAAAGGATGAATCAAGAATTTCAGGAAAGAGATACTCATTTGGGACTAATAAGGTGAACTCTTCCTGAGGGTGCTAGTTTGGGAAAATTAAGTCCTCTCTAATTACTTTAGGTTCATGAATTTTAGGACTAGGCTCTATGATTTGGCTCTCTTCTAATTTTTCCTCAAGTAATGTCTCAGCAATAGGGTTAGGTTCCTCATGGTTCTCTTTTTCTAATGGTCCTTCCAGTACAGTTTCAGTCAGGGTACGATCAGGGTCAACTAACTCTGGCTCTGTTCTATCTATTTCCTTAGTGGTTAGAATCCAAATTATTGATCCTCCAATGATCTCGTGTTCTAATTCTTTGGTATTAATTAGATTCAATCATGGTTCTTTTTCTCTCAAGTGACTAGACCCTCTTTTAGTATTATCTTTGGGTGGGGTTGAGTTAATGACAATTCTCTTTTCATGGTGTGTAAAAGAACATGAGTTAGTATGGCCAAAGAGGGTTGCATCATGATCATATAACCATGGTCTGCCTAGAATGATACTACTAACCCCCATTGGAATTACATCACACCATACTTTCTCCTGGTAAGATTGAATTTGGACTGGGACCTGGCATTGTAACCTAATAGGAATGGATGTTGCGTCAATCCAGGATAACTTAAATAGGCTAGGAAGTGATACTATGGGTAAGCCTAAACTCTTAACAGCATTGGTAGATATGGAATTCACACAACTTTCACTATCTATAATAATCTTGCACATTTTATCTCCTAGCTTAATAAAGGTTTGTAAGATATCATCCTACTCCAGTCCTCATTCTTCTTGGTTTGAGCCAGAATATACCTAATTACACCTAATAGGTCAGATGACTCTATGGGCTCTTCGTCACCTTCATACTCTTCTACTAAATATTTCTCGGCTTCATAAATTTCTTCTTCAATTTCCTCAACATTTTCCAGATTCTCTTCTTCACACTCACCTATATGTAAGGTCCTTATTGGGCAATTAGTAGCAAAATGGCCTATTTTTCGACACCTAAAATATACTATGTTCTGGTTCTTCTCTTTTTGGACTACATGTGCCATTCCTTTATCTTCCCTATGAGCTGGTTGGGAGGTAGGGTTAGGTTGGCTGGGTGGAAATCGACTAGGGCTAGGTCTACTCCCAGGGGTATTGAACCTATTTGATTTAGGTCGATAGGTAACAGGTCTCCTCTGAAATCGTTCGTAATCCCTACCAATCTGGTAAGCTTGATCTAAGTCACTAACCTCTCTCAAGAATAGCTCCCCATGGATATCTTCATTTAAGCTAGCTCTAAACCTCAATAAGGTAACAGCTTCCGATTCGACTATACTACACCTCATAACGAACTTGTCAAATTTGGCTATATAGTCAGCCATAGATTTATTTTCTTAAGTCAATTTTTGCCATTGATCCAACAATTTTTATTCATATGAGAATGTTAGGTATTTCTCCCTAAGCTTTACCTTCATTGCTCGCCATGTGTCTATAGGTAAGTCACCTCTTTGTTGGTTCAATCGCTCTACTTTTCCCTAGTAAAGTCTAGCCTATCGGATTAGCCTAAGCTTTGTAAATTTAAATTTTCTCTCCTTCGACATTTCATACCATTCAAAGTACTGGTCCATATCACTCTCTCAAGCTGTATAGACCTTAGGATCTAAACTACCCTGAAATGTGGATGCATTTAATCGAATGCTCCTAAGAATCCTTTCTTCCTGGTCATTCACATCAGTGGTGTGGCGCCTAGGAATTGGGTCAGGGGTAATTTCCCTATGTTGGGCTCTTAGACCTGGGGAAGCATGTTCTCTATATTGACCTCTTAGATCTAGGGGAGTGAGTTGGGCTCATGGAATTGGGGGAATGGGTCTAGGCATCTCAGAGCTTTGACCTAAGGGAGTGGGTCTAGGTGTTTCAGTGATGCGGGACACATACTCGATGTAACCTGGATTATTTGGAAAAGAAAAACAACTAAACAAACTAGGATCATGGGAGGGCTAAGAAGCCTCCGGGGATTAGGGTGACATTGAAAACTAAACTCCTAAAATAGCTGATCTCTTTTTGTTTTCAATTTTCTTGGTGGAGGTGGCGAAGGAAGGATGGAGAGGGGAGATAGGGAACGGGAACTCATGGCCCTGGGACTCACTCTAACGGGGGACGTACACAGAAAGTCAGGGGTCAAAGCATATAGCTACCCTCCTGAGGGATCAAAGCACACAGCTACCCTCCCGAGGGATCACAGCACCAGCTACCCTGAACTCTCATCGAACCCATAATGCACATAGCAGGGCTCTCACATAGATGCGCTAGGATGACTCTCAAAGGACATGAGGGGATAAAGAAGATGAGATAGGGGATAACTAGGGTGCTCATCGAACCTATAATGCACACAGTAGGGAACGCCTCATACCCCTCATTGAACCCATAATGCACACAACAGGGAATGAAGGCAAACGAGCCTCAGCCCAGAACTAGAACCAATGGAAAAATCCCAAAAATTTATATCAAATCATTATTATTACAGGGGAAGAGGGGGCCTTTATATAGAAAAACGAAAACCCTCAGTTTCTTAGCCTCCGAGAAAACTAAGAAAGAAAAATAAATTCATCAAAATTTTTGTTGCATCAAAAGTGGTGCTGATCTGCTCTGAGAAGCATGTTGGCTTGATGATATGCACCGAAAAGCATGCTGCTCTAAAAATTGGACTACTCTGAAATCTATGCAAACTCCAACTCACAGTCGTGCGGAGGAGAAGAAGATCTCCCACGATAACTGGTAGACAGCCAATGATCGAGAAGTGGCTGGTGGACAGGGCTGGTAGACGGCGAGCGGTGAATGGTCGGCGACGGCATGCAGGCAGGGTGGCGGCACAAGAATGGCACGGCACGACCAGGGTGTGCAGTTTGGTCTCCCACGATCGAGGGGGACCCTGGGCTCCGACGGGATGGCGGATGGCATGGGAGGCCATGGACGGCGGGGGAGGCCAGGGATGGCGGGATGGTGGCCGGCGGGCAGGCGGGCGGCGACGGTAGGCAACAACGACGGGCGGCGGTGCAGGGGTGGCACGGCATGCACGGCCATGTCGTTTGGGCTTCCCATGGTCGTGGGGACCAAGGGCTCCATCGGGGGCCCTCCGGCGGCCGGGCGTGAGCTGGCAGGCGGCCGGTGGCAGCATGCGACGGTGGCGACCATGGGACATGGGCGATGGTTGGTCTTCCCATGGTCGTTCGTCTTCCACGAGCATGGGCGGCGGATGCCTAGTTTCTGGCGAGGGCCGGGCCATCGTGGGCGGTGGACGCCAGGTTTCCAACGAGGATGGGGCCGGCATGGGTCGGCGCGGGCGACCGGGGGTTGGGTGGCCTGGATCTAGGCCGGTGTGGGCGGCGGCTAGGGTTCGGGAGTTTAAAAAAAAGTCGCGGGAGAAGATGGAATAGTGTAGGAATAAATCGAAAATAAGATAGGGATAAAGGTGGAATAGCAGGAATAGGTGGAATAGCGAGAATAGGAAAAATAAAAAAAATCCGAGAAAATAAGAAAAAATAGAAAAAGAACCTGGACCTACCCTGGATCCCCATCATTCTTCTCGATCGCGAGGAACTCGACTCCATCAAGTTCGTAAAATGGAGCACACCCTAATCCACAACTCACTCTGATACCAAAATTGATGCGGGACACAGACTCGATGTAACCTAGATTATTTGGAAAAGAGAAACAACTAAACAAACTAGGATCATGGGAGGGCTAAGAAGCCTCCCGGGATTAGTGTGACACTGAAAACTAAACTCTTAAAACAGCTGATCTCTTTTGGTTTACAATTTTCTTGGTGGAGGTGGCGAAGGAAGGATGGAGAGGGGAGACAGGGAATGGGAACTCATGGCCCTGGGACTCACTCTAATGGGGGACGCACATGAAAGTTAGGGGTCAAAGCATATAGCTACCTTCCCGAGGGATCAAAGCATATAGCTACCCTCCCGAGGGATCAAAGCACACAGCTACCCTCTTGAGGGATCATAGTACCAGCTATCCTGAACTCTCATCGAACCCATAATGCACATAGCAGGGCTCTCACATAGATGTGCTAGGATGACTCTCAAAGGACACGAGGGGATAAAGAAGACGAGATAGGGGATAACTAGGGTTATCATCAAACCCATAATGCACACAGCAGGGAACGCCTCACACCCCTCATCGAACCCATAATGCACACAGCAGGGAACGAAGGTAAACGGGCCTCAGCCCAGAACCAGAACCAATGGAAAAACCCCAAAAATTTATATCAAATCATTTTTATTATAGGGGGAGAGGGGGCCTTTATATAGAAAAACCAAAACCCTCAGTTTCTTAGCCTCCAAGAAAACTAAAAAAGGAAAATAAATTACATCAAAATTCATGTTGCATCAAAAGTGGTGCTGATCTGCTCTGAGAAGCGTGTCAGCTTGATGATCTGTGCTGAAAAGCATGCTGCTCTGAAAATTGGATTACTCTGAAATTCGTGCAAACTCCAACTCATGGTCTTGCGGAGGAGAAGAACGATCTCCCATGGCAATCGGTGGATGGTCGATGGCCGGGAAGCGGTCGGTAGACAGGGCCGGCAGACAGCGAGTAGCGGATGGCTGGCGGCGGTGTGCAGGCGGGGTGGCGGCACAAGAATGGCACGGCACGCCCAAGGCGTGCCATTTGGTCTCCCACGGTCGTGGGGGACCCTGGGCTCCGGCGGGATGGCGGACGGCGGGGGAGGCCGGGGATGGCGGGATGGTGGCCAGCGGGTAGGCGGGCGGTGGCGGTAGGCGGCAACAGTGGGCAGCGACAGAGGGGCGGCATGGCATGCACGGCCGTGCCATTTGGGCTTTCCATGGCCGTGGGGCCCAAGGGCACCGGTGGGGGCCCTCCAGCGGTCGGGCGTGAGTCGGCGGGCGGCCGGTGGCAGGTCGGTGGCGGCAAGCAGCGGTGGCAGCCATTGGACGTGGGCGACGGTTGGTCTTCCCACGGCCGTTCATCTTCCACGGGCATGGGCGGCGGACGTCGGGTTTTCGGTGAGGGCGGGGCTGGCATGGGCCGGCAGGGGGCGACCGGGGGTCGGGCAGCCCGGATCTAGGCCGGCAGGGGTGGCAGCTAGCGTTCGGGAGTTTAAAAAAAAATCACGGGAGAAGATGGAATAGTGTAGGAATAAATCAGGAATGAGATAGGGATAAAGGTGGAATAGTAGGAATAGATGGAATAGCAGGAATAGGAAAAATAAAAAAGAAATCTGAGAAAATAAGAAAAAATATAAAAGAACCTGGATCTGCCCTGGATCCCCATCATTTAGGATCTGATCTAGTCGCATCGGATTCTTCAAGTTTACCTAGTCTCTCTTCCATTTGGTCAAACCTTGTAGTAAGCTATCTAAATTGATTAGTTATAATTCTCATAAAATTCTCCATATTAGGGTCCATGGGTGGATTGGGTTGGTTTTGAGTTGGCTGATAGGGTGTGCCTAACCTAGTTTCCATGCAATGCAATCACACATAACTCGACTCGGACTAGGATTTCCTAGACCTAGAGCTCAAGTATAATGGGTCAGCTTAAATTATAGCCAATTCAGTAATTATCCTGTCCACTGGCCAGGTAAGAGGTGGGGTCGTGGGAGGCTCCCCCTGCTCTCAAAGGGTCCTAATTAGAAACCGTAAAACTGCTCAGGGCATTTGCCTCTAGACCTCTAGCCTTAGACATCATATTCAAGTGATAATCAAAGGATTGGGTGCACTAGCTTACACATAATATTTGGAACTCGACCTATTGGTGTCTCTAGCTCACTAGAGCAAATTAAATCTAATTGATTTTAATTAGATTGGGCTCAAATACAAAAAAGGTTGTTGTGGGCCCAGGATAGGTGATGAGATCCTGTCCTGATCTGAGATGCTCAAGTGCCCTTAAGATTCGGTTACTTGATGATGCACACACAAGATGAAACCCTAATATGCAATAAAGCAATAAAATAATTAAAAATAGCACAAAATATAAATTAATTTTTATATCTTAAAATTAAATTTTAGATCTGAACCGATCTCGGGATATCACATCCGGTCGTAGCTCATTACTCTCATGGATCATGACAATATACTTGTGTATACCCGCTCAAGAGGCATGATTTCCTTCCACCAGAAAATAGAAAATAAAAAAAAAATTATCTGCTTTTTTCTGAGATTAACAAATGATTAACAAAAAAATTATTTCTATTTTTTTTGAATTTTTTAGTTTGGTTTTATGCATTTTTAATTTCAGCCTAGTTCTGGGTATGCAGAAATTTCAGAACTTGTAGTTAAACCCTAGTTTAACCTTCGCTCTGATACTAAAACTGATGTGAGACAATTATGAAAACCTAAACTACTGATTATTAACCTAATTAATAGAGAAAAATAGAGATTAAGATTTTTTATGATTTTTAGTTTTTAGAGACTCAAATAAAGCAATTAAGGAAACAAGTCAACTACTTTATACCTGCACGAGTATATCTAATTGAAGTAATTAAAAAATCAGGATTTGTTGGCTAAGAAACTACCGTAAACTAGGGTCTACTTTCAAATATCAGAAACTAAAGAGTTGGGAAAGGTTTTTTAAATTTTACCGATGCAGAATTTTTCCCTCTGAAGTAGATATATTGGAACTCTCAGGATTTCATAGCAGGGCATCAAGATTTCCACCTTCGGACTTCGATCTTCTGTGATATTGGTTCCACAGTAAGAACACCTCAACTTTAGTTCCTGATCACCTGCAAATACTCAACAAAGGAAGATCTCAGTTAGAAAGTAGCAAAGAAAGGAAAAGATGGAAAAGTGAAAGGGAAGAGGGAAGGAAGAAGTCGGCTAGGGTTTTCTGATGTCTGGATAAGTAGGATAACTAGGGCCTCACACCCTGTGATATTTCGAAGAACAAAGGAAAGGGCCTCACACCCCACGATGCACATAGCAAAGAAAAAATTTTGATAGAATGTCATTGTATTTCATCAATAATCATTAATTATACAGGGGGGTTGATGGAGTATTTATAGACTAACAACCAGAGATGTAAGGATTACAAAGACTAGTGTTTGTTTCCCTTAGGCAATGACTCCTAGAAACCTTGCTCTGGGCATCTTGGGCTCCTGCTCTTGGGCTAATCTGGGACTCTCTCCAAGGTGGGCGACATCATGGAATTCTCCATCCAAGTGGGTGCCAAAGAGGTGGATTGGTGAGATGTCATAATGAAGGGCCAAGACTGCTTCATGGGTTGCCTTGACTGCTAGACTCTGGAGTCTAGATGATGTGGGCTCTTGCAGGAAGGTGGACTCTTCAGTCTGGATAGAAGAAAACTCAAGAGTTTTTCTGGATTCTTGAGTTCTCTAATCTTGAGAAACTTGAAATTTGTTTGATCAAAACACCTGTGGTAGAGAACCATTGAACCTCCTTCATTTGGGTGATCAAATATCTTGAAACTCTTGGAAGTTGGCGTGAAAGAGAGGAAGAGATGCTTGGCCGACTCCTTGGAAATTCTTGGTGTGAATTACTAGAGTGGGGATGCCAATTTGGAGAGTCCTTCTTATTTACACATCTTAAAAAGTAGGGGCGCCAATTCATGAATTAAAGTGGCATCCAAGGGAGTGACATGGCAAGTGTTGGTTATCCCGATGAAGTGGAAAGTGGTGTTGTCCCGATGAAGTGGCAAGTGGTGTCGAGACAAGTCATGTGGTGTTGTCTAGATTCTTGAAAAAGTAGCGCCAAGACTTGGTTAGGCTAGCACATGGCTTGAATTTGCATATGGAGTCACATGGAATCTTTATTTAGGTGCACATGGGTCTTGATTTGAGTACACATGAAGTTACATGGGTCTTCAATTAGATCCCCCTTATATTACAGGACTCAATAACTAATTACTACAAGACTCAAAATTAAACCAACCAAATAACTAAGCCTCACTTGATCAATTGGACCCCATTTTGATCAAAAGGCAAGACATGTAAACAAGTAGTTCAACTTGGTAAAAGTGGTTTTTCCCAAAAGGCTAAAAAATAAAAACCCTAATTATAGTTGGTAAAAAGGGCTAAATCCAAGTAAGCCTATATAACAGAATTTAAAATAAAATATTTATAGTCTATAAAAAGGGTTGGGTTCAGGGCTTTATTAACAGGTGATCGACAGGGATGTGGGTTCAACCTGTCGATATTTTCTGGCCTTAGTGTCCACACCACCTGGCCCCTTCGCCTAAGTAAGTATTGTGGTTCGTGTTAGAATGTGAGAAGGTTAAGAGATCTGTTAAGCAATGGCACCTTACTAAGTAACTGGGCCCCTTCACCTAAGTAAGCATTGTGGTTTGCATCAAAGGTGATGATGCTAATACTTAAGAGGTCAAGACATTGCACTGGACTTCTCCAAAAAAAAGAAAAAAAGAAAAAAAAAGGACTAAAGAGTAAAAAGTTAACAAACCTGACTCATTTAAAGAGTAAGTTTGGAAGATAGTAAGGAAGACCTCTAAAGATTTCAATGGTCAACAATCAAATACTAATTGGATTGACTCAGTGATCCAATAAAGTACCTTTTTAATAGTCTGGCCGAGTATCTGCTACCTTTAGGACTACTTAAGTCAACTTTTAATTCAAGGATGAGTTTGTATACATAGCTAATTCATTTACTTTACTCGAGGACGAGCAAAGTTCAAGCTGGGAGGTATGATAATTATATTATATACACATATAAAAGCATTTATTTAATAATTAAACTATCTTTATTTATATTAAATTAATATTTTTTTATATTATTTGTAGGAAATAAGATCAACATTATAAAGAGCTTGATTTTTGGAGTCCAATAGTACAAATGACACTCAAATTAGAGTTTAGACGGGCCCAAAATTGAAATTTTAAAATTAATAAAGGAAGTGCATGTATTTTAAAGCAGTTGGTCTATCATGGATTGGCCGCTTGGTCTATGGAAGCTCTCCTAGTCCACCAGCTCCACGATCCATTCCCATGGACCATCGATGCCATTTTATGCCGCCAGACCATCGGAGGTGTCCCCTACCATTTCTCATGTTGCCTCTAGTGCCCTCATGGCTAGAGGCTCACCGGAGACCCTCTTTTTGCCCCTTGACCACCATTCCCATCTCTTCTTTGCCGTCTTTCATTGCTTGCTACCATTTTACCACCTGAGCCACCGTCCCCCAACTCTGGCCCACCGCCCTCCCTCACCGGCCAGAAAAGCCACTCGAGTCACCATCCTGGCCTCCCCTCAGCCCGATCCACTCCCCCTTTGATTAGCCTCCCAAACTAGTGTTGTTCACCCTGCCGGTCACCATCCAAGCACCACCCAGTGCCACCTCTACTGCCTCACACCGTCGGTTGCCCGAAGGGGAGAAGAGGAGAGTTTGATTAGGAATAGGGATCCAATTTTATGAGTTCGGATTGGACTTTGTTTGGTCGAGAAGGAAAGGAAGTTGCGTTGCACGAATCCTGGCATGATCCAAGATTATGATGCAGAATGAATGGCTGAGAATTTCTTTCATAATATCTGGCCGATCTGGAGCCCGAATGAGTTCAAATTTGATCGGGAGGAAGCCTCAGATGAATTTTATTTAAGAACCCCTGAGCTAAGATGAAATCATCTAGGAGAGAGGAGTATGGTACAGGATTGGAGGTCCAACTTTGGATTATGGGTTGGCTTTTAAGAGTGAGATTTCTTAGAGAAGCTATCTTCTATGCTATCTTTTTGCCTACACCAATCTCCCGCTCAAGACCTAAGGAGAAAGAAACAGAGAAAGCCAGTTTACTCTAAGGTGTACAAAGGAAGAAAGGAGTTCTTGACCATCTTCTCGATGAGGCTATACCGATCTACATCCAGTCTTTGTTACTATTTTCTTTATAGTTTTTCTTAGTTTTTAAATTATCCCTTTTATATTTCTTGTAATAAAATTCTCTTTTTATTTAATGCAAAAAATCACTTTCATGCACTTTTAAATTCATGTTCTTTATTTTATTATAAGTAGATGCTAGGATCTAAATAGTAGATCCTAGTACCAAGTTATTTGTTTTTTATACTTTTAATTTTTATTTCTCTGACTTTGATCTATTTATTTTCTTAAATCAAAGATTTTAAAATTATTCTAAGCACTGCCTTCTCCATGGATTCGACCCAACTCACCTGTTCTATGTGTTCTTAATTTAATTTAAAAGTTGGTTAATTAAATTGATAGCCATGGTGTCTTAATAACAACATCACGGCCTATCATCGGTGTGGACCAGCATCAAGCTGACTACTCATGGGGAGACTGCCAGGTATAGGAGGAGGTCCTCTCTGGCCTCCAGCTTAGATAACAATATGAGGGAGGCAAGGATCTTCTTTAGCCCCTTGAATGCCTTCCGACATTCCTCCATCCTGGAAAAGTCATGCATCTTGCGCAAGGCCTTGAAAAATGGCTTGCATCGCTTGGTGGAGCATGAGAAGAACCAGCTAAGGGTAGTGATGCAACTGGTCAAGCACTAGACCTCCTTCTTAGATATAGGATGCCTCATATCTGTGATCACCTGGATCTTCTCTAGGTTGGTCTCGATCCCTCGCTGTGTGACCATGAAACCTAATAATTTTCTCACCGTGACACCGAACATGCACTTGGCCTAGTTCAGCTTCATCTAGTTGAGATGGAGATTGTTGAAGGCCTATGCCAGGTCAGCAAGGTGGTCCAACTTTTGACCGCTCATAATAAGCATGTCATCCATGTAGACCTGCTTGTTGCGGCCTATCTAGTCTTTGAAGACCTTGTTGACCCGGAACTAGTACGTCGCTCCAGAATTCTTGAGGTTGAATGGCATCTCCTTGTAGTAGAACATCTGATTGTAGGTCATGAACGCTATGTGGTCCTTATCCTCCGGGTGCATGCGGATCTGATTGTATCCAGAGAATGCATCCATGAAGGTGTGTAGCCTGTGCCCCGAAGTTGCATCGACAAGTTGGTTGATCTTAAGTAGCAGGAAGCTATCCTTTAGGCATGCTTGATTGAGGTTGGTGTAGTCTACAAATATCCACCACTTCCTGCTAGCCTTTTTGACTATGACGATATTTGCCAGCCAGCTAGGGTACTACACCTCCCGAATGAAGCCCGCAGCAAGGAGCTTTCTGACTTTCTTGTTTATTACCCTTTGCCTCTCTGGGACAAAGCTTCTCTTCTTCTACCAGACCAGATGATAATTAGGGTTGATGTTCAGCTTGTGGGTGATCACCTCGAAAGGAATCCCAGGCATATCTTCCATAGTCCAAGCGAAGACATCGATGTTTGCCTGTAAAAGGCTTATCAATCAAGCCCTCTCTTCTTCAGCTAGGAGAGCTCCTACTTGCACCATCTTCAGGAGATCTTCAAAAAGAGGGAGCGACAGTAGGTGCTCCACCAGCCCTCCCCTTGGCTCTGGCTCCCTTGGGTACAACTTGTCAATCATGGGGCCCTCCTCGATCCCTCGGGCTCTGGGGATGGTTTGCATTCTATGTGGGACTAGCTGTCAGGACCCTCTCATCTCCCTAACCCCATACGGGGTTGGGAATTGGACAAGGAGCCACTTGGTTGATATGGTTGCATCCAGCAAGTTAAGCCTGGGATGCTCCAGGATTACATTATAGTCTGAGGGGAGCCTTATGATGGTGAAGGTTGCCATTATATGGTACTTTGTCGGGGTGGCATCTTGGTAGTGACTGGGAGGGTAATCTCTCCCTCCACCCCAACAGAATCTCTGATGAAGCCAATGAGGGGTGTGAACATTGGCTTTATTAGATCAGGAGACAAGTTCATCCTTGGAAAGGCATCATAAAAATGGATGTCGGTGGAGCTTAAACTATCAACCATTATTTTCTTTACAAGATGATTAGCTATTATCATTTTCATGATAATAGCATCATTATTCAGGTTATCCACCCTGCCCTTCTCCCATGTAGGGAGTACATCATCAATCTTCTCCCTCCCCTAGCTCTGTTCGGCCCCCATCCTATCCCCTAGGAAATTATCCCCACCGGCCTCTCTATGGGCTAGTTATTGATGGCGGGATGCTGCCTTGGGTCCCACGTGGAGCTCTTCCTTCCATGAACTTCCCAAGGTAGCCTCGCCTAATCAGGTCCTTGATTTTTCTCTTCAAGTGGCGGCATTCCTCGGTGTCGTGGCTATGGTCATTGTGGAACTGACAGTACTGGGACTTGTCATGTCCACCGGATGGCTTTAGTTGGGGAGGGCGATATAGGTAATGCTCGCCCTCGATCTTTATTAGGATCTTGTTCCTTGGAGCGAGGAGAGGTGTGTACTTTTCATCCTTAGCAAGACCATCCCTTGGCTTGGGACCCATTCAAGGTGTTGGCTATGGCCCTTGATTTTGACAAATAATAAAATGTTGAGTATATGCTATGGACTAATGTTTTAATTGGAGTTGTGAGTTCTAGGTTACAGGTACATCAAATTCTTCACTCAAGAGTATCAAAGTTATTGACATCAAATCAAGATGAATTTCAATGTTTAAAAGGTCTTCTCATCTTGGAATGCCATGAAAATGATCACTTTGATCTTTACGGAGAAGAAACTGGAAGTCAAATGGACATAAATTGAGAATTTTGAAGTTTGGCATATTTTTTGGAAATAGCACAGATCAAGTGTCGACCTAAGTATCGACTCAAGTGTCAACTCATGAAGCAAGTGTCAATATCTTTGAAGACTGGCATGCAGAGTTTTAGCTGGCATGCTAAGTGTCGACTCAAGTATCGACCTATGTGTCGATTCACAAGATTCAAGTGTCGACTCACAGATCAACTCAAGGTCTGAGAACAAAAATGAATAGAACATCATTTGGACTTAAATGAAGTGTCGACTTACAAGACTTAAGTGTCGACTCACAAAACTCAAGTGTCGACTCAAGTGTCGACTCAAGTATCGACTCACAGTTTCAGGTGTCGACTCATAGCTCGACTCATAGCCTGAGATCAGAAATGAAGCAGAACCTTGGAAATTCAAGAATTATACCTAGTGTTCATCCAAGTGTCGACTCATGAAGACTCAAGTGTCGACCCAAGTATCGATTCACAAGTTGACTCACAGGTTCTGACAAAAGTAATGACTATATTTTTCAAAATTCTGAATTTTCTCAAATAGCTCCAAACGACTAGTTTTTTCACTCTAACAGTCACCAATGATTTTTTGGAGGTTTTTAGACCAGTTATCACTCACCATACTCATTAAAGACAAAAAAGAAAAAGTGAGACACTAGAGACAAATCATATCTTTTGAGAAAGCTTTTGAAAAGACAAGAGTAAGCTATAAAAAAGATTCCACCTGAAAAAATCCTCAATCTTGCTATTGTGCCTTCAAATCATTATCCAAAAGTATTCATTGATAGCATTCAAGAAGGAGACAACTCAAGCATTAAAGAAGAGCTTCATCGATATTTATTTCTGCTCTTTTGAGACTTTTTCTTATGCTTATTACTATACATTTATGTTTACTTGTTGTAACTAGTTTCAAGGCTTTTGAAACTAGGGTTAGGCCCTTCCAAGCCATGAATTGGAACTCAAGCCTAGGTTTAGCTTGAGGGAAAGGTTGTTGGTAAGCCTAAATGACAAAACCAATAAGGAATTTTAACTTGTAAACCCGAAAAATAAGTTAGCTGTAATCTTGGTGATTATAGTGGAAATACCCAAGGAATAGCTTGGGAAGTGGATGTAGGTGTTTGGAGTATATTGAACCATTATACATCTTTGTATTTGTGATTAATTACTCTTTCTTATTATTTTCTCTTATTTACTCTTCTTTTATTCTGCTGCATATCATTATTGAAGCACAATCACATTGTTACACAAACATATTAGTTCAGCACATACTTGTTTAAAATTTTTAAAATCCAAATCACCCCCCTCTTGGGTTGCTACACAGGGCAATAAGTAGTATTAGAGCTTGGTACTCAGTGTATAGATCTCATGATCTTGAGTCAAAGATCTAATGGTAGCCCAAATTGGTGTTGGTATTGTTGAGGGTCAAGCCTCAAACTATCCCCCATTCTTTAATGGCATAAATTATACACACTGGAAGACATGCATGTGCATATACATTCAAGCCATAGATTACAATATTTGGAAGACTATAGTTAAAGGCCCTCATTAGCCTACTATCTTGGTTAATGGCATTCCCACCCCTAAGTTAGAAGAAGATTGGGATAAGAATGACATTAAGCAAGCCGAGCTTAATGATAACGCCATGAATTTATTATTTTATGCACTAGACCCTAGTGAGTTTAATAGAATATCTAACTGTACCTCTACCGAAAAAAAATGGAATATACTTGAAGTTACCCATGCAGGTACACATCAAGTGAAGACCACCAAAGTTAACATGTTCGTTCATACCTATGAGATGTTTAGGATGGAACCAAATGAAATAATTAGTGAAATGTATACTAGATTTACTAATATTGTTAATAATATGAGGAGTTTAGGAAAAGTTGTATCTAATGCTGAATTTGTTAACAAAATTTTCAGGTCTCTTCTATCTTCTTAGGATCCAAAAGTCACAGCTATTGAAGAAGCCAAGGATGTCAACACTCTTCCTCTTGAGTAGCTCTTGGATTCACTAATGACATATGAGTTATCCTTGAAGCAGAAGGTTGTGGACAATGAGATGAAAAAGAAGGCTATTGCATTCAAGTCCATAACCAAGGAAGATTCTAGTGATGATTCAAATAAGGAAGATGAAACTGTTCTCATCTCAAGAAAATTTAAAAAATTCACGAGAAAGAAAAAGTTCAACTACAAGAAGAAGCCACAAAGAGGAGAGCCCAATAAGGAAAAAGAAAAAGAAAAGGAAAGGGAGCAACCAATATGCTTTGAGTGTAAGAAGCTAGGACAATACAAAATGGATTGCCCCACTCTCAAAAAGGGCAAAAAGAAATTCAAAAAGAAAGCAATGATGGCGATATGAAGTGAAAGTGAAGATTCAAGCTCTAATGAAGAGCAGCAAGAAGTGGCCAACATCTATTTCATGGCAAATGATGAAGAGGTAAGGTCTAAAACAAAAAATGAATTTATATTTGAAGAATTACGTGATGTTTTTGATGAACTTGTTATAGAGTATAAAAAATTGAAAATAAAAAATAAAGAATTAAGAAAGAAAAATTTTGATCTATCCAAAACAAATGATAAGTTTTTGAAAGACAATGATAGTTTACTTCAAGAAAACAAAAACTTGACTGATCAAATTATTTATTTGAAAAATGCAAAGGAAGATTTTTTGAAAGAAAAAGATTCTTTGAAAAAGGATGAAGTTTTTGTGACATATAAAAAATTGATTAAACAAAACAAAGAATTTTTTCAAGAGAATAAGAAATACATAGAAGAACTTAAAAAAGTAAAACCATTTGTTGAAAAATTTACTTATAGTTCTGAAAAACTAAATAAGCTTTTGAATAGTCAAAGAGCAGTTTTCAATAAAGCAGGTCTAGGTTTTAAACCTTAAAGACAACAAAAATTCTTCAAAAATTTCTTTGTTCCTGTATCCTCTAGCATTACATGTTATTCTTGTGGTAAACTAGGGCATAAATCTTATATGAATGATAAAAGAATGTTAAATATTGTTAGAAAAATTTGGATTCTAAAAGGAACAACATCAACTAACCATAAAAGACCCAAGATGACTTTGGTATCTAAAGTTTCTGCTTGATTTGATTTTGTAAGTATGTCTTATAACCAAGGACAAAAGAAGATTGTGGTACCTCGACAGTGGTTGCTCAAGATACATGACAGGAGATGTAAAGCAATTCACATCTCTTGAAGCTTTAAATGGTGGAAATGTAACTTTTGATGATAATGGAAAGGATAAAATTATCGGTATCGATAACATCCATATCACCCCCTCTACTTATGTTGATAATGTTTTACTTGTTGATGGCTTGAAACATAATTTGCTTAGTATAAATCAATTTTATGATAAAGGTTTCAAAGTGATTTTTGAATTTTCTATGTGCATTGTATCTAGTCTAGATGACAATGACATTAAGTTTATTGGTCATAGGCATATAAACATTTAAATGGTTGATCTTGATGATCTACTTATGTAAAATGGTCAATGCCTAGTGGCAATGGAAGCCAAGATCAATGAAACTAGTTGGCTTTAGCATCGAAGATTAGGACATGCAAGTATACATTTGCTTTCAAAATTAAACAAAAAGAATCTCATAAAAGATTTGCCTAAACTTACTTTTGAAAAAGATAAGATTTGTAGTGCATGTCTACTTGGAAAACAAACAAAATCATCTTTCAAACCAAAAGGAGAGTGTCTACAACTAGACCCTTAGAATTACTTCATATGGACCTCTTTGGACCTACTAGAATAACTAGTTTGGGAGGCAAAAAGTATGGTATAGTAATTATAGATGACTTCTTACATTTTACATGGATAATATTTTTAGCTCACAAAGATGAAATATTTTCTGCATTCATTAAGTTTCACAAGAAACTCTCAAATGAAAAAGGTGTTTCAATTATCTTTTTACATAGTGATCATGGTACCGAGTTTGAAAATTATGATTTTGAGATATTTTGCAATGAAAATGGTATTCATCATAATTTTTCAACACCTAGAATACCTCAATAAAATGGGGTAGTAGAAAGAAAGAATAAGACACTAAAAAAAATGGCACGTACAATATTTTATGAAAATAATTTACCTAGATATTTTTGGATGGAAGCCATAAATACTGCATGCTATATTTTAAATCATGTTTTGATCTAACCAATTTTAAAGAAAATATCTTATGAGCTTTGGAAAGGTAGAAAACCAACTATTAAATATTTTCATATTTTTGGATGCTGTTATTTCATTTTAAGCAATGGCAAAGACAACTTAAGTAAATTTGATGCCAAGTTAGATGAGGGTATCTTCTTAGAATACTCTACTTCTAACAAGGCATATAGGGTCTTCAACAGTAGAACACTTCTTGTTGAAGAGTCCATCCATGTTGTTTTTGATGAGACTAACAAAAAATCTTCTAAAAAAGAAGATGTTCTTGATGATGAAACAGGTATCCAAAAGATTGAAAAAATGATCATCAATGAAGGAGCTTCCAAAGAGCTTGAAGGTGATCAAGACAATGAAGAAGAACAAGTATAAGAAGTTGGAGCTTCATCTACACCCAAGCCATTACCTAAAGAGTGGAGATATGCCTATGGACACCCTAAAGAACTTATAATTGGTGATCCATCTAATAAGGTAAGTACTCATTCCTTTCTAAGAAATGTTTGTAATTATTTAGCTTTTGTATCATAAGTAGAACTGCAATCAGTTGAAGAAGTTGAAAAAGATTAAAATTGGATAAATTCTATGCAAGATGAATTGAATCAATTCAAAAGAAATAAAGTTTGGACTTTAGTTGAAAGACCTTCTAATATTTCAATAATAGAAACAAAATGGGTTTTCAGAAATAAACTTGATGAAAATATAATAGTAACTAGAAATAAAGCTAGACTGGTAGCAAAAGATTATAATAAAAAAGAAGGTATTGATTTTGATGAAACATTTATTCCAATTCTAGAAGCAATTAGATTATTACTTTTCCAGTTGCTAGATTAGAAGCAATTAGATTATTACTTACTTTTGCTTGTTATATGGATTTTAAATTATTTCAAATAGATATCAAAAGTGCCTTTTTAAATGGTTTTATTGAAGAAGAAGTGTATGTTGAACAGCCCCCAGGTTTTAAAAATCATGCATATCCTAAGCATGTATTTAAACTTCATAAGGCTTTATATGGTTTAAAGCAAGCTCCAATAGCTTGGTATGATAGATTAAGTAAATTTTTACTTAAAAATGGATTTTTTAGAGGCAATGTAGATACTACACTATTTTTTGAAAAAGAAGAATGATGATCTGTTAGTAGTATAAGTTTATGTTGATGATATCATTTTCAGTGTTACTTATGAAACACTTTGTCAAGAGTTTGCCAAGCTTATGCAGGGAGAGTTCAAGATGAGTATGATGGGTGAACTAAATTTCTTCCTCGAACTCTAGATCAAGAAAACTAAAGAAGGGATCTTTATCAACCAAGCTAAGTACACAAAGAAAATCTTGAAGAAGTTTGGGATGGAGACAACCAATCCATTAGATACACCTATAAGCCCTTCTTGCAAACTTGATAAAGATGAATCAGGTAAAAATGTTGATCAAAAATTATATAGAGGTATCATTGGTTTATTATTATACCTAACTATAAGTAGGTCAGATATTATGTTCAGTGTATATATGTATGCTAGATATCAGTCTACTCCTAAAGAATCTCATTTACTGGCTGTTAAGCACATACTTAGATATTTGTCTGGCATAATTGATATTAGACTATGGTACTCTAGAGATTCATCAATTGAATTGATTGCCTATTCTGATGCTGACTTTGCTGGATGTAAATTATATAGGAAAAGCACTAGTGGTGCTTGTCAATTTCTTGGAGTTAATTTGATTTCATGGTTTAGCAAGAAACAAAATTTAGTTTCTCTATTAACGGCTGAAGACAAGTATATAGCAACTAGAAGTTATTGTGCTCAAATCTTATGGATTAAATAATATCTCGAAGATCTTGGCATTAAGTTAAATAAAACACTCATAAGATGTGACAGCATAAGTGCTATCAATTTAACTAAAAATCTAGTTCAACTTTTAAGAAGCAAATATATTGAAATAAGATATCATTTCATAAGAGATCATGTGCAAAATAGTGATGTAATGCTTGATTTTGTGTGTACTAATGACAATTAGCAGACAGTTTCATAAAACCCCTTAGCGAAGATAGGTTTTGCATGATTAGAAGAGAGTTAGTCATTATTGACCCCTTTGATTGAAATCCTTTCAAATTCCTTGTTGAATTCCTTCAATTGTTCCAAAAATCCTCTTAATTTATGCTTGAAATAATCCCTAGACACTTGATTTTTGCAAATTTTTTGAAATCTTTCCTGATTTATTCTAAATTTTTCCTGAAAATTGACCAAGTATCAATACTTGAGCAAATTCCAACTGTCAACTCATGAACAATTCGATAGTATTTCTAAAGCATCTTGAACCCTAGTTTTTCTATTCTTTTTTCACTCTCTTCTCTTCCTTGTGGTCCCTAAACTCACCCAACCACCCACAAATAGTGATTTCTCCTCTCAATCCTTCCTCTTTTGGCTAATTTCTCCTTCTCTCCTTCGATTCTGGTCTGATTCTTCTCTTTTTTGGTCTGTTCTTCCCTCTTTTCGGCCCACTCTTTTCCCTTTTCAGTTCATTCTCCCTCCTCTCCAGTTCATCCCTAGTTATTTTAGTGAGCATGGGTCCAAGAATGTAGGTTGCCTTCCGCAAGAAAAGAACCCACTTCATGCACGATGAAGTGAGCTTTGGGGAGAAAAGATCAAAGGCTAGGCATGACCCAGTTGAGCAGCATGAGGAACACAAGGCTCAGGAGGCAATGAGATCACCCCCTCTATAGTTATCCCCCGTAGCGGAGAGAGTTGTAGGGAAAGTGATCGCTTGCGGGAGGAGGATTGACCTTTAGCTCTAGGATTTGGAGGGGTTTGTTATCAGGGATCTACATAGGGCAGTCGGTCTGTTACCCTTTTGTACTATGAAGGAGAGCTATTACCCACACTTGATGTGTGAGTTCTATGATAGTTTGGCTATAGATGGCATCAGGTGGACAGCACAGGTCGGGGGAGTGGAGATCCCAATCACACTAGAGATTATCAGCAGAGCCTGGGAGATTCTTTTTTATGGTTTGGCCATGAACTGTGTGGAAGTCAGGGATGCAGCATTTAGATGTATCTTGGAGCAAGAAGATGTCAGAAGAGTATCCACAATTTCAGTGAATCGTTATCCATGGAGATAAGACTATTTCACCATATCATTGCTAGGATCTTGCTCCCGAAGATAGGCAGATTTGACTTTATTACTGAGCAGGAGTTGGTGGTGATGGACACTCTGACACAGTGGATGGCCATCAACCAACCTGCTTTGATGGTTCATCAGATGGGTGATGCAGCCACCCAGCAAAGATTGTGCCTGCCCTACGGTATGGGACTGACCAAGATTTTTAGGGCGTTTGGTATACCACTAGAGGGTGAGGCCTCCAAGGAGATTCTCTACACTGATACATATGGGGAGAAGTCTCTTCACAGGATAGGATACAGGAGAGTAGCTGGTAGATGGATCAGGTGGGAGTCAGGCTAGGAGCCTGATGAGGAGGACGAGATTAGAGCTGTAGAGGAAGGACCCTCTGGACCTGCATCATGGATGAGTCCTCTCAGACCTACTCTAGTTGCCACACCAGAGACTGAGCCTGTGACACCTCCACCTGCTCCAGCTCCTCAGCAATCTATAGTGATAGATTCTACTTTTGAGGAGAGGATCACTAAGCAGATCACTGCAGACTATGAGGACATTATGGGAGTATCAGTCATGACTAGCAAGTTATAGCTTGAGCTGCATGGATTGAGAGCTCACACAGATTAGCTGCTCATAGCTATCAAGCAGTCTATGGAGGCAGGGTTTGACGAGATCAGAGACTTACTGAGATCCCTGTTACCTCCAACTACACCTGGACCTTCAAATCCACCTCCTCCTCCTCCCCCAACTGATGGTGCAGATGATGAATCTTCAAATGATAATGGTGATGATGGTTGTGGTGGTGCTGATGGTGATGATCAGATAGCTGGTGGCAATGCAATTCATGAGGATCATCCTCCAGTCAGTGCTACAGATGTTTCTGCTCAGCCTCCAGTCGATGATGATCTAGCTATCGATGATCAACATGCCACTGATTCTACTTTTGTGACACCTACAGAGTCTCTTAGATCTCGTGCCACTAGGACTTCTAGGACCTATCATCGCTCTGGTCCCTCTTTTAGGACTAGAAGCCTGTTACATAAGACTTCTAGACCCTCAGCTTCTAGAGTTATGGCACCGATAGTTCTAGAGTTTCCATCTGATGAGGAGTAGCCTCACAAATGTTATTCTATGTTTGCATTTCATGTACTCTTTTATGTTGTATTTTCAGTTTATGCTATGCATGTATTTCCTATTGTACTAAAACTCTTTATATATGAAAGCTATGTTTCTTTGTGTTACTCCTTTTTGTCTAATTGACTTTTTGTTTTAACAAAAGCACCAATTAAGGGGGAAGAACTCCTTTTAATGTTTAATGATGACAAAATGGGGGAGTAAGATAAGATAAGATTGATTATATAAGCATAATTTCAAAATTTTCAATAATTACTTAAGATGGGGGGAGAAAATGAGAGAAATTGAGCAAATCTAAGCTTGAAACACTTGAAACATTGTTGTATAAACCAAATAACTGATACATTTTCATCTAAGTACTTGTATGACCTTTGATATACTGACAATTGTGAAGCATGTTTAATGAACTTGTTCAATACTTTTGAAAATATGCTTATATACTCAAAATTTTGTCATCATCAAAAAGGGGGAGATTGTTGGCTTTGACCTTTGATTTTGATGAATAACAAAATGTTGAGTATATGCTATGGACTAATGTTTCAATTGGAGTTATGAATTCTAGGTCACAAGTACATCAAATTCTTCACTCAAGAGTATCAAAGTTATTGACATCAAAGCAAGATGAATTTCAATGTTTAAGAGGTCTTCTCACCTTGGAATGCCATGAAAATGATCACTTTGATCTTTATGGAGAAGAAATTGGAAGTCAAATGGACATAATTTAAGAATTTCAGAGTTTGGAATACTTTTTGGAAATGGCATAGATTAAGTGTCGACCTAAGTGTCGACTCAAGTATTGACTCATGAAGCTAGTGTCGACATCTCTAAAGACTGGCATGCAGAGTTTTAGCTGGCCATAGAGTTTCAACTCAAGTATCGACCTTGTCGACTCATAAGATTCAAGTATCGACTCATAAATCAATTCAAGGCCCGAGAACAGAAATGGATAGAACATCATTTGGACTTAAAATGAAGTGTCAACTTGCAAGACTCAAGTGTCGACTCACAAAATTCAAGTATTGACTCAAGTGTCGACTTATAGTTTCAAGTGTCGACTCACAGGTCGACTCATAACCTGAGATCAGAAATGAAGCAGAATCCTAGAAATTCAAAAATTATACCTAGTGTTCATCCAAGTGTCGACTCATGAAGACTCAAGTGTCGACCCAAGTATCGACTCACAAGTTTGGAAAGTAGTAACGGCTATATTTTCTGAAGTTCTGAATTTGCTTAAATGGCTTCAAACAGCTAGTTTCTTCACTCTAATAGTCACCAATGGTTTTTTGAAGATTTTTGGACTATTTATCAGTCACCAAACTCGTTGAAGACATAAGAGAAAAAGTGAGACACTAGAGACAAATCATATCTTTTGAGAAAAGCTTTTGAAAATACAAGAGTGAGCCATAAATAAGATTTCACCTGAAAAAGCCTTCAATCTTGCAGTTGTGCCTTCACATCATTATCCAAAAGTATTCATTGATAGCATTCAAGAAGGAGACAACTCAAGCATTCAAGAAGAGCTTCGTTGATATTTATTTCTACTCTTTTGAGAGTTTTTCTTGTGCTTATCACTATACATTTGTGTTTACTTATTGTAACTAGTTTCAAGGTTATTAAAATTAGGGTTAGGCCCTTCCAAGCCATGAATTGAAATTCAAGCCTAGGTTTGGCTTGAGGAAAAGGTTGTTGGTAAGCCTAAGTGACAAAACCAATAAGGAGTTTTAACTTGTGTGCCCGAAAAACAAGTTGGCTATAATCTTGGTGATTATAAGAGGAAATACCCAAGGGATAGCTTAGAGAGTGGATGTAGGTGCTTGGAATGCACTGAACCACTATACATCTTTATGTTTGTGATTGATTGCTCTTTTTTATTACTTACTTCTATTTACTCTACTTTTATTCTACTGCATATCATTATTGAAGCACAATCACATTGTTACACAAACACACTAGTTCAGCACATACTTGTTTAAAATTTTTAAAACCCAATTCAGCCCCCCTCTTGGGTTGCTACACTAGGAAACACAAGAGGTCGAGGCAGCCTTAGGCACAGGCGGCCCGCCCACTTCCCCCTGGGCTCACCTCTTCAAGGGCCTCCCATCCAACTCTCTCCTAGTATGGTCGGCCTCTTCCGTATGGACATACTTGTGGGCATGAAGGAGGAGCTCCGAGTAAGACTTTGAGGGCTTCTTGTCAAGGAATTAAATGAAGTGAGAGATCCTGAGTCCTCTCTTCAATGCCAGCATGGCAATGAGCTCATCAAGGTTGTAGATCTCCAGGGTAGCTATCTTGAACCAGGACACGTAATCCTGAAGGGACTCATGGTCATACTATCAGATAGAAAAGAGGCTATTGATCTCACATGGCACCTTCTAGCAAGCATCAAAATGTACCACAAACTTTTTCTCCAATTACTCAAAGGAGTCAATGCTCCTTGGCTGGAGGTAGGAGTACCAGACTCGGGCTACCTTATAGAACATAGCTAGGAAGGCAATGCAGAGGAGGGCGTCAGTGGTGCCTTGGACTCGTATGAAAGCCTTATAAATCTCAAGGTGGTTGAGGGGTTTGATGGTCCTATCGTAGGGGTCTACTTGTAGCATGTAGAACTAGCTGGGGATTGGTTCCCCTTGTATTCTATAAGAGAGGGGTGGGCAAGCATCATAGCCCATGGGCTTATGCTGGGAGCCTTAAATCTCAGTAAACTAGTGGGCTATATTAGCCAGTCTGCGCTCTTGTTCCTCGAGGTGTTTCTCCACTCAATGACAAATGGCCTCATCTATTGATCCCTCCATGGAAGCCATCGGGGGAGAAGAGGGCACTGACCGAAGGAACTCATGCTTCAATTTCCTACCATGTCGGTGCCGGTGGTGTGACACCATGTTGTTGTCCGAGATTGGGGAGTGGCTCTCCTGACTGGTCGAGCTATCCCAGTGCCTCTTTCTGGCCACCCGCAGGCTCCCTCATGGATATGAGGCCACTTGCACACATGATGGCCCTTCTTAGATAAACCTTAGACTGGCACGGGGATCGATGGCATGGGCTATAGGCATCCCCAACTACTGTTGTGTCACTAAGGATCGGTGATGGTGGTGCAGCTGGCACACTGTCGCAGTCAGGGTCTAGACTACTGTATGAGTGCAATGATCTGCATGAATTGATCGGCTGGAGGTGGAGGTTGAGGAAAAGGAAGCTCCGCCTCCTGGCTATGTCGATCACCATGGTGGGATGGGTCTCCCATGCAGTTGGTAGATGCTTCTCGTGCATGGGTCACTACCATGAGATCATTGGAGATTGCTTGATACTTCTTAGTTGGAGCAGATGACATTAGTGCTTTCAGCCACCCCCTACCTGGTGCGCTAATATGTTGCCACCTAGATCATAATGGCCTATAGCTTTGATGTGGCCCGGATGAGTTGGCCTCCCCAGGAGCATCGGGTTCTTCATCCTCATGCCTTCGCAGTCAATCAGTCTTGCAAAAAAGAGGAGATCTAGGTCGGGGATTCTAGCAGGGACACTTCGACGGTCAAGTCAGTAGGAAGACCAAGGAGAATAGATCCTTTGTGGTGGAGGCTTGGGATGCCACCGTGTAGAGAAAAACATAATAGAAGGGAATAGAAAAACTAGAGCTCGGGGGTTGACCACTATTCAGCCCTTTGCCTTTGCTCTCTTACTGTCTCTACTTTGTTTTGGTCCTCTTCTATCCTTGAGGTCTCTCTTACCATTATATAGGAATTCATTCAACCAGACCAGGTCTGGAGCCTTGGTGAGATGCCTCTCTCCCAGTATCCTCCATGGGAGGTGAAAGATTGTCCCCTGAAAGCCAATTGAAATATTGTATTTCGATCCCAAAATCAATGAATTGACATTATTATAATAAAGGCATTATTTTCATCATACGCTGTGTCTTTATGATTATATGATGAACCCCATAGATTAGAGCTAATGTTCTAGGGTTATGATGAGATCATACCAGTGAGACCTAAAGCCTTAAAACCCTAATCTAAAATATTCCTGGTCGATGGAACATTGAGTTGGGTATCAATGTTTCCGGCAAGACCAGCACATCCTATATATGCTTTGTGATGAGGGTGACTGATCTCACAGTCACTTGTGTTTGACACTAATACTAGGATGTGAGTGTTCATTAGAGAATGAGTTCACTGAATTGATCCAGATTGAGAATATCTAATTGAAACTTATCTGTTTGTCAATAGATAATTCTCATAGTGGGAGTAGTGCATATGGTCCTTTGACCTGAGACTACCATGGTACCTTATATATATGAATCCATACATTGGATCGCAATCAATCATGACACTGAGTCATGCACGAGGTGATACTAGGTATGGTGGATTGTATATGGAGGTTGTGAGTTGGTCAACAAGGAATTGATCAGCACTAATAAGAGGGAATAGCATCCAGCTAATTTCGATTAAATGATGGATTCAGGAAATCTTTGATCAAAGTATGAACATTAGAGTTAATTTCTAATGGTTCATTAATGAATCATCATTATAAAGATTGAGCTAGGGATGAATATGAAATTGGATTTGATAAGTATCCATATTCATAATCATATTTGGGATGCAAGTTGATCAAATGACTGAATTGCCCGGTAACTCACCACTGAAGGGTATTTTGGTAATTCCACCAAAATTCCACATCTTTCGGCTAGACATGATACGTTGCTAGACGTCAATCTTGTCTTGTAGGTATATGATTGAATTATGGTAATTCAAATCAGTTAATTAGAATTAGATTCTAATTGACCGAGTCGAGCTATTTTGAGTTGACCTAAATCGACTTAGTTGAGATCTAACCGAATTAATTCAAATAGCACTTGGACCTACTACTGGCTAGGTGTGGAACCCAATGGGTCACACACAAAAAAAAATTGATGAAGGATTTAATTTGGAATTAAATCATGTTTGCAGGATAACCACACTAGCATGTGTTGCAGACTAAATTTCTATTCGAATCAGATTCAAATTTGGTTCCGAATTGGGCTTAATTGGGTTCTAATTGAACCAGATTAAGGTCTAATTTAAATTTTAGGACATTGGGCTAACCCATGGCTAAAGCCAAGTGAATCAAGTGCACTGAGACCCTCTCTCCAAACTGCCCACTCCTTTTCTTACCCGCGCGCGCAAAGAAGAAGAGTCCACGTGCATGTGGACTCTTCTTCATGCGCGTGGGAAGGAAATCACGTTAAAGAAAAATCAAGGCAGGGGGCGATCCTTGTCTGACATCCTTGGATCTAGATTTGATGGCCAGAAAAATTAAGGGAAAAGATCCGTCATTTTTCGGTTGCAATTCTGTCTCCAAAAGTCACGATTATTCCTGAAGTTTTTCCGAGAGTCCTCATCGGCGAAAAAACAAAAATTAAATCAAAGAATCATGATTTTTGGTTGAGGGGATATGTGAGGAATGAGGGATCGCGATTCCTGGGGTTTCAGAGGGTTGCGATATTTTGAGAAGACGCCCCTCTGAAATCAATAAATGGGTTTGGGTTCTCGGGGGTTTATTCTGATAATCAAATTCAGAGATTATATTCCTCTCCTCCTCTCCGGAATACTCCTTCCCTTTATGCTTGTTGGGTATTGTTTTCCCTACAGAGATAATCTCTATCAAAACTCTGACCCTAAACAAGAATAAGAGGAAGGTCTTGAACGCTAAAGGAAAGGAAAATGAAGGGTCTGTTCTTTTTCTTTTCTTTCTTGAATTAAGACATTACTTGTCTTAATTTCTTCCTCCAATTTATTTCAAGAAAAGGAATTCAAGAAAGGGAATTCAAGAAAAGAATTCAAGAAGAGGAAAGAAGGAAGAAAAGAAATTTTCAACAAAGAAAATTTCAGCCTAAAAGTCCAAGAATTGAATTCTTGAAAAAGAATTCAAGAAGAGGAGCCAAGAACAAGAAATTGTTGTCTTCATCTTTTTCTGTGTGGATCACCATTGGAGGGTGAACATTTGGGTACCTGGTGAAGATTCAGAATTTGGATTTTAGCAATACAGGTTAGTACTTTAATATGAGTTTAATTCTTATATATACATGTTATATGTTTTAATTCTTTTAAGGAGATCTTGGGTTAAGGGTTTGGTGAAGATATCATAAAGATAAAAAATTTTGAAATCTATGATTCCACCTTGCCACCGAACCCTACAGTGGTATTAGAGCCTCCTTATTAAGATTAAAATATATATGCTGATTTTTAGATGCATATGTATATAATTAACATATGATATTGTATATGTTTGATGTAATGTCACCAATTAGGGTTTTCACTCAAACCCTAATTGTTGTAGAGATATGTTTAGACATCTAGTCATCATAATGAAATAAAGTTGCCCTGGCATAATGGTGGATCCATTATGTGGTAAATGGTTGTCCTAGTATGATGACACATTAATCACATATTTATGTTAATTTTGCATATATGTTTGATGTATACCACTAATTAAGGTTTTCACTTAAACCTTAATTTGTATAGAGATATGTTTAGCCTTCTAGTCATCATACTGAAATAAGGTTGCCCTGGCATAATGGTGGATCCATTATGTGGTAAATGGTTGTCCTAGTATGATGGCACAATATGGCATATATTTGCAAGGTTATATAAAGAATGTTCTTTGTTTTAATAAAGCCCTCTTTAAAAACATATTAAGTTGTAGTGTCATATACCAAAAGCAAAAATAATCAATATGATTAGTTTATCATTCGGTGTCTAGGAAAAGTGGTTCATGATCGGTAAAGAGGACGTGGTTTTTAATTGGTTCCGTTGACTTACCTGGCCAATTCTTATTGGTGTCTAAGGAAAGCAACAGGGGGACTCCCACCACTCTCCTACTTACCTGGCCGATAAGATTAACTTAATTATTGATTGAAATGCTTAGTGTAATATTCACTACATGTGGCCTTCCTTCATGCCATGTCATTATTATGTTATGATCCATATTAGGTTTGTTGTGTACACACAAGGCCTTTTATGGTGACTAAAATAATTTTGGCTTGGTACATTTGATGTTTATGGCATGATTTAATATAATACTTTGTTGTGTACACACAAGGGTATTATAATTAATATCATGACTATATAGCAATGAAAGGTCTAACTTAACTAAAATATTATAGTTTGTTGTGTACACATAAGGCTATTAATATTTTAGAGGCCAAGATAAGTTAAGAATTGTATGAGTTACAATTGGAAAGAGTTTTTCTACCTTTGAACTTATATAAGATTTGTTGTATACACACAAGGTCTTTTGTAAGGAATTAGGATCTCAACCCCACTAAGAGAACCAATTAGGATTTTCTCGATCATCACATGGAGGGTTATGATGCTTGATAAAATAATGGGAGACATAATTAAGTTAAAGTCCTAATTTAATTATGTTTTGTCAACATTGGTTGTTTGCTTATGTAATGTTCTTTGTTAATGTAGATTAAATGGCCTCTTCACTCTCACTCCATAGCATTCTTGATGCAAATAAATTGACTGGACCAAACTATGTTGATTGGTTGAGAAACCTGAAGATAGTACTCAGCCAAGAAAGAATTTCTTATATTCTTGATACCCTAACCTTGGAACCATTAGGGGAAGATGCCTCGCAAGAGGATAAGACCACATATAACACATGGCAAAATGACTCACTTACTGTCAAGTGTATAATGCTTGCCTCTATGACCAATGAGTTACAAAGGCAACATGAAAGCATGGACACAAACTCCATATTGCTCAATCTAAAAGAACTTTATGGAGAACATAGTTGAACTGCAAGATATGAAATATCTAAGCAGTTATTCCGTGCAAGGATGACAGAAGGTACATCCGTACAAGACCATGTATTAAAGGTTATTGACCTAATCACCCGATTGGGTCAATTGGGTTTTGTTATGGATGGGGAGTTGAATCAGGATTTAATCCTGTAGTCACTCCCAGAGTCATTTTCACAGTTTGTTCTTAATTATCATATGAACAAACTTAACACTTCCTTGCCTGAGCTGTTAAATATGTTAAAAATAGCAGAGAGCCATTTAAAGAAAAATAAGGCTCCACTTTTTCTTGTGGATGGTGTAAACAAGAAAAAAATAGGCAAAAAGGGTTCCAAGAGGAGGTTGAACCCAAAAGGGGGCATCAAGAAAAAGAAAGGAAAGAAGACCTCCGGACAAATGACCTGCTTTCATTGTGGCAAGCCGGGTCACTAGAAAAGAAACTGCAAGGTTTACCTTGCAAGTGTGAAGCCTGGTGCTAGTGATGCACCAAAAGGTATGTATGAGATACATGCAATTTTGTCATTAGACTCTTCTAATTCAAACTCTTGGGTATTGGATACTGCTTGTGGTCATCATATCTGCAAATCATTGCAGGGACTACAGAACATTAGAGTTTTGAAGGAAGGCGACTTCGAGCTCTACGGTGCTGGAGGAGATTCCATCCAAGCAGAAGCTGTAGGGACTTATATATTGAAGCTGCCTTCTAGGAAGATTTTAGAGTTAAAAAATTGTTATTTTATGCCTAGAATCATTAGAAACATCATATCTGTACCCTTGTTACTTAAACAAGGATATATTATGAATGTAATGAGCTGTGGCTGCTCAATCAATTTTTCTAATGAAATAATATTTAATTGAATATTTTGCAATGGTCTCTTAACTCTATCTTCTGATGACAATATACTACATGTTAGTAATAAACGAAAAGGAGATGAAGTAAACAATACTTTACTTTGGCACTGTCATCTTGGACATATTAGTGAGCAAAGATTAACAAATTATACAAGGAAAAATTCCTTAATCCTTATGACTATGAATCATTAGGAACTTGTGAATCATGTCTCATGGATAAAATGACCAAGACTCCATTTAGTGGACATAATGAAAGGACAACTGAGTTATTAGGACTCATACACATTGATGTATGTGGACCTATGACAACTCAGGCCAAGGGTGGATACTCGTATTTCATCACATTCATTGATGATTTTTCAAGGTTTGGATTTGTGTATCTAATGAAACATAAGTCCGAAGCCTTTGAAAAATTTTTAGAGTATCAAAGTATGGTAGAGAAACAAACGGGGAAAAGTATTAAGATCCTTCGATCAGATAGAGGTGGTGAATACTTATCCACCGAGTTTCTTGATCGCCTTAAAGAAAAGGGAATCATCTCTAAATGGACTCCTCCTTACACACCATAATTAAATGGTGTTGCTGAAAGGAGAAATCATACTTTTTTAGATATGGTACGATCCATGATGTGCTTCACAGACTTACCTGTTTCTTTCTAGGGATATGCATTGGAAACAGCGACAAATAATTTAAATAGAGTACCATCCAAATCTGTATCTAGCACTCCATATGAGTTATGGAGGGGAAAGAAACCCAATCTTAAAGATTTTAAGATATGGGGATGTCCAGCCTATGTCAAAAAAAATTTTGGACATAAGCTTGATGTTAGAGCAGAAAAGTATCTATTTGTTGGATATCCTAAAGATAGTATAGGATATCTGTTCTACCACCCTACTGAACAAAAGGTTTTAGTCAGCAGGCATGCCATTTTTATGGAGAAAGAGTTCATCCTACAAAAGGGCAATGGGAGAAATATTGAACTTGAAGAAGTTCAACAAGTAGATACATCTTAACCAAATCATAACATAGTTAGTATAAAACCTGAACACACCACTCCTATCCATAGGTTTGATAGGGTGCGACATGCACCTTAGAGATATGGGTTCATTAATGAAAATAATGAAGCCCGAATCATTGATAATGATGAACCTCTAACATATACGGATGCTGTCATGAGTAGTGACTCAGATAGATGGCTGGAAGCCATGAGATCCGAAATGGACTCCATGTATTGCAACCAAGTCTGGACTTTGGTTGATGCACCAGAGGGTGTTAACCCTATTGGATGCAAATGGGTCTATAAGAAAAAGATTGGGGCAGATGGCCAAGTTGAAACTTATAAAGCCAGATTAGTGGCTAAGGGTTTTAGACAAAAACAGGGAATAGATTATGATGAAACATTTTTTCTTGTTGCCGTGCTCAAATCTATTCGGATCATGCTTGCTATAGTAGCATATCATGATTATAAAATCTGGCAGATGGATGTGAAAACCGCATTTCTTAATGGTTTCCTTGAGGAAGAGGTTTATATGTCACAGCCAGAAGGTTTTGTCTTGGAGACCAAACCTAATCAGGTATGTAGGCTAAAAAAAATCTATTTATGGATTAAAGCAAGCATCTAGGAGTTGGAACATCCGATTTGATAAGACAATCAAAGAATTTGACTTTATCAAAAATGAGGATGAACCTTGTGTGTACAAGAAGACTAGTGGGAGTGCCAAAGTTTTCTTGGTTCTGTATGTAGATGACATACTCCTCATTGGGAATGATATCCCAATGTTACAATCAGTCAAGGTATGGTTATCTAAACAGTTTTTCATGAAAGACTTGGAAGAAGCATCTTATACACTAGGTATCAAGATCTATAGAGATAGATCTAGGAGGATGCTACGTTTATCCCAGTCTAGGTACATTGACCAAGTGCTAAAAAGATTTAGCATGGAGGAAAGTAAAAGAGGTTACTTACCTATTGGTCATAGCATACATCTTTCTAAAAAGATGTCTCCTAAGACACCTGAAGAAAGAAATAGAATGAATTTTATACCTTATGCTTCGGCAGTAGGATCTATTATGTATGCTATATTAAGTACTATGCCAGATGTGGCATATGCCTTAGGTATAGCCAGCAGGTTTCAGGCTGATCCAGAAGAGGATCATTGGAAGGCTGTGAAAAATATTCTTAAGTACTTGAGAAGAACTAAGGATATTTTTCTAATATACGGAGGATCTGATCTTAAACTAGAAGCTTATTCAGATTCTAGTTTTCAATCAGATCCAGATGATAGCAAATCTCTATCTGGGTATGTTTTTACCTTAAATGAAGGAGCTGTAAGCTGGAAGAGTTCTAAACAGCAAATTGTAGCTGGCTCAACAACTGAGGTAGAGTCCATTGCTGTTAGTGAAGCAGCCAAGGAAGCTGTCTGGATGAAGAAGTTCATATCAGAGTTGGGCGTAGTTCCTGAGATGGTAGGTCCAGTATCACTTTACTGTGATAATACGGGGGCTGTTGCTCAAGCAAAGGAACCAAGAGCTCATTACAAATCAAAGCACATTCTGAGATGCTTCCATCTCGCTCGAGAGATTGTCGAAAGACAAGAAGTCTGCATTAAAAGGGTAGAAACGAAGAACAACATAGCAGACCCGTTCACTAAGGCTCTATCACAGCGAGAGTTTGATCGCCACCTTGATTGTATGGGGTTAAGAATTAAAGGAGATTGGCTTTAGTGCAAATGAGAGATTGAAAGATTATGCCCTGAAAGCCAATTGAAATATTTTATTTCGATCCCAAAATCAATGAATCGACATTATTATAATAAAGGCATTATTTTCATCATACGCTATGTCTTTATGATTATATGATGAACCCCATAGATTAGGGCTATGGTTCTAGGATTATGATGAGATCCTACCAGTGAGACCTAAAGCCTTAAAACCCTAATCAAAAATATTCCTGGTAAATGGGACATTGAGTTGGGGATCAATGTTTCTGGCAAGACCAGCACATCCTATATATGCTTTGTGATGAGGGTGACTGATCTCACAGTCACTTGTGTTTGACACTAATACTAGGATGTGAGTGTTCATTAAATAATGAGTTCACTGAATTGATCTAGATTGAGAATATCTAATGGAACCTTATCTGTTTGTCAATAGATAATTCTCATGGTGGGAGTAGTGCATGTGGTCCTTTGACCTAAGACTACCATGGTACCTTATATATATGAATCCATACTTTGGATCGCAATCAATCATGACACTGAGTCATGCACGAGGTGATACTGGGTATGGTGGATTGTATATGAAGGTTGTGAGTTGGTCAACAAGGAATTGATCAGCCCGAGTAAGAGGGAATAGCATCCAGCTAATTTCGATTAAATGATGGATTCAGGAAATCTTTGATCAAAGTATGAACATTAGAGTTAATATCTAATGGTTTATTAATGAATCATCATTATAAAGATTGAGCTAGGGATGAATATGAAATTGGATTTGACAAGTATCCATATTCATAATCATATTCGGGATGCAAGTTGATCAAAGGACTGAATTGCCCGATAACTCACCACTGAAGGGTATTTTGGTAATTCCACCAAAATTCCACATCTTCTGGGTAGACATGATACGTTGCTAGACGTCAATCTTGTCTTGTAGGTATATGATTGAATTATGGTAATTCAAATCAATTAATTAGAATTAGATTCTAATTGACCGAGTCGAGCTATTTTGAGTTGACCTAAATCGGCTTAGTTGAGATCTAACTGAATTAAGTCAAATAGCACTCGGACCTACTGCTGGCTAGGTGTGGAACCCAATGGGTCACACACAAAAGAAAACTGATGAAGGATTTAATTTGGAATTAAATCATGTTTGCATGATAAACACACTAGCATGTGTTGCAGACCAAATTTCTATTCGAATCAGATTCAAATTTGGTTCCGAATTAGGCTTAATTGGATTCTAATTGAACCAGATTAAGGTCTAATTTAAATTTTAGGACATTGGGCTAAACCATGGCTGAACCCAAGTGAATCAAGTGCACTTAGACCCTCTCTCCAAGCCGCACACTCCTTTTCTTACCCGCGCATGCAAAGAAGAAGAGTCCACGCGCATGTGGACTCCTCTTCACGCACGTGGGAAGGAAATCACGTCAGAGAAAAATCAAGGCAGGGGGCGATCCTTGTCTGACATCCTTGGATCTAGATCTGATGGCCAAAAAAATTAAGGGAAAAGATCCATCATTTTTCAGTCGCAAGTCCATCTCCAAAAGTCGTGATTATTCCTGACATTTTTTCGATAGTCCTCCTCGGCGGAAAAACAAAAATTAAATTAGAGAATCATGATTTTTGGTTGAGGGGACACGTGAGGAATGAGGGATCATGATTCCTGGGGTTTCAGAGGGTTGCGATGTTTTGAGAAGACGCCCCTCTGAAATCTATAAAAGGGTTTGGGTTCTCGGGGGTTTTTCTGATAATCAAATTCAGAGATCATATTTCTCTCCTCCTCTCTGGAATACTCCTTCTCTTTATGCTTGTTGGGTATTGTTTCCCTTACAGAGATAATCTCTGTCGAAACTCTGACCCTAAACCAGAATAAGAGGAAGGTCTTGAACGGTAAAGGAAAGGAAAAGGAAGGGTCTGTTCTTCTTCTTTTCATTCTTGAATTAAGACATTACTTGTCTTAATTTCTTCCTCCAATTCAATTCAAGAAAAGGAATTCAAGAAAGGGAATTCAAGAAAAGAATTGAAGAAGAGGAAAGAAGGAAGAAAAGAAAATTTCAAGAAAGAAAATTTCAGCCTAAAAGTCCAAGAATTGAATTCTTGAAAAAGAATTCAAGAAGAGGAGCCAAGAACAAGAAATTATTGTCTTCATCTTTTTCTGTGTGGATCATCATTGGAGGGTGAACATTTGGGCACCTGGTGGAGATTCAGAGTTTGGATTTAAGCAATATAGGTTAGTACTTTAATATGAGTTTAATTCTTATATATACATATTATATGTTTTAATTCTTTTAAGGAGATCTTGGGTTAAGTGTTTGGTAAAGATTTCATAAAGATAAAAATTTTGAAATCTATGTTTCCGCCTTGCCACTGAACCCTACATTGGTGTTAGAGCCTCCTTATTAAGATTAAAATATATATGCTGATTTTTAGATTCATATGTATATAATTAACATATGATATTGTATATGTTTGATGTAATGTCACCAATTAGGGTTTTCACCCAAACCCTAATTGTCGTAGAGATATGTTTAGACATCTAGTCATCATACTGAAATAAGGTTGCCCTGGCATAATGGTGGATCCATTATGTGGTAAATGGTTGTCCTAGTATGATGACACACTAATCACATATTTATGTTAATTTTGCATATATGTTTGATGTATGCCACTAATTAAGGTTTTCACTTAAACCTTAATTTGTATAGAGATATGTTTAGCCTTCTAGTCATCATACTGAAATAAGGTTGCCCTGGCATAATGGTGGATCCATTATGTGGTAAATGGTTGTCCTAGTATGATGGCACACTATGGCACATATTTGCTAGGTTATATAAAGAATGTGCTTTGTTTTAATAAAGCCCTCTTTAAAAACATATTAAGTTGTAGTGTCACATACCAAAAGCAAAAATAATCAATATGATTAGTTTATCATTCGATGTCTTGGAAAAGTGGTTCATGATCGGTAAAGAGGATGTGGTTTTTAATTGGTTCAGTTGACTGACCTGGCCAATTCTTATTGGTGTCTAAGGAAAGCAACGGGGGGACTCCCACCACTCTCCCACTTACCAGGCTGATAAGATTAACTTAATTATTGATTGAAATGCTTAGTGTAATATTCACTACATGTGGCCTTCCTTCATGCCAAGTCATTATTATGTTATGATCCATATTAGGTTTGTTGTGTACACACAAGGCCTTTTATGGTGACTAACATAATTTTGGCTTGGTACATTTGATGTTTATGGCATGATTTAATATAATACTTTGTTGTGTATACACAAGGATATTATAATTAATATCATGACTATATAGCAATGAAGGGTCTAACTTAACTAAAATATTATAGTTTGTTGTGTACACACAATGCTATTAATATTTTAGAGGCCAAGATAAGTTGAGAATTGTATGAGTTACAATTGGAAAGAGTTTTCCTACCTTTGAACTTATATAAGATTTGTTGTGTACACACAAGGTCTTTTGTAAGGAATAGGATCTCAACCCCACTAAGAGAACCAATTAGGGTTTTCTCGATCATCACTTGGAGGGTTATGATGCTTGATAAAATAGTGGGAGACATAATTAAGTTAAAGTCCTAATTTAATTATGTTTTGTCAACATTGGTTGTTTGCTTATGTAATGTTCTTTGTTAATGTAGATTAAATGGCCTCTTCACTCTCACTCCGTAGCATTCTTGATGCAAATAAATTGACTGGGCCAAACTATGTTGATTGGTTGAGAAACCTGAAGATAGTACTCAGCCAAGAAAGAATTTCTTATATTATTGATACCCCAACCTTGGAACCATTAGGGGAAGATGCCTCGCAAGAGGATAAGACCACATATAACACGTGGCAAAATGACTCACTTACTGTCAAGTGTATAATGCTTGCCTCTATGACCAATGAGTTACAGAGGCAACATGAAAGCATGAACACAAACTCCATATTGCTCAATCTAAAAGAACATTATGGAGAACATAGTCGAATTGCAAGATATGAAATATCTAAGCAGTTATTCCGTGCAAGGATGACAGAAGGTACATCCGTACAGGACCATGTATTAAAGGTTATTGACCTAATCACCCGATTGGGTCAATTGGGTTTTGTTATGGATGGGGAGTTGAATCAGGATTTAATCCTGTAGTCACTCCTAGAGTCATTTTCACAGTTTGTTCTTAATTATCATATGAACAAACTTAACACTTCCTTGCCTGAGCTGTTGAATATGTTATAAATAGCAGAGAGCCATTTAAAGAAAAATTAGGCTCCACTTCTTCTTGTGGATGGTGTAAACAAGAAGAAAATAGGCAAAAAGGGTTCCAAGAGGAGGTTGAACCCAAAAGGGGGCATCAAGAAAAAGAAAGGAAAGAAGGCCTCCGGACAAATGACCTGCTTTCATTGTGGCAAGTCGGGTCACTGGAAAAGAAACTGCAAGGTTTACGTTGCAAGTGTGAAGCCTGGTGCTAGTGATGCACCAAAAGGTATGTATGAGATACATGCAATTTTGTCATTAGACTCTTCTAATTCAAACTCTTGGGTATTCGATACTTCTTGTGGTCATCATATCTGCAAATCATTGCAGGGACTACAGAACATTACAGTTTTGAAGGAAGGCGACTTCGAGCTCTACAGTGCTGGAGGAGATTCTATCCAAGCAGAAGCTGTAGAGACTTATATATTGAAGCTGCATTCTGGGAAGATTTTAGAGTTAAAAAATTATTATTTTATGCCTAGAATCATTAGAAACATCATATCTGTACCCTTATTACTTAAACAAGGATATATTATGAATGTAATGAGCAGTTGCTGCTCAATCAATTTTTCTAATGAAATAATATTTAATGGCATATTTTGCAATGGTCTCTTAACTCTATCTTCTGATGACAATATATTACATGTTAGTTATAAACGAAAAAGAGATGAAGTAAACAATACTTTACTTTGGCACTGTCATCTTGGACATATTAGTGAGCAAAGGATTAACAAGTTATAGAAGGAAAAATTCTTTAATCCTTATGACTATGAATCATTAGGAACTTGTGAATCATGTCTCATGGGTAAAATGACCAAGACTCCATTTAGTGGACATAATGAAAGGACAACTGAGTTATTAGGACTCATACACATTGATGTATGTGGACCTATGACAACTCAGGCCAAGGGTGGATACTCGTATTTCATCACATTCATTGATGATTTTTCAAGGTTTGGATTTGTGTATCTAATGAAACATAAGTCCGAAGCTTTTGAAAAATTTTTAGAGTATCAAAGTGTGGTAGAGAAACAAACGGGGAAAAGTATTAAGATCCTTAGATCAGATAGAGGAGGTGAATACTTATCCACCGAGTTTCTTGATCACCTTAAAGAAAAGGGAATCATCTCTGAATGGACTCCTCCTTACACACCATAATTAAATGGTGTTGCTGAAAGGAGAAATCGTACTTTATTAGATATGGTACGGTCCATGATGTGCTTCACAGACTTACCTGTTTCTTTCTGGGGTTATGCCATGGAAACAGCGGCTAATATTTTAAATAGAGTACCATCCAAATCTGTATCTAGCACTCCATATGAGTTATGGAGGGAAAAGAAACCCAATCTTAAGTATCTTAAGATATGGGCATGTCCAGCCTATTTCAAAAGAAATTTTGGACATAAGCTTGATGTTAGAGCAGAAAAGTGTCTATTTGTTGGATATCCTAAAGATAGTATAGGATATCTGTTCTACCACCCTACTGAACAAAAGGTTTTAGTCAGTAGGCATGCCATTTTTATGGAGAAAGAGTTCATCCTACAAAAGGGCAGTGGGAGAAATATTGAACTTGAAGAAGTTCAACAAGTAGATACATCTCAACCAAATCATAACATAGTTAGTATAGAACCTGAACACACCACTCCTATCCGTAGGTCTGATAGGGTGCGACATGCACCTAAGAGGTATGGGTTCATTATTGAAAATAATAAAGCCCGAATCATTGATAATGATGAGCCTCTAACATATACGGATCCTGTCATGAGTAGTGACTCAGATAGATGGCTGGAAGCCATGAGATCCGAAATGGACTCCATGTATGTCAACCAAGTCTGGACTTTGGTTGATGCACCAGAGGGTGTTAACCCTATTGGATGCAAATTGGTCTATAAGAAAAAGATTGGGGCAGATGGCCAAGTTGAAACTTATAAAGCCAGATTAGTAGCTAAGGGTTTCAGACAAAAACAGGGAATAGATTATGATGAAACATTTTCTCCTGTAGCCATGCTCATATCTATTTGGATCATGCTTGCTATAGCAGCATATCATGATTATGAAATCTGGCAGATGGATGTGAAAACTGCATTTCTCAATGGTTTCCTTGAGGAAGAGGTTTATATGTCACAGCCGGAAGGTTTTGTCTTGGAGACTAAACCTAATCAGGTATGTAGGCTAAAAAAAATCTATTTATGGATTAAAGCAAGCATCTAGGAGTTGGAACATCCGATTTGATAAGACAGTCAAAGAATTTGACTTTATCAAAAATGAGGATGAACCTTGTGTGTACAAGAAGACTAGTGGGAGTGCCATAGTTTTCTTGGTTCTATATGTAGATGACATACTCCTCATTGGGAATGATATCCCAATGTTACAATCAATCAAGGTATGGTTATCTAAACAGTTTTCCATGAAAGACTTGGGAGAAGCATCTTATATACTAGGCATCAAGATCTATAGAGATAGATCTAGGAGGATGCTAGGTTTATCCTAGTCTAAGTACATTGACCAAGTGCTAAAAACATTTATCATGGAGGAAATAAAAGAGGTTACTTACCTATTGATCATAGCATACATTTTTCTAAAAAGATGGCTCCTAAGACACTTGAAGAAAGAAATAGAATGAATTCTATACCTTATGCTTCAGCAGTAGGGTCTATTATGTATGCTATGTTATGTACTAGGCCTGATGTGGCATATGCCTTAGGTATAGCCAGCAGGTTTCAGGCTGATCCAGAAGAGGATCATTGGAAGGCTGTGAAAAATATTCTTAAGTACTTAAGAAGAACTAAGGATATTTTTCTAATATACGGAGGATCTGATCTTAAACTAGAAGCTTATTCAGATTCTAGTTTTCAATCAGATCCAGATGATAGCAAATCTATATCTGGGTATATTTTACCTTAAATGGAGGAGCTGTAAGCTGGAAGAGTTCTAAATAGCAAACTGTAGCTGACTCAACAACTGAGGCAGAGTACATTGCTGTTAGCGAAACTGCCAAGGAAGCTGTCTGGATGAAGAAGTTCATATCAGAGTTGGGCATAGTTCCTGAGATTGAAGGTCCAGTATCACTTTACTGTGATAATACGGGGGCTGTTGCTCAAGCATAGGAACCAAGAGCTCATCACAAATCAAAGCACATTCTGAGATGCTTCCATCTCGTTCGAGAGATTGTCGAAAGACAAGAAGTCTGCATTAAAAGGGTAGAAATGAAGAACAACATAGCAGACCCGTTAACTAAGGCTCTATCACAGCTAGAGTTTGATTGCCACCTTGATTGTATGGGGTTAAGAATTAAAGGTGTTTGGCTTTAGTGCAAGTGGGAGATTGAAAGATTGTGCCCTGAAAGCCAATTGAAATATTGTATTTCGATCCAAAATCAATGAATTGACATTATTATAATAAAGGCATTATTTTCATCATACGCTGTGTCTTTATGATTATATGATGAACCCCATAGATTAGGGCTATGGTTCTAGGGTTATGATGAGATCATACCAGTGAGACCTAAAGCCTTAAAACCCTAATCTAAAATATTCCTGGTCGATGGGACATTGAGTTGGGATCGATGTTTCCGGCAAGACCAGCACATCCTATATATGCTTTGTGATGAGGGTGACTGATCTCACAGTCACTTGTGTTTGACACTAATACTAGGATGTGAGTATTCATTAGAGAATGAGTTCACTGAATTGATCCAGATTGAGAATATCTAATGGAACCTTATCTGTTTGTCAATAGATAATTCTCATAGTGGGAGTAGTACATGTGGTCCTTTGACCTGAGACTACCATGGTACCTTATATATATGAATCCATACTTTGGATCGCAATCAATCATGACACTATGTCATGCATGAGGTGATACTGGGTATGGTGGATTGTATATTGAGGTTGTGAGTAGGTCAACAAGGAATTGATCAGCCCTAGTAAGAGGGAATAGCATCCAGCTAATTTCGATTAAATGATGGATTCAGGAAATCTTTGATCAAAGTATAAACATTAGAGTTAATTTCTAATGGTTCATTAATGAATCATCATTATAAAGATTGAGCTAGGGATGAAAATGAAATTGGATTTCACAAGTATCCATATTCATAATCATATTCGCGATGCAAGTTGATCAAATGACTGAATTGCCCAGTAACTCACCATTGAAGGGTATTTTGGTAATTCCATCAAAATTCCACATCTTCCGGGTAGACATGATACGTTGCTAGACATCAATCTTGTCTTGTAGGTATATTATTGAATTATGGTAATTCAAATCAGTTAATTAGAATTAGATTCTAATTGACCGAGTCGAGCTATTTTGAGTTGACCTAAATCGGCTTAGTTGAGATCTAACCAAATTAAGTCAAATAGCACTCAGACCTACTGCTGGCTAGGTGTGGAACCCAATGGGTCACACACAAAAGAAAATTGATGAAGGATTTAATTTGGAATTAAATCATGTTTGTAGGATAAACACACTAGCATTTGTTGCAGACCAAATTTCTATTCGAATCAGATTCGAATTTGGTTTCGAATTGGGCTTAATTGGGTTCTAATTGAACCAGATTAAGGTCTAATTTAAATTTTTGGATATTGGGCTAAACCATGGCTGAACCCAAGTGAATCAAGTGCACTAAGACCCTCTCTCCAAGCTGCCCACTCCTTTTCTTACCCACGCGCGCAAAGAAGAAGAGTCCACGTGCGTGTGGACTCCTCTTCACGCGCGTGGGAAGGAAATCACGTCGGAGAAAAATCAAGACAGGGGGTGATCCTTGTCTGACATCCTTGGATCTAGATCTGATGGCCAGAAAAATTAAGGGATAAGATCCATCATTTTTCGGTCACAAGTCCATCTCCAAAAGTCGCGATTATTCCTGAAGTTTTTCCGAGAGTCCTCCTCGGTGGAAAAACAAAAATTAAATTGGAGAATCATAATTTTTGGTTGAGGGGACACATGAGGAATGAGGGATCGTGATTCCTGGGGTTTCAGAGGGTTGCGATGTTTTGAGAAGACGCCCCTCTGAAATCTATAAAAGGGTTTGGGTTCTCGGGGGTTTTTTCTGATAATCAAATTCAGAGATCATATTCCTCTCCTCCTCTCTGGAATACTACTTTCCTTTATGCTTGTTGGGTATTGTTTCCCTTATAGAGATAATCTCTGTTGAAACTCTGACCCTAAACAAGAATAAGAGGAAGGTCTTGAACGGTAAAGGAAAGGAAAAGGAAGGCTCTGTTCTTCTTCTTTTCTTTCTTGAATTAAGACATTGCTTGTCTTAATTTCTTCCTCCAATTCAATTCAAGAAAAGGAATTCATGAAAGGGAATTCAAGAAAAGAATTCAAGAAGAGGAAAGAAGGAAGAAAAGAAACTTTCAAGAAAGAAAATTTCAGCCTAAATGTCCAAGAATTGAATTCTTGAAAAAGAATTCAAGAAGAGGAGCCAAGAACAAGAAATTGTTGTCTTCATCTTTTTTTGTGTGGATCACCATTGGAGGGTGAACATTTGGGCACCTGGTGGAGATTCAGAGTTTGGATTTTAGCAATACAGGTTAGTACTTTAATATGAGTTTAATTCTTATATATACATGTTATATGTTTTAATTCTTTTAAGGAGATCTTGGGTTAAGGGTTTGGTGAAGATTTCATAAAGATAAAAAATTTTGAAATCTATGTTTCCGCCTTGCCACCGAACCCTACAGGAGGAGTACTAGTCTTCTAGAGCCCTCCCTCGGACCAGTTCCTGGGAGGAGGTCCTCTTACAAGGGGTGTAGTTGATGTGCTACAGAGCATGTCCCCATGGTGGAGCAATCTTCTACGGAGGGCATGGATGTTGTGCTACAGGGCCTTGAACCACAATCGAGCACTTTCACTTTTGGGGGTATAGATGGCATGCCGTAGGGCCTGGGGCCCTAGTATGGTACTCTTCTTATAGGAGATGCAAGCGGCGTGCTACAAAAATTGGAGCCCTGGTGGAGCACACACTTTGTAGAGGGTGTGGGCGATGTGCTGCAGGACCTGGAGCCTCGGTAGAGCATGCACCATGCAGAGTATGTGAGTGGTGTGCTGCAAGGCCTGGAGCCCCGATAGGGCAAGTGCCATCTCCATGAGAGTCATGACCAATTCGGCGGGGATGATAACATCATGCTTTCATGCCATGGTTTGGATCTTCTCCATCTCTATCCTTCAAGAGTCATGTCTCACTTCCTACCATCTTCTCGGCTATGGTCAGGGATGTGCCTCTTCACCTTCAGGGACTTCCTTCGGATGGGAGCTCGACCTTGACTGGGTGCTCACCTTTGATGGGAGCTTACCTCAGATAGGAGCTCGACCTCATCTGGGAGCTCACTTAGAACGAGAGCTCGATCTCGACTAGGAGCTCACCTCAAACAAGAGCTCAACCTTAGCCGGGATCTTACCTCGATCGAGAGCTTACCTCGGATAAGAGCTTGACCTTGACTGGGAGCTTGCCTTGGATAGGAGCTCGACCTTGACCGGAAGCTCACCTCAGACATGAGCTCGACCTTGTCTAGGAGCTCACTTCTGATGGGACAGGTGGTGCTCTCTGCCACCTCATCGCCCAACTATATCCATCATGAATGCCATGTTAGTAGTTTGCCACATCACTCTCGATCGTTAGAAGATCATGAGGATGGTGATAGATTCATCAAGATTGGTACATAGATCACTTCCCTTTTGGATAGATGAGTTTCAAGTCTATAGTGTAAGGACACTGAAGCAAGAATGTAAGTGGTTGTTAGAGAACAACGGTAATGAGCATGACCAAAGAATGAGAAGTCATATGGATGTCTACTAACTTATTATTGACTTTTTGAGCTATAATTGTGTGAGTAGCTCCTTGACTTGCGGTGCCTCAGTCACTCACATTGGAGTTGTTGCATATAAATATGGTCCCTAACCATATGGGGCTTTGCAGTATATATCAGCTATAGTATATTCATTATAGTTGTTAGGGGTATACTTGTAGGGGATCTATTAATCATGGTAGTAGAGGAAAAGTTCTATATGACCTAAAAAATTAAGTCCTTGAATTTGTGGCCAGAACTACGTGGTAACGGAAAGGAGTTTCTATAGAAATCATGATTAGGCTCAACTTGATTAAGTCTAGCATATGACGGATGTATAAGGTTTGACGAGGATCCATGACTTGCATCCTATTAGAATTTTCGATAGAGAAACTTGATCACATGGGAACTACACCTAGGGGATAATCCTTTTATTCTACTAGATTGCCAACATATATTTCTAGATATCACTAGTGGATTATGGAAACTTGGATTATTTTAGATCGATGATCCATATTAGGTTGAGCTAGAAAAGTTCCAGTCCATTGAAAGGGTTTCGATGATACTATGATAGAGATCATAGTATGTCTTACTACCAAATAGAATGAAACTTGAGGGGTCACACACAATTAGGGCTGGAAATGGGCCAGCCCAAAAGCCCATTATTTGAAACTGGGCTAGGCCAGCTCAATAAACTTCGGGCCGGCCTGAAATTGGTTCAGGCTTTGGACCAAATTTTAAGCATATCGGACCAGTCTTCGTGTTGTAAAATAGAGTCCATTTAATTTTTGGGCCAAATGGATGCTCGGATTCGATCAAAAAACTTTTAAAATATAGTCTTTGGGCGGGCTTATTTCCAGCCCTACACATAATAGGGGATTGACCTGATGAAGGCTTGGATTGAATATAGTAACTACTAATTTTGTAAATGTTATAAATTTTATAGCTGCTATTTTTGGTACTTATTATTTTTAGTACATACTATTTTTGGCACCTACCAATTTTAGCATCTACTAATTTTGGCATTAGGGACTTAATTGTAAAGGTTGCAATTTAATTTAACTTTATTTGATTAGATTTAAGAATCCGAGTTGGACTATGATTTCAGAATCCTAGTTAGACTAGTATTGTTAGTCTTTTCAAATTTGATTCGAATTGGGTTTGAATTTGATTTGATTTGAATCCAAATTGAACCCAATTAAATAGGACACCTAACCTAATGGGATTAGGTTTATAATTTTAGGGAAATCATATTTTGTATGATAAAAAATCAGATTTAATTGAGTGGGTGCAAGGAGTTGATGTCCTTCATAACTTGGACTTTATCTCTCCATCTTGATAAGTTTTATCCTTATCTAGAATTCCTTTTGAATTCTTTTCAAATAAGATGGAGTCTTATCTGATAGAGACTTTCATGAGGAGTCTCATCTTTAAGGGTTATGACATAAGAATTATGTGCGATAAAAAATATTGAGAAAGGAAAACCGATGTGCTAATGAGTCTTCTCACTGCTAATTTATTTTTAAATATCGTCTCAACACCTAAGTTTATTTTGTTCACCCATTTTAAATCTAGATCAGATTGAGATTAGTTTAACATGGAATCTTTGAAAGAAGTCCGGTAGCAAGCATGCTGAAATTAGGTTTCTAAAACCCTAGAGGAAGAATTTTTCAAAATAATTTTATAAAAGCTTGCAAATATTATTGAAAATAATACCCTAGGATCTAACTATCATGCTGACAAGGTATATATCACATGAACTCAAATCTAAAAAATAAATTGAAGTAGAATAGGAAATCGATCAACTTACCTTGATCACTATCCTCCTTCAACCATAATTAGATCGACAGATCATTAGGGTTGCTCTTGGATCTGTGCAAGTGCCCAACTTTTGCTGGTATCCATATAAAGATGGTGCTGATTGACTCTCGAAGGCCCCTAGAGTGCTAGGTCCTTGTAGGCCTCTCTGCTGGCTTGGATTTCTAACCTCTTTGGGGATGTTCTTGAAAAAACTAGGCTACTGCCCCTACAGCCTTCTTGCGAACCCTTCATAAAAACAAATAGGACATTTCCTTGAACACTAGGGGAGGAGAGGACACTTTCTTTTCCCCTTCTACTCTTTGATCTCTCTTCTCTGAGAAGGATTTGGGGTGTTGAATAATATCAGGAAGGATGGAAGGCATGGTAGAAAAGATGTGCAGCAAGGGAAGGAACAAACAAAAACTAGTGCTCGGCCTTTTCCTTTTCTTTCTTATAGATGTCGCACACACTTTTAGATGTCCCATAAAACCAGCAAATCAACACCTCATCAGATAAGGCCTAAAGACTTTTGAATCCCATTCAAAAATAAATAGATATGGGCAACAAAAAGAAATGTTACGCATGAGACGTTTTTGCAGTATGAAAACATATTATGCACCATCCTATTTCTCATTTCTTTGTTGCACAAAAAGGATATCCCACACCCAAAAAGATAAGATTCCTTCTCATTGAAGCAAATATTAGAGAAGACTCCATCATATTTGAAAAGAATTCAAAAGGAAATCTAGATTAGAACATATCTTATCAAGATGGAAAGATAAAAACCAAGACATCAACTTCTTGCACCCAATCTTAAATTCTACATACACCTTGATTTCTCAAAGCAAAAATCATATTTTCCAAGAAATTTAGAGAAAATTTAGGGTTAGGTGTCCCTTTTAATTTGGATCAAATCAAATCAAATTTGAAAACAATTTAAATTGAATTTGAAAAGGTTGAGAGTCCTAGTCCAACTAGGATTATGAAATCCTAGTCCAACTATGATTTTTAAACCTAATTAAATCAAATTGTAACTTTTACAATTATGTTCCTGATGCCAAAATCAGTAGGTGCCAAAATTAGCATGTACCAAAATTAGCTAGTACCAAAAATAGTACTGCTAAATTTATAACCTTCACAAAATTACTAGTTACTAAATTCAATCCAAGCCTTGATCAGGTCAATCCTTTATTATGTGAGACCTCTCAGGTTTCATTCTATCTAGAGTGAGACATACTATGATCTTTATCACAGTATATCAAAATCCTTTCGATAGATCAAAACTTTTTTAGCTCAACTCTAACATGGATTATTGATCCAAAAATAATCCAAATGAGTACCCACAATCGACCAATGACACCTAGCAGTATATAGTGGCAACCTAGTAGAATAGAATGATGAATCCCTAGGTGTAGTTCCAATATGATCAAGTTTCTCTAATGAAAACCTCAACTGGATGTAGGTGATGGATTCTCATCAAACCCTAAGCATCCGTCATATGTTAGAATTAATTGACTAGAGCCCAATCATGATTCTCATGGAAACTTCCTTTTATTATCATGCTACTTTGGCCACAAACTCAAGGACTCGGTCTCTTAGATTGCATAGGATTATTCCTCTATTATTGAGGTCGATAGATATCCTATTGGATACTTCCAACTCCTACAATAAACCTACTATAGCCAACGTACACTATAAGGCCCCATATGACTAGGGACCATGTTTATATGCTTATCAAACTACAGCAACCCCGCTGTGAGTGACCGAGATACTACAGGTCAAGGAACTACTCATACAACTATAGTCATAGAAGTCACTGACAAGTAAGTAGATATCAATATTACTTCTCATTCTTTGGTCATGCTTAGTAGCATTGTGAGTAGATATCCATATGACTTCTCATTCTAACAACCACTTGTACTCTTGCTCTAGTGTCTCCATACTATAAAATCAAGACTTGTCTATCTAAAAAGAAAGTAATTTGTGCATGGATCTTAATGGATCGATCACCATCTCCATGATGATCCAACAATTGAGAGCATTTAGGAGTTAACCTATAAGACACATGACTTAAATTCTCAACTCTTAAGAATATGTACCATTATCCATTAACTCCATGGATAATTCATAGATACATAAAAATATGAATGAAAAATATTTAATTTTATTAATAAAAAATTGATTAAGTATAATTTGATGTTCCAAAAATTATAGTGTGTCATCTAACTTGGCTTGTAGGGCCTACACAACTAATAATCTCCTACTTGGACTAAAGCCAATTGGCCAAATACCTAAGTCCCAACTTCTCAAGGTGGGCTTCAATCTTCTACTGGCTCAACTACTTTGTTAGTGGGTTTGCCATGTTTTTTGCAAAGTCAACTCTCTTCACCTTGACATACTTCTTCTTGAGGTAGTCATGTATGAAATAAAACTGTCGCTCGATGTGCTTTGACTTCTTATGAGACCTAGGCTCTTTATTGAGGTCTATAGAATTATTATTATCGTAGTATAAATGGATGGCATCTGATGGCATCTCTCCAAGTTTTGCAATAAACTTTTTGAACTAGAATGCTTCTATCTCAGCTTTCGAGGTGGCAATGTTCTCAGCTTCCATGGCCAACTTTGCAATGATGGGCTACTTGGAACTTTTCTAGCTAGTTGAACCACCATTACATAGAATCATACTTATGGCGATGATCTGGCGAACCCACACCCAGCGAAAGCGATCCAGGTGTGCGAAAGACCCTTTGCCAGTGATCCACATTGATCACGGTAGGATACAGGTCAAACAAAGATCAATTGATCCCTTGGATTGATCGAGAAGTGAAGAAGAGGGAAAAAAGAAAGAACGAGATCTGGAAGAAACAGAGGGGTTTCTTGATTCTGGTTGTTTCCTTGGAGTGTTATAAATGACCTTCTCTCCCTTATCCTCACTTATAACCTTCCCAACTTACATATATATAAACCTAGATCGCAAAGGACCGGCCCCCCAGATCTTCCCAGTGCGGCAACACAGATTCAAAAGATCCCATCATCCGAGTCGGCTTGATCCCCTCGAGTCGACTCTATGCTATAGAGAGCACTTTGGATGAGTCAGCTCAAACCCCTCGAGTTGACTCGTTCAGACCGTGATTTACCTGTTCTGGGGAACCGAGCTAACTCCCAGCTGTTCAAGCCGACTCTTAGCAGAACTGAGCTGACTCCTAGTAGTCCGAGCCGACTCTCAGCAAAACTCCTCCCTACATCCATGCTGTGCCAACCATTAGAGTCGACTCTGACCTGAATCGAGCCGGCTTTAATGCCCAGATTGACCAAAACTCAGTCTAACATCTAGGACTCATCCCGGACTTACTCCTAGCCTTATATACATCATGTGTGACCATGATAAACCAAACCAATCTGAACCATGGCCCATCCCCCTGGAATCTTGGATGCACCACACGAGACTCAACAATCTCCACCTTGGTGCTCTAGGATTACAAGTTATTACACCAGACACCTCAGACCCATCAACCACATACATGAATGAAAGCTTTCTCCTGGTAGAGCCTTTGTAAGTGCATCAGCCTGGTTCTCCTTTGATGGACCTTCACCAGTGCCACTTCTCCTTCCTCCACCAGCTCTCTGATCCCGTGGTACCTTATATCTATATGCTTTGTGCATGCATGATAGACTGGGTTCTGAGTCAAATGTATGGCACTCTGGCTATCACTATGCAGGACCACCATACATTGTTACATCCCCATTTCAGCAACTAGCCTCCTTAGGCATAGTACTTCCTTTGTAGCCTCTGTAATACCTATATAATCAGCCTCTGTTGTAGATAGAGTAGTGATAGGTTGAAGGATAGATCTCCAAGAAATCGGTCCACCATGTAAGCAGAAGATATAATCTGTAGAAAAACATCTTGTATCAAGATCACCTGCATAACTTGCATCAACATACCCTTCCAAAGGACCCGAACCTCCATATAACTTCCCGATGTTCCTTCCTCATCCTTCTGGCTGCCCACCAAATACTAGTCCATGCTTTTGAGTTCTCTGTAGATATCTCAAAATCCACTTCAATGCTTTCCAGTATTCCTAACTAGGATTTGCCATATACCTGCTCACCTGGCTTATAGCGTATGCTATGTCTGGCCTGCAACACACTGATATGGGACTAGGCTAGGAGGATCGTTGGAGAGTTGAGAAGTCTCCTGGGATTAGGGTCAAGAAGGGGATAACCAGGGCCTCACAACCCTCGATGTCCCGAAGGACAAAGGAAAATTAGGGCCTCACGCTCCTCGATGCTTGAAAGTGAAGGCATAGGGTCTCACACCCCTCGATGCCCAAAGGCGAAGGCAAAGGGTCTCACATCCCTCAATGCCTAAAGGCGAAGGCATAGGGTCTCACACCCCTCGATGCCCAAAGGTGAAGGCAATAACAAGCCTCACACCCACTCCCTCACGGAGGTCGACGTTCTCAAAGAATGAAGGCAACACTATCGGGCCTCTCACCCTTCCCATGCGGGGGCAACACTATTGGGCCTCTCACCCTCCCCATGCAGGGGTGAACGAAGAAACAATCTCCTAAAAACTCATTTTATTCTTCACCAAAAACCAAATACAAGAGGGGATGCCCTTTTATAAGCTTACAAGACCTAGGAACCAAGTAAGGATATACATAGAAATTTTTTTATTTTATTATTATTATTATTATTTTAAATCCTAAACCCTACAGCTTTGAGATCTTTGCCAGTTCTTCTACTCTGGGATCTGTGCATGTTCCTCTCCTGTGACCGTGGAACAGAGAGATTGGCAGAATGGGGTGGAGGACTTAACGGCCACGCGGACTCCATGGTGTGAGACTCAATGACCCAGAAGGAGGGGTTGGAGCATCACAGCACGATGATCTGGCCCAGGACGACGAGCTCATGGGCGCAGAGGGTGGATAGGCCGGAGGGGGTGCTACTACGATTCTGTTGGGGTTTTGCGATGTCATGGAAATCATGATTGAAGCTCCGCTCGAGGATCATATCCCAAAACAGCAAGCGTTGGCAGAGATGGACGGCGATGAGGTAGGGTGGTGGGGTTGATGGAAGATGAGGCGATGTTCTTGAATGGTGGTGATGATTAGCAGTAGTAGTGGGCGGAGTGGTGGATGGACAGAACTGGAGACTGGCCTTCTAGGACCGAGAGATGGACTTGGAGGACTTCGGCTTCCTTAAGGAAATGGCCGACGGAGGGGCGGAGGGTGGTCTCAGCCAGTGCCAATGGAGTCGCATGGTGGGGTCTCCCGACGGGATTAGGAGTTGGCCGGATGTAGGGAGTTGGCACCTCGGGTGGAGATGTTCCGATCGGAGGAGAGATGAGTGGCCGACGACTGTGGAGGCATCGATCGGTGGATTCCCGATCGTCGGGCGTGGGAGGTGGACGGCGGCACGGGCAGCATGGTTGACTCGATCATCGGTCATCCAGATGGGAGGGAGCGGCCGTGGTGCTCTGAATACGATCTGGGGCTTGGATCTGGGTGGAGAGTGGGAAGAAGATGACAGGGATAACTTAGGAATAAGTCGGGGATAATCAGGAATAAAGTAGGAATAGCTTGGATAGGTGGAATAGTGAAAATAAAAATATAAAATAAAACTAAAAAAAATCTAGGTGAAAAAGAAAAGAAAAACAAAACCCGGATGGGTTTTGATGTCCCCATCATTTTCCTGGGGTGGGGAAAACTCGACTCCATCGAGTCAGGCTCGATGTTGCAATTTTTTTTTCTTTTTTTTCTCTAACCCTAATCCTCTCCTACTCTAATACCAAATTGATGTAGGACTAGGCTAGGAGGATCGTTGGAGAGCTGAGAAGTCTCCTGGGATTAGGGTCAAGAAGGGGATAACTAGGGCCTCACACCCCTCGATGTCTCGAAGGACAAAGGCAAACTAGGGCCTCACACCCCTCGATGCTTGAAAACGAAGGCATAGGGTCTCACACCCCTCGACGCCCAAAGGTGAAGGCATAGGGTCTCACACCCCTCGATGCCCAAAGGCGAAGGCATAGGGTCTCACACCCCTCGATTCCCAAAGGTGAAGGCAATAACGGGCCTTACACCCACTCCCTCATGGAGGTCGACATTCTTAAAGAACGAAGGGAACACTATTGGGCCTCTCACCCTCCCCATGCGGGGGCAACACTATTGGGCCTCTCACCCTTCCCATGCAGGGGCGAACGAAGAAACAATCTCCTAAAAACTCATTTTATTCTTCACCAAAAACCAAATACAAAAGGGGATGCCCTTCTATAGGCTTACGAGACTTAGGAACCAAGTAAGGATATACATGGAAACTTTTTTATTTTATTATTATTATTATTATTTTGAATCCTAAACCCTATAGCTTTGAGATCCATGCCAGTTCTTCTGCTCTAGGATCTGTGCATGTTTCTCTCCTATGATCGTGGAATAGAGAGATCGGCGGAATGGGGCGGAGGACGTGATGGCCACACGGACTCCATGGCATTAGACTCGGTGACCCAAGAGGAGGGATTGGAGCATCATAGCATGAGGATCTGGCCTAGGACATCAAGCTCGCGAGCGTGGCGGAGGGCGGATGGGCCGGAGGGGCTTGAGACGCTACTGTAATTATGCTAGGGTTTTGCGATGCCACGAAAATGATGGCCGAAGCTCTGCCCGAGGATCGTATCCTGAAATAGCAAGCATTGGTGGAGATGGATGGCGACGAGGAGGGGTGGCGGGGTCGATGGGAAATGAGGCGATGTTCTTGAATGGTGGCGATGATTGGCAATAGCAGCGGGCGGAGCGGTGGATGGACGAAATGGGAGACCGTTCTTCTAGGACTGGGAGATGGACTTGGAGGACTTTGGCTTGCTTGGGGAAATGACCGATGGAGGGGCGGAGGGTGGTCTCGGCCGATGCCAATGGGGTCACGTGGTGGGGTCTCCAGCATGATTGGGAGTTGGCCGAATGTAGGGAGTTGGCGCCTCGAGCGAAGATGTTCAAATTGGAGGAGAGACGGGTGGCCGACGGCTATGGAGGTGTCGATTGGTGGATTCCCGATCGTCGGGCGTGGGAGGTGGATGGTGGCATGGGTGACACGGTCGACTCGGCCATGGGTCATCTGGATGGGAGGGAGTGGTTGTGGCACTCTGGACATGATCTGGGGTTTGGATCTGGATGGAGAGTGGGAAGAAGATGACAGTGATAACTTAGGAATAAGTTGGGGATAATCAAGAATAAAGTAGGAATAGATGGGATAGGTGGAATAGCAGGAATAAAAATATAAAATAAAGTAAAAAAAATCTAGGTGAAAAAGAAAAGAATAGAAAAATCGAGATGGATTTTGATATCCCCATCACACACCATAGCATACATAACACTGCCTACAACATTTGCATATGGACCTCTCTCCATGTACTCTCTCTCCTCATCTATCTGGGGGCTTTGAATCTTAGAGAGAGATATGTGCCCTGGTAATGGTGTTTACACTAGTTTAGCCTTCTCCATCCCAAACCTCTCAAGAATCTTCTTGATATAACCTCCTTGTGATAAATGGAGAATCTCCTTGCATCTATCTCCAAATCTCCATTCCAAGGATTTTCTAAGCTGGACTCAAGTCCTTCATCTCAAATTCTTCAGATAATGCTTTCTTAAGCTGATTTACATCACTCATACTTCTGTTGGCTATCAACATATCATCTACATACAAAAGTAGTTACAAAGCATTATCATTATCCATGTCCTTGACATATACACAACAGTCATGTTTACATCTAAGAAACCCAAGGCTTAAAATAAAAGCATCAAATCATCGATACCATTGGCGAGGTGATTGTTTTAGACCATACAATAACCTCTAGAGTAAACATACCTTATCCTCCTATCTAATCTCTATGAAGCCATCAGGTTGCTCCATATAGATCTTCTCATCCATACTTCCATGTAGAAAGGCTGTATTCACATCCATTTGCTCCAATTCCATACCATGTTCTGCCACCAATGACAACAACAACCGAATTGAGGTATGGCATACCACAGGAAAAAATACCTCAATATAGTCAACTCCTTCCCTTTGTGAGTATTCTTTTGCTACCAGCCTTGCTTTGAATCTCACTCCACCTTGCTCTGAAGGTACTATTTTCCTTGTGAACACCTATCTGGAGCGAATTGCATGAGCATCTTCAGGAAGATCCACCAATTGCCATGTCTTGTTCTTCCTGAGAGATTCCATCCCTTTCATCATGCCTTGAATCCATGATTCTTTATCAAAACTTTCCATGGCCTCCTTGAATATTTCTGGATCTCCATTCAAAGATATGAGAGCATAAGAAATATTCTCATCCATGCCATATCTCATCGGCTTTCGGATTGTGCGTTGAGGTTTATGTAATGCCACTCCCCTTGCACTGTCGTGCAAGTCTTCTGTTTGTGGCTGTTCCTGTACTTCACTTTGAACAACTGATTTTCCTTTATGATCCTTCATCACAAGAGGACCTCTCCCACCTAACTCCACCTCAATTAAAACACCCTTGCCAGTTGATGTAGACAGCCTATCCTCCGGCTATGAAGGATAGTCACTGCTGTTCACCTTTGGAGCTACAATTCCATCCGTACTTTCTGATCTCTCCAAGATGCTCCTTTTATCAAATATGATATCCCTACTGATCACTATCTTTCGAGACTACAGATCCCATAATAGGTAACCTTGACTCCCCGTGGATATCCAATGAAGATATCTTCCTTGTCTTAGGGTCTAACTTACTCCATTCAGTTGCCTCCACAAGTGCATAGGCCGAGCAACCAAACACCTTCAGGTGACCAAGTTCCACCTTCTTCTCACTCCAAGTTTCATTTGGAAGTCTTCCATCTAGCTTGAAATGAGAGGACCTGTTTATGAGAAAACATGATAGAGTAATAGCATCACCCCAAAAGATTTTCGGTAGTGATAACTGCAGCCTCATACTCCTTGCCTTCTACAATAATGTCCGATTCATCTTTTCCGCAACACCATTCTGCTGTGGGGTCATCTTTATTGTGTAATGGTGTTTGATCCAATTTTTCTCAAAGTAACTCCTGAACTCTTTACTAGAGTACTCCCCACCATTATCTGATCAAAGGAACTTCACATGTTTTCCTGTCTCCTTCTCTACCTTAGCACTCCAGGCTTTGAACCGGGCAAATATCTTTGATTTTTTTCTCATCAGATACACCCATAATTTTCTAGAGAAGTCATTAATGAAGGTAATAAAATACCTTGCTCCACCCCTGGATAAAACAGGTGCTGATCCCCATACATCCAAGTGAATTAGTTCTAAAACATCCTCACTTTGCTTGGTACTGCTAGCAAACTTTACCTTATGCTGTTTGCCATAAATGCAGGGCTCACACAGGTCATTTCCATTCTCCTTCAGTGCTGGAAGGTTTCCTCTTCTGCTTAATTCCGTAAGCCCTCGGTCACTCAAGTGACCCATCCGATAGTGCCATAACTAATAGGAGAGCTTCTCTTCCTGTGCCGTTGCAAGCACCTTTGCACTATCATTCATCATTGAGCCTTCCATCTTGTACAGATTATTGCTTAGTCTTCTTCCTCTCATCATCACCAAAGCTCCCTTGGTTATCCTCAAACATCCACTACCAGACTGGCAACTGAAGGCATAACCTTGCTCTTCCAAGTAGCTCCAAAAAATCAAATTCTTCTTTAATTTTGGTACATGTTTGACATTTGACAGAGTCCTTATCACTCCATCATACATTTTCACCCTAATGGTGCCAATTCCATCCACTGGACAAGGGTGATCATCACCAAGGCTTACACTACCTCTATCTGATATATCATAGGTATCAAACCACTCCCGATGTGAGGTATAATGATGAGAGCATGCTAAATCCAACATCTAAGTATTATCCCAATCAATCGATCCTTCTGAAGCTATTAGTACATCTTCTCTATTGGCTTCAGATACACTAACACCACTAGTGTTGGCCTTCACTTTCTCGATCTTCCAAAGAGGGCAATTCCTTTTGAAATGACCAGGCTGATGATATTTGTAGCACTTCAAGCCCTTCTTATTGCCTTGAGACTATGACCTACCCTTTGATTTCCCTCTAACCCTTTCCTTTGATCTTCCTTGCCTTTCATTCATAGCAAGGACCTTCGAGTTAGGATTTCCTTTGCAGATCTTCTCCCTTTGCTCATTTGACCTAAGCACTCCAACAACCTCTTTATAGATCAGGGTTTCCTTCCCATACACCAAGGTTATTATAAGATCATCATATGATCCTAGGAGCGAACATAATAGAAACAATGCCCGATCCTCCTCATCGATTTTCACATCCAGACTCATCATCTCAAAACATACCTGGTTGAACCTCTGAATGTGAGCAACGAGGTCTTCTCCTTCAGGCATTCTCAGACTATACAACTGCTTCTTCAATCATAGATTGTTTGTCATATTCTTGCCTATATATGTGTTCTTTAATCTCAGCCAAAGACCTTTTGTTGTAGTCTCGGTACACACCTCCGGCAAAACTTGATTTGCCAAACACATACTAATGGTGCTGAAAATAATCTCTTCTAATGCTTCCCAATCCTCAACACTAATCTTTTCTGGTCTCTCACTAACTATGATCTTGTAGATCCTCTATTGAACAAGCAAGTCTTTTACCATTTGTTGCCATAGAGTAAAATTTTCCTTGCCGTCATACTTCTTAAAATCCACCTTGAAACTGCTTGACGCCATTACCACAATCAAGTAGAATCAATATGTACTAGATCTTACCTTCTAGCACTTCTTGGATGTAGAGATTTTCCCTCCATCATGCAACCTTGCTTTGATACCAAATTGATGGAGATGATCCGGTGAACACATGCCCAGCAGAAGCTATCCAGGTGTGCGAAAGACCCTTTGCCAGCAATCCATAATGATCATGGTAGGACACAGGTCAAACAAAAATCAATTGATCCCTTGGATTGATCGAGAAGTGAAGAAGAGGGAAAGGAGAAAGAACGAGATCTGGAAGAAACAGAGCGATTTCTTGATTCCAGTTGTTTCCTTGGACTATTACAAATGACCTTCTCCTTCTTATCCTCACTCGTAACCATCCCAACTTACATATATATATACCTAGATCATAAAGGACCTAGCCCCCCAGAACTTCTCGGTGCTGCAATACGTGATTCAAAAGATCCCGTCATCTGAGTCGGCTCGATCTGCTCGAGTCGACTCCAAGCTGTAGAGAGCACTTTGGATGAGTCAACTCGAACCCCTCGAGTCGACTCGTCCAGACTGTGGTTTACATATTCTGCAAAACAGAGCCGACTCCTAGCTATTTGAGCCGACTCTTAACAGAACCGAGCCGACTCTCAGCAGTCTGAGCTGACTCTCAGCAAAACTCCTCCCTGCATCCATGCCGTGACAACCATTAGAGTTGACTCTGACCAGAATCGAGATGGCTCTAATGCCCAGACTGATCAAAACTCAGTCTAACATCTAGGACTCATCCCGGACTCACTCCTAGCCCTAGATACATCATGTGTGACCATGATAAATCGGACCAACTTGAGCCTTGGCCCATCCCTTAGAATCTTGGATGCACCACCTGAGAATCAACACATACAATCTAATATAGATTTTCTATCATCACGATCAGACATAAAGTTTGAGTCGGTGTAACCCTCAACCCATAAATCTAAATTTTCTCTAAAAACCAAGAACAAGTCCTTAGTTCTTCTTAAGTACATAAGGATGTTCTTCGTAATAATCAAGTGCTCTTCACCTAGATTCACTTGATACCTACTAGTAACACTTACAACAAGGGTGATGCGAGACAAAAATGAATGAAATGAATGGATGATGATATGCTCTAGATGACCAGCTATCCATGATGAGCAATGGATTACAAGAATGTATCAAAATTAAGTATAAGAGAGATAATTAACTTCCAAGCAAAAAACTAGTTGATCAAAAATTAGACACCCGCATGCATGTCATATTCAAATTAATATAGGAATGATCTCGTGGCTAGAAAACCATTTGTACTAGGTCAAACACCTTCAATTCTTAGATCTAAAGGGCCAAAAAGTGGTTCTCCTACCAACAATGAAGGCCAAAAAAAATATTTGGTGGAAGGAAAGCTCTCACCACTCATAGGAATGAGGACTAGATTGTAAGACTAGTTTTTCCAAAACTTAAGAACTTACCTTGCACTTGGTTCATGACTTGGAAACTTTATCTTCAACCCCAAATCAGCAAGAGAACCTACAAAGAACTTGCGATAAGGATGTGGAAGCAAATTGAAAGAAAGAAATGAACAAGGTAAAGCAAGGAGATGAAAGCATGGGGATGGTTGAAGCTAGGTGGCAAGCTTTGGGTCTCACACCCTCTCCCTCTTGGAGTGCACTTCAAGGACCTTGATAGGACTTCTTTGAAGTAGAAAATGGGCCTCTCACCCTCTTCCTCAAGGAGTGACCTAGCTCTTAGACTAGGAAACAAAAGAAACAAGCTAGACTAGGGCCTCTTATCCTCTCCACCCAAGAAGCAAAAAAAATCAAGAACTCGGCAAGAAAAAAATGAAATCAAATAAACTTCTTTTTATTCAACCATAGCATGAGGTACAAGAGGAGCTTGGGTCCTATTTATAGGCCCCGAGGTACACCATGGGTTCAGCCAAGGAGAAGGAAAAGTAACTCTAGTTCTAACTAGATTAGTTAGGCTAATAAAATGGGTTAGGTAGTTCTAACAAAAAGTAATTCTAACAAAATTTGGTTGTAACTAATCCCATGTAGTGCCTAAGTGGCATCCAAGTGGTATCAAGAGGAGCTTCCAAGTGGCATAACAAAAAGTAATTCTAACAAAATTTGGTTGTAACTAATCCCATGTGGTGCATAAGTGGCATCCAAGGGCATCAAGAAGAGCTTCCAAGTGGCATCTAAGGAGGCTTCTAAGAATGGTCCAAAAATGCTTCCAAGTGGTGCCCAATTATGCTTCCAAGTGTTGTCTAAGAAATGCTTCCAAGTGGTGCCCAATAATGCTTGCAAGTGTTGACCAAGAGAGGCTTCCAAGTGGCATTTAAGGAGGGGCTTTATTTGAGAGCATTTGAGAGATCATGGAGCCGGCTCAAGGTAAGTGGGCTTTCATCTATTGGCTTTAAGTGGATCCTTGAAAAATCAAACTACAAAACTACAAGGAGTTAGCTTTAAACCTTTTTTCTTTTATCGATGTCCCCATCAATTCTCACGGGATGGAAAGAACTTGGCCCTGTCGAGTATGGTCATTTTGACTTTGGTAATACTCTAGTAGGTTTAGATCGATCCTTTGTAGATCCTCTCGAGTGATCCATGAGTCTTTAGAATTAGGTCGACCTTGCCAATGAACCAAATAGCGTTGATAGTCCTTGTTTCGGGTAGTGATAGTTTTATCATCTAAGATTTGCTTAATCCTATCTCATCACTTTGGTAGTGTGGCTGGTGGACACTCAGGGATTGGTTCACTCTCAAATGTGGGATCAGGTCCAAATAGCTTACTGGATAACATTGTTGGTTTCTTGTACTCTACTAGATCTGAAATGTTGAAGGTGGAACTGATACCAAAGTCAGATGGTAAGTCCAGTACATAAGCATTAGGTCCAATTTTCTTTATTATTTTGAAAGGACCTGCACCACAGGCATGTAATTTTTTTATAGTTCCGGGTGGGAACCGTTCAGGCTTGAGCTTAATCATTACATAGTCTCCTTCATAGAATCTTTTTGCTCTCTTATGAAAATTAGTCATATGCTTGTAAGTTTAATTGCTTAAATGGATTTTCTTACTAATATCTTTCAGTAAATCCCAAATATGCAATGCATATAACTCTATAGACTTAGAAATTTGAGCATGAATGGGTAAAAGGATAAGGTCAGATAGATAAACTCAAATGACACCAAATAACAAAAGGATAAGCTCAAATGGGTTTATTCTTAATGGAATTATTGACTGATTTATTGTAGGCAAAAAGTTCCTAATTTCTAATATTCCCACCTTTAATAGGTTTCCAAGGCTCTTATACATAATTTTAGATAGGTGGCAGTAAAGTTCAATTTGGTCCCTAACATGTGCCATAGTGTTTTCCAGAAATAACTATGGAATCTTTAGGACAAGGTACTTGACATGCTAGATGTCCCTTAGTAGTGAAAGATGATCAGGTAGCTCTTTTGGAAACACATTTTGAAAATCTTTTAAAAGCTTTATGACTTCCTGGGGTTGTTTTTCTGGGATGGATCCTGGACTTTTTAGTGGACAATATTCCAATGGGTGATCCTTCAATGATCTTTCATTCTGAACCCTTAGCATTGATTATATTTATCTCTGCATCCTCTTCCTTCATGAACCCTACTATTTCCTAGGGTTGCTTTTTAGGGTTTTGTTCCTGGACTTCATTTTCTTCAAGTTGATTATTCCTATCTCTAGTTTCTTTAGGCTGGGTAGCTATTCCAAGTTTATCCTCTATTGCAAGCATTGGTTCATGTTCATTTTGGATGGTGTCATGTCCCTCATACTCATCCACTAGGTTAGACCCAGCTTCATAGGCTTCTTCCTTAAATTCTTCAATGGGTTTAGGAGCTTCTTCCCCTAATTCTTCAGTGGGTTCAATCTCTTCTTCATCTCATTTATACTCATTTATTAGACTTGATTTAGCTTCATATATTTCTTCCTCTAGCTCTTCAACGGGTTCAGGAGCTTCTTTCTTGCAAACTAATGGGGTAGTGGGAGTCGGTTGGTTTGAAGGAATCTGACTAGAACTAGGCCTTTATCAAGATGTACTATTCCTGTTGGACTTAGGTCAACTGATCATGAGTTCTCTTTGAAATGTCTTGAAGTTCCTAGCAATTTGATAAGCTTGTTCTAGGTCATGGACTTCCCATTGAAACAATTCCCACTAGATTTTCTCATGTAGGTCAGCTCGAAATCTAGATATGGTCATGGCCTTAGATTCTATTATGTTACATCTCCTGATAAACTCATTGAATTCGGCAATGTATTCAGACATAGTTTTGTTACCTTGATGTAATCTTTGCTATTGGTCTAAAAGTCTTTGCTCATAGGACCTGCCTTGGTACTTCTCCCTAAGCTTACTCTTCAGGGCTTTCCAAGTAACTATGAACATTTCTCCTTTTTGATAACATATGCATTCAACATCTCCCCAATATAGCCTAGCATGTCGGACTAACTTAAGTTTGGCAAATTTAAACTTCCTTTCTTTCGACATCTCATCCCACTCAAAGTATTGATCCATTTTTTTCTCCCAATCGATGTACACCTTAGGGTCTAGATTTCCATCAAAAGTGGGTACATAAGGTCGAATGCTCCTAAGGACTCTCTCCTCCTGATCTACAAAGTCTTGGTAAGGGCATCTAGGATCATGTTCAGGGGTGAGATCATGACAATGGGATCTTGGAAAAAGGGGAGTTGGCCTATTTGATTTAGGTTTAGTTGGAGTAAAGCGGGTCTCTTCAAGGTTCCCCATACGATCATTCACTTGGCCTAATTCTTTATTCATTTACCCTAATTGCTCAATTATGGTATCAAGCTTTTCAGTCATAGTCCTCAACAACATTTCAAGATTGGGTTCCATGGGTAAACGAGACTGAGTGTGGGACTGTTGGTATCGAGCTTCTGACCTATTAGACATACAGTACAAACTTAACTTCTAGGGCTCCTAGACCTAGAAGTTCAATGTGACAGGAATTGACTAGGTGCTAGCCAAGAATGTAGTTACCCTTTCCACTGGCCAAGTAAGAGGTGGGGTTGCGAGAGGCTCCCCTCGCTTTCGCGAGATCCTAATTAAAAATCGCAAGTCTGCTTAAGGTGTTTGCCATTGGACTTCTAGCCTTAGACACCAATTTCCAGGAGTAAATACAAACTCAAGTAGTATTTTGTCTCATCTTGCATATGAACTTGACTCATGAATGTCCCTAATTTTAGGTTCCTACTCGATTTTAATTAGGCTTAGGTCAATGCAAGATGTGGGTGGTAGTTTTGGGCCAAGGAAAGGTAATGACCTCATTCCCTTATGTTGATATTGAATGCCCTTAAGTGGATTTAGAAATGGATGCACAAACAAATCACCAACTAGCCAACACAATAACTAGACTAGCTCAAACTTATGATTTAAAATTTAATTTTCAAAATTTCAAAAAAAATTAAATTTTAAATTGAAAAATTCATACTTTGAAGTCTAAATTTTAAAACTAAAAATTTAAATTTTAAATTTTGAATTATAGTTGAAAAATTTGTTCTTGAAGGTAAAAGTTGTTGCAAGAAAAAAATTTCAGTAATTAACAAACTTCAAACTAACTAGTTTTAAAAATTTAAAATTCAAAATTTAAAATTTTAGAAATTTAAATTTTAAATTAGATTTATCAGATTTGAAAGTCAAAATTTTAAATTTCAAGTTATAAATTTTAATTTTTGAATATTGGTTAGGAAATTCATTTTTGAAAGCTTGTAAAAGTTGTTACAAGAAACTTCTAGCTAACAAATCTTTAACCATAAAACACCCAAAATTCGAAATTTAAATTCAAAAAATTTCAAATTTGAATTTTTTGGAGTGGACATCTCAAATTTTAAAGTCTTAAAATGTAGCAAAATAATTTTTTTGAATTATTATTATATTTTTTTTTCAAAGCTAAAAATCGTGGAACTATACTAGAGCAGAATTTCAGCAACTTGACCTAGTAGAACCTAAAGCTCTGATACTAAAAAATTGATGCAAACAAAAATGAATGAAATGAATGGATGATGATGTGATCTAGATGACCAGCTATCCATGATGAGTAATGGATTACAAGCAAGTATCGAAAATAAGCATAAGAGAGACAATTATCTTCCAAGTAAGAAACTAGTTGATCAAAAATTAGACACCCGCATGCATGTCACATTCAAATTAATATAGGAAGGATCTCATAACTAGGAAACCATTTGTACTAGGTCAAACACCTTCAATTCTTAGATCTAAAGAGCCAAGAAGTGGTTCTCCTACCAATAATGAAGGCTAAAAAAAATATTTGGTGGAAGGGAAGCTCTCACCACTCATGGAAATGAGGACTAGATTGTAAAAACCCAAAACTTGAGAACTTACCTTGCACTTGGTTCATGACTTGGAACCTTCATCTTCAACCCCAAATCAGCAAGAAAACCTGCAAAGAACTTGCTATAAGGGTGTGGAAGCAAATTGAAAGAAGGAAATGAACAAGGTAAAGCAAGGAGATGAAAGCGTGGGGATGGATTGAAGCTAAGCGGCAAGCTTTGGGTCTCTCACCCTCTCCCTCTTGGAGTGCACTTCAAGGACCTTGATAGGACTTCTTTGAAGTAGAAAATGGGCCTCTCACGCTCTCCCTCAAGGAGTGACCTAGCTCTTAGACTAGGGAACAAAAGAAATAAGCTAGACTAGGGCCTCTCATCCTCTCCACACAAGGAGCAAAAAAAATCAAGATCTCAGTAAGAAAAAAAATGAAATCAAACAAACTGCTTTTCATTCATCCATAGCATGAGGTACAAGAGGAGCTTGGGTCCTATTTATAGGCCCTAAGGTACACCATGGGTTTGGCCAAGGAGAATGAAAATTAACTCTAGTTCTAACTAGATTAGTTAGGCTAACAAAATGGGTTAGGTAGTTCTAACGAAAAGTAGTTCTAACAAATTTGGTTGTAACTAATCCCATGTGGTGCCTAAATGGCATCCAAGTCACATCAAGAGGAGCTTCCAAGTGGCATAACAAAAAGTACTTTTAACAAAATTTGGTCGTAACTAATCCCATGTGGCACCTAAGTGGCATCAAGAGAAGCTTCCAAGTGGCATCCAAGGAGGCTTCTAAGTATGGTCCAAAATTACTTCCAAGTGGTGCCCAATTATGCTTCCAAGTATTGTCCAAGAAATGCTTCCAAGTGGCGCCCAATTATGTTTCCAAGTGTTGACCAAGAGAGGCTTCCAAGTGGCATATAAGGAGGGGCTTTATTTGAGAGCATTTGAGAGATCATGGAGCTGGCTCAGGGAATGTGGGCTCTCATCCATTGGCTTCAAGTGGATCCTTGAAAAATCTAACTACAAAATCACAACGAGTTAGCTTGAAACCTTTTTTCTTTTGCCGATGTCCCTATCAAAGGGCTATATCAGGTCATGTATACAACATGGCATACATGAGGCTCCCAATTATCAAAGCATATGGGATCATGCTCATTCTCTAAATCTTCTCAGGTGTGCTAGTGTTGCCCAGGTGGCTTTTCCAAGAGGGGGGTGAATTGGAAATTAAAAAGTTTAAGCAATAATATGCTTTTTGAAATCCCTTTTAAGGTGTTCAGTGCTGTGATGAAGTATTTAAATGCAGAAGCAAAATTAGAATAGAAAAGCATAACAAAACACACAATAATTATAGTGGTTCAGAGCAACCTAGCACCTACGTCCACTATCCAAGATTACCACTTGGGATTTTCACTATATACCCCCACCGGAATATAGTCATATTGTTTTCACAAGCTCACAATCCAATCCTCTACACTTTGATTTTTACATCCGAGCTCACCAAAGAAATCCAACTCGATTTTACCAGGATCACCAAGAACCCAACACTTGGTTTTAATAAAGGCTAACCAAGAACCTATTTGGTTTTTTCAACCGGGCTCACCAATAACCTAACAATTCAAAATGAATTGAAAAGAAAAGTAACAAAATGACAAACAAATTTTTTGTCGAATGGTTGTCGATGCAGCTCGAGAGAAGCCCACTTGAATGCACTTGAATGCACTTTAATGGCTTCTATAGCTTCTTTACTAAGTGCTTCAAGCTTCAGATGAGAGTTGGTGAAGGCTTGAAGGCTATCTTGAATGCTCTCAATACTCTCTTGCTTGTTGACTTTGTAGGATATTCAATAAAGCATTTACTCTTATTTCTTTTTTCAAAAACTCTCTGAAAACTTACTTCAAAGAAGTTCAAATCCCTCAAATATATGGTCTTCCATCGTTCTAAGGTAGTTTAAGTCATTGTAGACCATTGGGATGTGACATTTGACCATTGGAGTACTTTTTGGATTCAAAATCCAAGTTTTGGAACTAGCCATTAAATGCCTGTAACTGTCATTCGAGTCGGCTTGGATTACTCGAGTTGGCTCATATCCTTAGAGTGGTTTTTGTTGAGTTGACTCTCTTCAATCTAGTCAGCTCACTTGCACAGTGTCCTAATTCCTCACTCTGTAAGAATCGGTTCGCCTTGATTTTAGTCAACTCGGATCCTCAGGCCTTCAGAATTTTAGTCTGGATGAGTTGGCTAACATCCATTCTAGTTGACTCAATTAGCTATGGTTCTCAGAATGCATTTTCTGGACTCTGGAGGAGTCGGCTCGATTTACTGAAGAGTCAGCTTGGATGTATGACAATATGATAGAGTTAGCTCGGACTCCCCTCGGGTCAGCTCGCTTGTCTGATTCAGGAAGTAGTACTCTGGACAAGTCGGCTCAGGTCCCTTATAGTCGGCTCGAATATCTGCATGCCAGAATCCTAATGCGTGCCATATGACAGAGTCGGGTCTTTTCTCTTCAAGTCGGCTTGGATGAATGTTTCAGTGATTTTTTCAGTCTATCTCCAGAATTCATCAAGCATGTCTTCAAGCTTCAAGATGTCTTCAAACTCAACATATTTCTAGGAAATTAAAAGCTTGAAACACATTTAGAAGTAACCCAATTTTATGATCATTTTTAACTTTTTTCTTTGGGTTCTTTATAATATTCAATTACAACACAACTCAAAACAAGAAATGAAAATGTAGGAATTGAAATTGAGCAATGAATTCATCCTACAAAAACTTGTAAACCACTTGAAGAGTTGTAAGAGAAACAAATGCATGCTCCAATGTTTGGTTATCATCAAAATCACTTATGGGGTCAACAATCTCTCCTATTTTGATAATGAAAAAACACTGGGCATGAAAAATTCTTTATAATTACATGTATGATTGTATTTGAGAGTAAGTATGGACATGTATCAGAGCTAGTTATATTCGCAAGTAAGTATCAGAGCTCTTGTGAAGAAATTATACAGTATCAATGTTAGTGCTTTTGTGTGTATCAGAGTATTAAAATTTGTATGCTTCAAAGTATCAGAAAATAGCACAAACATGAAGTATCAGAGCTCAAAGTTAAAAAAATTAGATTTAATTCTAAAGCTAAAATTTAGAGCAATCAGAGCAAAATGTAGGTTTTGAGCTAAAGCCATTTGTTTTCAATAAATTTCTCCCCCTTTCAATAGGTTCTTAAATTGTGAAACATTTAAGCTCATTTAAACACAATCATTTATACTCTCCCCCTTTTTCATTCTTTTCAAGCATTTATGAACATTCTCCCATTTTTGTATATTCTCCAATGCTTGATACCATTTGTAGATATTTTTCAAGTAAGCTCATAGTTCTCTTGTCAGCTCAAATTTTTCATGTCAACTCAAAGTTCTCTCCCTTTTTGTCAATAATCAAAAAGGAATTAAAATAAAGTCCAATTTTTGAAATAGAATGAGGAAGTTTTTAATATTTGTTTGAGATAATTTCACTTTCACAATTTTATTTTGATATTCTAATTAAAATTCATTAGATTAGCATTGTAAACATTGCATAAGCTCAAATCATTTGAAGACAGTGCTAGTAGATACCAAAATAACTTTCATTTCATTTAAAATGTTCAATACAAGTTACAAAGCATTAAAGTAAGTACAATCAAATACTAGTGTAAGGATAGTCAAAAGTACTATGATCGTTGTAACCAAAAGTACAATCAAAACAACCTACTGTTCTTCCTCACTAAAAGAAGAGGCAACATCTATAATCTTATCTGAAGTTTTGGTCTTAAGTGGTTTGAACCTAAGATCCTTAAATATGGTTCTAACAGGGGCTATAGGTGTTCTAGTTTTCTTAGTTTTTGGTTTCCCCTTAGGTAGGACAAGTTCAATCTTAGAAATTGGAGGATCAGATGAAGGTAGTTCTGAAGGCCCAAAGATTGGTTGAGCAGGAGGTGCTGGTGGCTCTTTGCAAATCTGTATGGAAGCATCCTTAGCATTGCAGGTTTCCTTGTGTGGGTGCAGTAGGACACTTCGAAGTTCTTATTTGAAATCTTCAAGCTCCGTTTGTATTTTCTTCATATGTAACTTCTGCTCTGTCTTGATTTCCTACAAGCTGGCATCAATTGAGTGGTGCATTTCACTGAAAGCTAAGTTGACGTAGCTTGTAAGAGATTCTGAAAGTGTTTCCATCTATTGTGCTATGAATTCTTTGAGTTTTCATGGAGTTTTCATTAAAGATCCAAAAGATTCTTCATCATTATCTTCAGATGCAGCATCATTTGGGTCATTAGTAGGAGGTTCATCATTTTCATCATCAGATGAGGTGGTAGACTTTTGTTCTAAAACTTTCTTCAACCAGACCCCTTCTTGCAAGTGATATCCCATTCTCCTAAGAGATTTAGCTGAGTAGGTGTCCGAGTGGTGAAGTGGTTTGCCAATTTCATTTGTCAAATCATTTCCAGCATCTTCGAATATCATTGTAAATATCATGCCGTAGGGCAAGCATGCTTTGATTTTCCTTGCTACTTCCCTTATCTGAATCATCATAATATATGAAAAATTAAGGGCTTCTCCCTCAATGAGGTGTTCCATGAAGATCATGTCCTGTTCACTTACCCAATTGAAACGACCAGTTCGGGGAAGAAAGATGTGACTGATCATGTTGTGAAGTAACTGCATTTCCATGGAAAGCATGTTAGCTTATACATATTTGACTGAACTTACATCTGATTTTTTCAAGATTAGCCTCAATGCCTATTCTTTGTCTTTTAGGGTTAGTTCAGTTGCACCGTCAATGGGCATGTGCAGTAGATTGCTCAGCTTTTCTTCATCCACAACAATTTTTACTCCTTTCACAACAGATTCCAAATGATATTCCCCAAGGATTAGATTTTCGAAAAATATTCTTACCAAGGAAGGGTATGTTGGAGTGTCCAATGAGCAAAAAAATGTCCATCCTTGGTTCTCAATCCAGTTTCTGATCTTCATACATAAATCTTCCAGGAAGTTGAAATCAATCCTTCTGCCACAGGTGACCGGCCGATTGGCCATTGCAGTGATTTGCCCTGATAGAGAAGGTTCTTCTTCTTCATTCTAATTTCCTTTTCCTTTCTTTTCTCTTTTCTTCTTCAGAATCACCCTGTGAGTGCTTGATTCAATGGCATGAGAGCGCTTCCTTGCAGATCTTCTGGGAGCCATCGCAATAGTTTTTGCAAGAATGAAGGAATTGAAGCTTTGGGAAAGGGTTTTGAAAGATTGGAGATTGTTTTGAGTGGAATGTTAGGGTTTGGAGTAAAAATAAAGAGCATAAGAAATTGGAAAAAGTCACTCGGCTCTATTAAAAAACCATTTGCCTGACATCTGAGTTGGCTAGGTTTGCCGTAAAATCATCCGAGTCAGCTCGACCAGAGTGAACTCAGAAGAAATAGAGATTCGAGTGAGCTAGGCAAACCCTAAATTGACCTAGTCAGCTCGTCCAGAGTAAGAGTTGAAATAATAGAGATTCGACCTGGCTTGACCAGAGCAAAATTACCCGAGTCGACTTGAATAAGAACTTTCCATAAAAGTTGAAATGATTCAGAAATTCAAATTAATTCAATAAAATCTCAAGGAAAGTTGTTCAAAGATCTTGAATTGATGTAGGAGGTTTTCTAGATAATTTTTCCTTAAATTTGAAGGAATTAGGTTTGAAAAATCTAGAAAGGATCACAAAGACCTAATTCTCCTATAATCATTTCAAATCTATCCTGATTGAGTGGCTTAGTAAAAATGTCAGCTAATTGGTTTTCAGTTGGGATAAATTCTAATTCAATGTCACCATTCAAAACATGACCTCTAATAAAATAGTGTCTAATCTCTATATGCTTAGTTCTAGAATGCTGAATTAGATTTTTTGTCAAATTTATAGCACTTGTGTTATCATTTTTGATTGGAATTTTAGATTGTGAAATACCTAAGTCTTATAGTTGTTGTTTAATCCATAACACTTGTGCACAGCAACTCCCTATAGCAACATATTCTGTCTCAGCAGTAGATAGTGCTATCGAGTTTTGTTTCTTACAATGCCATGAGATTAATTTCAACCCTAGAAATTAGCATGTGCCACTAATGCTTTTTCTATCTATTCTACAACCAGCGTAATCAGCATCCGAAAATCTAATTAAATTCAATGAAGAATGTTTTGAAAACCATAGACCTAGATTACTTGTACCTTTCAAATATTTGATAATCCTTTTAATAGCAAGCATATGTGATTCTTTAGGATTAGATTAGAATCTAGCAAATACACATACGCTATACAAGATACCAGGTCTACTTGCAATCAAATATAATAAGGATCCGATCATACCTCTATAGAGCTTTTGGTCAATGTTGGATCCATTTTCATCTTTGTCCAATCTGCAAGATGGGCTCATGGGTGTGTTCATTTGTTTGCTCAACTCCATACCAAACTTTTTGATTATTTCGTTGTTGTACTTGGCTTAGTTGATGAAGATTCCTTCCTTTGTTTGTTTTACTTGAAGTCCAAGGAAGTAGTTAAGTTCACCCATTAGGCTCATTTCAAATTCTCCCTACATTAACTTAGCAAATTCTCTACAAAGAGTTTTATTAGTTGCACCAAATATAATATCATCAACATAAATCTGTATAACTAATATATCATTAATTTTTTTCTTAATAAAAAGAGTTTTATCAACATTTTCTCTAGTAAAATCATTTTCAATTAAGAAGGTGCTAAGTCTATCATACCAGGCTCTTGGTGCTTGTTTCAAACCATATAATCTTTATTCAATTTAAACACATGGTTTGGAAAAACATAATCTTCAAAACCTGGTGGTTGTTCTATAAAAACTTGTTCAGTAATGAAACCATTTAAGAATACACTTTTAACATCCATTTAAAAAAGTATAAAATTCATGTAGCAAGCAAATGCAAGAAGTAATCTAATGGCTTCTAGTCTTGCTACAGGTGCATATGATTCATCAAAATCTATGCCCTCTTCTTGGTTATATTTCTTAGCCACTAATCTAGCTTTGTTTCTTACTACATTTTCTTGCTCATCTAAGTTGTTCCTATAGACCCATTTGGTTTCTATGATTAGATGGTCTAAAGGTCTATCAACTAATCTCCATACCTTATTTCTTTCAAACTGGTTTAGTTCATGCATGGCCATCATCCAGTTTGGGTCATTTTCATCTTCTTCTAAGGTATGAGGTTCTATTTGTGATACAAATGCTAGGTAATCATGTGCGTCTCTATGTGATTATCTTGTCCTAATACCTTGTGAAGGATCACCAATAATTAATTCTCTTGGATGAGAAGTTACGTACCTCCATTCTCTTGATAGATCAGCATGATCCTTACTTATCGTTTCTTCTCCTTCTTTGATTGGTCTTTCTTGTATGCTCATATCTTCCATTCCTTTTTGAATTGTACCTACAACATTGTCTATGTACTCTTCTTTCTTAGAAGGTGAAGGGTTAGTTTCATCAAAAATAATATGCATGGATTCTTCAACAGTAAGAGTTCTTTTATTAAATACTCTATATGCTTTGCTATGTAATAAATAACCAAGAAAAATTGCTTCATCAGATTTAGCATCAAATTTTCTAGATTATCTTTACCATTGTTATGTACAAAGCATTTACAACCAAATACATGAAGTAATTAATGTTGGATTTTTTTCATTCCAAAGCTCATAGGGGGTTTTCTTCAAAATAGGATGGATCAAAACATGGTTCAAAATATAACAAGCAGTGTTCACCGCTTCTGCCCAAAAGTATCTTGGAAGATTGCCTTCACATAATATTGTTCGGGCCATCTCTTCCAAAGTCTTATTTTTTTTCTATACAACACCATTTTGTTATGGTATTTTAGGAGCGGAGAAGTTGTGATCAATACCGTTTTCTGTGCAATAATCATCAAAACATTGATTTTCAAATTCGGTGCCATGATCACTCCTAACTGAAATTATTGGAAGATTTTTCTGATTTTAAACCTTTTTGTAAAATTTTTGAAATACTTTAAAGGTTTCATCTTTGTGAGTGATAAACAAAATTCATGTAAATCTAGAGAAATTATCTACAATCACAAGGGCATATTTCATACCTCTTAGGCTTATTATCCTAGTTGGTCCAAATAAGTCGATGTGAAGTAGCTCAAGAGGTCTAGAAGTTGAAATCATATTTTTGGATTTAAAACTTCTCCTAGTTTGTTTACCCATTTGGCATGCATCACAAACATGATCAAAATCTACTTTAAACTTAGGCATGCATCTAACTAGGTTTTTGGAAATTAACTTAGCAATTGTATGCATGCTAGCATGACCTAATCATCTATGCTAAAGTAGACAAGACTCCTTGGTCTTAGCATTCATTGTAACCAGACCGGAACTACTTGACATGGCAAGATCATTAAGGTCTAGCACATAAATATTTACAAGTCTATGTCTAATGAACTTACTGCTAGAATCAAGAGAGTTTGTTATAATACACATAGATGATTCAAAGATAACCTTGAAGCCTTGATGGGGATATCAAAACCCATCCAGATTTTCTTTTTTCTTTTCTAGATTTTTATATTTTTATTTCATATTTTTTTATTCTAGCTATTCCACCTATTCCTATTATTCTAGCTTTATTCAAGACTTATCCCCATTTTATCCCTGTGCTATTCCAATCATCTTCAACCTCCCAGAAATTCACAAAACCTCCATTTTTTATCCATTTTTCTTCCAGTTCATCCCGGATCCGCCACGCCCGACCACCGGCACCCCCCCCGATGTCCGTCCACCTTCCCCGGCGATAATCTCCTCGTGGGAACGCCGACGAATCCCACGAACCGCCCACGGTCATTTCCCCCCCATGCGGCTCCGCCCTTGCCGTGCCCCTCTCCGCCGCTCCATCGACCGCCACCCCTGCTCTCCCACTCAGCCGCCAAATCCTCCCAGCAAAGGTGTTAGGTTCATCCAAACTAAAACCAGATATGAGGAGAGCGGTCTCAAACAGAAGCAGCACCAGATCCTTAATAGACTTGTCATTTTTGAGCTCATGCTATTTTCCTTCAAGGCTTGAGCCTTCATGGTCTTAACCATATTGGCAGTCCATTCATACTCACCGGTTACCAAACAGCAAGGACGATGATTCTATCCGACACCACCACCCTGCTACCATGGTGACCGCCGATCGCTTGTTCCTCTACCGGCCATGATGATCTCCGTGCCAGTCGTCATCCTGTCCCTCCTCGCCGAATCTGCCCCAGCCGCTCTTCCCCATCTGTCCACCATGCCCCCTATTCCACGGTCATAGGGAGGAGTTTTCTGAATGGATCGTAGAGCAGGAACAACTTGCACAGATCTCAAAGTAGGGAGGAGTTTGAATTCGAATTTGAAATGGCCACAATTCCTCCACAAATGGCATCTCTCTTCATGGAAATGCCCACCATTCTCTCCCCTTATTTTGTTATTTTTGAATTTTAAATTTGAATTTCAAAATGGCTTGGTGTTTATAAAATAGGCTCCACTCCTTGTAAAATCAATTGAGAAACGAAATTTTTGTTTTAGAGAAGAGTGATTCTTCTTCACTTTGTGAGGAGAGGGTGTGAGGCCTAACCCAGGACATGATATGAGGTCATACCCAGTTATCTCCCTTCCCATTCCATCTTCCCTATCCCTTTGTGGCCTTTGAGATCCATCCTAGCACCACCAAGTATCGAGGAGGGTGTAATGCCTTAGAGGTGAGAGGTCTCTTCGTTAGGGTGAGTCCTAAAGTCCATGAGATCCAGATCCCTATCTTCCATCCCATTATACCTTCACCATCAAATTAGAAAATCAAAAAAAAAAGAATTAGAATATCCTAATTTAGGTGACTTCTAGGCTTACCGATTGATCCTAGCTCCTAGCCCCCTATTGTCCCGCATCAAGCCTTTATCACATAATTGACTGATACTTAGCAAATTAAGCATCAATTTATTTACTAGCAATACATTTTCAATAAAAGTACAGGGGGTTATCTTGATCTTACCGATTCCGATTATTTTTTCCTTGCCGTTATCTTCAAAAGTAACTATACCTCCTTCTTTTATCTCCAGGGTGATAAATTGATCCTTGTCACCCGTCATATGCCTTGAATAGCCACTATCAAGATACCATCTTTTCTTCAATTTTTAGGCTGCAAGATATTCCTTCAAGATAATTAAGAAGTTCTTTTAGGTACCCAAGCTAACTTGGGTCCTTGCAGGTTAGCGGAGGTGGTTCCTTTGGGAACCCAAATCTTTCTTGCTTTACATTTGACATTTCTAAAGATATTGCATTCAAAAGCTTTATGTCCTAAACCTTTTCATGCAAAACATTCAACTCTAGAATTTTGAAAGGATGCAGATTTTGAAGTTCTAGATGTTGATGCATGAGATGCAGATATAAATGGTTTTCTATTTGAGCTCTTAGGAACATACACTGTAGCTTTAGAAGTAGAAGCACAAGTAGAAGCATTTGGTGCAAAACCTTTTGGTATCACAAAAGTGGTAGCTGAAATTTCATTTGAATTTGAAGTGTTAAAACCTATTATAGCTTTATTTCTAGAAATTCTTTGTTCTTTTAAGATCAACTCAAGCTTGTTAGAAGATAATGTAAGTTTTTTAACAAGTGGCTTGAGTTTTTCAACCTCCATTTTTAAATTTATGTTTTCATTTGTCAAAGCTTTGTTTTTGTCTAGACATGCACTATTCTCGATTTTCAAAGCTTTATACTTTTCAGAAAAGACATGTAATTCTTTTTACAATAAATTATTCTTTTCTGAAATTTCTTCTTTTTCCTTAAGTAAAAAATCATTAGATTTTTTAAGGATCTAATATTTACTCCAACCTTTTTAAATTCAAATAATAAATCATGAAAAGCAGAATTTAATTCATCAAATGTAAATTCTATTTGTGCATTTGGGGATGTTACCTCTTCTTCGAGACCCATTAGACATAAATTAGCTATTTTCGTGGTCTCTTCTTCTTTAGTTGAGGTAGACTCCTCGCTATCGCTCCATGTGGCAACCATCACCTTCTTTTTCTTTTTCTTGAAAAATTTATTTAATAGTGGACAATCTGGAAGAATTTGCCTCGGTTTCTTACGTTCATAGCATGTGGGCACTTGATCTTTTTCTTTTTCTTTATCCTTGTCCTTGTCCTTGGAGTGCTCTCCTTGTTTATGAAATTTTCTATTGTATCTTCCTTTCTTCTTTTCCATAAACCTTCTAAATCTCCTCACGACCATTACAATATCTTCATCTTCTAGATTGTCTTCGGAGGAGGTGCAGTCATCTTTCGATTCCTCATCTTTCTTTGAGTCCAATGCAGCTTTAAAGGCAATTGTCTTCTTTTTCTTTTGATCATCATCAGTTCTATGCTGCATGGCCAATTCGTGTGTATGAGTGAACCCATTAATTCATCTAGAGATAAGGTGTTTAAATCTTTCGCTTCCTGGATGGCAGTCACTTTGGGGTCCCATTTATCCGGAAGTGATCTTAAGATCTTCTATACTAAGTCAGCATTTGAGTAAACCCTGTGGTGCGGGCACCAGAATCAGAAGAAGACTTTAGGGTTCCATCTGGATCTCTGAATGACCTTCCCCGAAGATTAGGGTTTGTAATAAGGGTTGACCCAGTCAACCAGATTATTTTATTTCTTTGAGGCTGCATTTCATTTTGTTGAGTCATGTTGACTCAGACTAAGTCCAAGTCAAGTCCTGGTTGGCGCCATTCCCCAGGGCATCAATTTTTCTTCCAAGGCCAAATGCAAGTGGACGCCACACTCCCAGCCACACTCCCAGGACCAGTTGGTGCCACATTTCATCCCAGTGTCCCTGGTCCCCATGCCCAAGAGAGCAAGAAAATTTTCTTAGGAGAAGTCAAGGAAAGCGCCCATAAGCTGCCAAAAGTAACCAAGCTAAAGGAGCAGGGGATTTTTCTTGGAGAGGACTTCAAGGTAGGCGCCCACACCTGCTTAAAGTACCTGGCTATGAATGGAAGGAGCCTAGTCTTGGGGAGAAAGACTAGGAGATGAGTATTTTCTTCCAAGAAAGAGCAAGTCATGGAAGGAAAACCCATGACTTAAGGAGAAGAACTAGGAGGTGCCCCACATACCTGCCATATGAAGCCATCACCTTGCATTTGAGGCCGCCCACTCCAACGAAAGAAGCTTGGTCGATCAAGGAAAAGTTTTTCATGCTTAGGATGAATGTTTAGTCCCACATGGGAAGTAGTGTAATTTTGTTTCTCTTGAAAGGTCTATATATTGGACCCTTATGTAATCTTTTGATTGGAATGAGTAAATGAAATCTTTTCTTGTATTGAGCAACCTTGTGTTCTCTTCTTCTGCACTTCTTTGAGTGTTGAGCTCCGTGAGGGAGTAAATTCGGGTTCCATTGGAGCCTTGAGGAGGTGAGAGATCTCTAAAGTTACCAAAACCCTACCCCGCTTTCATCCCTGGCCGCCAACCCTAATTTCCTTTCATCATCCTAGCTGCCAACACCCAAATTCCTAAACCCTATTCCCACTTCATTCAAGGCCGCCATCTCCTTCTCCAAGCCACTGCCCACTATATCAAGCCCTAGGTCCTTTTCATCTGCAAGCCGACGCCCTACCAGCCAAACCCTAAATCCACTCTATCTTCCACTGCCACCTCCATACTCTTCCCTCATCTTCAAAGTTCGAGCAGTCCAGAGCTATCCCAAGTAAAGGTCTCTTCCTTGAGTTTCTTACATCCTTATCTTGTTCTTCATCCTTTCCAGATCCAGAGTACGAGAAGAAGGCCAACCTTTCCATAGTATACAATCCGAGGATCCATTGCGAAGATACCCCGTCTCCAAGGATCCTACAATCTGCTCGAGAGTGTCCTTCAATTGAAGCAAAGAGAGATATCACAGTCAGGTATAAAACCTTCTCTTCTCTCTTCGTCTATTTTTTTGAAAGAGGAGTAAACCTTAGGTCTGGGGGTTTCTCATTCCCCAGCGATTCTACTTCTTTATTACTCTGATAATCTACTCTTTTGAATTGTGCTTTCTTTCAGTGCATATTTTCTTTCAATATTAGTTAGCCTTGTTTTTGAGTCAAGCCAACTTCTAACAAAACACAAAAAAAAAAAAAAAAAAAAAAGTCTTAATTTACTTCCGCATCGCATCATCTTATTTATTCTGCATCATTTTTGGTATCAGAGCCCTGTCTAGGGTTCTTGCTTGTTTGATTATTTTTTCGTTCCTTTTTACTTTTGCTGCCTAGAGTAGACTCCCCTGGCCATCCGATCATAGGAACAAGCGAGATGCAAGCTTCATCCTCCCATTCCACGGGGGTTCCTAGGGCGTGTAGGGGTGCCGCTGGGTTATAACTTCTAGGCAGGGATTGTAAACGGGACACACGTTCTATTTTCTGCCAGTAACTATCCTGTTATTCAAATTGTTTCTCCCTTCCAAAAATTCCAAATTAAGTAATTATTGTTTTGCTGGAACCAGTATAATTGAAAGTAATTTACATAAAATTTTCATGATTTATTAATTTCTGTAGATTTTCTGAGATCAATTTTACTGTTGTTCTATTTTTTTTTTTCTGCAAGCTGTTTTTTATTTGAGTGTGCATAAATTGAATCTATCTTAAGGGCACCGAAGTTGCAACATAAGGGGAGGATTGAGACCCTCTCCTTAGCCCAAAACCACCTCCCGTGCATTCGAACCTAAGCCTTTAATCTTCAAATTAATTAGACCTAATTTGCCCTAGTGGGCTAGGGACACCAACTAATTGGGTCTAGGCTAGTATTGAGTCAGTTTGTCTAGTTACTCTGTGTGTGCTTTGTACTCAATTTCTAGAATGGTGGTTCAGGGATTCTATCCCGAAGGGCTTGTGTGCTGGTCCGCCTACCTGGCCAATCACTGATTGGTGTCTATGATTGGCAATTAGGGACCTAACACTCCCCTTACACCTGCCTGGCTGAGTCCCGAGTTACTACAGCCTAGCTTGCCACTCTGATTGGGCATCTAGTTTGGGCTCTAGGTCTAGTTATCCCGTAGTCGTTTCAGTCGAGTCTCATTTGGTGTGCTTGCTTGCATCATCATGTCCACCCGGAACGGAGTACCCTACCAACCTGGTCAAACCCAACCTGATTTAGAGGCCATGATTAGAACTCTTACCGAAAGTATGACCAAATTGAGTCAGGATATGAATAATACTGTTGCCCAGTTTAGGGACAAAGTCCGTGAGGATCTTACCCAACTTAGGGATCGAGTCCAAGTACTTGAGGAACCTAGACATCAAAATTGGATTCCTGACCCAGATTTCAATGTGCCTCAACCTCACCCACACCAGGAGCCTAGAAGACCTTTATACAGAGATCCTGAACCTAATCATAGGAGGACTGACCCAGAGCCTGAAGATAGAGATGATAGGTTCATCTAGAACATCAAATTAGATGCACCCACTTTTGATGGTAGCTTAAACCCTAAGGTGTATTCTGATTGGGAGGGTGAGATGGACCAGTACTTTGAGTGGTATACCATGTCTGAGGAAAGGAAGTTCAAGTTTGCCAAGATGAAGTTAGTGCATCAAGCTAGGTTATACTGGGGGAACATTGAGCTAACCACTTGGAGACGAAATGTTGAGCCCATAACCACTTGGCAGGGTATGAAAGAGAAGCGTAGAGATAAGTACCTACCCATTTCATACCAGCAGAATCTATTAGACCAATGACAAACCTTGAAACAAGGGAACCGATCTGTCTTAGACTACATAGCCACCTTTGATGTGTACTTGATGAGATGTGATGTGAGTGAAGCCCATGAGGTCACTTTGTCTAGATTTAGGGCTGGACTTAGGGAAGACATTAAGAGGGAGTTGTTTCTGAGAGATGTTACTGACCTAGACCAAGCCTATCAGATTGCACTGAACACTGAGAAATTTTAGAGAGGACCTATACCTTCTAGGGTTAGTGCCTCAATCCCAAGAAATGGACCTAGCCAAGTTACCCCTAGCAAACCTTTTCAGGGTATTCCCACCCCTAGGCCCATGGACAAAGGTAAGGTACCTGACACCCAGAGAACCCCTAGTTCTAGTATCACCTGTTTTAAGTGTCAGAAACCAGGTCATATCTCCAGCCAGTGTACAGCCATAGCCTGTTTTAAGTGCCATAGGGTAGGTGATGTTTCTAGCCAGTGCCCACGTAGATCCCTTTACATAGAAGAGGGAGAGGAAGAGAATTCCGGGCCCAATAAGGAATTTGAAGAAGAAGTTTATGAGGCCGGAATGAACTTGGTTGATGAGTATGAAGGAGAGGAGGAACCCATAGAGTCTGACCAGTTAAGAGTTATGAGATGCATCCTGTCCCAGAGTAGAGTTCAGGAGGATTGGCGTAGGACTAACATCCTACAGACTTTCCTTAAATTAGGGGATAAGGTATGTAAGATCATCATAGATAGTGGGAGCTGTGTGAATGCCATTTCTGCTAGCATTGTCAAAATGTTAGGCTTAACCCCAGTCCCCCACCCCAACTCCTATAAGGTTTCTTGGATAGACTCTACCTCTATACCCATCCAGTCTAGATGTCAGGTCCAAATCCAGATACAATCCTATCAAGAGAAGATTTGGTGTGATGTCTTACCCATGGGGGTGAGCAGTATAATTCTTGGGAGACCTTGGTTATATGATCATGATGCCACCCTCTTAGGAAAATCCAATACCTGTGTCTTTAGTTTTAATGGGAAAAAGATGACAATCCATTCAGTCCCTCCTAAGGACAAGGTAGCTAAAGTACCCAATAAGGTCATAGATGAAGACTGGAGTGAACCTAATTAGTTCTAAGGATCTAGAACAAGAAATTCATAGTGGTTCACCCATTTGGATGTTGACTGCTAAGGAACTTAGGACTCCTACACCCTCAAAGCCTCCTCATGAAGTTAGGCCTTTGTTAGAAGAATTTGAAGATGTTTTTCTCGAAGATCTGCCAGACCACCTTCCACCTCTTAGGGATATCCAGCATTCCATAGATTTAATCCCAGGAGCTACTTTACCCAACTTTCTCCATTATAGGATGAATCCATTTGAGCATGAGGAACTGCAAAAGCAGGTTGGAGAATTGTTGAGGAAGGGGTTCATTAGAGAGAGTCTTAGCCCTTGAGCAGTCCCTGTACTACTGACCCCAAAGAAAGATGGCACATGGAGGATGTGTGTTGATAGTCGTGCCATCAACAAAATCACAATCAAGTATAGGTTCCCCATCCCTAGATTAGATGACATGCTATATATGATGGCCGGTGCAATGGTTTTTTCCAAAATTGATCTCAAGAGCGGCTATCATCAGGTTAGAATTAGACCAGGTGATGAGTGGAAAACTGCTTTCAAAACTAAGGATGGTCTCTACGAATGGGTTGCTATGCCTTTTGGGTTGTCCAATGCCCCTAGTACTTTCATGAGGATTATGACCCAGGTACTTAGAGCTTTCGTAGGGAAGTTTGTAGTGGTCTATTTCGATGACATCCTGATCTATAGTAAGACCCCTGCAGACCACCTAGGCCACCTTAGACAAGTCTGCAAAGTTTTGAGGAATGATAGTCTCTACGGTAATCTCAAGAAGTGTGAATTCATGACCAGTAGAGTTATCTTCCTTGGTTTTGTAGTAACCCCTGACGGTGTGGCTGTCAATCAAGAGAAGATTAGGTCCATAGTAGAATGGCCAGAGCCGACCAGTGTGCATGAAGTTAGGAGTTTCCACGGCTTGGCTACCTTCTATAGATGACTCATCAAGGGGTTTAGTACTGTAGTTGCTCCTATCACACACTGTATTAAGAAGGGAGAATTTCAGTGGACTACAGCAGCCCATAAAGCCTTCCTAGATCTTAAGGATAGGATGACCCAGGCACCCATTTTGAGGTTATCTAACTTTTCTAAAGTATTTGAGGTTGCCTGTGATGCTTCAGGTGTAGGTATAGGTGGAGTCCTAAGCCAAGAGAATCATCCCGTAGCATTCTTTAGTGAAAAACTTAATGATGCTAAGCTTAGGTATTCTACCTATGATAAAGAATTTTATGCGGTAGTGCAAGCTTTGCGTTACTGGAGACATTATTTGCTACCGCAGGAATTTGTGCTGTTTTCGGACCATGAGGCTCTTAGATTCCTGAATTCTCAGAAGAAGCTTAACCCTAGGCATGCTAAGTGGGTAGAGTATATCCAGTCCTATACTTTTGTTTTGAAACATAAGACTGTGACTGAAAATAAGGTAGCTGATGCCCTTAGTCGTCGATCTTTGTTATTGAATTCTATTATGGCTGAAATCGTAGGGTTTGAGCAGATCAAAGAGGAATATGAGTCGTGTCTAGATTTTAAGACTGTGTATCAGGATCTAGCTCATGGACCATCTAGTGATCATAAGGATTATACCCTTTTAGATGGCTTTCTGTTCTTTAAGAATAGGCTTTGCAACCCTAGAACTTCTCTTAGGAAATTTTTGATTTGGGAAATTCATGCTGGGGGTCTAGCAGGCCATTTTGGAAAAGACAAGACCACCCTGGCTGTTGAAGACCACTTTTTCTGGCCTAGCTTAAAAAGAAATGTAGCACACATTGTGGCTAGGTGTCGGACCTGTGCTGTTGCCAAATAGCGAAAATAGAACATCGGCCTTTATACCCCACTCCCTGTCCCAGATCGTCCTTGGCAAGATGTGAGTTTGGACTTTGTATTAGGTTTGCCTAAGACCCAGAGGAGGCATGACTCTATCTGTGTCGTAGTCGATTGATTTTCAAAGATGGCTCACTTCTTGCCTTGTTCCCAGACTTTTGATGCGTCTAAGGTAGCCACCCTGTTCTTTAATGAGATAGTTAGACTCCATGGCCTACCTAAGACAATTGTTTCAGATAGGGATGTCCGGTTCACCAGCTATTTTTGGAAAACCTTTTGGCACAAGTTAGGGACGAAACTTAAGTTTTCAACTACCTATCATCCCCAAACTGATGGCCAAACCGAGGTAGTGAACCATAGCTTAGGCAATATGCTAAGATGTCTTGTGGGTGAAAACACTAGGAATTGGGATTTGTACTTACCTAGGGCTGAATTTGCATACAATGACTCGATCAATAGGTCTACAGGTAAGAGTCCATTTGAAATTGTGCATGGGTACAAACCTCACACACCTCTTGACCCAGCCCCTTTACCAGTCCACACACGAGTCTCCGAGTCTGCTGAAGTTTTTGCGCAACATATAAAAGACTTGCATAAAGAAATTCATGCCAAAATAAATTTAAGTAATGAAACTTATAAAAAGTTGGCTGATTCTCAAAGGCGAGTCAAAACTTTTGTTGAGGGAGACTATGTAATGATTAGGTTAAGGCCTAAACGGTTTCCTCCTGGAACCGTTAGAAAGTTACATGCTAGAGGAGCTAGACCATTTAGAGTGGTGAAGAGAGTAGGATCCAATGCCTATGTGCTCGAGTTGCCTCCAGAACTAGGCATTAGCCCCACTTTCAACATTACAGACCTAGTAGAGTATAGAGAGCCAGCTGTGATTCCCAGTGAGCCTTTTGAGCCTAATCCTATTCTTGAGAATGAACCCAACCCTGTGTGTCCACCAACAAACTGGCCAGTGAGGAAGGAACAGATTGAAAAGATCCTGGACGATCAAGTTATCTCTACTCGTAATCGAGGATACCAAAGATACCTGGTCTGCTGGCAAGGAAAGCCAGATTCTGATGACTCTTGGATCTCCCGAGATGAATTACAAGAGCTGGATCCAAATCTCTTGGAGAGATACCAGAGCCAACTTGAGCCTTACTCGACAGGGTCGAGTTCATCCCACCCCGGGAGAATTGGTGCGGGCACTAGAATCAGAAGAAGACTTCAGGGTTCCATCTGGATCTCTGAATGACCTTGCCCGAAGATTAGGGTTTGTAATAAGGGTTGACCTGGTCAACCAGATTATTTTAGTTCTATGAGTCTGCATTTCATTTTGTTGAGTCATGTTGACTCAGTCTAAGTCCAAGTCAAGTCCTGGTTGGCGCCATTCCCTAGGGCATCATTTTTTCTTCCATGGCCAAATGCAAGTGGATGCCACACTCCCAGCCATACTCCTAGGACCAGTTGGCACCACATTTCATCCCAGTGTCCCTGGTCCCCATGCCCAAGAGAGCAAGAAAATTTTCTTAGGAGAAGTCAAGGAAGGCGCCCACAAGCTGCCAAAAGTAACCAAGCTAAAGGAGCAGGGGATTTTTCTTGGAGAGGACTTCAAGGTAGGCGCCCACACCTACCTAAAGTACCTGGCTATGAATGGAAGGAGCCTAGTCTTGGGGAGAAAGACTAGGAGATGAGTATTTTCTTCCAAGAAAGAGCAAGTCATGGAAGGAAAACCCATGACTTAAGGAGAAGAACTAGGAGGTGCCCCACATACCTGCCATATGAAGCCATCACCTTGCATTTGAGGCCACCCACTCCAAGGAAAGAAGCCTGGTCGGTCAAGGGAAAGTTTTTCATGGTTAGGATGAATGTTTAGTCCCACATGGGAAGTAGTGTAATTTTGTTTCTCTTGCAAGGTCTATATATTGGACCCTTATGTAATCTTTTGATTGGAATGAGTAAATGAAATCTTTTCTTGTGTTGAGCAACCTTGTGTTCTCTTCTTCCGCACTTCTTTGAGTGTTGAGCTCCGTGAGGGAGTAAATCCGGGTTCCATTGGAGCCTTAAGGAGATGAGAGATCTCCAAAGTTACCAAAACCCTACCCCGCTTTCATCCCTGGCCGCCAACCCTAATTTCCTTTCATCATCCTAGCCACCAACACCCAAATTCCTAAATCCTATTCCCACTTCATTCAAGGCCGCCATCTCCTTCTCCAAGCCACCGCCCACTATATCAAGCCCTAGGTCCTTTTCATCTGCAAGTCGCCGCCCTTCCAGCCAAACCCTAAATCCACTCCATCTTCCATCGCCACCTCCATACTCTTCCCTCATCTTCAAAGTTCGAGCAGTCCGGAGCTATCCCAAGTAAAGGTCTCTTCCTTGAGTTTCTTACATCCTTATCTTTTTCTTCATCCTTTCCAGATCCAGAGTACGAGAAGAAGGCCAACCTTGCCATAGGACTACAATTCGAGGATCCATTGCGAAGATACCCCGTCTCCAAGGATCCTACAATCTGCTCGAGAGTGTCCTTCAATTGAAGCAAAGAGAGATATCATAGTCAGATATAAAACCTTCTCTTCTCTCTTCGTCTGTTTCTTGAAAGAGGAGTAAACCCTAGGTCTTGGGGTTTCTCAATCCCCAGCGATCCTACTTCTTTATTACTCTGATAATCTACTCTTTTGAATTGTGCTTTCTTTCAGTGCATATTTTCTTTCAATATTAGTTAGCCTTGTTTTTGAGTCAAGCCAACTTCTAACAAAACACAAAAAAAAAAAAAAATTAGTCTTAATTTACTTCCGCATCGCATCATCTTATTTGTTCTACATCACCCTGCCAAGACTTTTCAAACCATTAATAATATCTATAAATCGAGTAAACATGGTAGAGATAGTTTCAATAGATTCCATTTTAAATAATTTGTAACTATGTACAAGAAGATTTTTTTTTGAAGTCTTCACTTGGGAAGTTCTTTCATGGGTCACTTCGAGTTTATCCCAAATTTTCTTTGCTGAAAAGCAAGTGGAAACTTGATAAAACTCGTTGGCATCCAAAGCACAGTATAATAAGTTCATTGCTTTGGCATTTAATTTCTCTATCTTCATGTCGTGTTCGTCCCAGTCCTCTTCAGGCTTAGGGACATCCATGCCATTAATTTTAATCATGGGAATGTGTGCCCTTTTAGAATGACCTTCCATAATTGAAAATCTACTGCTTGTATATATATTTTCATTCTAGCTTTCCAGTAGGAATAATTTATGCCAGTGAAGAGTGGAGGTCTATTAGTAGATTGGCCTTCGACCAAGGATGTACTCATGGGATAAGCCATCAATCTTTCTTCTAAATGTATTCAGAGACACTGCTCAGATACCAATTGTTGCCCAGGTGGCTTTCCCAAGAGGGGGTCAATTGGGAATTAAAAAATTTAAGCAATAATGTGCTTTTTGAAATCCCTTTTAAGGTGTTCAGTGCTGTGATGAAGTATTTAAATGCAAAAGCAAAATCAGATCAGAAAAGCACAACACAAATACACAACAATTATAGTAGTTCGGAGCAACCCAGCTCCTACATCCACTACCCAAGATTACCACTTAGGATTTCCACTATATCCCACACCGAAATATAGTCGAATTATTTTCACAGGCTCATAATCCAAACCTCTACACTTTGATTTTTACAATCAGGCTCACTAAAGAAACCCAACTTGATTTTACCAGGATCACCAAGAACCCAACACTTGGTTTTAATAAAGGCTAACCAAAAACCTATTTGGTTTATTTAACCGGGCTCATCAATAACCCAACAATTCAAAATGAATTGAAAAGAAAAGCAGTAGAATGACAAATAAATTTTTTATCGAATGGTTGCTGATGCAGCTTGAGAGAAGCCCACTTGAATGCACTTCAATGCACTTTAATGGCTTCTATAGCTTCTTTACTAAGTGCTTCAAGCTTCAGAGGAGAGTTGGTGAAGGCTTGAAGGCTATCTTGAATTCTCTCAGTGCTCTCTTGCTTGTTGACTTTGTTGGATATTCAATAAAGCATTTACTCTTATTTCCTTTTTCAAAAACTCTGTGAAAACATACTTCAAAGAAGTTCAAATCCCTCAAATATATGGTCTTCCATCATTCCAAGGCAGTTTAAGTCATTGTAGACCGTTGGGATGTGACATTTGACCGTTGGAGCACTTTTTGGATTTAAAATCCAAGTTCTGGAACTAGCCGTTATATTTTTGTAACTGCCATTTGAGTTGGCTCGGATTACTTAAGTCAGCTCGGATCCTCAGAGTAGTTCTGGTTGAATCGACTCTCTTCAATCTAATCGGCTCGCTTGCATAGTATCATGATTCCTCACTCTGTAAGAGTCGGCTCGCCTTGATTCTAGTCGACTCGGATCCTCAGGCTTTCAGAATTTCAGTCTAGACAAGTCGGCTAACTTCCATTCTAGTCGACTCAATTGGCTATGGTTCTTAGAATGTATTTTCTAGACTTTGGAGTCAACACGATTTACTGAAGAGTCAGCTCGGATGTCTGACAATATGATAGAGTCAGCTCCGACTCCCCTCGGGTCGGCTTGCCTATCTTATTTACGAAGTAGTACTCTGGACGAGTTGGCTCGGGTCCCTTAGAGTCGGCTCAGATATCTGTGTGCCAGAATCCTCATGCATGCCATGTGCTAGAGTCGGCTCTTTTCTCTTTGAGTCAGCTCGGATGAATGTTTCAGTAATTTTTTCAGTCTATCTCCAGTATTCATCCAGCATGTCTTCAAGCTTCAAGATGTCTTCAAACTCAACATATTTCTAGGAAATTGAAAGCTTGAATCACATTTAGAAGTAACCCAATTTTATGATCTTTCTAAACTTTTTTCTTTGGGTTCTTCTTTAAAATATTCAATTACAACACAATTCAAAACAAGAAATGAAAATGTAGGAATTGAAATTGAGCAATGAATTCATCCTACAAAAACTTGTAAACCACTTGAAGAGTTGTCAGAGAAACAAATACATGCTCCAATATTTGGTTATCATCAAAATCACTTATGGGGTCAACAGCTAGGATCATCATCTTGGAGAGACAATGCCATGTCTAAGGGACTGCAATCCCCTCATAGAGTTCTCCATGCTGAACCTTTTTAGCTCTCTTCTATACATTTTCTATGACAAGCCAAGCATCCTATTTAGTTTATCTCTATAGACCTTAATTCCCAGAATGTATGATACTTCACCTAGGTCTTTCATTGAAAATTTCTTATATACCAAATGTTGACCAAGGTTAACATAGGAATATCATTCCCAATTAGGAGGATATCATCCATATATAATACAAGGAATGTCACTGCCTCCCACTGACCTTTTTGTATACACAAGGCTCCTCTTCATTCTTGATAAAATCAAATGATTTAATCGCATCATTGAAATAAGTGTTCCAACTCTAAGAAGCTTGCTTTAGTCCATAGATATATCTATGCTACTTACAAACTTTGTGATCTCCATCATTGGAAGTGAAACCCAAGAGCTGCTCCATATAAATATCTGCTTCAAGATATTCATTAAGAAATGCCATTTTCATATCCATCTACCAAATTTTATAGTCATGAAATGCTGCCATGGCAAGTAACATGTAGATGGATATTAGCATGGGTATTGGTAACACAGTATCATGATAGTCAATGCTTTCAAGTTAACTATACCTTTTCAATACTAGTCTAGCTTTATAGGTCTCTACCTTACCATCTGCACTATTTTTCTTTTGTAGATCTATTTATACTCAATGGATACAATACCTTCAGGCATATGCACTAAGCTCCAGACTTGGTTTGAGTGCATCAAGTCAATTTCTAACTTCATAGCACTCAACTGTTTCTTATAGTCAATGTCTGACATTACCTTGTCATAGATCTTTAGATCAACTATTTGATCCCTATCTTCCATGAGGATCATGATAATTATATTAAAAATGTATTAATTTCATAATTAATCCATCTCTATTTATATAAAAATGATACTTCTATACATTGTTTGTAGGAAAAAACATTACCAACATGAAGAGTTTGATTTTTGGAGTCCAATGATGCAAACGATACTCAAATCAAACTTGAAATGAGCTCAAAATCAAATTTCAACGGAATAATAACAAATTGCATGAACTTTGGAGCAGCCGGTTCGTGGTCAACAAAACAAAGGGTGGTCCATGATTTGCCATGGCCATTGGTCCACGGCATAGAACCATGGACCATCAATTGATTGTGGCTGGGGGAATGCCAAAGAAGCCTACCCATGCCGATCCACCACTGCCCGTGCAAATCCATCGCCACCTATGGCCAGAAAGAACACCAAAGAAGCCTTTTTTCTACCATTAGAGCCTGTTCTCAAGTGCCGGTCTCCTCCTTCACTGGCTTTCCTTATCTAATGCCGGTCCATGGTGTTGTCCACTGTTTCGAAGATGCCAGGACAACCTGTTCCACTTTCCCTTCGTCGTCGAGAAGCTTCCAAGATCTGATCGGATTTCTTTCTCTTGGATGGTTCCAGTATCCTCTTCTCTCTTCAATCAAAAAATCTCCCCATCACTATTGGAAGTTGCTTGTCGGTAGCATACTCTATTGACATCTATTATAGCCATTGCTCATGCCTTCGATGATCACCATCCTCCCATTCACGATGCCGTTCCAATGCTACTATCTTCCTCCCTGAGAGCCACCTACCATAACTTGTTCCTCCTAGTTGCATGCTACATCCTATAACCTTCCTCTTGTTGTTGATCTAGAAGCCCGATGTCAGGAGATTTGACCAATAATGTCTGAATGAGAAGGGTAGAAGCTCGATCATGAAATCATAGTTTAATTTTTGAAATAACATATGAGAAATAGAATGAGGGTAGGCAGGTGCGATGATCCAGTAGATAACTCTAATGGAACCAAGGGTTATTACAGATTATGATGTGAACTAATGCTGTTCCCATGCAGGCCCGATGTGTTTCTTTTTGCCTATAAAAAAAACATCTTTGCTCCCTTGAGGATTGGTGTGGATGTAAGGCCGGGCTAGGGATGCTAGTATGGATGCTTATGATGCAAAGGAATTTTTTTTTTTTTTTTTGATAGTTGAAGAATTTTAGATGTTTGTTTTTCTTTTCTTAGGATTTTGATTCCAGATCACAAGCAAAGACAAGAAATAAGAGAAATGAGTAACGGAAGCTTAGACTAGCAGTTCAAATCCCTAAACAGTGAAAATGAGAACAGGACCCCAGGATTAAGAAACCCCGGTAGGACTAAGCTCGAAATACAATACCTACTTAGGAGATAGAGAGAGCAAACCTCACACGTCTGAAGCACCCGATGCAGAGATCACTCAACTCGACAGATGCGACCTGGATGCCCAAGCAGTCGAACCCGTGGAAGCACTGGCTATCGATCGGTAGGTCGCGATGGCAAAGCCGACTGACTCTGGTGCCCGAGATGCCAGGGAGGACCTGTAGGCAAACCAAATTGGTATTAGCGAAATGGAGAGATGTACACAAAGGGATTGAGATGGGGTTGAGAAGGGGCTTCGAGCCCGCTGTCCGGCTGGATTCCGAAGTCGAAGAAGGAGATAACTTGGGGCCTCGCACCCTGCGACATCCTGGAGGACGAAGGATTGTGGCCTCACACCACTCGATGTCCAGGAGGATGAAGGATTCGTGATGCCTTGGGGCGACGGACAGGTGGCCTCACACCACTCGATGTCCCTGGGGATGAAGGCATCTTCACTCAACCTAGTCTAGGAGACAATGGTTGGAGGATAGAAAACTCAAACTCTTTTTCATTCAATCATTCAATAGCTTTACAATGGAGGGATTGGATCTTTTAAATAGGCACCCAAGGCCCATTTGAATTCAAAATCATTCAAAACCCTTGAACCCAAATTACAACCCCAAAAGTTGGCGCCCACATGGATGGAGAAAATTCTTCATGGCCGACCAAATGGAGGAGAGGATTGGCATGGCATGTGGGAGGGCTTGGAGAGGGGGATTGGTCTCTTGACTTCCTTCTTTTGCATGCTCATTTTGGGAAGAAAACATGGAACAAGGCTTGTTTGAAGGGATGTGCTTCCTTTGATCCTTCAATGCCCACTTTGGAGTGATTCATGGCTAACCAAATGGAGGGAGCTTTGGGCATTGCAAGGTTGAAGGCTTGGAGAGGGGAGTGTGTCCTTTGACCTTCCATTCTTGCATGAACACTTTAGGAAGAAGGCTTGGAAGATGGCTAGTGTGTCCTTTGACCTTCCATTCTTGCATGAACACTTTAGGAAGAAGGCTTGGAAGATGGCTTGCTTTGTGGCTTGGTTTCTTCAAGAATCTTCAACGCCCCATATTTTGATGGATCATGGCTTGATGTGGGGGGAGGGAAGAGTGGGATGATGTCTCCTCCTTCCAAGGTCGCCCAAGAGAAAAAAAGTCATGGAGAGGGCGTGTGGAATGCATGAGGGCGCCTCCTTGTTTCCCTCCTTGGATGCCCAAGTGGCAACTGATGTGGCGCCACATAAGTGGCTGAGGTGGCACCTGTGTTGGCATCTTTCCAAGTGAAAGAGGTGGGTTGGCCCACAAGGACTTGACTTGGTCTTCAAAGTCAGGTTGACTTCAATTGGGCTTGGGCCCAATCCAAACTCAGACTCGAACCAAAAATAAATACAGGACCCATGACCTAGACTTGGCCCAAATTGGTCAAGGTACAAGACTAAAATTATAAAATTACATTGGCTCATAGCCTTATTACAGGACTCACAGAAGTGGAACCCTAATCTGAGATCCACAGAGGGTTGAGGAGCCTCTGTCGGATCCTGGTGCCCACACCAAGGATTCCTTGATCCTTTCCACTTCCTTGTTCTCTTCGCTCCTTCCATCCATCAAATCTCCCTTCCACCTTCCCATCCACTCCCATTCCTCGCCCTCTTTTGATTGCCTTTCTAACATAGTTTCCACCACTATTTCCTAGTTCCCCAGTCTCCACAACATCGCCCCTGATATGTTGCCTTTTGATCTACTGCCAAGTCTCCACCACTATTTCCTGGTTTTCCAATCTACCCTAGAAAGGCTACTCTATCTTCTGATCTTGATTTGCTGCTAAGTCTTCATGGAAGCATGATCTTAGGAAAGAGGAATGTTTGTTTTAGAAATTCATTTTTAGTTAATTATGGGATGTATTTGTTTTATGTTATGAAATAAAAAATTTTTGATTACTTATAATCTTTGACTGCTCTATTCCTAAAAGGGATAGGCTGTGATATACAGATACAGGCCGTATTCTTGTTAAGATAGATCATATCTTGGTTATATTTACTATTAACTCTCTTTTTGTTTGATTTCTACTATTTTATTGCATACTTTTTGAAATAACTACAAAAATCCCTATAGATTCGACCCTTACTCCCACTCCCTACCTAAGAATAGTAGAATTAAGGTATTAAAATCAGTACATAGCAATATACATCAAATTTTTGGCACCATTATCAAAAACTTTTCGCACATTATTTTTTTAAAAAATATTAAAAAATTTTAAAAAAAACTCAAAGTTAGTAGTTATTATTTTTCAATCTTGAGTATCCTGACATAAGGATGCCCTGGTATAACTCTAAGTTATATTGAATGGTTGTCCTAGGATACAAAAAAATTTAATAGATTTAAAAATCTTTAAAATATTAAAAAAATAAAAAATAATAAAAATCTTTAAAAAAATTAAAATATTGACATCCTCATATATTGTCAGAAGATTAGAGACTTAACCATCGAATTAAAAAAAAGTAATTAATTTAATTTTATTTATGTGATAAATCTTAGTTTGGACACCTTGTTTATTGCATTTCATCTCTCCGTAATTAACTTTAAGGGCATAACCCCATTAATCAGATAAGGTGGGGAGTTCATCACCCATTCTTAGCCCACAAATCATCACCCTGCATGTGCATTGACCCAGACCTTAATTATTAAAATTAATAGATGTTGGCCTGAGGAATTTCATGCTCAATAGGATAAGGGAACTATAGAGTTGGACCGGTTTAGATCAGTTAGTTGCTTGGTGTCTAAGACAAGTGGTTCAGGGACAAGAGCCTGAAGGAAGGTGGTTCTTTAATTGGTTACGTTCGCTTACCTAGCAAATTTTAATTAGTAAAGCAACGAGGGGACTCCCACCAACCTTTCGCTTACCTAGCCAGGTCAGTTAATTGATCTTGGACTTGGAGTGCTCAAAGGTAACCTTGGATTAGTTATGAGCTATCTAGACTTAGGTTAATCCCAAGATAAAATTGATTTTGATTGCATCACTTATTTGAAAAAAAAGGGTTAATTAAAAATTTTTGTTTATAGTTTAGGACTCTCTTAGGAGTCTTCTTTTTAGACGTCTCATCTTTTTCCTTTTTTATTAATTTAGAAAAAAATTAAAAAGAAATTGAACTGCTATTTCCTTTATAGTACTACTTTAGGGTGTATGCTAGGTCATCGATCATTAGAACCGAAATCATACTCCTAGATCCATAAATAGATCGAACTTGCAAAGCAAACAAATCACATATTATGGACGCTGATGTGGCGACATCCGTTGACGTGGAGCATACGGGCGGCTACAACAACAGAAGCCTTGCCACCCGAGCTCATTGGGTGAGCCCCCCATTTGAGGCCGGCTCCCTGTCATGGTCAATCCCCAGTCGAGGCCGTGCTCATTTGGCGAGCCCCCCTATCTGATGCTAGCTCCCTATCGAAGTCAGCCCCCAGTCGAGGCTGGGCTCATTGGGTGAGCCGTCCCTTTTGAGGCTAGCTCCCTGTCGAGGTCATCCCCCAACCGAGGCTGGGTCATTGGGCGAGCCCCCCGTGTAAGGCTGGCTCCCTGCCAAGGTCATGTCCGTGCTCCGGAGCGGAGCCCTCGATATGAAGTTCCCGCTAGAGGAACATATATTTGAATTATGGTGGAGCAGAGCCTGGCCGCCTGTAGCTTTCTACATGCAGCACCAGAGGTACGACGTGGGCAGCCCCAGACCCCATGCCTACCGACACATTGCCACATCCATAGCCGCACCACCAATAGCCGCTGACTGTCGTGGCGCAATGCTCAGAGCTACCCCAAGAGGAGAATCTGTCCAAGGCCCCAGGACCTGTAGCCCTGGCGTTCTCTCCCGAAATAGAAGCACACCTCCCATAAGGGGAATGGAAGCCAAGAAGAAGGGGGACTCTCTCTGGTCGACTAGGGGATCTCTCAGGTCGACTGGCAGAGATCTCTCTAGTTCGGTAGATGGGGGTCCCTCAGGTTTGGCCTGCAGAGCTCTCTCTAGTGGGCTCGCAGGAGAGGGCTCTGGTTCTCTCTCTATAAAGATTCTCGAAGGCCACAGGGGTCCGACCCTACCTCTAGAGGAAGGTAAGGAAGGTAAGCACACGGGGGAAGGCAAGGGAAAGGTAAGTAGGCAGGTGACCAGGCACCGCCAGGCGATCCATTGATTCGAGAAGCCTCCCCGCTCCCTGCTCTCGATCCCTCCTCTTTTCCATTCCTTTACATACCTGCTCTAAAGTCACACCCTCCCAACAGACGGATCCCCCATGCCCTATGCCATGAAGGTCTTGTCTGTTCTCCTCGATCATCCCACTGACTTGATCGTTGGAGTGTCCTTAATAGAATCCCCGACCTGAGTCTCCCCTATCTTGCAAGAAGGAAGGAGCATGGATTGGCCAGTGCGGCATGCTAATGAGCAGCCGTGGAGCAGGACGGAGTGGACGGGTCCTAGAGAGGCCCTCATCATGACACCTGATGGTGACGGGAGGACCACGTCGGCACGGTTGAGCTATAGGCAATGGTGATATTAGCGGCAACAGATTGGCATGTCAGGAATGGGGGGCAAGTTTTTGAGACCACCCCCAACCTTGGGGGGCCAGGCCAGGGATACAAAGAAAAATGACCAGGCTTTCTCGAAAGCCGGTTGGCTCCCGCTGTGCCCTCCTGCTGAAACTAGCCCCATCAATCTTCCTTGGGGTCGATGATCAGCAAGTTCGACCCATGTCTCTCCCCCCAAAGGAGTAACTCACTCCTATCCAAATGACCTGGTGCGGACACCAAAGGCACTAGAATAAGACAGAGGCTTCTCAACCCTCTGTGGATTACTTAGTAGTATTTGAGTCCATTTGTAATAAGGGCTTAGCCCATTTGAGTTATCTTTTTATTATTTGAGTCCTGTACCAGTCAGCTCATGTTGAGCTAGTCTTCTTTCTGAGTCATATACATGCTAGTCTAAGTCCAGTAAAGACTCATACAAGTGAAGACCAAGCCAGTACAAGTGAAGACCAACCCAATTGGAAGCTATAAAGACCATGGAAGGCCCAGTAGAAGAAGTTTAAAGTCTTGGAACCCTGGAGAATAGCTTGAAGCCCTGGACCGTAGCTATAAGCAATTTGGGCCAGCCAAGGCCCATGAGAGGAACCAAGGTGCGCCACTTCTTATGCTTACCTCCCTTTGTCAGCCACTAGAGTCACCACCTTTGGCCGACCAAGGCAAGCAAGAGGGGGAGAAATTTGAGGGATTTCAATCCTAAGACCTACCATGTATTCTAGCTAGGGTTTGGGTGGGATTCAAATTCCTGGGAAATGTCTTTTATAACCTTACTTGGGGGCCAAGTTAGTAAAACTATTTAAGAGACTCTATTCTCATATATGAAGGCACTTTTTCATGAATATTATTGAGTTTACAAAATACTGCTGTGTGCTTTGCTATGTGCTAAAAGGATTCTGTGTGAGCCCCTTCTTCTTCCCTGTTCCCTGCGCCCAGTCTACAACCATCAACAAACCCTAGAAGCTTTCTCCAACCTTGGCCGCCAACATCAAAACTTCTTCTTCCCTTGCTATTCTTCCATTTATTTCTCCATCCCTTCATCAATCTCTAACCCTTGAAAGGTTGTTTGTAGGTCCATCAACTTCTACGAATCCAACGACTCCAGCCGGGCATTGATCGGATCACCGAGTAGAAAGCTGAGAATCTGCGGGTCTCCACTTGATCATCCAGGCCACATCCAGGAGCGAGAGTGACCCCTTCATCTACGGTCTTCATCGGGCATTTCCACCGTTGTTAGGTACACCCTCTCTACCTGCCAGTAGCCTTATTAGAGGTGAACTAGCCCAACTAAGACTTCACAGCCTCGGCGATCCTCTTTTTCTATTACTTTTAGGTCCTATTTTGCATGCTTTAGCTTCTTGTTTTGCATAGACTTCTTTACTTAGGTTCTTGGTCTATTCTTCGGGATTTAGATTCATAACTTAACCTTCAAAAACACAAAAAATAGTCATGCATGCATCTTAGTTCCGCATCATTTGGTATCAGAGCCTATTTGGGCTCAATTCTCTTTGCATATTCGGATCGGGTGCTTCACCATGGCCATCCGGTCATAGGAGACAAGTAGAGCTGCAAGACCCTCTCTTCCCAATCTATAAGATCTCCTATGGCGTGTAGGGGTGCCGCTGTGAATTGACCCCTGAAGAAGAACACAAAGAGTTCATTAGGATTTTTTGCATCTCGGCCTTCTCAGTACATCACCTACTATTTCAATTGTTTTTGCTTGCATAGAACTCAAAAAAATCTTAAATTTATTTTTATAAATTTTTTATAATTTAGATTAGTTTTTAAAATTTTCTCAGGAATTATTTTGATTTTTGGATTCTCTTCCAACCGAAACAGTACCTGAGAACAGTTATACCCTGTTTTTAGCAGTAAAGACAATTTCAGCAAGTTTAGGGTTATTTTCGTATAATTTTTGCATATCTTAAATTTTTTGTATGTTTCCTGCATTTTAGGTCATTATTTGCAAATTGTCTTTCTATTTAAGAAAATACCAGAACAAAAAAAAAATTTACATATATTCATAAAACACCAAAAATACTTAAACCCTAATTTGCATTTTCATCTGCCTGCCATCATTGCGTAAAATACTTTAAGGGCACTTTCTATATGTCAGATAAAGGGAGGAGTTGATAACCTCTCCTTAGCCCAAAACCATCTCCCTTGCATTCAGTCCCAAGCTTAATCTAAAAATAACTAGACTTAATTTGCCATAGTGGGCTAGGGACACCAACCGGTCGGGTTCAACCATTGTGGGATGACTAGTGCACCCAATTCCTCTCCTATTATTGGATGCTGGTCTCTAGGCTAGAGGTACAGTGTCAAATGACCTAAGCGGATCGATGGTTCCTTAATTGGGTCCTTGTAAGAGCAGGGGGCCTCCCACCATCTCACCTCTTACCTGGCCAGTTGAAGAACTAGGAGTTGAGTTGTGTGTAAGTTGAGTCAACCCATTCTGTTTGTGCTCTAGGTCTAGCAACCGTAGTCGAGGTAGTGTTGAGTCTTGCATGTGCACTAGATCAGGAGTCCCATTTCATCCACCATCTCCACCTTTGGCTGAACCCTTGGATAAGCTGGAAGCCCAAATTTAAGCCCTTGTAGACCAAATGGCCTAGATGAACCATAGGTTTGAACATATAGACAACCGACTTGGAACCCTAGAGGAGGCATGTAGGCCTTGCAGTGAGGCAGACCCTGAGTCACCTCCCCATCCTAGGAGAACCCCTCACTGTGATCCTTACTATGAGGCTGACCCTAGGAGGACCCCAAACCTTGATCCATACTTTGAGGCTGAACCTAGGAGAGCCGATCATCATGATCCAGTCCTAGAGGTTCATCCAAGGAGACCCAATCAGGATTGTATAGACCAAGAGGACAGAGCCTATAGAAACATTAAACTTGATGCACCCACTTTTGATGGTTGTCTTGACTCAAAGGTCTATATAGATTGAGAGGGAGAAGTTGATCAGTATTTTGAGTGGTACGATATGTCTGAGGAGCGTACATACAGGTTTGCCAAGCTTAGGTTGGTCCACCAGGCCAGGTTATATTGGGCTAATATTGACAGAGCACTTAGACTAGGAGGTGACGCGGCACGAAAGATGAGAATGCAATCTAAATGATGGATTAAGAAATGAGAGAAATGAAGCCTATTAACAGGTACTAAATTTCAGATCAAAAGTACTAAGGTAAAGCTATGGAAGGAGCACTGAAATTTGGAACTTATGCCGCGATGTAGTTATTTAAATCCTAGAGAAGATTAGGGCTAATGAATATTGAATTTAAACCTTAGCAATGATCTTCAATAACTCAGACTTAAGAGATTAGGAGGTGTTATTTACCTAAGATGATCACTCCCTGGTAGATCCATTGAAGCTCTTAGACGAACTAGCCCTGAAGTGGAAGATTGGCATTCCAAAGAAACTAGTTTCATTCAACATTGATTTTTGGCAAGAGAACCCTTTCTTGAACTCCGAATCATAGAAGGATCCTGCATAATGAACGGGTTAGACTGGGACCAATTTGAAAGATATCAAAACAAAGAAACCAAACAGGCAAGGGAACTTCGATGGAGGCATGGATCCCTAGAGGTGGATGTTGGCGTTGGACAATTGAAAGCTTGAGAATAGAAAATCAAACACATCCAAAGAAAACAAGAGGATACTACCATAAAAAATACCTTCTTCAACTACTATTTCTCTTAAATTTCATTTCATCCAAAAAGCTTCTTTTTACCATGGGCGTACAAGAGGCTTTCAATGGCCTTTCAATCAATTTGAAATTCCCCATATCATGGAGAAATATTAGGGGTGTTGGGAATAGTGTCCCAAAGCCAATCGCCTGGGTTGTAGGCGATTGTGCTCAGTATTGTACTCATTTTATGAATTAATAAAATATTATTTTTGGCAGCTCATCACATTCTTAATTTTTCTGAAATGAACTCTTTCCATGTGATGAAGTCCTTAGGACTACACTGACTTCGATACAGAGAGGATGTATCGAGTGGTCCTTAAACCCTGTTCATAACCAAAGGATATATTGTACTGGATGGCAACATATCAAGTATAGGTTGTTGTAGTTCACATCGTTTGGTTGTCCTCTTGACCAAATGAGTGTGGTGACACTGATGTGATCTGCAAGTGGGATATGTGATATCTTATTGAATATGACTCCGTGCAGCCCCTTTTTGCCAAAGGGATACTCATGATTGGATATGTTTATATGTGTCCCTCTGACCTGAGGTCATCACGGTATCTTGCAAGCAACTCCCTGTGCTTTGGTGCCGGACTACCCGGATTTCTAATCAGGTGATGGAAGTTTTCTGGGTACAGGCAAGTACTTGTGAAGCAATGATGGACCAAGATGGAATTGACCTGTCCAAACAGTTTGGATTGAATGTCTCGCAGTATCTCAATTTAGCAAATCCTCGGCCGGGGTAGTCCTAGTGAAGAGTCACTGGGCTTGCGAGGTTGAGACACGTAGTCGACCGACTCAGTCTGGGTTGGCAGGCCAATCTCAGTCGTCCTGAGCATTAGAGGTCAAAGGGATGAATTATACGGTAACCATATGCCATATGTTCGATTGTTTGCTCCCGCATCTTCGACCTATCCGGACACCGGGACCCATTGCTAGATGGTTTCCTGTGCTGGTACTAGAAATTGTTCTAGTGCTACCGTTTAGATTCGAACCTATGAGGTCACACACCACAGAGGATAACTCTCTGATCCGGATACCGATTACGATTGGGAATCATCTCGATTTTATGGTCACAGTATTTTTTAGCACTCTTTTTTCTCCATCTTGCCCTTGTCTGTCTCAACAAGAAAATGTTCTGGGTTGACCAGCACTGTGCCAGGATTTTTCTGAATCAGTTTTGAACTGATTCGGAGTTCGTTTCGGCCTCCAATTGGTTGTGAACCAATTATATTCCCTGAACCAGGTTCAATTGGATTGAACCGTTTGGTTTAATGGAATTGAACCAAAATTGGGTTTGAACCAATTTTTTGGTTGGACCGGTGTTTTGGTTTCTCTCCCTACGATTTTACACGGTCATTTGAATGCAATGAAACTCTTATGTTGCAAGCCAAAACGAATGCCAAAAGTCCTCACGCGCGTCTCTTCTCCTCCCTCCACCATTTGGTATTAATGGTTTATTAATCCTGGTTTAAGGCTTGTTAATTTGGTTAACTGCAGCCGATCACCTCTTGGCCTCCCACCCTCTACGTTGTCTTCTCCCTGCAGCCTTTATAAGACCACCAGCATCCCTGTTTTGGAGTTGGTCAAGTTTCAACGATGAAAAAAGTTTCCACCGTGAGAAAACTTGAAAAAAAAAAAAAGGAGTGCTTGTCCCATCCTTCTTCTTTGAGAGGCTTAAAGAGAGACCTTTGGGGCTGGGTTTAGATCTTTAGAAGGGGAGAAAATCCCATTGTTTGAAGTGCTCAAGTTCTGCCCAGTGCTGCAGAATTTTGTGACCATGAAGTCCTCTTCCGTCGGCTAGCACCGTGCGTGGAGGTGGATCTGAGAGCCTCGGGCATGTCTCCCCTCTAGAGTGAGTACCATTCTACTTCTAGGAGCAAATCACGTGGACCGGGATTGCCCCAGCTGCTCTGAAACGAAGGCCAAAGTCTGTTGCCCAGTTCTGCTGCTGAAATCTGGCAGCAAACTTTGGTGATTTATTTTATTTTTTTGGCTAAGATTTGATTGCAGTTATTGGTGGCAAATCGAAGAAGACTTGTCCAAGTTGCTACTTCTTAAATTTGGAAGCAAACGAAGCTCCAGAAGGAGGTGTTCCGATGATGTTTTGCAAGCCAAAAACAGAGTTCCAAGGAGGAAGACGACTGGAATAACTTTATTCCAGTTATTCCAGTCTATTCCAGGTTTATTCCAGAGTTATTCTAGGTGGAATAAAGGTATGGAAAATTAATTTTTTAATCATGCATGAATAGATTAAATTGTTTAATATTTTATAAATATTTTATTTGATTATACATGCCTAAATGCAACTATATTTAGATTAGTTCCTAACGGAGCAGATTTTCGCTGCATGAATTTTAAAAATTGTTTTAAAATCAAATCTGCTCCCGCAGATGTTTGTATGCCTAGTGTAGGATCTTGTCAAACCACCTGCATAGTTTATTTTCAGTGGTATCAGAGCCATGTTGAATTTGTAATCTAATTTAGTATGCATGCTTATAGATTAAAATTTGTTTAATCTTAAAATGTATCAAGTTTTCTTTTTGGAACCTAGTTGAGACCTTCACCATGACCGTGTGTCTTTGATATGATGCAGATCGTCTGTGTTGGCCTTTTCGGAAGGATCCTTAAAGACTATTAAAAATTAAAAATTATTTTAATTTGGAGATACATGTTTTAGGCATGTTTTATAAAATATTTGTAAAATGTTTTGATGCATGATTTGTTATGTAAAAAATGTTTTACATAAAGACTTAATTAAAAAATATTTTAATTAAGTGTTTGGCTTATTAAATTTTTTTTTTTTTAGGTTTATGAAATCTAATACAATTTGCATAAGCCATTTTTGGATTAATTGGGTTAGCTGACTAGTTGGGTCCAAAACTGGGTTAGCCTAAGTTTAGTTGAACCGGATAATAAGAAGAAGATTAAACAAAAGTTGTTTAAGGTCCTTCTTTAGAACTATCTAATAGTTAGATTAGTTGATCCGTTCATCTAAAATGGATCCAATTAGTGGCTCAGTGGATGCCCGAGTCTTTAGGCTAGTCTGATCAAGTCTGGTAAACCGACTGGTGTCGAGGTAGGTTTGGCATTGTGATCATGGCTGTATGAGGCTACCTCTTTCCTGGCCGACTTGGTTGGTGTCTAGGAAAGATGGTTAATGGTGGAAACTCACCCATGATCTCACCTACTTGGCTAGTCGAGTCGACCATAATTGATTGGAAAAGCTCAATGACTCAAGTTAACCCATGTCACCCAGGTTGATCGGTCTGACTGATCTATAGGTGCCCATGGATCATTTGTTGATTTATTTCAACCCTCCTGGAATCTGATTGATTCAGTGGGAGGATGATCCATGTCCTTGTCTCTTTTCTTCTGTCACAATTAAAAAGTCCTCTAAAATTATTAGGTCCTTAAAAAGACTAAATCAAGGAGTTGATAGTGTCTTTGCCTCCCATTAAGTTGGATAGAAATGTGTCCACTAGCTTGGTGTGCATCGACAGTTCCATAGAACGGGTGTACATCCGGCGACTGGAATTTCTATCTGATCGATGATGGTTCAGTGCAACCTCCTTAACGGGACCAGGTGGGCCGGCCATAGTTGGGCTTGGTCTTTAGTTAGCTGGAAGCATTGGATTTATCATATTAATGGTTGGACCTAACCAGAGACCCGCAATAGGAGGCCCCTAGGCCAATTGGGGTGCTCTTTGGGGCAAAATAAAATACTAAAAATTGTTTAGGAAAATAATTGGTTTATGAACCTACCTTTAAGCTTGTATGGGTGAGCTGACTATAGTCGGGCTCATGCGAGGCCTATTAGATTTCAGTACCCACTTGAGAAAAAGTATTTTCACTGATTGGAGTTAGAGGCTACCAATCTGAAAAATTAGTGGGAGAAACCTTTAGACTAAAGTCCAAGTCTTTTGGTTAAGTTATTAATTCATCAACTAATATGGTCTAATTTTCTTTTCAGATGTCTTCCAATTTATCGCTCCGGTCACTTTTCGATAACGAGAAGTTAAAGGGTCACAACTTCGATAGTTGGTATCGAAGATTGAGAACCGTTCTGGAGCATGAACGGATCCTCTATGTTATAGCGGATCCGGCACCTAAAATCCCTCCCGCTAATGCACAGAGTGCGGTCAGAGACGCTTATCTGAAGTGGGTCTCTAATCGGACTACTATCCGATGCATTATATTAGCGGCGATGAACAACAAGCTTAGTTGCAAACTCGAGGAGGCCCAACCTGATGAAATCCTTTAAAAGTTAAAGGAATCCTTCGGCACCCCGGATGATGTAGAACGGTACAAAGTGTCTTGTGCCATCTACAACTCCAAGATGCCGAATGGTGGTTCAGTCACTGATCATGTATTGTACATGATCGAGTTGATTGAAAAGTTGGGCAAACTCAGATGCCCCTTGCACGAGCAGCTCGGCAAGGATGCGATCCTGAATTCTCTTCCCTCCTCCTATCTTGATTTTCTCGATCATTATAGAATGAACAAGCCTGCAGTAAACTACCATGGTCTTTTGGGGTTACTGCAGACTTTCAAGAAAGACCACCAACTGAATAAGGGGGTGGTGAATTTAGTGGGAGGTAGTAGAGGTCGTCGTCCCTTTAAGAAAGGGAAGAAGAAAACAAATAAGAAGGGAAAGAAGGTGCAGAATGTTCCTGGCCCTAGTCAGACCAAGAAGCATAAGGCTGATCAGTCTTCTGCAGAGTGTTTCTACTGCTAGAAGAAAGGACACTGGAAGAGGAACTGTCCTCTATATAATGCGTCCCTTGATCCGAACAGGCCGAGGAAGCAGAAGTCTGCTGAACAAGGTATTTATATGATAAAACCTTGTAATTACTTAATTGTTGATACTGCTAACTGGGTATTGGATACTGGTAATCCAATTCATGTTTGTAATTTGTTACAGGGACTTCAAGTTAGCAGAAGATTTGAAGATGGAGAACAGTTTCTGAGCGTCGGGAATGGAAATCGTGTTCCAGTACTGGCGATCGGAGTCCTGCGTCTTGTCTTTGAGTCTTGTACTGTCGAGCTAGTCGACTGTCACTATTGTCCTAGTTTCATTATGAGCATAATCTTTGTAGGCCTTTTGGCCAATTGTGGTTTTGAACTATCAATAAAAGGAGATTTTTGCAATGTTATTTTGAATAACTCTGTTATAATGAAAGCTAGATTAAATAATGGTATATATATACTATCAAGGCCTGTTAGTGTAATGTACACTTCTTGCAAATGCCCAAGGTTAGATAATGTCAATGATTTGTATCTTTGGCACTGTAGGCTAGGTCATATTAACCAAAATAGGATAAACAAGATGCGAGAAGATGGACTTCTTGAGGTCAGTGATTCTGAATCACTGCCCACTTGTGAATTCTGTTTACTTGGTAAAATGACCAAGTCACCTTTTACTGGAAAGGGTGAACGGGCTACAGAACTTCTAAGTCTAATACATACTGATGTATGTGGACCGATGTCAGTTAGTGCCAGAGAAGGATACAAATATTTCATTACTTTTACAAACGACTTTTCAAGATTCGGTTGTCTTTTTAATGAGACATAAGTCTGAATCGTTTGAAATGTTCAAACGATACCATAATAAAGTAGAAAAGCAAACTGGAAAAAGTATTATAACCCTTCAATCTGATCGAGGTGGTGAATACTTATCTGATACTTTTTTGACATATCTTGAGGAGAATGGAATTCTCTCTCAGTGGACTCCTCCAGGAACACCACAGTTGAATGGTGTGTCCGAAAGGAGGAATCAAACCTTGTTGGACATGGTTCGATCCATGATGGGCTTTGCAACTCTGCCACTATCCTTTTGGGGATATGCGCTTCAGACAGCCTGTTACTTATTAAATAATGTTCCAAGTAAGTCTGTTGTCTCCACTCCATATGAGATGTGGAATGGGCGTAAACCCTCAATCTCACACCTTCGGGTTTGGGGTTGTCCGGCTTACGTAAAGCGTTTAGACTCAGACAAACTTGGTCCTAAGTCTGACAGGTGTTTATTCATTGGTTATCCTAAGGAAACCAAAGGGTATTTCTTCTACTTGGAGAATGAACAAAAGGTGTTCGTTGCTCTTAGAGCTATCTTTTTGGAAAAGGAGTTCCTTGGAGAAGGAACTATAGCTTCTAAGATTGAACTTGATGAAGTTCAGCCAATAGAAGAACCTTCACACTCTAAGGACATCATAGAACCTACTGTGAATGAATCACACCCAGAACCCATTAGGAGATCCGGTAGAATACCGTGTCACCCGGACAGATACTATGGTTTCTTGGTCCGGGACGGCGATCCCATTGAGCTCGATGAGAACAATGAGGATCCGATCACCTATATGGATGCTCTTCAGAGGTCTGACTCTGAGGCATGGCTTGGAGCCATGTGATCCGAAATGGAGTCCATGGAAATCAACAATGTTTGGACATTGGTTGATCCGCCTGAAGGAATAAAACCCATCGGGTGTAAATGGATCTTCAAGAGAAAAAGGGGCGCAGATGGGAAGGTAGAGACCTATAAAGCCTGTCTGGTTGCCAAGGGGTATCGTCAGCAATATGGTATCGATTATGATGAGACTTTCTCCCCTGTGGCAATGCTCAAGTCCATTTGGATCATGATTGCTTTGGCAGCATATTTTGATTACGAGATCTGGCAGATGGATGTTTGAACCGCTTTCCTGAATGGGGAGCTAGAAGAAGAGGTGTATATGATACAGCCTGAAGGGTTTACATACACAGATGAATCAAAAGTATGCAAGTTGCAGAGGTCCATCTATGGACTCAAGCAAGCATCTCGAAGTTGGAACTTACGGTTTGATAGGTGTATCAAATCTTATGGCTTCGTTAGGAACGGAGAAGAACCGTGCATCTATAAATGGGTTAATGGTTCTATGATTGTTTTCATAGTACTGTATGTTGATGACATTCTCTTAATCGGGAATGATGTCACAGTATTACAAGGAATAAAGGTCTGGTTATCATCTCAGTTCTCCATTAAGGACTTGGGTGAAGCTTCTTACATACTAGGTATGAAAATCTATAGAGATAGATCTAAGAAGCTTTTGGGACTGTCCCAATCTACGTACATGGACACTGTGTTGAAAAGGTTCAGCATGGAAAATTCCAAGAAAGGCTATCTCCCGATAGGTTCTGGAATTACTCTTTCCTAGAAGGATTGTATGACAACTCCTGAGGAAAGAGAGCGCATGAGTAGAATACCTTATGCTTCTGCAGTAGGCTCTATCTGGTGGGGATACTTGAGGCACCAGAATAAGACAGAGGCTTTTCAACCCTCTATATATTGTTCAATAATTTATGAGTCCATATGTAATAAGGGCTTAACTCATCCGAGTCCATTTTAGTTGTTATTTGAGTATTTTGAGTTGTTATTTCAGTTCTGTACTAGTCAGCTCATGTTGAGCTAGTTCAGTCCAATGCTAGTCAGCTCATGTTGAGCTAATTTTATTTTTTTTGAGTCCTATCCAAGCAAACTGAAGACTCAAGACCACATCATACAAGTAAAGACCAAGTCCAACCAGATTGAAGACATGGAAGTTTAGCCCAAGTCCAACCCAGCTTGAAGATTTGAAGACCCCAGAAGGAAAATCAGAAACCCTGATTCCTTGCAAATGCCCTCCAGATGCCCAGATTTCCTTCCAGATGCCAAAGTATATTCATAAATAAGGGCATCCATGATTCCAAGGGTCCATCTGCATCCTAGCCCAAAGAAATCAAGCCCAGGCGCCAAGCCCAAGCCCCTAAGAAGCAAGATACCAGGGAATATTCCTGCTACCTGGCTACCAGGCCACCCCAGCTTCCAGAGGCCCAAACCCATGCACCCGGGGCCCTTTGGGCCGGCCCCTTGCTGCTCCTAGAAGCCCAACACGTCCCCCTAGGTATCCTTGGAGTGTTGGCCAAGTCAAGAGAAATTTTAGGGATTTTTTCTACCTAATGTTTCCTTATTTTCTAGCTAGGGTTTGAGAGGGAAAAGGATTCTCATGTAAAGACTAATGTGCCCTTACTTGGAGCCCAAGGTTAAGGGTCTATTTAAGGGACCCTAGCCTCTTGTATGAAGGAGAATTTTTGATGAATGAAAACCTTGAGTTCTTCTATTGAGTTGTGTGATACCCTGCTGTGTGCATAAAGGGGTTTGTTAGAGTTCTTCTTCCCAGTGCTGCAATCATCTTCCTGCTGCTAACAAGCATCTCAGATCCCTGGACGCCCACTCCAAAAGAAACATTCCCTTGCTATTTTTCCTTTGTTTTCTTATTCCTTTATGAGTTTTCTAACCCCTGACAGGTCGTTTGTAGGTCCCCGAGTTTCTACGAATCCAACGACTCCAGCCAAGCCTCAATCGGATCACCGAGCAGAAAGCCAGGTATCCGCGGGTCTTTGGCTCGGTTTTCCAGGCCGCATCCATCGAGGAACAAGAGATTCCTTCGCTGCGATCTTCATAGACGTTGTCAGTTACACCCCTCTACCTCCAGTAGTTTTATTGTAGGAGAACTTGCCCTAACCGAGGCTTCTCAGCCCCGGCGGTCCTTCTTTGCTACTTTTCTAGGTCCTAATCTGCATGCTGATCTTCAAAAATTCATACAAAATTTCCTACAAATAATTTTGATCTAAAATTTGGGAATTAATCACCTAACTCAACATGTAAAACATAAAAAAAAAATGGCATGCATATTAGTCCCCCATCATTTGGTATCAGAGCATAGATTAGGGCTTGTTTTCTGTAATTTTTTAGTCCATATATACTCTGTTCTTTTAATTATTTCTCCTTGATAAAAACTCCAAAAATTCTAAAATTTATTTCTATGGATTCATAATAATTCACAATAATTTTTAAAATTTTTGTAGATTTTATTATGGCCTTTGAATTTTCTTCAAGCCGAAATACATCCTGCAAATTTTTGGCTCTATTTTTTCAGCAAGACAAGTTTGGAAGTTTTAGGTTTTTGTTTAGCAGTTTTTGCATATTTTTTAATTTTAGTATATTTCCAGCATATTAGGCCATGATTTTCAAGTTTTCTTCAATTTAAAAAATACCAAAAAAATTACATATTCTCCAAAAATACCAAAAAAAATATCTAAACCCTAATTTGCATCCTCATCTGCCTGCCATCATTGCATAATTTTCTTTTAAGGGCACTCTTGCTATATTAGATAGGGGGAGGATTTGATCACCTCTCCTTAGCCCAAAACCACATCCCTTGCATTCGGTCCCAAGCCTTAACCTAAAATTAATTAGACTTAATTTGCCCTAGTGGGTTAGGGACACCAACTGGTCGGGTCCGGGCTAAGTGTTAGATCACTGTGTCAAGACTAACCTGTGTGTTCCTTGTGCTTGGTGTCTAGAATGGTGGTTTAGGGATTCAATCCCAAAGGGCTTGTGTGCTAGTCTGCCTACCTGGCCAATCTCTGATTGGTGTCTAGGATTGGCAATCAGGGACCTAACACTCCCCTTACACCTGCCTAGCTGAGTACAGGGTTACTATAGGCTAGTTTGCCACCCTGATTGAGCATCTAGTTTGGACTCTAGATCTAGTCAGCTATAGTTGGTCTGATCGAGTCTTGCATGAGCACTAGATCAGGAGTTTCATATCACCCACCTCCTTCACAAATGTCTGAACCCATGGAAAATTTACAATCTCAAATAAAAGCCCTAGCTGATCAAATGGCCCAGATGGCTACCCAGATAACTACCCAGATGACCCAGTTAACTCAGTCTCGTATTCAAACCAATGATAGAATTGACCATCTTGCCAATAGGTTTGATCAGTTAAAAGTCCGGGTAGGGACCCTAGAAAAAAACCATGGGTCACAGTCTGAGACAGATCCTAATTCCCCTCAACTTAGGAGGACCCCAAACCCTGATCCATACCTTGAGGCTGAACCTAGGAGAGCCCATCGTCATGACCCAATCCCTAAGGTTAGTCCTAGAAGACCCAATCAGGATTTTATAGACTAGGAAGATAGATCCTATTTACCCTCTCCCTATAAGCCTAGTATACCTACAACCTATAGATCTTATGACTCCAAATCCTATGAACCTAGAACTTATGAATCCATAACCTATGAATCTAGATCCTATGACTCTAGATCCCATGATCATAGATCCTATGCACCTACACCCTATGACCCTAGTAGACCCAACACCCAATATTCTGACCCATATAGGGAGTCCAACCCTAGGAGGACCCAATATTCTGACCCATATAGGGAGTCCAACCCTAGGAGAACCCAGTATTCTGACCCATATAGGGAGTCCCATCCTAGGAGGACCCAATATCCTGACCCATATAGAGAGCCCAACCTTAGGAGGACCCCATACCTTGATCCATCCTTAGAACCTGATCATAGAGCTGACCCAAAATCCTATGACCCCAGATCCTATAATCCCATGACCTATAGATCTGCACCCTTGTCCTATGAGCCTAGAGAACCCATAACCCCTAAGTATCAGCATAGTACTAGTCATGCTTCCCCTAGTCAACTTGAACCCCATAGGATTAGTATCCCTAAATATGAACCCAATAGTGAGCCACTACCTCTTATACAACCTGAACCTACTAGGAGTAGTACCCATAATCAGAGACCAGAACCTAACCAATTTTCTGCTAGCTGACCTTCTCCAACCATTCCTGAGATTCGCAAGGCTTACATTAATGTAGAAGTGTATGAAGCTGATGTGAGCCTAGTGGATGAGTATGAGGGAGAAGAGGAGACACCTTTAGATGACCTAGAATTAGCTGACCCAGTAGATATCCAGGTAGAAACCAACCCAGAGCTAATTGACCTTGACCACATCCAACCTAAAGCTATAGTGGAAGAACAAATAGAGGAAGAGAACCTAGGTATTGCTGCTAGAGCCTTACCTGAGGAAATCATAGAAGAGAGCCAAATTATAGAGTCTAGTCCTAAAATACAAGAACCAGAAGAATTTATTAAGGACCTTATCTCTTTGAATCAATACCTTCAAGATGAGTCCCCTCCTATAGTTCCCATTAAGGACCTCTTCCCCGAAATTGGAGACCCATCCTTCCATTATGCAAACCCTGTAGATATAGCTCAACCTCGTAAGGTTAACCTCATTAGTATAGGATTAGTTCCTGACACCCCGTCTTTTATCCTACTTTATCCAACTAACCATGAACCTTTTTCTCTACCTTACCAAACTAATTCTGAACCCACTTCCTATTTTCTGCCCTTTCCTGACACCTCCAGCATTTCTAGGATCATTAGATTGCATTTAGCTAAGATTAGCATACTGCATGCATTCATCATGCATGTTAGGTTTGCATCTTACTTCTGGCATACTCTTTGGAATTTGCTAGGAGTTCACTGTAAATTTTCATATGCATGTCAAGCTAGGATCAAACCTAGAGAACCTATAATCTATTAGGTTTAGATCCAAAGAGTTTAATAAAATTTCCTTTGATAGGGATGCATAGTCGAGTCTGTTAGGTGTCAGTATGAGTCCTTTGCATCATTTGTTAGGAGTCTGCATGTGCCTAGCATGTTCACCACCCGCACTAATCTTAAAACAACTGGCTAATTCCCGAAGAAGGGTCAAAGAATTTGATGTAGTGGATTCTATATTGGTTAGGCTTAGGCCTAAAAGAAGCTTCATGCTCGCAGAGCCGGACCTTTTAAAGTGATAGAGAAGGATTGGATCAAATGCCTAGGTGTTAGACTTGCCTTCGGATTTGGGCATTAGTTCTACCTTCAATATTACAGACCTGGTTGAGTATAGGGAACCGGAAGCGATACCTAGTAAGGCCTTTGGACCTATTCCTTTTTATTGTGAGTGACCCTAACCCAGAGTGTCCACTAAAAAATTGGCCTGAGAGAGGAGAACGGATCGAGCGTATCCTAGACGATCAAGCCATCAAGACCCGGGGCCGTGACTATCAATGCTTCCTGGTCCGATGGCAAGGCCAGCCAGAGTCGGACGATTCATAGATTTCTCGAGAGGACTTGCAATGCCTCAACCCAGACCTTCTCGAGAGATATGTGAGCCAGTCTGATCTTCACTCGACAGGGTCGAGTTCCTCCCACCCCGGGAGAATTGGTGGGGATACCTGAGGCACCAGAATAAGACAGAGGCTTTTCAACCCTCTGTATATTGTTCAATAATTTATGAGTCCATCTGTAATAAGGGCTTAACTCATCCGAGTCCATTTTAGTTGTTATTTGAGTATTTTGAGTTGTTATTTCAGTTCTGTACTAGTCAGCTCATGTTGAGCTAGTTCAGTCCAATGCTAGTTAGCTCATGTTGAGCTAATTTTATTTTTTTGAGTCCTATCCAAGCATACTGAAGACTCAAGACCACATCATACAAGTAAAGACCAAGTCCAACCAGATTGAAGACATGGAAGTTTAGCCCAAGTCCAACCCAGCTTGAAGATTTGAAGACCCCAGGAGGAAAATCAGAAACCCTGATTCCATGCAAATGCCCTCCAGATGCCCAGATTTCTTTCCAGATGCCAAAGTATATTCATAGATAAGGGCATCCTTGATTCCAAGGGTCCATCTGCATCCTAGCCCAAAGAAATCAAGCCCAGGCGCCAAGCCCAAGCCCCTAAGAAGCAAGATACCAGGGAATATTCCTGCTACCTGGCTACCAGGCCACCCCAGCTTCCAAAGGCCCAAACCCATGCACCCGGGCCCCTTTGGGCCGGCCCCTAGCTGCTCCTAGAAGCCCAACACGTCCCCCTAGGTGTCCTTGGAGTGTTGGCCAAGTCAAGAGAAGTTTTAGGGATTTTTTCTACCTAATGTTTCCTTATTTTCTAGCTAGGGTTTGAGAGGGAAAAGGATTCTCATGTAAAGACTAATGTGCCCTTACTTGGAGCCCAAGGTTAAGGGTCTATTTAAGGGACCCTAGCCTCTTGTATGAAAGAAAATTTTTGATGAATGAAAACCTTGAGTTCTTCTATTGAGTTGTGTGATACCCTGCTGTGTGCATAAAGGGGTTTGCGAGAGTTCTTCTTCCCAGTGCTGCAATCATCTTCCTGCTGCCAACAAGCACATCAGATCCCTGGACGCCCACTCCAAAAGAAACCTTTCCTTGCTATTTTTTCTTTGTTTTCTTGTTCCTTTATGAGTTTTCTAACCCCTGACAGGTCGTTTGTAGGTCCCCGAGTTCCTACGAATCCAACGACTCCAGCCAAGCCTCAATCGGATCACCGAGCAGAAAGCCGGGTATCCGCGGGTCTTTGGCTCGGTTTTCCAGGCCGCATCCGTCGAGGAACGAGAGACCCCTTCGCTGCGATCTTCATAGACGTTGTCAGGTACACCCCTCTACCTCCAGTAGTTTTATTGTAGGTGAACTTGCCCAAACTGAGGCTTCTCAGCCCCGGCGGTCCTTCTTTGCTACTTTTCTAGGTCCTAATCTGCATGCTGATCTTCAAAAATTCATACAAAATTCCCTACAAATAATTTTGATCTGAAATTTGGGAATTAATCACCTAACTCAACATGTAAAACATACAAAAAAAATGGCATGCATATTCGTCCCCCATCATTTGGTATCAGAGCTTAGATTAGGGCTTATTTACTATAATTCTTCAGTCCATATATACTCTGTTATTTTAATTATTTCTCCTTGATAAAAACTCCAAAAATTCTGAAATTTATTTTTCTGGTTCATCATAATTCACAGTAATTTTAAAAATTTTTTTAGATTTTATTATGGCCTATGAACTTTCTTCAAGCCGAAATACATCCTGCAAATTTTTGGCTCTATTTTTTCAGCAAGACAAGTTTGGAAGTTTTAGGTTTTTGTTTAGCAGTTTTTGCATATTTTTTAATTTTAGTATATTTCCAGCATATTAGGCCATGATTTGCAAGTTTTCTTCTATTTAAAAAATACCAAAAAAAATTACATATTCTCCAAAAATACCAAAAAAAATATCTAAACCCTAATTTGCATCCTCATCTGCCTGTCATCATTGCATAATTTACTTTTAAGGGCACTCTTGCTATATCAGTTAGGGGGAGGATTTGATCACCTCTCCTTAGCCCAAAACCACATCCCTTGCATTCGGTCCCAAGTCTTAACCTAAAATTAATTAGACTTAATTTGTCCTAGTGGGCTAGGGACACCAACTGGTCGGGTCCGGGCTAAGTGTTAGATCACTGTGTCAAGACTAACCTGTGTGTTCCTTGTGCTTGGTGTCTAGAATGGTGGTTTAGGGATTCAATCCCGAAGGGCTTGTGTGCTGGTCCGCCTACCTGGCCAATCTCTGATTGGTGTCTAGGATTGGCAATCAGGGACCTAACACTCCCCTTACACCTGCCTGGCTGAGTACAGGGATACTATAGGCTAGTTTGCCACCCTGATTGAGCATCTAGTTTGGACTCTAGATCTAGTCAGCTATAGTCGGTCTGATCGAGTCTTGCATGAGCACTAGATCAGGAGTTTCATATCACCCACCTCCTTCACAAATGTCTGAACCCATGAAAAATTTACAATCTCAAATAAAAGCCCTAGCTGATCAAATGGCCCAGATGGCTACCCAGATAACTACCCAGATGACCCAGTTAACTCAGTCTCGTATTCAAACCAATGATAGAATTGACCATCTTGCCAATAGGTTTGATCAGTTAAAAGTCCGGGTAGGGACCCTAGAAAAAAACCATGGGTCACAGTCTGAGACAGATCCTAATTCCCCTCAACTTAGGAGGACCCCAAACCCTGATCCATACCTTGAGGCTGAACCTAGGAGAGCCCATCGTCATGACCCAATCCCTAAGGTTAGTCCTAGAAGACCCAATCAGGATTTTATAGACCAGGAAGATAGATCCTATTTACCCTCTCCCTATAAGCCTAGTATACCTACAACCTATAGATCTTATGACTCCAAATCCTATGAACCTAGAACTTATGAATCCATAACCTATGAATCTAGATCCTATGACTCTAGATCCCATGATCATAGATCCTATGCACCTACACCCTATGACCCTAGTAGACCCAACACCCAATATTCTGACCCATATAGGGAGTCCAACCCTAGGAGGACCCAATATTCTGACCCATATAAGGAGTCCAACCCTAGGAGAACCCAGTATTCTGACCCATATAGGGAGTCCCATCCTAGGAGGACCCAATATCCTGACCCATATAGAGAGCCCAACCTTAGGAGGACCCCATACCTTGATCCATCCTTAGAACCTGATCATAGAGCTGACCCAAAATCCTATGACCCCAGATCCTATAATCCCATGACCTATAGATCTGCACCCTTGTCCTATGAGCCTAGAGAACCCATAACCCCTAAGTATCAGCATAGTACTAGTCATGCTTCCCCTAGTCAACTTGAACCCCATAGGATTAGTATCCCTAAATATGAACCCAATAGTGAGCCACTACCTCTTATACAACCTGAACCTACTAGGAGTAGTACCCATAATCAGAGACCAGAACCTAACCAATTTTCTGCTAGCTGACCTTCTCCAACCATTCCTGAGATTCGCAAGGCTTACATTAATGTAGAAGTGTATGAAGCTGATGTGAGCCTAGTGGATGAGTATGAGGGAGAAGAGGAGACACCTTTAGATGACCTAGAATTAGCTGACCCAGTAGATACCCAGGTAGAAACCAACCCAGAGCTAATTGACCTTGACCACGTCCAACCTAAAGCTATAGTGGAAGAACAAATAGAGGAAGAGAACCTAGGTATTGCTGCTAGAGCCTTACCTGAGGAAATCATAGAAGAGAGCCAAATTATAGAGTCTAGTCCTAAAATACAAGAACCAGAAGAATTTATTAAGGACCTTATCTCTTTGAATCAATACCTTCAAGATGAGTCCCCTCCTATAGTTCCCATTAAGGACCTCTTCCCCGAAATTGGCGACCCATCCTTCCATTATGCAAACCCTGTAGATATAGCTCAACCTCGTAAGGTTAACCTCATTAGTATAGGATTAGTTCCTGACACCCCGTCTTTTATCCTACTTTATCCAACTAACCATGAACCTTTTTCTCTACCTTACCAAACTAATTCTGAACCCACTTCCTATTTTCTGCCCTTTCCTGACACCTCCAGCATTTCTAGGATCATTAGATTGCATTTAGCTAAGATTAGCATACTGCATACATTCATCACGCATGTTAGGATTGCATCTTACTTCTGGCATACTCTTTGGAATTTGCTAGGAGTTCACTGTAAATTTTCATGTGCATGTCAAGCTAGGATCAAACCTAGAGAACCTATAATCTATTAGGTTTAGATCCAAAGAGTTTAATAAAATCTCCTTTGATAGGAATGCATAGTCGAGTCTATTAGGTGTCAGTATGAGTCCTTTGCATCATTTGTTAGGAGTCTGCATGTGCCTAGCATGTTCACCACCCGCACTAATCTTAAAACAACTGGCTAATTCCCGAAGAATGGTCAAAGAATTTGATGTAGTGGATTCTATCTTGGTTAGGCTTAGGCCTAAAAGAAGCTTCATGCTCGCAGAGCCGGACCTTTTAAAGTGATAGAGAAGGATTGGATCAAATGCCTAGGTGTTAGACTTGCCTTCGGATTTGGACATTAGTTCTACCTTCAATATTACAGACCTGGTTGAGTATATGGAACCGGCAGCGATACCTAGTAAGGCCTTTGGACCTATTCCTTTTTATTGTGAGTGACCCTAACCCAGAGTGTCCACTAACAAATTGGCCTGAGAGAGGAGAACGGATCGAGCATATCCTAGACGATCAAGCCATCATGACCCTGGGCCGTGACTATCAATGCTTCCTGGTCCGATGGCAAGGCCAGCCAGAGTCAGACGATTCGTAGATTTCTCGAGAGGACTTGCAATGCCTCAACCCAGACCTTCTCGAGAGATATGTGAGCCAGTCTGATCTTCACTCGACAGGGTCAAGTTCCTCCCACCCTGGGAGAATTGGTGGGGATACCTGAGGCACCAGAATAAGACAGAGGCTTTTCAACCCTCTGTATATTGTTCAATAATTTATGAGTCAATCTGTAATAAGGGCTTAACTCATCTGAGTCCATTTTAGTTGTTATTTGAGTATTTTGAGTTGTTATTTCAGTTCTATACTAGTTAGCTCATGTTGAGCTAGTTTAGTCCAATGCTAGTCAGCTCATGTTGAGCTAATTTTATTTTTTTTGAGTCCTATCCAAGCATACTGAAGACTCAAGACCACATCATACAAGTAAAGACCAAGTCCAACCAGATTAAAGACATGGAAGTTTAGCCTAAGTCCAACCCAGCTTGAAGATTTGAAGACCCCAGGAGGAAAATCAGAAACCCTGATTCTTTGCAAATGCCCTCCAGATGCCCAGATTTCCTTCTAGATGCCAAAGTATATTCATAGATAAGGGCATCCATGATTCCAAGGGTCCATCTGCATCCTAGCCCAAAGAAATCAAGCCTAGGCGCCAAACCAAAGCCCCTAAGAAGCAAGATACCAAGGAATATTCCTGCTACCTGGCTACCAGGCCACCCCAGCTTCCAAAGGCCCAAACCCATGCACCCAGGCCCCTTTGGGCCGGCCCCTTGCTGCTCCTAGAAGCCCAACACGTCCCCCTAGGTGTCCTTGGAGTGTTGGCCAAGTCAAGAGAAATTTTAGGGATTTTTTCTACCTAATGTTTCCTTATTTTCTAGTTAGGGTTTGAGAGGGAAAAGGATTCTCATGTAAAGACTAATGTGCCCTTACTTGGAGCCCAAGGTTAAGGGTCTATTTAAGGGACCCTAGCCTCTTGTATGAAGGAGAATTTTTGATGAATGAAAACCTTGAGTTCTTCTATTGAGTTGTGTGATACCCTGCTGTGTGCATAATGGGATTTGCGAGAGTTCTTCTTCCCAGTGCTGCAATCATCTTCCTGCTGCCAACAAGCATCTCAGATCCCTGGACGCCCACTCCAAAAGAAACCTTCCCTTGCTATTTTTTCTTTGTTTTCTTATTCCTTTATGAGTTTTCTAACCCCTGACATGTCATTTGTAGGTCCCCGAGTTCCTACGAATCCAACGACTCCAGCCAAGCCTCAATCGGATCACCGAGCAGAAAGTCGGGTATCCGCGGGTCTTTGGCTCGGTTTTCCAGGCCGCATCCGTCGAGGAACGAGAGACCCCTTCGCTGCGATCTTCATAGACGTTGTCAGGTACACCCCTCTACCTCCAGTAGTTTTATTGTAGGAGAACTTGCCCTAACCGAGGCTTCTCAGCCCCGACGGTCCTTCTTTGCTACTTTTCTATGTCCTAATCTGCATCTTGATCTTCAAAAATTTATACAAAATTCCCTACAAATAATTTTGATCTAAAATTTGGGAATTAATCACCTAACTCAACATGTAAAACATACAAAAAAATGGCATGCATATTAGTCCCCCATCAAAAGAGGTCTTCAAACCAGGAGAGGGGATTCATCTTGAGGGTACTGAATTAAAGAGATCATGTCATCAATAAATTTCTCGGGCTCTTAAACTTTAGGATTGGGCTCTATAATTAGGCTTTCTTTTAATGGCTCCTCAGGTAAGATTCTAATAGAAGGGTCAAGTTCCTTAAGGACTTGTTCTTGGACCTCGTCTATGGATAACTCTTGTCAACCTTAACTTTCATCTACTATGTTCGATCTTGGCTCAGTCACTCCTTCTTCTAATTCTGTAGTGGGTTCAGGATCATTATCCTTTGATTCCTCAATGGGTTCACTCTCTTGTTCCTCTTCTTCACATTCCTCCTCAAAGTCTTATCCTTCGTATTCATCTACTAAACTTGGATCAACCTCATATACTTCTATATTGGATTCAACAATGGGTTTTGACTCTTCTTCATCTAGCTTACCTAGGTGTTGGGCACTAACTGGACACTGGCTAACAAAATGGCCGGATTTGCGACATCTAAAACACACTCTCAGGGGATTTGAACTCCTCTGAACCTCTACAGACTTGCCCCTATCTTTTCTACAGGCCATAGTGGTACTGGGCCGGGGTTGGCTTAGGTTGTGCTGGTTAGGATTTGGTCCTGGGCTAAGGGCACTAGTCTTAAAGGGTTTAGGTTGACTAAAGGGAAGTGGACTAACACTAGGCTCATATCTAAGGGTACTGATCTTATGGGATTCAGGTTTACTAAGGGAAACGTGACTGGTACTAGGCTGATACCTAGAGATTATGGGTTCTTAGGGCTCATAGGACAAGGGTTCAGCTCTATAGGTATGGGGTTTACTGGACTCATAGGATATGGATGCATAAGTTCTAGTGTCATAGGATTTAGAGTCATATGATCTAGATTCAGGGTGTGGGGATCTCCTAAGGTTAGGCACCGAGTATGGGTCAGGGTGCAGGGCTCTCCTAGGGTTGGGCTCATCACGGGTCCTAAGGTCAGGCTCAGGTTTAGGTCTGGGATGGGTTTTAGGGGTTTTCCCTAGGTTTCCTAATTGGTCCCCTACCTGGTCAAACCTATGGGTTGTTTGGTTATTCGATAGGATCAATTGGTCTAATTTATGATTCATTTAGGTAATCGATTGGTTCATCTGGGTGATCAATTGGACATTCATTTGGTTCATCTGGGTGTTTAATTGGGCCCTCATCTGGTTCATCTGGGCTAACTGATCACTCATGGTCCTAAGAAAGGTCTCAACGGAGGGTTCCATGGTTGAACTGGGTTGGGTTGAGACTACCGATATTAGGCTTCTAATCTAGGAGTCATGCAACCAATCAAACAAGGTGGTATGATGTAGTCAAGCACACAATGGTTACTATGGACTACAGTTTCCTAGACCTAGAGCCAGATTGAATGGGTCTACACAACTTACACTTAACTCAGCAACTAATCCTTCCATTGGCTAGGTAAGAGGTGGGGTGGTGGAAGGCTCACCCTGCTTGTGACAAGGTCCTAATTAAAAACCACCAATCCACTTTGGGCATTTGCCTCTGGACCTCTAGTCTTAGACACCAGTTTTCAATAATAGCTGAGGAATTAAGTACACTAGTTTTCCCACACAACTCGGACTCGACCTGTTGGTGTCCCTAAGCTCACTAGAGCAATTAGGTTGCTAATTGATTTTAGTTAAGGCTTGTGTGCTGATGCTGGGTGGTTATTTTGGGCCCTCGATAGGTGATGAATCCTGCACTGATCTGAGATGGGAAATTACCCTTAAGATTGATTGAATGAGATGTTGACAATCGATGAGCCCTAATGCAAATAATAACAATCATAAAATAAAAAATATTTTTTGTATTTTATGAGGTGGAAAATTAAATTTAAGTTGATTAAGTTAGCAAACAAAAGTTGGCTTGGGTGAAGTGGGGTTTGGAAGTGAGTTAGGTTTGGTTCAATCAGGTGTGCAGAAACTGAAATTAGGGTTTGTTTGATGCAGAAGTTAGCATGGGTTTCAATTTAGAAAAGTTCTATAAATTTTATAGAACAGCGAATGATGTGTAAGGATTCTTCCTACTAAATTTCATGCAAAACAAAAAATGGTATGATGATGCAAAACCTAGGGTTTCTAACTGGGTGCAGGAAAATAAAGAATTCTGGTTAGGGTTTCTAGGATGCCAATTTTATTATAAATCTTGATTTTGTAAAATCTGAAAAAAAAATTATTAAAACATAGGACTCCACAGAGATGACATGATGTAAATTTTAGAGAAAAATAAAACTCCTATGTTGATGAAATAAACTGAAACTCAGACCCCTAATGCAGAGAGAGGATGCAGAAGTTTTCTAGGGCAAAACAAAATTGGTGTGCAAAACATCTATAGATAGAAATAAATAATGGAAAAACTCTAAAAAACACTAAATATTATTAGGATTTTAGAAAAATATAAATCAGAATTTTTTAATCTACCTACATGTAGAAACAGTAAAAATAATAGACCATATATAAGAATTATGGGATGCTGAAAATTAGCTCTAAACATTCTCTGATACCAAACTGATTCGGGACTAATTATGCATGCTAGTTATTTTTTGTTATTGGGAATTAAGTTAAGAGTTTGTATCCTGATCTTCAAGCCATGATATTAAGTAGAGAACTCTATAAAAAATCTGAAGCATAGGCATGCAGAAATAAACTCTAAAAGTGAAGAAACAGGACCGCCAAGCCTAAGAAGCACTGGTTATGACTAGCTCTTTTGCAATACCACTACTAGAGGAGTCTAGGGGGTGTACCTGGTAGAGATTTGAAGATTGATCTATGAATAGTTCGATCGTCGCTCCCGGATGCGGCCTGGAAAATAAAGTTATCGACCTTGCGGATTCACGACTTTCAATATGGTGACTCAAAGGATGGTCAGATGGAATCCTTGGATTCATGAACTCTGAGGGACCTACAAATCACCTTTCAGGGGTTAGAAATTAGAGAAGAAACAAGTTTGAAGGCTGAAGAAAGCAAAGGGAAGGAAGGCTTAGAAGTGGGCGGCTAGGAGATGAAGGAGGCTGGTGGCTTGGAGGCAGTGCGCAGGGATCACACAGAAACCCTGAGGGATCATACAGATATCCTTAATCACACAGAAATTTACACATAATTTACAAGAAAGTTGAAAAGAACTCAAGGAATTTTTTATATTCAATAACATCAAATATACATGAGAGGGGGGGCCTTTATATAGGCATACAAGCTTGGATTCCAAGTAAGGGCATACAAGTAAAACCCTAAGTATCCTTTTCCAACTCAAATCCATGGACATCTCATATCCCAAATAGGTTCAAACTTCTTCTCACTAGGATTACTCCTTTCCTTCTCTTTGACTTGGTCTTGGCCAAGGGAGGTGACCATAAGTGGGGCACCCAATGAGAGGTAATCCTAAGGATGGGGCACTGGTGGGGGTGCCAAGATCAGACACAGATTACTAGGCCCTATTTGGTTTACCTAGCCATGTGTCAAATTTTGTAATCAACTAGAATTGAGTCCTATAATAAGTTGAGGTTAGTTGATTTGTCTCAACCCTCAACCTACTCAGTATTTTGAGTCCTATACATCAATTATGAGTCCAGTATGAGCACAATTTTTATACAAGAGAGGAGGTCAACCTATTATGGAGTTCCACCAGGCCACATCCAGGAGTCAGAGGCCACTACATCAGCCCATTGGATTTTGTGTAACAACCCAAAATCCAAGATGTTTCCAAAACCCTGATTCTTTCCAGTTGTCCTCCAAATGCGCAGATTCCTCCCCAGATGCCAGAGCATATTTCTAAACTAAGGAATCCATGATTCAAGAGGTCCACCTGCATCCTAGCCCAAAGAAATCAAGTCCTGGTGCCAAGCCCAAGCCCTTAAGAAGCAAGATTCTAGGGAATATTTCTGCTACTAGGCTACCATGCCACCCCAGCTTCTAGAGGCCCAAACCCATGCACCCAAGCCCCTTTGGGTCGGCCCATTGCTGCTCTTAGAGGCCCAACATGCCCCCCTAGGCATCCTTGAAGTGTTGACCACGTCCAAAGATGTTTGACCAAGTCCAAGTTAAAGAGAAGAAGGAGAAGACCAAGTTTATTCCTAACCTAGTTGGGATTTCTAATCCTTTTATACTTTGTAATTCTAACTTAGCTAGGAAAGGACTTGTATTCCAATTTGGAAGAGGACTTGTAACCCAAGTGTAACCATGGTTAGTGAGGGCATGGAAACTCTATAAACACCCTACCCCTTCACCTCTTGTAAGCATCTTTTTCTTATGAATAAACCTTGCTGAAATTTTATAAAATTATCTTGAGTTTGAGTTTTGGTTCTCTCTTTGAGTGCTCTCCTTGTGTTCCTGGGTTGATACCATGCTGCCCTAGCATCCCTTGGCATCCCTGGAGATCAGCCACACCCAAGGAATAGGAGTCCTTGCTGCTGTCCAAGCCAAAGAGCTCCTTCTTCCCCGGCTACCATCTTCTAAACCTGATTCCAATTCCTTCTAAACCCTAGTTCCTTTTCTAATTTTTATTTGCTGTTTTGATTAACCTTTGATGCTTGTAGGATCCCTGAGGTGCTTCCCCTCCCTTGAGGAGGCCTTCATTACTGATCAGACCGTCCAGATCAGCCATCATATTCAAGGGAAACAAGGCTTCTTCATCTAGGCTCCGATCCGAGTGCGAGTGATCCCTTCTGCTACTGAAATTTAATCTTTGACTAGTAAGAAACCTTCCCTTCTCTGATTATCTGATTTGATGAAGACAAACTAACCTAAACCGAATGTTTCTCAACTCTCGGGTCCTGGTTATTTCTATTGACCCCATAAGTGATTTTGATGATAACCAAACATTGGAGCATGTACATCTATTTCTGACAACTCATCAAGTGTTTGACAAGTTTTTGTAGAATGAATAACATGTTCAAACTTCAACTCCTACACTTATGTTTTCTTGGTTGAGTTGTGTTGTAAATATTTTTGTAAAGAAGAACCCAATCAAAATGCTAAGAAAAATCAATTAAAAGGGTTACTTCTGTGAGTGTATGTGTTCCATGAATTTTAGTTTGAGTTGGTTTGTGTGAAATTGTAAAAGAGTTGGTGAGAGTTTTCTTTAAGTTCATTTATAAAAATCTTGAAGAAGATACTCGAGCCGACCCCAAGTGATGAAGAGCCGACTCTTCCTACTAGCACGCAACAAGGATTCTGGATCGCAGCAATCCGAGTTGACTCGATGGAAAGCGAGCTGACTCTAGTGAATTTGAGTTGACTGGAATTAGTCCGAGCCGACTCCTCCAGAATCCAATTTCAGAAGTTTTCTGAGAATAGCCAGGCGAGCCGACCTGAACCAAAAAGAGTCGACTCTACCGGACCTAATTCTAAAAGCCTGAGAAAGTGAGCTGACCTGAAATGCATCAAGCCGACTCTTCTAGAGTAAGGTTTTTTGAACCTGAGAAGAAGATCCGACCAAAGCTGAAAAGAGCTGTCTCCTCGAGTTCAAGATTTTCAAGATTCAAGTTTGAGCCAACCCGAGCTACAAAGAGCAGACTCGTCCAGAGTGATGTTTTGTGCTCTGAGACAAAGAGCCGACTGCATTAAAGATTTCATGACTCGACCCACTGACTCAAAGGATCAAAGCCAACTCGAAGGAATCCGAGCTGACTAGAATGACGCCTTCAAGCATCCAACGACTAGTTCCAAAATTTATTTTTGAATGCTAAAAGGTGCTCCAATGGTCAAAAATCATTTTCCAACAATCTACAATGGCTAGAACTACCTTGGGATGATGGAAGACTTTAAATTTGAAGGATTTGGACCTTCTTGAAGCAATTTTTAAGAGAGTTCTTCAAAGAAAAGAGAGCTTCATTCAATATCCAACCAACCAACAGCAAAAGAGCACAATAGCATTCAAGTCAAGCTTTCAAGTCTTCACCAACACCAATCTGAAGCTTGAAACAACTTTGGGAAGAAGCCACGGAAGTAATTAAAGATCATTTAAGTGCATTCAAGTGGACTTCCAACAAGCTGCACCGACAGCTATCCAACAAATTGAGTTTGTCATTCTTGTTGCATTTATTTTCAATTCAATCTTTGAATTGTTGGGTTATTGGTGAGCCCTGTTGAAAAACCAAATGGATTTTTGGTGGGCCTTATTAAAACCAAGGGTTAGGTTCTTGGTGATCCTGTGAAAACCAAGTTGGGTTTCTTTGGTGAGCTTGTTAAAACAAAAGGGTGTTGGGTATTCTTTGATGATCCCGTATGACCAAAGTGTAGAGGTTTTGGATTATGATCCTGTAAAACAATCTTACTATATTTGGGTGTGAATATAGTGGAAATCCCTAGTGGTGTCTTGGGTAGTGGACATAGGAGCTGGGTTGCTCCGAACTACTATAAATTTATGTGTTTGTGTTGTGCCTTCCTGACTCTGTTTAGCTTCTACATTCTATAATTTTATAACAGCTCCTACTAGTAGCAAAGGATTTTAAATTGCTCATTACTTGCTTTAAATTTTCAAAAGATCCAATTCACCCCCTCTTGGGTAGCTATCTTGACAACAACTGGTATCAAAGCATTGTCTCTGATTATCTTAGAGTAAAGATTGATGGCTCATCCAATGAGTACGTCTTTCGCTGAAGGCCAGTCAATCAATAGGCCTCCACTTTTCACAGGCATAAATTATTCCTATTGGAAAGCATGAATGAAAATCTATATTCAAGCTATTGATTTTCAATTGTGGAAGGTCATTCTTAAAGGGCCATAGGTTTCCATGACTAAAATTGATGGCATGGATGTTCCTAAGCCTGAAGAGGATTGGGATGAAAACGACATGAAGATGGAGGAATTGAATGCCAAAGCAATGAACTTGCTTTACTGTGTTTTGGATTCAAACGAGTTTAATCGAATTTCCATCTGCTCTTCAATAAAGGAAATTTGGGATAAACTTGAAGTGACCCATGAAGGAACTTCATAAGTGAAAACCTCAAAGATAAATCTTTTATTGTATAATTATGAACTGTTTAAAATGGATCCTAATGAACGTATTTCTGCCATGTATACTAGACTTACAGATATTATTAATGATCTGAAAAGTCTTGGTAGGGTATACTCAAATACAGATTTAGTACAAAAGATTATGAGATCACTTCCTGATATATGGGATCCTAAAGTCACTGCCATCCAGGAAGCTAAAGATTTGAATATTCTTTCAATGGATGAATTAATGGGATCTCTCATCACACACGAACTAGCTATGCAGCATAGAATGGATGATGATAGAAAAAAGAAGAAAACAATTGCTTTCAAAGCTGCATTAGAATCAGTAGATGATGAAGAGATGGAAGATGACTCTACCTCCTCCGAAGACGATCTTGAAGATGAAGACATTGCAATGGTCGTGAAGAAATTCAGAAAGTTTATAGGAAAGAAGAAAGGAAGATATAATAGAAAATTCCATAAACGAGGAGAACAATCAAGAGAAAAGGACAAGGACAAAGACAAGGATAAGGAACAAGTCCCCACCTGCTATGAATGTAAGAAATTATGACACATTCATCTAGACTGTCCTCAATTAAAGAAATTTTTGAGAAAGAAGAAAAAGAAAGTGATGGTTGCCACGTGGAGCATTAGTGAAGGCTCCACTTCAATTGAAGAAGAAGAGATCACGAAAATAGAAAATTTATGTCTAATGGGTCTCAAGGATGAGGTAAACTTCCCCGACACACAAATTGAATTTACTTTGGAGAAATTAAATTATGCATTCCATGATTTATTATCTGAATTTAAAAAGGCAGGAGTAAAGATTAGATCATTAAAGCATATCAATAGCTCTTTACTCAAAGAAAAAGATGAGATTTCAGAAAAGAACAGTTTATTGCAAAAAGAACTTCATACCTTTTCTAAAAAATGGAATACCTTGAAAACTGAGAATAGAGAATTTCATGATAAAAACAATATTTTGTTAAAAGAAAACAATGAGCTGAAAAAAAAGGTTGAAAAACTCAAGCCACTTGTTTAAAAATTAACTCTATCTTCTAATAAGGTTGAGTTAATTCTTAATGATCAAAAAACTTCTGGAAATAAAGCTGGAATAGGTTTTAATGCTTCAAATTCAAATCATGTTTTAGCTACTATATTTATGAAACAAAAGGATTTTGTTCCCAAGTTTACTTCTCATAAAACCTTTATTATAAAAGACTCTATTTCCAGTTCAAAACCTGCTATTTTCGCACTTCATGCATATAGAGCTTCAAAGTCTAAATTACTTCAAAATTCTAGAATCAGATGTTTTGTTTGCAAAAAATTAGGACATAAAGCTTTCAATTGCAATATTATTAAAAATATCCATAGCACATCAAGAAAAGTTTGGGTTTCCAAAGGGACCCTCTCAGCTAACCTGAAAGGACCCAAGTTAGCTTGGGTACCTAAAAGAACTCCTAGATTTTATTGCAGGAATGTCTTGTAGCCCATAAATCAAAGAAAAGATGGTATCTCGATAGTGGCTATTCAAGGCATATGATGGGTGACAATGACCAATTTATCATCCTAGAAATGAAAGAAGGAGGTATGGTTACTTTTGGAGACAATGGCAAAGGAAAAATAATCGAAATTGGAAAGATCAAAATAATTCCCTGTACTTTTATTGAAAATGTATTGCTAGTAGATAAGTTGAAGTACAATCTATTGAGTATTAGTCAATTATGTGATAAAGGCTTCAAAGTTATCTTCAAATCATCTATGTTTATAGTAACAAAATCTCTTGATTCTAGCAGTAAATTCATTGGACACAGACTAGGAAATATTTATGTGGTAGATCGAAATGATCTTGCCATGTCAAGTAGCTCCAGTTTGGTTGCAATGAATGCTAAGACCAAGGAGTCATGTTTATTATGGCATAGAAGATTGGGTCATGCTAGCATGCATAGAATTACCAAGTTAATTTCCAAAAATCTTGTTAGAGGCATGCCTAAGATTAAAGTTGATTTTGATCATGTTTGTGATGCATGCCTAATGGGTAAACAAACTAAGGGGAGATTTAAATCCAAAAATCTGATTTCAACTTCTAGACCTTTAGAACTACTTCACATGGATTTATTTGGACCAACTAGGACCACAAGCCTAGGAGGTATGAAATATGCCCTTGTGATTTTAGATAATTTTTCCAAATTTACATGGGTTTTGTTTATTGCACACAAAGATAAAACTTTCAAAATATTTAGAAAATTTCATAAAAAGATTTTAAATCAGAAAAATCTTTCTATAATTTCAATTAGGAGTGATCACGGGATTGAAATTAAAAATTAATTTTTTGATGATTATTGTACTGAAAATGGCATTGATCATAACTTCTCCGGTCCTATAACACCATGACAAAATGATGTTGTAGAGAGAAAAAATAGGACTTTGGAAGAAATGGCCCGAACAATGTTATGTGAAGGTAATCTTCCAAGATACTTTTGGGCAGAAGCGGTGAACACTGCATGTTATATTTTAAATAATGTTTTGAACTGTCCTATTTTGAAGAAAATCTCCTATGAGCTCTGGAATGAAAATAAATCCAACATAAATTATTTTCATGTATTTGGATGCAAATGCTTTGTGCTTAACAATAGTAAGGATAATCTAGGAAAGTTTGATGCTAAATCTGATGAAGCTATTTTTCTTAGTTATTCACTACATAGCGAATCATATAGGGTTTTTAATAAAAGGACTCTTTATGTTGAAGAGTCGATGCATGTCATTTTTGATGAAACTAACCCATCAACATCTAGAAAAGATGAGTGTATTGATAATGATGCAGGTACCATTCAAAAGGAGATGGAAGACAGGAGTATTCAAGAAAGACTAGTTGAAGAAGGAGAAGAAATGGTAAGTAAGGATCATATCGATCTACCAACTGAATGGAGGTACGCTACTTCCCATCCTAAAGAATTAATTATTGATGATCCTTCTCAAGGTATAAGGACTAGGTCTGTACATAGGATTGCTCATGATTACCTAGCCTTTGTATCTCAAATAGAGCCTCACACCTTAGAAGAAGCAGAAAATGACCCAAATTGGATGTTAGCCATGCATGAAGAACTGAACCAGTTTGAAAGGAACAAGGTTTGGACACTAGTTGATAGACCTAAAGACCACTCAATTATAGGAACCAAATGGGTCTATAGGAACAAACTAGATGAACAAGGAAAAGTAATTAAAAACAAGGCTAGATTTGTGGCTAAGGGATATAGTCAAGAAGAAGGTATAGATTTTGATGAAACCTATGCACCTGTAGCAAGATTAGAAGCCATCAGATTAGTTCTTGCATTTGCTTGCTACATGAATTTCAAACTTTTTCAAATGGATGTAAAAAGTACTTTTTTAAATGGTTTTATCGCCGAACAAGTTTTTGTAGAACAACCACCGGGTTTTTAAAATCATGCTTTTCCAAACCATGTGTTTAAACTCAATAAAACATTATATGGTTTGAAACAAGCTCCTAGAGCCTGGTATGAAAGACTTAGCACTTTCTTAATTGAAAATGATTTTTCAAGAGAAAATGTTGATAAAACTCTTTTCATTAAAAAGAAAAACAATGATATACTAGTTGTACAAATTTATGTTGATGATATTATTTTTGGTGCAACTAATGAAAGTTTTTTTGAAGAATTTGCTAAGCTAATGTAGGAAGAATTTGAAATGAGCCTAATGAGTAAACTGAATTACTTCCTCGGACTTCAAGTAAAACAAATAAAAGAAGGGATCTTCATTAACTAATCCAAATACACCAAAGAAATCATCAAGAAGTTTGGTATGGAGACGAGCAAACAAATGAATACACCCATGAGCCCAACCTGTAAATTGGACAAAGATGAAAATGGATCCAATATTGACCAAAAGCTATATCGAGGTATGATCGGATCCTTATTATATTTAACTGCAAGTAGACCAAATATCTTGTATAGTGTATGTGTATATGTATATGCTAGATTTCAATGTAATCCCAAAGAAACACATATGCTTGCTGTTAAAAGAATATTAAAATATCTGAAAGGTACAAGTGATCTAGATCTTTGGTTTTCAAAAGAATCATCTTTAAATTTAATCATATTTTTTGATGCTGATTATGCTGGTTGTAAAATAGATAGAAAAAGCACTAGTGATACTTGTCAATTTCTAGGGTTGAATTTAATCTCATGGCACTGCAAGAAAAAAAACTCGATAGTGCTTTCTACTGCTGAGGTAGACTATGTTGTTGCAGAGAGTTGTTGTGTGCAAGTGTTGTGGATTAAACAATAACTAGAAGATTTTGGTGTTTCTCAATGCAAAATTCCTATTAAGTGTGATAACACAAGTGCTATAAATTTAACCAAAAATCCTATGCAGCATTCTAGGACTAAGCACATAGAAATTAGATATCATTTCATTAGAGACCATGTTTTGAATGGTGACATAGAACTATAATTTATTCCAACAAAAAAATAACTAGCTGACATCTTTACCAAGCCACTAAATCAGGACAGATTTGAGTTGCTTAGAGGAGAATTAGGGCTATGTTATCCTTTCTGGATCCAATAAACCTAATTTCTTTCAAGAACTACGGAAAAAATATCTAGAAAATCTCCTACAATGTTTCATGATCTCTTAAACAACTTTCCTTGAATTTTTAGCATATTGAATTCAATTTCTAAATTATTTGATTTCATGTGGAAAGCTTCGGTTCGAGTTGACTCGAGCAATTTTACTCTAGTGGAGCTGGCTCGAATATCTAAGTCTCGTACTCTTGCTTTGGTCGAGCCGACTAAGTCTTTGCTTAGCCGACTCGGTGTTCTAATTGTTCTGAGTTCGCTTTGGTCGAGCCGACTCGGATATTTTTAGGGCTAAGCGAACCGACTCGAATGTTGAAAAATCACTATTTAGGAAGTTCTGAATTGTCTTTCCTAGGTACTTCACTCTTTTACTTTTCTTTGAACTCACTCCACTTCCCTCGGAAGCTTTACCTCTCTCCCAAAAATCAGTCACTAGAGCCTAAAATTCCTTAATCCCTCTACAATGGCTCCTCGAAGATCTGCGAAGAAAGTTCTTCAAATCGATGAATCAAGAATTCAGAGTATAGATGCAAGAGAAAATGGAAAAAAGAGAAAAAGGTCTCCTCCAGTCCAGCAAGATGAAGAAACTCCTTCTCCTACAGTACAGCATGTCTCAATGATAAATCGTTCTGTCACTTGCGGAAGAAGGATCAACTTTACATTCCTAGAAGAAATGGGAATGAAAATCGGAAACTGGATAGAGAATCAAGGGTGGAAGTATTTTTGTTCTTTGGATACATTGACCCACCCTTCACTGGTATGGATGTTTTATGAAAACATTATCATTAGAGAATTTCATTTGGAATCTACAGTCAAGGAAAAGTTAGTTATAGTGGATGAAGAAAAATTGGGCAGATTGATGCAATTGCCAACAAACGGTGCTATTGAACTTCTTCTACCAGACAAAGAACACATTCTAAAATTAATTTTGGAAAAAGAAGATGTGAGCACAGTCCAACATGTACAAGCCAATCTACTATCGAAGGAAATGAGGCTACTACATAATATGATCAGCAGGATATTTCTTCCAAGAACTGGCCGCTTTGATTGGGTCAGTGCAAAAGATATCATATTTATGGGACATTTGATTGAAGAAAGGCCTCTCAACCTTCCCTACATAATGATGATTCAAATGACTGAAGCAGCAAGAAAGGTCAAAGTCTGTCTACCATAAGATATGGTCTTCACTTTGTTATTTGAAGAAGCAGGAGTTGACTTATCAAATGAAATAGGCAAACTATTACACCACTTTGATATCTACTCCTTCAATTCACTAAGGAGAATGGGATACAAGTTGCAAGAAGGAGAATGGATAAAGAAGAAGCCTAGTCAGGTTGCTGCTACCATTTCTGAAGAAGATGAAGCTACTGATGAAGATGGGACTGAAGAAACAATGGTTACTTCATCTGACCTAAAAAATCTGATACTTCAAAAGATGGAAGCTATCTCCAACTCTTTGACTGATCATATGAATTCTGCAATTGAGGAAATCAGAAAGTCAGTTGACATTAAATTGCATAAATTAAGATCTGAACACGAGCTTCACCAGCAAAAAGTTGAAAAGGAAATGAAGAACTTCAAGGAAGAGATCAGAAGCATCATACTGCATTCTCAAAAGAAAACTGTTTCCACTGAAGATGCTCCTAAACAGATCATCAAGGAATCACTTGACCTTCCTGCTCCTGTTCCTTTGCCTGATCCACCCAAATCTGTTAAGTCCAAAAAGAAAGAACCCAAAACCAAGAAGACTAAAGTTCTTAGAGCCCTTGTTAGAACTAGATTCAGGGATTTAGGGTTTAAATCCCTGAAAACTAAGACCTCTGATAGAGTTATAGAGGTAGGCTCCTCTTCTTCTAGTGAAGAAGAAGAAGAATAGTTTATTTGGATAGTCTTTTGGGTGCAGTTCTACTTTTGTTAATGTTCTACATGTTATCCTTACATTTGAAATGTACTTTCTTTCTTACTTTGTTTGCCAAACTTATCAATGAAATGAAAGTCTCTTTAGCAATTTCATTTGGTGTAACATACAACATTTTGATTCAACTGTGATGAAATTTTAATTAGAATTTCCAAGTTGAGAATGTGAAATTATCTCAAAAAAATATTAAAAACTTTATCAATCTATTTTAAAATCTGAGTTTTAATTAAAATCACCTTTTTGATTGATTGACAAAAAGGGAAAGAATTATGATAAATGAGAGTTATGAGAAATTTGACAAGAAAAATGGGAGAAATTTGAAAACAATGGAAATAGTTTATATATTGAGCTCCTACCAACTACTCTTAAAGTGCATAAACAGAGTGAAAAAGGGGGAGCACAAAAATATTAGTACTGTTTAAACTACTAGAGAAAGGAGGAGGTTCGCTTGAAATGATCTTGTTCTAATTATTATCTTCTTAATGCTCTGATTACAATTGCTTACTCTAAATTGATGTTAATTCTGTCAATTTCTTTTTGGAACTCTGATATTCCATGTTTTGTGCTAATTATAATATCTTAAAGCATGAGAAGTTTAATATTTTGATGATATACTATGATATCATCTCTTGAGCTCTAATACTTACTTACTAATTTCATTAGCTCTGATACATGTGAATATTTAATTTTCAAATACTATTATACATGTAAAGTGTAAAGAATTTCTCATGCCCAGTGTTTTGTCATTATCAAAAAAGGGGAGATTGTTGACCCCATAAGTGATTTTGATGATAACCAAACATTGGAGCATGTACATTTATTTCTGACAACTCTTCAAGTGTTTGATAAGTTTTTGTAGGATGAATAACATGTTCAAACTTCAACTCATACACTTATGTTTTCTTCGTTGAGTTGTGTTGTAAATGTTTTTGTAAAGAAGAACCCAATCAAAATGCTAAGAAAAATCAATTAAAAGGGTTACTTCTATGAGTGTATGTGTGCCACGAATTTTAGTTTGAGTTGGTTTGTGTGAAATTGTAAAAGAGTTGGTGAGAGTTTTCTTTAAGTTTATTTATAAAAATCCTGAAGAAGATACTCGAGCTGACCCCAAGTGATGAAGAGCCGACTCTGCCTGCTGACACGCAGCAAGGATTCTGGATCACAATAATCCAAGCCGACTCGATGGAAAGCGAGCTGACTTCAGTGAATCCGAGTTGGCTAGAATCAGTCCAAGCCGACTACTCTAGAGTCCATTTTCTGAAGTTTTCTAAGAATAGCTAAGCGAGCCGACCCGAACCAAAAAGAGCTGACTCTGTCAGACCTAATTCTGAAAGCCTGAGAAAGTGAGCCGACCCGAACTTCATCGAGCCAACTCTTCTAGAGTAAGGTTTATAGAACCTGAGAAGAAGAGCCGACCCAAGCTAAAAAGAGCCGACTCCTCGAGTTCAAGATTTTCAAGAATCAAGTTCGAGCCGACCTGAGCTACAAAGAGCCGACTCGTCTAGAGTGATGTTTTGCGCTCTAAGACAAAGAGCCAACTGCATTAAAGATTTGGCAACTTGACCCATCAACTCGAATGATCCAAGCTGACTCGAAGGAATTCGAGCCGACTCGAATGACGCCTTCAGGCATCCAACGACTAGTTCCAGAATTTATTTTTAAATGCTAAAAAGTGCTCCAATGGTCAAAAATCATTCCCCAATGGTCTACAATGGCTAGAACTGCCTTGGGATGATGGAAGACTTTAAATTTGAAGGATTTGGATCTTCTTGAAGCAATTTTTAAGAGAGTTCTTCAAAGAAAAGAGAGCTTCATTCAATATCCAACCAACCAACAGCAAAAGAGCACAAGAGCATTCAAGTCATGCTTTCAAGTCTTCCCCAACTCCAATATGAAGCTTGAAATAACATTGGGAAGAAGCCACGGAAGTAATTAAAGCTCATTCAAGTGCATTCAAGTGGACTTCCAACAAGCTGCACCAGCAACTATCTGATAAATTGAGTTTGTCATTCTTGTTGCATTTATTTTCAATTAAATCTTTGAATTGTTGGGTTATTGGTGAGCCAAGTTGAAAAACCAAATAGATTTTTGGTGAGCCTTATTAAAATCAAGGGTTAGGTTCTTGGTGATCCTGTGAAAACCAAGTTGGGTTTCTTTGGTGAGCTTGTTAAAACCAAAGGGTGTTGGGTTTACTTTGGTGATCCTGTAAAACCAAAGTATAGAGATTTTGGATTGTGATCCTGTAAAACAATCCTACTATATTCGGGTGTGAATATAGTGGAAATCTAAAGTAGTATCTTTGGTAGTGGACGTAGGAGCTGGGTTGCTCTGAACCACTATAAATTTGGTGTGTTTGTGTTGTGCCTTCCTGACTCTTTTTTGCTTCTGCATTCTATAATTCTATCACAGCACCTACCACTTGCAAAGGATTTTAAATTGCTCATTACTTCCTTTAATTTTTCAAAAGACTCACCCCCCTCTTTGGTAGCCACCTGGGCAACAATTTCATTAGTTTGCATGAGTATGCTTGCGATCTGATGATTCTTTTTGCACTGCTAGTCTTTCCGTTAGTTCTTACATTATTTTAAGAATCTAGCCTGCAAATAAAATTATAAAAATTACAAAAAAGTTATTTTACTATTTTGCATGCGTGTTTAGCAGTCTTAGAGTCATCCTGCATTAGTTTAGTACCAGAGCAGGTTTAGGAAAATTTTTTATTTGCTTTGCATTCACAAACCCTAATTCTGCATTCTATTCAATGCATTAGATGTCTAGGTTTCATCTGATTTTGGTATCATAAACATTTTATTTTTCAAGGAATTTTGAACTAAATGTCCTCTATTCTGTTCTAGTAATTATCAAAATTTTTAATTATTTTTACTGAAAACCTAAATCTCTCAAACATGGCATAATAGAAACCCAAATAAAATCCTAATAATTTTTGCAGTGGTCTAGAAAACCCTAGGTTTGCATTATCATCTGATTTTTTTTCTGCATGAAATTTGGTAGGCTTCATCATTGCCTTCCATCCTATGTTTGAAATATTTTTTGATTTTCTTCTAAATCAGGGTCCATGTCAAACTCTGCAACAACTAAAACCCTAATTCACTAATTTTTGCTATTTTCTACATCTTGACTCAACCTAACCTAATCAACTTCCAAACCCCCAATCCCAAGCCAAACTTTGTTTGATAACCCCAGTTAACTTAAAACTAACTTGACACCTCATAAATAATTAAAAAATATATATATATTATTTTTTGATTGTTTTAGATTGCATCAGGGCCATCGATTGCCATCATTCTTAACCTAATCTTAAGGACAATTCTCTATCTCAGATCAGGGCAGGATTTCATCACCTGTCCTGGGCCCAAAACCACCATCATATACTAACCCAAGACTAATTAAAACCAACTAGACCTAATTTTCCCTAGTGGGCTAGCAGACATCAACAGGTTAGGTCTGAGCTGTGTGGGCCAACTAGTGCATTTAACCTTTTAGCTATTATTGAAAGCTGGTGTCCAAGGCTGGGGGTCCAGAGTCAAACGACCTAAGTGGTGCTGTGGTTTTTAATTGGGTCTCTGTGAAAGCACGGGGACCTCCCACACTCCCACCCCCTACCTGGCCAGTGGAAGGATTAGCTATTGGGTTAGGTGTAAGTTGAGCTGACCCACCTAGTTTTTGGCTCTAGGTCAAGGAAACCCTAGATTATACTAGCATTTTCTTTCTCTTTTGTATGCTTGGTTGCATCTTTTCATTTTGATTGTTTGATTTGTTGCATGACCACTAGATTAGGAACCCAATATCAAAAGTCCAAACCTCAGCCTAGCCCAACCATGAATCCCACTTTGGAGGCCATCCTAGCATAGCTTACCCAAATGAACCAAGCCAATACCCAAACCCAAGCCCAGCTTGCCGAGTTAACTACCCAATCTCAAAACCAGTTTATCCAAATAAACTAATCCAACACCCAAACCCAAAATTAGCTTGCCCAAATAGACCGTAGGTTTGACCAGTCTGATACTAAGCTTGATCAAATGAACCATAGATTCAACCATAAAGGAACCCTAGGCAAGACACATAAAGTTGAACTCCGGGAAGCTATAGTCCCTAGATTTGAATCCATAACCTTTAAACCCATAACCCTTAGTTTACCCACCCCTGTTACCCCATACTTTAGCTAGTTTTTCTTTAGCCAAACCCCTCCTACTATCCCATTGGTTCACCAAGATGACCTAGAAGAAGAAATATATGAGGCTGACCCAAGTTTAGTGGAGTATGAAGATAATGAGTCTATTGAGATCTAGAAGACTACCCTATAGAAGATCCAATGTTAGTTGATCCAGTAGAAACCCAGGTAGAAATCAATCCAATGTTAGTTGATCCAGTAGAAAACAGGTAGAAACCAATCCAGAGCTAGTTGAATCAATAGATACCCAGGTAGAAGACCACCCAATATTAGTTGACCATACCCAAGTAGTAGCCAATCTAGATTTAACTAACCTTAACCATAATCAGTTAGTGGCTGACTGCGAGTTAGATAACCCAGATCACACCCAAGTTGCAATGGAAGAGCAATTAAAGGAGACTTTAGAAGAGGATTCAATTGTAAAGCCTAGTCCTGAATTTCTTGAGCCAAAAGAGTTTATTGAGGACTTGACTAATCTCACCCAATGCCCTCAGGATGAAGTCACTTCTTTGATCCCAATTGAAGATCTTTTTCCTAAAATTAGTGACCCATTCTTCCATAAGGCAGACCTAGAAGAAAGACACCAACCCTTTAAGGTCAACCTTATTAACTTAGGATTAATCCCTGATACCCCTTCTTATATCTTAGTCTATCCAATAAACCCCAAACCCTTTTCTTACTTTCCACCCAACCAGACTAACCTTGAATTCACCTCATATTTTTTGCCTTTTCTTGAGTTTTCTTATATTTCTTTAACCATTTACCTACATCATGTAGAGGTTTGCATGTTACATTTATTTCTTGCACATGTTAAGTTTGAATCTTACTTCTTGCATACCCTTTGGCATCTAGTAGGCATACATAGTAAATTCTCATGTGCATGCCATGCTAGGGTTAAACCTAGAGAGTCTATAGTGTGTTAGAATAGACCCTAGAAAGTCCAATAAAATTTTTTTTGATAGGAAAGTTTAGTCGAGTCTAATAGGTATTAGTTGAGTCCAATAAATGCACAACCAAAATTACATATCTGCACCTGCACTACCCTCTGCACAGCATATGCATATGGAAATTAGTCAAAAGCTAAACATAACTAATGAACTAAATAACAACTTGGCTAATTTTCAAAAGAGAGATAAAGAATTTTGCCGGGTATTTTGTAGTTGTAAAGAATTTTCTGCTCGTAAAGTTGGCCCATCCAAGATAATGAATCCAATGCCTATGTGCATGAGATACTTCCTGATTTAGGTATTAGCTCCATCTTCATCATCTCAGATCTTATAGAGTCTAGGGAGCCAGCAGTGATACCTAGCGAGCACCTTGAGCCTATTCCTCCCTTTGAGAGAGAACCTACCTCAGAGTGTCCACCAACCAATTGGCCAAATAGTGAAGAAAGGATCGAGAGAATCCTGGATGATCAAGCCATATGTACTCGGAATTATGGCTATTTGAGGTACTTTGTCTGGTGGCAAGGTCGACCAGAATCTGAGGACTCATGGATCCCCTGTGAGGATCTGCAGCGCCTCAACCCAGACTTACTCGAGCACTATGAAAGCCAAGTTATCCCACACTCAATGGGGTTGAGTTCCTCCCACCATGGAAGAATTGGTGGGGGTACCAAGATTAGACATAGATTACTGGGCCCTATTTGGTTTACCTAGCCATGTGTCAAATTTTGTAATCAACTAGAATTGAGTCTTGTAATAAATTGAGGTTAGTTGATTTGTCTCAACCCTCAACCAAGTCAGTATTTTGAGTCCTGTATATCAATTATGAGTCCAGTATAAGCCCTATTTTTATACAAGGGAAGAGGTTACCCTATTTTAGAGTTCCACCAGGATACATCCAGGAGTCAGAGGCCGCTACATCAGCCCATTGGATTTTGTGTAACAACCCAGAATCTAAGATGTTTCCAGAAACCCTGATTTTTTCTAGATGTCCTCCAGATGCCTAGATTGCTTCCCAGATGCCAGAGCACATTCCTAAACTAGGGCATCCATGATTTTATAGGTCCACCTGTATCCCAGCCCAAAGAAATCAAGCCCAGGTGCCAAGCCCAAGCCCTTAAAAAAGCAAGATTCCAGGGAATATTCCTACTACCAGGCTACCAGGCCATCCCAGCTTTCAGATGCCCAAACCCATGCACCCAAGCCCCTTTGGGCCGGCCCCTTGCTTCTCCTAGAGGCCCAACATGCCCCCCTAGGCATCCTTAAAGTGTTGACCATGTCCAAAGAGGTTTGACCAAGTTCAAGTTGAAGAGAAGAAGGAGAAGACCAAGTTTATTCATAACCTAGTTGGGGTTTCTAATCCTTTTAAACTTTGTAATTCTAACGTAGTTAAGAAAGGACTTGTATTCCAATTTGGAAGAGGACTTGTAACCCAAGTGTAACCATGGTTAGTGAGGGCATGGGAACTCTATAAATACCCAACCCCTTCCCCTCTTGTAAGCATCTTTTTCTTATGAATAAACCTTGCTGAAATTTTATGAAATTATCTTGAGTTTGAGTTTTGGTTCTCTTTTTTAGTGCTCTCCTTGTGTTCCTGGATTGATAACCTACTTCCCTAGCATCCCTTGGCATCCCTGGAGATCAGCCACACCCAAGGAATAGGAGTCCTTGCTGCCATCCAAGCCCAAGAGCTCCTTCTTTCTCGACTGCCATCTTCTAACCCTGATTCCAATTCCTTCTAAATCCTAGTTCCTTTTATAATTTTTATTTGCTATTTTGATTAACCTTTGATGCTTGCAGGATCCCCAAGATGCTTCCCCTTCCCTGAGGAGGCCTTCTTTGCTACGCAGACCACCCAAATCAGCCATCAGATTCAAGGGAAACAAGGCTTCTTCATCCAGGCTCTGATCAGAGTGCGAGTGATCCCTTCTGCTTCTAAAATTTAATCTCTGACTGGTAAGAAACCTTTCCTTCTTTGATTATCTGATTTGATGAAGATAAAGTATCTAAAACCAGGATTTTCTCAACTCTCGGGTCCTAGTTATTTCATTAGTTTGCATGAGTATGCCTGCGATCCGATAATCCTTCGCACTGCTAGTCTTTCTGCTAGTTCTTACTTTATTTTAGGAATATAGCCTACAAATAAAATTATAAAAATCATAAAAAAATTATTTAGCTATTTCCCATGCATGTTTAGTAGTCTTAGTGTCGTCCCGCATCAGGCTCCAATTCATGAAGAGCATTGGGCTTTGGGTGGCCCGCTTCAATCTTGGGCAGTCTTTAGGGTTTCTTCGGTTGTCCTTCTTCCTGGCAAGTTAATGCTATTGTCCTGGTCTTCAAGGATGGTGATCTTTAAGGTCCTTCTCATGCAATCCAAGGTGGCACCTTCAAGTATGATTGGGACTCTTTGATGTTGTCAAATTTTCACTCTAGCTGTGATCCATCAGTATCTTGAGTCTTCTTTTTACTAAACTGGACTAGACTCAACATAGGACTTGAACAAAATTATAGGACTCAAATTGACACAAGACCCAAAATGACATAACAAGACCAAAATGACTAAAGACTCGCAATGAACTGACTTGAATGACCAAGCTCAACTGAACTGAACATAACCCAAAACTTGACTCATAAATCCTAATGATGTGAGTCGACTCAAAATAGAGGACTCAAGTGTAACAAGGCATGAAAAAAAAACTCAATGCCCAAATACAGGACTCAAATGGCTAACACAGCCAGATTATTGGACTCAAAAATAAAATTTGAATCAAGGCTAAGGAACTAAAAACATAGGGACCCATAGTGAACAATGGTTGACCTGATGTCTCCATCAGCAATCCTAGGCTATTAAGTTTTTTTTATTTTATTAAAGAGGTGAAGGGGGAGAAGAGAGAAAAAAGATAGAAAAGAAGTCTAAAGATGCAAGCCTAAGGAGTCTTAGAGCTAAGAGGGATAGAAAAGAAGTATTAATTAAAGTTTTTGGTTAATTGCAAACAAGTTAGCAATCAATGGACTCTCTATCATAGCATTCGCTAGTTCTAGATAGTTCCTAACTATTCCAAGGTTGCTTTTGAGTCTTCAAAGTTAGATACTAACTAGCCACTAGCCAGGTAAGGGCAAGGTCGGTGGGGGTCCCCCCGATGCTTTCCTTTGACACAAAATAAATTGGCCTGGTCAGACAATAGAACCAATTAAAGAACCACCTTTCTTCAGGGCTGCATGATCCTTGAACCCCTGATAGTTCTAGATAGTTCCTAACTATGACTTTCTTGATTGTAGGAAAACTGAAACCAAAATTTTTTATAATTTTTAAAATTTTAATTTGTAGGCTAGAAACCCAAAATTAAGTAAAGAATCAACAAACAAGAATGGAATGAAAGAAAACATCATACCCGCATATGAACTCATGCTAAAATTATAGAAGAAAGGATTTTGAAGATTGAGAAACCCTCGGTTAGGAAAGCGTACCATCAATAAATCAAAAATTAAGAGGGGGAAGGATTTTTACCAAGCATCGATTCGAAGATCCTGTCAATGAAGGGGTCATATAGCACTCGGGATCATCGCCTGGAAGACAAGCCTTCAGTTCCTCGATTCGGGTAGCTATCTGGGATCCATCCTGGAGGCAAAGAGGGCCTCCTACTTAGAGATAAAATACCATGGGGATCCTGCAAGTGTCAGAGGTTAGCATGTAAACAAGTTATAAAGCAAAAGAAGCAAACTAGGGTTTGGGAAAGAGGGAATTAGGATTTCAGAAGCTGGCGGTTGGAGGGGGAAGATGGCCACTTGCTGATGGATGGCTTAGGGCATCTTCTCCTTGTCATGTTAGGGTTTGGATGATAGTGCTTTGGGATGGCTAGGGCTTGGATGAATTATGGCTCATAAACAAAACTCACACACCTCAACACAAAAATACAACTTAACACAAAATTTCAACAGGGTTTTGATTCATGAATAAAAGATGCTTACAAGAGGAAGATGGGTGGGGTATTTATAGATGTTCCCCAAGTCCTCTCCTAGTTAGTATAGGATTACAAAGCTGAGTGGGAGAGGGATTACAAGTTTGCTTAAAATTAGGAGAATACAAATTGGGTGAAAATAAAACTAGATCCCCTTGTTTGAATTGAATTTCTCCCTTCCTTGGACTTGGTCAAAGGCACCTTGGGCTTGGACACCTAAAATAGAGTTGGGCTTGGCTTTAGGGCAGCAAGGGGCATCCTCCATTGGTTTGGTGCATGGGCTTATGGGCCCTGGAAGCTGGGGCACCCTCGTATCAGCATATTCCTTGCAATCTAGGTTCTGGGGCTCATGGGCTTAACTCCTGGGCTTGGAATCTCTTGGCCTGGGGTGCTGACATATTCCTGGAATCATGAGGTGCCCTGGTCTAGGAATATTCTCTGGCATCTAAAGGGTATCAAGGCATCTGGAAGGCATCTGGATGGCATCTAGGGCAGCTGAAAGGAATCTTGGACCCTGAGATGGCAAACAAAGCCCAATAAGTTGATGTGAAGGCCTCTATCTCCTGGATGAGGCCTGGTGAAACTCCAAAACTATGTAACCTCTTCTCTTGTATAAAACCAGACCGGTACTGGACTAATACACAAGTACAGGACTTAATGACTGGACTAGGGTTGAGACAAATCAACTAGCCTTAACTTATTACAGGACCCAATCTTACTTGACTACGAAATTTGACACATGGCTATGTAAACCAGATTGGGCCCGATAATCTGTGTCTGATTCTGGTGCCACCACCAATTCTCTTGGGATGGGAGGAACTCGACCCCGTCGAGTAAGAGTCAACTTGGCTCTCATACTGCTCAAGAAGGTCTAGGTTGAGGCGCTGCAGATCCTCACGGGTGATCCACGAGTCCTCAAATTCTGACTGACCTTGCCATATGACCAAATACCTCTGATAGCCTTTGTTTCGGGTACTGATGGCTTGATCGTCCAGGACTCGCTCAATGTTTTCCTCACTAATAGGCCATATTGTATGTAGACACTCTGGGGTGGGTTCACTCCCAAGGGAAGGAAGAGGTTCAAAGAGCTCAGTAGGTATCGCTGCTGGCTCCCGGTACTCCATAAGGTCTGAAGTATTGAATGTGGAGCTAATACCTAGATCTGGTGGTTACTCACATACATAGGCATTGGATCCAACTATCTTCATTATTCTGAATGGTCCAGCTCTATGAGCATGCAATTTTGTTACAGTCCTTGGAGGAAACTTCTCAGGGCTAAGCCTGATCATTACAAAATCCCCTGCAGAAAACTCTTTAGCTTATTTTTAGGAATTAGCCAAGTTTTTTTAGGGTGCATTACTTATGTTCATCTTTTGACTAATTTCCTGATGCAAATGCTGTGCCGAGGTCGATGCAGATGTGGATAGATAGAATTGGGTCTGGGGACTTATTGGACTCAAAACCAATACTTAATAGACTCGACTAAGCATTCCTATTGAAGGAAATTTATTGGACTCTTTGGGCCTAAACCTAATAGATTATAAGCTCCCTAGGTTTGACCCTAGCTTGGCATGTACATGAAAATTTATAATAGACTCCTAGAAAATGCCATAAGGTATACTAGAAGTAAAATGCAAATCTAACATGCATAATGAATGTATGCATTATGCTTAATTCTACAAAATGCGATCTAATAGTTTTAGAAAAATGAGAAGAATCAGGGAAGGGTAGGAAATAGGGAGGGGATTCAAGGACTGGCTTTGGGCTAAGGAGACTAACCTTAATATATGAACATGGGGTTCTACCTATGGACAAGAAAAGGTCCATGATATGGAAGGATGGGTCAACAATTTCTGGTAAGAGATCATGAACTGGGATTGAAGGGGTGAACTCCTCCTGAGGGTACCGAATTAAAGAGACCATAACCTCAATAATTTCACCTTGGCTTTTAGGACTAGGCTGTATAATTGGATTCTCATCTAATGTCTCCTTGGTAGAACTCTAATAGCAGTATCCAAGTTCTCTTCCTCTAACAGGTCTTCCAATACAGGTTCAATCTGGGTGTGGTCTGGGTCAACTACTTTTGGGATGACTTCTATCAGGGTATGGTTTGGGTTAACTAACTGTGGGTTGGCTTATACCAGGATTTCTACTAGGTCTGTTGCCCAGGTGGCTATCCAAGAGGGGGGTGAATTAGGAATTTAAAAAATTTAAATAGACAATATGCACCTAAAAAAAACTTTTTGAGTGTTAGGTGCTGTGGCAAAATAATAACTTGCAGAAGCTAAATAAGATCAAAGAAGCATAACACAAACACAGAAATTTATAGTGGTTCGGAGCAACCCAGCTACTATGTCCACTACACAAGATACCACTTGGTATTTTTACTATATTCACACTCGAATACAGTAGGATTGTTTTATAGGCTCACAATCCAAAACCTCTATACTTTGATTTTATCGGGATCACCAAAGAAACCCAACACCCTTTGGTTTTAAACAGGATCACCAAAGAAATCCAACTTGGTTTTCACAGGATCACCAAGAACCCAACACTTGGTTTTTAGCTAAGGCTCACCAAGAATCTAATTGGTTTTTCAATCGGGCTCACCAATAACCCAACAATTCAAGAATGAATTGAAAATAAATGCAACAATAAATGACAAACTCTAGTTGTCGGATAGTTGCCGATGTAGCTTGAGAGAAGCCCACTTGAATGTTCTTCAATGTACTTTAAAAGCTTCAGTGGCTTCTTTCCAAAGTACTTCAAGCTTCAGATCTGAGTTGGTGAAGACTTGAAGACTGACTTGAATGCTCTTAGTGCTCTCTTGCTTGTTGGTAGGTTGGATATTCAATAAAGCCTTAAAAATTTGGGGATCTTTTCTTACTCTTACTTTTTAGAAGTTCAAATCCCTCAAATATATGGTCTTCCATCACTCCAAGGCAGTTTAAGATATTGTAGATCATTGGGATGTGACATTTGACCAATGGAGCAACTTTTTGCATTCAAAAAAGAATTCTGAAACTAGCCGTTATGTACTTGGAAACGATATTCGAGTCAGCTCAGTTTCTTCGAGTCGGCTCGGATCCTTCAAGTCGATAGGTCGAGTCACCATTCCTTCAGTAGGGTCGGCTCTCTATCTCAGGGTGCAAAAATCTCACTCTGGATGAGTCGGCTCTTGATAGCTCGGGTTGGCTCGAACTTCCATCGTTGAAATCATTGAGCTCGAGGGGTCGGCGTGCTTGAGTTTGGGTCGACTCTTCTTCTCAGAATAATAAAACTTTACTCAGGAGGATTTGGCTTGTTGCAGATTGGGTCGGCTCGCTTGCTCAGGTCTTCAAAATTTGTTCTGGCAGAGTTAGCTCAATTTGGTTGGGGTCGAGTAGCCTGGCTGTTCTCAAAATTCAATAGAAATGGACTCTAGACGAGTCGGCTCGGTTCTATTTGAGTCAGCTCGGATTGCTGCATGCTAGAGTCCTTGTTGCATGCCATGAGGTAGAGTCGGCTCTTCTTTAGACTGGGTCAGCTCGAGTGACTTCTTCAGAATTTTTACAAATAGACTTAAGAACACTCTCACCAATACTCTCAAACATTTCATACAAACCAACTCAAAATAAATTTAAGGCACAACTCATATGAAAGTGACCCTTTTACATGATTTTTCTTAACATTTTCTTTGGGTTCTTCTTTACAAATCTAATTGAAACACAACTCAAAACAAGAAGTATAAATGTAGAAGTTGATGTTTGAACAAAGAATTCATCCTACAAAAACTAGTAAACCACTTGAAGAGTTGTTAGTAAAATATATGCATGCTCTAATATTTGGTTATCATCAAAATCACTTATGGAGTCAACAATCTCTCCCTTTTTGATGATGACAAAACACTGGGCATGAAAATTTCTTTATATTTACATGTATAAAAGTATTCAAAAGTAAGTATTCACATGTATTAGAGCCAATTATATTTGTAAATAAGTATTGGAGCTCTAGTGAGGAAATTATGTAGTATTGATGTTTGTCCTTTTATGTATATCAAAGTATTAAACTTTGCATGCTTCATAGTATCAGAATTAGCACAAACAATGAGCATCAGAGTTTAATATCGAAAGAATTAAGATTAATTTCAAAGCAATTAGAACAAAAGAAGAGTTTAAAGTTAAGGAGAATCACCCCCTTTTTCTAGGTCTTAAAAATAATGAAACATTCAGGTTCATTTAAATGAAATTACTTTTGTGCTCCCCCTTTTTCATCCTTTTCATGCACTTTAAGAATAACTGGAAGGAAGCTCAGCATAGAATTTTCATGACATCTCGATCATTAATAATGATATTGATACCATTCTCCCCCTTTTTGGCAAGCAATCAAAAAGGTATTTTCAATAAAGCTTAGATTTTGAAATAGATTGAGAAAGTATTTAATACTTATTTGAGATAGTTTCACTTTCTCAATTTCATTTGGAGATTTTAATTAAAATTCATCACAGTTGTATCGAAAACATTGTATGATTAGAAGGAAAATTAATGACAATAATAGAAATTACCGAAAGAACTTTCATTTCATTGGGAAATTTTTCCATACAAAGTACAAATTATGAAAGAAAATATATTCATTCAGGAAGAGTCTTTCTATTCAGAGAGTATCTTAATTGTAAAAGATAAAAGTAAGTATTGTAAAAATTCAGAAGTACAAAGATATGATCAATACAATCCAAAGACTATCTAAATAATCTATTCTTCTTCTTCTTCACTAGAAGAAGAACCAACATCTATAACCTTGTTAGAGGTTTTAGTTTTTAGAGGTTTAAACCTTAAATCCTTGAATCTAGTTCTAACTGAAGCTATAGATGTCTTAGTCTTCTTGACTTTAGGTTTCTTTTTGGTCACAACAGGTTTAGCCTTGAATGAAGGTGGATCAGATGAAGTAATCTTTGAGGGTACCAGAGATGGTTGAGTAGAAGTTTCAATTGCCTCTTTGTTGATCTGAGAAGGAGTATCCTCAGTAGTGAATGTTTCCTTCTGAGATTGATGTAGGATACTTCGAATTTCTTTCTTAAAATTGTCCATCTCTTTTTCAATCTTTTCCTTGTGAAGATATTGTTCTGATTTCACTTTCTGCAAGCTTGCATTAACTGAACTTTGTAAATCCTTAAGTGTAGAATTTATATGATCTATAAGTGAATCAGAAATTGTCTCCATCTTCTGAAATATTAACTTCTTAAGTTCAGATGGAGTTATCATTGCATCTTTAGATCTAACTTCATCCTTGTTTCCAGGTTCATCAGCTTTAACAGCAGCAGGTTCATCCATATCATCATCGGAGGAAGTGGCAGCTATTTGACCAGACATTTTCTTTATCCATACTCCCTCTTGAAGTTTGTATCCCATTCTTTTAAGAGAGTTGAAGGAATAAGTGTCTGAATGATGTAGAGGCTTGCCTATCTCATTATTTAGGGCAATTCTAGCATTTTCAAGCAATAAGGTGAATACCATACCGTAGGGCAAGCATGCTTTGAGTTTTCTTGCTGCTTCTCTCATGTGAATCATCATGTTAAAAGGAAGGTTGAGAGGTTCTTCTTCAATTAGATGTCCTATAAAAGTCATATCCTTTTCACTCACCCAGTCAAAACTACCGGTTCTGGGAAGGAAAATTCTACTAATCATATTGTGAAGTAGTCGCATCTCCTTGGATAGCATGTTGGCTTGAACGTGTTGGATGGAGCTTACATCTTCTCTTTCCAAAATGAGCTTTAGTGTGTGCTCTTTGTCATTTAGGGTAAGCTCGGTGGCACAGTTAGTTGCCATTTGAAGCAAGTTGCTTAACTTTTCTTCATCCACAATGACTTTTACTCCCTTAACCGTTGACTGCAAATGGTATTCTTCAAGTACTAGGTTTTTAAAGAAGGTTCTTACCAATGTAGGTTAGGTCAGAATATCCAAAGAGCAGAAAAATTTCCAGCCTTGATTGTCAATCCAACTTCCAATCTTCATTTCCATTTCATCTAGGAAGGAGAAATTGATCCTTCTGCCGCATGTAACAGGCCTATTGGCCATTGAAGTAGATTTCACGATCAGAGAGGGAGTTTCTTCTTTTTTTTGTTCAAGAGAATACCTTTTTCTCTTTTCTCCCTTTTTCTTCAGATATTCACTGCGTGTGCTTGTTTCAAATGCTTGAAAAATTTTCTTCATAGATCTCCTTGGAGCCATTGTAGTAAGATTTGTGGGATTTAGGAAATCAGAGTTTTGGGGAATGGTTTTTGAAGTTTTGGTGGATGTTCTGAGTGGAGTAGAATAATTTTGGAGTGGGATAGAAATAGTGAAATGTAAGAAAAGGTTACTCGATTCAATTTTAAAGAAATGATTACCTGATATTTGAGTCAGCTCGTCTAACCCTAAAAACATCTGAGTCGGCTCGACCAGAGCAAACTCAAAATAGGCAGAATAATCAGACATTCGAGCCGACTCGACCAGAGCAAAATTGCTCGAGTCGACTCAAGCAGAAACTTTCAATAGATTTTAAATGATTTAGAAATTGAGTTTGAGTCAATGAAATCTTCAAGGAAAGCTGTTCAAAATACTTAAATGGTTGTAGGAGGTTTTCTAGATAATTTTTTCTTAATTTTAAAAGAAAGTAGGTTAAATAAATCTAGAAAGGATTACAAATACCTAATTCTCCTCTAAGCAATTCAAATCTATCCCGATTTAGTGGCTTAATGAAAATATCAGCTATCTATTTCTCAATTGGGATAAATTCTAGTTCAATGTCACCATTCAAAACATGATCCTATGATCTTTATATGCTTAGTTCTAGAATGCTGAATAGGATTTTTGGTCAAATTTATAGCACTTGTGTTATCACACTTAATTAGAATTTTGAATTATGTAACACCAAAGTCTTCTAGCTATTATTTAATCCATAAAACACTTGTGCACAACAACTCTCTATAGCAACATACTTTGCCTCAGAAGTAGAAAGTGCTACCGAGTTTTGTTTCTTACAATGCCATGAAATTAAATTCAACCCTAGAATTAGGATGTGCCGCTAGTGCTCTTCCTATCAATTTTACAACCAGCATAGTCAGCATCCGAAAATCCAATTAAATTCAATGAGAACTGTTTTGAAAACCAAAGACCTAGATTACTTGTACTTTTCAAATATTTGATTATTCTTTTAAAAGCAAGCATATGTATTTCTTTAGAATTACATTGAAATCTAGCACATACACATACACTATACAAGATATCCGGTCTACTTGCAGTTAAATATGACAAGGATCTGACCATACCTCTTTATAGCTTTTGGTCAACATTGGATACATTTTCATCTTTGTCCAATCTGCAAGATGGGCTCATGGTTGAGCTCATTTGTTTGCTCATCTCCATACTATACTTTTTGATTATTTCCTAGGTGTACTTGGCTTGGTTGATGAAAATTCCTTCCTTAGTTTGCTTTACTTGAAGTCTGAGGAAATAGATAAGTTCACCCATTAGGCTCATTTCAAATTCTCCCTGTATTAGCTTAGCAAATTCTTCACACAAATTTTCATTATTTGCACCAAATATAATATCATCAACATAAATTTGTATAACTAATATATCATTATTTTTCTTTTTGATGAAAATGGTTTTATCAACATTTCCTCTTGAAAATTCATTTTCAATCAAGAAAGTGCTAAGTCTACCATACCAGGATCTAGGTGCTTATTTCAAACCATATAAAGCTTTGTTCAGTTTAAACACATGGTTTGAAAAAACTTGATCTTCAAAACCTGCTGGTTGTTCTACAAAAATTTGTTCGAAGATAAAACCATTTAAAAATGCACTTTTTACATCCATTTGAAAAATGTTAAAATTAATGTAGCAAGCAAATGCAAGAAGTAATCTAATGGCTTCTAATCTTGCTACCGGTGCATATGTTTCATCAAAATCAATGCCTTCTTCTTGACTGTATCCCTTAGCCACTAATCTAGCTTTGTTTCTAATGAAATTTCCTTGTTCATCTAATTTGTTCCTATAGATCCATTTGGTTCCTATGATTGGGTGGTCTGTAGGTCTATCAACTAATGTCCAAACCTTATTTCTTTCAAACTGGTACAATTCTTCATGCATGGCCATCATCTAGTTTGGGTCATTTTCAACTTCTTCTAAGGTATGAGGTTCTATTCGAGATACAAAGGCTAGGTAGTCATGTGCAGATCTATGTAATGACCTAGTCATAATACCTTGTAAAGGATCACCAATAATTAATTATTTTGGATGAGAAGTTGTGTAACTCCATTCTGTTAGTAGATCTGTATGATCCTTACTTACCATTTCTTCTCCTTCTTTAATTGGTCTTTCTTCTATGCTCATGTCTTCCATCTCCTTTTGAATTATACCTGCATCATTGTCTATACACTCTTCTTTCTTAGAAGGTGAATGTTTAGTTTCATAAAAAATAACATGCATTGACTCTTCTACAGCAAGAGTCATTTTATTAAATACTCTATATGCTTCACTATGTAATGAATAACCAAGTAAAATTGCTTCATCAGATTTATCATCAAATTTTCCTAGATTATCTTTACCATTATTAAGTATAAAGCATTTATATCCAAAGACATGAAAATAATTGATATTGGGTTTCTTTTCATTCCAAAGCTCATAGGGGTTTTCTTTAAAATAGGATGTGTTGGCGTGGAATCCCTGGATTGGCCGGTCGGAGCAGCTGCATCATAGGACCCCTCCCTGGTTCACCTGCAAAATAGGCCCCTTGCCAGAGTTGTTCCGGTGGAGGACACTCCAATGCCTAAGTCAGTAGCGGATCCTAGCCACAGAATGGGGAAGGTGTCGAGAGTGGAAGAGAAAAGGCTTTTAGAGATTGTAAGTGTACATGAGCGAGGATGTTCGCCTCCTCCCTTGAGCAATCCTTCTTACCCTTATTTAAAGAAGGCCTCCGGCCTGCGTCCCGCTCTTTTTTCGGTGATCATGGAGAGCCAATCTCTTCCATGATTGGCGATCGTGGGTTGTCATTGAGCGGTTCTGACCAGATCGGAGGTGTGGCAGCAGGAGTTGCGCGCCATGATCATGAAATGATGAGTGTCGATTGTAAGCGTTGGTTACAGTTGCCTTTTTGGAATAGATTGTGGTCCAAGCTTCGGATTTCTCCTTGCATCGGTTGAAGACTTAGTATTTCCTTGAGGCCGGAGATCGTGTCCACGACGAGGACCAAATTACATGCCTTCGAAAGTCGATGAGTAGTTCGGTCTTCGACTGGGGCCGAAGACGTTACTCGAAGGACCAGCCTCCGGATGTTGTGGTCCGGTATGAAGCCTTGGGTTGCCTACAGTTGGCCTGTCCCTTGCTTGGTCGAAGTCCGTAGTCCGGAGAAACGGGCTTCGACCAGTAGAACCAGAGTTTGGTTTATAGCTGAACCGGGGATATCCCAACAATTGCCCCCCTACTCTCAATTTTCGAAGCGGAGATTTGCCTCGAGACGTGAGAGTATTAATGCCTTGTCATTTTCCTCTTGAGAGACGGTGTAGTGGATGATTACGAGATCCTTGATTGGACTGTCCATCACGATCTGATAATCAGATGGTGGACAGGTGTCACTCCCGGATTAGAGAAGAAAGAAAAAGTGGGTGGCCTTGGGGCCATCTTTTCTTTTCCCGTTGCACGGTGGTTGAGGCAATCTTTTGATTGGGATTTGGATGGTTGTAGTGGCTATCCTCCATCCGTTGGATGAAGGGTATACCCTATCATGGCGGTCAGCTACAGGTGGGTTACCTCCCAGGGTAACCTTGAGTTAATTTAACTCCGGTAGGGCTCTAGGGACCCCTACTTTTCTTTTAGGGAAGGACGAAGGTCCGACCAAGGAAGCTTCTTCAACCTCGTCTCATCCTCCGCCCAAATTATGCCAGAATACCCGTCTATTCTTCAGGTAGAATCTTCTTTCTGCTCCCTTGCTTCATTCCTTTATCATGGAAGAGATCATAGGGAGTCAGGGAAAAAAGGTTGGGCCCTCAGGGGCCGGAGACATAGTAGGTCCGGAGTCGGTCCCTAGCTTAGTTTCTCAGGGCAAGGTAGCCCTTCTTTTGGAATGCTACCACATTCCTGATGAGTTTTCCTTCATCCTCCCCGCGCCCAAGGAGCGGGTGAACGAACCTCCCCCTAGGTCCCTAGCCATATACGAAGATCACCTGAAAGCTGGTCTTCGATTTCCGCTGCACCCTTTCTTCGTCAAGATCTTCCGCTTGTACCAAGTGGTGCTAGTGCAGTTGACCCCAAACAGCATCAGGAACATCTGCGAGTTCCTGGTTATGTGCAGCGTCATGAACATAAAGCCTAGGACCAATTTGTTCATGGCCATTTTCGTCCTCAAGAGGGATTTCCACAGCAACGGATGGTGGGTGATTGGCCCTAGATCAGACCATAAGGTTATCAAGGATATGCCCAGTGCCATCCAAGGGTGGAAACCCGTTTTTGTGTTTGTGTTGTCTCTTAATTCATGGGGCGTCGATACGGTGTGGAAGAAGCCTCGCTTGACCACCAATGACGGGAAGAAGGTCTTGGTGGCCGATCAGTCGGACTATGACCTCCTGGTCAACTCCGAAGTTGCCCTCATTCGGGAATTTTTGGAGGAGAGAAACCTCCACCGGGCGGAAATAAGTAGATTCCCCTCATTAGTTATAACTATAAGAATTTTTGCCCCTTTTTCTTGGATTTATTATAGCCCAATCAATTGAAGTGAAATCCTTTGCTTGGAGGTGGCGAGATGATGCCCGGCTTGAGCTGGCTCCGTCAGACTTCGGAGAAGAGGGTGGCACAGGCCCCTCCTACCAGGTCTGCGGTTCGGAAGAGAGCTCAGAGGGATGGTCCCGAAGGGGACCAAAGCACTTCGTCTTCCCGGGGGACCTCAGGGGAAGATGTACTAACTGCGGAAGGGGCTCCATCAAGACCCCATCTAGTCGAAGCTCTGTCGGTGGCTGTTTCCCCAGTTCGCACAGCATGGAGCCCGCCTTAGGGAGTGGATGTGCCACCATTTTGCCTCCCTGCTACTGATAGGGGCAAAGCGTGGCAAGTCGAAGGAGAGTTTGCCTACAGGCCCTCCTCAACCGGAGTCCATTCAAGGAACTTCTCGGAGCTTTTGCCTATGGGGGGACTGCTGGTCCCGGCCGAAGCTAGGCAAGCATTGAAGGGTACGCTCCTACCTCACAACTTGGATATTTTTCAGAACCGGAGCCTTCCCAGGATGTCCGATTCTGCCTTCTCTACCCTACAACAGGTATGATCCTGCCACTTCTCTTTGTCTTGAGAATTGTTCGATTCATGATCTCTCTCTTTTGCTGTAGTTGGTCTACGACCTCACCTTCATGGAGGAGGGCCTGGAGAATGTAGACAGCTCATCCATGACCTTAAGGAGGAGCTTCAGACTGCTAGGGCTGCCAAGGAAGTAGTCAAGGAGCTGAAGCAGTCCATGGAGGACCGTCTTGCCCGGATGAATGATGAAGTTCGCGAACTAAAGGGCGAACTGAGAAGTGCTCATGTAACAATGACGGGGCAAGAGGCAGGGTGGAGGAGGAGCAAGAAGCAAGTCAAATCCCTAGAGCAGGCTGCTAAGGAGGGTCAGGAGAAGATAGAGAGCCTGACCAAGGCGATGGAGGAGGCTTCCAAGAGGGCTGAAGAGGCGATCCTGGAGTCCGAAGCTGCTAAGAGGGAGTCTGCATCTTTGAAGAAGCAGGTAGACGATGCTGTGGCGAACTTCAAGACGTCTCCACAGTTATAGGCGGAGATCAATGAAGTAACTTTGTATGGCTACCAACACGGCTTGAATGACAGACTCTTCAGGGTGAAGGAGGCCTTCCCTCACCTCGACCTTTCCAGCATTCGATCCTACGATATAGCTGGAGAAGAAGAGGAAGTGGAGGGGGCCGAAGCCATGATAGAGGCCAAGGAGGTGCCATGTCCGAAGGAGGATGCTGCTACCTTAGTGGAAAATCTGGAGGTGACCCCGACTCTGACCCTGGTTCAGGAGGAAACTAAGGGTGGAGGAGTCCAAGCTGATGGTTCTCCAGTCCCGGCCCAGATTGATGAGGTCCTCTCAGAGCAAATTGATAAGGTGCTCCAGTCCTGCAGTGTGGAGCCTTCTCCTGCTGATGTTGAGTGACTTGGGTCACTCTAGATATATTTTCCTTCTTTCCTTTTGTTTTATCAATAAACTTTGTATGACAGCTTTTCTAGATTTTGGAATGAATTTTCCTTCCTTTGCATACACCATGTTGTACTTCATGTGTGGCTCAAAATGGTTTTACCGTTCTTTCATTAGATTAGTCGAACAGTCACGTCCGAAGGCCATTCAGTCGACAAGAACCAGTTTTACCACTCTCTTTCACAGCTGAAGGCCATTAAATCGATGAGGATGAACTCCAGAATGGACTAGAACTCCATTGCTGAAGACCGTCACCTTCTTTCGGATGTTAAGTTTGTCCGTTGGGGTGGACAAGAGTCATTTCCCCACCAATCAGTGATCAAAGAGATTTGATTGTGATTATTGTTGCCCACGTGGAACGTCGATATTTGTACAGTCGCGATTTCTTGAACCTTGCAAGCCATCGGGTCTCCTTTTTCCAAAAAGGAGCCATTAATGATGCCGTCGCATGATGAGGATTTCTCCAGATTCGAAGTGATGGTGGTTGTTATCCTAGGGATGGCTCCGAGTGATTTTCTGTTTCTCGAAGCGTCGCCCGGACATGTGGTGCTTTTTGATGCGGCTGGGAAGGACTTGGGGCATGCCTCCCTGCAGTCGGTCATGGGTGCAAGGTTTCTATAAATAGGACCCTGCCCTCCGCTGTCAAAGGCCATCATTTCCGTAGGCTTCTTCCCTCCATTAACAATGAGGTTCAGCACTTCTGAGCTCCGCCGTGCAGCGAAGAGGAGGGCTATCGACCCGAAAAGGAAGCGAAGTCCAGAGTCACCAGGGCCAGAGGACGATGAAGAAGAGCCTCTAGTGGACCGCCTCGAGAAGAAGGTCTGCCTGCTAGAGGCTCGGCTGAGGAAAGCTTGGGCCCAAGTCATAGTGGCGACCATGACGATGGAGGAAGCGAGGAGGGAGGCAACAGATGCTGTCTCAAACATTAAAGCTTCTGCCGCCTTCAAGGACGAACTCACCAAGGTGGCTCTGGACTACTTCCACCATGGATTTTGGGAATGTCGAAGGAAGGCCTCCAAGTTTTATAACTTGAAGGGCCTGGACAACATCAAGCCCTCCGTTCCCTTTCCTGGCCATGAATTCGATTCCAACTCCGATGGGGGTCAGATTCGGGTTCGGACGGGAACCCCGGGGGCCCTTCGTCGTCCCACCAGATCTCTCCCTGCCGGTATGGGAAAAACCCGACGGGGAGTTATTGAAAATTTCCCATATCTCTCTGCTGCTTTTGTTTTTTTTTGTCTCTCTTTATGCTAGTTTCTTCCTTTCTTCTTTTTTTTTTGTGTAAAAATTTGAAAGGAATAAAAAATCTTTTCCATTACCTCTTCCCGTGTACTCTTTGTGATGTGTTACATCATGATTTGTCAATAGTGTAGACTCCACAGACCACTTTCGATCTATAAGGAAGTAGTGAGGTCAATTAGACCGTTCTGAGAATGTCTGTTGTTGATAGAAAAGATGATAGTGGTCCTTTTAGGCACGTGTTCGGGTTTTTCATAGGGTAGGGTATTTACACTATCCTTGTGCAGGCCCGTCTCGGTGCATGTTCAGATTCACCGTAGGGTAGGTTACAAGAACCATCCCTACGTCTTTGATCTTTTTGGTAGCCTGGTTAGACCATCCATTGTGCTCGTCGGGCATACTGATAAGGTGAGTGGATCAGACTATCCTTTGCGCAGTTGACCAACTTTTCAGATCGAGTCACTCAGGCTATTGCCATTCAGTCGATGCAACTAGTCATTTTGAGTTGAGTAAGGTTGAGATGCATTACACAAGAATTTCAGGAACTCTTTTATTGATAGTATTTGCAAAGGTTTTGTACATTCCATGGCCGGGATAGGGCCTTCTCCTCTAGGGTCTTGAGTCGATATGTCCCTGGTCGAATGACTTCCTTGACCTGACATGGACCTTCCTAGTTGGGGGAGAGTTTACCCTGTTCCATTGGCCTGGACACTTCTGTTCTTTGCAATACCATGTCCCTCGTGCGGAAAGTTTGCTCATTCACCCTTAGTTGTAATACTTGGCGACCTTTTGCTAGTATGCTACCATCCTTATCTGGGCCTGTAGCCTGGTGCTTGATAGCAAATCTAGATCAATGCTTCTATGATCGTAATTCTCTGGTTCTTCATAGTTGTTAATTCACAGCGACTGTAGGGAGACTTCGATATGTAGTATGGCTTTGGTACCATAGGCCAGGTTGAACGGAGAATCGCCGGAGGTCGTTCTCGGGATAGTTCGATACATCCAAAGAACAGAGGTCAGTTCTTCGACCCAAAGCCCTTTGGCGGCATTCAACCTTATCTTCAGACCATGGAGGATGGTCCGGTTGGTAACTTCGACTTCTCCGTTGGACTGTGGATGAGCAATTGATGTTAGCCGATGCTGGATATGGTACCGAGCATAGAAGTCCTTGAACTTTGGATTGTCAAACTATCTCTCGTTGTCCGTAATCATGACATGTGGGATGCTGAACCTTAATATGATGAAATTTTTTACAAAATTTTTTACCTTGCCTTCTGTGATCTGGGCCAATGGTTCAGCTTCTACCCACTTCGTGAAATAGTCGATGGCCACTAGGAGAAACTTCCTTTGCCCTGATGCTGGTGGGAATGGGCCAAGAATTTCCATCCCCCACTGGGCAAAAGGCCATGGGGCTACCAGTTGAGTCAGGTGACTCGTAGGTTGTCTCTGTACATTGGCATACCTTTGGCATTTGTCGCACTTCCGCACGAAATCAGCTGAGTCCTTCTGGATGGAGGGCCAATAATACCCCTGTCGAATGATCTTGTACACCAGAGATCTGCCTCCCAAGTGATCACTGCATATGCCATCATGGACCTCTCTCAAAGCATAATCTGCATCGATGGGTCCTAAGCATTTTACTAGTGGCTGGAAGAATGATCTCTTGTAGAGGGTTCCGTCAAAGATGACGTACTGGGACACCATCCAGCTGATCTTCTTGGCCTATGCCTTATCTTCCAGTAGTTCTCCCACATTCAGGAATCTAATGATGGGATCCATCCAACTTGGCTCAGTGTTGATCTAGTGCACCTCTGCAGCCTCTTCGGCTATGCTAGGAGTCTCAAGATGTTCAACAAAGGTACATCCGAGGGACTCCGGTGCTGTAGTTGCCAGTTGAGACAGTGCATCCGCCCGGGAGTTCTCTGATTGTAAAACATGGATAATCTCAAAATGTTCCAGTGAGGAAGATAAAGCCCGTACCTTCTCCACGTATTGCAACATGGTTGGATCTTTGGCTGCATATTCTCCGTTGACTTGATTCACAACTAGTTGGGAATCTGAGAAGGCTCGAAGTTGTCGGACTCTTAGATCCTTGGCGATCTGAAGTCTGGCAAGTAGGGCTTCATATTTGGCCTGATTATTAGAGACGTGGAAGGAGAAATGGAGTACGTACTCTATGGTATGGCCGTCAGGTTCGGCCAACATGAGAACAAACCCGCACCCAGTAGCATTGGAAGCTCTGTCCACATGAAGCACCCAAATGGACTTCGTCTCCTTCAGGGCTTCTTTTTCTACTGAAGATTCTTCATCTTCGGACTTCCAGGTGCACTCAGCCAAAAAATCGGAGAGCACCTGGGCCTTCATAGCTGCTCAGGGTTGGAAGCTGATGTCAAATTCACTTAGCTTCACAGCCCACTTGGCTATCCTTCCAGAGGTGTCCGGAGATCGAAGAACGGCCTCGAGAGGTTAATCAGTTAGCACCATGATGGTGTGGGCCTGAAAGTATGGCCGTAGTCATTTTGCAGCAATCACTAAAGAGTATATCATCTTTTACATCCTTGCATATCGCATTTCTGCATCATGCAGGACCTTGCTGATGTACTAGATCAGCTTGTGGGACCCATCTTCTTCCTTTCAGACAAGAACCGACTTACTGCTTCATTTGAAGCAGAGAGGTATAGGTAGAAGACCTCGCCTTCTTTTGGCTTAGAGAGCAATGGTGGGGTCTCCAAATACTTCTTCAGTTCCTTAAAGGCAGCATGATAGTCTTCAGACCATTCGAAGCCCTTTAATTGCTAGAGTACCTTGAAGAATGGAAGACATTTCTCGGCTGACCGAGAGATAAATCTGCTTAGGGAGGCAATCCTCCCTGTCAACTGCTGGACTTCCTTTTTGCAGAAGGGATGTCTCATATCTTTCAAGGCTTGAATCTTCTCAGGGTTCACCTCAATCCCTCATTTGGTGACAAGGAAGCCCAGGAATTTGCCCGAAGTGACCCCAAAGGCACACTTTGCTAGGTTTAGCTTCATATGGTAGCGCCGGAGAGCGCTGAATGATTCCTGCAAGTCGCGGATGTGATTTCTTCGGTGTAGGCTCTTGACAATCATGTCATCAACATAGGCCTTTATATTTCTCCCCAGTTGCTTTTCGAACACCTTGTTGATCTACCTCTGAAATGTCGCTCCGGCATTCTTGAGGCCAAACGACATCATCTTATAGCAGTAGAGGCCCTTATTAGTGATGAATGCCATCTCCTCCTCATCTTGTGGATCCATTCTAATTTGATTGTAGCCGGAGAAGGCATCCATGAAGCTTAGCAACTAGTGGCCGGTGGTAGCGTCGACCAGTTGATCAATCTTTGGAAGAGGGAAGCTATCTTTTGGGCAAGCTTTGTTGAGGTATGTATAGTCAATGCAAATCCTCCACTTGCCACTAGCTTTCTTCACCATCACCACACTGGCCAGCCACTCGGGGTATCGGGCCTCTCTGATGAACCCTGCTTTGAGGAACTTGCCAACCTCTTCATCTACAGCTTGCTGTCTTTCGGAGGCGAAGCTCCTCTTCTTCTGCCGCACCATCTTGTACCCAGGGGTTACTTCCAGCCGATGAGTAATCACTTCGGTAGGAATCCTGGGCATGTCCGAAGCCGACTAGACGAAGACATCGGCATTGTCCCTAAGGAAATGGATCAACTCCATTCTAGTTTTCTCATCAAGTGCACTCCCAATTTGCATAACTCTGAAGGGATCTCCCTCTTTCAAAGGTACTAGAATGGTGCTCTCCATGGGCTCTCCATGATTTGTAGTTGCATCCCCCGGATCCAGCTGATCCGGAGTTATCGAATCCTTGAAATGCCTGTCTTCAATCATCAGACACTGTCGTGCCATCCTCTGGTTTCCTCTAACTTCTCCAACACAGTTCCTAGTGGGGAAGCATACTAAGAGGTAGTGAGAGGAGATCATTGTCTAGAAATTGTTCAAGACAGGCCACCCCAGAATAATATTGTATGCTGAGGGGATCCAGACTATTGTAAAGTTGATTGATAGTGTCTTTTGTTAAGGTTCGGTGCCGAGGGATACAGGAAGCACTTTTTCCCCCTCGGCATAAACTTTGTTGCCCCCAAAACTAGAGAGCGGTATGGGGGACCTATGCAATTGATGTCTAGGCAAACACATTTTAGAGAATGCATCGTACATCAAGACATCTGTTGAACTTCCATTATCTACAAGGATCCGCTGTACATCATAATTGGCCACTACGACTGAAATTATAAGAGGATCATCATGTGGGAGCCGAACTCCCGCAAGGTCATCGTCGGAGAAGAGGATGGCATTATTGTCTTTAAGTCGCTTTGGAGCATCGTCATCATCTCTTCTCCAGTTGGTGGGTCGATGTATCATCCCTACACCTCTATTGGTGGGCCTTTGATTTGGCAATTCGGCCTCTTCAGAAGGTGGCTGGGGAACAGTTGCTTCCGATCGGAGGCCTTGGCGATCGATATATCGCCCCAGGTACCCTCTCTTGATGAGATCCTCAATTGCATCCTTCAGCTGGATGCATTCTTCTGTGTTGTGGCCATGGTCCCGGTGGAATCGGCAGTATTTGTTCCTGTTCCTGACGAAAGTGGAGGCCTTCATGGGACAGGGTCATTGGAGATATTTTTTGATGCGGGACAAAAAATCGATGTAACCTGGTTATTTGAAAAACGGTGAAACAACTAAACAAACTAGGACCGTGGGAGGACTAAGAAGCCTCCCGGGACTAGGGCATACTAACACTAAAATCCTAAGATAGCTGATCTCTTTTGTTTTCAATTTTTTTTTGGATGGATGTGGTGAAGGAAGGATGAAGATGGGGGACCGGGAAGTGGAACTCATGGCCCTAAGACTCACTCTAGCGGGGAATGCACACAGAAAGTAAGGGGTCAAAGCCTGAAGCTACCCTCCCGAGGGATCACAGCACCAGCTACCCTGAGCATAAAGCTACCCTCCCGAAGGGGTCATAGCACCAGCTACCCTGAGCTCTCATCGAACCCATAATGCACATAGCAGGGCTCTCACATAGATGCACTAGGATGACTCTCGAAGGACACGAGGGGATAAAGAAGACGAGATAGGGGATAACTAGGGTGCTCATTGAACCCATAATGCACACAGCAGGGAACGCCTCACACCCCTCATCGAACCCATAATGCACATAGCAGGGAACGAAGAAAAACGGGCCTCAGCCCAGAACCAGAACCGGAACCAACCCAAAAATCTATATCAAAACTCTCTGAATATTACAGGAGGAGAGGGGGACTTTATATAGAAAAACCAAAACCCTCAGTTTCTTAGCCTCTAAGAAAACTAAAAAAGAAAAATAAATTACATCAAAATTCATGTTGCATCAAAAATAGTGCTGATATGCTCTGAAGACCATGTTGGCTTGATAATCTGCTCCAGAAAGCGTCTTGCTCTGAAATATGGGCCGCTCTGAAATCCATGAAACTCCATTTCACGGCCATGCAGAGGACCGATCTCCCGACGGAGCATACGGCCGGCGAGCGGGAAGCAGGCGGCGGACGGGGCCAGCGAGTGGCGAGCGGTGGATGGCCAGCGGCGGCCGCAGGCGAGGCGGCACATGGCTGGCACGGCACGCCAAGCATGCCGTTTGGTCTCCCACGGCCGTGGGAGACCTCCCGGGCGCCGGGAAAGGCCGGTGGACTGCGGGGAGGCCGGGGACGGCGGGACGGTGTCCGGCGGACAGGCGGGCAGCGACGTCAGGCGGTGGGCGACGGTGCCACACTGTTGCACGCGGGCGGATGAACGCCTCCCGCATCTGTTCGTCTTCCCACGGGCGTGGGCGGCGGCGGACCCCACCGACGGTCGGGTGAGGGCAGGCGGGCGACGGGAACGGCGGCGGGCAGCGGGCCGGTGGCAGCGGCTGTGTCGGCCATGGGCCATGGCGGGCGGATGCCTCCGTGTCTGTTCGGCTTCCCACGGGTGTAGGCGGCGACGGTGGTGGCGGCGGCTTCTCTGGCGAGTGCTGGGGCCGGCGAGCTTCGGCGGCGTTTCGGTGAGGGTGGATGCAGGGCGGGCAGCCCGGATCTGGGGCCGGAGGGGCGATGGGCTAGCATTCAAAACTTTTAAAAAATTCACGGGAGAAAGGTTGCAGGAGATAGAATAAAGCTGGGATGACTCTGGGATAAACCGAGAACAAAACCAGAATAGCGGGGATATATGGAATAGCAAAATAGGAAAAAATTAAAAAAAATTGAAAAAATAAGAAAAAATAGAAAAATATCCGGACCTGCCCTGCATCCCCATCATTTTTCTATCTCCATGAGGATCTTCTCTTGAGGGAGGTTGAGGGGGATGTAGGAGTCGAATCTTCTTCCCAATGCTCTGGGCTTGGGAGGACTTCTTCGGTGATCTGCATATCTGCCATCGTTGTTATTAGAAGTTTGGGGACCTTGTCCCCTGTTATTCTTTTTCTTTGAAGGGGGTTTTCCTTCAATCAATCGTCCATTCACCGCCTGCTCTTTAGCATCGGTGTATTTCTGAGCCCTTGACAGGAGCTCAGCATAGCTTTTAGGGAACTTCTTATCCAGGGATAAAATAAGCCTGGAGGTACGAAGCCCCTTCTTCAGTGCTGACATGGCCACATGTTTATTGAGATCTGGGATCTCACACATGGTCGCATTAAACCTGGAGATGTAATCTCGCAGGCTTTCTCCTTCATTCTGGTGAAGGAGTAATAGTCTGTCCATATTTCAAGGAGTCTTTCGGCAGGTCCTGAAATGCAAGACAAATAGTTTTTCTAACTCAAAAAAGAAATCGATGGTACCTGGGTGCAGGATCGAGTACCATATCCGAGCGAACTTCTTCATTATAGGCGGGAATGCCAAGCAGTACATTGCGTCCGAAGCTCCTTGAATCATCATATGGGCCTTGAAGCTATCCAAATGATTGAGGGGGTTGGTGGTGCCATCGTAGGGCTCCATCTGGGGAACCCTGAAGTGCCGAGGGATGACCTCAGCCATGATGCGGTCGGTGTAAGGTGGGCGCAGGTCATCCATAATTAGGTTGTCGGGATCCTTAAGATCCCGCATCTTGTGCTCTCGTGCCCTCGCCATCTCTGATTCGATGGCTCTGAACCTCCCGTCATAATCGAGAGTCTTCTTCGGTGCTCTCTACACAGAAGTGGAGTCTCCAGAGGAGGGTGAGGGAGTTTGCCTAGGCCTTTTCCCTTTGTGTGGGGAAGTGGCGGACCTGGGCAATCTCGAAGTTCGACCTTCAGGAGAGGGCCGAGAATGGGTGGAGGGATGCGCGGAGTCCTCCCGTGGAGCCCTCCTTCTTCGAGATCGAGAGCTATGTCTAGAAACAGCCGGTGGGTTTCCCACCGGAAAGGCTCTATCTTGGAATTCTTGAAACATGGCCGTAAGGTTGGCGACCTGGTTCATAAGAGCTTCAAATTGCTGTACTCCTACAACAACTATGGAAGGTGGAGCATCGTTCTCCTCTTGGGGTGCACCCCCCTGAGATGGAGCACGACTCTGGCTTGTAGAAGCGATTGGAGCTTTTCCTCTTACCATCAAAAACTTTTTTATTCCCCTTGTCTGGGAGGGAGCTTAAAAAATGTTAATGCCCCCATACCTAGCATGCCAATCTATTGGCATGGAATCCCTGGATCGGCCGGTCGGAGCTACTGCATCACAGGACCGCTCCCTGGTTCACCTGCAAAATAGGTCCCTTGCCGGAGTTGTTCCGGCGGAGGACACTCCGATGCCTAAGTCAGTGACAGATCCCAGCCATAGAATGGGGAAGGTGTCGAGAGTGGAAGAGAAAAGGCTTTTGGAGATTTTAAGCATACGTGAGAGAGGATGTTCGCCTCCTCCCTTGAGCAATCCTTCTTACCCTTATTTAAAGAAGGCCTCCATCCTGCGTCCCGCTCTTTTTCCAGTGATCATGGGGAGCCAATCTCTCCTATGATTGGCGATCATGGGTTTTCATTAAGCGGTTCTGGCCATATCAGAGGTGTGGCAGCAGGAGTTGTTCGCCATGATCATGGCATGATGAGTGTCGATTGTAACCGTTGGTTATAGTTGCCTTTGTAGAACAGATTATGGTCCAAGCTTCAGATTTTCCCTTGCATGGGCCGAAGACTTGGTATTTCCCCGAGGCCGAAGATCTTGTCCACGGCGGGGACCCAAGTACGTGCCTTCAAAAGTCGATGAGTAGTTCAGTCTTCGACCGGGGCCGAAGACGTTACCCGAAGGACCAGCCTCCGGATGTTGTGGTCCGGTATGAAGCCTTCGGTTGCCTGCAATTGGCCTGTCCCTTGCTTGGTCCGAAGTCCATAGTCCGGAGAAACAGGCTTCGACCAGTCGAACCGGAGTTTGGTTTATAGCTGAACCGGGGATATCCCAACAGGATTGATTAAAATATGGTTTAAAATATAAGCAGTGTTCACCACTTCTACCAAAAAGTACCTTGGAAGATTGACTTTACATAACATGGTTCGAGCCATTTCTTCCGAAGTCCTTTTCTTTCTCTCTACAACATTTTGTTGTGGTGTTCTAGGAGCTGAGAAGTTGTGATCAATGCCATTTTCTATGCAATAATCATCAAAAAATTGATTTTCAAATTCAGTGTCGTGATCACTCCTAATTAAAATTATTGACAGACTTTTATGATTTGAAACCTTTTTGTAAAATTGTCGAAATACTTTAAAGGTTTCATCTTTATGAGCAACAAACAAAACCCATGTAAATCTGAAAAGATCATCTACAATCACAAGGTCATATTTCATACCTCCTAGGCTTGTAGTCCTAGTTGGTCCAAATAAGTCCATGTGAAGTAGTTCCAGAGGTCTAGTGGTTGAAATCATATTTTTGGGTTTAAAACTCCCCATAGTTTATTTACCCATTTTGTATGCATCACAAACATGATCAAAATCAACTTTAAACTTAGGCATGCCTCTAACTAAATTTTTAGAAATTAATCTAGCAATAGTATGCATTCTAGCATAACCTAATCATCTATGCCAAAGTAAACAATACTCCTTGGACTTAGTATTCATTGCAACCAGACTGGAACTACTAGTCATGGCTAGATCATTTAGATCTACCACATAGATGTTTCCAAGTCTATGGCCAATGAGCTTACTACTAGAATCAAGAGAGTTTGTTACAATACTCATAGATGATTCAAAGATAACATTGAAGCCTTTATAACAAAGTTGACTAATACTTAATAAATTATGTTTCAATTTATCTACTAGCAGCACATCTTCAATAAAAGTACAGGGGGTTATCTTGATCTTATTGATCCAATTATTTTCCCTTTTCTATTGTCTCCAAAAGTAACCATACCTCCTCCTTCCATTTCTAGGGTGATGAACTGATCCTTGTCACCCGTCATATGCCTTGAATAGCCACTGTCGAGATACCATCTTTTCTTCAATTTCAGGGCTGCAAGACATTCTTGCAAGATAATCAAAGAGTTCTTTTAGGTACCCAAGCTAACTTGGGTCCTTGCAGGTTAGCTGAGGGGGTTCTTTTGGGAACCCAAATCTTTCCTGATTTATTATGGACATTTATAATTGAAAGTAGAAATGGTACGATTGCAGGTGCCTACCCTAAGCATGCAACAACAGGGAGCAGGTAAGTATTTTAAAACAATTTTAAAATGCACAGCGAAAACACGGTCCACGCAGGATCTAACACAATCAAGAAGCATGTATAGACTAAAACATGTTATAACATGGGCATGTAATGTTTATAAAATATTTTAAATCCATAGATCTACGCATGCATGAATGTAAAATACAAAATCCATACCTTATTCCTGCTGGGAATAAATCTGGTATAAGCCTGGAATAGCAGGGATAATAGGAACAAAATTATTCTTGTTGTCCTCCACTAACAGCACGTTGACAAATGCTGTTCTTTCCACCAAAAATGCTGCAGAACAGAGGAAGGTTTTTGCCAACGAATGGATCGCTCTTCCAGCAGCAAGACCCAGGGAACAAGTTTGTTGATCTTCCTTCAAAGGGGAGAAGATGATCCAATGGTTTTGATCCCTTTCCTTTCAGCCAAAATCAGCACCAAAAATTTGCAGCAATCTGAAAAACCTGCAACCAAAAATAGAGCAGAAAAGAACAGCTGCAAGGAGGTTGATCCGGCTTCCAAGTGCTCGGTTGAGCACTCTCAAGAGGGGGGACACACCGGGGGATAGCTCTGATCCGTCTCTTGGTCGATGCTAGTCGCCGGAAGACACGAAACAGTGGGAAGGAAGAGCAGAATTTCAGAACCTATTTTTCAACAAAATAAAGTTCGTCTTCCTCCAGATTTGAGCACCAGGACTAAGATTATGGCTTGATTTCTCTTCCTTCCACTCTCCAAAACCCAGCCCTCAACTTCACAAGTGGAAAAGGAAGGAATATCAGCACGCAAGAACTCCCACAGCCCTTTTTAATTTTCACACGGTGACGTCCTCTAATGTTCTCTGAACCAGGGGACTGCAGGTTTTAAAAGGGAGCAGCAGCCAGCGGAGAAAATGAAAACGCTGAGAGGCCAAAGGACTTCGGAGGCTTAACCAACATTAAACCATGCATTAGGACTAATAAAAAAGGGTTAAAGGCTAATGGGTGGAGGGAAGATGAAGAGGCGCCGAATGGCTTCCACCGCATGGAAAACGCCCAGCGGAATAACCAGCGTGCAAACCGGTTAATTGAAGAGAAACGGTCCAAAGGATGGGTTTAATCCAATTAAAACCGATCCAAAGGAATTTTGGGTTCAAAATAATTTAACCCAAAGGTTCAATCCCAAAAAAATTCGGTTCAATTCAATTTGAACGGTCCAAGCCCAACAAATTAAATTCAATTGGTTCACAACCAATTGAAGGCCGAATACAGCTCCAAATCAGTTCAAAACTGATTCAGAAAAATCCTGGCGCTAACCTGGTCAGCCCAGAATAATTTTCGGTTGACCCAAACAAGGGCAAGACCGGGAAAAAGGTGCTCAAATAAATTACCGTTACCATAAAACCGAGATGATTCCCAATCGTAATCGGTATCCGGATCAGAGAGTTATCCTCTGTGACGTGTGACCTCATAGGTTCGAACCTAAACGGTAGCATTGGAACGATTCCAGTACCAGCACAGGAAACCATCTAGCAATGGGTCCCGGCGTCCGGATAGGTCGAAGATGCGGGAGCATACTATCGAACCTCTGGCATATGGTTACTGTATAATTTATCCCTTTGACCTCTAATGCTCAGGACGACTGATATTTGGCTGCCAACCCAGACTGAGTCAGTCGACTAACGTGTCTCAATCTTGCAAGCCCAGTGACTCTTCACCAGGGCTACCCCGGCCGAGGATTCGCTAAATTGAGATACAGCGAGACATTCAATCCAAATTAATTGGACAGGTCAATTCCATCTTGGTCCATCACTGCTCCACAAGTACTTGCCTGTACCCAGAAACCTTCCGTCACTGGATTAAAAATCTGGGGTAGTCCGTGAAAGGGATATGCCCTACAAACCAATCTCTGTTGTATCTCCCAAACCATTGTAATTGATAATTTTCTAAATAAAGGCATTATTTTTCATCATACGCTGTGTTTATTATATGATGAACCCCATAGATTAGGGCTATGATTTTAGGGTTATGATGAGATCATACCAGTGAGACCTAAAATCTTAAAACCTTAATCTAAAGTATTCCTAGTCAAAGGAACCCTGAGTAGGGGATCAGGGTTTTCCGATAAGACTAGCACACCCCGGGTATACTGGAAAGGGTGACTGCTCTCACAGTCACTTGTGTATGACACTAATACTGGGATGTGGGTGCTCATTGGAGAATGAGTTCACTGATATGATCCAACTTGAGAACATCTAATGGAGTCTTAGCTACATGTCAATAGAAGGTTCTCATAGTGGGAGTGGTACAAGTAATCTTTTGACCTGAGACTGCCATAAGTACCTTATGTACATGAACCCATCCTTTGGTTCAATCCTAATCATGACACTGAGACATGCACAGGATTGATACTGGGAATGGTGAATTGAATATGAAGGTAATGAGTAGGTCAACAAGGAATCGATCACTCTTAGTAAGAGGAGATTGCATCCAGCTAGTCAACAATCGCATGATGATTCAGGGAATCTTTGATCAAAGTAAAGATATTAGAGATGGTTTCTAATATCAAGATAATCGAATCATCATTATAAGATTGAGCTAGAAACAAATATAATATTGGATTTGACATATATCCATATCCATAGTTATATTTTGGGTGCAGGCTGATCGAAAGATTTAATTGTACGGTAACTCTCTACTGAAGGGTAATTTTGGTATTTCACCAGCATTTCCATATCTTCCGGGTAGACATGACACGTTGCTAGACGTCAATCTTGTCTTGTGGGTTGATCAAGTTCAAAGATCACATGTTAGGAAGAATCCTAATTGATCGATTCGGGTAAGCCCGGTTTGACCTAAATCGATTAGAAAGAGTTCTAATCAAATTAGGTCAACTTGTATTCGAACCCACTGCTGGCTAGATGTGGAACCCAATGGGTCACACACTTAAGAGGATTGATCAAGAATTTAATTTAGAATTAAATCGTCTTTGCAAGATAACACTCTAGCAGGTGTTGCAAGCCCTAGCTTCTATTCGGATCGGATTCGAATTAGGGTTCCGGATTGGTTCAAATTGGGTTCTAATTGGACCTAATTAGACCCTAATTAAGAAAAACGGGAATGTGGCTAACCCTATTGGCTAGCCATGTAGCTTGGCTAGCCTCCCCACCCGCCCCTTTTATTTTTCACGCCAAACACCAAGAGTCCATGCGCATATGGACTCTTGGCGCGCCTTAAGGAAGAGTCCATGGTGCATGGACTCTTGGCGCGCCCCAAATAAAATTCTCCGATGTTTTTATTTGGGCGGCCTCCTTCTTAAGTGATTAGCGCACCTTCTCTCCCCCTTTGGATGAGAATCCAACGGCTGATGGGATTTTGAGAAAGAAAGAAAGCGCTAACTCCTCCCGGGCGCGCGAAATAACATCTCTTCGGAGATGAAAAGTCGCGACTTCCTTCCTTTTAAAACACCGCGGTTTTTCCTTTAAGAAGAGCCATGGGATTTAATCTGGAAGGCCATGAGATGGGAGGATGGGGCGTGAGAAATTGGAAAGGGCATGAGAAAGAAATTACGGAGAGGTGTGTAGGCGCCTATCTGATTTCTATTTAAAGGGTCGGGAAAAATCAGAACATGATGTAATTTTTTTTCTTTCTTCCTCTCCTGAAGACTCTTTTATTTTTCCTTGCTCTTGCATTGTTTCCTCTACAGAGTAAACCTCTGTCGAAACTCTGCTACTGAACAAGATAAAAGTAAAAGTCTCCGACGGTAAAGGAAAGAAAGAAGCTCTGATTTCTTCCTTTCTTTCATACATTAAGACATCATTGTCTTAATTTCTCCTCCAACTTAAGACAAGCCTATGTCCTCTTAGGACAAGGTCTTTTTCTTCAAGACAAGGGTGTCTAAAGGGCCAAGGTCTTGGTGGAAGGAGGAGAAGGAGTCAAGGAAAGGAAAGCAAGCCTTTGTGTGGAGGAATTCAAGCCATAGTCCAAGCAATTGAGTTCTAGGAAGAAGAACTCAATAGAAGGAACCTTTGAAAAGAAGATAGAGTTGTCTTGATCACTGCTCTGTGTGGATCACCATCGGAGGGCGGACACTTGGACGCCTGGTGAATTCAATCAGCCCCTTCAACATCAACTTTGTTGGAATTAGCGATAGCAGGTTGGTACTCTAATTCTAACAATCTATGTTTGAATGTTAGTATGTATGTTTTAATTAGTAAAAGGAGATCTTGGCTAAGGGATTTCGGTGCAAATTTCATCATTTTGAAATTACACTTCCGCTGCGGTGCACCTGAAACCCCATCAGTGGTATCAGAGCCATCCTTATTACAGTTAAAACATATGATATGCATTTTTGTTGTAGTATCGAAATTAGGGTTTTAAACCCTTGAATGCTGATACACTTAGCATAATTTAAGGAATGCATATATGATAATTAATGTTTTGATGTATGCCACTAATTAGGGTTTTTCACTCAAACCCTAATTATTATAGAGATATGATTAGTTTTGAAGTCATCATACTGAAATAAGGTTGCCCTAGCATAATGGTGGATCCATTATGTGGTAAATGGTTGTCCTAGTATGATGACACACTTAGCACATATATGTTTATCAGAGTGATATCATTATGATATGTTTTTATGTAAGAATGTGCTGGCAATTTTATAAAGCCCTCTTCTTAAAATCATATTAAGTCATAGCATATTTAACTAATAAGCATCACTAGTCATGATGAACAATTGATCATTCGGTGTCTAGAAAGGTGGTTCTGGGAAGGTAAAGAGAATCGTGGTTTTTAATTGGTTCCGTTGACTGACCTGGCCAATTTTTATTGGTGTCTAGGAAAGCAACGGGGGGACTCCCACATCTCTTCCACTTGCCTGGCCGATTTGATTATATTTAAATCTTGACTTATATGCTTAGTGTTAAAAAAATGCTATATGTTGGCCTTCCTTCATGCTGAATCATTACTGTGTTATGAACCACATTAGGTTTGTTGTGTTATCTGCAAGACCTAATAGGGTGATTGACATAATATTGGTCTAGTGCAAAATATGCTTACAGTATATTCAGTATAATGCCTTGTTGTGTTATCTACAAGGGCATTATATTTGAATATTGACTGTATAGAAATGAAAGGGTCTTGACTTAACTAGAACATTATGGTTTGTTGTGTTTTCTGCAAGACTTATAATGTTCTAGAGGCCAAGTTATTTTTTAGAATTATATGAGATATAATTGGAAGAGTTTCCTACCTTAGAACTTATAAAAGATTTGTTGTGTTGTCTGCAAGATCTTTTATAAATTATAAGGATCTCGATCTCACTAAGAAAACCGATCAGGGTTCTTCTCGATTATCATAGTGAGGGCTATGATTTTTGATAAAATAGTGGGAGACATAATTAAATTGAAGACCTAATTTAATTATGTAAGTCATTTCATGGTTGTTTGCTTATGTATTATTCTTAATTAAATGTAGATAAATGGCATCTTCATTATCACTGAGAAGCATCTTGGATACCAACAAATTGACTGGTCCAAACTATGTGGACTGGTTGAGAAACTTAAAGATTGTACTGAGTTCAGAAAAACTTTCTTATATTCTTGATACCCCTAATCTTAATCCACTAGGGGATGATGCCACACAGGAAGATATGGCCACATACAAAATGTGGCAGAATGACTCCCTCACTGTCAAGTGTATCATACTGGCCTCTATGACCAATGAGTTACAGAGGCAGCATGAAAGCATGGATACTCAATCCATAATGCTCAATTTAAAGGAGCTTTATGGAGAACAAAGCAGAACTGCTAGATACGAAATATCTAAGCAGTTATTCTGTGCTAGGATGACAGAGGGTACATCCGTTCAGGATCATGTCCTGAAGGTAATTGACTTAATCACCAGATTAGGTCAATTAGGGTTTATTATGGATGGGGAGCTGAATCAGGATTTAATCCTGCAATCACTCCCAGAGTCATTTTCTCAGTTTGTCTTGAATTATCACATGAACAAACTGAACACTTCCTTGCCTGAGCTGTTAAATATGTTAAAAATAGCAGAGAGCCATGTTAAGAAAGAAAAGGCTCCACTTCTTCTTGTTGATAAGACCAATAAGAAGAAATCAGGCAAAAAGGGTTTTAGCAGGAGACTAAACCCTAAGGGTGGCATCAATAAGAACAAGAAAGGAAAGAAGGTCTCAAAACAGTCAACCTGTTTCTTTTGCGGCAAAGCGGGACATTGGAAAAGGAATTGCAAGGCTTACCTTGCAACTGTGAAGCCTGGTGCGGCAGACGCACCAAAAGGTATGTATGAGATACATACTATATTGACATTAAATTCGTCTATATCAAATACTTGGGTATTGGATACCGCTTGTGGTTACCATATATGCAAATCTTTGCAGGACCTCCACAAGCTTAAAGTATTGAAGGAAGGCGACTTCAATCTCTACGGTGCTGGTGGTGATATCATCCAAGCAGAAGCTGTAGGGACCTATATTCTGAAGTTGCCTTCAGGGAAGATCTTGGAGCTAGAGAATTGTTACTATATGCCAAAGATTATTAGGAACATTATATCTATTCCTTTGTTATTAAAACAAGGATATGTAATGGATGTAACGAGCACTGGTTGCTCAATAATGTTATCTAATAAAATTATTTGTTCTAGCATATTTAGCAATGGGCTCTTAACTCTTTCTTCCAATGATAGTATTTTTCATGTCAATACTAAAAGGAAAAGAAAAGACTTTAATGATACTTTACTTTGGCATCATAGACTTGGTCATGTTAATGAGTCTAGGATTAGCAAGTTATACAAGGAAAAATTCCTTGATCCTTATGAGTATGAATCATTAGGAACTTGCGAATCATGTCTCATGGGTAAGATGACAAAAACTCCATTCACTGGACATGGGGAAAGGTCAACTGAGTTATTAGGACTTATACATACTGATGTATGTGGCCCAATGACAACTCAGGCCAGAGGAGGATACTCATATTTTATCACTTTTACAGATGATTTATCTAGGTTCGGATATGTGTATCTTATGAAACACAAATCTGAAGCCTTTGATAAATTTAAGGAGTATCAAAGTATGGTCGAAAAACAAACTGGGAAAAGTATTAAAGTTCTTCGTTCTGATCGAGGAGGAGAATACTTATCCACGGAGTTTTTAGACTATCTTAAAGTTAATGGAATCCTTTCTGAATGGACCCCTCCTTATACACCACAGCTAAATGGTATAGCTGAAAGGAGGAATCGTACCTTATTAGATATGGTACGATCCATGATGTGCTTCACAAATTTGCCCATTTCTTTCTGGGGTCATGCCCTAGAAACTGCTGTTTATATTCTGAACAAGGTACCTTCTAAATCCGTTGTTAGTACTCCATATGAAATTTGGAGTGGAAAGAAACCATATCTTAAATATTTTATGGTATGGGGATGTTCAGCTTATGTTAAAAGAAATTTTGGACATAAGTTGGAACCTAGAGCGGATAAATGTCTATTTGTAGGATATCCTAAAGAAGGTAGAGGATATCTATTCTACCATCCTACTGAACAAAAGATTTTTGTTAGCAGGCATGCCACTTTTCTAGAAAAAGAGTTCATTTTGGAAAAGGGCAATGGTAGAACAATTGAACTTGGAGAAGTGCAAGAAATACAGATAGACAATTCTCAACCATTAGAACATATAGTTAGGACAGAACCAGAACACAAAACTCCTCCTTGTAGGTCTGACAGAGTGCCACGGGCACCTGAGAGGTATGGGTTTATTATTGAAAATAATGAAGCTCAAGTCATTCAAAATGATGAACCTCTGACCTATACGGAAGCTATCTTGAGTACTGACTCAGATAAATGGCAAGAAGCCATGGAATCCGAAGTAGACTCTATGTATGTAAACCAAGTATGGTCTTTGGTTGATGCACCAGAGGGTGTTAATCCTATTGGGTGTAAATGGGTCTATAAGAAAAAGATTGGGGCTGATGGCCAAGTTGAAACCTATAAAGCCAGATTAGTGGCTAAAGGTTTTAGACAAAAACAGGGAATTGATTATGATGAAACTTTTTCACCTGTTGCCATGCTAAAATCAATTCGGATTTTACTTGCTATAGCAGCATACCACGATTATGAGATATGGCAGATGGATGTGAAAACTGCATTCCTCAATGGTTTCCTTGAGGAAGAAGTCTACATGTCACAGCCAGAAGGTTTTATTTCAAAGAATAAACCTAATCAAGTATGCAAGCTGAAGAAATCCATTTATGGATTAAAGCAAGCTTCCAGGAGTTGGAACATCCGCTTTGATGAAACTATTAAAAGATTTGGTTTTATCAAAAATGTGGATGAACCCTGTGTTTATAAGAAGACTAGTGGGAGTGCCATAGTCTTCTTGGTTCTGTATGTAGATGACATACTCCTCATTGGGAATCTTATCCCAATGTTGCAAACAGTCAAGGTTTGGCTATCAAACCAGTTTTCCATGAAAGATTTGGGAGAAGCATCCTATATACTAGGTATTAAGATCTATAGAGATAGATCTAAGAGGATGCTAGGTTTATCCCAATCTAGGTACATTGACTTAGTGCTGAAAAGATTCAGCATGGAAGGAAGTAAAAGAGGTTATCTTCCTATGAGTCAAGGCATACATCTTTCTAAAAGGATGTCTCCTAAGACACCTGAAGAAAGAGATAGAATGAATTCTATACCCTATGCTTCGGCAATAGGATCCATAATGTATGCCATGTTATGTACCAGGCCTGATGTGGCATATGCTTTAGGCATTGTCAGTAGGTTTCAGGCTGATCCAGGAGAGGATCATTGGAAAGCAGTTAAAAATATTCTTAAGTACCTAAGAAGGACTAAGGATATTTTTTTGGTTTATGGTGGTTCTGATCTTAAACTAGAAGCTTATTCTGATTCTAGTTTTCAATCAGACCCTGATGATAGCAAATCCATTTCAGGATATGTTTTTACCCTAAATGGTGGAGCAGTGAGTTGGAAGAGTACCAAGCAGCAGACTGTAGCTGACTCAACCACAGAGGCAGAATACATAGCTGTTAGTGAAGCCGCCAAGGAAGCAGTCTGGATGAAGAAGTTCATCACAGAGTTGGGTGTTGTTCCTCAAATTGAAAACCCAGTGCCACTTTACTGTGATAACACTGGGGCCGTTGCTCAAGCTAAGGAACCAAGAGCTCATCATAAGTCCAAGCACATTCTGAGACGCTTCCATCTTGTCCGAGAAATAGTAGAGAGACAAGATGTCTACATAGATAGAGTTGATACAAAGAACAATGTAGCAGACCCGTTCACTAAGGCTCTACCACAGCGAGATTTTGATCGCCACCTAGAATGTATGGGATTAAGATTCAAAGGCGATTAGCTTTAGTGCAAGTGGGAGATTGAAAGGGATATGCCCTACAAACCAATCTCTGTTGTATCTCCCAAACCATTGTAATTGATAATTTTCTAAATAAAGGCATTATTTTTCATCATACGCTGTGTTTATTATATGATGAACCCCATAGATTAGGGCTATGATTTTAGGGTTATGATGAGATCATACCAGTGAGACCTAAAATCTTAAAACCTTAATCTAAAGTATTCCTAGTCAAAGGAACCCTGAGTAGGGGATCAGGGTTTTCCGATAAGACTAGCACACCCCGGGTATACTGGAAAGGGTGACTGCTCTCACAGTCACTTGTGTATGACACTAATACTGGGATGTGGGTGCTCATTGGAGAATGAGTTCACTGATATGATAACATCTAATGGAGTCTTAGCTACATGTCAATAGAAGGTTCTCATAGTGGGAGTGGTACAAGTAATCTTTTGACCTGAGACTGCCATAAGTACCTTATGTACATGAACCCATCCTTTGGTTCAATCCTAATCATGACACTGAGACATGCACAGGATTGATACTGGGAATGGTGAATTGAATATGAAGGTAATGAGTAGGTCAACAAGGAATCGATCACTCTTAGTAAGAGGAGATTGCATCTAGCTAGTCAACAATCGCATGATGATTCAGGGAATCTTTGATCAAAGTAAAGATATTAGAGATGGTTTCTAATATCAAGATAATCGAATCATCATTATAAGATTGAGCTAGAAACAAATATAATATTGGATTTGACATATATCCATATCCATAGTTATATTTTGGGTGCAGGCTGATCGAAAGATTTAATTGTACGGTAACTCTCTACTGAAGGGTAATTTTGGTATTTCACCAGCATTTCCATATCTTCCGGGTAGACATGACACGTTGCTAGACGTCAATCTTGTCTTGTGGGTTGATCAAGTTCAAAGATCACATGTTAGGAAGAATCCTAATTGATCGATTCGGGTAAGCCCGGTTTGACCTAAATCGATTAGAAAGAGTTCTAATCAAATTAGGTCAACTTGTATTCGAACCCACTGCTGGCTAGATGTGGAACCCAATGGGTCACACACTTAAGAGGATTGATCAAGAATTTAATTTAGAATTAAATCGTCTTTGCAAGATAACACTCTAGCAGGTGTTGCAAGCCCTAGCTTCTATTCGGATCGGATTCGAATTAGGGTTCCGGATTGGTTCAAATTGGGTTCTAATTGGACCTAATTAGACCCTAATTAAGAAAAACGGGAATGTGGCTAACCCTATTGGCTAGCCATGTAGCTTGGCTAGCCTTCCCACCCGCCCCTTTTATTTTTCACGCCAAACACCAAGAGTCCATGCGCATATGGACTCTTGGCGCGCCTTAAGGAAGAGTCCATGGCGCATGGACTCTTGGCGCGCCCCAAATAAAATTCTCCGATGTTTTTATTTGGGCGGCCTCCTTCTTAAGTGATTAGCGCACCTTCTCTCCCCCTTTGGATGAGAATCCAACGGCTGATGGGATTTTGAGAAAGAAAGAAAGCGCTAACTCCTCCCGGGCGCGCGAAATAACATCTCTTCGGAGATGAAAAGTCGCGACTTCCTTTCTTTTAAAACACCGCGGTTTTTCCTTTAAGAAGAGCCGTGGGATTTAATCTGGAAGGCCATGAGATGGGAGGATGGGGCGTGAGAAATTGGAAAGGGCGTGAGAAAGAAATTACGGAGAGGTGTGTAGGCGCCTATCTGATTTCTATTTAAAGGGTCGGGAAAAATCAGAACATGATGTAATTTTTTTTCTTTCTTCCTCTCCTGAAGACTCTTTTATTTTTCCTTGCTCTTGCATTGTTTCCTCTACAGAGTAAACCTCTGTCGAAACTCTGCTACTGAACAAGATAAAAGTAAAAGTCTCCGACGGTAAAGGAAAGAAAGAAGTTCTGATTTCTTCCTTTCTTTCATACATTAAGACATCATTGTCTTAATTTCTCCTCCAACTTAAGACAAGCCTATGTCCTCTTAGGACAAGGTCTTTTTCTTCAAGACAAGGGTGTCTAAAGGGCCAAGGTCTTGGTGGAAGGAGGAGAAGGAGTCAAGGAAAGGAAAGCAAGCCTTTGTGTGGAGGAATTCAAGCCATAGTCCAAGCAATTGAGTTCTAGGAAGAAGAACTCAATAGAAGGAACCTTTGAAAAGAAGATAGAGTTGTCTTGATCACTGCTCTGTGTGGATCACCATCGGAGGGCGGACACTTGGACGCCTGGTGAATTCAATCAGCCCCTTCAACATCAACTTTGTTGGAATTAGCGATAGCAGGTTGGTACTCTAATTCTAACAATCTATGTTTGAATGTTAGTATGTATGTTTTAATTAGTAAAAGGAGATCTTGGCTAAGGGATTTCGGTGCAAATTTCATCATTTTGAAATTACACTTCCGCTGTGGTGCACCTGAAACCCCATCAGTCCGGTACCAAAGCACAGGGAGATGCTTGCAAGCAACCGTGATGACCTCAGGTCAGAGGGACATATATACCCATATCCAATCATGAGTATCCCTTTGGCAGAAAGGGGTTTCACGGAGTCACGTTCAATGAAATATCATATATCCCACTTGCAGGTCACATCAGTGTCACCACACTCATTTGGTCAAGAGGACAACCAAATGATGTGAACTGCAACAACCTATACTTGATATATTGCCGTCCAGTACAATATATCCTTTGGCTGTGAACAAGGTTTAAGGACCAGTCGATACATCCTCTCTGTATCGAAGTCAGTGTAGCCCTAAGGACTTCATCACAAGGAAAGAGTTCATTATTAGGGAAATATAATATGTGATGAGCTACCAAAATAAAAATTTTATTAATTCATAAAATGGATATAGTGCTCAGCACAACTGCCTACAACCCAGGCGATTGGCTTTGGGACACATTTCCCAACAACTCCCACTTGTACTAAAGCCAATTAGAAGAGTATCTTATACCCATTTCCCATTTACAAAAGTCGAACTCTTTGATTCCAAGGGCTTTAGTGAAGGGGTCGGCCAGATTTTCTTTTCCATCGATCTTCAGAAGATTGATGTCGCCTCGCTCCACGATTTCTCGTACGAGGTTGTAGCGCCGCAAAATGTGCTTGGTGTGGTGATAAGCTTTTGGCTCCTTAGCTTGAGCAATGGCTCCAATGCTGTCACAGTACACCAGAACAGGACCATCTAGGAAACGTGCCCCCTAGCTCTCGAAGGAACTTCCGCAACCACACAGCTTCCTTTGCTGCATCTGATGCTGCAATATATTCTGCTTCGCATACCGAGTCTGCAACAGTTGCCTGCTTGGAACTTTTCAAGCAGATCGCTCCTCCGTTCAGGATAAATACAAACCCTGACACACTCTTGCTATCATCTCTATCTGACTGGAAACTAGAGTCAGTGTACCCCACAAGTTTCAAGTCAGGTTCTCCATAAATCAGCCATTGATCTTTAATATTTCTTAAATACTTAAGGATGGTCTTAACCACCTTCCAATGCGCCTCACCTGGGTCAGACTGGTATCTACTCACTACTCCTAGTGAGTATGCCACATCTGGTCTAGTACATGTCATTGCATACATGATAAAGCCTACTGCAGAAGTATAAGGTACTCTACTAATGCACTCACTTTCTTTAGGAGTTGTCGCACAATCCTTCTTAGAAAGAGTAATTCCAAAACCATCGGAAGATAGCCTTTCTTGGAATTTTCCATGCTGAACCGTTTCAGCATGTTGTCTATGTACGTAGACTGGGACAGTCCCAAAAGCATCTTAGATCTATCTCTATAGATCTTCATACCTAGTATGTAAGAAGCTTCACCTAAGTCTTTCATGGAGAACTGAGATGATAACCAAACCTTTATTCCTTGTAATGCTGCGACATCATTCCCGATTAATAGAATGTCGTCAACATACAGTACTAGGAATACAATCACAGAACTATTAACCCATTTATAGATGCATGGTTCTTCTCCGTTCTTAACGAAGCCGTACGATTTGATACACCTATCAAACCGTAAGTTCCAACTTCGAAATGCTTGCTTGAGTCCATAGATGGACTTCTGCAACTTGCATACTTTTGATTCATCTGTGGATGTGAACCCTTCAGGCTATATCATATACACCTCTTCTTCCAGCTCCCCATTTAGGAATGCGGTTCGGACATCCATCTGCCAGATCTCGTAATCAAAATATGCTGCCAAAGCAAGCATGATCCAAATAGACTTGAGCATTGCCACAGGGGAGAATGTCTCATCATAATCGATAGCATATCGCTGACGATACCCCTTGGTAACCAGACAGGCTTTATAGGTTTCTACCTTCCCATCTGCACCCCTTTTCTTCTTGAAGATCCATTTACACCCGATGGGTTTTATTCCTTCAGGCGGATCAACTAATGTCCAAACATTGTTGATTTCCATAGACTCCATTTTGGATCGCATGGCTCCAAGCCATGCCTCAGAGTCAGATCTCTGAAGTGCATCCATATAGGTGATCGGATCCTCATTGTTCTCATCGAGCTCGATGGGATCGCCGTCCCGGACCAAGAAACCGTAGTATCTATCCGGCTGACGTGGTATTCTACCAGATCTCCTAATGGGTTCAGGGTGTGAGTAAATCACAGCCGGTTCCACGATGTCCTTAGAGTGTGCAGGTTCTTCTATTGGCTGAACTTCATCAAGTTAAATCTTAGAGGCTATAGTTCCTTCTCCAAGGAACTCCTTTTCCAAAAAGATAGCTCTAAGAGCAACGAACACTTTTTGTTCATTCTCCAAATAGAAGAAATACCCTTTGGTTTCCTTAGGATAACCAATGAATAAACACCTGTCAGACTTAGGACCATGTTTGTCTACGTCTAAACGTTGTACGTAAGCCGGACAACCCCAGACCCGAAGGTGTGAGATTGAAGGTTTACGTCCATTCCACATCTCATACGGAGTGGAGACAACAGACTTACTTGGAACATTATTTAACAAGTAACAGGTTGTCTGAAGCGCATATCCCCAAAAGGATAGCGATAGAGTTGCAAAGCCCATCATTGATCGAACCATGTCCAACAAGGTTCGATTTCTCCTTTCGGACACACCATTCAATTGTGGTGTTCCTGGAGGAGTCCACTGAGAGAGAATTCCATTCTCCTCAAGATATGTCAAAAATGCACCAGATAAGTATTCACCACCTCGATCAGATCAAAGGGTTTTAATACTTTTTCCAGTCTGCTTTTCTACTTCATTACGGTATCGTTTGAACATTTCAAATGACTCAGACTTATGTCTCATTAGAAAGACATAACCGAACCTCGAAAAGTCGTCTGTAAATGTAATGAAATATTTGTATCCTCCTTTGGTACTAATTGTCATTGGTCCACATACATCAGTATGTATTAGACTTAGGAGTTCTGTAGATCATTCACCTTTTCCAGAAAAAGGTGACTTGGTCATTTTACCAAGTAAACAGGATTCATAAGTGGGTAGTGATCCAGAATCACTGACCTCGAGAAGTCCATCTCCTCGCATCTTGTTTATCCTATTTTGGTTAATATGACCTAGTCTACAGTGCCAAAGATACAAATTATTGACATTATCTAACCTTGGGCATTTGCTAGAAGTGTACATTACACTAACATGCCTTGATAGTATGTATATGCCATTATTTAATCTAGCTTTCATTATAATAGCATTATTCAAAATAACATTGCAAAAATCTCCTTTTATTGACAGTTCAAAACCACAATTGGCCAAAAGGCCTACAGAGATTATGCACATAATGAAACTAGGACAATAGTGACAGTCGACTAGTTCGACAGTACAAGACTCAAAGACAAGATGCAGGACTCCAACCGCCAGTATTGGAACACGATTTCCATTCCCGACGCTCAGAAACTGTTCTCCATCTTCAAATCTTCTACTAACTTGAAGTCCGTGTAACGAATTACAAACATGAATTGGACTACCAATATCCAATACCCAGTTAGCAGTATCAACAATTGAGTAATTACAAGGTTTTATCATATAAATACTTTGTTCAGCAGACTTCTGCTTTCTCGGCCTGTTCGGATCAAGGGACGCAATATAAAGAGGACAGTTCCTCTTCCAGTGTCCCTTCTTCTTGCAGTAGAAGCACTCTGCAGAAGACTGATCAGCCTTAAACTTCCTGGTCTGACTCGGGCCAGGAGCATTCTATGCCTTCTTTCCCTTTTTATTTATTTTCTTCTTCCCTTTCTTAAAGGGACGACGACCTCTACTTCCTCCCACTAAATTCACCACCCCCTTATTAAGTTGGTGGTCTTTCTCGAAAGTCTGCAGCAACCCCGAAAGACCATGGTAGTTGACTGCAGGCTTATTCATTCTGTAATGATCAAGAAAGTCAAGATAGAAGGAGGGAAGAGAATTCAGGATCGCATCCTTGCCGAGCTGCTCGTGCAAGGGGCATCCGAGTTTGCCCAGTTTTTCAATCAGCTCGATCATGTACAATACATGATCAGTGACTGAACCACCATTCGGCATCTTGGAGTTGTAGATGGCACAAGACACTTTGTACCGTTCTACATCATCCGGGGTGCCGAAGGATTCCTTCAATTTTTGAAGGATTTCATCAGGTTGGGCCTCCTCGAATTTGCGACTGAACTCGTCGTTCATCGCAGCAAGCATAATGCAACGGACAGTAGTCCGATCAGAAACCCACTTCAAGTAAGCATCTCTGACCGCACTCCGTGCATTTGCAGTAGGGATTTCAGGTGCCGGATCCGTTATGACATAGAGGATCCGTTCATGCTCTAGAACAATTCTTAACCTTCGATACCAAGTATCGAAGTTATGACCCTTCAACTTCTCGTTATCGAGAAGTGACCGGAGCGATAAGTTTGAAGACATCTGAAAAGAAAACAAGACCAAATTAGTTTATGAATTAATAACTTAACCAAAGGACTTGGAATTTAGTCTAAAGGTTTCTCCCACTAATTTTTCAGATTGGTAGCCTCTGACTCCAATCCGTGAAAATAACATTTTTTTTTCAAGTGGGTACTGAAATCCAATAGGCCTCGCATGAGCCCGACTATGGCCAGCTCACCCATACGAGCCTGAAGGTAGGTTCGTAAACCAATTGTTTCCCTAAACAATTTTCAGTATAGAATTTTGCCCCAGAGAACACCCTAATCGGCCTAGGGGCCTCCTATTGCGGGTCTCTGGTTAGGTCCAACCATTAAAATGACAAATCCAATGCTTCCAGCTAACTAAAGACCAAGCCCGACTATGGCCGGCCCACCTAGTCCCGTTAAGGAGGTTGCACGAACCATCATCGATCAGATAGAAATTCCAGTCGCCGGATGTACACCCGTTCTATGGAACTGCCGATGCACACCAAGCTAGTGGACATATTTCTATCCAACTTAATGGGAGGCTAAGGCACTGTCAACTCTTTGACTTAGTCTTTTAAGGACCTAATAATTTTAGAGGATTTTTAGCTGTGACAGAAGAGAAGATACAAGGACATGGATCATCCTCCCACTGAATCAATCAGATTTCAGGAGGGTTGATTTAAATCAACAAATGATCCATGGGCACATAAAGATCAGTCAGACAGATCAACCTGGGTGACATGGGTTAACTCGAGTCATTGAACTTTTCCAATCAGTTCTGGTTGACTCGACTAGCCAGGTAGGTCAGATCATGGGTGAGTATCCGCCATTAACCATCTTTCCTAGACACCAACCAAGTTGGCCAGGAAAGAGGTAGCCTCATACAACCATGATCACAAATGCCAAACCTACCTCGACACCAATCGGTTTACCAGACCCGATCAGATCAGCCTAAAGACTCGGGCATCCACATAGCCACTAATTGGATCCATTTTAGAGAACGGATCAACTATTCTAACTATTAGATAGTTCTAAAGAAGGACCTTAATCAACTTTTGATTAATCTTCTTTTATCCGGTTCAACTAAACCTAGGTCTAACCCAGTTAAGGACCCAATTAGATAACTAACCCAATTAACCCAAAATGGCTTATTAATGTCAAATTAGATTTCATAAACCTAATATTTTATTTTAATAAGCCATACATTTAATCAAAACATTTTTAATTAAGTGTCAATGTAAAACATTTTTTACATTACAAAATCATGCATCATATCTAGATTTTATTTTATAAACATTTCATGGCCCAATAATTTAACAGACATGTCAAAATTGTATCTAAACTAAAATAATTTTAATTCCAAGATTTCCTTAAAGGATCCTTTTGAAAAGGCCAACACAGATGATCCGTTTCGTGTCAAAGACACACGATCATGGTGAAGGTCTCAACTAGGTTCCTAAAAGTACTATCAGGATACAAAAATAGATTAAACTATTTTTAATCTAACATGCATCAAGATTATGTTACACCTGTCAACCTGGCTCTGAGACCATTCAAAGTAGAAATGGTACGATTGCAGGTGCCTACCCTAAGCATGCAACAACAGGGAGTAGGTAAGTATTTTAAAACAATTTTAAAATGCACAGCGAAAACACGCTCCACGCAGGATCTAACACAATCAGGAAGCATGTATAGACAAAAACATGTTATAACATGGGCATATAATGTTTATAAAATATTTTAAATCCATAGATCTACGCATGCATGAATGTAAAATACAAAATCCATACCTTATTCCTGCTGGGAATAAACTGGTATAAGCCTAGAACAGCAGGGATAACATGAACAAAATTATTCCTGTTGTCCTCCACTAACAGCATGTTGACAAATGATGTTCTTTCCACCAAAAATGCTGCAGAACAGAGAATGGTTTTTGCCAACGAATGGATCGCTCTTCTAGTAGCAAGACCCAGGGAACAAGTTTGTTGATCTTCCTTCAAAGGGGAGAAGATGATCCAATGGTTTTGATCCCTTTCCTTTCAGCCAAAATCAGTACCAGAAATTTGCAGCAATCTGAAAAACCTGTAACCAAAAACAGAGCAAAAAAGAATAGCTGCAAGGAGGTCGATCCGGCTTCCAAGTGCTCGGTTGAGCACTCTCAAGAGGGGGGACATGCCGGGGGCTAGCTCTGATCCGTCTCTCGGTCGATGCTAGTTGCCGGAAGACACGAAACGGTGGGAAGGAAGAGCAAAATTTTAGAACCTATTTTTCAGCAAAATAGAGTTCGTCTTCCTCCAGATTTGAGCACCAGGACAGGGATTATGGCTTGATTTCTCTTCCTTCCACTCACCAATACCCAGCCCTCAACTTCACAGGTGGAAAAAGAAGGAATATCAGCAAGCAAGAACTCTCACAGCCCTTTTTAATTTTCACACAGTGACGTCCTCTAATGTTCTCTGAACCAAGGGACTGCAGGTTTTAAAAGGGAGCAGCAGCCAGCGGAGAAAATGAAAACGCTGGGAGGCCAAAGGACTTCTGAGGCTTAACCAACATTAAACCATGCATTAGGACTAATAAAAAAGGGTTAAAGGCTAATGGGTGGAGGGAAGATGAAGAGGCGCTGAATGGCTTCCACCGCATGGAAAACTCCCAGCGGAATAACCAGCGTGCAAACCGGTTAATTGAAGAGAAATGGTCCAACGGATGGGTTTAATCCAATTAAAACCGGTCCAAAGGAATTTTGGGTTCAAAATAATTTAACCCAAAGGTTCAATCCCAAAAAAATTTGGTTCAATTCAATTTGAACGGTCCAAGCCCAACAAATTAAATTCAATTGGTTCGCAACCAATTGAAGGCTGAATACAGCTCCGAATCAGTTCAAAACTGATTCAGAAAAATCCTGGCATAGACCTGGTCAGCCCGGAACAATTTTCAGTTGACTGAAACAAGGGCAAGACCGGGAAAAAGGTGCTCAAATAAATTACCATAACCATAAAATCGAGATGATTCCCAATCATAATCGGTATCCGGATCAGAGAGTTATCCTCTGTGGCGTGTGACCTCATAGGTTCGAACCTAAACGGTAGCATTGGAACGATTCCAGTACCAGCACAGGAAACCATCTAGCAATGGGTCCCGGCGTCCGGATAGGTCGAAGATGCGGGAGCATACTATCGAACCTCTGGCATATGGTTACTGTATAATTCATCCCTTTGACCTCTAATGCTCAGCACGACTGATATTGGGCTACCAACCCAGACTGAGTCAGTCGACTAACGTGTCTCAATCTTGCAAGCCCAGTGACTCTTTACTAGGGCTACCCCGGTCGAGGATTTGCTAAATTGAGAAACAGCGAGACATTCAATCCAAATTAATTGGACAGGTCAATTCCATCTTGGTCCATCACTGCTCCACAAGTACTTGCCTGTACCCAGAAACCTTCTGATGCAGAACAAAAGAGAAGATGATGCGATGCGGAAGTAAATTAAGACAAATTCTTTTTTTTGTTGTTGTTGTTTTTTTTTTTTTTTTTTTTTAATATTTTTAGAAGTCGGCTTTGACTCAAAGGAAAGTTAAACTAAACTGAAAGAAACTTGATAATAATTGAAAGCATAATTTAAATAAAACTGGGTTATCAGAGTAGTTCAGAAGTAACGGATCGCTGGGGGTTGAGAAACTCCCAGACCTAGGGTTTCGCTCTTAACTTTCAACAGGACAAAAATAAAGAGAAGAGATGGGTTACTGACCAGACAGTGATCTTCACAGAGTTTTGGTGGAAGAACTCTCTCGAGCAGATTGTTGGATCCTCGGATTCGGATATCTTCGCAATGGATCCTCCAATACTAGTCTTGTGGCTGAGTCGGCTTCTCCTGGGCTCAAGATCTGGGAAAGAAGAGGAACAAGTGATGGAATCAGATACTCAAGGAAGGATTTACCAGATTGAAGAACTTGAAAGCTGAAGTTGCTGAAATCCGGATTCTCCTGGAGGCTGATCTGACTTCCTCTAGGAATTGCTCTGGATCTGAAGTATCCGGGCTGGACCAGGATGCTGGTGGTCGGCCTTGACTTGAAGAGAGTGGCCGTGAGAGGTGGGATAGGCTAGGGCTTGGTGGAAAGAAAAGGATGATGGGCGGCTAGGGTTTGGGAGTGATGTGGCTAACCTAGGGTTTGGGGTTTGGAGATCTCACACCTCCTCAAGGTTCCTAGGGAACCCGGATTTACTCCCTCATGGAGCTCAACACCTGGATGCAAGTGCGGAAGAGAGAAAACACAGAGTTTGCTCACACAAAAGTTTGAATTCATTCATCAGATTACTTTCAAATTTATAAGAAGGGTTTAATTTATAGGACTTTACAAGAGAGTAGGGTTTTACATCTTTCCATGTGGGACTAAAGGAGGGGATCTTCAAATTAGGATTGTAGGATCAATCCCAACACATATGGCCGGCCAAAGGTTCCAAACAAAATTGATTGGAGGCTTAAAAGGAAGGTAAGTGGTGCCTCCTAGCCTTGTTCTTCAAGAGAGAATTTCATTCCTTTCATGGCTCAACTCTTTTGGACTCCTCCTTTTCTTTCTCCCTAAGTCATGTTTCTTCCCATCTTTGCTTTGGGCATTTTTGGCATGGAATGGGCGCCCACTTGAAGTACTCTCCAAGAAGAATTTCTTTCTTTTCATAGCTTGGCTCTTATGGAAAATTGTGGGCCGCCCCCTTGAATTGTGGATCCCAGATTGCTTTCTCCTCAAATGGCGCATGAGAGAAGGGACATGCTATCTTGTGGTGTGGGGAACAGAGCATACTGGATGGAGATGTGGCACCCCCTGGACTCAGGCGTGTGGCTGGGAGTGTGGCTGGGAGTGTGGCATCCACATGCTTGGCCTTGGGAGAAAATGTGATACCCAGGTTGAAGTCCTAGAACACTACTGAGTCAACATGACTCAACAAAAAAATAAGTTGCAGGGAATACAGACTCAAGCTAAAATTTAGTTGATCAAGTCAACCCTTATTACAAACCAGAAAACCCTAATTCTTCGGGCAAGGTCAATCAGAGATCCAGATGGAGCTCTGAAGTCTTCTTCTGAGTCTGGTGCCCGCACCAATTCTCCCGGGGTGGGGGGAACTCGACCTTGTCGAGTATGGATCAAGTTGGCTCTGGTATCTCTCCAAGTGGTCTGGGTCCAATTCTTGTAATTCTTCTCGGGAGATCCAAGAGTCATTAGAATCTGGCCTTTCTTGCCAACGGACCAGGTATCTTTGGTATCCTCGATTACGAGTAGAGATAACCTGATCATCCAGGATCTTTTCAATCTGCTCTTTCCTCACAGGCCAGTTTGTTGGTGGACACACAGGGTTGGGTTCACTCTCAAGAGCAGGATTAGGTTCAAAAGGCTCACTGGGAATCACAGCTGGCTCTCTATACTCTACTAGGTCTGTAATGTTGAAAGTGGAGCTAATGCCTAGTTCTGGAGGTAACTCGAGCTCATAGGCATTGGATCCTACTCTCTTCACCACTCTAAATGGTCCAGCTCCTCTAGCATGTAACTTTCTAACGGTTCCAGGAGGAAACCATTCAGGCCTTAACCTAATCATTACATAGTCTCCCTCATCAAAAGTTTTGACTCGCCTTTGAGAATCAGCCAACTTCTTATAAGTTTCATTACTTAAATTTATTTTGGCATGAATTTCTTTATGCAAGTCTTTTATATGCTGTGCAAAAACTTCGGCAGACTCAGAGACTCGTGTGTGGACTGGTAAAGGAGCTAGGTCAAGAGGTGTGTCAGGTTTGTAACCATGCACAATTTCAAATGGACTCTTACCCGTAGACCTATTGACCGAGTCATTGTATGCAAATTCAGCTCTAGGTAAGTACAAATCCCAGTTCCTAATGTTTTCACCAACAAGACACCTTAATAGATTGCCTAAACTACGGTTCACTACTTCGGTTTGGCCATCAGTCTGAGGATGATAGGCAGTTGAAAACTTAAGTTTTGTCCCTAACTTATGCCAAAGGGTTTTCCAGAAATAGCTGGTGAACCGAACATCCCTATCGGAAACAATTGTCTTAGGTAGGCCATGGAGTCTAACTATCTCATTAAAGAACAGGTGGCTACCTTTGATGCATCAAATGTTTGGGAACAAGGCAAGAAATGGGCCATCTTGGAAAATCGGTTGACTACAACACAGATAGAGTCATGCCTCTTCTGGGTCTTAGGCAAACCTAACACAAAGTCCATGCTCACATCTTGCCAAGGACGATCTGGGACAGGGAGTGGGGTATAAAGGCCGGTGTTCTGTTTTCGCTGTTTGGCAACAGCGTAGGTCCGACACCTAGCCACAATGTGTGCTACATCTCTTTTTAAGCTAGGCCAGAAAAAGTGGTCTTCAATAGCCAGGGTGGTCTTGTCTTTTCCGAAATGGCCAGCTAAACCTCCAGCATGAATTTCCCAAATCAAAAATTCACTAAGAGAAGTTCTAGGGATGCAAAGCCTATTCTTAAAGAACAGAAAGCCATCTAAAAGGGTATAATCCTTATGATCACTAGATGGTCCTTGAGTTAGACCCTGGTACACAGTCTTAAAATCCGGACACGACTCATATTCCTCTTTGATTTGCTCAAACCCTATGACTTCAGCCCTAACAGAATTCAACAACAAGGATCGACGACTAAGGGCATAGCTACCTTATTTTCGACCCAGCCTTATGCTTCAAAACAAAAGTATAGGACTGGATATACTCTACCCACTAAGCATGCCTAGGGTTAAGCTTCTTCTGGGAATTCAAGAATTTAAAAGCCTCATGGTGCGAAAACAGCACAAATTCTTGCGGTAGCAAATAATGTCTCCAGTAACGCAAAGCTTGCACTACTGCATAAAATTCCTTATCATAGGAACCTAAGCTTAGCATCATTAAGTTTTTCACTAAAGAATGCTACGGGATGGTTCTCTTGGCTTAGGACTCCACCAATACCTACTCCTGAAGCATCACAGGCAACCTCAAATACCTTTGAAAAGTCGGGTAACCTCAAAATGGGTGCCTGGGTCATCCTATCCTTAAGATCTAGGAAGGCTTTATGGGCTGCTTTAGTCCACTGGAATTCTCCCTTCCTAATACAGTCTGTGATAGGAGCAACTACAGTACTAAACCCCTTGATGAATCGCCTATAAAAGGTAGCCAAGCCGTGGAAACTTCTGACTTCATGCACACTAGTCGGCTCTGGCCATTCTACTATGGACCTAATTTTTTCTGGATCGGCAGCCACGCCGTCAGGGGTTACTACAAAACCAAGGAAGAAAATTCTACTGGTCATGAATTCACATTTTTTGAGATTACCATAGAGACTATCATTCCTTAATACTTGACAGACTTGTCTAAGGTGGCCTAGGTGGTCTACAGGGGTCTTACTATAGATCAGGATATCATCAAAATAGACCACTACAAACTTCCCTATGAAAGCTCTAAGTACCTGGGTCATAATCCTCATGAAAGTACTAGGGGCATTGGACAACCCAAAAGGCATAACAACCCATTCATAGAGACCATCCTTAGTTTTGAAAGCGATTTTCCACTCATCCCCTGGTCTAATCCTAACCTGATGATAGCCGCTCTTGAGATCAATTTTAGAAAAAACAATTGCACCGGCCATCATATCTAGCATGTCATCTAGTCTAGGGATGGGGAACCTATAATTGATTGTGATTTTGTTGATGGCACGACTATCAACACACATCCTCCACGTGCCATCCTTCTTCGGGGTTTGAAGTGCAGGGACTGCACAAGGGCTAAGACTCTCTCTAATGAACCCCTTCCTTAACAATTCTCCTACCTGCTTTTGCAGTTCCTTATGCTCAGATGGATTCATCCTATAATGGGACAAGTTGGGTAAAGTAGCTCCTGGGACTAAATCTATGGAATGCTGGATATCCCTAAGAGGTGGAAGGTGGTCTGGCAGATCCTCGGGAAAAACATCCTCAAATTCTTTGAACAAAGGTTTAACTTCCTGAGGAGGCTCTTAGGGTGTAGGAGTCCTAAGTTCCTTAGCAGTCAACATCCAAATAGGTGAACCACTATGAATTTCTTGTTCTAGATCCTTAGCACTAATTAGGTTCACTCCAGTCTTCATTTCTCTGACCTTATTGGTTCCTTTAGCTACCTTGTCCTTAGGAGGGACTGAATGGATTATGATTTTCTTCCCATTGAAACTAAAGACACAGGTGTTGGATTTTCCTAAGAGGGTGGCATCATGATCAAACAACCAGGGTCTTCCAAGAATTATACTGCTCACCCCTATGGGCAAGACGTCACACCAAATCTTCTCTTGATAGGATTGCATTTGGATTTAGACCTGACATCTAGACTGGATGGGTATAGAGGTAGAGTCTACCCAAGAAACCTTATAGGGGTTGGGGTGGGGGACTGGGGTTAAGCCTAACATTTTGACAGTGCTAGCAGAAATAGCATTCACACAGCTCCCACTATCTATGATGATTTTACATACCTTATCCCCTAGTTTAAGGAAAGTCTGTATGATGTTAGTCCTACGCCAATCCTCTTGAACTCTATTCTGGGACAGGATGCATCTTACAACCCCTAATTGGTCAGACTCTGTGGATTCCTCCTCCCTTCATACTCATCGACCAAATTCATTCCGGCCTCATAAACTTCTTCTTCAAACTCTTCATTGGGTCCGGAATTCTCTTCTCCTCCTTCTTCTATGTAGTGGGATCTACGAGGGCACTGGCTAGAAACATGACCTACCTTATGGCACTTAAAACAAGCTGTGGCTATGCACTGGTTGGAGATATGACCGGGCTTCTGGCACTTAAAACAGATGATACTAGGGGCTCTCTGGGTGTCAGGTGCCTTACCTTTGTCCATGGGCCTAGGGGTGGGAATACCCTGATTAGGCTTGCTAGGGATAACTTGGCTAGGTCCATTTCTTGGTATTGGGGCACTAACCCTAGAAGGCATGGGTCCTCTTTGAAACTTCTCAGTGTTTTGTGCAATCTGATAGGCTTGGTCTAGGTCAGTAACCTCTCTCAGAAAAAACTCCCTCTTTATGTCTTCCCTAAGTCCAGCCCTAAACCTAGACAAAGTGACCTCATGGGCTTCACTCACATCACATCTCATCAGGTATTCATCAAAGGTGGTTATGTAGTCTGATACAGATCGGTTCCCTTGTTTCAAAGTCTGCCATTGGTCTAACAGATTCTGCTGGTACGAAATCGGTAGATACTTGTCTCTAAGCTTCTCTTTCATACCCTGCCAAGTGGTTATGGGCTCTACATTTCGTCTTCTAGTGGTTAGCTCAATGTTCCCCCAGTATAACCTAGCTTGACGTACTAACTTCATCTTGGCAAACTTGAACTTCCTTTCCTCAGTCATGGCATACCACTCAAAGTACTGGTCCATCTCACCCTCCCAATTAGAATACACCTTAGTGTTTAAGCTACCATCAAAAGTGGGTGCATCTAATTTGATGTTCCGAATGAACCTATCATCTCTATCTTCAGGTTCTGGGTCAGGCCTCCTATGATTAGGTTCAGGATCTCTGTATAAAGGTCTTCTAGGCTCTTGGTGTGGGTGAGGTTGAGGCACATTAAAATCTGGGTCAGGAGTCCAATTCTGATGCCTAGGTTCCTCAAGTACTTGGACTCGATCCCTAAGCTGGGCAAAATTCTCATTCATATCCTGACTTAATTTGTTCATACTCTCAGTAAGAGCTCTAACCATGGCCTCTAAATCAGGTTGGGTTTGACCAGGTTGATAGGGTACTCCATTCCGGGTAGACATGATGATGCAAGCAAACACACAAAATGAGACTCAACTGAATCGACTACGGGCTAACTAGACCTAGAGCCCAAACTAGATGCCCAATCAGAGTGGCAAGCTAGCCTGTAGTAACTCAGGACTCAGCCAGGCAGGTGTAAGGGGAGTGTTAGGTCCCTAGATGCCAATCCTAGACACCAATCAGAGATTGGCCAGGTAGGCGGACCAGCAGACAAGCCCTTCGGGATAGAATCCCTGAACTACCGTTCTAGACACTGAGTACAAAGCACACACAGAGTAACTAGACAAACTGACTCAACACTAGCCTTGACCCGACTTGTTGATGTCCCTAGCCCACTAGGGCAAATTAGGTCTAATTAATTTTAAGATTAAAGGCTTAGGTTCGAATGAGTGGGTGGTGGTTTTGGGCTAAGGAGAGGTTTTCAACTCCTCCCCTTATCTTAGATGCTCAAATGCCCTTAGGCTGAATTAGGAGATGATCACTCAAAATAGTTGAATTGCAAAAATACAAAAATAGAGTTGCAGTAATTTAACTCTCAGAAATTTCATAGAAACCAATAAATCACAGGAAAATTATGTAAAATAGCCTCAATTATGGTTCCAGCAAAATAAAAATCATGCAATTCAGAGTTACCTGCAATGAGAAATAATTCCTGCAACAGAGAAGTTACAGACTGAAAACAGGGTGCTTCCCCCGTTTACAATTCCTGCTACGAAGTTGTAACCCAACGGATCCCCTACACGCCCTAGGAACACCCCGTGGAATGGGAAGAGGAGGTTTGCACCTCGCTTCGTTCCTAGGACCGGATGTCCTGGGGAGTCTACTTCGAGCAGACAAAGTAAAAGGAGAGAGACTTAAAACAAGCAAGCAAACAGAAACCCTAGACAGGGCTCTGATACCAAAAATGATGCAGAACAAAAGAGAAGATGATGCGAGGTGGAAGTAAATTAAGACTAATTATTTTTTTTTTGTTTTTTTTTTTTTAATATTTTCAGAAGTCGGCTTTGACTCAAAGGAAAGTTAAACTAAACTGAAAGAAAATAGGTAATAATTGAAAGCACAATTTAAATAAAACTGCGTTATCAGAGTAGATCAGAAGTAATGGATCGCTGGGGGTTGAGAAACTCCCAGACCTAGGGTTTCGCTCTGAACTTTCAACAGGACAGAAATAAAGAGAAGAGATGGGTTACCGACCAGACAGTGATCTTCACAGAGTTTTGGTGGAAGAACTCTCTCGAGCAGATTGTTGGATCCTCGGATTCGGATATCTTCGCAATTGATCCTCCAATACTGGTCTTGTGGCTGAGTTGGCTTCTCTTGGGCTCAAGATCTGGGAAAGAAGAGGAACAAGTGATGGAATCAGATACTCAAGGAAGGATTTACCAGATTGAAGAACTTGAAAGCTGAAGTTGCTGAAATCCGGATTCTCCTGGAGGCTGATCTGACTTCCTCTGGAAATTGCTCTGGATCTGAAGTATCCGGGCTAGACCCGGATGCTGGTGGTTGGCCTTGACTTGAAGAGAGTGGCCGTGAGAGGTGGGATAGGCTAGGGCTTGGTGGAAAGAAAAGGATGATGGGCGGCTAGGGTTTGGGAGTGAAGTGGCTAACCTATGGTTTGGGGTTTGGAGATCTCACACCTCCTCAAGGTTCCTAGGGAACCCGAATTTACTCCCTCACGGAGCTCAACACCTGGATGCAAGTGCAGAAGAGAGAAAACACAAAAGTTTGAATTCATTTATCAGATTACTTTCAAATTTACAAGAAGGGTTTAATTTATAGGACTTTACAAGAGAGTAGGGTTTTACATCTTCCCATGTGGGACTAAAGGAGGGGATCTTCAAATTAGGATTGTAGGATCAATCCCTACACATATGGCCGGCCAAAGGTCCCAAAAAAATTGATTGGATGCTTAAAACGAAGGTAAGTGGCGCCTCCTAGCCTTGTTCTTCAAGAGAGAATTTCATTCCTTTCATGGCTCAACTCTTTTGGACTCCTTTTTTTTTCTCCCTAAGTCATGGTTCTTCCCATCTTTGCTTTGGACATTTTTGGCATGGAATGGACGCCCACTTGAAGTACTCTCCAAGAAGAATTTATTTCTTTTCATAGCTTGGCTCTTATGGAAAATTATGGGCCGCCCCCTTGAATTGTGGATCCCAGATTGCTTTCTCCTCAAATGGCGCATGAGACAAGGGACCTGCTATCTTGTGGTGTGGGGACCAAAGCATACTAGATGGAGATGTGGCGCCCCCTGGACTCAGGCGTGTGGCTGGGAGTGTGGCTGGGAGTGTGGCGCCTACTTGCTTGGCCTTGGGAGAAAATGTGATACCCAGGTTGAAGTCCTAGACCACTACTGAGTCAACATGACTCAACAAAAAAATAAGTTGCAGGGAATACAGACTCAAGCAAAAATTTAGTTGATCAAGTCAACCCTTATTACAAATCAGAAAACCCTAATTCTTCGGGCAAGGTCAATCAGAGATCCAGATGGAGCTCTGAAGTCTTCTTCTGAGTCTGGTGCCCGCACCAATTCTCCCGGGGTGGGGGGAACTCGACCCTGTCGAGTATGGATCAAGTTGGCTCTGGTATCTCTCCAAGAGGTCTGGGTCCAATTCTTGTAATTCTTCTCAGGAGATCCAAGAGTCATCAGAATCTGGCCTTCCTTGCCAGCGGACCAGGTATCTTTGGTATCCTCGATTACGAGTAGAGATAACCTGATCATCCAGGATCTTTTCAATCTGCTCTTTCCTCACAGGCCAGTTTGTTGGTGGACACACAGGGTTGGGTTCACTCTCAAGAGCAGGATTAGGTTCAAAGGCTCACTGGGAATCACAGCTGGCTCTCTATACTCTACTAGGTCTGTAATGTTGAAAGTGGAGCTAATGCCTAGTTCTGGAGGTAACTCGAGCACATAGGCATTGGATCCTACTCTCTTCACCACTCTAAATGTTCCAGCTCCTCTAGCATGTAACTTTCTAACGATTCCAGGAGGAAACCGTTCAGGCCTTAACCTAATCATTACATAGTCTCCCTCATCAAAAGATTTGACTCGCCTTTGACAATCAGCCAACTTCTTATAAGTTTCATTACTTAAATTTATTTTGGCATGAATTTCTTTATGCAAGTCTTTTATATGCTGTGCAAAAACTTCGGCGGACTCGGAGACTCGTGTGTGGACCGGTAAAGGAGCTAGGTCAAGAGGTGTGTGAGGTTTGTAACCATGCATAATTTCAAATGGACTCTTACCCATAATCCTATTGACCGAGTCATTGTATGCAAATTCAGCTCTAGGTAAGTACAAATCCCAGTTCCTAATGTTTTCACCAACAAGACACCTTAACAAATTGCCTAAACTACGGTTCACTACTTTGGTTTGGCCATCAGTCTGGGGATGATAGGCAGTTGAAAACTTAAGATTTGTCCCTAACTTATGCCAAAGGGTTTTCTAGAAATAGCTGGTGAACCGGACATCCCTATCGGAAACAATTGTCTTAGGTAGGCCATGGAGTTGAACTATCTTATTAAAGAACACGATGGCTACCTTAGATGCATCAAATGTTTGGGAACAAGGCAAGAAATGGGCCATCTTGGAAAATCGGTCGACTACAACATAGATAGAGTCATGCCTCCTCTAAGTCTTTGGCAAACCTAAGACAAAGTCCATGCTCACATCTTGCCAAGGATGATTTGGGACAGGGAGTGGGGTATAAAGGCCGGTGTTCTATTTTCGCTGTTTGGCAACAACGCAGGTCCAACACCTAGCCATAATGTGTGCTACATCTCTTTTTAAGCTAGGCCAGAAAAAGTGGTCTTCAATAGTTGTCTTTTCCGAAATGGCCAGCTAAACCTCCAGCATGAATTTCCCAAATCAAAAATTCCCTAAGAGAAGTTCTAGGGATGCAAAGCCTATTCTTAAATAACAGAAAGCCATCTAAAAGGGTATAATCCTTATGGTCCCTAGATGGTCCTTGAGTTAGATCCTGGTACACAGTCTTAAAATCCGGACATGACTCATATTCCTCTTTGATTTGCTCAAACCCTATGACTTCAGCCCTAACAGAATTCTACAACAAAGATCGACGACTAAGGGCAACAGCTACCTTATTTTCAGACCCAGTCTTATGCTTCAAAACAAAAGTATAGGACTGGATATACTCTACCCACTTAGCATGCCTAGGGTTAAGCTTCTTCTAGGAATTCAAGAATCTAAGAGCCTCATGGTCCGAAAACAGCACAAATTCTTGAGGTAGCAAATAATGTCTCCAGTAATGCAAAGCTTGCACTACCGCATAAAATTCCTTATCATAGGTAGAATACCTAAGCTTAGCATCATTAAGTTTTTCACTAAAGAATGCTACGGGATGGTTCTCTTGGCTTAGAACTCCACCTATACCTACTCCTGAAGCATCACAGGCAACCTCAAATACCTTTGAAAAGTCAGGTAACCTCAAAATGGGTGCCTGGGTCATCCTATCCTTAAGATCTAGGAAGGCTTTATGGGCTGCTTTAGTCCACTAGAATTCTCCCTTCCTAATACAGTCTATGATAGGAGCAACTACAGTACTAAACCCCTTGATGAATCGCCTATAGAAGGTAGCCAAGCCGTGGAAACTTCTGACTTCATGCACACCGGTCGGCTCTGGCCATTCTACATGGACCTAATTTTTTCTGGATTGGCAGCCACGCCATTAGGGGTTACTACAAAACCAAGGAAGATAATTCTACTGGTCATGAATTCACACTTTTTGAGATTACCGTAGAGATTATCATTCCTCAAAACTTGACAGACTTGTTTAAGGTGGCCTAGGTGGTCTGTAGGGGTCTTACTATAGATCAGGATGTCATCAAAATAGACCACTACAAACTTTCCTATGAAAGCTCTAAGTACCTGGGTCATAATCCTCATGAAAGTACTAGGGGCATTGGACAACCCAAAAGGCATAACAACCCATTCATAGAGACCATCCTTAGTTTTGAAAGCGGTTTTCCACTCATCCCCTGGTCTAATCCTAACCTGATGATAGCCGCTCTTGAGATCAATTTTAGAAAAAACCATTGCACCGGCCATCATATCTAGCATGTCATCTAGTCTAGAGATGGGGAACCTATACTTGATTGTGATTTTGTTGATGGCACGACTATCAACACACATCCTCCACGTGCCATCCTTCTTCGGGGTTAGAAGTGCAGGGACTGTACAAGGGCTAAGACTCTCTCTAATGAACCCCTTCCTTAACAATTCTCCAACCTACTTTTGCAGTTCCTTATGCTCAGATGGATTCATCATATAATGGGACAAGTTGGGTAAAGTAGCTCCTGGGACTAAATCTATGGAATGCTGGATATCCCTAAGAGGTGGAAGGTGGTCTGGCAGATCCTCAGGAAAAACATCCTCAAATTCTTTGAACAAAGGTTTAACTTCTTGAGGAGGCTCTGAGGGTGTAGGAGTCCTAAGTTCCTTAGCAGTCAACATCCAAATAGGTGAACCACTATGAATTTCTTGTTCTAGATCCTTAGCACTAATTAGGTTCATTCCAGTCTTCATTTCTCTGACCTTATTGGTTCCTTTAGCTACCTTATCCTTAGGAGGGACTGAATGGATTGTGATTTTCTTCCCATTGAACTAAAGACACAGGTGTTGGATTTTCCTAAGAGGGTGACATCATGATCATACAACCAGGGTCTTCCAAGAATTATACTGCTCACCCCCATGGGCAAGACGTTACACCAAATCTTCTCTTGATAGGATTGCATTTGGATTTGGACCTGACATCTAGATTGGATGGGTATAGAGGTAGAGTCTACCCAAGAAACCTTATAGGGGTTGGGTTGGGGGACTGGGGTTAAGCCTAACATTTTGACAGTGCTAGCAGAAATGGCATTCACACATCTCCCACTATCTATGATAATTTTACATACCTTATCCCCTAGTTTAAGGAAAGTCTGTAAGATGTTAGTCCTACGCCAATCCTCCTGAACACTATTCTGGGACAGGATGCATCTTACAACCCCTAATTGGTCAGACTCTGTGGATTCCTCCTCTCCTTCATACTCATCGACCAAATTCATTCCGGCCTCATAAACTTCTTCTTCAAACTCTTCATTGGGTCCGGAATTCTCTTCTCCTCCTTCTTCTATGTAGAGGGATCTATGAGGGCACTGGCTAGAAACATGACCTACCTTATGGCACTTAAAACAAGCTATGGCTGTGCACTGGTTGGAGATATGACCAGGCTTCCGGCACTTAAAACAGATGACACTAGGGGCTCTTTAGGTGTCAGGTGCCTTACCTTTGTCCATGGACCTAGGGGTGGGAATACCCTGATTAGGCTTGCTAGGGGTAACTTGGCTAGGTCCATTTCTTGGGATTGGGGCACTAACCCTAGAAGGCATGGGTCCTCTTTGAAACTTCTCAGTGTTCAGTGCAATCTGATAGGCTTGGTCTAGGTCAGTAACCTCTCTCAGAAACAACTCCCTCTTTATGTCTTCCCTAAGTCCAGCCCTAAACCTAGACAAAGTGACCTCATGGGCTTCACTCACATCACATCTCATCAGGTATTCATCAAAGGTGGTTATGTAGTCTGATACAGATCGATTCCCTTGTTTCAAAGTCTGCCATTGGTCTAACAGATTCTGCTGGTACGAAATGGGTAGATACTTGTCTCTAAGCTTCTCTTTCATACCCTGCCAAGTGGTTATGGGCTCTACAACCCAGGCGATTGGATTTGGGACACATTTCCCAACAATAATAGTGTTGCAATCAAAAGCTTTATATCCTAGCTTTTTGCAAGAAAAACATTTGATTCTAGAATTCTGAAAAGATTTATATTTTGAAATTCTAGATGCATGAGATACAGAAATAGCAAATTTCGTATTTGAGATTTTAGAAATATACAAGGTAGCTTTCGAAATGGAAGTAGAACCTTTTGTCATAAAATACTTTTGGGATGTAAACTTTGGAGCGAAAGCTTTTTGTTTCACAAAAGTAGTTATTGAAATATTATTTGAATTTGAAGAATTAAAATCAATTCTAGCTTTATTACCAGAAATCTTTTGTTCTTTAAGAATTCGCTCAATCTTATTAGATGATAAAGTAAGATTTTCAACAAGTGGCTTGAGTTTTTCAACCTCCTTTTTCAACTTATGATTTTCATTCATCAAAACTTTGTTTTTATCAAGATAATCATTATTCTCAGTTTTCAATGCTTTATAGATTTCATAAAAGATATGAAGGTTTTTTTGCAACAAAGTGTTCTTTTCTAAAATCTCCTCTTTTTCTTTGAGTAAAGAATCATTAATATTGTTTAAAAATCTGATCTTTACTCGAGCCTTCTTAAATTTGGATAATAAATCATGAAATGTAGAATTTAGCTCATCAAATATAAATTCAATTTGAGCATTGGGGGAAGTTACCTCATCCTCAAGATCCATTAGACATAAATTAGCTATTTTTGTGGTCTCTTCTTTTTCAGTTAAGGTGGATTCTTCATTGTCGCTCCATGTGGCAACCATCGCTTTCTTTTTCTACTTCTTAAAAAATTTCTCCAATTGTGGACAATCTGGACGAATATGCCCCAGTTTCTTACATTCATAGTAGGTGGGGACTTGTTTTTTTTCTTTATCTTTGTCCTTGACCTTTTTCTTGGAATGCTCTCATTGTTTTTAGAATTTTATATTGAATCTTTCTTTCCTCTTTCCCATAAACTTTCTAAATCTTCTCATGACCATTGCGATATCTTCATCTTCTAGATCATCTTCTAGATCATCTTTGGAGGAGGCAAAATTATCTTTCGATTCTTCATCATTCTTAGATTCCAATGCAGCCTTGAATGCAATAGTTTTTTTTTCTTCTGATCATCATCAGTTCTGTGCTGCATAGCCAATTCGTGTGTGATGAAAGAACCCATTAATTCATCCATAGACAGAGTGTTTAGATCTTTAGCCTCCTGGATGGCAACAATTTTAGGGTCCCATTTATCTGGAAGTGATCTCAGTATCTTCTGTACCAAATCAACATTTGAGTAAACCCTGCCAAGACTTTTCAAACCATTAATAATATCTATAAATCTAGTGTACATGGTAAAATTATTTTCATTAGGTTTCATTTTAAACAATTCATAATTATGGACTAGAAGATTAATTTTTGAAGTCTTCACTTGGGAAGTTCCTTCATAGGTTACCTCAAGTTTATCCCAAATTTTCTTTACCGAACAGCAAGTGAAAATTCGATTAAATTCGTTGGAATCCAAAGCACAGTATAGTAGATTCATAGCTTTGGCATTTAATTCCCCTAACTTCATGTCATGTTCATCCCATTCCTCTTTAGGTTTAGGGACATCCATGCCATCAATTTTGATCATGGAAATATGTGGCCCTTTAAGAATGACCTTCCATAATTAAAAATCAATAGCTTGTATATATATTTTCATTCTTGCTTTCCAAAAAAAATAATTTGTGCCTGTGAATAGTGGAAGTCTATTAGTTGATTGTCCTTCGGCCGAGGATGTACTCATGGGATGAGCCATCAATCTTTACTCTAATGTATTCAAAGACACTGCTCTGATAATAGTTGTTGGCCAGGTGGCTACCTAACAGTGGGGTGAATTAGGAATTTAAAAAATTTAAGTAGATAATGTGCACTTACAAAAAACTTTTGAGTGTTAGGTGCTGTGGCAAAATAATAACTTGTATAAGCTAAATAAGATCAAAGAAGCACAACACAAACACACAAAAATTTTTAGTGGTTCGGAGCAACCCAGCTCCTACGTCCACTATCCAAGATACTACTTGGGATTTTTACTATATTCACACCCGAATACAGTAGGATTGTTTTACAGGCTCACAATTGAAAACCTCTACACTTTGGTTTTATCGGGGTCACCAAAGAAATCCGACACCCTTTGGTTTTAAATAGGATCATCAAAGAAACCCAACTTGATTTTCATAGGATCACTAAGAACCCAACACTTTGTTTTTAGCTGAGGCTCACCAAGAACGTAATTGGTTTTTCAATCGTGCTCACCAATAACCCAACAATTCAAGAATGAATTGAAAATAAATGCAACAATAAATGATAAACTCTAGTTGTCTGATAGTTGCCGATGCAGCTTGAGAGAAGCCCACTTGAATGTTCTTCAATGCTCTTTACAAGCTTTAGTGGCTTCTTTCTAAAGTGCTTCAAGCTTCAGATCTTTGTTGGTGAAGACTTGAAGACTGACTTGAATGCTCTTAGTGCTCTCTTGCTTGTTGGTAGGTTGGATATTCAATAAAACCTTAAAACTTTGAGAATCTTTTTTTACTCTTACTTTTTGGAAGTTCAAATCCCTCAAATATATGGTCTTCCATCACTCCAAGGCAGTTTGAGACGTTGTAGACCATTGGAATGTGACATTTGACCGTTGGAGCACCTTTTTCCATTCAAAAAAGAATTCTGGAACTAGCCATTATGTACCTGGAAATGATATTCGAGTCGGCTCGGATCCTTCGAGTCGATAGGTCGAGTCTCCATTTTTTCAGTAGGGTCGGCTTGCTATCTCAGGGTACAAAAACTTCACTTTGGATGAGTCAGCTCTTGATAGCTCGGGTCGGCTTGAACTTCCATTGTTGAAATCATTAAACTCGAGGGGTTGGCTCACTTGAATTTGGGTCGACTCTTCCTCTCAGAATCAGAAAACTTTACTCTGGAGGAATTGGCTCATTGCAGATCGGGTCGGTTCACTTCCTCAGGTCTTCAAAATTTGTTCTAGCGAAGTTAGCTCAATCTGGTTGGGGTCGACTCGCCTGGTTGTTCTTAGAAATCAACAGAAATGGACTCTGGATGAGTCGGCCTGGTTCTACTTGAGTCTGCTTTGATTGTTGCGTGCTAAAACCCTTGGTGCATGCCATGAGGTAGAGTCGGTTCTTCTTCAGACTGGGTCGGCTCGAGTGACTTCTTCAGAATTTTTACAAATAGACTTGAGAACACTCTCACCAATATTCTCAAACTTTTTATACAAACCAACTCAAAATAAATTTAAGGTACAACTCACATAGAAGTAACCCTTTTACATGATTTTTCTTAACTTTTTCTTTAGGTTCTTCTTTACAAAATCTAATTGAAACACAACTCAAAACAAGAAGTATAAATGTATGAGTTGATGTTTGAACAAAGAATTCATTCTACAAAAACTTGTAAACCACTTGAAGAGTTGTTAGTAAAATATGTGCATGCTCTAATGTTTGGTTATCATCAAAATCACTTATAGGGTTAACAAGGTCAACTAGTTCTAGGTCTTCTACAAGTATCTCCTCTTCTTCCTCATACTCTTCCACTAAGCTCATATCAGCTTCATACACTTCCTCTTCAAGGTCATCCTTGTGAACTAGTGGGGTGGTAAGAGGGGTTTGGCTAAGGAAAAGTTGACTAGTGGCTAGGGTAGTAAAGGTGGGTCGACTAAGGGTTATGGGTTCAACGATTATGGGTTCATAGGTTATGGGCTCAGATCAATAGGTCAAATGGCCAAACCTATGGGTTGCTTGGGTATTAGATTGAATTATTTTGTTGATTTGAGTGGTCAACTGGGCAAGCTGGTTTTGGATTTGGGTATTGGATTGGTTTATTTGGGTGGTTAATTGGATATTGGATTGGTTTATTTGGATGGTTAATTGGGTATTCATTTGGGTCATCTGTTCACTCATGGCTTTTATGAGAGCTTCAAGAATGGACTCCATGGATGAACTGGGTTGAGGTCTGGACTGTTGATATTTGGTTCCTAATCTAGTGGTCTGCAATCAAACAAGCAATCAAGGTGAAATGATGCAGCCAAGCATGCAAGGGTTAGTACAAGCTAGGGTTTCCTAGACCTAGAGCCAAAACTGAGTGGGTCAATTCAACTTACACCCAACTCAACAACTAAACCTTCCTCTGGCCAGGTAGGGGGTGGGAGTGTGGAGCCGCCCTACTTTTGTAGGGACCCAATTAAGTAACCACAACACCACTTAGGTCGTTTGACTCTTGACCTCCAGCCTTAGACACCAGATTCCAGTAATAGTTGGAGAATTGAATGCACTAGTTGGCCCACACAAATCGGACCTGACTTGTTGGTGTCACCTAGTCCACTAGGGCAAATTAAGTCTAATTAATTTTAATTAAGGCTTAGGTTAGGATGATGGTGGTTGTTTTGTGTCCAGGACAGGTGATGAAATCCTGTCCTGATTTGAGATAGTGAATTGCCCTTAAGAATAGTTTAATCAGATGATGCACATTCAATGAGCCCTAATGCAAACTAATACAAATCAAAAAAATAAAATATTTTTTTGGGTATTTTATGATATGGCAAGTTAGGTTTAAGTTCATTAGGTTAGAAATCAAATTGGGCTTGGGATTGAGGGGTTTGGAAGTTGGTTAGTTTAGGTTTAGTCAGGTGTGTAGAAATCATAGAATCAAAAGATTAGGGTTTGGTTTGATGTAGAATTTGATACAATTTTTGATCTATAAAAAATATAAAAATATTACAGAATCGATGATTGATGGTGATTATGATATATAGCAAATATTATGAAAAAAAAAAAATAGATGATGATAGAACTCCTAGGGTTTTCAAACTGGTATAGAAATTTGAGGATTTTAGTTAGGGTTCCTAAGATGCAGTGTTTTTTATATTTTTTGTTTTGGTAAAAATAATTAAAAATTATTATAATTATTAAAACTAAACAGGAAACATGTCATGCAAATTTTAATGAAAAATAAAATTCGCAAGATGATGAGCTAGACCAAAAATCAGACACCTACTGTAGATGGTAGGATGCAAAAAAAATAGCAATGAGTGTTTTTGTGATTTTGATGAAGATGCAAACTATCCTAAACTAGATTTGATACCAAACTGATGAAGGATGATCCTAAGACTACCATGATTGTAGGAAAATGGAAACTAATTTTTTTTTATAATTTTTAAAATTTTAATTTGTAGTCTAGAAACCCAAAATCAAGTAAAGAATCAATAGGCAAGTATGTAATGAAAGAAAACATCATACTCGCATATGAACTCATGCCAAAATAATAAAAGAAAGGATCTTGGAGATTGAGAAACCCCCGGTTAGGATAGAGTACCTTCAACAAATCAGAAATTAGGAGGGGGATGGATTTTTACCAAGCACCGATTCGAAGATCCTGTCGATGAAGGGGTCACACAACACTCGGGATCGTTTCCTGGAAGACAATCCTTTAGTTTCTTGATTCGAGCTGCTATCTGGGATAAGTCCTGGAGGCAAAAAGGGCCTCCTCCTAGGAGGGGAAATACCACAAAGATCCTACAAGCTTCAGAGGCTGGCAAGTAAACAAGTTAGAAAGCAAAAGAAGAGAACTAAGGTTTGAGAAAAAGGGAATTAGGGTTTTAGAAGCTGGCGGTTGGAGGGGGAAGATGGCCACTTGCTGATGGATGGCTTAGTGCTTCTTCTCCTTGGTATGTTAGGGTTTCGATAAGAGTGCTTTGGGATGGCTAGGGCTTGGATGAATTATGGCTCACAAACAAAACTCACACACCTCAACACAAGAACACAAGAACACAACTTAACACAAAATTTTAGCAGGGTTTTGATTCATGAATAAAAGATGCTTACAAGAGGGGGAGGGGTGGGGTATTTATAGATGTTGCCCAAGTACTCTCCTAGTTAGGATAGGATTACAAAGTAGAGTGGAAGAGGGATTACAAGTTTGTTTAAAATTAGGAGAATACAATTTTAGTGAATATAAAACGAGATCTCCTTGTTTGAATTGGATTTTTCCCTTCCTTGGACTTGGTCAAAGGCACCTTGGGCTTGGTCTCTTGGTCTTGGATGCCTAAAATAGTGTTGGGCTTGGCTTTAGGGCAGCAAGGGGCATCCTCCATTGGTTTGGCGCATGGGCTTATGGGCCGTGGAAGCTGGGGCGCCCTGGTTTTAGCATATTCTTTGAAATCTTGGTTCTAGGGCTCATGGGCTTGACTCTTGGGCTTGGAATCTCTTAGCCTGGGGTGCTGGCATATTCATGGAATCATGAGGCACCATGGTCTATGAATATTCTCTAGCATCTATAGGGTATCAAGGCATCTGGAGAGCATCTGAGGCATATGGAAGGAATCTTGGACCCTGGGGTGGCAAACAAGGCCCAATAAGCTGATGTGAAGGCCTTTGGCTCCTGGATGAGGCCTGATGAAACTTCAAAACTATATAACCTTTTCTCTTGTACAAAATTAGACCTGTACTAGACTAATATACAAGTACATGACTCAATGACTAGACTAGGGTTGAGATAAATCAACTAGCATCAACTTCTTACAGGACTCAATCTTACTTGACTAAAAAATTTGATACATGGCTAAGTAAACCAGATAGGGCCCAGTAATCTGTGTCTGATCCTGGTGCCCCCACCATCCCCTTTCTTTAGACAGTAGTTAACCAGTTAATTCTAAGCTACTACAACTCTTAAGGTCTCTTGTCCTAGTGAGCTCGAAAATCCTTAGGGGCCAACATCTAATTGATTTTAAATTTAGGGCTTAGGTCAATGTAGCACGCAAGGTGGTGATTTATAGGCCAAGGAATGGTGTTGAATTCCCTACCTTGTGTTGTTTTATGGTTTATTGCCCTTAAGATGTTTTATGAAGTATGCAATGCTGAGAAAGAAGATGTCCAGTACAAGTGATTAGTTTTTAAGGCTTAACTAGTTTTTTTATTTTAATTACATGTTATGAGGTGTCCTGTTTTCCTTTCATGTTAGGTTGTTTTTAGATAAGTTTTTAATTTAGTTAATTAAGTATGAGAAAAAGTCTAATTGAATTAGAGTTATAATGCACGTAAGTGGTTAACTAGAAATGAAGTAACTAGGAAGTAGTAATTCAAAATTGAAAAAGCAGTAAATTAGTTAGGAGAGCAGTAAAAAGCAAATATTAACTAATTATTTTGTAGCTTTTTGAGTTTTTTTTTATTTTTAAATCACAATCTTGTCTAAAGTCCCCTACAACGGTGCCAAAACTTGATCGCCATCGTTGGCGGTAAAAAATAATTTACCAACTCAACTCTATATCTAGGGTGAGTTGGGATCGTATACTCAGGAACCTTAGGGCTAAGTTTTAATTTTAAAAAGAAAAGAGAGTAATTATTGTTATGTAAAAATAAAAGTGAGCAAGAAGTAAACTACTTTTAAAAGCAAAGCATGTAAAAGGGATTATTTCAAGAGTTAAAGATTGATTTTGCACTATCAAATTATATTTTTTGATAATTAAAATGTAATTAATCTTAGGGATTTACCTGTCTTCTCTTGGCATGCCCCATATCTGTAATAGATCATGGTGCATCTCCGAGAAGCACTAGGTATCCAACTCTTCTTTCACCGGCACACCCTGTATCTGTAACAGATCATGGCACATCTTTGGAAAGCAATAGTTGTCCCTAAACTCAATTTAACAGTAAAGCATAATAAAGAGCGAATAAAAGAAAACTAAAAATAAACTCATAAATAAGAATATTTTTTTTTATTGCATACCAAAGAAATATAAGATATTGAAGAATAAAAGAATTGACTCCTATTTATTTCTGCACTAAACTATTTCTAAGTTGATCCCCTCCTATCCACCTATGCAAAGTCTCTAGAGGGATTTCAGGAAGTTGATTCTTTCAGGTAGAGGCATAGGAGCCTTTTTATAGGGTTTAACAAGAGAGAGGTCTTTATGTTTTTCCGATGTGGGACTAAACATAAGGATCAAAATAGTAGCTGAGATTTAATTTTATAGGACTCAACATTGGATGTGAATATGCCCAATCCTAGTAGTATTAGGATTCTATCTCCTATTCTAACTAATGTTTGAACAGTCAACATTTCTCCATCCATTGGATCTAGATCAAATGTCAAAAAAATAATTTCATCGCCCATGATCAAACCTGTCTTTAATTGGATTTAATTTTGACCATTGGATTGAAATTGAATGGTGGGATCATGTCTTTCTCCTTTGTTCGATTAATAGGACCTTTGTCACCCAAACACCATCACCAGCTTTGGATCTTCGCTGGAACCTCCTCGCGCGCTGCCATTGGAACCACCACTGGGGTCTCGCTAGAATTGCCTATGCTTTGCCATTGCTGGATTGCCATTGAGGTCACAATTGGAATCACTGTTGAACCCCTGTTGCCACTATCAGATGCTTACTGCCAATTTTTTTCTTCTGATTAATCGTTCCATTATTGAACTGATCCCTCCATAACTTTGATTACCTACCTTAAAAGCTTCGTTGGAGCCATCTTGCACCCCCATCGCCTCACCAGAACCCCTATAGGTACTGCTTCCATAAGCCATGGATCTTTTGGAATGACCGTGAGCTAAGGTTGCTAGATCTATAAAATGCCACCATCTTTGCTACACCGCAGGCCTAACCGAACATTGTGGGGTGGTCACTGGCCATCCTCGCAACTGATGGTTGATGGTATCTACCGGTGGTCCATGAGGTTGTGCCATGGATCACGGGTAATGATATCTATCAACCAAGTAGGCATTCTGTAAACCAAGTAGTCAATCCACCATGGACCAGCTACTTTATACTTTATGCAAATCATTCATTAATCTTCCAACTTAAATTTTGGACTCATTTTAAGTTTGATTTGCTTAAAACTTATTTTATTTTAACCCATAAATCAAGCTATTCGCATTGGCAATCTCCTTTCCTTCAAATAATGTATAAACATTTTAATTTAAAATAAATAAAGATATTTTAATTATTAAATTAATAATTTTATGTATATGTATAATGTAATTATCACCTACTCCCCACCGTTAGACTCCTATCACCTATAGCCCCAATCTACTCAATAACCCTTATCGGACCTCCTCCTTAATCATTGCCAGAAGCCAATGATCTCTACCATTTACAGCCACCAATGTCACCAGACTCCTCTGAAAAGCTCACGCAAATCGAGCACCCCATGCTGCACATGCAAGGAAAGATGACATTGGCCGCCACCTCCACCTCTATGCTCTTGTTTTTCCCAGGCCCAGCATGACCACTATGCCTATGCCGTTCGTGCTGCCACCCATGTCCGTGCCGCCACTTGTGGCTCCTATGGCTTAGCCACCACCCTAGCCCCATGCCCATGATGATCTTGACTTTGATGCTACTCATTCCACTGGTGCCTAACTTTAGCATCGCACACTTTTGTGGCCACCAGCAAGCACTCTCCTCCATGTCCACAGCATTTCCACTTTCGATTCCTACCGAGGACCTACTAGTGCGGGCACCACATCTCATAAGAGAATTCAATCCAGTTTAATCAAGCCAGATTCAATATGTATTTTAGTGGAATAAATTTAGTCTGCTTTTGATTTCAATTTTACTTCTTTTGAATATGAGTCCTGTAAATAGGATAGTTTATTTCTTTATTTGAGTTTGAGTCATGTAAATAGGATTAGACTATGTTAATTTGATCTTTTAAGTCAAATTGGGTGCAATTTGACTTTGTAATTAGTTAATTCCTTAAGTTGGTCCAAGAAGGGTTTACATTGGATTCAAATCAAAGCAAGAAGACTTGGAGAATGGGTGCAACAAATCACTTCAACCAACCTTGACATGGAGGATGCCACATCATCACATGCAAGTGGATGCCTAGTCATCTCCAAAGGCCACATGGAAGGACACCTAAGCTGCCACCTCACTGGCCAAATTTGAATTCAACAAGCTAGTCGACCACTATTCTCTCCTTATTCCAAGCAAGGATCAAGGTGGCTTCAACTCTCCTCCCACATAGCAAGGAACTCCCCATGATTCTCTCCTTGTATTTCGAAATTTCAAAATTATAGTGGATGCTTATAAAAAGCTCTCCAAACCCTTCTTGTAAGCATTATTCATGAATGAAATCAAAAGAGCTTTTCTTCCACTTGTTATATGCAATGTGTCCTCCGAGAGGTAGTGGGTGAGAGACCAAAAACATCATCCTTTAGCCATCCTAGTATTCCCCAAAACCCACCAATATTCTAGCTAGAAGACGCCCCATCACCATCCAAAGAAGTTCTTCCAAATTCCAACAAAGTCTTCTTCTCCATTTCCTTTCTTCAAGGTCGCCAACTCCAATCTTCAAAGAGGCTTCTACAGCAGATTTTGGATGCCATTCCTTACTATCATGGGATACTCTAGTTGTAGTTCAAGGAATCCAAGGAGATTACATTCCAGACATTAAATGAAGCCACTTGATCTCCTCCAACTCCATCATATTATTCTTCCTTGAAGTTTTAGTAACTTTCATTTTTCTTGTCATCTCAAGTCTTTAATCCCATTTCTTTCTAGGTTTCCCCAAGATCAGAAGTTGAAGAGGAAGTTGGCCTTGCCCTGGAACCTTTCAAGCCAGAGGTCTGCATCTCTTGGAGTGATAGTTTCTAGTACCAATCTCAATTCGAGACTGCTGAAATTGAATCCCTACCAATGGAGTGAGACATCAATATTGGTAAGAAAACCCTCCTTATTTCTTAGGTCTTAATCTTTGAATGGTTTATGTCCTAGATAGGATGGTTTCGCAAGCCTTAGGTCCAATCTTCATGGATGAGCAAGCAACCCTAGTTTGAGTTATCCCTTATTTAGTTATCCCTTCATATGACTCTTTGCCATTTTGTGATTGAATTAAGTTTATGTTCATAGGGATCATTGCTCAACAAATTAAATCATCCACTAAATTAGAAATCATTCATCTCATGCCACATCAAATCTGGTATCAGAGCATGGTTGCATTAGAAGCATAGTCTTCATACTTGCTATGTGTTTTTTTTTTTAAATCCAATCCGGATCTAAGGTTCATGCCTCCTGTGTGGTTGTACACCAGTACACTATCACGACCCATGGAAATAATGAGCCATTGCCGGACATGAATCCTTAGGTTGAAGTTTTGGTATTTGAATTCCATTGCATGTTTATTTTCTATTTGCTGATCATTGCTCAACAAATTAAATCATCCACTAAATTAGAAATCATTCATCTCATGCAACATCAAATCTGGTATCAGAGCATGGTTGCATTAGTAGCATAGTCTTCATACTTGCTATATGTTTTTTTTAAAATCCAATCCGGATCTAAGGTTCATGCCTCCTGTGTGGTTGTACACCAGTACACTATCACAACCCATGGAAATAATGAGCCATGGCCGGACATGAATCCTTAGGTTGAAGTTTTGGTATTTGAATTCCATTGCATGTTTATTTTCTATTTGCTAAATTTTGTGTTAGGGACTGATACCTAGGACTGTTTCCCCATCAAGCTTTCACTGTTTTAACCTGATTTTTACATCAGTTAATATCCACTTAATCCACTATTTACTGTAATTTTCTTGAGATTTTACTTATTCAAAAATGGAGTGAATTTGTCTAAGAAATCAACCCTAGCTAAGTTTCTATCTGCTAATTCTACATTGATAGATTGAACTTGATTATGATTCACCAATCAATCTCTACTATTTTTGTCTAATTTTTGTGCTGTTTATTCTCTGATTAGTCCTCTTAATTTCAATTATTTTTGCATAATTTTATAAATTCAAAAAAATAAAAAAAACTCTACAAACAAAATAGGCCTATTGAAAATTCTGTATGTGCTGTTGAACTGAAATTACAATCACTTCCAAACCCAATCCCAAGCCTTTTTGTTTGGTCATTAATCAACTAAAATTCAAACTTGTCACTTCATAAAACACAAAAAGCAATTGCATTCATTTTAAACTATTTAAGGGTGTCAATATCATAAGATAAGAGAAGGAGGTCATTACCTTTCCTTTGCCCAAAAACAACCAACCCCATGTTGCATCGAACCCAAACCTTTTAATTAAAATTGAGTAGCAACCTAATAAGAATTAGGGACACCAACAAGTCAAGCTCAATTAGTGTGTTGAGACTAGTGTAAATCATTGCTTCATCTGCTCCTGGAAAGTGGTGTCTAAGGCTAGGTGTCCAAAGGCAAATACCTTAAGAGGATTTGTGGTTCTTTAATTTGGTCCTCGTGAAAGCGAGGGGGCCCTCCCACAATTCCACCTCTTACCTGGCCATTTAAAAGGATTTTTGTAGTCTTGGTCTATACTAAGTCAATTCATACTACATTGGACTTTTAGGTCTAGCAAATCTTAGATCAAATTTTGTATTGAATGACTACTAGATCATGAACACCCTATCAACATTCACTTGACCATCCCAGTTCTTCTATGGATCCCAATCTAGAAACCCTGATGATAACTATGACTGAGCAGTTCAAGCAATTGAATGCTAGGTTTGATCAAATGGAAAAGAGGATAGGAACCCTTGAAGAGACCCGTTTGACCCCTACTGAGCCACAATCACCCAGATTGCCACCTATCCATCCTAGAGTCCAACACCAAGAATTTACTCCTAACCCACATCCAAGGAGAGTTCACCATAATTATGTTGACCAGGATGAGAGAGCCCTCAGAAACATTCATCTAGATGCACCCACATTTGATGAAAACTTGGATCCTAAGGTGTATATAGACTGGGAGGGTGATATGGACCAATATTTTGATTGGTATGAAATGTCAGAAGATAGGAAATTTAAGTTTGCCAAACTTAGATTGGTCCATTAGGCTAGATTGTTTTAGGGTAACGTTGAGCGCATGAGTCGACAGAGGGTGACATGCCCATGGCCACTTGGAGAGCTATGAAGGTTAAACTTAGGGAGAAGTATTTACCAATGTCTTATAAACAAAGACTCTTGGATCAATGGCAGCAATTAACTCAAGGGAATAAGACAGTGTCTGAATATATTGCTAAGTTTGATGAGTTTGTGATGAGATGCAACGTCGTTGATTCTGAGGTTGCAACCTTGTCTAGGTTAAGAGCAGGTCTACATGAGGAGATCTAGAGAGAACTATTTTTGAGAGAAGTCTATGACCAAGACCAAGCCTACCAAGTTGCTAAGAACTATGAGAGATTCCAGAGGAGACCTTTATTTCGCTGACCTGAGCCCACTAAGATTAATCCCCCTGGAAGTAGGCCCAGCCCAAACCCAAGCCCATCCAACAGACCCAATCCTACTACTCCAGTAGCCCATAGAGATGACAAAGGAAAGAGCCTTGAAGTTCGAAGAGGAGGTAGTGTCCATTGTTTTAGGTGTCGTCAGGAAGGTCATGTTGCAAGCCAATGTCCCACCAGAGCGTTATATATAGGAGAAATAGATGAGGAAGAGATATATGAGGCCAGTGAAAACCTAGCTGATGAGTACGAAGGGGATGAAGAGATCATAGACTCATCTGAATTCCTAGGAGTTGTGAGATGTATCTTGACCTAGGGTAAAGAACAGGAAGATTGACATAGGACCAACATCCTACAAGCTTTTGTTAAGATAGAGGAAAAGGTCTACAAAATCATCTTAGATAGTAGAAGTTGTGTCAATGCTATATCAACCGGTACAGTCAAGATCTTAGGATTGCCCACTGTGCCCTATCCCAACCTGTATAAGGTATCCTGGATAGATTCGACCTCAATTCCCATCAAATTTAGGTGCCAAGTCACAATCCGAATCAAGTCCTACCAACAAAAGATTTGGTGTGATGTTCTTCCCATGGGGGTAAGCAGCATCATATAAGGATGACCATGGTTGTATGACCATGATGCTATATTCTATGGTCGCTCTAATTCTTGTTCTTTTACTCATAATGGGAAAAAGGTTGTAATCAATTCTTCACCACCTAGGGACCAAATTAAGAGAGGATCAAGTCACTTGAAAGATAAGAAACAAGGAGTAAACCTAATTAGTGCTAAGGAATTGGAGCAAGAGATTAGTGGTGGTTCCCTCGTGTGGATTTTGACAACTAAGGAAACCCAGGACCAACCCCATTAAGGAACAACCCCAGGAAGTGTTAAGGTTTTTAAAAGAGTTTCAAGACATATTTCCAAAGGACCTTCCTAATTACCTTCCATCCTTGAGAGACATTCAACATTCCATAGATTTGATCCCAGGATCCATGTTACCGAACCTTCCCCATTATAGAATGAACCCTGCAGAATACTCTGAGTTACAACGTCAAGTTGGAGAACTTCTCCAAAAGGGTTTCATTAGAGAGAGACTAAGCCCATGTGCTACCCCTTCTGACCCTAAGAAAGATGGCACATGGAGAACGTGTGTAGATAGCAGGACCATAAATAAGATCACCATTAAGTATCATTTTTCTATTCCCTGTTTAGATGACATGTTGGATATGATGGCCGGAGCCAAGATTTTCTCCAAAATTGATCTTAAGAGTGGCTATCATCAAGTAAGAATTAGGCCCGAGGATGAATGGAAGACTGCTTTCAAAACCAAAGATGGCCTATATGAGTGGGTAATAATGCCTTTCGGTCTATCCAATGCACCTAGTACCTTCATGAGAATCATGACCCAAGTTTTAAGGACATTCATAGGGAAATTCGTAGTGGTCTACTTTGATGACATTCTCATCTACAGTAGAAAAAAAGAAGACCACTTGGACCATCTTAGGCAAGTTTGCTAAGCCCTTAGATAAGATAGTCTCTATGCCAACCCCAAGAAATGTGAATTCAAGACCCATAGAGTTATCTTTCTAGGATTCGTTGTCACCACTGAAGGGGTGCCTGCCGACCTCGAAAAGGTCAAGTCCCTAATCAAGTGGCCCGTACCCAAGAGCATCCATGATGTTCATAGTTTCCATGGTTTAGCCATCTTCTATAGGAGATTCATTCGAGGATTCAGCATAATAGTGGCATCCATTATTGACTGCATTTGGAAGGGAACCTTTGAATGGACAAAACCCGCCGATAGAGCCTTCCTAGAAATAAAGAAGAAAATGATACAAGCACCTATTTTGAGGTTACCCGATTTTTCAAAGGTATTTAAGATTGCTTGTGATGCCTCTGGGATAGGAATTGGAGGAGTTTTTAGTCAAGAAGGTCATCCAGTGGCATTCTTTAGCGAAAAGTTGAATGAGACGAGAATGAGATACTCGGCATATGATAGGGAATTGTATGCGGTAGTACAAGCCTTGAGGTATTGGAGACACTACTTACTACCACAAGAATTTGTTCTTTATTCTGATCACGAAGCCTTACGATTCCTTAGTTCTCAAAAGAAACTAAACCCTAGGCACGGGAAATGGATAGAATTCATCTAAGCATATACCTTTGTCCTGAAACACCATGCTGGCACTCAGAATATGGCTGCAGATGCATTAAGCTAGAGATCCATGCTTTTGACTTTAGTTAGCACCGAGGTTGTAAGGTTTGATAGACCGAAAGAGGAATACCCTAAGTATCCAGACATTAGTGAGATCTATCAATCCCTCCAACAAGGACCATCTAGTGTACATAGTGACTATACTCTCGTAGATGGATTCTTTTTCAATGGAAATCAATTGTGTATTCCCCGAACTTCTATTAGAGAATTTTTGATCTGGGAAGTTCATGTTGGAGGCATAGCCGGCCATTTTGGAAGAAATAAGACCATCCTAGCTGTAGAAGATCAATTTTCTTGGCCTAGTCTTAAGAGGAATGTAGCCCAAGTTGAAGCACAATGTCGAACATGTGTTGTTGCCAAACAGCAAAAGCAGAATACTAGGTTGTACACTCCTTTACCAGTCCATGATTAACCATGGTAGGATCTTAATATGGACTTTGTACTAGGACTCCCAAAAACCTGTAGGAGACATGATTCCATCTTCTTTATAGCCGATCGATTTTCTAAGATGGCTCACTTCATCCCATGTTCCCAAACCTTAGATGCTTCAAGAATGGCCAAACTTTTCCATGACGAGGTAGTTAGATTACATGGTTTACCCAAAACCATTATTTCAGATAAAGATGTTAGGTTTACTAGCAATTTTTGGAAGACCCTTTGGCTTATGCTAGGAACCAAACTGAAATTTTCTACTGCCTATCATCCTCAGACTAATGGCCAAACTGAAGTGGTCAATTAGAGTCTAGGAAATCTTCTGAGATGTTTACATGGTGACAGTATGAAAAATTGGGACCTCTTACTCTCTCATGCTGAATTTGCTTATAATAGCTCAGTCAATAGATCTACTGGAAAGAGTCCTTTTGAGGTGGTCCATGGTTACAAACCTAGGAAACCCTTAGATCTTATCCCTTTACCCACACATGCATGAGTCTCTAAGTTTGCTGAGTCATACGCATAGCATGTTAAGGACTTGCATGAAAAAATTAATAAAAAAATCAATATGAGCAATGAATCCTAAAGGCGTATGGCTAATTAACATAAGAAAATCAATGAGTTCTCTGAAAGAGACTATGTAATGGTTAGACTCAAACCCGAATGGTTCCCACATAAAACTATTAAAAAATTACATGCTCGCGGTGTAGGGCCATTCAAAATCGTAAAGAAGATTGGACCTAATGCATATGTATTAGAGCTACCATCTGACTTAGGTATCAGCTCGACCTTTAACGTTTTAGACTTAGTAAAATATAAGGAGCCAATATTGATACCTAGTGAGCCTTTTGGGCTAGAACCTATCATTGAGAGTGACCCTACCCCTGAGTATCCACTAGCCTATATACCAGAGCGGTGAGACCGAATTGAGAGAATCCTGGATGACAAAACTATTAGTACTAGAAATAAAGACTATCAATGCTATTTGGTGCAATGGCAAGGTCGACCAAAATCTGATAACTCGTAGATCACTCGGAAGGACCTAGAATGAATTAACCCAGACTTACTATAATATTATCAGAGTCAGAGAGACCCATACTCGACAGGGTCAAGGCATTCCCACCCCGGGAGAATTGGTGCGGGCACCACAGCTTAGAAGAGAATTCAATCTAGTTTAATCAAGCCAAATTCAATATGGATTTTAGTGGAATAAATTTTGTCTGCTTTTGGATTCAATTTTACTTCATTTGAATATGAGTCCTATAAATAGGATAGTTTAATTCTTTATTTGAGTTTGAGTCCTGTAAATAGGACTAGGTCTATGTTAATTTGATCTTTTAAGTCAAATTGGGTGCAATTTGACTTTGTAATTTGTTAATTCCCTAAGTTGGTCCAAGAAGGGTTTATATTGGGTTCAAATCAAAGCAAAAGACTTGGAGAATGGGTGCAACAAATCACTTCAACCAACCTTGACATGAAGGATGCCACATCATCACATGCAAGTGGATGCCAAGTCATCTCCAAAGGCCACATGGAAGGAAACCTAAGCTGCCACCTCACCCCTCTTGGGGGCCAAATTTGAATTCAAAACAAGCTAGCCGACCACTATTCTCTCCTTATTCCAAGCAAGGATCAAGGTAGCTTCAACTCTCATCCCACATAGCAAGGAACTCCCCATGATTCTCTCCTTGTATTTCAAAATTTCAAAATTGTAGTGGTGGCATATAAAAAGCTATCCGAACCCTTCTTGTAAGCATTATTCATGAATGAAATCAAAAGAGCTTTTCTTCCACTTGTTATATGAAATGTGTCCTCCGAGAGGGACTGGGTGAGAGACCCAAAACATCATCCTTTAGTCATCCTAGTATTCCCCTAAACCCACCAATATTCTAGCTAGAAGACACCCCACCACCATCATAAGAAGTTCTTCCAAATTCCAACCAAGTCTTCTTCACCATTTCCTTTCTTCAAGGTCGCCAACTCAAATCTTCAAAGAGGCTTCTACAGTAGATTTTGGATGCCATTCCTTACTATCATGGGATGCCAACTCCAGTTACAGTTCAAGGAGTCCTAGGAGATTACATTCCAGACACTGAATGAAGCCACTTGATCTCCTTCAACTCCATCATATTATTCTTCCTTGAAGTTTTAGTAACTTTCATTTTTCTTGTTATCTCAAATCTTTAATCCCTTTTCTTTCTTGGGCTCCCCAAGATCACAAGTTGAAGAGGAAGTTGACCTTGCCCTTGGAAACTTTCAAGCTAGATGTTTGCATCTCTTGGAGTGATAGTTTCTAGTACCAATCTCAATTCAAGAGTACTGAAATTGAATCCCTACCAATGGCATGAGACATCAATATTGGAAAGAAAACCCTCTTTATTTCTTAGGTCTGAATCTTTGAATGGTCTATGCCTTAGATAGGATGGTTTCACAAGCCTTAGGTCCAATCTTCATGGATAAACATGCTGCCCTAGTTTGAGTTATCCCTTATTTAGTTTTCCCATCATATGACTCTTTGCCATTTTGTGATTGAATTAAGTTTATGTTCATTGGGATCATTGCTGAACAAATTAAATCATTCACTAAATTAGAAATCATTCATCTCATGCCACATCACCTACTGGCCTCTCAACTATCAAGTCCCTACCGGCCATTCCTTCTCTGAACCCGACACCTCCTCCTAGCCCAGTTAGCCTCTCCACCTTCGACTCTCTTGCACAATTGTGAAAGCACCCAAGAAGCTTTTCATAACTATGAAAGCATTTCAGGGCCATTCTGTCGATTTCATTGGCTTTGTCTCTTAGGCTGATTAAAATTTTGGGCTGTTCATCTCTCTACCTTATATAATTATTTTATATTTGGGTGACCCAGGTCTGACAACTCCCAGCCCATTTCATGCATGAATTATTGGTTGAGTATCTTGATCACCTCTAGAATAATCTCCCTTATCAGTAAATCATGACATCCCATGCTCGGTGAGACCTCTACATGATTTAGTATAGGTTTTAAAATCTTGAATGGTAATTTTATTTTTAGCATCTATCTTTATTTCTTTTAGATTTAAGTTAATTGAATTGAATAATCCTAGCCTGATGGTCATTCCTTAACAACCAACGATCCAACCTCTTAATGTCTTTGGTAGCGCATGCCGATCGAGTCACTTCCTAGATCAATTAGCTTATTTTTTGTTTACTTTTGATATATGCTATTGTTTATTCTAATTGCTTATTTAATTTTGTTCGCTAATCTCAGTAGTGGATTTTTAAATCTAGAATAGCTAGCCCATATCGCATCAGCTTCCTTGGTATCAGAGCATAGTTTAGGTTAGGTTAAGGATATTTGTATTGCATTTACATAGCTTGTATTAATTATAAAAAAAATTCAATATTCATGTTCAGCATTATTTGGAATTCTATATAACCTGCATACCTTTTAGTATTTTAGGAAGTCCCATCTCTAGAAAACTCAAAAAACTATAAAACTTACTTTGTTGGAAAATAGACTTGAAAGAAAAATTTTCTATGTTTGCATATTTATGAGATTGCTCTAAAACTCATGCCAGTTTAGACTTGAGATTCTATGTTTTTGTTCTTAGAATTCTGCAACCTGTAGTTTTGGACAATTTCTATAAAGTCTCATTTCTAGAAGCATCAAAAAATTATAAAATTGGTGGTTTTAGAAACTAGACTTGATTTAAAAAAGATATATGTGTCAAAATCGATGAACCTACTTTAGGATTCATGCCAGTTTGACCTGAAATTTTTAAATTGTGCACAAAAAAATCTGTAACCTATAGAATTGAGTAACCTCTATTCTTTCATCGATTCTCATTAGTAGGATTGTAAAAAAATTGTAAAACTTGTAGATTTGAAAACTAAATTCAATAAGGAAAACATCTAAGTTTGATAATTTTAGAATCAAATCCTAGATTGAAACCAGATTTCATTAGAAAATTAGTCATTGCACCCTAAAAATCCTGCTAAAATTTTGTTTGCACAATCCCTTAAAATTAGTCATTTCCTAATCCTCTGAATATCCAAAAAATATCTGAATTTTAGATTGTTGGAATCCCCACTCATTGAGGAATCTGAGAATGTTTTGAAATATGTAAAAATACTTTCCTATGATCTATTTTTTGAGCATCAATCTAGACTGAAATATAACTACTATATATTATGGGATTAAAAAGTAAATAGAGAGTTCATTGTGACCTTGTATGATCACCAAGTGAAGAGAAAAGTACCATCCTGAACCTTCAAAGTCAAATAGCAAAATGGATTCTAACCAATTTGTTACAACCCTTCAAACCCTCATAGATAAAATTGATAATTTGACTGGCATTTATCAAGAGAATAGAGTAAGAGGTTAGAAAACTTATAAAAAATTGAGCCAATAATGACTATATTAAGAATACCCATCTTAGACCTATGATGCAGTCAATCAAGAAGGTCGATGAAGAAAAAGAAGTCATAGGAGAGACTTTCTAAGGAATCAATTCTAAAATTCAATGCTTTTTATGCAATGGACTAAACCATACTTCTAGTAAGTTCCCATCCATAGCACTACTTATAGGAAAGTCTGAAAATGAAAATTCTAAAAATGACCCTGAAAAAGAAGTCTATATAGAGGATCCAGAATTAGTTAACATATACGATGAGTATAAAAGTATCCAGATTAACATTACATTGAGGAACAACTAGAAGTAGATAGATGTGTATTGAACCAATCCAAAGAAATTGAAGATGGGAACAAGACTATTGTTCTTCATACATTTGTTAGTCAAAATGATAAAATATGCAAGGAAAACATCGATAGTGGTAGTTGCATTGATGCCATCTCCCATGATATCATTTCGTACTTGGGTTTAGCACCTGTGGACCACTCAGTCTATATAATATGGCCTAGATAAGTACTACATCTATCCCTCTTAAGCATAGATGTCTATCGAACCATGTCTATCCCAAAGAGTTTTATGTTGTGGTTCAAGTCCTTAAGTTTTGAAAGCATTATCTGCTTTCATGAGAATTTGTCTTATATTTGGACCATGAGGCCTTCAAGTTTCTCAATTCATAGAAGAACTTAAGTTCAAAATCTAGAAAGTAGATTGAGTTCCTTTAGGCCTACACCATTATCATAAAGTATAAAGTGAACATAAACACCAAAGCTGCTGATGAACTCTCTTATAGGGTGGACCTTTTATTGGTAGTAAGTATTAAAATTATGGGCTTTGATAGTTAAAAGAAGAATATGATCAATACCCAAACTTAAAAATAAAATAATAATAATAATAGTAATAAATAATAATAATAATATTGTACACCTCATTATGCATGCTAGAGTATCAAAGTCAACATCATCCTTTACAGAGCATGTTAGGAGTCTGCAGAAAGAGTTCAGTGATAAAATTAATATAAGTAATCAAATACATAATTAGTAAATTCTTACCAACAAGTCAAAGATTTTACTAAGGATGATTATGTCATGATTAGGGTTAGACCTGAGCAGTTTCCACTACAAACCACTTGAAAGCTACATGCCTGAGGAATTGGCCCATTCAAGATTTTTAAAAAAAAATGGACCTAATCATGTATTATTGAACTACCATATAGTAATTAGTATGGGCACCAGGGCTAAAAAAATTGACAGGTTGAACCCACATCCCTATGGATCACCTATGAGTAAAACCCTGAACCCAAACCCTTTTTACCATGAAAATATTTTATTTTAAATTCTATTATATAGGCTTAGTTGGATTTAGCCCTTTTTACAAATTAGGGTTTGTATAAAAAACCTCATTTACCAGTTGTGTCAAACCCTATTTACCCAATTGAGTTTAAATGGTCCAGTTTTAGTTAACCCTTTTTACCAACTGGAATTATGGTTTTATTTATTGGCCTTTTAGGCCATACCTTTTTACCAAATTGGAATATTTATTTAATTGACCATGCCTTTTGATCAAATTAGGTTTCGATTGATTAAGTTAGGCTTTAATTATTTTGTTTGAGTCTTGTAATAATTAGTTATTGAGTTCTGTAATACAAGGGGGACCCAATTGAACACCCATGTGACTTCATGTGTACCTAATTGAAGACCCATGTCGGTGGGGACACCAAAAGCACCATAATAAGATAGAAGATTTTCAACCCTCTATGAATTGATCAATAATTTATGAGTCCATCTGTAATAAGGGCTTAGCCCATCTGAGTCCATTTTAGTTGTTATTTAAGTCTTTTGAGTTATTATTTCAGTTCTATACTAGTCAGCTCATGTTGAGCTAGTTCAGTCCAATGCTAGTCAGCTCATGTTGAGCTAATTTTATTTTTTTGAGTCCTGTCTAAGCATACTGAAGACTTAAGACCACATCATACAAGTGAAGTCCAAGTCCAACCAGATTGAATACATGGAAGTTTAGCCCAAGTCCAACCCAGCTTGAAGATTTGAAGACTCCAGGAGAAAAATCAGAAACCCTGATTCCTTGCAGATGCCCTCCAGATGCCCAGATTCCCTTCCAGATGCCAAAATATATTCATAGACCAAGGCATCCATGATTTTAGAGGTCCATCTACATCCTAGTCCAAAGAAATCAAGCACAGGCGCCAAGCCCAAGCCCCTAAGAAGCAAGATACCAGAGAATATTCCTGCTACCCGGATACCAGGCCACCCCAGCTTCCAAAGGCCCAAACCCATGCGCCCGAGCCCCTTTGGGCCAGCCCCTTGCTGCTATTAGAAGCCCAACACGCCCCCCTAGGCATCATTGGAGTGTTGACCAAGTCAAGAGAATTTTTAGGGGTTTTTTCTACCTAATGTTTCCTTATTTTCTAGCTAGGGTTTGAGAGGGAAAAGGATTCTTATGTAATGTCAATTGTACCCTTACTTGGGGCCCAAGGTTAAGGGTCTATTTAAGAGACCCTAGCCTCTTGTATGAGGGGAGATTTTGATATATGAAATAAACCTTGAGTTCTTCAATTGCTTTGTGTGATTACCCTGCTGTGTGCATAAAGGAATTTGAGAGTTCTTCTTCCCGGTGTTTGCAACCATCTTCCTGCCGCCAACCATCCTTCCAGCCCCTCCAAAACTTTCTTCCCTTTGCTGTTTTCCTTTGTTTTCTTGATTTCCTCTGAGTTTTCTAACCCCTGATAGGTCATTTGCAGGTCCCTGAGTTTCTACGAATCCAACGACTTCAGCCACGCCTCAATCGGACCACCGAGCAGAAAGCCGGGTATCCGCGGGACTTTGGCTCGATTTTCTAGGCCACATCCATCGAGGAATGAGAGATCCTTTCGCTGTGATCTTCACCGGATACTTCAAACATTATCAGGTACACCCCCTCTACCTCCAGTCTTATTATTGTAGGGGAACTTGCCCTAACCGAGGCTTCTCAGCCCCGACGATGCTTCTTTAGTACTTTTCTAGGTTCTAATCTGCATGCTTGGCTTCAAAAATTCATAAAGAATTCTCTACAACTAATTTTGATCTAAAATTTGGGAATTAATCACCTAACCACACGTATAAAATATACAAAAAGAATTGCATGCATATTAGTCCCGCATCATTTTGGTATCAGAGCTTAGATTAGGGCTTGTTTTCTGCAATTTTTTAGTCTGTATATACTTTGTTATTCAAATTATTTCTCCCTGACCAAAACTATAAAAATTCTGAAATTTGCTTTTCTTGATTAATCATAATTCAAAGTAATTTTTAAAATTTTTGAAAATTTTATTTCGTCCTGTGAATTTTTTGCAAGTCGAGATACAGCCTGCAAATTTTTGGCTCTATTTTTTTCAGCAAGACAAGTTTGGAAGTTTTAGGGTTTTGTTTAGCATCTTTTGCATATCTTTTAATTTTAGTATATTTCCTACGTATTAGGCTATAATTTTCAAGTTTTTTTATATTTAGGAAAATACAAAAATAAAAAAAAAATTGCATATTCTCCAAAAATACCAAAAAAAAAAAAATTTAAGCCCTAATTTGCATCCTCATCTGCCTGCCATCATTGCATAATTTACTTTTAATGGCACTCTTGCTATATCAGATGGGGGGAGGATATGATCACCTCTCCTTAGCCCAAAACCACATCACTTGCATTCGGTCCCAAGCTTTAACCTAAAATTAACTAGACTTAATTTGCCATAATGGGCTAGGGACACCAACTGGTCGGGTCCGGGCTAGTGTTAGATCACCGTGTCAAGTTGACCTGTGTGTGCCTTGTGCTAAGTGTCTAGAATGGTGGTTTAGGGATTCAATCCCAAAGGGCTTGTGTGCTGGTCCGCCTACCTGGCCAATCTCTGATTGGTGTCAAGGCTTGGCAACCAGGGACCTAACACTCCCCTTACACCGCCTGGCTGAGTACAGGGTTACTATAGGCTAGTTTGACATGCAGATTGAGCATCTAGTTTGGATTCTAGATCTAGTCAGCTATAGTCGGTTTGATCGAGTCATGCATGAGCATTAGATCAGGAGTCCCATCTCATTCACCATCTCCCTGAATCCATGGACCATTTTGATGCCAAATTTGATGCCCTTGGAGAAAGGTTAGTCCAAACCCTCAATCTTAGGTTTGAGCAAGCAAATGCCCAATTGGCCCAGAAGCTTGAACTAGATGCCCGACGAGGAACCTTAGAGAAAACCCATAGGATCCAAACCAGATCCAAACCTGAACCAGAACTTGAGTCACCTCCCCAGCCTAGGAAAGCCCATCACCATGACCCTTATTATGATACTGACCTAGGAGGACCCCTTACCATGATCCCTACCGTGAGGTTGATCCTAGGAGAGACCATCCCCATAACCCTTATTATTATACTGAACCTAAGAGGACCCCAAACCCTGATCCCTACCATGAGGTTGAACCTAGGAGAGCCTATCATCATGACCCTTATTATGATACTGAACCTATGAGGACCCCAAACCCTGATCCCTACCGTGTGGTTGAACCTAGGAGAGCCCATCATCATGACCCATACTATGATACTGAACCTAGGAGGACCCCAAACCCTGATCCCTACCGAGAGGTTGAACTTAGGAGAGCCCATTGTCATGACCCATACAATGATACTGAACCTAGGAGGACCCCAAACCCTGATCCATACCTTGAGGCTGAACCTAGGAGAGCCCATCGTCATGACCCAATCCCTAAGGTTAGTCCTAGAAGACCCAATCAGGATTTTGTAGACCAGGAAGATAGATCCTATTTACCTACATCCTATAAGCCTAGTATACCCACAACCTATAGATCTTATGACTCCAAATCCTATGAACCTAGAACCTATGAATCCAGAACCTATGAACCTAGATCCTATAACTCTAGATCCTATGATCATAGATCCTATGCACCCATATCCCATGAGCCTAGTAGACCCAACACCCAATATTCTGATCCATATAGGGAGTCCAACCCTAGGAGAACCCAATATCCTGACCCATATAGGGAGCCCAATGTTAGAAGGACCCCATACCATGATCCATCCTTAGAACCTGGCCATAGAGCTGACCCAAAATCCATTAACCCCAGATCCTATAATCCCATGACCCATAGATCTGCACCCTTGTCCTATGAGCCCAGATAACCCATAACCCCTATGTATCAATCTTGTACTAGTCAGGTTTCCCTTATTTAACTTGAACTCCATAGGATTAGCACCCCTAAATATGAGCCTAGTAGTGAGCCACTACCCCTTAGGCAACCTGAACCTACTAGGATTAGTGTCCATAATCAAAAACCAGGACCTAGCCAATTTTCCCCTAGCCAACCTTCTCCAACCATTCTTGAGATTGACAAGGCTTATATTAAGGTGGAAGTGTATGAAGCTGATGCGAGCCTAGTGGATGAGTATGAAGGAGAAGAGGAGACACCTTTAGTAGACTTAGAATTAGCTGACCTAGTAGATACACATGTATAAACCAACCCAGAGCTAGTTGACCTTGACCACATCCAACCTAAAGCTATAATGGAAGAACAAATAGAGGAAGAGAACCTAGGTACTGCTGCTAGAGCCTTACCTGAGGAAACCATAGAGGAGAGCCAAATTATAGAGTCTAGTCCAAAAATACAAGAACCAGAAGAATTTATTAAGGACCTGATCTCTTTGAATCAATACCTTCAAGATGAGTCCCCTCCTATAGTTCCCATTAAGGACCCCTTCCCTGAAATTGGCGACCCATCCTACCATTATGCAAAACCTGTAGATATAGCTCAACCTCGTAAGGTTAGCCTCATTAGTCTAGGATTAGTCCCTGACATGCCTTCTTATATCGAACTTTATCCAACTAACCTTGAACTTTTTTCCCTACCCTACCAAACTAATTCTAAACCCACTTCCTATTTTCTGCCCTTTCCTGACACCTCCAGCATTTCTAGGATTATTAGATTACATTTAACTGAGATTAGCATACTGCATGCATTCATCACGCATGTTAGGTTTGTATCTTACTTTTGGCATACTCTTTGGAATTTGCTAGGAGTTCACTGTAAATTTTCATGTGCATGTCAGCTAGGATCAAACCTAGAGAACCTATATTCTCTTAGGTTTAGGTCTAAATAGTTCAATAAAATTTCCTTCCATAGGAATGCAGAGTCGAGCCTATTAGGTGTAGGTTTGAGTCCTTTGCATCATCTTGTTAGGAGTCTGCATGTGCCCAGCATGTTCACCACCTGTACTAATTTTGAAATAACTGACTAATTCCCGAAGATGGACCAAAGAATTTGATGTAGTGGATTCTATCTTGGTTAGGCTTAGGCCTAAAACAATCTTCATGCTCACAGAGTCGGACCTTTTAAAGTGATAGAGAAGGTTGGATCAAATGCCTATGTGTTAGACTTGCCTTCGGATATGGGAATTAGTTCTACCTTCAATATTACAGACCTGGTTGAGTATAGGGAACCAGCAGTGATACCTAGTGAGGCCTTTGGACCTATTCCTTTTAATTGTGAGTGACCCTAACCCAGAGTGTCCACTAACAAATTGGCCTGAGAGAGGAGAACGGATCGAGCATATCCTAGACGATCAAGCCATCACGACCCTGGGCCGTGACTATCAATGCTTCCTGGTCCGATGGCAAGGCCAGCCAGAGTCGGACGATTCGTAGATTTCTCGAGAGGACTTGCAATGCCTCAACCCAGACCTTCTCGAGAGATATGTGAGCCAGTCTGATCTTCACTCGACAGGGTCGAGTTCCTCCCACCCTGGGAGAATTGGTGGGGATACCTGAGGCACCAGAATAAGACAGAGGCTTTTCAACCCTCTGTATATTGTTCAATAATTTATGAGTCCATCTGTAATAAGGGCTTAACTCATCCGAGTCCATTTTAGTTGTTATTTGAGTATTTTGAGTTGTTATTTCAGTTCTGTACTAGTCAGCTCATGTTGAGCTAGTTCAGTCCAATGCTAGTCAGCTCATGTTGAGCTAATTTTATTTTTTTGGGTCCTATCCAAGCATACTGAAGACTCAAGACCTCATCATACAAGTAAAGACCAAGTCCAACCAGATTAAAGACATGGAAGTTTAGCCCAAGTCCAACCCAGCTTGAATATTTGAAGACTCCAGGAGAAAAATCAGAAACCCTGATTCCTTGCAGATGACCTCTAGATGCCTAGATTCCCTTCTAGATTCCCTTCTAGATGCCAAAATATATTCATAGACCAAGGAATCCATGATTTTAGAGGTCCATCTGCATCCTAGCCCAAAGAAATCAAGCACAGGCACCAAGCCCAAGCCCCTAAGAAGCAAGATACCAGGGAATATTCCTGCTACCCGGATACTAGGCCACCCCAGCTTCCAGAGGCCCAAACCCATGCGCCCGAGCCCCTTTGGGCTAGCCCCTTACTGCTCTTAGAAGTCCAACACACTCCCCTAGGCATCCTTGGAGTGTTGAACAAGTCAAGTGAATTTTTAGGGATTTTTTCTATCTAATGTTTCCTTATTTTCTAGCTAGGGTTTGAGAGGGAAAAGGATTCTTATGTAATGTCAATTGTACCCTTACTTGGGGCCCAAGGTTAAGGGTCTATTTAAGAGACCCTAGCCTCTTGTATGAGGGGAGATTTTGATATATGAAATAAACCTTGAGTTCTTCAATTGCTTTGTGTGATTACCCTGCTGTGTGCATAAAGGGGTTTGAGAGTTCTTCTTCCCGCTGTTTGCAACCATCTTCCTGCCGCCAACCATCATTCTAGCCCCTCCAAAACTTTCTTCCTTTTACTATTTTCCTTTGTTTTCTTGATTTTCTCTAAGTTTTCTAACCCCTGATAGGTTGTTTGCAGGTCCCAGAGTTCTTACGAATCCAACGACTCCAGCCACGCCTCAATCGGACCACCAAGCAGAAAGCCGGGTATCCGCGGGTCTTTGGCTCGGTTTTCTAGGCCGCATCCATCGAGAAATGAGAGATCCCTTCACTGCGATCTTCACCGGGTACTTCTGACATTGTCAGGTACCCCACTCTACCTCCAGCCTTATTATTGTAGGAGAACTTGCCCTAACCGATGCTTCTCAGTCCCGGCGATCCTTCTTTAGTACTTTTCTAGGTTCTAATCTGCATGCTTGGCTTCAAAAATTCATACAAAATTTCCTACAACTAATTTTGATCTGAAATTCGGTGATTAATCACCTAACCTCACATTTAAAACATACAAAAAGAATTGCATGCATATTAGTCCCGCATCACATGTGCTAGCCCATGACAAGCCATGTGACTCTATGTGCTAGCCCAAGACAAGCTATGTGACTCCATGTGCTAGCCCAAGTCAGTTTGTTCTTGACACCACCTTTTCACAGATTTGGTCATCAATACATGTCATGTTTGGACATGCCATGTCATTTTGGGACAATACACTCCATGCCACTTTATTTGGACATCATCACATGACAACACATGCTATAGATCCTCTTTGGTTGGCCACTTAAAAGGAGTTTGTGTCAACTTAATTTTAAGATGTGCAAATAAAAAGGACTCTCCCAAATTGGCGCCTCCACTCAAGAACTTCACGCCAACTTATTTTATGGTTTGTAAATGAGAAGGAGTCTTTCTATTTAGCGCCCTCTTAACTCAAATCATTTGATGCCAAATCAAAGGAGTCGGCCAAGTGTTTCTTACTTCAAGAGTTCTATCTCAAAGGGGGAGCAATCAACATTCAAATTTCAAGGAGTCCTCTTAAATGCAAATGATATCATTTAAGAAAGATTAATTCTCAATTGTCACCAATTCAAGTGAAGAAATATTTGTCGATGATTTTAAGAGGAGTAAGCCGGAAAGACTCCTCAAGATTGTCGCCCATCTCAATTGACACCAACCTATGGATTGTTGTCGCCCAAGTTATCAAGATGATCTCTTGTTGTCGCCCACTTGAAGAGAAGTCCAGATCAGCATAACAAGCATGAGTCCTGGCCACATTGACCATAATTTTAGGAGTTGTAGTCCAAGGAAGAAGGAGTTTACTGTTTGAATCCCTTACACTACTGATTATGGGTCTATAAATAACCATCAATCCCTTGTAATCAATTAATTATTCATCAATGAAGTTATTCTACCATATTTTCTTCCTTTGCTGTGTGTATCGTGGGGTGTGAGGCCCTTTTCCTTTGTTCTTTAGAACATCGGGGGGTGAGAGGCCCTAGTTATCCTACCTATCTAGCCGACCAAAAAATCCAAAAACCATCATTTCTAAACCTTCCTTTCCTTTCATTCTTTCTTTTTCTTTGCTACTTCGTAATTCATGATTTTCATTATTGAGTGTTACAAGTGATCAGGAGTCAAGATCAGATGTCTTGCCCTAAAACTAGCATCACACAGAAGATCGGAGCCCAGGAATGAGTTCTTGAAACCTTGCCGTAACAATCTTGAGAGTCCTGCCATATCTATTTTAAAGGAGCAATTTTCGTTAGTAAAATAGAAAACTTAATCCCTTCTCTTTTATTTCTGATTAGTTGAAAGTAAATCCTAGTTTATGGTGGTTTCTCAACCACTAGGTTTTGCTTTCTAGTTACTTTGTAGGTTTACTTGTGCGGGTAGTTAACTAAAACTAGTTTCCTTTAATGTCTACTTTGAGTCTACCTTAAAAATCTAAAAAAATTTAAAAAAATTATTTGCTACTATTCCTTAATAATTAGGCTTTAATTATTTATCCCGCATCAATTTTGGTATTAGAGCAGGTTAACTAGGGTTTAATCTCTCTTGTGCTAATTTAGTTTCTCTTTAAGTACTTGATCGGGTGCTTCACCATGGCCGTCCGGTCATAAGAAAAAGTAGGGCTGCAAGACCCTCACCTCCCATTCAAATGGGATTTCCTATGGCATGTAGGGGTGCCACTGTGAATTGACCCTTGAAGAAGAAAACAAAGAGATACGCATCTTTAGGATTTATTTTCTGTATCATATCCATTACATTACATTGTCTATTCTTTTAATTGTTTCTAAATGTAAGTAACTCGGAATTACTTGATTCTTATTTTTGTAGATCCATCGTAATTGATAGTATTTTTTAGTATTTTCTCATGAATTATTACAGTCAGTAGATTTTCTGCTCGCCGGAATAATTCCTAAGAATAGTTATGCTCTGAATTTCAGCAATTCTAGTTTAGGGTTCTTTTTGCATAAATCTTGCATATTTTAATTTCCTGCATCTTAGGTATTTTTTTGTAAACTATATCTTTGTTGAAAACAAAAGAACAAAATACAAAAAAAAAAATTATTTTATTTTTCTATTTTTTTAATTATTTTAGTTTGATTGTATCTAGGGTTTCATCTTGTGTGTGCATCATCAAGTAACCTAATCTTAACAGCACTTGAGTATCTCATATCAGGGCAGGAGCTCATCACCTGTCCTGGTCCCACAACAACCTTCTTTGCATCTGAGCCTAATCCTAATTAAGACTCAATTAGACTTAATTGCTCTAGTGAGCTAGGGACACCAATAGGTCGGGTTCCAAGTATTGTGTGTAAGCTAGGCACCCAATCTTGTGATTATCACTTGAATCTGGAGTCTAAGGCTAAAGGTCCAGAGGCAAACATCCTAAGCTGTTTCGTGGTTTTTAATTAGGATCCTATGAAAGCAGGGGGAGCCTCCCACGACCATACCTTTTACCTGGCCAGTGAATAGGGTAATTATTGAATTGGCTATAATTTAAGCTGACTCATTCTACTTGAGCTCTAGATCTAGGAAACCCTAGTCCAAGTCGAGTTGGATATGTTTGCAATGCATAACCCCTAAATTAGGAGACCAATACTTGTAGCCTCAAACCCAACCCAGTCTGGTTTAACCATGGAGTCCACTATGGAAACCTTACTAAGGATGATGCAAGACAGAGATCGGGGATCGCTGGTGAGTATAGAAGTCACTAGAGAATTAGGGATTGCACTCAAGAACAGGGAACACGGGCATCATACCCTCTCTAATCTGGAGAAAACTTAGACAAAATAACTTTTAATTTGTATTCATGAGAAAAAAGATACTTTATACAAGAGGGGATGGATTGTATTTATAGATTCACCCCAGGGTACATGACTTGAGGGCTAAGAAACCTTGACTTGTGGGCCAAGAAATCCTGGAGGACCTGGTCAACAGTGGGCCTTTGTCTTGGACTGGAGCTCTCTCTTCCAGGCTTGGTAGCATGAAAAATCCCAGGTGCTTGAAGGCCAGCTCTGGTTGGGGGGGCCTGGTGAATCTCCTAGCTACGAACTCTCCTCTTGTACATGACCTGAATAAAAAATACATTGACTCGATTGGACATGACTAGACTAAAAGACTGGACCTGACTAAGTGGACTCAACTGGGCTCAGTTGTCTCACTTTAATACAGGACTCAATTGGCTCACTTTAGTACAAGTGGCCAAGACTAATTGACTCAAATAAAATAAAAGAAAATAGACTCTCGGTCCCCATCATTCCCTTACTGTGGGGAGAACTCGACTCCATCGAGTTTGGGTGAGCGGGGGTTTGATGGAAGCGGAACCAATCAAATCAAAAGACAAACTCATAAAATAGACACAATCAAATAAACCCAAACATACCAAAATAAGCTTGGAATATAGTAGAGGCTCTACTTTGAGAACTGTGCAACTCTGAAATTTGGGCATCTCTAAAAATCATGCAGCCCTGAAGATTGAGTAGCTCTAAGGACTGTGCACTTTGAGGAGTGTGCAGCATGTAGTGTTGAGATCCATGAGGTTCTGCTTTGAGATCTATGCAGAACCTAAAGTCGGCATTAGGAACGTGAACTGCTTTCACGTTCGTGCCAATGTTCTCCTTTCTCCTTCCTCATGGACTGAAGGGGAAGGAGTAGGGGGGTCTTCCGACCGAATCTCACTAACGATGGCACCGGAGAGTAGGTAGTAGTGCAGGGAGGCTTCGCCGGCAGGCTTCGTCGGCAATGGCGCTGAGAACGCCGGTGGCAGCCTTTTCAAGGGTCATTGTAAGATGGAGTAGGAGAGGAAGTTCGGTGGGGCTCGTCGGCATCGATGTTGGGCAGAGGACAATGCTAACACGAGAGGGAGAAGGCCGGATGGATGGGTGTTCCGGTGGCTGGCAGCGTCGTGCTGATCTATGACATGGGCAGTGGTGATGGGCGTGCGACGGCCGTGGGATGTGTTCAAGCATCATGGATAGGGGAATCAATCTGGTGGCCTGGGACGGTGCTGGTCAGTAGGAGGAGCTTGATAGGAGATGGGCTGTCTGCTACTGGTGGTGGCTTCACAGATGAACGATGTTGGTGGGGGTGTTGGGGGGGTCACGGGATGGAGGCTGAGGATGCTCGGTCTAGGCCTGGGCGAAGAGAAGGTGGATCCTTTTGGTTGAGCTCTCCGATGTGAAGGGGTTCGGTGGCGTTGCAGGTGATGACATTGGATTTGGTCAAAGATGGTGGAGACGGGAGGCTTCACATGAGTCAGTGGGTGGAGGGGTTGGATCGAAGGGGACACACAGATCAAAGCCTGAATTGGCATTTCAGGTGGCGGCCGTGAAGAAGGCGTCGCGGCTTGCTATGCTCCTGGAGATGGTAGCATGGATGGAAGGGGGGACAGCATCGGTGGTGGAGATCCGATGGGCTGCGGGCGATGAGGTTTAGGATGCCTGACGATGGGTTGATTACAAACATGGAGAAGAGGAAAACCCTTATCCTCTGGGCTCTGATACCAAGTTGATGCGGGACAGAGATCGGGGAATGCTGGCAAGCATAGAAGTCACCAGGGGATTAGGGCTTGCACTCAAGAATAAGAAACATGAGCCTCACACCCACTCCAATATGGAGAAAACTTAGACAAAATAACTTTTAATTGGTATTCATGAGAAAAAAGATACTTCATATAAGAGGGGAGGGATGGTATTTATAGATTCACCCCATGGTACATGACTTGAGGGCTAAGAAACCCTGACTTGTGGGCCAAGAAATCCTGGTAGACCTAGTCAACAGTGGGCCATTGTCTTGGACTGGAGCTCTCTATTGCGGGTTTAGCGGGGTGAAAGGGCCTAGGTGCATGAAGGCCAGCTCTAGTTGGGGGGGCTTGGTGAATCTCCTGGCTGCGAAATCTCCTCTTGTACATGACCTGAATGAAAACTACATTGACTCGATTGGACTTGACTGGACTAAAAGACTAGACCTGACTAAGTGGACTCAATTGGACTCAGTTGTCTCACTTTATTACAGGACTCAATTAGCTCACTTTAGTATAAGTGACTCAAGACTAATGGACTCAAATAAAATAAAATAAAATAGACTCTCGGTCACCATTAAAGGACCTTCATGGTATAATGTATCGAAATAAATAATAGGTTTGACATACTAGATGACCGACTGGGTAACCTAGAGAAAACCAATAAGACCTGTCCTGAAACTAAATTTGAAATACACCCTGACATTTTCCTGGAGCCCTTTTATAGGAGACTCCCACAACAGGACCCAATCTAGGAGAATAACTATAAGAGACCCAATTATGATTTCATAGATCAGGATGAGAGAGCCACTAGGAATTTTAGGGTACAAGCACGTACATTTAGTGGTGATCTTGATCTTAAGGATTATATTGAAGGGGAAGAAGGTATGGATCTATATTTTAAGAGGGAACTAGTATCTGATGAAAGAAAGTTTAAGTTTGCTAAGCTTAAGTTAGTATGCCAGGCTAGAATTAATTGGGATGATGTCGAAAGAATGATCAGACGAAGAAGAGACATACCCATAACTACCTGGAGCGACATGAAACTTAAACTTAGGGAAAAATACCTACCCAAATCATATGAACCTAGTTCCTATCCATCCAGATCAAATGAACCCAGCTCCTACAAACCCAGATCCATAACCCATAGGTCTGAACCTATTGAAAAGGATATGCCCTACAAGCCAATCTATGTTGTATCTCTCAAACCATTGTAATTGACAATATTCTAATAAAGGCATTATTTTTCATCATACGCTGTGTTTATTATTATATGATGAACCCCATAGATTAGGGCTATGATTTTAGGGTTATGATGAGATCATACCAGTGAGACCTAAAGTCTTAAAACCTTAATCTAAAATATTCCTAGTCAAAGGAACCCTGAGTAGGGGATCAGGGTTTTTCCGGTAAGACTAGCACATCCCATGTATACTGGAGAGGGTGACTGCTCTCACAGTCACTTGTGTATGACACTAATATTAGGATGTGGGTGCTCATTAGAGAATGAGTTCACTGATATGATCCAACTTGAGAACATCTAATGGAGTCTTAGCTACATGTCAATAGAAGGTTCTCATAGTGGGAGTGGTACAAGTAATCCTTTGACCTGAGACTACTATAAGTACCTTATGTACATGAACCCATCCTTTGGTTCAATCCTATTCATGACATTGAGTCATGCACAGGATTGATACTGGGAATGGTGAATTGTATATGAAGGTAATAAGTAGGACAACAAGGAATCGATCACTCTTAATAAGAGGAGATTGCATCCAGCTAGTTATCAATCGGATGATGTTTTAGGGAATCTTTGATCAAAGTAAAGATATTATAGATGGTTTCTAATATCAAGATAATTGAATCATCAATATAAGATTGAGCTAGAAACAAATATAATATTGGATTTGACATATATCCATATCCATAATTATATTTTGGGTGCAGGCTGATCAAAGGATTTAATTATACGTTTACTTTCTACTGAAGGGTAGTTTTGGTATTTCACCAGAATTTCCATATCTTCTGGGTAGACATGACACGTTGCTAGACGTCAATCTTGTCTTGTGGGTCGATCAAATTCATTGATCATTTATTAGAAAGAGTCCTAATTTATCAAAATCGGGTAAGCCCGATTTGACCTAAATTGATTAGAAAGAGTTCTAATCAAATTAGGTCAACTTGTATTCGAAACCACTGCCGTCTAGATATGGAACCCAATGGGTCACACACTTAAATGAATTGATCAAGAGTCATTTGCATGAAGACACTCTAGCAAGTGTTGCAAATCCTAACTCCTATTCGAATCGTAATCAAATTAGGGTTCCGAATTGACTCGATTTGGGTTCTAATTGGATCTAATTAGACCTTAATTGAGAATTTAGGGATTATGGCTAACCCAATTTGCTAACCTATTAGCTAGGCCACTTCCCCACCCGCCCCCTTTTCCCTTGCATGCCAAAACACCAAGAGTCCATGCACTTATGGACTCTTGGCGCGCCATTTGGAGGAGTCCATGGGCGCATGGACTCTTGGCGCACGCCCACTTAATTATCCGATGTATTAAGATGGGGCAGCCTTCTTTCTTAGTATTAGTGCCTCATTTGTCCACCCTTGGATGATAATCTAATGGGTGGAGAGGTTTTAAGAAAGAAAGAAAGAGCAGTTTCTTCCCGGGAGCGCGAAATCAGATCTCTTCCGAGATTCAAGTTTCGCGACTTCTTTCTCCCAATCGTCGTGACTTCTTTTTTTGAGAAAAGTCATGAGGATTGATCTGGAAGGCCATGAGAAATAATCCAGAAGGCCGTGATAAAAATGAAAGAGCGTGGGAAGAAGGGAAAGGGGCGTGGAAAGAAGGGAAATGGTGTGAGAAATTGTTATCGGAGAGTTGTGAGGGCGCCTCTCCGAAAACTATAAAAATGGGGTGGGAATCAGAACTCGATGATGTGATTTTTTTCTTCCTTCCTCTCCTGAAGACTCTTTCTCCCTTTCTTGTTTTTGCATTGTTTCCTTTACAGAGTAAAACTCTGTCGAAACTCTGCTACTAAACAAGGTTAAGAGAGAAAGTCTCTGACAGTAAAGGAAAAGAAGAGTTCTGATTCAATTCTTTTCTTCCTTACATTAAGACATCCTTGTCTTAATTTCTCCACCAATTAAAGATAAGCACAAATCTTCTTAGGACAAGGTCTTACTTTCAAGACAAAGGTATCCTAAAGGTTCTAAGTCTTGGTAGAAGGTAAAGAAGGGGTAAGAAAGAAGAAGACACACCTTTGAGTGGAAGATTTCCAGCCATAATCCAAGTATTGAATTCCTGGAAGAAGAATTCAATTGAAGGAACCATTGGAACAAGGAGTTAGGATCTTGATCATTGCTTTGTGTGGATCACCATCGGAGGGCGGACACCTGAACGCCTGGTGAACTCAAATAGCCCGTTCATCTTTAAGATTAAATCTTCATCAAATTGGAATTAGCGGTTACAGGTTAGTACTCTAATTCTAATTTGCATAAGAATGTTAGTCTTCATACATTTTAGTCTTATTAAGGAGCTCCTGGTTTAGGGATTTGGTGCATATTAATTTCTATATTTTGAAATTACCCTTCCGCAGCGTTGCACCGGATTCCAACAGTGGTATCAGAGCCACCTTAATTAGGACTATAATTTATGATAGCTTGTATGTCACATCTTAGGGTTTTTAAATCCTAATATGTTACTACACTTAGCATATCTTTGATTGCATATATGTTTTGATGTATGCCACTAGTTAGGGTCTTTCACTCAAACCCTAATTATTATAGAGATATGTTTAGTTTTTAAGTCATCATACTGAAATAAGGTTGCCCTGGCATAATGGTGGATCCATTATGTGGTAAATGGTTGTCCTAGTATGATGACACACTTAGCACATATTTGTTTATAAGAGTGATATGTTGATTGTGATACATTCTATAAGGATGTGCTGGCAATTTATAAATCCCTCCTCTTAAAAATTATATTAAGTCTTAGTATATTTAACTAATAAGCATCACTAGTCATGATGTACAATTGATCATTTGGTGTCTAGAAAGGTGGTTCTGGGAAGGTAAAGAGAATTATGGTTTTTAATTGGTTCCGTTGACTGACCTGGCTAATTTTTATTGGTGTCTAGGAAAGCAACGGGGGGACTCCCACATCTCTTCCCCTTGCTTGGCCGATTTGTTTAAATTTAAATCTTGACTAAAAAGCTTAGTGTTAAAAATACTATATATTGGCCTTCCTTCATGCTGGATCATTATTGTGATATGAACCACATTAGGTTTGTTGTGTTATCTGCAAGACCTAATATGGTAATTGACATAATACTAGTCTAGTGCATAGATATGCTTACAGTATATTCAGTATAATGCTTTGTTGTGTTATCTGCAAGGGCATTATATTTGAGTATTGACTGTATTGAAATGAAAAAGTATTGACTTAACTAGAACATTATGGTTTGTTGTGTTTTCTGCAAGACTAATAATGTTCTAGAGGCCAAGTTACTTCTTGAGAATTATATAAGATATAATTGGAAGAGTTTCCTACCTTTGAGCTTATAAAAGATTTGTTGTGTTTTCTGCAAGATCTTTTATAAGTTATTAGGATCTCAATCTCACTAAGAAAAATCGATCAGGGTTCTTCTCGATTATCATAGTGAGGGCTATGATTTTCGATAAAATAGTGAGAGACATAATTAAATTGAACACCTAATTTAACTATGTAAGTCATTTCATCGTTGTTTGCTTATGTATTGTTCTTTGTTAAATATAGATAAATGGCATCTTCATTATCACTACGAAGTATCTTAGATACCAACAAACTGACTGGTCTGAACTATGTGGACTGGTTGAGAAATTTAGAAATTATGCTGAGTTCAGAAAAACTTTCTTATATTCTAGATACCCCTAGTCTTAATCCACTAGGGGATGATGCCATAGAGGAAGATATGGCCACATACAAAATGTGGCAGAATGATTCCCTCACTGTCAAGTATATCATACTAGCCTCTATGACCAATGAGTTACCGAGACAGCATGAAAGCATGGATACTCAATCCATAATGCTCAATTTAAAAGAGCTTTATGGAGAACATAGTAGAACTGCTAGATATGAAATATCTAAGCAGTTATTCCGTGCTAGGATGATAGAGGGTACATCCGTTCAGGATCATGTTCTGAAGGTAATTGACTTGTTCACCATATTGGGTCAATTAGGTTTTATCATAGATGGGGAGTTGAATCAGGATTTAATCCTGCAATCACTCCCAGAGTCATTTTCTCAGTTTGTCTTGAATTATCACATGAACAAACTGAACACTTCCTTGCCTGAGCTATTAAATATGTTAAAAACAGTGGAGAGCCACATAAATAAAGAAAAGGCTCCACTTCTTCTTATTAATAAGACCAATAAGAAGAAATTAGGCAAAAAAGGTTTTAATAGGAGGCTAAACCCTAAGAGTGGCATCAATAAGAATAAGAAACGAAAGAAGGCCTCCAAACAGTCGACCTATTTTTTTTGCGACAAAGCGGGACATTGGAAAAGGAATTGCAAGGCTTACCTTTCAACTGTGAAACCTGGTGCATCAGATGCGCCAAAAGGTATGTATGAGATACATGCTATATTGACATTAAATTCATCTATATCAAATACTTGGGTATTAGATACCGCTTGTGGTTACTATATATGCAAATCTTTGCAGGACCTCCACAAGCTTAAAGTATTGAAGGAAGGTGACTTCAATCTCTACGGTGCTAGTAGTGATATCATCCAAGCAGAAGCTGTAGGGACCTATATTCTAAAGTTGCCTTCAGGGAAGATCTTGGAGTTACATAATTGTTATTATATGCCTAAGATTATTAGGAACATTGTATCTGTTCCCTTGTTATTAAAACAAGGATATGTAATGGATGTAACGAGCACTGGTTGATCGATAATGTTGTCTAATAAAATTATTTGTTATGGCATATTTAGCAATGGGCTCTTAAGTCTTTCTTCCAATGATAGTGTTTTTCATGTCAATAAAAAAAGAAAAAGAGAAGACTTTAATGATACTTTACTTTGGCATCATCGACTTGGTCATGTTAATGAGTCTAGGATAAGCAAGTTATACAAGAAAAAATTCCTTGATCCTTATGAGTATGAATCATTAGGAACTTGCGAATCATGTCTCATGGGTAAGATGACCAAGACTCCACTTACTGGACATGGAGAAAGGTCAACTGAGTTATTAGGACTTATACATACTGATGTATGTGGTCCAATGACAACTCAGGCCAGAGGTGGATACTCATATTTTATCACTTTTACAGATGATTTATCTATGTTTGGATATGTGTATCTTATGAAACATAAATCTGAAGCCTTTGATAAATTTATGGAGTATCCAAGTATGGTCGAAAAACAAACTGGGAAAAGTATTAAAGTTATTCGGTCTGATCAAGGAGGAGAATACTTATCCACGGAGTTTTTATACTATCTTAAAGTTAATGGAATTCTTTCTGAATGGACCCCTCCTTATACACCACAGCTAAATGGTATAGCTGAAAGGAGGAATCATACCTTATTAGATATGGTACGATCCATGATGTGCTTCACAAATTTATCCATTTTCTTCTGGGGTCATGCCCTAGAAACTGTTGTTTACATTCTGAACAAAGTACCTTCTAAATCCGTTGTTAGTACTCCATATGAAATTTGGAGTGGAAAGAAACCGTATCTTAAATATTTTAAGGTATGGGGATGTCCAGCTTATGTTAAAAGAAATTTTGGACATAAGTTGGAACCTAGAGCAGATAAATGTCTATTTGTAGGATATCCTAGAGAGGGTAGAGGATATCTATTTTACCATCTAACTGAACAAAAGATTTTTGTCAGCATATATGCCACTTTTCTAGAAAAAGAGTTTATTTTAGAAAAGGGCAATGGTAGAACTATTGAACTTGGAAAAGTACAAGAAACACAGATAGACAATTCTCAATCAATAGAACATAAAGTTAGATCAGAACCAGAACACAAAACTCCTCCCCATAGGTCTGATAGAGTGTCACGGGCACCTAAGAGGTATGGGTTTATTATTGAAAATAATGAAGCCCAAGTCATTCAAAATGATGAACCTCTGACCTATACGGAAGCTATCTTGAGTACTGATTCAGATAGATGGCAAGAAGCCATGGAATTCGAGATAGATTCTATGTATATCAACCAAGTATGGACTTTGGTTGATGCACCAAAGGGTGTTAATCCTATTGGGTGCAAATGGGTCTATAAGAAAAAGATTGGGGCTGATGGCCAAGTTGAAACCTATAAAGCTAGATTAGTGGCAAAAGGTTTTAGACAAAAACAGGGAATTGATTATGATGAAACATTCTCACCTGTTGCCATGCTCAAATCAATTCAGATTTTACTTGCTATAGCAGCATACCACGATTATGAGATCTGGTAGATGGATGTGAAGATTGCATTCCTCAATGGTTTCCTTGAGGAAGAAGTCTACATGTCATAGCCAGAAGGTTTTATTTCAAAGAATAAACCTAATCAAGTATGCAAGCTAAAGAAATCCATTTATGGATTAAAGCAAGCTTCAAGTAGTTGGAACATCCGTTTTGATGAAACTATTAAAAGGTTTGGTTTTATCAAAAATATGGATGAACCCTGTGTTTATAAGAAGACTAGCGGGAGTGCCATAATCTTCTTGGTTCTGTATGTAGATGACATACTCCTCATTGGGAATGATATCCCAATGTTACAATCAATCAAGGTTTGGCTATCAAACCAGTTTTCCATGAAAGAATTGGGAGAAGCATTCCATATACTAGGTATTAAGATCTATAAAGATAGGTCTAAGAGGATGCTAGGTTTATCCCAATCTAGGTACATTGTCTTAGTACTGAAAAGATTCAGCATGGATGGAAGTAAAAGAGGTTATCTTCCTATGAGTCAAGGCATACATCTTTCCAAAAGGATGTCTCCTAAGACACCTGAAGAAAGAAATAGAATGAATTCTATACCTTATGCTTCAGCAATAGGGTCCATAATGTATGCCATGTTATGTACCAGGCCTGATGTGGCATATGCTTTAGGCATTGTCAGTAGGTTTCAGGCTGATCCAAGAGAGGATCATTGGAAAGCAGTTAAAAATATTCTTAAGTACCTGAGAAGGACTAAGGATATTTTTTTGGTTTATGGTGGTTCTGATCTTAAACTAGAAGCTTATTCTGATTCTAGTTTTCAATCAGACCCTGATGATTGCAAATCCATTTCGGGATATGTTTTTATCCTAAATGGTGGAGCAGTGAGTTGGAAGAGTACCAAGCAGCAGACAGTAGCTGGCTCAACCATAGAGGCAGAATACATAGCTGTCAATGAAGCCGCCAAGGAAGCAGTCTGGATGAAGAAGTTCATCACAGAGTTGGGTGTTGTTCCTGAGATTGAAAAACCAGTGCCACTTTATTATTATAACACTGGAGCTGTTGCTCAAGCTAAGGAACCAAGAGCTCATCATAATTCAAAGCACATTCTGAGACACTTCCATCTCGTCCGAGAAATAGTAGAAAGACAAGATGTCTACATAAAAAGAGTTGATAGAAAGAACAACGTAGCAGACCCGTTCACTAAGACTCGACCACAGCGAGAGTTTGATCGCCACCTCGAGAGTATGGGAAAAGGATTTAAAGGAGATTAGCTTTAGTGCAAGTGGGAGATTGAAAGGGATATGCCCTACAAGCCAATCTATATTGTATCTCCCAAACCATTGTAATTGACAATATTCTAATAAAGGCATTATTTTTCATCATACGCTGTGTTTATTATTATTTTTTGAACCCCATAGATTAGGGCTATGATTTTAGGGTTATGATGAGATCATACTAGTGAGACCTAAAGTCTTAAATCCTTAATCTAAAATATTCCTAGTCAACGGAACCCTGAGTAGGGGATCAGGGTTTTTCCGGTAAGACTAGAACATCCCATGTATACTAGAGAGGGTGACTGCTCTCACAGTCACTTGTGTATGACACTAATACTAGGATGTGGGTGCTCATTAGAGAATGAGTTCATTGATATGATCCAACTTGAGAACATCTAATGGAGTCTTAGCTACATGTCAATAGAAGGTTCTCATAGTGGGAGTGGTACAAGTAATCCTTTGACCTAAGACTGCCATAAGTACCTTATGTACATGAACCCATCCTTTGGTTCAATCCTATTCATGACATTGAGTCATGCACAGGATTGATACTGGGATTGGTGAATTGTATATGAAGGTAATGATTAGGTCAACAAGGAATCGATCACTCTTAGTAAGAGGAGATTGCATCTAGTTAGTTATCAATCGGATGATGTTTTAGGGAATCTTTGATCAAAGTAAAGATATTAGAGATGGTTTCTAATATCAAGATAATTGAATCATCAATATAAGATTGATCTATAAACAAATATAATATTGGATTTGACATATATCCATATCCATAATTATATTTTGGGTGCAGGCTGATCGAAGGATTTAATTATACAGTAACTTTCTACTGAAGGGTAGTTTTCATATTTCACCAGAATTTCCATATCTTCCGGGTAGACATGACACGTTGCTAGACGTCAATCTTGACTTGTGGGTCGATCAAATTCATTGATCATTTATTAGAAAGAGTCCTAATTGATCAAAATCGGGTAAGCCCGATTTGACCTAAATTGATTAGAAAGAGTTCTAATCAAATTAGGTCAACTTGTATTCGAACCCGCTGCCGGCTAGATGTGGAACCCAATGGGTCACACACATAAAAGAATTGATGAAGAGTCATTTGCATGAAGACACTCTAGCAAGTGTTGCAAATCCTAACTCCTGTTCGAATCGTAATCGAATTAGGGTTCCGAATTGACTCAATTTGGGTTCTAATTGGATCTAATTAGACCTTAATTAAGAATTTAGATATTATGGCTAACCCAATTGGCTAACCTATGAGCTAGGCCACTTTCCCACCTGCCCCCTTTTCCCTTGCATGCCAAAACACCAAGAGTCCATGCGCTTATGGACTCTTGGCACGCCATTTGGAGGAGTCCATGGGCGCATGGACTCTTGGCGCGCACCCACTTAATTCTCCGATGAATTAAGATGGGGTGGCCTTCTTTCTTAGTACTAGTGCCTCATTTGTCCACCCTTGGATGATAATCTAACGGGTGGAGAGGTTTTAAGAAAAAAAGAAAGCACAGTTTCTTCCCTGGAGCACGAAATCAGATCTCTTCGGAGATTCAAGTTTCGCGACTTCTTTCTCCCAATCGTCGCGACTTCTTCTTTTGAGAAAAGTCATGAGGATTGATCTGGAAGGCCATGAAAAATAATCCAGAAGGCCGTGAGAAAAAGGAAAGAGCGTGGGAAGAAGGGAAAGGGGCGTGGAAAGAAGGGAAATCGCGTGAGAAATTGTTATCGGAGAGTTATGAGGGCGCCTCTCCGAAAACTATAAAAAGGGGGTGGGAATCAGAACTCGGTGATGTGATTTTTTTTCTTCATTCCTCTCTTGAAGACTCTTTCTCCCTTTCTTGTTTTTGTATTGTTTCCTTTACAGAGTAAAACTCTGTCGAAACTCTGCTACTAAACAGGGTTAAGAGAGAAAGTCTCCAACGGTAAAGGAAAAGAAGAGTTCTGATTCAATTCTTTTCTTCCTTACATTAAGACATCCTTGTCTTAATTTCTCCACCAATTAAAGACAAGCATAAATCTTCTTAGGACAAGGTCTTACTTTCAAGACAAAGGTGTCCTAAAGGTTCTAAGTCTTGGTAGAAGGTGGAGAAGGGGTAAGAAGGAAAAAGACACACCTTTGAGTGAAAGATTTCCAGCCATAATCGAAGTATTGAATTCCTGGAAGAAGAATTCAATTGAAGGAACCATTGGAACAAGGAGTTAGGATCTTGGTCATTGCTTTGTGTGGATCACCATCGGCGGGCGGACACCTGAACGCCTGGTGAACTCAAATAGCCCGTTCATCTTTAAGATTAAATCTTCATCAAATTGGAATTAGCGGTTACAGATTAGTACTCTAATTCTAATTTGCATAAGAATGTTAGTCTTCATACATTTTAGTCTTATTAAGGAGCTCCTGGTTTAGGGTTTTGGTGCATATTAATTTCTATATTTTGAAATTACCCTTCCGCTGCGTTGCACCAGATCCCAACACCTATATCCTATGAACCCAAGGAATCCATAACCCCTAGGTATCAACCAAATGTTAGTCAAGTTTTTCTTAGTCAACCAGAACCCATTAGGATTAGTGCTCTTTATCAAAACTCAGGATTTAGCCAAGTCCACCCGAGCCGACTCAACCCTATTCCGAGCCAACCCACCCTTGTTATCCCAGATACTAGTCAATGTTCCATTAGCCAACCCACTTCGACTATCCCATTGATTCATAAAGATGACGTTAAAGAGGAAATATATATGACTGACCCAGAATTAGCTGACCCGATAGACACCCAGGCTGATGCGAGCCTAAAGTTAGTTGACCCTGACCATACCTTGACTGAAACAATACTAGTAGGACCCTTAGAAAAGTGACCCATGAGAAGCCTAACCCTACTACTGAGACTTTACCTGAAGAAAAATTAGAAGAGAACCCAATGGTAGAGCCTAGTCCTGAAATTGAAGATTTGGTTTATTTAGTCCAGTATCCTCAGGAAGACTTCACCCCTTTGACTCCAACTGAAGATCTTTTTCCTAAAATTACTGACCCATTCTTTCATCAAGTGGATCTTTTAGTGTCTGTAGGTGTAAATCTATGTCCAACCCTTAAGGTTAACCTCAATAGTCTAGGACAAATCCCTGAACCCTTTTCTTATTTTCTATCCTACCAAGTCACCCCCGAATCAACTTCTTACTTCCTACCTTTCCTTGATGTTTTTAATGTTTCTAGAACCATTTGTTTACATTTTGTTGAAGTTAGTATATTTTATCAATCCTTAGACCTTGTTAGATTTGCCACTTATTTCTGGAGAACATTATGGCATTTATTAGGAATTCATGCCAAATTTTCATCAACATGTCATACATTAACCAAGGGTAACACTAATAGAAGACTCAAGGATTACAATGAAGGAGACTTTGTTATGGTTTGATTACGACCTGAATAGTTCCCACCTGGAACCATAAAAAAACTACATGCCCGTAGTAGTGGACCATACAAAGTAATTAAGAAAATTGGACCTAATGCCTACGTGCTTGAATTGCCACCAGAACTAGGCATTAGCTCTACTTTCAATGTTTTAGACCTTATCAAGTATATGGAGCCAACGTTGATTCCTAATGAGCCATTTGGGCCTGATCCAGTCCTTGAGAGTGAACCAACCCAAGTGTGTCCACCTGCCATACCACCTGCCCGGAGAGACAAGATCGAACAGATCATGGATGACAAGATCATTTCTACCTGGAGCAAAGATTACCAGCAATATCTGGTTCGTTGGCAAGGATGACCTGAGTTTGATGATTCTTGAATCACCAGAGAGGACTTGCAGAGAGTTGCCCCTTATTAGAGTATTATAATAGTGGAGTTGACCCATACTCGACAGGGTCGAGTTCCTCACACCCAAGGAGAATTGGTGCGGGCACTAGGGCTAAAAGAAATCGACAGGTTGAATCCATATCCCTGTGGATCACCTATGAGTAAAATCCTGAACCCAAACCCTTTTTACCATGTAAATATTTTATTTTAAATTTTGTTATATAAGCTTAGTTGGATTTAGCCCTTTTTACCAATTAGGGTTTGTATAAAAAACCCCATTTATCAGTTGTGTCAAATCCTATTTACCCAATTGAGTTTAAATGGTCTAGTTTTAGTTAACCCTTTTTACCAACTGGAATTAAGGATTTGTTTATTGGCCTTTTGGGCCAAACCCTTTTTACCAAATTGGAATATTTATTTAATTGACTGTGCCTTTTGATCAAATTAGGTTTCAATTGATCAAGTTGGGCTTTAGTTATTTTGTTTGAGTCTTGAAATAATTAGTTATTGAGTTCTGTAATACAAGGTGGACCTAATTGAAGACCCATGTAACTTCATGTGCACCCAATTGAAGACCCATGTGCTAGCCCAAGACAAACCATGTGACTCCATGTGCTAGTCCAAGTTAGTTTGTTCATGGTGCCACCTTTTCAAGAATTTGGACCTCAACACATGTCATGTTTGAACATGCCATGTCATTTTGGGACAACACACTCCATGCCACTTTATTTGGACATCATCACATGACAACACATGCTATAGATCCTTTTGGTCAGCCACTTAAAAGGAGTTTGCACCAACTTAATTTTAAGATGTGTAAATAAGGACTCTCCCAAATTGGCGCCTCCACTCAAGAATTTCACACCAACTTATTTTAAGGTGAGTAAATGTGAATGAGTCTTTCCATTTAGTGCCCTCTAATGTCAAATCATTTGACTCCAAATCAAAGGAGTCGGCCAAGTGTTTCTTACTTCAAGAGTTCTATCTCAAAGGGGGAGCAATCAACATTCAAATTTCAAGGAGTCCTCTTAAATGCAAATGAGATCATTTAAAAAGGATTAATTCTCAATTGTCTCCAATTTCAAGTTAAGAAATTTTTGTCGGTGATTTTAAGAGGAGTAAGCCAAAAAGACTCCTCAAAATTGTCGCCCATCTTAGTTGAAACCCACCTATGGATTGTTGTCGCCCAAGCTATCTCTTGTTGTCGCCAACTTGAACGGAAGTCCAGATCAGCACAACAAGCATGAGTCCATGCCCCATTGACCATAATTCCAGGAGCTATAGTCCATGGGAGAAGGAGTTTACTGTTTGAATCCCTTACACTACTGGTTATGGGTCTATAAATACCCATTAATCCCTTGTAATCAATTAATAATTCATTAATGAAGTTATTCTATAGAGTTTTCTTCCTTTGCTGTGTGCATCGTGGGGTGTGAGGCCCTTTTCCTTTGTTTTTTAGAACATCGCATTGTGCGAGGCCCTAGTTATCCTACCTATCCAGCCGACCAGAAAATCCAAAAACCACCATTTCTAAACCTTCCTTTCCTTTCATATTTTCTTTTTCTTTGCTACTTTTTAATTCATGATTTTCATTGTTGAGTGTTACAGGTGATCAGGAGTAAAGATCAAGTGTTCTTGCCTCGAAACTAGCATCGTACAAAAGATCAGAGCCTGGGAACGAGTTCTTGAAACCCTGCCATGATAATCTTGAGAGTTCTGCCAGATCAATTTTAGAAGAGCGATTTTCATTGGTAAAATTGAAAACTTAATCCCTTCTCTTTAATTTCTGATTTGTTGAATGTAAATCATAGTTTACGGTGGTTTCTTAACCACCATGTCCTGCTTTCTTGTTACTTTGTTGGTTTACTTGTGCAGGTAGTTAAGTAAAACTAGTTTCCTTTAATGTCTACTTTGAGTCTTCCTTAAAAATCTAAAAAAAATTAGAAAATTTACTCTCTACTATTCTCTGATAATTAGGCTTTAATTATTTGTCCCGCATCAGCTATGGGATTAGTTCAACTTTCAATATATCAAATCTAATTGAATATAAATAACTGGCATTGATACCTTATAATATGTTTGAGCATGTACCATCCTTTGTGACTGACCCTCCACCTAAGTGCCCATAACTCCAATTGACAAAATAGCATGATGAGATTGCTCGCATCCTGGACAAGCACATCAAGTTCACTAGGAGTTGAAACAATCATGGCTATTTGGTTCACTAGAAATGTTGGGATCCGGTGCAACGCAGTGGAAGGGTAATTTCAAAAATTGAAATTAAATATGCACCAAAAATCCTAAACCAGGAACTCCTTAATAAGACTAGAATATAAGAAGACAAACATTTCTATACAAATTGAATTAGAATACCAACGTGTAATCGCTAATTCCATTTTCTGAAAACTTAAAACTTGAAGATCAACGGGCTATTTGAATTCACCAGACATCCAAGTGTCCACCCTCCAATGGTGATCCACACAGAGCAATGACCAAGAACACTATATTCTTGTCCAATAGTTCCTCGTATTGAGTTCTTCTTTTAGAACTCAATCCTTCGGATTATGGCTGGAATTCTTCCATACAAGAGGTTGCCTCCTTTTTTTTTTTCTTTTATCTCTTCTCCTCCTTCCACTAAGACCTTGACCCTCTAAGACACTCTTGTCTTAAAGATAAGACTTTGTCCTAAGGGGATTTAGAAATATCTTAAATTGGAGGAGAAATTAAGACAAGAATGTCTTAATGTAAGAAAGAAAGGAAAGAACAAAAAATAGAACTCTTTCTTTCCTTTACCATCGGAGACTTTCACTCTTGTTCTTGATCAGCAGCAGAGTTTCGACAGAGGTATACTCTGTAAAGGAAACAATGCAAAAACAAGTAAAGGGAGAAAGAGTCTTTAGGAGAGGAAGAAGAATAAAAATACAATTTTTTTTTTTTTAGAATTACAGAAGTTCTGATTTCCATTCCTTTATATAGTTTTCAGAGAGGCACCCTCACAACTCTCCGTAAACATTTTTCTCAGGCCCTTTTCCTTCTTCTCACGCCCTTTCCTTCTTCTCACGCCCTTCTCTTCTTTCTCACGGCCTTCTGGATTAATTCTCACGGCCTTCCATATCAATTCTCATGGCTTTTCTCAAAGGAAGAAGTCGCGACGATTGGGAGAAAAAAGTTGCGAAACATGAATCTCCGAAGAGATACGATTTCGCGCACCCGGGAAGAAACAACGCTTTCTTTCTTTCTTAAAACCCCACCACCCGTTAGATTGCCATCCAAGAAATGACAAGTGAGGTGCTAAAAATGAGAAAGAATGCCGCCCCATCTTAATTCATCGGAGAATTAAGTGGGCGCGCCAAGAGTCCATGCGCCCATGGACTCCTCCATATGGCGCGCCAAGAGTCCATAAGTGCATGGACTCTTGGTGTTTTTGGCATGCAAGGGCTAAGGGGTGGGTGGTATGCTAGCCTAAGTAATTGGTTAGCCAATTGAGTTAGCCATAATCCCTAAAACCTTAATTAGGGTCTAATTAGATCCAATCAGAACCCAAATTGAATCAATTCGGAACCCTAATTCGAATCCAATTTGAATAGAAGTTAGGATTTGTAACACTTGCTAGAGTGTCTTCATGCAAATGACTCTTGATCAATTCTCTTAAGTGTGTGACCCATTGGGTTCCATATCTAGCCAGCAGTGGGTTCGAATACAAGTTGACCTAATTTGATTAGAACTCTTTCTAATCGATTTACGTCAAATCGGGCTTAACCGATTTTGATCAATTAGGACTCTTCATAATAAATGATTATTAAATTTGATCAACCTACAAGACAAGTTTGACGTCTAGCAACATGTCATGTCTACCCAGAAGATATGGAAATTCTGGTGAAATACCAAAACTACCCTTCAGTAGAAAGTTACCATACAATTAAATCCTTCGATCAGCCTGCACCCAAAATATAATTATGGATATGGATATATGTCAAATCCAATATTATATTTGTTTCTAGCTCAATATTATATTGATGATTCAATTATCTTGATATTAGAAACCATCTCTAATATCTTTACTTTGATCAAAAATTCCCTGAATCATCATCCGATTGATAACTAGTTGGATGCAATCTCCTCTTACAAAGAGTGATCGATTCCTTGTTGACCTACTCATTACCTTCATATACAATTCACCATTCCCAGTATCAATCCTGTGCATGACTCAATATCATGAATAGGATTGAACCAAAGGATGGGTTCATGTACATAAGGTACTTATGGCAGTCTAAGGTCAAAGGATTACTTGTACCACTCCCACTTTGAGAACCTTCTATTGACATGTAGCTAAGACTCCATTAGATGTTCTCAAGTTGGATCATATCAGTGAACTCATTCTCTAATGAGCACCCACATCTTAGTATTAGTGTCATATACAAGTGACTGTGAGAGCAGTCACCCTCTCTAGTATACATGGGATGTGCTAGTCTTACCGGAAAAACCCTGATCCCCTACTCAGGGTTCCGTTGACTAGGAATATTTTAGATTAAGGATTTAAGACTTTAGGTCTCACTAGTATGATCTCATCATATCCCTAAAATCATAGCCCTAATCTATGGGGTTCAAAAAATAATAATAAACACAGCGTATGATGAAAAATAATGCCTTTATTAGAATATTGTCAATTACAATGGTTTGGGAGATACAATATAGATTGGCTTGTAGGGCATATCCCTTTCAATCTCCCACTTGCACTAAAGCCAATCGCCTTTAAATCCTTTTCCCATACTCTCGAGGTGGCGATCAAACTCTCGCTGTGGTCGAGCCTTAGTGAACGGGTCTGCTACGTTGTTCTTTCTATCAACTCTTTTATGTAGACATCTTGTCTTTCTACTATTTCTCGGACGAGATGGAAGTGTCTCAGAATGTGCTTGGACTTATGATGAGCTCTTGGTTCCTTAGCTTGAGCAACAGCTCCAGTGTTGTCACAGTAAAGTGGCACTGATTTTTCAATCTCAGGAACAACACCCAACTCTGTGATGAACTTCTTCATCCAGACTGCTTCCTTGGCGGCTTCAATGACAGCTATGTATTCTGCCTCTGTGGTTGAGTCAGCTACAGTCTGCTGCTTGGTACTCTTCCAACTCACTACTCCACCATTTAGGATAAAAATATATCCCGAAATGTATTTGCTATCATCAGGGTCTAATTGAAAACTAGAATCAGAATAAGCTTCTAGTTTAAGATCAGAACCACCACAAAGCAGAAAAATATCCTTAGTCCTTCTCAGGTACTTAAGAATATTTTTAACTGCTTTCCAATGATCCTCTCCTGGATCAGCCTGAAACCTACTGACAATGCCTAAAGCATATGCCACATCAGGCCTGGTACATAACATGGCATACATTATGGACCCTATTGCCAAAGCATAAGTTATATAATTCATTCTATTTCTTTCTTCGGGTGTCTTAGGAGATATCGTTTTGGAAAGATGTATGCCTTGACTCATAGGAAGATAACCTCTTTTACTTCCATCCATGATGAATCTTTTCAGCACTAGGTTAATGTACCTAGACTGGGATAAACCTAGCATCCTCTTAGACCTATCTCTATAGATCTTTATAACTAGTATAAAGGATGCTTCTCCCAAATCTTTCATGGAAAACTGGTTTGATATCCAAACCTTGATTGATTGAAATATGGGATATCATTCCCAATGAGGAGTATGTCATCTACATAAAGAACCAAGAAGACTATGGCACTCCCACTAGTCTTCTTATAAACATAGGGTTCATCCACATTTTTAATAAAACCAAACATTTTAATAGTTTCATCAAAATGGATGTTCCACCTCCTTGAAGCTTGCTTTAATCCATAAATGGATTTCTTTAGCTTGCATACTTGATTAGGTTTATTCTTTGAAATAAAACGGCACTCCCACTAGTCTTCTTATAAACACAGGGTTCATCCACATTTTTAATAAAACCAAACATTTTAATAGTTTCATCAAAACGGATGTTCCACCTCCTTGAAGCTTGCTTTAATCCATAAATGGATTTCTTTAGCTTGCATACTTGATTAGGTTTATTCTTTGAAATAAAACCTTTTGGCTGTGACATGTAGACTTCTTCCTCAAGAAAACCATTGAGGAATGCAGTCTTCACATCTATCTGCCAGATCTCATAATCGTGGTATGCTGCTATAGCAAGTAAAATCCAAATTGATTTGAGCATGGCAACAGGTGAGAATGTTTCATCATAATCAATTCCCTGTTTTTGTCTAAAACCTTTTGCCACTAATCTAGCTTTATAGGTTTCAACTTGGCCATTAGCCCCAATCTTTTCCTTATAGACCCATTTGCACCCAATAGGATTAACACCCTCTGGTGCATCAACCAAAGTCCATACTTGGTTGACATACATAGAATCTATCTCGGATTCCATGGCTTCTTGCCATCTATCTGAATATGTACTCAAGATAGCTTTCATATAGGTCATAGGTTCATCATTTTGAATGACTTGGGCTTCATTATATTCAATAATAATCCCATACCTCTCAGGTGCCCGTGACACTCTATCAGACCTACGGGAAGGAGTTTTGTATTCTGGTTTTGATCTAACTATATGTTCTATTGATTGAGAATTGTCTATCTGTGTTTCTTGTACTTCTCCAAGTTCAATAGTTCCACCATTGCCCTTTTCTAAAATAAACTCTTTTTCTAGAATAGTGGCATGTCTGCTGATAATAATCTTTTGTTCAGTTGGATGGTAAAACAGATATCCTCTACCCTCTCTAGGATATCCTACAAATAGACATTTATCCGCTCTAGGTTCCAACTTATGTCCAAAATTTCTTTTAACATAAGCTGGACATCCCCATACCTTAAAATATTTAAGATACGATTTCTTTCGACTCCAAATTTCATATGGAGTACTAACAACGGATTTAGAAGGTACTTTGTTCAGAATGTAAACAACAGTTTCTAGGGCATGACCCCAGAAGGAAATGGATAAATTTGTGAAGCACATCATGGATCGTACCATATCTAATAAGGTATGATTCCTTCTTTCAGCTATACCATTAAGCTATGGTGTATAAGGAGGGGTCCATTCAGAAAGAATTCCATTAACTTTAAGATAGTCTAAAAACTCCGTGGATAAGTATTCTCCTCCTCGATTAGACCGAAGAACTTTAATACTTTTCCCGGTTTGTTTATCGACCATACTTTGATACTCCTTAAATTTATCAAAGGCTTCAAATTTATGTTTCATAAGATACACATATCCGAACATAGATAAATCATCTGTAAAAGTGATAAAATATGAGTATCCACCTCTGGCCTGAGTTATCATTGGACCACATAAATCAGTATGTATAAGCCCTAATAACTCAGTTGACCTTTCTCCATGTCCAGTAAATGGAGTCTTGGTCATCTTACCCTTGAGACATGATTCGCAAGTTCCTAATGATTCATACTCATAAGGATCAAGGAATTTTTCCTTGTATAACTTGCTTATCCTAGACTCATTAACATGACCAAGTCGATGATGCCAAAGTAAAGTATCATTAAAGTCTTCTCTTTTTCTTTTATTATTGACATGAAAAACACTATCATTGGAAGGAAGAGTTAAGAGCCCATTGCTAAATATGCTAGAACAAACAATTTTGTTAGATAACATTATCGAGCAACCAGTGCTCGTTACATCCATTACATATCCTTGTTTTAATAACAAGGGAATAGATACAATGTTTCTAATAATCTTAGGCATTTAATAACAATTTTCTAACTCCAAGATCTTCCCTGAAGGTAACTTTAATATATAAGTCCCTACGGCTTCTGCTTGGATGATATCACCACTAGCACCATAGAGATTGAAGTCACCTTCCTTCAAAACTTTAAGCTTGTGGAGGCCCTGCAAAGATTTGCATATATGGTAACCACAAGCGGTATCCAATACCCAAGTATTTGAAACAGACGAATTCAATGTCAATATAGCATGTATCTCATACAGACCTTTTGGCACATCTGATGCACTAGGCTTCATAGATGCAAGGTAAGCCTTGCAATTCCTTTTCCAATGTCCCGCTTTGCCGCATAAGAAATAGGTTGACTGTTTGGAGGCCTTCTTTCCTTTCTTATTCTTATTGATGCCACTCTTAGGGTTTAGCCTCCTATTAAAACCTTTTTTGCTTGATTTCTTCTTGTTGGTCTTATTAATAAGAAGAAGTGGAGCCTTTTCTTTCTTTATGTGGCTCTCCGCTGTTTGTAACATATTTAACAGCTCAGGCAAGGAAGTGTTCAGTTTGTTCCTGTGATAATTCAAGACAAACTGAGAAAATGACTCTGGGAGTGATTGCAGGATTAAATCCTGATTTAACTCCCCATCCATGATAAAACCTAATTGACCCAATCTGGTGATCAAGTCAATTACCTTCAGAACATGATCCTGAACGGATGTTCACTCTGTCATCCTAGCATGGAATAACTGCTTAGATATTTCATATCTAGCAGTTCTGCTATGTTCTCCATAAAGCTCTTTTAAATTGAGCATTATGGATTGAGTATCCATGCTTTCATGCTGTCTTTGTAACTCATTGGTCATAGAGGCTAGTATGATACACTTGACAGTGAGGGAGTCATTCTGCCACATTTTGTATGTGGCCATATCTTCCTCTGTGGCATCATCCCCTAGTGGATTAAGACTAGGGGTATCTAGAATATAAGAAAGTTTTTCTGAACTCAGCATAATTTTTAAATTTCTCAACTAGTCCACATAGTTCGGACCAGTCAGTTTGTTGGTATCTAAGATACTTCGTAGTGACAATGAAGATGCCATTTATCTATATTTAACAAAGAACAATACATAAGCAAACAACCATGAAATGACTTACATAGTTAAATTAGGTGTTCAATTTAATTATGTCTCTTATTATTTTATCGAAAATCATAGCCCTCACTATGATAATCGAGAAGAACCATGATCGGTTTTTCTTAGCCAGATTGAGATCCTAATAACTTATAAAAGATCTTGCAGAAAACACAACAAATCTTTTATAAGCTCAAAGGTAGGAAACTCTTCCAATTATATCTCTTATAATTCTCAAGAAGTAACTTGGCCTCTAGAACATTATTAGTCTTGCAGAAAATATAACAAACCATAATGTTCTAGTTAAGTCAAGACCCTTTCATTTCTATACAGTCAATACTCAAATATAATGCCCTTGCAGATAACACAACAAAGCATTATACTGAATATACTGTAAGCATCTCTATGCACCAGACTAGTATTATGTCAGTTACCATATTAGGTCTTGCAGATAACACAACAAACCTAATATGGTTCATAACACGATAATGATCTAGCATGAAGGAAGACCTAAATATAGTATTTTTAACACTAAGCATGTTAGTCAAGATTTAAATTTAATCAAAACGGCCAGTCCAGTGGAAGAGATGTGGGAGTCCCCCCGTTGCTTTCCTAGATACCAATAAAAATTGGCCAGGTCAGTCAACGGAACCAATTAAAAACCACAATTCTCTTTACCTTCCCAGAACCACCTTTCTAGACACCAAATGATCAATTGTTCATCCTGACTAGTGATGCTTATTAGTTAAATATACTAAAACTTAATATAATCTTTAAGAGTAGGGATTTATAAACTGCCAGCACATCCTTATAAAATTTATCACAATCTACATATCATTCAAATATGTGCTTAGTGTGTCATCATACTAGGACAACCATTTACCACATAATGGATCCACCATTATGCCAGGGCAACCTTATTTCAGTATGATGACTTAAAAAACTAAACATATCTCTATAATAATTAGGGTTTGAGTGAAAGACCCTAACTAGTGGCATACATCAAAACATATATGCAATCAAAGATATGCTAAGTGTAGTAACATATTAGGATTTAAAAATCCTAAGATGTGACATACAAAATATCATAAATTATAGTCCTAATTAAGGTGGCTCTGATACCACTGTTGGGATCTGGTACAACGCAGCGGAAGGGTAATTTCAAAAATTGAAATTAAATATGCACCAAAAATCCTAAACCAGGAACTCCTTAATAAGACTAGAATATATGAAGACAAACATTTCTATGCAAACTGAATTATAATACCAACGTGTAATCGCTAATTCCATTTTATGAAGACTTAAAACTTGAAGATCAACGGGCTATTTGAATTCACCCGGCATCCAAGTATCCGCCCTCCGATGGTGATCCACACAGAGCAATGACCAAGAACACTATCTTCTTGTCCAATAGTTCCTCGTATTGAGTTCTTCTTCTAGAACACAATCCTTCGGATTATGGCTAGAATTCTTCCACACAAGAGGTTGCCTCCTTTTTTTCTTCTTTTATCTCTTCTCCTCCTTCCACTAAGACCTTGACCCTTTAAGACACTCTTGTCTTAAAGAGAAGACTTTGTCCTAAGGGGATTTAGGCTTGTCTTAAATTGGAGGAGAAATTAAGACAAGAATGTCTTAATGTAAGAAAGAAAGGAAAGAACAAAAATAGAACTCTTTCTTTCCTTTACCGTCGGAGACTTTCACTCTTGTTCTTGTTCAGTAGCAGAGTTTCGACAGAGGTGTACTTTGTAAAGGAAACAATGCAAAAACAAGAAAAGGAAGAAAGAGTATTTAGGAGAGGAAGAAGAATAAAAATACAGTTTTTTTTTTTTTTAGAATTACCTAAGTTCTGATTTCAATTCCTTTATATAGTTTTCAGAGAGGCGCCCTCACAAATCTCCGTAAACATTTTTCTCACGTCCTTTTCCTTCTTCTCGTGCCCTTTCCTTCTTCTCACGCCCTTCTCTTCTTTCTCACGGCCTTCTAGATTAATTCTCACGGTCTTCCAGATCAATTCTCATGGCTTTTCTCAAAGGAAGAAGTCGCGACGATTGGGAGAAAGAAGTCGCGAAACTTGAATCTCCGAAAAGATACGATTTCGCGCACCCGGGAAGAAACAACGCTTTCTTTCTTTCTTAAAACCCTACCACCCGTTAGATTATCATCCAAGGGATGACAAGTGAGGCGCTAAAAATGAGAAAGAATGTCGCCCCATTTTAATTCATCGAAGAATTAAGTGGGCGCGCCAAGAGTCCATGCGCCCATGGACTCCTTCATATGGCGCGCCAAGAGTCCATAAGCGCATGGACTCTTGGTGTTTTTGGCATGCAAGGGCTAAGGCACGGGTGGTATGCTAGCCTAAGTAATTGGTTAGCCAATTGGGTTAGCCATAATCCCTAAAATTTTAATTAGGATCTAATTAGATCTAATCAGAACCCAAATTGAATCAATTCGGAACCCTAATTCGAATCCAATTCGAATAAAAGTTAGGATTTGCAACACTTGCTAGAGTGTCTTCATACAAATGACTCTTGATCAATTCTCTTAAGTGTGTGACCCATTGGGTTCCATATCTAGCCAGCAGTGGGTTCGAATACAAGTTGACCTAATTTGATTAGAACTCTTTCTAATCGATTTAGGTCAAATCGGGCTTACTCGATTTTGATCAATTAGGACTCTTCCTAATAAATGATCATTAAATTTGATCAACCCACAAGACAAGATTGACGTCTAGCAACGTATCATGTCTACCCGAAAGATATGAAAATTCTGGTGAAATACCAAAACTACCCTTCAGTAGAAAGTTACGGTATAATTAAATCCTTCGATCAGCCTGCACCCAAAGTATAATTACGGATATGGATATATGTCAAATCCAATATTATATTTGTTTCTAGCTCAATCTTATATTGATGATTCAATTATCTTGATATTAGAAACCATCTCTAATATCTTTACTTTGATCAAAGATTCCTTGAATCATCATCCGATTGATAACTAGCTGGATGCAATCTCCTCTTACTAAGAGTGATCGATTCCTTGTTGACCTACTCATTACCTTCATATACAATTCACCATTCCCAGTATCAATCCTGTGCATGACTTAATGTCATGAATAGGATTGAACCAAAGGATGGGTTCATGTACATAAGGTACTTATGGCAGTCTCAGGTCAAAGGATTACTTGTACCACTCCCACTATGAGAACCTTCTATTGACATGTAGCTAAGACTCCATTAGATGTTCTCAAGTTGGATCATATCAGTGAACTCATTCTCTAATGAGCACCCACATCCTAGTATTAGTGTCATACACAAGTGACTGTGAGAGCAGTCACCCTCTCCAGTATACATGGGATGTGCTAGTCTTACCGGAAAAATCCTGATCCCCTACTCAGGGTTCCTTTGACTAGGAATATTTTAGATTATGGTTTTAAGACTTTAGGTCTCACTGGTAAGATCTTATCATAAGCCTAAAATCATAGCCCTAATCTATGGGGTTCATCATATAATAATAAACAAAGCGTATGATGAAAAATAATGCCTTTATTAGAATATTATCAATTACAATGGTTTGGGAGATACAACATAGATTGGCTTGTAGGGCATATCCCTTTCAAGCAAGGCAGGTTGGAGTTAGAAGATTTCTAAATTATCCAAGAGAAGCTATAAAGGATTGATCCAAATCTTTTTGAGTACTTCTAAAGTAGTATGGAGCCTGACTCGATGGAGTCGAGTTCTCCCTCTCCAACGAAAATGATGAGGACATTGCCCAGTATGGATTTTGATGCATGCCCATTATTTTTTATGGAGTAGATAGATGTATTTATTTTTTTATCTAGGTGTATCGCGATTGGGTTTATTTTTCTTGTATCTAGCTCATGCTTGGATCTCAGAGCATGGAACTGTATTAGTTTGGATTTTTTTAAAAATTATTTTAGATTAGCTTATTTATTTTAGATTAATTTAAAGTCTTAGAGTGATGATAGAGTTGGCCTCCAGGTCGTTGGGGTCTACAATATATTTAAAAGGTCCTGTTATTAGAAAAAAGTCATCAGACAAGAGAATAAAAATTATGAATTTCCTTTTCTTCTTCCAGCTACTTCCTCTCCCTCACTTTCTTCTCCTCTTCTCTTCTTTCCCGATTCTTCTTCTTTTATCCTTTTTTCCCCTCCTATTCTATTCCTTAGATCATCAACCTTGTTCTTCTTCTCCCTTCCCTTCTTCTTTCTCTACTTCTTCTTTCTTTCCCTTCTTCTTCTCCTTGCTATTCTAAGCACCTTGGGAACCTAACTTCCCAAGCCTTCCTCTTCAACTATCCTTGCCTTCTTCAAGCTATCGATCACCATAATCAATCCACCATACGACTATGAGAGCCTACTCCCTACACGTTGCCACTAGCCGACTGCTCCATTATCCATCTCCTCTACTAGACCTCCATCATCCCATTTGAAACCACCTCCTCCAACCTCCCAACCGATTTCCACGTCTGCCACCAACAAATTCCAATCCAATCGCACCACCCTAGCCTCCTTCCATCACTATGGATCCCCATAGCTGACCTCTCCCATCCATGGGCACTCCTTGCTCTTTGTTGCCATCATTTCATTGCCCTTGGATAGAGTAAGGTGCAGATAGGGTTAACAACATCCCCTACTAACCACTGTCCAACTCCCATCACCTGAAACCTGATCTACTCGATGCCCCTCATCGAATCTCCTCCCTGATCACTGCCATAAGCCAACGATCTCTACCATCTACAACCACCAATGTCATTGGACTCCTTTGAAAGGCCCACCCATGCCGAGCATCCCATGCTGTGCACACAAAGAATGATGACATCGACCACCACCTCCACCTCTATGATGCTATTTCCCCCAGGCCTAGCATGACACCACACTCGTGCCATCTGTCCTGCCTCCCACATCCGTGCCATCTCTTGTGGCTCCCATGGGTTGGCCACCCCCTCGGCCTTATGCCCATGATGAATGTAACTTTGCTACTACCCATTCCACTAATGCCCATCATCGACATCACCCACTTTCATGGCCACTGGCGAGCCCTCTCCACCATGTTCATTGAATCTACACATTCAAGTCCTATCGAGGTCCTATTGGCCTTTTTGCTATCGAGTCCCTATCAACCATTCTATCTCCAAACCTGGTAGCTACTCCTCTTAGCCCAGCTAGCCTCTCCACCTCCGACCCTCTCGCATGATCATGAAAGCACCTAGGAAGCTTTGCATGATTGTGAAAGCATTTTCAAGCTATTTTGCCAACTTTATTAACTCTGCCTCTTGGGCTGATTGAAATTTTGGGTTATTCATCTCTCTACCTTATACAATTATTCTATATTTGGTGACCCAAGTTAGCCTATTTCATGCATGAATCATTGGCCAAACATCTTGATCACCTCCAAAATAATCTTTCTTATCTAGGAAATCATGACATCCCATGCTAGGTGAGACCTCTTCATGACTTAGTGTAGGTTTTAAAATCTTTACTGTAAATTTTATTTTTAGTACCTATCTTTATTATTTTTAGATTTGAGATAATTGAATTGAATAACCCTAGCCTAATAATCATTCCTTAATGACCAATAATCCAACCTCTTGAATTCTTTGACTATGAGTGCTGATCGGATCACTTCCTAGATCGAACCTTAATCTTGATCAGATAAATTAGCTTAATTCTTGATTGCTTTTGATATTGTTATTATTTATTCTAATTGATTATTTAATTTTTGTTCACTGATCTCAATAGTGGGTCTTTAGATCTAGGATAGCTAGCCCATCCCGCATTAGGTCATCTCACGATCCTCATCATAGATGTTTGGTTGATATTCTTTTTAAGCAAATGCTTTATATATAAACAACCTAAGGGTAAAGGGCCCGATGCTAAGGGTCATAGAGGCTAAAGGGGTCATGTGGTCTTTGCCTTGCCTAAGGAATGAGGGATGACTGTTTACCTTTGCACCTATCCTAGGACCCTCGAGATCCCAAGGGTGGGGGGTTAGCCCCCAGATCATTTTCCCCTGACTCTTTAGGCTGAGCGCAAAGCATCTTAGGCTGAAGAGTGAACCTAGCATTAACTCGAGGGATCCGGAGTCAAATGGGGATCATTGTATGTTTTAAAAGGCATGAATTGGAAGCTAGAGGGCCATTGGGTCACATTTATGCTGCCCCTCGAGATGCAGGGCCTATTAATGGCCATCCTTTATTTTTAAATAGGGAGCACATGGTGCCCCTCTCTGGGTGTCATTTGACTTTGTTGAGGAAAGACTCTATACCATTGAAGGGTGATTTTCGGTGTTAGGATGATTTTCGATGGGTTTTCAGTAATGGAATTGCAGATGGATTCGGCATAATCGAAGAAGGTTCAAAGGGTCATAAAAAGGCTTTAGGAGTTGGGTATTCCACCCAAGATGATAATTAACCAGTGTGTAGGCCGTCTCTAAAGGGACAAGAGCCAAAATTATCTACCTTGGGACCATCCCGTGTAGGTTTTGCTGTGGGTTCCAAGATAGCTAAAAATTTGGTGTAGTCCTTGTTGCTGCTCGTTGACATTCAGATGAAGCAGGACACAGACCCTGAGTCTTATTAGATGTGAGGCCTTCAAATCAGTAATTTGGGTATGTCAAGCATACTTTTTTCTGATGTATTTTGTCTTCATACTTCACTTATAATAAGTTGTCATGGCTAGGTGACATTTTAATTTTTTCATGAAGTCAACGAAGGTCACAAAGGAGAAGATCATGATAGCAGATTAGAGGACTATTGAAGCCAAGAAGGAACTTTGCAAGGCTAAGGCCCTTGCCTCAGAAGCAGAATAAGAGTTCTGAAGTGAGAAGGAACGTGTATACCATCTTTCAAGGAATGTTGTTTGTTCAGCAATAAAAATTAGGGAGGAGAGCAAATGGGTGGCTATAATGTGCCAAAAGATAGTCGATACTCACCAAGGGGAGGCTCAAGCCATTATGGATTCCAAGGCTAAGTTTCAAACTTGAAGAAGAGCCTCTAAGACAAAATCAAAGAGTTGAAGGAAGATGTCAATCACCGAATTTAGTGGTTTTGGGATAAGCTTAATTCAGCTAGAAATGAAAACAAATGGCTATGGGGTTAGCTCCATCAAGCTCGCAATCGATTACAGGGTGAAGGATCTTCAAGCTAGGATAAAGAGAATATCCAGCTGGCTGAGCAGGCTCGAGATGAAGCTTTAGCCAAGGCTCAATTCTTTTGGTAGGCATTAGAAGAGAAATAAAAAAGGAATGCTATAGCTTATAGTTGATTCAAAATTGCCATGCTATGGAAATATATGAAGCCTTAACTTTGAAGAGCCAACTGAAGATCACAAAAAGGACCATCGAAGTGTTGAAGGAGGATATTGATTCTAGTGGCCAAGAGGATATGATATTATGAAGCAAGTTGTCACTGGTTGAAGCATACATTGGGGCTACCGATAATTGACTTCATCATGCTAAGAAAAAGACATATAAAGCTATGTTCGAAGAGTGCAAAACCTTGGTAGTACAATTTTTTTGATAGCTAAAAGCATGCCTTCTTCAAATTCTTATCACAGAATGAGCTTTAGTGGCTCTTCAAATGGGTAAAGGATGAGGGCAAAGGCAATGAGTGTTTTATGTATTTATTGGATGATTCCAGCTTTTTTGTAATTGTCCATGAAATCAATAAGATTGATGTTTTTCTACCAAGTGAATGTGCTTCAGAATTTTGTTTTCTCTTTCAAAGACTGAATACTTAGAACCAGGTTGGTATTGTCGTGCAATGTTAACTGCTTTGGCTTACGAGATCCCCTTGGCATTTTTCATCCTACCGATCAAAGGTTGCTTTAGTTGAGGTACCATAAGATGAAGGTAGTATAATTAATGAGATTTGATGCCCAAAAAGATGCCCCATTATAGCTTTTGCAAAAATTGGGAAACTTAAATGCTTCGTATCACACTAGGATGGCATGGGTCTCAAAGTCAAATTGGCCATCCATCCTTGGAGGAAATCAAAATGATGAAATGATTGTGCTCAGACTTTAGCCAGCCGAATCTACGAGACAATGATTTCACCCACTCTCAATCCACCATGTGTCGAGCATCTGGTAGAAGCAATCTTGCATGCTCATATTTGGTTTATTTGGTGGTTTCATAAATAGCAGGCTTCCTTTTCCAGCTAGAAGTTTTGCTTCCAGTCTTCTTCTTCCTTCTTCCGCTCCACTCTTCCTTCTCTCTTTTGGGAGTACCTCTTCCCACCAGCAATTTCTTTTGACAATCGTCTTTGCTTTTGGACATGCCTTGTCCTCTTTTTCCATTTTCTTCTCTATTAGGTGGTATTTTCATACTTCCTTTGTTTTTTCATTACCTATATTTGAAGTTGTAAGGGCCATGTTGTAGGGAGTTCTTTTTTATTTTATGCTAATTTTTACTAACTTTTCTTTGATTTTTACTTGATCATTAGGATGGAAGAATCTCCCAACTATATTAGTTCCTAAACTTTGGACAAGCATCTAGTTGAGGCTCTAGCTTTGGTTGAGGTAGTGACTCTGGTTTGTTGGATTCCTTGGGCTGGGTGTAGTGGAAGATCAGGTTTTAAAATTTTTATTTTTGAAACCATAACTGGCCAGAACCCTAAACCCTTGGACCACTTGATCATGACAATCAATAAATCTAAACTTTAGGGCTAAAGAAGAATACCTGGAGCACTATTATCCTTTATTTTCGAAAGGCACATAAGTGCATGCCCTCCAAAGGTGATCTACATTTGAACCGAACCAAGGAAGCACTCATACAATAGTTGCTTGTTTGACTAGGACTCCTTCTGGAAATCTTCTGGACTTTCTCTTTTGCTGGACTCCCTAACCTCCTGTAGGGTACTCTGAGAACTCTCTATATCCTCTCTCAGATCTCAAATACCTCTTCTATTTTTCTCCCTAGGCCCTTGTCTTAAAAGACTATCCTTGTCATGAAAAAACAAGCCTTGTCTTAAAAAGACAAATCTTGTCTTAACGGGAAGGGAGAGAAAATAGCAGGTTAGAGTATTTAGATAAAAAGAGTACTTTGTCATCAGATCACCGATGCCTATTTAAAGTAGGAAATGGGGTGCCTGATATGTCCATTCATCAGCCATTTGATAAGACTTCTTAATTTTAAAGAGTCTTATTAATGGAAAGACATATCACGATAACACCCATTCTTGCACCAAGAGACATATAAGTGTATCTTGGTTTTTCTAGCCAATTTTTCCTTCAATCACTTGGCATTAATCGATTATAGGAAAGCCAAGGGGCATGAAATGAGAAAGGAAGCATCAAAAAAAATTAAGAGACTTAAAGCAGAAAGACTGCTTTTCAGATTGGCACCAACAATGAAGGGACGCGTCCCTTCATTGTGTGCATTCCAATTTCATGCCAATTGCTACCTGTTGACTGATCAAACCATAGTAGAGGGGCTTGAAGATAAGGTAGGAGTCCTTTGGGATTAATTTAGGATTTGTGATTGATCTGTAAAAGGACTCTTTGATGCAGGATGACTCTAAGATTGCTAAAGATGCAGAAAAAGTAGTAAACAAATTTTTTTGTGATTTTTTTATAATTTAATTTGTAGGCTAAACTGCTAAAATAAAGTAAGAACTAGCAGGAATAAAAGCAATGCAAAGAATCATCATATCATAGGCAAACTCATGCAAAATAATAAATTACCAAGACCCGAGAGTTGAGAAACTCTCGAATTAGGATAGCTTATCTTCATCAAATCTAAAATTAAAAGAAGGGAAGGATGTTACCAATCAGTGGATTGAAGAACTTCAGATAAAAAGATCACACAGCACTCTAATCGGAGCCTAAACGATGAAGCTTGGTTTCCCTTGAGCTGATGACTGATTTGGGCAGTCCTGGAGGCAAGGAAAGCCTCCTCTTGGGAGGTGAAACATCTCGGGGATCATGTAAACCATCAAGGGTCAATCAAGATAGCAAGTAAGAAAAGGAAAGAAAACTAGGTTTAGAAGGAATCAGGTTAGAGTTTAAGAAGCTAGGCTGATTGAAGCTTGTTGAAGATCTCCCTGCTTGGCGGCCTAGGGCACTCCTTCTTGGACATGTGAAGGCTTGGATGGTAGTGAGTTAGGTCGTGGAAAGATGCTAGAGCTGCACGGAATTTGGCCAAGCAAGAAAAAACAAACACAAACCAAAGAACAAATGCAAAATAACACAAGTTCGCAAGCTCAAATAAATTTACCAGGGTTTTGATATCATGAATAAAAATTGCTTACAAGAGGGGGAGGGGTAGGATATTTATAGAGTTTCCATGTCCTCTAACTAGGGTTACACACTTGGGTTACAAGTACTCTCCTAGGTAGGTTAGAAAAACAAATCTTAAAACAATTAGGAGCATAAGTCCCAACTAGGTTGGGATTTGACCTAGTCTTCTCCTTCTCCCTTCATGCTTTGACTATTCCACTCAAGGACATCTCTTGGACTTGGTCAACACTTCAAGGACACCTAGGAGGGCATGTTGGGCTTCTAGGGGTAGCAAGGGGCTGGCCCAAATAGGCTTGGCACATGGGCTTGGGTCCCTTGGAAGCTAGGGTGGCCTGGTAGCCTGGTAGCATGAATATTTATGGAATCTTGCTTCTTTAGAGCTTGGGCTTGGTTCCTGGGCTTGATTTCCTTGGGATGGAATGCAGGTGGACCTTTGGATGCATGGATGCCCTGGTTTAAAAATATTCTCTTGCATTTGGAGAAGAATCTAGGCATCTGGAGGATATCTGGAAAGATCAGGATTTCTGGAAGTATCTTGGATCCTAGGTTGTCACACAAAATTTAATAGGCTGATGTAGTAGCCTCTGACTCCTAGATGTGGCCTAGTGAAACTCCAAAATAGGGTATCCTCCTCTCTTGTATGAAAATTGGGCTAATATTGGACTCATAATTGATCTACAAGACTCAAAATACTAACTAGGTTGAAGGTTGAGACAAATAAACTAACCTCAACTTATTACAGAACTCAATCTTAATTGATTACAAAATTTTCAAAACTTTGACACATGACTAATTAAACCATATGGGATCCAGGGATCTGTGTCTGATCATGGTGTCCCCACCAATTCCTTCGGGGTGGGAGGAACTCGACCCCATCGAGTATAGGTCAATTTGGCTCAAGGAGGGTCTGGGTTGAGGCACTGCAGATCCACACGAGCATTCCACAAGTCCTCAGATTTTGGTCGACCTTTCCATTAGATCAAATACCACTGATAGTCTCTATTCCAAGTGCCGATAGCTTGATCATCCAAAGTTCTCTCAATCTTTACCTCACCAAAAGGCCAAATTATATGTGGTCGCTCTAGGATGGGTTCTCTCTTAAAGAACGGGAGTGGCTCAAGGGGCTCGCTGGGTATCACTACTGGCTTCCTAAACTTTACAAAGTTTGAGATGATGAAGGTGGAGCTAATACCTAAATCAGGTGATATCTCGGGCACATAGGCATTGGGTCCACTACTATTTATTATTTTGGATGGGCCAGCTTTGTAAGTAGAAAATTATTTGACAGTCACATATTCCTCTACAAAAAATTCTTCATCTTTCTTTTGGGAATTAGCCAAGTTGTTATTTAGTTCATTAATTATGTTCAGTTCTTGACTAATTTTTGGATGCAAATGCTATGCAGAGGTCAGTGCATATGTGGACAGTTAATTCGGGGCTATGGATTTATAGGACTCAACTAACACCTAATAGACTCCACTAGACTTTCTTATCAAAGGAAATTTTATTGCAATCTAAGGGACAAAACCTAACAGATTAGAGACTCTTTAGGTTTGACCCTAGTATGGCATGCACATGAGAACTTACTATATACTCTTACTAGGTGCCATAGGGTTCTCCAAAAGTAAGATGCAAATATGACATGCTTAAAGAATGAATGCATCATGCAAATTCCTATAAAATGTTACCTAATAGTAAAGAAAACAGAAGAAGGTTCTAGAAATGGTAGAAAATAAGATGTTGGTTCAGGGTTAGTCTAGCAGGAAAAGGGTTCAGGATTAATTGGATAGAATGGAATGCAAGAAGGTGTGTTAGGATTTAGTCCTAGACTAATGAGGTTTACCTTATAGGTTTTGGGTATTTCTACAGGGTTTGTAGTATGGAAGAATGGATCACTAATCTCAGGGAAGAGATCATCAATGGGAACCACAGGATGGGATTTTTCTTGAGGGTACTGATAAGCCAAATCCTTAATAAAGTCATCTGGTTTAAGAAATTTAGGACTAGGCTGTATAATTGGGTCCTCTTCTAAAGTTTCCTCAGGTGGTGCTCTAGTAAAAGGATATGGGTTCTCTTCCTCTACTTGCTCTTCCATTATTGCTTGGGTGTGATCTGGGCCATCTAACTCTGAGTCGACTACTATGTGGGTATGGTCAAGGTCAACTGATTCTCATGTGGCTTCTACCTAGGTATCTATTGATTCAACTAGCTCTAAGTCTTCTATGGGGAACTCCTCTTCTTCCTCCTCATACTGTTCCACTAAGGTTGGGTCAGCCTCATATATCTCCTCTTCAAGGTTATTTGGGTGAACCAATGAGGTGGTAAGAAGGGGTAGACTAAGGAATAACTGACTAATGACTGGGGTGACAAGGGTGGGTTGGCTAAGGTGCTCCTGACTAACACTGGGTTCATATCAAAGGGAACTAATCCTATTGAGCTCAGGCTGACTAAGGATTATGGATTCTTAGGTTATGGGTTCTGTCGTATGGGTCTTGTCTAGGGTTCCTAACCAACCTCTTACTTGGTCAAAACTAGTGGTTAACTGGTTGATCCTAGTGGTTGCTTGGTCAAATCATTGGTCTACTTGGTTGAATCTATGGTTCATTTGATTCTGGGATTGGGTCAATTGGGTTAACTGATCTTGGGTTTGGTCAAGTTTAGCATTGATTTGGGTCATTTGGGCTGATTGATCTTGGGTTCGGGTGTTTGATTGGTCAAACCTATGGTTCATTTGGGCTAACTGGGCAAGCTGGTTCATGATGGCTTCAAAATTGGGATCCATGGTTAGGCTGGGTTGAGGTTTGGACTTTTGGTATTGGGTTCCTAATCTAGTAGTCATGCAACAAATCAAACAATCAAAGTGGAATGATGCAGCCAAGCATGCAAAAGAAAAAAGTTAGTACAATCTAGGGCTTGCTTGACCTAGAGTCAAAAACTGGGTGGGTTAGCTCAACTTACACCTAACCCAGTAGCTAATCCTTCCTCTAGCCAGGTAGAGGGTGGGAGTGTGGGAGGCCCCCACTACTTTCATAGGGATCCAAATAAAAACCACAACACCACTTAGGTCGTTTGTCTCTGAACCCTCAGCCTTAAACACCAGATTTCTATAATAGCCACAGGAATAAATGCACTAGTTGGCCCACATAGCTCAGACCCGACCTGTTGGTGTCACCTAGCCCTTTAGGGCAAATTAGATCTAATTGATTTTAATTAAGGCTTGGGTGGAAATTCTGGGTGGTTATTTTTGGCCCAGGACAGGTTATAACCTCCTGCCCTGATGTTATATTGATTAACCTTAAGATTAGATTAAAATATGTGAACATTCAATGGTCTTGATACAAACTAAAACACAGCAAAATTTTTTTAATGATTTATGATATGTCAAGTTAGGTCTAAGTTAACTGAGGTTATCAAACAAAGTTTGGCTTGGGATTGGGGGGGGTTTTAGAAGTTAATTAGGTTTTAATTGAACAAGTATGCAGAATAGCAGAATTTTGAAAATTAGGGTTTCAGAAGATGAAGATTTTGACATAGATTTTGATGTAGAAAAAAATCAAATTCAAGGATAGAGGATGTGTTGATGAACTCTACCAAATTTGATGCAAAAAAAAAATCAAATGATGATGCAATTCCGAGGGTTTTCGGACTGTTGTAGAAATCTTAGGATTTTTGTTAGGGTTCCTAATATGCTAGATTTTAAAAAATTAGGTTTTCGGTAAAATTGATTAAAATTTATGAAAATTAGCAAGACAGAATAGAGTACATGACGTGCAATTTTCATAGAAAAATAAAATTTTATTATGCCAAAATAAGATGAAACCTAGACACCTAATGCAGTGGAAAGGATGTAGAAATTAGGGTTTGTGAATGTAAAGCAAATAAAAACTATCCTAAACCCACTCTGTTAGGAAAACTGATGCAGGATGACTGTAAGATTGCTAAAGATGTAGGAAAAATAGTAAACTAAGTTTTTATGATTTTTTTATAATTTAATTTGTAGGCAAAACTCCCAAAATAAAGTAAGAACTAGCAAGAATAAAAGCAATACAAAGAATCATCGTATCGCGGGCAAACTCATGCAAAATAATAAATTACCAGGACCCAAGAATTGAGAAACTTCTAGATTAGGATAGCTTGTCTTCATCAAATAAGAAATTAAAAGAAGGGAAGGATGTTACCAATCAGTAATTTGAAGAACTTCCGATGAATAGATCACACAGGACTCTGATTGGAGCCTAGATGATGAAGCTTGGTTTTCCTTGAACTGATGATTGATTTGGGTGGTCCTGGAGGAAAGGAAAGCCTCCTCTAGGGAGGTGAAACACCTCAAGGATCCTGTAAAATATCAAGGGTCGATCAAAATAGCAAGTAAGAAAAAGAAGAGAAACTAGGTTTAGAAAGAATCAGGTTAGGGTTTAGAAGATAGGCTGTTTGAAGCTTGTTGAAGATCTCCTTGCTTGGCGACCTAGGGCACTCCTTCTTGGATGCGTGAAGGCTTGGATGGTAGTGAGTTAGGGCATGGAAGGATGCTAGGTCAGCAAGGAGTTTGGCCAAGCAAGAGAACACAAGCACAAACCAAAGAACAAAAGCAAAATAACACAAGCTCGCAAGCTCAAATAAATTCACTAAGGTTTTGATATCATGAATAAAAATTGATTACAAGAGGGGGAGGAGTGGGTAATTTATAGAGTTCCCATGTCCTATAACTAGGGTTACATAATTGGGTTACAAGTCCTCTTTTAGCTATGTTAGAAAAACAAATCTTAAAACAATTAGGAGCATAAGTCCCAACTAGGTTAGGATTTGACCTAGTCTTCTCCTTCTCCCTTCATGCTTTGACTATTCCACTCAAGGACACCTCTTGGACTTGGTCAACACTTCAAGAATGCCTAGGAGGGCATGTTGGGATTTTAGGGGTAGGCCCAAAGGGGCTTGGCGCATAGTCTTGGGCCTCTTGGAAGCTGGGGTGGCCTGGTAGCCTGGTAGTAGGAATATTTTATGGAATCTTGCTTTTTTAGGGCTTGGGCTAGCGCCTGGGCCTGATTTCCATGGGCTGGGATGCAGGTGGACCTTAAGAATCATAGATTCTCTAGTTTAAGAATATACTTTGGCATCTGTGGAGGAATCTGGGCATCTGGAGGACATCTGGAAAGAATCAGGTTTTCTGAAGCATCTTAGATCTTGGGTTGTCACACAAAATCCAATGGCCTGATGTAGTGGCCTTTGACTCCTTGATGTGGCCTGGTGGAACTCCAAAATAGGGTAACCTCTTTTCTTGTACAAAAATTAGGCTCATACTGAACTCATAATTGATGTACAGGACTCAAAATACTGACTAGGTTGAGGGTTGAGACAAATAAACTAACCTCAACTTATTACAGGACTCAATCTTAATTGATTACAAAATTTTCAAAACTTTGACACATGACTAATTAAACCATATGGGATCTAGGGACTATGTCTGATCCTGGTGTCCCCACCACTCTTGCTTCTTCTGCACGGACATAATATGCATGAAAGCATTATGGTGCCCAAGAGTCCATGCCAACATGGACTCTTTCATAAATCAAAGATAAGTCCCAATAAAATCCAGATAAATACTGGATTAGGCTGCCCCACTTAGTACTCTAACCACTTAAATTTGGTTATCCTAAATAACAAGCAAACAAACCCAATCCAATTGGGTTAGGAGTTAAGATAGCCAATATATGCTAGTATGTTAATTAGCTAGTCAATTAAGATCCCATGACCCTAATAAAAAAATAATTGATTTCCTTGGCCAATTCCATAATGTGTGTGACCCTTTAGGCTCTATATCTAGCTAGCAGTAGGTCTAGGTCCAAGCCAATTTGATCAAATCAAAACTAATTTGACCTAATTAGGTCAAATTGAGTTGACCTAGGTTGCCAATTCAGACCAGCTTTCGAATTGACTCATGAATCTAATCAATTTAATTCATAAAAACCCACAAGACATGATTGATGTCTAGCAATGTGTCATGCCTACCCGAAAGATGAGAAATTTGGTAGAAATTATCAAAATACCCTTCAGTAGAAAGTTACCATGCAATTCTATCCTTCGATCTCACTTTATCCTGATTAAGTGATGGGCATGGATAAATGTCAAACCCGAGCACTCAATCTTTTCGAATCTCAATTTGATAATGAAGATTCTGAAGGTGAAAAACACCTACACCTAGCATACATTATGCAAGAAAATCAGGGTAGAGAAAATGCATTTTAAAACTATTTTAAAATTTTGCACAACAGAAGGCTCGGTAGATAGATCAAAACTATCTTCCGATCTGCCCGCAACAGAATCTAGTATAAAAACCTAGCATCCATATAATCATCAAAACAAGAAAATAACATAAATATAAAGGTCATACATCCATACCTCAACGAGTGCTGGAGAGAAACTGTGAAGAGCTCTGATGAGGAAGAGGGCACTTGAGCCATACAAGCATCTGGCCTCTACAGGATGTCCACACCTGGGCTCGACTCAGATCAACTCCCTCGGATTGGTAGCTCTTCGGGATCCATGGGCCGAACTTCTTCTTCCAGGAAGACAAGAAAGATAGCAGGAACCCCTTCCCAATTCTCTTTCCCAAGGCCTAGCTTGATTGCTAGGTAGATCACACCTGAACCCTAAAGCTCTCACTCTTCTTAACATTTCTCTCCCAAGAAATAATTGCTGCTCTTGTATGTCTAACCCCAGCAGCCACCACAATGTCTCACATTTATCGAGGTAGTAGGGAGAGGGAGAAGAAGGAAGGAGGAGAGATGAGAGGAGAGAATGGAAGAGAGGATCAAGGGCATGCCAAATGGGTCTAACCCATTTGGGCAAGTATGACTTTCATACCATAAAGGATTGGAGCCAAAACTTGTTTGAATTCGAAATTCAAACCAGGTCAAACCTACCTAAAAACCTTCCACAAAATCTTTCCATAAATCTCCTCGTCACAAGAAGCGTCGACACTCAAAAATTGCCAAGTATCGACACTTCACCAAGTGTCGACACCTACAAAAATCCAAGTGTCGACACTGGGAGCAAAGTCAACCAAATTGACTTCAGGTGAAGGCAAACAATTCTCAATCGATGATTAGCCCTAAAGATCAGATAGAAATCCTCTATGGTGTGTGACCCCATAGGTTCGAACACTAAACCCGTAGCATTGGAACATTTCTAGTACCAATCAAAGTCCTCATCCAGCAATGATACCCGACATCCGGATAGGTCGAAGATGCAGAGCTCCTCACAAGAACCTCTGGCATATGGTTGCCGCATAATTCATCCCTTTGACCTTATAATGCTTAGGATGACCTAGGGTTAGATTGCCAACCTTAATATGGTTTATCCAGATCATGTCTCAACCTCACAAGTTCTGTTACTCCTCATAAGAACTACCTTGGCCAAGGTTTTGCTGAATTGAGACATAGTGAGTCATTCACTCCAAACTATTTGGAGAGGTCAATTCCATCTTGATCCACCACCACTCCACAAGTACTTGACTACGCCCAAAAACCTTTCATCACTGGATTAGAAATCCTGGTAGTCCGGCACCAAAGTACAGTGAGTTGCTTGCAAGCTGCCATGGTGACCTCAGGTCTGAGGGACACATATACCCATATCCCTCTGCAAGCAACCCTTTGGCAGAAGGGAGCTCCGCAGATGGTCATGTTCAGTGAAATGTCATACACTTCACTTGTATATCATACCAGTGTCTCCACACTCCTTGGTTAAGAGGACAACCAACAAATATGACATACAAGAACCTATGCTCGATACATCGTCCTCTTATAACAATGTGTCTTTTGGTTGTGAACCAGTTTAAGAACTACTTGATATATCCTCTCTATATCAAATAATGTAGTTCTAAGGACTCCATCATACAAGAGTTCATTACAGAAAAATATAAAATGATGGATAGCCAAAAATAAATAACTTTTATTTATTATTAAAAATTCATATACAAATACAAAATTGGACAATCGTCTGTAGCCTAGATGATTGGCTTTGGGACATAATTTCCAATAGATTTGATCGATGAAAGATTAGAAACCCTATCTAATCTCATCATGCTTTGATCAAAGACTTCCTAAGTCATCATTCGAAGAGATTTCATGGGATAAGTCCTCTTACTAGGAGTGATTGATTCCTTGTGACCCACTCACATCCTTCATACACAATCCACCATATCTGAGAACATACCGTACATGACTCATTGTCATATGTGAGTATGAACCAAATTATGGCTTCATGTGCATAAGGAACCATGGTGATCTCAAGTCTAAGGATCACTTGCATAACTCCCACTATGAGAACCATCTTTTGACAAGTAGTAAGACTTCCATAATTTTTTCTTAATATGGATCAGCCCAGTGAAATCACACCCTTATGAGCACCCACATCCTTGATTGGTGTCCCTACACAACTGGCTATGAGACCAACCACTCTCTCTTTAAGCATACATAGGATGTGCTAGTCTTTCCGAAAATATCGATCCCCATATCAATAATCCATTGACTAGGAATATTTTAGATTAGGGTTTATAGAAACTTAGGTTTCACTATTATGATTTCCATCATAACCCTAATTTCATTGCCCTAACCTATAGGGTTCATCATAATCTTAGATAAGATAAATAGTATGATGAGTTAACAGATGCCTTTTATTAATAAATTATATCATACATGAGTTGGAAGATCATAGAAATGCCCTTGTAAAGATTGGCTTTTAGGGCTTTATTCTTTCAATCTCCCACCTGCACTAAAGCCAATCACCTTTCTATTTTACACCCATACAATCCAAATGGTGATCAAATTGTAGTTGTGATAGTACTTTAGAGAATGGTTCTGCTATATTATTCTTTATAGCTACTCGTTCGATAATCACATCTTGTCTTTCTATGATCTCTCGAATATGGTAGAAGCATCTTAGGATGTGCTTGGACTTATGATGAGACCTTGGTTCCTTTTCTTGTGCAACAGCTCTAGTGTTATCATAATAAAGAGGCACCTATTTTGTATAGCATGAACCATGCCCAATTTCGTGATGAATTTCTTCATCTACACCGCTTCCTTTGTGACTTCACTAGTAGCTATGTAATATGCCTCAGTAATTGAGTCAGCTACAGTTTGCTGCATTGTGCTCTTCCAACTCACTGCACCACCATATAGGGTAAAGACATATCCTGATATGGATTTGCTATCATTTTGATCTGATTGAAAACTAGAATCTGTATACCCTTCTAGTTTGAACTCTGATCCACCATATAGGATAAAAACATCTTTAGTCCTTCTTTGGTACTTAAGAATGTTTTTCACAGCTTTTCAATGAACCTTGGATCAGCCTGGAATCTGCTCACTATGCCTAAGGCATAAGCAATGTCAGGCCTGGTACAGAACATAGCATACATAATTGATCCTACAGTCGAAGCATAAGAAATCATACTCATTATTTCTCTCTCTTTTTGTATCATAGGAGACATCTTCTTAGAGAGATGTATGCCTTGACTCATGGGCAAGTAACCTCTTTTACTTCCCTCCATATTGAATATCTTCAACACTACGTCAATGTACCTGGATTGGAATAAGCATAGCATCCTTTTATATCTATCTCTGTATATCTTTATACCCAGTATATAGGATGCCTCTCCCAAATCATTCATGGAAAACTGCTTGGATAGCCAAGATTTGACCAATTGTAACATTGGCATATCATTCCTAGTGATGAGTATGTCATCGACATATAAAACCACGAAAATAAAGGCACTCCCACTTGTCTTATTGTACACACAGGGTTCATCCACATTCTTGATGAAACCAAAATCTTTGATTGTTTCATCAAAGCGGATGTTCCAACTCCTCGATGCTTGCTTTACTCCATAAATGGATTTATTAAGCCTACATACTTGGTTTGGTCTCTCACTCGAGACAAACCCTTCTAGGTGTGATATATAGACTTCTTCCTCAAGGTATCCTTTAAAAATAGCAGTCTTTAATTCTATTTGCCATATCATAGCAATATCTGAATGGACTTGAGCATGGCTAATGGTAAAAAAGTATCATCATAGTCAATGCCATGTTTTTGTTTGAAACCTTTTGCCACCAGCCATGCCTTATATGTCTCTACTTGACCATCTGCTCCAATCTTTTTCTTCAAAACCTATTTACACCAAATTGGGTTTACTCTCTCAGGTGGATCTACTAAAGTCCAAACCTGATTAGAGTACATTAAGTCCATTTTAGATTTCTTGGCTTCCAGCCATTTGCCAGAGTCTTTACTTGTGACAGCTTCCATATAGGTCACAGGATCATCATCCTATATGATATTGGCTTCATTATTGTTTTCAATGACAAAACCATATCTGAGAGGTTCATTTTGCACTCTTTCTGACCTATAGAGAGGAGGTGTGTGTTGTGGTTGATCATGAACCTTAGGAACATCTGGTTGAGGGATTACTTCAGGTGTACGTTGAACTTCTTCAAGTTCAAATATCCTATCACTGCCCCCTTCTTGGATAAATTCTCTTTCAAAGAATGTGGCATGCCTACTGACAATGATCTTTTGCTCAGTAGGATGGTAGAAAAGATATCCTATTCCTTCTTTAGGATAACCTACAAACCTGCATTTATCAGTCCTAGCACTTATCTTATGTCCAAAAATATTCTTGACATAAACAGGGCAACCCCAAATCTTAAAATATTTAAGACATGGCCTTTTTCCTTCCATAATTCATATGGAGTACTCTTAACTGCCTTTGATGGCACCATATTTAATATGTGGGTAGCAGTCTCTAGGGCATAACCTTAGAAGGATACTAGAAGATCTATGAAGCATATCATGGACCGTACCAAACTAACAAGGTACGATTCCTCCATTCTGCTACACCATTTAATCGTGGCATATATGGAGGGGTCCATTGAAAGAGAATTCCTTTGTCTTTAAGATGATCGAGAAACTTACTAGACAAGTATTCTCCACCTCGATCTGATCGAAGGACTTTAATACTATGCCTAGTTTGTTTCTCAACCTCACTTTGATACTCTTTGAATTTATCAAAGGCTTTAGACTTGTGTTTCATGAGATACACATATCCGACCTCGATAAATCATTAGAAAAACTGATGAAATAAAATTAACCTCCTCTGGCTTGAGTTAACATAGGACCACATACATCATGTGTACTAGATCTAACAACTCAGTTGCCCTATCTTCATGTCCAGTAAATGGAGATTTGGTCATCTTACCTATGAGATAGGACTCACAAGTTCCTAATGATTCATTGTCAAAAGGTTCAAAGAAATTATTTTTGTACAGCTTGTTTATCCTAGAATCACTAATATGACCCAAACAGTAATGCCAATGATATGTGACATTTATATCATCTCTCTTTCTCTTCTTGGTTTCAGCAAGCATAACATTATCATTGAGTGATAGAATCAAAAGATCATTAACAAATATACCATAACCAAAGAACTTCTTTGAAAAGAAGATCGAGTACCCATGGCTCAAATATTTATTTCATAACCTTGTTTCAATTACAAAGATATAGAAATAATATTCTATATAATGTTGGGTACATAATAACAATCTTTTAATTCAAGAATATTGCTCGATGTCAATAACATCAGATAGGTGCCAACAGTTTCAGCATAAATGGGTTCACCACTTGCACTGAACAGCTCGAAGTCACCCTTCTTCAAGTTTCTAGGTCTCTGTAACCCCTGCAATGACTTACAAATATGAGACCCACATGCAGTTTCTAGTACCCATGAATCAGAAATTGATGAACTCAATGACAAGTTTGTTTATATTATGTACAAACCTTTGGATGCCCCACCAGCATCCTGCTTCTGACTTGCAATATATAACTTGCAATTATTCTTCCAATGCCCTTGCTTTCCATAGTGATAGCAAGTTCCACTAGTAGAGGGCTTCCTTGCTTTCTTTCTATTTTGGAAGATACTCTTAGGGTTCCTTTTCCTCTTTAAACCCTTATTCATTGCCTGCTTCTTCTTTCCATCAATTAGAAGAAGCTAAGCCATATCACCTTTAAAGTAGCACTCTACTATTTTAAGCATATTCAACAGCTCAGGCAATGATAAATTCAATTTGTTCATGTGATAATCCATGACAAAATGTGAGAAACAATCCAAGAGTGACTAGAGGATCAAGACATGATTTAGTTCCCCATCCATCACAAACCCTAATTGACTTAATCGAGTGATCAAGTCAATCATTTTAAGGACATGAGCCTGGATGGAACAACCATCACTTATTCATGCTCGGAACAACTGCTTCAATATTTCATATCGAGCAGTCCGACTATGCTCCCCATATAGCTCCTTAAGATTGAGCAATATGGACTGAGGTTCCATTTTCTCATGTTGCCTCTGTAACTCATTACTCATTGAGGCCAACATGATGCACTTGACAGTCATGCCATCATTCTGCCACATTTTATATATGGCCCTTTCCTCCTCAATAGCATCCTCTCCTACCAAAAGTGGGTCAGGAGAATCAAGGATATAGGCAATTTTCTCTTGAGTTAATATAATTCTCAAGTTCCTTAACCAATCCACATAATTTGGACCAGTCAACTTATTGGCATCCAAGATGCCCCGCAGTGAAAGAGTAGAAGCTATAATGTAAAATCTACATTAAATAAAGAACAACTATAAGTAGACCACTCATGATGATATTAATAATTAGACAAGGTCTTTTGCATCTAATTATGTCTCCCACTATTTTCTACGAATACCATAACCCTCTCCTATGGTAAACGAGAAACTAGTATCCAATTTCTTTAGTGGGGTTGAGATCCCAATTTCTTATAAATGCCTTGTGTTTACACAACAAACACTTATAAGTTCAAGGATAAGAAATGACCCTTTCCAATTGCATCCCTTGTAATTCTCGACATAACTTTTGCCTCTAAGACACTTATAGCCTTGTGTATGCAGAACAAACCATAATATCTTAGTTTAGTTAGACCCCTCATTTCTATATAGCCATGATTGAGTAATGTTGCCCTTGTGTGTACATAACAAAGCAACATTATCAGTCATGCTATAAAGCAGTAGGTGCACCAAGATAAATTTTATACCAAACGCTAGAGTAGGCCTTGTGTTACACAACAAACCTACTATAGTGTTGACATAAATTTAGCTTTGCAAGAAGGAAGGCAATTTGTAGTGTACATAATCAATTAACATTTCCAACTTAAGCTTTAGATATGACCAAATTGGCTATGTAAGTTAAAGAAATGAGGGGGTCTCCTCGTTGCTTTCCTTAGATACCAAATAAATTGGCCATGTTAGACAACATAACCAATTAAAAAACATCATTCCCTTTACCTTCCCAGAACCACTTGCTTAGACACTAATTGGCTAATCAAACCCTAATTGGATTTGCATCATGATTAACTTACACTATGACTAAATATAATTTTTATAAGGGCTTTGATGGTCTCATAACATAGCCTAATAAAATATGTCATGTGACATTCATTATAACTATCAAGCATATTAATCCTAATATGTATAACATTAGCATGATTATAACAACATTCCGTTCACCTCACTTGTTCATGGGATAAGGCCGCATCGGCACCCCTACATGCAATAGAATATCCCATTGAATTGGTAGAAAGGGCCTTTAAGTTCTAATTAGCTCCTTTGACCATATGCCCATGGTGACTAACCCAATCCGAAGTAGTTACTAGGATATATCATATCATACGTATATAATATGAACTAATCATGAATTAATTCATACCAAAACAAGCAATCAAAACTATTGAGACTATTAATTGCATGAATCAAGGTAGCTCTGATACAACTGTTGGGTTCCTTGGGCAGGGCACAGTAGAAGATCAGTTTTTAAAATTTTTAATTTTGAAACCATAACCGGTCGGAACCCTAAACCCTTGGAATACTTGATCATGACAGTCAATAAATCTAAACTTTAGGGCTAAAGAAGAATACCTAGAACGCTATTATCCTTTATTTCCACGAGGAACATAAGTGCATGCCCTCCAAAGGTGATCCACATAGGAACTGAACTTAGGAAGCACTCCTACCATAGTTGCTTATTTGACTGGGACTCCTTCTGGCAGCCTTTTGAACTTTCTCCTTTGCTAGACTCCCTACCCTCCTGTAGGGCACTCTGAGACCTCTCTATAGCCTCTCTCACATCTTAAATATCCATTCTATTTTTCTTCCCAGGCCCTTATCTTAAAAGACTAGCCTTGTCTTGAACGAACAAGCCTTGTCTGAAAAAGACAAATCTTATCTTAAAGGGGAGGGAGAAAAAATAGTGGGTTGGAGTATTCGGATGAAAAGAGTACTTTGGCATCAGATCACTGATGCCTATTTATAGAGGGAAATGGGGTGCCTGATATATCCATTTATCAGCCATGTGATAAGACTTTTAATTATAAAGAGTCTTATTAATGGAAAGATATATCATGAAACACCTATTCATGCACCAAGAGACATAAGTTTCTCTTGGTTTTTTCGGCAAATTTTTCTTTCTACCACATGGCATTAACCGGTTGCAGGAAAGCCAAGAGGCATGAAATGAGAAAGGAAGCATCGAAGAAAATTAAGAGACTTAAAGCAGAAAGACTCTACTTTTCATATTGGCACCAACAATGAAGGGATGCATCCCTTCATTGTGTGCATTCCGATTTCATGCCAATTGCCACCTATTGACCGGTCAAACCAAAGAAGAGGGGCATGGATGGTGCGGGCACCAGAATCTGAAAGAGGCTACACTCAATTCAGACCAACCCAACATCTTTATGGATTACAGATAATTAAGTCTTGTCAATCCTGTAAATGAGTCAAGCTATTTTCTTAAGTTTATGTCATAAAGATAATGTCCTATAATCCATTTGAGTCAAGTTCAACTCAAGAGAACCACCAACGTAGATTCAAGATAGAACCTTGAAGCATGACCATAGGAAAGGAGAAGCCACATCAATCTTCATACAAAAATTGACCCCAAAAGAGGACTCACTCATGACACCACCTCATCTTCCACAAAAAGTAGGGTCCCACCACAGCACCATGCCAAACAAGGAAGATCCCAAGCATGAAATTCAGATAGGTGCCCCACTTTCTTCTCCCACCAACATGGATGTTTTCCAAATTTCAAAAGAGGTGCCCCACTTGGAAATCTTTGACCCAGCATCAAAGGAAATCCATTCAATTCAAGAGAGGTGCCCCACTTGGAAATCCTTGACCACCCAAGCATGAAAGGCACCCCTATTTTCTCTCCTTCTTTTAGGAATGTATTCAAATTTCAAAAGCATCTTGGGTGAATGATAAGTACCCCCCCTTCCTCTTGTAAGGATGAATTTTGATGAATGAAAAGTTTCCTTCAACTTTCTGTGCTCTTTACATTGACACTCCATGAGGGAGAGGGTGTGAGGCCCAACCTAGTTCTCAAAACTCCAAACCCTAGTTCTTCCATCAAGCCGTAGCCACCTAGCCATCATCCATCAAGTTCCAAGGTGCCAAGCTTTCCTCTTCAAGCCCTTAATGTTCAGAACCTCTTACTCCTACCCAAGGTGTCAGGAGCTTTATTCTTCCAGCCACCTGACGACAAGCTACATCAATGTCAAGACCCATCTTCCATCATCATTCCCTACCCCTCTCTACTCAAAGTTTCCTTTCCATATCTTTCTCTGCTTCAATAGGTCTCTAACTTTGTTGCTTGGAGGATCTCCTAGGTATCTCGATCCATAGAAGATGTCCTCCTTGCCTTGGAACCCCTGACCTGAAAGCCGATGAATCCGTAGGAGTAAGGCCTCCTTATCCAGGCACCAACCCCATGAGTGCTGAGAGATCCAGCTACAGAGAAGATATCATTGCATGATACAAACCCCCTAATCTTAGGTCTAACTTGTTGAAGAAGGTACTAGTCCTAATCGTAAGTGGTTTTTCAACCCTTATTTTCCTTCTTTCTTTATTGCTTGATTGAGTTTAATCCATGGGATCGCAATCTTTAATCCTCCTGTAATCATTCTTAGTATATTGTTTACTCTTTTCAGGAAGAAAAGGCCATACAAATCTGAATCGTTATACATTTAAGTTTTCTATCCTTTATGTTGATGCCTTCATGCATACCATCCTACATCAATTTGGTATTAGAGCATGGTGATTAGGACTTATTTTGCATAGTACAGAATTTTTTTGCATGCTGAAATTCTGCCTGTTAAGGATTGATCTGAAAGTTCTCTTCATAACTTTCCAGATCCTAGTTTTCATTAGCATTTTTCATTAATATTGCAGTTCAAAAACTAGGATTGAAATCTTCCTCATAGATTTCGGATCTAAAATTTAAAAAAAAAAAAATGTTTTGTTTTCATTCTTTGATCAAGGGTTTCACGCCTCTTGAGCGGGTATATGAAAGTATACTGTCATGACCCATGGGAGTAATGAGCTATGGCCAAACGTGAAAATCCTTAGGTTAAAGGTTTGATGTGCTAATTGCTTGCTTGATGTGTGATCGCATGAATTTGTCTAAGTGATTGCTTGAATTGCATAATTTTTTTTAGCACATTGAACACCCCAAAGTTTTCTAGCACATTACAAAACTAAATTGCTTAGATAGTTTAGTTTCCATAATGAGTAGAATTTGCTTGTGCATTCATATTTAAGATATCTAAGGGCAATTCTATCCAAGATAAGGGAAGGATTTCATCACCTTTCCTTGGCCCATAAACAACCACCCTCATTTGCATCGATCCTAAGCCTTAATTTAAAATCATAGGAACCTAAACTAGGGACATCAACAAGTCAAGTTCAAGGTATTGTGTTAAGACTAGTGTAACTCAATTCTTCACTTACTCATGGAAATTGGTGTCTAAGGCTAGGGGTCCAATGGCAAATGCCTTAAGTAGAACTGTAGTTTTTAATTAGGACCCTGCAAGAGCAGGGGGAGCCTCCCACACTCCCACCTCTTACCTAGCCAGTTAAAAGGGTAATTGTAGACTTGATTGTACTTAGTCAATTCATTCTATATTGACCTTCTAGGTCTTGAAACCCCTAGAACGAGTCTCTATGCTACATGACTACTAGATCAAGAACCCCATACCAATATTCCCAAACCCAACCAAGTATCACAATGGACCCAAATCTTGAGACACTCCTAAGGACCATGATTGAATAGTTTACCCAACTAAATAATAAGTTTGATCGAATGGAGGAGCGTATCAAGATAATAGAAGAAACCCATGTGACCCATGCTGAACCTGATCACCTCTACCAACACCACTCAATCCTAGAAAAGCCCAATGCCATGAACCTACCTTGGAACGTAACCAAACATGACTATACCATGATTTTGTGGACCAGGATGAAAGAGCCATTAGGAGCATTCACCTAGAGGCACCTACCTTTGATGGAAGTCTAGACCCTAAGGTACACAATGATTGCAAAGGTGACATGGATCAATCTTTGAATGATATGAGATGTCGGAAGAGAGGAAGTTTAAATTTGCAAAACTTAGATTAGTCCGCTAGACAATATTATATTAGGAAAATGTTGAGCATATTTATTGTCAGAGAAGAGACATGCCCATAGCCACAAAGAGAGACATGAAGATCAAACATAGGGAAAAGTACCTATCCATGTCCTATGAGTGGAGGGGACCCATAACCTATCGACTCGAACCAATGGGATTAGTACCCCTAGATATAAGCCAAGTACTAGTCATGTTTTGCTTAGTCGACACATGATACGGGAATATTCATGCATTCCAATTATATTTCGTATGTTAAGTATTAAGTTAGGAGTTTGTATCCCAAATTTTAAGCCAAGATATTAAGTAGAAAATTCTATAAAAAATCTAAAGCACAGGCATGCAGAAATAAACCCTAAAAGTAAAGAAATAGGACCACCAAGGCTAAGAAGCCCTGGTTAGGACTAGCTCTTCTGTAATATCGCTACCAGAGGAGTCTAGGGGATGTACCTGGCAGATATTTAGAGATCAATCCATGATGAGTTTGATCTGCTCTCTCGGATGTAGCTTGAAAAATAAAGCTATCGACCTTGTGGATTTGCGGCTTTCAATCTGGTGGCCCGAAAGCTAGTTAGATGGAATCTTTGGATTCGTGAACTCTGAGGGACCTACAAATCACCTTTCAGGGGTTAGAAAAAGAAGAAGAAGAAGGCTAAATCATGGAAGGAAGAAGAGAAGGAAGAATTTTGAAGAGGGCGGCCAAGGGATGAAGAATGCTGGTGGCTTGGAGGTAGGGCACAGGGATCACACAGAAACCCTGAGAAATCACACAAATGCCGTTAATCACACAGAAATTCATACAAACTTTGAGAAAAACTCAAGATAAATTCATTCATAATAATTCAATCATTAGTTACAAGAGGGTGGAGGGGTGGGGTATTTATAGATGTTCCCATGCCCTCTTTTAGTTAGGATAGGATTACAAACTTTGATAGGGAGAAAGATTACAAAGTGGCCTAGAACTAGGATTACACAATTTGATTAGAAATAAAATAAAATCTCCTAGTTAGAAGTGGATTCTTCTCCTTCTTTGACTTGGTCAAGGGGCTTCCTTATTGGGTTGGGAAGGAAAATTCCTTCCTTTGACCTGGTCTTCCTCTTGGGCACCTAGGCTTGTCATGAATGGGCCTGGGATGCCAACTGCTTATGGGCTTCTGGGGTGCTTGGGGCCAGTATACTTTTTGGAAATCTTGGTCTCTTGGGCTTGGATGCCTAATTGAACTTTGGCTTGACTTTAGGGCAGCAAGGGGCATCTCCAACATGGGCTTGGGTTGCTTCCAAAGAGATTTGGTGCATGGGCATGATCCTGGTGGGCTTGAAACCCTAGGCCATGATGCTAGAAGAATATTCTTAGTCCTTGGTATCTTTTGTGGACTTACTTTATTTTGAGACCCTGGTGAAGACTTTGGCTAATGTTCCTCCTCTTGTACAAATTTTTTAAAGAACACAACTTACTGGACTCTTATAGGACTCAATTGGACTGGACGGAGGTTGAGACAACTCAACTTATTACAAGACTCACTCAACTTAACTAGACTAGATAAGTTACAAAACTTGACACATGATTAAGAGCTCAAAATTGACAAATGGCTCACAATGAGCTGACTCGCTCAACTAAGATTGAATGTAATCTCAAGACTGACTCAAGAGTCCTAGTGGCATGAGTCGACTCTAGATTCAGGACTCAAGTGTAACAGAGCTCAAGGCCCAAATACAAGACTCGATGGGCATAATCAGGCTTAACTAATCAAAACCCTAATTATAGGACTTTAAGTGACTCATCTGACTTAAGCCCTACTTACAAGACTTAAAGGGCTAATAGGACTTGACTATTAGACTCAAAGACAAAATTGGAGTCATGGCTAAGAGATTCAAAACTCAGGGATCCATAATGAACTAGGGTTGACCTGATGTCCCCATCAATTCGTCCAGGATGGGAGGAACTCGACTCCATCAAGTAAGGGTCACTCTAGCTTTGGTATCTCTCAAGAAGGTCTAAGTCAAGGTGCTGCAAGTCCTCTAGAGCAACCTACGAATCATCAAATTATGGTCGACATCGCCAACGAACCAGGTAGCATTGATAGCCGCAGTCCCGAGATGTGATAGCTTGATCGTCCATGATATACTCGATCCGTATTCCTCTCTTAGGCAAATTTATAGGTGGACACTCTATGTTAGGTTCGCTCTCAAAGGATGGAGTAGGTTCAAAAACCTCACTAGGAATCACTGCCGGTTCCCTATACTCAACTAAGTATGCGATATTGATGGTAGAGCTAATGCCTAAATCCAGGGGCAGATCAACCACATAGGCATTTGTCATTCCTTCTCTACCACTCTAAAGGGTCTAGCTCTGCCAGCATGAAGTTTCTTAACCATAATAGAATCTTCTACATTAAATTTCTTGGCTTTTTTTTGAGAATTAGCCAGTTTGTTTCAGAATTAATGCTAAATACGGATGATGCACCTGACTTGTACTGACACCTAACAAAAATGCAAACTCAATTATGCATTCCTATTAAGAGGAACTTTATTGGGCTCTTCTAGGCCTAAACCTAATAGACTTTAGACTCTCTAGGTTTGACCCTGGTTTGACATACATATAAAAATTTATAATGAACTTCTAGTAAACGCCATTGAGTATGCCAGAATTAAGATGCAAACCTAACATGCGCAATGAATGTATGCAGTATTCTAATCTCAACAAAATGCAATCTAACGATCCTAGAAATGCAGAAAGTTTTTGAAAGGGTAGAAAATAAGAGGTGGAGTCAGGGTTAGTTTGGTAGGGTAAGGAATAAGAAGATGATTCAAGGTTAATCGAAAAAAATAGAATACAAGAAGGGGTTTCAGGGATAAATCCTAGACTAATGAGGCTAACCTTACGAAGTTGAGGTATATCTACAGGGTTTGCATAATGGAAGAATTGGTCACTAATCTCAAGGAAGAGTTCTTCAATGGGAACTATAGGAGAGGGTTCATCCTGGGGGTACTGGGTTGAACAAGCCAAATCCTCAATAAATTCCTCAGGTTCCTGGATTTTTGGACTGAGCTCTATAATTGGACTTTCTTCTAGTGGCTCCTCAGGTAAGAGTCTAATAGTAGGGTTGGGTTCCTCATCCTTAACTGCACTTCTACTATAGGATCAGTCTAAGTGTGGTCAGGGTCAACTAACTTTGGGTTGGCTTCTATTTGGGTATCTACCTGGTCAACTAATTCTAGGTTGGTTTCTACTTGGGTATGTTCAGGGCCAACTAATTCTAGGTCATCTATAGGTATCTCTTCTTCTTCTTCCTCATACTTCTCCACTAAGCTCACATCAGCTTCATATATCTCCTCTTCTAGGTCATCTTGGTGAACCAATGGGTTGGTAAGAGGGGATTGACTAAGAAAAAATTGATTGATGACTGGGGTGGTAGGGATGTGTTGGCTAAGGGGTTCCAGACTAATACTAGGCTTAAATCTAGGGATATTAATCCAATGGGATTCGGGTTGACTAGAGGAAACTAGGCTATACCTATAGGTACTAATCCTATCATATTCGGGTTGGCTAAGGGAAACTGGCCTGGTACTCGACTCAAATAATATGGGTGCATAGATTCTAGAGTCATAGGATCTAGGGTCATAGGATTTGGGCTCAAATCTATAGGTTGTGGATCTCCTAGATTCAAGGTATGGGGCTCTCCTAGGGTTGGACTCAGGTTTAGGTCTAGGATGAGTTTTAGGGGTTTTCTTTAAATCTCCTAATTGGTTCTCTACTTGATCAGAACTATTAGTTAATTGGTCAATCCTATGGGTTGCTTGATTATTTGTTTGGGTCAATTGGTCAAGTCTTTGATTTTATTGGGTATTGGATTGGTCAAACTTGAAGTTCATCTAGGCAAACTGATTTTGGGTTTGGGTATTTGATTGGTTAATCTAGGTGGTTAATTGGGCAACCATCTATTCATTCTTTGCTTTTTGAAGAGTTTCTAATGGGGACATCACCAGCACAGATCTCGGAGCAAGCATGAATCTTGGAGCTGCATGAATCTCGGTGCATATCTAGAATAAATTAGTTTAGGATTTATCTTTTATTTAAGATTTAAATTAGGATTTGATTGGTTAGGATTGAGATATGGATATGCTTATCTTATCCTATCTTGTATTTGAATCATCTCTATCTTGCATTCAAATGAGGGTTGGAAAGGTTTATAAATACCACCCTCAGTCCTTTGTAAAAAAATAGTTTAGTTAATAAAGATAAATTTTTAGGAAAGAGAGATTTTTTTCTTTCACTCTATGAGAAGAGGGTGCGAGACCCAACCCAGGACATGATGAGAGGTCATATCTAGTTATGCCCCTTTCCTTTGATTCCATTTTCTTTATCCCCTCATGTCCTTTGAGATTCATCTTGACTCCTCCAAGTATCGAGGTGGGTAGAATGCCCTAGAGGTGAGAGGTATCTTCGTTAGGGTGAGTCCCAAAGTCCATGAAATTCAAATCCCTGTCTTCCATCCCCACTATTCCTTCGCCACCCATAAAGAAATCCAAAAAGGATAAAAAAAAGTATTTTATTCTCTATTTTCTGATTTTAAATTGCATCAGATTTCATCATGTGTTCATCATTCGCATTAACTCAATCTTAACGGCACTCTCCAATGTTAGATAAGGGTAGGATTTCATCACCTATCCTGGGCCCAAAATAACCAACCTGCATTCGAGCCCAAGCCTAATATAATTAACTAGCAATTTAATTGATTAGGGACACCAACAGGTCGGGTCCAAGTTTTGTGGGTACACTAGTGCACTCAATCCTCCAACTATTACTAGAAACTGGTGTCTAAGGTTAGAGGTCCAGAGACAAACACCCTAAGTGGATTGGTGGTTTTTAATTAGGACCCTGTGACCAGCAGGGGGAGCCTCCCACAACCCCACCTCTTACCTAGTGATAGGGGATAAAGATGAGGTGATGTATTTCAAATGAAATCAGTAATAATTAAATGAAAGATGAAGTAAATAGATATAGCTACTCATTTAATGAACAAGGCATTCAAAGATAGGATTCTAAAATTTAAACTTGACTAGATGAATAAACCATTCAAAGAAATAAAGAGAGGAGGACCTTCATGGTTAAGAAATCACTCAAATTAGGGTTTAATTATTCTAATAATTGCAGATCTGAAAGTCTATCTAAAAAGGGTTATCCAACAATTAATATGTATCACTTTAGCACTGGAACACTCAAAGAAGAACACTCCAGGATGACAGGGAGATTCCATAGGTTGCAAGGCTTCTTGTATCCAATTCTTTGGCACGGGAGATTTTCTTCTCAGGAGTTTGGAAGCCTGGGGATCCTGCAACAAAATTGTAGAGGGAGATTAGGGAAGAAGGGTTGAGATGGAGAAGTGAAGGGAGAGATCTTTGAAAGATGAAAGGATGGCTGGAGTAATCTTGTTGAAGATCTTCTATGGCTTCATTTGGTTGAGAACTCCTGTCTTGATCTTGCAAAGAACTCCTTGGATGGTTGGCTTCATTATAGATGATGGATATGTGGACTCTTGAGATGCTTCTTGTGTTGGCTGAATGGACTAAGAAGGATGGAGGAAATTAGGTTAAAGAGGAGAAGTTGGAAAGAGGAAGAACTCTAGGCCTCACACCCACCTTCTCACAAGGGACCAAGCATTCAAGCAAGGGAAAAATTTAAAGAAAAGTTTTCTTCATTGATTCAAATTTCATAAGTGTTTACAATAAGGTTTGGAGCCTAATTTATAGACACCAAGCCATTTGAAATTCAAATTTTGAAATTCAAAAAATACAAAATGAGGTGAGAGAATGGTGGCCGACTTCCTGAAGATGGGGCGCCATTTATAAAGGGATTTGGGCCATTTCAAATTCCTTCTTCCTTGGGCGAGATTCCATGGTGATGTGGCAAGGATGAATGATGAAGTGGATTCCAAGTTGGTGAACCCATGGTCTTTGTGCCCACTAGTCTTCTTGACTTGGTTGAGCTGAAACAAGGTTGGTCTTGGCTGACCCTCCCTGACTCAATTACAATAAGGACTTAATTAAAGCAAATACTGGACTCAATTACCAAATTTAAATGAGTACAAGACTAATAGATCCAAATAAAAATTTATTACAGAACTCGAGCTCTCAATTTTCCAACCATAAAGAATCTTTCCTAATTTGGATCGGTTGGAGTCTTTTCCTGAGCCTAGTGCCCGCACCAATTCTTCTCGGGTGGGAGAAACTCGACCCTGTTGAGTAAGGATCTGTCTGACTATGATATCTTTCTAGTAGGTCTGGGTCAATTTGCTGCAGATCCTCTCGGGTGATCCAAGAGTCGTTGGAATCGGGTCATCCTTGCCAATGATCCAGGTAACGTTGATAGCCCTTATTCCTAGTAGTAATCACCTTGTCATCCAAGATATGTCCAACTTTATCTCTCCGGTCTGGTGGAATTGCTAGTGGGCACTCGGGTATGGTTTCGCTCTCAAAGGTGGGATAAGGCTCAAAAGGCTCGCTAGGAATTAATGCCGGCTCTTTATATTCTATCATATCAGCAATATTAAAAGTAGAACTAATGCCATAATCAGAAGATAACTCTAACACATATGCATTAGGTCCAATTCTCTTAGTTTCTTTGAAAGGTCCAGCTCCCCGGGCATGCAATTTTTTTTCATAGTTCCCGGTGGAAACCTTTCAGGTCTAAGTTTAATCATTACAGAGTTTCCTTCATTAAATTCTTTCATTCGTTTACATGAATTAGCCATATGTTTATAGACTTCATTTCTCATTTGAATCATTTTACTAGTTTCTTTATGCAAGTCTTTAACATGCTGTGCATATGACTCGGCAGACTTAGATACTCATACTGACACTTGACAAAAACAGACTCAACTATGTATTCCTATTGAGAAGAATATTATTGGACTCTCTTGGGCCTAAACCTAATAGATTATTAACTCTCTAGGTTTGACCCTGGTCTGGTATGCACATAAGAATTTACCATGGGTTCCTAGCAAATTCCATAAGGTCTTCCAAAAGTAGGTCGTAAATGGGATGGGCTTTAAGGGTTCATGTAACCTAGTGATCTCAATAAAATGTAACCTAATGGCTTTAAAAACATGTGTAGACTCAGGAAAGGGTAAGAAATAGGAATCAGAGTCTTGGGGCAATCTATGGAAAACCTGAGATAGACCTTGGCTATTCAAGATGACCTTTAGATTTGAATATTGATCTATGGGTGTCATAAGGTCAAATTGATGGATGGAGAATTTGGTCATTGTAAGTGCAAATGTTTCATTGAAGGAAAACTTGGTCAGTTCCAGAAAAAGGTTATTAACTAGGGTTAGAGGAATGAACTCTTTACAAGAGAGCTGAATAAGGTCTTGGGTTGAGGCTAAAGGAGTAGGCTTTTCTTGATGTTATAGACTTACAGGAACCAAGTCCTCACTAATTTCCAGTGACTCTGATGCTTCAAGACTAGGCTCAACACTCTTATCTTCTACAAGGATTTCCTCAGGTAAGGTACTAGAGTTGTCCTTCTCGAAGTCTTCTCCTTCATATTCATCTTCCAAACTCATGTCAGCCTCATATACTTCTATCATGGGTTCTAATTCTTCCTCCTTTAATTGTTCTTTTAGTATGGCTTCATTTTGCTCAACTAATCCTGGGTATGCCATGCCTAACTCCTTTTCAATGTCATCCTTCTAGGTTGGAGGTGATACAGATGAGGTTTGATCAACAAAAATCTGGTTCACACTAGGTGTCGAAATAATAGGGATATGATTCAAGCTGGTAGAGGTTGGATTTAGGTCCAAAGTACTTGATCTAGCATGCCTCAAGGACCTCTCATAGTTTTGGACTACTCGATAGGCTTGCTCCAAACTATAGATATTATGTCTAAACAATTCTCTCTGGATATCTTCCCTCAAACCCTCTTCAAATCGGATTAGGATATCATATGGATCCATTTTCATAATATAGCGCATTAAATGCTCGAATCTATCAATATAATCACTGACTGATCCATTACCTTGGGTCAACCTCTCTAAGTGGTCTAGGAGATTTTGTTGGTAGGACACATGGATATACCTTTCACGAAGCTTGCTCTTCATTTCTTTCCAGGTCCTAATGGGTTCGTGTCTCTCAAACGCCCTCCTTCCCTGAACATTGTTCCAATAAGACTCAGCTGGACCCTATAGATGCACTCGGGCAAACCTAACCTTTCCATCCTCAGACATTTTATTCCACTTAAAATAATCATCCATATCTTCCTCCCAATCTATATAAACCTTAGGATCTAGATGTCCATCAAATATGGGTGCTTCCAACCGAATGTTCTTAAGGGTTTGGTCATCATGGTCCATTTGGTCCTGATTGGGTCTCCTAGGATTTGGCTCATAAGCTAGGTCATAGGGTGCTCTCCTAGGTTTCGGGTCATGGACTCGATCAGGGTTGGGTCTCCTTGGATTTGGCTCAAAGAAAGGGTCTTGATGAGGCCTCCTAGGGTTGGGTTCAGGGAAACGGTCTTGGTGCAGAGCCCTTCTAGGGTTGATGGGTGTACCAAACTCTGGTTCAAGCTCTAATTCAACATGGACTTCATGGGTTCTTCCAGGGGTACGAGCCTTTAATTGGTCAAAGTTGTCAAAATTGGCTTGACACTTGGTTCGACCCAACTTCGTGGATGTCCCTAGCTCACTAGAGCAAGTTAAATGTCTACTCCGTTTTAATTTGGAGTTGGGTTCATTATGCAGGTTGGTGATTTTTGGGCTAGGGATAGGTAATGAAATCCTGACTCTATATCAAATTGATGCCCTTAAGATGATTTATCATGAGATGAATGCAAGCATGCAAATGAACCCTAATTTCAAGTGCAAAAATTTTTATGTGTTGCAGTTTGAAGTGGGATAGAGAAGTGCTATGTATTAATCTCAGAAAAATCAAAAAAAATCACAAAATGCTCCTAACTTGTAGAGCATATATTAGATGAAAGGAAATAAAAAAATTAAATATGTGCTAGGCGTGATAATTCCTGGAACATAGACAATGCTAAGAAAATAGAACAGTCGAAATTAAAAGATGCAAGGCTTCTTGTATCCGGTTCTTTGGCACGGGAGACCTTCTTCTCAAGGGTCTGGAAGCCCGGGGATCCTGCAACAAAAATGTGGAGGGAGATTAGGGAAGAAAGGTTGAGATGGAGAAGTGAAGGGAGAGATCTTTGAAAGATGAAAGGATGCCCGGAGTAATCTTGTTGAAGATCTTCTATGGCTTCATTTGGTTGACAACTCCAGGCTTGATCTTGCAAAGAACTCCTTGGATGGTTGGCTTCATTAGATATGATGGAGATGTGGACTCTTGAGATGCTTCTTGTGTTCGCCGAATGGACTAAGAAGGATGGAGGAAATTAGGTTGAAGAGGGGAAGTTGGAAAGAGGAAGAACTCTAGGCCTCACGCCGACATTCTCACAAGGGACCAAGCATTCAAGCAAGGGAGAAATTCAAAGAAAAGTTTTCTTCATTGATTCAAATTTCACAAGTGTTTACAATAAGGTTTGGAGCCTAATTTATAGATACCAAATTAATTTGAAATTCAAATTTTGAAATTCAAAAAATACAAAATGAGGGGAGAGAATGGTGGCCGACTTCATGATGATGGGGTGCCATTTGAGGAGGGATTTGGGCCATTTCAAATTCCTTCTTCCTTGGACGAGATTCCATGGTTAATGTGTCCAGGTGATGTGGCAAGGAGGAATGATGACATGGCTTCCAAGTTGGTGAACCCATGGTCTATGCACCCACTAGTCTTCTTGACTTGGTTGAGCTGAAACCAGGTCGGTCTTCGCTGACTCTCCTTGACTCAATTACAATAAAGACTTAATTAAAGCAAATACTGGACTCAATTACCAAATTGAAATGAGTACAAGACTAATAGATCCAAATAAAAATTTATTACAAGACTCGAGCTCTCAATTTTCCAACCATAAAGAATCATTCCTAATTTGGATCGATTGGAGTCTTTTCCTGAGCCTAGTGCCCGCACCACCTAGCCAGTGGAAGGACTAGTTATTGAGTTGTGTGTAAGTTGAGTTGAGCCATTCAACTTTGGCTCTAGGTCTAGCAAACTCTAGAACGTGTTAACCCTTGTGTGCTTGACTGCATCATAATCCCGTGTTTGATTGAGTGCATGACCACTAGGTCAAGAATCCAGTACCACCGATCTAAACCCCAACCCAGTTCAATAATGGAGCCCAATCATGAGACTTTCATGAAGACCATGAATGATCAGATGATTGCCCAATTGACCACCTAAATGAACCAGATGAATGCTCATTGACCACCCAGATGAACCTGGTGACAACCCAGATGAACCAGATGGCCACCCAAATGAACCAGATTGATGACCGACTAACCCAAAGATTGGACCGAGTAGAAGATCGATTAGAACCTGAGGGGAGAACACATGAGTCCAACACCAAACCCGAGCCAGAGTCACCTCTTCCCACACCTCCAAACCATCCATTTTTGTAACCTAACCCTAGGAGAGCCCTGCATCCTGACCCCTTTCAATAGCCCAACCCTAAGAGGCCCAATCATGACCTCATAGATCAGGATGAAAGAGTCATAAGAAACATCAGGGTAAATGCACCCAAATTCGATGGCAACTAAGACCCTAAGACCTATATAGATTGGGAGGGATAAATGGAGCAATTTTTTGACTGGTATGCAATGAGTGAGGAAAAGATGTGTAAATTGGCCAAATTAAGGTTTGTCCGCCAGCCTAAGCTATACTGGGGTAATGTTGAGTGCCAAATCACCCAACGAGATGACCTTCCCATAGATACCTGGAAGGCCATGAAGAGGAAACTTAGAGAAAAATACCTTCCTGCATCCAACCAGCAGAGACTCCTAGACCACTGGCAGAGGTTATCTCAAGGGAATAAGTCTGTGTCAAAATACATCGCCAAATTTGATGAGTGTGCCATAAGGTGCAACATACAAGAGAATGAGACTATGGTCCTATCTAGGTCTAGGGTTGGCCTCCGTCAGGACAACCAAAGAGAGCTAGTTTTGAGGGAAGTCAGTAATCTTGATCAAGCCTACCAGATAGCTAGGAACTATAAGAGATTCCAGAAGGCACCCACAACCCATCGACCAGGGCCCATTAGGCCTAGTGCCCCATACCCATGACCTGGACCTAGCCCAGCCTACCCAAACTGGCCCAACCCTAACCAAGCCCGACCCAACCCTGCTCTAGCCCGACCTAGCCCTGGTACCACACTAGCCAGTAGGGAAGATAAGGGTAAGGAACCTAAGACCTAGATGAACCTAAGTCCCAGTTCCAATGCCTGTTTAAAATATTGTAAGGTAGGTCATTATGCTAGCCAATGCCCAAACAGATCCTTACACACAAGGGAACTTGAGGAAGAAGAGCCTGAACGCACAGATGAATTAGGCGAGGAAATCTACAAAGCTGAGGACAACCTGATTGATGCATATGAAGGTGATGAGGAGGAAGATGAGCAGTCTGACCTGCTAGGGGTAGTTAGGTGCATCCTAGCCCAAACTAAGACATAAGAGGACTGGCACAGGACTAACATCCTACAGACTTTTATGAAATTAGGGGATCAGGTATGCAAAATCATCATAAATAGTTGGAGTTGCATGAATGCTATATCAGCCAATGTAGTTAGAACCCTAGGCTTGACCCCAGTTCCCCATCCTAGCCCCTATAAGGTTTCATGTACAGACTCAACCTCCATCCCCATCAAGCTTAGATGCCTAGTCCAGATCCAGCTACAATCCTATCAGGAAAAGGTGTGGTGCAATGTCATACTCATGTGAGTGAGTAGTATTATCTTAGGCAGACCTTAGCTATTTGACCATGATGCTACCCTATATAGCCGATCGAATTCCTGCTCATTCAATTTTCATGGGAAGAAGATATTGATTCATCCAGCCCCACCTAAGGACAATGTTAAGAGGGGATCTAGCTCACTGAAAGAGAAGAAATCTGGAGTTAATCTGATTACTGCTAAGGAGCTAAAAAAAGAGATTTATGAGGGTTCCACTATTTGGATGTTAGCTGCAAAGGAAGTACCTGACCCAATTGAAAAAGAACACCATCAAGAGGTTAAGGAAATCTTAAGTGAGTTTGAGGATGTATTTCCTGAAGATTTACCTGACCAGTTACCACCCTCAAGGGACGTCCAGCATGCTATAGACTTAGTCCCAGAAGCCACCCTACCAAACCTATCCCATTATAGGATGAATCCTTCAAAACATTTAGAGCTACAAAAGTATGTAGGAGAACTCCTTGAAAAAGGATTCATTAGGGAAAGCCTGAGCCAATGTGCTGTACCTGCCCTGCTCACCCCTAAGAAAGATAGCACATGAAGAATGTGTGTAGACAGTCATGCCATAAACAAAATTCTTGTGAAATATAAATTTCCCATCCCTCGATTGGATGATATGTTAAATATGATGGCTGGTGCAACCATCTTTTCAAAGATTGACCTTAAGAGCAGCTATCATCAGGTTAGGATCAGACCCGGGGATGAATGAAAAACAATATTTAAAACCAAGGATGGTATATATGAATGGGTAATGATACCTTTCAGTTTGTCCAATGCCCTTAGCCCTTTGTGAGGATCATGACCCAAGTCCTATGTGTATTCATTGAAAAATTTGTTGTGGTTTACTTTGATGACATCTTGATCTATAGTAGGACTAAGGAAGACCACCTGAACCACCTCAAGCAAGTTTACGAAACCCTTAGGAAGGAGAACCTCTATGCCAACTTGAAGAAGTGTGATTTCATGAACCATAGAGTTATCTTCCTTGGATTCATAGTCACTCCGAGGGAGTCTCAGCAGACCCTGAGAAAGTTAGGTCCATAGTAGAGTGGCCATACCCACTAGCATTCATGACGTATGTAGTTTCCATGGTCTAGCAACCTTCTATCAGAGATTTATCCATGGATTCTATACCATTGTAGCACCCATAACCGATTATATTAGGAAGGAAAATCTTGAATGGACCAAAGCTACTGATAAAGCCTTCCTAGAGATTAAAGATAAGACGACACAAGCACCCATCCAGAGGTTACTTGATTTTTCCAAAGTCTTTGAGGTAGCTTGTGATGCTTTGAGAGTAGGCATAGGAGGAGTTTTGAGTCATGAGAATCAACCAGTAGCCTTCTTCAGTGAAAAACTCAATGAGGCTAAACTTAAATACTCAACCTATGACAAGGAATTCTATGCAGCTGTACAAGCCCTTAGATACTGGAGACATTTTCTACTACCCCAGGATTTTGTCTTTTACTCTTACCATGAAGCACTCTGATTCCTAAACTCCCAAAAAAAGTTGAACCCTAGGCATGCCAAGTGGGTAGAGCATATCCAAGCCTATACCTTTGTGCTAAAATATCAGGCTGGAACTGAAAATAAGGTAGATGATGCCCTTAGTTGACGTGCCTTGCTTTTGAACACTATTAGAATTGAAGTCATTGGATTTGATCGATTGAAGGAAGAATATAAAACCTGTCCAGACTTCAGTGAAATTTTCCAAACCATCAGCCAAGGACCATCTAGTTCCCATAGCGAGTACACCCTCCAGGATGGTTATCGTTTTAGAAACAATAGATTACGTATTCCCAAGACCTCACATAGAGAATTCTTAATTTGGGAAACCCATGCAGGAGGTCTAGCTGGTCATTTTGGTAGAGACAAGACCATCTTAGCTGTAGAAGACCAGTTCTTTTGGCCAACCATAAGGAGGGATGTTACCCATATTGTTTCCAAATGTCGAACTTATGCTGTTGCCAAACAGTAGAAGCAAAACACTGGTTTATACACTCTTTTACCTATACCAGATTACCCATGGCGAGACTTAAGCATGAACTTTATATTAGGACTACCTAAGACCCTAAAGAAATATGACTCCATTTGTGTAGTGGTCGATAGGTTCTCAAAAATGGTCCATTTCATACCCTATTCTCAGACCTTTGATGCCTCCAAAGTAGCCAAGCTCTTTCTTGATCATGTGGTTAGGTTACATGGCCTTCCTAAGACCATAGTGTTCGATAGGGATGTTCATTTCACCAGTTACTTCTGGAAGAACCTTTGGCACTTATTAGGAACCAGCTTAAGTTTTCCACATCCTACCACCCACAAACTGACGGCCAAACCAAGGTAGTAAACCAAAGTTTAGGAAACCTGTTGAGATGCCTTATAGGTGAGAACATCGAGCATTGGGACCTTCTCTTACCCAGAGCCAAATTTGCCTATAACAATTTAGGCAATAGGTCCACAGGTAAGAGCCCATTAGAAATTATTCATGGTTACAAGCCTAACAAACCTCTTGACCTAATCTCCTTGTCCTTGCATGCATGAGTCTCTGAGTCGGCTAAGTCATTTGCACAGCATATTGGGATTTGCATAAAAAAATTAGTCAAAAGATTAACATAAGCAATGAAATCTATAAAAATTTTGCTAACTCTTGAAAAATGTTTAAAGAATTTTTTGCAGGGGATTATGTAATGATTAGGATTAGGCTTGAGTGGTTCCTACCAGGAACCGTGAAAAAACTACATGCTCATCGAGCTGGACCCTTCAAGGTAATAAAGAGAGTTGGACCCAATGCATATGTGCTCGAGTTGCCACCCGAATTAGGTATTAGTTCAACCTTCAACATTTCAGACCTTGTTGAGTATAGGGAACCGGCTATGATACCCAGCGAGCCTTTTGGACCTATCCCTTTCCTTGAGAGTGAGCCTATCCTAGAGTGTCCACCAACAAACTGGCCTGTGAGAGATGAAAGGATTGAGTGCATTCTAGAAAATCAAGTAATCAGTACCCAGAACAAAGGCTACCAATGGTATTTGGTCCGATGGCAAGGTTGACCAGAATCCGAGGATTCGTAGATCACCTGAGAGGATCTGTAGTACCTTAACCCAGACCTTTTAAAGTAGTACGAGAGTTGAGATGACCCTTACTCGACAGGTTTGAGTTCCTTCCACCCCAGAAGAATTGGTGCGGGCTGGATAGGTAGGGCCTACTTATCAACTAGAAAAGCAGGATTTGGTGGCTGAGAAACCACCATAAACTAGGGTCTACTTATCAACTATTCAAAGATCAAAGTGAAGGGAATAGGTTTCAATTTTACCAATGTAGGATCATCTCTTTGATGCAGATCTGGCTGGACTCTCAAGATTTTGTAACAAGGTTTTAAGATCTCGATCCCGAGTTTCGATCTTCCGTGTAATGCCGGTTTTGAGGCATGAACACCTGTCTTTGATTCTAGATCACCTGCAAATACTCAGCAATGAAAACTTAAGTTAGGAAGTAGCAAAGGAAGGAAAAAGAATGGAAGGGAAATGTTAGAAGAGGTGGCTAGGATTTCTTATTGACTGGATAGGTAGGGCCTCACACCGTCCGATGTTTCGTAGAATAAATGAAAGGGCCTCACACCTTGCGATGCATATAGTAAAGGATGAAAATTTGGTAGAGCTTCTTTATTGATGAATAAATTATGATTAATACAGGGGGGTTGATGGGGTATTTATAGACCCTCAACTAGTGGTGTAAGTGATACAAAGAATAAACTTGTTTTCCCTTGGACTACAACTCCTGGAATTCTAGCTTTGGGCATCCTGGACTCTTGTCTTTGGGCTAATATGGAGCTTCCTTCAAGTAGACGACAACAAGAAATAGTCTTCATAGCTTAGGCAATTACAATTCATCTGGTGGGCGTCAACTAAGATGGGCGACAATTTTGAGGAGTCTTTCTAGCTTACTCATCTTAAAATCATCGATAAAACATTTCCAAACTTTAAATTGGCAACAATTGAGATGCGTATGGTGTCTCATCTCCTTCCTTCTTGGCATTCATCATGATCTCATTTGCATTTAGGAGGACTCCTTGAAATTTGAATATATATTTCTCCCATTTGAGTTAGAACTCTTGAGGTAAGAAAAAAATCGAACCTTCTTCAACTTGGGCGACTAGATAGCTTGAAATTCATCAGATGTGGGCGTTGAAAAGTCTTGGCCGACTCCTTGCTTTGGCATGAAATAATTTGAGATGAGAGGGTGCTAAATAGGAAGACTCCTTCTCATTTACTCACCTTAAAATAAGTTGGCACTAACTCCTTAAGTGGCCAACCAAAGAGGATTGACATGGCATGTGTTGTCTTATGATGATGTCTAAATTTGATGCATGTCCGAACATGACATGTGTTGATGTTCCCTAATGATGTGGCAGGAGTTGTCCAATTTCTTGAAAAGGTGGTGCCAAGAACAAACTAACTTGGGCTAGCACATGGAGTCACATGGCTTGTCTTGGGCTAGCACATTGGGTCTTCAATTAGGTCCCCCTTGTATTACAGGACTTAATACTAATTATTACAAGACTCAAAATTAAACCAACCAAATAACTAAGCCCCACTTGATCAATTGATCAAAAGGCATAACCTCATGTAACAAAAAAGAATAAATTTTGTAAACAGGGTTTGGCCCAAAAGGGTTTGACATAACCGATAAATGGGGTTTTGACTCAATGTGGTAAAAAGGGTTTAGTCCAAAAGGCTAAATAACAAAATCCTAATTACAGTTGATAAAAAGGCCTAACCCTAACTAAGTCAAAATAACAAAATTTAAAATAAAATATTTGATGCAGAACGAAAGCTCTGATACCAAAAATGATGCAGAACAAAAAAGAGACGATGCGATGCGGAAGTAAATTAAGACTAATTTTTTTTTTATATATTTTAAGAAGTCGGCTTTGACTCAAAGAAAAGTTAAACTAATGTTGAAAGAAACTAAGAAATGACAGAAAGCACAATTAAAAGGAGTGGATTATCAGAGTAACTCAGAAGTAGGATCGCTGGGGATTAAGAAACCCCCAGACCTAGGGTTTACTCCTCTTTCAAGAAACAGACGAAGAGAGAAGAGAAGGTTTTATACCTGACTGTGATATCTCTCGTTGCTTCAATTGAAGGACACTCTCGAGCAGATTGTAGGATCCTTAGAGATGGGGTATCTTCGTAATGGATCCTCGGATTGTAGTCCTATGGCAAGGTTGGCCTTCTTCTCGAACTCAGGATCTGGAAGAAGAAGAACAAAAAAAAAGAACCAGAAACTCAAAGAAAGACACTGACCTGAGGACTTAATGAAGATTGTTGGATGTAGAAGTTCCGGAGATCTTGATACTGATCTGACTCTTCTTTGAACTTGCACTGTAGTTGAAACAGTTGATCTGAACCTGGATGCTGGTGGCCGGCCTCTATGTGGAAGAGAGGGGCCATGGGATGTAGATGGAAAATTAGGGTTTGGTGGTGGTGGAGTAGAGATGGGTGGACTAAGCTAGGGTTTTGGGGTTGGAGATCTCACACCTCCTCAAGGTTCCTAGGGAACCCGGATTTACTCCCTCACGGAGCTCAACACCTGAATACAAGTGCGGAAGAGAGAAACACAAAGTTGCTCACAAAGAAATTGATTTCATTCATCATTTTTTTCAAGAGTTACATAGAGTTGAATATATAGACATAAAAAAGAAATAAAATTTCATACACTTCCCATGTGGGACTAATAGGACTAACCCATACTTTAGGCATCAAATTCTCTTCCCAAGACTCCTTCCATGAGTGGGCAGCCCAAAAACTCCAAGAAAACTTGAAAATCAGCTCCAAATGGCAGGTTATGGGGGTGTCTCCTAGTATCTCTCCATGAATCAAGGATTTTCCCTTCATGGTTTGGCTCTTTTGGACACCTCATAGTCTTGCTCCACAAGTTTAGGCTTCTTCCTTTCATGGCTTTGGCACTTTAGGAAACTTTTGGGTGCCTCCTTGATTTTCTCCCCAAGACATGCTCTCTTCCCTTTTATAACTTGGGTTTTTATGGAACATTGTGGGGCACCTCCTTGATCCTCTCTTCAAGAAAAATTCTTGCCATCCTGGCTTGGGTTTATCTGGAAAGAAGTTGGCTCCCCTTGGATTGAGGTATCTTGATGGATTTCTCCCCCAAGTGGCGCATGAAAGAAGGGACCTGCTTTCTTGTGGTGTGGGGACCAAGGCACACTGGATAGAGATGTGGTGCCTCCTGGACTCTGGCGTGTGGCTGGGAGTGTGGCGCCCACTTGCTTGGTCCTGGGAGAAAATGTGGCACCTTGGAGAAGACCTAGACCACTACTAGGACTTGTATTAAGTCAACATGACTCAACAAAATTTAAATTGCAGGGAAATACAGACTCAAACTAAAATTGAGTTGACCAAGTCAACCCTTATTACAAAACCAGAAAACCCTAATTCTTCGGGCAATGTCAATCAGAGATCCAGATGGAGCCCTGAAGTCTTCTTTTGAGTCTGGTGCCCGCACCAATTCTCTCGGGGTGGGAGGAACTCGACCCTGTCGAGTATGGATCAAGCTGGCTCTGGTATCTCTCCAAGAGGTCTGGGTCCAATTCTTGTAACTCTTCTCGGGAGATCCAAGAGTTATCAGAATCTGGCCTTCCTTGCCAGCAGACCAGGTATCTTTGGTATCCTCGATTATGAGTAGAGATAACCTGATCATCCAGGATCTTTTCAATCTGCTCTTTCCTCACAGGCCAGTTTGTTGGTGGACACACAGGGTTGGGTTCACTCTCAAGAGCAGGATTAGGCTCAAAAAGGCTCACTGGGAATCACAGCTGGCTCTCTATACTCTACTAGGTCTGTAATGTTGAAAGTGGAGCTAATGCCTAGTTCTGAAGGCAACTCGAGCACATAGGCATTGGACCCTACTCTCTTCACCACTCTAAATGGTTCAGCTCCTCTACCATGTAACTTTCTAACAGTTCTAGGAGGAAACCGTTCAGGCCTTAACCTAATCATTACATAGTCTCCCTCAACAAAAGTTTTAACTCGCCTTTGAGAATCAGCCAACTTCTTATAAGTTTCATTACTTAAATTTATTTTGGCATGAATTTCTTTATGCAAGTCCTTTACATGCTATGCAAGTGCATCAAGAGACTTGTGTGTGTGGACTAATAGTGAAATCAGATCAAGTGGTGTGTGAGGCTTGTATCCATGAACAATTTCAAAAGGACTCTAGCCTATAGACCTATTGATCGAAACATTGAATGCAATTTCAGCCTTGGACAAAATACAAATCCCAATTCCTGGTGCTCTCAATCAAACCAAAATCTGAGCCAAAGCCTAGTAAAGGGTCAAGAAAACTAAACTAGACTGACGACGCATTCCTAAAGAATGGACTTTATTACAAAGGAACCCTAGGTCTAAACCTAACAAACTAAGGCTCTCTAGGTTTGACCTTGGGTCGGAGGAGGGCATGCAAAGCATGAAAACTTATTATGGATGCCTAGTAGGTGCCATAAGGTCTTCCAGAAGTAGGTGGCAAACCTAATAGGTTCTGACACGTGGTTCACTCTAAAGGCTTCGACAAAGTATTCTTGGATGGTGTAAGAAGCATTAGAAGTCCTAGAGAAAGGGAGGAGATATGAGGTGGAGTCTCGAATTACCTGTTGACTAAAGGTGGTGACCTGAAGGTTTGAATGGTGATCTATGAGTGTCAAGTGGTCATCCTTACGAAAGGAAAAGTGGTGCGGGCACCAGACTCAGAAGAAGACTTCAGAGCTCCATTTGGATCTCTGATTGACATTGCCCGAGAAATTAGGGTTTGTAATAAAGGTTGACCTGGTCAACCAGTTTATTTATTTTATTTATTGAGTCACCATTTAAATTTTGTTGAGTCATGTTGACTCAGTGCAAGTCCCAATGTGGTTTCAATTTGGTCCAAAATGGTGCCATATTTGTCTTCCAATCAAATCAAGGTTCAAGCAAGTGGAGGCCACACTCCAAGCCACACGCCCAGCCACACTCCGAGCACACGCCAGAGTCTAGGAGGCGCCACAGAGGCATCCCAGTGTCATGGTCCCCACATCCAAAGAAGAAAAAATCAAATTGGAGGTTACTTTAAAGGAGGCGCCCATACCTGCCTATTTTACCTAAGCAAAGAAGGAAGAAGACTTCCCTTGGAGAAGAAATCAAAGAAGGACATCTAACCTACTCCTAATTGAAGTTCAAATCAAAATCAAAGAGCTTAACTTGGAGTGGAAGAAAAGAAGAAATACCATAAGAAGAAGAGGACTCCAAATCCAAATCCAACTCCAAAGGAGGCACCAAAAAAATTCAAAAAAAATTCCTTTATGGCCGTCCCAATTTTTTTTGAACTCTTGGTCGGCCAAGAGAGAAGATTTTCTACCTAATCTAGTGGTTGGAGGAGTTTAGTCCCACATGGGAATTTGTACAAGCTTGGAGAAAATTTTAGGTCTATATAATATACCTCTCTTTGTAACTTTAGAAAATCAAGGAAGAAAATTATTTTTTTGCTATTCTCTTGTGTTGAGTGACCTAGGTTTCTCTTCTTCCGCACTATTCTAAGTGTTGAGCTCCGTGAGGGGGTAATCCGGGTTCCATTGGAGCCTTGAGGAGGTGAGAGATCTCCATCTTTATCCAAAACCCTAGGTTAGCCACTTGAAATTCCAAAACCCTAGCCACCCTTCATTATTTTCAATCCATCAAACCCTAGATCCATCCATCTCCCACGGCCTCTCTCTCTCTACAAGTCCAGGCCGTCCACCTTCATCCAGATCCAGTTCGGCTACTTCAGATCCAGAACAAGTTCCAAGGGAAATCACATCAACATCCAGGAGAATCCAGTTTTCAGCAATTTCAATCTTCAAGTTCATCAACCTGGTAAATCTTTCCCTTGACTCTCTGATTCCATCAATTATTTTTCTTCTCTTCCAGATCTTGAGTTCAGGAGAAGCCAACCCGCCAAAGGACCAGTATTGGAGGATCCATTGCGAAGATATCTGAATCCGAGGATCCAACAATCTGCTCGGGAGAGTTCTTCCACCAAAATATGTGAAGATCATTGTCTGGTTAGGTAAACCATCTCTTCTCTTTATTTCTGTTCTGTTGAAAGTTCGGAGCGAAACCCTAGGTCTGGGAGTTTCTCAACCCCCAGCGATCCGTTGCTTCTGAACTACTCTGATAATTTAGTTTCCTTAAAATTGTGCTTTCAATTATCATATTAGTATCTTTCAATGTTAGGTTAACTTTTCTTTGATTTGAAGCCAACTTCTACAAACATATAAAAACAACAAAAAAATTAGTTAATCTTAATTTACTTCCGCATCGCATCCCATTATTTGTTCTGCATCATTTTTGGTATCAGAGCCCAGTCTAGGGTTTCTGATTTGCTTGCTTGCTTTGATTGTTCTCTTTTTATTTTGTCTGCTCGAAGTAGACTCCCCAGGATGTCTGGTCCTAGGAACTAAGCGAGGCGCAAGCCTCCTCCTCCCATTCCACGGGGTGTTCCTAGGGCGTGTAGGGGATCCATTGGGTTATAACTTCGTAGCAGGGATTATAAACGGGGAAGACAATCTAGTTGCAGCCCGTAATTACCCTGTTTTCTGAATTATTTCTCCCTGCATAAAACTTCGAATTGCATGATTTTTGCTTCGTTGAAACCAGTATAATTGAACCTATTTTCCATAATTTTTTTTGTGATTTATTGGTTTCGGTAAAAATTCTGAGAATTAAAATACAGCAACTCTATTTTTTTTGTGTTCTGCAATTCAATTCTTTTTGGAGTGATCATCTCATAATTTACTTAAGGGCAATTGAGCATCTAAGATAAGGGGAGGAGTTGATTACCTCTCCTTAGCCCAAAACCACCATCCAATCATTCAAACCTAGACCTAATTTAAAATCAGTTAGACCTAATTTGCCCTAGTGGGCTAGGGACACCAATTGGTCGGGTCTAGGCTAGTGTTGAGTCAGTTTGCCGAGTTATTCTGTGTGTGCTTAGCACTCAGTGTCTAGAACGGTGATTTAGGGACTACGTCCTGAAGGTCTTGTGTACTGGTCCGCCTACCTGGCCAATCACTGATTGGTGTCTAGGATTGGCAATCAAGGACCTAACACTCCCCTTACACCTGTCTGGCTGAGTCCTGAGTTACTACAGGCTAGCTTGCCACTCTGATTGGGCATCTAGTTTGGACTCTAGGTCTAGTGATCCAGTAGTCGATTTAGTCTAGTCTCATTTTGTGTGCTTGCTTGAATCATCATGTCTACCAGAAACGGAGTGCCATATCAACCTGGTCAAACCCAACCTGATTTAGAGGCCATGATCAGAACTCTTACTGAAAGTATGGCTAAAATGAATCAGGATATGACAAACACTGTGGCCCAGTTTAGCGCACAAATTCATGAGGATCTTACCCAACTTAGGGACCGAGTCCAAGTACTTGAAGAACCTAGACATCGGAATTGGACTCCTGACCCCGATTTTAATGTACCTCAACCTCACCCACATCAGGAGCCTAGAAGGCCTTTATATAGAGATCCTGAACCTAATCATAGGAGGCCTGACCCAGAGCCTGAAGATAGAGATGATAGGTTCATCAGGAACATCAAATTAGATGCACCCACTTTTGATGGTAGTCTGAACCCTAAGGTGTATTCTGATTGGGAGGGTGAGATGGACCAATACTTTGAGTGGTATGCTATGTCTGAGGAGAGGAAATACAAGTTTGCCAAGATGAAATTAGTGCGTCAAGCTAGGTTATACTGGGGGAACATTGAGCTAACCACTAGGAGACGGAATGTTGAGCCCATAACCACTTGGCAGGGTATGAAAGAAAAACTGAGAGATAAATACCTACCCATTTCATACCAGCAAAACCTGTTAGACCAATGGCAAAACCTGAAACAAGGAAACCGATCTGTCTCAGACTACATAACTACTTTTGATGAATACCTAATGAGATGTGATGTGAGTGAAGCCCACGAAGTCACTTTGTCTAGATTTAGGGCTGGACTGAGGGAAGAAATCAAGAGAGAACTATTTCTGAGAGAGGTTACTGATCTAGACCAAGCCTACCAGATTGCACTGAACACTGAGAAATTTCAGAGAGGACCTATACCTTCTAGGGTTAGTGCCCCAATCCCAAGGAATGGACCTAGCCAAGTTATCCCTAGTAAACCTTTCTAGGGTACTTCTACCCCTAGACCCATGGACAAAGGTAAGGCACCTGACACCCAGAGAACCCCTAGTTCAAATATCACCTGTTTTAAGTGTCAGAAACCAGGTCACATTTCCAGTCAGTGTACTGCCATAGCCTGTTTCAAGTGTCATAAGTTAGGTCATGTTGCTAGCCAGTGCCCACGGAGATCCCTTTACATAGAAGAGGGAGAGAATGATAATTCCGAGCCCAGTGAGGAGTTTGAAGAAGAAGTTTATGAGGCCGGAATGAATTTGGTTGAGGAGTATGAAGGAGAGGAGGAACCCAATGAATCTGACCAATTAGGAGTTGTAAGATGCATCCTATCCCAGAATCTAGTTCAAGAGGATTGGCGTAGGACTAACATCCTACAGACTTTTCTTAAATTAGGGGATAAGGTATGTAAGATCATCATAGATAGTGGGAGCTGTGTAAATGCCATCTCTACTAGCACTGTCAAGATGTTAGGCTTAATCCCAGTTCCCCATCCCAACCCCTATAAGGTTTCTTCGGTAGATTCTACCTCCATACCCATCCAGTCTAGATGTCAAGTCCAAATCCAAATGCAATCTTATCATGAAAAGATTTGGTGCGATGTTTTACCCATGGGGGTGAGCAGTATAATTCTCGGAAGACCTTGGTTGTATGATCATGATGCCACCCTCTTAGGAAAATCCAATACCTGTGTCTTTAGTTTCAATGGGAAGAAGATTACGATCCATTCCGTTCCCCCTAAGGACAAGGTAACTAAAGGAGCCGGTAAGGTTAAGGAGATGAAAACTGGAGTGAACCTAATCAGTGCTAAGGATCTAGAACAAGAAATTCATAGTGGTTCACCCATCTGGATGTTGACTGCTAAGGAACTTAGAACTTCGGAACCCTCAGAGCCTCCTCAAGAAGTTAAACCTGTGTTAAAAGAATTTGAGGATGTCTTTCCCGAGGATTTGCCAGACCACCTTCCACCTCTGAGGGATATCCAGCATGCCATAGATCTAATCCCAGGAGCGACTTTGCCCAACTTGCCCCATTATAGGATGAATCCATCTGAGCATGAAGAACTGCAAAAGCAGGTTGGAGAATTATTGAGGAAGGGGTTTATTAGAGAAAGTCTTAGTCCTTGTGCAGTCCCAGCCTTACTAACCCCAAAGAAAGATGGCACGTGGAGGATGTGTGTTGACAATCGTGCCATCAATAAAATTACAATCAAATATAGGTTTCCCATCCCTAGACTAGATGACATGCTTGATATGATGGCTGGTGCAATGGTTTTTTCTAAGATTGATCTCAAAAGCGGCTATCATCAGGTTAGGATTAGACCCGGGGATGAATGGAAAACTGCTTTCAAAACTAAGGATGGTCTTTATGAATGGGTTGTTATGCCTTTTGGGTTGTCCAATGCCCCTAGTACCTTCATGAGAATTATGACCCAGGTACTTAGAGCTTTCATAGGAAAATTTATGGTGGTCTATTTTGATGACATCCTGATCTATAGTAAGACCCCAGCAGATCACCTAGGCCACCTTAGAGCAGTCTGCCAAGTTTTGAGGAATGAGAGACTCTACGGTAATCTTAAGAAGTGTGAATTCATGACTAGTAGAGTTATCTTTCTTGGTTTTGTAGTAACCCCTGACGGCGTGGCGGCCGATCCTGAGAAAATTAGGTCCATAGTAGACTGGCCAGAGCCAACCAATGTGCATGAAGTTAGAAGTTTCCACGGCTTGGCTACCTTCTATAGGCGATTCATCAAGGGGTTTAGTACTTTAGCTGCTCCTATCACTGATTGTATTAGGAAGGGAGAATTTCATTGGACTAAGTCAGCCCATAAAGCCTTCCTAGATCTTAAGGATAAAATGACCCAGGCACCCATTCTGAGATTACCCGATTTTTCTAAAGTATTTGAGGTTGCCTGTGATGCTTCAGGTGTAGGAATAGGTGGAGTCCTAAGCCAAGAGAATCATCCCATAGCATTCTTTAGTGAAAAACTTAATGATGCTAAGCTTAGGTATTCTACCTATGATAAGGAATTTTATGCGGTGGTGCAAGCTTTGCGTTACTGGAGACATTATTTGCTACCGCAGGAATTTGTACTATTTTCGGACCATGAGGCTCTTAGATTTCTGAACTCCCAAAAGAAGCTTAACCCTAGGCATGCTAAGTGGGTAGAATATATCCAGTCCTATACTTTTGTCCTGAAACATAAGGCTAGAGTTGAGAATAAGGTAGCTGATGCCCTTAGTCGCCGATCTCTGTTATTAACTTCTGTTAGAACTGAGGTCATAGGGTTTGAGCAAATCAAAGAGGAATATGAGTCTTGTCCGGATTTCACAACTGTGTATCAGGATCTAGTTCAAGGACCATCTAGTAATCACCAAGATTATACCCTTGTAGATGGTTTTTTGTTCTTCAAAAATAGGCTTTGCATCCCTAGAACTTCTCTTAGGGAATTTTTGATTTGGGAAATCCATGCTGGAGGTTTAGCCGGCCATTTTGGAAAAGACAAGACCATTCTAGCTATTGAAGACCACTTTTTCTGGCCTAGCTTGAAAAGGGATGTAGCTAATATTGTAGCTAGATGTCGAACCTGCGCTGTTGCCAAACAGCGAAAACAAAACACTGGTCTTTATACCCCACTCCCTGTCCCAGATCGTCCTTGGCAAGATGTGAGTATGGATTTTGTGTTAGGTTTACCTAAGACCCAGAGGAGACATGATTCTATCTGTGTCGTAGTCGACCGATTCTCTAAAATGGCCCACTTCCTGCCTTGTTCCCAAACCTTTGATGCGTCTAAGGTAGCCACGCTTTTCTTCAATGAGATAGTTAGACTCCATGGCCTACCTAAGACAATCGTTTTAGATAGGGATGTCCGGTTCACCAGTTACTTTTGGAAGACCCTTTGGCATAAGTTAGGGACAAAACTTAAGTTTTCAACTGCCTATCATCCCCAAACTGATGGCCAAACTGAAGTAGTGAACCGTAGCCTAGGAAATCTGCTGAAATGTCTAGTTGGTGAAAACACCAGAAATTGGGATTTATACCTACCAAGGGTAGAATTTGCGTACAATGACTCGGTCAATAGGTCTATGGGTAAGAGTCCATTTGAAATTGTACATGGATACAAACCTCACACACCTCTTGACCTAGTCCCTTTACCTGTCCACACTCGAGTCTCCGAATCTGCTGAGAATTTTGCACAGCATGTAAAAGACTTGCATAAAGAAATTCATGCCAAAATAAATTTAAGTAATGAAACTTATAAGAAGTTGGCTGATACTCAAAGGCGAGTCAAATCTTTTGTTGAGGGAGACTATGTGATGATTAGGTTAAGGCCTGAACGGTTTCCTCCTAGAACCGTTAGAAAGTTACATGCTAGGGGAGCTGGACCATTTAGAGTGGTAAAGAGAGTAGGATCCAATGCCTATATGCTCGAGTTGCCTCCAGAACTAGGCATTAGCTCTACTTTCAACATTACAGACTTAGTAGAGTACAGGGAGCCAGCTGTGATTCCTAGTGAGCCTTTTGAGCCTAACCCTATCATTGAGAGTGATCCCGACCCTGTGTGTCCACCAACAAACTGGCCTGTGAGGAAAGAGCAGATTGAAAAGATCCTGGATGATCAGGTTATCTCTACTCGTAATCGAGGATACCAAAGGTACCTGGTCCGCTGGCAAGGAAGGCCAGATTCTGATGACTCTTGGATCTCCCGAGAAGAATTACAAGAATTGGACCCAGACCTCTTGGAGAGATACCAGAGCCAACTTGAGCCTTACTCGACAGGGTCGAGTTCCTCCCACCCTGGGAGAATTGGTGCGGGCACCAGACTCAGAAGAAGACTTCAGAGCTCCATTTGGATCTCTGATTGACATTGCCCGAGAAATTAGGGTTTGTAATAAAGGTTGACCTGGTCAACCAGTTTATTTATTTTATTTATTGAGTCACCATTTAAATTTTGTTGAGTCATGTTGACTCAGTGCAAGTCCCAATGTGGTTTCAATTTGGTCCAAAATGGTGCCACATTTGTCTTCCAATCAAATCAAGGTTCAAGCAAGTGGAGGCCACACTCCAAGCCACACGCCCAGCCACACTCCGAGCACACGCCAGAGTCCAGGAGGTGCCACAGAGGCATCCCAGTGTCATGGTCCCCACATCCAAAGAAGAAAAAATCAAATTGGAGGCTACTTTAAAGGAGGCGCCCATACCTGCCTATTTTACCTAAGCAAAGAAGGAAGAAGACTTCCCTTGGAGAAGAAATCAAAGAAGGACATCCAACCTACTCCTAATTGAAGTTCAAATCAAAATCAAAGAGCTTAACTTGGAGTGGAAGAAAAGAAGAAATACCATAAGAAGAAGAGGACTCCAAATCCAAATCCAACTCCAAAGGAGGCACCAAAAAAATTCAAAAAAAATTCCTTTATGGCCGTCCCAATTTTTTTTGAACTCTTGGTCGGCCAAGAGAGAAGATTTTCTACCTAATCTAGTGGTTGGAGGAGTTTAGTCCCACATGGGAATTTGTACAAGCTTGGAGAAAATTTTAGGTCTATATAATAGACCTCTCTTTGTAACTTTAGAAAATCGATGAAGAAAATTATTTTTTTGCTATTCTCTTGTGTTGAGTGACCTAGGTTTCTCTTCTTCCGCACTATTCTAAGTGTTGAGCTCCGTGAGGGGGTAATCCGGGTTCCATTGGAGCCTTGAGGAGGTGAGAGATCTCCATCTTTATCCAAAACCCTAGGTTAGCCACTTGAAATTCTAAAACCCTAGCCACCCTTCATTATTTTCAATCCATCAAACCCTAGATCCATCCATCTCCCACGGCCTCTCTCTCTCTACAAGTCCAGGCCATCCACCTTCATCCAGATCCAGTTCGGCTACTTCAGATCCAGAGCAAGTTCCAAGGGAAATCACATCAACATCCAGGAGAATCCAGTTTTCAGCAATTTCAATCTTCAAGTTCATCAACCTGGTAAATCTTTCCCTTGACTCTCTGATTCCATCAATTGTTTTTCTTCTCTTCCAGATCTTGAGTTCAGGAGAAGCCAACCCGCCAAAGGACCAGTATTGGAGGATCCATTGCGAAGATATCTGAATCCGAGGATCCAACAATCTGCTCGGGAGAGTTCTTCCACCAAAATCTGTGAAGATCATTGTCTGGTTAGGTAAACCATCTCTTCTCTTTATTTCTGTTCTGTTGAAAGTTCGGAGTGAAACCCTAGGTCTGGGAGTTTCTCAACCCCCAGCGATCCGTTGCTTCTGAACTACTCTGATAATTTAGTTTCCTTAAAATTGTGCTTTCAATTATCATATTAGTATCTTTCAATGTTAGGTTAACTTTTCTTTGATTTGAAGCCAACTTCTACAAACATATAAAAACAACAAAAAAATTAGTTAATCTTAATTTACTTCCGCATCGCATCCCTTTATTTGTTCTGCATCAAAAAGTTTGCTACTCCCAGGAATGGATCAAGAGATGGTTCGGGAAGTAGCCTAGGACATGTGATTGCAATAGTTAAGGTTTGTTCTCTAAGCAAATAATGATCCACTTTCTCAAGAACTAGATTAGAGAATGATTCATGAGAGGGCCTATGGATGATGACCTCAAGACTTGAAATTTGACCTATGGGTGCGGAAAGGTATACTCTATAGAAGGGTAGGTCAGTCATGCTAAGGGGTCTGGGGCCATAAGGAGGACTTCTACAGGACTGGGTGAATCAATCCGCTCAAGACAAGGATGTTCAACTGAGATTACGGGAGAGACCTTAGTGGCTGGGCATGGGACAAGGTCCAATTGTAAGAGGCTTGATTAAGTCATCCTAAGGAGAGGATCTACCATAGGGTGGGCAAACTTAAACAGTTCAGTGCAAAGATCTTCAATTGGTACTTGGGGAATGACTGTCATTAGAGGGTACGAACTGATAGCTCGGGCTATCACTATGAGTTCTTCCTGGGGGTATTTGACTAAAGGAACCTGATTCTCACAAATCTCTTGAATTTCTGAACTAGGTCCTACCACTTGGTTGCTCTCCAAGGTCTCCTCAGGTAAGGAACCAATAGTATCGATGTCACATTCTTCAAGTTCTTCCCCCTCATATTCATCAACTAGACTCAAGCCAGCATCATATACTTCCTCGATGCCATCTTCAATGGGTTTCGGGTCAGTGGTAATCGGGTCAACTGATTCTAGGCTTGTCATACCTAACCTTTCTTCCTCATTGGTAGGCTTGGGTTCTCCCTCATTAATGTCATCCTTAGGATTCTTACCACTTAGCTGTGCACAAGCCAGTCCTATGCATGGGCACTGACTAGATTTATGGCCTCTTTCTCCACAAAACAAACATTCTTGCGATATAGGAACCTGGGTCACACTGGGTTTCAAGCTAGTAGAGACCTTACTTGGGCATGGGTGTGGATCTAAATGGTTTGATCTAGAAGACATGGGTTGTTGAGTGACTGGTCTAGAATATTGTAAGGACCTCTCATAGACATGATCCACACTATAGATATCATGGTTAGGCTTCCTAAGGTTATGCTCGGGATCACGGTATAAGGTCCTCCTAGGCTCCTGGCATGGATGAGGTTGGGGCCAATTAAATTTTGGATCAGGGATCCAATTTTGATGTCTACGTTTCTCAAGTACTTGGACTCGATCCCTAAGCTGGGTAAAATTCTCATGGACTTGTTCTTTACACTGGGTAACAGTAGCAGTCATATCCTGACTCAATTTGTTCATACTTTCAGTAAGAGCTCTAGCCATGGCCTCTAAATCAGGTTGGGTTTGACCAAGTTGGTAGGGTACTACATTCCGGGTATACATGATGATGCAAGCAAACACACAGAATGTGACTAGACTAAAGCGACTACTGGCTCACTAGACCTAGAGTCCAAACTAGATGCCCAATCAGAGTGGCAAGCTAGCCTGTAGTAACTCGAGACTCAGCCAGGCAGGTGTAAGGGGAGTGTTAGGTCCCTAATTGCCAATCCTAGACACCAATCAGTGATTGGCCAAGTAGACGGACCAGCACACAAGCCCTTCGGGACGTAGTCCCTGAACCACCATTCTAGACACTGAGTACAAAGCACACACAGAGTAACTAGACAAACTGACTCAACACTAGCCTTGACCCGACTTGTTGATGTCCCTAGCCCACTAGGGCAAATTAAGTCTAATAAATTTTAAAATTAGGCTTAGGATCGAATGAGTGGGTGGTGGTTTTGGGCTAAGGAGAGGTTATCAACTCCTCCCCTTATCTTTGATGCTCAAATGCCCTTAAGATGAATTAGGAGATGATTACTCAAAAAATTGAATTGCAGAAACATAGAAACCGAGTTGCAGTAATTTAACTCTCAGAAATTTCACGGAAGCCAATAAATCACAGGAAAATTATGTAAAATAGATTCAATTATATGGTTCCATCAAAACAAAAATCACATAATTTGGAGTTACCTGCAATGAGAAATAATTCCTGCAACAGAGTAGTTACAGACTGAAAACAGGGTGCTTCCCCGTTTACAATTCCTGCTATGAAGTTGTAACCCAACGGATCCACTACACGCCCTAGGAACACCCCGTGGAATGGGAAGAGGAGGTTTGCACCTCGCTTCGTTCCTAGGATCGGACGTCCTGGGGAGTCTACTTCGAGCAGACAAAGTAAAAAGGAGAGAGACTTAAAACAAGCAAGCAAAACAGAAACCCTAGACTGGGCTCTGATACCAAAATTGATGCAGAACGAAAGCTCTGATACCAAAAATGATGCAGAACAAAAAAGAGACGATGCGATGCGGAAGTAAATTAAGACTATTTTTTTTTTTATATATATTTTAAGAAGCCGGCTTTGACTCAAAGAAAAGTTAAACTAATGTTGAAAGAAACTAAGAAATGACAGAAAGCACAATTAAAAGGAGTGGATTATCAGAGTAACTCAGAAGTAGGATTGCTGGGGATTGAGAAACCCCCAGACCTAGGGTTTACTCCTCTTTCAAGAAACAGACGAAGAGAGAAGAGAAGGTTTTATACCTGACTGTGATATATCTCGTTGCTTCAATTGAAGGACACTCTCGAGCAGATTGTAGGATCCTTGGAGATGGGGTATCTTCGCAATGGATCCTCGGATTGTAGTCCTATGGAAAGGTTGGCCTTCTTCTCGAACTCAGGATCTGGAAGAAGAAGAACAAAAAAAAAGAACCAGAAACTCAAAGAAAGACACTGACCTGAGGACTTAATGAAGATTGTTGGATGTAGAAGTTCCAGAGATCTTGATACTGATCTGACTCTTCTTTGAACTTGCTCTGTAGTTGAAACAGTTGATCTGAACCTGGATGCTGGTGGCCGGCCTCTATATGGAAGAGAGGGGCCGTGGGATGTAGATGGAAAATTAGGATTTGGTGGTGGTGGAGTAGAGATGGGTGGACTAAGCTAGGATTTTGGGGTTGGAGATCTCACACCTCCTCAAGGTTCCTAGGGAACCCGGATTTACTCCCTCACGGAGCTCAACACCTGAATACAAGTGCGGAAGAGAGAAACACAAAGTTGCTCACAAAGAAATTGATTTCATTCATCATTTTTTTCAAGAGTTACATAGAGTTGAATATATAGACATAAAAAAGAAATAAAATTTCATACACTTCCCATGTGGGACTAATAGGACTAACCCATACTTTAGGCATCAAATTCTCTTCCCAAGACTCCTTCCATGAGTGGGCAACCCAAAAACTCCAAGAAAACTTAAAAATCAGCTGCAAATGGCAGGTTATGGGGGTGTCTCCTAGTATCTCTCCATGAATCAAGGATTTTCCCTTCATGGTTTGGCTCTTTTGGACACCTCATAGTCTTGCTCTACAAGTTTAGGCTTCTTCCTTTCATGGCTTTGGCACTTTAGGAAACTTTTGGGTGCCTCCTTGATTTTCTCCCCAAGACATGCTCTCTTCCCTTTTATAACTTGGGTTTTTATGGAACATTATGGGGCACCTCCTTGATCCTCTCTTCAAGAAAAATTCTTGCCATCCTGGCTTGGGTTTATCTGGAAAGAAGTTGGCTCCTCCTTGGATTGAGGTATCTTGATGGATTTCTCCCCCAAGTGGCGCATGAAAGAAGGGACCTGCTTTCTTGTGGTGTGGGGACCAAGGCACACTGGATGGAGATGTGGTGCCTCCTGGACTCTAGCGTGTGGCTGGGAGTGTGGCGCCCACTTGCTTGGTCCTGGGAGAAAATGTGGCACCTTGGAGAAGACCTAGACCACTACTAGGACTTGTATTAAGTCAACATGACTCAACAAAATTTAAATTGCAGGGAAATACAGACTCAAACTAAAATTGAGTTGACCAAGTCAACCCTTATTACAAAACCAGAAAACCCTAATTCTTCGGGCAATGTCAATTAGAGATCCAGATGGAGCCCTGAAGTCTTCTTCTGAGTCTGGTGCCCGCACCAATATTTACATGGTAAAAGTGGTTGGGTTCTGGGCTTTATTCACAGGTGATCCATAGGGAAATGGGTTCAACCTATGAATTTCTTCTGGCCCTGGTGTCCACACCAATTCTCCCCGGGTGGGAGAAACTCGACCCTATCGAGTATGGATTAACGTCAATATGATAGTGCTCTAGTATATCTATGTTAACTCTCTACATGTTTTTTCTAGTGATCCAAGAATCATCAGTCTCAGGTCATCCTTGCAAACGAACCAGATATCACTGGTAATCTTTGCTCTAGTTAGCAATGACCTTGTCATCCAAGATCCGCTCGATCTTGTCTCTCCGGGCTGGTGGTATAGCAAGTGGACACACATGGATTGGTTCACACTCAAGGACTGGATTAAGTCAAAATGGCTCACTAGGAATCAATGTTGGCTCCCTATACTCAATAAGGTCTGAAACATTGAAAGTTGGAAAATACCTAGTTCCGGTGGTAACTCGAGCACATAGGCATTAGACCCAATTTTCCTAATCATTTTGTAAGGTCCACAACTATGGGCATGTAACTTTTTCATGACTCCAAGTGGGAACCATTCAGGTCATAGTTTAACCATAACAAAGTCTCCTTCATTGAATTCCTTGAGTCTTCTCTTAGTATCAGCCATATGTTTTCAAGATTCGTTGGTTTCATTAATTTTTTACTTATTTCTTTATGCAACTCTCTAACATGTTTAGCATATGACTTAGCAGACTCTGAGATGCATTCATGCATGGGTAAAGGAATGAGATCCAGGGGTTTTTTTGGTTTGTACCCATGAACAATTTCAAAAGATCATTTTCTGGTAGACCTATTCACTGAGCTATTGCATGCAAATTTAGCTTTAGAAAGTAATAGGTCCCAATTGGCAATATGTTCTCCAACTAAGCTTCTCAGAAAATTTCATAAACTTTGATTCACTACTTCAGTCTGGCCATCAGTCTGAGGGTGATAAGAAATGGAAAACTTATGTTTTTTCCCTAATAAGTGCTAGAGTGTTTTTCAAAAATAACTGGTGAATTGGACATCTCTGTCAGAAACTATTGTCCTAGGCAAACTATGTAGTCTAATAACTTTATTCAGAAATAGCTTGGCTACCTTAGATGCATCTTAGGTCTGGAAACAAGGTAGGAAATATGCCATCTTCGAGAACCTATCAACCACTACAAAGATTGAATCATGTTTCCTTATGGTTTTAGGTAATCCAAGAACAAAGTCTTTGCTAAGGTCCTGCCATGGACAATTAGGTACAGAAAGTGGGATGATAAGCTAGTGTTTTGCTTCTGCTGTTTGGCAACAACACAAGTTTAACATCTAGCTACAATCTAAGCAACATTCCTTTTAAGATTCGGCCCATAGAATTGGTCTTCTAGAGCTAAAATTATCTTATTTCTATCGAAGTGTCCAGATAAACCTCTAGCATGAATTTCCCAAATCAAGAATTCTCTAAGTGAAGTATTAGGAATACATTGTTTACTTTCCCTAAATAAGTAACCATCCAGAATGGTATATTCACTATAAAAACTAGATGGTCCTTAACTAATTACCTTATAAATTTCACCAAAATCATCACATTTCCCATACTCATCCTTCAACTTCTCAAATCCGACTACTCTAGTACTAACACAATTCAAGAGCATGAATCTTCTACTCAATGCATCAGCAACTTTATTATCAGTACCAGATTGATGTCTCAAAACAAAAGTATAGGCGTGTATGTATTCAACCCATTTTTCATGCCTAGCATTCAACTTCTTTTGCGAGTTAAAGAAATATAAGAGCTTCATGATCAGAATAGAGTACAAACTCTTGTGGTAGCAAATAGTGTCGCCAATACCTGATGCGGAACTAATATGCATGTGATTATTTTTGTGTGTTTTATATATGGGGTGAGGTGGTTAAATCCTGAATATCAGATCAAAATAAGATGTAAAGAATTCTATATGAATTATAGAAACAAAGCATGCAGATCAGGACCTAAGAAAGCAATAAAGAGGGATCGCCAGGGCTGAGAAGCCTCAGTTAGGGCTAGTTTACCTACAATAAAACTACTAGTGGCAGAGGGGTGTACCTGACAAAGTCAGATGTGCCTGGTGAAGATCGCAGTGAAGAGATCACTCGTTTCTCGATGGATGCGGTCTAAAAAATTGAGCCAGAGACCCGCGGATTCCCGTCTTTCTACTTGGTTGTCCGATTGTGGCCCGGCTAGAGTTGTTGGATTCATAGAAACTCGGGGACCTGCAAACAACCATCAAGGATGAGAAAACAAGGCTAGAACTAATAAAAACTCAGAAAAAGGCAGCAAAGGCGTGGGAAGAAGAAGCTTGGATGAAGGTTGGTCGGCTAGGGTTTCTTCGAGTAGCACTTCAACAGGACTTCATACTCACAAGAGATCCCTTGATGCACACAGCAGGGAGGCACACCGTAGTTGTAGAAAACTCAATTGTATTTCATATTAAAAAATTAGTTCTCATACATGAGACTAGGGTCCTTTAAATAGACTCATAGTCTTGGGCCCGAAGTAAGGATACAAAAGTAATTACATAGGAATTCTACTCCCACCCAAACCCTAACTAGAAAGTAAGGAAACACAGTGTAGAAAAAATCCCTACAATCTCTCCCTCTTTCCTTGCCTTGGTCGGCCAAGAGGGTGACTCTAAGATGCCGACAAAGTGGAGGGTCACCCTAAGCAAGGGGCGCCCTAGCTCTTTCTTGGGCCTGGACTGGCCCAATTTGCTTCTAGCTGGTCCAGGGCTTCAAGGTGTTTGATTTCTCCTCTAGAGGTCTTCGAATCTTCATGCTGGGTTTGACTTGGGCTACACTTCCATGTCTTCAATCTGGTTGGACTTGGTCTTCACTTGTATTATGTGGTCTTGAGTCTTCACTGTACTTGGATAGGACTTAAAAAATTAAAATTAGCACAACATGAGCTGACTAACATTGGACTGGACTAGCTCAACATGAGCTAACTAATACAGGACTCAAATAAAGACAACTTAGATGAACTAAGCTTTATTACAATGGACTTGAATGTAGCTATGTGATCCATAGAGGGTTGAGAAGCCTCTGTCCTATTCTGGTACCTCTGGGTCCGCACCAATTCTCCCGGGGTAGGAGGAACACGACCCTGTCGAGTGAAGATCAGGCTGGCTCACATATCTCTCGAGGATGTCTGGGCTAAGGTGCTACAAGTCCTCTCGAGAAATCCTCGAATCGTCTGACTCTGGCTGGCCTTGCCATCGGACCAGGTAGTGTTGATAACCGTGGCCCAGGGTCGTGATGGCTTGATTGTCCAGGATACGCTTGATCCGTTCTCCTCTCTTAGGCTAATTTATTGGTAGATACTCTGGGTTAGGGTCACTCACAATGGAAGGAGTAGGTCCAAAGGCCTCACTTGGTATCGCTGCTGGTTCCCTATACTCAACCAGGTCTGCAATATTGAAGGTAGAACAAATGCCCATATCCGAAGGCAAGTATAACACATAGGCATTTGATCCAACATTCTTTAACACTTTAAAAGGTCTGGCTCCATGAGCATGAAGTTTCTTTTAGGCCTAATCCTAACCAAGATAGAATCCACTACATCAAATTCCTTGGCCCTTCTTCGAGAAATTAGGCAGTTTGTTTCAAAATTAGTGTAGGTGGTGAACATGTTGGGCACATGCAGACTCCTAACAAGTGATGCAAAAGACTCAAACTATCACCTAACAGACTCGACTATGCATTCCTATCAAAGGAAGTTTTATTAAACTCTTTGGACCTAAACCTAATAGATCATAGGTTCTCTAGGTTTGGTCATAGCTTGACTTGCACATGAAAACTTACAATGGGCTCCTAGCAAATTACAAAGGGTATGCCAGAAATATAATGCAAACCTAACATGCATAATGAATGCATGCAGTATGCTAATCTTAACTAAATTCAATCTAATGATCGTAGAAATGCTGGAGGTGTCAGGAAAGGGAAGAAAATAAGAACTGGGTTCAGAATTAGTCTGGTAGTGTAGAGAAAAAGGTTCTGGGTTAGTTGGATAAAGTATGATATAAGGAGGCATGTCAGGGACTAATCCTAGACAATTGAAGTTAACCTTATGAGGTTGAGGTATATCTATAGGGTTTGCGTAATGGAAGGATGGGTTACTAATCTCAAGGAGGAGGTCCTTAATGGAAACAATAGGAGGAGGCTCATCCTGAGGGTACTGATTCAAAGAGATTAGGTCCTTAATAAATTCTTCTGGTTCTTGTATTTTAAGACTAGACTCTATAATTTGGCTCTCCTCTATGGTTTCCTCAGGTAAGGTTCTAGCAGCAATCTCTAGGTTTTCTTCCTTTAATTGTTCTTCCACTACAGCTTTAGACTGGATGTGGTTAGGGTCAACTACCTCTAGGTTGCTTCTACCTGGTTATCTATTGGGTCAGTTAATTATAGGTCATCTATAGGTATCTCCTCTTCTCCCTCATACTTATCCGCTAAGTTCACATCAGCTTCATACACTTCTACGTTAATGTAAGCCTTGTCAATCAAAGGGATGGTAGGAGAAGGTCGGCTAAGGAAAAATTGGCTAGGTCCTAGTTTCTGATTATGGGCACTACTCCTAGTAGGTTCAGGTTTCCTAAGGGATAGTGGCTTACTACCGTGTTCATATTTCGGTGTACTAATCCTATGGGGTTCAAGTTGACTAGTAGGATTGTTTTACAGGCTCACAATCCAAAATCTCTACACTTTGGTTTTATCGGGATCACCAAAGAAAACCCAACACCTTTTGGTTTTAAACAGGATCACCAAAGAAACCTAACTTGGTTTTAACAGGATCACCAAGAACCCAACACTTGATTTTTTATCTAAGGCTTACCAAGAACCTATTTGGTTTTTCAATCGGGCTCACTAATAACCCAATAATTCAAGAATGAATTGAAAATAAATGCAACAATAAATGACAAACTCTTGTTATTGGATAGTTGCCGATGCAGCTTGAGAGAAGCCCACTTCAATGTACTTCAATGCACTTTAATGGCTTCAATGGCTTCTTTCCAAAGTGCTTCAAGCTTCAGATGAGAGTTGGTAAAGACTTGAAGACTGACTTGAATGATCTTAGTGCTCTCTTTTATGTTGGTAGGTTGGATATTCAATAAAGCTTTAAAACTTTGAGGGTCTCTCTAATACTTACTTCCAAGAAGTTCAAATCTGTCAAATATATAGCCTTCCATCATCCCAAGGTAGTTGTAGTCATTGTAGACCGTTGAGATGTGATATTTGACTGTTGGAGCACCTTTTTGCATTAAAAAAAGAATTCTGGAACTAGCCGTTATGTACCTGGAAATAATACTCGATTCAGCTTAGATTCTTCGAGTCAGCTCGGATTCTTCGAGTCAGTAGGTCGAGTTGCCATTTCTTCAGTAGGGTTGGCTCTTTGTCTCGGGGTGCAAAAACTTCACTCTGGATGAGTCGACTCTTTATAGTTCTGGTCGGCTTGAACTTCCATCGTTGAACTCATTAAACTCGTGGAGTCGGCTCGCTTCTACTTGGGTCGACTCTTCATCTCAGAATTAGAAATCTTTACTCTAGAGGAGTCAGCTCATTGTAGAACGGGTTAGCTCGCTTTCTCAGGTCTTCAAAATTTATTCTGGCAGAGTCGGCTCATTGTTGTTGGGGTCGACTCGCTTGGCTATTCTCAGAAAACATTAGGTATGGCCTACCTGAGGACATCAGTTAGGAATTGTGTCTCTGGCCAATCGAGGACTTAGAGGAAGCCTATCACAGAGCCTTGGAATTTGAGTCAAACCAGAGGGAACTCATATTTAGTCAAACTGAGTCCAACAAGAATAACCCTCCTACACCCTAGACCCATAGAACTGAACCCATAACCATTGAACCCATAACCTATGAACCCATAACCATTAGTTTACCCATCCCTGATACCCCAGACCCTAGTCAATTTTCCATTAGCCAAACCTCTCTTACCACCCCATTGGTCCACCAAGATGACCTAGAAGAGGAGATATATGAGGCTGAGCCAAGCTTAGTGGAACAGTATGAGGAGGAAGAAGAGTTCCCCATAGAAGACTTAGAGTTAGTTGAATCAATAGATACCTAGGTAGAAGCCACCCTAGAATCAGTTGACCCTAACCATACCCACATAGAAGACCACCCAACATTAGTTGAACCTGACCACACCCAAGCTGAACCCGTAGTAGAAGAATCATTAGAGGAGAAACCCATGACCCTTTGACTGCAACTCTACCTGAGGAGACTTTAGAAGAGGACCCAATTATAGAATCTAGTCCTGAACTTCATGATCCAGAAGAGTTTTTTAAGGACTTGATCTCTTATCAGTACCCTCAGGATGAAGTTATTCCTTTAACTCCAATTGATCTCTTCCCTAAAATTAATGACCCATTCTTCCATAATGTAGACCCTATAGGAATACCCCAAATCCATAAGGTAAACCTCATTAGTCTAGGACTAATTCCTAACACACCTTCTTGCATTCTATTCTATCGAATCAATCCCGAACCCTTTTCCTGCAAAACTAATCCTGAACCTACATCTTATTTTCTACCCTTTCTTGAAACTTCTTCTATTTTTTTCAGTATTATGTTGCATTTTATAGGAGTTTGCATGTTGCATTCGTTCATTATTCATGTCATGTTTGCATCATAATTTAGGAGAACCCTACGGAACCTAGTAGGAGTACATAGTAAGTTCTCTGTGCATGCCATGCTAGGGTCAAACCTAATGAGTCTATAGTTTGTTAGGTTTTGTCCCGTAGAGTTCAATAAAATTTTCTTTGATAGGAAAGTCTAGTCGAGTCTATGAGGTGTTAGTTGAGTCCAATAAATCCACAGCCTTGAATCACATATCCATACCTACACTTACCTTTACACAGCATATGCATCATGAAATTAGTTAAAAGTATAACATAAGTAATGAAGTAAATAACAACTTGGCTAATTTCTAAATGAAAGATAAAGAATTTTATGCAGAGGAATATATGATGATAAAGGAATTTTCTACTCGCAAAGCTGGCCCATCCAAAATAATGAATAGCGGTGGACCCAATGCCTATGTGCCTGAGATATCACCTGATTTAGGTATTAGCACCACTTTCATCATCTTAGATCCTATAGAGTCTAGGGAGCTAGTAGTGAAACCCAGTGAGCCCCTTGAGCCACTCCCTTTCTTTGTGAGTGAACCCACCCCAGAGCGACCACATACAATTTGACATTTTGGTGAAGAAAAGATTGAGAGAACTCTGGACGATCAACCTACCAATACCCAGAATAGAGACTGTCAAAGATATTTGGTCCGGTGGCAAGGTCAGCCAGAATCTGAGGATTTGTGGAATGCTGGTGCAGATCTACAGTGCCTCAACCCAGACCCTCCTTGAGCCAAATTGACCCTTACTTAACGGGGTCGAGTTCTTCCCACCCTAGGAAAATTGGTGGGGACACCGGGATCTGACAAAGATCATTGGTTCCATATGGTTTACTTAGTCATGTGTCAAAGTTTTGAAAGGTTTGTAATCAATTAAGATTGAGTCCTATAATAAGTTGAGACTAATTGATTTGTCTCAACCTAGTCTAGTAGATTGAGTCTTGTATTTAAGCATGAGTCCAGTGAGAGTCCAGTTTTTGTACAAGAGGAGAGGATACCCTATTTTGGAGTTCCACCAGGCCTCACCCGGGATCCAGAGGCATTTACATCAGCTTATGGGATCTTTTTTTGACACCCCAGAGCCTTAGATACCCTCCAGATGCTCTTTAGATATCCTGATTCCCTCCAGATGCGAGATTCTCTCCATATGCTCCAGAATATGCTAGATGCAAGGTGCCCCATGATTCCAAAAATATGACATCATCCCAGGCCAAGAGATTCCAAGCCCAAGAGTCAAGCCCATGAGCCCTAGAACCAAGATTCCATGGAATATATTGATACCCCAGCTTCTAGGGCCCAAAGCCCATGCACCAATCCAATGAAGGATGCCCCTTGCTTCCCTAAAGCCAAGCCCAACTCCATATTGGCACCCAAGCCCAAAGAGAGCCCTTGGACCAAGTCAAATGAGGAGAGAAATCCAAGTAGAATGAGGAGAACTAATTTTATTTTCATTCAAATTGTATTCTCCTAGTCTTAAGCAAATTTATAATCCCTCTCCCTCTCAACTTTGTAATCCTATCCTAACTAGGAGAGGACTCTGGGAATATCTATAAATACCCCACCCCTCCTCCTCTTATAAGCAATTTTTGTTCATGATATCAAAAATCCTAGTGAAATTTATTTAAGCTTGCGAGCTTATGTTTGTTACTTTATTTTTTTGGTTTGTTTGGTTCCTTGTTCTTATGTTGGCCGACCATCTCTTGCAATCCTCCATGTCCATAGCAGCGAATCAAGCTTCCAAGCATCAGCCATGCCCTTGAGAAGCAGCCTTGAAGATGCCCCATATCAAGAGCTTCATCTACTTCCTTGCCGCCCAGCTTCTAAACCCTAACCTGATTCTTCTAAATCCTAGTTTTTTCTTTTGTTTAATTTATGTTTTGATTGACCCCTAACATTTTGTAGGATCCCTAAGGTGTTTCACCTCCCCAGAGGAGGCTTTCCTTGCCTCCAGGATCGCCCAAATCAGCTATTTAATCAAGGGAACCGAGCTTCATCATCCAGACTCCAGTCAGAGTGCTGTGTGATCTCTTGATCGAAAGTTCTTCAAATCATTGAATGATAACATCCTTCCCTTCTTTTAATTTATAATTTGATGAAGATAAGCTATCCTAATTTGGGAGTTTCTCAATTCTCAGGTCCTTGTTATTTATTATTTTGCATGAGTTTGCATGCAATATGATGATTCTTTGCATTGCTACTCTATCTGCTAGTTCTTTGCTTAATTTTGGAATTTAGCCTACAAACCTAAATAATAAAAATTATAAAAAAATATTAGTTTACTATTTTTTCTACATCTTTGCAATCTTAGAGTCATCCTGCATCAAGTTCATTACAGGAAGATGTAAAATATGATGAACAGCCAAAATAAATATTTTATTTAATATAATTCATCTACAATTACAACAACAGCTCAACCATCTATAAGCTAGATGATTGGCTTTGGGACATTTTCCAACAACTCCCACTTGGACTAAAGCCAATTAGAACATAATCATATTTCCATCTTCTATTTACAATCATTGAACTCTTAAACTCCAATGGCTTTAGTGAAGAGGTTGGCCAGATTCCCCTTTCCATCGATCTTCATAAGTTTGATGTCACCTCTTTCCACGATCTCTAATACAAGGTGGTAGCAATATAGAATGTGCTTGGTACATTGATGGGACTTTGACTCTTTGGCTTGAGCAATGGATCCAATGCTGTCACAATACACAAAAATAGGACAATCTAGGGAAGGTGCCACTCCTAGCTCACCTATGAACTTCTGTAACCACACATCCTTCTTTGTAGCATCTGATGCTGTAAGGTACTCTGCTTCGCATACTGAGTCTACCATTATATGCTGCTTGGAACTTTTCCAGCAGATAGTGATGTGGGACAAAAGTGGGGGCTAAGAGGATCGTTGGATAGCTGAGAAGTCTCCCATGAATAGGGTGAAAAAGGTGGAAAAAATATATATAGGGGCATGAAAGAAGGATACTCTATGGACTTGGGACTTTTCTTCACGGAGAAATGTCGCACCTCTAGGGCATCTCACCCACCCCACTACATGTAGTCTAGGGTGTCCCACACATCTCACTACATGCGGAGCCTAGGGCGTCCCACCCATCTCGTTACCTGGGGCCGTGAAGAAGAAGCTCCAAGATCATAGAGGGGACTCAGCAAGGGAAAAGATAACTAGGGCCTCGCACCCCTTGACACCCATATGTGAAGGATAAACGGGCCTCATGCCAAGGCAGAACCAAGAACAATCTTTTCAAAAATTCATATTCATCATCATCATTGATTTTATTCAAGAGAAGGGGTGGCTTTATATAGGCTTACAAAACTTGGGATCCAAGAAGAGAATACAAGGCATGCAGCCCAAAAAAAGTGACATCCCAAACCTACTTTGTTTGTAGCCTAAACATATGGTAGAAAATTAAACACAACCCTCCTTATATGGTGGAAAATAAAACTAATCATAATCTAAAACTAATTTAAAAAACTTTCCAATTGGTCCATACATCCATATTTAAAACAAATAAAATAAAATCGAAACACATTAAGATCCATATTGAGTTGCTCTGAAATATGTGCAGGCTTGATAATTGTGCAAAAATTTTTGCTCTGAAAAGTGTGTGCTCTGAGATCCATGCAAAATTGTTCTACTCTGAGATCTATACAAAAAAAAAGTCCATGGGACCTATGTGATGGGGAACTAATATGCATGCCATTTTTTTTGTATATTTTACATGTTGAGTTAGGTTATTAATTCCCGAATTTCAGATCAAAATTATTTGTAGGGAATTTTGTATGAATTTTTGAAGATCAGCATACAGATTAGGACCTAGAAAAGTAGCAAAGAAGGACCGCCGGGGCTGAGAAGCCTCGGTTAGGGCAAGTTCTCCTGCAATAAAACTACTGGAGGTAGAGGGGTGTACCTGACAATGTCTATGAAGATCACATCGAAGGGGTCTCTCGTTCCTCGATGGATGCGGCCTGGAAAACCGAGCCAAAGACCCGCGGATACCCGGCTTTCTGCTCGGTGATCCGATTGAGGCTTGGCTGGAGTCGTTGGATTCGTAGGAACTCGGGGACCTGCAAATGACCTGTCAGGGGTTAGAAAACTCACAAAGGAACAAGAAAACAAAGGAAAAATAGCAAGGGAAGGCTTCTTTTGGAGTGGGCATCCAGGGATCTGAGATGCTTGTTGGCAGCAGGAAGATGATTGCAGCACTGGGAAGAAGAACTCTCGCAAACCACTTTATGCACACAGCAGGGTATCACACAACTCAATAGAAGAACTCAAGGTTTTCATTCATCAAAATTCTCCATCATACAAGAGGCTAGGGTCCCTTAAATAGACCCTTAACCTTGGGCTCCAAGTAAGGGTACATAAGTCTTTACATAAGAATCCTTTTCCCTCACAAACCCTAGCTAGAAAATAAGAAAATATTAGGTAGAAAAATCCCTAAAAATTTTTTTGACTTGGTCAAGACTCCAAGGATGCCTAGGGGGCGTGTTGGGCTTCTAGGAGCAGCAAAAGGCCGGCCCAAAGGGGCTCGGGTGCATGGGTTTGGGCCTCTGGAAGCTGGGGTCGCCTGGTAGCCAGGTAGCAGGAATATTCCCTGGTATCTTGCTTCTTAGGAGCTTGGGCTTGGCACCTGGGCTTGATTTCTTTGGGCTAAGATGCAGATGGACCTCTGGAATCATGGATTCCATTATCTATGAATATACTTTGGCATCTGGAAGGGAATCTGGGCGTCTGGAGGGCATCTGCAAGAAATCAGGGTTTTCTGAATTTTCCTCTTGGGGTCTTCAAATCTTCAAGCTGGGTTGGACTTGTGCTATACTTCCATGTCTTCAATCTAGTTGGACTTGGTATTCACTTGTATGATATAGTTTTGAGTCTTCAGTATGCTTGGACAGGACTCAAAAAAATAAAATTAGCTCAACAAGAGCTGACTAGCATTGGACTGAACTAGCTCAACATGAGCTGACTAGTACAGAACTGAAATAATAACTAAAAATACTCAAATAATAACTAAAATGGACTCAGATGAGCTAATCCCTTATTACAGATGGACTCATAAATTATTGATCAATTTACAGAGGGTTGAAAAAGCCTCTATCTTATTCTGGTGCCTCAGGTGTCCCCACCAATTCTTCTAGGGTGGGAGGAACTCGACCCTGTCGAGTGAAGGTCAGACTGGCTCACATATCTCTCGAGAAGGTCTGGGTTGAGGCATTGCAAGTCCTCTCGAGAAATCCATGAATCGTCCAACTCTGGCCGGCCTTGCCATCGGACCACGAAGCGTTGATAGTCATGGCCCTGGGTCGTGATGGCTTGATTGTCCAGGATACGCTCGATCCGTTCTCCTCTCTCAGGCCAAATTTGTTTGTGGACACTCTAGGTTAGGGTCACTCACAATGAAAATGAATAGGTCCAAAGGCCTCACTAGGTAGCGCTGCCGGTTCCCTATACTCAACCAGGTCTGTAATATTGAAGGTAGAACTAATGCCCAAATCCGAAGGCAAGTCTAACACCTAGGCATTTGATCCAACCTTCTCTATCACTTTAAAAGGTCCGGCTCTGCGAGCATGAAGCTTCTTTTAGGCCTAAGCCTAACCAAGATAGAATCCACTACATCAAATTCTTTGACCCTTCTTCGGGAATTAGCCAGTTGTTTTAAGATTAGTGCGGGTGGTGAACATGCTAGGCACATGCAGACTTCTAACAAATGATGCAAAGGACTCATACTGACACCTAACAGACTCGACTATGCATTCCTATCGAAGGAAATTTTATTGAACTCTTTGGATCTAAACCTAATAGATTATAGGTTCTCTAGGTTTGATCCTAGCTTGACATGCACATGAAAATTTACAGTGAACTTCTAGCAAATTCCAAAGAGTATGCCAGAAGTAAGATGCAAACCTCACATGCGTGATGAATGCATGCAGTTTGCTAATCTCAGCTAAATGCAATCTAATGATCCTAGAAATGCTGGAGGTGTCAGGAAAGGACAGAAAATAGGAAGTGGGTTCAAAATTAGTTTGGTAAGGTAGAGAAAAAGGTTCATGGTTAGTTGGATAAAGTAGGATAAAAGACGGGGTGTCAGGAACTAATCCTATACTAATGAGGTTAACCTTACGAGGTTGAGCTATATCTACAGGGTTTGCATAATGGAAGGATGGGTCGTCAATTTTGGGGAAGAGGTCCTTAATGGGAACTATAGGAGGGGACTCATCTTGAAGGTATTGATTCAAAGAGATCAGGTCCTTAATAAATTCTTCTGGTTCTTGTATTTTTGGACTAGACTCTGTAATTTGGCTCTCCTCTATGGTTTCCTCAGGTAAGGCTCTAGCAGCAGTACCTAGGTTCTCTTCCTCTATTTGTTCTTCCATTATAGCTTTAGGTTGGATGTGGTCAAGGTCAACTAGCTCTGGGTTGGTTTCTACCTGGGTATCTACTGGGTCAGCTAATTCTAGGTCTACTAAAGGTGTCTCCTCTTCTCCCTCATACTCATCCACTAGGCTCACATCAGCTTCATACACTTCCGCGTTAATGTAAGCCTTGCGAATCTGAGGAATGGTTGGAGAAGGTCGGCTAACAGGAAATTGGTTAGGTTCTGGTATCTGATTATGGGTACTACTCCTAGTAGGTTCAGGTTGTATAAGAGGTAGTGGCTCACTATTGGGTTCATATTTAGGGATACTAATCCTATGGGGTTCAAGTTGACTAGGGGAAGCATGACTAGTACTAGGCTAATACTTAGGGGTTATGGGTTCTCTAGGCTCATAGGACAAGGGTGCAGATCTATGGGTCATGGGATTATAGGATCTGGGGTCATAGGATTTTGGGTCAGCTCTATGATCAGGTTCTAAGGATGGATCAAGGTATGGGGTCCTCCTGAGGTTGGGCTCTCTATATGGGTCAGGATATTGGGTCCTCCTAGGATTGGACTCCCTATATGGGTTAGAATACTGGGTTCTCCTAGGGTTGGACTCCCTATATGGGTCAGAATATTGGGTCCTCCTAGGGTTGGACTCCCTATATGGGTCAGAATATTGGGTGTTGGGTCTACAAGGCTCATAGGGTGTGGATGCATAGGATCTATGATCATGGGATCTAGAGTCATAGGTTATGGATTCATAGGTTCTAGGTTCATAGGATTTGGAGTCATAAGATCTATAGGTTGTAGGTATACTAGGCTTATAGGGAGAGGGTAAATAGGATCTATCTTCCTGGTCTATAAAATCTTGATTGGGTCTTCTAGGACTAACCTTAGGGATTGGGTCATGACGATGGGCTCTCCTAGGTTCAGCCTCAAGGTATGGATCAGGGTTTGGGGTCCTCCTAAGTTGAGGGGAATTAGGATCTGGCTCAGACTGTGACCCATGGTTTTTTTCTGGGGTCCCTACCCGGACTTTTAACTGATCAAACCTATTGGCAAGATGGTCAATTCTATCATTGGTTTGAATACGAGACTGAGTTAACTGGGTCATCTGGGTAGTCATCTGGGTAGTTATCTGGGCCATTTGATCAGCTAGGGCTTTTATTTGGGCTTGTAAATTTTCCATGGGTTTAGAAATTTGTGAAGGAGGTGGGTGATATGAAACTCCTGATCTAGTGCTCATGCAAGACTCGATCAGACTGACTATAACTGACTAGACCTAGAGTCCAAACGAGATGCTCAATCAGGGTGGCAAACTAGCCTATACTAACCATGTACTTAGCCAGGCAGGTGTAAGGAGAGTGTTAGGTCCCTGATTGCCAATCCTAGACAACAATTAGAGATTGGCCAGGTAGGCAAACTAGCACACAAGCCCTTCGGGATTGAATCCCTAAACCACCGTTCTAGACACTGAGCACAAGGCACACACAGGTTAACTTGACACAGTGATCTAACACTAGCCCGGACCCGACCAGTTGGTGTCCCTAGCCCACTAGGGCAAATTAAGTCTAGTTAATTTTAGGTTAAGGCTTGGGACCGAATGCAAGGGATGTGGTTTTGGGCTATGGAGAGGTTATCAACTCCTCCCCCCATCTGATATAGCAAGAGTGCCCTTAAAAGTAGATTATGCAATGATGGCAGGCAAATGATGCAAATTAGGGTTAGATGTTTTTGGTATTTTTGGAGAATATGTAATTTTTTTTTTTTGGTATTTTCTTAAATAGAAGAAAACTTACAAATTATTGCCTAATATTCAGGAAATATACTAAAATTAAAAGATATGCAAAAAATGCTAAACAAAACCCTAAAACTTCCAAACTTGTCTTGCTAAAAAAAACAGAGCCAAAAATTTACAGGCCCTATTTCGGCTTGCAGAGAATTCACAGGCCATAATAAAATCAGGAAAGATTTTTAAAATTACTGCGAATTATGATAAATCCAGGAAAATAAATTTCAGAATTTTTGGAGTTTTTAACAGGGAGAAATAATTAAAATAACAGAGTATATATGGACTGAAAAATTACAGAAAACAAGCCATAATCTAAGCTCTGATACCAAATGATAGGGAACTAATATGCATTCCATTTCTTTTGTATATTTTACATGTTGAGTTAGGTTATTAATTCCCTAATTTTAGATCAAAATTATTTGTAGGGAATTTTGTATGAATTTTTGAAGATCAACATGCAGATTAGGACCTAGAAAAGTAGCAAAGAAGGACCGCCGGGGCTGAGAAGCCTCGGTTAGGGCAAGTTCTCCTGCAATAAAACTACTGGAGGTAGAGGGGTGTACTTGACAATGTCTATGAAGATCGCAGTGAAGGGGTCTCTCGTTCCTCGATGGATGCGGCCTGGAAAACCGAGCCAAAGACCCGCGGATACCCGGCTTTCTGCTCGGTGATCAGATTGAGGCTTGGTTGGAGTCGTTGGAATCGTAGGAACTCGGGGACCTGCAAACGACTTGTCAGGGGTTAGAAAACTCACAAAGGAACAAGAAAAAAAAGGAAAAATAGCAAGGGAAGGCTTCTTTTGGAGTGGGCATCCAGGGATCTGAGATGCTTGTTGGCAGCAGGAAGATGATTGCAGCACTGGGAAGAAGAACTCTCGCAAACCCCTTTATGCACACAGCAGGGTATCACACAACTCAATAGAAGAACTCAAGGTTTTCATTCATCAAAATTATCCATCATACAAGAGGCTAGGGTCCCTTAAATAGACCCTTAACCTTGGGCTCCAAGTAAGGGTACAAAAGTCTTTATATAGGAATCCTTTTCCCTCTCAAACCCTAGCTAGAAAATAAGGAAATATTAGGTAGAAAAATCCCTAAAAATTTTTTTGACTTGGTCAACACTCCAAGGACGCCTAGGGGTGTGTGTTGGGCTTCTAGGAGCAGCAAAAGGCTGGCCCAAAGGGGCTCAGGTGCATGGGTTTGGGCCTCTGGAAGCTGGGGTCGCCTGGTAGCCAGGTAGCAGGAATATTCCCTGGTATCTTGCTTCTTAAGAGCTTGGGCTTGGCACCTGGGCTTGATTTCTTTGGGCTAGGATGCAGATGGACCTCTGGAATCATGGATGCCATTATCTATGAATATACTTTGGCATTTGGAACGGAATCTGGGCATCTGGAGGGCATCTGCAAGAAATCAGGATTTTCTGAATTTTCCTCCTGGGGTCTTCAAATCTTCAAGCTGGGTTGGACTTGTGCTATACTTCCATGTCTTCAATCTAGTTGGACTTGGTCTTCACTTGTATGATATAGTCTTGAGTCTTCAGTATGCTTGGACAGGACTCAAAAAAATAAAATTAGCTCAACATGAGCTGACTAGCATTGGACTGAACTAGCTCAACATGAGCTGACTAGTACAGAACTGAAATAACAACTAAAAATACTCAAATAATAACTAAAATGGACTCAGATGAGCTAAGCCCTTATTACAGATGGACTCATAAATTATTGATCAATTTACAGAGGGTTGAAAAAGCCTCTGTCTTATTCTGGTGCCTCAGGTGTCCCCACCACTATGACCGTGGAACAGGGGTGACGCGTGGAGGTGTGGAGACGGCTTCACGGGTGGAGGTCCTGTGGGGATGGCTCGGGTAGCGAAGGATGGTGGCTCGGGCAGTGGCGGACGACGACACGGGGGAGAGAGGCATGTGGGTGGAGCCTCCAGGGTGGACGGCCATGGGAGGAGCCATAGGGGGCACAACCACGGGCAGTTCCATTGGATTGCCTACGTTCCCATGAGGGTATCGATGTCGTGGGAAGGTGGATGGCCATCGGGGGTGGCGCCAGAGGTCGAGAATGGCGGATCCAGGACAAATGGGAAGAAAAAACCCAAAAAAAATGGAGGTTATGGGAGGTTGAAGATCATAGGGATAAACAGGGAATAAGTCAGGAATAAAATGTGGATAAAGTGATAACGGGAATAGGTGGAATAGCTGGGATAAATATTTTTAAACTAAAATAAAAAAATCTGAAAATAGGAAAAGCAAAACCTGGATGGGTTTTGATGTCCCCATCATTCCCCTAGGGTGGGGAAAACTCGACTCCATTGAGTCAGGCTCACTGCAATTTTTTTTCTCTTCTTCTTTTTTTTTCTTTTTTTTTCAATTTTTTTTTCACCCTAATCCTCTCCTGCTTTGATGCCAAAATTGATCGGGGACAAAAAGAGGGGCTAGCTAGGAGGATCGTTGGAGAGCTAAGAAGTCTCTTGTGATTAGGGTCAAAAAGGCAGAAAAATATGTGGGGGCAAGAAAGATGGATACTCTTTGGACTTGGGACTTACCGTCACGGAGAGACATCGCACCTCTAGGGCATCTCACCCATCCCATTACATGTAGTCTAAGGCGTCCCACCTATCTCACTACATGCGGAGCCTAGGGCATCCCACACAAATCGCTACCTGGGGCTGTGAAGGAGAAGCTCCAAGATAATAGAGGAGACTCAGCAAGGGAGAAGATAATTGGGGCCTCACACCCCTCGACACCCACAATTGAAGGAAAGACGGGCCTTATGCCCAGGCAGAACCAAGAACTCTTTTCAAATATTCATATTCATCATCATCATTGATTTTATTCAAGAGAGGGGGTGCCTTTATATAGGCTTACAAAACTTGGGACCCAAGAAAAGAATACAAGGCATGCAGCCCAAAAGAAGTGACATCCCAAACCTGCTTTGTTTGTAGCATTAAAACATGGTAGAAAATTTAACACAACCCTCCTTATATGGTGAAAAATAAAACTAATCCTAATCTAAAACTAATTTAAAAAACGTCCCAAATAGTCCATACATCCAGATTTAAAACAAATAAAATAAAATCCAAACTCATCAAGATCTGTGTTGAGTTGCTCTAAAATATATGTAGGCTTGATGACTGTGCATAAAATTCTTGCTCTGAAAAGTGTGCACTCTGAGATCCATGCAAAATTGTTTTGCTCTGAGATCCATGTAGAAAAAAACTCCTTGTGACCTGTGACCATGGAATAGGTGCTGAGGTGCGAAGATAGCTTCACAGGTGGAGGTCCGGCGGGGATGGCTCGGGCAGTGGCGGATGGTGGCTCGGGCAGCGATGGACGGTGGCGCGGGGGAGAGGGGCATGTGGGCGGAGCTGCAGGGGTGGATGGCCATGGTAGGAGCCACAGGGGGCACGGCCACGGGTGGTTCCATGGGATTCGCCGATGTTCCCACGAGGAGATCGATGCCGGGGGAAGGTAGATGGCCATCGGGAGTGGCGTCGAAGGTCAAGCATTGGTGATCCAAGACAAATGGGAAGAAAAAACCCAAAAAAATGGAGGTTCCGGGAGGTCGAAGATGATGGGGATAAATAGGGAATAAGTAAGGAATAAAATATGGATAAAGTGTGGATAAGTGGAATAGGTAGAATAGCTAGGACAAATATTTTTAAACTAAAATAAAAAAAATCTAAAAAAAGGAAAAGCAAAACCCGAATGGGTTTTGATGTCCCCATCAGATAGCTCCTCCATTCAAGGTAAACACAAATCTGGATACACTCATTGGTGCGGGCACCAGACTCATAAGAAGACTTCAGAGCTCCATTTGGATCTCTGATTGACATTGCCCGAGAAATTAGGATTTGTAATAAAGGTTGACCTGGTCAACCAGTTTATTTATTTTTATTTATTTCTTGAGTCACCATTTAAATTTTGTTGAGTCATGTTGACTCGGTGCAAGTCCCGATGTGGTTTCAATTTTATCCAAAATGGTGCCGTAATTGTCTTCCAATCAAATCAAGGTCCAAAATGGTGCCACATTTGTCTTCCAATCAAATCAAGGTCCAAGCAAGTGGAGGCCACACTCCAAGCCAAACGCCCAGCCACACTCCGAGCACATGCCAGAGTCCAGGAGGCGCCACAGAGGCATCCCAGTGTCATGGTCCCCACATCCAAAGAAGAAAAAAATCAAATTGGAAGCCAATTTAAAGGAGGCGCCCATACCTGCCAATTTTGTCTAAGCAAAGAAGGAAAAGACTTCTCTTGGAGAAAAAATCAAAGAAGGACATCCAATTGAAGTTCAAATCAAAATTAAAGAGCTTAACTTGGAGTGGAAGAAAAGAAGAAATGCCATAAGAAGAAGAGGACTCCAAATCCAAATCCAACTCCAAAGGAGGCACCATAAAAATTCCAAAAAAAAATTCCTTTATGGCCGTCCCAAATTTTTTTGAACTCTTGGTCAGCCAAGAGAGGAGATTTTCTACCTAATCTAGAGGTTGGAGGAGTTTAGTCCCACATGGGAATTTGTACAAGCTTGGAGAAAATTTTAGGTCTATATAATAGACCTCTCTTTGTAACTTTAAGAAATCAATGAAGAAAAATTATTTTTGCTATTCTCTTGTGTTGAGTAACCTAGGTTTCTCTTCTTTCGCACTATTCTAAGTGTTGAGCTCCGTGAGGGGATAATCCGGGTTCCATTGGAGCCTTGAGGAGGTGAGAGATCTCCATCTTTATCCAAAACCCTAGGTTAGCCACTTAAAAATCCAAAACCCTAGCCGCCCTTCATTATTTTCAATCCATCAAACCCTAGCTCCTTCCATCTCCCATGGCCTCTCTCTCTCTACAAGTCCAGGCCGTCCACCTTCATCCAGATCCAGTCCGGCTACTTCAGATCCAGAGCAAGTTCCAAGGAAAATCACATCAGCTTCCAGGAGAATCCAGTTTCAGCAATTTCAATCCTCAAGTTCATCAACCTGGTAATTTTTTCCCTTGACTCTCTGATTCCATCAATTGTTTTTCTTCTCTTCCAGATCTTGAGTTCAGGACAAGCCAACCCGCCAAAGAACCAGTATTGGAGGATCCATTGCGAAGATATCTGAATCCGAGGATCCAACAATCTGCTCGGGAGAGTTCTTCCACCAAAATCTGTGAAGATCATTGTCTGGTTAGGTAAACCATCTCTTCTCTTTATTTCTGTTCTGTTGAAAGTTCGGAGCGAAACCCTAGGTCTGGGAGTTTCTCAACCCCCAGCGATCCGTTGCTTCTGAACTACTCTGATAATTTAGTTTCCTTAAAATTGTGCTTTCAATTATCATATTAGTATCTTTCAATGTTAGGTTAACTTTTCTTTGATTTGAAGCCAACTTCTACAAACATATAAAAACAACAAAAAAAAATTAGTTAATCTTAATTTACTTCCGCATCGCATCCCTTTATTTGTTCTGCATCATTTTTGGTATCAGAGCCCAGTCTAGGGTTTCTGATTTGCTTGCTTGCTTGTTTTGATTGTTTTCTCTTTTTATTCTGTCTGCTCGAAGTAGACTCCCCAGGACGTCCGGTCCTAGGAACTAAGCGAGGCGCAAGCCTCCTCCTCCCATTCCACGGGGTGTTCCTAGGGCGTGTAGGGGATCCATTGGGTTATAACTTCGTAGCAGGGATTATAAACGGAGAAGACAATCTAGTTGCAGCCCGTAATTACCCTGTTGTCTGAATTATTTCTCCCTGCATAAAACTCCAAATTGCATGATGTTTGCCTCTTTGAAACCAGTATAATTGATCCTATTTTTCATAATTTTTCTGTGATTTATTGGTTTCGGTAAAAATTCTGAGCATTAAAATACAACAACTCTATTTTTTTGTGTTCTGCAATTCAATTCTTTTTGGAGTGATCATCTCATAATTTACTTAAGGGCAATTGAGCATCTAAGATAAGGGGAGGAGTTGATTACCTCTCCTTAGCCCAAAACCACCATCCAATCATTCGAACCTAGACCTAATTTAAAATCAGTTAGACCTAATTTGCCCTAGTGGGCTAGGGACACCAATTGGTCGGGTCTAGGCTAGTGTTGAGTCAGTTTGTCGAGTTATTCTGTGTGTGCTTAGCACTCAGTGTCTAGAACGGTGGTTCAGGGATCCATTCCCGAAGGGCTTGTGTGCTGGTCCGCCTACCTGGCCAATCACTGATTGGTGTCTAGGATTGGCAATCAGGGACCTAACACTCCCCTTACACCTGCCTGGCTGAGTCCTGAGTTACTACAGGCTAGCTTGCCACTCTGATTGGGCATCTAGTTTGGACTCTAGGTCTAGTGATCCAGTAGTCGATTTAGTCTAGTCTCATTTTGTGTGCTTGCTTGAATCATCATGTCTACCAGAAACGGAGTGCCATATCAACCTGGTCAAACCCAACCTGATTTAGAGGCCATGATCAGAACTCTTACTGAAAGTATGGCTAAAATGAATCAGGATATGACAAACACTGTGGCCCAGTTTAGCGCACAAATTCATGAGGATCTTACCCAACTTAGGGACCGATTCCAAGTACTTGAAGAACCTAGACATCGGAATTGGACTCCTGACCCCGATTTTAATGTGCCTCAACCTCACCCACATCAGGAGCCTAGAAGGCCTTTATATAGAGATCCTGAACCTAATCATAGGAGGCCTGACCCAGAGCCTGAAGATAGAGATGATAGGTTCATCAGGAACATCAAATTAGATGCACCCACTTTTGATGGTAGTCTGAACCCTAAGGTGTATTCTGATTGGGAGGGTGAGATGGATCAATACTTTAAGTGGTATGCTATGTCTGAGGAGAGGAAATACAAGTTTGCTAAGATGAAATTAGTGCATCAAGCTAGGTTATACTGGGGGAACATTGAGCTAACCACTAGGAGACGGAATGTTGAGCCCATAACCACTTGGCAGGGTATGAAAGAAAAACTGAGAGATAAATACCTACCCATTTCATACCAGCAAAACCTGTTAGACCAATGGCAAAACCTGAAACAAGGAAACCGATCTGTCTCAGACTACATAGCTACTTTTGATGAATACCTAATGAGATGTGATGTGAGTGAAGCCCACGAAGTCACTTTGTCTAGATTTAGGGCTGGACTGAGGGAAGATATCAAGAGAGAACTATTTCTGAGAGAGGTTACTGATCTAGACCAAGCCTACCAGATTGCACTGAACACTGAGAAATTTCAGAGAGGACCTATACCTTCTAGGGTTAGTGCCCCAATCCCAAGGAATGGACCTAGCCAAGTTATCCCTAGTAAACCTTTCCAGGGTACTTCTACCCCTAGGCCCATGGACAAAGGTAAGGCACCTGACACCCAGAGAACCCCTAGTTCAAATATCACCTGTTTTAAGTGTCAGAAACCAGGTCACATTTCCAGTCAGTGTACTGCCATAGCCTGTTTCAAGTGTCATAAGGTAGGTCATGTTGCTAGCCAGTGCCCACGGAGATCCCTTTACATAGAAGAGGGAGAGAATGATAATTCCGAGCCCAGTGAGGAATTTGAAGAAGAAGTTTATGAGGCCGGAATGAATTTGGTTGAGGAGAATGAAGGAGAGGAGGAACCCAATGAATCTGACCAATTAGGAGTTGTAAGATGCATCCTATCCCAAAATCTAGTTCAAGAGGATTGGCGTAGGACTAACATCTTACAGACTTTTCTTAAATTAGGGGATAAGGTATGTAAGATCATCATAGATAGTGGGAGCTGTGTAAATGCCATCTCTACTAGCACTGTCAAGATGTTAGGCTTAATCCCAGTTTCCCATCCCAACCCCTATAAGGTTTCTTGGGTAGATTCTACCTCCATACCCATCCAGTCTAGATGTCAAGTCCAAATCCAAATGCAATCTTATCACGAAAAGATTTGGTGCGATGTTTTACCCATGGGGGTGAGCAGTATAATTCTCGGAAGACCTTGGTTGTATGATCATGATGCCACCCTCTTAGGAAAATCCAATACCTGTGTCTTTAATTTCAATGGGAAGAAGATTACGATCCATTCCGTTCCCCCTAAGGACAAGGTAACTAAAGGGGCCAGTAAGGTTAAGGAGATGAAAACTGGAGTGAACCTAATCAGTGCTAAGGATCTACAACAAGAAATTCATAGTGGTTCACCCATCTGGATGTTGACTGCTAAGGAACTTAGAACTTCGGAACCCTCAGAGCCTCCTCAAGAAGTTAAACCTGTGTTAAAAGAATTTGAGGATGTCTTTCCCGAGGATTTGCCAGACCACCTTCCACCTCTTAGGGATATCCAGCATGCCATAGATCTAATCCCAGGAGCGACTTTGCCCAACTTGCCCCATTACAGGATGAATCCATCTGAGCATGAAGAACTGCAAAAGCAGGTTGGAGAATTATTGAGGAAGGGGTTTATTAGAGAAAGTCTTAGCCCTTGTGCAGTCCCAGCCTTACTGACCCCAAAGAAAGATGGCACGTGGAGGATGTGTGTTGACAGCCGTGCCATCAATAAAATTATAATCAAATATAGGTTTCCCATCCCTAGACTAGATGACATGCTTGATATGATGGCTGGTGCAATGTTTTTTTTCTAAGATTGATCTCAAAAGCGGCTATCATCAGGTTAGGATTAGACCAGGGGATGAATGGAAAATTGCTTTCAAAACTAAGGATGGTCTTTATGAATGGGTTGTTATGCCTTTTGGGTTGTCCAATGCCCCTAGTACTTTCATGAGAATTATGACCCAGGTACTTAGAGCTTTCATAGGAAAATTTGTGGTGGTCTATTTTGATGACATCCTGATCTATAGTAAGACCCCAGCAGATCACCTAGGCCACCTTAGAGCAGTCTGCCAAGTTTTGAGGAATGATAGACTCTACGGTAATCTTAAGAAGTGTGAATTCATGACTAGTAGAGTTATCTTTCTTGGTTTTGTAGTAACCCCTGACGGTGTGGCGGCCGATCCTGAGAAGATTAGGTCCATAGTAGACTGGCCAGAGCCAACCAATGTGCATGAAGTTAGAAGTTTCCACGGCTTGGCTACCTTCTATAGGCGATTCATCAAGGGGTTTAGTACTTTAGCTGCTCCTATCACTGATTATATTAGGAAGGGAGAATTTCATTGGACTAAGTCAGCCCATAAAGCCTTCCTAGATCTTAAGGATAAAATGACCCAGGCACCCATTCTGAGATTACCCGATTTTTCTAAAGTATTTGAGGTTGCCTGTGATGCTTCAGGTGTAGGAATAGGTGGAGTCCTAAGCCAAGAGAATCATCCCATAGCATTCTTTAGTGAAAAACTTAATGATGCTAAGCTTAGGTATTCTACCTATGAAAAGGAATTTTATGCGGTGGTGCAAGCTTTGCGTTACTGGAGACATTATTTGCTACCGCAGGAATTTGTACTATTTTCGGACCATGAGGCTCTTAGATTTCTGAACTCCCAAAAGAAGCTTAACCCTAGGCATGCTATGTGAGTAGAATATATCCAGTCCTATACTTTTGTCCTGAAACATAAGGCTGGAGTTGAGAATAAGGTAGCTGATGCCCTTAGTCGCCGATCTCTGTTATTAAATTTTGTTAGAACTGAGGTCATAGGGTTTGAGCAAATCAAAGAGGAATATGAGTCTTGTCCGGATTTCACAACTGTGTATCAGGATCTAGTTCAAGGACCATCTAGTAATCACCAGGATTATACCCTTGTAGATGGTTTTTTGTTCTTCAAAAATAGGCTTTGCATCCCTAGAACTTCTCTTAGGGAATTTTTGATTTGGGAAATCCATGCTGGAGGTTTAGCCGGCCATTTTGGAAAAGACAAGACCATTCTAGCTATTGAAGACCACTTTTTCTGGCCTAGCTTGAAAAGGGATGTAGCTAATATTGTAGCTAGATGTCGAACCTGCGCTGTTGCCAAACAGCGAAAACAAAACACTGGCCTTTATACCCCACTCCCTGTCCCAGATCGTCCTTGGCAAGATGTGAGTATGGATTTTGTGTTAGGTTTACCTAAGACCCAGAGGAGACATGATTCTATCTGTGTCGTAGTCGACCGATTCTCTAAAATGGCCCACTTCTTGCCTTGTTCCCAAACCTTTGATGCGTCTAAGGTAGCCACACTTTTCTTCAATGAGATAGTTAGACTCCATGGCCTACCTAAGACAATCGTTTCAGATAGGGATGTCCGGTTCACCAGTTACTTTTGGAAGACCCTTTGGCATAAGTTAGGGACAAAACTTAAGTTTTCAACTGCCTATCATCCCCAAGCTGATGGCCAAACTGAAGTAGTGAACCGTAGCCTAGGAAATCTGCTGAGATGTCTTGTTGGTGAAAATACCAGAAATTGGGATTTATACCTACCAAGGGCAGAATTTGCGTACAATGACTCGGTCAATAGGTCTACGGGTAAGAGTCCATTTGAAATTGTACATGGATACAAACCTCACACACCTCTTGACCTAGTCCCTTTACCTGTCCACACTCGAGTCTACGAGTCTGCTGAGAATTTTGCACAGCATGTAAAAGACTTGCATAAAGATATTCATGCCAAAATAAATTTAAGTAATGGAGCTTATAAGAAGTTGGCTGATACTCAAAGGCGAGTCAAATCTTTTGTTGAGGGAGACTATGTGATGATTAGGTTAAGGCCTGAACGGTTTCCTCCTGGAACCATTAGAAAGTTACATGCTAGGGGAGCTGGACCATTTAGAGTGGTAAAGAGAGTAGGATCCAATGCCTATGTGCTCGAGTTGCCTCCAGAACTAGGCATTAGCTATACTTTCAACATTACAGACTTAGTAGAGTACAGGGAGCCAGCTGTGATTCCTAGTGAGCCTTTTGAGCCTAACCCTATCATTGAGAGTGATCCCGACCCTGTGTGTCCACCAACAAACTGGCCTGCGAGGAAAGAGCAGATTGAAAAGATCCTGGATGATCAGGTTATCTCTACTCGTAATCGAGGATACCAAAGGTACCTGGTCCGCTGGCAAGGAAGGCCAGATTCTGATGACTCTTGGATCTCCCGAGAAGAATTACAAGAATTGGACCCAGACCTCTTGGAGAGATACCAGAGCCAACTTGAGCCTTACTCGACAGGGTCGAGTTCCTCCCACACCGGGAGAATTGGTGCGGGCACCAGACTCATAAGAAGACTTCAGAGCTCCATTTGGATCTCTGATTGACATTGCCCGAGAAATTAGGGTTTGTAATAAAGGTTGACCTGGTCAACCAGTTTATTTATTTTTATTTATTTCTTGAGTCACCATTTAAATTTTGTTGAGTCATGTTGACTCGGTGCAAGTCCCGATGTGGTTTCAATTTTATCCAAAATGGTGCCGCAATTGTCTTCCAATCAAATCAAGGTCCAAAATGGTGCCACATTTGTCTTCCAATCAAATCAAGGTCCAAGCAAGTGGAGGCCACACTCCAAGCCACACGCCCAGCCACACTCCGAGCACATGCCAGGGTCTAGGAGGTGCCACAGAGGCATCCCAGTGTCATGGTCCCCACATCCAAAGAAGAAAAAAATCAAATTGGAAGCCAATTTAAAGGAGGCGCCCATACCTGCCAATTTTGTCTAAGCAAAGAAGGAAAAGACTTCTCTTGGAGAAAAAATCAAAGAAGGACATCCAATTGAAGTTCAAATCAAAATCAAAGAGCTTAACTTGGAGTGGAAGAAAAGAAGAAATGCCATAAGAAGAAGAGGACTCCAAATCCAAATCCAACTCCAAAGGAGGCGCCATAAAAATTCCAAAAAAAAATTCCTTTATGGCCGTCCCAAATTTTTTTGAACTCTTGGTCGGCCAAGAGAGGAGATTTTCTACCTAATCTAGAGGTTGGAGGAGTTTAGTCCCATATGGGAATTTGTACAAGCTTGGAAAAAAATTTAGGTCTATATAATAGACCTCTCTTTGTAACTTTAAGAAATCAATGAAGAAAAATTATTTTTGCTATTCTCTTGTGTCGAGTAACCTAGGTTTCTCTTCTTCTGTACTATTCTAAGTGTTGAGCTCCGTGAGGGGGTAATCCGGGTTCTATTGGAGCCTTGAGGAGGTGAGAGATCTCCATCTTTATCCAAAACCCTAGGTTAGCCACTTAAAAATCCAAAACCCTAGCCGCCCTTCATTATTTTCAATCCATCAAACCCTAGCTCCTTCCATCTCCCACGGCCTCTCTCTCTCTACAAGTCCAGGCCATCCACCTTCATCCAGATCCAGTCCGGCTACTTCAGATCCAGAGCAAGTTCCAAGGAAAATCACATCAGCTTCCAAGAGAATCCAGTTTCAGCAATTTCAATCCTCAAGTTCATCAACCTGGTAAATTTTTCCCTTGACTCTCTGATTCCATCAATTGTTTTTCTTCTCTTCCAGATCTTGAGTTCAGGAGAAGCCAACCCACCAAAGGATCAGTATTGGAGGATCCATTGCGAAGATATCTGAATCCGAGGATCCAACAATCTGCTCGGGAGAGTTCTTCCACCAAAATCTATGAAGATCATTGTCTGGTTAGGTAAACCATCTCTTCTCTTTATTTCTATTCTGTTGAAAGTTCGGAGCGAAACCCTAGGTCTGGGAGTTTCTCAACCCCCAGCGATCCGTTGCTTCTGAACTACTCTGATAATTTAGTTTCCTTAAAATTGTGCTTTCAATTATCATATTAGTATCTTTCAATGTTAGGTTAACTTTTCTTTGATTTGAAGCCAACTTCTACAAACATATAAAAACAACCAAAAAAAATTAGTTAATCTTAATTTACTTCCGCATCGCATCCCTTTATTTGTTCTACATCACTCATACTATCATCTCTATCAGACTGAAAACTAGAATCAGTATACCCCACAAGTTTTAATTCAGGTTCTCCATATATTAGCCATTAGTCTTTAGTATTTTGCAAATACTTAAGGATAGTATTTACTACCTTCCAATGTGCCTCACCAAGGTCAGACTAGTATTTGCTCACTACCCCTAGTGAGTATGCCACATCTGGTCTAGTACATGTCATGGCATACATGATAGAACCCACTGCTGAAGCATATGGAATCTTATGCATATGCTCTCTACTTAGAAGTTGTCACACAATCCTTCTTGGAAAGAGTGTTCCATGGCCAGCGAAAGATAGCTTTTCTTGAAACTTTCCATGCTGAACCATTTCAACACATTGTCCATGTACGTAGATTGAGACAATTCCAAAAGCTTCTTAGATCTATTGATGTGGGACTAAAAGCATGCAAGTATTGTTTTGTTGTTTTATGTTTTAATGAGTTGGCAAATTCCCAAAATCAAACTAACAAGAAATCTTGAGACTCGCATAATGATCAAGAAACTCTATCATGCAGAAATAGACCCTAAACAAAGATAAAGTAAAACCTCAAGATTGAGAAACCTTGGTAGGACTTAGCTTTAATTCAATAACTCTACTCAGAATATTAGGGAATGCAAACCTCTCAAAACTCTAAGGTGCCTGATGTCAAGTTCACTCACACTTCCGGATGTGGCATGGAAGGTCAAGCCCTCAACCCCTCAGATTCATCGGCTTTCTGTTAGATGGTCCTGAAGGCAAGGTAGGCTAACTCCTTTGTGCATGGCACCGAAGGGACTTGTGAGAAACCTAGAACCGAGTTAGAAAATAAGAGGGAATTATGGAAAATATGATAATAAAAATTGAAGAGGGATGAAGTTGAGGGTGGCGGTCAGGAGGAGATCCTTCTTGTGGGGCATCCAGGAGGGGCTTCCAGTGGGGCATCCGAGCTTGGGAGGTGGGTTGCTAGCTTGTGTGGAAAAAAGATACCTAGGGCCTCACACCCCTCGATGCTAGGTAGGAAAGCCTCACTCCCTCATAGAGTTCCAAGTCACAAGACAAGGGCTAAAAAAAATTCAGAATTTCATTCATTCATCATCAAGTCTTTGTAAGAGGGTTAGGGCCATATTTATAAGCTCCCAAGTCCTCATTTGAGTTCCAATTGAAAGAGGTTACAAGCTTGATTTGTGGAGTGGAATGAGGGTGGTAGCTTGCTTGAATCAAGGGAGGTTAGTGGGTGCCCAACTTAGAGTTTGAATTTGAAATTTCATCATGGAGCTTGGCAGTCCAAGGTGCTTGAGTTAGTCTTCATGATGTGGCACCTCGCATGACATGTGGCATTGGTGATGTTCCCCATGGCTTGGAAGATGAGTTGGCAATCCAACTTGGCGTGTAGGAGAAGTGGCTTGATTCTTTTTTAATTAGGCTTGACTTGTTTGCTCATTTGTGGACCCATTTTCAAATTAGCTTGAATGTATGAACCCATCTTCAAATTGACTTGAATTTGCGAACCTACTTGGCTAATTACATGACTAATTGATCCTAACTTGACCAAAATAACTCAACTTGGCCAAATTACAAGACTAAATTAAAATTGAAACTAATTAGATTTCTAATTACATGACTCGAATGTAAATTACGTAGGCTTAAATGTCTTAAGCCTTATTACAAGACTAAATAAAGACTTAGAACCCTAATCAGAAATTCATAGAGGGTTGAAAAGCCTATTCCAAATCTTGGTGCCCACACCAATTCTCCTGGGGTGGGAGGAACTTGACCCCGTCGTGTAAGGGTTTGTCTAGCTCTGGTAGTGTTCAAGGAGGCCTGGGTCGAGGCATTACAAGTCCTCACTGGTAATCCATCAGTCATCGAATTCTGGTCGACCTTGCCAACGTACTAGGTAGCATTGATAGCCTTTGCCCAAGGTTGTGATAGCTTGATCATCCAAGATATGCTCGATCCGTTCTTTTCTCTAAGGTATATTTAGAGGTGGACACTCAAAGTTGGGTTCACTCTCAAAGGATGGGTCAAGTCCAAATGACTCTCTGGGTATTCCTACTAGTTCCCTGTGATCAACTAAGTCTGAGATATTGAAAGTTGAGCTAATGCCAAAGTCCGGTGGTAACTCAAGCACATAGGCATTAGGGCCAACTCTCTTTATCACTCTAAAGGATCCAGCTCTGTGAGCATGAAGCTTCTTAACGGTCCATAATGGGAACTGCTCAGGCCTAAGCCTAATCATAACAAAATCCCCTACATTAAATTTCTTGGCTTTCTTTCAGGAATTAGCCAGTTTCTTATATGTTTTATTACTTAGATTAATCTTTTGGCCAATGTCCTTTTGCAAGTCTCTAATATGCTATGTGAATGACTCTGTAGACTCTGAGACTCGTGCATGAATAAGGAAATCAGGTTGATGGGGTGATTAGGCTTATACCCATGGACTATCTCAAAAGGACTCTTGCCCATGGACCTATTCACTAAGCTATTGTAGGCAAACTCTACTCAAGACAACAATAAGTCCCAGTTTCGTGTGTGTTCACCTACCATGCATCTAAGAAGATTTCCTAGGCTACGATTCACCACTTTGGTTTGGCCATCTGTCCCGGGGTGGTAGGATGTAGAAAACTTGAGTTTGGTCCCTAACAGGTGCCAGAGGGTTTTCCAAAAATAACTGGTGAACCTAACATCCCTATCGGATACGATGGTCTTGGGTAGGCCATCAAGTTTAACCACGTTGTCTAGGAAAATGTTGGCTACTCTGGATGCATCGAAGGTCTGGGAGCATGGGATGAAGTGAGCCATCATAGAGAACCTATTGACTACTACAAAGATGGAATCGTGTCTCTTCTGGGTCTTAGGTAATCCTAATATGAAGTCCATACTGAGATCCTACCAAGGACAATCAGGCACTAGCAAAGTTGTATAGAGACTAGTGTTTTGCTTCTGTTATTCTGTAATGGCATAAGTTTTACACCTGGTTACTATCTAGGCAACATGCCTTTTCAGTCCTGGCCAATAAAACTGGTCTTCTATCACTAAAATGGTCTTATTCCTACCAAAGTGACTAGCTAATCCTCCACCATAGGTCTCCCAAATCAGGAATTCTCTAGATGAAGTTCTAGGGATACAGAGCTATTGTTCTTGAACAGGTAGTCATCCTGAATGGTATACTCGCTATGGGTACTGGATGGTACTAGCCTAATGGTCTGGTAAATGTCACCGAAGTCAGGACAGGCTTCATACCCATCCTTTAATCGATCGAACCCTATGACTTTAGTGCTGACTGAACTCAAAAGCAAAGATCTATGGCTATGGGCATCTGCTACCTTGTTCTCTATCCCGGCACGGTGTTTTAGGACAAAGGTGTAAGCCTAGATTTACTTGACCCATTTACCATGCCTAGGGTTGAGCTTCTTTTGAGAGTTTAGGAACCGAAGTGCCTCATGGTCAGAATATAAGACAAACTCTTGTGGCAGTAAGTAGTGTCTCCAATATCTGAGGGCCTGGACTACTGCATAGAATTCTTTGTCATAGGTAGAGCATTTAAGTTTAGCCTCATTCAGCTTCTCACTAAAGAAGGCTATTGGGTGATTTTCTTAACACAGTACCCCACCATTCCTACTCCTGATGCTTTGCTCGTGACCTCAAACACCTTGGAGAAGTCTGGTAATCTATGGATAGGTGTGTGGGTCATCTTATCCTTAATTTCTAGGAAGGCCGTATCAGCAGCTTTGGTCCATTCAAAAGTGCCCTTCCTAATGCAGTCTGTTATGGGTGCGACGATGGTGCTAAAATCCCTAACGAATCTCTTATAAAAGGTTACTAGGCCATGGAAGTTACGAACATCGTGGACACTAGAAGGTATAGGCCACTTGACAATAGACCTATCCTTTTCAAGGTCTGTGAAAACTCCATCTGGGATGACAACAAAACCTAGGAAGATAACCTTATGTGTCATGAACTCACACTTCTTGAGGTTGGCATAGAGGCTATTCTCCCTAAGGATCTAACACACTAACCTGAGATGACTAAGGTGGACTTTTTTAGTCCTGCTATACATCAGTATATCATCGAAATAGACCACAACAAATTTTCTAGTATATTCTTTCAAGACTTGGGTCATGATCCTCATGAATGTACTTGGTGCATTCGAAAGTCCAAAAGGCATCACAACCCACTCAAATAGGCCATCCTTAGTTTTGAATACAGTTTTCCACTCATCCCCAGGTCTAATCCTAACCTGATGATAGCAACTCTTAAGATCGATCTTTGAGAAAATTATAGCACCGACCATCATATCTAGCTTGTCATCTAATCAGGGGATGGGAAAACTATACTTCACCGTAATCTTGTTGATGGCTCTACTATCTATGCACATCCTCCATGTACTATCTTTCTTAGGAATCAGTAGAGCAGGGACTACATATGGACTGAAGCTCTCCCTAATGAAACCCAACCTAAGCAATTCTCTCACTTATTTTTGTAACTCTTGATGCTCAATGGGGTTCATTTTACAGTGAGGAAGGTTTGGTAAAGTGGCTCCTGGGACCAAGTCTATAGCATGCTAGATGTCTCTAAGGGGTGGTATTTGATCAAGAAATTCATCAGAAAAGACATCCTCGAACTCTTTTAAAGCCTCAACTACTTCTGGAGGGTGTTCCTTTTGGGTCGGCTCATGAATTTCTTTGGTGGTCAAGATCCAAATAGGGTTACCCTTAGTAATTTTCTTCTTAAATTCCTTAGCCTTAATCAGATTAACTCCTGGTTTCTTTTTCTTAAGGCTGCTAGAACCTCTCTTAACTGGATCTCTAGGTGGAGTCGGATGGATCACAAACTTGTTCCTTTGGTGACTAAAGGCACAGATGTTGGTTTGACCAAAAAGGGTTGCATCATGATCGTAAAACCATGGTCAACCTAAGATGATGCTACTGACTCCCATGGGATGGACATCACACCATATCTTCTCCTTATATGATTGTAGATTAATCAAGATTTGGCACCTAGACTTGACTTGGATGGAGGTAGAATCTACCCAAGAGACCTTATAAGGGCTAGGATGGGGCACTATGGTTAATCCTAAAGATTTGAGTATACTGGTAGAGATGGCATTGACACAACTCCCACTATCTATTATGATCTTGAATACCTTACCTCCTAACATGACAAAGGTTTGTAGGATGTTAGTCCTATGCCAGTCTTCCTTAATTTGGGTTTGGGTCAAGATGCACCTAACCACTCCTAACAGGTCTTCAGGATCAAGCACTTCCTCCTCTCCATCATACTCTTCTAACAATTGATCCTCTACATCATAAACCTCTCCTTCCGGCTCAGCGGTGGGTTCTAACTCATCTTCATCTTGCTCTCCTATATGTAGGGCTTTGGATGTGCATTGGCTAGCATAATGTCAAGGTTTATGGCATCTAAAGCACATGTTGTAAGGATTGGGGCTTCTCTGGACCTCAATTGACTTACCCTTATCCTCTCTATTGAAACTAGGTCGACTTGGGTCAAGTCGGCTCGGACTGGGTCGGCTCGTGTTGGGTCGACTCAAGTAGGCTTGACTAGATCCTAGGATTCGGCTAGGGTTTCTAATGGGTTCAGGTCTACGATATATGGGTGCCCTTTGGAATTGCCCATAATTCCTGGCAACTTGGTAAGCCTGCTCTAAGTCATAGACCTCTCTAAAATAAATCTCCCTTTGGATATCCTCATGTAGGCCAACCCTAAACCTAGACAGGGTCACTGATTTAGATTCGTCTATGTTACATCGCATGGCAAACTTATCAAACCTTGCAATGTACTCGGTCATGCTCTTGTTCCCCTGAGTCAATCTTTGCCATTGATCCAATAACTTCTAGTGGTAAGACATTGGGAGGTACTTCTCTCTAAGCCTAATTTTCATGGCCCTCCAGGTTGCTATGGGTTCATGTCCTCTTTGTCTGATCATCTTCTTAATACTACTCCAATATAACATAGCTTGGTGGACTAATCTAAGTTTGGTAAATCTGAACTTCATCCCTTCCGACATCGCATACCACTTGAAGTATTGGTCCATGTCTCTCTCCCAATCAATGTAAACCTTAGGATCTTGATTGCCATCAAAGGTGGGTGCTTCTAGCTTGATGTTCTTGATGGCTCTCTCTTCCTGGTCCATGAACTCCTAATTAGGTCTCCTAGTGTTGACTCTGGTTTTGATTATGACAAAACACTTAAGTATATTTGAGTACTAATTGTGCGTTAAGTGTGTAAATCAGTTATAGGTACTCAAAGAAGTGAATTTTGAAGAAAATTCAGCATGGCACAGGCAAGTGTCGACACATGAAAATGAAGTGTCGACACTTGAAGAGTAAAGTGTCGACTCAAGGCCTGAGACAAACAGAAAACTTCAGAAAGCACTTTCAATCAAGTGTCGACACCTGGAGCTAAAGTGTCAACACTTGGAAGTGAAGTGTCGACACCTGGAAAATGAAGTGTCGATACTTGAAACTGAAGTGTCGACACTTGAATAGTAATGGCTAGTTTTTTGTGCTGCAGAACTTCTCCAACTTAGCTCCAACGGCTATAATTCATCCTTCAATGGTCATAAATGGTCAAAAAAGGTTTGGAGGGCTATTTAAACACTTGGAGAAGCAAGGGAGAAGAAGAGGGAAAAGGATCCATGGTTTGAAAGATAAATCCTTTGTTTTCCAAGTGAAAATATGTGAAGGATATTTTTGAGGATCTAATTTGTTGAGTGTTGAGCCTCCAAGAATTCAAAGAGGAGAGTGAGATTTCAAGAGCAACATGATCAAGCATCCATTGAAGCTTCTAAAACATGGAGACAAGCTCAACATCAACAATCAATGTGCTTCAACAAAAAATTTGCTTTGTAAGAAAGCTTTTTATTTTCATTCTTCAATTCTTGTATCTAGGTTGGTGGTGAGCATTATGAAAACCATCAAAGGTTGTTGGTGAGCCTATGTGGTAAAAACCAACTAGGGTTTTGACTTGTGAGCCCGAAGACAAAACAAGTTGGGTTGTTGGTTAGCCCATAAAATCAATTAGGTTCTTGTTTAGCCCGCAAAATCAAGGTAGGTTGTTGGTGAGCCCGCAAAACCATCAAGGTTTTTGGTCAGCCTAGAAAACCAAGGGGTTTTGGTTAGCCCATGAAAACCAAGGGGTTTGACTTGTGAGCCCAGAAAACAAGTTGACTGTAATCGTGAAATTATAGTGAAATTTTCAAGGGGATCTTGGAGAGTGGATGTAGGTACCTTGGAGTGCACCGAACCACTATAAATTTCTTTTATTTGTAATGGTTTTTATTGTTGCATTTATTTCTTTATTTTCATTGTACTTTATTATCTTGATTTCACAAACACATGTTTTGAATTGGCACATAATTGTTTGAATTGTGAAAAGTTTTAAAAGTCCAATTCACCCCCCCTCTTGGGTTGCCTACCCCAGCCTACACCTAGGGAAACCTCTTGGGTTGGGTCAGGGTGTGGGAATCTTCTGGGCTCTGCCTCTAAGAAGGGATCATTTCATGTGAATCTCCTAGGGTGGGGAGGTGACTCAAACTCTGGTTCAGTGTAAGGCTCCTAGACCCCCTCTAGAGTTCCTAGCCTGGTTTCAACTCTATCAAATCTTTGGATCAACTGGACAATTTGCTTAGCGAGGGTCATAATTTGATTTTTAAGGTTGTTATCCATGGGTTCACCTGATTGAGTGTGATGTGGGTGATACTGGACTCCTGACCTAGTTGACATGCAACACATAATGGAAGGTACTACGGTTTGCTAGATCTATGAGTTCAAACAGAATGGGTTAACTCAGATTACACACAACACAATAACTAGTCCTTTCACTAGCTAGGTAAGAGGTGGGGTGGTGGGAGGCTCCCCTTACTAATCGTAGAGTCCTAATTAAAGAACCACCATTCCACTTAGGCCATTTGCCACTGGACCTCTTGCCTTAGACACCAGCTTCCTAGTACAAATTGAAGGGTTCCATGCACTAGTTTCCCACAATGGTTAATCATGACTTGTTGATGTCCATAAGCTACTTTAGGTTGCTAAGAGATTTTAGGTTAGGCTTAGGTTCGAATGCAAGGGTGGTTATTTTTGGGCAAAGGAAAGGTAATGACCTCCTTCCCTTGTCTTATGATATTGTCGCCCTTAGAGTAAGTTATGCATATGATGGCATACATATGAAATCTAATGAGATGCACCTAAGTTTTTTTTTTTTTGTATATTTTGATGTATTTTGGCAGAATTATAAATTGCTAAAAATTAAATAATATGAACCTAAGGTGCAGAAATTAAACTATGCAGAAATCATGTAAACTAACTCCTAAGTATGCAGAAATGATAGTATGCTGAAATTTCATGAAGCTGAAATAAGTATATGCTGAAACTAACTTGCTGAAACCTAAAATGCAGAAATACTATATGATGCAGAAATCTAATCATGCAGAAATACTATATGATGCAGAAATCTAATCATGCAGAAATACTATATGATACAGAAATCTAATCATGCAGAAATACTATATGATGCAGAAATCTAATCATGCAGAAATACTATATGATGCAGAAATCTAATCATGCAGAAATACTATATGATACAGAAATCTAATCATACAGAAATACTATATGATGCAGAAATCTAATCATGCAGAAATTAATTCTAGATGCATAAATTAACCTGCAGAATTTAATTATGCAGAAATTTTTTCAGGACCTTCACCCTAAGGAACTCACGTTCGGCCGTAGCTCATTACTCCCATGGACAGATAGTATACTTGCATATACCCCGTTTAGGAAGCGTGAATTCATGAATTCTTCAATGGAAGGGTTTAAAGAGGACAAAGCTAAGTCCTAACCATGCACTGATACCAAATGATGTGGGACTAAAAGCATGCAAGTGATTGTTTTGTTGTTTTATGTTTTAATGAGTTGGTAAATTCCCAAAATCAAACTAAGAAGAAATCTGGAGACTGACATAATGATCAAGAAACTATAGCATGTAGAAATAGACCTAAACAGAGATCAAGTAGGACCCCGGGATTGAGAAACCCCGGTAGGACTTAGCTCTAATTCAATAACTCTATACAGAAGATTAGGGAATGCAAACCTCTCGAAACTCTGAAGCACTCGATGTCGATGTTGAGTCTCAGTTGGTGCATTCATGGCTAGTCAGGTCAATGTACATAAGTTGATCTAGTTTATCATGGTTTTCCATGATGTATCTAGGGCTAGGGTTGAGTTCGGTATGAGTCTTAGGTGTTTAGACTTAGTTTTGGTCAGTCTGGGTCTTTGGGTCGACTCTTCTGTTGTAAGAGTCGACTCTGTTGGTTGGCATGTCTCAGAACAAGTGGCTGTGGTATGGAAGATTCAGCTCGGATGGATTCGGGTTGACTCGGATGCACAGACAGGAAATCTATTGTCTGGAAGAGTCAGCTCGAATGTATTTGAGACAGCTCGGTTGTATTAGAGTCATCTCGGATATATTAGAGTCAGCTTGGATGAAAAGTCAGGAAATTTGTTGTCTGGACGAGTCGGATTGAATGGTTTTGAGTCGGCTCGGATGATGGGTGAACTGTTTTGAACGGTGCCAGCTGGGGGAGTTTTTTGGGATCTTGGGTACGTGTGACCGAGGTATATATATTGTATTCTCGTAAGAGGATTGATTGGTGTAACGAACTTCTTGGAAGTGGAAATCCCTTTCTCGCATGAAAACTCCTATGTTCTTCTTCTTCTTTTCACTTCTCCTGTTCTTGTTGCTCTTGATCCTCATAGACCTGAATCCTACTGTGATCTTCAATGAAGATTGCTTGCAGATGGTTATCCACAACCTTGTGATACGCTTTCGTGATTGCTTTGTTGATCAGGGCATTCATTCTTGATCGAGAACAAGGCTGTTCTAGAAGATTTGGTTCGTGAAATCTAGTTGGGTTTGGAATCGAATTCTCTACATTAAATATCAAAGCAGATCTTGCTCTGACATTTGGTATCAGAGCAAGGTTTGTGGAAGAAAGATCTCAAGATCAGAGGGTTGGATGTAAGGCTTCTTGCAGGTACAGTTTTTCATATCTCTTGAATTCTTGATTGTGGTAATGGCATCAAGTGGATTCAAAGTAGATTTTGAGAAGTACGATGGCAAAGGAAACTTCACCCTATGCCAGCAAAGGGTTAAAGATTTGCTGGTTTAGTAGAGAATCTACAAGGTCTTGGTGAAAGAAAGACCGAAAAAGATTAGTGTTGAAGAATGGGAAGAGTTAGAAGAGAATGCTTTCAGCACCATAAGGATGTGTTTGGCTGATCATGGTTTACCTGAGGTGTTTTCAAAGACTACTGCAAAAGGTATTTGGAGAAGACTAGAGAACACATACATGGGAAAGAACATGACGAACAAGCTATGGCTGAAGAAGCAACTGTATAGCTTGAGAATGCCTGAACGAGGAGATCTTGTTGTGCACATTCAGAGGTTCAATCAGGTTTGTTCTGAGGTGATGAGTCTGGATGTAAAGATTGATGAAGAAGATCGGGCATTGTTGCTGCTGTGTTCACTCCCTAGAGCGTATGATGGTCTCATAACAACTTTAGTTTATGGGAAGGAAACCCTAAACTATGAAGAGGTTGTTGGTGTGCTTAGATCCAATGAGCAAAGGAAAAAGATCTGCAAAGGTAATCCTAGCTCAAAGGTTCTTGCTGTAAATGAGAGGCGAGGAAGATCTAAGGAAAGAGCTAGGAAAATGTCCAAGGGCAGATCTCAGTCTCGGAACCATAAGAATATGAAATGCTACAAGTGTCATCTGCTTGGGCATATCAGGAAGAATTGTCCTCTTTGGAAGACAGAAAAGAAAAGTGCTAACACTAGTGGTGCAAATGCTTTGGAAAGCAATGGAGAAGGAGTACTAGTTATATAAGATGGATCAGTAGATTAGGAGAATACCTGGATTCTGGATTCTGCATGCTCATACCATTATACCTCACATCGGGATTTGTTTTACACCTATGACAGGTCAGATGGAGGTAGTGTAAGTCTTGGTGATGATCACCCTTGTATGGTAGCTGAAGTAGGTACTATTAGGGTGAAGATGTATGATGGAGTGATAACGACTCTATCTAATGTCAATCATGTACCAGAATTGAAAAAGAATTTGATTTCTTTAGGCTACTTGGAAGAGCAGGGATATGCTTTTTGTTGCCAATCTTGTAGTGGATGTTTGAGAATTACCAAGGGAGCTTTGGTGGTAATGAGAGGAAGAAGACTGAGCAACAATCTATATAGGATGGAAGGCTCAGTGATAAGTGATAGTGTTGAAGTGCTTGCAACGGCATAGGGGGAATAGTTGAAATATAAACTATGGCACTATCGAGTGGGTCATATGAGTGACCGAGGGCTCACGGAGTTAAGAAAAAGAGGCAACATCCCAGCTTTGAAAAAGGATGGAAATGACCTGTGTGAGCCGTGCATCTTTGGTAAATAACATAGAGTTAAATTTGCTGTTTGTACTAAGCCAAGTGAAGGAGTGCTGGATTTGGTGCACTCGGATGTATGGGGACCATCACCTGTTTTATCCAGAGATGGAGTAATGTATTTTGTAACCTTTATTGATGACTTCTCTAGAAAACTGTGGGTGTATCTGATAAGAGAAAAATCAGATGTATTTGTCCGGTTTAAAGCTTGGAGAGCTAAGGTAGAGAAGGAGATAGGAAGACATGTAAAGTGTCTTCGGACTGATAATGGTGGGGAATATTCTAGTACAGAGTTTAGAAGTTACTGTGAGAAAAATGGTATCAAATGCCATTACACAGTAAGGATGACCCCACAGCAGAATGGTGTCGCAGAAAGGTTGAATCGAACACTATTGGAGAGGGCAAGGAGTATGTGGCTGCAGTCATCACTGCCGAAAACTTTTTGGGGTGATGCTATTACTCAGGCATGTTTTCTCATAAACAGGTTCCCTCACTTCAAGTTGGATGGTGGACTTCCAGAAGAAGCTTGGATTGGGAAGAAGGTGGAGCTTGGCCACCTGAAAGTTTTTTGGTTGCCCAGCTTATGTTCATGTGGAGGCAACTGAAAGAAGCAAGCTGGATCCTAAGTCGAAGATGATCTTTATAAGGTATCCACAAGGAGTCAAAGGTTACCTACTATGGGATTCACAGTCTCAAAAGGCTATGATCAGTTGAGATGTTATTTTTGATGAGAGGAGCATCTTGGAGAAACCGGGGACTGTAATAGGAAATGCAGTCAATAAGATGAACAGCAATGAGAGCCCGTCACATGTGGAGGATAAGTCTTCAACCTTAGATGGAAATGGAGTCTCAGTTGAGGTCGAGTTGGACAGGAAAGATTCTCCAGAGGTGAAAGGGAGGTAAGAAGAATCAGCTATTCAAAAGGGAAGTGCTGGAGGAACCACAAACAGTAGACTTGCAGGACAGTGCAAGAGGAGTGTCATTGCATAAGCCTCAACACACAATCCTGAAGCCAGTTAGATATGGCATGGATGAAGCAATTTCATATACTCTTATATCTGTGAATGGAGATCCAGAATGTTTTGTAGAGGCCATGGAAAGTCCTGATAAAGAGTCATGGATGCAAGGCATGATAGAAAAGATGGAATATCTCAGGTGGAATCATACATGGCAGCTAGTGGATCTACCTAGAGATGCTCATGCTATTGGCTCCAAATGGGTGTTCACTAAGAAATCATTACCTTCAGAGCAAGGTGGAGTAAGATGCAAGGCAGGATTGGTAGCAAAGGGATACTCATAAAGGGAAGGAGTTGACTATACAGAAGTGTTTTCTCTTGTAGTACTCCATACTTCAATTCGGGTGTTGTTGTCTTTGATAGCAAAACATAATTTAGAATTGGAGTGATGGATGTGAAGACAGCCTTTCTACATTGAAGACTAGAAGAAAAAATCTATATGAAGCAACCTGATGGCTTCATTGAGATTGGACAGGAGAACAAGGTATGTCTACTTCATAGGTCATTATATGGATTGAAACAATCACCTCGTCAGTGGTATCACAGATTTGATACATTTATCTTGAGCCTTGGATTTCTTAGATGTGAACATGATCATTGTGTCTATGTGAAGGATGTGGATACTAAGGATGTTTTGTATTTACTTTTGTATGTGGATGATATGTTGATATCCAGCAGAAGTATGACAGCTGTGAAAGGGCTAAAGAGAGCATTATCTCAGGAATTTGAGATGAAGGACATGGGATCAGCACATAAAATCCTTGGAATGGAGATTTGCAGAGATTGGTGCAAAGGAATACTCCATTTGTCATAAGGTGGGTACATTAAAAAGGTACTCGAGAGGTTTGGGATGGATAAGGCCAAACCTGTGGATACACCATTACTAGGGCATTTTTCTCTCTCGAAAAAATAGTGCCCCCAAACATAGGAGGAGAGAGAGTACATGGAAAGAGTTCCATATGCCAATGCAGTGGGCAGTTTGATGTATGCTATGGTTTGTTGCAGGTCGGACATAGCATATGCGAAAAGCAAGGTGAGCAGGTACATGGCTAATCCTGCGAAGGAACACTGGAAGGCATTGAAGTGGATTTTGAAATATCTGCAAGGGACTCAAAGACATGGACTAGTATTTGGTGGGCAGCTTGAAGGAAATGGATGGAACTCCATAGAATCATGTGAGGATTCAGGTCTTTTGGAAGGGTTTATTGATACATGCTATGCAAATGATCTTGATACAAGGATGTCTACAACAGGTTATCTCTTTGCATGTATGGTGGACCGATTTCTTGGAGATCAACCCTTCAACCTATTACTGCGTTGTCTACAACAGAAGCTGAGTATATAGGGATTACTGAAACTGCAAAAGAAGCACTGTGGCTGAGAAGGCTAGTGTTTGAAATGGGGAAGAAACTGTGTATGGTGGTCCTGCACAGTGATAGCCAGAGTGCCATACACTTGACGCAGAACCCAATCTATCATGCAAGGACAAAGCATATAGATGTGAGATACCACATAGTCAGGGAGCTGGTGGAGGAAGGAGAAGTGGCGCTGGTGATGGTTCATACTACGGAGAACCAGGCGGATGCACTTACGAAGGCTCTACCAAGGAATAGCTTCTACTCTTGTATATGGTTAATGGGTTTGATGAGTCTGGCATATGTAGCCTTGAAGCACCAAGGTGGAGATTGTTGAATCTCAAGTGGTGCATTCATGGCTAGTCGGGTCAATGTACATAAGTTGATATGGTCTATCATGGTTTTCCATGATGTGTCTAGGGCTAGGGTTGAGTTCAGTATGAGTCCAAGGTGTTTAGGCTCTGTTTTGGTCAGTCTGGGTCTTTGGGTTAGCTCTTCTATGGTCGGAAGAGTCGGCTCGGATGGATTCGGGTCGACTCGGATGCACAGACAGGAAATCTGTTATCTGGAAGAGTCGGCTCGGATGTATTAGAGTCAGCTCTGATGTATTAGAGTCAGCTCGGATGAACAGTCAGGAAATTTGTTGTTTGGATGAGTCGGTTCGAATGGTTTTGAGTCGGCTCGGATGACGGGTGAACTATTTTGAATGGTGCCAGCTAGGAGAGTTTTTTGGGATCTCGGGCATGTGTGACCAAGGTATATTTATTGTATTCTCGTAAGAGGATGGAGTGGTGTAATGAACTTCTTGGAAGTGGAAATCCCTTTCTCCCGTGAAAACTGCTCTATTCTTCTTCTTCTTTTCTCTTCTCCTATTCTTGTTGTTCTTGATCTTCATAGAACTGAGTCCTACCATGATCTTCAAAGAAGATTGCTAGCAGATGGTCATCCACAACCTGGTGATATGCTTTCGTAATTGCTTTGTTGATCAGGGCATTCGTTCTTGATCGGGAACAAGGCTGTTCTAGAAGATTTGGTTCATGAAATCTAGTTAGGTTTGGAATCAAATTCTCTACATTAAATATTAGAGCATATCTTGCTCTGATAGTCGAGTTCACTCACACTTCCGGATGCGGCAAGGAAGGTCAAGCCCTCAACCCCTCAAATTCGTCGACTTTCTATCAGATGGTCATGAAGGCAAGGTAGGCCGACTCCTTTGTGCATGGCACCTAAAGGACCTGTGAGCAACCTAGAACCAAGTTAGAAAACAAGAGGGAATAATGGAAAATATGATAATAAACAACGGAGAGGGATGTAGTTGGGGGAGGCGGACAGGAGGAGATCCTTCTTGTGCGGCATCTAGGAGGGGCTTCCAGTGCGGCGTCCAAGCTTGGGAGGTGGGTTGCTGGCTTGTGTGGGAAAAAGATACCTAGGTCCACACACCCCTCGATGCTAGGTAGCAAAGGCTCACTCTCTCACAGAGTTCCAAGTCACAAGATAAGGGCTACAAAAAATTCATAATTTCATTCATATCATCAAGTATTTACAAGAGGGTTAGGGCCATATTTGTAAGATCCCATGTCCTCATTTGAATTCAAATTGAAAGAGGTTACAAGCTTGATTTTTGGAGTGGAATGATGGTGGTAGCTTGCATGAATCAAGGAAGGTTAGTGGTTGCACAACTTATAGTTTGAATTTGAAATTTCTTCATGGAGCTTGGCCGCCTGTTGCGGACACCAACAATAGCCTTCAATCAAATTCTTTATGGATTGATTGATAAATTTGAAGCCCCAAGAAGTCAATTCAACTACAACCTAAAGAGCTGACTTGAGCACTGGAGCTGACTCAACCAGAGAATTCTACTACTTCAATCTCTACTTCAACATTTTAGCTATTCAGCACGTATTCATCTACTTGGAATAACTCAATACTTTAGCACTTATTTAGCTACCTGGAATAACCTCAGCTATTTGGGATAACTCAGCACTTGGGATAATCAACAAGTCAACTACAAGACCAAGTTGGACTATCACATCACCAAGCCTAGGTGGTAGCCATGCCTACATGGAGGACACCTCACACCCCCTCCACTTGGGTGCCTACTTTCAAATTCAAATTGGAGTGGCCGGCCCTTAATCCTCTCCATGAATCAAGCTTGCTTGTAATTCTCCACCATCTTCTCCATGTAATACTCCATGAAATTTAAAATTTCAAAATGGCTTTGGGAGGTCTATTAATACCTCTCTATAGCTTCCTTGTAATGTGGCTAATGAAAGAAAAATTTTGAGTTCCAAATTTCTTTCCATTTGTGTGATGCAAATGTCCTCCGTGAGGGAGTGAGCGAGAGGCTCAATCTATCTACCTCATAGTTCTAAGTCTACCTTAGCAAAGCTTTCCCTTTCTTTCTTCCCTAAACCTCAATTTTCGCAAGCCCCAAAGGATGCCATATCCAAGGAAGCCCTCTCCAACAATCCACCCAAGATCGCCTTCTACACATTCCATCCAAGGCCGACCACCAACTACAAGGAAGCCATTCATCCACTCAAACACAAAAATGTCAACCTCTCTCAATTCTTCCTTTTGATCACTTTTTTCAGCTTTCCCCAACTTTACCATATCACTAATGTCATTCATTGCAGGGTTCCATACAATTCTGAGTTAAAGAGGAGGTTTTACTTTGCCTTGGAACCAGCCATGGAGGGAGTTTCCATTCCGGAAGTGGTAGTCTTCAAGTCCAGTTACAGCTCTATGGAGTGCTAAAAATTGATCTACCTTCAAAGGAGGGAGAGCTTATCATTGATTAGTAAACCCATCTGAGTTTCTCAACCATTAGGTCCGTTCTTCCTTGATTAAAATTTAACTACATTGCGGGTGAATTTCCTATCATTAAGTAGCCTCATCATCTACTTACTTTGGCCCTTTCTTATGAATGAGTTTTGCCGTATGTAAGTAAGAATCATTGCTCACCAACTATTTAATTTTTTAAGTTAGAACTCATCTTTGCATGCCACATCAAATTTGGTATCAAAGCATGGTTGCATGGGTAGCATAATAATGATAGCATGTATATTTCTCTTTAAGTACTCGGATTGGGTGCGTCACAAGGCCGTCCGATCATAGGAGAGAATTAAGCCTACAAGACCCTCTCTTCCTATTTAATGGGGTCTCCTATGGCATGTAGGAGTGCCGCTGTGATTTGACCTGTGAAGAAGAAAACAAAGAGATAATTTTTTTAAGGTTTAGTTTCTGCATCCTGTAATTTCAGTATATAGCCTGTTCATTTTATTATTTCTATTTATAGAAAACTCAAAAAATTTTGATTCTTATTTTGATGGATTCATCACATTTGATACATTTCATTAGAATTTTTTGCTAATTTATTTTGGTCTGTAGATCTTTTGCACATCTATTTCTGCCTGAGAACAATTCTGTTCTAAAATTTCAGTAAGTCTATTTTAGCATTGTTTAGTTAGATTGTTGTTTGTTGCATTCATTTTAAACTACTTAAGGGCGACAATATCATAAGATAAGGGAAGGTGGTCATTACCTTTCCTTGGCCCAAAAATAAGTCATCACATTTTGCATCAAACCCAAACCTTTTAATAAAATTGAGTAGCAACCTAATTAGAATTAGAGACACCAACAAGTCAAGCTCAATTAATGTGTTGAGGCTAGTGTGAATCATTTCTTCATCTACTCCTAGAAATAGGTGTATAAGGCTAAAGGTCTAAAGGCAAATGCCTTAAGTGGATTTGTGGATCCTTAATTGGGTCCTCGCGAATGCGGGGGGGGCCTCCCATAATCCCACCTCTTACCTGGCCAGTTGAAAGGATATTTGTAGTCTTGATCTATACTGAGTCAATTCATACTACATTGGACTTCAAGGTCTAGCAAACCTTAGAATGGGTCTTTGTATTGAATGACTGCTAGATCAGGAACTCCATACCAGCATTCATAATACCAACCAAGTTCTACCATGGACCCCAATCTAGAAGTTCTAATGAGAACTATGACTGAGCAATTCAAGCAATTGAATAATAGGTTTAATAAAATGGAATAGAGGATAGAAACTCTTAAAGAGACCCGTATAACCCCTACTGAGCCACAGTCACCCAGAATGGCACCCATCCATCTTAGAGTCCAATGCCAGGAACATATCCCTGACCCATATCAAAGGAGACCATACCATGATTATGTTGACCAGGATGAGAGAGCCCTTAGAAATATTCATCTAGATGCACCCATATTCGATGGAAACATGGATCCTAAGGTGTATATAGACTGAGAAAGTGATATGGATCAATGCTTTGATTGGTATGAAATGTCAGAAGATAGAAAATTTAAGTTTAAAAAACTTAGAATGATCCGTCAGGCTAGATTGTATTGGGATAATGTTGAGCGCATTAGTCGACAGAGAGGTGACATGCCCATAGCTACTTGGAGAGCTATGAAGGTAAAGCTTATGGAGAAGTATTAACCCCTGTCCTATGAGCAAAGACTCTTAGATCAATGGCAACAATTAAGTCAAGGAAATAAGACAGTTTCAAAGTATATTGCCAAGTTTGATGAGTTCATCATAAGATGCAATGTGGTTGAGTCAGAAGCTGTGACCTAGTCTAGGTTTAGAGTAGGTCTACAAGAAGAAATCCAGAAAGAGTTATTCCTTAGAGAGGTCCATGATCTAGACCAAGCCTATCAAATTGCTAGGGACTATGAGAGATTTCAGAGGGGACCCATTTTTCGTCGACCCGAATCCAATAGGTTCAATTCTCCTATAAGTAAACCCAGCCGAAGCCCAAATCCATCCAACAGACCCAAACCTACTACTCCATTAGCTCGTAGAGATGGCAAAGGAAAGAGCCCTGAAGTCCGAAGAGAAGGTAATGTCCATTGTTTTAGGTGCCATAAGGCAGGTCATATTGCAAGCCAATGTCCCACCAGAGCATTACACAAAGGAAAAATAGAAGAGAAGGTATCTGAACTCATAGAAGATTATGAGGAAGAAGTATATAAGGCTAGTGTGTGCTTAGCTAATGAGAATGAAGGGGATGAAGAGATCATAGACTCATCAAAACTTCTAGGAGTTGTGAGATGTATCTTGACCCAGGTTATGGAGCAAGAAGATTGGCATGGACCAACATCCTATAAACTTTTGTTAAAATAGGAAAAAAAGTCTGCAAGATCATCTTAGATTGTAGAAGTTTTGTCAATGCCATATCGACTAATACGGTCAAGAACTTAGGATTACCCATTAAACCCCATCCCAGCCCATATAAGGTATCCTGGATAGATTCGACATTGATTCCTATCAAATTTAGGTGCCAAGTCACAATCCAAATCCAGTCATACCAAGAAAAGGTTTGGTGCGATGTTCTTTCTATGGGAGTAAGCAGCATCATATTAGATCGACCATGGTTGTATGATCATGACACTATACTCTATGGTCACTCTAATTCTTGTTCTTTTACTCATAATGGAAAGATGATTGTAATCAATTCTTCACCACCTAAGGACCATGTTAAGAGAGGATCAAGTCACTTGAGGGACAAGAAACAAGGAATAAACATAATCAGTGCTAAGGAATTGGAGCAAGAGCTTAAAGGTGGTTCACCTGTTTGGATTTTGAAAACTATGGAAATTCAGGAACAACCCCATAAAGAACAGCCCTAGGAAGTGTTAAGGTTTCTAGAGGAATTTCAAGACATATTTCCATAAGACCTTCCTAATCACCTTCCACCCTTAAGATATATTCAACATGCCATAGATTTGATCCCAGGATCCACATTACCCAACCTTCCTCATTATAGGATGAATCCTACAGAACATTCTGAGTTACAATGTCAAGTTGGAGAACTCCTCCAAAAGGGATTCATTAGGGAAAGCCTGAGCCTATGTGCAGTACCTGCCTTTCTGATCCCTAAGAAAGATGGCACATAGAGAATGTGTGTAAATAGTTGAGCCATCAATAATATTACCATTAAGTATCATTTCCCTATTCCCCATTTGGATGACATGTTGGACATGATGGCCGAAGCCAAGATTTTCTCCAAAATCGACCTTAAGAGTGGCTATCATCAAGTAAGAATTAGATCTGGGGATGAATGGAAAACTTTCTTCAAGACTAAAGATGGCTTGTATGAGTGGGTAGTAATGCCTTTCGATCTATCCAATGCACCAAGAACCTTCATGAGGATCATGACCCAAGTTTTAAGGACATTCATTGAGAAGTTCGTAGTGGTCTATTTTGATGACATTTTCATTTATAGTAGAACGAAGGAAATCCACTTGAATCATCTTAGGTAAGTTCGGCAAGCCCTTAGGCAAGATAGTCTCTATGCTAACCTCAAGAAATGTAACTTCATGACCCATAGAGTTATCTGATGCATGATAAACCTAAGACCGATATGAATGTAGGAAAATAGAAACTAATTTTTTTTATAATTTTTTTAGAATTTTAATTTACAGGCTAAAGTCTTGAAATCAAGTAAAGATTATTAGGTAAACTAGTAATGCAAAGAATCAACATACCTGCATATGAACACATGCAAAATAATAAAAGAAGGACCTCGAGAATTGAGAAACCCCCAGTTAAGATAGCGTACCTTCAACAAATCAAAAATTAGGAGGGGGAAGGATTGTACCAAGCATCGATTCAAAAATCTGATTGAAGCCGGGGTCGCACAGCACTCAAGATCTTCGTTTTGAAGACAAGCCTTCAGTTCCATAGATTTGGTAGCTATCTGGGATCGGTTCAAGAGGCAAAGATGGACTCCTCCTTGGAGGTGAACACCTCGGGGATCCTGCAAGCATCAAAAGTCAGCAAGAGAACAAATAAGAAGCAAAGAAAAGAATTAGGTTTAGGAAAGAAAGAATTAGGGTTTCTGCTAATGGTGGCTGGAGGTTGAAGAAGGCCTCTTGCAGATGGATGGCTAAGGCTCTCTTCCTTGGTATGGATTAGAGCTTGAAGAAACTTGCTTTGGGCAGCTAGGGTTTAGATGGATTAGGGCACACAATCAACTCACACCTCAACACAAGAACACAAGCTTAAAATTTTCAATAGAGTTTCATTCATGAATAATAGATTGATTACAAGTGGAGGAGGGGTGGGGTATTTATAGATGTTTCCCATGTCCTCTCCTTGTTAGGATAGAATTTTAAAGTTAAGTGGGAGAGGGATTACCAATTTGCTTAAAACTAGGAGTTTACAATTTGAATAGAAGTTAAACTTGATCTCCTTATTAGAATTGGACTTCTCCCTCTCTTAGACTTGGTCAAATGTGCTTCACTTGGGCTTGGACGCCAAAATGGAGTGGGCTTGGACTTGGGGCAGCAAGGGGCGGCCTCCGCTTGGGCTTGGGCATGGCTTTCAAGGCTTGGGCGGATGGGCTTTGATGCTTGTCATTGGGCAGCCTAAAGTGTGGCTTATGGGCTTGGTTCATGTCGTCCTGGTGGGCTGGGAACTCCTGGGGACCCATTAGAAGTTGGATTGAAATATACCTAGGGAACCATGGGCTTTACTTGAATTGGACTTCTGGGCTAGGGTGCTTGGAAAAAGAATATTTTGGGGTGGTCCTGGAATCTTCATATATGAAGGCTTTATGGGCCCCTATTTTGGTGCTCCTCCTCTTATATAAACTTGAACTGGACTAATACAACTTATGGGACTCAGTTGACTGGACTGGGGTTGCGACAACTTAACTTATTATAGGACTCACTCAACATAGCTAAGCTAACTTCATTACAAAACTCTCAATTGAACTATCTTCATTACAAAACTTAATGACAAAACTTGACACATTATTAAGGGTTCAAAAATACCCTAATCAGTAAACCAGATAGGGTCCAGTAATCTGTATCAGATCCTGGTGCCCCCACCATTATCTTTCTAGGATTTGACATCACCACTGAAAGAGTGTCTGCCAACCCCAAGAAGGTCAAGTCTGTAGTTGAGTGGCCAGTACCCAAAAGTGTTCATGAAGCTCATAGTTTCCATGGTCTAGCCACCTTCTATAAGAGATTTATTGGAGGATTTAGTACCATAGTAGCACCCATTACCGACTGCATTACGAAGGGAACCTTTGAATGGACAAAAGCCATCGATAGAGCCTTCCTAGAAATCAAGAAGAGAATAACCCAGGCACCTATTTTAAGATTACCTAATTTTTCAAAAGTGTTTGAGGTTGCCTGTGATACATCTGGAGTAGGAATTGGAGGAGTTTTAAGTCAAGAGAGTCATCCAGTGGCATTCTTTAGTGAAAAGTTGAATGAGGCGAGAATGAGATATTCGACTTACGATAAGGAATTGTGCACGGTAGTTCAAGCATTAAGGTATTGGAGACATTACTTACTACTGCAAGAGTTCGTTCTTTATTCCGATCGTGAAGCCTTGCAATTCCTTAGTTCCCAAAAGAAATTGAACCCTAGGCACGAGAAAGGGTAGAATACATTCAAGCGTATACTTTTGTTCTGAAACACCGTGTCATCACTGAAAATAGGGTTGCAGATGCACTGAGCCGACGCTCCATGCTTTCGACCTTAGTTAGCACTAAAGTTATAGGGTTTGATAGACTGAAAGAAGAATACCCTAGTTTTTCAACTTTAGTGTCATTTATCAATCCCTTCAATAAGGACCATCTAGTGTACATAATGATTATACCATTCATGATGGATTCCTTTTCGATGGAAACTAGTTGTGTGTCTCCCGAACTTATATTAGAGAGTTTTTGATCTGGGAAGTTAATGCTGGAGGCCTAGCAGGTCATTTTGGTAGAAATAAGACCATCATAGCAATAGAAGACCAATTATTTTGGCCTGGCCTCAAGAAGAATGTAGCCCAAGTTATGGCTCAATGTTGAACATGTGCTGTTACCAAATAGCAAAAGCAGAATACTAGTTTGTACACCCCTCTACTAGTTCCTGATTGTCCATGGAAAGATCATAGTATGGACTTCGTACAAGGATTACCAAAGACCTCAAGGAGACATGATTCCATCTACGTTGTAGTTGATCGATTTTCTAAGATGGCTCACTTCATACCATGCTCTCAAACTTTAGATGCTTCAAGAATGGCTAAGCTTTTTCTTGACGAAGTGGTTAGGCTACATGGTTTACCCAAAACTATTATGTTAGATAGAGATATTAGGTTCACTAGCTATTTTTGGAAGACCCTTTGGCATATGCTAGGAACTAGACTGAAATTCTCTACTGCCTACCATCCTTAGACTGATGGCCAAGCAGAAGTCATTAACCGAAGTCTAGAAAGTTTACTGAGATGTCTAGTTGGTGATAGTATGAGAAATTGGGATCTCTTACTACCTCGTGCTGAGTTTGCTCATAACAGCTCAATCAATAGATCTACTGGAAAGAGTCCATTTGAGGTGGTCCATGGTTACAAACATAGGAAGCCCATAGATCTCATCCCATTACCCACACATGCTCGAGTTTCTGAGTCTGTTGAGTCATATGCATAGCATATTAAGGATTTGCATAGAGAAATCAATAAAAAAATCAATATGAGCAATGAAACCTACAAGCGTATGGCTAATTCATGTAAGAGGATAAAAGAATTCTATGAAGGAGACCATGTAATGCTTAGACTCAGACCTGAACAGTTCTCATCTGGAACCATTAAAAAATTACATGCCCATGGCACAGGCCTATTTAAAATCATAAAGAAGATTGAACCTAATGCATATATACTTGAGTTACCATCTGACCTAGGTATCAGTAGACCTTCAATGTTTCAGAATTGATAGAGTATAAGGAGCCAATGATGATGCCTAGTGAGCCTTTTGATCCTAACCATATTTTTGAGAGTGAGCCTACCCCTGAGTGTCCACTAGCCACTTTTCCAAAGCGACGAGACAAAATTGAGCGAATTCTGAATGACAAGACTATCACTACTAGGAACAAAGACTACCAACACTATCTAGTTCGTTGGTAAGGTCAGCCAGAATTTGAAAAATCATGGATCACTAGGGAAGACCTGCAACGAATCGACCAAGACTTATTAGAGTATTACCAGAGTCAGGTTGACCCATACTTGATAGGGTCGAGTTCTTGCCATCCCGGGAAAATTGGTGTAGACACAAACAAAGGCCTTCAATCAAATTCTTTATGGATTGAATGATAAATTTGAAGCCCCAACAAGTCAGTTCAACTACAACCTAAAGAGCCGACTTGAGCACTAAAGCTAACTCAACCAGAGAATTTTGCTACTTCAATCTCTACTTCAACATTTTAGCTATTCGGCACTTATTCAGCTACTTGGAATAACTCAACACTTCAGCACTTATTCAGCTACCTGGAATAACCTCAGCTATTTGGGATAACTCAACAGTTCGGATAATCAGCAAGTCAACTACAAGACCAAGCTGGACCGCCACAACACGAAGCCTAGGTGGTAGCCATGCCAACATAGAGGACACCTCACACCCCCTCCACTTGGGTGCCTACTTTCAAATTCAAATTGGAGTGGTCGGCCCTTAATCCTTTCCTTAAATTAAGCTTGCCTGTAATTCTCCACCATCTTCTCGATGTAATCCTCCATGAAATTTGAAATTTCAAAATGGCTTTGGGAGGTCTATTAATACGTCTCCATAGCTCCTTGTAATGCAGCTAAAGAAAGAAAATTTTTGCGTTCCAAATTTCTTTCCATTTGTGTGATGCAAATGTCCTCCTTGAGAGACTAAGTGAGAGGCTCAATCTATCTACCACTTAGTTCTTAGTCTACCTTAGCAAAACTTTTCCTTTCTTTCTTCCCTAAACCTCAATTTCGGTAAGCCCCGAAGGATTCCATCTCCATGGAAGCCCTCTCCAACAATCCACCCAAGATCGCCTTCTACACATTCCATCCAAGGCTGACCACCAACTACAAGGAAGCCATTCATCCACTCCAACACAAAAAAGCCAACCTCTCTCAATTCTTCCTTTTGATCACTTCTTTCAGCTTTCCCCAACTTTATCATATCACTAATGTCATTCATTGCAGGGTTCCCTACAATTCTGAGTTAACAAGGAGGTTTTACTTTGCCTTGGAACCAGCCATGGAGGGAGTTTCCATTCCGGAAGTGGTAGTCTTCAAGTCCAATTACAGCTTTATGGAGTGCTAAAAATTGATCTACCTTCAAAGGAGAGAGAGTTCATCATTGGTTAGTAAACCCATCCGAGTCTCTTAGGTCTATTCATTTGAAGGTTTATGCCCTAATCAGAATGGTTTATCAACCATTAGGTCTGTTCTTCCTTGATTAAAATTGAACTACATTGCGGGTGAGTTTCCTATCATTAAGTAGTCTCATGATCTAGTTAATTTGGCCCTTTCTTATGAATGAGTTTTTCCTTATGTAAGTAAGAATCATTGCTCACCTACTAATAATCCTCTAAGTCAAAACTCATATTTGCATGCCACATCACCGCCCATGGTGCTTGACTTAATCTTGGTGATGTGGATCCTCTCATGACATGTGGCATTGGTGAGGTGGTGTTCCCCATGTCTTGGAAGATGAGTTGGCAATCCAACTTGGCGTGGAGGAGAAGTTGCTTGATTCTTCTTTAATTAGGCTTGACTTTTTGCTCATTTGTGGACCCATCTTCAAATTAGCTTGAGTGTGTGAACCCATCTTCAAATTGACTAGAATTTGGGAACCTACTTGGCTTATTACAATACTAATTGATCTTAACTTGACAAAATTAACTCAATTTGGCCAAATTACAAGACTAAATTAAAATTGAAACTAATTAGATACTAATTACATGACTCGAATGCAAATTACTTAGGTTTAATGTCTTAAGCCTTATTACAGGACTCAATACTTAGAACCCTAATCAGAAATCTACAGAGGGTTGAGAAGCCTCTGCCTAATCCTGGTGCCCGCACCATCTATCTCTAGAGATCTTTATACCAAGAATGTAGGAAGCTTCATCCAAGTCCTTCGTAGAAAACTGAGATGATAACTAGACCTTTATTCCCTGTAATGCACGAATGTCATTCCGATTAAGAAAATGTCATGTACATACAAAACAAGAAATAAAACTTCAGAACCATTAGCCCATTTTTTTATGCAAGGTTCTTCTCCGGTCCTAACGAAGCCATACATCTTGATACATTTATCAAAATCCATGTTCCAACTCTGAGATGCCTGTGCAGTCCATAAATGGACCTCTATAGCTTTCAAAACTTAGACTTATCTATGGATGTGAACCCTTTAGGTTGCATCATATACACCTCCTCTTTCATATCACCATTTAGGAAAGCTATTCAAACATCCATTTGCCAGATTTTATAGTCTAGATATGCGGCCAGAGCAAGCATAATCCAAATAGACTTGAGCATTGCCACAGGAAAAAATGTCTCATCATAGTCTATACTATAAAGTTGATGATATCCCTTGGCAACCAGATGAGCTTTATAGGTCTCCACCTGCCCATCTACGCCCCTCTTCCTCTTGAAGATCCATTTGCATCCAATGGGTTTTATCCCTTCATGGTGAGGACACCAGGATCAGACACAGATCCCTGGATCCTATATGGTTTAATTAGTCATGTGTCAAAGTTTTGAAAATTTTATAATCAATTAAGATTTAGTCTTATAATAAGTTGGGGTTACTTGATCCGTCTCAACCCTCAACCTAGTCAGTATATTGAGTTTTGTAAATTAGTTATGAGTCTTGTATGCGCCCAATTTTTATACAAGAGAGGAGGTTACCCTATTTTGGAGTTCCATCAGGCCACATCCCGGAGTCAGAGGCCACTACATCAGCCTATAGGATTTTGTGTGACAACCCAGGATCCAAGATGCTTCCAGAAATCCTAATTCCTTCTAGATACCCTCCAGATGCTCAGATTCCTCTCCAGATACCAGAGCATATTCCCAAACTAGGGCATCCATGATTCCAGAGGTCCACCTGCATCCCAGCCCAAGGAAATCAAGTCCAGGCACTAGGCCTAAGCCCACCAGAACCAAGATGATCTTTTTATTTCAAGAATATTCCATCCAGGGCACCCAAGCTTCCAGGAGGCCCACGCCCATGCGCCCTTCACCCTTTGGCCGACCCATTGCTGCTCCTAGAAGCCCAACACACCATCCTAGGCATCCTTGGAGTTGACCAAGTCAAAGCAAGAAGCAAAGAGGAGAAGAATAGTCAAAGTTCTAAACCTAGTTAGGATTCCTAGTTCTTTTAAGTTTTGTAATTCTAACCAAGCTATGAAAGGACATGTAATCTAACTAGGAAAAGGCTTGTTAACCTATGTGTAACCCTAGTTAGAGAGGGCATGGGAACTCTATAAATACCCCACCCCTCCCCTTCTTGTAATCAATTTTTTCTTACGAATACAATTGGCTGAAATTTTGAGACATGGTCTTGTTCTTGTGTTTGGTTCTTATTCTTGAGTGCTCTCCTTGTATCCCTTGGCCGAACCCCTACTGCCCTAGCTTCCCACTGCATCCCAAGAGATCAGCCATGTCTAGAGGAAGATGCCCTAGCTACTGCCCCAGTCAAGCAACTGCTTCTTCCCCAGGACACCCACACCTAAACCTAATTTTGTTTCCTTCTAAACCCTAGTTTTTATTCCTTTATTTAATTACTATTTTGATTGACCCCTGATGCTTGCAAGATCCTCCAAGGTGTTTCACCTCCTCAGAGGAGGCTTTTCTTGCCTATAAACTGGGTCCAGATCAGCCATCTGATTCAAGGAACTGAAGCTTCTTCTTCCAGGCTCCAATCAGAGTATGAGTGATCTTTTCCACTACAAAGTTATCAATCTCTGACTGGTAAGAAACCTTTCCTTTTCTTGATATCTATTTTTATTAAGATAAACTATCCTAATCCAGAAGTTTCTTATTTCTCGAGTCCTAGAATTTATTATTTTTGAATGAGTATTCCTACAATCATGATGATTCTATGTATTACTATTCTTTTTGCTAGTTCTTCCTTTTATTTGGAAATTTAGCCTACAAACATAAATTATAAAAAATCATAAGAAAATTAGTTTACTATTTTTCTTGCATCTTTAGCAATCTTAGAGTCATCCCGCATCACTTCAGGTGGATCAACCAATGTCCACACATTGTTGATTTCCAAGGACTCCATTTCAGATTTCATTGCCTTAAGCCATTTCTTAGAGTCAGACCTCTGCATTGCATCCATATAGGTGATCGGATCCTTGTTATTCTCATCGAGCTCAATAGGATCACCATCCTAGACTAGAAAATCATAGTATCTATCCGACTAACATGGTACTCTACTAGATCTCCTTAATGGTTGCATAATAGGCTCAAATCTTATCAAATATGGTTCTATAATGGTCCTAGAATGTGCTGTTTCCTTTACTTGTTGAACTTCCCCAAGTTCAACCTTAGCAACTCGAGTGCCTTCAATAAGGCACTCTCTTTCCAAAAAGGTAGCCTTAAGACTGATGAACACTCTATGTTCCTAAGGCAGATAGAAGAAATACCCTTTAGACTCCTTTGGATACCCAACAAAGAGAAATCTATCAGACCTAGGTCTAAGTTTATCCATCTGCAAATATTTGACATAAGCTGAACACCCCCAAACCTGAAGATGTGAAAGTGTTGGCTTACGCCCAATCTATATCTCATATGGAGTTTTGTCAATGGATTTTCTAGGAACCCTATTCAAAAGATAACATGCTGACTAAGAGCATATCCCCAAAAGGATATAGGTAGAGTGGCTAAGCCCATCATGGATTGGACCATATCTAATAGAGTCTGATTTCTCCTATCAGACACTCCATTTAACTGAGGTATCCTTGGAGGATTCCATTGAGAAAGAATCCTATTATCCTTAAGATAAGTCAGAAACTCAACAAAAAGATACTCACCACCTCGATCTGATCGAAGGGTTTTAATAAACTTCTCTGTTTATTTTCTACTTCATTATGCTATTGTTTGAACATTTCAAACGACTAAGATTTATGTCTTATTAATAAGACATAACCATACCTGGATGGTCATCTATAAACATAATGAAATAGTTATACCCACCCCTGTTATTAATATTCATTGGTCCACATACATCAGTATGTACCAAACTAAGAATATCATTGGCTTGCTCACCTTTTCTAGTAAAAGGTAATTTGGTCATTTTACCAACAAGACAAGATTCACAAGTTGGCAGTGATTCACAATCATTGATATTTAGGAGACCTTCTCTAACTAGTTGATCTTGTTCTTATTAATATGACCTAGTCTATAGTGCCAGGGATAAGTATAACTAACATTATCTATCCTAGGGCATTTGCAGGAAGTTGTCATTACTCTAACAGGTCGTGATAGTAAGTATATGCCATTACTTAAACATCCATCCATAAGTCTCACACCATTCACAAACATCATTTTTTATTGAAAATTCATAATTTTCATTAGCCAACTGGCCTACAGAAATGACATTCATAAGAAAAGATGGACAGTAATGATAGTCATTCAAAATGACATTACGAGACTCAAAAAGTAGCTTGATAACTCCCAATGCCAGGACTGGAACTTGACTTCCATTTTCCACGTTCAGGAATTTCTTACCATCCTCGAATCTCCTACTAACTTGAAGCCCCTACAAAGAATTGCAAATATGAATAGAACTTGCAGTATCCAATATCCAATTAGTAGTATTACATATAGAGAATTTATGAAGATTATCATATAATTACCTTGTGCAGCAATAGCTTGCTGCTTTCTCTTCTTCGACCTATTTGGGTCAAGAATAGCAAGGTAGGTAGGACAGTTCCTCCTCTAATAACCCTGCTTCTTGCAATTAAAGCACTCTGCCTTACTCTGATCAGCCTTCTTCCTTGTCTGACTAGGCATAGCACTTTGTACCTTCTTGGATTTATTCTTTTTCTTTTTTCCTTTCCCAGAAGGACAACATTCTACCTCACTGCCTGCCACTAGGTTCACCAACCCTTTATTAAGCTGATCTTTCTCGTAGGTCTACAGTAAACCCAACAAATCATGGTAGCTTACTACATGCCTATTCAATCTATAGTGATCAAGAAAGTTCAAGTAGGAGGGAGGCAAGGAATTCAAAATCGCATCTTTCCCCAGCTGCTCATGCAAGGGATATCCGAGCTTGCCCAAATGCTCAATCAACTCGATCATGTATAGTACATGATTAGTGATTAATGCTCCATCACAAATTCGAGTGTTGAAAATGGCAGAGAAAATCCTATACCGCTCAACATTATCAGGTGTGCAAAAAGACTCCTTCAGCTTATAAAGGATCTCCTCCAGCTAGACCTCCTCGAAACTGCGACCGAACTCATCATTCATCACCACCAACATAATACATCGCACCATAGTGCGATCAGAGAGCCACTTCTGATAAGCATCCCTGACTACATGGTGCGGACACTAGAGGCACCAGAATAAGGCAGAGGCTTCTCAACCCTCTGTGGATCACTTAGTTAATATTTGAGTCCCTGTAATAAAGCTTAGTCCAGCTACATTTGAGTCCTGTAATTAGTCCAGCTCTTATTAAGCTAGTGATGCAGAACAAAGAACAAAGAAGCATATGCAGAAGTAAAAACTAAGATTAATTCTTTTTTTTTTTTTTTTAATATTTCAAAAATTGGCTTTGACTCAAAGTAAAGCTAAACTAAGTTGAAGGAAACTAGGTAAGGATTGAAAGCACAATTTAGAAGAAACTAAATTATCAGAGTAGTTCAGAAGTAACGGATCGCTGGGGGTTGAGAAACTCCCAGACCTAGGGTTTCGCTCTGAACTTTCAACAGGACAGAAATAGAGAGGAGAGATGGGTTACTAACCAGACAGTGATCTTCTCAGAATTTGGGTGGAAGAACTCTCTCGAGCAGGTTGTTGGATCCTCGGATTCGGCTATCTTCGTAATGGATCCTCCAATACTGGTCTGTGGTTTGGTCGGCTTCTCCTGGACTCAAGATCTGGGAAGAAGAAAAACAAGTGAGGGATTCAGAGACTCAGGGGAAGGATTTACCAGTTCGAAGAACTTGGAAGCTGATGTCGCTGAGATCCGGATTCTCTTGAAGGCTGATTCAACTCCCACTGGAAAGAGCTTTGGATCTGAAGTACCCGGACTGTAGCTGGATGCTGGTGGTCGGCCTGGACTTGGAGAGGGAGGCCGTGGGAGGTGGAATATGCTAGGGTTTGATGGATTGAAGTGGATGGTGGGCAGCTAGGGTTTTGGAGCAGAAGTGGCTAACCTAGGGTTTGGGTTTTGGAGATCTCACACCTCCTCAAGGTTCCTGGGGAACCCGGATTTACTCCCTCATGGAGCTCAACACTTGGATGCAAGTGCGGAAGAGAGAAAACACAAAGTTTGCTCACAAAAAAAAGTTGGTTTCATTCATCTGATTTTTCAAGAGTTACATAGAGTTGAATATATAGACAACAAAAAAAAAAAAATTCATACACTTTCCATGTGGGACTAATAGGACTAACCCACACTTTAGGCATCAAATTCTCTTCCCAAGACACCTTCCATGAGTAGGCAGCCCAAAAAGTCCAAGAAAACTTGAAAATCAGCTCCAAATGGCAGGTTATGGGGGTGTCTCCTAGTATCTCTCCATGAATCAAGGATTTTCCCTTCATGGTTTGGCTCATTTGGACACCTCCTAGTCTTGCTCCACAAGTTTAGGCTTCTTCCTTTCATGGCTTTGGCACTTTTGGAAACTTTTGGGTGCCTCCTTGATTTTCTCCCCAAGACATGCTCTCTTCCCTTTTATAACTTGGATTTTTATGGAACATTGTGGGGCACCTCCTTGATCCTCTCTTCAAGAAAAATTCTTGCCATCCTGGCTTGGGTTTATCTGGAAAGAAGTTGTCTCCTCCTTGGATTGAGGTATCTTGATGGATTTCTCCCCCAAGTGGCGCATGAAAGAAGGGACCTGCTTTCTTGTGGTGTGGGGACCAAGGCACACTGGATGGAGATGTGGCACCTCCTGGACTCTGGCGTGTGTCTGGGAGTGTGGCGCCCACTTGCTTGGTCTTGGGAGAAAATGTGGCACCTTGGAGAAGACCTAGACCACTACTAGGACTTGTATTGAGTCAATATGACTCAACAAAATTTAAATTGCAGGGAAATACAGACTCAAACTAAAATTGAGTTGACCAAGTCAACCCTTATTACAAAACCAGAAAATCCTAATTCTTCGGGCAATGTCAATCAAAGATCCAGATGGAGCCCTGAAGTCTTCTTCTGAGACTGGTGCCTGCACCAATTCTCCCGGGGTGGGAGGAACTCGACCCTGTCGAGTATGGATCAAGCTGGCTCTGGTATCTCTCCAAGAGGTCTCGGTCCAATTCTTGTAATTCTTCTTGGGAGATCCAAGAGTTATCAGAATCTGGCCTTTCTTGCCAGCGGACCAGGTATCTTTGGTATCCTCGATTACGAGTAGAGATAACCTGATCATCCAGGATCTTTTCAATCTGCTCTTTCCTCACAGGCCAGTTTGTTGGTGGACACACAGGGTTGGGTTCACTCTCAAGAGCAGGATTAGGCTCAAAAAGGCTCACTGGGAATCACAGCTGGCTCTCTATACTCTACTAGGTCTGTAATGTTGAAGGTGGAGCTAATGCCTAGTTCTGAAGGCAACTCGAGCACATAGGCATTGGATCCTACTCTCTTCACCACTCTAAATGGTCCAGCTCCTCTAGCATGTAACTTTCTAACGGTTCCAGGAGGAAACCGTTCAGGCCTTAACCTAATCATTACATAGTCTCCTTCATCAAAAGTTTTGACTCGCCTTTGAGAATCAACCAACTTCTTATAAGTTTCATTACTTAAATTTAATTTGGCATGAATTTCTTTATGCAAGTCCTTTACATGCTATGCAAGTGCATCAAGAGAATTGTGTGTGTGGGCTAATAGTGAAATCAGATCAAGTGGTGTGCGAGGCTTGTATCCATGAACAATTTCAAAGGGACTCTAGCCTATAGACCTATTGATCGAAACATTGAATGCAATTTCAGCCCTGGACAAAATACAAATCTCAACTCCTGGTGCTCTCAAAATCTGAGACAATGTCCTAAACTCGACTGACGATGCATTCGTAAAGAATGGACTTTATTCAAAGGAACCCTAGGTCTAAACCTAACAAACTACGGCTCTGTAGGTTTGACCTTGGGTCGGAGGATGGCATGCAGAGCATGAAAACTTATCATGGGTGCCTAGTAGGTGCCATAAGGTCTTCCAGAAGTAGGAGGCAAACCAATAGGTTCTAACACGTGGTTCACTCTAAAGACTTCGACAAAGAATACTTGGATGGTGTAAGAAGCATTGGAAGTCCTAGAGAAAGGGAGGAGATATGAGGTGGAGTCTCGAATTACCTGCTGACTAAAGGTGGTGGCCTGAAGGTTTGAATGGTGATTTATGATTGTCAACTGGTCATCCTTACGAAAGGGAAAGTTTGCTACTCCTAGGAATGGATCAAGAGATGGTTCGGGGAGTAGCCTAGGACATGTGATTGCAATAGTTAAGGTTTGTTCTCTAAGCAAATAATGATCCACTTTCTCAAGAGATGGATTAGAGAATGATTCATGGAAGGGTCTATGGATGATGACCTCAAGACTTGAAATTTGACCTATGGGTGAGGAAAGGTATACTCTATAGAAGCGTAGCTCAGTCATGCGAAGAAAGGGGTCTGGGGCCATAAGGAGGACTTCTACAGGACTGGGTGAATCAATCCGCTCAAGACAAGGATGTTCAACTGAGATTACAGGAGAGACCTTAGTGGCTGGGCATGGGACAAGGTCTAATTGTAAGAGTCTTGATTCAGTCATCCTAAGGAGAGGATCTACCATAGGGTGGGCAAACTTAAACAGTTCAGTGCAAAGATCTTTAATTGGTACTTGGGGAATGACTGTCATTAGAGGGTACGAACTGATAGCTCGGGCTAACACTATGAGTTCTTCCTGGGGGTATTTGACTAAAGGAACCTGATTCTCACAAATCTCTTGAATTTCTGAACTAGGTCCTACCACTTGGTTGCTCTCCAAGGTCTCCTCAGGTGAGGAACCAATAGTATCGATGTCACATTCTTCAAGTTCTTCCCCCTCATATTCATCAACTAGACTCAAGCCAGCATCATATACTTCCTCGATGCCATCTCCAATGGGTTTCGGGTCAGTGGTAATCGGGTCAACTGATTCTAGGCTTGTCATACCTAACCGTTCTTCCTCATTGGTAGGCTTGGGTTCTCCCTCATTAATGTCATCCTTAGGATTCTTACCACTTAGCTGTGCACAAGCCAGTCCTATGCATGGGCACTGACTAGATTTATGGCCTCTTTCTCTACAAAACAAACATTCTTGAGATATAGGAACCTGGGTCACACTGGGTTTCAAGCTAGTAGAGACCTTACTTGCGCATGGGTGTGGATCTAAATGGTTTGATCTAGAAGACCGGGGTTGTTGAGTGACTGGTCTAGAGTATTGTAAGGACCTCTCATAGACACGATCCACACTATAGATATCATGGTTAGGCTTCCTAAGGTTATGCTTGAGATCATGGTATAAGGTCCTCCTAGGCTCCTGGCATGGGTGAGGTTGGGGCCTATTAAACTTTGGATCAGAGGTCCAATTTTGATGTCTACGTTTCTCAAGTACTTGGACTCGATCCCTAAATTGGGAAAAACCCTCATTCATGTCCTGACTCAATTTGGTCATACTTTCGGTAAGATTTCTAACCATGGCCTCTAAATCTGGTTGGGTTTGACTAGGTTGGTAGGGTACTCCATTCCGGGTAGACATGATGATGCAAGCAAGCACACAGAATGTGACTAGACTAAAGCGACTACTGGCTAACTAGACCTAGAGCCCAAACTAGATGCCCAATCAGAGTGGCAAGCTAGCCTGTAGTAACTCGGGACTCAGCCAGACAGGTGTAAGGGGAGTGTTAGGTCCCTAGATGCCAATCCTAGACACCAATCAGTGATTGGCCAGGTAGGCGGACCAGCACACAAGCCCTTCGGGATAGAATCCCTGAACCACTATTCTAGACACTGAGTACAAAGCACACACAGAGTAACCAGACAAACTGACTCAACACTAGCCTTGACCCGACTTGTTGATGTCCCTAGCCCACTAGGGCAAATTAGGTCTAATGAATTTTAAGATTAAAGGCTTAGGTTCGAATGAGTGGGTGGTGGTTTTGGGCTAAGAAGAGGTTATCAACTCCTCCCCTTATCTTAGATGCTCAAATGCCCTTAAGATGAATTAAGAGATGATCACTCAAAAATAATTGAATTGCAGAAACACAAAAATAGAGTTACAGTAATTTAATTCTCAGAAATCTCATAGAAACCAATAAATCATTGGAAAATTATGAAAAACAGTTTCAATTATACTGGTTTCAGAAAAATAAAAATTACCAAATTTGGAATTACCTGCAGTGCGAAACAATTCCTGCAACAGGGCAATTACAGGCTAAAAACAGAGCACTTCCCCGTTTACAATTCCTGCTACGAAGTTATAACCCAACGGATCCCCTACACGCCCTAGGAACACCCCGTGGAATGGGAAGAGGAGGTTTGCACCTCGCTTCGTTCCTGGGACCGGACGTCCTGGGGAGTCTACTTCGAGCAGACAAAGTAAAAAGAGAGAGACTCAAACAAGCAATCAAAACAGAAACCCTAGACAGGGCTCTGATACCAAAAATGATGCAGAACAAAGAACAAAGAAGCGTATGCGAAAGTAAAAATTAAGATTAATTCTTTTTTTTTTTTATATTTCAGAAATTGGCTTTGACTCAAAGTAAAGCTAAACTAAGTTGAAGGAAACTAGGTAAGGATTGAAAGCACAATTTAGAAGAAACTAATTTATCAGAGTAGTTCAGAAGTAACGGATCGCTGGGCATTGAGAAACTCCCAGACCTAGGGTTTCGCTCTGAACTTTCAACAGGACAGAAATAGAGAGGAGAGATGGGTTACTAACCAGACAATGATCTTCTCAGAATTTGGGTGGAAGAACTCTCTCGAGCAGATTGTTGGATCCTCGGATTCGGCTATCTTCACAATGGATCCTCCAATACTGGTCTGTGGTTTGGTCGGCTTCTCCTGGACTCAAGATCTGGAAAGAAGAAAAACAAGTGAGGGATTCAGAGACTCAGGGGAAGGATTTACCAGTTCGAAGAACTTGAAAGCTGATGTCGCTGAGATCCGGATTCTCTTGAAGGCTGATTCAACTCCCACTGGAAAGAGCTTTGGATCTAAAGGACCCGGACTGTAGCTGGATGCTGGTGGTCAGCCTGGACTTGGAGAGAGAGGCCGTGGGAGGTGGAATATGCTAGGGTTTGATGGATTGAAGTGGATGGTGGGCGGCTAGGGTTTTGGAGCAGAAGTGGCTAACCTAGGGTTTTTGTTTTGGAGATCTCACACCTCCTCAAGGTTCCTGGGGAACCCAGATTTACTCCCTCATGGAGCTCAACACCTGGATGCAAGTGCGGAAGAGAGAAAACACAGAGTTTGCTCACAAAAAAAAGTTGGTTTCATTCATCTGATTTTTCAAGAGTTACACAGAGTTGAATATATAGACATAACAAAAAAATAAAATTTCATACACTTCCCTTGTGGGACTAATAGGACTAACCCACACTTTAGGCATCAAACTCTCTTCCCAATACTCCTTCCATGAGTGGGCAGCCCAAAAACTCAAAGAAAACGTGAAAATCAGCTCCAAATGGCAGGTTATGGGGGTGTCTCCTAGTATCTCTCCATGAATCAAGGATTTTCCCTTCATGGTTTGGCTCATTTGGACACCTCCTAGTCTTGCTCCACAAGTTTAGGCTTCTTCCTTTCATGGCTTTGGCACTTTTGGAAACTTTTGGGTGCCTCCTTCATTTTCTCCCCAAGACATGCTCTCTTCCCTTTTATAACTTGGATTTTTATAGAACATTGTGGGGCACCTCCTTGATCCTCTCTTCAAGAAAAATTCTTGCCATCCTAGCTTGGGTTTATCTGGAAAGAAGTTGTCTCCTCCTTGGATTGAGGTATCTTGATGGATTTCTCCTCCAAGTGGCGCATGAAAGAAGGGACCTGCTTTCTTGTGGTGTGGGGACCAAGGCACACTGGATGGAGATGTGGCACCTCCTGGACTCTGGCGTGTGTCTGGGAGTGTGGCGCCCACTTGCTTGGTCCTGGGAGAAAATGTGGCACCTTGGAGAAGACCTAGACCACTACTAGGACTTGTATTGAGTCAACATGACTCAACAAAATTTAAATTGCAGGGAAATACAGACTCAAACTAAAATTGAGTTGACCAAGTCAACCCTTATTACAAAACCAGAAAATCCTAATTCTTCGGGCAATGTCAATCAGAGATCCAGATGGAGCCCTGAAGTCTTCTTCTGAGTCTGGTGCCCGCACCAGCTAGTTCAGTCCAATGCTAGCCAGCTCATGTTGAGCTAATTTCAATTTTTGAGTCCTGTCCAATCAGATTGAAGACTCAAGACCACATCATACAAGTGAAGACCAAGTTCAACCTAATTGAAGACATAAAAGTGAAGCCCAAGTCCAACCCAGCTTGAAGACTTGAAGAGTCCAGGAAGAGAAGACAAAATCAGGAACAAATTCAAAACCCTAGGGTCACCTCCCCTCTTGGTCGGCCACTTATGATCACCACCTTGGCCGACCAAGAGAAGGACAAGAGGAGAGTATTTTGAGTTAAAGTTTTCTACCTATTACCTTGTATTCCAATTAGAGTTTGAAAGAGAAAAGGAGTCCTATGTAAAGTCTAAAGTGCCCTTACTTGGAGCCCAAGGTTAAGGGTCTATTTAAGGAACCCTAGCCTCTTGTATGAAACCTAATTTTTGATATGAATTAAAAACTTGAGTTCTTCTATTGAGTTGTGTGATACCCTGCTGTGTGCATAAAGGGATTTGTGAGAGTTTTTCTTCTCAGTGCTGCAATCATCTTCCGGCTGCCAACAAGCCTCTCAGATCCCTAGACACCCACTCCAAAAAAGCCTTCCCTTGTTGTTTTCCCTTTGTTTTCTTGTTCCTTTGTGAGTTTTCTAACCCCTGACAGGTCGTTTGCAGGTCCCCGAGTTCCTACGAATCCAACACTCCAGCCAAGCCTCAATCAGATCTCCGAGCAGAAAGCCGGGTATCCGCGGGTCTTTGGCTCAGTTTTCCAGGCCGCATCCATCGAGGAACGAGAGACCCCTTGCTATGATCTTCACAGACATTGTTAGGTACACCCCCTCTACCTCCAGTAGTTTTATTGTAGGAGAACTTGCCCTAACCGAGGCTTCTCAGCCCCGACGATCCTTCTTTTCTACTTTTCTAGGTCCTAATCTGCATGCTGATCTTCTAAAATTCATATAAAATTTCCTACAACTTATTTTAATCTAAAATTCAAGAATTAATCACTCAACCCCATATATAAAACATACAAAAAAAATTTCATGCATATTAGTCCCCCATCACTACAGTACGGGCATTGGCAGTAGGTTCCTTAGGTGCAAGATTCGCTATCACATATAGGATCCTTTCATGCTCCAGAACTATTCTAAGTCTTCGATACCAATTATCGATGTTGGGATCCATAAGGTTTGTCATTGTCAAGCAATGATCAGAGTGACAGACTGGTAGACATGATCTGAAAGGAAAAACCCCCAAAAATATTAGTGTATATGAATTATTAACATCCTAAAGACATGAACTTTTGTCTAAAGGTTTCTCCCACTGTTTTGTACAAATTGGTAGCCTCTACACTCCAGTCCTAGGAATAACACTTATTCCTTAGCGGGTACTAGAATCCAATAGATTACACATGAGCCCGACTTTGGTCGGCCAAACCATGTGCATCTAAAGTTAGGTTCACAACTAATTATTTCTTGAAGCAATTTCTAGTAAATAATTTTTGCCCCAAGGTGCCAATCAATCAGCCTTTTGGCATCCAATTGAAGGTCCTGGTTATGTCCAACCATTAACATGACCGAATTCAATGCTTCTAACTAATGAATGATCAAGCTCGACTTTGGCCGGCTAACCTGACCACTTGTTAAGATAGTTGCATTGAGCAATCATATTATGAATGGCAATTCCACCAGCATGATGACCACCTGATCTTTGGATTTGTCGATGATCACCCAACTAATGGGCTCATTACCATCCACTTAATGGAAGGCTAAGACTAGGTTATCCTATAACTTTGTCTTTTAAAGGACCTAATAATTTAGAAATTTTAATTCATTATGACACATTAAGAGAAGATATGAACGTAATCATGAAACCTCCCACTAGCTCATTAAGGGGCTCGTGATCAATTGGTCCTTGGGCACCTAATAACTAGTCATGACTGATTAACCTTAGTTGACATGGGCTAACTCGAATCAACAAGTTATCCAATCAATTCTGGTTCACCACATTGGCCATGTAAGTGAGATCAAGGGATGGGTTGTGCCAAGTAAGCCTCTTGCCATTGACAGCATCCTTGAGTTGGCCAGGTAAGAGTAGCCCCAAAGAACCTTGATCAAGATGCCAGACTTACCTTAGACAACAATTGGTTTACCAAACTCAATTGGACCAACCAAAAGACTCGGGCTCACCACGAAGCCAAAAGTCAAGTCCATTTAGATGTATGGACCGATTAAACTAACTAATTAGAGTGATCTATAGAGAACAGATCTAATACAATATTTGATTAGACTTATTCTATATTTAATCCATTTCATCTAAACTTTGGTCTAACCCAATTAAGGACTAATTATAGCTAACCCAATTAACCCAAGGTTATGATCATGTCTTAAGATTTTTGAATCACATTCCTAAATCTTAAAAGGTAATTAGACAATTTAATTCATAATTATGTTTATCAATTCTAATTGAAACATTTTCAATTAATCACTTCTTATTTGAAACAAATTCAAATATGTGAAATTATTTTAGAAAACATTCAAAGATTTTCACTAAACTTTTCAGTGGATTTAGATCATATCATTGGATTAGATCATATCTAAACAAATTAAAGATCTAACATACAAGATTAAAACTATTTTTATCTACTAAACCTTTCACTTTTCTTTTTCATAATATCATGATGCAAGCAGCACCCTAACATGCCATAAAAGACCCCATTGAATGGAAAGTGAGGACCTTTAAACCCTACTTCTCTCCTATGATCGGACGGCCATGGCGAATTCACCTTAATCCAAGTACTTCCTATTTCTTCCTGGATCATCATGGCCTGCACCTCCTATGTGGTGCTAGGTTGAATTTAATTCGCCTGGTATACGACTTGTGTGCCCGGTCTTGCAAAAGAAAGGAGACCCAGGCCAAAAATTCTGACAAGGGCACTCCGATGATCAAGTCAGTAGGATGATCTAGGGGAACAGATCCTCTAAAGTGGATCCCAAGTTGGTCTCTACTTTTTGATGTTTTGAAAGAAATGAATGGGATGAGAGTTTCGGTGGAGGAAGAAAGCTCGAGCAATGGTGGCTATATCAGTTGAGACTCTCTTGACGAGTTCTCTGATAGCCTCAATGCACTCTCTCTTGCTGCCCCATCCTCTACCTGTTCATGCTTACCTTCTTAAAAGTCTCTCCCTCCCTTACAGAAAGAAGGTACTATCCCTTATCAGCCTCAAGCTCATCCTCTACCTCCTCCCCTCACTCAGGGATGTTGTGAGGTCAACGATGAGTAGTGCTTGGAAATCATGCCCGATCCCCCTTCCTCTTTTAAGGCTGGAAGTTATATGGAAAGCTCTGATGATTTGATGGGATCCCCTGTTTGAAAAAATTTGGTAGGGCCTCGATCCGAGGGTAGATGATTTAGGACTCGAGCCCTCCGGTGCAACCCTCTTATTCGAGGTGGTGTAGATGGTCGATGGGGGGCGTGGCATCTTGAGTGGCACATCCTTCCCCAACTGGTCTAAATGGCAGCCTGAAGGGACCTAAGTGTTCCGGCGAGACGGCTCCCCATAGGTCAGCGCGCTCTCCCTTTTTAGGCTTCGGGTGGCGTGCCACTTCCTGCTTGGCGTACTAACTTCATGGCTGACCATGACCATGGATCGACCTCGAGCTGGGTGCCCCCTCTTAGCCAAAGGGCATGTGGCTCGAGGGAGCTTGATTTCGGATGGGGACTCAACCCTGAGGGAGTCACCCTAGCAAAAGGACTCAAGCCCAAGGAGCGAGAGCTCGACTTCGATTGGAGGCTCAACCCTGAGGGAGCCACCTCGACAGAAGGGCTCAAGGCTCAAGGAGAAAGGTGGGAGCTCGAGCCTTGGAGAGCCACCCTGGTGGAAGGGCTCGAGGCTCGAGGAGCAAGATGGGAGCTTGACTTCGACCGGGGACTCAACCCTGAGGGAGCCATCCCAACGAAAGGGCTCGAGGCTCGAGGAGCGAGGTGGGAGCTCGACTTCAGCTAAGGGCTAGATCCTGAGGGAGCCACCCTGATGGAAGGGCTCAAGGGTCAAAGAGCGAGGTAGGAGCTCAGCTTTGGCCAGGGGCTTAACCTCGAGGTAGCCACCCCGGTAGAAGGGCTCAAGGCTTGAGGAGCGAGGTGGGAGCTTGACTTCGATCGGGGGCTCAACCTTGATGGAGCCACCCCGATAGAAGGGCTCAAGGCTCAAAAAGCGAGGTGGGTGCTCGACTTCAGTTAGGGGCTCGACCCAGAGAGAGCTACCCCGGTGGAAGGGCTCAAAGGATAGAGCAAGATTGGCATGACAATCCCTGCTAGCATGACTACCAGCTAGGTTCGAGGTGCACTCCATGTCAGCGATCTTATCACATCATTTACCATCCACTCCTAAGTCCCGACGGAGCATGGTGCTCGGGTTTAAGAGAGTTATTGCAGAGCTGACATGGGTGAAGATCTGGCGCTATTAAATGCCACGATCACTTCCACTTCACGAATCGCATCTTCAAGCCAATACAGGGGTGCCATCTCAGCAAGTCCAAGGAAGCATGATGATCGGTGTTGGGCCCAAGGTGGTCTTCAGTGCATCGAGGCATCATGGTGTGGCTGTTCATCACACGTGGTACCCATTTGACGATGGAAGCTCTGAAAAGATGTACAGTCACTGTCTGGCCATTTTGAAAATGGAGGAGACTTTCCTCAAACTATCTCTTTCAATTTCTCCGTACGTGCAGACATCTAAAGTTTCTTCCCTTCTCGAGCCATCTTTTTCCTCCAAGGCAACCAGGTTAGTCTTCCTTATTCTTCTTCGGTTAGGTCTAGTCCTTTCTCAGACCCTCTAGCCCTTTAGTTTTCGTTCCCTTCCTTCCTTCTCTGACTCAAATTGCCCCATCAGGTCAGACCCATCATCCTTCTAGCAACCCCGAAGATGTAGGGCCCTCTTAGGTGAAGACTCCATCTCCATCTTTCAACGAGGAAGATGAAGTTCCTATCCATATCTGTAGGGGTCCCCACCCAATTGGGATAGTCATAGGAGGACCTAGGGTACTCTATTCTTCTTCTTCTGCATCTGTGGCTACTTCTCCTGCTCCTACAATCGCTTCTCCTACTTCTGCTGCTGCTCTTCCTGCTCCCGCACCTTCTTCCATTCCTTCCTATTCGACCGGTCCCTCCGGCATCGCCTCGATGATGACTAGGGAGGACCTTTCTTTGATCCAAAGTACTTACGGGATCCTAGACTCTATCCGGCTCTCGATCTCGAGATTAGGAGAATGGGTCATTTCCAGTGGCCCAGGTCGAATCACCCTCTACAAGGAGTTCTTCCTTGGGGGACATCATCTGCTCCAAAACCCTTTCTTTCTTTCATTCCTCAGCAACTACTGGCTTGTTCCTGCCCAATTAGCTCCGAATGCCATCAGGGTTATTATCGGCTTCATAGTTTTTTGTCACTTTCATCGGATTGTCACCCATTTTTCTTTGTTCAAGGCTTTTTTCACCCTGAAACGCCATCCAACCGATGAAGGGTGGTGGTTTCTTTCTCCATGCCCGAAGGGCATAAGATTTGTCCTCCCCTCTTCCATCAGAGGATGGAAGAAGAAATACTTCTTCGCTTTGATAGAAAGAGTAGATTGGGTCTAGAGTGATTCGAACCAGTCCACAAACCATAACTCCTAGGTGGAGGCCTCCGATTGGGAAGTGTACGACCAGCTTGTCTCCGACGAGATTCCTTCCCTTGAGGTTCTATTATCGGAGCAAAACCTATTCGATGCCAGGGTCAGCCCAATCTAGGAGTTAGGTGAGCCTCTTGAGTTATATCTTTTCTTCTCTCACAAGTTCTTTCAAATCTAAGGTTGACCCGTATTCTTCTTTTCTTTTCTGCAGGAATGAAGTTCTCTATCGATCAGCACCTACAGTCCACCCAAAAGAGGAATGAAGTTCTTTCAAATTTGAGGTTGACCCGTATTCTTCTTCATGTTCTTTCAATTTGAAGAAGAAGTTTATGAGGCCAGAATGAACTTGGCTAATGAGTATGAAGGAGCGGAGGAACCCGCAGAGTCTGACCAGTTAGGAGTTGTGAGATGCATCCTGTCCCAGAGTAGAGTTCAGGAGGATTGGCGTAGGACTAACATCCTACAGACTTTCCTTAAATTAGGGGATAAGGTATGTAAGATCATCATAGATAGTGGGAGCTGTGTGAATGCCATTTCTACTAGCACTGTCAAAATGTTAGGCTTAACCACAGTCCCCCACCCCAACCCCTATAAGGTTTCTTGGGTAGACTCTACCTCTATACCCATCCAGTCTAGATGTCAGGTCCAAATCCAGATGCAATCCTACCAAGAGAAGATTTGGTATGATGTCTTACCCATGGGGGTGAGCAGTATAATTCTTGGGAGACCTTGGTTATATGATCATGATGCCACCCTCTTAGGAAAATCCAATACCTGTGTCTTTAGTTTTAATGGGAAAAAGATCACAATCCATTAAGTCCCTCCTAAGGACAAGGTAGACAAAGGATCCAATAAGGTCAAAGAGATAAAGACTGGAGTGAACCTAATTAGTGCTAAGGATCTAGAACAAGAAATTCATAGTGGTTCACCCATTTGGATGTTGACTGCTAAGGAACTTAGGACTCCTACACCCTCAGAGCCTCCTCAGGAAGTTAGGCCTTTGTTAGAAGAATTTGAAGATATTTTTCCTGAGGATCTGCCAAACCACCTTCCACCTCTTAGGGATGTCCGGTTCACCAGCTATTTTCGGAAAACCCTTTGGCATAAGTTAGGGACAAAACTTAAGTTTTCAATTGCCTATCATCCCCAAACTGATGGCCAAACCAAGGTAGTGAACCATAACTTAGGCAATCTGCTAAGATGTCTTGTTGGTGAAAACACTAGGAATTGGGATTTGTACTTACCTAGGGCTGAATTTGCATACAATGACTTGATCAATAGGTCAACAGGTAAGAGTCTATTTGAAATTGTGCATGGGTACAAACCTCACACACCTCTTGACCTATCCCCTTTACCAGTCCACACACAAGTCTCCGAGTCTGCTAAAGTTTTTGCACAGCATATAAAAGACTTGCATAAAGAAATTCATGCCAAAATAAATTTAAGTAATGAAACTTATAAGAAGTTGGCTGATTCACAAAGGCGAGTCAAAACTTTTGTTGAGGGAGACTATGTAATGATTAGGTGAAGGTCTGAATGGTTTCCTCCTAAAACCGTTAGAATGTTACATGCTAGAGGAGCTGGACCATTTAGATTGGTGAAGAGAGTAGGATCTAATGCCTATGTGCTCGAGTTGCATCCAGAACTAGGCATTAGCCCAACTTTCAACATTACAGACCTAGTAGAGTATAGAGAGCCAGCTGTGAATCCCAGTGAGCCTTTTGAGCCTAATCCTGTTCTTGAGAGTAAACCCAACCCTGGGTGTCCACCAACAAACTGGCCAGTGAGGAAAGAACAGATTGAAAAGATCCTGGACGATCAGGTTATCTCTACTCGTAATCGAGGATACCAAAGATACCTGGTCTACTAGCAAGGAAGGCCAAATTCTGATTACTCTTGGATCTCCCGAGATGAATTACAAGAGCTGGATCCAGATCTCTTGGAGAGATACCATAGCCAACTTGAGACTTACTCGACAGGGTCGAGTTTCTCCCACCACGGGAGAATTGGTGTGGTTACCAGAATCAGAAGAAGACTTTAGGGTTCCATTTGGATCTCTGATGACCTTGCCCGAATATTAGGGTTTGTAATAAGGGTTGACCTGGTCAACCAGATTATTTTATTTCTTTGAGTCTTCATTTCATTTTGTTGAGTCATGTTGACTCAGTCTAAGTCCAAGTCAAGTCCTGGTTGGCGCCATTCCCTAGGGCATCATTTTTTCTTCCAAGGCCAAATGCAAGTGGACGCCACACTCCCAGGACCAGTTGGCACCACATTTCATCCCAGTGTCCCTGGTCCCCATGCCCAAGAGAGCAAGAAAATTTTCTTAGGAGAAGTCAAGGAAGGTGCCCACAAGCTGCCAAAAGTAACCAAGCTAAAGGAGCAGGGGATTTTTCTTGGAGAGGACTTCAAGGTAGGCGCCCACACCTACCTAAAGTACCTGGCTATGAATGGAAGGAGCCTAGTCTTGGGGAGAAAGACTAGGAGATGAGTATTTTCTTCCAAGAAAGAGCAAGTCATGGAAGGAAAACCCATGACTTAAGGAGAAGAACTAGGAGGTGCCCCACATACCTGCCATATGAAGCCATCAACTTGCATTTGAGGCCGCCCACTCCAAGGAAAGAAGCCTGGTCAGTCAAGGGAAAGTTTTTCATGCATAGGATGAATATTTAGTCCCACATGGGAAGTAGTGTAATTTTGTTTCTCTTGCAAGGTCTATATATTGGACCCTTATGTAATCTTTTGATTAGAATGAGTAAATGAAATCTTTTCTTGTATTGAGCAACCTTGTGTTCTCTTCTTCCGCACTTCTTTGAGTGTTGAGCTCCATGAGGGAGTAAATCCGGGTTCCATTGGAGCCTTGTGGAGGTGAGAGATCTCCAAAGTTACCAAAACCCTGCCCCGCTTTCATCCCTGGCCGCCAACCCTAATTTCCTTTCATCATCCTAGCTGCCAACACCCAAATTCCTAAACCCTATTCCCACTTCATTCAAGGCCGCCATCTCCTTCTCCAAGCCACCGCCCACTATATCAAGCCCTAGGTCCTTTTCATCTGCAAGCCGCCGCCCTACCAGCCAAACCTTAAATCCACTCCATCTTCCACAGCCACCTCCATACTCTTCCCTCATCTTCAAAGTTTGAGCAGTCCAGAGCTATCCCAGGTAAAGGTCTCTTCCTTGAGTTTCTTACATCCTTATCTTGTTCTTCATCCTTTCCAGATCCAGAGTACGAGAAGAAGGCCAACCTTGCCATAGGACTACAATTCGAGGATCCATTATGAAGATACCCCATCTCCAAGTATCCTACAATCTGCTCGAGAGTGTCCTTCAATTGAAGCAAAGAGAGATATCACAGTCAGGTATAAAACCTTCTCTTCTCTCTTCGTCTGTTTCTTGAAAGAGGAGTAAACCCTAGGTCTGGAGGTTTCTCAATCCCCAGCGATCCAACTTCTTTATTGCTTTGATAATATACTCTTTTGAATTGTGCTTTCTTTCAGTGCATATTTTCTTTCAATTTTAGTTAGCCTTGTTTTTGAGTCAAGCCAACTTCTAACAAAACACAAATAAAAAAAAAATAGTCTTAATTTACTTCCGCATCGCATCATCTTATTTGTTCTGCATCACCACCACCAGCATCATCGATCATGGCGATGAGGCCCTCACCGATTACCGAGGAGCCTTAGGGTGCTTCAATAGCCCCAGCATCATCGAGCTCTAGGACCCCACGGGCATTGGTCAAGGTGCCCCCGAACACATCAATGACCCAAGACCATGTGCTGGCCAAGTGAAAGATGGACTTCACCATCCAATCACATGACTGTCATGAAAGTGGAGGCAGGTAGCTGGCCGAGGCCATTCTCGGCATCCTTCTCCAGCTCTTCACGATAAGCCCCTCTATCATTCCATGGCTAACACCCTTGTTGATGCAGGTCGGGATTGACATACTTATGATCTGGGACTACTGCACCCAATGGGCAAAGGGGGAGGCCTAACAAGAGCAGTGGATCAAATTGCTTTGGGCTGAGGCCAAGGCTCAAACTGAGAGGGCTTGATTAGCAGAAAAGAAGAAAAGACCCTCCAAATGGAGGTGCTTAGGGCAGAAAAGCAGGCCGGGTACTTCGAGGTGTCCTTGGCCATAGAGAAAGATCGATCCATTTGTCGGGCGGAGGAGTCCATTATGGAAGTGGCTCGATTGGAGGGGCAGGCTCAAACCTTCAAAACCCACCTGGAAGTGGTGCTAGCACGGGCATCGATGATTGAGGAGAAGATTGCCGGGGTAGTAGCGCTGATGGAGGCTACCAGGAAGGATGCCACCGAAGCAATGCCGAAGTTTAAGGACTCAACAGAGTTTGCCGATGAGGTCCATGAGGCAGCCATGGAAACCTTCATCAAGGGGTTCAAGGTCTACAAGTCTCAGGTGGTCTAGGCCTTCCCGGAGCTGAAGCTAAACAAGATCATCATCCCCGGAGATTCAGATAGAAGTCTGAGGGAGGTGGGGACTCCAATAGATGTAACCGAGGCAGAACCTGTAATCGTTAGGCAGACAGCTCTGCCCTTAGAGGTCTGGGGGAGTGCTGGTGTGCCCGCTCGCCATCCTGGGAAGGAGCCAGCAAAGCAGTAACTTAAGGACCCTTTCTTAGTTTATCTCTTTAGTCCCTTGTATTTAAGAGCTTTTCTTTTCTTTTAGCACCACCTCGCCTATCAGGGGTCCTTTAATGATGTAATTTCATCACCTCATTTTAATGAAGTTCCCTTCTTTCCATTGAATCCTTTGAACTTTCTTTCCATTGAGTTTCTTTCCATTGAATCTATGTTACTTGTATTTTGGAATCTTCTTCTTCTTCTAGCACTGCCTCGCCTGAAGACCAAACCTCACCGTGGCCACTTATCTGGGGGTCCCCAAGCTCTGGCACATCGTTGGGAAGTCTTCAAAGTAGCAATTATTTTAGAAAGAACTTAGATGTTCTGCGAGTTACCTTCACCTTGCTGGGATCCTTGCTGGAGGGCCCCAATCATTTGCCAGGGGCTAGGCACCCATCTTAGGGACTTTCTGGCCATGTCGAAGGTTGATGGATAAGTGGAGGGGGCCTAAGAGGCCTGGGGAATCACCCTTGCCAGTCCGGGATACCATCGAGTTGGCAAATTTGACCTAAGAAGTCTTACAGTTTCCATCGCCAGTCCGGGGTCTAGCTGATAAAGTGCGGGGCATCCAAAATTTTCTAGCTTGTCTTCATCAGACTGGGGGTTTGGCAGAAAGAGTGTAGGGCTTCTGGAGTGTCCCGGCTTGCCATCACCAAACTAGGGTCCAGCAGATAGAGTGCTGGGCTTCTGGAGTTTCCTTGCTGGTCATCACCGGACTAGGTTCTAGCGGGTATAATGCGGGGCTTCTAGAGTTTCCCAGCTTGCCATCATAGGACTTGGAGTCCATCGGATAGAGTGTGAGACTTCTGGAGTTTTTTAGCTTGCCATCGTAGGACTTAGAGTCAGGTGGATAGAGTGCAGAGCTTCTAGAGTTTCTTGTCTTGCCGTCACAGGACTTGGAGTCGGCGAATGTGTGCGAGGCTTCTAGAGTTTCCCAACTTGTCATCGCCGAACTGGGAGTTTGATGGATAGAGACGAGGCTTTTAGAGATTCCTGGCTTGCTGTCGCTAGACTGGGAGTTCGACGAATATAGTGCAGGGCTTCTGGAGTTTGCCGGCTTCGTGGTGTGGCACCCTAGGTTGGGCGGTAGGATTCCGACACTAGCAAAGATAATGTTGTGCTGAAAGGAATTTTTCATTAATGAGAAAAAAGCATACATCATTGGAAGTACATCCTTAAATTGTCGGCATTCCATGTCCATGGAAATTGGGTGCCACTAAGTTTGGCGAGGTAATAGACCCTAGGGGGAAGGGCCTCGATTACTCTGTAAGGGCCCTCCCAATTGGCGAGAGCTTACCGTATTCTCCAGGCTGGGAGACTTTGGCCCATCGCAGTACCAGATCTCCCCGGTGGAAGGTCTTTGGTTTCACCCAAGAATTATAGTATCGGGCTACCCGTTGCTGATAGGCCGACATGCGAAGATGAGCCTTATCCCTTGTCGCTTCAAGGAGGTCTAAGTTGAGTAGGAGATGGGTCGGGTTCTCAGCCTCATCATACCGCTCTATCCTAAATTTAGGCAAACCCAGTTCCACCGAAATCATGACTTCAGTGCCGAATATGAGGTTGAAGGGTGTCTCGTCGGTGGCTATCTAAGGCATGGTGTGATATCCCTAGAGGATGTTAGGGAGTTCTTCAGCCCACCTGCCTTTGGCCTGGTCTAGCCTAGCTCGGAGCCCTTGGAGGATAGTTCGGTTGGTCACCTCTGCCTCCTCATTAGTCTGGGGGTGAGCTACCGAGGTGAAGCGATGACAAATATTTTGGTCGGTGCAGAACTCTTCAAATATCTAGTTATAGAACTGTTGTCCATTGTCAAAAATTAATGTGTGAGGGAGCCCTAAACGACAGATGATTGATTTTCTGAAAAAAGACCTGACCTTGGCTTCGGTAATCCATGCAACGATTTGGCCTCAACCCACTTGGTGAAGTAGTCGATGGCCACTATTAGGAATCTGCACTGCCCAAACATAGGGGGGAAGGGACCTAAGATGTCCATTTCCCACTAAGTGAATGGCTAAGGGGCGGAGAGCTGGAAAAGCGACGCGGCCGGCTGACACTGTATGCAGGCATGCCGCTGGTAGCGATCACATTTTTTTACAAGGTCGGTTGCATCTTCCCTCATAGTCTCTGATGTGTCAACATCCACTAACATGGAGTACGCTGGTAACCATGATGACAGGAGACCCGCCACCTAGGTATGGCGGCCTTGCGAAGAGCCGAGGTCAGGCTCATTGGGTGAATCCCCACATCTGAGGTCAGCCTCCATGTCGAGGTCAAGCTCCAAGTTGAGGCTGGGCTCATTGGGGGAGCCCCCTCATCTGAGGTCAGCCTCCCTACTGAGGTCAAGCTCTCAGCCGAGGCCGGGCATATTGGGCGAGCCCCCCATCTGAGATCAGCCTCCCTGCCAAGATCAAGCTCCTAACCGAGGCCAGGCTTATTTGGTGATCCCCCCATCTGAGGTCAAGCTTCCAACCAAAGCCAGGATCACGAGGTGTGCCCCTGTCCAAGGTCAACCCCCGGCCAGGACCACACTCGGGTCCTATGGTGGAGTCCTAGGCATGGAGTTCCTGTAAAAAGCAAATATTCAAATCATGCCACTGAAAAATCCTGGCAACCTACAACCTTCTACAGCTGGCACTAGCCCTACTAGAGGTACGATATGGGCACCGCCAGGCCCCAAGCCTGGTGGCGTGCTGCCATGCCCAAAGTTATACCACCAATAGTAGCCCACCATCATGGCACGATACCAAGAGCTTCCCCAAGAGAGGAATCCAACCAAGGCCCCAGGATCTGCAATGCTTGGGCAGTCCCTCCTAAAAATAAAAGCACCCCTCCTATAAGGGGCACAAGAGAAGAAAGAAGAGAAGAGGTTTTCACGGGGGGATAGGTGGTCTTCTCTTCCAAACTTCCCCTCGAAAGGGAGGGGGAACATCCAGAGCCTTTGGGCTCCTTGAGACCCCTTCACGAAGGGAGCCTCGGCCCCACCTCTGGAGAGAAGGAGGAAGATAAAAAAGGTAAGAACATGGGAGAAGGCGAGGGAGAGATAAGTCCCCGTTCCCCGCTCTCGATCTCTCTCCTTTCCATTCCCTTTACATTTTCATCTCCAGTCACACCCTCCCGGTGGACGAGTTCCCCAAGCCCTACGCCATGGAGGTCTTGTCTGTTCCCCTCGATCATCCTTCTGAGTTGATCATTGGAGTGTCCTTCCCAAAATACCTAGCCCGGGTCTCCACTATTTTGCAGGAAGGAAGGGAGGATGCATAGCGACGGGGGAGGAGGAGTGCCTCGGTGTGACCGAGCTGCAAGCCCGCGACGATCTTGGCAATAACAGATTGGCATGCCAGGATGGGGGTTAATTTTTCAAGATCCTAGCAACCAACAAATTGGCGTGCCAAGAAGGGGATAAGTTTTCATGATCTGGGAGACCAACAGGTTGGCATGCCAGGTAGGGGGTAAGTATTCAAGATCTTGGTGACCAATAGATTGGCATGCTAGGAAGGGGGTAAGTTTTCAAGATTCTGGCAACCAATAGTTTGGCGCACCAGATAGGGGGGTAAGTTTTCATAATCCTGGTGACCAATAGATTGGCGCGCCAGGTAGGGGGTAAGTTTTCAAGATCCTGGTGACCAACAGATTGGCATGCCAGGTGTCAAAACAATGGCAACCATCTTCACTCCTGGGGGGCAGACCGGGGGCACAAGAGGAGAAGATGACCGTGTTTCCCCAAATGACAGTCACCTCCCACAGCACCCTCCAGACAGAATCGGCTCCAACAATCTCTCTTCAACACGATGGTTAACTAATTTGACCCGTGCCCCATGAAGGAGTAACACACTCCCACCCATCTGACCAGAGTCTGATGGGTAATTCTCTTCCCCTATTACCCTCGCAATGTGAAGAGCTATGTGATAGGTTCACAGGAAAGGCTTCTTGATGCGGGATAATATGCAAAAATTAATCTACAAATTATTAAGCTAATTATCTGATATTAATAGTAATTAATTTTTCTGGATTTTCAATTTTAAAGACTCAAAGCAAATAATTAAAGAAAACTAGTCAACTAGTTCTAAAGCCCGCAAAGTAAATCAAACAAAACTAATTAGGAACAGGATTTGGTGATTAAGAAATCACCTTAAACTAGGGTTAAAACCTTCAATGAATTAGAAATTAAGAGTAGAGGAAGAGGTTTTATTTTATCAACGGTGAATATAATTCTTTGATTGTAGATCTCGTTGGACTCTCAAGGATCTTGCGGCAAGGCTTCAAGATCTCGATCCTTAGACTCCGATCTTCAGTCCAACTGGTTACAGGGCAAGAAATACCATCACGTCCAACCTTGATCACCTGCAATTAGCAAATCACACTATAAGAAGGCATGAAAAAAAAAAAATCAAAGGAAGAGGAAAAGGGAAGAAGAAGTTGGAAAGGCGGCTAGGGTTTTCTGATTTTTGGATATGTATTGGATAACTAGGGCCTCACACCCCGCGATGCTCCAAAGAACAAAGGAAGGGCCTCACACCCCGTGATGCACACAGCAAAAAAAATTTTGACAGAATGTTAGCTTTATTTGATGAATAAAAATTGAATTTACAAGAGGGATTGATGGTGCTATTTATAAACAATCTACAAGTAGAGTAAGGGCAAGCAACTCCATTGATTGTTTCCCTTGGACATCAAAGACTGTGGAATTTCTTCTTGGGCATCTTGGAACTCTTAGTTGTGATCTTTGCTTGGACTTCATCTAGCTTGGGTGACATCAGTTGAGAAGCTTCATCCCTTTGAATTTTGGACGATGAAATAAGGAGTCTTTCTTGTTTACTCCTCTTAAAATCAGCAATGCCTTGTATATATTGTAAATGGGTGACAATAAGAAGGATGAGGCACTAATATTTTATGAGATGTTGGTGATAAAATGGCATCCTCCTCCTAGATTTGAATTTAAATGGTCTCTATTCTTTTCTTGAATTCAAACTCAAGCTTGTTAGGATAGATAAGAGCCCACTTGTAGTTGAATTCTTCCAAGTATGCGCCCCATTTTTCCTAGGCCGACTCTTCTTGGAATGAGCGACAAAATAAGAAGAGGATGGGCATCAAAATAAGATTTAGAGTCCTTCATTTTTACTCATCATAAAAAGTGGCAATGGATTTCACATGGGCTGCAAATAATGAGAAGAAGGATGGGCGGCATATGGCTTGGACACCTTCCCATTCTTCTTGCATTTCAAACTTGAAAAGTGTATGAAAGATGTCTTTATCTTGGACTCTTTGATTTTCTTAAATTTGAAAGGTAGATAAGATAATCCTTCATTTGGACTTGGATGACTTAAGGCTTTGAACTTTGAATGGATGAGGCGCCTCTTCATATGGGCGACAAAATGAAGATGAGTGGAGGCGCTAAATGAGATGTAGTCCTTCTGCTTTACATCTCTTAAAACCATCGGTATCTCGGAATTTAAATGAGGTGCCCTCCTTGGATAAGCTTGCATGTTGTCTAAATGTCTGGATGTCTAGATGTCTGGATGTCTGGATGTCACGAATTCCTTTTGTCTTAATGACTTGATAAAAAAATAAAGGCAACCATTTTTTTTTTATATAAAATTGGCCAACCAAGATAAATGACATGGCATGTGATGTTGTCCCAATGAGGTGGTAGGTGATGTAGCATGTGGCATGTGACATAGGCGATGACTTGGGTTGGCACATGGTGTTACATGGGTTCTTGAATTGGGTGCACATGGTGTCTTGATTTGGGTTGGCACATGGAGTCACATGGGTCTTAACTTGGGTCCCCTCTTATATTACAGGACTCAACCAACTAATTAATTAAGGCCCAACTTGATCAAATTGATCAAAAGGTATAACCAACTAAACAAACTTGGTAAATAGGGTTTGGCCCAAAAAAGGTTTAAATAGGTTTTGACACAACCTGATAAATAAGGTTTATATACAAACCCTAATTGATAAAAAGGGCTAACTAACACTTAAACATTATAACAGAATTTTTGACCAAATTGAAATTGGAGTTTTTTACGGACTCAATTTTAGGTCCAGAGGTTTTTACATTGACTCGATTTTAGGGTTTAGGGCTAAACCCAACTAAGTTAAAATAACAAAATTTAAGATAACTATTTACAAGTGAGGTTTGGGCTTAGGGCTTCATTCATAGGTGATCCACATGGATGTTGGTTCGACCTGTCATTTTCTTCTAGCCCTGGTATACACAACAATTCTCCCCGGGTGAGAGAAACTCGACCCTGTCAAGTATGGGTCAACTCTGCTATTATAGTGCTCTAATAAGTCTGGGTCAATTCTTTGTAAGTCCTCTCTAGTGATCCAAGAATCGTCAGTCTCGGGTTATCCTTGCCAACGAACTAGATATCGCTGATAGTCTTTGCCTCAAGTAACGATAATCTTGTCATCCAAGATTCACTTGATCCTGTCTCTCTGGGCTGATAGTATAGCAAGTGGACACATTGGGTTGGCTCACACTCAAGGATTGGATCAGGCCCAAAAGGCTCGCTAGGAATCAACGTTGGCTCCCAATACTCTAAAAGGTCTGAAACATTGAAAGTAAAACTAATGCCTAGTTCAGGTGGTAACTCAAGCACGTAGGCAATAGATCCAATTTTTTTTATTATTTAGTATGGTCCACTACTACGAGCATGTAACTTCTTCATGATTCCAGGTGGGAACTGTTCAGATCGTAGCCTAACCATGACAAAGTCTCTTTTATTGAATTCTTTGAGTCTTTTATTTGAATTACCCTTGATTAATGTATGACATGTCGATGAAGACTTAGCATGAATTCCTAATAGTTGCCATAGTGTTTTCCAAAAATAGGATGCAAATTGAATGTGCTTAAAGAACTTATGCAACCTACTAATTTCAACAAAAGGGCTTATGAATAAGAAGTGGATTCGGAGCTAGCCAGGTGGAATATGAAATAAGAAAAGGGCTCATGGAATAGTCTTAGGTTAATGGGGTTGACCTTAAAAGATTTGGACATTGGGTTACATCACCAGGTAAATAAAGGTAAACCTGAAAAAAGGATGAATCAAGAATTTCAGGAAAGAGATACTCAATTGGGACTAATGGGGTGAACTCTTCCTAAGGGTGTTGGTTTGGGAAAATCCAGTCCTAACTGATTACTTTAAGTTCATGAATTTTAGGACTAGGCTCTATGATTTGGCTCTCTTCTAATTTTTCCTCAAGTAAAGTCTCAACAGTAGGGTTAGGTTCCTCATGGTTCACTTTTTCTAAAGGTCCTTATAGTATAGTTTCAGTCAGGGTATGATCATGGTCAACTAACTCTGGGTTTATCTCCTGTATCTCCTCATCTTCATACTCATCTACTAAGCTCTTCTCAGCTTCATACACTTCCACTACAATGGCAGCTTGGTGAACTAATGGGATAGTGAGGTGGGTCAATTAAGGGGAGGTGGACTGATTCCAGGGTTCTGACTAAGTGTACTGATCGTAGTGGGTTCGAGTTGATGGATTATGAGTCTATTTGGCTCATAAGATATGATTTCAGCTCTATGGATTATGGATCTGGGTTTGTAGCAGCTGGGTTCATAGGATCTGGGTGCATTGGACTAGGTTCATATGATTTGGGTAGGTACTTTTCTCTATGTTTAAGTTTCATGTCACTCCAAGTAGTTATGGGTATGTCTCTTCTTCGTCTGATCATTCTTTCAACATCATCCCAGTAAATTCTAGCCTGGCGTACTAACTTGGGTTTAGCAATCTTAAACTTTCTTTCATCAGATACTAGGTCCCTCTCAAAATATAAATCCATACCTTCTTCCCAATCAATATAATTCTCAAGATCAAGATCACCACCAAATTTAGATGCTTCTACCCTAAAATTTCTAGTGGCTCTCTCATCCTGGTCTATAAAATCATAGATGGGTCCCCTATGGCAAGTCTCCCATATTTGGTCCTGGTGTAGAGCTCTCCTAGGGTTAGGCTCCAGGAATGGGTCAGGGTGTGTTTCAAAATTTGGTTAAGGATGGATCTTACGGGTTTTCTCTAGGTTCCCTAATCGTTGATCCAGTCGATCAAACTTATGATTCATTTGGACACATTATTCATCTATGGTCCTTTGTAAGGTTTCCATAGTAGACTCCATGGTCAAACCAGACTGGGTTGGGTTTGGGCTAATGATATGGTGTTCCTGATCTAGTACACATGCAATGCAATCACATAAGAAAATTGAACTAGAGTTTCCTAGACCTAGAGCTCAAGTAGAATGGGTCAGCTCAATTATCTGCCAATTCAGCAATTACCATGTCCACTGGCTAGGTAAGAGATGGGGTCATGGGAGGATCCCCATGCTCTCGTAGGGTCCTAATTAAAAATCATGAGACTGCTTAGGATGTTTGCCTCTGGACCTCTAGCCTTAGACACCAGATTCAAGTGATAATCAAAAGATTGGGTACACTAGCTTTCACACAATACTTGGAACCCGACCTGTTGGTTCCCCTAAATTGCTTTAGGTTTCTAATTAATGTTAATTAGGGTTAGGTTCGATGCAAAGGTGGTGGTTATGGGCCCAGGACAGGTGATGACATCCTGTCCTGATCTGAGATGGTCAAGTGCCCTTAAGATTAGGTTACTAGATGATGCAATCACAAGTTATGAAACCCTAATATGCAATGAAACTAAAATAATTAAAAATAGCAGAAAATGATAATTTTTTACTTTAATTAAATTTTTAGATCTGATTAATTTTAGATTTTCGATCTCGGGATATCACGTCCGACCGTAGCTCATTACTTCCATGGGTCGTGAAAGTATACTTGCATATACCCTCTCAGGATGCGTGATTTCCTTCCACCAAAAAATAGCAAATAAAATTTTTTTTTATATTTTTTCTTTCTGAAATTAATAGAGGATTAACAAAAAAATTATTTATAATTTATTTATATTTTTTTATGTAGGTTTTATGCAGTTTAATTTCAGCCTTGTTCTAGGTATGCAGAAATTTCAGAACTCGAAGTTAAAACCTAGTTTAACCTTCGCTCTGATACCAAAGATAATGTAGGACAATATGCAAAAATTAATCTAAAAATTATTAATCTAATTATCTGATATTAAAAGTAATTAATTTTTCTGGATTTTCAGTTTTAAAGACTCAAAGCAAATAATTAAAGCAAACTAGTCAACTAGTTCTAAAGCCTGCAAAGTAAATCAAACAAAACTAGTTAGAAATAGGATCTGGTGATTAAGAAATCACCTTAAACTAGGGTTAAAACCTTCAACGAATCAATAATTAAGAGTAGAGGAAGAGGTTTTATTTTATCAATGGTGAATATAATTCCATGATTGTAGATCTGATTGGATTCTCGAGGATCTTGTGGCAGGGCTTCAAGATCTTGATCCTCGGGCTCCGATCTTCAGTCCAACTGGTTCCAGGGCAAGAAATACCATCACGTCTGACCTCGATCACCTGAAATAAGTAAATCATACTATAAGAAGGCGTGGAAAAGAAAAATTCAAAGGTAGAGGAAAAGGGAAGAAGAAGCTGGAAAGGCGGCTAGGGTTTTCTGATTATTGGATATGTATAGGATAATAGGGCCTCGCACCCCACGATGCTCCAAAGAACAAAGGAAGGGCCTCACACCCCGCGATGCACATAGCAAAGAAAATTTTGACAGAATGTCAGCTTTATTTGATGAATAAAAATTGGATTTACAAGAGGGATTGATGGTGCTATTTATAGACCATCTACAAGTAGAGTAAGGGCAAGCAACTCCATTGATTGTTTCCCTTGGACATCAAAGACTTTGGATTTCTTCTTGGGCATCTTGGAACTCTTAGTTGTGATCTTTCCTTGGACTTCATCTAGCATGGGTGACATCAGTTGAAAAGCTTCATCCCTTTGAATTTTGGGTGATGAAATTGGTGTGGGCACCAGAATTCGATAGAGGCTCCTTAACCCTCTGTGGATGTCCAATTAGGATTCCATTTCTTTCAAGTCTTGAAATAAGGCTTCAAGCCTAAAACTTGTAATTTCTTTAGTTTTGAATTGAGTCTCTTATGTCTATGTATAGTCCTGTACTTTGACCAATTGGGTCAAGTTGTGTCCTATATTGAGTCTAGTCCAAGTCTGGGTCCATGCCAGATTGGTCTTTGAGTCCAGCTCAACTACTTTGGGATGAGCCTTGAAGGTCATCATGTCAACCCTAGGGCACCACTTCACCACCCCATGTGGCACCACTTCATCATCCCATGTGGCAACACCACATCCAGCCATGTGGGTGGCACAAGTGAGATTTTCTTGGATGCCAAATGGAGACACATTAAATATTCTCTCCTCCTTTCCCTCCCTCCATCAAGCCACTTACTGAAGGAGTCATGGGCAACCAAGGAAAGGTTGAAGACAAAGGCCTTGTTCCAAGCCTCATATCAAGCTTCTTTCCAAAGAAGGGTGAGCAACCAAGGAAAGGTTGAAGACAAAGGCCTTGCTCCAAGCCTCATATCAAGCTTCTTTCCAAAGAAGGGTGAGCAACCAAGGAAAGAGGGAGACACAAGCCTTGCATCATGCCTTCTTCCGAAAATTGAAGGTCAACTTTCCAAGTCCAAGGGAGCCAAATTCCTTCTTCCAAGACCATTATCATGCCATGCCCAAATCCAAGAAGCTTTGGTCGGCCAAGGAGTTTGAATTTTAGATTTTTGAATATTTTTTTGGCGCCTTAGCAAGAGAAGAAATGTATTTTTTCATTCAAATTTTGAAGGGGTCTAAGGTACCTATATAAAGGACCTTACACCCTCCCTTATAAGGTAAATCTTTGATGAATGAAAAACCAAGTTTCTTGAGATCCAATTTCTCTTTTGTTGCCTTCGTTCACTAGGAACGTCGATCTTCATGAGGGAGCGCCTTCGCCTTCGGGCATCGAGAGGTGTGAGGCCTCAAGTTACCGTCACTTCCGCAACTCCATCCTCCAACTTCGAGTCAAGAAGAACTCCACCATCACCACAACAACTCTCTTTCCTTCTTCTATTGCTTTCTTTTGATTGAAACCTAACCCTTCTTTGAATGCTCGCAGGTCCTCCAAGTGACACGAGTATAGAATCGATTGCGCTTGCCATCGAGATCTTCGGATAGCTAGCCGGCGCATCCACAAGGTTGACGGCTCGATCATCCAGGCCGCATCCGCCAGAGTGAGTGACCTCGACATCGGGCGCTTCAGATCTTTGATGTTTGCCCCCTGACTCCTAAGTAGGTATTGATCTGAGAGCTAAGTCCTACGGGGTTTCTCAATCCTGGGATCCTCTCTTTATCATTGCTTAAGGACTACTTGCTTGCTTGATAGTTCTTATTATTATTGAATCCCTAGATTGATCTCTCTTGTCTTCGGGAATCCTCAACCTAATTTAAAAAACTAAAAATCACCTGCATCATCCTAGCATCTAGTTAGTCCCCCATCAGAAATGATGAGTCTTTCTTGTTTACTCTTAAAATCAGAGATGCCTTGCATATATTGTAAATGGGTGACAATAAGAAGGATGAGGCGCTAATATTTCATGAGATGTTGGTGACAAAATGGTGTCCTCCTCTTGGATTTGAATTTAAATGGTCTCTATTCTTTTCTTGAATTCAAACTCAAGCTTGTTAAGATATATAAGAGCCCACTTGTAGTTGAATTCTTCCAAGTATGCACCCCATTTTTCCTTGGCCGACTCTTCTTGGAATGAGTGACAAAATAAGAAGAGGATGGGCATCAAAATAAGAAGTAGAGTCCTCTTTTACACATCATAAAAAGTGGCGATGGATTTCACATGGGCGGCAAATAATGAGAAGAGGGATGGGCGGCATATGGCTTGGACTCCTTCCCATTCTTCTTTCATTTCAAACTTGAGAAGTGGATAAAAAATGTCTTAATCTTGGACTCTTTGATTTTCTTAAATTTGAAAGGTGGATAAGATAATCCTTCATTTGGACTTGGATGACTTAAAGCTTTGAACTTTGAATGGATAAGGCACCTCTTCATATGGGCAACAAAATGAAGATGAGAGGAGGTGCTAAATGAGATGTAGTACTTCTGCTTTACCTCTCTTAAAACCATCGGTATCTTGGAATTTAAATGAGGCACCCTCCTTGGATAAGTTTGCATGTTGTCTAAATGTCTGGATGTCTAGATGTCTGGATGTCTGGATGTCCGGATGTCTAGATGTCTTAATATCTTGATAAAAAAATTAAAGACAACCATTTTTTTGACATAAAATTGGCCAACCAGGATAAATGACATGGCATGTGATGTTGTCCCAATGAGGTGGCAGGTGATGTAGCATGTGGCATGTGACATAGGTTGATGATGTGGCATGCGCGTCCAAGAATTGGCGCATGTGAAGGTGGGGTGCCAAGAGGTAATTGGCACATGGCTCCAAAGGCATGACTTGGGTTGGCACATGGTGTCACATGGGTTCTTGAATTGGGTGCACATGGTGTCTGGATTTGGGTTGGCACATGGAGTCACATGGGTCTTGACTTGAGTCCCCTCTTGCATTACAGGACTCGACCAACTAATTAATTAAAGCCCAATTTGATCAAATTGATCAAAAGGGATAACCAACTAAACAAACTTGGTAAATAAAGTTTGGCCCAAAAAAGTTTTAAGTAAGTTTTGACACAACCTGATAAATAGGGTGTTATACAAACCCTAATTGGTAAAAAGGGCTAACTAACACTGGACCATTATAACAGAATTTTTAACGCAATTAAAATTAGTGTTTTTTTACAAAATCAATTTTGGGTCCAGGGGTTTTTGTAGGGACTCAATTTTGGGGTTTAGGAATAAACCCAACTAATCTAAAATAACAAAATTTAAGATAACTATTTACAAGTAAGGTTTGGGCTTAGGGCTTCATCCACAGGTGATCCACAGGGATGTGGATTCGACCTGTTGCTTTCTTCTGGCCCTGGTGTTCGCACTAGTTATGTCACTCCATTAATGGCAAGTATCGTAGTCTAACTCCCGCTAACGAGCCCACAGTCTAGGGATATCAACCGGGAAGCTCTAGGGGTCCCGCCATCTACCGCTTGAATCTTAGTTCAGCACTTGCCATGCTCACAGTCTGGAGATGTCTGCGGTGACTCAACGAAGTCGCGCCATCTATCGTGAGGCTCACAGTTCAGCAACTACCGTGCTAATAGTCGGAAGATGTCTGTAGAGACTCTTAAAATTCCCCGCCATCTACCACCTGACTCTTAGTTCAGTTCTTGCCTTGCTCAAAGTCTGGAGATGTCCACGACAACTCAACAAAGTGCCACCATCTACCTCAAGGCTTAAAGCTTGGCATCTGTTATGCTCACAGTCTGGAGATGTCTACGAGGAACCCCAGTGGTCTCGTTGTCCACTGCTTGACTCATAGACCGGTATCCATTATGCTAACTATCTGGAGATGTTTGCAGAGAAGCTAGAAACCCAGCCACTTGACTTGCAAATTGGTGAACCGACGAGCCGAGCCCTCTCAACGGGCCCGCATAAAAGCTTTGAGCTCGGAGTAGTCCACTACCTTGTCAAAGATGTAAGACTCCCCCTTTGATTATTGAAACTTACTTTTAGTGAATCCTTGTCTTTTGTCTATGCAGGCACTCGTCCGACCGATCCCAAGCCTATCTAAGCCTAGAAACTCTTGAAGCATGGCACTCTAAGCCCAGAAACTCCCGAAGCCCGGTACTCTAAGCTCGAAAACTCTTGAAGCCCGTCACTCTAAGCTTGGAAACTCCCGAAGCCAGGCACTCTAAGCTTGGAAACTCTTGAAGCCTGGCACTCTAAGCCTGGAAACCCTTGAAGCCTGGCACTCTGAGCCTGGAACCTCCTGAAGCTGGGCACTCTAAGCATGGAAACTCTTGAAGCCCGGCACTATAAGCCTGGAAACATATGAAGCCCGACACTCTAAGTCCAAAAACATACGAAGCCTGGCACTCTAAGCCCAAAAAATCTGGATGCCCGGTACTCTAAGCCCGAAAACATTCGAAGCCCGGCACTCTAAGCCCAGAAACATATAAAGCTTGGCACTCTAAGCCCAAAAACTCATGAAGCCTTGCACTCAGGACTAGAAGCTAAGCAAGCCTCTCATGGTGGGGACACCTGAGGCACCAGAATAAGATAGAGGCTTTTCAACCCTCTGTAAATTGATCAATAATTTATGAGTCCATCTGTAATAAGGGCTTTGCTCATCTAAGTCCATTTTAGTTATTATTTGAGTATTTTGAGTTGTTATTTCAGTTCTATACTAGTCAGCTCATGTTGAGCTAGTTCAGTCCAATGCTTGTCAGCTCATGTTGAGCTAATTTTATTTTTTTTTTTTTTGAGTCCTATCCAAGCATACTGAAGACTCAAGACCACATCATACAAGTAAAGACCAAGTCCAACCAGATTGAAGACATGGAAGTTTAGCCCAAGTCCAACCCAGCTTGAAGATTTGAAGACCCTAGGAGGAAAATCAGAAACCCTGATTCCTTGTAGATGCCCTCCAGATGCCCAGATTCCCTTCCAGATTCTAAAATATATTCATATACCAAGGCATCCATGATTTTAGAGGTCCATCTGCATCCTAGCCCAAAGAAATCAAGCCCAGGCGCCAAGCCCAAGCCCCTAAGAAGCAAGATACTAGGGAATATTCCTGCTACCTGGCTACCAGGCCACCCCAGCTTCCAGAGGTCCAAACCCATGCACCCGGGCCCCTTTGGGCCGGCTCCTTGCTGCTCCTAGAAGCCCAACACGCCCCCCTAGGCATCCTTGGAGTGTTGACCAAGTCAAGAGAATTTTTAGGGATTTTTCTACCTAATATTTCTTTATTTTCTAGCTAGGGTTTGAGAGGGAAAAGGATTCTCATGTAAAGACTAATGTGCCCTTACTTGGAGCCCAAGATTAAGGGTCTATTTAAGGGACCCTAGCCTCTTGTATGAAGGGAGAATATTTGATGAATGAAAACCTTGAGTTCTTCTATTGAGTTGTGTGATACCCTGCTGTGTGCATAAAGGGATTTGTGAGAATTTTTTTCTTCCTAGTGCTGCAATCATCTTCCTGCTGCCAACAAGCATCTCAGATCCCTGGATGCCCACTCCAAAAGAAGCCTTCCCATACGATTTTTCCTTTGTTTTCTTGTTCTTTTATGAGTTTTCTAACCCCTGATAGGTCGTTTACAGGTCCCCGAGTTCCTACGAATCTATCGACTCCAGCCAAGCCTCAATCGGATCACCGAGCAGAAAGCCATGTATCCGCGGGTCTTTGGCTCGGTTTTCCAGGCCGCATCCATCGAGGAATGAGAGACCCTTTTGCTGCGATCTTCATTGACATTGTCAGGTACACCCCCTCTACCTCCAGTAGTTTTATTGTAGGAGAACTTGCCCTAACCGAGGCTTCTCAGCCCCGGCGATCCTTCTTTTCTACTTTTCTAGGTCCTAATCTGCATGCTGATCTTTTAAATTCATATAAAATTCCCTACAACTTGTTTTAATCTAAAATTCAGGAATTAATCACTCAACCCCACATATAAAACATACAAAAAAAATTGCATGCATATTAGTCCCCCATCATTTGGTATCAGAGCATAGATTAGGGCTTGTTTTCTGCAATTTTTTTATCCATATATGCTCTGTTAGTTTAATTATTTCTCCCTAATAAAAACTCCAAAAATTCTAAAATTTATTTTTCTGGATTCATCATAATTCACAATAATTTTTAAAATTCTCTTAGATTATATTATGGCCTGTGAATTTTCTGCAAGCCAAAATACAACATACAAATTCTTGGCTCTATTTTTTTCAGCAAGACAAGTTTGGAAGTTTTAGGATTTTGTTTAGCATCTTTTGCATATATTTTAATTTTAGTATGTTTCTTGCATATTAGGTCATGATTTGTATGTTTTCTTCTATTTCAAAAAATACCAAATAAAAAAAATTACATATTCTCCAAAAATACCAAAAACATCTAACCCTAATTTGCATCCTCATCTGCCTGCCATCATTGCATAATTTACTTTTAAGGGCACTCTTGCTATATCAGATAAGGGGAGGAGTTGATAACCTCTCCTTAGACCAAAACCACATCCCTTGCATTCGGTCCCAAGCCTTAACCTAAAATTAACTAGACTTAATTTGCCCTAGTGGGCTAGGGACACCAACTGGTCGGGTCCGGGCTAGTGTTAGATCACTTTGTCAAGTTAACCTGTGTGTGCCTTGTGCTCAGTGTCTAGAATGGTGGTTTAGGGATTCAATCCTGAAGGGCTTGTGTGCTGGTCCACCTACCTGGCCAATCTCTAATTGGTGTCTAGGATTGGCAATCAGGGACCTAACACTCCCCTTACACCTGTCTGGCTGAGTACAGGGTTACTATAGGCTAGTTTTCCACCCAGATTGAGCATCTAGTTTGGACTCTAGCTCTAGTCAGCTATAGTAGGTCTGATCGAGTCTTGCATGAGCACTAGATCAGGAGTTTCATATCACCCACCTCCTTCACAAATGTCTGAACCCATGGAAAATTTACAAGCCCAAATAAAAGCCCTAGCTGATCAAATGGTCCAGATGGCTACCCAGTTAACTCAGTCTCGTATTCAAACCAATGATAGATTTGTCCATCTTGCCGATAGGTTTGGCCAGTTAGAAGGCCATGTAGGGAACACAGAAAGAACCCATGGGTCACAGTCTGATCCAGATCCTGAGTCCCCTCATCCTAACCCGTACTACAATCCTCAACCTAGGAGGACCCCAAATCCTGATCCATACCGAGAGGTTGAACCTAGGAGAGCCCCTCAGCCTGACCCATACAATAATACTGGACCTAGAAGAACCCCTTACCATGACCCTTATTATGATACCGAACCTAGAAGAACCCCTTACCATGACCCTTATTATGATACTGAACCCAGGAAAACCCAATACTCTGACCCATATAGGGAGTCCAATCCTAGGAGAACCCACTACTCTGACCCATATAGGGAGTCCAATCCTAGGAGAACCCAATACTCTGACCCATATAGAGAGTCCAATCCTAGGAGAACCCAATACTCTGACCCATATAGAGAGCCCAACCCTAGGAGAACCCAATATTCTGACCCATATAGGGAGTCCAACCCTAGGAGAACCCAATATTCTGACCCATATAGGGAGTCCAACCCTAGGAGAACCCAGTATTCTGGCCCATATAAAGAGTCCAAGCCTAGGAGGACCCAATATCCTGACCCATATAGAGAGCCAAACCTTAGGAGGACCCCATACCATGATCCATCCTTAGAACCTGACCATAGAGCTGACCCAAAATCCTATGACCCCAGATCTTATAATCCCATGACCCATAGATATGCACCCTTGTCCTATGAGCCCAGAGAACCCATAACCCCTAAGTATCAATCTAGTACTAGTCAGGTTTTCCTTAGTCAACTTGAACCCCATAGGATTAGCACCCCTAAATATGAGCCCAGTAGTGAGCCACTACCCCTTAGGTAACCTAAACCTACTAGGATTAGTGTCCATAATCAGAAACCAGGACCTAGCCAATTTTCCCCTAGCCAACATTCTCCAACCATTCCTGAGATTGACAAGGCTTACATTAACGCGAAAGTGTATGAAGCTGATGCAAACTTAGTGGATGAGTATGAGGGAGAAGAAGAGACACCTTTAGAAGACCTAGATTAGCTAACCCAATAGATACCCAGGTAGAAGCCAACCTAGAGGTAGTTGACCTTGACCACATCCAACCTAAAGCTATAGTGGAAGAACAAATAGAGGAAGAGAACCTAGGTACTGCTGCTAGAGCCTTACCTGAGGAAACCATAGAGGAGAGCCAAATTATAGAGTCTAGTCCTAAAATACAAGAACCTGAAGAATTTATTAAGGACTTGATCTCTTTGAATCAGTACCCTCAGGATGAGCCTCCTCCTATAGTTCCCATTAAGGACCTCTTCCCTGAGATTAATAACCTATCCTTCCATTATACAAACCCCGTAGATATATCGCAACCCCATAAGGTTAACCTCATTAGTCTAGGATTAGTCCATAACATGCCTTCTTATATCGAACTTTACCCAACTAAACTTGAACCTTTTTCCCTACCCTACTAAACTAATTCTGAACCCACTTCCAATTTTCTGCCCTTTCCTGACACCTCCAGCATTTGTAGGATTATTAGATTGCATTTAACAGAGATTAGCGTCCTGCATGCATTCATTACGCATGTTAGGTTTTCATTATACTTCTGGCATACCCTCTGGCATTTGCTTGGAGTCCATTGTAAATACTCTTGTGCACACCACACTAGGGTCAGACCTAAAGAGTCTATAGTCTCTTAGGTTTAGGCCCATAAATGTCTAATAAATTTCCTTTGATAGGAATGCAAAGTCGAGTATATTAGGTGTTAGTTTGAGTCCTTTGCATCATCTTGTTAAGAGTCTGCATGTGCCTAGCATGTTCACCACCCGCACTAATGTTAAACAAACTGGCTAATTCCCGAAGAAGGATCAAAGAATTTGATGTAGTAGATTCTATCTTGGTTAGACTTAGGCCTAAAAGAAGCTTCATGCTCGCAGAGCCGGACCTTTTAAAGTGATAGAGAAGGTTGGATCAAATGCCTAGGTGTTAGACTTGCCTTCGGATTTGGGCATTAGTTCTACCTTCAATATTACAGACCTGGTTGAGTATAGGGAACCGGCAGCGCTACCTAGTGAGGCCTTTGGACCTATTCCTTTTCATTATGAGTGACCCTAACCTAGAGTGTCCACAAATAAATTTGGCCTGAGAGAGGAGAACGGATCGAGCGTATCCTGGACGATCAAGCCATCACGACCCAGGGCCAAGACTATCAACGCTTCCTGGTCCGATGGCAAGGCCGGCCAGAGTCGAACGATTCATGGATTTCTCGAGAGGACTTGCAACGCCTCAACCCAGACCTTCTTGAGAGATATGTGAGCCAGTCTGACCTTCACTCGATAGGGTCGAGTTCCTCCCACCCCGGGAGAATTGGTGGGGACACCTGAGGTACCAGAATAAGACAGAAGCTTTTCAACCATCTATAAATTGATCAATAATTTATGAGTCCATCTGTAATAAGGGCTTAGCTCATCTAAGTCCATTTTAATTGTTATTTGAGTATTTTGAGTTGTTATTTCAGTTCTGTACTAGTCAGCTCATGTTGAGCTAGTTCAGTCCAATGCTAGTCAGTTCATGTTGAGCTAATTTTATTTTATTTTATTTTTTTTGAGTCCTATCCAAGCATACTGAAGACTCAAGACCACATCATACAAGTAAAGACCGAGTCCAACTAGATTGAGGACATGGAAGTTTAGCCCAAGTCCAACCCAGCTTGAAGATTTGAAGACCCCAGGAGGAAAATCAGAAACCCTGATTCCTTGTAGATGCCGTCCAGATGCCCAGATTCCCTTCCAGATGCCAAAATATATTCATATACCAAGGCATCCATGATTTTAGAGGTCCATCTACATCCTAACCCAAAGAAATCAAGACTGATGCGGAACTAATATGCATGCAATTTTTTTTATATGTTTTATATGTGGGGTTGGGTGATTAATTCCCGAATTTCAGATTAAAATAAGTTATAGGAAATTTTATATGAATTTTAGAAGATCAGCATGCAGATTAGGACCTAGAAAAGTAGAAAAGAAGGATCGCCGGGGCTGAGAAGCCTCGGTTAGGGCAAGTTCTCCTACAATAAAACTACTGGAGGTAGAGGGGTGTACCTGACAATGTCTGTGAAGATCGCAGCAAAAGGGTCTCTCATTCCTCGACGGATGCAGCCTGGAAAATCGAGCCAAAGACCCGCGGATACCCGACTTTCTGCTCGGTGATCCGATTGAGGCTTGGCTGGAGTCGTTGGATTCGTAGGAACTCGGGGACCTGCAAACGACCTGTCAGGGGTTAGAAAACTCACAAAGGAACAAGAAAATAAAGGAAAAACAGCAAGGGAAGGCTTCTTTTGGAGTGGGCGTCCAGGGATCTGAGATGCTTGTTGGTAACAGGAAGATGATTGCAGCACTGGGAAGAACTCTCGCAAACCCCTTTATGCACACAGCAGGGTATCACACAACTCAATAGAAGAACTCAAGGTTTTCATTCATCAAAAATTCCCCTCATACAAGAGGCTAGGGTCCCTTAAATAGACCCTTAACCTTGGGCTCCAAGTAAGGGTACATAAGTCTTTACATAAGAATCCTTTTCCTTCTCAAACCCTAGCTAGAAAATAAGGAAATATTAGGTAGAAAAAATCCCTAAAATTTTTCTTGACTTGGTCAAGACTCCAAGGACGCCTAGGGGGGCGTGTTGGGCTTCTAGGAGCAGCAAAAGGCCGGCCCAAAGGGGCCCGGGTGCATGGGTTTGGGCCTCTGGAAGCTGGGGTGGCCTGGTAGCCAGGTAGCAGGAATATTCCCTGGTATCTTGCTTCTTAGGGGCTTGGGCTTGGCACCTGGGCTTGATTTCATTGGGCTAGGATGCAGATGGACCTCTGGAATCATGGATGCCCTTATTTATGAATATACTTTGGCATCTGGAAGGGAATCTGGGCATCTGGAGGGCATCTGCAAGGAATCAGGGTTTCTGATTTTTCTCCTGAGGTCTTCAAATCTTCAAGCTGGGTTGGACTTGGGCTAAACTTCCATGTCTTCAATCTAGCTGGACTTGGTCTTCACTTGTATAATATAGTCTTGAGTCTTCAGTATGCTTGGACAGGACTCAAAAAAAATAAAATTAGCTCAACATGAGCTAACTAGCATTGGACTGAACTAGCTCAACATGAGCTGACTAGTACAGAAGTGAAATAACAACTAAAAATACTTAAATAACAACTAAAATGGACTCAGATGAGCAAAGCCCTTATTACAGATGGACTCATAAATTATTGATCAATTACAGAGGGTTGAGAAGCCTCTGCCTTATTCTGGTGCCTTTGGTGTCCGCACCAATTCTCCCGGGGTGGGAGGAACTCGACCCTGTCGAGTGAAGATCAGACTGGCTCACATATCTCTCGAGAAGGTCTGGGTTGAGGCATTGCAAGTCCTCTCAAGAAATCTATGAATCGTCCGACTCTGGCTGGCCTTGCCATCGGATCAGGAAGCATTGATAGTCACGGCCCCGGGTCGTGATGGCTTGATCGTCCAGGATACGCTCGATCCGTTCTCCTCTCTCAGGCCAATTTGTTAGTGGACACTCTGGGTTAGGGTCACTCACAATGAAAAGGAATAGGTCCAAAGGCCTTACTAGGTATCGCTGCCGGCTCCCTATACTCAACCAGGTCTGTAATATTGAAGGTAGAACTAATGCCCAAATCCGAAGGCAAGTCTAACACCTAGGCATTTGATCCAATCCTTCTCTATCACTTTAAAAGGTCCGGCTCTGCGAGCATGAAGCTTCTTTTAGGCCTAAGCCTAACCAAGATAGAATCCACTACATCAAATTCTTTGACCCTTCTTCGGGAATTAGCCAGTTGTTTTAAGATTAGTGCGGGTGGTGAACATGCTAGGCACATGCAGACAAATGATGCAAAGGACTCATACTGACACCTAACAGACTCGACTATGCATTCCTATCGAAGGAAATTTTATTGAACTCTTTGGATCTAAACCTAATAGATTATAGGTTCTCTAGGTTTGATCCTAGCTTGACATGCACATGAAAATTTACAGTGAACTCCTAGCAAATTCCAAAGAGTATGCCAGAAGTAAGATGCAAACCTAACATGCGTGATGAATGCATGCAGTATGCTAATCTCAGCTAAATGCAATCTAATGATCCTAGAAATGCTGGAGGTGTCAGGAAAGGGCAGAAAATAGGAAGTGGGTTCAGAATTAGTTTGGTAAGGTAGAGAAAAAGGTTCATGGTTAGTTGGATAAAATAGGATAAAAGACGGGGTGTCAGGAACTAATCCTATACTAATGAGGTTAACCTTATGAGGTTGAGCTATATCTATAGGATTTGCATAATGGAAGGATGGGTCACTAATTTCAGGGAAGAGGTCCTTAATGGGAACTATAGGAGGGGACTCATCTTGAAGATATTGATTCAAAGAGATCAGGTCCTTAATAAATTCTTCTGGTTCTTGTATTTTTGGACTAGACTCTATAATTTGGCTCTCCTCTATGGTTTCCTCAAGTAAGGCTCTAGCAGCAGTACCTAGGTTCTCTTCCTCTATTTGTTCTTCCATTATAGCTTTAGGTTGGATGTGGTCAAGGTCAACTAGCTCTGGGATGGAATCTACCTGGGTATCTACTGGGTCAGCTAATTCTAGGTCTACTAAAGGTGTCTCCTCTTCTCCCTCATACTCATCCACTAGGCTCACATCAGCTTCATACACTTCCACGTTAATGTAAGCCTTGCGAATCTCAGGAATGGTTGGAGAAGGTCGGCTAGCAGGAAATTGGTTAGGTTCTGGTCTCTGATTATGGGTACCACTCTTAGTAGGTTCAGGTTGTATAAGAGGTAGTGGCTCACTATTGGGTTCATATTTAGGGATACTCATCCTATAGGGTTCAAGTTGACTAGGGGAAGCATGACTAGTACTAGGCTGATACTTAGGGGTTATGGGTTCTCTAAGCTCATAGGCTATGGGTGTATAGGATCTATGATCATGGGATCTAGAGTCATAGGATCTAGGTTCATAGGTTATGGATTCATAAGTTCTAGGTTCATAGGATTTAGAGTCATAAGATCTATAGGTTGTGGGTATACTAGGCTTATAGGGAGAGGGTAAATAGGATCTATCTTCTTGGTCTATAAAATCCTGATTGGGTCTTCTAGGACTAACCTTAGGGATTGGGTCAGGATGATGGGCTCTCCTAGGTTCAGCCTCAAGGTATGGATCAGGGTTTGGGGTCCTCCTAGGTTGAGGATTGTAGTACGGGTCAGGATAAGGGGCTCTCCTAGGTTCGACCTCATGGTATAGATCAGGGTTTGGGGTCCTCCTAGGTTGAGGGGAGTCAGGATCTGGCTCAGACTGTGACCCATGGGTTTTTCTTGGGGTCCCTACCCGGACTTTTAACTGACCAAACCTATTGGCACGATGGTCAATTCTATCATTGGTTTGAATACGAGACTGAGTTAACTGGGTCATCTGGATAGTTATCTGGGCAATTTGATCAGCTAGGGTTTTTATTTGGGCTTGTAAATTTTCCATGGGTTCAGACATTTATGAAGGAGGTGGGTGATATGAAACTCCTGATCTAGTGCTCATGCAAGACTCGATCAGACCGACTATAGCTGACTAAACCTAAAGTCCAAACTAGATGCTCAATCAGGGTGGCAAACTAGCCTATAGTAACCCTGTACTCAGCCAGGCAGGTGTAAGGGGAGTGTTAGGTCCCTGATTGCCAATCCTAGACACCAATCAGAGATTGGCCAGGTTGGCGGACCAGCACACAAGCCCTTCGGGATTGAATCCCTAAACCACCGTTCTAGACACTAAGCACAAGGCACACACAGGTTAACTTGACACAGTGATCTAACACTAGCCCGGACCCGACCAGTTGGTGTCCCTAGCCCACTAGGGCAAATTAAGTCTAATTAATTTTAGGTTAAGGCTTGGGACTGAATGCAAGGGTTGTGGTTTTGGGCTAAGGAGAGGTGATTAAATCCTCCCCCCATCTGATATAGCAAGAGTGCCCTTAAAAGTAAATTATGCAATGATGGCAGGCAGATGAGGATGCAAATTAGGGTTTAGATATTTATTTTTTTTTTTTGGTATTTTTTGGAAAATATGTATATATATATATATTTTTTTTTTTTGGTATTTTTTTAAATAGAAGAAAACTTGCAAATCATGACCTAATATACTGGAAATATACTAAAATTAAGAAATATGCAAAAACTCCTAAACACAACCCTAAAACTTCCAAACATGTCTTGCTAAAAAAAACAGAGCCGAAAATTTGCAGGCCCTATTTCGGCTTTCAGAAAATTCACAGGCCATAATAAAATCTGAAAAAAGTTTTAAAATTACTGTGAATTATGATAAATCCAGGAAAATAAATTTCAGAATTTTTTGAGTTTTTAACAGGGAGAAATAATTAAAATAACAGAGTATATACGGACTGAAAAATTACAGAAAACAAGCCCTAATCTAAGCTCTGATACCAAATGATGCGGAACTAATATGCATGCAATTTTTTTTATATGTTTTATATGTAGGGTTGGGTGATTAATTCCCAAATTTCAGATTAAAATAAGTTATAGGGAATTTTATATGAATTTTAGAAGATCAGCATGCAGATTAGGACCTAGAAAAGTAGAAAAGAAGGATCGCCGGGGCTGAGAAGCCTCGGTTAGGGCAAGTTCTCCTACAATAAAACTACTGGAGGTAGAGGGGTGTACCTGACAACGTCTGTGAAGATCGCAGCAAAAGGGTCTCTCATTCCTCGACGGATGCGGCCTGGAAAATCGAGCCAAAGACCCGCGGATACCCGGCTTTCTGCTCGGTGATCCGATTGAGGCTTGGCTGGAGTCGTTGGATTCGTAGGAACTCGGGGACCTGCAAACGACCTGTCAGGGGTTAGAAAACTCACAAAGGAACAAGAAAATAAAGGAAAAACAGCAAGGGAAGGCTTCTTTTGGAGTGGGCGTCCAGGGATCTGAGATGCTTGTTGGTAGCAGGAAGATGATTGCAGCACTGGGAAGAAGAACTCTCGCAAACCCCTTTATGCACACAGCAGGGTATCACACAACTCAATAGAAGAACTCAAGGTTTTCATTCATCAAAAGTTCCCCTCATACAAGAGGCTAGGGTCCCTTAAATAGACCCTTAACCTTGGGCTCCAAGTAAGGGTACATAAGTCTTTACATAAGAATCCTTTTCCTTCTCAAACCCTAGCTAGAAAATAAGGAAATATTAGGTAGAAAAAATCCCTAAAATTTTTCTTGACTTGGTCAAGACTCCAAGGACGCCTAGGGGGGCGTGTTGGGCTTCTAGTAGCAGCAAAAGGCCGGCCCAAAGGGGCCCGGGTGCATGGGTTTGGGCCTCTAGAAGCTGGGGTGGCCTGGTAGCCAGGTAGCAGGAATATTCCCTGGTATCTTGCTTCTTAGGGGCTTGGGCTTGGCACCTGGGCTTGATTTCATTGGGCTAGGATGCAGATGGACCTCTGGAATCATGGATGCCCTTATTTATGAATATACTTTGGCATCTGGAAGGGAATCTGGGCATCTGGAGGGCATCTGCAAGGAATCAGGGTTTCTGATTTTTCTCCTGGGGTCTTCAAATCTTCAAGCTGGGTTGGACTTGGGCTAAACTTCCATGTCTTCAATCTGGTTGGACTTGGTCTTCACTTGTATAATATAGTCTTGAGTCTTCAGTATGCTTGGACAGGACTCAAAAAAAATAAAATTAGCTCAACATGAGCTAACTAGCATTGGACTGAACTAGCTCAACATGAGCTGACTAGTACAGAAGTGAAATAACAACTAAAAATACTCAAATAACAACTAAAATGGACTCAGATGAGCTAAGCCCTTATTACAGATGGACTCATAAATTATTGATCAATTACAGAGGGTTGAGAAGCCTCTGCCTTATTCTGGTGCCTTTGGTGTCCGCACCAAAGACCAGGCACCAAGCCCAAGCCCCTAAGATGCAAGATACTTGGGAATATTCCTGCTACCTGGCTACCAGGCCACCCCAGCTTCCAGAGGCCCAAACCCATACACCCGGGCCCCTTTGGGCCGGCCCCTTGCTGCTCCTAGAAGCCCAACACGTCCCCCTAGGCATCCTTGGAGTGTTGACCAAGTCAAGAGAGTTTTTAGGGATTTTTCTACCTAATATTTCTTTATTTTCTAGCTAGGGTTTGAGAGGAAAAAGGATTCTCATGTAAAGACTAATGTGCCCGTACTTGGAGCCCAAGGTTAAGGGTCTATTTAAGGGACCCTAGCCTCTTGTATGAAGGGAGAATATTTGATGAATGAAAACCTTGAGTTCTTCTATTGAGTTGTGTGATACCCTGCTGTGTGCATAAAGGGGTTTGCGAGAGTTTTTTTCTTCCCAGTGCTGCAATCATCTTCCTGCTGCCAACAAGCATCTCAGATCCCTGAATGCCCACTCCAAAAGAAGCCTTCCCTTGCTATTTTTTCTTTGTTTTCTTGTTCCTTTGTGAGTTTTCTAACCCCTTATAGGTCATTTACAGGTCCCCGAGTTCCTACGAATCTAACGACTCCAGCCAAGCCTCAATCGGATCACCGAGCAGAAAGTCGGGTATCCGCGGGTCTTTGGCTCGGTTTTCCAGGCCGCATCCATCGAGGAACGAGAGACCCTTTTGCTGCGATCTTCACAGACATTGTCAGGTACACCCCCTCTACCTCCAGTAGTTTTATTGTAGGAGAACTTGCCCTAACCGAGGATTCTCAGCCCCGGCGATCCTTCTTTTCTACTTTTCTAGGTCCTAATCTGCATGCTGATCTTCTAAAATTCATATAAAATTCCCTATAACTTATTTTAATCTAAAATTTGGGAATTAATCACACAACCTTACATATAAAACATACAAAAAAAATTGCATGCATATTAGTCCCCCATCATCTCGGCTCCAGCCACCTTGCTCAAAGTTCGGAGATGTCTGCTGGGAAACTCCAAAAGTCCCGGCCATCTACTACTTGACTCATAGCTTGGCACATCAGGTCTCCCGGCCTCCTCCATCAGGCCCCTCGGCCCCTTCCATCAGGCCCCTCAACCTCCTTCATCAGGCCCCTCGACCCCCTCCAACAAGCTTCTCAGCTTCAATCGCCTTGCTCACAGTCCAGAGATGTTAGCTAGAAGACTCCAGAAGTCAGGTCATCTACCGCCTAACTCATAGCTTGGCGCATCTGGCCCCTCGGCCTCCTTCATCGGGCCTCTTGACCTCTTCCATTAGGCCTCCCGACCTCCGTCATCAAGCTTCCCGACCTCCATCATCGAGCCCCTCGGCCTCCTTCATCAGGCCCCTTGATCCCCTGCATCAAGCCTCTCAGCTTCAACCACCTTGCTCACAGTCTGGAGATGTCAACCAGAAGACTCCAACAATTCGATCATCTACCGCATGACTAACAGCTTAGCGCATCAGGCCCCTCGACATCCTTCATCAGGCCTCTTCCATCAGGCCTCTCGGCCTCCTTCATGAGGCCTCCCGACCTCATTCATCAGGCCCCTTGGCCTCCTTCATCGGGCCCCTTGGCCTCTTTCATTAGGGCCCTAGGCCCCTTCCATCAAGACTCTCAGCTTCAACCACCTTGCTCATAGTCCGGAGATGTCAGCCAGAAGACTCTAGAAGTCCAATCATCTATCGCCTGACCATAGCTTGGAACATTGATGGGGGACTAATATGCATGCCATTTTTTTTGTATGTTTTACATGTTGAGTTAGGTGATTAATTCCCAAATTTCAGATCAAAATTATTTGTAGGGAACTTTGTAATAATTTTTGAAGATCAGCATGCAGATTAGAATCTAGAAAAGTAGCAAAGAAGGACCACCGGGGCTGAGAAGCCTCGGTTAGGGCAAGTTCTCCTACAATAAAACTACTGGAGGTAGAGGGGTGTACCTGACAACGTCTATGAAGATCGCAGTGAAGGGGTCTCTCGTTCCTCGACGGATGCGGCCTGGAAAATCGAGCCAAAGACCCGCGGATACCCGGCTTTCTGCTCGTTGATCTGATTGAGGCCTGGCTGGAGTCGTTGGATTCGTAGGAACTCAGGGAACTGCAAACGACCTATCAGGGGTTAGAAGATTCACAAAGGAACAAGAAAACAAAGGAAAAATAGCAAGGAAAGGCTTCTTTTGGAGTGGGCATCCAGGGATCTGGAGGGTTTGTTGGCAGCAGGAAGATGATTGCAAACACCGGGAAGAAGAACTCTCACAAACCCCTTTATGCACACAGCAGGGTATCACACCACTCAATAGAAGAACTCAAGGTTTTCATTCATCAAAAATTCTCCTCATACAAGAGGCTAGGGTCCCTTAAATAGACCCTTAACCTTGGGCTCCAAGTAAGGGTACATAAGTCTTTACATAAGAATCCTTTTCCCTCTCAAACCCTAGCTAGAAAATAAGGAAATATTAGGTAGAAAAAATCCCTAAAAATTTTCTTGACTTGGTCAAGACTCCAAGGATGCCTAGGGGGGCGTGTTGGGCTTCTAGGAGCAGCAAAAGGCTGGCCCAAAGGGGCTCGGGTGCATGGGTTTGGGCCTCTGGAAGCTGGGGTGGCCAGGTAGCCAGGTAGCAGGAATATTTCCTGGTATCTTGCTTCTTAGGGGCTTGGGCTTGGCACCTGGGCTTGATTTCTTTAGGCTAGGATGCAGATGGACCTTTGGAATCATGGATGCCCTTATCTATGAGTATACTTTGGCATCTGGAAGGGAATCTGGGCATCTGGAGGGCATCTGCAAGAAATCAGGGTTTTCTGAATTTTCCTCCTGGGGTCTTCAAATCTTCAAGCTAGGTTGGACTTGGGCTATACTTCCATGTCTTCAATCTAGTTGGACTTGGTCTTCACTTGTATGATATAGTCTTGAGTCTTCAGTATGCTTGGACAGGACTCAAAAAAATAAAATTAGCTCAACATGAGCTGACTAGCATTGGACTGAACTAGCTCAACATGAGCTGACAAGTACAGAACTGAAATAACAACTCAAAATACTCAAATAACAACTAAAATAGACTCAGATGAGCTAAGCCCTTATTACAGATGGACTCATAAATTATTGATCAATTCACAGAGGATTGAAAAGCCTCTATCTTATTCTGGTGCCTCCGGTGTCCCCACCAATTCTCCCAGGGTGGGCGGAACTTGACCCTGTCGAGTGAAGGTCAGATTGGCTCACATATCTCTCGAGAAGGTCTGGGTTGAGGCATTGCAAGTCCTCTCGAGAAATCCATGAATCGTCCGACTCTGGCTGGCCTTGCCATCGGACCAGGAAGCGTTGATAGTCATGGCCCTAGGTCATGATGGCTTGATCATCCAGGATACGCTCGATCCGTTCTCCTCTCTCAGGCCAAATTTGTTTGTGGACACTCTAGGTTAGGGTCACTCACAATGGAAAAGAATAGGTCCAAAGGCCTCACTAGGTAGCGCTGCCGGTTCCCTATACTCAACCAGGTCTGTAATATTGAAGGTAGAACTAATGTCCAAATCCGAAGGCAAGTCTAACACCTAGGCATTTGATCCAACCTTCTCTATCACTTTAAAAGGTCCAGCTCTGCGAGCATGAAGCTTCTTTTAAGCCTAAGCCTAACCAAGATAAAATCCACTACATCAAATTTTTTGATCCATCTTCGGGAATTAGCCAGTTGTTTTAACATTAGTGCGGGTGGTGAACATGCTAGGCACATGCAGACTCCTAACAAGATGATGCAAAAGACTCAAACCTACACCTAACAGACTCGACTGAAGAGGTTTATTAGGTCTTAACTACCACTTGGGCATGGGGGCATGAGTCATGGTTGATGGATGACATGCAGAAGAAAATTTGCTAGTAACTCCTAATAAGTGCTAGAGGGTCTGCCAAAAGTAGGTAGCAAATGGGATGGGCTCTATGGATCCTTGCAACCTAGTAACCTCAACAAAATGTAACCTAATAGTTCTAGACACATGAGAAAACTCAGGAAAGGGTAGAAAATAGGAAGTGGGTTCAGAATTACTCTGGTAGGGTGGAGAAAAAGGTTCTGGGTTAGTTGGATAAAGTAGAATCAAAGAAGGCATGTCAGGGACTAATCCTAGACTAATGAGGTTAACCTTATGGGGTTGCGATATATCTACGGGGTTTGTATAATGGAAGGATGGGTTATTAATCTCAGGAAAGAGGTCCTTAATGGGAACTATAGGAGGAGACTCATCCTGAGGGTACTGATTCAAAGAGATCAGGTCCTTAATAAATTCTTCTGGTTCTTGTATTTTAGGACTAGACTCTATAATTTGGCTCTCCTCTATGGTTTCCTTAGGTAAGGCTCTAGTAGCAGTACCTAGGTTCTCTTCCTCTATTTATTCTTCCATTATAGCTTTAGGTTGGATATGGTCAAGGTCAACTAGCTCTGGGTTGGTTTCTACCTGGGCATCTACTGGGTCAGCTAATTCTAGGTCTACTAAAGGTGTCTCCTCTTCTCCCTCATACTCATCCACTAGGCTCACATCAGCTTCATACACATCAGCGTTAATGTAAGCCTTGTGAATCTCAGGAATGGTTGGAGAAGGTCGGCTAGCAGGAAATTGGTTAGGTTCTGGTCTCTGATTATGGGTACTACTAGTAGGTTCAGGTTGTATAAGGGGTGTGGCTCACTACTGGGTTCGTATTTAGGGATACTAATCCTATGGGGTTCAAGTTGACTAGGGGAAGCATGACTAGTACTAGGTTGATACTTAGGGGTTATGGGTTCTCTAGGCTCATAGGACAAGGGTGCAGATCTATGGGTCATGGGATTATAGGATCTGGGGTCATAGCATTTTGGGTCAACTCTATGATCAGGTTCTAAGGATGGATCATGGTATGGGGTCCTCATGAGGTTGGGCTCCCTATATGGGTCAGGATATTGGGTCCTCCTAGGGTTGGACTCCCTATATGGGTCAGAATACTAGGTTCTCGTAGGGTTGGACTTCCTATATGGGTCAGAATATTGGGTTCTCCTAGAGTTGGACTCCCTATATGGGTCAGAATATTGGGTGTTGGGTCTACTAGGCTTATAGGGTGTGGGTGCATAGGATTTATGATCATGGGATCTAGAGTCATAGGATCTAGGTTCATAGGTTCTGGATTCATAGGTTCTAGGTTTATAGGTTCTAGATTCATAGGTTCTAGGTTCATAGGATTTGGAGTCATAAGATCTATAGGTTGTGGGTATACTAGGCTTAGAGGATGTGGGTAAATAGGATCTATCTTCCTGGTCTACAAAATCCTGATTGGGTCTTCTAGGACTAACCTTAGGGATTGGGTCAGGATGATGGGCTCTCCTAGGTTCAGCCTCAAGGTATGGATCAGGGTTTGGGGTCCTCCTAGGTTGAGGGGAATCAGGATCTGGCTCAGACTGTGACCCATGGTTTTTTTCTAGGGTCCCTACCCAGACATTTAACTGATCAAACCTATTGGCAAGATGGTCAATTCTATCATTGGTTTGAATACGAGACTGAGTTAACTGGGTCATCTGGGTAGTTATCTGGGTAGTTATGTGGGTAGCCATTTGGGCCATTTGATCAGCTAGGGCTTTTATTTGAGATTGTAAATTTTTCATGGATTCAGACATTTGTGAAGGAGGTGGGTGATATGAAACTCCTGATCTAGTGCTCATGCAAGACTTGATCAGACCGACTATAGCTGACTAGACCTGGAGTCCAAACTAGATGCTCAATCAGGGTGGCAAACTAGCCTATAGTAACCCTGTACTCAGCCAGGCAGGTGTAAGGGGAGTGTTAGGTCCCTGATTGCCAATCCTAGACACCAATCAGAGATTGGCCAGGTAGGCGGACCAGCACACAAGCCCTTCGGGATTGAATCCCTAAACCACCGTTCTAGACACTGAGCACAAGGCACACACAGGTTAACTTGACACAGTGATCTAACACTAGCCCGGACCCGACCAGTTGGTGTCCCTAGCCCACAAGGGCAAATTAAGTCTAATTAATTTTAGGTTAAGGCTTGGGACCGAATGCAAGGGATGTGGTTTTGGGCTAAGGAGAGGTGATCAAATCCTCCCCCTATCTGATATAGCAAGAGTGCCCTTAAAAGTAAATTATGCAATGATGGCAGGCAGATGAGGATGCAAATTAGGGTTTAGATATTTTTTTTGGTATTTTTGGAGAATATGTAATTTTTTTTGGTATTTTTTAAAAAGAAGAAAACTTGCAAATCATGGCCTAATATGCTGGAAATATACGAAAATTAAAAAATATGTAAAAACTGCTAAACAAAAACCTAAAACTTCCGAACTTGTCTTGCTGAAAAAACAGAGCCAAAAATTTACAGGATGTATTTCGGCTTGAAGAATATTCACAGGCCATAATAAAATCTACAAAAATTTCTAAAATTACTGTGAATTATGAGGAATCCAAAAAAATAAATCTCAAAATTTTTTGAGTTTTTATCAGAGAGAAATAATTAAAATAACATAATATATATGGACTGAAAAATTGCAGAAAACAAGCCCTAATCTAAGCTCTGATACCAAATGATGGGTGACTAATATGCATGCCATTTTTTTTTTATGTTTTACATGATGAGTTAGGTGATTAATCCCCAAACTTCAGATCAAAATTATTTGTAGGGAATTTTGTATAAATTTTCGAAGATCAGCATGCAGATTAGAACCTAGAAAAGTAGCAAAGAAGGACCGCCGGGGCTGAGAAGCCTCGGTTAGGGAATGTTCTCCTACAATAAAACTACTGGAGGTAGAGGGGTGTACCTGACAACGTCTATGAAGATCGCAGTGAAGGGGTCTCTCGTTCCTCGACGGATGCGGCCTGGAAAACCGAGCCAAAGACCCGCGGATACCCGACTTTCTGCTCGTTGATCCGATTGAGGCCTGGCTGGAGTCGTTGGATTCGTAGGAACTCAGGGTCCTGCAAACGACCTGTCAGGGGTTAGAAGATTCACAAAGGAATAAGAAAACAAAGGAAAAATAGCAAGGAAAGGCTTCTTTTGGAGTGGGCGTCCAGGGATCTGGAGGGTTTGTTGGTAGCAGGAAGATGATTGCAAACACTGGGAAGAAGAACTCTCACAAACCCCTTTATGCACACAGCAGGGTATCACACCACTCAATAGAAGAACTCAAGGTTTTCATTCATCAAAAATTCTCCTCATACAAGAGGCTAGGGTCTCTTAAATAGACCCTTAACCTTGGGCTCCAAGTAAGGGTACATAAGTCTTTACATAAGAATCCTTTTCCCTCTCAAACCCTAGCTAGAAAATAAAGAAATATTAGGTAGAAAAATCCCTAAAAATTTTATTGACTTGGTCAAGACTCCATGGACGCCTAGGGGGGCGTGTTGGGCTTCTAGGAGCAGCAAAAGGCCGGCCCAAAGGGGCTCGGGTGCATGGGTTTGGGCCTCTGGAAGCTGGGGTGGCCTGGTAGCCAGGTAGCAGGAATATTCCCTGGTATCTTGCTTCTTAGGGGCTTGGGCTTGGCACCTGGGCTTGATTTCTTTGGGCTAGGATGCAGATGGACCTTTGGAATCATGGATGCCCTTATCTATGAGTATACTTTGGCATCTGGAAGGGAATCTGGGCATCTGGAGGGCATCTGCAAGAAATCAGGGTTTTCTGAATTTTCCTCCTGGGGTCTTCAAATCTTCAAGCTAGGTTGGACTTGGGCTATACTTCCATGTATTCAATCTATTTGGACTTGGTCTTCACTTGTATGATATAGTCTTGAGTCTTCAGTATGCTTGGACAGGACTCAAAAAAATAAAATTAGCTCAACATGAGCTGACTAGCATTGGACTGAACTAGCTCAACATGAGCTGACAAGTACAGAACTGAAATAACAACTCAAAATACTCAAATAACAACTAAAATAGACTCAGATGAGCTAAGCCCTTATTACAGATGGACTCATAAATTATTGATCAATTCACAGAGGATTGAAAAGCCTCTATCTTATTCTGGTGCCTCCGGTGTCCCCACCACACATCAGGCCCCTCAACCTCTTTCATCAGGCCTCTCGTCCTCTTCAATCAGTCCTCCTGGCCTCTTCAATTAGGCCTCCTGGCGTCCTTCATCAGGCCTCTCGGCCACTTCCATTAGGCCTCCCAGCCTCCTTCATTGGGCCCCTCGACCTCCTTCATCAGGCCCCTCGGCCCCCTCGATTAAGCCTTTCGGCTTCAACCGCCTTGCTCAAAATCTGGAGATGCCAATCAGAAGATGCGAGAAGTCTGACCATCCATCGCCTAACTCATAGCCTGGCAGATCAAGCCTCCTGGCGAGTTCAATCAAACCTGGAAGTGCTAGGAGGTCCAAGAATTCTTGAAATCCAGTACCTAGATCAGTGCAACTTTGAGGCCAGAAAAATGAGGACGGGATGCCCCGCCTGAAGCTTTTATGCCAGCTCCAAGCTCCTGAGGTCGGCCTGAATTAGCCAAGGCCTGAAAAAGGCATGCTCTTCCTCAAAAGGAATAGTCCGGGTTGAATGCTCCAGCTGGGCCAGATTGCATCCCCATTGCAAAGGACTCATAGAAGGTCCTTCAAAAAAAAAAAAGAAAAGAAGAAGAAGATGGAGGATAAAGGAATAAATGACAGAGGCACTTCAGGTGATAGAAAAAGATGCCTTCATTAATCAAAAGTCTCTTACATTAAGGGAGATCCCTGACAAGCCAGGGAAATCTCTCAAAAGCTAGAATACAAACACGAAGGGAAGGAAGCTTGGTCCACTCCGGCCTTGGCCCTGACCCTAACCTCTGTGATTGGCGCAGAGGGCACTAGTAGGAAAGGTCGAGCCCATAGCGGCCCTTCCTCAAGTGTTCGTTGGATCTCTAGAGTCTAGAATTGGATCTATCACCTCCTCCTTGGATTTCACAGGTCCCAGGATTCGAAGGGCAGCTGCAGCAGCCCCTTGTTATGCCCCCTCTAACAGCATTAAAGGGGTCATGATTTGTCGCACAACGACCACACCCCGACCGCCACCTCCTCGAAGACCTCCAGTCTTGTAAACTAAGGGGAGGTGCAAGCTACCTCTTTCTCCCTCTTTTGTTCTTCCTCAGCTACACGACCAGAGGAGCTCCCCCTTGTCCTCCTTGGAGGAATTTTTTGATCTCGACAAATTTCTTCTCCAAGTCAGATGTCATCGCCTTGATAACTGACCGATCTCTCCTGAAGGGTCTTCGCTCGACTCTCTGATTCTTTAGCAAAGAGCCTGAAGTCCACCAAGAACCCTCCCTCGACATGGCCTGAGCAAGAGGGAGTGAAGGAATAATGCATGAGGAAAGGATTTAGCCTATCAAGAACCCTCAACACTCGAGCAGGAGAAGAACTAGAGGGAAAAGAAGGAGTGCACTGTAAAATATTGCTGGCCAATGCTCAAGGACTCCTTAAAAGGGAGAGGACATGGACACTTTGTAATAAAGGTCACCACCGATCATCGCCTCATCCCGATGTAAGGCACGTGCCCTTTAAATTTTTTAGCCAATCGAAGACCACCATGTGGCTCGACAGAACACCTCAGGTATGTCAAACCTGCGGCAGTCACTTCAATCCAAATGAAGCATTCATGATCCTTCATTAGAAAACTGAGCAGAGCATCGCTTCGTTCGTGCGAGAGCATGAATTTCGGGCCATGGATGCCCGAGGCATTAATGGCACAATAGATGCATCCCCCTATGTCAGCGGGATCATTACTCCCTTCACCTCGAGTGCTACCTCATCCTCTAGGCTCGAGACTAGGGGTATCTGATGTGGCGACATCTGCTGACATGGAGTACATTGGCGACCACAACAATAAGAGACTCGGCACCTGGGTGTGGCAGCCTGCCGAAGGTCGAGGCCGGGCTCATTGGGCAAGCCTCCCATCTTGGGTCAGCCTCCTTGCCGAGGTCAAGCTCCCAACCAAGGCTGGGCTCATTGGACAAGCCCCCCAATCTGAGGTCAGCCTTCTTATCGAGGTCAAGCTCTTAACTGAGGCCAGGCTCATTATATGAGCCCCCCCATATGAGGTCAGCCTCCCTGCCAAAGTCAAGCTCCCAACCGAGGTCGGGCTCATTAGGCGAGCCCCCCATCTGAGGTCAAGCTTCCAGCCAAAGCGAGGCTCATAAGGAGTGCCCCTGTCTGAGGTCAACCCCCAGCCAGGGCTATGCTTGGGTCCCAAGGTGGAGTCCTAGGCATGGAGTTCGTGCTAGAAAGTAGATATTCAAATCATGCCACAATAAAAGCCTAGCCACCTACAGCCTTCTGCAGGCAGTGCCAGCCCTACCAGAGGTACGATATGGGCACCCCCAAGCCCTAGGCCCGGTAGTGTGCTACCATGCCCATAGCCATACCACCAACGGCCACCCACCATGGCACAATACCCAAAGCTTTTGCAAAAGAGGAATCCAGCCAAGGGCCCAGGACCTACAATGCCTGGACTGTCCCTCCTGAAATAGAAGCACCCCTCCTATAAGGTGAACAAAAAAAGAAAAAAAGTGAAGAGGTTTTTCACGGTGGGGAGAGGAGGTCTTCTCTTTCGGACTTCCCCCTGAAAGGGAGGGGGAACTTCCAAAGCCTCTGGGCTCTCTGATAACCATTCACGGAGAGAGCCTCGACCCTGCCTCTGGAGTGAAGGAGGAAGGCAAGAAAGGTAAGAACACGGGCGAAGACGAGGGAGAGGTAAGTCCTCATTCCCTGCTCTCGATCCCTCTCCTTTCCATTCCCTTTAAATTTTCATCTTGAGTCACACCCTCCTAGCGGAAGGGTCCCCCAAGCCCTAAGCCATGGAGGCCTTGTATGTTGCCCTTGATCGTCCTACTGACTTAATCATCGGAGTATCCTCACCGGAATCCCCATCCCGTGTCTCCACTATTTTGCAGGAGGGAAGGGAGGATGCGTGGCGGTGGGGAAGGAGGAGCGCCCTAGCATGACTGAGCTATAGGCCCATGGTGATCTTGGTGGCAACAATCTCCCAGTAGTACCCTTGGTGGAGGGCTTTTTGGTGGGGACACCGGAGGCACCAGAATAAGATAGAGGCTTTTCAATCCTCTGTGAATTGATCAATAATTTATGAGTGGTGCGCGCACCAGACTCAGAAAAAGACTTCAGGGTTCCATCTAGATCTCTGATTGACCTTGCCCGAGAAAATTAGGGTTTGTAATAGGGATTGACCTGATCAACCTAATTTTGAGTCTGTAATTTTGTCATTTCAATTTTTGTTGAGTCATGTTGACTCAGTCCAAGTCCAGGTCCAGGTTGGCGCCATTCCCTTTGCCATAGGGTGCCACATTTTTTCTTCCATGGTCCAGCTACAAGTGGGTGCCACACTCCCTGCCACATCTCCATCCAGTGTCTTTGGTCCCCACACCATAAGAAGTAAGTTCCCCATTTTCTTGCACTACTTGGGGGAGAAATCCATCAAGATACCTCAATCCAAGGAGGAGCCAACTTCTTTCCAGATAAACCCAAGCCAGGATGGCAAGAATTTTTCTTGAAGAGAGGATCAAGGAGGTGCCCCACAATGTTCCATAAAAATCCAAGTTATAAAATGAAAGAGAGCATGTCTTGGGGAGAAAATCAAGGAGGCACCCAAAAGTTTCGTAAAGTGCCAAAGCCATGAAAAGAAGAATCCTAAACTTCTGGAGCAAGACTAGGAGGTGTCCAAAAGAGCCAAACCATGAAGGAAAAATCCTTGATTCATGGAGAGCTACTAGGAGACACCCCCATAACCTGCCATTTGGAGCTAATTTTCAAGTTTTCTTGGAGTTTTTGGGCCGCTCACTCATGGAAGGAGTCTTGGTTGGCCAAGGGAAGAGAATTTGATGCTTAAAGTGTAGATTAGTCCTATTAGTCCCACATGAGAACTTGTATGGTTTTGATTTTTTCTTATAGGTCTATATATTAGACCCCTTTTGTAACTTGAACTTATCTTATGAAATCTTATGAATGAAATCCCTTATTTTTGAGCAAAGTCTTGTTCTTCCGCACTTATTCTGAGTGTTGAGCTCCGTGAGGGAGTAAATCTGGGTTCCCTAGGAACCTTGAAAAGGTGTGAGATCTCCAACCCCAAAACCCTAGCTTAGTCCACCCATCTCTACTCCACCAGTACCAAACCCTAGCCTCTACACCATCTCCAAGGTTCTTCTTCCAAAGGGTGGCCGACCACCAGGATCCCAGTCCAATCATCTTCGAGTCAGCTACCACTGCTTCAGAGTCCATCCAGCAGATCCAGGAGAAGAAGTCCCAAATCCGTAGCCTAGGAGTTCCCGATCAGTTGAAGACCTTCAGATCCCATCCTTTCTTCTACTCTGGTAACTCTCTTCCCTGAGTCTCTTGTTCCTAACCTTGTTCTTCTTCTCTCCAGGATCCAGGGTTCAAGAAGAGGCCAACTTTGCCATGGACCATTATCGGAGGATCCATTACGAAGATACCTTGACTCCCGGGATCCAATAATCTGCTCGAGAGAGTCTTTTTCCACCAAATGGAGAGATATCACTGCTAGGTAACAAGAGCCTTCCCTTCTCACTTTGTCTGTTTCGTTGAAACTCAGAGCAAACCCTAGATCTGGGAGTTTCTCAATCCCCAGCGATCCTACTTCTGAGTTACTCTGATAATCCACTCCTTTTAATTGTGCTTTCTTTTGGTGCATATTTTCTTTCAATATTAGTTAGCCTTGTTTTTGAGTCAAGCCAACTTCTAACAAAACAAAAAAAAAATTAGTCTTAATTTACTTCCGCATCACATCATCTTATTTGTTCTGCATCATTTTTGATATCAAAGCTTTCGTTCTGCATCATTTTGGTATCAGAGCCCTGTCAAGGGTTCTTGCTTGTTTGATTGTTTATTCGTTCCTTTTTACTTTTGCTGCTTGGAGTAGACTCCCCTGGCTGTCCAGTCCTAGGAACAAGCGAGGCCCAAGCCTCCTCCTCCCATTCCATGTGGGTTCCTAGGGCGTGTAGGGGTGCCGCTGGATTATAACTTCTAGGTAGGGATTGTAAACGGGACACACGTTCTGTTTTCTGCCAGTAACTGCCTTATTATTTGAATTGTTTCTCCTTGCAAAAAAATTCAAATTAAGTAATTCTTGTTTTGATGGAAACACTATAATTGACAGTAATTTACATAAAAGTTTAATAATTTATTAATTTCTGTAGATTTTTTGAGATCAGTTTTACTGCTGTTCTATTTTTTTTTATTTTCTGCAAGCTATTTTTTTATTTGAGTGTGCATAAATTGAATCTATCTTAAGGGCACCAAAGTTGCAACATAAGCGGAGGATTGAGACCCTCTCCTTAGCCCAAAACCACCTCCCGTGCATTTGAACCTAAGTCTTTAATCTTAAAATTAATTAGACCTAATTTGCCCTAGTGGGCTAGGGACACCAACTGGTCGGCTCTAGGCTAGTGTTGAGTCAGTTTGTCAATTTACTCTGTGTGTGCTTTGTACTTAGTGTCTAGAACGGTGGTTTAGGGATTCTATCCCGAAGGGCTTGTGTGCTGGTCCGCCTACCTGGCCAATCACTGATTGGTGTCTAGGATTGGCAATTAGGGACCTAACACTCCCCTTACACCTGCCTGGCTAAGTCCCGAGTTACTACAGGCTAGCTTGCCACTCTGATTGGGCATCTAGTTTGGGCTTTAGGTCTAGTTAGCCCGTAGTCGTTTCAGTCGAGTCTCATTTGGTGTGCTTGCTTGCATCATCATGTCCACCCAGAACGGAGTACCCTACCAACCTGGTCAAACCCAACCTGATTTAGAGGCCATGATTAGAACTCTTACCGAAAGTATGACCAAATTGAGTCAGGATATGAATGAGGGTTTTGCCCAGTTTAGAGACCGAGCCCAGGGACTTGAGAAACGTAGACATCAAAATTGGACCCCTGATCCAAAATTTAATAGGCCCCAACCTCACCCATGCCAGGAGCCTAGGAGGACCTTATACCATGATCCCGAGCATAACCTTAGGAGCCTATATCCATACTTGGTTGACTCAGAGAAGGGACCCGTTAGGAACACCGAACATTATGCACCCACTTTTGATGGAAGACAAGAGACATATATTAAGTGGGAAGAACAAATGGATCGGTATTTTGAGTGCACTAATATATCGAAATTAGGACAAGTTAGGTTGGCCAAAACCAAGTTCACCAAACATGCTAGGTCGCATTGGTATGCTATTGAGCGTGAGTGTTATCAAAGAAAAGAGAAAATATATACTTGGAGAGATATGAGAAGTAAGTTGAGAGATAGGTACCTAGGTAGATCCTATGAGAAAAGACTTTTAGACCAATGGTACCAATTACGACAAGGTAATAGGCCTGTGTATAAATATATCGAGGACTTCCAGTGGTATGACATGAAATGCAATACCATTGAGACCGAAGCTCAGATCACATCGAGGTTTAGGGTTGGGTTACACCCAGACATTTATAGGAAGCTATGCCTTGAAAAGACCAATAAGTTAGACCGAGCCTACCAAGAAGCCCAAGACTATGAGTGGTCTTTAAGATATAACCAATCAAGTACTTTGTACTTAAAGCCAACCTCTACCAACTTGAATCAAGTTCCGATTGATCCAACACCCGTAGTGAACCAGACTTTTGTTTGTCAATTCCCACTTGTGTCACCTCTTGACCAGAAGGATAACACTGAGAAGGAGTTAGGCATGGCCATCCCAAAATTAGTTGACCTGACCAGAGCCGTACTTAAAGAGGAATCAAAGGAGAATAGATTAGAACCTTTCAGTGAGATTGAGGAAGAAATATATGAGCCTGACATAAGTTTGATAGATGAATATGAAGAAGAAGAATTTGAGGATATCTCTCTCGATAATTCAATTAACCAACTCCTACCTGATGGGGTTATTAAGGGGACCCCTGCCACTCAAGGAATTCAGGAGCTAACCCTAAGAGAAGACACTTTTGAGGAAGTTCAAGAAGAGGAAATTGCCCCCAATGAGAGTTTAAGTGAGAATACCCCTGAACTCATTGAGGAATCCAAAGAAGACAACCCTGAGTCAAATCTGGTAGAGAAGTGTGAAGAAGGAAGGGGTTCACAAGAATTGCCCATTGAGAATGTCCAAGAACAAGAAAAAGATAGTAGCTTAGAAGACTTTCTAGATAAACATTCCAAAGACCTTCCTGATAACCTTCCACCTTTTAGGAGCACCCAGCCTACCCTAGAACTTGCACTTGTAGACCTTCCTAGAGCAAATCATGAGGTTTGGATGAGTTCACCTATAGAACAATGTCCTTATTTTAAGGTCGTCCTGAATAACCAAGGTATGTTTCTTGTTTCCTATAAGCCACCTCAAAACTCTGATTCTTATTTCCTACCCTTCCCTGAATCTTCTCATGTTTCTAGAGCTATGGGATTACACTTTACAGAGATTTCTAGGTTGCAAGACTCCTTAGAACCTATTAGGATTGCCACCTACTTCTGGAAGACCTTATGGCACCTACTAGGCACCCATGATAAGTTTTCATGCTCTGCATGCAATCCTCCGACCCAAGGTCAAACCTAGAGAGCCTTAGTTTGTTAGGTTTAGACCTAGGGTTCCTTTGAATAAAGTCCATTCTTTAGGAATGCGTCATCAGTCGAGTTTAAGACATTGACTCAGATTTTGGTTGAGTGAGAATACCAGGAATTAGGATTTGTATTTTCCCAGGGCTGAATTTGTATATAATGACTCGGTCAATAGGTCTATAGGTAAAAGCCCTTTTGAGATTGTTCATGGGTACAAGCCTCACACACCACTTGACCTAGTTCTTTTGCCAGTCCACACACGAGTCTCCGAGTCTGCTGAAGACTTTGCACAGCATGTAAAGAACTTGCATAAAGAAATTCATGCCAAAATAACTTTAAGTAATAAAACTTATAAGAAGTTTGCTAATTCTCAAAGGCGAGTCAAAACTTTTGTTGAGGGAGACTATGTCATGATTAGGTTAAGGCCTGAGCGGTTTCCTCCTGGAACCGTTTAAAGCTACATGCTAGAGGAGCTGGACCATTTAGAGAGATGAAGAGAGTGGGACCCAATGCCTATGTGCTTGAGTTGCCTCCAGAGCTAGGCATTAGCTCCACTTTCAACATTACAGACCTAGTAGAGTATAGGGAGCTAGCTGTGATTCCCAGTGAGCCTTTTGAACCTAATCCTGTTATTAAGAGTGATCCCGACCCTGTGTGTCCACCAACAAACTGGCCTGTGAGGAAAGAGCAGATTAAAAAGATCCTGGATGATCAGGTTATCTCTACTCGTAATTGAGGATACCAAAGATACTTGCTCTGCTGGCAAGGAAGGCCAGATTCTGATGACTCTTGGATCTCCCGAGAAGAATTATAAGAATTGGACCCAGACCTCTTGGAGAGATACCAGAGCCAGCTTGATCCATACTCGACAGGGTCGAGTTCCTCCCTCCCCGAGAGAATTGGTGTGGGCACCAGACTCAGAAAAAGACTTCAGGGTTCCATCTGGATCTCTGATTGACCTTGCCCGAGAAAATTAGGTTTTGTAATAGGGATTGACCTGATCAACCCAATTTTGAGTATGTAATTTTGACATTTCAATTTTTGTTGAGTCATGTTGACTCAGTCCAAGTCCAGGTCCAGGTTGGCGCCATTCCCTTTGCCATAGGGTGCCACATTTTTTCTTCCATGGTCCAGCTACAAGTGGGTGCCACACTCCCTACCACATCTCCATCCAGTGTCTTTGGTCCCCACACCATAAGAAGTAAGTTCCCCTTTTTCTTGCACCACTTGGGAGAGAAATCCATCAAGATACCTTAATCCAAGGAGGAGCCAACTTCTTTCCAGATAAACCCATGCCAGGATGGCAAGAATTTTTCTTGAAGAGAGGATCAAGGAGGTGCCCCACAATGTTCCATAAAAATTCAAGTTATAAAAGGGAAGAGAGCATGTCTTGGGGAGAAAATCAAGGAGACACCCAAAAGTTTCCTAAAGTTCCAAAGCCATGAAAAGAAGAAGCCTAAACTTCTGGAGCAAGACTAGGAGGTGTCCAAAAGAGCCAAACCATGAAGGGAAAATCCTTGTTTCTTTGAGAGATACTAGGAAACACCCCCATAACCTGCCATTTGGAGCTGATTTTTAAGTTTTCTTGGAGTTTTTGGGCCGCTCACTCATGGAAGGAGTCTTGGTTGGCCAAGGGAAGAGAATTTGATGCTTAAAGTGTAGATTAGTCCTATTAGTCCCACATGGGAACTTGTATGGTTTTGATTTTTCTTATAGGTCTATATATTAGACCCCTTTTGTAACTTGAACTTATCTTATGAAATCTTATGAATGAAATCCCTTGTTTTTTAGCAAAGTCTTGTTCTTCTGCACTTATTCTGAGTGTTGAGCTCCGTGAGGGAGTAAATCCGGGTTCCCTAGGAACCTTGAGGAGGTGTGAGATCTCCAACCCCAAAACCCTAGCTTAGTCCACCCATCTCTACTCCACCACCACCAAACCCTAGCCTCTACACCATCTCCAACGTTCTTCTTCCAAAGGGTGGCAGACCACCAGGATCCCAGTCCAGCCATCTTCAAGTCAGCTACCACTGCTTCAGAGTCCATCTAGCAGATCCAGGAGAAGAAGTCCCAAATCCACAGCCTAGGAGTTCCCGATCAGCTGAAGACCTTCAGATCCCATCCTTTCTTCTACTCTGGTAACTCTCTTCCCTGAGTCTTTTGTTCCTAACATTGTTCTTCTTCACTCCAGGATCCATGGTTCATGAAGAGGCCAACATTGCCAAGGACCATTATCGGAGGATCCATTGCAAAGATACCTTGACTCCCGGGATACAATAATCTGCTCGAGAGAGTCTTTTTCCACCAAATGGAGAGATATCACTGCTAGGTAACAAGAGCCTTCCCTTCTCACTTTGTTTGTTTCGTTGAAACTTAGAGCAAACCCTAGATCTTGGGGTTTCTCAATCCCCAGCGATCCTACTTTTGAGTTACTCTGATAATCCGCTCCTTTTAATTGTGCTTTCTTTCGGTGCATATTTTCTTTCAATATTAGTTAGCCTTGTTTTTGAGTCAAGCCAACTTCTAACAAAACAAAAAAAAAAATAGTCTTAATTTACTTCCGCATCGCATCATCTTATTTGTTCTGCATCATTTTTGATATCAGAGCTTTCGTTCTGCATCAATGAGTCCATCTGTAATAAGGGCTTAGCCCATCTAAGTCTATTTTAGTTGTTATTTGAGTCTTTTAAGTTGTTATTTCAGTTCTGTACTAGTCAGCTCATGTTGAGCTAGTTCAGTCCAATGCTAGTCATCTCATGTTGAGCTAATTTTATTTTTTTGAGTCCTGTCCAAGCATACTGAAGACTCAAGACTATATCATACAAGTGAAGACCAAGTTCAACTAAATTGAAGACATGGAAGTATAGCCCAAGTCCAACCCAGCTTGATGACTTGAAGACCCCAGGAGGAAAATTCAGAAAACCCTGATTTCTTGCAGATGCCCGCCAGATGCCCAGATTCCCTTCCAGATGCCAAAGTATATTCATAGATAAGGGCATCCATGATTCGAGAGGTCCATCTACATCCTAGCCCAAAGAAATCAAGCCCAGGTGCCAAGCCCAAGCCCTAAAGAAGCAAGATACCAGGGAATATTCCTGCTACATGGCTACCAGGCCACCCCAGCTTCCAGAGGCCCAAACCCATGCACCCAAGCCCCTTTGGGCCAGCCTCTTGCTGCTCCTAGAAGCCCAACACGCCCCCCTAGGCATCCTTGGAGTGTTGACCAAGTCAAGAGAATTTTTAGAGATTTTTCTACCTAATATTTCCTTATTTTCTAGCTAGGGTTTGAGAGGGAAAATGATTCTTATGTAAAGACAAATGTGCCCTTACTTGGAGCCCAAGGTTAAGGGTCTATTTAAAAGACCCTAGCCTCTTGTATGAAGGGATATTTTGATATATGAAATAAACCTTGAGTTCTTCAATTTCTTTGTGTGATTACCCTGCTGTGTGCATAAAGGGGTTTGAGAGTTCTTCTTCCCGGTGTTTGCAATCATCTTCCCGCCGCCAACCATCCTTCCAGCCCCTCCAAAACTTTCTTTCCTTTGCTGTTTTCCTTTATTTTCTTGATATCCTTAGAGTTTTCTAACCCCTGACAACTCGTTTGTAGGTCCCTGAGTTCCTACGAATCCAACGACTCCAGCCACGCCTCAATCGGACCACCGAGCAGAAAGTCGGGTATCCGCAAGTCTTTGGCTCGATTTTCCAGGCCACATCCATCGAGGAATGAGAGATCCCTTCACTGTGATCTTCACTGGGCACTTCAGACGTAGTCAGGTACACCCCCTCTACCTCCAGTCTTTTTTTTGTAGGAGAACTTGCCCTAACCGAGGCTTCTCAGCCCCGGCGATCCTTCTTTAGTACTTTTCTAGGTTCTAATCTGCATGCTTGGTTTCAAAAATTCATACAAAATTCTCTACAACTAATTTTGATCTAAAATTCGGGAATTAATCACCTAACCCCACATATAAAACATACAAAAATAATTGCATGCATATTAGTCCCCCATCACTTTTTGTGCCAATTTCCTACCCCCCACATGATTCTCATAGAGGCCTTCATGTATCTCTTGGGGCATGAAGGCTACCTCTAAGGGCCTTAAACATTTCAGAAGTGGATAGGAATGGGACCTCTGATAGAGCTGACCATCCATTAACACAAAACCTATAGCATTCTTCTTGATGAGGTTGGCTTCTTGATGATCCTCAGGCAGGGTTCCATTGATGATGTATCTGATGTATCGGTCCATCCAGCTGGGCTCCGGGGTGACTTGCTGGAACTCCCCAGGGGTCTCATAACTGGAAACTTGGAGGTACTTGTTGAGTCTTAGGTAGTGCATCCAAGATTCCACGGGGATGGGCCAAGGTTCAGGCTGGTCCGGTTCATTATGGTCACACATAATGTATCTAGGGCTGGGAGTGAGTCCGAGATGAGTCCTAGATGTTAGATTGAGTTTTGGTCATCTGAGGATTAGAGGTAGCTCGGTTCTGGTTTGAGTCGACTCTAATGGTTGGCACGGCATGGATGTAGGGAGGAGTTTTGCTGAGAGTCAGCTCAGACTGCTTGGTGTTGGCTCGGTACTACTAAGAGTCGGCTCGAATCACTGGGAGTCGACTCGGTTATGTAGAATAGGTAAATAGCGATTTGGACAAGTCGACTCGAGGGGTTCGAGCCAATTCGGATGACGGGATCTTTTGAATCACGTGTTGCCACATCAGGGAAGTTCTGGAGGACTATGACCTTTGCGATCTATGTAAATATATATATCCCTCTGTTTCTTCCAGATCTCGTTCTTTATCTTTTCCTTTTCTTCACTTCTCAATAATTCCAAGGGATTGATTGATCTTCATTTGACCTGTATCCTACCGTGATCATTGTGAATCTCTGGTAGAGGGTCTTTCATGCACCTGGATCGCTTATGCTGGGTGTGGATTCGCCGGATCATCTCCATCAATTTGGTATCGGAGTGAGGTTGCGAGAAGAAGGGAGATCTCTACATCCAAGAAGTGCTAGAAGGTAAGTCTAGTACATATTGATTCTACTTAATTATGGTAATGGCATCAAGCAGTTTCAAGGTGGATTTTGAGAAGTATGATGCAAGGAGAATTTTACTCTATGGCGACAAAGGTTAAAAGACTTGCTGGTTCAACAGAGGATCTACAAGGTCTTGGTTAGAGAGAGACCGAAAAAGATCAGTGTTGAGGATTGGAAAGAGTTAGAAGAGATCGTATTCAACACCATCAGGATGTATTTGGCAGATCAAGTTTTGCCGGAGGTGTGTACCAAGACTGCGGCAAAGGGTCCTTGGCTGAGATTGGAGAACACATATATGGGCAAGAATATGACAAGCTGTGGTTGAAGAAGCAGCTATATAGTTTGAGAATGCTTGAAGGAGTAGACCTCGTTGCTCACATTCAGAGATTCAACTAGGTATGTTCTGAGGTGATGAGTCTGGATATGAAAATCGATTAGGAGGATCGGGCATTGTGGCTATTGTGTTTGCTCCCATGATCATATGATGGTATAATAATAACCTTGGTATATGGGAAAGAAACCCTGATCTATGAAGAGGTTGTTGGAGTGCTCAGGTTAAATGAGCAAAGGGAGAAGATCTATAAAGGAATTCCTAACTCGAAAGTTCTTGTTATGAATGAAAGACAAGGAAGATCAATGGAAATGGTTAGGGTGAAATCAAAGGATAGTTCACAGTCTCAAGGTAGTAAGAAGGGTTTGAAGTGTTTCAAATGTCATCAGTTTGGTTACTTCAAAAGGAATTGCCCTCTTTAGATGATCGAGAAAGGTAAGGCCAACACTAGTGGTGCTAGTGTATCTGAAGGTAGTAGAGAAGATGTACTGATAGCTTCAGATGGATCGGTTGATTGGGATAATACTTGGACATTGGATTCAACACCCTCTCATCATTATATCACATATTGGGAGTGGTTTGATATCTATGAAAGGTCTGATAAAGGTAGTGTAAGCCTTGGTGATGATCACCCTTATCCGGTGGCTGGAGTTGGCACCATTAGGGTGAGGATGTATGATGGAGTGATAAGGACTTTGTCAAATATCAAACATGTACAAGAATTAAAGAAGAATTTGATTTTTTTAGGCTACTTGGAATAGCAGGGTTATGCCTTCTATTGCTGGGCTGGTATTGGATGTTTGAAGATAACCAAGGGAGCTTTGGTGGTGATTAGAGGGAGAAGACTGAGCAATATTTGTACAAGATGGAAGGCTCAATGGTGAATGATAGTGCGGAGGTGCTTGCAGCGACATATGAGGAAAAGCCCTCCTACCAGTTATGACTATATCGGATGGGTCACTTAAGTGACCGAGTGATGCGGGATAGAAGCACAGGGTAGGATAGCTGGCGAGCATAGAAGTCACCAGGGGATTATGATTATTCTGGAAGAAGAAAGAAGAGGGCTAAAGATTCAGAAAGATAACTAGGGTTCATACAGATTTCCCAAGGAGGACAAGCACACAACAAAGGGCTCCCATAGATGCCCTAGGGATCACACAGATACCTTGAAAAGAAGGGGAAGCAATCATATCGATACCCTGGGCTCACACAGATGCCCAAATCAGAAATCACTCAAAAACCCTGGAAAGAAGGGGAAGGGATCACATAGATATTCTGGGCTCACACAGATGCCCAAATCAGGGATCACACAGAAACCCTGGGATCATACGGATCCTTCACACAAAACAATAGAAATTTTATTCATCCATGGTTATTCTTCATACATGAAAGGGGTCTTTTTATAATTGACCCTAGTTTTTGGATTACATGGAATGAAAAGCAAAAGTGGGGGCATTAACATGCTACCTTATATAGGATTTGCATGAATGGGAGGCACCACAAATTTTCTATATTTTTGGGTTATACATAGAAATAAAGGGAGAAGAAAATCTAGGTCTCCTGCTTGCTTGTTTCTTTTACCTGGATTGATTACATAAAAAAGGGATGGGGACCACTTCAAAGCTGGGCGCCAAGTTTCTTCCTCTTCTGGCTTGCATGAAATAGGGGGGCACCATATGAGACATGAGATGCCATATAATTCCTTCCTTTTTCCTTGGGCGGTGAACATCTTCCATAAGGGATGCTAATCTGCTTCCTTTTGTGCTTAGATGGTGCGGGCACCATGCTCAGGAAAATACTCCAACCGATCCAAATTAAGAAAGATTTTTTATGGTTGGAAAATTGAGAGCTCGAGTCCTGTAATAAATTTTATTTAAGTCTATTAATCTTGTACTCATTTCAATTTGATAATTGAGTCCAGTGTTTGCTTTAATTAAATCTTTATCATAATTAAGTCAAGGAGAGTCAACCAAGACCAACCTGGTTTCTGCTCAACCATGTCAAAAAGACTAGTGGGCGCATAGACCATGGGTTCACTAACTTGGAATCCACTTCATCATTCCTCCTTGCCACATCACCTGGACACATCACCATGGAATCTCGCCCAAGGAAGAAGGAATTTGAAATGGCCCAAATCCCTCCACAAATGGCACCCCTCATTTCATGAAGTTGGCCATCAATCTCTCCCTTCATTTTGTAATTTTGAATTTCAAAATTTGAATTTCAAATGGTTTGGTGTCTATAAAATAGGCTCCAAAACCTATTGTAATCACTTATGAAATTTGAATCAATGAAGAAAACTTTTCTTTGAATTTTTCCCTTGCTTGAATGCATGGTCCCTTGTGAGAAGGTGGGTGTGAGGCCTAGAGTTCTTCCCCTTTCCAACTTCCCCTCTTCAACCTAGTTTCCTCCATCCTTCTTAGTCCATTCGGCCAACACAAGAAGCATCTCAAGAGTCCACATCTCCATCATCTATAATGAAGCCAACCATCCAAGGAGTTCTTTTCAAGATCAAGCTGGGAGTCTTCAACCAAATGAAGCCATAGGAGATCTTCAACAAGACTACTCCGAGCAACCTTTCATCTTTCAAAGATCCCTCCCTTTACTTCTCCATCTCAACCCTTTTCTCTAACCTCCCTCCACATTTTTTTGTTGTAGGATCCCCGGGCTTCCAGACTCCTAAGAAGAATGTCTCCTATGCCAAAGAACCTGATATAAGAAGCCTTGAAACCTAGGGAATCTCCCTGTTATCCTGGAATGCTCTTCTTTGAGTGTTCCTAGTGCAAAAGTTATACATATTAATTATTGGATAACCCTCTTTAGATAGGCTTTCAGATCTGCAATTTTTAGAATAACTAAACCCTAATCTGAGTGGTTTCTTAACCATGAAGGTCCTCCTCTCTTTATTTCTTTGAATGGTTTATTCTTCTAGTCAAGTTTAAATTTTAGAATCATATCTTTAAATTCCTAGTTCATTACATGATTAGCTGCATCTATTTACTTCATCTTTCATTTAATTATTACTGATTTCATATGAAATGCATCATCTCATCATTGTCCCCCATCATTAGATAACTTCAAGAAAATCCTGGACTGCCTTGATTGAATAGATGGTGCTTACTGTGACTGGGATCCCATGTAGCAGCTGAGGTGGTTGGGCTCTCGAGTCCCCATCATTCTCCTAGAGTGGAGAGAACTCGACTCCGTCGAGTCAGGCACAGCGGGGTTTGATGGAACCAAAACTAATCAAATCAAAGCAAAAGAGGCTAGTTTCAATTTTTTTTTCATTTTTTTTTGTTTCCACATTTCTTTATTTTTTTTCTTCTTTTATTTTTTCTTTGAATTTTTTTTTCACTGATTTTCCTTTTTTTTTTCTTTTTTTTTTCACTGTTCTTTTCCTTATACGCTTGAAGTCGGTGAACGAATGTAGGTTATGCATTCACGTTTGTGCGGCTTCTCTGCGTCTTCTTCACAAACCCAGAAATAAAGGAGCTTGCAGGGAGGAAGAAGGTGAAGATGATGGCATAGTCATCGGAGGAGCGAGTGATGGTGCCACGATCACCGACATGGTGTTCGACGTTGCAAACGACGGCACCCTCCGGGATGTAGCAGAGTGGCAACACGTTGCCAACCATGAGGGATGCCTTGCGGTTGTAATAAATGAACAGACCGGTGTACATGCCCTCGACAGTGATGAAGAGCTCATTCTGGTGCTTGTAGTGGAAAGGATGGTGGAAGGTGACGCGAGCGAGCGGGGCTCCATGGCTGGAGTCATGGATGACATCGATGACGATGCCCTTAAGGTAGCCTTTGTGCTCAACATAATCGAGGCTACAGAAGCAGGCAGGCCCTTGCGGTGGTGGGTATGAGAGCAGAATATGGACCCTGCTCCCTTCCTCTGTGCTTGGATCATGCATCCCATGGCAGCGGTGGCGTGCGGCAAGGAGGAGGAGGTGGAGGACTGGAGGTCTACACAGGCCAGTGGGCAGAGATGTTTGGACGGTGTCGGACATGATCTGGTTGGAAGCTTTGAAAGAAGCAGAACCGGTGGGCTCTCCATCGACGTCGATGCTAGATAAGAAGTCGACGACACATGGAGCCACCTCCTATGGGGACAAGATGGCTTGGTTCTGGAATCTTCGATCGGTCTTGAAGTCCTGTGTGATCTCATGCACCAGCCTCTGGAACGACAGCCTCCTTATCAGCAGCTCCGTGCTCTCCTGAAACTTTTAAATCTCTTAGAGAGCTATAGTTTTGGGCGAGAGGAAGACAAAGTGGTCGATGGGAGGATGGCTGCGATAGAGGAAGTAGCAGCGGGCTCTGATGAAATTCGGACTGGAAAGTGGTGGCGACGGCAGAGGAAGCTTCTTGGCGGGCTGTGCAAGGTGGACGGGTGTTCTAGGCTTTCAATCCGACTAGATCTTGGAGGAAGATGACAGGAATAAGCATGGAATAGAGAAGGAATAAGGTCAGGATAGTGGCAATAATGGGAATCAGAGGAATAAGTGGAGGAGAGAGAAAAGAGGGAATGATATGGAACACCCTAATCTTCTGGGCTCTGATACCAAATTGATGCGGGACAGAAGCTCGGGGTAGGATCGCTGGCGAGTGTAGAAGTCACCAGGCGATTAGGGTTTGTTTGGAAAAAGAAAGAGGGCTAAGGGTTCAGAAAGATAACTAGGGTTCATACAAATTTCCCGAGGAGGACAAGCACATAGCAAAGGGCTCACACATATGCCCTAGGGATCACACAAATACCCTAAAAAGAAGGGAAAGGGATCACACAGACACCCTGGGCTCACACAGATGCCTAAATTAGGGATCACACAGAAACCCTGGGAAGAAGGGGAAGGGATCACACAGATACCCTGGGCTCACACAAATGCCAAAATCAGGGATCACACAGATCCTTCACACAGAATAATAGAAATTTTATTCATCCAAGGTTACTCTTCATACATGAAAGGGGTCTTTTTATAATTGACCCTAGTCCTTGGATTACATGGAATGAAAAGCAAAAGGGGAGGGGGGGCAGTAACATGCCGCCTTATGGGTGGATTTGCATGAAAGGGAGGTGCCACAAATTTTTTATATTTGTGGGTTATACATAGCAATAAAGGGAGAAGAAAATATGGGACTTCTGCTTGCTTGTTTTTTTTGCCTGGATTGATAGCATAAAATAGGGATGGGGACCAATTCAAAGCTGGGCACCAAGTTTCTTCCTCTTCTGGCTTGCATGAAATAGCTAGGCACCATATGAGACATGAGATGCCATATAATTCCTTCTTTTTTTCTTGGGCGATCAACATCTTCAATAAGGGGTGCTGATCTGCTTCCTTTTATGCTTAGATGACTTCAAGAAAATCCTAGACTGCCTTGATTGAATAGATGGCGCTTACTATGATTGGGATCCCATGTGGCTGCTGAAGTGGTTGGGTTCTCGAGTCCCCATCACCGAGGGCTTACTGAATTAAGCAGAAGAGGAAACCTTCCAGCATTGAAGAAGGATGGAAATGACCTGTGTGAGCCCTGCATTTATGGCAAACAATATAGGGTAATGTTTGCTAGTGGTACCAAGCAGAGTGAGGATGTTTTAGAACTAGTTCACTCGGATGTATGGGGACCGACACCTATTTTATCTAGGGGTGAAGCAAGGTATTTTGTTACCTTCATTGATGACTTCTCTAAGAAATTGTGGGTATATCTGATGAGAGCAAATTCAGAGGTATTTGCTCGGTTCAAAGCCTGGAAGGCTGAGATAAAGAAGGAGACAGGAAAACATATGAAGTGCCTTCGATCAGATAATGGTAGGAGTACTCTAGTAAAGAGTTCAGGAGTTACTGTGAGGAAAATGGGATTAAACGCCATTACATAGTAAGGTGACCCCATAGCAGAATGGTGTTGCAAAAAGGATGAACCGAACATTATTGAAGAAGGCAAGGAGTATGAGGCTGCAGTCATCACTGTCGAAAACCTTTTGGGGTAATGCTATTACTCTATGATGTTTTCTTGTAAACAGGTCCCCTCATTTCTAGTTCGATGGAGGACTTCCAAAGGAAGTTTGGAGTGGGAAGAAGGTGGGTCTTTGTCACTTGAAGGTGTTTGGTTGCCCATCCTATGAACATATGGAGGAAACTAAACGGAGTAAGCTAGACCCTAAGTCAAAGAAGATGATCTTCATCAGGTATCCATAGGTAGTTAACCGTTACCTACTATGGGATCCATAGTTTCAAAAGGCAGTGATCAGTAGGGAGGTCATATTTGATGAAAGAAGCATCTTGGAGAGATCAGGTAGTACGGATGGAATTGCAGCTTCAAAGGTGAACAGCAGTGACTGTCCTTCACAGGTGAAGGATAGGTCATCTACATCAACTAGCAAGGGTACTTCAGTTGAGGTGGAGTTAGGCTGGAAAGGTCCTCTTGTAATGAAGGATCAGAAAGGAAACATAGTTGTTCAAAGTGAAGTGCAGGAACAACCACAATCAGAATACTTCCAGGATAGTGCAAGGGGAGTGGCATTGCATAAACCTCAGCACACAATCTGCAAGCTGATAAGATATGGCATGGATGATAATAGATCTTATTCTCTCATATTTATGAATGGAGTGCCAGAAACATTCAAGGAGTCCATGGAAAGTTCTGATAAAGAATCATGGATTCAAGGCATGATTGAAGAGATGGAATCTCTCAAAAAGAACAAGACATGGCAATTGGTGGATCTGCCTGAAGATGCTCATGCAATTCATGCCAGATGGGTGTTCATAAAGAAAATAGTACCTTTAGAGCAAGGTGGAGTGAGATTCAAAGCAATGCTGGTAGCAAAAGGATACTCACAAGGGGGAGGAGTTGACTACACTGAGGTATTTTCTCCTATGGTACGCCATACTTCAATTCGGGTGTTGCTGTCATTGGTGGCAGAACATGGTATGGAATTGGAGCAAATGGTTATGAAGATAGCCTTTCTATATGGAAGTCTGGATGAGAAGATCTATATGAAGCAACCTGATGGCTTCATAGAGATTGGACATGAGGATAAGGTTTGTTTACTCTATAGGTTATTGTATGGTCTGAAACAATCACCTCTCCAGTGGTATCGGAGATTTGCTGCTTTTATTTTAAGCCTTGGATTTTTGAGATGTGAACATGACTGCTGTGTATATGTCAAAGACATGGATAATGATAATTCTTTGTATCTACTTCTGTATGTGGATGATATGTTGATAGCCAACAGAAGTTTGAGTGATGTAAATTAGCTGAAGAAAGCATTATCTGAAAAATTTGAGATGAAGGATTTGGGTCCAGCTCAAAAAATCCTTGGAATGGAGATTTCCAAGGATAGATGCAAGAGGATTCTCCATTTGTCACAAGGAGGTTATATCAAGAAGATTCTTGAGAGGTTTGTGATGGAGAAGGCCAAACCAATAGAGACACCATTACCAGGGCACATATCTCTCTCTAAGATTCAAAGCTCCCAGATAGATGAGGAGAAAGGGTACATGGAGAGAATTCCATATGCAAATGCTATAGGTAGTGTTATGTATGCTATGGTATGTTGCAGGCCAGACATAGCATATGCTGTAAGCCAGGTGAGCAGGTATATGGCAAATCCTGGGATGGAACACTGGAAATCATTGAAGTGGATTTTGAGATATATACAGGGAACTCAAAAGCATGGATTGGTATTTGGTGGGCACCCAGAAGGACAATGAAGGAACTCCGGGAAGTTATATGGAGGTTCAGGTCCTTTGGAAGGATATGTAGATGCAAGTTATGCAGGTGATCTTGATATAAGATGGTCTACTACAGGTTATATCTTCTGCTTACATGGTGGACCAGTTTTTTGGAGATCTACCCTTCAACTGATGCAGAACTAAAATGCATGCTTAATATTTTTTTGTATTTTTATAGGTTAAGTGATGTAACTAAATCTTAAAGATAAGGCCACGAATCTAAGTAGAGAGTTATATGCAAAATAAGAAGCAACAGCATGCAAAATTGAACCTAAAGACAATAGAAAAGAGAACCGTCGAGGCTGAGAAGTCTCGGTTGGGCTAGTTTTCCTTCAAGAATGCTATTGGCAAGTAGAGGGGGTGTATCTGATAATGATTGAAGCAGTCAATGAAGATCATATATGAAGGGATTGCTCTTGCTCCTGGATGCGGCATGGATGATCAAGCTAAAAACCAACGGATTCTCAGCTTTCAACCCGGTGATCCGATCGCTGCCCGGTTGGAGTCGTTGGATTTGTAGACTTCGAGGGACCTACAAATAGCCTATGAAGGGTTAGAAATTGAAGAAGGGATGAAGGAATAATTGAAAAACAACAAGGAAAAGGGATGATTGATGTTGGGCGGCCAAGGCTTGGAGAGGATGCTTCTAGGGTTTGATGGCGGCTAGAGACTAGGTGCAAGAGACAAGGAGGAAGGAGGGGCTCACACAGAATCCCCTTAGCACACAGCAAAAGCATACAATAGATGAGAAAACTCAGTAATTTTCATTCAAAAGTTATTAAATTTTCATACAAGAGGTCCCTTATATAGAGTCATGAGACTTAGGGTCCAAGCAAAAGAAAACAAGGAAAATAATGGGTGGCCACTTTCTTCCTAAAGTGTGGGGCTCAATACATGGAAGAAAACACTCTCATGCCATACAAAATCCCTCCAAACAAGGTAGGTAGTGGGCAGCGAAAGAGGGGGGGACCAAGGGGTGCCAACTTCATACTTTTCTTGTCTTGGGGTGCACCACTTCTTTCCTAAGCAAGTTGGCATGAATCATGGGATTCATGTTTATCTATTTTGACTTTCCTTCTTGTCATACTGGCATGTGGAGTTGGTGTGCTTAGGGTGTGGAAGGGGTGTGCTGGCGTGTGGTTATCAACTTTTCATGCATGGGTCGACTTCATGATCCTCCAAGTAATCCTAGGTGGCGAAATCTAGGGTGTGATTGAAAATCCATATGGCTGCCGAGTGGCATGCTAGGTGGTGTCCTTCATTTGCTTGAGTCTTCTTTGACTGGGCTTGACTCATACAACTGGACATGATTACAAGACTCAGAATATGATTAGCTCAACATGAGCTGACTGGTACAGGACTCAAATAATGAAAATGACAACTCAAATAGGCTAAGCCCTTATTACAAATTGGACTTAAACACTATTAAATAATCCACACAGGGTTTAGGAGCCTTTGTCTTATTCTAGTGCCTCTGGTATCCCCACCAATTCTCCCGGGGTGGGAGGAATTCGACCTTGTCGATTAAGGATCACACTATCTCACCTATCTCTCGAGAAGGTTTGGGTCAAGGCACTGCAAGTCCTCTCGAGAAATTCATGAATCGTCCAATTATTGCTGACCTTGCCATCGAACCAGGTAGCGTTGATAGCCACGGCCCCAGGTCATGATGACTTGATCATCCAGGATATGCTCGATCCGTTCTTCTCTCTCAGGCCAATAAATTGTTGGACACTCTGGGCTAGGGTCACTCACAAGGGATAAAGTAGGTCCAAAGGCTTCACTGGGTATCGCTACCGATTCCCTATACTCAACCAGGCCTACGATATTGAAGGTAGAACTAATGCCAAAATCCGAAGGCAAATCTAATACATAGGCATTTGGTCCAACCTTCTTTATCACTTTAAAGGTCCGGCTCCACGAGCATGAAGCTCCCTTTTAGGCCTAAGCCAAACCAAGATAGAATTCCCTATATTGAATCCATCTGCTCTTATTCGGGAATTAGCCAGTTTGTTAGATGTTTCATTACTTAAATTACTCTTATGGCTAATATCCTAATGCATATGCTATTCGGTGTTCAATGCAGGTGTGGACATGCTGGGCACATGTAGACTCCTAACAGGTGATGCAAAAGGACTCAGACTAACACCTAATAGACTTGACTATGCATTCCTATCGAAAAAACTTTTATTGAACTCTTTTGACCTAAACCTAACAGATTATAGGTTCTCTAGGTTTGATCTTAGTTTGACTTGCACATGAAAATTTACAATGAACTCTTAGCAAATTCCATAGAGTATGCCAGAAGTTATATGCAAACCTAACATACGTAATGAATTTATGCAATATGCTAATCTTAACTAAATGCAATCTAACAATCCTAGAAATGCTGAAGATTTTTGGAAAGGGCAAAAAATAAGAGGTGGGTTCAGGATTAGTCTAGTAGGGTAGAGAAAAAGGTTCAGGGTTAGTTGGATAAAGTAGGATATAATAAGGCATGTTAGGGACTAATCCTAGACCAATGAGGCTAACCTTATGAGGTTGAGGTATATCTACAGGGTTTGCATAATGGAAGGATGGGTTACTAATCTCACGGAAGAGGTCCTTAGTGGGAACTATAGGATGGGGCTCATCCTGAGGGTACTAATTCAAAGAGATCAGGTCCTTAACAAATTCTTCGGGTTCTTGTATTTTAGGACTAGACTCTATAATTTGGCTCTTTTCTATGGTTTCCTCAGGTAAGGTTCTAACAGCAATATCTAGATTCTCTTCCTCTAATTATTCTTCCACTATAGCTTTAGGCTAGGTATAGTTAGGGTCAACTAACTCTAGATTAGCTTCTACCTGGGTACCTACGGGGTCAACTAATTCTAGGTGTTCTAGAGGTGTCTCTTCTTCTCCTTCATACTCATCCACTAAGCTCACTTCAGCTACATACACTTCCACTTTACTATCATTCTTGTGAACTAGTGGGATGATATGTAAGAATCGACTAAGGGAAGATTGGCTAGGTCCTAGTTTCTGATTATGGGCACTACTCCTAATGGGTTCAGATTGACTAAGGGGTAGTGGATTACAACTGGGCTCATATCTATGGATACTAACTGTTACTGCAACTTCTCTCGGACCGAATTAAGTTAGCTTGGCTAGAGTGCTCATCTCCCAGTTCCTGCAAAAAGGTCCCAAAGGGCCGATGGTGTTCAAATGGCGGACACACCAATTCTTAAGTTAGCGGGAGCTTGAGGACAACAGAATGGAGGAATCAATGGAGATGAGCTTGAAAAGTGGGGAGAGAGTCCTTACCACCCTGAGTCCCCCCAATTTATCTTATATAGGCATAGAATGCTACTAGAATCTGTTAGGGGCTAGGCACAGAATGACCGATCTATCCCTAGGAGAATCTAGAAGTAGCCATGTGGTGCTAGGATAAGGCAGCATCGTGGAGCTAGTAGAGTAGTAGCGCTGATGTGTCAGAATTATGTTGTAACAAAATTCTGGTATCAGCGAGAGGAGGCTTCTGGAGCCCCCTAGGGTTATGTTTGAGGTGGCTCTTCCAAAGTGGGTCAGCCAGAACTCAATAGGAGTGGGTCGATCAGACCTTAGCAAGAGTGGATCGGTTGGATATCAACAAGAGTGGATCGGTCGTATCTCAGCAAGAGTGGGTCGACCAGACCTTAGCAGGAGTGGGTCGGTCGGACCTCAACAAGAGTGGGTCCGCCAGACCTCAGTAGGAGTGGGATGGTCTAGTTCGAAGGTAAGCCGATTGAGTATAACAGTTTGCCCCCTTGCACTTATCCTTCGAGGGGACCTATGGCTTCGAAGGATTAGATCATCATTTGGGTTTTAATGCATCTGTCCTTAGGTTGATTGCGGATCTGATCAGGTGTACTATGACCAATCATTTCCCATTCCTAAATTCTGCACCCAGGATAGGTGTCATCACCGCGTTGGAGGATGTGGGAGAAGCAATTAATGCAGATAGAGTGCAATAATGAGAGACCAGCTTGGCCTGCTTGGCCATCGGGCTTCAGACGTGACATGGGTGACGTGGTGAGATCTAGATAGTTGGCGCCATGTCCGAAGCAGTTCATCCATCACTGGTCTAGTGATCACATGGATTGCGATTGGACATGGTTTGTCGCATCCCCTCATCTTCTCCGTTGTATCGGGAAGTCACGCCATCTAACGGTTGATTGCGGCCCTCGAGGGATGCTAGGAAGCAGCCCCTCAGTGGCTATACAAGGAGGGGGGGAAGGTCTGACAAAATTCGTCTGCTGCACCTGCACTTGAAGAGAAACGGCTTCCTTCTCCTATTGCTCTCGCCCCTCTATGAACCCCAATCACCAGGTTAGTCTCCCATCCACCTCTTTCGCCACCATTAGAATGGCTTCCGATAGCCGTAGCTCTGCCCATAGGGACAGGGAACCGAGTCCAAATAACATCCCGTCAGAGGCACGGTGGAAGAGGCCAAAGCCGAAGTTCCACTTTGTTAACCCCTGGTATGAAATTGAAAACATTGGAGCATGTATGAGTTACTAATTCTTTCAATTACTTGAGAAGTTTTTGCTGGAAAATGGTTATATGTTGTTTAATTGGTTGAAAGGAAATTCAGTTTTGTATAGACTCTTATGAACTTTAAATTGTAAAAGCCCTAATTTTTCAACTATGTAATCTTGTAAAAGGGCTGTAAAATTATAAAAATAAGAGTGTGTAGATTAGCTCTTGTTGGATTCAAGTGTTAAAGAATTTTGGAGAAGTTTGAAGCATTAAATGAAGTTTTGGCAAGAGCCGACTCATGGATCAAGAGCCGACTCATTATGGCACGGCACAAAGAAATTTCAGAGTTTCAGTACCTCAAACCGACTCAAGTCCTAAGAGCCGACTCATGGAAGAACACATATTTTTGAAGTCTAAGATCTCGAGCTGACTCAAGCCCCAAGAGTCGACTCGTCTAGAGTTATGTTTGTTGGTGATTGAGACTTCGAGCCGACTTTGCCCTGAAGAGCCGACTCAAGGTAATTATTGTTTTGAAGTGATTGAAGGTTCAAGCTAACTCCAGCTTGAAGAGCTGACTCACACAGAAATTTTGTTTGGGCTGTCTGAGACTTGGAGCCGACTCATGGACCTCGAGCTGACTCGAGTGACCGTTTTCTGTACTCTAATGGCTAGTTGCTGAAAGTGAATTTTGATTTCCAAATGGTCTCCAACAGCTCTTTCACGAATCCCTAGGCCCTACAATGGCTATATCTCATAGAAAACTATAAAAGGGATTACTTTTGATGGATTAAATAATTTTTTGAGGGATTATTATTGATTTATCTTGGGAATTTGAAAAGTCTTCTTGTCTTTCACCAACCAATTTCAAGCGCATTCAAGATAGGATTCAAAGCTACACCAACTTCTCTTCATCATTGAATCCACTTATTAAAGAAGCAAAGAAGCAGCTTGAAGAGCATTAAAGAGCATTCAAAGCTAGGCTTAACCTTGATCTACATCGGCAACATTTTAACAAACTCGGTTTGTTGTATAGTTTCTTTACATTTCTCTTATATCTTTGTTTTCTCTCTAAGAACAGTGAGGGGCTATGTCTTAAGAGAGGGTAAAAAGCTTTTAGGTGGACCTTGAGAAAACCTAAGTTGGGTTCTTGGTGATCCCGGTATAAAACCCAGTGTATGGTTTTTTTGGTGATCCCGTTAAAAACCAAAGGGAGTTAGGGTTTCTTTGGTGATCCCGTTTAAAACCAAAGGGAGTTAGGGTTTCTTTGGTGATCCCGGTAAAACCAAAGTGTATAGGTTTGGATTGTGAGCTTTGTAAAACAATCCGACTATATTCTGGTTGGGGGATATAGTGAAAATCCCAAGTGGTCCTTGGGTAGTGGACGTAGGAGCCGGTTGCTCCGAACCACTCTAAATTTTCTTGTATTTGTGTTTGTGCTTACTTTACCTTATTGATTTTACTTAATTACTTCTGCATTGCATATTACACCACAACACCAAAAGGATTTCAAATTATACATACTTATAACAAGTTTTTATAATTCCAATTCACCCCCTTCTTGGGAAGCCACCTGGGCAATAAGTGGTATCAGAGTAGAGTCTCTAAAAATTACTTAGAGTAAAGATAGATGGCACATCCCACAAGCACTTCTTTGGCTGAAGGTCAATCCACAAATTGACCTTTACTTTTCACCGGAACCAATTATACATATTGGAAGGCGAGGATGAAAATATACATTCAAGCTGTAGATTTTCACTTATAAAAAATTATTTTGAAAGGACCTCACACACCCACTATTAGAGTTAATGATATTGAGGTTCCCAAACCAGAAGAGGAATGGGACAAAAATGATATGAAATTAGCTGAACTAAAGGCCAAAGCTAAGAATTTGTTGTATTGTGCTTTGGACCCAAATGAGTTTAACAGAATTTCAACTTGTAATTCTACTAAATAAATTTGGGATAAGCTTGAGATTACACATGAAGGCATATCACAAGTTAAAACATCAAAAATCAATCTTCTTGTGCACAACTATGAATTATTTAAGATGGATCCTGGTGAAACAATATCTACTATGTATACTCGTTTTACTGATATTATCAATGATCTCAAAAGTCTTGGTAGGACTTACACTAATGCTGATCTGGTTCAAAAAGTTTTAAGATCCTTGCTAGATAAATGGGAAGCTAAAGTGACAGCTATTCAAGAGGCAAAGGACCTGAACACCCTACCACTGGATGAGTTGCTTGGATCATTAATTAGTCATGAATTAGCCATGCAACAAAGGACTGATGAAGATTCTAAGAGAAAGATAGCTATAGTATTTAAAGCTACTGAAGAAAACAAGAATGAAGATTCAGATTCATCTGATGATTATGATCTTGAAAATGATGAGATAGCCCTTGTAATGAGAAAGCTTAAAAGGTTTATGAGCAGGGGAAGAACCAATAGATGGAGGAAGCAATTTAGAAAAGGAGAGTTTGGAAGAGAAAGAGAAAAGGACAAAGAAAAAGAGAAGGACAAAGACAAAGATCAAATCCCAATCTACTATTGATTCAAGAAACCGGGACATATACGTCATGACTATCCATAAGCCAAGAAAAAGATGATCAACAGAAAGACATTCAAGTGTCGACACCTGGACAGTCAAGTGTCGACACTTCAGCACTAGGCACGGACAAAAAATCCTTGGCATGCCAAGTGTTGACACCTATATTCAAGTGTCGACACCAAGTGTCGACACTTAGGTTCCAAGTGTCGACTCAAGGCCTGAGATTTTTGAAAATACAGAATTTTGTTGTTTTGAGGATTTTTGTGTCAAGTGTCGACACCTGTGCATCAAGTGTCGACACTTGAATGCTCAAGTATCGACCCCCAGAAATCAAGTGTCGACACCTGACAGCCAAGTGTCGACACCTGACATCCAAGTATCGACACTTGCAGCCTGACAGCTCTAACGGATCTATTTTTCTGACTTGCAGAAGTTGGTTTTCAAGCTCCAAATGGCTATTTCCAATGCTCCAACGGTCACAAACCATTTTTAGAAGGTTTTTGGTGTATTTAATCTCCACCAACCTCATTTTAAAGAAAGAAAAAGCAAGAGAGAAGTGAAGAGAAGTCTATTCAAGAGCATTCAAGTCCACTCAAAAGCCAAAAAGCCAATATTCTCTCCAAACTTCAAATCAAAAGTCTCTTCTAGCTTGATTCCACTGAAAAGCCTACAAGCTCAACCTTACTACATTCCAAAAAGAGGCAACTTGAAGAAGAGTGAAGCAAAGCATCCTTTTGCGCTTCAAAGATTCCAATCTACTCTTGAAGAGAGTTTGTTGTAGCTTTTAAATTTCATATCTGTTTTAATTATGATTTGACCTTGCTTTCAAGGGTGTCTTGAAAGAAGGTTATTGTGGTTTATTGGTGAGCCAAAGGGACAAAACCAACTAGGGTTAACTTGTGAGCCCGAAGACAAAACAAGTATTTAGATTTGTTGGTAAGCCTAGGTGACAAAACCAACTTAGGTTTTGACTTGTGAGCCTTGTGAAAAACAAGTCAACTGTAATCTGGTGTAGATTATAGTGGAATTCCCAAGGGTGGCTTGGGGAGTGGATGTAGGTGCTAGGTTTGCACCGAACCACTATAAACTTTGTGTTTGTGTGTGATTGCTCTCTTCCTCTCATACTCTTTACTTATTACTATCATCTTGCATCAAATTTATTTTTGCTTACAAGCACCACTGAACCTTCATTTTATTGTGTTAAAATTTTAAAATACCCAATTCAGCCCCCCTCTTGGGCTCCATTTCTGGGCAACAGTGGACCTCTATCGTCTCTTCAGCAATGCTTGAGCACTACAGATACTCCACAAAGGTTCGATCGGAGGTGTTGGTGATGGCTGTAGCCAATCGCGACAAAGCATCCGCTCGGGAGTTCTGCAATCGAGGTATATGGAGAATTTTGAAGAACTTAAGCCAAGTCATGAGGCTTTGTACCTTACTCAACTACTTGGCCAGGGTCAGATCTCTCGCTTCGAATTCATCCTTCACTTGGTTCACCACCAGTTGAGAGTCAAAGAAGGCCTTGATTCGATTGATGCCCAGCTCATTGGCTATCCTCAGTCCTGAGAGGAGGACTTCATATTTCGCTTGGTTGTTTGACACCTGAAATGCAAAGTGTAAAGCATACTCCAAGCTCTATCTATCAGGGTCGGCTAAGATTAAGCCCATTCCGTAGCCTGCAAGGTTAGACACTCCATCCACATGGAGGGTCCAGACGGGCTCTGCTTCTTAAATGCCATCATCTTCAGGTGCGCCGGCCATTTGTGAAGGTACTTCCTATCTCCAGGTACATTCTGTAAAGAAGTCAGCAATTACCTGAGCCTTCATGGCCAATCGAGGTTGGAAAGAGATGTCAAATTTGCCAAGCTTAACGACCCACATGGCAAGCCGACTGAATGTGTCCGGGCTCTTGAGGATCTCTTTGAGAAGCTGATCAGATAGGATGATAATTGGATGCACCTGGAAGTAGGGCCGCAAGCGCTTGGCTGCTACGACCAAGGAGTAGCCAAGTTTTTGCATCTTCGGGTATCTTGTTTCGACATCGTAGAGAACTTTACTAATATAGTAGATGGGCCTTTGTTGATTGCTTTCTCCAAGCCGAACGAAAATGGAGCTTACCGCCTCATCCGTAGCCGACAGGTACAAGTAGAGGGGCTCTTCCTCCATCGGCTTAACCAACAAAGGAGGGTTCTTCAAGTAATCTTTCAAAGCTTCAAAAGTCAACCAACACTCGTCGGTCCACTGAAAGTGATCCGACCACCGCAATGTCTTGAAGAAAGGGAGGGATTTCTCAACTGACCGGGAAATGATGCAGCTGAGGAGGCTATCCAGCCTGTAAGTTCTTGCACTTGCTTCTTAATGCTCCATGTCGATGATGGCTTTGATCTTATCAGGGTTGACCTCGATCCCTATTTGTGTGACCAAGAAGCTAAGGAATTTTCCGGAGGTCATCCCAAAGGTGCACTTAATTGGATTTAGCTTCATCCGATGATGCCTCAAGGCATCAAAGGATTCTTGTAAGTCTCTGATGTGGTTGGCTTTGTGGAGGCTCTTGACAATCATATCATTAACATATGCCTCCATATTTCTTCCAAGTTGTCCTTTGAAGACCCGGTTAATCAGCCTTTGGAAAGTATCACCAGCATTCTTCAAGCTGAAGGGTATCATCTTGTAGCAATACAGTCCCTTATCGGTGATAATGGCTATCTTCTCTTCATCCTCCAGGTGCATCTATATTTGGTTGTAGCCGAAGAAGGCATCCATGAAGCTCAAAAGTTGGTGACCGGTCGTGGCATCCTCCAATTGGTCAATCTTTGATGAGGGAAAGCTATCCTTCGGACAAGCCTTGTTAAGGTCGGTGTAATCACGCATATCCTCCATTTGCCATTAGCTTTCCTTACCATCACAATATTTGCCACCCAGTCAAGATAATGGGCCTCTCTGATGAAGCCAGTATCAGAGAGCTTCTTGACCTCCTCGTTAATTGCCCTCTGTCTCTCAGGGGCAAAGCTCTTCTTCTTATGTCTGACAGGCTTGTAGGTTGGATCCATCTTAAGTTGATGAGTTATGACCTCTAATGGGATGCATGGCATGTCCGACACTGACCAAGCAAGGACATCGGCATTGTCCCGTAGAAAGCTGATCAACTCTAACTTGACTTATTCATTGAGAGTGCTACCAATTTGGAGGACCCTAGTGGGATCGTCCTCCTGGAGGGGAACGAATAGAATCCTTTCGATCGTTGGCTGTGGCCATCGGCTTCGGCCCTAGGGTCAAGTTGTCCTAGAGTGGAATGCTCTTCTGATTGCTTATCTTGGATAGTTAGGCATTGCCTGGCCATCCTGTGATCTCCACCCATAACTCCGACCCCATTCCAAGTCGGAGGTTTCGCCAGCAGGTGGTAGGTAGAGACGATGGCCCGAAACTTGTTGAGGGCTGGTTGGCCCAATATGGCATTGTAAGCCGAGGTTGTACATACGACCACAAAGTTGATGGGGAGAGTCTTCTGATAAGGCTCTGTCCCGATTATCACGAGCAGAGTTATCTCTCTTTCTACTCCGATAGAGTTTCCCCCAAAGCCTGTCAATGGCATAGGGGATTCTTGCAGCCTTGATCTGGACAGGTTCATTCTGACAAAGGCATCATACAGCAAAACTTCCATGGAGCTTCCATTATCAATAAAGATCCTCTTTACATCATAGTTGGCAATCACTACCGACACAACTACAGCATCATTCCCAGAAATATGGGATTCTAGGAGGTCTTCATCGGAGAAGGTAATTACATTATAACCCCTGGACCTCTTCACAATGTCTTGGTCTTCTTCATATCTCTAGTCGGACCGACAGTGCAGAAAGCCAACGTTCCCATCGGTCAGACGCTGATTGGGCAGCTCCACCTCCTCTAGGGGATCTCTGGCAGTCGAAGTTTCAGCCTAATTCCACTAGGGTCGAACATACTTGTGCAGGTACCCCCTTCTGATGAGGTATTCAACTGCATCCTTCAATTAGAGGCAATCTTCAGTGTTGTGTCCATGATCCCGGTGGAGCCGGCAGTACTTGTCTCTATTCCTAGATACAAAGGGGCCCCTCATCGAACAAGGCCTTTGCTGGAAGGTATTTTTTGGGAAAACATAAGCACCTAAACTGACAAATAAACGAAGCTCCCATAGAAACCTGTATGGCCATAAAGCTGAATCTTAGAGAAAAATACCTTCCCCCATCCTACCAACAGAGACCTTTAGACCAATGGTAGAGATTAAGTCAGGGAAGTAGGTCCATGTCAGAATACATAGCCAAGTTTGATGAGTGTGCCATAAGGTGTTGCATAGAGAAGTCTGAATCAGTGACCCTATCTAGGTTTAGGGCTGGCCTTCATGAAGACATCCAGAGAGAGCTGTATTTAAGGGAAGTCAATACTCTAGAGCAATCCTACCAGATAGCCAAAAATTATGAGAGATTTTAGAGAGTACCCTACCCCGTCGACCTGAGTCCATCAGGCCTAGTTCCCCTAGTTTTAGACCAAACCCTAGTTCAGCATACCTAGGCCGACCAAACCCTAACCCAAATTGACCCAACCCTAACCCGAATCATCCCAATCCTAACCCAAATCATCCCAACCATAACCGAAATTATCCTAACCCTAACCCGAGTCGATCCAATTCTAGCAACTCAGTACCCTTTAGGGATGATAAGGGTAAGGCACCTGAAACCCAGAGAAACTCGAGTCCCAACCCAAATGCCTATTTTAGATGTTGTCAGATGGGACATTTTGCTAGCCACTGCCCAACCAGATCCTTGAACATAGGTGCATTAGAGGAAGAAGAGCCTGAACATAGTGAAGAAATTGGAGAGGAAATCTATGAAGCTGAGGAGAACCTGATAGACGAATATGAAGGAGATGAATAGGTTGACTAGTCAGACCTGTTAGGGGTAGTTAGATGTATCCTAGCCTAGACTAAGACATAAGAGGATTGGTGTAGGACCAACATCCTACAAACCTTTATGAAATTAGGGGATAAGGTATGCAAAATTATCATAGATAGTGGGAGTTGTGTGAATGCCATCTCACTCAAGGCAGTCAAAACCTTAAGCTTGAGCCCAGTTCTCCATCCCAACCCTTATAAGGTTTCCTGGATAGACTCAACATCCATACCCATTAAGTCTAGATGCCAAATCTAGATCCAGCTTCAGTCTTATCAGGATAAGGTGTGGTGTGACGTTGTACTCATGGGAGTTAGTAACATAATTCTAGGGAGACCCTGGCTTTATGACCATGATGCTATCGTGTACGGCTGATCAAATTCATGCATATTTAATTTTTGTGGGATGAAAATTATGATTAACCCAACTCCACCTAAGGACAAAGTCAAGAAAAGATTTAGCTCATTGAAAGAAAAGAAATTTGGAGTCAATTTAATAACTGCTAAGGAGCTAGAGAAGGAGATTTCTGAGGGGACTACAGTTTCGATTATAGCTGCTAAGGAAATACCTAATAAAATCCATAAAGAGTAACATCAGGAGGTTAAGGAAATCTTAGCCAAATTTGAAGATGTATTTCCTGAAGATTTACCTGACCAGTTATCACCACTAAGGGACGTCCAGTATGCCATAAACATAGTCCCAAGAACCACCCTACGCAACCTGCCTGACTATAGGATGAACCCAACTGAACATCTAGAGCTGCAAAAAAAAGTAGAACTACTTAGAAAAGGGTTTATTAGGGAAAGCTTAAGTCCTTGTGCCGTACCAGCCCTATTAGCCCCTAAGAAAGATGGCACGTGGAGAATGTGTGTTGATAGTCATGCCATAAATAAGATTACTATAAAATATAGGTTTCTCATCCCCCGCTTGGATGATATGTTAGATATAGTGGCTGGTGCAACCATCTTCTCGAAGATAGACCTTAAGAGTGTCTATCATCATGTTAGAATCAGACCTGGTGATGCGGGACAACTAGATACGAAGATGAAGAATGATGCAAGTGATTTTTCTTTGGTGATTTTTTTAGGATTTTAATGATTTGTTTAGCATTCCCGAAAGCAAGTAGGAGTAGATCTAGGGTTCTATACTAATAAGAACTTCTGGCAAGCAAGTCCCTAAGCATGGATAAAAACAGGATCCCAGAATTGAGAAACCCCGTAGGACTTAGCTCTCAGATCAATACCTACTTAGGAGTCAGGGTGGAAAACCACAAAGATCCGAAGCGTCCAATGCCAAGTTCACTCGCTCTCATGGATGTGGCCTGAATGATCGAGCAGTCAACCCCATGGATGCACTGGCTTTTTGTCCGAATGTCACGATGGCAAGAGCAACAGACTTCATGTTCGTGGCACCTAGAGGACCTGCGAGCATTCAGAAGAAGAGTTAGGATTTAATCAGAAATGAAAGCAATAGATGAAAGGATGAGAGATGATGTGGTGATAGTGGAGTTCTTCTTGCTAGGTGCCCGGTTTGATGATCCCAATGGACTCTGACTTGAAGGTTGGAGGATGGAGTTGCAAAAGAGATAGTAACACGAGGCCTCACACCTCTTGATGCCCGAAGGCGAAGGCGCTCCCTTACAGAGATCGACGTTCCTAATGAACGAAGGCAACTAAAGAGAATTGGCTCTCAAAAACTTGTGCTTTTTTTTCATTCATCATCAATAGCCTTACAAAGGAGGGGTAAGGTCCTTTAAATAGGCACCTTAGGACCCAATTTAAAATTCAAATGAAAGCTACAAGTCCTTTCTTGATGGGGCGCCCAAAAAATTTCAGAAATCTCTCCTCCTTGGCCGACCAAGGATGTGATTGGAAGTGGCCAGATGTGTGGCTTGGAAGAGGGATCTTGGCGCCCTTGAATTTGGAAGGTTGGTCTCTCCTTTTGGAAGAAGACATGACATGGGGCTTGTAGCAAGGCTTGTGTTCTTCTCCTTTCCTTGGTTGTTCATCCACTTTTGGTACAAGACATGATATGGGGAGTGGAAGATGGAGCTTTTATTGGTGCCCATGGATTCTTGCTCTTCCTTCCATACTTGGTCAACTACTTTGGGAAGAATGCTTGATGTGAGGGCTTGAAGCAAAGGATTTAAATTCTTCAAATTTCTAACTCCTTTGACCTTCCCTTGGCTGGCCACCTATATTTGGAAAAGAGCTTGATAGGGAGAGGGAAGGAGGGAATGTATCAAGTGTTGTTGTCCCCTTTATGCCTCCAAAATTCTGATTTTGTGCCACCCACATGGCAAGGTGAAGTGGTGCCACATAGGATGATGATGTGGCACCCCAGGGTTGATTTGGCATCCTTCATGTCTTGGCACAAATTTGACTTGGCTTCAAGACCAATCTTGCTTGGACCCATACTTCAAACAGACTCGGACTGGACTCAATTCAAGACTTGACTCAGACTCAATTCAGGACTGGTCTCAGTACCGGACACAATTTGACCAAATTGGTCAAAATACAGGACTAGACACAAACACTTAAGACTCAATTCAAAGCTAAAAATATTACAAAGTTTAGGCTTGAAGCCTTATTACAAGACCCGAAAAGTTGGAACACTAATCAGAGGTATGGTGCCCACACCAATTCTCCCGCGGTGGGAGGAACTCGATCCTGTCGAGTAAAGGTTGATTTGGCTTTGGTATTTTTTTCTAGAAGGTCGGGGTCGAGGTGCTGCAAGTCCTCTCGTGTATCCTACAAATTATCGGACAGCGGTCGGCCTTGCAATCAGACCAAGTAGCGCTGATAGTCTTTGCCCCGGGTGGTCATAGCTTGATCATCCAGGACACACTCGATCCGCTCTCCTCTCTCAGGTAAAATTGGAGGTGGACACTCTGGGTCGGGTTCACTCTCAAATGAAAGGTCAGGCCCAAATGGCTCCCTAGGTATGTTTGTTGGTTTCCTATACTTGACTAAGTCTGAGATATTGAAAGTCGAGCTAATGCCATAATTCGGGGGTAGCTCAAGAACGTAAGCATTAGGGCCAACTCTCTTTATCACTCTAAAGGTGCCAGCTCCACTAGCATGAAGTTTCCTAACGGTTCCTGGTGGAAACCTTTCAGGCCTAAGCCTAACCATTATAGAATCCCTTTGATCAAACTCCTTGGTTCACTTTCGGGAATCAGTCAAATTATTTTAAAATTTATACTTAATGCATGATTAAAAATGCAGACTAAATGATGCATTCCTATAGAGCGAAATTTTATTGGACTCTCTAGGGTCTAAACCTAACAGACTAATGATTCTCTAGGTTTGACCTTGGTTTGGTATGGACATGAGAATTTACCATGGGTTCCTAGCAAATGCCATATGGTCTTCCAAAAGTAGGTCGCAAATGGGATGGGCTCTAAAGGTTCATGCAACCTGGTGATTTCAGTAAAATGTAACCTAATGGCTTTACAAACATGTGTAGACTTTGGAAAATGTAGGAAATGGGAATCAGAGTCTTGGGGCAATTTATGCGAGGCATGAAACATACCATGGTCACTCCGAGCGACCTTAATATTTGAATATTGGCCTATGGGTGTGATAAGGTCAAATTTGGTCATTATAAGTGTAGGTTTTTCAAGAAGGAAAGTCTTAGTCAATTACAGAAAAAGATCATCAACTGGGGTTAGAGGAATGATGTCTTGGGTTGAGACTAAAGGAGTGGGTTCTTCCTGAGGGCATTGACTTACAGGAACCAAGTCCTCACTAATTTCTTGTTGTTCTGAAGTTTCAGGACTAGGCTCAACAATCTTATCCTTTCCAAGGGTTTTCTCACGTAAGGTACAAGAGTTGTCCTCCTCATAGTCTTCTCCTTCATATTCATCTACCAGACTCATGTCAGCCTCATATACTTCTACTTCAGACTCACTGGTGGGTTCATGATCTTCTGAGGGTCCTTCCAAAATAGATTCAGCCTGGGTGTTCTTTTGGTCAACCAATTCCATGTCTGCAGTATATTCCTCCTCTTTAATGTTACCATGGTGAACACATGGGGTAGCAGGGGTGGGTCGACTTGGGCTAGGATTGGGCTTTGTTTCAGAGGTACTAACCTTGTTGAATTGAGAGTGACTGGTCATGAGTTTCCTTTGATAAGACTCGAACTCCCTAGCTATGTCATAGACCTCCTCATGATTCTGAATTTTCCAATGGGATAGTTCCTCCTGAATGTCCCTACGTAGGCTAGCTCGAAACCTCGATATGATTATAGCCTCAAACTCAATTCTGCTACATCTCCTAATAAACCGATTAAATTTCTTAATATACTCAGACACTGGTCTATCGCCCTTTCCCAGTTTGTACCATTGGTCTAAAAGTCTTTGCTCATAAAATCTACCTAGGTACTTTTCTCTTAGCCTACTTCTCATGGTTTTCCATCAATGTATTCTTTCTCCTCTTTGATAACATTTATCCTCAATAGCTGCCCAATGCCACAAAGCATATCGGGTTAACCTACGTATGGCCAATCTTAATTTTTCTAACTCCGACATACTAGTGTACTCGAAATAGTGATCCATACTCTCCTCCCAATCGATATACACCTCTTGTCTTCCATCAAAAGTGGGTGCATAAGGTTCGGTGCTCCTAATGGTTCCCTCATCGGAGTCAACCAAGTATGGGTATGGGCTCCTAAGGCTAGACTCAGGGGAAAGATCATGATCATAGGCTCTTGGATCAAGGTAATTGGGCCTAGAGGAGTTGGATTTAGCGTGGGCCTTGCGGGCTTCAAATCTTTTGTCAAACTGATCATGCTTACTGTTAATCTTAGCCAATTGTTCCATGATTGATGAGGATCTAGGACAGGTCTAGGTTCCTTTTTTTTTCCAATTTTCTTGATTTTCTCATATTTTTTATTTTTGGCTATTCTCGCTATTCCACCTGTTCCCACTATTCCAGCTTTATCATAAATCTATTCCCATCTTATTCCTGTCTTATTCTGTCTCCTTCCCATGATTTTAAAAAAACTTCCCAAACCATAGCCGCCGTCCCGCCGTCCGTCGACCAAGGCCCGGCTGTCGAAGGCCTCACCGGCGCCCAGGAGTTTCCATGCCGTGGGAAGGCCAAACGGCATGCACAGGGCATGCTATGCCCCCCCTGTGCCGCCCCACCTGCAGCTCGCCATCAGCCGTCCGTCAATTACCGTCCAACATCCTCGTCCGCCGCCTACTTCCCGGTCATCGAGCATCCACCGGTGCTCAGTCGGGAGATCGATCCTCCGCACGGCCATGAGTTTGAGTTTGCATGGATTTCAGAGTAGTCTAGTTTTCAGAGCAACATGCTTTTCAATGCAGATCATCAAGCCAACATGCTTCTCAGAGTAGATCAGCACCAATTTTTTATTCAGCATAATTTTTGATATAATTTATTTTTCTTTTTTTGGTTTACTTGGGGGTTAAGTAATTGAGGGGTTTTGTTTTTCTATATAACGGCCCCCTCTCCCCTTGTAATGATTATGATTTGATATAAATTTTGGGATTTTCCATTGTTTCTGGTTCTGGGTTGAGGCATGTTTGCCTTCGTTCCCTGCTGTGTGCATTATGGGTTTGATGAGGGGTGTGAGATCACTGCTATGTGCATTATGGGTTCGAGCACCCTAGTTATGCCCTATCCCATCTTCTTATCCCTTCATGTCCTTTGAGAGTCACCCTAGCGGGATGCCTTTGCTATGTGCTATTGAGCGTAGCTGGTGCTTTAATCACTCGAGAGGGTAGCTGTGTGCTTTGATCCCTCGGGAGGGTAGCTATATGCTTTGATCCCTCGGGGAGGTAGCTAGTGCTTTGATCCCTCGGGAGGGTAGATGTGTGCTTTGATCCCTCGGGAGGGTAGCTGTTTGTATTACTCCTAATTTTCTGTGTGCGTCTCCCCGTTAGAGTGAGTCCTAGGGCCATGAGTTCCAGTTCCCAGTCTCCCATCTCCATCCTTCCTTCGCCACCTCCACCAAGAAAATTGAAAACAAAAGAGATCAGCTATTAAAGGGTTTTAGTTTCAGTGTCACCCTAGTCCCGGGAGGCTTCTTAGCCCTCCCACTGTCCTAGTTTGTTTAGGTGTTTTCCCTTTTCCAAATAACCCAGGGTACATCAAGACCGTCCCGCATCAAGATGACCTTTAATTGATCTTCTCGGATGTTTTCCATGGGTTCACCTGATTGGGAATGATGGGAGTGATAGGGGACCCCAGATCTAGTCGACATGCACACACAACGAAAGATGTTATGGGTTTGCTAGACTTAGAAGATCAGACCAAATGTTAGGTCAAGAAGACTAACTTGGTACCTGGCCAGGTAAGTGTAAGGTTGGTGGAGGTTCCTCTTTGCTTCCCTTAGATACCAATTTGAAATTGGCTAGGTAAGCGAACCAACCCATCTTCTTTTGGGCTCTTATCCCTGAACCACTTGCCTAGACACCAGCTACACAAGCACACACAAACAAGTTGTCGAACTTGGCTTGACACTTGGTTCGACCCGACTTCGTGGGTGTCTCTAGGTCACTAGAGCAGATTAAGTGTCTATTCAAGTTTAATTAGAGGTTGGGGTTCGATATGCCGGGTGGTGATTTTTGGGCTAGGGACAGGTAATGAAATCCTGACCCTATGTCAAATTGCTACCCTTAAGATCATTTATGAATATAAAGGTATACAAATGATCTAATTAAATGTCTCTAAGTTATATTTTTCGATTTTTTTTTTGATGGATGATAATAGAAATAAGATGATGGAAATAAAAAAAATATGACCCTAAATGCGATATTAAACTAAATGAAAAATGAAGATGTGAGGAGATGTACTTGCTGAATTTTCAGAGCATAATTTTCTCAGATGGTAATCAGCCATGTAGAAATTCTACAAACTGAAATAAAATTTTAAAAAATTCAAAACAATACTTCAAATTATTCTCAATCTAGCAAAAGAAAATTTGTAAAAATCTGACATTCCTACAGGCCAAAACAATCAAAATAGCAGACTATGTACGGGAATGCTGAATTTCTAAAAAGGCTGAAATTAAAGATGCAAACTTTTTTTGTTAAAAGATCTAAACCTATCTACTTATGTTCCCCTTCATAGGTCAATCACAATGGCACCCCTACATGCCTTAGGAGATCCCCGTGGAATGGGAGGAGAGGGTCTTGAAACCCTACATTTCTCCTAAGACCGGATGGCCTGGTGAAGCACCTAATCCAAGTACTTAAGAAGTGCTAAGTCCTAACCATGCTCTGATACCAGAAATGATGCGGGACTAACTAGATGCGAAGATGAAGAATGATGCAAGTGATTTTTCTTGGGTGATTTTTTTAGGGTTTTAATGATTTGTTTAGGATTCTCGAAAACAAGTAGGAGTAGATCTAGGATTCTATACTAACAAGAACTTCAAGCAAGCAAGTAAGTCCCTAAGCAAGGATAAAAAGAGGACCCCGGGATTGAGAAACCCTGTAGGACTTAGCTCTCTGATCAATACCTACTTAGGAGTCAGGGTGGCAAACCTCAAAGATCCGAAGCGCCCGATGCCGAGTTCACTCCCTCTCGTGGATGCGACCTGGATGATTCCGAGCAGTCAACCCTGTGGATGCACCGGCTTTCTATCCAAAGGTCATGATGGCAAGAGAAACTAACTCTGTGTTCGTGGCACCTAGAGGACTTGCGAGCATTCAGAAGAAAAGTTAGGATTTAATCAGAAAAGAAAGCAATATATAAAAGGATGAGAGTTGATGTGGTGATGGTGGAGTTCTTCTTGCTAGGCACCCGGTTGGATGATCCCAAAGGACTCTGACTCGAAGGTTGGAGGATGGAGTTGCGAAAGAGATAGTAACACGAAGCCTCACCCCTCTCGATGCCTGAAGGCGAAGGCGCTCCCTCACGGAGATCGACGTTCCTAATGAACGAAGGCAACTAAAGAGAATTGGCTCTCAAAAACTAGTGTTTTTTTTTCATTCATCATCAATAGCCTTACAAAGGAGGGGTAAGGTCCTTTAAATAGGCACCTTAGGACCCAATTTAAAATTCAAATGAAAGCTACAAGTCTTCTCTTCATGGTGTGCCCAAAAGATTTCAGAAATCTCTCCTCTTTGGCCGACCAAGGATGTGATTGGGCGTGGCTTGATGTGAGGCTTGGAAGAGGGATCTTGTCGCCCTTGAATTTGGAATGTTGGTCTCTCCATTTGGAAGAAGACATGACATGGGGCTTGTAGAAAGGCTTGTGTTCTCCTCCTTTCCTTGGTTGTTCATCCACTTTTGGTACAAGGCATGATATAGGGAGTGGATGATGGAGCTTGTCTTGGCGCCCATGGATTCTTGCCCTTCCTTCCATACTTGGTCAACTACTTTGGGAAGAAAGCTTGATGTGAGGGCTTGAAGCAAGGGATTTAAATTCTTCAAATTTCTAACTCATTTGACCTTTCCTTGGCCGGCCACCTATATTTGGAAAAGAGCTTGATATGGGGAGGGAAGGAGGGAATGTATCAAGTGTTGTTGTCCCCTTTATGCCTCCAAAATTCTGATTTTGTGCTGCCCAAATGGCAAGGTGAAGTGGCGCCACACAGGATGATAATGTGGCACAACAGGGTTGATTTGGCATCCTTCATGTCTTGGCTCAAAAGTGACTTGGCTTCAAGACCAATCTTGCTTGGACCCATACTTCAAACAGACTCAGACTGAACTCAATTCAGGATTGGACTCAGTAAAGGATACAATTTGACCAAATTGGTCAAAGTACAGGACTAGACACAAACACTTAAGACTCAATTCAAAGCTAAAAATATTACAAAGTTTAGGCTTGAAGCCTTATTATAAGACCCAAAAAGTTAGAACCCTAATCAGAGGTCTGGTACCCACACCAATTCTCCCAGGATGGGATGAACTTGACCCTGTCGAGTAAGTGTTGATTTGGCTTTGCTATTTTTTTCCTTAAGGTTGGGGTTAAGGTGCTGCAAGTCCTCTCAGGTATCCTGCAAATTATCAAACTACAGTCGGCCTTGCAATCAGACCAAGTAGCGCAGATAGCCTTTGCCCCGGGTGGTCATAGCTTCATCATCTAGGACACGCTCGATCCGCTCTCCTCCCTCAGGTAAAATTGGAGGTGGACACTCTGGGTCATGTTCACTCTCAAATGAAAGATCAGGCCCAAATGGCTCGCTAGGTATGTTTGCTGGTTCCCTATACTCGATTAAGTCTGAGATATTGAAAGTCGAGCTAATGCCATAATCTGGGGGTAGCTCAAGAACGTAAGCATTAGGGCCAACACTCTTTATCACTCTATAGGGGCCAGCTCCACGAGCATGAAGTTTCTTAACGGTTCCTGGTGGAAACCTTTCAGGCCTAAGCCTAACCATTATAGAATCCCTTTGTTCAAACTCCTTGGTTCACTTTCGGGAATCAGTCAAATTATTTTAAAATTAATACTTAATGCATGATGCAAAATGCAGACTCAATGATGCATTCCTATAGAGCGAGATTTTATTGGACTCTCTAGGGTCTAAACCTAACAGACTAATGACGCTCTAGGTTTGACCCTGGTTTGGTATGTACATGATTATTTACCATGGGTTCCTAGCAAATGCCATATGGTCTTCCAAAAGTAGATCGCAAATGAGATGGGCTCTAAAAGTTCATGCAACCCGGTGATCTTAGTAAAATGTAACCTAATGGCTTTAAAAACATGAGTAGACTCAAGAAAAAGTAGGAAATGAGAATCAGAGTCTTGGGGCAATTTATGCGAGGCATGAAACAGACCCTGGTCACTCCGGATGACCTTATGATTTGAATATTGGCCTATAGTTGTCATAAGGTCAAATTTGGTCATTGTAAGTGCATGTTTTTCAAGAAGGGAAGACATAGTTAGTTCCAGAAAAAAAAAATCATCAACTAGGGTTAAAGGAATGAGGTCTTCGGTTGAGGCTAAAGGAGTGGGTTCTTCCTGAGGGCGTTGACTTACAGGAACCAAGTTCCCACTAATTTCTTGTTGTTCTGATGTTTCAGGACTAGGCTCAATAATCTTATCTTCTACGATGGTTTCCTCAGATAAGTTACTAGAGTTGTCCTCCTCATAGTCTTCTCCTTCATATTCATCTACCAGACTCATGTCAGCCTTATATACTTCTACTTCAGACTTATTGGTGGGTTCAGGATCTTCTGAGGGTCCTTCCAAAATATATTCAGCCTGGATGTTCTTTTGGTCAACCAATTCCATGTCTGCAGTATATTCCTCCTCTTTAATGTTACCATGGTGAACACATGGGATAGCCGGGGTGGGTCGACTCGAGTTAGGATTGGGCTTGGTTTCAGAGGTACTAACCCTGTTGAACTGAGAGTGACTGGTCATGAGTTCCCTTTGATAAGACTCGAACTCCCTAGCTATGTCATAGGCCTCCTCACGATTCTGAATTTTCCAATGGGATAGTTCCTCCTGGATGTCCCTACGTAGGCCAGCTTGAAACCTCGATATGATTATAGCCTTAGACTCAATTCTGCAATATCTTCAAATAAACCCATTAAATTTGTTAATATACTCAGACACTAGTCTATCGCCCTGTCTCAGTTTATACCATTGGTCTAAAATTCTTTGCTCATAAAATCTACCTAGGTACTTTTCTCTTAGCCTACTTCTCATGGTTTTCCAGCTACGTATTCTTTCTCCTCTTTGATAACATTCATCCTCAATAGCTGCCCATTGCCACTTAGCATATCGAGTTAACCTACATATGGCCAATCTTAATTTTTCTAACTCCGACATCCTAGTGTACTCGAAATAATGATCCATGCTCTCCTCCCAATCGATATACACCCTTGTCTTCCATCAAAAGTGGGTGCATAAGGTTCGGTGCTCCTAATGGGTCCCTCCTCGGAGTCAACCAAGTATGGGTATGGACTCCTAGGGCTAGACTCAGGGGCAAGATCATGATCATAGGCTCTTGGATCAAGGGAATTGGGCCTAGAGGAGTTGGATTTAGCATGGGCCTTGCGTGCTTCAAATCTTTCGTCAAACTGATCAAGCTTACTATTCATCTTAGCCAATTGTTCCATGATTGATGGGGATCCAGGACAGGTCCTGGTTCTTTTTTTTCCAATTTTCTTAATTTTCTCATATTTTTTATTTTTGGCTATTCCTGCTATTCCACCTATTCCCACTATTCCAACATTATCCTAAATTTATCCCAATCTTGTTCTTGTCTTATTCCATCTCCTCCCCGTGATTTTAAAAAAACTTCCCAAACCCTAGCCGCCGCCCCTTCGCCCCACCATCCGCAGGCCAAGGCCCGGTGGCTAGAGGCCTCGCCGGCGCCCAGGAGTTTCCACGCTGTGGGAACGCCAAACGGCACGCACATGGCATGCCGTGCCCCCCTGTGCCGCTTTGCCTGTAGCCCGCCACTAGCCATCCATCGCTCGCCGTCGGCCGGCCCCGTCTGCCGCCTTCTTCCCGGTCATCGGCCATCCACCGGTGCTCAGTAGGGAGATCAATCCTTTGCTTGGCCGTGAGTTTGAGATTGCATGGATTTCATAGCAGTCTAGTTTTCAGAGTAGCATGCTTTTCAATGTAGATCATCAAGCCAACACACTTCTCAGAGCATATCAGCACCAATTTTGATGGAGCATGGTTTTTGATGTAATTTATTTTTCTTTTTTTTGGTTTACTTGGGGGTTAAGTAATTGAGGGTTTGCTTTTTCTTTATAAAGGCCCCCTCTTCCCCTGTAATGATTAAGGTTTGATATAAGTTTTTGGATTTTCCATTGGTTCTGGTTCTGGGCTGAGGCCCATTTGCCATCATTCCCTGCTGTGTGCATTATGGGTTCGATGAGGGGTATGAGAGACCTGCTATGTGCATTATGGGTTTGAGCACCCTAGTTATCCCCTATCCCATCTTCTTATCCCTTCATGTCCTTTGAGAGTCACCCTTGCAGGATGCCTTTGCTGTGTGCTGTTGAGGGTAGCTGGTGCTTTGATCCCTCGGGAGGGTAGCTGTGTGCTTTGACCCCTCGGGAGGGTAGCTGTATGCTTTGATCCCTCGAGGAGGTAGCTGGTGCTTTGATCCCTCGGGAGGGTAGCTGTGTGCTTTGATCTCTCGGGAGGGTAGCTGTATCTTATGACCCCTAATTTTCTATGTGCGTCTCCCCATTAGAGTGAGTCCCGAGGCATGAGTTCCAGTTCCCAGTCTCCAATCTCCATCCTTCCTTCGCCACCTCCACCAATAAAATTGAAAACAAAAGAGATCAGCTGTTTTAGGATTTTAGTTTCAATGTCACCCTAGTCCCAGGTGGCTTTTTAGCCCTCCCACGATCCTAGTTTGTTTAGGTATTTTTCATTTTCTAAATAACCCAGGGTACATCGAGACCGTCCTACATCAATTTGGTATCAGAGCGAGTTGTGGATTAGGGTATACTCCAATTGTTCGAACTAGATGGAGTCGAGTTCTTCGCGGTCGAGGAGAATGATGTGGATCCAGGGCAGGTCCAGGTTCTTTTTTTTTCAATTTTCTTGATTTTCTCGTATTCTTTATTTTTGGCTATTCCCGCTATTCTACCTATTCCAACTATTCTAGCTTTATCCTAAATTTATCCCCATCTTATTCTTGTCTTATTCCATCTCCTTCCCGTGATTTTAAAAAAACTTTCCAAACCATAGCCACAGCCACACCGCCCCCAGATCCGGGCTACCAGACCCCCAGCCACCATTGCCGACCCGCAGTCGATGCTTTCCGACCCCACCCTCATCGAAAAAGCCGCCCGCCACCGCCCATGCCAGAGGGAAGATGAACGGACACGGGAGGTGTCAGTCCGCCAACGGGCGGCCATGTCGCCCCTGCGCTGCTACCACCGCCGCAGCTGGCCTGCTATCGGTCACTCGCTCACCGTCTGCTGGCTCACGCCCGGTCGTCGGGAGGGCCTCACCGGTGCCTAGGACCCCACGGTCATGGGGAAGATCAACATACATGTCCGTCCATGTGACGTCGCTGCCCACCGCCTGATGCCACCACTGCCTCCTGCTTGTCGCCATCCCGTCGCCCCGTCGTCCGCAGTCCAAGGCCCGGTGGCCGGAGGCCTCGCCGGTGCCCAACAGTTTCCACGTCGTGGGAAGGCCAAACGGCATGCACAGGGCATGCCATGCCCCCCTGTGCCACCCTGCCTACAGCATGCCACCAACCGTTCGTCGCTCGCCGTCCATTGGCCCTGTCCACCTCCTGCTTCCCGATCACTAGCCATCCGTCTGTGCTCAGTCGGGAGATCCATCCTCTACACGGTCGTGAGTTTGAGTTTGCATGGATTTCAGAGCAATCTAGTTTATAGAGTAGAGCATGCTTTTTAGTGCAGATCATCAAGCCAACATGCTTCTTAGAGCAGATCAGCACCAGTTTTTATGTGGCACAGTTTTTGATATAATTTATTTCTCTTTTTTTGGTTTACTTGGGGGTTAAGTAATTGAGGGGTTTGGTTTTTCTATATGAAGGCCCCCTCTCCCCCTATAATGATTATGATTTGAAATAAATTTTTGGGTTTTCTATTGGTTCTGGTTCTGGGCTGAGGCTAGTTTGCTTTCGTTCCCTGCTGTGTGCATTATGGGTTTATGAGGGGTGTGAGAGCCCTGCTATGTACATTATGGGTTCGAGCACCATAGTTATCTCCTATCCGATCTTCTTATCCCTTCATGCCCTTTGAGAGTCACCCTAGCGGGATGGCTTTGTTGTATGCTATTGAGGGTAGCTGATGCTTTGATCCCTCAGGAGGGTAGCTGTGTGCTTTGATCCCTCTAAAGGGTAGCTGTATGCTTTGATCCTTCGGGGAGGTAGCTGGTGCTTTGATCCCTCGGGGAGGTAGCTGGTGCTTTGATCCCTCGAGAGGGTAGCTGTATGATATGACCCCTAATTTTCTATGTGCGTCTCCCTATTAGAGTGAGACCCAGGGCCATGAGTTCCAGTTCCCAGTCTCCCATCTCCATCCCTACTTTGCTACCTCCACCAAGAAAATTGAAAACAAAAGAGATCAGCTATTTTAGGGTTTTATTCTTAGTGTCACCCTAGTCCCGGGAGGCTTCTTAGCCCTCCCACGATTTTAGTTTGTTTAGGTGTTTTCCCTTTTCCAAATAACCCAGGGTACATCGAGACCGTCCCGCATCAATTTGGTATCAGAGCGAGTTGTGGATTAGGGTGTGCTCCAATTATTCGAACTCGACGGAGTCGAGTTCTTCATGGTCGAAGAGAATGATGGGGATCCAGGGCAGGTTCAGGTTCATTTTTTTTCTAATTTTCTTGATTTTGTCATATTTTTTATTTTTGGCTATTCCCACTATTCCACCTATTCCCACTATTCCAGCTTTATCATAAATTTATCCCCATCTTATTCCTATATTATTCCATCTCCTTCCCGTGATTTTAAAAAAACTTCCCAAACCCTAGACACCACCTTGCTACCCCTAGATCTGGGCTGCCTGACCCCCGGCTGCCGTGGCTGACCTATCGCCGATGCTCGCCGGTCCTGCCCTCACCAAAAAAGCCGCCCGCCGCCTCCCACGCCCGTGGGAAGACGAACGAATGCGGGAGTCGTCCATCCACCCACGGGCGGCCGTGCCGCCCCTGATTATGGGACACCAGGGTCAGACACAAATCAGTGGATCCCATATGGCTTACTGATTTGGGTTTTCTTTGGAACCTTAGTCATGTGTCAATTTTGTAAGAAAGTAAGATTGAGTTGTAATAAGGTGAGACTAGTTGATTTGTCTTGACCTAGTCCTATATATTGAGTCCTGTACATCAGTATGACTTTAGTATTAGCCCAAATTTTGTACAAGAGAAGAGGTTACCCTATTTTAGAGTTCCACCAGGCCTCATTTAGGAGCCAGAGTTAATTACATCAGCTTATGAGAGCTTAATTGACACCCCGGAGCCCTAAATGCCCTCTAGATGCCGTCCAGGTGTCCTAATTCCCTCCAAATGATATTTTAGATGCCAGATTCCCTCCAGATGCTTTTAGAATATTCTATATGCCAAGAGCCCATGTTTTCCAGGTTATTCCAGCACTCCAGGCCTTAAAATTCCAAGCCCGGGAAGCAAGCCCAAGCATGAAGGACCAAGATTCCAAGGAATATGCTGATACCAGGGCACCCCAGCTTCCAGGGCCCAAAGCCCATGCACCAATCTAAAGGAGGATGACCCCTTGCTGCCCCTTGGAGCCCAACACACCTAGGATAGGCATCGTTCATGAGTTTACCAAGTCCAACATGGTGGAAGAGTTCAAATGCAAGAAAGAGTTTGAGTTTTTCTTTCATTCAACTTGTATACTCTTAGTTCTAGGTTTATTTTGTAGTCTTTCTCTCACTTAAATTATGTAAACCGATTCTAACTAAGAGAAGACTTGTAATCCCTTTAGGAGAGGGCATGGAGCTCTACAAATACCCCACCCCTCCTCTTGTAATCAATCTACTCTTATGAATTAAAACTCTGTTGAATTGTTTTTAAAACTGGTGTCTTGTGTTTTCTTTTGGTTCCTTTGGTTTGGTTCTTTGTGTTCTTGTGTTGGCCGACCCCTATCCTTGCAATCCTTCATGCCCAAGCAGCACCTTAAGCCTCTTGATATCAGTCAAGCCTTTGAGAAAAAGCCCTGAAGCCGTCCCTGAAAGCTGGAGTCTTCCTTCTCCAAGCTGCCAGCCCTTCTAGCCCTAACCCTTCCTTCCTTGTTTCATCTTGTTATTTTTTTGTTTGATTTCCTGATTCATGCCTAAACTTGATGTTTTGCAGATCCCCGAGGTGTTTCCCCTCCCCAGAGGAGGCTTTCTTTTCCTTCAGATTGGATCCAGATCACCTTTAGATTCAGGAACCAAAGGCTTGTTCTTGCAGGCACCATCTAGAGGCTGAGAGATCTCTTCATCGAAGAAACTACACTCGCTGCCAGGTAAAGTCCTTCCCCCTTTTGAGTTATGGTCTGATGATAGGCATGCTATCTTAAACTGGGAGTTTCTCAACTCTCGGGTCCAAGCTAGTCATTATTCTACATGAGTTTTTGCGGGTATGATAGTTTCTAGCATTACTCGTCATCATGTTGATTCTTTACTTTTTTTTGGGTTATTAGCCAACGAATTTAATGTCTAAAAAAATACAAAAAATTATTTTTCTATTTTGCATCATTCCTAGAGTCTTCCCACATTAGTTTGGTATTAGAGTGGGTTTAGGATAGTTTTTATCTACTTTGCATTCATAAACCCTAATTTCTATATTTTGTCCACTGCATTAGGTTTATGTTTTGCTTCTAATTCTGACCATCGAAAATTTTTTTTTCTATGAAACTTGCATGAATTGTTATCTGATGTGTCCTCTATTTTAAAAGAAAATTTAATTAATTTTTCAGAACCTCTATGTTATTAAAAATTGGCATATTAGAAACCCTAACAGAATCTTTAGAATTTCTGCAGCAGTCCAAATACCCTCGGATTTACATCATCATTTAATTATTTTTTTGCATGAAATTTGGTAGGTATCATAACCATTGTCCATCATCTGTTATAGTTTCTTTTTTGAATTTTTTATGCATCGGTAAATATATCAAATCTTGAATCAACTGAGACCCTAATTCTTTGATTTCTGCCGATTCTACACCTTAACTCAACCTACCCTAATCAACTTCCACACACCCCAATCCCAACCTAATTTGATTGCTAGCCTAATCAACTTAAACCTAATTTGTCATTCCATAAAATATACATAAAATATTTTTATTTTTTTGATTGTTTTAGATTGCATCAGGACCATTGATTACCATCATCTTTAACATAACCTTAAGGGCAACTCAATATCTCAGATCAGGGCAGGATTTCATCACCTATCCTGAGCCCAAAACAACCATCATCATACGTTCCAAGCCTAATTAAAATCAATTAGACCTAATTTGCCTTAGAGGGCAAGGAGACATCAACCAATCGGGTTCGAGCTATGTGGGCCAACTATTGCATTTAATCCTTTAGCTATTACTGAATGCTAGTGTCTAAGGCTGGGGGTTCAGAGTCAAATGACCTAAGTAGTGTTATGGTTTTTAATTGGGTCCTTGCGAAAGCAAGGGGGCCTCCCACTCTCCCACCCCCTACCTAGCCAGTGGAGGGATTAGCTACTAGGTTAGGTGTATGTTGAGTTGACCCATTCAGTTTTGACTCTAGGTCTAGCAAACCCTAGATTTTACTAACCTTTTCTTTTGCATGATTGGATGCATCATTTCATCTTGATTGTTTGATTGATTGTATGACCACTAGACTAGGAACCCAATACCAGAAGTCCACACCCCAAACCAATTCAGCCATGAATTCCTATTTTGAGGCCATCATGAACCAGTTTGCCCAACTAACTCAATCTAATATCTATACCCAAAATCAACTTACCTAGATGAACCAAGCCCAAACCCAAACCCAAGCCCAGCTTGCCCAAATAGATCATAGGTTTGACCAATCCGATACTAAGCTTGACCAACTGATCTAATCAAGTAATCAAGCAAACCTTAGTTTTGACCAAGTAGGAGACAATTTAGGAACCCTAGGCAAGACCCAAAGAGTTGAACCCTTGCCCTATAGATCCCAAGAACCCATAGTCCCAAGATATGAACCCAGTAGTAACCCACTATCCCTTAGTCAAGCTGAACCCTATAGGATTGATACCCCTATATTTGAACCCATAACCTTTAAACCCATAGCCTATGAACACATAACCCTTAGTTTACCCATCCCTATTACCCCAGACTTTGGTCAATTTTCCATTAGCCAAACCCCTCTTTCAACCCCATTGGTTCACCAAGATGACTTAGAAGAAGAAATATATAAGGATGACCCAAGTCTTGTAGAGGAGTATGAAGATAATGAGTCTATTGAAGATTTAGAAGAAGAGATACCTATAGGTAACCTATAGTTAGGAATCAACCCAGAATTAGTTGACCAGTGGAAACCCAGTTAGAAGTCAACCCAGAGTTAGTTGAATCAGAAGTCCAGTACAACCTACCTAGTTCAACCATGGAGTCCAATTTTGAAACCCTCTTTAAGGCCATGTGGTGGGGACACCAGGATCAAACACAGATCCCTAGATCCCATATGGTTTAATTAGTCTTGTATCAAAGTTTTGAAAATTTTGTAATCAATTAAGATCAAGTCCTGTAATAAGTTGAGGTTAGTTGAGTTGTCTCAACCCTCAACCTAGTCAGTATTTTTAGTCCTGTACATCAATTATGAGTACAGTATGAGCCCAATTTTTATACAAAAGAGGAGGTCACCCTATTTTGGAGTTTCACCAGGCCATATCCAGGTGTCAGAGGCCACTATATCAGCTTAGTGGATTTTGTGTGACAACCCAGGATCCAAGATGCTTTTAGAAATCCAGATTCCTTCAAGATGCCCTCCAGATGCCCAGATTCTCTTCCAGATGCCAGAGCATATTCCGAAACAAAGGAATCCATGATTCCAGAGGTCCACCTACATCCCAGCTCAAGAAAACCTAGCCCAAGTGCCAAGTCCAAGCCCTAAAGAAGAAAGATTCCATGGAATATACCTGCTACCAGGTTACCAGGCAACCAGCATCCAAAGGCCCAAGCCCATGCACCCAAGCCCCTTTAGGCTGGACCCTTGCTGCCCCTAGAAGCCCAACATGCCCTCCTAGGCATCCTTGAAGTATTGACCAAGTTCAAGAGGTGTCCTTGAGTGGAATAGTCAAAGCATGAAGGAAAGAGTCGAAGACTAGGTCAATTCCTAACCTAATAGGGATTTGTTTTTCTAACCTAGCTAGGAAAGTACTTGTATTCCAATTTGGAAGAGGACTTGTAACCCAAATGTAACCATGGTTAGTGAGGGCATGGTAACTCTATAAATATCTCACCCCTCCCCCTCTTGTAATCAACTTTTATTCATGATATCAAAACCCTGGTGAATTTATTTTGAGCTTGCGAGCTTGTGTTACTCTGTTATTTGGTTTTTGGTTTGTGTTCTTGTGCTTGGTCGAATTCCTTGCTGCCCTAGCATCCTTCCATGCCCTAACTCACTACCATCAAAGCCTTCACACATCCAAGAAGGAGTGCCCTAGGCCACCAAGCAAGAAGATCTTCATCAAGCTTTAAGCCACCACGCTTTTAAATCCTAACCTGATTCCTTCTAAACCAAGTATTTTTTTCTTTTTCTTACTTGCTATTTTGATTTACCCTTGAAATTTTGCAGGATCCCCGAGGTGTTTCACCTTCCCAGAGGAGGCTTTCCTTGCATCAGGAACCATCCAAATCAGCCATCTAATCATGGGAACCGAACTTCATCATCCAGACTCCAATCAGAGTGCTATGTGATCTCTTCATCGGAAGTCCTTCAAATCACTGATTGGTAAGAAACCTTCCCTTCTTTTAATTTCTGATTTGATGAAGATAAGCTATCCTAATCCAGGAGTTTCTTAATTCTCAGGTCCTGAAATTTATAATTTTGCATGAGTTTGCCTATGATAGAATGATTCTTTTCATTGCTATTCCTTATGCTAGTTCTTACTTAATTTTGGGAATCAAGCCTGCAAATTAAATAATAAAAATTTTTTTAAAAATTAGTTTACTATTTTTCTATAATTTTTAGCAATCTTAGAGTCATCATGCATCAATTTGGCATCAGAGCAAGTTTAGGATAGCATTCATCTGCATTATGTTCATAAACCTTAATTTCTGCATCCTATCCACTGCATTAGGTCGCTAGGTTTCATCTGATTTCGTCCACCTAGGGATTTTAGTTTTCTATAAAATTTTCATGTCGTGTCCTATTTTTGTTCTCTATTTTTTCATAATTTTTAATTATTTTTACAGAAAACCTAAAGTCCTAAAAGTCATCATCATAGGAACCCTAATAGAATCCTAAAAATTTCTGCAGCAGTCCAAAACCCCTAAGATTAGCATCATCATTTGATTTTTGTTCTACATCAAATTTGCTAGGTAGAATCATCACCGTCAATCCTCTGCTACAAAATTTTTTTTATTTTTTTTTGCATTGAAATCTTTGTCAAATTCTGCATCAGTTGAAACCCTAATATCCTTAATTCTGCTATTTCTGTATTTTGACTCAACCTAACCTAATCAACTTCCAAACCCCCCAAACCCAAGCCAAATTTTGTTTGCTAACCCCAGTAAATTTAAACTTAACTTGACATCTCATATATTAATTAAAAATTATTTTATTTTCTAATTATATTAGATTGCATCAGGATCATTGATTGTTCATCATCTTTTAATCTTATCTTAAGGGCAACCAATATAACATCAGGGCAGGAGGTCATAACCTGTCCTGGGCCCAAAACAACTATCCAGCATTTCCACCCAAGCCTTAATTAAAATTAATTAGACTTAATTTGCCCTAGTGGGCTAGGTGACACCCAACAGGTCGGGTCCGAATTGTGTGGGCCAACTAGTGCATTTAATCCTTTAGCTATTACTGAAAGCTGGTGTCTAAGGCTGGGGGTCCAGAGTCAAATGACCTAAGTGGATTGGTGGTTTATAATTAGGACCCTGTGACAAGCAAGGAAAGCCTCCCACCACCCCACCCCCTACCTGGCCAGTGGAAGGATTAGCTATTGGGTTAGGTGTAAGTTGAGCTGACTCACTCAGTTTTGGCTCTAGGTCTAGGAAATCCTTGATTGTGCTAACCTTTTTCTTTTGCATGCTTGGATGTATCATCTCATCTTAAATGTTTGATTGAGTGTATGACCACTAGACTAGGAACCTAATATCAAAAGTCTAAACCCCAACTAAACCCAACCATGGATCCCAATTTTAAGGCTTTCATAAAAGCCTTGAATGACCACATGGTTACCTAATTAACTACCCAACTAAACCAATCCAATCCCCAAATTAATGCTAAACTTGACCAAACCTAAGACCAGATAACCTAATTGACCCAATCATAGAACCAAATGAACCATAGATTCAACCAAGTAGACCAACGATTTGACCAGGCAACTACTAGGATCAATCAGTTAACCACTAGTTTTGACCAAGTAGGAGATCAGTTAGGAATCCTAGACAAGACCCATTGGACTGAACCCATAATCTATGAACCCATAACCCTTAGTCAGCCTGAGCCCTATAGGATTAGTACCCTTAGATATGAACCCAGTGTTAGTCATGATCAACATAGCCAACCTACCTTTGTCACCCCAGTCATTAGTCAGTTTTTCCTTAGTCTACCCCCTCTTACCATCTTATTGGTTCACCCAAATGACCTTGAAGAAGAGATATATGAGACTAACCCAAGCCTAGTGAACGAGTATGAGGAAGAAGAGGAGTTCCCCATAGAAGACTTAGAGCTAGTTGAATCAATAGATACCTAGGTAGAAGCCACCCAAAAATCAATTGACCCTGAACATACCCACATAGTAGTCGACCTAGAGTTAGATGACCCATATCACACCCAAGATGCAATGGAAGAGCAATTAGAGGTAACTTTAGAAGAGGATCCAATTATAGAGCCTAGTCCTGAATTTCCTGAGCCAAAAGAGTTTATTGAGGACTTGGCTTATCTCACCCAGTACCCTCAAGATGAAGTCACTTCCTTGATCCCAAAAGAAGATCTTTTCCCTGAAATTAGTGACCCATTCTTCTAGAAGGTAGACCCAGTAGATAGACACCAACCCCTTAAGGTGAACCTTATTAGTTTAGGATTAATCACTGACACCCCTTCTTATATCCTACTTTTTCCAAATAACCCTGAACCCTTTTCATACTTTCTACCTTACCAAACCAACCCTGAATACACCTCATATTTTTTACCTTTTCATGAATTTTCTTATGTCTCTTTAACCATTCATTGGCATTTTATGGAAGTACGCATACTACATTCATACATTGTGCATGTTAGGTTTGCATCTTACTTCTTGCATACCCTTTAGCATTTAGTAAGTGTACATAGTAAATTTTCATATGCATGCCATGCTAGGGTCAAACATAGAAACTCTATAGTGTGTTAGGTTAGACCCTAGAAAGTCTAATAAAATTTCCTTCGATAGGAAAGTTTAGTCGAGTCTAATAGGTATTAGTTGAGTCCAATAAATTCTTAACCTTGAATCATCTGTTTGCACCTGCACTTACCTTTGCATAGCATATACATATGGAAATTAGTCAAAAGCTGAACCTAATTAATGAACTAAATAATAATTTGGCTAATTACCAAAAGAAAGATAAAGATTTTTATGCAGAGGAATATGTGACTGTCAGAGAATTTTTTGCTCGCAAAGCTGGCCCATCCAAAATAATGAGTAGTAGTGGACCAATGCCTATGTACCTGAGATATCACCTGATTTAGGTATTAGCTCCACTTTCATCATCTCAGACTTTATAAAATATAGGGAGCTAGTAGTGATACCCAGCGAGCCCCTTGAGCCACTCCCATTCTTTGAGAGAGAACCCACCCCAGAGTGACCACATATAATTTGGCATTATGGTGAGGTAAAGATTTAAAGAGCTCTGGATGATCAAGCTATCGATACCCAAGATAGAGACTATCAGCAACATTTGGTCCGGTGGCAAGGTCAGCCAGAATCTGAGGACTTATGGAATGCTGGTGCGCATCTGCAGTGCCTCAACCCAGACCCTCCTTAAGCTAAATTGACCCATACTTGACAAGGTCGAGTTCCTCTTGCTTTGGAAGAATTGGTGGGGACACCAGGATCAAACATAGATCCCTGGATCCTATATGGTTAACTAGTCATGTGTCAAAGTTTCGAAAATTTTGTAATCAATTAAGATCGAGTCCTGTAATAAGTTAAGGTTAGTTGATTTATCTCAGCCCTCAACGTAGTCAGTATTTTGAGTCCTGTACATCAATTATAAGTCCAGTATGAGCCTAATTTTTGTACAAGAGAGAAGGTCATCCTATTTTGGAGTTTCACCAGGCCATATCCAGGAGTCAGAGGCCACTACATTAGCACAGTGGATTTTGTGTCACAACCAAGGATCCAAGATGCTTTTAGAAATCCTTATTCCTTCCAGATGCCCAGATTCCCTTCCAGATGCCAGAGCATATTCCTAAACCAAGGCATCCATGATTCCAGAGGTCCACCTACATCCTAGCTCAAGGAAACCAAGCCCAGGTGCCAAGCCCAAGTCCTAAAGAAGCAAGATTCCATGGAATATTCCTGCTACCAGGCTACCAGGCCACCCCAGCTTCCAGAGGCCCAAGCCCATGCACCCAAGCCACTTTGGGCCGGCCCCTTGCTGCCCCTAGAAGCCCAACATGCCCTCCTAGGAATCTTTGAAGTGTTGACCAAGTTCAAGAGGTTTCCTTGAGTGGAATAGTCAAAGCATGAAGGAAAAAGGAGAAGACTAGGTTAATTCCTAACCTAATGGGGATTTGTTTTTCTAACCTAGCTAGGAAAGGACTTGTATTCCAATTTGGAAGAGGACTTGTAACCCAAGTATAATCATTGTTAGTGAGGGCATGGGAACTATATAAATATCCCACCCCTCCCCATCTTGTAATCAACTTTTATTCATGATATCAAAACCCTAGTGAATTTATTTTGAGCTTGCGAGCTTGTGTTACTCTGTTCTTTGGTTTTTGGTTTGTGTTCTTGTGCTTGCCCAAACTCCTTGCTGCCCTAGCATCCTTCCATGCCCTAACTCATTGCCTTCCAAGCCTTCACACGTCCAAGAAGGAGTGCCCTAGGCCACCAAGCAAGGAGATCTTCATCAAGCTTCAAGCCGCCCCCGCCTCTAAACCCTAACCTGATTCCTTCTAAACCTAGTCCCCTTTCTTTTTCTTACTTGCTGTTTTGATTGAACCTTGATGTTATACAGGATCCCCGAGGTGTTTGACCTCCCCAGAGGAGGCTTTCCTTGCATCCAGAACCATCCAAATCAGTCATCTAATCAAGGGAATGGAACTTCATCATCCAGACTCCAATCAAAGTGCTGTGTGATCTCTTCATCGAAAGTCCTTCAAGTCACTGATTGGTAAGAAACCTTCCCTTCTTTTAATTCCTGATTTGATAAAGATAAGCTATCCTAATCCAGGAGTTTCTCAATTCCAGGGTCCTAGAATTTATTATTTTGCATGAGTTTGCCTACGATACGATGATTCTTTGCATTGCTGTTCCTTATGCTAGTTCTTATTTAATTTTGTGAATCAAGCCTGCAAATTAAATAATAAAAAAATATTTAAAAAATTAGTTTACTATATTTCTACTATTTTTTGCAATCTTAGAGTCATCCTACATCACCATGATGGAACGATTTGACCAAATGAACTGTAGGTTTGACCAAACTAATATCCAGGTAGAAGCCAAACTAGTGTTAGTTGATCCAGTAGATACCCAGGTTGAAGCGACACTAGGGTTAGCTGACCTTAACCACACCCAACCTGTAGTCGAAGAACTCTTAAAGGAAGAAGACAATGAGGAATCCAATCCTACAATTAGCATCTTACCTAAGGAGCCACTAGAAGAGAGCCCAATTAGAGAGCCCAATCCTTTGATTTATGAGCCAAAAGAGTTTATTAAGGACTTGACCTCTTTGAATTAGTACCCTCAGGGTGAATTCACTCTTTTGACTCCACTTGATCTCTTTCCTGAAATTAATGACCCTTTCTTCCATTACGTAGACCCTTTAGATAGACATCAAATCCATAAGGTAAACCTCATTAGTCTAGGACTAATTCCCGACATCCCTTCTTACATCTTAGTCTATCCAGTTAACCCTGAACCCTTTTCTTATTTCCATCCAATCAGACAAACCCTGAATCCACCTCATATTTTCTACCTTTTCTTGAATTTTCTTATGTTTCTTTAACCATTCATTTGAATTTTACAGTGGTAATCATACCGTATTCATTCATTGCATAGGTTAGATTTGCATCATATTTTTGGCATACCCTAGGGCACCTAGTAGGCATACATAGTAAGTTCTCATGTGCATGCCATGCTAGGGTCAAACCTAAAGAGTCTATAGTATGTTAGGTTAGACCCAAAGAGTCCAATAAATTTTATTTGTTAGGAAGTCTAGTCGAGTCAATTAGGTGTTAGTATTGAGTCCAATAAATTTGCAACCATGATTCATCTGTCCACACATGCACTGACCTCTGCACAATATTTGCATCAGGATATTAGTCAAAAGTTAAAAAAAAATAATGAACTAACTAACATCTTGGTTAATTCCCGAAAGAGAGATAAAGAAATTTCTGCAGAGGATTATGTGAGTGTAAAGAAATTTTCTGCTCGCAAAGCTGGCCCATTCAGACAAATCAAGAGTAGTGGACCCAATGCCTATGTGTTTGAGAGACCACCTGATTTAGGTATTAGCCCGACCTTTACCATTTTGGACCTTATGGAGCACAGGGAGCCAACAGTGATACCTAGCGAGCATCTTGAGCCAATTCCTTCCTTTATGAGTGAACCCACCGAGAGTGTCCATATATAATTTGCCCAATAAGTGAGGAAAGGAGTGAGCGAATCCTGGATGATCAACCCATCAGTACCCGAGATGAACGTTATCAAAGATATTTGGTCAGATGGCAAGATCAGTCAGAATCTGAGGATTTGTGGAGCACTGGTGAGGATCTGCCATGCCTCAACCTAGACCCTCATTGAGCAGCCAAATTGACCCTTACTCGATGGGGTCGAGTTCCTCCCACCCCAAGAGAATTGGTGGGGACACCAGGATCAGACACAGATCACTGGATCCCATATGACTTACTGATTAGGGTTTTTTTTAGAACCTTTATCATGTGTTACAATTTTCTAAGAAAGTAAGATTGAGTTGTAATAAGGTGAAACTAGTTGATTTGTCTCGACCTAGTCCAGTATATTGAGTCCTGTACATCAGTATGACTCTAGTATGAGTCCAAATTTTGTACAAAAAAAAAGGTTACCCTATTTTGGAATTTTACAAGGCCTCATTCAGGAGCCAGAGGCAATTACATCAACTTATGGGAGCTCAATTGACACCCAGGAGCCCTAAATGCCCTATAAATGCCATCCAAGTGCCCTGATTCCCTCCAAATGCCATTTCAGATGCTAGATTCCCTCTAGATGCTTTCAAAATATTCCATATGCCAGGAGCTCATGTTTCCCTGGTTATTCCATCACTCCAGGCCTTAAAATTCTAAGCCCAAGAAGTAAGCCCAAGCATGAAGAACCAAGATTCCAAAGAATATGCTGATACCAGGGCACCCCAGCTTCCAGGGCCCAAAGCCCATGCACCAATCCAAAGGAGGATGACCCCTTGCTACCCCTTGGAGCCCAACACACCTAGGATAGGCGTCCTCCATGAGTTTACCAAGTCCAACATGGTGGAAGAGTTCAAATGCAAGAAGGAGTTTGAGTTTTTATTTCATTTAACTTGTATACTCCTAGTTCTAGGTTTATTTTGTAATCTTTCTCCCATTTAAATTATGTAAATCTATTCTAACTAGGAGAAGACAAGTAATCCCTTTAGGAGAGGGCATGGATCTCTATAAATACCCCACCCCTCCTCCTCTTGTAATCAATCTACTCTTATGAATTAAAACTCTGCTAAATTATTTTTAAGACGGGTGTCTTGTGTTTTCTTTTAGTTCCTTTGGTTTGGTTCTTTGTGTTCTTGTGTTGGTCGAACTCTATCCTTGCAATCCGCCACTCCCAAGAGCAACTCAAGCCTCTTGACATCAGCCACACCTTTAAGAAGAAGCCCTGAAGCCGTCCCTGAAAGCAGGAGTCTTCCTTCTCTAAGCCGCCAGCCCTTCTAGCCCTAACCCTTCCTTCCTTATTTCATCTTGTTATTTGTTCCTTTGATTACCAGATTCGTGTCTAACCTTGATGTTTTGCAAATTCCTGAGATGTTTCCCCTCCCTAGAGTAGGCTTTCTTTGCCTTCAAACTGGATCCAGATCGCCTTCAAATTTGGGAACCAAAGGCTTGTTCTTCCAAGCGCTATCCAGAGACTAAGATATCTCTTCATCAAAGAAACTACAGTCGCTGCCTGGTAAAAGCCTTCTCCCTCTTAAGTTCTGATATGATGATAGACACGCTATCCTAAACCGGGAGTTTCTCAATGCTCGAGTCCTGTCTAGTCATTATTCTGCATGAGTTTTTAAGGGTATGATAGTTTCTAGCATTAATAGTCATCATGCTGATTCTTTACTTATTTTCGGGTTATTAGACTATGAATTTAATGTCTAAAAAAATACAAAAAATTATTTTTTTATTTTGTATCAGTCCTAGAGTTCTACCGCATCACTTTTGGGGTAAATTTGAAAAGGGATGTTGCCCACATAGTGTCCAGGTATCGAACTTGTGCTGTTGCCAAGCAGCAGAAGCAAAATACTGGTTTATACATCCCTTTACCTATACCAGATTGCCCATGACAAGACCTTAGCATAGACTTTGTACTAGGACTACCTAAGACCCTAAGGAAACATGACTCCATCTATGTAGTGGTTGATAGGTTTTTGAAAATGGCCCATTTTATACCCTTCTCTCAGACCTTTGATGCCTCCAAGGTAGCCCGACTCTTCCTTGATCATGTGGTTAGGTTACATGGCCTTCCTAAAATCATAGTGTCCAATAGCGATGTTCGTTTTACCAGTTCTTTCTAGAAGACCCTTTGGCACTTGTTAGAAACCAAACTTAAGTTTTCCACTGCCTACCACCCCTAGATTGATGGCCAAACCGAGGTGTACACCGAAGCTTAGGAAACCTATTGAGATTCCTTGTAAGGGAGAACACTAGGAATTGGGACCTACTTTTACCCAGAGTCAAATTTGCCTATAATAGTTTAGTCAATAGGTCCATAGGTAAGAGCCCATTTGAGGTTGTCCATGGTTACAAACCCAACAAACCTCTTGACCTAATCCCCTTATCCTTGCATGCATGAGTCTCTGAGTTGGCTGAGTCTTTTACACAGCATGTTAGGGATTTGCACAAGGAAATTAGTCAAAAGATTAACATAAGTAATGAACTCTATAAAAATTAGGCTAATTCCCGAAAAAGAGCTAAAGAGTTTTCTGCAGGGGATTATGTAATGATCAGGCTTAGGCCTAACCAATTCCCCCCAGGGACCCTAAAGAAACTACATGCTCATGGAGCTAGACCCTTCAGAGTAATAAAAAGAGTTGGACCCAATGCCTATGTGCTTGAGTTACCACCCGAGTTAGGTATTAGTTCAACCATCAATATTTCAAACCTTGTGGAGTATAGGGAACCAAACGATACCTAGTGAGCCCTTTGGACCTAACCCTTCCATTGAGAGTGAGCCCCTCTTAGAGTGTCCACCCATAAATTTGCCTATAAGAGTGAAAAGGATTGAGCGTATCCTGGACGATCAAGCCATTAGAACCTGGAATAAAGGCTACCAACGGTATTTAGTCCGATGGCAAGGTCAGCCAGAATCCAAGGACTCATGGATCACCTGAGATGATCGATAGTGGCTCAACCCAAACATACTAGAGCTGCACGAGAGTATAGATGACCCTTACTTGAAAAAGTCAAGTTCTTCCCATCCCGGGAGAATTGGTGTGGGCACCAGGATCAGATAGAGATTACTGGGCCCAATCTGGTTTATTGATTAGGATTTCTGAGTCTTGTAGTCCTTTAGTAATGTGTCACTTGAGTCTTGTAATACAAGTGAGCCAATTGAGTCATGTAATAATCTGAGTCCTATTATGTGAGTTTAGTTATGTTAGTCCAGTCAAGAAGTCCTTTAAGTTTCAGTTCAGTCATATGAGTCCTGTAACTTTCAAGTTATGTTCAAGAGGAGGTCCTTTGGATCCACATTCAAGACATCAGCCCAGCATCCGGGCTCCTTTCAAGTAACCACAAACCCTAGAGGAATGACATCCCCAGCCTCCAAGATGAGGTACCCCAGGTCCATAAGATTCCAGCACCCCCTTGGCCCATGATGCCCTGGCCCATGGCGCATCACCTTTAGCACCCCAAGCTTTGGCACCCCAGGCCTTGGTGCCTCTACCCTTGGCCCATCTGGAGCTGGCACCCTCCTAGGCCCTTAATGACCTGGTGGCCCAGCCAAAGTCCCACCCAGAGTTGGCACCCCATCTAGCCCAAGCCCAAAAGGAGCCATACAGTCCAAGGAGGAGTCTACCATCCCACTTCTACAAGGAGATTAGTCTTCTAGTTTAAGTTCTTTTTGTATTCCACTTTGTTAAAGACTTGTACTCCAATTTTGACAAGGAGAGGGTCCTGGGTGAACCAATAAATACCTCACCCCTTCCCTTCTTGTGATCATCTCTTTTTCATGAATATAACTTGAAGTTATTTTGCCAAATTGTTTCCTCCAGATTGGAGTTGGTGTGAGACTCGTATGCCTTGTCCTTAAGTGCAAACCCTAACCGCCCAGCCTTCCTTCCCTCTTCTCCAAACTCTAGCTGACCCTAGAACTCTCCCAACAACAGGCTGCCACCACTCCTGAGCCCTAGGATGCCACATCTCATCCATCTTCCACCAGGTCGCCAAGACCAAGGCTTCACCACTCTTGGCCGCCCTTCCACTACTCCTCCAGGCATGCCCTGGCCACCAGGCTGCCAGGTGTTACATCCCAGGTGCCTCATTCAGCAACCAAGCCACCCTATACAACCAAGGCATCCACCTGAACATCAATCCGCCAAGCCCCTGCAACGCCAACTTCCGATCTTCCTTCAACCCATTCTTCCATTTCTTATTTTTCTTATCTTTTCCTTATCTAACCCATGATGTGTGCAGGATTGATCTAGCGAACACCTCCAAGAAAGAGGTCCTCCTTGCCTTTGGGTCTGATTGAAGAAAAGCTGCCTGATCCATGGGATAGAAGGCTGATCATCTAGGCACTAATCTAGATTGTTGAGTGACCCCATCTATGGTCGGATCAACCATCATTGCCAGGTAAACAACCATCCCCTCTCCTAAGTTCTGATTTTTTGAAGGTACGCTGTCCTAACCAGGGGTTTCTTAACCCTTGAGGTCCTAACTTTTATTACTCTACATGATTCTACTACGGGTACAATAGACTTTTTGTTACATACTTTCTTGCTGATCTTTGCAATTTTTCAGGATTTTAGCCTCAGATTTAAATTCTAAAAAAATCCAAAAAAATTAGTTTACTATTATTTTCTACATACATATTTTCCCTAGAGTCATCCCGCATCAAATACATTCCATGGTCTGTGATGAAGGCAGTGTGCTCTTCGTCCTCTGGGTGCATCCATATTTGATTACTTGGAGAATGCATCCATGAAGGAGAGTAAGTGGTGCCCTGAGGTGGCATCCACTAATTGGTCCATCTTCGAGAGCGGGAAGCTATCTTTTAGGCAGGCTCTGTTGAGGTCGGTGTAGTCCACATAGATTCTCCATTTTTTGTTAGCTTTCTTGACCATGACTACGTTCGCCAACTAGCTAAGGTGCTGCACTTCATGAATGAAACCTACTACGAGGAGATTCTCTAATTCCTCGTTGATTGCTTCCTGCCTTTTTGAAGCAAAGCTCCTCTTCTTCTACCAAACTGGGTGGCACTTCGAGTCAATGTTTAATTTATGAGTGATGATGTCAGAGGGGATACCTGGCATATCTACCGTAGTCTAGGCAAATACATCCAGTTCACCCGGAGGAAATCCAACAAGCAAGCTCGCTCTTCTTTTTGTAGCTGAGCCCCAATCTGTACCATCTTCGATGGATCCGCACTGAGGGGGCATAATAGCAGGCACTCGATTGGGCCACCCTTGGGGTCCTACATTCTTTGGTCTACATCATCAACATCGGGTCCTCCTAGGCACTTCTTTCCATGGATGGCTTGCAAGCAATGTTGAATCGGTTGAGGTGCCCCCCTCTCTCCCCTACACCATACGGGGTCAGGAATTATACCAATAGCCACTTTGTAGATATGACTGCATCGAGCAGGTTGAGTCCGTGGTGGCCAAGAATTACGTTATAGTTTGAAGGGAGCCTGACAACCATAAAGGTCATCATGACCATATTCTATCGAGGTGGTGACCCGGCCATGATATGGAGAGTAATCTCTCCTTCAACCCCCATTGAGTCTCTAGAAAAATCGACAAGGGGGGTGTGCACCAGCTTTAACTTGGTAGAAGACAAATTCATCCTGGAGAAAGCATTGTAATAAAGGATATCTGTCGAACTTCCACTATCGACCATAATCCGCTTTACAGGATGCCTTGCTATTGTCATTTCAATAAGAACGGCATCATTATTTACATTTTCATACCTAGGTCCCTTCACCCTCATAAAGGGGAGTACATTTTTTGACCCCTCCCCCACTTGGGTTCTCTTGGAGGTGCTCTCTATTCCTCATGATATCATACCCACAGGCTTCTCGGTGAGTTGGTTGTCAACTGGAGGGACAGGAGGAAGAGCTACGAGCGCTAGAGATTCTATGGGGGCCTTGCCCCCCACGAACTTCCCGAGGTAGCCTCTCTTTATTAGATCTTCAATCTCCCTTTTGAGGTGGTGGCATTCCTCGGTGTCGTGACCATGGTTGCAGTGAAACTGACAATACTTCGACTTGTTAGGACTGTTGGATGGCCTTAGCATGCGAGGGCGACATAAGAAGCGCTCGCCCTCGATCTCCATTAAAATCTTTGACCTCAAGGTGAGGAGAGGAGTATATCTTTCCTCCAGCATGGGGTTGCTCTTTGACTTTGGATCAATTCGAAGGTTTGGGGTCAGCCTGGGCCACTGTACCTCGGAGGTCTCTCTCAGAGTCTACTTCTTTGATGGCTTCCCATCCAACTCCCTCCTACTACGATCCACCTCCTTTGCATGAATGTACTTGTGAACCCGGAGGAGGAGGTCGGAGTAAGTCTTTGATAGCTTTTTGTCCAGGAAGTAGGTCAGGCGGGATGTTCTAAGCCTCTTCTTTAATGCCAGCATGATGATGGGCTCATCTAAATTATAGATTTCTAGGGTGGCAACCTTGAAGCGAGCCACGTAGTCCCACAAGGGCTCATGGGCCTGTTGCCGATTGGAGAAAAGGTTGTCAGCTTCTCGTGGCTCCTTCCAGCAGGCATCGAAGTACATCACGAACTTCCTTTCCAGCTGGGCAAAGGAGCTGAGACTTTCGAGCTCGAGGCAAGTAAACCAGACTCGAGCTGCCTTTCAAAGCATGGCCAGGAAAGCAATACAGAAGAGGGCATCTGTCTCCCCCTGGACTCTCATGAGAGCCTTATAGCTCTCTAGGTGGTCTAGGGGGTCAGTGGTCCCACCATACAGATCCACTTGAGGTATACAGAATCGATTGGGAATCAGTTCCTCTTTGATCTCTCAGGAAAAGGGGGGTCGGGCGTCATGGCCCACTTGCTCACGAGGGGAGCCCTCCATGTTGGCAAACAGGTGGATAAGTTCCACCAGCTTACGCTCTTATTTCTCTAGGTGCTTTTCAGCCAAGAACCTGATAGCCTCTTCGATGGAACCTTCTTCCGAGGTTGTCGGAGGATATGGGTATGTTAGCTGGGGGGTCACGATGGGAGGCCTTGCCTTGATGGCGCTTATGATGCCTAGCAGCATCATGGCCAAAGACTGGAGACTGGCTCTCCCGATCAGCCAACCCTCTCTACTACCTCTTCACCGGGGTTCGTTGGCTTCCATAGGGATCAGTTAAGGCCTGCGAGTGTGATGGCCTCCATTGAAAGGAGTGTAGGCTATCACAGGGCCTAGCGATTAGGGCTGCAAGTGTCCCTGGCTATTCCCAGGTGATCAAGGATCGATGTTGATGTTGTAGCTACCGTACTACTATGGTCATAGTCTGGATCTACAAGGCAAGCATGCCTAGCTAGGAGTCCATCAGAGGTGGTTGCGACGGAGCCAGGAGCTCCCACTCTAGGTTGCATGGGGCCCCATGATAAAGAAGATCCCCTGCATGACTGGTGGAAGTTCCCCGCATGTGCGTCACCACCTTGTTATGGGGAGAGTTCCTTTGAGGGACCAGTTCACCCCTACCTGGTTCACCAATCTATTGCTGCCTGGATCGTCATGGCCTGTAGCTCCTACATGGCACTAGGTTGAATTTACTTCGCTTGGTGTTTGACTCGCATGCCCAGTCCTACAAAAGAAAGGAGACCCGGGCTGGGGATTTCGGTGAGGGCTCTCTGATGGTCAAGTCAATAAGACAATCTAAGGAAATAGATCCTCCGAAGTTGATCCCAAGTTGGTCTCCACTCTTGGATGTTTCAAAAGAAAAAGATGAGATGAGAGTTTCGGTGGAGGAAGAAATCTCGAGCAAAGGTGGTTGTATCAGTTGAGACTCTCCCGGTAAGTTCTCTGATAGCCTCAGTGCACTTTCTCTTGCTACCTCTTCCTCTTCTTGTTCTATCTTACCTTCTTCGAAGTCCCTCTCTCTCTCTTATAGATAGAAGGTACTATCCCTTATCAACCTCAAGCTCCCCTTCTACCTCCTCCCCTCCCTCAGGGACACTATGAGGTTAATGATGAGTGGTGCTTGGAAATCATGCCCGAGCCCCCTTTCCCTTTAGTGCCGAAAGTTATATTGCGAGCTTTGATGCAATGATGGGATGTCCTATTAGGGAAATTTGGCAGGAAATCGATCTAAGGGTAGACGATCTAGGACTCGAGTCCTCTAGTGCAACCTTCTTCTTCGAGGTGGTGCAATGGTCGGTGGGGGGCACGGCATCTCGAGTGGCACATCCTTTCCTAACTAGTGTAAACGGTGGCCTGAGGGGACCTATGTGTTCTGGTGAGACGGCTCCCCGTAGGTCAGCGCGCCCTCCCTTCATAGGCTTTGGGTGGTATGCCGCTTCCCGCTTGGCATACCAGCTTCATGGCCAACCTTGACCATGGATCAACCTCGAGCTGGGCACCCCCTCTCAACTAAAGGGCACGTAGCTCGAGGGAGCTTGACTTCGGACAGGGACTCAACCCTGAGGGAGTCACCCTGGCAAAAGGGCTCAAGGCCCAAGGAGCGGGAGCTCAACTTTGCTGGGGGCTCAACCCTAAGGGAGCCACCCAGGCAGAAGGGCTCAAGGCTTGAGGAGTGAGGTGGGAGCTCGACTTCGGACGGGGGCTCAATCCTTGGGGAGCCACCTCAATGGAAGGGCTCGAGGCTCGAGGAGCAAGGTGGGAGCTCGAGTTCGACCGGGGGCTCAACCCTGAGGGAGCCACCTCGGCGGAAGTGCTAGAGGCTCGAGCAGCGAGGTGGGAGCTCGACTCCAACCGGGGGCACAACCCTAAGGGAGCCACCCTGGCAAAAGGGCTCGAGGCTCGATAAGCAAGATGGGAGCTTCAATTCGACTGGGATCTCAACCCTGAGAAGCCACCCTGATAGAAGGGCTCAAGGCTCGAGGAGCAAGGTGGGAGCTCGACTTAGGCTAGGGACTCAACCCTGAGGGAGCCACCTGGTAGAAGGGCTCAAGGCTCAAGGAGCGAGGTGGGAGCTCGACTTTGGCCGAGGCCTCGACCCTGAGGGAGTCGCCATGGCGGAAGGGTTCGAAGGATGGAGCAAGACTGGCATGGCAATCTCTGCCAACATGACTACCAACTAGGTTCGAGGTGGACTCCATGTTAGCGGTCTTGCCACATCACTTCCTATGTGAAAGAAAACTAAGATTTCATATCTACATGTTAAATAATCAAACAAATGAACTTAGCTCCGATATCAATGTAAGGAAATATTATGTAGGCAATAGTGATGCAACTTTAAAATTTTTTAGCCTTGCATCATAGTGGAAAACTAGATTAATCATATTAATCAACATATAATATTAGAACATTTCTAATACAGGCCTACAAACAAGATCATGTATGAATATTAACATGTAAATGAAAGACAATACAAGCACCCAAAGTTATGCATCACATAGAATCATTCTATGTTCGATGCACATACCAAAGAACACTTCTTTAGAAAGACTCACCAAGAGCCTTACCTTTAATTCAATGTGACACTCGATGGGTTGAGGAAAAGCTCACCAAGACAATCACTCTGGAAGCCGCACATGTGTCCGGCCTTTATAGGTAATCCATACCAGAGTTCTTCCTTGACCTTCTTCTTTTGAAGTGCTAGCTTCGCCGGAACAAATTGGTTTTTAGACTCTTCTTCTTCTTCTTCTTTGGGATGCTCCAGGAGATGAAGAAGCACTATGGAGGATGTAGGAAGTGCACTTAAGAACCCTTCCCAAAACACTTTTTCCAAGCCTGGAACACTAGGCAACGCACACCCAAACCTAAACCTTTCTTTCCATACAAAGGTTTCAAGCTTTCTTCTTTCTTTTTCCTTTTTTCCTCTATTTTTAAAGACTTTCCAGCAAATAAACTTTAGAAATCACTCACCTTCACATCTTCATTAAGCCCCCATGTGTAGGTAAGTGGGGGGAGAAGGAAAGGAAAGAGTTACATGAGTTACGGGGGGGTTACAAAACATTCAAACCCATGGGAGTTACATCCTTTTAAATTCAATCTAAATTTTGAATTTAAAACTTAAATCAAAATTTGAATTCTTAATTCAAACTTAAATTTGAAATGGGATGCAATAAGTTAGCCCAATCACATTGAACCGAACCCGAGCCCAAATCGAATCACATTCGGTTTGACGTAAACTAGATTTCTCAATCAAATTGAGTTAATCAAGCAATCACATTGCCACTAACCCTCCAAATAATTACCAACATTTAGTAATTATAACCTTTATCACAATATTTGTAACATGATATGTCAATATTTGACAAATCATCAAATCCCTATAACTGAGTCGACTCATAACTCTAGTTGACTCCGAAATGTAGATGGACAATCAAATTATCCAAAAGGTCCAAAAACGATTCCCAATAGTTCAATAGCCATTAGGTCAATCAGAAACCCCTATGGTGGTGACCCTATAGGTTCTAACACTAAGCCGGTAGTACTGCAACACTTTTAATACCAGCCAAAGTCACCATCTAGCAATGATGCCCGGCATCCGGATAGGTCAAAGGTTGCAGAGCAACTATCAAGAATCAAATGGATATGATAATCATATAATACATTCCTTAAACCTTCAATGCTTCGGATGACATAGGGTTTAACTACCCAACCCTAGAATAGTCTATCACAATATATCTCAAACTCAAAATCCCTGTAAGTGCTTACAAGGACTACCTTGGCTAAGGTCTTACTCAATTGAGACATAATGGGTCATTCACTCCAAACTCTTTTGGAGGGGTTAATCCCATCTTGATCCAACCACTGCTGCACAAGTACTTGACTATACCTAGCAACCTTTCATCACCAGATTAGAAATCTGGGTTGTTCGGTACCTAAGCACAATGAGTTGCTTGTAAGCTACCATGGTGATCTAAAGTTAGAGGAACACTTATATCCATATCCTAATATGAACTACTCTTTGGAAGAAAGAATGTTCAACAGATGGGTCATGTCCAGTGAAGTGTCACACACAACACCTACATGCCATACCGGTGTCTCTGCACTCCTTGGTTAAGATGATAACTAATGACTATGACATACAACGACCTATACTTGATACACTATCGTCTTATGACAATGTATCATTTGGTCACAAATGAATTTAAGGACTAGATGATATATCCTCTCTATATCATATCAAAGTAGTCCTATGGACTTCATCATACCAAAGTTCATTACAGGAAGATGTAAAATATGATGAACAGCCAGAATAAATATTTTATTCAATATAATTCATATACAATTACAGCAACAGCTTAACCATCTACAAGATAGACGATTAGCTTTGGGACACATTTCCCAACATATGTGTCATTGTCTATTAACTTTGTTGATGATTCTAAAGGAATTACTAGTGGTAGCATGCAGAAAACTAGATTTCTAAAACCATAGCAGAAGCAATTTACAAAAAAGATTTTGTACAAGCATGCAAAAATTATTTAAAAATAATATCTAAGGACCTATCTAATATACTGATTAATAATTCATCAAACTAGATTAGATCTAAAAAATAAAATAAATCAGGAAGGTTAGATTAATTTGTCTTGATCGCTATCCTCCTTCAACCATAATCGGATCGATGGATCATTGGGGTTGCTATCGGAGTAGCACAGCACCCGGCCTCTACTGATATCTATATGGGGATAACACTGATCGACTCCTCAAGGCCCCTGGAGTGCTATCTCCTTGCAAGACTTTCCTTTGGCTTAAATCATGAACCTCTTCTAAAACATTCTCCAAGAAACTAGGCCGCAGCACTGCAGCCTTCTTATGAACCCTTCATAAAATAATTTGGGAATTTAACTTGGACACCTTAAAAAGGATGAAATCATTCTTCTCCATTTCTCCTCTCTCTCTACTCTTAGATTTCTCAAAGTTATGGCATGGAAAAATCAAAACTTTAGGAAGAGGGATGACTAAAACCCTATGGCTTGAAGTAGGAAAAAAGAAGTAAGATATCAGTAGACTCTCCTCTTCATGTCAAATTATTTTCCTTTCTTTAATTGTCACACAACCAAAATCCCACATCTTCATGCCAATTCAGAAAAAATCTGATGTCAATTTGAATCCCATTCAAAAAATTCAAGGCATGAGAGGAATTGTGCTGAGAAAAAAATTGTGATTAGAACATTACGTATGCTCCTTAAGATTTTTGCCACACAAAAAGGGAGAGTCCATGTGGTGTGGGCCCCAGGATCCGACAGAGTCTCCTCAACCCTCTGTGGATCTCAGATTAGGGTTCCCCTTTTCTATGAGTCCTGTAATAAGGCCTTGTGCCCAAAAACATTGTTATAATTTCTTGTCAAAGTTGTTTAGTCCTGTACCTTGGCCAATTTGGGTCAAGTTAGGTCTTGAGTCCTGTATTTGTTCGAGTCCGAGTTTGGTCTGGGGCCAAGCCCAATTGAAGTCACTCTGGTTTTCTTCTCCAACTCAAGTTCTGGTGGGCCAACCCACCCCTTCTACTTGGGATAATGCCATCTCAGGTGCCACCTCAGCTACCTACGTGGCGCCACATCAGCTACCTCTTGGGCATCCTAGAAGGGAAACAAAGTGGCCTCCTCTTGCTTTCCACATGCCTTGGACAACATCCCCCTCTTCCCTCCCCCACATCACGCCTTGTTCCATCTAAAGAGGGCGTTGAAGTTCTTTGAAGGAACCAAGCACCAAAGCAAGCCTCCTCCCAAGTTTTCTTCCCAAAATGCTCTTGCAAGGAAGGAAGGTCACAAGATACACTCCCCTCTTCAAGCCCTCAACCATGCAATGCCCCATGGAGTTCACCCTTGGTCGGCCAAGAATCAATCCTAGAAGATGGCGTGAAGAGCCCAAGGGAACACATCCCTCCAAGCAAGCCATGCCCCACTCCTCTTCCCAAATTAAGCATGCTAAGGAAAGAAGTCAAGGGACCAATCCCCCTCTCCAAGCCTTTTCTCATGCCACGCCCAACTCCAAATATTTGGTCGGCCAAAGAAATAGGGATGTGGAAAATTTTTGGCGCCACCATGAGATTTGTATTTTGAGTTTCAAAAGGGCCTTGGGTGCCTATTTAAAGGACCCAATCCCTCCCTTTGTAGAACTAATGAATGAATGAATGAAAATTTGAGAGATTGAGTTTGAGTTTCTTCCACCCTCCAACCCTTGTCTCTTAGGCTAGGTTCGAGTGGAATTGCCTTCGTCCCCAGGGACGTCGAGTGGTGCGAGGCCACCTGTCCGTCGCCCCAGGCCGCCATGAATCCTTCATCCTCCAGGACGTCGCGTGGTGTGAGGCCACATTCCTTCATCCTCCGGGATGTCACGGGGTGCGAGGCCCCAAGTTATCTCTAGCTTCGATTTCAGAATCAAGCCGGATGCTAGCCTCGAAGCCCCTTCCCAACTCCAGTTCAATTCCTTTCCGTACATCTTCACATTCCACTAACCTTTCTTTTGTTTGCCTACAGGTCCTCCATGGCATCTCGAGCATTGGAGACAGTTAGCTTTGCCATCGTGACCTCCAGACCCAAAGCCAGAGCTCCCATGGGTTTGACTGCTCGGGCATCCAGGCCATGTCCGTCGAGTTGAGCGATCTCTGCACCGGGCGCTTCAGAAGTTTGAGGTTTGCCTTCTCTTTATTTCCTAAGTAGATATTGTAGGTCGAGCTAGTCCTACCGGGGTTTCTTAATCCCGGGGTCCTGTTCTCGTTCTTACTTTTAGGGCTTTGAACTGCTAGCGTAAGCTTCCCTTACTACTCTTCATATTTTCTATCTTTTCTTGTGATCGGGAATCGAAACCCTAAACAACAAAGAAGAACAACAAAAAACATAACAAAAAAAATCATCAACCCTAAAACAAAAAAAAAAAAAAAATCCCTTGCATCATAAGCATCCATCCCAGCATCCCTAGCCATAACCCCCTTTCCTCCCGCATCATTTCTGGTATCAGAGCTTTACCTCCACATCATTTTGGTATCAGAGCAAGGCTAGGACTAGTGCATTAGTTTCATTTTCTGCATTCTAGTCAGTCCATATATAGTTTGATCATTGGATTGTTTCTCTCTGTAAAGACATCTAAATTTTGTGATTTCTATTTTGTTAGATTGAATTCATTTAAAAGTATTTTTTTCTATTTTTTCAGATTTTATTTCAGTTTGTATAATTTCCACAAGCCGAAATACTACCTAAGAAAATCTCAGGTCTGAAAATTTCAGCAAGTATCTCATTCATCCATCTAGTTTATTTCTTGCATTTAGGGGCACATTTTAATTCCTGCATTTTGTTTAGCATTCACCCATCTAAAAGACATAAAAGAACAAAAAAAAAAAATTAAGTCATTTTATTAGTCATCATTGTACTTCATTTTACATAACATATCTTAAGGATGCCAATTTAACATAGGGCCAGGATTTCATTACCTGTCCCTAGCCCAAAAACCACCACCCGGCATATCGAACCCTAGCCATTAACTAAAATCAATTAGACGTTTAATCTGCTCTAGTGAGCTAGGGACACCCACGAAGTCGGGTCAACCCAAGTGCCGAGCCAAGCTAGATTGCTTGTTGGTGTGTGCTTGTGTAGCAGGTGTCTAGGCATGTGGTTCAGGGACTAGAGCTCGAAGGGAAGTGGGTTGGTTCGCTTACCTGGCCAATTTCTAATTGATGTCTAGGCAAGAAAAGAAGAACCTCCACTCACCTTACACTTACCTGGCCAGGTGCAAAGTTACTACTTCCATGTTCATCTTCTTGACTTTACATTTGGAGAGATCTCCTAGGTCTAGCAAACTGTAGCATCGTTTTCTTACATGTGCACCAGATCAGGAACCTCTTTTCACCCACCTTCTCCACCCTCTACCGACACCATGGACCAACTGCGAGCTGACATTGGAGCCTTAACCCAATCCATGACTCAATCCATGACCCAGTTAGGCAACCAGTTGAACAATAGACTAGATCAGATAGAGGCTACTGAGACCCCTAGAGGAAGCTGCTAGGCCATGACCTGAACCCAGTCCTGAGTCCCCTCATCCCAGGAGAAACCTGCCACAAGACCCTTACTTTGAGGATGACTTTGGGAGAGACCCTGACCCCTTTGTTGATACCCGTCCTAGGAGACCCAATCTAGAGGACCATGAAGAAAGAGCCCTTAGGAGCATCAAGCTTGAGGCACCCACTTTCGATGGTAGCTTAGATCCCAGGGTGTATGAAGATTGGGAGCCTGCTATGGAGCAGTATTTTGACTGGTACTCTATGTCTGAGAGAACTAAGTTTAAGTTTGCTAAGCTTAGGTTGGTTCACCAAGCTAGGTTGTTCTGGAACAGTGTTGAGAACTACATAGAGCAGAAAGGTCAATTACCCATAACCGCCTGGGGGGAGATGAGAAAAAAGCTTAGGAGGAAATACTTCCCTGCGTCTTACACCTAGAAACTATTGGACCAATGGCAGACCTTAAGTCAAGGGAGTAAGAGTGTGGCCGATTACATCGCCAAGTTTGATGAATATGTTATGCGATGTAAGGTTGTTGAATCACCTGAGGTAACCCAGTCTAGGTTTAGGGCTGGCCTACACCCAGACATCCAGGGAGAGCTATATTTTAGATCAACTTGAACCTTGGAAGAGGCTTACCAAGTTGCTAGGCTCTGTGAGCGTTTCTAGAGAGCTCCCACCTATAGAAGACCTGAGCCCTTGAGAAACCCGAGCCGTATCCCTGGATCCACTCAAGGTTACAATCAAGCTTACCCGAGTCGACCAAACCCAAACCGAGCTGACCCAAGTCGACCAATCCCAGCCCGACCTAGTCCTAGTCGTCCCAACCTGAACCGACCCCAGTATAGTAGAGAGGAAAAGGGTAAGGCTGTTGAAGTCCAGAGGAAACCTGATTCCCAAGCTAAATGCTTTAGGTGTCATAAACCTGGACATTTTACTAGCCAGTGCACCGCCTCTGCCCAACTCATAGAAGAACCAACTGAGACTGAAGCCAAACCAACCATAGAACCTGAAGAGGATGTCTATGACCCCGAAACTAGTTGTTGGAAGGGTACGAGGGAGAGGAAGAAATATATGAATCTGAAGACCTTGTAGGGGTAGTCCGATGCATCCTAGCCCAAAACATAGTACAGGAAGACTGGCATAGGACCAACATCCTGCAGACCCTGATCAAGCTAGGAGATAAGGTTTGTAAGGTCATCATTGATTGTGGAAGCTGTGTTAATGCCCTTTTTTTGAGTATAGTCAAATCTTTAGGACTTGCCACAGTTCCCCACCCCAACCCTTATAAAGTCTCCTAGATAGATTCAACTTCAATCCCAGTAAAATCTAGGTGCCAAATCAAGATAAAAATGAGTTTCTATGAAGAATCGATTTGGTGTGATGTCTTACCCATGGGTGTGGGTAGTATCATCCTAGGACGATCCTGGCTTTTCGACCATGATGCCACCCTATGGTAGATCCAATACCTGTGTCTTTCTTCACCAAGGAAAAAAGATCACAATCAACCCAATCCAGCCAAAAGACCCAGTCAAGAAAGGATCAAGTAGGCTTAAAGAAAAGAAGCCTGAAGTTAACCTAATCAAGGACAATGGGTTAGAAGAAGAGTTTCAGGGAGAGAAGGATGAACATTCTGAGAGTTTGAATACAGAAACCCCTGAGCCCAATGAAGACTTTAAGGTTGAACCTTTTGAAAATCTAGGAAAAGAAACTCCTGAGCCCATTAAAGAATTGAAAGAAAGCATCAATGAGTCAAGTTTAGTAGAAGATGGGCCCGAGGGTGAAATCATTGAGGAATCCAAGGAAAATGATCCTGAACCCACTACAAAATTTGAAGAGGAAATAACCGATCTAGGATCACATGTAGTAAATGAACATGAGGATTCACCAGTCTTTTCCACAGGAGTTCAGGAACCAACCCTTAATGAACAGACCCAAAGAGAACATCCTCAAGAGATGGTTGAAGCTTGGAAAGAAATTGAGGATGAAGTTCCCGATGAGTTACCTGATCAACTTCCACCCCTGAGAAACATCCATCATACTATAGACTTGGTCCTAGGATCCTCTTTAACAGACCTTCCTCACTGTGGGGTTGACCCTAGCGAGCCCCAAGATCTATCGGAACAAGTGGACCATATGACACCTACAGAACGATGCCCAAATTTTAAGGTCATCCTAAAAAACCCAGGTCTGTTTTATGTTTTCCATAAGCCACCCCAAGACTCCGATTCCTATTTTCTCCCCTTCCCAGAGCCCTCTCACATTTCTAGAGCCATGGGGTTACTTTTATGTGAGATTACTAGAATGCATGACTCCTTAGAGCCCATCCCTTTTGCCCTCTACTTCTGGTATACTTTATGGCATTTGCTAGGGATCCTTAACAATTTTTCCTGTGCATATCAGACTAGGGTCAAACCTGAAGAGTCAAAAGTCAACTAGGTTTAGACCCTAGGAGTCCAATAAAAAAATTTTCTCAATAAGATTGCATATTTGAGTATGCATTTTGCATCATGTTTGGATTATGCATTAAATATAATTTTTAAAATAATTTGGCTGATTCCCGAAAGCGAGCCAAAGAGTTTGAAATATGGGATTTTGTAATGATTAGGGTTCGGCCTGAACGGTTTCCATCGGAAATTGTTAAGAAGCTTCATGCTCGTGGGGCGGGTCCCTTTAAAGTAATTAGGAGAATGGGCCCTAACGCCTATGTGCTAGAACTACCTCCGGATTACGGAATTAGCTCGACATTCAATATCTCTGACTTAGTCGAGTATAGAGAACCCGCAAACATACCCAGTGAGCCATTTGGGCCTGACCTCCCTTTTGAGAGTGAACCTGAACCTGAGTGTCCACCTCCAAATATACCTGAGCGAGGAGAGCGGATCGAGCGTGTCCTGGATGAACAAACCATCACTACCCGGGGCAAAGGCTACCAGCGTTATCTGGTCCAATGGCAAGGCTGACCCGAATCCTATGACTCGTGGATCACATGGGAGGACTTGCAGCGCATCGACCCCGACATCCTGGAAAGGTATCAAAGCCAAGATAACCCTTACTCGACAGGGTCGTGTTCCTCCCACCCCGGGAGAATTCATGTGGGCCCCAGGATTCGACAGAGGCTCCTCAACACTCTGTGGAACTCAGATTAAGGTTCCCCTTTTCTATGAGTCCTGAAATAAGGCCTTGAGCCCAAAAACATTGTTATAATTTTTTGTCAAAGTTGTTTAGTCCTGTACCTTGGCCAATTTGGGTCAAGTTAGGTCTTGAGTCCTGTATTTGTTCGAGTCCGAGTTTGGTCTGGGCCCAAGCCCAATTGAAGTCACTCTGGCTTTCTTCTCCAACTCAAGTTCTGGTGGGCCAACCCACCCATTCTACTTGGGATAATGCCAACTCAGGTGCCACCTTAGCTACCTACGTGGCGCCACATCAGCTGCCACTTGGGCATCCAAGAAGGGAAACAAAGTGGCCTCCTCTTGCTTTCCACACGCCTTGGACAACATCCCCCTCTTCCCTCCCCCACATCATGCCTTGTTCCATCTAAAGAGGGTGTTGAAGATCTTTGAAGGAACCAAGCCCCAAAGCAAGCCTCCTCCCAATTTTTCTTCCCAAAATGCTCTTGCAAGGAAGGAAGGTCACAAGATACACTCCCCTCTTCAAGCCCTTAACCATGCAATGCCCCATGGAGTTCACCCTTGGTCGGCCAAGAATCAATCCTAGAAGATGGCGTGAAGAGCCAAAGGGAACACATCCCTCCAAGCAAGCCATGACCCACTCCTCTTCCCAAATTAAGCATGCTAAGGAAGGAAGTCAAGGGACCAATCCCCCTCTCCAAGCCTTTGCTCATGCCATGCCCAACTCCAAATATTTGGTCGGCCAAAGAAATAGGGATGTGGAAAATTTTTGGCGCCACCATGAGATTTGTATTTTGAATTTCAAAAGGGCCTTGGGTGCCTATTTAAAGGACCCAATCCCTCCCTTTGTAGAACTAATGAATGAATGAATGAATGAATGAAAATTTGAGTGATTGAGTTTGAGTTTCTTCCACCCTCTAACCCTTGTCTCTTAGGCTAGGTTTGAGTGGAATTGCCTTCATCCCCTGGGTCGTCGAGTGGTGCGAGGCCACCTGTGCGTCGCCCCAGGGCGGTGCGAATCCTTCGTCCTCCAGGACACCGCGTGGTGTGAGGCCACATTCCTTCATCCTCCGGGACGTCGCGGGGTGAGAGGCCCCAAGTTATCTCTACCTTCGACTTCGGAATCTAGCCGGTCGCCATGCTCGATGCCCCTTCCCAACTCAAGTTCAATTCCTTTTCGTACATCTCCACATTCCACTAACCTTTCTTTTGTTTGCCTATAGGTCTTCCCTGGCATCTCGAGCATTGGAGACAATTAGCTTTGCCATCGAACCTCTAGACCAAAAGCCAGAGCTCCCACGAGTTCGACTGCTCGGGCATCCAGGCCGCGTCCGCCGAGTTGAGCGATCTCTGAACCGGGCACTTCAAAAGTTTGAGGTTTGCCTTCTCTTTATCTCCTAAGTAGATATTGTAGGTCGAGCTAGTCCTACCGGGGTTTCTTAATCCCGGGATCCTGTTCTCGTTCTTACTTTTAGGGCTTTGAACTGCTAGCGTATGCTTCCCTTGCTGCTCTTCATATTTCTTATCTTTGCTTGTGATCCGTAATCGAAACCCTAAACAACAAAGAAGAACAACAAGAAACATAACAAAAAACATCATCAACCCAAAAACAAAAAAAAAAAAAAAATCCCTTGCATCATAAGCATCCATCCCAGCATCCCTAGCCCTAACCCCCTTGCCTCCCGCATCATTTCTGGTATCAGAGCATTACATCCACATCACCATGCCACCCTTCCTGATAGGGTTCCACGTTAACTAATCTTGATCTTATCTAGATTTAAAATGGTCAAACAAAATAAAATTAGGCATTGAGAAAATGGTTGAAAACAAATTAGTGGTGAGAAGACTCATTAGCACATTAGTTTTCCTTTCTCAATTTTTTTTTATCGCACATAATTCATGTCTCATGCACCATAGAGATGAGACACTTTTCCATGGAAGTATATATCAAACAAGACTCCATCTTAACATAAAAAAATTCAAAAAGAATTTTACATAATGATAAAACTTATTAAGATGGAGAGATAAAGACCAAGTTATGAAGGACATCAATTCTTTGTGCCCACTCAATTAAATCTAGTTGCACATCTTACAAAACATGATTTCCATGAAATTTTGAGAGAGTTTTAATCCTAATAGTATCCTATTTAATTGGGTTCAATTTGACTTCAAATCAAATTAAATTCAAACCCGATTCGAATCAAATTCAAAAATGCTAACAATCCTAGTCTAACTAAGATTTTGAAATCCTAGTCCAACTAGGATTCTTAAAATCAATCAAATCAAATTAAATTAAATTACAACCCTTGCAATTAAGTCCCTGGTGCCAAAATTGGTAGGTGCCAAAAATAGTAGGTACCAAAAATAATAGGTACCAAAAATAGCAATAACTAAATTTGCAACTTTTACAAAATTAGCAATTACTAAACTCGATCCAAGCCTTGATCGGGTTAATCCCCTATTGTATGTGACCCCTTAGATTTCATTCTATCTAGTAATGAGACATACTATGATCTCTATCATTATATCATCGAAACTCTTTCGATGGACTAGGACTTTTCTAGCTTAACTTAACATGGATGTTGATCAGAAAATAATCTAAGCGAGTATCCATAATACACCAATGATACCTAGTAGTATGTGGTGGCAACCTAATAGAATAGAAGGATGAATCCCTTAGTGTAGTTCCTAAATAATTAAGTTTCTCTATTGAGAATCCTGATGGGATGTAGCTCATGGATCATCGTCAAACCCTAAGCATCCATCATATGCTAGACTTAACCACCTCGAAACCAATCATGATTTTCATAGAAACTCCTTTCCATTATTATGTTATTGTGGCTATAGACTCAAGGACTCAACCTCTTAGGTCTATAAGACTTTTCCTTCTATCAAGATTGATAGATCCCCTATAAGTACACTCCCAACTTCTACAATGAACCTACTATAGCCAATTTACACTATAAGACCTCATATGGCAAGGGACCATGTTTATATGCTTATCAAACTATAGCAACCATACTATAAGTGACTAAGACACCGCAAGTCAAGGAACTACTCACATTATTATAGCTTGATTAGTCACAAACAAATGAGTACACATCTATGTAACTTCTCATTCTTTGGTTACACTCAATACTGTTATTCTTTAACAACCACTTATACTCTCAATCTAGTGTCCCCATATTGTAGACTCAAGACCCATCTAATTGAAAGAAAATATATGTTAGTATATTAACTCCATAGATGATTCATAGACACAAAAATATGAATAAAAAAATATTTAATTTTATTAATAAAAATTTGATTAAGTATAATTTGATATTCTAGAAATTATAGTGTATCAACCAACTTGACTTCTACAGTATATACATCTAATAATCATCCACTTGTACTAAAGCCAACTAGCCATATACCTAAGTACCATCTTCTCAAGATAAGCTTCAGTCTTCTACTAGCTTAACTACTTCTTCAGTGGGTCTACCATGTTGTCTGCTGAGTCAACTCTCTTCACCTTGACATACTTCTTCTTGAGATAGTCGTGTATTATATGAAATTGCCACTCAATATACTTTGACTTTGAATGAGACCTGGGCTCCTTAGCGAGGGCTATGGCATCATGGTTGTATACTACAAGGAGATGGCATATGATGGCATCACTTTGAGCACCGTAATGAATTTCTTATACCAGAATGCTTCCATTGCTGCTTCCAAGGCAGCGATGTACTCAGCTTCCATTGTTGAATACATAATGATGGGTTCCTTAGAAATCTTTTGATGCGGGATGAACCTAAGACTGATATGAATGCAGAAAAATAGAAACTAATTTTTTTTATAATTTTTTTAGAATTTTAATTTGTAGGCTAAAGTTTCAAAATTAAAAAAGATTAGCAAGCAAACTAGCAATGCAGAGAATCAACACACCCGCATTTGAACTCATGCAAAATAAAAAAATGGATGACCTCAGAGATTGAGAAACCTCCAGTTATGATAGCATACCTTTAACAAATCAAAAATCAGGAGTGGGAAGGATTGTACAAAATAATGATTAGAGATCTGACCGAAGCCAAGGCCACACAGCACTCGGGATCGTCGCCTAGATGATAAGCCGGTAGTCCATGGTTTAATCAGCTATCTTGGTTTGGTCTAGGAGGCAAAGAGGGCCTCCTCTTTGGAGGTGAACACCTTGGGGATCCTGCAAGCATCAAAGGTCAGTTAGGAAACAATAAAGAAATAAAAGTATGGAATTAGTGTTTGTGAGAATGTTGAATCAGGGTTGCTGAAGCTGGCGGCCTGGATGGGGGAAGAAGACTCCTTGCTTTGTTGGATAGGGCTTCTTCACTTTGGGCATGTTAGGGCTTGAAGAAGGTTGCTTTGGGATGGCTAGGGTTTGTGGTGGGGACACCTTCTCAGAAATTCAGAATTCTCTTTGGATCTCATAGGAAGATCCGGGCCTTGAATCATCTGGCACCATTTTGTTGCACCCGGCATCTACTTTGGAACTTTTTTTTGTGGATCTTAAAGCAAGCCTTATAAAGGAGAGATTTAATGAAGAAACTAAGATACAAAGGTGGGATTTTTTTCCGCTTTTTAAAGCATGAGGGAGCCAAGCTTGCTGTCAATGCCTGCTGTCAATGCCTGCAGCCCCAGCTTTTAGCCTGCAGCCCCAGCTTTTAGCCTGCAGCCTGCCTGCAGCAGCCCCCTTCCATCAAATCACCTGCAGCAGCCCCCCTTCCATCAAATCACCTGCAGCAGCCCCCCTTCCATCAAATCACCTGCAGCCCCAGCTTTTAACCTGCAGCAGCCCCCTTCCATCAAATTAGCCTGCAGCAGCCCCAGCTTTTGTATTTTCTATTTTGATCTTCATGATTTGTATTGGATCCCCTCTTAAGTCTATAAAATGAGGGGAGGTCCTCTTGTATGAAAAAGAAGGAAAAAAAAAACTTTGAAATGAAATGCAGCTACTTCTCTTCTCCAAAGCCTTCATTATTCCAGTAATGTTGAGAGGTGTGAGGCCTTGAGTCTTCCTTCGTTGCAATCGCAATGTCGCAGAGCGTGAGGTTCTACTCCCTTCGTTGTCTTTGACAACGTCGCCAGGCGCGAGGCCCTGTTTATCTCCTTCGATACTGCCCGAATTTCAGAAAACCTCCTTGCATCCCTCCTCTATCTTTTCTTGGTTGTTATTTTGATACTTCACCCCGAACTAATCCGCCTTCGTGTTTTGTAGGGTTCTCTCCGGTACCGAGCTTCCGAGACGATCTTGCCACTACCAAGAGCTTGGAATTTCTGATTGATTCGGTGTATTGGTTATTGACCGTCCAAGCCGCATCTTCCGAGGACGTGTGAACAATCGTGTGTTGCAAATACTGTCGAAGGACCCTTTTCCTCCCCCCCCCCCTCTTCCATACTCTAGATCTGCAATATTGAATGTGTGCAAGTCCTAAGATCGAGGGTTTCTTAATCCTTGAGTCCTGGGTTAAACCTCACTTTGTTTTGTTGGTTTCAGCATGAGGGGTTGCGCGGTTTGACCCTATGATCTTTAAATCGCTTTCTTAATACATGCTTAATGAACACCTAGCTTGTTTACATCCTAAAGAGTGATTTTCTTGCATGACTAGCATTAGGGTTCCCCATCATATTTGGTATCAGAGCAGGTTAGATTAGGACTTGTTTTCAGTCTCTACACATCAAGATTTCTGTTTTCCTATATATCTGCCTGTAATTTACTTAAATCTCTATATAAAAGTAGTTAGTTTATCTTGCTTATATTTTTTTTCTTGTAGCATTTTTAGTTATCTATCTTTGTCTAAAATTTCGTCTTTATAAAAAAATTAAAAAAAAAAAAATTAAAATTCCTGAAAGTCGTTGCTGTCCTGTTTACTGTTTACTATTTTCATATATGTCTGCCTGTAATCCACTTAAATTTCTGTATAAAAGTAGTTAGTTTATCTTGTTTATATTTTTTCCTTGTAGAATTTTCAGTAATATATCTTCATTTAAAATTTTGCCTTCAGAAAAAAATTACAAAAAAAGTTAAAATGTCTGAAAGTTGCTGCTGTCTGCATGCTGTTTGCTGACCCTTCCGTTTTAGTTATGTTCCAAGACATGTTTAGAATAGCATAGGTTTTATTTGTCTAAATCCTTTCATCTGGTATGTTATTGATGTGTTGAGTATCTACTGTGATTTTTCTGGAATTTTTAGAATTTTTTGCATAACATTTTTTTCCCCACCTCTAACTGAAACACACTGGCTTTTCTGCACCATTAGACTAGGGTTCATTGCATGTGTCATTCCATCTCATGATAAATCTATTTAATGGCGGCAATATCATAACATAAGGGGAGGACTTCATTACCTCTCCTTAGCCCACAACAACCACCCTCATTTTCGAACCCAAGCCTTTAAGTTTAAAATCAATTAGCAACGTACTGCTTTGCTCTAGAGAGCCATAGGGACACCAACACGGTCGAGTCAAGACTTCGAGTCTACTTCTTGTGTCAGTCTATCTTGTGTGTGCCTCTATTCTTGGTGTCTAGGTTGGTGAATCTAGGGCTTGTGAGTTGGTCCGCCGTACCTGGCCAATCCCCGATTGGTGTCTAAGGTTGGCAGAAAGGGACCTTTCACTCCCCTACATCTACCTGGCCAAGGATAAGGGTTACTACAAGGTAGCCTGTTGCATTGAGTTGGGCCCCAGTTGAGATTCTAGGTCTAGTTACCCTTAGTCGGATTTCTGCTTGTGTGCTTGATTCATGTCTACTAGGGCAGGGACATCATACCAACCTGAGACACCTATGGATAATCCTCAAGAGGCTTTACTAAGGACTATGTCAGAGCATTTTGCCCAAATGTCAGCCCAGTTATCTGCCCAATTGACCAGTCACTTGGATAACCGGTTGAACCAGTTGGAGGCTAGATTGGATACCATAGAGGGAGCCCAGCAGCAGCGTTCTGACACCCCAGCTTCGATGACACACCCTAGGAGGGCTAGGAATTTTGATCCTTTCGAAGAACCTACCCCTAGGAGAGAGAGAGCTTTTGACCCATTTGAGGAACCATATCCTAGGAGGGCCCAGCAACCTGATCTATGCCGAGATCATTCCCCTAGAAGACCCCGTCGGGAGTTTGTTGATCTGGAAGATAGGGCTTTTAAGAGCATTAGACTTGAAGCCCCCACATTTGATGGCACCCTAGACACCAAGGTATACCTGGACTGGGAAAAGGAAATGGACCAGTATTTCGAGTGGTACGAGATGACGGAGGGTAGGAAATTTAAGTTTGCCAAGCTTAGGTTAATTCGCCAAGCCCGGATGTATTGGGATACTGTTGAGAGACTAATGAGGCAAAGAGAACAGGAACCCATAGCCACCTGGGGAGAGTTAAAAGCCAAGCTTAGGGAAAAGTACATACCCGTGTCTTACCACCAACGCCTTTTGGATCAGTGGCATAGGTTGATTCAAGGAAACAAGAGTGCCACAGAGTATATTGCCCAGTTTGATGAGTTGGCCATGAGGTGTGGGATGAACGAATCTGAGGCTGTGATTTTGTCTAGATTTAGGTCTGGTTTGAGAGAGGAGTTGAAGAGAGAGCTTTACCTGAGGGAGGTAAAAGATCTAGAGCAGGCCTACCAAGTAGCTAGGGATTTTGAGCAGTTTCATAGGACTCCCGCCTATCGAAAGATCGAACCCACTAGGAGTCTATACCCTAGACCAGCCCAGTCTAATCCAGGCCATCCAAACCTGAGTCGACCTGACCAAAATCGGACTGACCCTAGTCGACCCGGGTCTAGTAGACCCAGCCTTGTTAGACCCATTCCCAGCCGACCTCAAGACAATAAGGGTAAATCTGTAGAGGTCCCCAGAAAATCTGGCGTTTGCTTTAGATGTCACCAGTCCGGCCATTACGCCAGTGAATGTCCCACTAGATCCCTCCATATAGGTGATTTAGAGGGAGAAGAGAACCCCGAGACTGTTCATGAGTTGGAAGAAGAGGTGTATGAGGAAGGACTGACTTTAGCAGAGGAGTACGAAGGAGATGAGGAAACCTGTGATCCCACTACCTTGTGTGGAGTTGTTAGACGCATCCTTGCCCAATCTAAGGAACAAGAAGACTGGCGTAGGACCAACATCCTACATACTTTCATTAAGATTGGAGAGAAAGTTTGCAAGGTTATCTTAGATAGTGGTAGTTGTATCAATGCCATTTCCGCCAGCACCGTCAAGACTTTAGGGCTAACACCAGTCCCCCATCCTAGCCCTTACAAAGTATCCTGGATAGATTCTACCTCCATTCCCATCAAGCTCCAGTGTCAAGTCCTCATCCAGTTGCAGTCGTATCAGGAAAAAGTGTGGTGTGATGTGCTGCCAATGGGGGTTAGCAGCATCATCTTAGGAAGACCCTGGCTTTTTGACCATGATGCCACCCTGTTCGGTAAGACCAATTCCTGTTCCTTCAACCACTTAGGAAAGAAGATAGTGATCCATCCCGTTCCCCCTAAGGATGAGGTTAAGAAGGGAGCTAGCTCTTTGAAGAAGAAAACTCCTGGATTGAATTTAATTAACGCCAAAGAGCTACAGAAGGAGATTATAGAAGGTTCCCCTATTTGGATCTTGACTGCTAGAAAGATTAGGGAATCTACAGTAAAAGAACCCCCTCTAGAAGTTTTGGAAGTTTTGGAAGAATTTAAGGATGTATTTCAAGATGATCTGCCCAACCAACTTCCACCCCTTAGGGACATCCAGCACGCCATTGACCTTGTCCCAGGATCCACCTTGCCTAACTTGCCCCATTATCGGATGAACCCCACAGAACACTTAGAGCTCCAAAAGCAAGTTAGTGAGTTGCTAAATAAAGGTTTTATCAAGGAGAGTTTGAGTCCTTGTGCCGTCCCAGCCCTTTTGACACCCAAAAAGGATGGCACATGGCGAATGTGCATCGACAGTCGAGCTATCAACAAGATCACCATCAAGTACCGGTTTCCCATACCCCGTCTAGACGACCTCTTAGACATGATGGCTGGAGCCACCATTTTCTCCAAGATTGACCTTAAGAGTGGCTACCATCAAGTTAGAATCCGACCCGGGGATGAATGGAAGACATCATTCAAGACTAAGGATGGTTTGTACGAGTGGGTAGTCATGCCTTTTGGGTTATCCAATGCACCCAGCACTTTCATGAGAATCATGACCCAGGTCCTTAGGATGTTCATCAGTAAGTTTGTGGTAGTCTATTTTGACGACATCCTGATTTACAGCAAGAATGAGAAGGACCACCTGGACCACCTTAGGTTAGTGTGTTCGGCTCTTAGGAAAGACAGCTTCTTTGCAAATCCTAAGAAGTGTGAGTTTCTGACCCGTAGGGTTGTCTTCCTAGGATTTGTCGTGACCCCACAAGGAGTAGCCGCTGATCCCGAGAAGATCAAGTCAATAGTTGAGTGGCCTATACCAACCTCTATTACTGAAGTTCGTAGTTTCCACGGACTAGCCACCTTTTATAGACGATTCATTAGGGGTTTCAGCACTGTTGTCTCACCCATCACTGATTGCATTAGGAAGGGAGCCTTCCAGTGGACCAAGGCGGCTGACAAAGCCTTCTTAGAGCTGAAAGAGAAAATGACCCAGGCCCCCATCCTAAGATTGCCCGATTTTTCCAAAGTGTTTGAGGTAGCATGTGATGCCTCAGGGGTAGGAATAGGAGGAGTCCTAAGCCAAGAGAACCACCCAGTAGCCTTTTTTAGTGAGAAGCTCAATGAGGCTAAGCTTAGGTATTCTACCTATGACAAGGAATTTTATGCCTTAGTGCAAGCACTAAGATATTGGAGGCATTACCTTTTACCAAATGAATTTGTGTTGTACTCTGATCACGAGGCCTTAAGGTATCTGAGTTCCCAAAAGAAGTTGAACCCTAGACATGCTAAGTGGGTAGAGTATATCCAGGCGTATACCTTTGTTTTGAAACATCGAGCAGGAACTGCCAATAAGGTTGCCGACGCCCTGAGCCGCCGATCTTTACTTCTGAGCACTGTTAGAACTGAGGTTGTAGGGTTTGACCAGATTAAAGAGCAGTACGATACCTGTCCTGATTTCGGAAAGATTCATCAAGTCTTGAGTATCGGACCATCTAAGGAACACAGTCAGTACACCTTGTTAGATGGTTATCTGTTTAAGGAGAATAGGCTATGCATCCCAAGAACGTCTGTAAGGGAATTTTTGGTCTGGGAGACACACGCAGGAGGTTTAGCTGGCCATTTCGGGAAGAACAAAACCATCCTAGCTGTAGAGGAACATTTCTTTTGGCCAAGTCTGAAAAGGGATGTCACCCAAATTGTGGCCAGGTGTCGAACGTGCGCTGTTGCAAAACAGCAAAAGCAGAACACTGGTTTGTACACCCCTTTGCCCGTCCCTAGTTGCCCTTGGCAGGATTTGAGTATGGATTTTGTGTTAGGATTACCTAGAACCCAAAGGAAGCATGACTCCATTTTTGTTGTGGTTGATAGGTTTTCCAAAATGGCCCACTTCTTGCCCTGTAACCAATCATACGATGCTTCTAAGGTAGCCAAGCTATTTTTAGATGAGGTCGTTAGGATTCATGGCCTACCGAAAACCATCACTTCTGATCGAGATATTAGGTTCACCAGTTACTTTTGGAAGACCCTTTGGCACATGTTAGGGACCAAGTTGAAATTCTCCACTGCTTATCATCCCCAAACTGATGGTCAAACTGAAGTTGTGAATCGAAGCCTAGGAAACTTGCTTAGGTGTCTTGTAGGCGAAAACATTAAAAACTGGGACTTACTGTTACCAAAAGCCGAGTTTGCCTATAATAGCTCTGTGAATAGAACTACTGGTAAAAGCCCATTTGAGATTGTCCTTGGGTACCAACCCAATAAGCCCATTGATCTGATTCCCCTGCCTTTGCATGGTAGAGCATCCGAGTCAGCTGAGTCTTTTGCACAACATATTAGAAATCTGCATCAGGAAATCACTCAAAAGATTAAAACAAGTAATGATGCTTATAAAAGACATGCTAATTTAAGAAGGCGATTCAAGGAATTTTCTATTGGGGATTATGTCATGATAAGACTCAGACCAGAACGGTTTCCCTCGGGAACCGTAAAGAAGCTGCATTCCCGTAGTGCTGGACCTTTCAAAATTATTGAGAAAGTTGGACCCAACGCCTATGTGCTTGAGTTACCCCCTGATCTAGGCATTAGTTCTACTTTCAATATTTCAGATTTAATTGAGTATAGGGAACCGGCAGTAATACCTAGTGAGGCATTCGGGATTGATCCTTTGATTGAGAGAGAACCTCCCCAAGAGTGTCCACTAAATTGGCCTGAGCGAAGAGAGAAGATCGAGCGAATCTTGGACGATCAAGCTATCAGTACTCGACGAAATGGATATCAACGCTACTTGGTAAGATGGCAAGGTCGCCCCGAATCAGAGGACTCATGGGTTACCAGGGAGGACCTACAACGTATCGATCCGGATCTTTTGGAGGAGTATCAAAGCCGAACAAACCTCTACTCAACGGAGTCGAGTTCTTCCCACCCCAGGAGGATTGGTGGGGACACCTTCTCAGAAATTCAGAATTCTCTTTGGATCTCATAGGAAGATCCGGGCCTTGAATCATCTGGCACCATTTTGTTGCACCCGGCATCTACTTTGGAACTTTTTTTTGTGGATCTTAAAGCAAGCCTTATAAAGGAGAGATTTAATGAAGAAACTAAGATACAAAGGTGGGATTTTTTTCCGCTTTTTAAAGCATGAGGGAGCCAAGCTTGCTGTCAATGCCTGCTGTCAATGCCTGCAGCCCCAGCTTTTAGCCTGCAGCCCCAGCTTTTAGCCTGCAGCAGCCCCCTTCCATCAAATCACCTGCAGCAGCCCCCCTTCCATCAAATCACCTGCAGCAGCCCCCCTTCCATCAAATCACCTGCAGCCCCAGCTTTTAACCTGCAGCAGCCCCCTTCCATCAAATTAGCCTGCAGCAGCCCCAGCTTTTGTATTTTCTATTTTGATCTTCATGATTTGTATTGGATCCCCTCTTAAGTCTATAAAATGAGGGGAGGTCCTCTTGTATGAAAAAGAAGGAAAAAAAAAACTTTGAAATGAAATGCAGCTACTTCTCTTCTCCAAAGCCTTCATTATTCCAGTAATGTTGAGAGGTGTGAGGCCTTGAGTCTTCCTTCGTTGCAATCGCAATGTCGCAGAGCGTGAGGTTCTACTCCCTTCGTTGTCTTTGACAACGTCGCCAGGCGCGAGGCCCTGTTTATCTCCTTCGATACTGCCCGAATTTCAGAAAACCTCCTTGCATCCCTCCTCTATCTTTTCTTGGTTGTTATTTTGATACTTCACCCCGAACTAATCCGCCTTCGTGTTTTGTAGGGTTCTCTCCGGTACCGAGCTTCCGAGACGATCTTGCCACTACCAAGAGCTTGGAATTTCTGATTGATTCGGTGTATTGGTTATTGACCGTCCAAGCCGCATCTTCCGAGGACGTGTGAACAATCGTGTGTTGCAAATACTGTCGAAGGACCCTTTTCCTCCCCCCCCCCCTCTTCCATACTCTAGATCTGCAATATTGAATGTGTGCAAGTCCTAAGATCGAGGGTTTCTTAATCCTTGAGTCCTGGGTTAAACCTCACTTTGTTTTGTTGGTTTCAGCATGAGGGGTTGCGCGGTTTGACCCTATGATCTTTAAATCGCTTTCTTAATACATGCTTAATGAACACCTAGCTTGTTTACATCCTAAAGAGTGATTTTCTTGCATGACTAGCATTAGGGTTCCCCATCAGTTTGGATGGGCTAGGACTCACAACACTCACACTCACACATCAGAACACAAGCTAGCAAAATTTCAACAGAGTTTTTATTCATAAAAAGAGATGATTACAAGAGGGGGAGAGGTGGGGTATTTATAGATGTTTCCGTGCCCTCAACTTGTTAGGATAGGATTACAAACTTTGCCTAGGACTAAGAGTACATAATGTGAATAGGAAAAGGATTACAAGGTTGAATAAAATTAGAACTTGAATCCCCAAAGGAAGTAGACTCCTCTCCTCTTTTGACTTGGTCAAGGTGGTGCCTTGGGCTTGGACTCTTGGGCTTGGATGCCTAATGGAGTTGGGCTTGGGCATGTGGGAAGCAAGGGGCATCCTCCAACTTGGGCTTGGGTGGCCATCAAGGGGCTTGGGTATATGGGCCTCTTGGTGGGCCGGAAACCCGTGGCTAAGGCACCTAGAATTATTCCTATTATCGTGCGGTGCTTGGAATCTTCATATATGGAGCTTCATGGGCTTGGACTTGCTTTGCTCTGGAAGGGCCTGGTGAATGCTTTGGCTGGTGCTCCTCCTCTTGTATAACTGGACTTGTACTGGACTGAACACAAACTTACAGGACTTAATTGGACTTAGCTGAGCTAACTTCATTACAAAACTCTCAACTGGACTAACTTTATTACAATACTTGATTACAAAACTTGACACATTATTAAGGGTTCAAGAAAATCCTAATCAGTAAACCAGATAGGGCCCAGTAATCTGTGTCGGATTCTGGTGCCCCCACCAATTCTCTCGGGGTGGGAGGAACTCGACCCCGTCGAGTAAGGGTCAATGTGGCTCTTATATTGCTCAAGAAGGTCTTGGTTGAGTCGCGGCAGATCCTCTCGGGTGATCCACTAGTCCTTTGATTCTGATTGACCTTGCCATCGAACTAAATACTATTTATAGCCTTTGTTCTGGGTACTGATGGCTTGATCATCCAAGATGCGCTCAATCCTTTCCTCACTAATAGGCCAGTTTGTAGGTGGACACTCTGGGTGGGTTCATTCTCAAGGAAAGGGATAGGTCCAAAGGGCTCGCTAGGTATCACTGCTGGCTCTCGGTACTCAACAAGGTCTGAAATATTGAAGGTGGAACTAATACCTAATTTGGGTGGCAACTCGAGCACATAGGCATTGGATCCAACTCTCTTTAGTTTTTCGAACAGCCCAGCTTCGCGAGCATGTAGTTTCTCTACGGTCCCTACAGGGAACCACTCAGGCCTAAGCCTGATCATCACATAATAGCCTATAGAAAATTCTTTAGCTCTTTTTCGAGAATTAGCCATGTTTTTATAGAGTTCATTACTTATGTTTATCTGTTGACTAATTTATTTATGCAACTCCCTAACATGCTATTTAAAGGACTTAACAGACTCAAAAACTCGTGCATGTGAGGGTAAGGGGATCAGATCAAGAGGATTTTTAGGTTTGTAACCATGAACAACCTCAAAAGATCTTTTTTCTATGGACCTATTAACAAAACTGTTGTAAGCAAATTCGGCTTAGGGTAAAAGAAGGTCCCAATTCCCGATATGTTCACCTACGAGGCATTTAAGTAAACTTCCTAAGGTTCGATTCACTACCTAGGTTTGGCCATCAGTTTGTGGGTGGTAGGCTATGAAGAATTTGAGTTTGGTTCCTAATAAGTGCCAAAGAGTCTTCTAGAAGTAACTGGTGAAACGAACATCCCTATCAGACACTATAGCCTTAAGAAGGCCATGTAACCTTACCACATGATCAAGAAAAAGTCGGGCTACTTTGGATGCGTCAAATGTTTGAGAGCAAGGTATGAAATTGAACATTTTTGAGAACCTATCGACCACTACACATACCGAATTTTATTTCCTTAGGGTTTAGGTATGCCTAACTCAAAGTCCATGCTAAGATCCTACCATGGATGATCTGGTATGGGCAAAGGGATATATAATCCAGTGTTTTGCTTCTGTTGCTTTGCAATAGCTCAAGTTTGACATATAGACACAATGTTGGCGACATCCCGTTTTAAACTAGGCCAAAAGAACTGGTCCTCTATAGCTAAGATAGTCTTATTTCTACCAAAGTGACCAGCAAGGCCTCCTGCATGGGTTTCCCAGACTAAGAATTCTCTAAGTGAAGTCTTGGGAATATAGAGTCTATTGTTTTTAAACAGATAACCATCTTAAAGAGTGTATTCACTATGGGTACTAGATGGTCCTTCGGCAAGGGATTGGAAAATTTTACTAAAGATTGGACATGTTTCGTATTCTCCTTTTAGTCGATCAAATCTAATGACTGCGTGCTAACAGTATTTAACAGTAAGGCATGTCAACTAAGGGCATCTGCTACCTTGTTTTCAGTTCTAGCCTGATGTTTCAGTACAAAGGTATAGGCTTGTATAAACTCTACCCATTTGGCATGCCTATGGTTTAACTTTTTCTAGGAGTTCAGGAATCAGAGTGCTTCATGGTCTGAGTAAAGGACAAACTCCTGGGATAGTAAATAATGTCTCCAATATCTAAGGGCTTGTACTATCACATAAAATTTCTTATCATAGGTTGAGTATTTAAGCTTAGCCTCATTAAGTTTTTCACTAAAGAAGGCTACTAGGTGATTCTCTTGGCTTAGAACTCTTCCAATGCCAACTCCTGATGCATCACAAGCTACCTCAAAGACATTGAAAAAATCAGGTAAACTCAAGATTGGTGCTTGTGTCATCTTACTCTTGATTTCTAGGAAGTCTCTATCAGCTACTTTTGTCCATTCAAAATTGCCCTTCCTAATACATTCAGTTATGGGTGCCACTATGGTGCTAAATCCCCTGATAAATCTCCTATAGAAAGTGGCTAGACCATGGAAACTACATACCTCATGGACACTAGTGGGTACTGGCCATTCTACTATAGATCTAACCATTTCAGGATCACGTGACAGTCCATCAGGGGTCACCAAAAATCCTAGGAAGACAACTCTATGAGTCATGAAATCACACTTCTTTAAATTATCATAAAGATTCTCCTTCCGAAGGGTTTGGCAAATCAGTCTCAAGTGCTCCAAGTGGTCTTCCTTAGTCCTACTTTAAATTAGGATGTCATCAAAATAAACCATTACAAATTTTCCTATGAATGTCCTTAGGACTTGGTTCATAATTCTCATGAATGTACTGGGGCATTGAATAACCCAAATGGCATTACAACACACTTATACATACCATCCGTGGTTTTAAAAGCAGTCTTCCACTCATCCCATGGTTTGATTCTAACCTGATGATAGCCACTCTTAAGATCAATTTTTGAAAAGATGGTTGCACCGGCCATCATATCTAACATATCATCCAATCTGGGGATCGGAAATCTATACTTCACCATGATTTTATTTATGGCATAGCTATCGACACATATCCTCCATGTGCCATCTTTCCTAGGGGTTAATAGGGCTGGTACAGTACAAGGACTTAAGCTCTCCCTAATAAACCCTTTTTTAAGGAGTTCACCTACTTATATTTGAAGCTCTAAATGTTCAGTTGGGTTCATTCTATAGTGGGGCAGGTTGGGTAGGGTGGCTCCTGGGACTAGATCGATAGCATGTTGGACGTCCCTAAGTGGTGGTGGCTGGTCAAGTAAATCATCAGGAAATATATCATTAAATTCACTTAAGATTCCCTTGACCTCCTGAGGGTACTCTTTATCAAATTGATCAGGTATTTCTTTTACAGCTAATATCCAAACTGTAGTTCCCTCAGATATTTCCTTCTCTAGCCCTTTAGCAGTGATTAAATTAACTCCAGACTTCTTTTCTTTTAATGAGCTAGATCCTCTCTTAACTGTTTCTTGAGGTGGGGTGCGGTTAATGGTAATCTTCTTCCCTTAGAAGATAAACATACATGCATTAGATCGGCCATATAGGGTAGCATCATGATCATAAAGCCAGTGTCTACCTAATATTATACTGCTAACTCCCACGGGCAAAACATCACACCACACTCTATCATAATAAAATTGAAGTTGGATCTGAACTTGGCATCTTGACTTAATGGGTATGGATGTGGAATCTATCCAAAACACCTTATAAGGGCTAGGATAGGGAATTAGGCTTAAGCCTAGGGTTTTGACTGCCTTAAGTGAGATGGCATTCACACATCTACCACTATCTATAATAATCTTGCATACCTTGTCCCCAATTTTCATAAAGGTTTGTAGGATGTTAGTCCTAAGCCAATTTTCCTGGGTTTTGGTCTGGGATAGGATGCACCTAACTACCCCTGCTAGGTTAGACTGATCAAATTCCTTCTCATCTCCTTCATATCCCTCTATCAAGTCTGCCTCATCTTCATAAACCTCTTCTTCCTCATCATCATTGGGTTCAGGCTCCTCCTCCTCAAGCTCCCCTATGTGTAAGGATCTAGTGGGACATTGGCTAGCATAATGACCTACCTTATTGCATCTAAAGCAGGCATTAGGGTTGGGACTTGGGTTTTTCTGAAATGCAGGTGCCTTACCCTTGTCATTCCTAAAAGTTGCAGAATTGCTAGAACTGGACTGACTCGGACTCGGGTTGGACTGAAGTGGGTTAGGGTTAGGATGAGTTGGGTTGGGACGGGTTGGGTTGGGATTGGGTCGAATTGGGTTAGTGTTGCCCAGGTGGCTACCCAAGAGGGGGATAAATTGGGAATTTAAAAATTATGCAGGATAATGTGCAATTAAAAATCCCTTAGAAGGTGTTAGGTGCTGTGGCAAGATAATAAATTATAGAAGCTAAATAGAGTCAAATAAGCACAACACAAACAAAATTTATAGTGTTTCGGAGCAACCCAGCTCCTACATCCATTACCCAAGATACCACTTAGGATTTTCACTATATTCACACCCGAATAGAGTAGGATTGTTTTACAGGATCACAATCCAAAACCTCTACACTTTGGTTTTAACGGGATCACCAAAGAAAACCCAATACCCTTTGGTTTTGAACAGGCTCACCAAAGAAACCCAACTTGGTTTTCACAGGATCACCAAGAACCCAACACTTGGTTTTTAATCAAGGCTCACCAAGAACCTATTTGGTTTTTCAATCGGGCTCACCAATAATCTAAATAATTCAAAAATGAATTGAAATAAATGCAACAAAAATGACAAACTCAATTTGTCGGATAATTACCGGTGCGACTTGATAGAAGTCCACTTGAATGCACTTGAATAAGCTTTAATTGCTTTAGTGGCTTCTTCCAAAATTGCTTCAAGCATCAGATGAGAGTTGGTGAAGACTTGAAGGCTGACTTGAATGCTCTTGTGCTCTTCTTCTTGTTGGTAGGTAAGATATTCAATAAAGCTTTCAAAACTTTGAAGAACTCTCTAATACTTGCTTTAAAGAAGTTCAAATCCTTCAAATATAAGGTCTTCCATCACTCCAAGGTAGTTCTAGCCATTGTAGACCATTGGAAAGTGATTTGTGACCGTTGGAGCACTTTTTGGCATTCAAAAAGAAATTCTGGAACTAGCCGTTGGATACCTGAAAGCGATACTCGAGTTGGCTCGGATTCCTTCAAGTTGGCTCGGATCCTTCGAGTTGATAGGTCGAGTCATCAAATCATCAATGCAGTCAGCTCTTTGTCTCAGGGTGAAGAAATGATGAGTCGGCTCTTGATAGCTCGAGTCGGCTTGAACTTCTGTCTTTGAAAAACTTGAACTCGAAGAGTCGGCTCTTTTCAGCTTGGGTCAGATTTTCTTCTCAGGTTCTAAAATCATCACTCTAGATGAGTCGGCTTGATGCAGTTCAGGTCGGCCCACTTTCTCAGGTCTTCAAGATAGGTCTGGCAAAGTCAGCTCATTCTGTTTCGGGTCGGCTCGCCTTGCTGTTCTCAGAAATCTTCAAAAACTGGATGCTAGAAGAGTCGGCTCAGACATATTCCAGTGGACTCGAATTCACTAGAGTTGGCTCAATTGTATTCAAGTCAGCTTGGATTGTTGCATACCAGAATCCTTACTGCGTGCCATGAAGTGGAGTCAGCTCTTCAATATGCTAGGTCGGCTCGTGTAACTTCTTTAGAATTTTTACAATTGAACTCAAGGAAAACTCTCACCAACACTCTTATATTTTTCAAGCAAACCAACTCAAAATAATTTAAGGCACACACAAGCAGAAGTAACCCTTTTTACAGATTTTTTCTTAGCTTTTTCATTGGGTTCTTCTTTACAAAATCAAATTACAACACAACTCAAGCAAAAAACAAAGATGTAGGAGTTGAAGTTTGAACAAATAAACCATCCTACAAAAACTTGTAAAACACTTGAAGAGTTGTTAGAAATAAATGTGCATGCTCCAATGTTTGGTTATCATCAAAATCACTTAAGGGGTCAATAGTTAGGGTTGGATCAGACTGGGTTGGGGTTCAACCTAACTGGGATGGGGTTGACTCGAACTGGGTTGGGATTGGGTCAACCTTGGTACACCTGGTTTGGGTTTGGTTTTGGGAATGGGGCATTGTTTCTAATAGGTTCAGATCATTGGTATGTAGGTCCCCTCTGGAATTGTTCATAATGTCTAGCTATCTGGTATGCTTGCTCTAAATCGGTGACCTCTCTCATATACAGCTCTCTCTGGATATCCTCATGTAATCTGGTTCTAAACCTAGATAGGGTTTGTGCTAGAGACTCGGGTTCACTACACCTAACAGCGAAGTCATCGAACTGGGCAATGTAATCTGATACAGACCTATTCCCTTGATGCATCCAATTCCATTAGTCTAGGAGTTTCTGATTGTAGAATTCAGGAAGGTACTTCTTCTTAAGTTTCAATTTCATTTCTTGCCAGGTAGTTATGGGAGGAAGTTCTTGTTGTCTCCTAGTATGCTCAAGGTTAGCCCAATGTAGCCTAGCTTGGCGAATCAACCTCATCTTCGCAAATTTATACTTCATCTCTTCACTCATATCATACCATTCAAAATAATAATCCATGTCTCCTACCCAATCTACATAGACCTTTGGTTCAAGACTACCATCAAAGGTGGGTGCCTTTACCCTAATGTTTCTCATGGCCCTTTCATCTTGATCACAAACTTCATGCTGGGGCCTTCTACGGTAGGGTTCCTGGATAGGGTCAGGGTCTTGGACTCTCCTAGGATTGGGTTCTTGATAAGATTCTTAGTATTGGACTCTCCTAGGATTAGGTTCCACAAATTGGCCCTAGTTCTGGGTTCTCCTAGGGTTGGGTTCCATAAATTGATCTTGATTTAGGGCTCCCCTAGGGTTATGAGAGGTGGAGCAGGGTGAATCAGAATCATGTTCAATATTGGACTCTTGGGTTCTTTCTATGGTACTTAATCGATTTTCTACCTGGTCCAGCCTATGGGTTAACTGGTCGATCCTATTGGTTGCTTGGTCATTTAATTGGATCAATTGGTCAAATTTATGATTCATTTGGGCCATCTGGATGTTGGATTGGTCAAGCTTGTGGTTCATTTGGGCTAACTGATTTTGAGATTAAGTGTTCATTTTGTGAAGTCGTTTAGCCAAGGTTTTCATGAAAGTCACTAGACTGGGTTCCATGGTTGAGCTGGGTTGGGGTTTAGACTTTTGATATCGGGTTCCTAACCTAGTGGTCATGCAATCAATCAAATAAGATATATGATGTAGTAAAGCACACAACGTGAAAATGGACTACAGTTTGCTAGACCTAGAGCCAAAATTAAATGGGTATACTCAACTTACACTTAACTCAACAGCTAATCCTTCCCCTAGCCAAGTAAGAGGTGGGGTGGTGGGAGGCTCCCCCTGCCTATGACAGGGTCCTAATTAAAAACCACCAATCTACTTAGGGCATTTGCCTTTGGACCTCTAGCCTTAGACACCAGTTTTCAGTAATAATTGGAAAATTAAGTGCACTAATTTACCCACACAATTCGAACCTGACCTATTGGTGTCTCTAAGCTCATTAGAGAAATTAGGTTGCTAATTGATTTTAGTTAAGGCTTGGGTTCTAATGCTAGGTGGTTATTTTGGACCCAGGACAGGTGATGAAATCTTGACCTGATCTGAGATAGGAACATGCCCATAAAGTTGATTGAATGAGATGATGACACTCAATGAGCTCTAATGCAATCTAATAACAATCAAAAAATAAAAAATATTTTTTTGTATCTTTTATGAAATGGCAAATTAGATTTAAATTGGTTAAGTGATCAAACAAAAATTTGGGCTTGGGTGAGGAAGGGTTTGGAAGTTGATTAGATTTGGTTTAGTCAAGTATGCAGAAATATCAGAAACTAAAATTAGGGTTTGATTCAATGCAGAATGTGGTACAGTTTTCATAATAGAAAAAAATCAGAAAAATTTCAAAATAGAGGATGAACAGTGTAGATGATCCCTACCAAGTTTCTTGTAGAGAAAAATTAGGATGAAGATGCAAAACCTAGGGTTTTCAGACTATGTATAGAAGTTCAGGATTTTTGTTAGGATTTCTAAGATGCAGATTTTTTTATTTTTTTTATTTTTATTTTTATAATTAAGAATTATAAAAATTATCAAAACTAAACAAAGAGTATTTTCTTTAAATTTTAGATAAAAATAAAATTCCTAAGATGATGAACTAGACAGAAAATCAGACCCCTATTGCAGATGATAGGATGCAAAAAAATAGATATAAATGTTTTTAAGGTCTTGATGAAGATGCAAGCCATCCTAAACCTGCTCTGATACCAAACTGATTAGAGATGAACCTAAGATATATATGAATTTAGAAAAATAGAAACTAATTTTTTTGTAATTTTTTTAGAATTTTAATTTGAAGGCTAAAGTCCCGAAATCAAGTAAAGATTAGCAGGCAAACTAGTAATGCGAAGAATCAACATACCCGCATATGAACTCAAAAAAAATAATAAAAGGGAGGACCTCAGAGATTGAGAAACCCCTAGTTAGGATAGCATACCTTAAACAAATTAGAAATTAGGAGGGAAAAGGATTGTACCGAACAACGATTGGAGATCTGATCGAAGCCGGGGTCACACAGCACTCGGGATCATCGCCTGGATGACAAGCCTGTAGTCCACGGTTCAATCCGTTGTCTTGGTTTGGTCTAGGAGGCAAAGAGGGCCTCCTCTTTGGAGGTGAACAACTCGGGGATCCTGCAAGCGTCAGAGGTCAATTAGGAAATAATAAAGAAACAAAAGTATAAAATTAGGGTTTGTGAGAAGGTTGAATCAGGGTTGCTGAAGCTAGCGAACTAGATGGGGGAAGAAGACTCCTTACTTTGTCGGCTAGGGCTTCTTCACTTTGTGCATGTTAGGGCTTGAAGAAGGTTGCTTTGGGATGGCTAGGATTTGGATGGTCTAGGTCTCACAAGTAACACTCACACTCACACACAAGAACACAAGCTAGCAAAATCTCAACAGAGTTTTAATTCATGAAAAGAGATGATTACAAGAGGGGGAGGGGTGGGGTATTTATAGATGATCCCATGCCCTCTCCTTGTTAGGATAGGATTACAAACTTTGCCTAGGACTAGGAGTACATAATATGAATAGGAAAAGGATTACAAGGTTGAATAAAATTAGAACTTGAATCCCAAAAGGAAGTGGACTCCTCTCCTCTTTTGACTTGGTCAAGGGGGTACCTTGGGCTTGGATGCCTAATGGAGTTGGGCTTGGGCATGTGGGTAGCAAGGGGCATCCTCCAACTTGGGCTTGGGCGGCCATCAAGGGGCTTGGGTGCAAGGGCCTCTTAGTAGGCTGGAAACCCTGGGTTGGGGTGCCTAGAATATTCTCTGGTATTGTGTGGTGCTTGGAATCTTCATATATGGAGCTTCATGGGCTTGGGCTAGCTTTGCTCTAGAAGGGCCTGGGGAAGGCTTTGGCTGGTGCTCTTCTTGTGTAACTGGACTTGTACTGGACTGAACACAACATACAGGACTCAATTGGACTCAGCTGAGCTAACTTCATTACAAAACCCTCAACTGGACTATGGTGCGGGCACCAGGTTTAGAAAGAGACTTCAACCAGTACAAATTAGGCAAGATTCTCTATGGTTGGAAGATTGAGAGTTTGAGTCCTGTAATAAGTTTTAACTGGGTCTATTAGTCTTGTATTTATTTCATTTTGGTAATTGAGTCCTATATTTGTTTCAATTGGGTTCTTCATTGTAATTGAGCCAAGAAGAGTTCATCCAAGTCCAATCTAGTTTCAACACAACAAAGTCAAGAAGGCTAGTGGGTGCATGGATCATGGGATCACCAACTTGGAAGCCACTTCATCATTCCTCCTTGCCACATCACCAAGACACCTCACCAAGGAATGTCACCCAAGAGAAGAATGAATTTGAAATGGCCCACAAAATATCCACAAATGCCGCCCCTCTTCATGAGACACCCACTATTTTCTCCCTTTATTTTGTTGTTGTTTGAAATTTGAATTTGAATTTCAAATGGCTTGGTGGTCTATAAAAAAAGGGCTCCAAACCTTATGGTAATAATCATGATGAATCAATGAAGCAAAAAAAAAAATTTCTTGATATTTCCCTTGCTTATTAGCTTGGTCCCTTGTGAGAAGGTGGGCGTGAGGCCTAGAGTGATCTTCCCTTCCATCTCCATACAACCATCTTAGCTTCATCCCTTTCATCTTACAATCCATATGGCCAACCAAAGGATCCTTACTTTAGTCTACGCTTAGTCTTAATCCCCTCCATCTCCAATGACTCTAATCCACCAAGGAGTTCTTCATACAATCCGACAAGGAGTTATCCATCCAAAGATGCCATTGAAGATCCTCACCAAGACTAGTCCAAGCTTCCCTTCTCATTTCAAAGATTCTTCCCTCCTTTTCCCATTTCAATCTATCCTCTAATCTCCTCTACATCTATTTATTGCAGGATCCCCGGATGACCAGGTTCCAAAGAAGAAGGTCTACCGTGTCAAGAGCCAGATACAAGAAGCTTTGCAACCTAAAGGAATCTCCTTGTCATCCAGGAACTTCTTCTTTGAGTGTTTCTAGTTCCAAATTTTAAAATATTGATTGCCGGGTGCCCCTCTCTAGATAAACATTTAGATCTGAAATATTAAGATTAACTTAGCCCTAATATGAGTGGTTTCTTAACCACAAAGGTCCTCCTCTTATTTACTTTGAATGGTTTTATTTCTAGTCAAGCTTAATATTTAGAATCCTATCATAGAAATTCTACTTCTTTACTTTGAATAGCTGCATCTAGTTACTTCATTTCTCATTTAGTCATTACTAATTCCATTAGGGGTGCATCATTACATTATCGTCCCCCATCATCTTGGTATTAGAGCATGGTAGGTTAGGGATTAGCATATTCTTCAGTACTTAGATTGGATGCTTCACCATGGTCATCTGGTCATAGGAAACAAAGTAGGGCTGCAAGACCCTCACATCCCATTCCATGTGGATTTCCTATGGCATGTAGGGGTGCCGATGTGATTGACCCTTGAAGGAAAATACAAGAAGATAAGTTTTAAATCCTAAAGAATAGTTTTGCATCATTGGAATCTAGCATCTTTAAAATTTTTGTTGTTTTGTCCTGTTTGCATTGTTTGAGTTCCAGGCCAGCATAGCACAGATTATATTTTTTAATTTCCTTTCATACGATATATCCTCAGTAAGCTAGAAGTTTTTTGTGATTTTTTGAAATTTTCTGAGATTAATACATAGCACTTCTCTGCCCCATTTCAGAACTGCAACACACAAAATTCTGTACCTGAAATTAAGGTTCATATGCATGCTTGCATTCATCTCATGATAAATCAATTTAAGGGCATCATTATGACATGGGGGCAAGATTTCATTACCTGTCCTTAGCCCAAAACCACCACCCTACATAGCGAACCCAATCTTTAATTAAAATTGAGTAGTACTCTAATTTCTAGGGACACGCATAGGTCTAGTTCAAGTCATTTAGGAAAACTAGTTCACCCACTCCTGCATCTATTTCTGAAAGATAGTGTCTAGGTGATGCAGAACGAAAGCTCTGATACCAAAATTGATGCAGAACAAAAGAGATGATGCGATGCGGAAGTAAATTAAGACTAATTCATTTTTTTTTTTATATTTTCAGAAGTCGGCTTTGACTCAAACGAAAGTTAAACTAAATTGAAAGAAACTATATAATAATTGAAAGCGCAATTCAAAGAAACTAGATTATCAGAGTAGTTCAGAAGTAAAGGATTGCTGGGGGTTGAGAAACTCCCAGACCTAGGGTTTCGCTCTGAACATTCAACAGGAGAGAAATAAAGAGAAGGGAATGGTTATATACCAGGCAGTGATCTTCACAGAGTTTGGTGGAAGGACTCTCTCGAGCAGATTGTTGGATCCTCGGATTCGGATATCTTCGCAATGGATCCTCCAATACTGGTCCATTGGCAGAGTTGGCTTCTCCTGAACTCAGGATCTGGGAAAGAAGAAGAAAAAGTTAAGGAACCAGATACTCAAAGAAAGGATTTACCAGATAAGAAGAACTTGAAAAATTGATGTTGCTGAAATTCTGATTCTCCTGGATGCTGATCTGACTTCCTCGGGGATTTGCTCTGTATTCGAAGTAGCCGATCTAGACCTGGATGCTGGTGGTCAGCCTCTACTTGGAAGAGAGGGGCCATGAGATGATGAGGTAGATTAGGGTTTGGATGATTGGTGGAATGAAGAAGATGATGGGCGGCTAGGGTTTGGAATTGAAGTGGCTGACCTAGGGTTTTGGTAGGGTTTGGAGATCTCACACCTCCTCAAGGTTCCTGTAGAACCCGGAATCACTCCCTCATGGAGCTCAACACTTGAATACAAGTGCGGAAGAGAGAAACACAAAGTTGCTCACAAAGAAATTGATTTCATTCATCATTTTAAATTCAAGAGTTACACAGAGTTGAATATATAGATATAACAAAGAAATAAGATTTTATACATTTCCCATGTGGGACTAATAGGACTAACCCACACTTTAGGCATCAAATTATCTTCCCAAGACTCCTTCCATGAGTGGGCAGCCCAAAAACTCCAAGAAAACTTGAAAATCAGCTCCAAATGGCAGGTTATGGGGGTGTCTCCTTGTATCTCTCCATGAATCAAGGATTTTCCCTTCATGGTTTGGCTCATTTGGACACTTCCTAGTCTTGCTCCACAAGTTTAGGTTTCTTCTTTTCATGGCTTTGGCACTTTTGGAAACTTTTGGGAACCTCCTTGAATTCCTCCCCAAGACATGCTCTCTTCCCTTTTATAACTTTGATTTTTATGGAACATTGTGGGGCACCTCCTTGATCCTCTCTTCAAGAAAAATTCTTGCCATCCTGGCTTGGGTTTATCTGGAAAGAAATTGGCTCCTCCTTGGATTGAGGTATCTTGATGGATTTCTCTCCCAAGTGGTGCAAGAAAAAAAAGGAACTTACTTCTTATGGTGTAGGGACCAAAGACATTGGATGGAGATGTGGCACCTCCTGGACTCTGGCATGTGGCTGGGAGTGTGGCGTCCACTTGCTTGGGCCAGGAAGAAAAAATGTGGCACCCTGGACCTTGACTTGACTGAAAAAAAAGTGGCACCAACCTGGAGAAGACCCAGACCACTACTAGGACTTGTACTAAGTCAACATGACTCAACAAAATTTAAATTGCAGGGAAATACAGACTCAAGACTAAAATTGAGTTGACCAAGTCAACCCTTATTACAAAACCAGAAAATCCTAATTCTTCGGGCAAGGTCAATCAGAGATCCAGATGGAGCCCTGAAGTCTTCTTCTGAGTTTGGTGCCCGCACCAATTCTCCCGGGGTGGGAGGAACTCGACCCTGTCGAGTATGGATCAAGCTGGCTCTGGTATCTCTCCAAGAGGTCTGGGTCCAATTCTTGTAATTCTTCTCGGGAGATCCAAGAGTCATCAGAATCTGGCCTTCCTTGCCAGCGAACCAGGTATCTTTGGTATCCTCGATTACGAGTAGAGATAACCTGATCATCCAAGATCTTTTCAATCTGCTCTTTCCTCACAGGCCTGTTTGTTGGTGGACACACAAGGTCGGGATCACTCTCAATAACAGGATTAGGTTTCAAAGGCTTACTAGGAATCACAGCTGGCTCCCTATACTCTACTAAGTCTATAATGTTGAAAGTAGAGCTATTGCCTAGTTCTAGAGGCAACTCGAGCATATAGGCATTGGATCCTACTCTCTTCACTACTCTAAATGATCCAGCTCCTTTAGCATGTAACTTTCTAAAGGTTCTAGGAAAAAACCACTCAGGCCTTAACCTAATCATTACATAGTCTCTCTCAACAAATGTTTTGACTCATCTTTAAGAATCAGCCAACTTCTTATAAGTTTCATTACTTAAAGTTATTTTGGCATGAATTTCTTTATGCAAGTCCTTTACATGCAATGCAAGTGCATCAAAAGACTTGTGTGTGTGGGCTAATAGTGAAATCAGATCAAGTGGTGTGTGAGGCTTGTATCCATGAACAATTTCAAAGGGACTCTAGCCTATAGACCTATTGATCGAAACATTGAATGCAATTTCAGCCCTGGACAAAATACAAATCCCAATTCCTGGTGCTCTCAATCAAACCAAAATCTGAGCCAATGCCTAGTAAAGGGTCAAGAAAAACTAAACTAGACTGACGACGCATTCCTAAAGAATGGACTTTATTCTAAAGGAACCCTAGGTCTAAACCTAACAAACTAAGGCTCTCTATGTTTGACCTTGGGTTGGAGGAGGGCATGCAGAGCATGAAACTTATTATGGATGCCTAGTAGGTGCCATAAGGTTTTCCAGAAGTAGGTGGCAAACCTAATAGGTTCTAAGGAGTCTTGCAACCTAGAGATCTCAGTAAAGTGTAATCCCATAGCTCTAGAAACATGAGAAGATTCAGGGAAGGGTAGGAAATAAGAATCAGAGTTTTGAGGTGGCTTATCAGAAACAAGAAACAAACCTTGGTTATTCAGGACGACCTTAAAATGAGGACATTGTTCTATAGGTGCACTCATCCAAACCTCATGATTTGCTCTAGGAGGGTCTACAAGTGCAAGTTCTAGGGTAGGCTGAGTGCTCCTAGAAGGTGGAAGGTTATCAGGAAGGTCTTTGGAATGTTTATCTAGAAAGTCCTCTAAGATACTGTCTTTTTCTTGTTCTTGGACCTTCTCAATGGGCAATTCTTGTGAACCCCTTCCTTCGTCACACTTCTCTACCAGATTTGACTCAAGGGCGTCTTCTTTAGATTCCTCAATGAGTTCAGGGGTATTCTCACTTAAACTTTCATTTGGTGTAATTTCCTCTTCCTGAACTTCCTCAAAAGGGTCTTCTCTTAGGGTTAGCTCCTGAATTCCTTGAGTGGCAGGGGTCCCCTCAATAACCCCATTAGGTAGGAGTTGGTTAATTGAATTATCGGGAGAGATATCCTCAAATTCTTCTTCTTCATATTCATCTATCAAACTTATGTCAGGCTCATATATTTCTTCCTCAATCTCACTGAAAGGTTCTAATCTATTCTCCTTTGATTCCTCTTTAAGTACGGCTCTGGTCGGGTCAACTAATTTTGGGATGGCCATTCCTAACTCCTTCTCAGTGTTATCCTTCTGGTCAAGAGGTGACACAAGTGGGAATTGACAAACAAAAGTCTGGTTCACTACGGATGTCAGATCAATCGAAACTTGACTCAAGTTGGTAGAGGTTGGCTTTAAGTCCAAAGTACTTGATTAGTTATATCTTAAAGACCACTCATAGTCTTGGGCTTCTTGGTAGGCTCGGTCTAACTTATTGGTCTTTTCAAGGCATAGCTTCCTATAAATGTCTAGGTGTAACCCAACCCTAAACCTCGATGTGATATGAGCTTCAGTCTCAATGGTATTGCATTTCATATCATACCACTGGAAGTCCTCGATATATTTAGACACAGGCCTATTACCTTGTCTCAATTGGTACCATTGGTCTAAAAGTCTTTTCTCATAGGATCTACCTAGGTACCTATCTCTCAACTTACTTCTCATATCTCTCCAAGTATATATTTCCTCTTTTCTTTGATAACACTCACGTTGAATAGCATACCAATGCGACCTAGCATGTTTGGTGAACTTGGTTTTGGCCAACCTAACTTCTCCTAATTCCGATATGTTAGTACACTCAAAACACCGATCCATTTGTTCTTCCCACTTAATATATGTCTCTTGTCTTCCAGCGAAAGTGGGTGCATAAGGTTCGGTGTTCCTAACGGGGCCCTTTTTTGAGTCAACCAAGTATGGATATAGGCTCCTAGGGTTATGCTCGGGATCACGGTATAAGGTCCTCCTAGGCTCCTGGCATGGGTGAGGTTGGGGCCTATAAAATTTTGGATCAAGGGTCCAATTTTGATGTCTATGTTTCTCAAGTCCCTGGGCTCGGTCTCTAAACTGGGCAAAACCCTCATTCATATCCTGACTTAATTTGGTCATACTTTCGGTAAGAGTTCTAATCATGTCCTCTAAATCAGGTTGGATTTGATCAGGTTGGTAGGGTACTCCGTTCCGGGTGGACATGATGATGCAAGCAAGCATACCAAATGAGACTAAACTGAAACGACTACGGGCTAACTAGACCTAGAGCCCAAACTAGATGCCCAATCAGAGTGGCAAGCTAGCCTGTAGTAACTCGGGACTCAGCTAGGCAGGTGTAAAGGGAGTGTTAGGTCCCTAAATGCCAATCCTAGACACCAATCAGAGATTGGCCAGGTAGGCAGACCAGCACACAAGCCCTTCGGGATAGAATCCCTGAACCACCATTCTAGACACTGAGTACAAAGCACACACAGAGTAACTAGACAAACTGACTCAACATTAGCCTAGACCCGACTTGTTGGTGTCCCTAGCCCACCAAGGCAAATTAAGTCTAATAAATTTTAAAATTAGGCTTAGGATCGAATGAATGGATGGTGGTTTTGGGCTAAGGAAAGGTTATCAACTCCTCCCATTATCTTAGATGCTCAATCACCCTTAAGATGAATTAGGAGATGATCACTCAAAAATTGAATTGCAGAAACATAGAAACAGAATTGCTGTAATTTAACTCTCATGAATTTCAAGGAAACTAATAAATTACAGAAAATTTTTTTAAAATAGTTTCAATTATACTGGTTCCAGCAAAATAAAAATCACAAAATTTAAAGTTACCTGTAATGAGAAACAATTCTTGCAACTGGATAGTTACAGACTGTAAACAGAATGCTTCCCCCGTTTACAATTCCTGCTACGAAGTTGTAACCCAGCGGATCCCCTACATGCCCTAGGAACACCCCGTGGAATGGGAAGAGGAGGCTTGCACCTCACTTCGTTCCTAGGACCGGATGTCCTGGGGAGTCTACTTCGAGCAGACAAAGTAAAAAAGAGAGACACTCAAAACATGCAAGCAAGTCAGAAACCCTAGACAGGGCTCTGATACCAAAATTGATGCAGAACGAAAGCTTTGATACCAAAATTGATGCAGAACAAAAGAGATGATGCGATGCGAAAGTAAATTAAGACTAATTCTTTTTTTTATATATATATTTTCAGAAGTCGGCTTTGACTCAAACGAAAGTTAAACTAAATTGAAAGAAACTATATAATAATTGAAAGCACAATTCAAAGAAACTAGATTATCAGAGTAGTTCAGAAGTAAAGGATCGCTGGGGGTTGAGAAACTCCCAGACCTAGGGTTTCGCTCTGAACTTTCAACAAGACAGAAATAAAGAGAAGGGAAGGGTTATATACCAGGCAGTGATCTTCACAGAGTTTGGTGGAAGGACTCTCTCGAGCAGATTGTTGGATCCTCGGATTCGGATATCTTCGCAATGGATCCTCCAATACTGGTCCTTTGGCAGAGTTGGCTTCTCCTGAACTCAGGATCTGGGAAAGAAGAAGAACAACTTAAGGAACCAGATACTCAAAGAAAGGATTTAACAGATAAGAAGAACTTGAAAAATTGATGTTGCTGAAATCCTGATTCTCTTGGATGCTGATCTGACTTCCTCTGGGACTTGCTCTGTATTCGAAGTAGCTGTTCTGGACCTGGATGCTGGTGGTCAGCCTCTACTTGGGAGAGAGGGGCCGTGAGATGATGAGGTAGATTAGGGTTTGGATGATTGGTGGAATGAAAAAGATGATGGGCGGCTAGGGTTTGGAATTGAAGTGGCTAACCTAGGGTTTTGGTAGGATTTGGAGATCTCACACCTCCTCAAGGTTCCTGTAGAACCCGAAATCACTCCCTCACAGAGCTCAACACTTGAATACAAGTGCGGAAGAGAGAAACACAAAGTTGCTCACAAAGAAATTGATTTCATTCATCATTTTAAATTCAAGAGTTACATAGAGTTGAATATATAGACATAACAAAGAAATAAAATTTTATACATTTTCCATGTGGGACTAAAAGGACTAACCCACACTTTAGGCATCAAATTCTCTTCCCAAGACTCCTTCCATGAGTGGGTAGCCCAAAAACTCCAAGAAAACTTGAAAATCAGCTCCAAATGGCAGGTTATGGGGGTGTCTCCTAGTATCTCTCCATGAATCAAGGATTTTCCCTTCATGGTTTGGCTCATTTGGACACCTCCTAGTCTTGCTCCACAAGTTTAGGCTTCTTTCTTTCATGGCTTTGGCACTTTTGGAAACTTTTGGGAACCTCCTTGAATTCCTCCCCAAGACATGCTCTCTTCCCTTATATAACTTGGATTTTTATGGAACATTGTGAGGCACCTCCTTGATCCTCTCTTCAAAAAAAATTATTGCCATCCTGGCTTGGGTTTATCTAGAAAGAAAGTGGCTCCTCCTTGGATTGAGGTATCTTGATGGATTTCTCTCCCAAATGGTGCAAGAAAAAAAAGGAACTTACTTCTTATGGTGTAGGGACCAAAGACATTGGATGGAGATGTGGCACCTCCTGGACTCTGGCGTGTGGCTGGGAGTGTGGCGTCCACTTGCTTGGGCTTGGTAGAAAAAATGTGGCACCCTAGACCTTGACTTGACTGACAAAAAAGTGGCACCAACCTGGAGAAGACCCAGACCACTACTAGGACTTGTACTAAGTCAACATGACTCAACAAAATTTAAATTGCTGGGAAATACAGACTCAAGACTAAAATTGAGTTGACCAAGTCAACCCTTATTACAAAACCAGAAAACCCTAATTCTTCGGGCAAGATCAATCAGAGATCCAGATGGAGCCTTGAAGTCTTCTTCTGAGTCTGGTGCCCGCACCACTAGGCCAGAGGTCAAGTGGCAAATGCCCTAAGCAGTTCATGTGGTTTTTAACTAGGACCCGGCGAGAGCTAGGAGAGCCTCCCACAGACCCATCCCTTACCTAGCCAATGGACAGGATATCTGTTGATTTGGTTGTACCTAGTCGACTCACCTTACTTGAGCTACTAGGTCTAGCAAACCCCTAGCCCGAGTTTAAGTTTGTGTGCACATGGCAACTAGATCAGAAGCACCTTATCAACAAACCCAAGCTCAATAAAGTGCAACCATGGACCAAAATTTTGAGACCTTGATGAACACCCTGAATGATCAAATGGCCCGACTGAACCAAAATTTGACTGACCAATTGGCCCAGACCAACCAAAGCATGACTGATCAGATGACCCACATCACTGCTAGGTTTGACTAATTAGAGGCTCGTAGCCCTAGAAGAACCTATGAAGTTCATATTGAATTAGAGCCTGAACCAGAGTGTGGTACACCCATCAACCATAAAAGGGCTCCGCACCAAGACCTTTTTCCTGAACCCAACCCTAGGAGGCCTCATCAAGACCCTTCTTTGAGCCAAATCCTAGGAGACCCAACCCGGATCGAGTCTATGACCCGAACCCTAGGAGAGCACCCTATGATCCAGCTTATGAGCCAAGTCCTAGGAGACTGGTGCGGGCACCAGACTCAGAAGAAGACATCAGGGCTCCATCTGGATCTCTGATTGACCTTGCCTGAAGAATTAGGATTTTCTGGTTTTGTAATAAGGGTTGACCTGATCAACTCAATTTTGAGTCTGTAATTTTGTCATTTCAATTTTTGTTGGATCATGTTGACTCAGTCCAAGTCCAAGGCCCAGGTAGGTGTCATTCCCTTTGCCATAGGGCACCACATTTTCCAGCTACAAGTGGGTGCCACACTCCCTGCCATATCTCCATCCAGTGTACCTTGGTCCCCAAGCCTCAAGTAAGCAGGTTCTTTTTTCTTGCACCACTTGGGGGAGAAATCCATCAAGATACCTCAATCCAAGGAGGAGCCAACTTCTTTCCAGATAAACCCAAGCCAGGATGGCAAGAATTTTTCTTGAAGAGAGGATCAAGGAGGTGCCCCACAGTGTTCCATAAAAATCCAAATTATAAAAGGGAAGAGAGCATGTCTTGGGGAGAAAATCAAGGAGGCACCCAAAAGTTTCCAAAAGTGCCAAAGCCATGAAAGGAAGAAGCCTAAACTTGTGGAGCAAGACTAGGAGGTGTCCAAAAGAGCAAAACCATGAAGGAAAAATCCTTGATTCATGGAGAGATACTAGGAGACACCCCCATAACCTGCCATTTGGAGCTGATTTTCAAGTTTTCTTGGAGTTTTTGGACCGCCCACTCATGGAAGGAGTCTTGGGAAGAGAATTTGATGCCTAAAGTGTGGGTTAGTCCTATTAGTCCCACATGGGAAATGTATAAAATTTTATTTCTTTGTTATGTCTATATATTCAACTCTATGTAACTCTTGAAGATAATGATGAATGAAATCAATTTCGTTGTGAGCAACTTTGTGTTTCTCTCTTCCGCACTTGTATTCAAGTGTTGAGCTCCATGAGGGAGTAAATCCGGGTTCCCTAGGAACCTTGAGGAGGTGTGAGATCTCCAACCCCAAAACCCTAGCTTAGTCCACCCATCTCTACTCTACCACCACCAAACCCTAATTTTCCATCTACATCCCACGGCCCCTCTCTTCCACATAGAGGCCGGCCACCAGCATCCAGGTTCAGATCAACTGTTTCAACTACAGAGCAAGTTCAACGAAGAGTCAGATCAGTATCAAGATCTCCGGAACTTCTACATCCAACAATCTTCATTAAGTCCTCAAGTCAGTGTCTTTCTTTGAGTTTCTGGTTCTTTTTTTTTTTGTTCTTCTTCTTCCAGATCCTGAGTTCGAGAAGAAGGCCAACCTTGCCATAGGACTACAATCCGAGGATCCATTGCGAAGATACCCCATCTCCAAGGATCCTACAGTCTGCTCGAGAGTGTCCTTCAATTGAAGCAACGAGAGATATCACAGTCAGGTATAAAACCTTCTATTCTCTCTTCGTCTGTTTCTTGAAAGAGGAGTAAACCCTAGGTCTGGGGGTTTCTCAATCCCCAGCGATCCTACTTCTGAGTTACTCTGATAATCCACTTCTTTTAATTGTGCTTTCTGTCATTTCTTAGTTTCTTTCAACATTAGTTTATCTTTCCTTTGAGTCAAAGCTGACTTCTGAAAATAAATAAATAAAAAAATACATTAATTTTAATTTGCTTCCGCATTCCACATTTTCATTCTGCATCAATTTTGGAATCAGAGCTTTCGTTCTGCATCAATTTTGGTATCAGAGCCCTGTCTAGGGTTCTTGCTTGTGTGATTATTTTTTTCGTTCCCTTTTACTTTTGCTGCCTGGAGTAGACTCCCCTGGCCGTCCGGTCCTAGGAACAAGCGAGATGCAAGCCTCCTCCTCCCATTCCATGGGGGTTCCTAGGGCGTGTAGGGGTACCGCTGGGTTATAACTTCTGGGCAGGGATTGTAAACGGGACACACGTTCTATTTTTTGCCAGTAACTACCCTGTTATCTAAATTGTTTCTCCCTACAAAAAAATCTAAATTAAGTAATTCTTGTTTTTCTGTAACCAGTATAATTGAACGTAATTTATATAAAATTTTCATGATTTATTAATTTCTATAGATTATCTGAGATTAATTTTTCTGTTGTTCTATTTTTTTTATTTTCTGCAAGCTGTTTTTAGTTGAGTGTGCATAAATTGAATCTATCTTAAGGGCACCGAAGTTGCAACATAAGGAGAGGATTGAGACCCTCTCCTTAGCCCAAAACCACCTCCCGTGCATTCGAACCTAAGCCTTAATCTTAAAATTAATTAGACCTAATTTGCCCTAGTGGGCTAGGGATACCAACAAGTCGGGTCTAGGCTAGTGTTGAGTCAGTTTGTCTAGTTACTCTGTGTGTACTTTGAACTCAGTGTCTAGAATGGTGGTTCAAGGATTCTATCCCGAAGGGCTTGTGTGCTAGTCCGCCTACCTGGCCAATCATTGATTGGTGTCTAGGATTGGCAATTAGTGACCTAACACTCCCCTTACACCTGCCTGGCTGAGTCCCGAGTTACTACAGGCTAGCTTGCCACTCTGATGGGCATCTAGTTTGGGCTCTAGGTCTAGTTAGCCCATAGTCATTTCAGTCGAGTCCCATTTGGTGTACTTGCTTGCATCATCATGTCCACCCGGAACGGAGTACCCTACCAACCTGGTCAAACCCAACCTGATTTAGAGGCCATGATTAGAACTCTTACAGAAAGTATGACCAAATTGAGTCAGGATATGAATGAGGGTTTTGCCTAGTTTAGAGACCGAGCCCAGGGACTTGAGAAACGTAGACATCAAAATTGGACCCCTGATCCAAAATTTAATAGGCCCCAACCTCACCCATGCCAGGAGCCTAGGAGGACCTTATACCGTGATCCTGAGCATAACCCTAGGAGCCTATATCCATACTTTGTTGACTCATAGAAGGGACCCGTTAGGAACACCGAACCTTATGCACCCACTTTTGATGGAAGATAAGAGACATATATTAAGTGGGAAGAACAAATGGATCGGTATTTTGAGTGCACTAACATATCGGAATTAGGACAAGTTAGGTTAGCCAAAACCAAGTTCACCAAACATGCTAGGTCGCATTGGTATGCTATTGAGCGTGAGTGTTATCAAAGAAAAGAGGAAATATATACTTGGAGAGATATGAGAAGTAAGTTGAGAGATAGGTACCTAGGTAGATCCTATGAGAAAAGACTTTTAGACCAATGGTACCAATTGCGACAAGGTAATAGGCCTATGTCTAAATATATCGAGGACTTCCAGTGGTATGACATGAAATGCAATACAATTGAGACCGAAGCTCAGATCACATCGAGGTTTAGGGTTGGGTTACACCCAGACATTTATAGGAAGCTATGCCTTGAAAAGACCAATAAGTTAGACCGAGCCTACCAAGAAGCCCAAGACTATGAGTGGTCTTTAAGATATAACCAATCAAGTACTTTGGACTTAAAGCTAACCTCTACCAACTTGAGTCAAGTTCCGATTGATCCGACATCCGTAGTGAACCAGACTTTTGTTTGTCAATTCCCACTTGTGTCACCTCTTGACCAGAAGGATAACACTGAGAAAAAGTTAGGCATGGCCATCCCAAAATTAGTTGACCCAACCAGAGCCGTACTTAAAGAGGAATTAAAGGAGAATAGATTAGAACCTTTCAGTGAGATTGAGGAAGAAATATTTGAGCCTGACATAAGTTTGATAGATGAATATGAAGAAGAATTTGAGGATATCTCTCCCGATAATTCAATTAACCAACTCCTACCTAATAGGGTTATTGAGGGGACCCCTGCCACTCAAGGAATTCAGGAGCTAACCCTAAGAGAAGACCCTTTTGAGGAAGTTCAGGAAGAGGAAATTACACCAAATGAAAGTTTAAGTGAGAATACCCCTGAACTCATTGAGGAATCCAAAGAAGACACCCCTGAGTCAAATCTGGTAGAGAAGTGTGAAGAAGGAAGGGGTTCACAAGAATTGCCCATTGAGAAGGTCCAAGAACAAGAAAAAGATAGTAGCTTAGAGGACTTTCTAGATAAACATTCCAATGACCTTCCTGATAACCTTCCACCTTCTAGGAGCACCCAGCCTATCCTAGAACTTGCACTTGTAGACCCTCCTAGAGCAAATCATGAGGTTTGGATGAGTGCACCTATAGAACAATGTCCTCATTTTATGGTCGTCCTGAATAACCAAGGTTTGTTTCTTGTTTTCGATAAGCCACCTCAAAACTCTGATTCTTATTTCCTACCCTTCCCTGAATCTTCTCATGTTTCTAGAGCTATGGGATTACACTTTACTGAGATCTCTAGATTGCAAGACTTCTTAGATCCTATTAGGTTTGCCACCTACTTCTGGAAGACCTTATGGCACCTACTAGGCATCCATAATAAGTTTTCATGCTCTGCATGCCCTCCTCCGACCCAAGGTCAAACCTAGAGAGCCTTAGTTTGTTAGGTTTAAACCAAGGGTTCCTTTGTAATAAAGTCCATTCTTTAGGAATGCGTCGTCAGTCTAGTTTAGTTTTTCTTGACCCTTTACTAGGCTTTGGCTCAGATTTTGGTTTGATTGAGAGCACCAGTAATTGGGATTTGTATTTTGTCCAGGGGTGAAATTGCATTCAATGTTTCGATCAATAGGTCTATAGGCTAGAGTCCCTTTGAAATTATTCATGGATACAAGCCTCACACACCACTTGATCTGATTTCACTATTAGCCCACACACACAAGTCTCTTGATGCACTTGCATAGCATGTAAAGGACTTGCATAAAAAAATTCATGCCAAAATAACTTTAAGTAATGAAACTTATAAGAAGTTGGCTGATTCTCAAAGACGAGTCAAAACTTTTGTTGAGAGAGACTATGTAATGATTAGGTTAAGGCCTGAGCGGTTTTCTTCTGGAACCATTAGAAAGTTACATGCTAGAGGAGCTGGACCATTTAGAGTAGTGAAGAGAGTAGGATCCAATGCCTATGTGCTCGAGTTGCCTCCAGAACTAGGCAATAGCTTTACTTTCAACATTACAGACCTAGTAGAGTACAGGGAGCCAGCTGTGATTCCTAGTGAGCCTTTTGAACCTAATCCTATTATTGAGAGTGATCACGACCCTGTGTGTCCACCAACAAACTGGCCTGTGAGGAAAGAGCAGATTGAAAAGATCCTGGATGATCAGGTTATCTCTACTCATAATCGAGGGTACCAAAGATACTTGGTCCGCTGGCAAGGAAGGCCAGACTCTGATGACTCTTGGATCTCCCGAGAAGAATTACAAGATTTGGATCCAAACCTCTTAGAGAGATACCAGAGCCAACTTGAGCCTTACTCAACAAGGTCGAGTTCCTCCCATCCCGGGAGAATTGGTACGGGCACCAGACTCAGAAGAAGACTTCAGGGCTCCATCTGGATCTCTGATTGACCTTGCCTGAAGAATTAGGATTTTCTGGTTTTGTAAAAAGGGTTGACCTGATCAACTCAATTTTGAGTCTGTAATTTTGTCATTTCAATTTTTGTTATCATGTTGACTAAGTCCAAGTCCAAGGCCCAGGTAGGTGTCATTCCCTTTGCCATAGGGCACCACATTTTCCAGCTACAAGTGGGTGCCACACGCCCTGCCACATCTCCATCCAGTGTACCTTGGTCCCCATGACTCAATTAAGCAGGTTCTCTTTTCTTGCACCACTTGGGGGAGAAATCCATCAAGATACCTCAATCCAAGGAGGAGCCAACTTCTTTCCAGATAAACCCAAGCCAGGATGGCAAGAATTTTTCTAGAAGAGAGGATCAAGGAGGTGCCCCACAGTGTTCCATAAAAATCTAAGTTATAAAAGGGAAGAGAGCATGTCTTGGGGAGAAAATCAAGGAGGCACCCAAAAGTTTCCAAAAGTGCCAAAGCCATGAAAGGAAGAAGCCTAAACTTGTGGAGCAAGACTAGGAGGTGTCCAAAAGAGCCAAACCATGAAAGAAAAATCCTTGATTCATGGAGAGATACTAGGAGACACCCCCATAACCTGCCATTTGGAGCTGATTCTCAAGTTTTCTTGGAGTTTTTGGGCTGCCCACGCATGGAAGGAGTCTTGGGAAGAGAATTTGATGCCTAAAGTGTGGGTTAGTCCTATTAGTCCCACATGGGAAATGTATAAAATTTTATTTCTTTGTTATGTCTATATATTCAACTCTATGTAACTCTTGAAGATAATGATGAATGAAATCAATTTCTTTGTAAGCAACTTTGTGTTTCTCTCTTCCGCACTTGTATTCAAGTGTTGAGCTCCGTGAGGGAGTAAATCCGGGTTCCCTAGGAACCTTGAGGAGGTGTGAGATCTCCAACCCCAAAACCCTAGCTTAGTCCACCCATCTCTACTCCACCACCACCAAACCCTAAGTTTCCATCTACATCCCACGGCCCCTCTCTTCCACATAGAGGCCGGCCACCAGCATCCAGGTTCAGATCAACTGTTTCAACTACAGAGCAAGTTCAACGAAGAGTCAGATCAGTATCAAGATCTCCAGAACTTCTACATCCAACAATCTTCATTAAGTCCTCAGGTCAGTGTCTTTCTTTGAGTTTCTGGTTCTTTTTTTTTTGTTCTTCTTCTTCTTCCAGATCCTGAGTTTGAGAAGAAGGCCAACCTTGCCATAGGACTACAATCCGAGGATCCATTGCGAAGATACCCCATCTCCAAGGATCCTACAGTCTGCTCAAGAGTGTCCTTCAATTGAAGCAACGAGAGATATCACAGTCAGGTATAAAACCTTCTCTTCTCTCTTCGTCTGTTTCTTGAAAGAGGAGTAAACCATAGGTCTGGGGGTTTCTCAATCCCCAGCGATCCTACTTCTGAGTTACTGTGATAATCCACTTCTTTTAATTGTGCTTTCTGTCATTTCTTAGTTTTTTTCAACATTAGTTTATCTTTCCTTTGAGTCAAAGCCAACTTCTGAAAATAAATAAATAAAAAAATACATTAATTTTAATTTGCTTCCGCATTCCACATTTTCGTTCTGCATTAATTTTGGAATCAGAGCTTTCGTTCTGCATTAGAGACCCAATCAGGACCAAATGGACCATGATGACCGAACCCTTAGGAACATTAGGTTGGAAGCACCCACTTTTGATGGAAATCTAGATCCTAAGGTTTATATAGATTTGGAGGAAGATATGGATGATTATTTTAAGTGGAATGAAATGTCTGAGGAAAGAAAGGTAAGGTTCGCCCAAGCGCATCTATGGGGTCCAGCCGAGTCTTATTGGAACAATGTTCACGGAAGAAGGGCATATGAGAGACACGAACCAATTAGGACCTGGAAAGGAATGAAGAGCTAGCTTTGTGAAAGGTATATCCCTGTGTCCTACCAACAAAATCTCCTAGACCACTTAGAGAGGTTGACCTAAGGTAATGGATCAGTCGATGATTATATTGATAGATTCGAGCATCTAATGCGCTATATTGTGAAAATGGATCCATATGATATCCTAATCCGATTTGAAGAGGGTTTGAGGGAAGATATCCGGAGAGAATTGTTTAGATATAATATCTATAGTTTTGAGCAAGCCTACCAAGTACTCCAAAACTATGAGAGGTCCTTGAGGCATGCTAGATCATGTACTTTGGACCTAAATCTGACCTCTACCAGCTTGAATCATATCCCAATTAGTCCGACACCTAGTGTAAACCAGACTTTTGTTGATCAACCCTCATCTATATCACCTCCAACTCAGAAGGATGACATTGAAAAGGAATTAGGTATGGCCGACCCAGGATTAGTTGACCAGAATGAAGCCATACTGAAAGAACAATTAAAGGAGGAAGAAGTATATGAGGCTGACATAAGTTTGGTAGACGAATATGAAGGAGAAGACTTCGAGAAGGATAACTCTAGTACCTTATCTGAGAAAATCCTTGTAGAAGATAAGAGTGTTGAGCCTAGTCCTGAAACATCAGAACCACAAGAAATTAGTGAGGACTTGGTTCCTATAAGTCAATGCCCTCAGAAAAAGCCTACTCTTTTAGCCTCAACCCAAGACCTCATTTAGCTCCATTGTAAAGAGTTCATTCCTTTAACCCTAGTTGATAACCTTTTTCTGGAACTGACCAAGTCTTCCTTTCATGAAAAATTTGCACGTACAATGACCAAATTATCCATCCATCAATTTGACCTTATGACATCCATAGATCAATATTCAAATCTTTAGGTCATCTTGAATAACCAAGGTCTATCCCATGTTTCATATAGATTGCCCCAAGACTCTGATTCCTATTTCCTACCATTTCCTGAGTCTACACATGTTTCTAAAGCCATTAGGTTACATTTTATTGAGATCACCAGGTTACATGAACCCTTAGAGCCCATCCCATTTGCGACCTACTTTTCGAAGACCTTATGGCATTTGCTAGGAACCCATGGTAAATTCTCATGTGCATACTAGACCAGGGTCAAACCTAGAGAGTCAATAATCTATTAGGTTTAGGCCCTAGAGAGTCCAATAAAATTCCTCTCAATAGGAATACATAGTTGAGTCTTTTTTTTTTTGTCAAGTGTTAGCATGAGTCTTAGAGTCCGCAAAATCATATGCACAGCACATTAAAGAATTGCATAAAAAAATTAGTAAAAAGATTCAAATGAGCAATGAAGTCTATAAGCATATGGCTAATTCACATAAACAAATGAAAGAATTTAATGAAGGGGACTCTGTAATGATTAAACTTAGACCTGAAAGGTTCTCACCGGGAATGTGAAGAAACTGCATGCCCAGGGAGCTGGACCTTTCAAAGTAACAAAGAAAATTGGACCTAATGCATATGTATTAGAATTACCACTAGATTATGGCATTAGTTCAATATTTAATATTTTTGACCTGAAAGAATACAAAGCGCATCTACTCAATTATTAATTAGATTTGATCATCTACTCAAAATTGAAATAGGGTTCTAGCCTGTCTAATAAAATCCTAAGGTGTAGTCTAATCATTAGACCTAATTGTTTTACCCACACCCATATCCATGAATGAAAATTTAGAATCTAAAAATAATTTTTAGATTATGTTTAAGTACATGAAATTAATGATTTATGATCATGAATTGTTTTTCAGATCTAAATCCTAGTTCATATATCTTATACATCTTATTTTAGATCAAACCGATTAACCTATATCTCATTTAATTAATTTTAGATCTAAAATAAGAACTCTATTTCTTTTTCATGTTCTTCTTGATGAGTCAAATCATAAGCAAAATCCCTACATGTCATAAGAGAACCTATTGAATTGAAAAGAGGTTCTTTAAACCCTACTTAGCTCTTTGACCAAACAGCCATAGTGATGCACCCAATCTATGTACTTGATCAAAAAGTTCATAATAATTATAAAATTAATTTATTTTATTTTTAGATCAAACCTAATCTTGCATATTCGACCAACCCTAGGCTCTGATACCATTGAAAGAATTATTGGTGGTAGCATGTAGAAAATAGGGTTTCTAAAACCCTAGCAAAAGCTATTTGCAAAAATAATTTTGTGCAAGCATGCAAAAAATATTTAAAAATAATATCTAAGGTCTTATTGAACATGCTGATTAAGAATTCATCACATGAAATCTAAAAAATAAAATAAATCAAGAAGGTAAGATCAACTTATCTTGATCACTATCCTCCTTCAACAATGACTGGATTGGAAGATCATCAGGTGCTGTCGGAGCCGTACAAGTGCCTGGCCTGTGCTAGTATCCATACAGGGACAATTCTAATCGACTCCTCGAAGCCCCTAAAGTGCTTTCTCTTTGCAAGCCTTTCCTTCAGCTTAGATCTTGAACCTCTTCCGAGATGTTCTTAAAGAAACTAGGCTATAGGCCCTATAGCCTTCTCACGAACCCTTCATGAAATAATTCAGGACTTTATTTCAAACACCTTAGGAAGGATGAACTCGTTCTTCTCCCTTTCTCCTCTCTCTCCACTCTTAGATTTCTCAAAGTTATGGCATGAAAAAATCAAAACTTTAGGAGGACGGATGACTAAAACTCTAGCACTTACGGTAGAAAAAAATAATTAAGATATCGACAGACTCTCCTCTTCACATCAAAGTTTTCCCATTTTATTAATTATTTTACAACCAAAACACAACATCCATGCCAATTCAAATAAGGTTTGATGCCAATTTGATTCCTATTCAAACAATTCAATGCATGTGAGGAATTGCATTGAGTAAACAATTGTGACAAGAACATTATGCATGCTCTTTAAGATTTTTGTTGCACAAAAAGGGAGAATCCATGCCACCCTTCCTAATAGGATTGTTAGATGTATTTGCCCTAGAAGCCAAGTTAGCTGACATACGATAATTTCTAGGACATCAATTTATACTTAATCAAATTTTTATCAATAAAATTCATAATTTTTTATTCATATTTTTATTTATCTATGTATCATCCATGGAGTTAAGGGACAATGACACATATTCTCAAGAGTTGAAAATTTGGGACTTGTGTCATTATTGATTAACTCCTAATGCCCTTATCATTGGACCATCATGGAGATCGTGATTGATCCATCAAGATTGGTACATAGATCACTTCCCTTTCAAGTAGACGAGTCTCAAGTCTATAATGTGGGGATACTAGAGTGAGAGTGCAAGTGATTGTTAAAGGGCAATGGTACTGAACATGACCAAAAAAATGAGAAGTTGCATGAATGTCTACTCACTCATCGATGAATTCTCTAGCTGTAGTTGCGAGTAGTTCGTTAACCTATGGTACCTTGGTCACTCACAACAGGGTTGCTATAATTTGACAAGTACAAAACATGGTTTCTAGCCATATGGGTCCTTGTAGTATATGTTGGCTATAGTATGTTCACTATAGGAGTTGAAAGTTTAACTATAGGGGATTTATCAACCTTGGTAGTAGAGAAAAAGTCCTATAGAACCTAAGAGGCTAAGTCCTTAAGTCTATAGCCATAATAGCATGATAATGGAAAAGAGTTTCTTTGGAAATCATGATTAGGCTCAAGCAAATTAAGTCTAGCATATGATGGATGCTTAGAATTTGATAAAGATCCATGACCTGTATTCTATCAGGATTTTCAATAAAGAAACTTGATCAAATGGGAACTATACCAAGGGGTTCATCCTTTTATCTACTAGATTGCCACCATATATTGCTAGGTGTCATTGGTAGATTGTGGATACTCGGTTGGATCATTTTCAGATCAACAATCAATGTTAGGGTTAAGCTAGAAAAGTTTTGGTCTATCAAAAGGATTTCGATGATACTATGATAGAAATTATAGTTTGTCTCACTACCTAATAGAATGGAACTTGAGGGGTCACACACAATAGGAGATTGTTTTGATCAAGGCTTGGATTAAATTTAGTAACCGCTAATTTTATAAAGGTTGCAAATTTAGTAGCTACTATTTTTTGTATCAACTATTTTTGGTACCTACTAATTTTAGCACTTACAATTTTTGACACCTGCTAATTTTGGCATCAGTGACTTAATTACAAAAGTTTCAATTTGATTTAATTGGATTTAATAATCCTACTTAGACTAAGATTTTAAAATCCAAGTTGTACTAGGACTTTCAGGCATTTTGAATTCAATTCGAATCGGGTTCAAATTTGATTTGATTTAATCCAAATTTGAAACCAATTAAAAAGGACACCTAACCTAATTAGTTTAAGCCTAAATTCTCTATAAATTTCATGGAAATATGATTTGTGTGGTGAGAAATCAAGGTGTATATAGAATTTGAGATTGGGCATAAGAAGTTGATGTCTTGGTCTCTATCTTTCCATCTTGATAAGATATATCCTAATCTAAAATTCCTTTTGAATTCCTTTCAGATAAGGAGTCTTATCTTTTTTGGCATGGGATATCCTTTTTGTGAGACAAAGAAATGAGAAATAGGATGGTGTTGACTCCGTTATTGATTTTGATGATAAGCAAAATGCTTAAGTATAAGTTGAGTACTGATGATTTCTTTGAAATGCATTTTTATAGAAAAAGGTGCTCATCAACTTAACAAAAATTGTTTGATTGAAAAGCCACAAATATGGATGAAAGATCTTCTTAAAGAGGACTTTAGAAGATGAAGAATGCTTGAAAGGATGCATGAATTCAACACAAACTTGTTTCAACAGAAGTTCAGATCTTTTTTAGAGAATCTCAGTATTGTGTCGACTCAAAGTGTCGATACCTACAACTCAAGTGTCGACACATGATAGTGAAGTGTCAATACAAGCCGGCACACAAAGATAGTTTCAATTGGCCTAGCTAAAGTGTCAATACATGGATATGTTGTGTTGACTCAAAGTGTCGACAAATGGATCAGCTCATCGTCTGAGATTTTTGGATTACATAACTTGCTGAAGTTGAAGACTTGCTGAAGTATTAACACATTGATGCAAAGTGTCGACTCAAAGTATTGACTCACCAGAAGAAATGTCGACACATCTGAGAATTCTAGAGGACTTCATTGAAGATATTTGAAGTAGGTGGCAACACATGAAGAGCAAGTGCTGACCCTATGTATTGACTCACAGCCTGAAGTGTCGACACTTGGAGTTTTGGAAACAGTAATAGCTAGTTTTTCAAATGCAAAACTCATCCCTCTTGGCTCCCAATGGCTAGGTCTTCGTATCTAATGGCTAGAAACCAAGTTTAAGGCCTTAGACAGGTATTTAATTGATTCAAATCAAATCTAAACACAATAGAATGAAAAGAGAATAACCAAGAAAAAAGAAAAGAAGAGCATTCACTCCTATTCATTGAGTTCAACTACTTCCAAGCCAAAAGCAAGTCTCCAAGCATTCAAGAGCCTTCAAGAGCATTCATGTTCAACCTATTTGAGCATTGAAAAGAGGCTTCATCAAGTTGGACGCAGCACTATGACAAAGCTTCAAATAGATATTCGCTTTTATTAGAAAGCTTTCATTGTTTCTTTACTTTAAACCTATATTTGTTGTAAAAGTTTTTAGTTAGCCTATTGGAAAACCAAGAAGGTTATTGGTGAGCCTTTGAAAACCATTTAGTTTCTTGGTTAGCCCAGAAAACTAAGTGAGGTTTTGACTTGTGAGCCTTGTGAAAACAAGTCAGGTTTTGATTAGTGATCCCGGAAAACTAATCGTTTGTAATCGGTTGAGATTATAGTGAATTTCTAAGTTGGTTTTGGGGAGTGGATGTAATTGCGTTGAATAGCACCGAACCACTATTTATTCTTTTGTGTTTGTGCTTGCTTTTCTCTTTCATTTGCTCTTCTCTAATTACTTTTATATTTCTAATGCTTACTTATTAAAAGCACATTACACTTGCATTCATAGTGCTAAGTTTAATTATTGGATTGGTGCACACGCTTGCATTTAAATTTTTAGAGACCCAATTCACCCCCCCTCTTGGGTCGCTTACTGGGCAACAAGTGGTAGCAGAGCCCTGTTCTCAGTATATTGGTCTAACTGTTTTGAGTAAAGATCTATGACAGCCCCCCTTGGTACTAGTGTAGTTGAGGGACAAGCCTCAAATAGACCTCCATACTTTAATGGAATAAATTATACTTATTAAAAAACTAGGATGAGAATATATATGCATTCGATTGATTATAACTTGTGGAAGGTTGTTGATAAGGGTCCTCATATTTCTTTGATTATAGTTAATGCTATTTGTATCCCAAAGCTTGAAGAGGATTGGGATGAAAATGATATTAAACAATCCGAGATCAATACGAAAGCAATGAATCTCCTCTATTATGCATTAGATCCTAGTGAGTTTAATAGAATTTCTATATGCACTTCGGCTAAGGAAATATGGGACATACTTGAAGTTACCCATGAGGGTACCGATCAAGTGATGAACACAAAAGTGAATATGTTAGTGCACACTTATGAAATATTTCGAATGGAACCTAATGAATCCATCACTGATATGTATACTAGATTCACAAACATTGTAAATGGATTGAGAAGTTTAAGAAAAATAATGTCTAATATTGATCTTGTCAACAAAGTTCTCAGGTCACTCCAACATCATGGGATCCAAAGGTGACCACCATCCAAGAAGCTAAGGATGTTGACAAGCTACCATTGGAGCAATTGGTGGGATCGCTCATGACTTATGAGCTGAACTTAAAGCAAAAGTCTATGGATATGGACAAGAAGAAGAAGGGGATTACATTCAAATCTACTGTTCATGAAGAATCCTCAAATGATGAATCAAAAGAAGAAGAAGGAGAAGAGAGTGAAGAAGCACTCCTTGCAAGAAAGTTCAAAAAATTCATGAAGAGAAGGAAGTTTTCCTATAAGAAGAAGTTTCAATCAACTAAAGAGAAGGAAAAGGAAAGGAGAAGAAAAGGAAAAGGAAAAGGAAATATCTACATGCTTCGAGTGCAAGAAGCCTAGACACTATAAATTTGACTGCCCTCTCCTAAAGAAATCAAGAAAGAAGCTTAGGAATAAAGCTATGATGGCGACCTGGAGTGATAGCGAAGGCTCCAGTTCAGAGGAAGAACAAGTTGAAATTGCAAACCTATGTCTCATGGCACATCAAGAGCAGGAAAAAGTAACATCTGATACAAAAATAGATATTACTTTTGATGAATTAAGAAATACTTTTGATGAATTAATGCATGATTACAAACTGATTTTAACTGAAAATAGAAATTGAAAAAGCATGCAAATAGGTTTTCTCATGAAAACAATTCTCTTTTGAATGATGTTAGTAAATTAAAAACTAAACTTGATGTTTTGGAAAAGAAAATAAGGCTTTAACTATGGAAAATGATGTTTTGAAAAGACCTAAAACTATCATTTCAAATGGTGATCTTTTGAAAAAAAATAAAGATTTAGAATTAGAAAACAAAAATTACAAAAATGAGCTTGATAAAACAAAACCTTTTGTCGAAAAGTTTACTTTTAGTTTAGAAAAACTAAATCTTTTGTTAAATAACCAAAGAGTCATTTTCAATAAAGCAGGATTAGATTATAAACCTCAAAGACAAGAAAAGCATTAAAAAAACTTTTTTGTACCTACATCATCTAGCATCACATGCTTTTCATGCAAAAAATAAGGACACAACTTTTCAATGTAATATGAGAAAAATCAACAACTCCAGAAAAGTTTGAGTTTCAAAAGGAACCAATTTAAGTACTAACCCTAAAGGATCCAAGTTGGCTTGGGTACCTAAAAACAAAACTTGATTTGTTTTACAGGTGTGTCTTGCAACCAAGGAGAATAAAAGACTATGGTATCTTGATAGTGGTTGCTCAAGGCACATGACAAGAGATGTGAAGCAATTCACCTCTGTTGAGGCAATGAATGGAGGGAGTATGACCTTCGGGGATAATGGTAAAGAAAAATCATTGGCATTGGTAAGGTTCACATCACCCCTTCTACATGTATTAATAATGTAATTTTAGTTGAAGGTTTGAAATATAATCTTTTATGTATTAGTCAATTTTGTGACAAAGGTTTTCAAGTTATTTTTAAATTATCTTATTGCCTAATTGCTTGTCATGATAAAAATGGAGTACAATTCATTGAAAAAAGGCATGGTAAAATTTATTTGGTAGATTTAGATAATTTATCCTTTCTTAATGAAGAATGCCTAGTTGCAATGAATTCTACTATAGATGAGACTAGCTGGCTTTGGCGTAGAAGACTAGGACATGCTAGTATGTACTTACTTTCAAAACTTTGTAAAAAGGGTTTAGTAAGAGATTTTCCAAAACTTGTTTTTAAAAAAGATAAAGTTTGTCAAGCTTGCCAATTTGGAAAACAAGTCAAAACTTTTTTCAAACTAAAGATTTTGTTACCACTAATAGACCACTAGAACTACTCCATATGGATCTCTTTGGATCAATTAGAACATCTAGTCTAGGAGGTAAGAGATATGGATTTGTTATAGTGGATGATTTTTAAAAATTTACTTGGGTTTTCTTTCTTGCTCATAAAGATAAATCATTTTCTGCATTTGTAAAGTTTTACCGAAAAGTCTCAAATGAAAAAGGTACATCTGTTATTTACATACGAAGTGATCATGGTTTTGAATTTGAAAATCAAGATTTCTAAAGTTTTTGTAATGAGAAAGGTATAGAACACAATTTTTCTGCACCTAGGATACCTTAGCAAAATGGGATACCAGAAAGGAAAAATCATACTTTAGAAGAAATGGCCTGCACTATGCTTTGCAAAAATGATTTACCAAGTATTTTTGGGCTGAAGCAATTAATACTGCATGTTACATTTTAAAACATGTTTTAATCACCCATTTTAAAGAAAACTCTTTGTGAACTTTGGAATCAAAGAAAACCAACTTTGAAGTATTTTTGAGTTTTTGATTGTTAATGTTTTATTTTGAATAATGGTAAAGACAATCTTGCAAAATTTGATGCCAAGTCTAATGAAGGTATCTTTCTAGGATCTCTACATCAAGCAGGGCATACAGAGTTTTTAACAAAAAAACCCTAGTTGTAAAGGAGTCTGTACATGTGGTTTTTGAAGAGTCTACTAACAAATCCTCCAGAAAAGAGGATACTTCTGATGCATGTACAGGTGCTGATAAGTTGCAAAAGTTGACATTGAATGATCAGCCATCTCAACAAAGTGAAGAAAATCAAGACCAATATGAAAAAGGTGAAGCTATACAATCCACACCAAAGCACCAAGATCTACCTAAGGAGTGCAGGTATTCTCATGGATATCCTAAGGAATTAATCTTAAGAAATCCATTAAAAGGAGTAAGAACTCGATCCTCAATTAGAAATGAATGTGATTATATTGCTTTTGTTTCTCAAATAGAGCCTAAATGCTTTGAAGATGCTGAAAAAGATACTAACTGGATAAATGCTATGCAAGATGAACTGATTCAGTTTGATAGAAATAATGTTTGGACATTAATAAAAAGACCATCTAATGTTTCTATTATTGGCACTAAATGGGTGTTTAGGAATAAGTTAGATGAAAATGGAATTGTTATTAGAAATAAAGCTAGGTTAGTTGCCAAAGGCTACAATCAGGAGGAAGGAATTGATTTTGATGAAACTTTTGCTCATGTTACTAGACTTGAAGCAAATAGACTACTATTAGCATTTGCTTGTTTTATGAATTTTAAACTTTTTCAAATGAATGTTAAAAGTGCTTTTCTAAATGATTTTATAGTAGAAGTTTTTATTGAACAACCACCTTGTTTTGAAAATTATACACATCCTGATTATGTTTTCAAGTTATACAAAGCACTTTATGGTTTAAAGCAAGCACCCCAAGCATGGTATGAAAGACTCAGCAAGTTTTTGATTGAAAATGAATTTTCTAGAGGCCATGTTGATAAAACTTTATTTCTAAAAAAGGAAAGATGTTGATTTATTAGTAGGGCAAATCTATGTTGATAATATTATTTTTGGTGCTACTAATGAGATTCTTTGTCAAGAGTTTGCTAAGCTAATGCAGGGAGAGTTCAAAATGAGTATGATGGGTGATGGGGGACCCAAAACCCATCTGGATTTTCTTTTAATTTTTTCTAGTTTATATTATTTTTCTTATCCCTGCTATTCCAACTATCCCTTTTATTCCCTTTTTATTCCAGGTTTATCCCCATTTTATTCCCAGCTTATTCCATCATCAACCTCCTCCCACCCGTTCGTATTCTTATCTAAAACCTAGCCGCCACCCCCTTTTCCCCCCCCATCTGGGCTGTCCGACCCCCAGCCGCCCCCGCCTGTCCGTCGCCGACCCCCGCCCTTATCGGAGAAACTGCCACCGTCGCCAATGCCCGTGGGAAGACGAACGGACACGGGAGGCGTCCGTCCGTCCCGTGCGCCCGCGTGACACCACCGCCGTTCCGCCCTGCGCCGCCACTAGCCTGCTGCCCGTCGTCGTCCCCGCTGCCCGCCGGCCCCCGCCCGGCCGCCGGCCGGGTCTGTCGCCGCCCACGCCCGTTGAAAGACGAACGGACGCGGGAGGCATCCGTCCGTCCCATGCGCCGGCGTGACGCCATCGTCGTGCCGCCCTGCGCCATTCCCGGCCTGTTGCCCACCGCCGTCCCGGCCGCCCACCGGCCCCCACCAGGTCGCCGGCCAGGTCCGTCGCCGCCCACGCCCGTGGGAAGACGAACTGATACGGGAGGCGTCCGTCCGTCTCATGCACCCACGTGATGCCACCGACGTACTGCCCTGCGCCGCCATCGTACTGCTGCCCACCGCCGTCCCCGCCGCCCGCCGGCCCCCGCCCGGTCGCCGGTGGGGTCTGTCGCTGCCCACGCCCGTGGGAAGATGAACGGTTGCTCGTGTGTGCCGTGCGGCCATCCCACTCCTGCGCCACCGTCCGCACCTGGGCACCGCCCCGCCACCACCGCCCGCCGGTCGTGCTGCCGCACACCGCCCACCATCCCCCCCCCCCCGCGGTCGACCAGAGTTCGATTTTTTCCCTCCCTGTTGCTCGGCCGAGAAGAAGGACCTGCACGCCTCTCAAAGCATCCCAATATGCCTCTGCGCGCTTCTCAAAGTAGTAGGCTGTATGATTTTTGGAGCGGCAGACTTTCAGAGTGGGGAGGGATTTCAAATTTCAAATAAACGGGATATATTTGGTATTTTTTTAATAAATGTAATTTGGGAAATTTGGGATTTTGATTTTGAATTTGAATTCAAAATCAAGGGAGAATTTTAGGGGATTTTATTTTTGAATTTCAAAAAGGATTTGGGCTTCTATAAATACCCATACTCCTCTTGTAATAAAGTAGTTGATGAAAATGAGTTTTTAGAGTGTTTTTTCCACTTGTGTGTGGTTTTGGGCTGAGGCCTGTTTGCCTTCGTCCTTCGGGACGTCGAGGGGTGTGAGGCCCCAACTTGCCTTCGTCCTTCGGGACGTCGAGGGGTGTGAGGCCCCTGCTTGCCTTCGTCCTTCGGGATGTCGAGGGGTGTGAGGCCCCAGCTTGCCTTCGTCCTTCGGGATGTCGAGGGGTGTGAGGCCCCAGCTTGCCTACGTCCTTCGGGACGTCGAGGTGTGTGAGGCCCCATGTATCCCATTCTTTTCTCACATCTTCATGTCTCTTCCTGTTCCCCTCGTGACCTTGAGATTCATCCTAGCGCCTCCAAGTATCGATGAGGGCGTAATGCCTTAGAGGTGAGAGGTCTCTTCGTTAGGATGAGCCCCAAGGTCCATGAGTTCCAGTCCCCTGTCTCCCATCCCCATCCTTCATTCGCCACCTCCGCCAAGAAAACTGAAAATCAAAAGAGTCTGGCTATTTTAGGATTTTCGGGGTCATCCTATCCTAGTCCCGGGAGGCCTCTTTGCCCTCCCACGATCCTTGGTTGCTTTAGGTTTTCCCATTTCCAAATAACCCCAGGTTTCTTCGTGTCAGCCATCGCCACATCAAATTGGTAACAGAGCCAGCAGTGGACTAGGATTTGTTTCATCGACAAACTCGACGAAGTCGAGTTCTTCGCACTACAGGAGAATGATGGGGGACCCGAAACCCATCTGGATTTTCTTTTAATTTTTTCTAGTTTTTCTTATTTTTCTTATCCCTGCCATTCCAACTATCCCTTTTATTCCCATTTTATTCCATGTTTATCCCTGTTTTATTCCCAGCTTATTCCATCATCAACCTCATCCCACCCGTTCGTATTCCTTTCTAAAACCTAGCCGCCACCCCCTTTTGCTCCCCGCCATTTGGGCTGTCCGACCCCCAACAGCCCCTGCCTGTCCGCCACCGACACCCGCCGGCCCCTGCCCTCACCGGAGAAACTGCCGCCCACGCCCGTGGGAAGACGAACAGACGCGGGAGGCATCCGTCCGTCCTGTGCGCCCGCGTGACGCCACCGTCGTGCCGCCCTGCACCACCACCGGCCTGCTGCCCGTCGCCATCCCTGCCGCCCATCGGCCCCAGCCCGGCCGCCGGCCCGGTCCGTCGCCGCCCACGCCTGTGGGAAGATGAACAGACGAGGGAGGCGTCCGTCCATCCCGTGCGCCCGCGTGACGCCACCACCGTGCCGCCCTGCACCGTTACCGGCCTGCTGCCCGCCGCCGTTCTCGTCGCCCGCCGGCCCCCGCCCGGCCGCCGGCCCGGTCCGTCGCCGCCCACGCCCGTGGGAAGACGAACAGATGCGGGAGGCGTCCGTCTGTCCCATGCGCCAGCGTGATGCCACCACCGTGCCGCCCTATGCCGCCACCGTCCTGCTGCCCGCCGCCGTCCCCGCCGCCCGTCGGCCCCCGCCCGGCCGCCGGTGGGGTCCGTCGTCGCCCATGCCAGTGGGAAGACGAACGGACGCTCGTGCGTGCCGTGCGGCCGTCCCACTCCTGCACCGCCGTCCGCACCTGGCCGCCACCCCGCCGCCACAGCCCGCCGGCCGTGCTGTCGCCCGCCGCCCGCCGGACCCCCCCGGCCGACCAGAGTTCGGTTATTTCCCTCCCTGTTGCTCGGCAGAGAAGAAGGACCTGCATGCCTCTCAAAGCATCCCAAGAATCCTCTGCACGCTTCTCAAAGTAGTAGGCTATACGATTTTTGGAGTGGCACGACTTTTAGAGCAGGGAGGGATTTCAAATTTCGAATAAATGGGATATATTTGGTAATTTTTTAATAAATGTAATTTGGGAAATTTAGGATTTTGATTTTGAATTTGAATTCAAAATCAATGGAGAATTTTAGAGGATTTTATTTTTGAATTTCAAAAAGGATTTGGGCATCTATAAATACCCATACTCCTCTTGTAATAAAGTTGTTGATGAAAATGAATTTTTAGAGTATTTTTTCCACTTGTGTGTGGTTTTGGGCTGAGGCCCATTTGCCTTCGTCCTTCGGGACGTCAAGGGGTGTGAGGCCCCCACTTGCCTTCGTCCTTTGGGACGTCGAGGGGTGTGAGGCCCCAGCTTGCCTTCATCCTTCGGGAGGTCGAGGGGTATGAGGCCCCAACTTGCCTTCGTCCTTCGAGACGTCGAGGGTTGTGAGGCCCCAGGTATCCCATTCTTTTCTCCCATCTTCATGTCTCTTCCTGTTCCCCTCATGACCTTGAGATTCATCCTAGCGCCTCCATGTATCGAGGAGGGCATAATGCCTTAGAGATGAGAGGTCTCTTCGTTAGGATGAGCCCCAAGGTCCATGAGTTCCAGTCCCCTGTCTCCCATCCCCATCTTCCTTCGCCACCTCTGCCAAGAAAACAGAAAATCAAAAGAGTCTGGCTATTTTAGGATTTTTGCGGTCGTCCTATCCTAGTCCCGGGAGGCTTCTTAGCCCTCCCACGATCCTTGGTTTGCTTTTGGTTTTCCCATTTCCAAATAACCCCGGGTTTCTTCGTGTCCGCCATCGCCACATCAATGGGGGATCTCAATTTCTTTCTCGGACTCCAAATCAAGCAAACCAAGGATGGAATCTTCATCAACCAAGCTATTTATACAAGAAAAATCATAAAGAAGTTTGGGATGGAGACTACTAAGTCAATAGGTACATCTATGAGCCCCTCTTATAAACTTGATTAAGATGAGCATGGTAAATCTGTTGACCAAAAATTATATAGAGGTATGATTGGCTCTTTATTATATTTGATTGCTAGTAGACTAGATATAATGTTCAGTGTATGCATATATGCTAGATATCAGTCTGATCTTAAGGAATCTCATCCATTGGCTATGAAGCGCATTATTAGACACTTGTCTGGTATAATTGACATTGTTTTATGGTATTCTAAAAACTCATCTGCTGAATTAATTGTATTTTCTAATACTAATTTTGCTGGGTATAAATTAGATAGAAAAAGTACTAGCAGAACTTGCTAATTTTTTGGAGTTAACTTAATCTCCTGGTTTAGGAAAAAACAAACTTCAGTTGCACTATCCACAACTGAGACTGAGTATATTGCAGCAGAAAGTTGTTGTACTCAAATCTTGTGGATTAAGCAACAGCTTGAAGATTTTGGAATCAAATTAACAAAGACACCCATAAAATATGATAATACTAGTGCTATTTTTTTATCTAAAAATCCTGTTCAGCATTTTAGAAGTAAATATATTGAAATTAGGCATCATTTTATTAGAGATCATGTTAAAAATAATGATATTGTACTTGAATTTATTTGTACTGAATTGCAATTAGCTAATATTTTGACTAAGCCTCTCCAAGAAGATCTGTTCAGTATGATTCGAAGAGAACTTGGGATCATTAATCCTTTTGATTAAAATTTTCTATTCTTTGACCCATAAAAGATCAAATTTGACATCAATTACATTTAATAATCTTAAATGTCATTATATTTCTAGTGATTTTTCTCTACACTTCATTTTCTTTTTTTTCAATTTTAAGTCAACGTGTTGACACCTATGTGTGTCGACACCTTGATGTGTCGACATATCGCCCTATGCCGTGAGTCAACACATGAATGGCTGTAGACCGAGAATAAAGGTGAAAACAAAGTGTTTTCTTCCCCATTTCTTCCCAATTCGAGCTGACACTTGCCCTAGCACTGTTCCAATCATTGTTTCCCTCTAAATTTCATCAAAACCCTCTTAAATTCCTGTTTTGGATGGTTCTTCATTCGGTTTTTTCTATAATCCCCCTTCCATTTTCTGTTTTGGATCGTTGAAACCCTAGTTTCCTCTCCTCTTTTGTTCAATCCGTGTATCTGTGGAATGGGAACTAGAAAGCAAGTTGTTCATCACCCTCGGCCATCCAACCATGAAGAAGAGAGAAGGACAAAAGCCAGACCTGAAGAAAGAGCACTTGATCCACCTGTTCGGCCACTTTTTCCTGCTTCTAATCGCATGAGTTCGAAGACAGTTGTCGGAGGATGCCATGTAGACTTTAGATTCATCGACCAGCAGCACTTTCGGATTGGTTGGTGGATTAAAGATGCTGGTTTGACTTCATTCTGCTCATTGTCTGAGAGATTCTACCCGGGCCTGATACGAGAGTTCTATGGATCTTTAGCCTGTGGCAGTGATAAATGGATAGCGCTGGTCCGTGGCAGAGATATCCTGGTGACTGCAGAGGTTCTGAGCAGAGGATGGGATATACCCCTGACTGGATCTGTAGTGGACAACTTGGAGGATAGGCTCAGTGGTCTTCAATATATTTTTGAGTCAGATATTCTACCTGAGGGAGCCACTGTTGCAGCATCCCGTCTTTCTGCTGAGATGAGACTACTACATTATATCATTGCCCGGATTCTTCTACCGAAGACCAAACATTTTGACTACATCACAAAGAGAAAGCTGCTTATGATGGTCTCTTTAGTTCAGCATGCACCAGTTTGCCATCCAGTACTCATGATACATTAGATGACGGAGGCATCGACCAGTCAAAGACTATGCTTGCCCTACTGGATAGGCTTGACATTGCTCTTCAGAGCATATGAAGTGACATTTGATAATGATCCCTACCGGATGCTTTTACACACTGATGTCTATGACATCAGGTCACAACACCGGATGGGATATCAGTTGGTCAAAGGCCAGTGGAGATGCAAAGTATCAGGACAGGTTGATGACAGAGATGAGGACACTATAGAGGAGGACTGCAAATATTCAAGCGAGGTTGGACCTTCAGAGGCACATCTACCAGAGATTCAGCCTAAGCCAGCAGCACAGCTAGAGCCTACTCCTCAGCCTGAGCTAGCTACTCAGCCTAAGCCAGCACAGTCAGATGCTCCAGGAGCTTCAGAGAGTCTTATGGATAGAGTCAGTCGCATAGAGACAGATATTATGATTGTTTGATAGTGACTTGATAGCTTCATTATGGAGATGAGAGAGAGCCACAAAGGATTGAGTGATGGCATCTACGCTATTTTGTCTGCACTATCTAGACCCTCTTCTAAAAGTGTTCCAGATTTAGCTCCAGCTCAACCTACACCAGGACTAGAGATTGACACTGATGGTGATACTATCTCTGATGGATTCGACTTTCTAGATGTGATGATAGAGCCAGTACAGGAGACAACTGCTAACTTACTTAGGACTCCCGTTCTTGATCCACAGAGTTCATCCTTTCAGACTCCTATCATATCCACACCACCTTCTTAATCTGTTGATCATTCTGTCATTCCTATACTTTCACCTGTTATTGATTCACCCATTATTGATTCCCTTATTGTTGATACACTTATTATTCATTCAACTGATACACCTATCATTGATACACCTATCATTTCTTCAGCTGATACACTGGTTTTTGATACACCATCCTTGAATACATCCTCTCTTATTCGAGAGCTAGGTTTCTACACACCTGGTTTCCATTATCTTGATTTAGGTCCTTCATTTGATCATACACCATATTCGACAGTTGTTGAGACTGTCACTCCAATTTGTTCTATTCCTGCTGATGACATAGCTTCTACCTCTTTTGCTTCAGCTAGAGGGAGGACTTATGTTAAATGCAGAGGTCGTGGTTATCGTACTCCCTCCAGACTAACCAGGACTCATCTTTGTGATCTTAGATCAATGTGGCCCCGATCTCGAGCTTTCACTGATACTGGACCGATCGTGATTGGATCCGAAGATGATGAGGATGATGCTTAGGATAGTTTTTATATGGTATTTTCTGTATATTTTGATGTTCCATTTATGTATCAAACTTGTTTTAATTGAATGAAATATTATGTTTCACCTTATGACTTTGAGTGAATGAAATGAATTATTTACTCTCAGTAGTTCATTGTCTTCCTTTATGATTGAGTAAATAACTTACTTATTTATTCAAACTCATTTAGTTCTTCCTTCTATTTTAATGATAACAAAAAGGGGAAGAAATTAGTATAAGTATAAATGAGAAATGAGATAAATATGTATGATGAAAGAAATTTTGAAAATCTAAAATTTTTAAAAGTTTCTGTGCATTGAGTGAGGGGGAGTAATACCTCCTTTGCATTGAAAATCTGTTTTGAATTGTATTTCATGCCCAATTCCTATCTTTAGATATTTAAAAGATGTTCACATTTTTGTCTATGAATCATCTCCTTAGGGGGAGTATAGTTTATTACTGAAATTATTTCTCTTAAGCATGTTTTCCTTTAGAGTATCATGATACATAATTTTATCTTCCAATCACCTAGGCTATAGGCAGTTGTGCTCAGTATTGTAATTTGTATATGAATTAATAAAACTTTATTTTGGCAGCTCATCACATTATTCATTTTCCTGTAATGAACTCAATTCGTTGTAGGGACTACAGGTTAGCAAGAGATTCAAGGATGGGGAGCAGTTCCTGAGCATCAGAAATGGAAATCGTGTTCCAGTGCTGGCGGTTGGAGTTCTGAGTCTTGTTTTTAAGTCTAGTACTATTGAATTAGTCGACTGTCATTATTGTCCTAGTTTTATTATGAGCATTATCTTTGTAGGCCTATTGGCCAATCGTGGTTATGAACTTTCAATAAAAGGAGATTTTTGCTAAGTTATTCTGAATAACTCTGTGATAATGAAAGCTAAGTTAAATAATGGCATTTATGTTTTGTTACAGCCTGTTAATGTAATGTACATGTCTAGCAAACACCCAAGGATAGAAAATGTCAGTGACTTGTATCAATGGCACTATAGGCTAGGTCATGTTAACCAGAATAAGATAAACAAGTTGCGAGGAGATGGCCTCCTCGAGGTCAGTGATTCTGACTCACTGCCCACTTGTGAATCCTGTTTGCTTGATAAAATGACCAAGTCACCTTTTACTGGAAAAGGTGAATAAGCTACAGAACTTCTAAGTCTCATACATATTGATGTATGCGAACCCATGACAATTAGTGTTAGAGGTGGATATAGATAATTCATTACATTTACAGATGACCTTTCCAGGTATGGTTATGTCTTCATGGTGAGACATAAATCTGAGTCGTTTGAAATGTTCAAACGATATCATAATGAAGTAGAGAAACAAACTGGAAAGAGTATTAAAATCTTTCGATCTGATCAAGGCAGTGAAATCCTTTCCGATGAGTTCATGACATATCTTAAGGAGAATGGGATTCTCTCTCAGTGGACTCCTCAAGGAACACCCCAGTTGAATGGTGTGTCCGAATGGAGGAATCGAACCCTGTTGGACATGGTTTGATCCATGATAGGCTTTGCAACTCTACCGTTATCCTTTTGGGGATATGCACTTGAGATAGCTTGTTACTTGTTGAATAATGATTCGAGTAAGTCTGCTGTCTCCACTCCATATGGGTTTTGGACTGGACGTAAGCCCTCAATTTCACACATTCGGGTCTAGGATTGTCCTGCTTATGTAAAGCATTTAGACTTAGATAAACTTGGTCCTAGGTCAGATCGGTGCCTGTTTATTGGGTACCCTAAGGAAACAAAATGGTATTTCTTCTACTTCGATGATGAACAGAAAGTGTTTGCTGCTCTTAAGGCTATCTTTTTGGAAAAGGAGTTCCTAGGAGAAGGAACTGTAGCCTTTAAGATTGAACTTGGTGAAGTTCAACCAGTGGAAGAACTTGCACACTCCAAGGACATCATAGAACCAGCAATGATTGGATCATACCCGGAATCCATTATTAGGAGATCCGACAGAGTATCGCATCAATCGGACATATACTATGGTTTCTTGGTCCGAGATGGTGATCCTATTGAGCTCAATGAGAACGATGAGGATATGATCACCTATATGATGCACTTCAGAGATCTGACTTTAAGGTATGGCTTGGAGCCATGCAATCTGAGATGGAGTCCATGGAGATCAACAATGTATGGTCATTGGTTGATCCACCTGAAGGGATAAAATCCATTGGGTGCAAGTAGATTTTCAACAGAAAAAGGGGTGCAGATGGAAAGGTGGAGACCTATAAAGCCCGTCTAGTTGCCAAGGGGTATCGTCAGTGATATGGTATCGATTATGACGAGATGTTCTCCCCTGTGGCAATGCTCAAGTCCATTCGGATCATGCTTGCTTTGGCAGAACATTTTGACTATGAGATCTGGCAGATGGATGTTCAAACTGCTTTCCTGAATGAGGAGCTGGATGGGGTGGTGTATATGATACAGCCTGAAGGGTTCACTTCCATAGATGAGTCAAAAGTGTGCAAATTATAGAGGTCCATTTATGGACTCAAGCAAGCATCTCGAAGTTGGAACATACAATTTGATAGGTGTATCAAATTGTATGGCTTTGTTAGGAACAGAGAGGAACCCTGCATCTATAAGTGGGTTAATGGTTCTATGATTGTGTTCCTGGTACTGTATGTTGATGACATTCTCTTAATCGAGAATGACATCGTATCATTGCAAAGAATAAAGGTCCGGTTGTCATCACAGTTTTTCATGAAGGACTTGGGTGAAGCTTCTTAAATACTGGGTATAAAGATCTATAGAAATAGATCTAAGAGGCTTCTGGGATTGTCCCAGTCTACGTACATTGATACCGTGCTGAAACAGTTCAGCATAGAGAATTCCAAGAAAGGCTATCTCCCGATAGGTTCTGGAATTACTCTTTCCAAAAAGGATTGTGCGACAACTCCTGAGGAAAGAAAATGCATGAGTAAAGTTCCTTATGCTTAAGCAGTGGGCTCTATCATGTATGATATGACATGTACTAGACCAGACATGGCATACAGATTAGGAGTGGTAAGCAGATACCAGTTTGATCCAGGTGAGGTGCATTGGAAGGTGCTTAAAACCATCCTGAAGTATTTGAGAAATACTAAGGACCAAAGACTGATTTATGGAGAACCTAACTTGAAACTTGTGGGGTATACTGACTTTAGTTTCCAATCAGATAGAGATGATAGCAAGAGTGTGTCAAGGTTTGTGTTTACCCTGAATGAAGGAGCATCTGCTGGAAGAGTTCAAAGCAAGCAATAGTTGCAGACTCGGTATGCGAAGCAGAGTACATTACAGCATCAGATGCAGCAAAGGAAGCCGTGTGGTTATGGAAGTTCCTTGGAGAGCTAGGGGTGGCACCTTCCCTAGATGTTCCTGTTCCTGTGTATTGTAACAGCATAGGAGCCATTCCTCAAGCTAAGGAGCCAAAATCTCATCACCGCACCAAGCACATTCTGCGGCGCTATCACCTCGTGCAAGAGATTGTGGAACGAGGCAACATCAATCTTATGAAGATCGATGGAGAGGAGAATCTGGCCAACCCATTCACTAAACCCCTCAAAATCAAAGAGTTTGACTATTGTAAAAGGGAAATGGGTATTAGATACTGTTCTAATTAGCTTTAGTACAAGTGGTGTTGTTGGGAATTGTATCCCAAAGATAATCACCTAGGCTGTAGGCAGTTGTGCTTAGTATTGTAATTTGTATATGAATTAATAAAACTTTATTTTAGCAGCTCATCACATTATTCATTTCCCTGTAATGAACTCAATTTATGTGATGAAGTCCTTAGGACTACACTGACTTTGATATAGAGAGGATATATCGAGTGGTCCTTTAAAAAGGTTCACAACCAAAGGATACATTGTACAGGATGTCAATGTATCAAGTGTAGGTTGTTATGGTTTGCATCGTCTGGTTGTCCTCTTGACCAAAGGAGTATGGTGACACTGATGTGATCTGCAAGTGGGATATGTGACATCTCACTGAACGTGACTCCATGGAGCTCATTTCTTCCAAAGGATTGCTCGTGATTGGATATGAGTATATGTGCCCCTCCGACCTGAGGTCACCATGGTAGCTTGCAAGCAACTCCCTGTGCTTTGGTACCGGACTATCCGGAATTGTAATCTAGTGACGGAAGGTTTCTGGGTACAGGCAAGTACTTGTGGAGCAATGGTGTACCAAGATGGAATTGACCTATCCAATTTGTTTGGATTGAATGTCTAGCAGTGTCTCATTATAGCAAATCCTCGGTCGGGGTAGTCCTAGTGAGGAGTCACTGGACTTGCGAGGTTGAGACATGTTGTGGATTGACTCAGTTAGGGTTGGCAGTTTAACCCTAGGTCATCTTAAGCATTGGAGGTCAAAGGGATGAATTATACGGTAACCATATGCCAGAGGTTCGATAGATTGCTCTCGCATCTTCGGCCTATCCGAACATCGGGACCCATTACTATAAGGTATCTTGTGTTGGTACTGGAAGTGTTCCAGTGCTACCATTTAGGTTCGAACCTTTGAGGTCACACACCATAAAGAATTTCTTCTTGATCTGGGAGCCGATCAACGATTGGGAATCATTTTGGAACTAAGGTCAAACAGATTGATTGAGCACACATTGGATTTTTTTTGATCTACCTGGTCTAATTTGGATCGACCAGGATTGGTTTGGGTCAACCAGGAATTGTTCCTAGTAGACCAGGACTGGACCCGATTTTCTTACTGATTCGGGTTTGGTCAGACCGGGGTTTTTGATGAACCAAATTTTATTACATGGTTTGTTTACACATCTTTTCTCCCAGCATTTTATAAAAATCGGTTTGATGACTTGCATGGACTTTTCTCATGGTGAATCCCATGGTTCCACGATGTTTTATATTTTTTTCCCATGCTCTTGGTTTTCTCGTTTGAATGGGATTTGAACTGTTGTTGATCGGATTGGATGTCGCATGGGATAAGAACATCATGAAGGTCGATTGCTGCTTGGGTCTCTCCGTGTTTCTCTCCCACACATTTTTCATTGCTCTCGATCTTTGTTTCATGGTGTTATAGCCAACGGTTCATAGCATTTGAAACCAATCAAAAAATCAATTCAAATGTGTTTATTTTAATCTGGACTTCTCTCTCGGTGCTCTTCAGGGCATTCACGCATCTTCCCAGCTTCCACAGGATTTCTCAGCAGGTTTTACATCTTTGTTTGGGCCATGAGGTGCAATACAGAAAAAAAGAGGGCATGCGGGAGTTTGGAAAAAAACAGAACATGGGATAAAGAAGAGCAGAGAGCATTTTTTAGCCATCGCTGAGAAAGGTTTTGTTGGGACAAATTTTTGAATACAGAAATTCATGGAGCATCCCATGTACATCCTCCCCTTGTTTTTGTTTCCCATTGTGTGCTTTTGGTGGAGCAAAGGAGGTCTTGAAGAATACCATCCGTGAGTTTTCTTTTTGGGTTTTCCCTGCTCCACATTGCAGTGACCTTTTGTTTGATTCTTAGAGGACTAGCATCCTTATGGGAGTTGGGTCATCGAGAGCCCGTGCATGGATACTCTAGAGGGTGGACATTTGGACTCCTCGAGAGATTGGATCGATCTCTTCCAGATCTAATTTGTTGTTGAACGAGTTCAACCGGTTCCTTGATTTGCTGTTGAAGGGAGTCGGCTTCTTCCTGCTTTGATCCAAATTCAGACCAAAAGGTATGTTATTTATTTTTGTTATTGTGCATGTTTAGATATAGTTTTTATCATGTTGTTTATAATTTTTGCACTTGCCTATACATGCTTGTGTATCTGTTTCATGCATCATGTTATGTTAGATCCTGTGCATGAGTAGGTTTTTCCATATGCATGCTTAAAAAGTTAGATTATACGATACCTACTCCTTAGTGTAGCATGCCTAGGGTAGGCGTCCGATGCACTGGTTTTCCTTCATCAATACCTATTGCAATATGCTCTATGCACATTGAAAATATTTTCTTGAAAGCTTTTTATTGTGTAATTTATACTTAAAGATTTTGTCATCATCAAAAAGGGAGAGATTGTTGACTCCGTTATTGATTTTGATGATAAGTAAAATGCTTAAGTATAAGTTGAGTACTAATGATTTCTTTGAAGTATATTTTTATAGAAAAAGGTGCTCATCAACTTAACAAAAATTGTTTGATTGAAAAGTCCAAAATATGTATGAAAGATATGCTTAAAAAGGACTTTATAAGATGAAGAATGCTTGAAAGGATGCATAAGTTCAACACAAACTTGTTTCAGCAGAAGTTCAGACATTTCTGAGAGAACTCAATGTTGTGTCGACTCAAAGTGTCGACACCTCAACTCAAGTGTCGACACATGATAGTAAAGTGTCGACACAAGCCGGCACGCTGAGATAGTTTCAATTGGCATGGCTAAAGTTTCAACAATCGATATATTGTGTCGACTCAAAGTGTCGACACATGGATCAGCTCATCGTTTGAGATTTTTGGGTTACAGAACTTGCTGAAGTTGAAGACTTGCTGAAGTATCGATACATGGATGCAAAGTATCGACTCACCAGAGAAAGTGTCGACACATCTGAGAATTCTAGAGGACTTCATTAAAGATATTTGAAGTAGGTACCGACACATGAAGAGCAAGTGCCGACCCTATGTGTCGACTCACAGCCTGAAGTGTCGACACTTGGAGTTTTGGGAATAGTAATGGCTAGTTTTTCAAATTTTAAAATCGTCCCTCTTGGCTCCCAACAGCTAGTTCTTTTTGTCTAACAGCTAGAAACTGAGTTTGAGGCCTTGGAAAGGTATTTAATTTATTCAAATCAAATCTAAACATAAGAGAATGAAAAGAGAATAACCAAGAGAAAAGAAAAGAAGAGCATTCACTTCTATTCATTATGTTCAACTACTTCAAAGCCAAAAGCAAGTCTCCAAGCATTCAAGAGCCTTCAAGAGCATTCAAGTTCAACTAATTTGAGCATTGAAAAGAGGCTTCATCAAGTTGGAGGCAGTACTACGACAAAGCTTTAAAGAGGTATTCGCTTTTATTAGGATGCTTTCATTATTTCTTTACTTCAAACTTATATTTATTGTAAAGGTTTTTGGTTAGCCTATTAAATAACCAAGGAGGTTATTGGTGAGCCTTTGAAAACCATTTAGGTTCTTGGTTAGCCTGCAAAACCAAGGGAGGTTGGTGGTTCACCCTAAAACCATTTAGGTTATTGGTTAGCCCAGAAAACCAAGTGAGGTTTTGACTTGTGAGCCTTGTGAAAACAAGTCGGGTTTTGATTAGTGAGCCCGAAAAACTAATCGGCTTTCATCGGTTGAGATTATAGTGAATTCCCAAGTAGGTCTTGGAGAGTGGATGTAGGTGCATTGGATAGCACCGAACCACTATATTTCCTTTGTGTTTGTGGTTGCTTGTCTCTTTCATTTGCTCTTCTCTAATTGCTTTTATATTTTCACTGCTTACTTATTAAAAGCACATTACACTTGCATTCATAGTACTAAGTTTAATTATTGGATTGGTACACACACTTGCATTAAAATTTTTAGAGACCCAATTCACCCCCCCTCTTGGGTTGCTTACTGGGTAACAGATGGTGCATAATATGTTTTCATACCACAAAAACCTTCTCACGCATAACATTTTTTTCGCCCATATCTTTTTAATTTTGAATGGGATTCAAAAGTATTTAGGCCTTATCTGATGAGGCATTAATTTGCTGGTTTTGTTAGAGATTTGAAAGTGTGTGCGACATCCAAAAGAAAGAAAAGGAAAAGGCCGAGGGCTAGTTTTTGGTTGTTCCTTCCCTTGCCACACAGCATCTTTTCTACTATCCCTTCCTTCCTTCCTGATATTATTTCATTCCCCAAATCCTTCTTAGACAAGTGTGATCAGAGAGTAGAAGGGGAGAAAAAATTGTCTTCTCCTCCCTTGGTGTCTGAGGAAAAGCTTCGATTTTTTTTGTGAATGGTTCGCAAGAATGCAACAAGGGCTACAGCCTAGTTTCTTTGAAAACATCTCAAAAGAGGTTTGAGATCCAAGATAGAGAAGATTCTTGTAAAGAGCTAGCACTCTGGAGGCCTCGAGGAGTTGATCAAGGTCATCCTTGTGTGGATACCAGTAGAGGTCAGGTGCAAGACACCGATAGCAACCCTGACTATCCATCGATCCATTATGGTTGAAGGAGGATAGCAATCAAGGTAAGTAGATGTATCCTCTTGTAATTTATTTTATTTTAAGAAGTGATTTCATGTGATGAATGCTTAATCACCATGTTAGATAGGTCTTTATGAATTATTTTAAAATATTTTGCATGTGATTTTATGAAAATGTTTCATTGTTTGTTTCCATTAAGGTTTTAGAAATCCTAATTTCAACATGCAGCTACTAGTAATTCTTCCAATGGTATCAGAGCCGGGTTAACCTAACATGCTTGATTAGATTTAGATCTGAAAGTTAGGGTTGGGTTTGATTAAATCTGTGCTAACATAAGATTGTCCTACTATAGGGTTAATCTCCTATAGTGCAAAGGTTGTCCTAGCATAGGTTTGACTTATTTTGAAAAAGGGTTTTCAATATTAAAAATCCATAACTTTAGATCTGATTTATATTGCATGAGATGTATCGTATTCTTATTTTAGATCTAAAATTAATAACATGGGATATAGGTTAATCATTTGATCTAAAACAACATGTATGATATGCATAGACTAGGGTTTAGATGTGAAAATCAATTCATGATCAAAAACTATCAATTCCATGAACTTTAACATGATCTAAACATCATTTTTAGATTCTAAATTTTCATTCATGGATGTGGGTGACGGTAGAATAATTAGGTCTAATGATTAGACTGCACCTTAAGGTTTTGATTAGATTAGGCTAGAACCCTATTTTAAACTTTGAATAGCCGATCAAACCTAATCAATAATTGACTAGGATTAGGTCAAAGGGACTCAAAATTGATTATAGATGTAGTTTGGTCATATCGATTCATACTTGATGTGAATTGATTTATTTAAGACCTATTTAGCTCAGCGGTTCGAGCTCGAGTCACTAGGATAACCTATTCATACTTATTGACCAATTAGTGTCGATGGCAAGTATTGATCATGGTTATTTACTGGGACTAACTCTTACCTGGACAACTTAGTTGGTGTCTAAGAAAAGAGGTTAAATAGTAGAACCATCTCATTGATCTTACTTATCTGGCCAATTTGGTCAACTAAATTTTAATTAGGTTGCTTGTTGATTCAAGTTTACCCATGCCACCTAGGTTCGTTAGATGTGAGATGTGCTAACATGAACTAGGCTAGTTAGACATTAGATGTGTTGATCTAAACCTGGTTAGTTAAACATGAGATGGGCTAATCCAAACCAGGTTAGTCAAACATGAGATAGGCCGACCTAAACTAGGCTATTCAAATTGAGTTGTGCTGACCCAAACCTAGTGAGTTAGATATAAGATGTGCGATTAAATAAAACTTAGTTAGACATGAGTTGTGCTGACCTAAACTATGTTTATTAGACATAAGATATGCTGACTAATTTAGAAGTGACCTAAACACAAAACCTCCTCATAAATATTAATTCCATAGGTCTTCCACCGTTATAGAAATTTGGGTATCTCTTGGGTGTTGATTGTTCTTGGCTGGATACAGTGGTTCAGTTGCATCGACAAGGCACAACCACTCTATCAAACATGAGATGTTGTAGAATGAAAATAAGGTTGGGCCCAATCACTGTTACGTGAGGGACCTAATGATGTCTTCACTTTCATGTTGAATGGTGGGTCAAACTTAACCAAGAAATGTGGGCAATAACTGTTAGGTAAGCCCACATGACTTAGAGATTGAGTCACTACAATTTGCTTGAGAAGCATTAGACAAAAGTTGTCCACTTATTGATTTGCATATTACCAATAACTTTTAGATAAGGTACATGTAGATCAGTGGGACCATAGTATCCACTAGGAACCCTAGTTGTGTAGGGGTTTCCGCATCTCCACTAAGGAGTATGAGAGATCCGAGAAAATAATTGGAGTTTATATTTTTTTCATAAAGTCCCTAGAACAAATAGTTAATTAAGTACAACAATCTAACTAGAATATTTTCTCTCTTTTGATAACAATGTTTGCTCCAATTCACTTAGCCCAAAATTTTGAGTCTAACCATTTGACTGAACCTATTCATAAGGACTAGCCTCAGGTTTTAAGGTATGTCTTATACCGGGATATAGAAAGGGACCTCGAAGACATCTAGGGGTCCTATGTACCTGAAGAACCTATAGAAAAGGGTTGACACACCTTTAGAAGGTATGTCAAAAATGCTCGTTGTTCAAACAAACCTAACTATTTCTTCTATGCAAAGTTGTTGAAATGAACTTGACTATTTCTTCTACATCTAGTTGGGTCATATACTGGTTCAAGTCCACATTTATGCACTTCAATGAAAGATTTAGTAGGATGTAGAAGGTTGAGGGAAGGTGAAGCGATCCTTCGGTTCGGCAATGGTGCAAAAGTTGTAGCTATTACTGTAGGTACCTATCCTCTTTGATTACCATCAAGATATTATTTAATGCTTAGAGACTATTACTATATACCTATTGATAATAGAAATTTGATTTCTATATCTATATTAGTATAGGAAGAATTTAGTTTCAATTTCAATAAGGACCATTAGTCCATTTATTTTAGAAATAATTTGGTTGCACGTGGCTTTATGATTGATAGTCTCTACCATTTACATAATGATAATGTTAATAAGTTAGTTAATGTAAACAAACAATTAGTTAGTGTCATAGGTCAAGAGATGATCTGAACCATAAGTAAACATGGCACCTTAGACTTGGTCATATTGGTGAGGACAGGATAAACAAACTGAAGGATGGCAATGTCCTTCACCAATTGAATTCAAATTCATTTCTAGTTTGTAAATCCTACCTTCAAGGCAAGATGGCCAGGTTACCCTTTGTAAGATATGGAGAGAGGGCCTCTAAGGTACTTATCCTAGTACATACTGATGTGTGTGGGCCATTTGATATGCGTGCCAAGGGTCATTAGCAATAGTTCATAACCTTTATCGATGATTACTTATGGTACGGGTATATATTTTTTATGAGATACTAGTCTGAAGCATTTGAAAAGTTTAATGAGTTTATATATGAAGTAGAGAAGCAAATAGGAAGCCCCTTAAAGTTCTTTGATTAGATTAGGGAGGAGAATATCTTAGTAGAGAATTTTTGGGTTATCTCAAGGACAATAGCATGTCTCACAATCGACTCCACCTAGTACACTTTAGCTCAACAAGATATCTGAAAGGAGAAATAGGATCTTATTGGATATGGTCTAGTCTATGATGAGCTTCACAGATTTATATTTAAATCTCTGGGGACATGCCCTACTTACTGTAGCTTACATTCTGAATAAAGTTCCCTCTAAATCCATTCCTACCACTTTATCTTAGATGTGGCATGGTAAGAAATTGAGTCTTGGTCACATCATGATTTAGAGATGTCCAGCTTATATCAAAATATAAAAGCCAGACAGGTTAGATGCTAGGTCTATAAGCCGAAATGCCATATTCTTGGAAAAATAGTTTATCCAAGATGATGGTAGTGGGAGGCAAATTGAACTCAAAGAGAAGGTTTCTACCAAGCAGCGAGCTATAAAACCTATTGAACCTATTCCTGCTCCATCTCATAGTTCTAGTAGGATTTCCTATCCTCTTGAATAGTACTTAGGTATACTTATAAAGGATGTAGAGGAATTGATATGATGCACGTTGCTACGCACTTATTTTTAATACCTTAATTCCACTATTCTTAGTTAGAGTAGTGGGAGTAAGGGTCAAATCCACATAGACTTTTGTAGTTATTTCAAAAAGTGTGCAATAAAATAGTTAAAATAAAAATAAAGAGAATTAATAGTAAGTATAACCAAGATATGATATATCTTAACGAGAATACGATCCATACCTGTAGATCATGACCTGTCCCTTTTAGGAATAGATCGGTCAAAGATTATAAGCAATAAGAATTTTTTATTTCATAACATAAAACAAATACATCTCATAATTAACTAAAATGAATTTCTAAAATAAACATTCCTCTTCATTGAGATCATGCTTCCATGAAGACTCAGCAGCAAATCAAGATCGGAAGATAGAGCAACCTCACTAGGGTAGACTGCAGACTAGAAAATAATGGTGGAGACTTGATAGCAAATCAAAAGGCAGCAGATCAGGGGTGCTACGATGGAGACTAGGGAACCAGGAAATAGTAGTGGAGACTATGTAAGAAAGGCAGTCGGAAGAGGGTGGCGAATGGGAGTGGATGGGAAGGTGGAAAGGGAGATTGGATGCACAGGGAATGAGTGGAGAGAATAAGGAAGTGGAAAGGATGATGATGGGGGACTAACTAAATGCAAGATGAAATGAATGCAAGTGATTTGTTATTTTTTGTGATTTTTAGATTTTAATGACTTTCTTGAGGATTCCCGAAAAACAAGACAAAAGCAGATCTAGGGATTTAATAAAGATAAGACTACAAGCACGTAGATTAGCCCCTAAACAAGGATAAAAAGAGGATCCCGGGACTGAGAAACCCCGTAGGACTTAGCTCTCAGAACAATATCGACTTAGGAGTTCAGGGAGGCAAACCTCAAAGATCTGAAGCGCCCGATGCGGTGATCACTCACTCTCGCGAATGAGGCCTGGATGATCGAGCCTTCAACCCATGGATGCATTGGCTCGCTGTCCAAAGGTCTCAATGGCAAGGGCAACTGACTCCATATTCGTGTCACCTGGAGGACCTGCGAGCATTCAAGGAGAGTTAAGATTTGATCAAAGAGAAAGCAAATAGAAGAAGGGGTGAAAGTTAAAGTGGTGATGGTGGAGTTCTTCTTGCTAGGTGCCCAGTTGGTTGATCCCAATGGACCCTGACTCAAAGTCGGAGGATGGAGTTGCGGGAGAGACAGTAACTTGAGGCTTCACCCTCTCGATGCCTGAAGGCGAAGATGCTCCCTCATAGAGATCGATGTTCCTAGTGAACGAAGGCAACTAAAGAGAAAACTGGATCTCAAGAAACTTATGGTTTTTCATTCAATAGCAATTACCCTTACAAAGGAGTGGTAAGGTCCTTTTTATAGGCACCTTAGGACCCCATTTGAAATTCAAATGAAAATTACAAGTCCTCTTTGGAGAGGCGCCAAAAATTTCAAAAAAAAAATCAGATTTCTCTCCTTTGGCCGACCTTCACTTGGATTTGATTGTGCATGGCATGATAATGGGCTTGCAAGAAGGAATTTGTCTCCCTTGGACTTGGAAAGTTGACCTTCAATTTTGGCTAGAAGGCATGATGCAAGGCTTGTGTCTCCCTCTTTCCTTTGTTGCTCACCCTTCTTTGGAGAGAAGCTTGAAATAAGGCTTGGATCAAGGCATTTGTCTTCAACCTTTCCTTGGTTGCCCAAGACTCCTTTAGTAAGTGGCTTGATGGAGGGAGGGAAAGGAGGAAAAAATATTTGATGTGCCTCCATTTGGCAAGATGAGGTGGTGCCACATGGGATGGTGAAGTGGTGCCACATGGGATGGTGAAGTGGCGCCCTAGGGTTGAAATATTGACCTTCAAGGCTTTGCCCACTAGTAGTTGAGCTGAACTCAAAGACCACTCCGGCTTGGAGCCAGACTCGGACTGGACTCAATACAGGACTAGACTTAATACGGGACACAACTTGACCAAATTGGTCAATGTACAGGACTAAACAAAAATAATTGAGACTAAATTCATGACAAAAAAATACAATGCTTAGGCTTAAAGCTTTATTATAGGACTTGAAAAATTGGAACCGTAATTGGACATCCATAGAGGGTTGTGGAGCCTCTATCAGTTTCTGGTGCCTACACCAGTTCTCCCGGGGTGGGAGGAACTCGACTCTGTCGAGTAAGAGTTGAGATGGCTTAGGTACTCTTCCAGAAGGTCAGGATCGAGGCGCTGCAAGTCCTCCCGGGTAATCCACGAGTCATCAGACTCAGGTCAGCCTTGCCATTGGACTAAGAAACGTTGATAACCTTTGCCTCGGGTAGTAATAGCTTGGTCATCCAGGACACGCTCGATCTGCTCTCCTCTCTCAGGTATAATTAGAGGTGGACACTCAGGTTCAGGTTCACTCTCAAAAGAAAGGTTAGGCCCAAATGGCTCACTGGGTATGTTTGCTGGTTCCCTAGACTCGACTAAGTCCAGGATATTGAAAATCGAGCTAATGCCATAATTCGAGGGTAGTTCAAGCACATAGGCATTAGGGCCAACTCTCTTTATCACTTTAAAGGGGCCAGCTCCACGAGCATGAAGTTTCTTAATAGTTCCTGGTGGAAACCGTTCAGGCCTAAGCCTAACCATTATAGAATCCCTTTGATCAAACTCTTTGGTTCACTTTCGGGAATCAGTCAAATTATTTTAAAATTTATACTTAATATAGAATCCTAACATGATGCAAAATGCAAACTCAACTAAACATTCTTATAGAGCAGAATTTTATTGGACTCTCTAGGGCCTAAACCTAATAGATTATTGACTCTCTAGGTTTAACCCTGGTCTGGTATACACAAGAAAAATAATCATGGATCCCTAGCAAATGCCATAAGGTATACCAAGAGTAGATGGCAAAAGGAATGGGCTCTAAGGGTTCATGCAATCTAGTGATCTCAACAAAGAGAACCTCATGGCTCTCGAGATATGAGAAGGCTCAGGGAAAGGAAGGGAATAGAAAGGAGACTCAGGGACTGGTTCAATGTTTAAGAGTCTGACCTTAATATGTGGATGTTGGTCTATAGGTGTGCTCGTCCTAACTTCATGATTAGTACTAGGAGGATCGATAGGTGCAAGTTCTAGGGTAGGCTGGGTGCTCCTGGAAGGTAGAAGGTCATCAAGATGGTCTTTGGAAAGTTTATCTTTAAAGTCCTCTAAACTAATGTCTACTTCTTTTTCTGGGACCTTCTCTATGGGCAATACTTGAGAACCTTCAATTTCATCTACTTTGTTTGATCCTGACTTGGTCAGTTCTTCTTCAAGTTCTGTAGCGGGTTTATGATCATTATCCTTAGATTCCTCTGATACCTCCATCTTTGGCCTATCTTCATCACACTTCACCACTAAGCTTGATTCATGGATATCTTCTTGGGATTCCTTAATAGGCTCAATGGTTTCTTCACTTACACTCCTAATGGGCTCAGACTTATCCTCTTCCTTTCTTAGCTCTTCAATCTAGGGATATCCTAAGTCTTGAGTATCAGTGCACTCAATTTGTACTTTAGTGTTCTTGTTCCTATCATTCATATGAACTAATGGGACAGAAGATGGTTGGTCTAAGGGAAGTTGACTAGGGTTGGGTTTGGGTCCAAAGGTACTAACCCTGCTGGGCTTAACTTGGTAGTTCATGAATTTTCTTTGATATGACTCAAATTCCCTAGCAGTGTCATAGGCTTCTTCCAGGCTATAAATCTTCCAATGGAGAAGTTCCTGCTGGATATCCCTATGTAGACCATGTCGAAACCTAGCTATGGTCTCAGACTTAGATTCAGTGGTTTTACATCTCTTGACAAACTTCTGAAAGTTCTTGATATACTCAGACACTAGCCTATCATCCTGTCTCAGTCGGTACCATTGGTCTAAAAGTCTTTTCTCGTAGGATCTACCTAGGTACTTATCCCTCAACTTACTTCTCATGTCTCTCCAAGTATGTATTTCCTCTTCTTTGTGATAACATTCATGCTCAATAACATACCAATGCGACCTAGCATGTTGGGTGAACTTGGTTTTGGCCAACCTAACCTGTCCTAATCCCGATATGTTAGTGCCCTCAAAATACTGATCCATTCGTTCTTCCCAATCGATATATGCTTCTGGTCTTCCATCAAAGGTGGGTGCATAAGATTCGGTGCTCCTAATGGGTCCCTCCTCAGAGTCAACCAAGTATGGGTATGGGTTCCTAAGGCTAGGCTCAAGGGCAAGATCATGATCATAGGCTCTTGGATCAAGGGAATTGGGCCTAGAGGAGTTGAATTTAGCATGGGCCTTGCGGGCTTCAAACCTATCTTCATACTTATCAAGCTTATTGTTCATCCTAGCTGATGCAGAACAAATAAAGGAATGCGATGCGAAAGTAAATTAAGATTAACTAATTTTTTTGTTGTTTTTATATGTTTGTAGAAGTTGGCTTCAAATCAAAGAAAAGTTAACCTAACATTGAAAGATACTAATATGATAATTGAAAGCACAATTTTAAGGAAACTAAATTATCAGAGTAGTTCAGAAGCAACGGATCGCTGGGGGTTGAGAAACTCCCAGACCTAGGGTTTCGCTCCGAACTTTCAGCAGAACAGAAATAAAGAGAAGAGATGGTTTACCTAACCAGACAATGATCTTCACAGATTTTGGTGGAAGAACTCTCCCGAGCAGATTGTTGGATCCTCGGATTCAGATTTCTTCGCAATGGATCCTCCAGTACTGGTCCTTTGGCGGGTTGGCTTCTCCTGAACTCAAGATCTGGAAGAGAAGAAAAACAATTGATGGAATCAGAGAGTCAAGGGAAGAATTTACCAGTTTGATGAACTTGAAGATTGAAATTGCTGAAAACTGGATTCTCCTGGAAGCTGATGTGATTTTCCTTGGAACTTGCTCTGGATCTGAAGTAGTCAGACTGGATCTGGATGAAGGTGGATGGCCTGGACTTGTAGAGAGAGAGAGGCCATGGGAGATGGATGGATCTAGGGTTTGATGGATTGAAAATAATGAAGGGTGGCTAGGGTTTTGGGATTTCAAGTGGCTAACCGAGGGTTTTGGATAAAGATGGAGATCTCTCACCTCCTCAAGGCTCCAATGGAACCCGGATTACCCCCTCACGGAGCTCAACACTTAGAATAGTGCGGAGGAAGAGAAACCTAGGTCACTCAACACAAGAGAATAGCAAAAAATAATTTTCTTCATTGATTTTCAAAGTTACAAAGAGAGGTCTATTATATAGACCTAAAATTTTCTTCTAGCTTGTACAAATTCCCATGTGGGACTAAACTCTTCCAACCTCTAGATTAGGTAGAAAACCCCCTCTCTTGGTCGACCAAGACTTCAAAAAAAATTGGGACGGCCATAAAGGAATTTTTTTGGAATTTTTATGGCGCCTCCTTTGGAGTTGGATTTGGATTTGGAGTCCTCCTCTTCTTATGGCATTTCTTCTTTTCTTCCACTCCAAGTTAAGCTCTTTGATTTTGATTTGAACTTCAATTGGATGTCTTTCTTTGATTTCTTCTCCAAGAGAAGTTTTCTTCCTTCTTTGCTTAGGTAAAATAGGCAGGTATGGGCGCCTCCTTTAAATTAGCTTCCAATTTGATTTTTTCTTCTTTGGGTGTGGGGACCATGACACTGGGATGCCTCTGTGGCGCCTCCTGGACTCTGGCGTGTGCTCGGAGTGTGGCTGGGCGTGTGGCTTGGAGTGTGGCCTCCACTTGCTTGAACCTTGAATTGATTGGAAGACAAATGTGGCACCATTTTGGACCAAATTGAAACCACATCGGGACTTGCACCGAGTCAACATGACTCAACAAAATTTAAATGGTGACTCAAGAAATAAATAAAAATAAATAAACTGGTTGACCAGGTCAACCTTTATTACAAACCCTAATTTCTCGGGCAATGTCAATCAGAGATCCAGATGGAGCTCTGAAGTCTTCTTCTGAGTCTGGTGCCCGCACCACTAGCTATCTGTTCAAGGATGAGCTTTAATTGATCTTCTCGTTCATTCTCCATGGGTTCACTCGATTGGGAATGATGGGGATATAAGGGACTCCTGATCTAGTCGACATGAGCTAAGCATGCAAAATCGTCTATGATCTACTAGACCTAGAATCTCAACCAGTTGCCTAAGTCAGAGTGGCAAACCAGTCTATAGTAACTCTGTTCTTGGCCAGGTAGGTGTAGGAGAGTGGAGGTCCTTGAATGCTAACCTTAGACACAAATCTGGGATTGGCCAGGTAGGCAGACCAACTCACAAGCCTTGAATCACCAAGCCTAGATACCAAGAGCAACAGCACACACAGAATGGGCTGACGCCAAGAATAGACACTTAGTCTCAACTCGACCAGTTGGTATCCCTAAGCTCTCTAGAGCAAAATTAGTATCTACTTGATTTTAATTAGAGCTTGGGTTCGTGATGCAGGTTAGTGATTTTTGGACTAGGGACAGGTAATGAAATCCTGACCCTATGTCAAATTGTTGTCCTTAAGATGATTTATAAGAATGATGGCAAACAAATGATATAATGAAATGTCACTAAGTTATATTTTTGGATTTTGATGTTTGATAACAGAATTAAGATGATGGAAATAAAAAAAAAAATGACCCTAAATGCAGAATTAAACTATATGAAAAGATTGAAGATGAGATGCAATGAGCTTGCTGAATTTCATAGCAGAATTTGCTCTCAGTTAGTATTCCGGCTTGTAGAAATTTTACAAGCTGTAATAAAATCTGAGATAATTCTAGAAAATGCTTCTAATTATGAAAAGTCTAGCAAGACAAAATTCATGAAAATTCGATGTTCTTATAGGCAGAAATAATCAAAATATCAGACTATATTTGGACAGAAAAAAATGCAGAAATTGAAAGACAAAGACATCTAATTATGCAATATATATATATATATATATATTCTATTCTTCTTGTTTTCCCCTTCGAAGGCCTATCACAGTGACACCCCGACATGCCTTAGGAGATTCCCGTGGAATGGGAAGAGAGGGTCATGAATCCCTACTTTTCTCCTAAGACCGGACGGCCTGGTAAAGCACCTAATCCAGGTACTTAAGAAATGCTAAGTCATAACCATGCTCTGATACCAGAAATGATGGAGGACTAACTAAATGCAAGATGAAATGAATGCAGGTGATTTGTTACTTTTTGTGATTTTTAGGTTTTAATGACTTTCTTGAGGATTCCCGAAAAACAAGACAAAAGCAAATCTACGGATTCAATAAAGATAAGACTATAAGCACATAGATTAGTCCCTAAACAAGGATAAAAAGAGGATCCCGGGATTGAGAAATGCCATAGGACTTAGCTCTCAGAACAATATCGACTTAGGAATTCAGGGAGGCAAACCTCAAAGATTTGAAGCACGCGATGCCGAGATCACTCACTCTCGTGGATGCGGCCTGGATGATCGAGCCTTCAACCTGCGGATGCGTCAGCTCGCTGTCCGAAGGTCTCGATGGCAAGGGAAATCGACTCCATGTTCGTGTCACCTGGAGGACCTGCGAGCATTCAAGGAGAGTTAAGATTTGATCAAAGAGAAAGCAAATAGAAGAAGGGGTGAAAGTTGAAGTGGTGATGGTGCAGTTCTTCTTGCTAGGCGCCTGATTGGTTGATCCCAATGGACCCTGACTTGAAGTCAGAGGATGGAGTTGTGGGAGAGACGGTAACTTGAGGCCTCGCACCTCTCGTCGCCCGAAGGCAAAGGTGCTCCCTCACGGAGATCGACATTCCTAGTGAACGAAGGCAACTAAAGAGAAAAATGGATCTCAAGAAACTTGTGGTTTTTCATTTAATAACAATTACCCTTACAAAGGAGGGGTAAGGTCCTTTTTATAGGCACCTTAGGACCCCATTTGAAATTCAAATGAAAATTACAAGTCCTCTTTGGAGAGGCGCCAAAAATTTCAAAAAAAAAAATCATATTTCTCTCCTTTGGCCAACCTTCACTTGGAATTGATTGTGCATGGCTTGATAATGGGCTTGGAAGAAGGAATTTGTCTCCCTTGGACTTGGAAAGTTGACCTTCAATTTTAGGAAGAAGGCATGATGCAAGGCTTGTGTCTCCCTGTTTCCTTGGTTGCTCACCCTTCTTTGGAGAGAAGCTTGAAATGAGGCTTCGATAAAGGCCTTTATCTTTAACCTTTCCTTGGTTGCCCAAGACTCCTTTAGTAAGTGGCTTGATGGAGGGAGGGAAAGGAGGAAAGAATTTTTGATGTGCCTCCATTTGGCAAGATGAGGTGGTGCCACATGGGATGGTGAAGTGGTGCCACATGGGATGGTGAAGTGGCGCCCTAGGGTTGAAATGTTGACCTTCAAGGCTTGGCCCAATAGTAGTTGAGCTGAACTCAAAGACCACTCCGGCTTGCACCCAGACTCGGACTAGACTCAATACAGGACTGGACTCAATACGGGATACAACTTGACCAAATTGGTCAATGTACAGGACTAAACAAAAATAATTGAGACTAAATTCATGACTAAAAAATACAATGCTTAGGCTTGAAGCCTTATTACAGGACTTGAAAAATTGGAACCCTAATTGGACATCCATAGAGGGTTGAGGAGCCTCTGTCGAATTTTGGTGCCCACACCAGATGGGGAATCCTCAAGGGAGCGGAGAGATGATTTTTTTATAGGAGAAAAGAAATGCATCAGGCCTACGTGGGAACTGCATCGGTTTCTCATCGCAATCCACAAACAACCCTCATTTCCATCATAGTTATCTGCTGAATCATCACACCAGCCTGCCTATATTCTGCTCCTATCTATTATTACAAAAATTTCACTCCAAGTCCATGATCAAGCTTTTGCCTTTCTCATTCGGACTTACTGGTCCAATCCCCTAACATCAGGCTTCTAGATCGATAACAAGAGGAAGGTTGTAGGATGTAACATGCAACGAGGTGGCACGGTGGTGCGGGCACTAGGGCTAAAAGAAATTGACAAGTTGAACCCACATCCCTGTGGATCACCTGTGAGTAAAACCCTGAACCAAAACCCTTTTTACCATGTAAATATCTTTTTTAATCTGTTATTTTGTTTTAGTTAGAGTAAACCCTTTTTACCAATTGTAATTAGGGATTTGTTTATTTTGGGATAAAACCCTTTTTACCAAGTTGAGACAAAATCCCAATTGAGTCAAACCATATTTACCCAATTGGGGTTTTAATGGTCCAGTTTGAAATAGCCCTTTTTACCAACTTTTATTGGGTTTTTATTCGCAAGCCTAGTTAAGTATGTTAAGTTATTTAGTTAACTCATGTGATTTGTTATTCATTGAGTCCATGTAATTAGTTGAGTCATTAAGTCCTATGTTACAAGAGGAGATCCAAGACAACATCCCATGTGCACCCAATTGAAGATCCATGTGACCCCATGTGCTAGCTCAAGATAAGCTACGTGACCCATGTGCTAGCCCAAGTCACTTGGCATATGCAACCTCTTCTTGAATCCACCTTTTTAAAGATTTGGACATCAACACATGCCATGTCTTAAATGAAAGCAAGAATTGGTGCCCCTTCTTTTTAAGAGTAAAGCAGAAGGAGTCCTCCAATTGGCACCCTCTCACTCAAGTATTTTATGCCAAAAATTCAATGAGTCGGCAAAGTATTTCTTCCATGGTGACTTCCAAGAAGTTCCAAAATGTTTGATCACCAAAGTGAAGGAGGTTCAATAGTTCTCTACCATAGATATTTGGATCAAACAGGTCCAGAGCTACTTATGTTTCTAGAACTCAAGAGTCTTACCAAAACTCTTGAGTCTTCTTCTATCCAAAGACCAATGTTCAGGATGGCCAGAGCCAAAATTCTAGTAGTTGTAGTCCAAGGGAGAAAAAGACTAGTAGTTGTATCCCTTACACCACTGGTTAGGGGTCTATAAATACCCCTCCAACCCCATAGTAATCAATCAATTATTATTCATCAATAAAGACAAGCTGTTGAATTTTCTTTGCTGTGTGCATCGCGGGGTGTGAGGCCCTTTTCCTTTGTTTTTTGGAACTGTTGGGAATTATGTCCGAAAGCCAATCACTTAAGCTGTAAGCAGTTATGCTCTGTACTGTAATTTGTATATGAATCAATAAAACTTTATTTTGGTAGCTCATCACATTATTCATTTTTCTGTAATGAACTCTATTTATGTGATGAAGTCCTTAGGACTGCACTGACTTCGATATAGAAAGAATATATCGAGTGGTCCTTTAAAAATGTTCACAACCAATGGATACATTATACAGGATGGCAATGTATCAAGTGTAGATTGTTGTGGTTCACATCGTTTGGTTGTCCTCTTGACCAAAAGAGTGTGGTGACATTGATGTGATCTGCAAGTGGGATGTGTGACATCTCATTGAACGTGACTCCGTGGAGCTCCTTTCTGTCAAAGGATTGCTCGAGATTGGATATGGGTATATGTGTCCCTCCGACCAGAGGTCACCATGGTAGCTTGCAAGCAACTCCCTGTGCTTTGGTGCTGGACTAACCAGATTTCTAATCCGGTGATGGAAGGTTTCTGGGTATAGGCAAGTACTTGTAGAGCAGTGGTGGACCAAGATGGAATTGACATGTCCAAATTGTTTGGATTGAATGTCTCGCAGTGTCTCAATTTAGCAAATCCTTAGCCGGGGTAGTCCTAGTGAGGAGTCAATAGACCTGCGAGGTTGAGACATGTTGTGGATTGACTCAGTTAGGGTTGGCAGTCTAATCCTAGGTCATCTTGAGCATTGGAGGTCAAAAGGATGAATTATATGGTAACCATATGCTAGAGGTTCGATAGATTGCTCTTGCATCTTCGGTCTATCCGGATGCCGGGACCTATTGCTAGATGGTATCTTGTCCTGGTACTAGAAGTGTTACAGTGCTACCATTTAGGTTCGAACCTATGAGGTCACATGCTATAGAGGATTTCTTTCTGATCCGGGAGCCGATCAACGATTGGGAATCATTTCGGTATTAAAGTCAAACGGTCTAGTTGAGCACACATTGGATTTTTTTTGGTCCACCTGGTCGATTTGGATCGACCAAGATTGGTTTGTGTCAACCAGGAACTATTCCTAGTAGACCAAGATCGGATCCGATTTTCTTACTGATCGGGTTTGGTCGGACCTGGGTTTGATGAACCGGTTTAAATCTTGATCGTTTACATGGTATTTTATCCTTTCTTTTCTTATTTTTGTTGCCCTATTTTTACCGTTTGAATAGGATTTGAATAACAAGTATATCAAATGTCGCATGGGATAAGAACAGCCTGAGATCAAATCTTGCTTGGGATTTCATCCATAGCATAGCAACTGGAATGGTCTCATAGTGTTTTTCTCTCACATGTCTTCCTCTCTCTCTCGGTCCCTATTTTCATGGTGTTTTGCCTCTTATTCTCTTCTAGCTTTCGGTTCCCAAGATTCCAAACCGATCAAGAGCAAATTCAAATAGAGTTTGGTTTTATTTGGTCATCTCTCACAATCCTTCCTAGCCTTTACAGGTTTTCTCCGCCTCTAATTTTTCTTGGTTGTTGGCCGTGTGATGAGGTAGAGGGAAGAACAGGGCATAAGAGAGGAGCCGTGAGACTGTTTTTGGGATTGTTTTCTGAGTGCAGAAAATTCGTAGGGCATCCATGAAATCCTTCCCTATTCTTTGTTTCTCCATTATGTGCTCTTAGTGGAGTATCAGTGGTTTTGGAGAAGACCGTCCGTGAAGTTTTTTTGGCTTTCCTTGCTCCACATTTTCATGACCTGTTGATTGATTCCTGGAGGACTAGCATCCATCTGGGAGTTGGATCAGCGAGAGCTCGCGCGTGGATACTCTAGAGGGTGGACATTTGGACACCTCGAGAGATTGGACCGATCCTTTCTTCTTCTTGCTGTTGTAGATCAAATAGAAGCTCTATTTGCAGATTTGTTCTGAAGATTGCTGGAGTTCTACCGGCTGCCTTGTTTTGCTGTTGAAGGGAGTTGGCTTCTTCCTGCTTCAATAAAAAATTCAGAACAAAAGGAAGCTCTATAAGGTATGTTATTTCATTTTGTTATCATACATGTTTAGATCTAGATTTTATCATATTGTTTATAATTATTACACTTGCCTATACATGCCTGTGTACTAGTTACATGCATCATGTTTATGTTAGATCCTGTGCATTAGTAGGTTTTTTCCTATGCATGTTTAAAAATTTTAATTATGCAATACCTACTCCCTAGTGTAGCCTGCCTAGGGTAGGCGTCCAATGCACTGGTTTTCTTTCAGTGGTATCAGAGTAGGTTCTTATGTACCATATCATGATTGCATGTATTGTTGGTTTTGGAACTGTGTCTAGGTTAGGGATTACTTTTAGGAACCTAGATGAGACCTTCACCATGGTCGTGTGTCCAGATTAATCAAGGTTTAAAACCCCTAATATTTTGTGGCACGAGGCGGTTTGTAAGTGTTGGCCTTTTCAGAAGGATCCTTAAAGAAAACCTGCAGTATTAAAAATAGTTTAATCCTGATACATGATTTTACATTGGCATGTCTATAATTTTTTAAGGCTTGCAATATTGTAAATAGATATAATGTATGAAAGATGTAAAAGGGTTTTACATGAATTGAATTAAAAATATTTTAATTAAAAGTTGTCTTATAATCTAACAATTATGAATTGAAAGATTAATTAAATGACAAGCCAGATTAGGGTTTATGAAACCTAATGTCATTTGAATAAGCCATCTGGGTTAATTGGGTTAGTTGTCTGATTGGGTCCATTTATCGGGTTAGACCTAAGGTTAGCTGAATTGGACTTAAGAGAACTAATCAAATGTAGATTAAGGACCTTCTCTTTAGTATCTATCTAATAGTTAGATGGGTTAGTCCATTCTTCTAAAATGGATCTAATTAGTGGCTCTGTGATAAGCCCGAGTTCTTAGGCTGGTCTAATCGAGTCTGGTAAATCGATTGGTGTCTAGGCAGGTTTGGCATTTTTGATCATGGCTGCATGAGGCTGCCTCTTTCCTGGCCAACTTGGTTGGTGTCTAGGAAAGATGGTTAATGGTGGATACTCACCCATGATCTCACCTACCTGGCCAATCCGGTCAACCAGAACTGATTAGAAAAGCTTATTGATTCGAGTTAACCCATGTCACCCAAGTTGATCAGCCTGTCTGATCTTTAGGTGCCCATGGACCAACTTGTTGAATTTAATTCAACCCTCCTGAGAATTGATTTGATCAATGGGAGATTGATCCATGTTCTTCTCTCTTTTCTTCTATCACAATTTAATTAAAATCTTCTAGAATTATTAGGTCCTGAAAGAAGACTAAGTCAACGAGTTGATGATGTCTTAGGCTCCCATTAAGTGGGTTAATAATGAGTCCTTTAGCTTGGTGTACATCGGTAGTTCCAAAGAACGGGTGTGCATCCGGTTACTAGGATTACTCTCCCATAGATGATGGTTCAGTTCAACCTTCTTAACGGTGATCAGGTAGGTCGGCCAAAGTTGGGCTTGGTCATTCGTTAGCTGGAAGCATAGGATTAGTCATATTGATGGTTGGACTTAACCAGAGACTCGCAATTGGAGGCCCCAAGGTTGATTAGGGGTTCTATGAGGCAAAATTTACTTATGGAAGTTGCTTAGGGAAACAATTGGTCAGAGAACCTACCTTTAGGCATGTATGGGTAAGCCGGCCAAAATCGGGCTCATACATGGTCTATTGGATTTCAGTATCCACTATGAAATGTTGATTTCATGGTTTGGAGTTAGAGGCTCCCAATCTGAAAAATTAGTGGGAGGGACCTTTAAACTAAAGTCCAAGTCTTTTGGTTTAATTGATTAATTCATATACTAATTTGGTCATATTTTTCCTTTCAGATGTCTTCAAAGCTTTCACTCCAGTCACTTCTCGATAGCGAGAAGTTAAAGGGTCCTAATTTTGATAGCTGGTATCGAAAATTAAGGATAGTCCTGGAGCACGAGCGGATCCTTTATGTGATAACGGATCCAGCACTCGAAATCCCTCCTGCCAATGCTCGGAGTTCGGTCAGGGACACTTATTTGAAGTGGATTTCTGATCAGACTACTGTCTGATGCATAATCTTGGCGGCGATGAACGACGAGTTCAGTCATAAATTCGATGAGGCCTTGCTAGATGAGATTATTCAAAAGTTGAAGGAATCTTTTGGCATGCCAGATGATGTGGAGCGGTACAAAGTGTCTTGTGCCATCTACGATGCCATAATGCAGAATGGCAGTTCGATCACTGATCATGTATTGTACATGATCAAGATGATCAAACGATTAGGTAAGCTCGGATGTCCCTTTTACAAGCAACTCGGAAAGGATGCTATCCTAAATTCTCTACCCTCCTCATATCTTCACTTTCTCGATCATTATAGAATGAATAAGCCTGCAGTCAATTATCATGGTTTGATGGGGTTGCTGTAGACTTACAAGAAGGACCACCAACTGAATAAGAGAGTGGTGAAATTAGTGGGAGGTTTTAGAGGTTGTTGTCCCTTTAAGAAAGGGAAGAAGAAAGGTAATGGACAGAAGGTGTAGAGTGCTCCTAGCCCAAGTCAGGCTAAGAAAGTAAAAGTTGATCAAGCTGGTACAGAGTGCTTCTATTATAAGAAGTAGGGACACTCAAAGAGGAACTGTCCTCTTTATCAAGCATCCTTAGACTTGAACAGGCCAAGGAAGGGAAAGCAGCAGGGTGCTGGACAAGGTATTTATATGATAAAATCTTGTAATTTCTATATTATGACATTGCTAACTGGGTATTGAATACTGGTAGTCCTATTCATGTTTGCAATTCATTGCAGGGACTGCAGGTTAGCAAGAGATTCAAGAATGGGGAGCAGTTCCTGAGCATTAGAAATGGAAATCGTTTTCCAGTACTGGCGGTCGGAGTCTGAGTCATGTTTTTGAGTCTAGTACTGTCGAATTAGTCGACTGTCATTATTGTCCTAGTTTTATTATGAGCATTATCACTGTAGGCCTATTGGCCAATCGTGGTTATGAACTTTCAATAAAAGGAGATTTTGGCCTAGTTATTGTGAATAACTCTGTGATAATGAAAGCTAAGTTAAATAATGGCATTTATATTTTGTCACGGCCTGTTAATGTAATGTACACGTCTAGCAAACATCCAAGGATAGAAAATGTTAGTGACTTATATCTATGGTACTATAGGCTAGGTCATGTTAACCAGAATAGGATAAACAAGTTATGAGAAGATGGCCTCCTCGAGGTCAGTGATTCTGACTTACTGCCCATTTGTGAATCCTGTTTGCTTGGTAAAATGACCAAGTCACCTTTTATTAGAAAAGGTGAATGAGCTACAGAACTTCTAAGTCTCATACATACTGATGTATGCGGACCCATGACAGTTAGTGCCAGAGGTGGATACAGATATTTCATTACATTTATAGATGACCTTTCAAGGTATGGTTATGTGTTCTTGATGAGATATAAATCTGAGTTGTTTGAAATGTTCAAACGATATCGTAATGAAGTGGAGAAACAAACTGGAAAGAGTACTAAAACCCTTTGATCTGATCGAGGTGGTGAATACCTATCCAATGAGTTCTTGACATATCTTGAGGAGAATGGGATTCTCTATCAATGGACTCTTCCAGGAACACCCAAGTTGAATGGTGTGTCTAAAAGGAGGAATCGAATCCTGTTGGACATGATTCGTTCTATAATGGGCTTTGCAACTCTGCCGCTGTCCTTTTGGGGATACATACTTGAGACAGCATGTTACTTGCTGAATGATGTTCCGAGTAAGTCTATTGTCTCCACTCCATATGAGTTATGGACTGGACGTAAGCCCTCAATTTCACACCTTCGGGTCTGGGGTTGTCCGGCTTATGTAAAGCATTTAGACTCAGATAAACTTAGTCCTAGGTCTAATCGATGCCTGTTTATTGGGTACCCAAAGGAAACAAAAGGGTATTTCTTCTACTTTGAGGATGAACAGAAAGTGTTTGTTGCTCTTAGGGCTATCTTTTTGGAAAAGGAGTTCCTTGGAGAAAGAATTGTAGCCTCTAAGATTGAACTTGGTAAAGTTCAACCAGTAGAAGAAGAACCTGCACACTTTAAGGACATCATAGAACCAGCTATGATTGAATCACACCCGGAACCCATGACTAAGAGATCCGGTAGAGTACCGTGTCAGCCGGACAGATATTACGGTTTCTTGGTCCAGGACAGTGATCCCATTGAGTTTGATGAGAATGATGAGGATCCGATCACCTATATGGATCACTTCAGAGATCTAACTCTAAGTCATGGCTTGGAGTCATGCGATCTGAGATGGAGTCCATGGAGATCAACAATGTATGGACATTGGTTGATCCACCTGAAGGGATAAAACCCATCAGGTGTAAGAGGATTTTCAAGAGGAAAAGGGATGCAGATGGGAAGGTGGAGATCTATAAAGCTCATCTGGTTGCCAAGGGGTATCGTTAGCGATATGGTATCAATTATGATGAGACATTCTCCCCTGTAGCAATGATCAAGTCCATTCAGATCATGTTGCTTTGGCAGTATATTTTGACTATGAGATCTGGCATATGGATGTCCGAACTGCTTTCCTGATGGGGAGCTAGATGAGGAGGTGTATATAATACAGCCTGAAGGATTCACATCAACAGACGAGTCAAAAGTTTGCAGATTGCAGAGGTCCATTTATGGACTCAAGCAAGCATCTCGAAGTTGGAACATGCGATTTGATAGGTGTATCAAATCATATGGCTTCGTTAGGAACTGAGAGAAACCCTGCATCTATAAGTGGGTTAATGGTTCTATTATTGTATTCTTGGTACTATATGTTGATGATATGCTCTTAATCGGGAATGACATCACAGCATTGTAAGGAATAAAGGTCTGGTTGTCATCTCAGTTCTCCATGAAGGACTTGGGTTAAGCTTCTTTCATACTGGGTATGAAGATCTATAGAGATAGATCTAAGAGACTTCTGGGATTGTACCAATATATGTACATTGATACCGTGCTAAAATGGTTCAGCATGAAGAATTTCAAGAAATGCTATCTCCCGATAGATTCTGGAATAACTCTTTCTAAGAAGGATTGTGCGACAACTCATGAGGAAAAAGAGCGCATGAGTAGAGTTCCTTATGCTTCTATAGTGGGCTCTATCATGTATGCTATGACATGTACTAGATCAGATGTAGCATACTCACTAGGAGTGATGAGCAGATATCAATCTGACCCAGGTGAGGTGCATTGGAAGGTGGTTAAGACCATCCTGAAGTATTTGAGAAATACTAAGGACCAATGGCTAATTTATGGAGAACTTGACTTGAAACTTGTTAGGTATACTGACTCCAGTTTCCAGTCAAATAGAGATGATAGCAAGAGTGTGTCAGGGTTTGTGTTTATCCTGAATGGAGGAGCGATATGCTGGAAGAGTTCCAAGTAGGCAACAGTTGCAGACTCGGTATGCGAAGAAGAGTACATTGTAGCATCAGATGTAGCAAAGGAAGCCATGTGGTTGTGGAAGTTCCTTAGAGAGCTAGGGGAGGCACCTTCCCTAGATGGTCATATTCTAGTATATAGTGACAGCATAGGAGCCATTGCTCAAGCTAAGGAGCCAAAATCTCATCACCGTACCAAGCACATTCTAGGCGCTATCACCTCATGCGAGAGATCATGGAACGAGGCGACATCAATCTTCTGAAGATCGATGGAAAGGAGAATATGGCCGACCCCTTCACTAAAGCCCTCGAAATTAAAGAGTTCGACTATTGTAAAAGGAAAATGGGTATTAGATACTATTCTGATTTGCTTTAGTACAAGTGGGAGTTGTTAGGAATTATGTCCAAAAGCCAATCACTTAGGCTATAAGTGGTTGTGCTCTGTATTGTAATTTGTATATGAATTAATAAAACTTTATTTTGGCAGCTCATCACATTATTCATTTTCCTGTAATGAACTCTATTTTTGTGATGAAGTCCTTAGGACTGCACTGACTTCGATGTAGAGAGGATATATCGAGTGGTCCTTTAAAAAGGATCACAACCAAAGGATCATTATACAGTACTGTAAGGGTTTTGGTGACGAGGGCGGAAGCATGGATTTCAAAGATTTATTATGAAACCACTATCAAATCCTTAACCCAAGACCTCCTTACTAGGAATTAAAACATACAGACATGCATATATAATATAAACTAGAGTTTAGGCACCAACCTGAACCGCTAGTATCCAATCTGATGAAGAAAACCCTGATTCAGCCTTCTTCTCCACCAGGCGCCCAAACGTTCGCCCTCCAACGGTGATCCACATGAAACTCGGACCAAGGAAGAACTCCTTCTTCAAGTTGCTTGGAGAAGTGGAACTCTTTCGGTAGCCTTTGGTCTATTGACTACTGTAGGACACCCTGTCCTACTGTAGGGTACTAAAGACACTCTCCAAAACCACTCTTGGTTTTAGGACAACCCTCCTCTAGGACACCTTAGACTTATATCCTAATACAAAGCCTTGTCCTATTAGAAAAGACCTTGTCTTAACAAGACAAGTCTTGTCTTAAAGAAAGGAGGGAGAGAGAGACACTTAGAATAATACTTCGGTGGAATTCTTATTATAAGACTCATTTCACCACCCCCTATTTATAGATACAAGAGGGGTGTGTGATATGTCCTCCCATCAACTTACCAGATATGATTTTTCAAGACCAAAGAGAAGTTATCTGGCTTGAAAAATCATATCTAATAAGCCCATATATGCACCGAAGGACTTATTCACATCCCTTCTTTTATCTGGATGAATTCTCACTTGCCACATGTTAATTACCGGTCCCTAGGAAGCCAAGATGTGCCTATTCAATCTCCAAACATCGGAGATTATGAAGAGTCATGATAGCAGAAGGACTCTCCATCAGAACCGCGCGCCACATGAAGAGTTGTGACTCTTCATGCACCGCGTGCACCATCCTTCTTCCATGCAAATTTCAAAGAATATTAACAAATCAAAACATGAATAATATGGGTGTCATTGGAAAGAGCATAAAATTTCCTTTCTGACCATATAAATTATATTCAAATCAGAGATCTATAGCTTATTCTGTGCCCATTTGAAGTTAAGGTATCATTTAGGTACCAAGAGTCCCATGCCATTGGGACTCTTCATGTATGGCACCTAAAATGCCCTTAAATCCAAATTAAAATCAGATTTAGCTCTGATTAGGCTAGCCCCACTTAGGACTCAACCTAATTTAGTTTTCCCGTAATTAGGTTAGCCCAATTAGCAAGCAACTGGATCCAATCCAATTGGGTTAGGAATTTGGTTAGCCTACATATGCTAGTATGTAATTCGGCTAACCAATTAGGATCCTATGACCCTAATTAAATCATGAATGACTTCCTCGGCCAAGTCTCTATTGTGTGTGACCCATTGGGCTCCACATCTAGCCAACAGTAGGTTTAGGTTTGAGCCGATTCGATCTGATCGAACCTGATTGACCTAATTAGGTCAAATTGGCTCACCTAATTATCCAATTCGAATCACACATCGAATTGACTCATGAAACCAAATCAATTGGTTCATGAAGACCTACAAGACAAGATTGATATCTAGCAACGTGTCATGCCTACCCGGAAGATTAGAAATTTTGGTGGATTTACCAAAATATCCTTCAATGGTGAGTTACCGGGCAATTCAGTCCTTCGATCTACTTGCACCCTGAATATGACTATGGATATGGATACTTGTCAAATCTAGTTTCATATTCATTCCTTGCTCAATCTAATAATGATGATTCATTAATGAACCATTAGAAACTATTTCTAATGTTCATACTTTGATCAAAGATTTCCCGAATCTTCATTTGATTGAAATCATCTGGATGCGCTTCCCTCTTACTAGGGTTGATCGATTCCTTTTTGACCTACTCACAACCTCCATATGCAATCCACCATACCCAGTATCACACCATGCATGACTCGGTGTCATGATTGAGTGTGAACCAAAGTATGGATTCATGCATACAAGATACCATGGCAGTCTTAGGTCAAAGGACCACATGCACTACTCCCACTATGAGAACATCTATTGACAAACAGATAAGGTTCCATTAGATTTTCTCAAGCTAGATCCATTCAGTGAACTCATTCTCTAATGAGCACCCACATCCTAGTATTAGTGTCAAACACAAGTGACTGTGAGATCAGTCACCCTGTTCACCAAGCATACATAGGATGTACTGGTCTTACCGGAAACATTGATCCCCTACTCAATATCCCATCGATCAGGAATATTCTAGATTAGGGTTTTAAGGCTTTAGGTCTCACTGGTATGATCTCATCTTAACCCTAGAACCATAGCCCTAATCTATGGGGTTCATCATATCTTAATAAAATTAATAAGACACAGCATATGATGAAAATTAAATGGTTTTATTAATTGATAATGTCAATACACTAGTTTGGGATACAAAAGAAAATCCCATCGAAATACAACATTTCGATTGGCCTTTAGGGCATAATCCTTTCAAGGACAGCAATGTATGAAGTGTAGGTTATTGTCGTTCACATCGTTTGGTTGTCCTCTTGACCAAAGGAGTGTGGTGATACTGATGTGATCTGCAAGTGGGATGTGTGACATCTCATTGAACATGACTCCGTGGAGCTCCTTTCTGCCAAAAGATTGCTCGTGATTGTATATGGGTATATGTGCCCCTCCGACCTGAGGTCACCATGGTAGCTTGCAAGCAACTCCCTGTGCTTTGATGTCGGACTAACCAAATTTCTAATTCGGTGATGGAAGGTTTCTGGGTACAGGCAAGTACTTATGGAGCAGTGGTGGACCAAGATGAAATTGACCTGTCCAAATTGTTTTGATTGAATGTCCTGTAGTGTCTCAATTTAGCAAGTCCTCGGTTGAGGTAGTCCTAGTGAGGAGTCACTGGACTTGCAAGATTGAGACAAGTTATGGATTGACTCAGTTAGGGTTGGTAGTCTAACCCTAGGTCATCTTGAGCATTGGAGGTCAAAAGGATGAATTATACGGTAACCATATGCTAGAGGTTTGATAGATTGCTCTTGCATCTTTGGCCTATCTGGATATTGAGATCCATTGCTAGATAGTATCTTGTATTGGTACTGAAAGAGTTCCAGTGCTACCGTTTAGGTTCAAACCTACGAGGCCACACACCATAAAAAATTTCTTCCTAATCCGGGAGCCGATCAACGATTGGAAATCATTTTGGTATTAAGGTCAAACGGTCTAATTGAGCACACATTGGATTTTTTCTGGTCCACCAGGTCTGATTTGGATTGACTAGGATTGGTTTGGGTCAACCAAGAACTATTCCTGGTAGACCAGGATTTGACCCGATTTTCTTACTGATCGGGTTTGGATGGACCTGGGTTTTATGAACCGTTTTGGGTTTGATGAACCGGTTTAAATCTGGATCATTTACATGGTATTTTATCCTTTCTTCCCTTGTTTTCGTTGCCCTGTTTTTACCGTGTGAATGGGATTTGAATAACAAATAGATCGAATGCCACATGGGATAAGAACAGACTGAGATCGAATCTTGTTTGGGATTTCATCCATAGCACTACGATCTGGAATGGTCTCACGGTGTTTTTCTCTTGCATGTCTTCCTCTCTCTCTCCATCCATGTTTTCATTATGTTTTACCTCTTGTTCTCTTCCAGCCTGCGATTCCCAGGATTCCAAACCGATCAAGAGCAAATTCAAATAGAGTTTGGTTTTATCTGGTCATCTCTCACAATCCTTCCTAGCCTTTACGAGTTTTCTTTGCCTCTGATTTTTCTTGGTTGTTGGTCGTGTGATAAGGTAGAGGGAAGAAAAGGGCATAAGAGAGGAGCCATGAGAAAGTTTTTGGGATGGTTTTTTGAGTGCAGAAAATTCGTAGGGCATCCATGAAATCCTTCCCTGTTCTTTGTTTCTTCATTCTGTGCTCTTGGTGGAGTATCGGCGGTTTTGGAGAAGACCATCCATGAAGTTGTTTTGGCTTTCTATGCTCCACATTTCCATGACCTGTTGATTGATTGCTGAAGGACTAGCATCCATCCGGGAGTTGGATCAGCGAGAGCCCGTGCGTGGATACTCTAAAGGGTGGACAATTGGACACCTCAAGAGATTGGACCGATTTTTTCTTCTTCTTGTTATTGCAAATCAAATGAATCTCTGTTTCCATATTTGTTTTGAAGATAGTTGGAGTTCTACTAGCTACCTTATTTTGCTGTTGAAGGGAGTTGGCTTCTTCCTGCTTCGATCCAAAATTTAGAACAAAATGAAGCTTTATAAGGTATGTTATTTCTTTTTGTTATCATGCATGTTTAGATCTAGATTTTATCATATTGTTTATAATTATTGCACTTGCATATACGTGTATGTGTATTAGTTACATGCATCATGTTTATGTTAGATCCTGTGCATGAGTAGGTTTTTCCGTATGCATGTTTAAAAATTTTTATTATACAATACCTACTCCCTAATGTAGCATGCCTAGGGTAGGCATCCGATGCACTGGTTTTCTTTCAGGAACATCGTGGGGTGTGAGGCCCTAATTATCCTACTTATCCAGTCGACCAAAAAATCCAAAAACCACCATTTCTAAACCTTCCTTTCCTTTCATTCTTTATTTTTCTTTGCTACTTCTCAATTCATGATTTTCATTGTTGAGTGTTACAGGTGATCAGGAGTCAAGATCAGGTGTTCTTGCCTTCGAACTAGCTTCGCGCAGAAGATCGAAGCCCGGGGTTGAGTTCTTGAAACCCTGCCATGAAGATCTTGAGTGTTCTATCAGATCTGATTCAGAGGAGCATTTCTTCATTGGTAAAATCTAAACTTATTCCTTTCTTGTCATTCTTTGATTCATTGATAGATAAATCCTAGTTTACGGTGATTTCTCAATCACCAATTCCTGTTTTCTTAGTTAATTTGTAGGTTTACTTGCAGGTAGATAATAACTAGTTTTCATTTCTGTCTCCATTGAAGTCTTCTATAAAATTCTGAAAGAAAAATATAAAAATAATTCTCTACTTTCCTCGGATAATTAGATCTTAATCATAGTAATTTAGTTTTAATTATTGTCCCGCATCAGTTTTGGTTCAGAGCAAGTTAAACTAGGGTTTAATCTCTCTTGTGCAGATTTAGTTTCTCCTTAAGTACTCGGATCGGGTGCTTCACCATGGCTATCCGGTCATAAGAAAAAGTAGGGCTGCAAGACCCTCACCTCCCATTCCAACAGGATTTCCTATGGCATGTAGGGGTGCCGCTCTGAATTGACCCTTGAAGATTTAAATAAAGAGATAAGCATATTTAGTATTTATTTTCTACATATCGTCCATCATAGTACATAGTATGTTGTTTTGATTGTTTCTACATGTTGGTAACTCAGAATCATCTAATTCTTATTTTGCTGGATCAACCATAATTGATTGTATTTTTCAAAACTTCCTCATGAATAATTTCGATCTATAGATTTTCTGTAATTGATATCTGGATTGTTGGCAAGGATGACCTGAGTCTGATGATTCTTGGATCACCAGAGAGGACTTGAAAAGAGTTGCCCCTGAATTACTAAAGTATTACAATAGTGGAGTTAACCCATACTCGACAAAGCCGAGTTCCTCCCACTTGGGAAGAATTGGTGCGGGCACCAGGGCTAAAAGAAATCGACAGGTTGAATCCACATCCCTATGGATCATTTGTGAGTATAACCCTGAACCCAAACCCTTTTTACCATGTAAATATATATTTTAAATTATGTTATTTTGGTTTAGTTAGAGTAAACCCTTTTTACCAACTATAATTAGGTTTTGTTTATTTTGGGATAAAACCCTTTTTACCAAGTTAAGTCGAAATCCCAATTGAGTCAAACCCTATTTATCCAATTGGGATTTAAATGGTCTAGTTTGAATTAGCCCTTTTTACCAACTTTAATTGGGTTTTTATTCGCAAGCCTAATTAAGTATGGTTGGTTTTTTAGTTGAGTCCTGTGATTTGTTATTCATTGAGTCCATGTAATTAGTTTAGTCATTGAGTCCTGTATTACAAGAGGAGACCCAAGACAACACCCATGTGCACCCAATTGAAGATCCATGTGACCCCATATGCTAGCTCAAGACAAGCCATGTGACCCATGTGCTAGCCCAAGTCACTTGGCATATGCAACCTCTTCTTGGCGCCAACTTTTAAAGGATTTGGACATCAACACATGCCATGTCTTAAATGAAAGCTAGAATTGGTGCCCCTTCTTTTTAAGAGGAGTAAAGCAGAAGGAGTCCTCCAATTGGTGCCCTCTCACTTAAGAATTTCATGCCAAAAATCCCAAGAGTCAGCCAAGCATTTCTTCCATGCTGACTTCCAAGAAGTTCCAAAATGTTTGATCATCGAAGTGAAGGAGGTTCAATGGTTCTCTACCATAGATGTTTGGATCAAACAGGTTCAGAGCTACTTAAGTTTCCAGAACTCAAGAGTCTCACCAAAACTCTTGAGTCCTCTTCTATCCAGAGACAAGAGTCCAGGATGCCCAAAGCAAGAATTCTAGAAGTTATAGTCCAAGGGAGTAAAAGACTAGTAGTTTTATCCCTTACACCACTAGTTGGGGGTCTATAAATACCCCTCCAACCCCCCTTATAATCAATCAATTATTATTCATCAATAAAGACATGCTATCAAATTTTTTTTGCTGTGTGCATCGCAGGGTGTGAGGCCCTTTTCCTTTGTTCTTCGAAACATCGTGGGGTGCGAGGCCCTAGTTATCTTACTTATCCAGCCAACCAGAAAATCCAAAAACCACCATTTCTAAACCTTCCTTTCCTTTCATTCTTTCTTTTTCTTTGCTGCTTCTTAATTCATGATTTTCATTGTTGAGTGTTACAGGTGATCAAGAGTCAAGATCAGGTGTTCTTGCCTCGGAACTAGCTTTGCATGGAAGATTGGAGCCCGGGATCGAGTTCTTGAAACCTTGCCATGAAGATCTTGAGTGTTCTGTCAGATCCGATTCAGTGGAGCATTTCTTCATTGGTAAAATCAAAACTTATACCTTTCTCATTATTCTCTAATTTGTTGATAGATAAATCTTAGTTTACGTCGATTTCTCAATCACCAAGTCCCGTTTTTCTAGTTAATTTGTAGGTTTACTTGCGGGTAGATAACAACTAGTTTCCATCTCTATCTCCGTTGAAGTCTTCTTTAAAAATCTAAAAAAAAATATAAAAATTATTCTCTACTTCTCTCAAATAATTAGATCTTAATCATAGTAATTTAGTTTTAATTATTGTCCCGCATCACACGAGTTATGGCAGGTAGCTCTCAGGATGGAAGATAGTAGCATTGGAATGGCATCATGAATGGGAGGATGGTGATCATCGAAGGCACGAGCAATAGCTGCAATAGATGTCTGTGGAGGTGTGCGGCCAGCAAGCAACTTTCAACAATGGTGGGGAGATTTTCTGGCCAAAAGGAGAGGAGGATACGGGAACCATCTAAGAGGAAGAAATCTAGTCAAATCTTGGCATTGGAGGACATGCATGGTGGTTCCATCCATAGCAAGCTTCTTGGTGATGGAGGGGAAGTGGCATAGGTGGTCTTGGCGATGTAAGAATGGTGGACAGCACCATGGACCAGCATCAGGGAAGGAAAGCCGGTGAAGGAGGAGACCGGCACTTGGGAACTAGCTCAAATAGTGGAAAAAAGGCTTCTCTAGCATTCCTTCCAGCCAAGGGCGATAGTGGATCGGTGCGGGCAAGCTTCTTTGACATTCCCCCAGCCATAATTAGTTAATGGTCCAAGGTTCTATGCCATGGATCAATGGCCATGGTAGATCGTGGACCACCCTTTATTTTGTAAACCAAGTGGCCGGTTCGTGGTGGACCAGCTGCTCCAAAGTTCATGCAATTTGTTATTATTCCTTTGAAATTTGATTCCGAGCTCATTTTAAGTCTGATTTGAGTGCTGTTTGCATCATTAGACTCCAAAAATCAAGCTCTTCATATTGATGATGCTCTTTCTTACAAATAATGAATAGAAGTATCAATTTTTAAATAAATAAAGATAGATTAATTATAAAATTAATATACTTTTAATATAATTATCACATCCCTTAACTTAAACTTTGCTCGTTCTCAAGTAAAGCAGATGAATTAGTCATGTATATAAACTTATCCAAGAAGTAAAAGTTTTATTACTAATTCTAAACTCAGTTGATACCCAGTTAGACCATTGAAGAGAAACTTCATTAGATTACTAATTTCACCCATTTAGTGGTCGAGTGAAGCCCATGAAAGTTTCAAGAGTTCTTCTTTTCCAAACTTTCTACTTCACTCTTTAAATTCTTCAACTTACTTTGGTTTTAATATAGTATCAGTTTTTTTAGATCCCCCTTTTTTTAAATTAATGTATAGTCAGTGCAATGCCCTAACATCTGGCTTTCTAAAGAATCTTTGTAGCGAGCTTTAGGCAAATGACTCCCAAACCAGTTGGCTTTAGAGCATTAGGTCTAAAACACCCTTCAAGCTTACTAACTCGAGTCAAAAAGGATATGTGTTAAGATAAAAGGTTTCTTTACATCCTCACCTTTTGGCATGAATAACAATGCTTCTTAGCTGAAGGGGCTCGGTTACTCAATGAGAGATGCTAAAAATCTTATTTATTAAATTTTAAGGAGAACTTCATATATATATATATTTTGATATTTCCACCTACACCATTATAAGGTAGATTCTAATTAAGATCAATAGTCAGAAGGGCTTGGAATTACTAAAAAAAAAATTTCTGGTCCAAACTCTACCATTTATTAGGTTTCCTTGATAATTCATCCCTCAATATTTCTAAAATTGTCCAAACCATTAATCATTCATCATTTAGCAAGCTTGATTATTTTCAAATCGAGATAAAGTTTGGTACACAAAACTAATTAAAGTTCTACTCAAAGATTTGATTAATTTAATTATTCCCCCAACTTAATTTCTATTGTCCCTAATGGAAGAGGATACTAAAAATAAATGAAAATGAAAGATACCACCTAGAAGGGTACTCGAGGACTAGATTTCCTTTGTCACCATACTCCTCTCAATCTAGTTTTATTGCTCTTCTCGATTCATTCTATAAAAAAAAGACAAATACAATGTTAAGAATAAAATCATAAACTGGGTTGCCTTCCAGAAATGCTAAGTTTAAAGTCTTCAGATAGACTATGCTGATTATCATGGCAATGCTGGGTTTACAAGATCAATCGATTCAACAACTTCTCTATCATTAATTTCCTCAATATAAGGTTTCAAACACTGGCCAATTACCTTAAAAGTATTTCCCTACTTTGGATCTTTAAGTTCTACAGCTCCATGAGAAAATAGTTGAGTCACTATGAAAGGACCATCCCATCGTGTGCAAAGTTTTCCAAGAAAAAAATATAACCTTAAATTATAAAGCCATACTTTTTGATTAGGCTCAAATATTTTTTTATTAATTAGTTTTTCATGAAATGCCTTAGTTTGAGCCTTGTAAATTCTTGAACTCTCGTATGCTTTACTTCATAGCTCTTCTAACTCATTCAGTTGAAGTTTCCTATTGGACCCTATATCCTTCATGTCAAAATTAAATTGCTTGATGGCCTAAAATGTATGGTGTTCCAATTTTATAGGCAAATGATAGGCTTTCCCAAATGCTAACCGGTAAGGAAACATTCCTAAAGGCAGTGTTTGGAATGGGAATAAGGGCATGGAATAGGCCCTTATTCCCAGCTAATCCAGTAAATGTGTGTAAAATGTTACGTAGGCCCCACACCATTTTCTATTCCAGTCAACGGCTCTTATTCTCATTTTACTATTCCATGCCCCCCCATGGAATAGCCCTATTTCAATTTTTCTTATTCCAAGGACAGTTTAGAAAAATAAATTTATTTTTAATTTTAAATTTATGTTAATAAAATTATTTTTAATTTTATATTTAAAAATACCATACTAATAAATTATTTACTTAAATATAAAATATTTACTATAAATTATTATTAATATAAAAAATTATTAATATAAAAAATTTTAAATTAATGTTATTAAATTTTTAATAGATCATATTAATAAATTATTATTAATATTAAAATATATTTACTTAAATATAAAATTAAATATGAATTTTATAAATCATTTTATCTTATTATTTGATTAGGGATATTTTTGGAATTTCAAAAAATTCCTTCCCTATTCTTGGTGGAATACAGGCTTATTCCCATGTCATTCAAATACTCTTTGGAATAACACCGCATTAATTATACTTGAATAAGGTGGAATACCATATTTTTTTCTAAACAGAAATTGAGAATAACAATGAGAATAGACTATTCTTGAGGAATACATATTCCTATTCCAGGAATAACTTTTTGCCATCCAAACACTACCAAAGGGGTCTTAAAGGCAGTTCGATAAGCCCATAATGCATCATCCAAACATTTTGACCAATCTTTTCTATCAGGTCTTACCATTTTCTCAAGGATATGCTTAATTTCTCTATTTAACACCTTAACCTGGCCACTAGTCTAGGGATGGTAAGGTGTGGCTACTTTATGGATAATTTCATATTTTTTTATCATTCCTTCAAAATGCCTATTCATGAAATGTACACCCCTGTTGGCTCCACCCAGTGATTTTGATGAATAACAAAACATTGAGTGCATATTGTATTCTAATGAGGATTTCAAGTTATGAGTTTTCAGGAAGAAAGTACCTCAAAATTTCAAAAACTTATGGTGTATGGCACGTAATGGCACGGAGCAATTCTCACAAATCCAGGCATCCTCTTCATTAAAAAAGGGCATATAATTGTTTAAATATTATGTGGTTATGTATTCAAGAATTTTATTTATGTTTCTGAGGCATTTACACTTGAATCTGAAAGTTTTCAGTCTCAAGTGTCGACACCTGGACAGTCAAGTGTCGACACTTCAGCATTTGGCACAGACAAAAATCCTTGGCATGCCAAGTGTCGACACCTATATTCAAGTATCGACACCAAGTGTCAACACTTAGGTTCCTAGTATCAACTCAAGGCCTGAGATTTTTAAAAATACAGAACTTTGTAGTTTTGAGAATTTTTGTGTCAAGTGTCGACACCTGTGCATCAAGTGTCGACACTTGAATGTTCAAGTGTTGACACCCAAAAATCAAGTGTCGACACCTGACAGCCAAGTATCGACACTTGTAGCCTGACAGCTCTAACGGATCAATTTTTCTGGCTTGCATAACTTGCTTTTCAAGCTCCAAACGGCTATTTCCAAGGCACCAACGGTTACAAACCATTTTTTGGAAGGTTTTTGGTGTATTTAAGCTCCACCAACCTCATTTTAAAGCAAGAGAAGAAAAGAAAAGTGTATTCAAGTGCATTGAAGTCTACTCAAAAGCCAAAAAGCCAATATTCTCTCCAAACTTCATATCAAAAGCCTCTTCTAGCTTGATTCCATTGAAAAGCCTACAAGTTCATCCTTACTCCATTCCAAAAAGAGGCACATTGAAGGAGATTCCAAGGAAGAGAGAAGACAAAGCATCCTCTTGAGCTTCAAAGATTCCAATCCACTCTTGAAGAGAGTTTGTTGTATTTTTAAATTGCACATCTGTTTTTATTGTAATTTGACCTTGCTTTCAAGGGTGTCTTGAAAGAAAGTTATTGTGGTTTGTTGGTGAGCCAAAGGGATAAAACCAACTAGGGTTAACTTGTGAGCCCGAAAACAAAACAAGTGTTAAGGTTTGTTGGTAAGCTTAAGTGAAAAAACCAACTTAGGTTTTGACTTATGAGCCTTGTGAAAAACAAGTCAACTTTAATCTAGTATGGATTATAGTGAAATTCCCAAGGGTGGCTTGGGGAGTGGATGTAGGTGCTAGGTTTACACCGAATTACTATAAACCTTGTGTTTGTGTGTGATTACTCTCTTCCTCTCTTGCTCTTTAATTATTGCTAATATCTTGCATTGAATTTTTTATTATTCACAAGCACCACTTGACTCTCTCATTATTGTCTTAAATTTTTAAAAGACCCAATTCACCCCCCCTCTTGGGCTCCATTTCTGGGTAACAAGTGGTATCAGAGCGTCGGTACTCTCAAGTCCAAGGATCTTGAGTGAAAGATCATGGCAGTCCTAATAGGAATGGATACAGTTGAAGGTCAAGCTTCAAATCGATCCCCACTTTTTAATGGCACAAACTACACATTCTGGAAGACACGCATGCGCATATTTATTCAAGCACTTGATTATAATCTGTGGAGAACTATTGCAAAAGGTCCTCATCAGCCTACAATGATGATTAATGGCATTCTCACTCCAAAAATGGAAGATGATTGGGATGAGAATGACATTAAGCAAATTGAGCTTAATGCTAAGGCAATGAACCTTTTATTTTGTTCTCTTGACCCTAGTGAATTTAATAGAATATTAAATTGTCTCTTCGCCAAGGAGATTTGTGATACACTTGAGGTTACCCATGAGGGTACACACCAAGTGAAAACCACCAAGGTTAACATGCTAATTCACACATATGAAATGTTTAAAATGGAACCTACTGAGTCTATTAGCGAAATGTATACTAGGTTCACAAACATTGTGAATGGCATGAGAAGCCTAGAAAAAGTTATTTCTAACGGTGAACTTGTGAATAAACTTCTCAGGTCTCTGCCAGCTTCATGGGATGCAAAGGTCACTACAATTGAAGAAGCTAAAGATGTCAACACTCTCCCGTTGGAACAACTGCTGGGCTCTTTAATGACTTATGAGCTCTCCCTCAAACAAAAGAATGGAGAAGTGGACAAGAAGAAGAAGGCGATTGCATTCAAATCTACTACTAGAGAGGACTCAAGCGAAGACTCTGAAGAGGATGACGAAGAAGATGAAACGGCTCTATTAGCAAGGAAATTCAGAAGGTTCATGAGGAAGAAAAAGTTCAATTACAAAAAGAAACCTCTGAAAGTTGAGCCGAGCAAGGAAAAGGACAAAGAAAAGGAGAAGGAGCAGCCTACCTGTTTTGAGTGTAAAAAACCCGGGCATTTCAAGATAGACTGCCCCTTATTAAAGAAAAGTAGAAGAAAGCTAAGAAAGAAAGCCATGATGGCAATCGGAGTGAAAGTGAAGACTCCATTTCTGAGGAAGAACAGCAGGAGGTAGCAAACTTCTGTCTGATGGCCGATCAAGAAGAGGTATGTTCTGAAACTGAAAATGAATTTACTTTTGATGAGCTTCATGAGGTTTTTGATGAACTAGTCATAGAATTTCAAAAGTTAAAATTAAAACATAAAGATTTAAAGAAGCAAAACTTGGATCTAGCCAAAACAAATAACAACCTTTCAAATGAAAATGAATGTCTTCTAATACAAAATAAAAAATTAACTGATAAGATTATGGCACTTGAAAAAGAAAAGGATATTTTTAAAAGGAAAAGTGACTTACTTTCAACTAAAAATCTGTCAAAACCAAGCAAAGAAATTTTAAATGAAAACAAAAGATATAAAGAAGAAATCGAAAAACTAAAACCATTTGTTGAAAAATTTACTTACAGTTCTGAAAAATTAAAGTTACTATTAAATAACCAAAGAACAGTATTTGACAAAGCTGGCTTAGGATTCAAAACTCATAAGAAACAGAAACTCTTTAAAAATTTCTTTGTGCCTGCATCTTCATCCAATACGTGCTATACTTGTGGTATTAAAGAACATAAATCTTATATATGCAACAAAAGAAAATTAAATAACATTAAGAATGTTTGGGTTCCAAAAGGAACCAATGCCACTAACTAAAAAGGACCCAAGATGGCTTGGGTACCTAAAGTCTCCACTTGATCTTTATTGCAGGTATGCCTTGCAACCAACAAGAAAAGGATGTGGTACCTTGATAGCGGTTGCTCAAGGCATATGACAGGAGATGTGGAGCAGTTCTCATCACTTACATATCAAAATGGTGGCAACGTAACTTTTGGTGATAATGGAAAGGGCAAAATTATCGGAATTGGAAAAATCCATATCACCCATACCTCTTATATTGATAATGTATTATATGTTGATGGCTTAAAACATAACTTGCTTAGCATTAGTCAGTTTTGTGACAAAAATTTTAAAGTTGTTTTTGAATCCTCTTTGTGCATTGTTTCTAGTCTAGATGATAATGTTATTAAGTTCATCGGTCATAGGCATGGCAATATTTATATGGTTGATCTTGATGATCTCCCTATTTAGAAAGGTCAATGTCTAGCGACAATGGAAGCCATGATCGATGAAACTAGTTGGCTTTGTCATCGTAGACTAGAACATGCAAGCATGCATTTAATTTCAAAACTTAGCAAAAAGAACATAGTAAAGGATTTGCCTAAACTCAATTTTGAAAAAGATAAGATTTGCAGTGCATGTCAACTTGGAAAACAAACAAAATCTTCTTTCAAACCAAAAGGAGTAATCTCTACATCTAGACCTTTGGAATTGCTTCATATGGATCTCTTTGGGCCTACTAGAACATCTAGTTTGGGAGGTAAGAAGTATGGTGTAGTCATTGTAGATGATTTCTTACATTTTACTTGGGTCATGTTTTTAGCACATAAAGTTGAAACGTTTTCTCAATTTATTAGATTTCATAAAAGAGTTTTGAATGAAAAAGGTATTTCAGTAGTATCTTTAAGAAGTGATCATGGAACTGAATTTGAAAATGCCGATTTTGATAAATTCTGTATTGAAAATGGAATTCTTCATAATTTTTCTGCACCTAGGACACCTCAACAAAATGGGGTAGTAGAAAGAAAAAATAGAACTCTTGAAGAAATGGCATGCACCATTCTTTGTGAAAATGATTTACCTAGATACTTTTGGGCGGAAGCCATAAATACTGCATGCTATATTTTAAATCGAGTTTTAATTCGACCGATTTTAAAGAAAACCCCTTATGAGCTTTGGAAGGGTAGAAAACCTTCAATTCGTTATTTTCATATTTTTGGATGCCGTTGTTTCATCTTAAATAATGATAAAGATAATTTAAGTAAATTTGATGCCAAATTAGATGAGGGAGTCTTTCTAGGCTACTCCACATCTAGTAAGGCATACAGGGTCTTCAACAGAAGAACACTTGTTGTTCAAGAATCCATATATGTGGTATTTGATGAAACTAACCAAAAATCTTCAAAAAAAGCAGATGTACTTTTTGATGAAACAGGTAGCAAGAAAATTGAAGAAATAAACAACAATGAAGGGCTTACCAAGGAACATAACGATGATCAAAACACTGAAGGAGATCAAGCACAAGGTGATGAAAATACTTCAACTGTTGATCCATTACCAAAAGAATGGAGGTATGCTCATGGACACCCAAAAGAACAAATTATAGGTGATCCATCTAAAGGTGTAAGTACTCGATCATCTCTTAGAAATATTTATGATTACTTAGCTTTTGTGTCTCAAATTGAACCTAAAACTATTGAGGAAGTTGAATGTGATAGTAATTGGATAAATGCTATGCAAGATGAACTTAATCAATTTAAAAGGAACAATGTTTGGACACTAGTGGATAGGCCTTCAAACACATCAATTATTGGCACAAAATGGGTTTTTCGAAATAAACTTGATGAAAATGGAATAGTAATTAGAAATAAAGCTAGACTAGTTGCCAAAGGATACAATCAGGAGGAAGGGATAGATTTTGATGAAACCTTTGCTCCTGTGGCTAGACTTGACCCAATTAGGCTATTGTTGGCTTTTGCTTGCTTCATGAATTTTAAACTATATCAAATGGATGTTAAAAGTGCCTTTTTAAATGGATTAATTGAAGAAGAAGTTTATGTTGAGCAACCCCCTGGTTTTGAAAATTCTGAATTTCCAAATCATGTTTATAAACTTCATAAAGCTTTATATGGATTAAAACAAGCTCCAAGAGCTTGGTATGATCGTTTAAGCTCCTTTTTGCTGAAAAATGATTTTACTAGAGGTAATGTAGATAAAACTTTGTTTTTAAAGAAAAAGAATGATGATCTCTTAGTAGTACAAATCTATGTAGATGATATAATATTTGGTGCTACTAATGAATCTCTTTGTCAAGATTTTGCAAGATTAATGCAGGGTGAGTTCGAGATGAGCATGATGGGAGAACTGAATTTCTTCCTCGGACTCCAGATAAGGCAAACTAAATAGGGGATCTTCATCAACCAAACAAAATACACAAAAGAAATATTCAAGAAGTTTGGGATGGAGAACACTAAGCCATTAGGTACCCCTATGAGCTCTATATGTAGACTTGACAAGGATGAATCAGGTAAGTCTATAGACCAAAAATTATGTCGTGGCATGATTGGTTCATTGTTATATCTTACTGCCAGTAGGCCAGATATCATGTTTAGTGTCTGTATGTGTGCTAGATATCAGTCTAATCCTAAAGAGTCTCATCTTTTGGCTGTTAAACGCATACTTAGATATCTATCTGGCTCAATTGAAATTGGTTTATGGTACTCTAGAGATTCTTCATTTGATTTAATTGCTTATTCTGATGCTGACTTTGCTGGGTGTAAACTTGATTGTAAAAGTACTAGTGGAACCTGTCAGTTTCTTGGAGTGAATTTGATCTCTTGGAGTAGCAAGAAACATAACTCAGTTGCTCTATCTATGGCGGAAGCCGAATATATAGCAGCTGGGAGCTGTTGTGCTCAAATCCTTTGGATCAAACAACAACTCGAAGATTTTGGCATTAAACTAACTAAGACACCCATAAGATGTGATAATACTAGTGCAATCAACCTATCTAAAAATCCTGTGCAACATTCAAGAAGTAAACACATTGAAATAAGACATCATTTCATAAGAGATCATGTACAAAACTCTAATATAATTCTTGATTTTGTTTGTACTAATGATCAGTTAGCAGATGTGTTTACAAAGCCTTTGAGTGAGGATAGGTTCTGTCTGATTAGAAGAGAGTTAGGTGTCATTGATCCATTCTCCTAGAACTCTCTTAGTATCAATTTTACCTAAATCTTAAAGCTCAAAACCTATTGATTAAAGACCCAAAACTTTATCAAAATTTTTCCTATTTTTTTAAAAAAGTTTTTTGGATTTTCTCAAATTTTTTGGCCAAGTGTCGACACTTGGAAAGTGTCAAGTGTCGACACCTGACCAAGTGTCGACACTTGACATATCCGAAGTATCGACACTTGCGAATCTAAAACTATTTTTAAAAGGACCGAACGAGGGTTTTTGAAATTTTCTTCCCCCGTTGATTTCTTGCAACAGTGGTCCCCTCTGTCCAAATCCGTCTTTTCACCCCTCAATCCATCACAAATCAGGTATTTCCCTTTTCTATTTTCATTTTATTTTTCCTTGTTTTTAGTTTTGTTGTTTTCGAACCAAACAACTGTGTTTTGGGTTTTCTGAGTATTTTTCATGAATCTAACCGAATTTTTGTGTGTTTTAGTGGATATCCAAAACTCCATTTGAGGGAATAGTGTTTTAAACTTATTTTTCTCGGATTTCTCTCATCTTTTGGTCGTTTTCACCCCTTTTCGCAAAACAAAATACTATTTCATTAATTTTGGCCAAAATAAATTGGGTTTTCATCTAAATTAAACATACTAAATCCATTTATTGATGATTTAGAAAGGTTTTTCATGATACAGTTGCGACATTTTTGCCTATTTGCTAAAACCCTAAGTGATTAAACCCAAATCCCATGGTTTTTGATTTTTTTTAACCTTACAAAAATTATTTTTCCAAAAATTCAAATGTGTTCTACCAAATAAAAATATTTTCTACAAATTTTGTTCGGAAGTTTGTCATTTGATCAAAATATATTTTCTACAAATATTATTTTTCAAACATTGTTGATTTTGGTTTTCAAAACCTATCTGAACATTTTTCTAATCTCAACCTATAGCCAGTCCCTTGTTCTAAGCCTTTCTTCCTTTTCCTGGTCAGTTGGCTGTAATGGGTCCTAGGCAGAGACTTGCAGTTAGGGAGAGGCCCAGTCATTGTTCTGAGAGGAGGTCGAAGGCCAGATTTGATTCAGCACAGCCGAGCAGTACAGCCACACCGAGCTCCCCCCTGCAGAGAGGATGGCAGGGAAGTTTCTAGCTTCAGGGAGGAGAGTTGACTTGCAGTGCTTCGACAGGCACCACTTTAGTATTAGACAGATACTCACTGATTCAGGACTAGTACCCTTCTGCACCATGCAGGAGAGGTACTATCCTCACATAGTGAGGGAGTTCTAGGTGCACTGGACTGTTGATGACTACTATGGACGACATCTGTCAGGGGTATTCAGATTTCTTTGACTGATGAGCTTCTGAGCCCCGTGTATGGGAGATACCCCGGAGAGGAGTCTGTGCTTTTTTAGTGGATGATAGAGAGGCGACATTTAGGTGCATCCTTGAGAGAGAGGATGTTCACGGTATATCAGTGGTTACCGCGAACCAGTTGTCATTAGAGATGCGCCTACTGTACCATATTACTGCACGGATCCTACTACCGAAGACTGGCAGATTCGACTTCATCACCGAGAGGGAGTTGATGGTGATGACCAGTCTGATTGAGAGGAGACAGATAGATATTCCTTCTCTGATGCTGACACAGATGTATGATGCTGCCACTCAGCGCCGACAATGTTTGCCATATGGCATGGCACTGACCCGACTTTTCAGAGCATATGGAGTATCATTGGAGGGGGAGATCCCCAAGGAGATACTGCACACGGATGTGTACGACGAGAGGTCATTGCATCGGATGGGATACAGATTAGTTGGAGGTCGATGGATTCACAGAGAGTCTGGCCAGGAGCCAGATGAGGAGGACAAGATTCGAGAGGCTGAGGCTGGACCATCTAAGCCAGCAGTTCTTCCTCCAGTGATGTACCATCGACACAAGCAGAGGACCTGTCTCCTGACACTTCAGCTCCTCCACCACCATCTACAGGACTATCTTTTGAGAAGCATACCAGAGCATAGTTCTCAGAGATCAGAGGTGAGGTGACTCAGCTACGTAGCGAGGTCGAGCTTCTACGAGCACATACTACCTCGGAGCATGCTGAGATTCGCAGATCCATGGAGGAGGGATTTACTCGCATTGAGAGTCTGTTGAGATCACTTATACCTCCTGCAGCCCCTGCACTTGCACGATCTGATGATGATGATGATGATGATGATGATGGCCACGATCACCAGAGCGACCATGCTGATTATGCTGTGGGTGGTGATCAGGATGTTGACAAAGCTATAGAGGTAGTGGGCAGTGACAGCGACAGTGTTGGCGGTGCCGATGCTTATGAGGTGGTCAGTCGAGATCCTCCTACTACATTAGCTTCTGCTACTGCCTTGGTTGACTCAACACCGGACCTTATTGTGCCAGCTGATCGTCTTTCACCTCCTTCCACTAGATCTTCTAGGGTTGTACCCGCCTTTGGTCCTTCTGGCCGCACTAGGAGTCGTAGAGCTTTAGCACCTCCTAGGGCATTAGGCACCAGATCTAGGATCAGTGCTCCTTTCAGTCTTGATGTTCCATCTGATGAGGATTAGCCTCACAGATGTCTGTTTTAGCTCTTATATTGTATGTTTGATATTTGTTTGACTCTGATATTTATATATGTTTCAGCTCTTGCTGATGTCTCAGCAAATTTTATACTGAAAACTTATCTTATATATATATAAGTGTTTCTGTTCAGTACTCTTTTATCTTGGTAAATATTGTGCTTCATCAGTTTACTATTCTTTGGCTCTGATACTCCTTTATCTTGGTATATTTTAGCTCTGATACTCTTTGATATTAGCATAATTTCAGCTCTGATATCTATGTTATTTGTTTCTCTAATATCTTTTTGTCTCCATGCTCATTGTGAGGGGAAGGTTATTCCCCTTTCTAATGATTGACAAAAAGGGGGAGAACATGTATTGATTTTGATTTTATTGATTTGTTGAGAAAAAGGTGTATTGTATTGATTGTATTGATTTTTCACCTTGCAAGAATCTTTGAAGTTTACCTTAATAAGAAGTATCTAATTAAAGGGGAGATTGTTTCTTCCTATCTATAAAGTTTTTGCCTCTATTGTGACTAAAATTCATATTCATAAATTAAATGGTTAAAGTTTGAACTATATTGCCTTTTTACTCAAGGTTTTGTCATCATCAAAAACGGGGAGATTGTTGGCTCCATCCAGTGATTTTGATGAATAACAAAATATTGAGTGCATATTGTATTCTAATAAGGATTTCATGTTGTGAGATTTCAGGAAGAAAGCACCTCAAAATTTCAAAAACTTATGGTGTATGGCATGTAATGGCACGGAGCAATTCTCATAAATCCGGGCATCCTCTTCATTTCAAAAGGGCATATAATTGTTTAATTATTATGTGGTTATGTATTCAAGAATTTTATTTATGTTTCTGAGGCATTTACACTTGAATCTGAAAGTTTTCAGTCTCAAGTGTCGACACCTGGACAGTCAAGTGTCGACACTTCAGCATTTGGCACAGACAAAAATCCTTGGCACGCCAAGTGTCGACACCTATATTCAAGTGTCGACACCAAGTGTCGACACCTAGGTTCCAAGTGTCGACTCAAGGCCTGAGATTTTTGAAAATACAGAACTTTGTAGTTTCTAGGATTTTTGTGTCAAGTGTCGACACCTGTGCATCAAGTGTCGACACCCAGAAATCAAGTGTCGACACCTGACAGCCAAGTGTCGACACCTGACAGCCAAGTGTCGACACCTGTAGCCTGACAGCTCTAACGGATCTAACGGATCTATTTTTTTGGCTTGCAGAACTTGCTTTACAAGCTCCAAACGGCTATTTCCAAGGCACCAATGGTTACAAATCATTTTTTGGAAGGTTTTTGGTGTATTTAAGCTCCACCAACCTCATTTTAAAGCAAGAGAAGAAAAGAAAAGTGTATTCAAGTGCATTGAAGTCTACTCAAAAGCCAAAAAGCCAATATTCTCTCCAAACTTCACATCAAAAGCCTCTTCTAGCTTGATTCCATTGAAAGCCTACAACCTCATCCTTACTCCATTCCAAAAAGAGGCACATTGAAGGAGATTCCAAGAAAGAGAGAAGACAAAGCATCCTCTTGAGCTTCAAAGATTCCAATCCACTCTTGAAGAGAGTTTGTTGTATTTTTAAATTACATATCTGTTTTTATTGTGATTTGACCTTGCTTTCAAGGGTGTCTTGAAAGAAGGTTATTGTGGTTTGTTGGTGAGCCAAAGGGATAAAACCAACTAGGGTTAACTTGTGAGCCCGAAGACAAAATAAGTGTTAAGGTTTGTTGGTAAGCCTAAGTGACAAAACCAACTTAGGTTTTGACTTATGAGCCTTGTGAAAAACAAGTCAACTGTAATCTAGTGTGGATTATAGTGAAATTCCGAAGGGTGGCTTGGGGAGTGGATGTAGGTGCTAGGTTTGCACCGAACCACTATAAAACTTGTGTTTGTGTGTGATTACTCTCTTCCTCTCTTGCTCTTTAATTATTGCTAATATCTTGTATTAAATTTTTCATTATTCACAAGCACCACTTGACTCTCTCATTATTATCTTAAATTTTTAAAAGACCCAATTCACCCCCCCTCTTGGGCTCCATTTCTGGGCAACAACCCCCATCACTAATAATAGCCCTTGGGAACCCAAATTGACTAAGGATGTTATGCTGAATAAACTTGATCACAACTTTATGGTCATTGGTTCAAGTTGCCATGGCTTCTATTCATTTTGATGCAATCAACTACTACTAGAATGTACTCAAATCCTAAGAAAGAAGGATATGGTCCCATGAAGTCAATACCCCATACATCAAAAATTTCAACAACCAAGATAGGGGTTAGGGGCATCACATCTCTTCATGAAATATTCCCCGTATGCTGGCATCGGAGGTAATTACAGTCAAAGTTGTGTGCATCTTTGAAAAGAGTTGGCTAATAAAACCCACTCTACAATACATTTGCTATAGTTTTCATTCCACTAAAGTATACTCCACAGGCAAGAGAATGACAAAAAGTGAGTATGCTTTTGAATTCACTCTCAGGGACATATCATCTAATCACCTGATCTAAATAGTACTTAAACAGTTCTAGTTTTTCCCAAAAATAATATTTGATCTGTGAGAAAAGTCTATCTTTTTCTTATTTAGACTAGTGGGAAGGAATGTCTTATTACTAAGTAATTAACAATATGGGCAAACCAGGGAAGACTACTAGAAGAAATTGAGAACAATTGTAAATTAGGGAACCTATCTCTAACTATTTCCCTTTTGTATTCTATTAAGATCCTAAAAATATAATCTGCTACCATATTTTCGGAACCCTTCTTATCTAAAATTTCTAGATCAAATGTTTTGTAATAAAAGGATCTATTTAATTAGTCTAAGTTAGTATCCTTTTTAAATAGTAGATGCTTCAATGCTGCATGATTAGAATAAACTAGGACCTTAGACCCTAATAGATATGATCAAAATTTTTTCAACATAAATATAATCACTAGTAACTCCTTTTCAGTAGTGGTATAATTCATTTGTGCATCCAAAAGAGTTTTGCTAGCATAGTAAATTACATGTGGTTCCCGATTAAGCCTCTATCCCAAAACTACCCCTACAGTATAATCAAAGGCATCACACATGATTTCAAAGGGTAGGGTCCAATCTGGAGGCTTAATAACTGGTGCAGTGGTCAAAGCAATTCTAAAAGTATGATAAGCAACCAGACATTCTTTATTAAACTTAAAAAAAATATCTTTCATAAGCAAATTACACAAGGATCATGAGATTTTACTAAAATCTTTAATGAAATATCTATAGAAACCTACATGGCCAAGGAAGGATCATACTTGTCTAACCAAGGTTGGGGGAGGCAGTTTCAAGATTAGTTCAACCTTAGCTCTGTCAACCTTAATCCCTCGCTCAGAAATCATATGTCCAAGCATGGTTCTCTCATGAACTATAAAATGGCTCTTCTCCCAACGTAAAACTAAATTTGTAACCATACATCATTTAAATATCTTAGTTAAGTTCTGGAGGTAGTCATCAAATAAAGAACCAAATACTGAAAAATTATCCAAGGAAACTTCAAGAAATTGACTAACCATATTAGAAAAGAAGGCCAACATACATCATTGAAAGGTAGCCGGTGCATTATAGAGACCAAATGGCATGCATCTAAAGGCAAATATTCCAAAAGGGCAAGTGAAGGTGATCTTTTCTTGATTTGCAAGAAATACTAGAATCTAGTTATATCCTAAATATCCATCTAGGAAATACAAGAAACTTTGTCCCACTATCTGTTCTAAAATTTGATTAATAAAAGGCAAACAAAAGTGGTCTTTCCTAGTAATGGCATTCAATTTTTGATAGTCTACACACACTCTCCAATTTGTTGTTGAATGGGAAGGAATTGACTCATCCTTTTCATTTTCTATTATATTAATACCTGACATTTTAGGTACTACTTGGGTTGGACTGAACCATGGCTATTCGAAATTGGGTAAATAATGCTAATATCAAGCCACTGTACCACTTTCTTTTTTATAACTTCATGCATGTTCAGATTTAGCCTCTGTTGCATGTCCCTATGTGATTTGGCTTCAACTTCACAGTGATTATGGTGCATGCAAATAGAAGGAACAATACCTTTAAGATCAGCAATTATCCATCCAATAGCCTCTTTATGTTTTTTAAGTACATCCACCAATTTATCTTCCTGATCAAAGGTTAGGATAGATGCAATGATTATCGAAAGGGTATCATTCGGTCCAAGGAAAGAATATTTTAACTTTGCAGGAAGAGGCTTCAACTCTAAAATGGGTGGTGCTTCTAAGGATGGTACTAAAGGGCTTGATTAAGTCAGTAATTATTCATACTTTACAGTCCAGTGAGGAGTGGTGCTATAATTCAGTGGTTCTAATAATGAATTGACTTCTTTGGTATATTCATCAATATCAAAATCATCTATTCCAAAATGTGTTAGACATGCTTGTAGAGGGTCTGAGTCGAGCCAAAAAGGGAGTTTATTTTTGTTGCCACCTAGGTCGTCGTGGCCTGTAGCACTCATTCGGTATCGGTTGATGGCACTCCCATCCGGTGCCCAATGTGCATGCTCGAACCTGCAAAAGAAAAGAGACCCGGGCTAGGGATCCCAGTGGGGGCACTCTGATGATCAAGTTAGTGAGGGACCTAGGGGAACAGAACCTCCCAAGTAGATCCTAAAGCGATTTCTACCCTCGGAGGTTTCTATGAAAGAGATGAAGTGAGAAGTTAGGTCGAGAAGGTGGGTGCGAGCAGTGGTGGCCATCGGAGCTCTTTCCAGGTATTCTTGGAAGCTCTTGGTTTGCGTGGTGCTTCGCTATGGTGCTGGCCTCTTCTCGCTTACCTTCTTTGGAGACCCCTTTGGATCTTCTTATAGGCAAGCGGTGCCTCCTACAAGGTATGGAATTCTATCTTTCTCGACCCTTTCATCCCCCCGCGAGTGGGACATGGGCTTGTCTTTTTCCCCCGAGTGGTCAGGGACTTGCCACTGACTGAGCCCTCGAAGAACGTGGAGGGGGTGATGTGGGACGACTCTAAGATTGCTAAAGATGTAGAAAAAATAGTAAACTAATTTTTTTGTGATTTTTATAATTTATGTTTGTAGGCTAAATTCTCAAATAAAAGTAAGAACTAGCAAGAAGAATAGCAATGCATAGAATCATCATGATCACAGGCAAACTCATGCAAAAATAATAAATTCCAGGACCCGAGAATTGAGAAACTCCAGGATTAGGATAGTTTATCTTCATCAAAATAGATATCAAGAGAAGGGAATGTTTCTTACCAGTCAGAGATTGAAAACATTGCAGTGGAAAGGATCACTCACACTCTGATTGGAGCTTGGAAGAAGAAACTTTAGTTCCTTGATTCAGATGGCTGATCTGGACCCGATCTGAAGGCAAGGAAAGCCTCCTCTGAGGAGGTGAAACACCTCAGGGATCCTACAAGCATCAGGGGTCAATCAAATCAGTAATTAAATAAAGAAATAAAAACTAGGGTTTAGAAGGAAACAAAATTAGGTTTAGGTGTGGGTGTCTAGGGGAAGAAGCAGTTGCTTGATTAGGGCAGCAGCTAGGGCATCTTCCCCTGGATGTGGCTGATCTCCTAGGATGCAGAGAGAAGCTAGGGTAGTAGGGGTTCGACCAAGCGACACAAGGAGAGCACTCAAGAATAAGAACCAAACATAAGAATAAGATAATGTCTCAAAATTTCAGCAAATTGATTCATAAGGAAAAAAATTGATTACAAGAGGGGTAGGAGTGGGCTATTTATAGAGTTCCCATGCCCTCTCTAACTAGGGTTATACTTAGGTTAACAACCATTTTCCTAGTTAGATTACATGTCCTTTCTTAGCTAGGTTAGAATTACAAAGCTTAAAAGAACTAGGAATCCTAACTAGGTTTAGAACTTTGACTAGTCTTCTCCTCTTTGCTTCATGCTTTGACTTGGTCAACTCTAAGGATGCCTAGGATGGTGTGTTGGGCTTCTAGGAGCAGCAATGGGCTGGCCAAAGGGTGAAGGGCGCATGGGCTTGGGCCTCCTAGAAGCTGGGGTGCCCTGGATATAATATTCTTGGAATAAAAAGAGCATCTTAATGCTGATGGGCTTGGGCCTGGCACCCGGACTTGATTTCCTTAGGCTGGATTGCTAGTGGATCTCTGGAATCATGGATGCCCTGGTTTGGGAATATGCTCTGGTATCTGGAGAGGAATCTGGGCATCTGGAGGGTATCTGGAAGGAATCATGGTTTGTGAAAGCATCTTGGATCCTAGGTTGTCACACAAAATCCAATAGGCTGATGTAGTGGCCTCTGACTCCTGGATGTGGCCTGATGGAACTCCAAAATAGGGTAACCTCCTCTCTTGTATAAAAATTGGGCTCATACTGGACTCATAACTGAAGTACAGTACTCAATATACTGACTAGGTTAAGGGTTGAGGCAAATCAACTATCCTTAATTTATTACAGGACTCAATCTTAATTGATTACAAAACTTTCAAAACTTTGACACATGACTAAGTAAACCATATAGGGCCCAGTAATCTGTGTCTGATTCTGATGCCCCCACTAATTCTCTCCTGGCGGGAGGAATTCTGCCCCGTCGAGTAAGGGTCAATTTGGCTCAAGCAGGGTCTAGGTTGAGGCGCTGCAGATCCACACCAGCATTCCGCAATTCCTTAGATTTTGGCTGACCTTGCCACTATACCAAATACCGCTGACGGTCTCTATTCTAGGTACTGGTAGCTTGATCGTCCAGAGTTCTCTCAATCTATTCCTTACCAAAAGGCCAAATTGTATGTGCTCGTTCTGGGGTGTGTTCACTCACAAAGGAAGGGAGTAGCTCAAGAGGCTCACTGGGTATCACTGCTGGCTCCCTAGACTCTATAAGATCTGAGATAATGAAGGTGGAGCTAATACCTAAATTAGGTGATATCTCAGGCACATAGGCATTGGGTCCATTACTCTTCATTATTTTGGATGGGCCAGCTTTGCGAGTAGAAAATTCTTTTGCAATTACAAAATCCTTTGCAGAAAATTCTTTATCTCTCTTTTGGGAATAAGCCAAGATGTTATTTTATTTCATTAGTTATGTTCAACTCTTGATTAATTTCATGATACATATGCTGTGCAGTGGTAAGTGTAGGCGTAGATATGTGATTTAGGACTATGAATTTTATTGGACTCAACTAATACCTATTTGACTCGACTAAACTTTCATATCAAAGAAAATTTTATTGGACTTTCTAGGGTCTAACTTAACACACTACAGACTCTCTAGGTTTGACCCTAGCATGGCATGCACATGAAAATTTACTATGTATGCCTACTAAATGCTAAAGGATATGCAAGAAGTAAAATGCAAACCTAACATGCACAATGTATGAATGCAGTATGCTTACTTCTATAAAATGCAAATGAATGGTTAAAGAAACATAAGAAAATTAATGAAAAGACAGAAAATATGAGATGGATTCAGAGTTAGTCTAATTGAAAAAGGGTTCAAGGTTAATCAGGTAGACTAAGAGACAAGAAGATGTTTCAGGGATGAGTTCTATACAAATGAGATTTACCTTATGGGTTTGAGGCATATCTAAAGGGTCTGCATAATGGAAGAAGGGGTCATTGATTTCAGAAAAAAGATCAAGTGGAGTCAAAGAGGTGACTTCATCTTAAGAGTATTGATTTAAAGAGGTCAAGTCCTTAATAAACTCTTCTGGCTCATAAATCAAAGGTCTGGGCTCTCTAATTGGGTTTTCTTCCAGTGGCTCCTCATGTAAGATGCTAATTATAGGATTGGATTCCTCATGGTCTTCTTCCTTTAAGGGTTCTTTCACTACAGGCTGGGTGTGGTTAAGGTTAGCTAACTCTCAGATAGCTTCAACCTGGGTATCTACTAGATCAACTAACATTGGTTTGTGATAGGGACATTAATAATAAGAATATATACTTTGATTAACTAACTTTGTTTTTGCAGCTACAGTTAATAAAATCTTGAGCCATGAAACAAGTCCAAAATTTTCTTGAAACATACTCATGAGTCAACACATGGAAGAAGACAATTTTTCATGAGTCGACTCAAGCTCAAAGCATGATGGAAAGCCACGTCTTCAAAGCCCAATTCAAGCTATTCAAGCCTAATTCAAGCCAACACTAGAAGCCAAAATTTTCACATGGGGGGACACCTCATTAAGAAATCTGGGGGGAGAAAAAATTACACTACATCAAGACTTTTATAGAGAATGTAAAGATACCTTCCAACAAGTGACATGTGGGGCAGCACCTTTAATGACACCTAGGCCTTCACATCAGTATTTGACAACCACATGAAGACCTTCTAGAATGTCGCATGTCAAGTGGTTGTAACATTCTACCAATAATTTATTTTTAGTTAAAACCACTTACCTAAAAATTGTTGGAACCAACTAAGCCATCTTTATCCCCTCTTCTCCATCCTTGGACGAAATTCCTAGCATTGGAGCCTATAAATAGGGCCCCTAGGCTTTCATTGTATTCATTCTATGTTATAATTTGAATTAATGAAAGGATTGTTTCCTTGTGTTCTAGTTTTCTTGAGTTCTTGTTTGGAGTGAAAGTTTTCTAGCTAGCTTGAGTGTGTAGATCCTTATCCAAGGAGAGAATGAGAGTTTTCTAAGTTTGAGTTTGAGAGTGAAGAGTGCTTTTGCAAGGAGTAAAGGATGGGACGCCCATTGATGGATCTATGATCAAGCTCCAAGTCCCAAGCTGCCGGCCACTTTCTTCTTCTTCCTTTTTTCTTTGTTTCCATTCCAACTCCAATTCTTCTTCCATGTCTAATCCCAAATTTTTTTGCAGGTTCTCTTAGGTTCCTAGGTCAAAGATGAAGGTCTCCACACCATGGATCAAGGCCATGGTGAGTCTCAAAGTAGAGAGTGCCAATCTTGACTTCTAGGCCACAATCCTTGAGTGATGTGAGCTCCTTCTTCTACCAAATAATTAGCCATCATTGTTGGTAGGAAAACTCTTCCTAAGCTTCATTAAATCTGATCATTTGAAGGTTGACTTGCCCTAGTAGTGATGGTTTCCTTGCCATGAAGATCCTAATCCTTATTTTGAACTAGATCTACATTGCGGGTCTTAAAAATTAGATCAACTAGTCTCCTTATAAAAATTCTTTTTTTCGATTAATTTAGCTCATTTATTTGATAATTAATTTCTCAAGTTTGCTTGCTGGTTAGCTTTCTAAAACTCTCCATTCATCATTTTATTTTCATCCCCCATCAATTTTTTGGTATCAAAGCTTATGGTTTACTAGGTCAAGTGTTTTATTGCTGAAATTTATGTTCTAGTATTCACCTGAGATTTCTACAAATTTTAGTTTTTCATATATTTATTTAAAAAATACAAATAAATACATTTATAGTATCTTAGTTCCTATAATTCAAAATATAAAATTCAAAAAAATAGTTTCTTTTTATTTCTGGATTTAAAAATATAAGTTCTTAGATCATTTCTGAAGTTCTATCCAGGATTCTATTTCTACCTTCCATTTCATTTAATTTTAAAAAAAATATAAAAAATATTTTTATAAGTTTCAAATTTTAGATCTAATATCTAGACATTGAGTTTTGTTATTTCCCATTGAGATTTTGAATTTTAGAAATATTTAGAATCTGAAATTCAAAATTTGAATTTAGGTTGTTAAAAGTTAGCTAAACTGCTGGAACCTTCTAGCAACTATTTTCAAACTACCTTCTCAACCAAAATTAGAGTTAATCTGAAGTAAAAACTTTAAAATCTGAGAATTATAATCTGATAGCTAAATAAATCAATTTTATTTTGAATTTTTAAATTTTTTTAAAAAATAAATTTTGAATTTTTAAAACTAGCTAGTTGAAAGTTGTTCCCTGCTGAAATTTTCTTTTACAACAAGCTTTCAAAATGAATTTCTTAACCACATTTCAGGAATTAAATTTCAAAATTTAGAATCTAAAATCTTCACTAAGAGATTTAAAAATTTAAATTCAAATTTTAATTTTTTTATAATTTTAAAATTTTAATTTTGAATTTTTAAAACTAGTTGACTAGAAGTTGTTATGGCTGAAACTATCTTACAACAACTCTAACTTCTAGAATGAATTTTTAATTCTAATTTGAGATTTAAATTTTAAAATTTGATTTCTAAATTCTGGACTCCAAAATCTAAATTTTTCAATTTCTAAATTTTTCAATTAAATTTTTGATTTTTTTTAAAAAAAATTAATTCGGGTTTGAATCACATATTTGAGCTAGTATAGATATCTTGTTAGCAAGTTGATTATTTGTGTATTCATTTCTAAATCTAATTAAGGGCATTCAATCATAACATAAGGGAAGGAGGTCATTACCTTTCCTTGGCCCAAAACAATTACTCACATTTGCGTTGACCTAAACCATAATTGAAATCGAGTAGGCACCTAAAACTAGGGACACTCACAAGTTGGGTTCAAGTGCAAGATGAGACCAAATATTAGTTGAGTTTGTACTTATTTCTTGAAATTGGTGTCTAAGGTAAGAGGTCCAATGGCAAACACCTTAAGTGGACTTGCAGTTTTTAATTAGGACCTCGTGAAAGCGAGGGGAGCCTCCCATAACCCAACCTCTTACCTGGTTAGTGAAAAAGGTAATTACAACTTTAACTAGTACTTAGTCAATTCCTGTATTTTGAACTTTTAGGTCTAGGAGCCCTAGAAGTTAGGTTTATACTGCTTGACCATTTGATCTGAAGCCCTATACCAACAGTCGTACACGTATCCATGGATCCCAATCTTGAATTCTTTATGAGGACCCTGACTGAAAAATTTGATACCCTAGCTAAACCATTAGGACAAGTGAACAAAGAGTTAGGGCAAGTAAATAATCAAATCGGTAACCTCGAAAAAGATCTCTTGACCCATACTAATCCTAAATCACCTCCCATTGGTCCAAGAGCCCATTATCATGATCTCACCCCAGAGTATAAACTTAAATACCCCTGCCAAGGCTTTGTAGATCAAGAGGAGAGAGTCTTTGAGAGCAATCGACCCTATGAACCCACTTTTGATGGAAACCCTGAGGTGTATGTCGATTGAGAGAAGAAAATGGATCAGTACTTTGAATTTGATGAAATGTTGAAAGAAAAAAAATGTCAATTTGTCAAATTAAAGCTAGTCCGACATGCTAAGTCATATTAGAAATATGTTAAGCATAAAAGTTATTATAATGGGGATAAAATAATTACTTGGAGAGATATGAAGAGTAAGCTGAGAGAAAAGTACCTAGGCAATTCTTATAAACCAAATCTTCCAACCTAATGTACAAATTGAGACAAGATGATGAAACTATGTTTAAATATATTGCTGAATTCAATAAGTATGAAAGAGATGAAGAAGAGACTAAACCCATGGAAGAATTAGAGGAAAAATCTCCTAAACCTATTGAAGAATTTAAAGATGAAATATAATCAAAATCTTGTCTAAATGAAGGGCTAGAAAGAGAAGATCCTAAACTCATTGAAGAACTTAAGGAAGAAGTTTATGAAGTTAGGTCTAACCTTATGGATGAATATGATCAAAAATAATTACTTGAAGATAAAATAATTACCCAACCTAAAGAAATCAACAACGGGGATGATCAAAATGAAATCCAAGGACAAAACCATGGATATCAATCTGAGGATAACATAGAAGATCCGGAATTAATTGATGTTGAAGGTTTAGATCTAGAGATTGATGAAGGATCACATATTGGGATATTGACCATCAAAGAACAAAACCCTATGGTTCAGCCCCAAGAAGCTATAGAGCCTTTGAAAACCCTGCAAAATATTTTTTCTAATAATTTTTCTATCCCTGATTCCCCATTTCTGAACATCCACCATCCCGATCCACCATTACATTTCATTCACTCTTCTATCCCATCCGACTGGGACATCTACTATACCATTGATCTGGTCCTAGTGATATTCAATAGTTACTTTATTAAGACTCTTTGGCTTATGTTGGGAGCCAAATTAAGATTCACTACCACCTACCTGAAGTTTTGTGCCTTTGTCTTCAAAGCCATTTAGGGAATATTGAAAATTAGGAACCTTGTTTCCTAGCCTAATAATAAAGTTTAGTCCATTGATAATAAAGTCCATTTGAGCTTGTTTTGTTTTTGTTTGTCTTTTACCATTTAGTATCACTTGCGTTTGTCTCTTGTCATTTGGTATCCCATGCATAAGTATCCATGATTACAAGAGTCATATGCATAGCATGATTAGTAAAACAAATTTTGATCAATAAAATTAACAATCATATGGCTAAATTTTGTAAAAAAAATTCAAAGAATTTCAGGAAGGAGACTATGTCTTGATTAGGCTAAAAATGATTATATGCCCATGGTGTAGGTCCTTTTCAAAATAGTAAGAAAAATTGGACCTAATTATGCTAGATATATCATCCGACTTTGGTATCAGTTCCACTTTCAACATTTAAGATCTAGTAAAGTATAAGGAACCAACAATGATACCTAGTGAGCTATTCAAACCTGATTCCACCTTTGAGAGTGAACCAACCCTTGAGTGTCCACCAGCCATATTACAAAAGCGGCAAGATAGGAATGAACGAATCTTAGATGACAAGATTGTCACTACTCAAAACAAAGACTATCAACGCTACTTGGTTCATTGGCAAGGATGACCTGAATCCAAAGATTCATGGATTACTCGAGAGGACTTACAAAGAATGGACCCTGACCTCTTAGAGTATCACCAAAGCTAGATGAATTCCTACTCGATAGAGTCGAGCCTTTTTTCCACCCTAGGAGAATTGATGGGGATATCAATAATAAGAATATATACTTTGATTAACACACTTTGTTTTTGCAGCTATAGTTAATAAAATCTTGAGCCATGAAACAAGTCCCAAATTTTCTTGAAGCATACTCATGAGTCAACACATAGAAGAAGACAATTTTTCATGAGTCGACTCAAGCTCAAAGCATGATGGAAAGCCACCTCTTCAAAGCCCAATTCAAGCCATTCAAGCCAAATTCAAGCCAAGAATTGAAGCCAAAATTTTCACATGGGGGGACACCTCATCAAGAAACCTTGGGAGAGAAGAAATTACACTACATCAAGACTTTTATGGGGAACATAAAGATACCTTCCAACAAGTGACATGTGGGGCGCCACCTCTAATGACACCTAGGCCTCCACATCAACATTTGACAACCACATGAAGACCTTCTAGAATGCCACATGTCAAGTGGTTGTAACATTTTACCAATAATTTGTTTTTAGTTAAAACCACTTACCTAAAAATTGTTGGAGACAACTAAGCCATCCTTATCCCCTCCTCTCCACCCTTGGACGAAATTCCTAGCATTGGAGCCTATAAATAGGGCCCCTAGGCTTTCATTATATTCATTCTATGCTATGATTTGAATTAATGAAAGGATTGTTTCTTTGTGTTCTAGTTTTCTTGAGTTCTTGTTTTGAGTGAAAGTTTTCTAGCTAGTTTGAGTATAGATCCTTATCCAAGGAGAGAATGAGAGGTTTCTAAGTTTGAGTTTGAGAGTGAATAGTACTTTTACAAGGAGTAAAAGATGGGACACCCATTGATGGATCTATGATCAAGCTCCAAGTCCCAAGCCGCCGGCCACTTTCTTCTTCTTCCTTTTTTCTTTGTTTCCATTCCAACTCCAATTCTTCTTCCATTTCTAATCCTAAATTTCTTTGGAGGTTCTCTCAGGTTCATAGGTCAAGGATGAAGGCCTCTACGCCATGGATTAAGGCCAAGGTGAGTCTCAAAGTAGAGAGTGCCAATCTTGACTTCTAGGCCACAATCCTTGAGTGATGAGAGCTCCTTCTTCCACCAAATAATTTACCATCATTGTTGGTAGGAAAACTCTTCCTAAGCTTCATAAGATCTGATAATTTGAAGGTTAACTTATCCTAGTAGTAATGGTTTCCTTTTCATGAAGATCCTAATCCTTATTTTGAACTAGATCTACATTACGGGTCTTAAAAATTAGATCAACTAGTCTCCTTATGAAAAATTTTTTCTTGGATTAATTTAGCTCATTTATTTGATAATTAATTGCTCAAATTTTCTTGCTGGTTAGCTTGCTAAAACTCTCCATTCATCATTTTATTTTTGTCCCCCATCAATTTGACTTCTACCTAGATATTAGTTTGGTCAAACCTACGGTTCATTTGGTCAAATTGTTCCATCATGGCCTTAAAGAGGGTTTCAAAATTGGACTCTATGGTTGAACTAGGTTGGTTGTACTGGACTTCTAATTCAACTAATTCTGGGTTGACTTCTAACTGGGTTTCCATTGGGTCAACTAATTCTGGGTTGACTCCTAACTCTAGGTCACCTATAGGTATCTCTTCTTCTAATTCTTCAATAGACTCATTATCCTCATACTCCTCTACTAAGCTTGGGTCAGCCTCATATATTTCTTCCTCTAGGTCATCTTGGTGAACCAATGGGGTAGTAGGAGGGGTTTGGTTAAAGAAAAACTGGCTAGGGTCTGGGGTGCTGATCCTATGGGGTTCAGGTTGGCTAAGGGTTATGGGTTCATAGGTTATGGGTTCAGTCCTAAGGGTTGACTCGAATTCCAAATCTATGTTATAGGCTTTCTCTAAGTTCTGAATTTGCCAATGAAATAGTCCCCACTAGATGTCTTCACGAAGGCCAGTCTCAAACCTAGATAAGGTCACTAATTCGGGTTTGTCTAGGCAACACCTAAGGATACATTCTTCAAATTGAGCTATATACTCTGACACTGACTTATTTTCTTGATATAACCTATTCCATTGGTCTAGAAGGCACTATCGATTGTATAGGGGAACATATAGTTTTCTAAGTTTCAGCTTCATGGCCATCCTGATATCTATGGGAGCTTCGTATTGTAGTCTGATTAGGTTCTCTAAGTCTCCCCAGTATATCCTAGCAAGGTCAATTAACCCAAGTTTGGCAAATTCACACTTCCTTTCATCACTCAAGCCATACCATTCAAAATATTATTCCATATCTTTTTTCCAATCTATGTAATCCTTAGGATTTGAGGTGCCACTGAAGGTGGGTACTTGATAATTGGGCTTCATATAGTTGGACTTCTGGTAAGGGTTAGAGTATTGGGTTCTCCTAGGGATGGGCTCCAAGTATGGGTCATGGTATGGGGTTCTCCTAGGGTTGGGCTCCCTATATGGGTCATGGTATGGGGTTCTCCTAAGGTTGGGCTCCCTATATGGGTCAGAGTATTGGTCTCTCCTAGGGTTGGACTCCATGGTCACACTAGTTGGGTTGGATTAAGTCTACTGGTATTGGGTTCCTAATCTAATGCAAACAATCAATCAAGCAAACAAAGTGATGTGGTGCAGCCAAGCATGCGAAAAGAAAAAAGTTAATATAATCTAGGGTTTCCTAGACCTAGAGCCAAAACTGGATGGGTCAGCTCAACTTACACTTAACCCAGTAGCTAATCCTTCCTCTGGCCAGGTAGAGGGTGGGAGTGTAGGAGGCACCCCTGCTTTCGCAGGGACCCAATTAAAAACCACAACACCACTTAGATCGTTTGACACAGGACTCTCAGCCCTAGACACCATATTTCAGTAATAGCCACAGGATTAAATGCATTAGTTGGCCCACATAGCTCAGACCCGACCTGTGGGTGTTACCTAGCTTTCTAGGGCAAAATAGGTATAATTAATTTTAATTAGGCTTAGGTCAGTATGATGTTGGTTGTTTTGGGCCTACCCTGATGATATTGACTGCCCTTAAGATTAGATTAAAGAGATGATGGCATTCAATGGTCCTGATGCAATCTAAAACAATCAGAAAAATAACATATTTTATGTGTATTTTATGGAATGACAAATTAGGTTTAGGTTGATTAGGTTAGAAATCAAAATAGGCTTGGGATTGGGGTGTGTGGAAGTTGGTTAGGTTTGGTTGAGTCAAGTGTACAGAATTAGCAGAATTCTAAAAATTAGGATTTCAAATGATGTAAACTTTTACACATATATAGATGCATAAAAAATTCATAAAAAATTTAGTACATATAAAGGATGATATGGATAATACCTACCAAATTTGGTGTAAAACAAAAATTAATTGATGATGCAAATCTCAGGGTTTTCAGACTATTGCAGAAATCTTAAGATTTTGTTAGGGTTTCTAATATGCCAAATTTTAATAATTTAAAGTTTCTGTAAAATTAATTAAAAATTTAGATAAATCAAAGGACAAGACAGAGAACAATTTTTGCAAATTTTATGAAAAAAATAAAATTCCTAAATGGTCAAAATTAGATGAAGAACAGACATCTGATGCAATGGACAGGATGCAGAAAATTCAGAAATTAGGGTTTTATGAATCTAATGCAAATGAAAACTATCCTAAACCCGCTCTGATACCAAACTAATACGGGACAACTCTATGATTACTAAAGATGTAGGAAAAATAGTAAACTAATTTTTTTATGATTTTTATAATTTATGTTTGTAGGCTAAATTCTTAAATAAAAGTAAGAACTAGCAAGAAGAATAGCAATGCATAGAATCATCATGATCGCAGGCAAACTCAAGCATAAATAATAAATTCCAGGACCTGAGAATTGAAAAACTCCTAGATTAGGATAGTTTATCTTCATCAAAATAGATATCAAGAGAAGAGAAGGTTTCTTACTAGTCAGAGATTGAAAACTTTACAGTGGAAAGATCACTCACACTTTGATTGGAGCCTAGAAGAAGAAACTTCAGTTCCTTGAATCAGATGGCTGATTTGGATCTGATATGAAGGCAAGGAAAGCCTCCTCTGAGGAGGTGAAACACCTTGGGGATCCTGCAAGCATCATGGGTCAATCAAAACAGCAATTAAACAAAGGAAGAAAACTAGGGTTTAGAAGGAAACAAAATTAGTTTAGGTGTGGGTGTCCTGGGGAAGAAGCAGTTGCTTGACTGGGGCAGCAGCTAGAGCATCTTCCTCTGGACATGGCTGATCTCCTGAGATGTAGAGGGAAGCTAGGACAGTAGGGGTTTGGCCAAGGGACACAAGGAGAGCACTCAAGAAAAAGAACCAAACACAAGAACAAGATAATGTCTCAAAATTTCAGCAAATTATATTTATAAGGAAAAAAATTGATTACAAGAGGAGGAGCGGTGGGGTATTTATAGAGTTCCAATGCCCTCTCTAACTAGGATTACACTTAGGTTAATAAGCCTTTTCTTAGTTAGATTACATGTCCTTTCCTAACTAGGTAAGAATTACAAAGCTAAAAGGAACTAGGAATCCTAACTAGGTTTAGAACTTTGACTAATCTTCTCCTCTTTGCTTCATGCTTTGACATGGTCAACTCCAAGGACACCTAGGATGGTGTGTTGGCTTCTAGGAGCAGCAATGGGCCGGCCAAAGGGTGAAAGGTGCATGGGCTTTGGCCTCCTGGAAGCTGGGGTGCCCTAGATGGAATATTATTGGAATAAAAAGAGCATCTTGGTTCTGGTGGGCTTAGGCCTGGCGCTCGGACTTGATTTCCTAGGGCTGGGATTCAGGTGGACCTTTGGAATCATGGATGCCCTAGTTTGGGAATATGCTCTGGTATTTAAAGAGGAATCTGGGCATCTGTAGGGCATTTGGAAGGAATCAGGATTTCTGGAAGCATCTTGGATCCTGGGTTGTCACACAAAATCCAAAAGGCTAATATAGTGGCCTCTGACTCCTGGATGTGGTCTGATGGAACTCCAAAATAGGGTAACCTCCTCTCTTGTAAGAAAATTGGGTTCATACTAGACTCATAACTGATGTACAGGATTCAATATACTGACTAGGTTGAGGGTTGAGGCAAATCAACTATCCTCAACTTATTATAGGACTCAATCTTAATTGATTACAAAATTTTCTAAACTTTGACACATAACTAAGTAAACCAAATAGGGTCCAGTAATCTATGTCTGATTCTGGTGCCCCCACCATGGGTCATGCCTCCTTCATGACAAAAAGATTTATTATGGACCCTGAAGCCCCGACAGGGTGCTGCTTCCCATTGGTACCATCCCATCATCTGGCAGAGTACTAGTCTGTGGGTAGGTGATACAGGGTTCGAATCCCCTGACATGCCCTTCCTCTTTCGGGTGGTGCAAGTAGTTGATAGTAGAGCTCCTTTCCCAGGTGGCACCGATAGTGGGCTGGTAGTTTAGTTGCTCTGGCAGGATGCTCCCCCATAGATTGGCGTGCACTGGCAGGACACCACTTTATAGGGGCATAGCTGGTGTGCTCTGGAAAAGGAACCGTTCCTTCAGACAGTTTAGGCGGCGTGCCGTCGCCCACCGGGCATGCCAGTTTCCCCAGGCATGCCAGGGTGAGGGCGTTGGCGCCACTTGTTAGCATCGCTGCTTGTCCACCAATGGGAGAGGTTGACCATGACCATGGGATCGACCTCGAGTGGAGAAGGGGACCTCTCCCGCAAGCATAAAGAACGAGGTCCTAACCTCGATCGGGGCTCAACCTCGAGAGAGCCACCCTACACAAGGTGCACAAAGAGTGAGGACTTGACCTTGATCGAGGCTTGATCTCGGGGGAGCAGCTCCAGCACGAGGAGCACGAAGAGCGAGGGCCTAACATCAGCCAGGGCTCGACCTCGGGGGAGCTGCTCCAGCATGAGGGGCATGAAGAGCAAGGGCCTGACCTTAGCTAGGGCTCGACCTCAGGAAATCCGCTCCGACATGAGGGGCATGAAGAGCGAGGGCTTGACCTCGACTGGGGCTCGACCTCGGGAAAGCCACTTCGACACGAGGGGCATGAAGAGCAAGGAACTGATCTTGTCTAGGGATCATTATAGAGGGAGCCATTCCGACACGAGGGGCACGAAGAGCGAGAACCTGACCTCAGCCAGGGCTCGACCTCGGGGGAGCCTCTCTGATATGAGGGCCATAAAGAGTGAGGGCCTGACCTCAACTGAGGCTCGACCTCGGGGGAGCCACTCCGGCATAAGGGGCACAAAGAGAGAGAACCTAACCTCAACTAGAGCTTAACCTCGAGGGAGCCACTCCAGCACGTGGGGCATGAGGAATGGGTGCTGCACCGAGATTCCAGTCTAGTTGGCACTGACTGCCAACGTGGCCACCAGCTAGGTCCAAGAGTGCTCCATGTTAGCGGTCTTGCTGCATCAGTTGACCCCCACTCTCGAGTTTCAATGCGACATGGTGTGAAGGATGAAGGGAGTCATGGTGATGCTAACATGTGGTGGGGACACCAGGATCAGATACAGATCCCTGGATCCCATATTGTTTAATTAGTCATGTGTTAAAGTTTTGAAAATTTTGTAATCAAATAAGATCAAGTTCTGTAATAAGTTGAGGTTAGTTGATTTGTCTCAACCCTCAACCTAGTCAGTATTTTGAGTCCTATACATCAATTATGAGTCCAGTATGAGCCTAATTTTTGTACAAGAGAAGAGGTCACTCTATTTCAAAGTTCCACCAGGACACATCCAGGAGTCAATGGCCACTACATCAACCCAGTGGATTTTGTGTGACAACCGAGGATCCAAGATGCTTCTAGAAATCCTGACTCCTTCCGGATGCCCAGATTCCAGTCCAGATGCCAGAGCTGATGGGGGACTAATATGCATGCAATTCTTTTTTTGTATGTTTTATATGTGGGGTGAGTGACTAATTCCCAAATTTTAGATTAAAATAAGTTATAAGGAATTTTGTATGAATTTTAGAAGATCAGCATGCAGATTATGACCTAGAAAAGTAGCAAAGAAGGATCGCCGGGGCTGAGAAGCCTCGGTTAGGACAAGTTCTCCAACAATAAAACTACTGGAGGTAGAGGGGTGTACCTGACAATGTTTGTGAAGATCGCAGCGAAGGGGTCTCTCGTACGTCGACGGATGTGGCCTGGAAAACCGAGCCAATGACCCGCGGATATCCAGCTTTCTGCTCGGTGGTCTGATTGAGGCTTGGCTGGAGTAGTTGGATTCGTAGGAACTCGGGGACCTACAAACAACCTGTCAGGGGTTAGAAAACTCACAAAGGAACAAGAAAACAAAGGAAAAACATCAAGGGAAGGCTTCTTTTGGAGTGGGCGTCCAGGGATCTGAGAGGCTTGTTGGCAGCAGGAAGATGATTGCAGCACTGGGAAGAAAAACTCTCACAAACCCCTTTATGCACATAGCAGGGTATTACACAACTCAATAGAAGAACTCAAGGTTTTAATTCATATCAAAAAGTGAGTTTCATACAAGAGTCTAGGGACCCTTAAATAGACCCTTAACCTTGGGCTCCAAGTAAGGGCACATAAGTCTTTACATAAGAATCATTTTCCCTCTCAAACCTAGCTAGAAAATAAGGAAACATTAGGAAGAAAAAATCCCTAAAAATTCCCTTGACTTGGCCAACACTCCAAGGATGCCTAGGGGGGTGTGTTGGGCTTCTAAGAGTAGCAAGGGGCCAGTCCAAAGGTGCTTGGGCGCATGGGTTTGGGCCTCTGGAAGCTGGGGTGGCCAGGTAGCCAGGTAGCAGGAATATTCCCTGGTATCTTGCTTTTTCGGGGCTTGGGCATGGCGCCTGGGTTTGATTTCTTTGGGCTAGGATGCAGATGGACCTCTGGAATCATGGATGCCCTTATCTATAAATATACTTTGGCATCTGGAAGGGAATCTGGGCATCTGGAGGGCATCTGCAAGGAATCATGATTTTCTGAATTTTTCCTCCTGGGGTCTTCAAATCTTCAAGCTGGGTTGGACTTGCGCTAAACTTTTATGTCTTCAATTAGGTTGAACTTGGTCTTCACTTGTATGATGTAGTCTTGAGTCTTCAATTTGATTGGACAGGACTCAAAAATTGAAATTAGCTCAACATGAGCTGACTAGTACTGAACGAACTGAACTAGCTCAACAAGAGCTGGACTAATTACAGGACTCAAATGTAGCTGGACTAAGCTTTATTACAGGGGAATCAAATATTAACTAAGTGATCCACAGAGGGTTGAGAAGCCTCTACCTTATTTTGGTGCCTCTGGTGTCCGCACCAATTCTCCCGGGGTGGGAGGAACTCGACCCTTTCGAGTGAAGATCAGACTGGCTCACATATCTCTCAAGAAGGTCTGGGTTGAGGCATTGTAAGTCCTCTCGAGAAATCTATGAATCGTCCGACTCTGGCCAGCCTTGCCTTCGGACCAGGAAGCGTTGATAACCACGGCCCCGGGTCGTAATGGCTTGATTGTCCAGGATACGCTCGATCTGTTCTCCTCTCTCAGGCCAATTGATGGGTGGACACTCTGGGTAAGGATCACTCTCAACAGATGGGATAGGTCCAAAAGCCTCACTAGGTATCGTTACCGGTTCCCTGTACTCAACCAGGTCTGTAATATTGAAGGTAGAACTAATGCCCATATCCGAAGGCAAGTCTAGCACATATGCATTTGATCCAACCTTCTTCAAAACTTTAAAAGGTCCGGCTCCACGAGCATGAAGCTTCTTAACGGTCCCAGGTGGGAACCGCTCAGGCCTAAGCCTAATCATGACAGAATCCCCTACATCAAATTCTTTGATCCTTCTTCGAAAATTAACCAAATTTTTATAAGTTTCATTGCTTAAGTTTATCTTTTGGTTAATGTCTTTATGCAATTCTCTAATATGCTGTGCAAATGACTCTGCGGACTCTGAGACTCGTGCATTAATAGGTAAAAAAATCAAATCTATGGGGCGATTAGGCTTGTACCCATGGACTATCTCAAAAGGGCTCTTACCCGTTGTCCTATTTACTGAACTGTTGTAGGCAAATTCTGCTCTAGGCAATAACAAATCCCATGTTCCAACATGTTCACCTACCAGGCATCTAAGGAGGTTTCCTAAACTTCGATTCACTACTTCAGTTTGGCTATCTGTTTGAGGGTGGTAGGCTGTAGAAAACTTAAGCTTGGTCCCTAATAGGTGCCATAAGGTCTTCCAGAAATAACTAGTGAACCTAACATCCCTATCAGATATAATGGTCTTGGGTAGGCTATGGAGTTTGACCACATGATCTAAGAAGAGTTTGGCTACCCTAGACGCATCAAAGTTCTGGGAACAGGGAATGAAGTGAGCCATCTTAGAGAACCTATCGACCACTACAAAGATTGAGTCATGTTTCTTTTGGGTCTTAGGTAATCATAGCATGAAATCCATACTTAGGTCCTGCCAAGGGTGATCAGGCACTGGTAAAGGTGTGTAAAGACCAGTGTTTTGCTTTTGCTGTTTGGCAACAACACAAGTTCGACATCTGGCTACAATCTGTGCAATGTGCTTTTTCAATCCTAGCCAAAAGAACTGGTCCTCTATTGCTAAGATCGTCTTATTTCTACCGAAATGACCAGCTAAACCTCCAGCATGGGTTTCCCAGATTAGGAATTCTCTAAGGGAAGTTTTGGGTATACAGAGTCGATTATTCTGGAAAAGGTAACCATCCTGAAGGGTATACTTACTATGGGTACTGGATGGTCCTAGCTTGAGGGTTGGTAAATGTCTCCAAAGTCTGGGCAGGTTTCATATTCATCCTTTAACCTATCAAACCCTATGACTTGGGTGCTAACTGATCCCAATAGTAAAGACCTATGACTCAGGGCATCTGCTATCTTATTTTTAGTGTCGGCACAGTGCTTCAGGATGAAAGTGTAGGCCTGAATGTACTCAATCCATTTACCATGCCATGGGTTCAGTTTCTTTTGGGAGTTTAGGAATCGGAGTGCCTCATGGTCAGAAAATAAAACAAACTGCTGCGGTAGTAAATAATGTCTCCAATATCTAAGGGCCTGGACTACCGCATAAAATTCCTTGTCATAGGTAGAGTACTTAAGTTTAGCCTCATTCAACTTTTCACTGAAGAAGGCTACAGGGTGGTTCTCTTGACTTAGTACCCCACCTATTCCTACTCCCGAGACGTCGCAAGTAACCTCAAACACCTTAGTAAAGTCAGGTAATCTAAGGATGGGTGCATGAGTCATCTTATCCTTAAGCTCTAGGAAAGCCTTATCAGCTGCTTTGGTCCACTCAAATGTACCCTTCCTAATGCAATCGGTGATAGGTGCGACGATTGTGCTAAAACCCCTAATAAATCTCCTGTAAAAGGTTGCTAGGCCATGGAAACTACGTACATCGTGGACACTAGAGGGTGTAGGCAACTCAACAATCACCCTAACCTTTTTAGGATCTACAGAAATTCCCTCAGGGGTGACAACAAAACCTAGGAAGATAACCCTATGTGTCATGAAAACACATTTCTTAAAGTTGGCATAGAGGCTATTATTCCTAAGGGTTTGGCATACCAGTCTTAGATGACTAAGGTGGTCCTTCTTGGTCCTGCTATAAATCAGAATATCATCAAAGTAGACCACAACGAATTTTTCGATAAACTCTCTCAGGACCTGGGTCATAATCCTTATAAAGGTACTTGGTGCATTGGAAAGTCCAAAGGGCATTATAACCCACTCAAACAGGCCATCCTTAGTCTTGAAAGCAGTTTTCCACTCATCTCCAGGTCTAATCCTAACATGATGATAGCCGCTCTTAAGGTCTATCTTGGAGAAAACTCTGGCTCCAGCCATCATGTCTAACATATCATCCAATCGAAGGATGGGAAACCTATATTTCACAGTTATTTTGTTGATAGCTCTACTATCTACACACATCCTCCAAGTACCATCCTTCTTAGGGGTCAGTAGAGCAGGGACTGCACATGGACTCAGGCTCTCCCTAATGAAACCCTTCCTAAGTAATTCTCCCACTTGTCTCTGTAATTCTTGATGCTCACTAGGATTCAGTCTATAGTGAGGAAGGTTTGGTAAAGTGGCTCCTGGAACTAAGTCTATTGCATGCTGGATGTCTCTAAGGGGTGGCAATTGATATGGTAAATCCTCAGGGAAGACATCTTCGAATTCTCTCAGAGCTTCAACAATTTCTTTAGGGTGTTCCTTTTGCGTTGGCTCTAATATTTCTTTGGAGGTCAAGATCCAAACAGGGTTACCCTCAACAATCTCCTTTACTAACTCCCTAGCCTTAATCAGGTTAACTCCAGGTTTCTTATCCTTAAGGCTACTAGAACCCCTCTTAACTGGGTCCCTAGGGGGAGCAGGATTGATAACAAACTTATTCCCATGGTAGTTGAAGGTACAAACATTGGTTCGACCATACAGGGTTACATCATGATCAAATAGCCAAGGTCGACCTAAAATAATACTACTTACTTCAATGGGGATAACATCACACCAAATCTTTTACTCGTAGGTCTGCAATCTAAGTAAGATTTGGCACCTAACTTGAATTTGGATGGAGGTGAAATCTACCCAAGAAACTTTGTACGGGCTAGGATGAGGAACTGTGGTCAATCCTAAAGATTTAACTGTCTTGGCAGAGACGGCATTGACATAACTCCCACTATCTATGATGATCTTAAGAACCTTACCCCCTATCTTAACAAAAGTCTGTAGGATGCTAGTCCTACGCCAATCTTCCTTAACTGGGGTTTGGACTAAGATGCATCTAACCACTCCTAATTGGTTCTCAAACTCAGGTTCTTCCTCCTCACCTTCGTACTCCTCTATTAATTGATCATCAGCCTCATAAACTTCTCCCTCAGGTTCGACTACAGACTCAGGCTCTTCTTCTTGCAATTCACCTAGATGTAAAGCACTAACTGGACATTGATTCATAAAGTGGCCTGGCTTATTACATCTAAAACAGGTCTTCTATGGAGTGTAACCCTTATTGGATTCTACAGATTTTCCTTGATCATCCTTACGGGCCAAAGAATTACTAGGCTGGGGTCGACTCGGACCTGACTGACTAGGACTGGGTTAGTTTGGGCCTGGTTGACTAGGACTAGGTCGACTCGAACTAGGTCAGCTGGGTATGGGTTGACTCTGAGGGTTACAGTATGGGTCAAGATGAGGGGCTCTCCTAGGTTCGACCTCAGGGTATGGATTAGGGTTTGGGGTCCTCCTAGGTTGAGGGGAATTAGGATCTGGCTCAGACTGTGACCCATGGGTTTTTCCTGGGGTCCCTACCCAGACTTCTAACTAATCAAACCTATTGGCAAGATGGTCAATTCTATCATTGGTTTGAATACCAGACTGAGTTAACTGGGTCATCTGGGTAGTCATCTGGGCCATTTGATCAGCTAGGGCTTTCATTTGGACTTGCAAATTTTCCATGGGTTCAGACATTTATGAAGGAGGTGGGTGATATGAAACTCCTAATCTAGTGCTCATGCAAGACTCGATCAGACCGACTACAGCTGACTAGACCTAGAGTCCAAACTAAGGGCTCAATCAGGGTGGCAAACTACCCTATAGTAACCCTGTACTCAGCCAGGCAGGTGTAAGGGGAGTGTTAGGTCCCTAATTGCCAATCCTAGACACCAATCAGAGATTGGCCAGGTAGGTGGACCAACACACAAGCCCTTCAGGATTGAATCCCTAAACCACCATTCTAGACACCAAGCACAAGGCACACACTGGTTAGCTTGACACAGTGATCTAACACGTAGCCCGGACCCGACCAGTTGGTGTCCCTAGCCCACTAGGGCAAATTAAGTCTAGTTAATTTTAGGTTAATGCTTGGGACCGAATGCAAGGGATGTGGTTTTGGGCTAAGGAGAGGTGATCAAATCCTCCCCCCATCTGATATAACAAGAGTGTCTTTAAAAGTAAATTATGCAATGATGGCAGGCAGATGAGGATGCAAATTAGGGTTTATATGTTTTTGGTATTTTTGGAGAATATGTAATTTTTTTTTGGTATTTTTTTAAATATAATAAAAAATGCAATTTATTCCCTAATATGTAGGAAATAAACTAAAATTAAATGATATGCAAAAAGATGCTAATCAAAACCCTAAAACTTCCAAACTTGTCTTGATAAAAAAATAAAGCCAAAAATTTTTAGGTTGTATTTCAGCTTCCAAAACTTTCACAGGCCATACTAAAATTTGAAAAAACTCTTAAAATTACTGTGAATTATGTTAAATCTAGAAAAACAAATTTTATAATTTTTGAAGTTTTTATCAGGGAGAAGTAATTAAGATAATAGAGCATATATGGACTAAAAAATTACAAAAAACAAGCCCTAATCTAAGCTCTGATACCAAATGATGGGGGACTAATATGCATGCAATTCTTCTTTTGTATGTTTTATATGTGGGGTGAGTGACTAATTCCCGAATTTTAGATTAAAATAAGTTATAGGGAATTTTGTATGAATTTTAGAAGATCAGCATGCAGATTAGGACCTAAAAAAGTAGCAAAGAAGGATCGCCGGGGTTGAGAAGCCTCGGTAAGGGCAAGTTCTCCTACAATAAAACTACTAGAGGTAGAGGGGTGTACCTGACAATGTCTATGAAGATCGCAGTGAAGGGGTCTCTCGTTCCTCGATGGATGTGGCCTGGAAAACTGAGCCAATGACCCGCGGATATCCGGCTTTCTGCTCGGTGGTCCGATTGAGGCTTTGCTGGAGTCGTTGGATTCGTAGGAACTCGGGGACCTGCAAACGACCTGTCAGGGGTTAGAAAACTCACAAAGGAACAAGAAAATAATAGAAAAATAGCAAGGGAAGGATTCTTTTGGAGTGGGCATCCAGGGATCTGAGAGGCTTGTTGGCAGCAGGAAGATGATTGCAGCACTAGGATGAAAAACTCTCACAAACCCCTTTATGCACACAGCAGGGTATCATACAACTCAATAGAAGAACTCAAGGTTTTAATTCATATCAAAAAGTGAGTTTTATACAAGAGGCTAGGGTCCCTTAAATAGACCCTTAACCTTGGGCTCCAAGTAAGGGCACATAAGTCTTTACATAAGAATCCTTTTCCCTCTCAAACCCTAGCTAGAAAATAAGGAAACATTAGGTAGAAAAAATCCTTAAAAATTCTCTTGACTTGGCCAACACTCCAAGGATGCCTAGAGGGGCATGTTGGGCTTATAAGAGCAGCAAGGGGCTAGCCCAAAGGGGCTCGGGTGCATGGGTTTGGGCCTCTGGAAGCTGGGGTGGCCTGGTAGCCAGGTAGCAGGAATATTCCCTGGTATCTTGCTTTTTAGGGGCTTGGGCTTGGCGCCTGGGCTTGATTTCTTTGGGCTAGGATGCAGATGGACCTCTGAAATCATGGATGCCCTTATCTATGAATATACATTGGCATCAGGAAGGGAATCTGGGCATCTGGAGGGCATCTGCAAGGAATCAGGGTTTTTTGAGGTTTTCCTCTTGGGATCTTCAAATCTTCAAGCTGGGTTGGACTTGGGCAAAACTTTTATGTCTTTAATTAGGTTGAACTTGGTCTTCACTTGTATGATGTGGTGTTGAGTCTTCAATTTGATTGGACAGGACTCAAAAATTGAATTTAGCTCAACATGAGCTGACTAGTACTGAACGAACTGAACTAGCTCAACAAGAGCTCGACTAATTACAGGACTCAAATGTAGCTGGACTAAGCTTTATTACAGGGGACTCAAAAATTAACTAAGTGATCCACACAGGGTTGAGAAGCCTCTGCCTTATTCTGGTGCTTCTGGTGTCCGCACCAAGAGCAAATTCCCAAACTAGGATACCCATGATTCCAGACTTCCTTCTACATCCTAGCCCAAAGAAATCAAGTCCAAGTGCCAAGCCCAAGCCCTAAAGAAGCAAGATTCCAAGGAATATTCCTGCTACCAGGCTACCAGGACACCTCAGCTTCTAGAGGCATAAACCCATGCACCCAAGCCCCTTTGGGCCGGACCCTTGCTGCCCCTAGAAGCCCAACATGCCCTCCTAGGTGTCCTTGAAGTGTTGACCAAGTCCAAGAGGTGTTCTTGAGTGGAATTGTCAAAGCATGAAGAAAAAAGGAGAAGACTAGGTCAATTCCTAACCTAATTGTGATTTGTTTTTCTAACCTAGCTAGGAAAGGACTTGTATTCCAATTTGGAAGAGGACTTGTAACCCAAGTGTAACCATGGTTATTGAGGGCATGGGAACTCTATAAATACCCCACCCCTCCCCCTCTTGTAATCAATTTTTATTCATGATATCAAAACCCTGGTGAAATTTTTTTGAGCTTGTGTGTTACTTTGTTTTTTTTTTTTATTACTATTGTGCTTGGACAAATTCATTGCTGCCCTAGCATCCTTCCATGCCTTAACTCACTGCCATTCAAGCCATCACATGTCCAAGAAGGAGTGCCCTAGGCCGCCAAGCAGGAAGATCTTCAACAAGCTTCATACAACCCGCTTCTAATCCCTAACCTGATTCCTTCTAAACCTAGTTTTCTTTCCTTTTCTTACTTGCTATTTTGATTGAACCTTGACATTTTGCAGGATCCCCGAGATGTTTCACCTCCCCAGAGGAGGCTTTCCTTGCATCTGGAACCATCCAAATCAGCCATCTAATCAAGGGAACCAAACTTCATCATCCAGGCTCCAATCAGAGTGCTGAGTGATCTCTTCATCAGAAATTCTTCAAATCATTGATTGGTAACATCCTTCCCTTCTTTTAATTTCTAATTTGATGAAGATAAGCTATCCTAATCCAAGAGTTTCTCAATTCTCGGATCCTGGAATTTATTATTTTCCATGAGTTTGCCTGCGATATGATGATTCGATACATTGCTCTTCTTCTTGCTAGTTCTTACTTTTATTTAGAAATTTAGCTTACAAACAAAATTATAAAAATCACAAAAAAATTATTTTACTATTTTTCTTGCATGTTTAACAATCTTAGAGTCATACCGCATCAATTTGGTATCAGAGCTTTGTCCCCTATCAATTTTGGTATAAGTTTGGTATCAGAGCTTTGCAGATCTGCAGCGCCTCAACCCAGACCCTCCTTGAGCCAAATTGATCCATACTCGACGGGATCGAGTTTCTCCTGTCCCGGGAGAATTGGTGGGGACACCAGGATTAGATACATATCTATGGATCTCATATGATTTTATTAGTCATGTGTCAAAGTTTTGAAAATTTTGTAATCAATTAAGATCGAGTCCTGTTATAAGTTGAGGTTAGTTGGTTTGTCTCAATTCTCAACCTAGTCAGTATTTTGAGTCCTGTACATCAATTATGAGTCCAGTATGAGCTTAATTTTTATACAAGAGAGGAGGTCACCCTATTTTAGAGTTTCACAAGCCCACATCCTAGAGTCAGAGGCCACTACATCAGCCCAGTGGATTTTGTGTGACAACCCAGGATCCAAGATGCTTCTAGAAATCCTGATTCCTTCCAGATGACCAGATTCCAATCCAGATGCCAGAGCATATTCCCAAACTAGGGCACCCAAGATTCTAAAGGTCCCTCTACATCCTACCCCAAAGAAATCAAGTCCAAGTGCCAAGCCTAAGCCCTAAGGAAGCAAGATTCCATGGAATATTCCTGCTACTAGGCTACCAGGCCACACTAGCTTCCAGAGGCCCAAACCCATGCACCCAAGCCCCTTTGGGCCAGCCCCTTTCAGGCCCTAAAATCCCAACATGCCCTTCTATGCATCCTTGAAGTGTTGACCAAGTCCAAGAGGTGTTCTTGAGTGGAATAGTCAAAGCATGAAGAAAAAAGGAGAAGACTAGGTCAATTCCTAACCTAATGGTGATTTGTTTTTCTAACCTAGCTAGGAAAGGACTTGTATTCTAATTTGGAAGAGGACTTGTAACCCAAGTGTAACCATGGTTAGTGTGGGAATACGAACTCTATAAATACCCCACCCCTCCCCCTCTTGTAATCAATTTTTATTCATGATATAAAAACCCTGGTGAAATTTTTTTGAGCCTGCGAGCTTGTGTGTTACTTTGTTTTTTTCTTTTGGTTACTATTGTGCTTAGCCAAATTTCTTGCTGCCATAGCATCCTTCCATGCCATAATTCACTACCATCCAAGCTTTCACACGTCCAAGAAGGAGTGCCCTAGGCCTCCAAGCAGGAAGATCTTCAACAACCTTCAAACAGCCCAGCTTCGAAACCCTAACCTGATTCCTTCTAAACCTAGTTTCCTTTCATTTTCTTACTTGCTGTTTTGATTGACCCTTGACATTTTGCAGGATCCCCGAGGTGTTTCACCTCCCTAGAGGAGGCTTTCCTTGCTTCTGAAACCATCCAAATTAGCTATCTAATCATGGGAACCGAACTTCATCATCCAGGCTCCAATCAGAGTGCTGTGTGATCTCTTCATCAAAAATTCTTCAAATCACTGATTGGTAACATCCTTTCCTTCTTTTAATTTCTAATTTGATGAAGATAAGCTATCCTAATCTGGGAGTTTCTTAATTCTTGGGTCCTGGAATTTATTATTTTGCAAGAGTTTGCCTGCGATATGATGATTTTATGCATTGCTCTTCTTCTTGCTAGTTCTTACTTTTATTTGAGAATATAGCTTACAAACTAAATTATAAAAATTACAAAAAAAATATTTTACTTTTTTTCCTACATGTTTAACAATCTTAGAGTCATCCTGCATCAACATGGAGAAGATAGACATCTAGCTCCATTAAATGCCATGATCATCAATGATTTGCAGGTCGTGTCTTGCGGCCATTGCGGAGATGCCATGTCAGTAGTGTTGTCCATTGATGCAACCCAAGAGGGCGGGTGAATTAGATTTTTTAAAACTTTTTGCAATGATTTATGATGAACTAAACAAGTAGGTGCGAATTGCATTTAAGTACTTGTGTTTTGCCAAAGTGTTTGTATACTTCAAAATAATATGCAACGGAATTAATAAAGTAAATGCACAAAGAAAACAATCACACAAATACAACAAATTTATAGTGGTTCGGTGCACTCCAAGGCATCAACATCCACTCCCCAAGTTTTTCCTGGGAATTCCACTATAATCAATCAAGATTATATCCGATTAGTTTTCCGGGCTCACTAATCGAAACCCAACTTATTTTTACTGGGCTCACAAGTCAAAATCCTTGGTTTTACAAGGCTAACCAAAAATCTCTTTAGTTTTCCAAGGCTAACCAAAAACCTCCATTGATTTTCTGGACTTATCAATAACCTAACTTGGTTTTTACAAGGCTATTCAAAAACCTCCTATGGTTTCCTAAGGCTCACCAAGAACCTTTGATACAACAATATAAGAATGAAAGTAAATAATATAATAAAGTTTTCTAATAAAAGCAAATATCTCTTCGAAGCTCTTTGAATGTTGATAAAGATCTTGTCTTTAAGTTGTTGAAGCCTTTGATTGCAGCTTGATGATGTGAGCTTGGATGCATTCTCTAATCTTTGGAAACTTGAAGGCTTGAACCACTCTACTCTTGAATCCTTGAAGGATATTCAATAATCTCACCAAAAGATTACTTTCCCATTTGATTTGTGTAGTTTATATACCTCTCCAATCCTCAAATAACCATTGATGACCATTGAAAAAGAAAATATGGCCATTAGACACAATCTGAAAAAGTTCTATGCTTCAGAAAAACTAGTCGTTACAGTAAGTGTCGACACTTGACCTTCATGTGTCGATACCTTGAGTCGACACTTAGAACAGTGAGTCAATACTTGACCAAAAAATATCTTCTGAAGTCTTCTACTCTATATTGATGAGCCGACACTTCATCTGGATAGTCGACACCTTGAGTTAACACTTTAGTCCACGAGTCGACACTTGACCAAAATCCTAAAATCTACTCGTTCTGTCTTCTGTTTGGTCTCAGGCCTTAAGTCAACACTTCACTATTTATGAGTCAACACTTTGAGTTGACACTTGGCTTCCATGAGTCGACCTTCAATGTGCCAATTAAAGTTTTCTGTATATCATCCCAGAGTTTACACCTTGAGTCGACACTCGATTTCTATGAGTCGACACTTCACTTGACCAGTACTGAAACTTTTCCAAAATTGATGCTTAGCCTCTTCAAGTTCTTTCTTATAAATTTCAAAGTCTATATACTTGATTTTCCATTAATTTAAGAACTTTTTCAATTGAAAATATATATTTTTTCATTCAACATGGATGAATACTAAAATTTGATAAACATACATAAAAATATAATTTGTACTAATATATATTTAAGTATTTTATCAATCATGAAAATCAAGATCAGAGTCAATAATCTCCCCCTTTTTGATGATGACAAAAACTTTAAGTATATAAATAAGATAAGCTTAAAAAGATTAACAATAAGATAAACATGTAAGCTTAAAATCAATAAGTATCAAGCTCTCCCTCAAAATATGATTCTAAAAATATTTTCAAAAATCATTCAAATTTTTTAAAACATTCTTCTCCTTGCTAATTCTTTCCTTAAGATTAAAATATTTTGCTTTCTTCTCCTCCTATTGCTTTTTCTTTCATTTCTCATATAATTTTTCATGTTTATCAAATCTTTTTCCTTTTCATACTTAATATTTTTCTCCCTCTTTTTGTCATCATGAAAAAGGGTGAAAGGCAATACAAAATGGAAATGAAGGTGGAAAAAATAGCAAGTAGATCATCAAAATAAATACATGATACTAATTAAATATGATACCAATTGAACATGATACCATAAAAATGATATGCACATGCAAAACATAAATTAATTTTCCTCCTTTTAAAAATAAATCCTAATTTCATTGAATGTGACTCCCCTAAAAAAAAAATAGATTTGAAGGCAAGGAGAAGGAGTATCAGAGCAATATAAGTAAAGCATGATATCAAGAAAATATTCAAAGCATCATATGTATATAATGACAACAAATATTTGGATGCTCCCCCTAAATGTTATTCCCCCTTAAAAATATGCATTCATTAAAGAATAAAACATGAAAGCACAAGCATCATAATTTCAAACAATTTGAGATATGAACATAAATACTAAATCTAAAATCAAAGATTTAAATTTTTAAGATATACAAGATTTTCAAAATACAGGAGGTTAACATTTAAAGATTCAATTTAATATGATTTAAAATTATTTGAAATGATTTGATATCCATATAAATGCTAGCAGTAATTGATACAAAGTCTAGCTACTGGATTAGAGGTTTATCAATGTGCATACCTTCTTCTTAAATGTAACCCTTAACTACCAGTTCTATACTTATTCTAAATCATTTCTAGTCTAAGCATAGATGCCAAAAATGTATACATTTCATCACAACATTTTACTTGAAATAGTTTAAAACTATATTAATCAAAATCAAGTGAAAGTCTAATAATCACAAGTTTCATCATGAGAGCATAAAATTCATCAACATCAAAAAGTTCATGATCATAACCAATGACTATAAGTCTAAACTTGATTCTAATTAATCATTTAAAATAATTTTCAAAGTAATTGATACAACATTTATAACAAATATTCAACTACATTTTTAATAATGGGGGAAATGTTTAGAATTTACCAATATGTATAATCCTTCCTTTATCATTTAGTCCAAAATGTAGCTTGTCCACTCTTTGTATTATCTTGTACATCCACTTTTCAACAACTTCCTTTCTTCATGTTGGGCTGTAAGACATTCCTGCAAAATAAACTAGATGGACAATTTTGGTACCTAAACTTTCTTGGATCCTTTAAGGTTAGTAAATATGGTTCCCTTTGGTACCCAATTTTTTCTTAATTTACAAGGATATGCATTATGCCTAAATTTACAGCATCTAAAACAAGTCAGATTTGTAGATGTATCAACAAAGAAATTCTTGTTTTTCCACTCAAGATTTTTATTTTTTTTTAAAAGCTCATCATTTGATACAAAAATCTTGGGCCTTGTTAGAATTTTTATTTCATTCAATAAAATATTTTTCTCATTTGAAAACTTATTACATAAATATTTCAAATCAAAATTTCCTTTTTCTAAAATTTCTTTTTTTAAGAAAGATTATTCTTATTATTTTTTAAAATATCAATCTTTATATTTAAATCATGATTTTTATTAGCAAGATTGGTATTCTCAAGAGAAAAAGAATCTATATGTCTTTTTAATTTCTTGTGCTCAATTTTTAATATTTTGTATTCATGCACAAGATTATTAAATGCATCATATAATTCATCAAAAGTAAAATCATATTCAATTTCAGCACATATCTCTTCCTCATTTGCTATCAAGCAAGGATTGATAACTTTTTGTTCTTCTTCCAAACTAGAATCTTCGCTATCGCTCCAAGCTACCATCATTACCTTGAATTTGTTTTTTGGCCTTGAGGGCTATTATCTTTTTCTTCTCTTGAACAGCAACCACTTCTTTATGCCATAAATTCAACTCATGGGTCATGAGTGAACCAATAAGCTCCTCCAAAGATAAGATATCAATATCTTTGGCTTCTTGGATCACCATTACCTTTGGATCCCATGATATTGGCAAAGATCTAAGAATTTTATTAACCAAATCAGCATTAGTATAGACTTTGCCAAGACTTTTCAATTCATTAACAATAGTCATAAATCTAGTTTACATATCAGATATAGATTCACAATATAACATTTTAAACATTTCAAAAGATTGAACAAGCATATTAATTTCAGTAATTTTCACTTAAAGAGTATCCTCATGAGTAATCTCAAGTGTGTCCCATATCTTCTATGCCAATGTGTATATGGAGATCCTATTAAATTCATTAGAGTCTAATGCACAATAAAGCAAGTTCATTGCTTTAGCATTAATTTCAAATTGCTTAATGTCATATTCATTCCAATCCTTTTCGAGCTTTGGAATGGAAATGCCATTAACAAAAATGAAAGGAATATGAGGGTCATTAACTATAAATTTTTAAAGATAATAACTAATAGATTAAATATTGATGCACATGCGAGCTTTCCAAAAAGTATAATTAATGCCATTGAAAAATGGTGGTCTATTAGTTGCATGTCTTATAGCAAAACAAGCACCTTATAGGGCTGCCATGATCTTTTAACTCAAAACCATTAGATTCTTTGCAAAGCCCAAAGTTTAGAAACCAATGATTTTGGATTCCAAGCTATGATACTGATTGTTTTCTAATGATGCAATCCAAGCAGGGGGGTGAATTAGCTTTTATAAAACTATTTGCAATGATTTATGATGAACTAAATAAGTATGTGCTAATTGCAATTAAGTGCTTGTATTTTGCCAAAGTGTTTGTGTCCTTCAAAATAATATGTAGCATAATTAATAAGGTAAATGCACAAAGAAAATAATCACATAAATACAATAAATTTATAGTGGTTCAGTGTACTCCAAGGCACCTACATCTACTCCCTAAGTTTTCCTTGGGAATTCCACTATAATCAATCAAGATTATAGCCGATTACTTTTTTAGGCTCACTAATCAAAACCTAACTTATTTTTATCGGGCTCACAAGTCAAAACCCCTTGGTTTTACAAGGCTAACCAAAAATCTCTTTGACTTTCCAAGGCTAACCAAAAACCTCCATTGATTTTTCGGGCTTACCAACAACCTAACTTGATTTTTACAAGGCTAACCAAAAAGCTCCTTTGGTTTTCTAAGGCTTACCAAAAATCTTTGATATAACAATGTAAGAATGAAAGTAAAGAATACAATAAAGCTTTCTAATAAAAGCAAATATCTCTTTGAAGCTTTTGAATATTGATGAAGATTTTGTCTTCAAGTTGTTGAAGCCTTTGATTGTAGCTTGATGATGTAAGCTTGGATGCACTCTCTTATCTTTTGAAGCTTGAAGGCTTGAACCACTCAACTCTTGAATCCTTGAAGGATATTCAATAATCTTACCAAAGGATTACTTTCGTATTTGATTTGTGTAGTTTATATACCTCTCCAATCCTCAAATAATTGTTGATAACCGTTGGAGAAGAAAATATGGCTGTTAGACACAATCTGGAAAAGTTCTGTGCTTTAGAAAAACTAGCCATTGTAGCAAGTATCGATACTTGACCTTCATGAGTTGACACCTTGAGTCGACACTTAGAACAGTGAGTCATCACTTGATCAAAAAATATCTTCTGAAGTCTTCTGCTCTATATTGGTGAGCCAACACTTCATCTAGTGAGTTGATACCTTGAGTCGACACTTTAGTCCATGAGTCGACACTTGACCAAAATCCTAAAATTAGCTCGTTCTGTCTTCTGTTTGGTCTCAAGCCTTGAGTCGATACTTCACTATTCATGAGTCGATACTTGGCTTCCATGAGTCGACACTTCAACGTGGCAATTGAGATTTTCTGCATGTCAGCCCATAGTTGACACCTTGAGTCGACACTTAATTTCTATGAGTCGACACTTCACTTGACCAGTGCTGAAACTTGTCCAAAATTGATTCTTAGCCTCTTTAAGTTCTTCCATATAAATCCCAAAGTCTATATACTTGATTTCCATTAATTTAAGAACTTTCTTCAATTGAAAACATGTATTTTTTCATTCAACATGAATGAGTACTAAGATTTGATAAACATACGTAAAAATATAATTAGTACTCATATATACTTAAGTATTTTATCAATCATCAAAATCAAGATCGGAGTCAACAAGTAGGTCACCATGTTTGAGGCGATCCTTGGGATATCGAGGTGTCATTCTAAGCCGATTTCGACACGTGGCATGTATCCGGTGGTGCGAGGGCCAAAAAGATGTACGGGCATAGTCCGGCCATTTTGAAAAAAAGAAAAACTTTTCCCAAACTACCTCTTTCGAACCTTCACTCCTCGTAGGCAGACCAGAGCTCTTCTTTCCCAGTCTGCCTCCCCCTATTTTCTTCAAGGCATCCAAATCAATCTTCCTTGTCTTCTTCCTTGCTTCCAGTTAGGTCAAGAGGGTCTCGCCTTAGGGCTCGTAGGCTTTCTCTTCGTCTTCCACCTTTCTCACTTAGAATGAGTTTTTTCGGTTGGAGTTGCCAACCCTTTAGTAATCCGAATGGGATAGGTCCTTCCCGACCATAGACCCCATCCTCTGGTGAGGAGGATGAGGTTCTCCTAAGCCTTAGTATCCGTACGAACCTTAGACCAACTGGGATAGTCATCGATAGTCCCAGGGCCCTTCCTCCTGCTCCTACCACTTCTAGTCCTCCAGTTTCTCCTTCTAGTTTGACCGTTCCCTTCGTCGTCGCCTCGATGATGACCTAAGAAAACCTCTCAAGGCTCCAGGAGACATATGAGATCCCAGACTCTTTCCAACTTGGGTTTCGAGGTGGAGGGAGCGGGTCACCTCTAGTCGCCCGAGTCGAATAGCTCTGTACGAGGACTTCTTTCTCGGGGATCTTCGTCTTCCTCTACATCCTTTTTTCCTCTCCTTCCTCGGCAATTTTTGCCTAGTTCCAGCCCATCTTGGTCCAAATGTGATTTGAGTCATCTCTTGTTTCATAGTCCTCTGCCATTTCCATGGGATTGTTGCCGGTTTTTCTCTCTTCATGAGATTTTTCACCCATAAGTGCCACCCAACCAATGAGGGTTGGTGGTTCATTGCCCCCTGCTTGAAGGGCATTAAGTTCGAACTCCCTTCTTCCATCAAAAAATGGAAGGGTAGGTACTTTTTTGACTTTATGGAAGGGGTCGACTGTGTCTGGAGCGATCCGGACCGATCTTCAAATCGAAACTCCTAGGTGGAGGCTATTGATCGGGAGGTATACGACTAGCTCCTCATTGTCCAAATTCCTTCTCTCTAGGTTCTACTATCTAAGCTAAACCTGTTTGATGCCGGGGTCAGCCCAATTCTGGCCTTAGGTGAACCTTCTTCAATCATGTTCCTTTTCCTTACTTGAATCCTCTTCGACCTCAGTGCTAACCTGCCCTCCTTTTCCTCTACGGGCATGAAGTTTTCCTTGGATCAAATTCTAGTGATGACCCGAAAGAGGGGCGCATCGCCTGGGTCCAAGGAAAGCCCAGCAAAAAGGGGCCACGAGGAACCCAGTCAAGGGCCCAGATAGACTGCCCCATCTAGCCAAAAGAGTGGGATGGCTGGGCTGGCCTCCTCGTCGCCCAAGCTACAAGCCCAACCCTTGGCTCGGGGGCCCAATGGGCCTGTGATCCCATGGCAGCTGAAGCCCAAGAGGTGATCAAGGTGGAGACCGGGCCAGCGACGAGGGAAGGGTGCTACAGCCATTAGCACCATTGGTAGCTGAAGCTGTGGACCCATCCCCAGCGGCCTATATTCCTTCACCAGTGACCACCATAGATTTGATGGTAGACACGACACCGTTGATCTTGAAGGTACATCGGGTCTCGATGATCGTGCCCCCAAACATGACAGTCTATCAAGATGTCACTCTAGTAGAGCGAATGATGGAGTTCACCATTCAGTCCCATGACCACCGGGAGAGAAGTGGCAAGGTGTTCTCAGTGACCATCACCGGCATCCTCCCCTAACTCTTCACGGTAAGTTCCTTCGTCACAACCACTTTCTTTCACTGCTGGTGGAGTTGCATTTGTTGATACTTCTAATGTACATTGGCATCGATATCCTCCTCATCTAGGACTTCTACACCCAGTGGGAGAAATGAGAGGCACAGTAGAAGGTGGAGATGGAAGCACTCGGGGAGGAGGCCAAGGTCCAGGTAGAGATGGTCCGGGCTCTCGAGGATCGAAAACAGGCCCTCCTAGCTGAGCTAGCCAATGCAAGGGCGATGGCTACCAGAGCTGACAAGCGGGCCAAGGACATGGAGGTGTCCATGGCCATTGAGAGGGGGAAGGACACCTGCAAAGCAAAGAGGTCCGCCATGGAGGTGGCGCATCTAGAAGGGGAGTCCAAGGTCTTCCAGACCCACCTAGAGGTGGCACTGGTGCAAGCGACATCAATGGAAGAGAAGGTAGCCATGGCGGTGGCCCTGATGGAAGCTACCAAAAAGGAGGTAGCAGAAGCAGTGCTGAGATTCAAGGCCTTGGCGGAGTTCATCGATGAAGTCCGGGAGGTAGTCATGGACTCCTTCATCCAAGGGTTCATGGTATGCCGGTCGAAGGTGGCGCAGGCCTTCTCGGAGCTAGACCTGGAGGCCATCATTGTTCTAGCGGCCCCTAGCGCTAGTGTTAAGGAAGCAAAACTTTCGACCGGAGCAGGTGAAGAAGCAAAGCCTTTGACCAAAGCGGGCAAGGAAATAGAGCCTCCGACTAGAGTGGACGAGTTAGCGGGCCCGCCAACAGCGTTCGAGGTGGCACCCCCACCGGCAAAGAGCCGGGAGGATGCCGGCGAACCCCCTCGTCATCCCAGGAAAGAACCTGTAGAGCAGTAGTTGTACATAGGACTTTCATTTTTCTTTTGACCTCTTTTTAGGGGCAATCGACTTGTCGGGGTCTCCATCAGTGTAAAGAACCTTTGATCAATGAACTTCACCTTCTTTCCATTGGATACTCTTCTCTCATTTTTCTCCCAATTCTTCTCTGTCTCTCTTTTTTTTCTTGGTGCATGGGCCTGAGCCTTTGTTGTGACTGTTGCACCAATACTTATCGGGTTCTAGTTTTTGCCAGTAGCCCCTTAGGGACAATTGGCAATCGAAGGGGACCTAATAGCCCCATTGGCTACCTTCACCATGTCGAGAACTTTTCCAAGGGTTCTCAGGGGTTTGGCTAGGGTTTACCATTTATCTCGGGGCCTTCAAGATTCTGTAGCTCCCTTAGCCCCTCCCTGATCCAGGGGTTGGTGGATAGCTGGAAGGACTTTAGAGGTTCTTACAAGTTATCCCTGTCAATCCGGAATGCCATCGATTCCATGGGACAGGAATTCTAGGCCCGTCATCACCAGCTTGGGATGTTGCTTGCCCTTGCCGGATCGATGGTCCAGCGGATTGAATGCAGGACATCTGGAACACCTTGGCTTGCCACCACCGAACTGGGAGTTTGATGGGCTAAATGCGGGACCTCTGGAGCATCCTGGCTTGAGGTGCGAGACTTTAGGAGTTTCTTTAAAGTACGGGGCTTCAGGAGTTTCCCAGCTTTGATGTACGAGGCTTCAGGAGTTTCCCGGCTTTGAAGTGCAGGGCTTCAGGAGTTTCCCAGCTCTGAAGTGTGGGGCTTCAATAGTTTCCTAGCTCTAAATTGAGGGGCTTCAAGAGTTTCCTGGCATTGATGTGCAGGGCTTCAGGAGTTTCCTGGCTTTGAAGTGCGGGGCTTCAGGAGTTTCCTGGCTCTAATGTGTGGGGCTTCAGGAGTTTTCTGACTCTGATGTGCGGGGCTTCAGGAGTTTCCCGACTTTGATGTGCGAGGCTTCAAGAGTATCATGGCTTTGATGTATGGGGCTTCAAGAGTTTCTTGGCTTTGATATGGGAAGCTTCAAGAGTTTCTCGGCTTTGATGTGTAGGGCTTCAAGAGTTTCTCAGCTTTGATGTGCAGGGCTTCAAGAGTTTCTTAGCTTTGACCGCTAGACTTGGAGTCAAGCAAAGATTTCCATGCACACGTAGAAACGATGTTGCACTAAAGAGAAATTTATAATTAATGAAAGGAAATCTTACTTTATCGATGATACATCCTTAGGTTACTTGCATTCCAGGTTCATGTGAATTGGACACCATCCAGTCTGGTGAGGTAGTAAGCTCCATGGGGAAGGACCTCGACTACTTTGTAGGGGCCTTCCTAGTTGAGGTATAGCTTGTTGCATTCTTTGAGCTACGAGACTTCAGAACACCATAGAACTAAGCCACCTGGGTGGAAGTGTAAGGGAACTGAAACTTGACTGGCACGGCTCATTGCATGTAATTTAAAAACTTTTTCTATATTACATGGCATAGTAGAAGTAGACAAATAATTTATCCAAGCACATTAATCTAATTAATAGTGGGCCTACACAGATCTTGATGCATCTAAAGTAATGTAAATAAGAAATCATGCATCTATAATATGAAACATAGAACTATTCATGGAATCACACAATGATGTAGTAGAAAAATATGTCACACATATAATATAAAAAATACCTTAGTGACAATCACTAGGATGTGCTGCAATTGGAAGGAAGAAGAATGGCTCTATGAGCAGCACATGTGTACAGCCTCTACAAGTGGTTCAAACTGGGGTAAGGGATTTCTCCTTCCTTTGAGATGCTAGCCTCTCTAGAAATAGTGTGGCAGTGGGGCACCTTCTTCAACTCCTTGAAGAACTACGGACTTCATCTTCAACTCCTTGAAGAACCTGTTGTTGAAACAGTACTGGAACAAAGACCCAAGAACCCTTCCCAGATCTCTCTATCCCAAACCTTTAATAGAAGGTAGCACACAACAATCCCTACCAAAACACAAACCCCACTCTAGAGATCAGATCTCTCAATCTCTCAAGGATCAAGCAAGATCTCTATCCTAAAAAATTGGTAGAGTCTCGACCTTGATCCAAATCTGGAGTGTGGAACATGAACCATTCACCTTCTTCCTTCTTTTTATCAGCCCTCAAAAACAGTCTCATAATGAAACCATAATGAGGAGAAAAAGAGAGATTAATGGGAGTTTTAGAGTCTCTTATGATTCATTTAGGTTACATGACCTTTGGACTTCAGCAACTGGTGGGATTAAAATCCTGAAACACCAATCATTCAATTCCATAACACTTACAGCAATGAATGAAGCATTCTCAACTTTTTCAGCATCCCATCAGTCGGGTCGACTCGCCTCGGGTCGACTTGTCTCGGGTTGACTCAATTGACTAGTTTGACAACTTTTGTCAAAAGAGTCTAGAATGATTTTCAATCATTCCCAAGCCAGCAAATCAAGAAGAAATCCCATTGTATGTGACTCCGTAGGTTCAAACACTAAATCGGTAGTACGAGAACATTTCTAGTACCAGCCAGAGCCACCATCTAGCAATGACACCCGGCATCCGGATAGGTTGAAGGTTGCAGAGCAACAAGAACCAGTCAAATATGGAATACAACCGAACTTATTTTTTTAATCTCCTAATGCTCCGGATGGCTTAGGGTTAAACTGCCCAACCCTAATCAGTCGATCACAATATGTCTCAAATAAAGAATCCCTATAACACTTTACAAGGAATGCCCTGGCTAAGGTCTTTCTTAATTGAGGCATATTAAGCATTCAATCCAAACCATTTGGAGAGATCAATCATATCTTGATCCTACAACCGCTACACAAGTACTTGACTATACACAGCAACCTTTCATCACCGGATTAGAAATCCGGGTAGTCCGGCACTTAAGCACAATGAGTTGCTTGCAAGCCGCCATAGTGATCTCAAGTCAGAGGAATAATTCATGTCCACATTCTAATGCAAAACTTCTCTTTAGCAGAAAGAGAATCTTGCATGAGAGTCACGTTCAACGAAGTGTTGAACATAATACTTGATATCATACCAGCATCTCCATGCTACTTTGTTAAGAGGACAACCAATAAATATGACATCAACGACCTACTCTCGATACACCATCATCCTAAAATAGCGTATCCTTTGGTCGTGAACTAATTTATGAACTACACAACACATCCTCTCTTCATCGCATACAAGGTAGCTTAAAGGACATCATCACACAAGAGTTCAATTAGGAAGATGACATGTGATGAACAACCAAAAAAAACTTTTTATTCAATTCAGTAATTCACATACATATACATAGTCGCACAACCATCTACAACCTAGATGATTGGTTTTGGGACACATATTACCCAATAGGAAGGTCTTTAGCTTCACACGAGAGTTGCAGTACCTAGTGACCCGCTACCAGTAGGCCATCATGTGGAGCCAGGCCTTGTCTCGTGTCTCCTCCAGAAGGTCTAGATTGAGCAAAAGCCGGGCTGGGTTCTCGGCCTCATCGTATTGTTCTACCCAGAGGGTGGGCATTCCTAGTTCCACATGGGTTACAACCTTGATGCCAAAAACAAGATTGAAGGGTGTCTTACCTGTCGCTATCCTGGGTGTGCTGTGATAGGCTGATGCGGGACACAAACCCGATGTACCCTGTGTTATTTGGAAAATGGAAAAACCTAAACAAACTAGGACCGTAGGAGGGCTAAGAAGCCTCCCGGGACTAGGGCGAAACTGAAACTAAAATCCTAAAATAGCTTATCTCTTTTGTTTTCATTTTTCTTGGTAGAGGTGGTGAAGGAAAGATGGAGATGGGAGACTAGGAACGGGAACTCAAGGCCCTGGGACTCACTCTAACGGGGAGACGCACACAAAAAGTCAAGGATCAAAGCACATAGCTACCCTGAGCTCTCATCAAACCCAAAATGCACACAGCAGGGTTCTCATAGATGCCCCGAGAGATCAAAGCACACAGCTATCCTCAATAGCACACATCAAAGGCATCCCGCTAGGGTGACTCTCAAAGGACATGAGGGGATAAGAAGATGGGATAGGGGATAACTAGGGCGCTCTCATCAAACCCATAATGCACACAGCAAGGCTTTCAAAACCCTTGATGCTCGCATGGAGCGAAGGTAAAACGGGCCTCAGCCCAGAACATGAACCAGAACCAGTGGCTAAACCAAAAATTTCATATCAACTGAGTAATACAGGAGGGGAGGGGGCCTTTTTATAGGCAAACTAAAACCCCTCACTTACTTAGCCTACAAGCAAACCAAAAATAGAAAATAAATTACATCAAAATCCGTGCTACATCAAAATGGATGTTGATCTACTCTGAGAAGCATGTTGGCTTGATGTAGTACTCTAAAAAGTGTACTGCTATGAAAACTGGACTGGTCCAAAATTTGTGCGGACTCAACTCACGGTCGTGCACAGGGGAGGATCGATCTCCGCCGGGCACCGCCGGACTGATGGCAGCTGGGAAGCGAGCGGCGGACGGGGTCAACGGATGGCGAGTGGCGGACAGCAAGTGGTGGGCTGCAGGCAGGGTGGCGGCACAGGAGTGGCACGGCATGCCCAGGGCATGCCGTTTGGTCTCCAACGGCCGTGGGGACCCCTGGGTGCGGGCGAGGCCTCCGGCGACCAGGCTTTGGCTGGCGGATGGCGGGACGGCGGCGGACGCAGGGCAACGGCCAAGCGACGGACGATGGTGGTGGCTCCAAGCGGGGCAGCTGCAAGCGACGACACGGCATGCTTGCATGTCATTTCATCTTCCCGTGGGCGTGGGGCCCCAGGCGCCGGCGAGGACCTCTTGCTGCTGGCGGGTAGCGGATCGGTGGCGGGTGGCAGCAAGCCGGTGGTGATGGTATGTGGCAGTGGCGAGCAACGGTGCAAGGGTGGCATGGCTGCATGGCATGCACGAGCATGCCGTTTGGTCTTCCTGCGGGAGTGGGGCCCAAGGGCACCGACGAGGACCTCCGGTGGCCGGACATGGGCCGGTGGATGGCAGGTGGGTGGCCAGTAGTAGGCCGGCAACCGCGGGCGGCAGCGGCGGCCATGGGCGATGCTTGGTCTTCCCATGACCATCCCTTCATCTTCCACTGGTGGAGCGACGAACGCCGGTTTTTCAGCAAGGGTAAGGCCGGCGAGCACCGGCGGGCTGGCTGGCAGGGGCGGCCAAGGGTCGAGTAGCCCGGATTTGGGGGCGGCGGGGCAGTGGGCTAGGATTTGGGAGGTTTTAAAAAACACAGGAGGGAGATAGAATAAGGCTGGAATAAAGTGGGGATAGTTTAGGATAAAGCTGGAATAGTGAGGATAGGTGGAATAGCGAGAATAGGAAAAATAAAAAAATTATGAAAAAATAAGAAAAAATAGGGAAAAGAATTCGGACCTGCCTTGGATCCCCATCATAGGCCCAAAGACTGCTAAAAAGTTCTTCGGCCCATCAACCTTTAGCTTGATCCAGCTTGGTTCGAAGCCCTTGCAGGATGGTCCAGTTGGTCACCTCGACCTCACCATTGGTCTAGGGATGTGTTGCCTTGTAAGCAACCCAAGAGGATAGGTGAATTGGGTTTCTAACAATTATTTGCAAGTAAGTGTACAAATTCAGAAAATAAAACAAGTGCTAGAAAGATGCAAGTGTAGTGTGCTCTTAAAGAGTTGGTACGGGCACCAGGATTAGACAGAGGCTCCTTAACCCTTTGTGAATTATTTATTAGAGTTCTCAGTCCTTTTGGGTCCTGTAATAAGGCTTAAGACACTTAAGCCTGAGTAATTTGGATTCAAGTCATGTAATTAGTATGTAGTTGGTTTCAATTTTGGTTTAATCTTGTAATTTGACCAATTTGGTCAAGTTATGGTCAATTGGTCCTGTAATTAGCCAAGTTGGTTCACAAGCTCAAGTCAATTTGAAGATGGGTTCAAGCTAATTTGATGATGGGTCCACAAGTGGGCAATCAAGTCAAGCCCAATTGAAGAAGAGTTATGCCACCTCTTCTCCACGCCAAGCTAGGAGTGCCAACTCATGGAGTGCCATGTCATTAATGCTACATGGCATGGGGAGGAGCCACTTCACCAAATTCAAAGCAAGCATTGGGTGGCCAAGTCAAGATGAAAAGTTCAAATTCAAATCCCATGTTGAACGCCAATTAATCTCCCCAGGATTCAAGCAGATAACTCTCCTCAAATCAAGCTACCAAGATCAAGCATCATGGTGGGCAAAGAAAAGACTCAACATTCAAAGTTGGACACCAAGCTTGATGAAAAGATTCAAAATTCAAACGTTGGATGCCAATCTTCATGAAAAAAAGGATTTCAAATTTAAAGTTGGATTCCCCTTGGATTGAAATTTCAAATTCAAATTTGGCACCCCTTGATTCATCCTCAAATCAAGCTTTGCAACTCTTTTTTTTGACTTCAAATGAGGTCTTGGGAGCTTATAAAAATGGCCCTAACCCTCTTGTAAATGATGATTATTGATGAATGAAAAAAGAAATTCAGAAATTTTATTTCTTGTAGCCCTTGTCTCTTGACTTGAAACTCTGTGAGAGAGTGTGCCTTCACTTTCGAGTGTTGAGGGGTGTGGATGCCTGATATCCCCTTCCTACACGAGCCACCAACCCCTTGGATGCCCTCTAGAAGATCCTCATGCATGCCCAACCGGGAGAGCCCTTTTTGATCGCCACCTTCACTTCACCTCTCTCTTGTTTCTTTGCTTTCCCATTCCTTCTTGTTTTTTAACTCTTTTCTAGGTTGCTTGCAGGTCATTCAGGTATCACGAACAAAGGAGTTGGTCCCCCTTGCCTCCAGGACCATCTGACGGAAAGCTAGTGAATCCTCGGGATCAAGGGCTCGATCTTCCATGCCATATCCATGAGTGTGAGCGAACTCAGCATCGGGCACTTTAGAGCTTCGAGAGGTTTGCACTCCTAAGTCTTCTAAGTTGGGTATTGATTTAGAGCTAAGTCCTACCGGTGTTTCTCAATCCCGGGATCCTTCTTTATTACTATTTAGGGTCCATGTTTGCATTCTAGAGTTTCTTGTCATTATATAAATCCTTAGATCTATTTTTAGTTTGAGTTTGGAAATCGGTAAATCCATTAAAATATTAAAAAAAGGAATCACCTGCATGCATCCTAGGTCCCGCATCATGTTTGGTATCAGAGAAAGGTTAAGACTTTGTTTCTCTTTAAAGTACTCGGATCGGGTGCTTCACCATGGCCGTCCGGTCATTGAAAAAAGTAGGGCTACAAGACCCTCACATCCCATCCAAAGAAAATTTTTGCATAATTGAATTCTGCAACATTTGATTTCTGCATCATCATGTTAATTTCTGCATTAATTAGATTTCTGCATCTTTAGGTTATTTCAGCTTCTTTAAATTTCAGCATATAGTTATCAGCTTCATTAGATTTCAGCATGCTTTCATTTCTGCATACTTAGTAGTTAACTACATGATTTCTGCATAGTTTAATTTCTGCACTTAGGCTCATCTCATTTAATTTTCAGCAACTCAATTTTTTTCCTATACACATCAATACGCAAAAAAAACTTTAGTGCACTTCTTTAGGTTTCATGTGTATGCCATCATATGCATAACTTATCTTAAGGGCAACAATATCATAAGATAAGGGAAGGAGGTTATTACCTTTTCTTGGCCCAAAAACCACCACCTTTGCATTTTGAACCTAAGCTTAACTTAAAATCTATAGCAACCTAATAGCTTAGGGACATCAATGAGTCATGTTTAACTATTGTGGGAAACAAGTGCATGCAACCCTTCAATTAGCACTAGGAAGCTGGTGTCTAAGGCAAGAGGTCTAGTGTCAAACAACCTAAGTGGTGTTGTGGTTTTTTAATTGGGTCCCTGTGAATAGCAGGGGGGGCCTCCCACACTCCCACCTCTTACCTGGCCAGTGAAAGGGCTAGTTGTTGTGCTATGCGTAATCTGAGTCAACCCATTATGTTTGAATTCATAGGTATAGCAAACCATAGTACCTTCCATTGTGTGTTGCATATCAATTAGATCAGGAGTCCAGTATCACCCACATCACATTTTGTTTTATCAAATGGATTTGAGTCCGGAAAAGACCCATAGGACCCATGTTGTGCCTAGATCAACATCCTTCAGTCCTAGAGTCCACTATCCCACCCCAAACCCAAATCATTATTTTGTGTACCAAGATTAGTGGGTCATTATGAACATTAGGATAGAAACTCCTTCATTTCAATGTAGTCTTGATCCTCGGGTTCACATTGCCTCAGAGGAAGATATGACTAATTATTTTAAGTGGGATGAAATGTTTGAGGATGGAAAGGTTAGGTTTGCCCAAATGCATCTATGGGGTCAAGCCAAGTCTTATTGGCATAATGTTCAGGGAAAGATAGCGTATGGGAGACATGAACCCATTAGGACCCGGAAAGAAATGAAGAGCAAGCTTCATGAAAGGTATATCCCTGCATCCTACCAACAAAATCTCCTAGACTGCTAAGAGAGGTTGACCCAAGGTAATGGATCAGTCATTAATTATATTGATAGATTCGAGCACCTAATGTGCTATATTGTGAATAAGGATCTATATGATATCATAATCTGGTTTGGAGAAGGTTTGAGGAAAGATATCTAGAGAGAATTGTTTAGACATGATATCTATTGTTTGGAGCAAGCCTACCGAATAGCCCAAAACTATGAGAGGTACTTGAGGCATGCTAGATCAAGTACTTTGGACCTAAATCCGACCTTTACTAGCTTGAGTCAAATCCCTATTGGTCTGACACCTAGTGTGAACCAGACTTTTGTTGGTCAACCCATATCTGTATCACATCCAACCCAGAAGGATGACATTGAGAAGGAATTAGGTATGGCCGACCCAGGATTAGTTGACCAGAATGAAGCCATACTAAAAGAACAATTAGAGGAGGTAAATTAGAACCCATTGTAGAAGTATATGAGGCTGACATGAGTTTAGTAGATGAATACGAAGGAGAAGACTTTGAAGAGGATAACACTAGTACCTTACCCAAGGAAACCCTAGGAGAAAGTAAAATTGTAGAGCCTAGTCCTGAAGTGTCAGAACAATAAGAAATTAGTGAGGACTTGGTTCCTATTAGTCAATACCCTCAGGAAGAGACCACTACTTTAGCCTCAACCCGAGACCTCATTCAGTTTCCTTATAAAGAGTACATTCCTCTAACCCTAGTTGATGACCTTTTTTTGGAACTGACTAAGTCTTATTTTCTTGAAAACCCTTCACTTGCAATGACCAAATTCTCCATCCTTTAATTTGACCTTATGTCACCCATTGATTGATGCTCAAATCTTAAGGTCGTCCCTAGTAACCAAGGTCTGTTTCATGCTTTCAATAGACTGTCCCAAGACTCCAATTTTTATATCATGTCTACCCTAAGGTTTCCAATGTTCTCCAAACTTTCAAATTATACTTTGTTGAGGTCGTTCAGTTACACCAGTTCTTTGAGTATGTTAGGTTTGTGACCTACTTTTGGAAGACCTTATGGCATTTGCTAGAAGTCCATTGTAAATTTTCATGTGCATCCAAACCAAGGTCAAACCTGGAGAGTCTATAGTCTATTAGGTTTAGGCCCAAAAGAGTCCAATAAAATTCCTCTCAAAAGAAATGCATAGTTGAATCTGCATTTTGTTATGTGTCAGTATGAGTCTCAGAGTCTGCAGAGTCATTCGCATAACATGTATAAGGAGATTAGCCAAAAAATTAATTTAAGTAATAATACATACAAGAAATTGGTTGTTTTCCGAAAGCGAACCAAAGAATTTGAAATAGGGGATTTTGTAATGATTAGGCTTAGGCTTGAACGGTTCCCACCAGGGACCGTTAAGAAGCTACATGCTCGTGGAGCTGGCCCCTTTAGAGTGATAAGGAGAGTTGACCCTAATGCCTATGTGCTTAAGCTACCCCCAGATTATGGCATTAGCTCAACTTTTAATATCTCAGACTTAGTCAAGTATATGGAGCCGGCAACAATACCCAGCGAGCCATTTAGGCCTGACCTATCCTTTGAGAGTGAACCTGACCCTGAGTGTCCATCTCCAATTTTACATGAGAGAGGAGAATGGATCGAGCATGTCCTGCATGATCAAGCTATCACAACCCGAGGCAAAGGCTATCAGCATTATCTAATTTGTTGGCAAGGCCGATCGGAATCTGATGATTCCTGGATTACCCGAGAGGACTTGCAGCACCTCGACTCCAACCTTCTTAAGAGATACTAGAGCCAAACCAACCCTTACTCGAAAGGGTCGAGTTCCTCCCACCCTGGGAGAATTGGTGTGGGCACCAGGATTAGACAGAGGATCCTTAACCCTCTATAGATTTTTGATTAGGGTTCTCAATCTTTTTGAGTCCTGTAATAAGGCTTAAGACACTTAAGCCTGAGTAATTTGCATTCGAGTCATGTAATTAGTATGTAGTTGGTTTCAATTTTGGTTTAAGCTTGTAATTCAACCAATTTGGTCAAGTTAGGGTCAATTGGTCCTATAATTAGCCAAGTTGGTTCACAAGTTCAAGTTTATTTGAAGATGGGTTCAAATTAATTTGAATATGGGTCCACAAGTGGGCAATCAAGTCAAGCCCAATTGAAGAATAGTTAAGCCACCTCTTCTCCATGCCAAGCTAGGAGTGCCAACTCATGGAGTGCCATGTCATCAATGCTACATGGCATGGGGAAAAGCCACTTCACCAAATTCAAAGCAAGCATTGGGTGGCCAAGTCAAGATGAAAAGTTCAAATTCAAATCCCATGTTGAACGCCCATTAATCTCCCCAGGATTCAAGCAGATAACTCTCCTCAAATCAAGCTACCAAGATCAAGCATCATGGTCAGTGAAGAAAAGATTCAACATTCAAAGTTGGACACCAAGCTTGATGAAAATATTCAAAATTCAAACGTTGGATGCCAAGTTTCATGAAAAAAAGGATTTCAAATTTAAAGTTGGATGCCCCTTGGATTGAAATTTCAAATTCAAATTTGGCGCCCCTTGATTCATCCTCAAATCAAGCTTTGTAACTCTTTTTTTTTTACTTCAAATGAGGTCTTGGGAGCTTATAAAAATGTCCCTAACCCTCTTGTAAATGATGATTATTGATGAATGAAAAAAAAATTCAGAAAATTTCTTTCTTCTAGCCCTTGTCTCTTGACTTGGAACTCTGTGAGAGAGTGTGCCTTCGCTTTCGAGTGTCGAGGGGTGTGAGACCCCAGATATCCCCTTCCTAGCAAGCCACCAGCCCCTTGGATGCCCTCTAGAAGATCCTCCTAGGCGCCCAACCAGAAGAGTCCTTCTTGACCACCACCTTCACTTCACCTCTCTTGTTTCTTTGCTTTCCCATTCCTTCTTATTTTCTAACTCTTTTCTAGGTTGCTTGCAGGACCTTTAGGTACCACGGACAAAAGAGTTGGTCCCCCTTGCCTCCAAGACCATTTGATGGAAAGCTAGCGAATTCATGGGATCGAGGGCTTGATCTTCTACGTCGTATCCGTGAGTGTGAGCAAACTCCACATCGTGCACTTCATAGCTTTGAGAGTTTTGCACCCCCTAGTCTTCTAAGTCGGGTATTGATTTAGAGCTAAGTCCTACCAGGGTTTCTCAATCCTGGGATCCTTCCTTATCACTATTTAGGGTCCATGTTTGTGTGCTAGTGTTTCTTGTCATTATATAAATCTCTAGATCTATTCTTAGTTTGAGTTCGGGAATCTGTAATTCCATTAAAACATAAGAACAAAAAAAGAAATCACCTGCATGGATCCTAGGTCTCGCATCAAGAGTGTGTAGCACAAATTTAAATGCAATGAAAGTAAGAGCAAGTAGAGAGAAAACAATCAACCACAAATACAAGCCAAGTATAGTGCTCAGTGCTCTCCAAGGCACCAACATCCACTCTCCAAGATCCATTCAGGAGTTCACTATAATTACTCATGATTGTAGTCGATTAGTTTTTTGGGCTCATTAATCAAAACTCCTTTTGGTTTTTACAAGGCTCACCAAAAGAAACCTCTTGGTTTTCAAAGGCTAACCAAAAACCTCCTTGGTTTTCAACTAGGCTAACCAAAAACCTGCTTGTTTTTATTCTTAGGCTCACCAAAATTCTTTACAACAAAATATGAAATGAGATAAAGAATACAAGAAAAGCTTTCTAATAAAAGTTGTTATCTCTTTGAAGTTAGATGAAGATGCTTATCTTAAATTTGATGAAACCTCGATCAATGCTCAAATGTTGTTGGACTTGAAGGCTCTTGAATGCTTTGAATGCTTGAAGGCTTCTTTTCTTGGAAGTAAAAGCTCTTAATGAATGTATGAGTGAATGCACTTGCTTTATCTCTTTTTCTCATTCTCTATTCATTCTCTCTAGGCTCCTCTTCAATTTGGATCACTTAAATACCATCCCAAGAATCAAAAACTAGTTTATGATCATTAAACACGAGAAACTAGCCATTGGTAGCTAAAAGGATGAGTTCAATGTTTGAAAAAAACTAGCCGTTACTGTTTCCAAAACTCCAAGTGTCGACACTTCAAGCTGTGGTCAATACATAGGGTCAACACTTAAGTCCCATGAGTCGACACCTAGTACAAGATTTTGTATTAAAGCTCACTAGAAATCTTAGGTGAGTCGACACTTGAGTTAACACTTAACATCCATGAGTTGACACTTGAGGCAAATCTTGAATTCCAACATGTTCTGGAAAAATTCTGTCTCAGACTTTGAGTCGATCCTTGAGTGACACCTTGAGTCGATACTTGAATGGCATGAGTTGATACTTTAAGCATGCCACTGAAACTTCTCTCTATGTTCTGGCTTGAGTCGACACTTGCATTGTCATGAGTCGACACTTGAACTATGAGTAGACACTTAATAAAACTTCTTCAAAAATGACTGAAACTCTGCTTAATCCTTTTTCAACTGCACTCATTAATTCCTTTCAAGTAAGTCTTAAATACTTAAGTCCATTAATCACTGATGTTTCAACCATAGAAAGGGCTTCTTCAATCTTTTGACAAGCAGTTCAATTTGGCTGATTTGATGAGTACCTTTTTCTATTAAAAACATGCTTCAAAGAACTATTAGTACTCAAACATACTTAAGTATTTTGTTAATCATCAAAATTAATAATGAAGTCAATAATCTCACCCTTTTTGATAATGACAAAACCTTTAAGTATATTACATATGATAAGCTCTTAAAAATTTTTAGTAATATAAAGCTTAATGTAATTTGTATCAGAGTAAAGGTAAAAGGTAAAAGTATAAGTCAAGAAACTCATTTGAATTGAATTTGAACTATAAAGAATATCATAGCTAAAATTACATGAGCCATGATACTCTAAATGTGTATCAAGGTTAAATCAACTTTAAAAATAAAAATTTTAGCATTGAAACATAATGAATATAATCGTCAGAAAAAATCTTTGTGATGCTGGATAAATAAATAAATAGTAATAATAGTAATTAATTTTAATGTTTTTTTATATTTTTTGATATTAAAGGAGAGCTCAAAGGAAATAGTAAAGAAAACTAATAAGTCTATTACCCACACAAGTAAACCTAAAAAGCAATTAAAAAGCAGAACTAGGTGGTTGAGAAACTATCGAAACTAGGATTAACCTTCAACTAGTCAGAAACTAAAGAGGGAGAATAGGTTTTAATATACCAACGAAGATCGTTTCTCCAGATCTGATAGGACTCTCAAGATCTTCATGGAAGGGTTTCCATATCTCACTTCCGGGCTCCGATTTTCCATACGATGCCGATTCTGAGGCAAGAACACCAAATCTAGATCCCTGATCACCTGCAAAACACTCTGAAAAGGAAAATATGGTTAAAAAGCAGTAAGGAAAAGGAAAGGAAAGAAGAGAAAGGGTTAGAAATAATGGATGGATATTCTCATCGGATGGATAAGTAGGGCATCACATCCCGCGATGTTCCAAAGGAACAAAGGAAGGGCCTCACACCCCGCAATGCACATAGCAAAGAAAAATTTTGGGAGAATTTCTCTGTATTTCACTAATAATTCATGAATATCAAGGAGGGAGCTGGTGGGATATTTATAGAGCCCCAACCAGTGAAGTAAGGGACTCAGATACAAGACTTTTGTTCCATTTGAACTACAACTTAGGAGTTTTGATACAAGTAGCCTGGACTCCTGCTTGATGGATTCACTAGGACTCCTATCCAAAGATGGCGCCAAGATGGAGATGGTGATGAGCTTCAATGAAGGGCCATAATTGCTTCCTTAGTTGGTCACAATGGGTGGACTTAGGAGTCTTGATCATGTAGCCTTCTGCAGGTGCATGGACTCTTCAGTTTGGATTGGAGAAGACTCAAGAGTTCTAATGAAACTCTTGAGTTCTTGAAGCTTGAACAACTACCAACTTGTTTGAGTGGAATGCTAGGAGTAGAAACCCTTAAACCTCCAACACGGTGAGAAAATAACTTGAAACTCCCTTTGAAGTTGGCGACAAGAATGAAGTGTAATTTGGCCGACTACTTTGCTTTTGGCATGAATTAGCTTAAATGGTGGGGCGCCAAAGATAAGAGTCCTTCACACATACTCCTCTTAAAAATATGAGGCACTAATTAATCTTCTCTTCATGGGCCAACCAAAGGAGGTTGTCATGTGGGGATGTCTATATTTTGTGGCATGTTCAAACACAAGTGATATGGCATGTGTTCTTGTCCCAAGAATAAAATGTCCAAATGGTGTTGTCCCAATATCATTTGTTGATGTCCAAATCCTTGAAAATGTGGCTTGGGCTAGCACATGGGTTGTCTTGAGTCTTCAATTGGCTGCATATGGGATGTTGTCTGGGTCCCCTCTTGTAATATAGGACTCAATGAATAATTAACCAACTGATAACTAATTAAACCAACCATACTTAATTAGGCTTCCAAAATAAAAACCCAATTAAAGTTGGTAAAAAGGGCTAATTAAATTGGACCACTAAGATCCCAATTGGGTAATTAGGGTTTGACTCAATTGGGATTTCGACTCAACCTGGTAAAAAGGGTTTTACCCCAAAATAATCAAAACCCTAATTATAGTTGGTAAAAAAGGTTTACCCTAACTAAACCAAAATAACAAAATTTAAAATAAAATATTTACATGGTAAATAGGGTTGGGTTCAGGGTTTTACTCATAGGTGTTCCACAGGGATATGGGTTCAACCAGTCGACTTCTTTTGGCCCTGGTTCCTGCACCAATTCTCCCCGAGTGGGAGGAACTCAACCATGTCAAGTATGGGTCAATTCCACTATTATAATATTCTAGTAAGTCAGGGGAAACTCTCTGCAAGTCCTCTCTAGTGATCCAAGAATCATCAGACTTAGGTCATCCTTGCCAACGAACAAGATATCGCTAGTAATCTTTGCTCCGGGTAGCGATGATCTTGTCATCCTAGTCCATTTGATCTTGTCTCTCCGAGCTAGTGGTATGGCAGGTGGACACACTTGGGTTGGTTCACTCTCAAGGACGGGATTAGGCCCAAATGGCTCACTAGGAATCAACATTGGTTCCCTATACTCGATAAGATCTGAAACATTGAAGGTATTGCTAATGCCTAGTTCAGGTGGCGACTCGAGCACATAGGTATTAGGTCCTATTTTCTTAATTACTTTGTATGGTCCACTACTACAGGCATGCAATTTTTTAATGGTTCCAGGTGGGAACCATTTAGGTCATAGTCTAACCATTACAAAGTCTCCTTCAGTGTATTCTTTGAGTCTCCTTTTAAAATTACCCTTGGTTAATCTATGACATGTTGATGAAAATTTGTCATGAATTCCTAATAAATGCCATAGTGTTTTCCAAAAATAGGATGCAAATTGAATATGCTCAAAGAACTTATGCAACCTACTAATTTCATCAAAATGTAATCGAGTGGCTCTAGAAAGAGTGGAAACTTCAGGCTAGGGTAGGAAATAAGAAGTGGATTCGGGGCTAGCCTAGTAACAAGAAAAGCGATCAGAAAATAGTCCTAGACGAATGGGGTTGACCTTAAGATTTGGACACTGGGCTATATCTACAGGCACTAAAAGGTCGACTTGATGGAAAAATGGGTCACTAATTTCAGGGAAGAGATCTTCAATTAGAGTCAAAGGGGTGACTTCAGCTTGAGGGTGCTGGGTTGAAAAAATCAAGTCCTCATTAATTACTTCTGGTTTTTGAATTTTAAGACTAGGTTCTGTGACTTGAGTCCCTTCTTGTGTTTCCTCAGGTAAAGTCTCAGTAGTAAGGTTAGGATCCTCTTGGATCTCTTTTTCTAAGGGTCCTACAGTTTCAGTCTGTGTAGGGTTAGGGTCAACTAACTCTAGATCTACCTCCTATATCTCCTCATCACATACTCATCTACCAAGCTCACATCAGCTTCATAGACTTCTTCTTCAATAGCATCTTGGTGAACCATTGGGGTAGTAGGAGTAGGTTGGTTAAGGAGAAATTGGCTAGGATCTGGACTAGTAGGGGTAGGTCAACTAAAGAGACAATGACTAGGATCTAGGGTAGCGGAGAAGGGTTGGCTAAGGGAAACCTGAATAGTACCTGGGTTTTGACTATAGCCACTGATCCTAGTGGGTTTTGGCTGACTAAGGGTAGTTGATTTTGGTAAACAAGGGTTAGTACAGGTCCTATAGATTATTTCTAGATTTTCAATTCGCTTATCTATTCGGTCACATTTATTGTTCATCAAGACAAGCTGATCATTCATAAACCTTAGAAAGGTTTCAAAATTGGGGTCCATGGTTAAATTGGGTTGGGGTGAGACTCATAATCTAATGGTTATGCAATGCAGACACAAACTTGACTCGGACTAGGATTTTCTAGACCTAGAGCTTTAGTAGAATGGGTCAGCTCAAATTATAGCAAATTCAATAATTACCCGGTCCACTAGCCAAATAAGAGGTGGGTTCATGGGAGGCTCCCCCTGCTCTCGCAGGGTCCTAATTAAAAACCAAAAAAACTGCTTAGGGCATTTGTCTCTGGACCTCTAGCCTTAGACACCAGGTTCAAGTGATAATCAGAGGATTGGGTGCACTAGCTTACACACAATACTTAGAACCCAACCTGTTTGTGTCCCTAACTCACTAGAGCAAATTAAGTCTAATTAATTTTAATTAGGGCTAGGATCGATGCAAAGATGGTGATTGTGGGCTAAGGAAGGGTGATGAAATCCCTCCTTTATGTAGATATTGAATGCCCTTAAGATTAGGTTTAAATGATGCACACACAAGATGAAACCCTAGATGCAATCAAACTAAAATGATTAAAATAACAGAAAAATAAAATTAATTATTTTTTTTATATTTTATTCTTTTGTTTTTCAGCAGAGATGTAGTTTGTAGAAAAAACCCTAAGATGTAAAAAAATTAAAATATGCAAGATTTATGCAAAAAGAATCCTAAATTAGAATTTCTGAAATTCAGAACTGAATGTTCTCAGGCAATATTCCGACAAGAAGAAAATCTACGGACTGCAATAATTTATGAGAAAAATCTTAAAAATTATTTCAGTTATGATGGTTTAGCAAAATAAGAATCATGCAATTTTGAGTTGTCTACATGCAGAAATAATTAAAATAATAGAGTATGTACTAAGATAGCCGAGATGCAGAAATTAAAACCTAGATGCAGAAATTAAATTCTAAAAATGCCTATCTATTTGTTTTCTTCTTCAAGGGTCAATTCACAGCGGCACCCCTACATGCCATAGGAAATCCCGTTTGAATGGGAGGTGAGGGTCTTGCAGCCCTACATTTTTCTATGACTGGATGGCCATGGTGAAGCACCCGATCCGAGTACTTAAAGAGAACTAAGTCGGCATAAGAGAGATTAAACCCTAGTTTAACCATGCTCTGATACCAAAACTGATACGAGACAAATAAATAAACAATAAAAATAGCAATTAATTTTATGTTTTTTTATATTTTTTCATATTTTAAAGGAGATCTCAAAGGAAGTAGTAAAGGAAACTAATAAGTCTATTACCCGCACAAGTAAACCTAAAAAGCAATTAAAAAGAAGGACCTGGTGGTTGAGAAACCATTGAAACTAGGATTAACCATCAACAAGTCAGAAACTAAAGAGGGAGAATAAGTTTTAATTTACCAACGAAGATCGTTTCTCCAGATCTGATAAGACTCTCAAGATGTTCATGGCATGGTTTCTAAATCTCGCTTCCGGGCTTCGATTTTTCGTACGATACCGGTTCCAAGGAAAGAACACCAGATCTAGATCCTTGATCACCTGCAAAACACTTAGCAAAGGAAAATAGGGTTAACAAGCAGTAAGACAAGGGATAAGAAAGAAGGGAAATGGTTAGAAGTAATGGATGGATCTTCTCATCGGATGGATAAGTAGGACCTCACACCCCGCGATACTCACAGCAAAGAAAATTTTAGCAAAATTTCTCTGTATTTCACTAATAATTCATGAATTACAAGGGGGGTTGGTGGGGTATTTATAGAGCCCCAACTAGTGAAGTAACGGACACAGATACAAGACTTTTGCTCCTTTTGAACTATAACTCTAGAATTTTGATACAAGTAGACTGGACTCCTGCTTGATGGATTGATTGGGACTCCTATCCAAAGGTGGTGCGAAGATGGAGATGGTGATGAGCTTCGATGAAGGGCCACAATTGCTTCCTTGGTTTGTCATGATGGGTGGACTCGGGAGTCTTGATAATGTAGCCTTCTGCAGGTGCATGGACTCTCAGTTTGGATTGGAGAAGACTCAAGAGTTTTGATGAAACTCTTGAGTTCTTGAAGCTTGAATAACTACCAACATGTTTGAGTGGAATGCCAGGAGTAGAAACCCTTGGACCTCCAACACTTGGTGAGCAAATAACTTAAAACTCCCTTTGAAGTTGGTGACAAGAAGGAAGTATAATTTGGCCGACTACTTTGCTTTTGGCATGAATTAACTTGAATGGAGGGGTGCCAAAGATGAGAGTCGTTCACATTTTCTCCTCTTAAAAATATGAGGTTCTAATTAATCTTCTCTTTTTAGGCCGACCAAAGGAGGATGTCATGTGGGGATGTCTTGATTTTATGGCATGTCCAAACACAAGTGATATGGCATGTGTTCTTGTCCCAAAAATAAAATGTCCAAATGGTGTTGTCCCAATGTCATGTGTTGATGTCCAAATCCTTGAAAATGTGTCTTGGGCTAGCATATGGGTTGTCTTGAGTCTTCAATTAGGTGCACATGGGATGTTGTCTAGGTCCTCTCTTGTAATACAGGACTCAATGACTGAACTAATTACAAGTACTCAATGAATAATTAACCAAATGATAACTAATTGAACCAACCATACTTAATTAGGCTTCCAAAACTAAAACCTAATTAAAGTTGGTAAAAAGGGCTAACTAAATTGGACCACTAAGATCCTAATTAGGTAATTACGGTTTGACTCAATTGGGGTTTCGACTCAACCTGGTAAAAAGGGTTTTACCCCAAAATAAACAAAACCCTAATTATAGTTGGTAAAAAGGGTTTACCCTAACTAAACCAAAATAACAAAATTTAAAATAAAATATTTATATGGTAAATAGGGTTGGGTTCAGGATTTTACTCACAGGTGATCCACAGGGATGTGGGTTTAACCTATCGACTTCTTTTGACCCTGGTGCCCGCACCATTTTGAACAAGAGATTGAAGAGTATAGATATTCCCCCTCAAAAGGTAATTCAAAAAACTGAATTTCAAAGAGTTTTCATAAACTGAAAAACTGATTTCAAATATTTTGCAAGAAGTTTTAGCAAACTGATTACTCCCCCTCACTTATTGCTCTAATTTTACTTTTATTTTACTCTCACTCTTATTTTTCTCTTTCACATCAAACTACTTTTTATTTAATTCTCCCACTTATCTTTCACTTATATCTCCCCCTTTTTGTTTAACTACTTTTCTTTTAATTCTCCCACTTATCTTTCACTTATCTCTCCCCCTTTTTTTTTTCTTTTTTTTATAACTCTTCCCCTTTTTCATATAACTCTCTCCTTTTGTGTCATCATTAAAAAAGGATTAAAGAGAAGATAGAATGATAATTATAGAAATTGAGCAATAATCACAAGGGTTAATGACCAAAGAAAAAACATTAATATAAAAAACATTCATTCGTTGAATTCAAAAGTTCATACATTGATACAAATTTTGATACAAAGATACAAGATGGTAAACAAACACAGGTGTATAAAAGTAATGCTGAAATATAATCTAACTAACTTAGAGACTACCCTAAGAAGAGTGCTCCTCATCAAAGGATCCAATCTCAATCGGTCCAGTATCAGTAGAAATACAGGATCATGGCCACATCGATCGGAGATCAGAGAATGGGTCTGGGTAGGTCTCAATGGAACACGATGGCCTCGACCTCTACGTCTGACATATGTCCTACCTCTAGCTGGTGCAGAAGAGATGGAGGCAATATTAGTAGTAGGAACAAAACTGACCAGAGCAAATGTATCAAGAGGAAGGGGAGAAGGATCAAAAATGGGTCCGGAATCAAGATGGTGGAGATCGGGGGTATAAAATCCAAGTTCTTTGATAAGGGAAGATGTATGAAAAGCTTAAGAGTGTATGACTAGAGTGCCAAAAGATGGAATAATAGGCATAGGTGCAGGAATGGTAGAAGGATATGGATCAGATCTAGAAGGAGAGGATAAAATCAGAGTATCATGATATAAATGAGAAGGATCAGGAATGGGGCTCCTAGGAACATCTACTATCTGCGGCTCTGGCTCTGTCATGAAATCTGTCGCATCAAACTATATAGAGTCAGACTGATCATCTACCAAGTCAGGTCCTAGAGCGGATGGTGCTGGAGGTGAATCAGTTGGAGCTAAAAGAGCAGGAGCTCTGCATAATGAAGGTCTAGCTAATGCAGCTAAAATTGTAGAGATGCCATCACTCAATCCTCAACGGCTTTCCCTCATCTCCATATGCATCATGTCGACGAGCTCATGAAAAATCATGACCTCAATCTTTATGCGAGTGACCTTGTCCTCTAAACTGTCAGTAGCACCAGGGATATCTGTCTGTGCAGGAGTGGCCGACTCAAGCTAGGGATTAGGCTCTAGCTATGCCGAAGGCTCGGGCTGAACCTCAAGGATATCACTATATGGCTCTGAGGGCCCTGCCTCACTTGAAAAGATTCCCTCATCCTTCACCACATCATCATCTCTGTCAGTGGCCTGACCAGATATGCATCTTGTTGACTTTGGCTCCTTAGTTTTGATGATTAACAAAAGGTTGAGTATATGTTTGGACTAATGTTTCATCTCTAGATAAAGTTTCAGGACTTAGGTTATTCAAAAAGAGTATCAAAAGTACAATGATGAAACTAAGTTTGCATGATTTGGAAAAGAGCTCTTCTACCTTGGAAAAGATCAAAATTCTCATAATGGACCTTCTTGTTAAGAAATATTTGACAAAAGAAACAAAGGATTAAAGAAACTCAAGCATGGCACGCACATCTCAAAGAGTTTCAGAAAAGTTCAGATCAGAGGTCGACCCCCAGAGGTCGACACCTTGTCAAAGGTCGACCACCAGAGGTCGACTCATGAAGAGAAGAAAAGTTCAGCATGGCCGGCACGGCAAAATCTCAGTGGCACGCACCAGAGGTCGACCACCAGAGGTCAACACCTGTCCAGAGGTCGACACCAGAGGTTGACTCATAGCCTAAGAATTCAAACCTGGCAGAACTATGGTATTCTGAATTTTTGCATAAAATTTACTGGAGGTCGACTCATGAGGTCGACACTTGATCCAGAGGTCGACTCATGAGGTCGACTCATGGCATAACGGCTAGTTTTTCTGAACTTCTGATTTGATTTCTAACGGCCATAAACAACCATATTTTTGAATCTAACGGTCTTGTGGAGTTGTTTCAGCATGAATGAGGTATTTAACCTCCACCAAACTTCAAAAAAGAGAAGGAGACAAAGTGAAAAAGTGTAGATTCAAAGTACAAAGCCTTCAATCACTACCAAGCCAAAAGAGTGAGAAAACCAAGAGATTCCTTAGCCAAAAGCTTTCCATCTTTGAGGAATCCAACTTTCAAGTGTTTGGCATTTAGTGAGGTCCAAAGATTCCAAGGGAAAAGGCTTGAAGAGTCTCCATCAAGAGCTTCAACGAATTTCTTATTGCTCAAAAGGAGTTTGTTTTATTTTATTCATTGTATCCATATTCCTTTTTGTCTTTAGCTAGTTTCAAGGGAATTTGAAACTAGTGTGAGGTTTGTTGGTGAGCCAATTGATAAAACCAACTAGGGTTGCTTGTAAGCCCAAAGCCAAAACAAGTGAGTGAGGTTTGTTGGTGAGCCAATTGATAAAACCAACTAGGGTTGCTTGTAAGCCCGAAGCCAAAACAAGTGTGTAAGGTTTTGACTTGTGAGCCTGGTAAAACAAGTCGGCTGTAATCTAAAGATTATAGTGGAAATTCCCAAGTGGAGCTTGGGGAGTGGATATAGGTGCTAGGTGCACCGAACCACTATACTTCTTGTGTGTTTGCATTGCTCTTCTTTTGCTCTTTAATTGTTGATTTATTTCATTGCTTCCATTGCACAATTATTTGAGCAATATCACTCTTCACCTTAAAACTTGATAGCACATATATTGCTTTAAATTTTTAAATACCCAATTCACTCCCCCTCTTGGGCACCATATCTGGGCAACAAGTGGTATCAGAGCACCGGTACTCTCTTGTAGGTCCAACGATCTTGAGTGAAAGATCATGGCCGCCCCAATTGGAATGGGTATAGTTGAAGGACAAGCATCAAATCGCCCTCCCTTCTTTAATGGCACAAACTACACATACTGGAAAACTCGTTTTCGTATTTATTTACAAGCTGTAGATTATCATATATGGAGAGTAATCACTAAAGGGCCTCATCAGCCCACTCACTTGGTTAATGGCATTATCACCCCAAAATCTGAAGAAGAATGGGATGACAATGACATCAAACAAGCTGAGTTAAATGCTAAGGTGATGAATTTGCTATTCTGTGCACTTGACCCTAGTGAATTCAACAGAATATCAAATTGTATTTCCGCCAAATAAATTTGGGATACACTTGAGGTTACCCATGAGGGTACACACCAAGTGAAGACCACAAAGGTGAACATGCTCATTCACACGTATGAGATGTTCAGGATGGAACCAACTGAAAGTATAAGTGAAATGTATACTAGATTTACCAATATAGTAAATGGTATGAGGAGTTTGGGAAAAATTATATCTAATGGTGAACTGGTTAACAAACTTCTCAGGTCTCTTCCGGCTTCATGGGATGCGAAAGTAACAGCCATAGAAGAAGCCAAGGATGTCAATACTCTACCTCTCGAGCAGCTTCTTGGATCACTGATGACTTACGAGCTTTCATTAAAGCAGAAGACAGTGGACAATGACAAGAAAAAGAAAGCCATAGCCTTCAAGTCCACTACAAAAGAAGAGTCAAGTGATGAATCAGAAGAAGAAGCTGATGATGATGAGACAGCCCTCATTACAAGAAAATTCAAAAGATTCTTGAGAAAGAAGAAGGGCTTCTACAAGAAAAGGCCATAAAAAGGTGATCACAACAAGGAGAAAGAGAAGAGAAAGAAAGGGATCCACCCATCTGCTTCGAGTGCAAGAAGCCTGGACATTACAAAATGGATTGCCCTTTGCTTAAGAAGAGTCGAAGGATGTTGAGAAAGAAAGCCATGATGGCTACCTGGAGTGAGAGTGAGGACTCCAGCAGTGAAGAAGAGCAGCAGGTAGTCGCCAACTTATGTTTTATGGCCAATGAAGATAATGAGGTAAATTCTGAACCTGAAACTGAATTTACTTTCAATGAATTGCATGATGCTTTTGATGACTTAGTTATTGAATATGAAAAATTAAAATTGAAAAATAAGAAATTAAGAAAGCAAAATTTTGAGCTTACTAAAAATTCAGAAAAGTTTTCAACTGAAATTGAAAATTTAATTCAAGAAAACAAGAAATTAACTGAACATGTAAAGACTTTAACAAATGATAAGAATAATCTTTTAAAAGAAAATGATTCTTTGAAAAATAATAGAAGTCTTAAAACTAATGAGAACATTGAAAAACAAAATAAAGAACTATTGCTTCAAAACAAGAATTACAAGGAAGAGTTAGAAAAAGTAAAACCTTTTGTAGAACAGTATACTTTTAGTTCAGAAAAACTAAATATGCTTTTAAATAGTCAACATGCAGTGTTTAACAAAGCTGGACTTGGATTTAAGCCACACAATCAGCAAAAACTTTATAAAAACTTTTTCATACCTGCATCTTCTAATATTACCTGCTATGCATGTGGTAAATTAGGTCATAAATCATATGTTTGTAATAGAAGAAAATTAAATACCTTTAAAAAGATTTGGGTTCCAAAAGGAACCAATTTGACTAACCCTAAAGGACCCAAGATGACTTGGGTACCTAAAGTTTCAACTTGATCAATTTTTGCAGGTGTGCCTTGCAACCAAAAATAAAAGAAGAATGTGGTATCTGGATAGTGGTTGCTCAAGGCACATGACTGGGGATGTGAAGCAATTCTCATCACTAGCTGCTATTGATGGTGGAAACGTTACTTTTGGTGATAATGGAAAAGGCAAAATCGTCGGAATTGGTAAAATCCATATCATCCCTAATGCTTATGTAGATAATATATTATTTGTTGATGGCTTGAAGCATAATCTTTTTAGCATTAGTCAGTTTTGTGATAAGGGTTTTAAAGTAATTTTTGAATCATCTTTGTGCATGGTATCTAGTCTAGATGTCGATGGCATCAAGTTCACTGGTCTTAGGCATGGAAACATTTACATGGTTGATCTTGATGATCTAACCATGGAAAGTGGTCAATGCCTAGTGGCTAAGGAAGCCAAGGCAAGTGAAACTAGTTGGCTTTGGCATCGTAGGCTAGGGCATGCTAGTATGCAGTTGATTTCAAAATTAAGCAAAAAGAATCTTGTAAAAGAATTGCCAAAACTCACATTTGAAAAAGATAAGATTTGTGCTGCATGTCAATTTGGAAAACAAACTAAATCTACTTTCAAACCTAAAGGAGTAGTATCTACTACTAGACCCCTTGAATTATTGCATATGGACCTCTTTGGACCAACCAGAATAACTAGTTTGGGAGGTAAAAAATATGGGCTAGTAATTGTAGATGATTACTCATGATTTACTTGGGTGATGTTTTTAGCTCATAAAGATGAAACATTTTCAGCTTTTGTTAAATTTCATAAAAGGGTTTCAAACGAAAAAGATCTCACTATTATTTCTTTGCGTAGTGATCATGGAACTGAATTTGACAATCATGATTTTGAAACTTTTTGTAATGAAAATGGTATTAGTCATAATTTTTCTGCACCTAGGACACCTCAACAAAATGGGGTGGTAGAAAGAAAGAACAGGACTCTTGAAGAAATGGCACGCACAATGCTTTGCGAAAACGATTTACCTAGATATTTTTGGGCAGAAGCCATTAATACTTCCTGTTACATTTTAAATAATGTTTTAATTCGACCTATTTTGAAGAAAACACCATATGAGCTTTGGAAAAATCGAAAACCTAATCTCAAGTATTTTCGTGTATTTGGTTGCCGCTATTTCATATTAAACAACGGCAAAGATAATATCAGTAAATTTGATGCCAAGTCAGATGAGGGTATCTTTTTAGGATACTCTACTTCTAGCAAGGCATACAGGGTCTTCAACAGAAGAACTCTTCTGGTTGAAGAATCAATTCATGTAGTGTTTGATGAATCTAACGAAAAATCTTCTAGAAAAGAAGATTCTATTGATGTTGAAATAGGTACAAAGAAGCTTGAACAATTGACAATCAATGAAGATGAGTCCAAAGGAGATGATGATCAAGAGAATCAAGATCAAATTCAAGAGATCAATGCAACTTCACCAAAACCATTACCTAAAGAATGGAGGTATGCACACAGACACCCTAAAGAGCTAATAATTGGTGATCCATCAAAGGGGATAAGTACACGCTCTTCTATTAGAAATGTTTGTGATTATTTAGCCTTTGTATCTTAGATAGAGCCTAAGTCAATAGAAGAAGCTGAAAAAGATTGTAACTGGATTAATGCTATACAAGATGAACTAAATCAATTTAAAAAAAATAATGTTTGGACTTTAATTGAAAGACCCCTTAATGTTTCTGTAATTGGCACAAAATGGGTTTTTAGAAATAAACTTGATGAACATGGTATTGTAATTAGGAACAAAGCTAGACTTGTTGCTAAAGGCTACAACCAGGAAGAAGGGATCGACTTTGATGAAACCTTTGCTCCTGTTGCTAGGCTAGAAGCAATTAGACTTTTACTTTCTTTTGCTTGTTTTATGGATTTCAAGTTATTTCAAATGGATGTTAAGAGTGCCTTTTTAAATGGATTTATTGAAGAGGAGGTTTATGTTGAACAACCTCCTGGTTTTGAAAATCATGAATTTCCTAATCATGTCTTTAAATTGCATAAAGCATTGTATGGTTTAAAGCAAGCTCCTAGAGCTTGGTATGATAGATTAAGTTCATTTTTGATGAAAAATGATTTGTCTAGAGGTAATGTAGATAATACATTATTTTTGAAAAAGAAAAATGATGATCTCTTAGTAGTACAAATATATGTAGATGATATTATTTTTGGTGCTACTAACGAATGTCTTTGTCAAGAATTTGCTAAGTTAATGCAGAGTGAGTTCGAGATGAGCATGATGGGAGAACTCAACTTCTTCCTCGGACTCCAAATTAAGCAAACCAAAGAAGGGATCTCCATCAACCAAGCCAAGTACACAAGGGAGATATTGAAAAAGTTTGGGATGGAGACTACCAAACCAATAGGTACCCCTATGAGCTCTTCATGTAAATTAGACAAAGATGAATATGGTAAATCAGTAGACCAAAAATTATATAGAGGCATGATTGGTTCATTGCTATATCTAACTGCCAGTAGACCAGATATAATGTTTAGTGTTTGTATGTGTGCACGTTTTCAGTCTGCTCCTAAAGAATCACATCTCTTAGCTGTAAAATGTATACTTAGATACTTATCTGGGTCTATCGAAATTGGTCTTTGGTACTCTAGAGAGTCATCATATGAATTAATTGCATATTCTGATGCTGATTTTGCTGGGTGTAAACTTGATCGAAAAAGTACTAGTGGAACTTGTCAATTTTTAGGAGTCTATTTGATTTCATGGAGCAGTAAGAAACAGAATTCGGTTGCTCTATCTACGTCGGAAGCCGAATATATAGTAGCTAGAAGCTATTGTGCTCAGATTCTATGGATCAAACAACAACTCGAGGACTTTGGCATCAAACTAATTAAGACACCCATAAGATGTGATAATACTAGTGCAATCAATTTAACAAAAAATCCTGTACAATATTCAAGAAGCAAACATATTGAAATAAGACATCAATTCATAAGAGATCATGTTCAAAACTCTAATGTGTTGTTAGAATTTATTTGTACTGATTATCAATTGGCTGATATATTCACAAAACCTTTGAATGAAGATAGATTTTGTATGATCAGAAGAGAACTGGGAGTCATTGATCCTTTTGCTTGAAACTCTTCAATTTTCATCAAAATTCCTCAAAAATGATTTATAAATTCTCAAATATGTTTAAAGGTTATTTTTCTAAATTTTATCAATTTTTTAGTTTACAGAATTTTATTAATTGTTGGAGGTCGACACTTTAATTTTCGGAGGTCAACACTTGAGGTCGACACCTAAGTTTTGGAGGTCGACACTTAAGGTCGACCCCTGAAAATTTTCAGAGGTCGACACTTGAACGGAAACCTGCTTTTTTAAAACCCGTCCGTAAGCCTTTTTTCTCTATTTTTTTCTTACTTCTCCTTCGTGTGGTCCCCCTCCAACTTCCTTAAACCCCTAAATAGTAGATTTCCACCCTTCTCCTTCATCATTTTGGGAAATCCTCTCCTCTCCTCTTGCTTTTCTTGGAATCAACCCTCTTTTTGACCGTATTCTTGATTTTGGACAACCGAAAGCCTTCGCACCTATCTACCCTCAAATCTCGGTTGTTTTTCAATTAAAATTACATATTTCTTTCCTCCGTTTCTTACTTTTTCTTCATTTACTCTCTATTTTCTCCATTCTCACAAACCCTATCTCACCATTTCACCTTCTCCTCTTTTTCCCAATCTGTGAACCTCTCTTTCCCTCTCTTTTCCTCTTAGCCTTGCCTCTTTGCTCTTCTCCCTAAGTTACCCCTCTTCCTTTCACATGGGTCCGAGAAAGCACTTGGCAGTAAGGAAAAGGAGATTGGAACAAGGCCAGGGTAGTACTGAGCGACGACGAAAGGTCAGACATGAGCGTGAGCCGACCCCAGAGCCACCTGCACCAGTGCCAACCAGCTTAGTCCGGAAGAGCATTGCTAGTGGGAGGCGCGTGGATATACCATTCTGGGATCAGCATCACTTCTTCATTGGAGATGTACTGAGAGATGCAGGTCTGGTTCATTTCTGTATGATGTCTGAGAGATTCTACCCAGACCTCATCAGGGAGTTTTATGGATCCATGGCCACTGATGGCATTGGATGGTCTGCTACAGTACGAGGGATTGAGATACTAGTGACACCGGAGGTCATCAGTCGCATCTGGAGGATTCCACTTCATGGCCCTGCTGCCACTTCGATCAGCGATAGAGAGCACGCCTTCAGATGTATCCTAGAGCATGAGGATGTTAGCGGCATTTCCATAGTAGCCGCTAACCAGCTTTCACTGGAGATGAGAGTGCTGCATCATATCATCGCCCGTATCTTGATTCCGAAGAGCGGGAGATTCGATTTTATCACTGAGCGTGAGCTGGTGTTGATGGTGTCCTTGAGACAGCGGACTCCCATCAACCTTCCCAGGATCATGCTTCAGCAGATGGGTGAGGCAGCTTCTCACAGGAGACTTGTTCAGCCTTATGGCATGGGACTGACTCAGATATTCAGAGAGCATGGTGTCTCATTCGACGGTATACCCTTCAGTCAGTTACAGCACACTGATACTTATGGAGAGAAATCCCTGCATAGGATGGGATTTCGACTGATCAGTGACCGTTGGGTACGACGAGAGTCTGGCCAGGAGCCAGATGAGGAGGATGAGATCCGAGCTGTTGAGGCAGGGCCTTCTGAGCCTACTGATCATGGTACACCTCCTCGCCCAGCACCGGAGACAGAGACTGCGGAGCCTGAGCCATTCACGCCACCACCCTCATCAGCTCCAGCACCTACTATTACTGTTACACCACGGAGAACTTCAGTGAGGATATCGGACTTCGAGCAGAGAGTGACTGATCATATTTCAGAGGTCCGGACAGAGATCACTGGTGTACGACAGGAGTTACATGATCTGCGGACACACACAGATATGCGCATTGGTGCTCTCTCAGCTAGTATGGATACAGGATTCAGACAGATCCTCGGCCTACTGAGATTAGCACTGCCATCAGGGACTGCAGATCCGACAGTATCTCCTCCACATGATGATGATGATGATGATGATGATGGTGATGACTCCAGTGGATACAGTGACAGTGATGGAGATCAGCCTGGAGCAGGGAGTTCTGAGGTTCCACCTGCAGATCCGATTCCAGAGATACCCCCTGCTACTGATCCTCCAACTACAGATCTTCCGAGTACAGCTCCTCCAGATGTGCCAGTTGATACTGAGCTTACAGAGTCACTTTTTAAGACTATCACTGGGATTCCGGATGACATAGATGAGCATACAGAGACAGACATTGATGATCCCACAGCTTATGAGATAGTCAGCAGGCAGACCCCGGCTCAGTCTACTCAGCATACTGATCCGTCTACTCCTTCTGCTACTGCTTCAGTCGGGACACCTGTGGAGCCCTTTCCTAGGACATATAGATCTTGTAGGACTACCCCTAGGTCTGGTCGCTCTCTGAGGACTCGGAGTTCCTCACATAGGACTCCAAAATCCTCATCTAGGATCATGGCTCCTGTATCTTTTGATATACCTTCTGATGAGGAGTAGCCTCATAGATTTACTTGTTGTACTTAGTTTGCTTTTGTTATATCAGTGTTTTTGTGCTTACTATGTAAGCAATTTTGTAACTGTATACATTTGTTTTTATCTATATTGTGACTTTTTATCTATATTATGATATTTTGTGATATTTTACTGTCTGATACCAACTCTTAGCATTTATCCTTTTAAACCCTCAAGTTAGAATATTTTGTTATATTGAATGCACAAATTGAGGGGGAGCATGGATTTTATGCACCTAAATACTTCATTATAATTGAACATAAGTTTCATTAATATATCTTTCACTACAAAAATGGACTTTTTGATTCTTGACAAAAAGGGGGAGTAGTAAAGTATATATGAGACTCATGAAACCAGTAGTATAGTATATATGAGACTCCTTCTTATGAGTAGTAAAGTAAAATATGATTCTTATGAGTAAAGCTTGTATGTTTCTTATCTTTTTGACTCATGAGAATGTTTCCACAAAAAGAAAGAAGTAAATGAAAAGTAAAATTTTTATGCATGTAAGGATTCTTTGAAAATTTTTATAATTGCTATATTTTGCTTTTGGACTAAATTGCATATATACTCAAGGTTTTGTCATCATCAAAAAGGGGGAGATTGTTGACTTTGGTTCCTTAGTTTTGACGATTAACAAAAGGTTGAGTATATGTTTGGACTAATGTTTCATCTCTAGATAAAGTTTCAGGACTTAGGTTATTCAAAAAGAGTATCAAAAGTACAATGATGAAACTAAGTTTGCATGATTTGGAAAAGAGCTCTTCTACCTTGGAAAAGATCAAAATTCTCATAATGGACCTTCTTGTTAAGAAATATTTGACAAAAGAAACAAAGGCTTAAAGAAACTCAAGCATAGCACGCACATCTCAAAGAGTTTCAGAAAAATTCAGATCAGAGGTCGACCCCCAGAGGTCGACACCTTGTCAAAGGTCGACCACCAGAGGTCGACTCATGAAGAGAAGAAAAGTTCAGCATGGCCGGCATGGCAAAATCTCAGTGGCACGCACCAGAGGTCGACCACCAGAGGTCAACACCCGTCCAGAGGTCGACACCAGAGGTCGACTCATAGCCTGAGAATTCAAACCTGGCAGAACTATGGTATTCTGAATTTTTGCCTAAAATTTACTGGAGGTCGACTCATGAGGTCGACACTTGATCCAGAGGTCGACTCATGAGGTCGACTCATGGCATAACGGCTAGTTTTTCTGAACTTCTGATTTGATTTCTAACGGCCATAAACGGCCATATTTTTGAATCTAACGGTCTTGTGGAGTTGTTTCAGCATGAATGAGGTATTTAACCTCCACCAAATATCAAAAAAGACAAGGAGACAAAGTGAAAAAGTGTAGATTCAAAGTACAAAGCCTTCAATCACTTCCAAGCCAAAAGAGTGAGAAAACCAAGAGATTCCTTAGCCAAAAGCTTTCCATCTTTGAGGAATCCAACTTTCAAGTGTTTGGCATTTAGTAAGGTCCAAAGATTCCAAGGGAAAAGGCTTGAAGAGTCTCCATCAAGAGCTTCAACAAATTTCTTATTGCTTAAAAGGAGTTTATTTTATTTTATTCATTGTATCCATATTCTTTTTTGTCTTTAGCTAGTTTCAAGGAAATTTGAAACTAGTGTGAGGTTTGTTGGTGAGCCAATTGATAAAACCAACTAGGGTTGCTTGTAAGCCCGAAGCCAAAACAAGTGAGTGAGGTTTGTTGGTGAGCCAATTGATAAAACCAACTAGGGTTGCTTGTAAGCCCGAAGCCAAAACAAGTGTGTAAGGTTTTGACTTGTGAGCCTGGTAAAACAAGTCGGCTGTAATCTAAAGATTATAGTGGAAATTCCCAAGTGGAGCTTGGGGAGTGGATGTAGGTGCTAGGTGCACCGAACCACTATACTTCTTGTGTGTTTGCATTGCTCTTCTTTTGCTCTTTAATTGTTGATTTATTTCATTGCTTCCGTTGCATAATTATTTGAGCACTATCACTCTTCACCTTAAAACTTGATAGCACATATATTGCTTTAAATTTTTAAATACCCAATTCACCCCCCCTCTTGGGCACCATATCTGGGCAACACATCTTCTTCACTGGCCTCTAACAAGCTGGAAACCCATCTGGTGAAGTGATCTGATGTCATAAACGTCTGTGTGAAGTAGCTGTCTGTATAGCTCATCATCGATGACCACTCCATAAGCTCTAAACAGTAATATCAACCCCATCCCATAAGGCAGACACAGTCTCTGGATGATCGATGCCTCAGTCAACTAATATACCTGAGTAATTGGAGGCATACTGGAGTGCACTGTACTAGAGAAACCATGACCAAAAGCTCTGCTCTGTGATGAAGTCAAATCATCCAGTCTTAGGTAGAAGAATTCGGGCTACGATATGGTGCAGTAACCTCATCTCAGACGACAATCTCGAAGTAACCACAGTGGCTCCCTCAGGAAGATCATCTATCTCAAAGATTCATCAGAGTCCATTGATCCTGTCTACTAGAGCATCCATAACTAATCCTATCATAGGGATGTCCCATACTCTGCTTAAAATCTTTGTGGATACTGGAACATCTCTGCCACAGACCTGTGCAATCCAACCATCACTACCTCGGGCAAGTGAATCATAGAACTCTCTAATTAGTCCTGGGTAGAATCTCTCAGACAGTGAACAAAATGGTGCAAGACCTGCATCCCTCAGCCACTGGCCAATCCTGAAGTGTTGCTGGTCTAGAAAATCAAAGTCCACACATCGTCCTCCGATGATGGTCTTTGATCCCATCCAATTTGCTGCAGAAACAGGGGGTCTAACAGGAACATCAGGCATATATGCTGCTCTATCCTCATGCCTGGCCTTAGTTCTTCTCTCTTCCTCTGAATGGATGGTCTAGGATGTTAGACAACTTGTTTTCTAGGCCCCATTGCAAGGAAACAAGGGAGGATGCAAGGAAGGGGAGAAACTAGGGTTTCAACGGTGAAAACCTAAGAAATGGGATGAAGAATAGTGGGAAACCGAAGAGAACCTGTCCCAAATGAAGAATCGGGTGATTGAATTTGAAATTTGGAGGGAAGAAGATGTTGGAACACTATTTAGGGATGAGTCAACTCGATTTGGAGTGAAAAATTCAAAGAAAACACTTCATTTTCCTATTTTTATTTTGGTTTATCATCGTTCAAGTGTCGACTCATGACATAAAGTCAAGTGTCAACACTTCCAGGTGTCGATACTTCCAAGTATCGACACTTAGACTTAAAACTAAGAAAAAATATGAAACGGACCATTGATCAATGTAGAACAGGATTTTAATGAATTTAGAGAGATTAAACATGATTTATGAGAAATTTTGATCAATCAAAAGTTAAAAGAATTATGAAGAGATGGATATTTTAATTAAAAGGGTTGATGACCCCTAATTCTCTTCTAATCATATTGAACCGATCCTCTTAGAGAGGTTTAGTCAATATGTCAGCTAGTTGCATTTCAGAACACATAAATTCAAGTATAATATCATCATTTTCAACATGATTTATAATAAAATGATGCCTAATTTTAATGTGCTTGCTTTTAAAGTGCTGAACAGGGTTTTTAGTTAAATTTATAGTACTAGTATTATCAAATTTTATGGGTGTTTTAGTTAATTTGATTCAAAAATCTTCAAGTTGTTGCTTAATCCACAAGATTTGAGCACAACAACTTCTTACTGCAATATACTCAGCCTCAATTGTGGATAGTGCAACTGAAGTTTATTTCTTGCTAAACTAGGAGATTAAGTTAACTCCAAGAAATTGGCAAGTTTTACTTATGATTTTTCTATCTAATTTACACCCAGCAAAATCAACATCTAAATAACCAATCAAATCAATAGATGAATCTCTAGAATACCACAAGCTAATATCTAGTGTACTAAATAAATATTTAAATATGCACTTAACAGCCAACGGATGAGATTCTTTTGGATCAGACTGATATCTAGTACACATACAAATACTAAATATGATATCTGGTCTACTAGCAGTCAAATATAATAAAAAGCCAATCATTCCTCTATATAATTTCTTATTAATAGATTTACCATGCTCATCTTTATTAAGTTTACAAGAGAGGCTCATAGGTGTACCTATTGATATAGTAGTCTCCATTCCAAACTTCTTTAAGATTTCTCTTATATACTTAGCTTGGTTGATGAAGATTCCATCTTTGTTTTGCTTGATCTAGAGTCCAAGAAAAAAGTTGAGTTTACCCATCATGCTCATTTCAAACTCTCCCTGCATAAGCTTGGCAAACTCTTGACAAAGAATTTTACTAGTAGCACCGAATATAATGTCATCAACATAAATTTGTACTACTAATAAATCATCATTTTTCTTTTTTAAAAATAATGTTATGTTAACATGGCCTCTAGAGAAATCATTTTTAATTAAGAACTTGCTGAGCCTTTCATACAATGCTTCGGGTGCTTGCTTTAAACCATAAAGTGCTTTGTGTAGTTTAAAAATATGATCAGGATATGCATGATTTTTAAAACTAGGTGCTTGTTCAACAAACACTCCTTCAGAAATAAAATCATTTAGAAAAGTACTTTTGACATCCATTTGAAATAATTTAAAGTTCATGAAACATGCAAATGCAAATAATAGTCTAATTGCCTCAAGTCTAGCAACAAGAGCAAAGGTTTCATCAAAATCAATCCCTTCCTCCTGATTATAGCCTTTGGCAACTAGTCTAGCTTTATTTCTTTTAACAATACCATTTTTATCAAGTTTGTTTCTGAAAATCCATTTTGTACCAATAATTGAAACATTAGATAGTCTTTCAACTAAAGTCCAAACATTGTTTCTTTTGAATTGATTTAGTTCATCTTGCATTACATTTATCTAATTAGGATCTTTTTTAGCATCTTCAACACATTTTGGTTCAGTTTAAGAAAAAAAGCAATATAGTCACATTCATTTCTAATTGAAGATCTTGTTCTTACCCCTTTTGATGGATTACCTAGCATTAAATCCTTAGGATGTCCATGAGCATACCTCCACTCTTTGGATAGATATGAATGCTTTGGTGTGGGTTGTATGACTTTTTCTCTTTCATTCTTGTCTTGATCTTCTTCATTCTCTTGAGAGGGTTGATCATCCAGAGTCAACTTCTTTAGTTCTTCAGCACCTGCACATGCATCAGAAGTATCCTCTTTTCTGGAGGATTCGTTAGTAGATTCTTCAAATACTATATATACAGATTCCTCTACTACTAAAGTTCTCTTATTAAATCTCTGTATGCCCTACTTGATGTAGAGTATCCTAAGAAGATACATTCATCAAACTTGGCATCAAATTTTTTTAAGTTATATTTTTTATTATTCATATTAAAGCAACGATAACCAAAAACTTGAAAATGCTTCAAAGTTAGTTTTCTATGTTTCCAAAGCTCATATGGAGTTTTCTTTAAATTTGGTCGAATCAAAACATGATTTAAAATATAGCAAGCGATATTTACTACTTCGGCCCAAAAATATCATGGCAAATCATTTTCACAAATCATTATACGTGCCATTTCTTCTAAAGTGCAAATTTTCTTTTCTACTATCCCATTCTGTTGAGGTGTCCTAGGTACAGAAAAATTATGTTCAATTTCTTTTTCATTACAAAAGTTTTCAAAATTTTGATTTTTAAATTCAGAACTATAGTCACTATGATTAAGAACAACTGAAGTACCTTTTTCATTTGAGATTTTTCAATAAAACTTTATAAAAGCTGAAAATGTTCATTTTTGTGAGCTAGAAATGAATTCATATAAATCATGAGAAATCATCCACAATAACTAATTCATATCTCTTGCCTCCTAGGCTAAATATCATAGTTGGTCCAAAGAGATCCATATGGAGTAGTTCTAATTGCCTTATAGTTGAAACAAAACCTTTAGGTTTGAAAGATATTTTTACTTGTTTTCCAAATTGACATGCATCACAAATTTTATCTTTTCCAAAATTAAGTTTTGGCAAATCTCTTACTAAATCCTTTTTGCATAATTTAGAGAATAAATACATGCTAGCATGAACTAATCTACATGCCATGGCTAACTAGTATCATTAATAGTGGAATTTATTAGAACTAGGCATTCACCATTAGGCAAAGATAGACTATCCAAATCTACTAGATAGATATTACCATGCCTTTTTTCAGTGAATTTCACTCCATTAATTTCAGGACTAGCAATTATGCAAAGAGATGATTTAAAAATAACTTGAAAACCTTTATCACAAAATTGGCTAATACTAAGCAGATTATGTCTCAAACTTTCAACTAAAAGGACATTATCAAACCAAGTAGAAGGGAAGATGTAAACCATACCGATACCAATAATCTTTTCTTTACCATTATCACCAAAAGTTACACTCCCTCCATTATGTACCTCAAGAGAGGTGAATTACTTCACATCTCTTGCCATGTGTCTTGAGCAACCACTATCGAGATACCACAATCTTTTCTTTTCTTTGGTTGCAAGACACACCTGCAAAATAAATTAAGTTTTGATTTTAGGTACCCATGCCAACTTGGGTCCTTTAGGGTTAGTACTAAAAGTGATTCCTTTTGGAATCCAAATCATTCTAGAATTATTGATTTTTCTTAAATCTCAATGATGTGCTTCATGACCTACTTTTCTACAAGAGTAACAAATGATGCTTAATGATGTAATAATAAAAATACTTTTGAAAAACTTTTGTTATTTTTGGGGCTTAAAACCTAATCTAGCTTTATTGAAAACAGCTCTTTGGTTGTTCAAAAGAAGATTTAACTTTTCAGAACTATAGGTGAGTTTTTCAACAAAATGTTTTATCTTATTAAGCTCATCTTTATGTTTCTATTTTTTACTTCAAGATCATTACATTTCTTCAAAATTTTTTTATTTGAAATATTTGCTTTAGATCTTTTCAAAACTTCATTTTTCATTGATAAAGCATTATTTTGTTTTTTTCTAAAACATCAATTTTTTTTTTCAAATCATTAACTTCATCCAAAAGATTAGAGTTTTCATGTGAGAAAGAGTTTGCATGCTTTTACAACTTTCTATTTTTAGATAATATCAACTTATAATCATGCATTAACTCATCAAATGCAGTTTTTAATTCATCAAAAGTATAATCAACTTCAAGATCAGAATTTACCTCTTATTCATGTTATGCCATGAATCAAAGATTTGCGACTTCAGTTTGTTCTTCATCTGAGCTGGAGTCCTCACTATCACTCCAGGTCACCATCATTGCCTTCTTTCTGAGCTTCTTCCTTGATTTCATTAGGAGTGGGTAGTCATACTTGTAATGTCTAGGCTTCTTGCATTCGAAGCAAATAGGTACCTCCTTCTCCTTGTCCTTTTCTTTTTTTTTTTCTTTTCCCTTTCCTTTGCATGGTTGAAACTTTTTCTTGTAAGGAAATTTCTTTCTCCTCATAAATTTTCTAAACTTTCTTGCTAATTGAGCTTCTTCACCCTCATTCTCTTCTTCTTCTTCTTCTGATTCTTCAATTGAAGATTCTTCTTGAGTTGTGGACTTGAAAGCTATACCCTTCTTCTTCTTGCCCATATCCATAGATTTTTGTTTTAAGTTCAACTCATAAGTCATGAGCGAACCTACCAATTACTCCAATGGAAGTTTATCAACATCTTTAGCTTCTTCGATGGCGGTCACCTTTGGATCCCAAGATATTGGAAGAGACCTAAGAATTTTATTCACAAGATCAGCATTAAACATAATTTCTCCTAAGCTTCTCATGCCATTAACAATATTTATCAACCTAGTGTACATATCAGTGATTGACTCATTAGGTTCCATTCGGAACATCTCACAAGTATTCACAAGCATATAAACTTTTGTGTTCTTCACTTGATCGATACCCTCATGAGTAACCTTAAGTGTGTCCCATATTTCTTTAGCTAAGATGCAAGTAGAGATCCTATTGAACTCACTAGGATCCAATGCACAGTAAAAGAGATTTATTATTTTTGCATTGATCTCAAATTGTTTAATATCATTTTCATCCCAATTCTCTTCAAGCTTTAAGATGGAAAAACCATTAACCATATTTGAAGGAATATGAGGACTTTTATCAACTACTTTCCATAAATTATAATCTATAGAATGCTGGTAAATTCTCATTCTAGTTTTCCAATATGTATAATTAGAACCATTAAAATAAGGTGGTTGATGAGGGATGAGATTCTAATATGATGCAGGATGATATGCAAGGGATGAATATGAGAAAAATCAGATTAAAGCAAACATATAATTTTAGATCTTTTTATGGTTGGATTCTCGAAACTAGATAAGATTAGGTTAGGGCTATTTTGTATCAATTAGTATCCTACCCACATGCTAGAACTATCAAAGAAATAAAGCAAGTAAAGGGTCCTAGGTCTAAGAAGGCCTATTAGGAGCATGTTCAATCTTCATAAATCAGAAAAAGTGAGAAGAGAAGAGGTTTACAAACCTAGCAATGATTTGCATGATGTCGCAGAAGAGTTCACTCCACTCGAATCGATGCCTGGATGATCCGATCACTTTCTCGCGAATCCATCAACTTTTTATCATATTCGTTCAGAGGCAAAGAAGAATTCATCTAAAGGGCATGGTACCAGAGGGATCCTATAAATGTCAGGGGTTAGTATCAAAGATGATGGAAAAAATATAAAACGGGGGATTAGAAAAGAAGATGAAGTAGTAGGATCGTCGAGGCTGATTTGAGGACTGTAGAAGATGAAGATGCCTGGATCCTCGGAGGGCTGATGGTGGGTGTCTTAGGGCTCTTGCTTGGATAGACAGTGGCTGGGGTTTGGTGGAAGAGGGAGGGTTGGTTGGCGACTAGGGTTTGCTCACAAGAAAAAAAAGACAAGTCTCACACCACTTCCAAAGAACACAAATTGTCACAAGAAAAATTTACAAGTGTTTTAATTCATGAAAAGAGATTGATTACAAGAGGGGGAGGGGGTGGGTATTTATAGATTCATCCAACTTTTTCCCTGTCAAACTAAGAGTACACAGTATGAATAGGATTAGGAGAATAAAGTTGAGTAGAATAAGGAGTACATAATTTTAATAGAATTGTTAAACTGAAATCCATGTAGAACTTGGACATCAACTCCTTCTTGGACTTGGAAGCTTTGACTTTTCTCCATGGGCTTGGACTGGTATGAAATTCTTGCTGGGATTAGACTGGGTCAAAGCTTTGGGCATCTTGGACTGAGTCAAAATATGGGGTGCCAACTTCATGATGGGCTGGGGGGTGTCAACTGCTATGGGCCTTGGACTAGGGCACCAAGGATAGGGATCTGGGATGGAACTTCTTCATGAAATCTTGTGGGCTTGAGGTGCCTAAGGCCTGGTATGCTGGGGCACCATCTCTTGGAGGGCTTGGGCAGCATGAAGAAATCCAGATGCTGCGTTGGTGACTTAAGTGTGGGTCCAAAGGTCCTCCTCTTGAATAAAAACTACATGGACTCAAAAAAGCCTAACTGACAAGACTCAAAATAGGCCTAAATAAATAATGGACTCATTGAACAGATAAACAGGAATCAATGGACTAAACAAAAAACTTCCACCGACTTAGTGATTCCAACTGGCTCACATTATTACCGGACTCACAAAATTTGGACTTCATTACAGGACTTAATAAAAATTGACCAACACATGACTTAGAGGATAGATTGAAGCTTGAAGTCTATGTCTGATCTGATGTCCCCATCAATTCTCCCGGGATGGGAGGAACTCAACCCTATCGAGTAGGAAGGTCGATCTGGCTCAGGTACTGCTCCAACGGGTCTAGGTTGAGGCATTGCGGATCCTCTCGAGTGATCCAGGAATCATCAGATCTCAGTCGACCTTGCAAATGAACCAAGTGATAGGTAGCCTTTGATCCGAGCACTAGTCGCTTGGTCATCCAAGATACGCTCAATCTTTCCTCTCACAGGCTAAATTGATATGGACACTCAAGGTTGGGTTCAGTCTCAAAGAAAAATTTAGGCTTAAACTCACTAGGTATTATTGCTGTCTCCCTATACTCAACTAAGTTTGAGATATTGGAGGTTGAGCTTAATTCCTAATTAGGTAACTCAGGCACTAGGTCTAACTCTTTTTATCACTTTGATGGATCTAGCTTATAGGTATGTAGCCTAATTATTGCAAAATCTTCCTAGTGAACTCTTAGCCTCTTTTCGGGAATTAACCATATTTTTTTATAAAAATATTGCTTACATTAATCTCATGATTAATTCCTCATGCAGATCTCTAATTATGCAGTGCAAATGACAAACAACAACTCTTATTGACATGTAGACAAAACACCTAATGCGGGCAAATAACTCATACCAACACTTATTGATATGCAAACTCGACTAACTCTAAACTATAGCTATGGGTTTGACCCTTGGTCAGGTGGGTGACATGCAGATGAGAACATGACATGCACTCCTAACAGATGCCATAGGGTCCTCTAAAAGTAAGATGCAAACAAGACATGAGTAATGAATGAATGCAGTATGCAAATTTTTACAAAATGCAATCTAGCGGTTAGAGAAACATGAAAAGCTTTGAAAAAGGGTAAAAAATAAGAGGTAGGTTTAGGGTTAGCTTGGTTGGGTAGAAAGTAAGAAAAGGGTTTGGGGTTGATTGGATATAATAGGATACAAGGAGTGTCAGGGATTAGTCCTAGACTAATGAAGTTGACCTTATGGGGTTGATGTACACCTACGGGATCTGCCTTATGGAAGAATGGATCATTAATTTCAGGGAAGAGATCGTCAACGGGAGCTATAGGAGGGGATTCTTCCTGAGGGTAGTGATAAGCCAAATCCTCATTAAAGTTTTCTAGTTCATGAAATTTAGGACTGGGCTAAAAATTGGGCTTTCTTCTAGTGGCTCCTCAGGTAAGATTCTAATATCAGTATCTGGGTTCTCTTCCTCTAACTGATATTCCACTACAGGTTTAGTTTGGGTGTGGTCAGGATCAACTAACTCTGGGTTGGCTTTAGTATGGGTAGGGTCAAGATCAACTAATTCTAAGTTTACTTCGGTCTGGGTATCTACTGGGTCAACTAATTCTAGGTCTTCTATTGGTATCTCTTCTTATTCCTAGTACTCATCCACTAAACTTACATTAGCTTCACATATCTCCTCTTCAAGGTCATTATGGTGAACCAATGGGGTGGTAAGAGGGGGTTGACTTAGAAAAAATTGACTAATGACTGGGGTAGGGGTGGGTTGACTAAGAGGAAGTGGACTAATATTGGGCTCATATCTAAGAGTACTAATCCTTTGGGTTGCTTGGTTATTGGATTGGGTTATTTGGTTTATCTGGGTGGTCAACTGAGCAAACTGGTTTTGGGATTGGGTAGTGGACCGATTAATCTAGGTGGTTAATTGGACAGTGGATTGGGCATTTAGTTGGTTCATCTGGTTAAATCATTTAGTCATGGCTTTCATGAAGATCTCAAAGTTGGAGTCCATGGCTAAGCTAGGTTGGGGCTTAGACTATTGATATTTGGTTCCTAACCTAGTGGTCATGCAATCAATCACTCAAAGTGGTATAATGCAGTCAAGCATGCAAGGATCAGTACATTCTAGGATTTGCTAGACCTAGAGCCAAAATTGAGTGGGTCGACTCAACTTACACCCAACTTAACAACTAATCCTTCCTCTAGCCAGGAAAGAGATGGGGTGGTGGGTGGCTCCCCCTGCTTGTGACATGGTCCTAATTAAGTAACCACCAGTCCACTTAGGATGTTTGCCTCTAAACCTTTAGCCTTAGACACCAATTTCCAGTAATAGTTGACGAATTGAATGCACTAGTTAACCCACACAACTCAGACCCGACTTGTTGGTGTCCCTAAGCACACTAGAACAAATTAGGTTGATAATTAATTTTAATTAAGGCTTGGGTTCTGATGCTGGGTGGTTGTTTTGGGCCCAGGATATGTGATGAAATCTTGCCCTGATATGAGATAGGAAATTGCCCTTAAGATTAATTGAATGCGATGATGAACACACAATGAAACCTGATGCAATCTAATAACAATCAAAAAATAAAAAATATATATATATATTTTTTATGAGGTGACAAATTAAATTTGAGTTGGTTAAGTTATCAAACAAAAATTGGCTTGGGTGAAGTGGGTTTGGTAGTTGATTAGGTTTTGTTTAGTCAGATATGCAGAAGCTGAAATAAAGGTTTGTTCGATGCAGAAGTTAGCATGAATTTCAATGCAAAAAAAATTTAAAAATTTTATAAAACAGAGAATGACATGTACGAATGCTTCCTACCAAATTTCATGCAAAACTAAAATAGTATTATGATACAAAACTTAGGGTTTTTAACTGGTTACAAGAAACACAGAATTTTGGTTAGGGTTTCTAGGATGACAATTTTTTTGAAAATTTTGGTTCTTTAAAATCTGAGAAAAGTATTTTTAAAATAGAGGACATAACAAAGATGACATGATGAAAATTTTAGAGAAAAGAAAAATGCCTAAGTTCATGAAACAAATCTAAACTTAGACCCCTAATGCAGATGACAGGATGTAAGTTTTTGTTAGGGTTTTGTTTTTCTTTTTTTTGTTTATTTTTTGATCTACAAAATTCCAAAAAATAACAGGAAACATAAGACAAAATAGAGGATATTCTCCATGAAAATCAGAAAAAAATTTATGTTTTGGAGGGTTATGCGAAATTCAGGATGCAGAAAACCTAACTATGATGCATGAACATGCCCTAATCCTGCTCTGACCAAAATTGATGAGGGAAGAAATTCTAATATGATGCAGGATGATATGCTAGGGATGAATATGAGGAAAGTTAGATTAAAGAAAACATATAATTTTAGATTTCTTTATGATTGGATTCCTGAAACTAGACAAGATTAGGTTAAGGCTATCCTGTATCAATTAGTATCCTACCCACATGCTAGAACTATCAAAGAAATAAAGCTAGTAAAGGATCCTAGGTCTAAGAAGGCCTATTAGGAGCATGTTCAATCTTCAAAAATTAGAAAAAGTGAGAAGAGAAGGGGTTTACATACCTAGCAATGATTTGCATAATGTCGTAGAAGAGTTTACTCCTCTCGGATCGGTGCCTGGATGATCCAATCACTTTCGTGCGAATCTATTGGCCTATTATCAGCTTCATTCAGAGGCAAAGAAGAATTTATCCAGAGGGCATGGTACCGAAGGGATCCTACAAATGTCAGGGGTTAGTGTCAAGGATGATGGAAAAAATATAAAATGGTGGATTAGAAGAGAAGAAGAAGTAGTAGGATCGCTAGGGCCGATTTGAGGACTGTAGAAGATGAAGATGCATGGATCCTCGGAGGGATGATGGTGGGTGTCTTAGGGCTCTTGCTTGGATAGACAATGGCTAGGGTTTGGTGGAAGAGGGAGGGTTGGTTGGCAGCTATGGTTTGCTCACAAGAAAAAAAAGACAAGTCTCACACCACTTCCAAAGAACACAAATTGTCACAAGAAACATTCACCAGAGTTTTAATTCATGAAAAGAGATTGATTACAAAAGGGGGAGGGGGTGGGTATTTATAGATTCATCTAACCCTTTCCCTATCAAACTAAGAGTACACAGTATGAATAGGATTAGGAGAATAATGTTGAGTAGAATAAGGAGTACATAATTTGAATAGAATTGGTAGACTGAAATCCTTGTAGAACTTGGACATCAACTCCTTCTTGAACTTGGAAGCTTTGACTTTTCTCCATGGGCTTGGACTGGTATGAAATTCTTGCTGGGCTTGGACTGGATCAAAGCCTTGGGCATCTTGGACTGGGTCAAAATTTGGGGTGCCAACTTCTTGATGGGCTAAGGGGCGTCAACTGCTATGGGCCTTGGACTGGGGTGCCAAGGATAGGGATCTGGGATGGCACTTCTTCATGAAATCTTATGGGCTTGAGGTGCCTAAGGCCTGGTATGTTGGGGTACCATCTCCTGGAGGGCTTGGATAGCATGAAAAAATCCAGATGCTAGGTTGGTGACTTAAGTGTGGGTCCAAAGGTCCTTCTCTTGAATAAAAATTACATGCACTCAAAAAGGCCTAAATGACAAGACTCAAAATAGGCCTAAATAAACAATGGACTCACTGAACAGATAAACAGGACTCAATTGACTAAACAAGGAACTTCCACTGACTTAGTGAATCTAATTGGCTCACTTTATTACATGACTCACAAAATTTGGACTTCATTACAGGACTTAATAAAAATTGACCAACATATGACTTAGAGGACAAATTGAAGCTTGAAGTCTATGTCTAATCTGATATTCCTATCAGTGGTCTATTTGAGACTTGTCCCTCAACTACACTAGTACCAAGAGGTGCTGCCATAGATCTTTACTCGAGATGGTTAGACCTATATAGTGAGAACGTGGCTCTGATACCACTTGTTGCCCAATAAGCAACCCAAGAGAGGGGATGAATTGGGTTTCTAACAATTATTTACAAGTAAGTGTACCAATTAAATAAACAAAACAAGTGCTAGAGAGATGTAAGTGTAATGTGCTCTTAAAGAGTGTGCAGCGAAAATTTAAATGCAATGAATGTAAGAGCAAGTAGAGAGGAAACAATCAACCACAAACACAAGACAAGGATAGTGGTTCAGTGCTCTCCAAGTGGTGCAGACACCAGGGCCAGAAAAAAATGACAGGTCGAACCCACATCCCTATGGATTACTTGTGAATGAAGCCCTAAGCCCAAACTTAGATCACTTGTAAATAGTTATATTAAATTTTGTTATTTTAGCTTTGTTGGGTTTAGCCCTAAATCCCAAAATTGAGTCCTTATGAAAACCCTTGGATCCAAAGTTGAGTTTGTTAAAAAACCCTAATTTCAATTGGATTATAAATTATGCTATAATGGTCCAGTGTTAGTTAGCCCTTTTTACCAACTTTAATTAGAGTTTTGTATTTGCAAGCCTAATTAAGTATGGTATGCTTTAGTTATGAGTCAGTATGCCTTTTGATTAAATTAGATTCCAATTGATCAAGTTGGGCTTGAAATTAGTTACAATTGAGTCTTTGTAATTAGTTAGTTGGTTGAGTCTTGTAATTATTAGTTAAGATTTGTAATACAAGAGGGTACCCAATTAAAGACCCCATGTGACTCCATGTGCTAGCTCATGTCAAGCCATGTGCCAACTATCTCTTGGTGCCCCACCTTCATATACACCACATCATCATGTTTGGATGCCCATGCCACATGCATCAAGTTTGGACAAATCACATGACATGTTTTGGACATTATTTGCCAAATCATCAGTCTACATCACTCGCCACCTCATCGGGACAACTTCACATGCCATGTCTTTTATCCTTGGTCGGCCACATGAAGAGATCGACACTTGTTTTTTTAAGATGAGTAAAGCAACAGGAGTCCAATCCATATGATGCTCATCCCTCCTCATTTTGTCGCCAAATCCAAAGAAGTAGTCGGCCAAGAATTTTTTTCCAAGGGACACCCATCCAGAAGAGGTTCAATGAAATTTCTTACTTCAAGAGTCCAAGCCAATCAAGTTCTAAGCAATCAAGAAATCCAAGACTCAAGAGTACCACATGAATTCAAGATTGGAAGCAAGGATTGTTGCCCATACATTTAAGTTGATGCCAATTTGAGAGGAGTAAAACAGAAAGACTCATATTTTTTATCTCCTTTTGTTGTACATTTAAGACGAATATTTATCATCTTGGCCACCCATCTCATCTTCTATGTTGTTGCCCACTTTAAGAAAGCAATCCCAAGTTGTCATTCAAGTTGGATGAAGGCCAAGGAGAGCTCAAAGACTAGAGTCCAAGACACCAGAAGCAAGGATTCAAGGAGTTATTGCCCAAGGGAAACCAATGCAAGACTTTGTAATCCATACAACTCATGTTGGTGGTCTATAAATACCACCATTAATCCCTCTTGTAAATACAATTATTATTCATCAAATATAGAAGACATTCTGTCAAATTATCTTTGCTGTGTGCATCGTAGGGTGTGAGGCCCTTCCTTTGTTCTTCCGAGCATCGTGTGGTGTTAGGCCCTGCATATCTAACAATCGGAAAAACCAAGCCGCCATCTTCCATCGCTTCCCTTCCACCTTTTTCATCTTCTTCCTTTTCTTTCGACAACCATCTAATTTGAGTTTCTTTTGAATGATTGCAAGTGATCGAGGATTCGAAGTCAGGATGTTCTTGCCTCGAAACTAACATCGTAAAAGTTTGAAGCCCGAAGATCGACCTTGTTGAAGCCCTGCCGCAAGTTCTTAAGAGTCCAGTCGGATCCACAATTAGAGCACATAAGTTCACCGTTGGTAAATTCAAACCATACCAAATTCTTTATTTTCTGATCCTTTGAGAAGTAGGACCCTAGTTTACGGTGGTTTCTTAGTCACCAAATCCTGTTTCCTAGTTTTCCTTGTTAGATCTACTTTGCGGGTTATAACTAGTTGACTAGTTTTGCTTGATTATTTACTTTGAATCTTTAAATTTGAAAATCCTAAAAAAGTTAATCTCCATTAATCACTATTAATTAGTTTAATAATCAGCAGATTAATTTTTGCATATTATCTTGCATCACCAAGGCACCTACATCCACTCTCCAAGATCCACTTAGGAATTTACTATAATCACTCATGATTATAGCCGATTAGTTTTTTGGGCTCATTAATCAAAATCCCTTTTGGTTTTCATAAGGCTCACCAAAAGAAACCTCTTATTTTTCAAAGGCTAACAAAAAATCTCCTTGGTTTTCAATTAGGCTAACCAAAAATCTCCTTGATTTTTAACTAAGCTAACAAAAAATCTCCTTGATTTTCAACTAGGCTAACCAAAAATCTTCTTGGTTTTCAACTAGGCTAACCAAAAACCTGCTTGGTTTTATTCTTAGGCTCACCAAAATTCTTTACAACAAAGTATGAAATGAGATAAAGAATACAAGAAAAGCTTTCTAATAAAAGCTGTTATCTCTTTGAAGTACGATGAAGATGCTTGTCTTCAATTTGATGAAGCCTCAATCAATGCTCAAATGTTATTGGACTTGAAGGCTCTTGAATGCTTTGAATGCTTGAAGGCTTCTTTTCTTGGAAGTAAAAGCTCTTAATGAATGTATGAGTGAATGCACTTGCTTTCTTTCTTTTTTTCATTCTCTATTCATTCTCTCTTGATTCCTCTTCAATTTGGATCACTGAAATACCGTCCCAAGGCCCAAAAGTTAGTTTATGACCATTAGATATGAGAAACTAGCCATTGCGAGCTAAAAGGATGAATTCTATGTTTGAAAAAAAACTAGCTATTACTGTTCCTAGAAATCCAAGTGTCGACACTTCAAGCTGAGTCGACACTTAGGGTCGACCTTAAGTTCCATTAGTCGACACCTAGTTCAAAATTTTGCATTGAAGCTCTCTGGAAATCTCAGGTGAGTCGACACTTCATCTGGTGAGTCGACCATGAGTCGACACTTAACATCCATGAGTCGATACGTGAGGCAAATCCTGGATTTCAGCATATTCTAGAAAAATTATATCTCAGGCTTTGAGTCAATCCTTGAGTCGATATCTTGAGTCAACACTTGAATGGCATGAGTCGATACTTTAAGCGTGCCACTGAAACTTCTCTCTGTGTGCCAGCTTGAGTCGACACTTGCACTGTCATGAGTTGATACTTGAACTATGAGTTGACACTTTGAATCAACACTTGCTGAAACTTTTTCAAAAATGATTGAAACTCTATTGAATCCTTTTTCAACCAAATTCATTAATTCCTTTCAAGCAAGTCTTAAATACTTAAGTCCATTAATCATTGATGTTTCAACCAAAGAAAGGGCTTCTTCAATCTTTTGACAAGCAGTTCAATTTTGCTGATTTGATGAGTACCTTATCTATTAAAAACATACTTTAAAGAACTATTAATACTCAAACATACTTAAGTATTTTTTTAATCATCAAAATTAATAACGGAGTCAACAAAATGAGCCACCAAAGTAAAATGGTGGCAGATGTTCAGGTCAGCATAGAATTCTTTGAATGCCTGGTTATCGAACTGCCACCCATTATCGATGATGATGGAGTGGGAAAGTCCGAAGCGGAAGATGATCGACTTCTAAAGAAAAGACATGATCATGGCTTCAGTGATTCGTGCTAACGGCTCGGCCTCGACCAACTTGGTAAAGTAGTTGATCGCCACTATAAGATACCTCCTCTATCCAGACACAAGGGAAAAGGCCCTAAGAGATCCATCCCCCATTGAGCGAATGGCTAGGGGGTAGAGAGCTGGGAAAGTGTTGCAACCAGTTGACATTGTATGCAGGCATGCCGTTGGTAACGGTCGCACTTCTTGATGAAGTTGGCTACATCCTCTCTCATCATCTCCTAGTAATAACCTTCGTAAAGGGCTTTGTACGCTAGGGTCCTACAGATAAGTACATCAGGAGCAGACAAATTTCAAGATTTTAATTTTTTTCTCTAAGTCATGTGTTGGTCAACTTTTGTTAAGTCCTGTCATAAAGTGAGCTAGTTGGGTTTACTAAGTCAGTTGAAGTTCCTTTTTTGGGTTATTGAGTCCTGTTACTTGAGTCTATTTGTATGTTATGTTAGTCCAATCAAGAAGTCCAACCAGTTTCAATTCAGTCATATGAGTCCTGCAACTTTCATGCTCAAGAGAAGGATTATTGGACCTGCATCCAAGACATCAGCACAGCATCCGGGTCCCTTGTTCATGTGCCAAAACCCTAGAGAATGAAGCCCCAGCCCATCAAGAAGAGGTGCCCCAAGTCCACAAGAATCCTATCCCCCCCTTGGCCCATGACAGCTGGCCCATGGTGCCCCGGGGATTGGCCCTCCAGCTTTTGGCGCCCCAGGCCTTGGTGCCCCTACCTTGGCACATCTGGAGCTGGCATCCTCCCAGGCCCATTCATACCTTGGCACCCTAGCCCAAGCCCATTCCATGTGGCACCCATTGCAATGAGCCCAGTATTAGTCCACTTCCCCTTAGTCGACCAACCCCTGCTACCCTAGACATTAGTCAATTTTTCCTTAGCCGACCCCCTCCTACCACCCCACTAGTTCACAAGAATGATATCAAAGAGGAAGTGTATGAAGCTGATGTGAGCTTAGTGGATGAGTATGAGGAAGAAGAGGAGATACCTATAGAAGACCTAGAATTAGTTTACCCAGTAGATACCCAGACTAAAGCAAATCCAGAATTAGTTGACCCTGACCATACCCAGATAGAAGCCAACCAAAAGTTAGTTGACCCTGACCACACCCAAACTGAACCTGTAGTGGAAGACCAGTTAGAGGAAGAGAACCCAGATACTACTATTAGAATCTTACCTGAGGAGCCACTAAAAGAAAGCCTAATTATAGAGCCCAGTCCTAAATTTCATGAACCAGAAGACTTTATTGAGGATTTGGCATATCAGTACCCTCAAGATGAATCCCCTCCTATACTTCCCATTGACGATCTCTTCCCTGAAATTAATAACCCATTCTTCCATATTGCAGACCCTGTAGGTATACATCAACCCCATAAGGTCAACCTTTTTAGTTTGGACTAATCTCTGACACCCCTTCTTGTATCTTATTCTATCCGATCAACCCCGAACCTTTTTCTTTCTTTCTACCCTACCAGACTAACCCTGAATCCACCTCGTATTTTTTACCTTTTCTTGAATCTTCTTTTCTTTAACCATTCATCTGCATTTTGTAGAGGTTTGCATATTGATGCAGAACGAAAGAGATGATGATACGATGCGGAAGTAAAATTAAGACTAATTCTTTTTTTTTATTTTTTATTTTTAGAAGTCGGATTTGACTCAAAGAAAAGTAAACTAAGTTGAAAGAAACTATATAACAATTGAAAGCATAATTCAAAGAAACTAGATTATCAGAGTAGTTCAGAAGTAAAGGGATCGCTGGGGGTAGAGAAAATCCCAAACCTAGGGTTTCACTCTGAACTTTCAACAGGATAGAAGTAAAGAGAAGAGAAGGGTTACAGACCAGGCAATGATCTTCATAGAGTTTAGTGGAAGGACTCTCTTGAGCAGATTGTTGGATCCCCAGATTCGGATATCTTCGTAATGGATCCTCCAATACTGGTCCTTTGGGAGAGTTGGCTTCTTCTGAACTCAAAATCTAGGAAAGAAGTGAACAAGTTATGGAACCAGAGACTCAAGGAAGGATTTACCAGATAGAAGAACTTGAAAGTTGATGTTGTTGAAATCCTGATTCTCCTGGATGCTGATTTGACTTCCTTTGGGGTTTGCTCTGTATCCGAAGTGGCCGAACTGGACCTGGATGCTGGTGGTCGGTCTCTACCTGGAGAGAGGGGCTGTGAGAGATGGGGTAGGCTAGGGTTTGGTGGAATGAAGAGGATGATGGGCGGCTAGGGTTTGGAATGGAAGTGGCTAACCTAGGGTTATGGGGTTGGAGATCTCACACCTCCTCAATGTTCCTAGGGAACCCGGATTTACTCCCTCACGAAGCTCAACACCTAGATGCAAGTGCGGAAGAGAGAAACACAAAGTTGCTCGCATAAAATTTGAATTCATTCATCAGTGTTTTTAAAACTTAAAAGAGGGGTTTATTTTATAGGTCTTTACAAGAGGTCAGGGTTTTACATCTTTCCATATGGGACTAATAGGATGGATCTTCAAATTAGGTTTGTAGAATCAATCTCTTCTCATATGGCCGACCAAGAGCTTCCATAAGTGTTGATTGGTGGCTCCAAATGGTAAGTAGGTGGCGCCTCCTATCCTTGCTCTTCAAGAAAAAATATTTTTCCTTCCATGCTTGGTTTTATTTGGAAGTATTTGGGTGCCTCCTAGCCTTGCTCTTCAAGAAAAATTTTCTTCCTTCCATACCTGGTTTTATTTGGAAATATTTGGGCGCCTCCTAGTCTTGCTCCCTAAGCTTTGCTCCTTTCTTTTCATGGCTTGGCTCTTATGAAAATATTTTGGGTGCCTTGTTGGATTGAGGATCCTAAGTTGATCTCCCCTTAAGTGGCGCATGAAAGAAGGGACATGCTTTCTTGTGGTGTGGGGACCAAAGTACACTAGATGGAGATGTGGTGCCCCTTGGACTCTGGCGTGTGGCTGGGAGTGTGGCGCCCACTTACTTGAGCCTGGGAGAAAATGTGGCACCCTGGAGAAGACCAAGACCACTACTAGGACTTGTACTGAGTCAACATGACTCAACAAAATTTTAATTGCAGGGAAATACAGACTCAAACTACAATTTAGTTGACCAAGTCATCCTTTATTACAAAACCAGAAAACCCTAATTCTTCGGGCAAGGTCAATCAGATATCCAAATGGAGCCCTGAAGTCTTCTTCTGAGTCTGGTGCCCGCACCAATTCTCCCGGGGTGGGAGGAACTCGACCCTGTCGAGTATGGATCAGGTTGGCTCTGGTATCTCTCCAAGAGGTCTGGGTCGAATTCTTGTAATTCTTCTCGGGAGATCCAAGAGTCATCAGAATCTGGCCTTCCTTGCCAGCGGACCAGGTATCTTTTGTATCCTCGATTACGAGTAGAGATAACCTGATCATCTAGGATCTTTTCAATCTGCTCTTTTCTCACAGGCCAATTTGTTGGTGGACACATAGGGTTGGGTTCACTCTCAAGAGCAGGATTAGGCTCAAAAGGCTCACTGGGAATCACAGCTGGCTCTCTATACTCTACTAGGTCTGTAATGTTGAAAGTGGAGCTAATGCCTAGTTCTGAAGGCAACTCGAGCACATAGGCATTGGACCCTACTCTCTTCACCACTCTAAATGGTCCAGCTCCTCTAGAATGTAACTTTCTAATGGTTCCAGGAGGAAACCATTCAGGCCTTAACCTAATCATTACATAGTCTCCCTCAACAAAAGTTTTGACTCGCCTTTAAGAATCAGCCAACTTCTTATAAGTTTCATTACTTAAATTTATTTTGGCATGAATTTCTTTATGCAAGTCTTTTATATGCTGTGCAAAAACTTCAGCAGACTCTGAGACTCGTGTGTGGACTGGTAAAGGAGCTAGGTCAAGAGGTGTGTGAGGTTTGTAACCATGCACAATTTCAAATGGACTCTTACCTGTAGACCTATTGACCGAGTCATTGTATGCAAATTCAGCCCTAGGTAAGTACAAATCCCAGTTCCTAATGTTTTCATCGACAAGACACCTCAACAGATTACCTAAACTACGGTTCACTACTTCGGTTTGGCCATCAGTTTGGGGATGATAGGTAGTTGAAAACTTAAGTTTTGTCCCTAACTTATGCCAAAGGGTTTTCCAGAAATAGCTAGTGAACCGGACATCCCTATCTGAAACAATTGTCTTTGGTAGGCCATGGAGTCGAACTATCTCATTAAAGAAAAGGGTGGCTACCTTAGACGCATCGAATGTTTGGGAATAAGGCAAGAAATGGGCCATCTTAGAAAATCGGTCGACTACAACATAGATAGAGTCATCCCTCCTCTGGGTCTTAGGCAAACCTAACACAAAGTCCATGCTCACATATTGCCAAGGACGATTTGCAATAGGGAGTGGGGTATAAAGGCCGGTGTTCTGTTTTCGCTGTTTGGCAACAGCGCAGGTCCGACACCTAGCCACAATGTGTGCTACATCTCTTTTTAAGCTAGGCCAGAAAAAGTGGTCTTCAATAGCCAGGGTGGTCTTGTCTTTTCCGAAATGGCCAGCTAGACCTCCAACATGAATTTTCCAAATCAAAAATTCCCTAAGAGAAGTTCTAGGGATGCAAAGCCTATTTTTAAAGAACAAAAAGCCATCTAAAAGGGTATAATCCTTATGATCACTAGATGGTCCTTGATTTAGATCCTGGTACACAGTCTTAAAATCTGGACACGACTCATATTCCTCTTTGATCTGCTCAAACCCTACGACTTTAGCCCTAACAGAATTCAATAACAAAGATCGACGACTAAGGGCATCAGCTACCTTATTTTCAATCCCAGCCTTATGTTTCAAAACAAAAGTATAGGACTGGATATACTCTACCCACTTAGCATGCCTAGGGTTAAGCTTCTTCTGAGAATTCAAGAATCTAAGAGCCTCATGGTCCGAAAACAGCACAAATTCCTGCGGTAGCAAATAATGTCTCCAGTAACGCAAAGCTTGCACTACCGCATAAAATTCTTTATCATAGGTAGAATACCTAAGCTTAGCATCATTAAGTTTTTCACTAAAGAATGCTACGGGATGATTCTCTTGGATTAGGACTCCACCTATACCTACTCCTGAAGCATCACAGGCAACCTCAAATACTTGAGAAAAGTCGGGTAACCTCAAAATGGGTGCCTGGGTCATCCTATCCTTAAGATCTAGGAAGGCTTTATGGGCTGTTTTAGTCCACTGAAATTCTCCCTTCCTAATACAGTCTGTGATAGGAGAAACTACAGTACTAAACCCCTTTATGAATCGTCTATAGAAGGTAGCCAAGCCGTGGAAACTTCTGACTTCATGCACACTGGTCGGCTCTGGCCATTCTATTATGGACCTAATCTTCTCTGGATCGACAGCCACGCCGTCAGGGGTTACTACAAAACCAAGGAAGATAACTCTACTGGTCATGAATTCACACTTTTTGAGATTACCATAGAGACTATAATTCCTCAAAACTTGGCAGACTTGTCTAAGGTGGGCTAGGTGGTCTGCAGGGGTCTTACCATAGATCAGGATGTCATCATAATAGACCACTACAAACTTCCCTATGAAAGCTCTAAGCACCTGGGTCATAATCCTCATGAAAGTACTAGGGGCATTGGACAACCCAAAGGTCATAACAACCCATTCGTAGAGACCATCCTTAGTTTTGAAAGTGATTTTCCACTCATCCCCTGGTCTAATCCTAACCTGATGATAGCCGCTCTTGAGATCAATTTTGGAAAAAATCATTGCACCGGCCAATCATATCTAGCATGTCATCTAGTCTAGGGATGGGGAACCTATACTTGATTATGATTTTGTTGATGGCACGACTATCAACACACATCCTCCACGTGCCATCCTTCTTTGGGGTCAGTAGTGTAGGGACTGCACAAGGGCTATGACTCTCTCTAATGAACCCCTTCCTCAACAATTCTCCAACCTGCTTTTGCAGTTCCTTATGCTCAGATGGATTCATCCTATAATGGGGCAAGTTGGGTAAAGTAGCTCCTGGGATTAAATCTATGGAATGCTGGATATCCCTAAGAGGTGGAAGGTGGTCTGGCAGATCCTCGAGAAAAACATCCTCAAATTCTTCTAACAAAGGTCTAACTTCCTGAGGAGGCTCTGAGGGTGTAGGAGTTCTAAGTTTCTTAGCAGTCAACATCCAAATGGGTGAACCACTATGAATTTCTTATTCTAGATCCTTAGCACTAATTAGGTTCACTCCTGTCTTCATCTCTCTGACCTTATTGGATCCTTTAGCTACCTTGTCCTTAGGAGGGACTGAATGGATTGTGATTTTTTTCCCATTAAAACTAAAGACACAGGTATTGGATTTTCCTAAGAGGGTGGCATCATGATCATATAACCAAGGTCTCCCAAGAATTATACTGCTCACCCCCATGGGCAAGACATCACACCAAATCTTCTCTTGATAGGATTGCATTTGGATTTGGACCTGACATCTAGACTGGATGGGTATAGAGGTAGAGTCTACCCAAAAAACCTTATAGGGGTTGGGGTGGGGGACTGGGGTTAAGCCTAACATTTTGACAGTGCTAGCAGAAATGGCATTCACACAGCTCCCACTATCTATGATGATCTTACATACCTTATCCCCTAGTTTAAGGAAAGTCTGTAGGATGTTAGTCCTACGCCAATCCTCCTGAACTCTACTCTGGGACAGGATACATCTCACAACCCCTAACTGGTCAGACTCTGTGGATTCCTCCTCTCCTTCATACTCATCAACCAAATTCATTCTGGCCTCATAAACTTCTTCTTCAAATTCTTTATTGGACCTGGAATTCTCTTCCTCTCCTTCTTCTATATAAAGGGATCTACGAGGGCACTGGCTAGAAACATGACCTATCCTATGGCACTTAAAACAAGCTATGGCTGTGCACTGGCTGGAGATATGACTGGGTTTCTGGCACTTAAAATAGGTGATACTAGGGGTTCTCTAAGTGTCAGGTGCCTTACCTTTGTCCATGGGCCTAGGGGTGGGAATACCCTGACTAGGTTTGCTAGGGATAACTTGGCTAGGTCCATTTCTTTGATTGGGGCACTAACCCTAGAAGGCATAGGTCCTCTCTGAAACTTCTCAGTGTTCAGTGCAATCTAATAGGCTTGGTCTAGGTCAGTAACCTCTTTCAGAAACAACTCCCTCTTTATGTCTTCCATAAGTCCAGCCCTAAACCTAGACAAAGTGACCTCATGGGCTTCACTCACATCACATCTCATCAGGTATTCATCAAAGGTGGTTATGTAGTCTGATACAGATCGGTTCCCTTGTTTCAAGGTCTGCCATTGGTTTAACAGATTCTGCTGGTATGAAATGGGTAGGTACTTATCTCTAAGCTTCTTTTTCATACCCTGCCAAGTGGTTATGGGCTCAACATTTCGTCTTCTAGTGGTTAGCTCAATGTTCCCCCAGTATAACCTAGCTTGACGTACTAACTTCATCTTGGCAAACTTGAACTTCCTTTCCTCAGACATGGCATACCACTCAAAATACTGGTCCATCTCACCCTCCCAATCAGAATACGCCTTAGGGTTTAAGCTACCATCAAAAGTGGGTGCATCTAATTTGATGTTCCGAATGAACCTATCATCTCTATCTTTAGGCTCTGGGTCAGGCCTCCTATGATTAGGTTCAGGATCTCTGTATAAAGGTCTTCTAGGCTCCTGGTGTGGGTGAGGTTGAGGCATATTAAAATCTGGGTCAGGAGTCCAATTCTGATGCCTAGGTTCCTCAAGTACTTGGATTCGATCCCTAAGCTGGGTAAAATTCTCATGGACTTGTTCTTTAAACTGGGCAACAGTAGCAGTCATATCCTGACTCAATTTGTTCATACTTTCAGTAAGAACTCTAACCATGGCCTCTAAATCAGGTTGGATTTGACCAGGTTGGTAGGGTACTCCATTCCGGGTAGACATGATGATACAAGCAAACACACCAAATGAGACTCAACTGAAATGACTACGGGCTAACTAGACCTAGAGCCCAAACTAGATGCCCAATCAGAGTGGCAAGCTAGCCTGTAGTAACTCGGGACTCAGCCAGGCAGGTGTAAGGGGAGTGTTTGGTCCCTAAATGCCAATCCTAGACACCAATCAGAGATTGGCCAGGTAGGCGGACCAGCACACAAGCCCTTCGGGATAGAATCCCTGAACCACCATTCTAGACACTGAGTACAAAGCACACATAGAGTAACTAGACAACTGACTCAACACTAGCCTAGACCCGACTTGTTGCTGTCCCTAGCCCACTAGGGCAAATTAAGTCTAATAAATTTTAAAATTAGGCTTAGGATCGAATGAATGGGTGGTGGTTTTTGGATTAGGAGAGGTTACTAACTCCTCCCCTTATCTTAGATGCCCAATTGCCCTTAAGATGAATTAGGAGATGATCACTCAAAAATTGAATTGCAGAAACACAGAAACAGAATTGCTGTAATTTAACTCTCAGAAATTTCACAGAAACCAATAAATTACAATAAAATTATGTAAAATAGTTTCAATTATACTGGTTCTAGGAAAATAATAATCATTCAATTTAGAGTTATCTGTAATGAAAAACAATTCCTGCAACAGGATAGTTACAGACTAAAAATAGAATGCTTCCCCCGTTTACAATTCCTGCTACGAAGTTGTAACCCAGCGGATCCCCAACACGCCCTAGGAACACCCCATGGAATGGGAAGAGAAGGTTTGCACCTCGCTTCGTTCTTAGGACCGGACATCCTGGGGAGTCTACTTCGAGCAGACAAAGTAAAAAAGAGAGACACTCAAAACATGCAAGCAAGTCAGAAACCCTAGACAGGGCTCTGATACTAAAATTGATGCAGAACGAAAGAGATGATGATGCGATGCGGAAGTAAAATTAAGACTAATTATTTTTTTTTTTTATTTATTTTCAGAAGTCGGCTTTGACTCAAAGGAAAGTAAACTAAGTTGAAAGAAACTATATAACAATTGAAAGCACAATTCAAAGAAAATAGATTATCAGAGTAGTTCTGAAGTAAAGGGATCGCTGGGGGTTGAGAAACTCCTAGACCTAGGGTTTCGCTCTGAACTTTCAATAGGACAGAAGTAAAGAGAAGAGAAGGGTTACAGACCAGGCAGTGATCTTCACAGAGTTTAGTGGAAGGACTCTCTTGAGCAGATTGTTGGATCCCTAGATTTGGATATCTTCGTAATGGATCCTCCAATACTGGTCCTTTGGCAGAGTTGGCTTCTTCTGAACTCAAGATCCGAAAAAGAAGAAGAACAAGTTATGGAACCAGATACTCAAGGAAGGATTTACCAGATAGAAGAACTTGAAAGTTGATGTTGCTGAAATCCTGATTCTCCTAGATGCTGATCTGACTTCCTCTGGGGTTTGCTCTGTATTCGAAGTGGCCGAACTGGACCTGGATGCTGGTGGTCGGCCTCTACTTGGATAGAGGGGCCATGAGAGATGGGGTAGGCTAGGGTTTGGTGGAATGAAGAGGATGATGGGCGGCTAGGGTTTGGAATGGAAGTGGCTAACCTAGGGTTTTGGGGTTGGAGATCTCACACCTCCTCAAGGTTCCTAGGGAACCCAGATTTACTCCCTCACGGAGCTCAACACCTGGATGCAAGTGCGGAAGAGAGAAACACAAAGTTGCTCACACAAAATTTGAATTCATTCATCAGTATTTTTAAAACTTACAAGAGGGGTTTATTTTATAGGTCTTTACAAGAGGTCAGAGTTTTACATATTCCCATGTGGGACTAATAGGATGGATCTTCAAATTAGATTTGTAGAATCAATCTCTTCTCATATGGCCGACCAAGAGCTTCCATAAGTGTTGATTGGTGGCTCCAAATGGTAAGTAGGTGGCGCCTCGTAGCCTTGCTCTTCAAGAAAGAATATTTTTCCTTCCATGCTTGGTTTTATTTGGAAGTATTTGGGTGCCTCCTAGCCTTGCTCTTCAAGAAAAATTTTCTTCCTTCCATACCTGGTTTTATTTGGAAATATTTGGGCGCCTCCTAGTCTTGCTCCCTAAGCTTTGCTCCTTTCTTTTCATGGCTTGGCTCTTATGGAAATATTTTGGGCGCCTCCTTGGATTGAGGATCTTAAGTTGATCTCCCCTTAAGTGGCGCATGAAAGAAGGGACCTGCTTTCTTGTGGTGTGGGGACCAAAGTACACTGGATGGAGATGTGGCGCCCCTTGGACTCTGGCGTGTGGCTGGGAGTGTGGCGCCCACTTACTTGAGCCTGGGAGAAAATATGGCACCCTGGAGAAGACCTAGACCACTACTAGGACTTGTACTGAGTCAACATGACTCAAAATTTAAATTGCAGGGAAATACAGACTCAAACTAAAATTGAGTTGACCAAGTCAACCCTTATTACAAAACCAGAAAATCCTAATTCTTCGGGCAAGGTCAATCAGAGATCCAAATAGAGCCCTGAAGTCTTCTTCTGAGTCTGGTGCCCGCACCACATATTGCATTCATTCATTGAGCATGCCATGTTTGCATCTTACTTTCGGAGGACATTATGGCACCTAGTAGGAGTCCATGCATCATTCTCATATGCATGTCACCCTCTTGACAAAGGGTTAAACCCACAATTGTAGTTTAGGGTTTAGTCATTTGTTTGCCTACATTAGGCATTAGCATTAGGTGTTTTCCTGCATGTTATTAGGTGTTGTTATGAGTTTTTGCACTGCATGATTAGAGATCTGCATGAAAAATTAATCATCAGATTAATGTAAGCAATGATTTTATAAAAGAATATGGTTAATTCCCAAAAAGTGTCTAAGAGTTTGCTAGGAAAATCTTGTGTTGATTAGGCTACATACCTGTAGAGCTGGATCCATCAAAGTGATAAAGAAAGTTGGACCTAGTGCCTGAGTTACCACCTAATTAGGCATTAAGCTCAACCTTTAATATCTCAGACTTAGTTGAGTATAGGGAGCTAGCAAAAATACCTAGTGAGTTTTGAGCCTGATTTTTTCTTTGAGAGTGAACCCAACCCTAATTATCCACCATCAATTTAGCCTGTGAGAGAAAAGATTAACCATATCTTGAATGACCAAGCCACTAGTACCCGGATCAAAGGCTTCCATATCACTTGGTTCGTTGGTAAGGTCGATCGAGATCTGAGAATTCATGGATCCCTTGAGAGGATCTGCAATGCCTCAACCCAGACCCGTCAGAGCAGCACCCGAGCCAGATTGACCTTCTTACTTAATAGGGTCAAGTTCTTCCCACCTCGAAAGAATTGATGAGGGCATCAGGAGCATAAAAATTTCAAGATTTCAATTTTGTTCTCTAAGTCATGTATTGGTCAGTTTTTGTTAAGTCCTGTAATAAAGTGAGCCAATTGGGTTCACTAAGTAAGTTAAAGTTCCTTGTTTAGTCCATTGAATCCTGTTACTTGATTCCATTTGTAAGTTATGTTAGTCCAGTCAAGAAGTCCACCTAGTTTCAATTCAATCATATGAGTCTTGTAACTTTCATGCTCAAGAGGAGGATTATTGGACCTGCATCCAAGACATTAGCACAGCATCCGTGTCCCTTATTCATGCTGTTCAAACCCTGGAGAATGAAGTCCCATCCCATCAAGAGGAGGTGCCCTAAGTCCACAAGAATTCCATCACCCCCCTGGCCCATGACACCTAGCCCATGGCATCCTAGAGATTGGCCCTCCAACTTTTGGCACCCCAGGCCTTGGTGCCCCTACCTTGGCCCATCTGGAGCTGGCACCCTCCAAGGCCCATTCATACCTTGGTGCCCCAGCCCAAGCCCATTCCAAGTGGTGCCCCAGCTAGCCGAAGCCCAAGCAAAGCTTTTCAGTCCAAGGAGGAGTCAGCCAGCCCACTTCTACCAGGAGACCAGTCTTCCAGTACAAGTTTATTTTGAGCTTTAATTTTACAAAGACTTATACTCCTAATTAGATAAGAAAAGGGCCCTGGGTGAATCTATAAATACCCCACCCCTCCCCCTCTTGTAATAACTCTTTTTTTCATGAATACAATCTAAGTGATTTCTGACAAATTATGGCATGAGACTTGTTTTAGTTTTCTTGTGTGCAAACACTAACCGCACTGCTTCCCCTCTCTTCCACTAAACCCTAGCCATTGTCCATCCAAGCAAGAGCCCTAAGACACCCACCATCAGCCCTTGCCAAGATCCAGATGCCTGAAGCTTCCTCCAAGGCCACCAACCCCTGCAACTCCATCTTCCAATCATCCTTCAACCCGATCTCCAGTTTCTTAATTTTTTCATTCTTGGTTGCCTCTAACCTTTGATGTTTGCAGGATTCCTCCGGTGCCACGCCCCTTGGATGACATTTTTCTTGCCTCCAAATGAAGCTGATAAAAAGTCGATGGATCCTTGGGAAAGTGACCAGATCATCCAGGCACCGATCTGAGCAGAGCGATCTCTTCCATAGCAACTAGAACTCATTGCCTGGTATGTTAAACCTAATTCCCATCTTTTTTTGTCTGATTTCTTGAAGGTGAACATGCTCCTAATAGGCCTTCTTAGTCCTAGGATCCTAATTTTCTTTTCTTTTTGATTGACCTAGCATGTGGGTAGGATGCTAATTGATACAGGATAACCTTAACCTAGTCTTGTCTAGTTTCAGGAATCCAACCATAAAAAAAAAATCTAAAATTATATGTTTGCTTTAATCTAATTTTCATTATGTTCATCCCTTGCATATCATCCTACATCATATTACAATTCCATCCCTAATCACCTGCCCGCCACATTGCTCTCTTAGAGGCCTTCATGTATTTCTTGGAGCACGAAGGCATCTTTTGAGGGTCTCAAACACTTCAGAAGCAGGTAAGAATAGGACCTGTGATAAAGTTGCCCGTCCATCAACACAAAATGCACGGCCTTCTTCTTAAGAAGGCTGGCCTCTATGCGATTCTCGGGCAAGGTACCATCCATGATATATTTGATATAGCAGTCCATCTAGCTCGGTTCTGGAGTGAGTTGCTAGACCTCAACGGGCTGTTCATAGCTGGGAGCCTAGAGGTATTCGATGTGGGTGCACCCCAACAATGAATCTGGTAGAGTCACAAGCCTAGAGAGAGCATTAGCATGAGCATTCTCTCCCTAAGGGATGTGGGAGATGCTAAAGCATCGGAAGCCTGCTGCACTCGCACGCACCTGCTCTAGGTACTTCATCATTTGAGGGTCTCAGGTCAAACTCCCCCAAGACCTAACTAGCTACTAGCTATGAGTTGGTGAAGACTCTTAGGCCAGACACTCCCAGCTCACGGTATACCCTTAAACCTGCTAGGAGTGCTTCGTATTCTGCTTGGTTATTGGTGGCCTCGAACAGGAAATGTAGTGCGCTCTCGACCATGACCCTGTCATGATTGGCAAGGATGAGGCTGGCTCCACTCCCTCCTGCATTAGATGTACCATCCACGTGGAGGACCCAGACCTCCTCATCGATTGACGGCTCCATCTGGGGCTCTTGGGGAGCTTCCTCTAACTCTTCGCCCATGGACCCGTGACTGTGCGGTGGACCATTCAGCCGATCCACCATGGACCGGCTGTAAGCTATTTAAATGTCATTCCAAAAGTTGTGCTACTTTGAAAATCGTGCTTAATTCCTTCTAAAATTGATTTCAGGCCCATATGAACTCCGATTTGGGTTCGATTTGCACCGTTGGGCTACATAAATCAAACTCTACACATTTATGAAGTCAATTTCTACAAAATACCATATAAAAGTATCAATTTTAACTAAATAAAGTTGGGTTAATTATCATATTGTTAATAACTATCATGTAGTCTACACAGATCCTCAACTTCCCATTGGCTTTCTTGACCATGACCATGTTCACCAGTCAACTGGGATACCTGGCTTCACGAATGAAGCTAGCTACGAGGAGCTTCTCCACCTCTTCATTCACCACCCTTTGCCTTTCTACGGTGAAGCTTCTCTTCTTCTGCCAGATCGAACAGCACTTCGGAAAGATGTTCAGCCCATAGGTGATGATGCCAGCAGGGATCCATGACATATCTACCACAGTCCAGGCAAATACATCTACATTCGTCAAGAGGAAACTCAGTAAGTGCTCCTTCTCATCGCTCGGCAGTTGGGCTACTATCTACACCATCTTTAATGGATCGGCATCGAGCGAGAATGACAACAGGCATTCAACTAGACCACCCTTGGCATCTTGCACCCTTTGATCGAGGTCATTGGTGGTGGGATCTTTCGTGGCACACCTGGCTCCAGGGATGGCCTGCAAGTAATGTTGAACTGGCTAGGGTGCCCCCCTCATCTTTCCAACACCGTAAGGGGTCGGGAATTACACCTGAAGCTGCTTTGTTGAAATGATCGCATTAAGCAGATTGAGCCCTGGGCAGCCGAAAAACATGTTGTAGGTTGAGGGGAGCCTAACAACCATGAAATTCATCATAATCGTACTCTATCGAGGTGGTGAGCCGGTAGTGACTAGGAGAGTAATCTCCCCTTTGACTCCCATCGAGTCTCTGGTGAAATTGATGAGGGGAGTGTACACTAGATTTAGTTGAGCGAAGGACAAATTCATCTTGGAGAAGGCATTGTAGAAAAGGACATCAGTCAAACTTCCACTACCGACCATAATCCACTTTACAGGATGCTTCGCTATCATCATCTCGACAACAACGGTATCATTATTTATATTTTCTACCTCGGTCTCCCTTCCCCTCGCAAAGGGAAGTACATTTTTTGATCCCTCCCCTGCCCGAGTCCTCTTAGAGGCATGCTCTATTCCCCAGGAGATCAGGCCATAGGCTTCTCGGTGGGCCGGTTGTTAATAGGGGAAAGAGCTGTAAGCACTTGAGGCTCCGCCGGGACCTTGCCCCCATAAACTTTTCAAGGTAGCCCATTCATATCAGGTCTTCAATTTTCCTATTGAGGTGGCGGCATTCCTCGGTATCGTTGTCGTGGTCATGGTGGAACTGGCAATACTTCAACTTATCATGGCCACTTGATAGTCTCAACGAAGGAGGGTGGTGCAGATAGCGCTCGTCTTTGATCTCCATTAGGATTTTGAACCTCGGGTTGAGGAGCGGAGTGAATCTTTCTTCAGGAACGGGAGGTCCTGATCTCTCTTTTTAGTACCAGCATGGCAACGAGCTCGTCCAGATTGTAAATCACCAGGGTGGCAATCTTGAAGTGGGACACATAGTCTCGCAATGACTCATGGTCTTGTTGCCGGATAGAGAAGAGGCTGCCGACCTCTCATGGCACCTTGCGGCAGGTGTCGAAGTATGCCATGAACCTTTTCTCTAGCTGCACAAAAGAGTAGATGCTTTCAGGCTCGAGGTGGGTGTACCAGACTCGAGCAGCCTTTCGAAGGGTGGCCAGGAAGGCGATGCAAAGGAGAGCATCGGTCATCCCTTGGACCCTTATGAGAGCCTTGTAGCTCTCCAAGTTGTCCAAATGATCGATGGTCCCATCGTAGGAATCCACCTGGGGCATACGGAACTGAGTGGGGATCGGTTCCTCTTGGATTTCTCGGGAGAAAGGGGTGATGTGGGACGTGGAGATAAATGAAATGGGTGGATGATGATGTGCTTTAAAGGACTAGCCATCCATGATGAGTAATGAATTTAAAGCATAAAAAAATTAATCATAAGGGAGACAATTTCATCCAAGCAAGAGACTAGTTCATCAAAATTAAACACCCGCATGCAAATCACTTTCAAATTAACATAAGATGGATCTCATGGCTTGGAAACCATTTGTACTAGGTCAATTTACCTTTAAATGATCAGATCTAAAGAGATAAGAAGTGGTTCTCCTACCAACAATGAAGGCTAAAATATTTGGTGGAAAGGAAGCTCTCAACACTCAAGGATTGAGGCCTAAACCCTAAGACTAGGACTCCCTACCTTTAGGACTCACCTTGGCCTTTATCCATGGCATGGAGACCATCATCTTGGACTTGGAAAACCTGAGAGAACCTGCAACAAAACCCTACATTAGGCATTGAAGATGAATTAAGGATGGAATTGAAACAAAGGAAAGAAAGAGGAAGAATGGTGGCCGGCACTTGGAACAAAGGAGCTTGAATCTTTGGAATCAATCAAAGGGCATCCCACCCTTCACTCATCACAAGAGAAATCCACCCTTCAAACACAAACCCAAGGGTGATGTGGGCACTAGAATCAAGAAAAGACTCCAACCAATTCAGGTCAGGTCCGAGTCCTTGTTGTTGGAGTTGCAAAAGAGAAGTCCTGTAATTTTTCTTTTTTTTTGAGTCCAAATAATCTTGTAGTTAATTTCGAGTCCATGTTGGGTTTGGTTTAATATCTTAGTTAACCCTGCAATTGAGAGTTGGGTCCAGTTAAATCAAGGCCAATCCATGAGTCCATGAAGCATCAAGACAAGAAGAAGCCACCTCATCAAGTGACCCCCACCTTGTGCCACATGTCAAAAGCTCCAATGGATGTCGCCACCTCAACAAATGGTCCCCACTTTATGCCACATGTCAAGAGCTCCAAAGGACACCACCACCTCATCAAGTGGTCCCTACCTTGCGCCACATGTCAAGCTTTGAAGGAGTTTCAAGCAACAAATGCCACCATATCCTCCAACTCCCCACATTTCAAGCAACAAATGCCACCATATCCTCCAACCCCCCTTGGGCCTCTCACCCTCTTCTTAAACAAAGCTTCAAACCTTCAAACCAAGAGATCTCACTCACTCCATACAAGAGAACACAAGAGAAACTAAATAAAAAGGAAACCTTTCTTTCATTGATCCAAAATAGAATAGCTTACAAGAGAGGGCTTAGGCCCTATTTATAGATTCACTAAACCCATGGAGTTTGGCCAAGGAGAGAGAGGAGAGAGGGTTAGGTTAGCAAACTACTCCTAGTTAGATCTAACAACTTTTGGTTAGATGGTTCCAACTAGAATTAGTTTGCAACAACTTATGGGTAGAAAGTTATAACAACTTGACATGTGGCACCTTGGTGTCATTGACATGGCTTCCTTTTGCTGATGTGGATCCTTTGGTAGCATAAAATGTGGCATCCCACATGTCATGTTGGATGGAGATTTGTTAGGAGAGTGGAAAGTGGTTTTATGCTCCCTATAAGTTGGTGGGTACACCAGGATCAGACACAGATCCCTGGATCCCATATGGTTTACTGATTAAGGTTTTTTTTAGAACCTTAATCATGTATCATAATTTTGTAAGCAAGTAAGATTGAGTCCTGTAATAAGTTGAGACTAGTTGATTTGTCTCAACCTAGTCCAGTCCATTAAGTCCTGTATTAAAGTATAAGTATAGTGAGAGTCCAGTTTTTGTACAAGAGAAGAGGATACCCTATTTTGGAGTTCCACCAAGCCTCACCCGGGAGCCAGAGGCATTTATATCAGCTTATGGGATCTTGTTTGACACCCTAGAGCCCTAGATACCCTCAGATGCTCCCTAAATGCCCTGATTCCCTATAGATGCCAGTCCATATGCCAAATTCCCTCCAGATACTCTGGAATATGCCAAGTGCCAGGTGCCCCATGATTCCAGGAATATGCCAGCACCCCAGGCCAAGAGATTCCAAGCCTAGGAGTCAAGTCCATGAGCCCCAGAACCAAGATTCTAAGGAATATGCTGATACCAAGGCACCCCAGCTTTCAAGGCCCAAAGCCCATGCACCAATCCAAAGGAGGATGCCCCTTGCTGCCCTAAAGCCAAGCCCAACTCCATATTGGCGCCCAAGCCCAAAGAGAACCCTTGGACGAAGTCAAATGAGGAGAGAAATCAAAGTAGAATAAAGAGAACTAGTTTTATTTTCATCCAAAGTGTACTCTCCAAGTCTTAAGCAAACTTGTAATCCCTCTCCCTCTTAACTTTGTAATCCTATCCCAACTAGGAGAGGACTTAGGGAACATCTATAAATACCCCACCCCTCCTGTTGCACTGATATGGTGCCCAAGAGGGGGGATGAATTGGGTCTTTTAAAAAATAAAGCAATATATGTGCTATCAATTTCAAATGTGAAGAGTGATAGTGCTCAAGTAATTGAGCAACGGAAGCAATGAAAGATAACAACAATTAAAGAGCAAAAGAAGATAGAGAATAAAGCAATGCAAACACACAAAATATATAGTGGTTCGGTGCACCTAGCACCTACATCCACTCCCCAAGCTCCACTTGGGAATTTCCACTATAATCTTCTCTAGATTACAGCCGACTTGTTTTACAAGGCTCACAAGTCAAAACCTAAGTTGGTTTTGTTACCTAGGCTCACCAACAAATCTTACACACTTGTTTTGGCTTCGGGCTTACAAGCAACCCTAGTAAGTTTTATCAATTGGCTCACCAACGAACCTCACACTAGTTTCAAATTCCCTTGAAACTAGGCTAGCACAAATAGAGTATGAATACAATGAATAAACAAGACAAACTCCTTTTTGAGCAAAAATTAATTTGATGTAGCTCTTGTTGGAGACTCTTCAAGTCTTCCACTTGGAATCTTGGACCTCACTAAATGCCAAAGACTTGAAAGCTGGATTCCTCAAAAATGGAAAGCTTTTGGCTAAGGAATCTCTTGGATTTTCTCTCTTTTTGGCTTAGGATTGATTGAAAGCTTTGTACTTTTTCTCTCTTCTTTTTTACTTTGTCTCCTTAACTTTTTTGAAGTTAGGTGGAGGTTAAATACTTCATTCAAGCTGAAACAACTCCACAAGAATGTTAGAATCAAAAATATAGTCATTTATGGCCATTAGAAATCAAATCAAAAGTTCAGAAAAACTAGCCGTTATGCCATGAGTCGACCTCATGAGTTGACCTCTGAGTCAAGTGTCGACCTCATGAGTCGACCTTTAGTTTATCTTAGACAAAAATCCAGAAAACCATAGTTCTGCCCAGTTTGAATTCTCAGGCGATGAGTCGACCTCTGGTGTCGACCTCTAGACAGGTGTCGACCTCAGGTGGTGACCTTTGAAGCATGCCACTAAGAATTTTGCCGTGCCGGCCTTGCTGAACTTTTCTCTTCTTCATGAGTCGACCTCTGGTGGTCGACCTTTGGCAAGGTGTCGACCTCTGGTCTGAAATTTTTTGAAACTCTAGAGAGGTGCGTGTCATGCTTGAGTTTCTCTAAGCCTTTGTTTCTTTTGACAATTACTTCTTAATATGAAGGTCCAATATGAGGAATTTGATCTTGTTCAAGGTAGAAAAGCTCTTTTCCAAGTCAAGCAAGCTTGATTTCATCATTGTACTCTTGATACTCTTTTTGAATAACCTAAGGCCTGAAACTTTATCTTAAAATGAAACATTAGTCCAAATATATACTCAACCTTTTGTTAATCATCAAAACTAAGGAGCCAAAGCCAACAATCTCTCCCTTTTTGATGATGACAAAACCTTGAGTATATATGCAATTAAGTCCAAAAGCAAAATATAACATTAAAAAATTTTCAAAGAAGCCTCACATATATGAGTATATCATAAAAATTTACTTTTCATGTACTCTCCCTTTTTTGTGAAAACATTCTCATGAGTCAAAAAGTTAAGAACCATACAAGCTTTACTCTACTCTATGAAAGAGTCATAAGAACCATATATACTTTACTATACTTTACTATACTCCCCCTTTTTGTCAAGAATCAAAAAGTGCATTCATTGTAGTAAAAGATATACTAAAGAAAATTATGTTCCATTGTAATGAAGTACTTAGTTGCATAAAATACATGCTCCCCCTCAATTTGTGTATTCGATATAGCAAAGACATTCTAACTTGAGTGTTTAAAAAGATAAATGCTAAGAGTTGGTATCAGACAGTAAAATTCCACAATGTAGATAAATATATAAATGAATGTATTCAGTTACAAAATTGCTTACATAGTAAGCACAAAACACTGATACATCAGAACATACAAAGCAAACTAATATCTCAGTAAACATCATATATCAATCAAATCTATGAGGCAACTCGTCATCATAAGGTACATCAAAAGAGATAGGAGCCGAGATCCTAGATGAGAATTTTGGAGTCCTATGAGTGAGACTCCGAGTCCTCAGAGAAAAACCAGACCTAGGGGTAGTCCTACGAGATCTATAGGTTCGTGGAAAAGACTCCGAAGGTGTCCTAACAGAAATAGTAGCAGTAGGAGGAGGTGGATCAGTACGCTGAGTAGACTGAGCTGGAGTGTGCCTGCTGACAAGCTCATAAGCAATGGGATCATCAATATCAGTCTCTGTAGGCTCATCTCTATCATCTGGAATGCCTGTAATAGTCTCAAAGAGTGACTCAGTAATCTCAGTATCTACTGGCACATCTGTAGCTGGAGGATCAGTACTAGGAATATCAGTAGAAAGAGGATCAGTAGAAGGAGGAATATTTGGAATTGGATCAGCAGGTGGAACATCAGAGCTACCTGCTCCATGCTGATCTCCATCACTATCACTGTAGCCACTGGAGTCATCATCATCATCATCATCATCATCAGAATGTGGAGGAGGCACTGTCGGATCTACAGTCCCTGGTGGCAATGCCAATCTCAGTAAGCTGAGGATCTGTCGGAATCCTGTATCAACAGTAGCTGATAGAGCTCCAATGTGCATGTCTGTGTGGATCCACAGACCGTGTAGCTCCTGTCATACACTAGCAATCTCTGTCCGGACCTCTGAAATATGATCAGTCACTCTCTGCTCAAAGTCTGATGTGCTCGCTGTAGTCCTCTGTGGTGTAGCAGTAGCAGAAGGTGCTGGAGCTGATGAGAGTGGTGGCATGAATGGCTCAGGCTCCGCAGTCTCTGACTCTGGTGCTGGGCGAGGAGGTGTACCATGATCAGTAGGCTCTGAAGGCCCTGCCTCAGCTGCTCGAATCTCCTCCTCCTCATCTGGCTCCTGGCCAGACTCACGTCTCACCCATCGATCACCAATAAGTCAAAATCTCAGCCTATGCAGGGATTTCTCTCCAAATGTGTCAGTATGCTGCAGTTGACTGAAGGGTATACAAACAAATGATACTCCAAACTCCCTGAATAACTGAGTCAGCCCCATGCCATATGGCTGAACTAGTCTCCTATGAGATGCTGCCTCTCCCATCTACTGAAGCATGATCCTGGGAAGGTTGATGGGAGTCCGCTGTCTCAGGGACACCATCAACACTAGATCACGCTCAGGGATAAAGTCGAATCTCCTGCTCTTTGGAATCAAGATGCAGGCGATAATATGATGCGGCACTCTTATCTCCAATGATAGCTGGTTAGCGGCTACTGTGAAAATGCCTCTAACATCCTCGCGCTCTAAGATACATCTGAAGGCACGCTCTCGATCGCTGATAGAGGTGGCAGTTGTGCCATGAAGTGAAATCCTTCAAATACGACTGATGACCTCCGGTGTCACTGGAATCTCAATCCCACAAACAGTAGCAGACCATCCAATGCTATCAGTGGCCATGGATGCATAGAACTCCATGATGAGGTCTGGGTAGAATCTCTCAGTCATCGTGCAGAAGTGAACCATACCTACATCTCTCAGTACATCTCTAATAAAAAAATGATGCTGATCCTAGAAGGGTATGTCCACACGTCTCCCGCTCACAATGCTCTTCCGTACTAAGCTGGCTAGCACTAGTGCAGGTGCCTCTGGGGATGGCTCACACTCATGTCTGGTCTTTCTTCGTCGCTCAGTACTACCCTGGCCTTGTTCCAATCTCCTTTTCCTTACAGCCAAATGCTTCCTTTGACCCATATGGATGGAAGGGGGGTAAATTAGGGGGAAGTAGGATAATATAGTGCTAAGAAAGAGGAGAACTAAGAATTTTGGAGAGGAGAAAAGGATTTCACAGTTGGACGAATGAAGGAACCATGCAAAGGTAAGTGAGGGTTTGTGAAATTGAAAAAAAATGAGAGCAAATAGAGGAAATGCATGAAATGGAGGGAAGAAATGAGTGATTTCAATCGAATATCAACCGATAATTGTGGGTAAATAGAGGTAAAAGCTTATGGTTGCCCAAAAATAAAGAATATGGTCAAAATGGTTCGGTCCAAAAGAAAACGAGTGGAGAGGAGAAGATTACCCAAAAGGAGAAGGAGAGGGTTGGAAATCCACTGTTCAGACCTTAGGAACGTTGGAGGGGGACCACACGAAGGAGAAAACGAAAAGAAGTGGAAGAAAAGGGCTCATGGATGAGTTTTAAAAAAAAATAGGTTTTCCGTCCAAGTGTCGACCTCTAAAAAATTTCAGGGGTCGACCCCAAGTGTCGACCTCCGAAATTTCAAGTGTTAACCTCCAAAAATAAATTTATCAAAATAAAATTTGGAAAATTTTTTTTTAAAAAAAATTAGAATGAATTCTTAGAGAAGCTTTAAATATATTTGAGAATTTATAAATCATTTTTGAGATATTTTGAAGGAAATTGAAGAGTTTCAAGCAAAAGGGTCAATGACTACCAATTCTCTTCTGATCATGCAAAATCTATCTTCATTCAATGGTTTTATGAATATATCAGCCAATTGATAATCAGTACAAATAAATTCTAACAACACATTAGAGTTTTGAACGTGATCTCTTATGAAGTGATGTCTTATTTCTATATGTTTGCTTCTTGAATGTTGTACAGGATTTTTCGTTAAATTGATTGCACTAGTATTATCACATCTTATGTGTGTTTTAGTTAGTTTGATGCCAAAGTCCTCGAGTTGTTGTTTGATCCATAGAATCTGAGCACAACAGCTTCCGACTGCTATATATTCAGCTTCTGCCGTAGATGGAGCAACCGAATTCTGTTTCTTGCTGCTCCATTAAATCAAATTAACTCCTAGAAATTGACAAGTTCCACTAGTACTTTTACGATCAAGTTTACACCCAGCAAAATCAGCATCAGAATAAGCAATCAATTCATATGATGACTCTCTAGAGTACCAAAGACCAATTTCAATTAACCCAGATAAGTATCTAAATATACGTTTTACAGCTATGAGATGTGATTCTTTAGGAGCAGACTGAAAACGTGCACACATACAAACACTAAACATTATATCTGGTCTACTGGTAGTTAGATATAGCAATGAACCAATCATGCCTTTATATAATTTTTGGTCTACTGACTTACCACATTCATCTTTGTCTAATTTACATGAAGAGTTCATAGGGGTACCTATTGGTTTGGTAGTCTCCATCCCAAACTTTTTCAATATTTCCCTTGTGTACTTGGCTTGGTTGATGAAGATCGCCTCTTTGGTTTGCTTAATTTGGAGTCCGAGGAAGAAGTTGAGTTCTCCCATCATGCTCATCTCGAACTCACTCTGCATTAACTTTGCAAACTCTTGACAAAGACATTCGTTAGTATCACCAAAAATAATATCATCTACATAGATTTGTACTACTAAGAGATCATCATTTTTCTTTTTCAAAAATAATGTATTATCTACATTACCTCTAGAAAAATCATTCTTCATCAAAAATGAACTTAATCTATCATACCAAGCTCTAGGAGCTTGCTTTAAACCATACAATGCTTTATGCAATTTAAAAACATGGTTAGGAAATTCATGATTTTCAAAACCAGGAGGTTGTTCAATATAAACTTCCTCTTCAATAAATCCATTTTAAAAGGCACTTTTAACATCCATTTGAAATAACTTGAAATCCATAAAACAAGCAAAAGCAAGTAAAAATCTAATTGCTTCCAGCCTAGCAACAGGAGCAAAGGTTTCATCAAAGTCAATCCCTTCTTCCTGGTTGTAGCCTTTAGCAACAAGTCTAGCTTTGTTTCTAGTTACAATACCATGTTCATCAAGTTTATTTCTAAAAACCCATTTTGTGCCAATTATAGAAACATTAGGGGGTCTTTCAGTTAAAGTCCAAACGTTATTTCTTTTAAATTGATTTAGTTCATCTTGCATGGCATTAATCCAGTTACAATCTTTTTCAGCTTCTTTAATTGACTTAGGCTCTATTTGAGAAACAAAAGCTAAATAATCACAAACATTTCTGATAGAAGAGCGTGTACTTACTCCCTTTGACGGATCACCAATAATTAGCTCTTTGGGGTGTCCATGTGCATACCTCCATTCTTTAGGTAAAGGTTTTGGTGAAGTTGCATTGATCTCTTGAATTTGATCTTCATTTTCTTGATCATCATCTCCTTTGGGCACATCTTCATTGATTGTCAATTGTTCAAGCTTTTTTGTACCTGTTTCATCATCAATAGAATCTTCTTTTCTAGAAGATTTTTCGTTAGTTTCATCAAACACTACATGAATTGATTCTTCAACTAGAAGAGTTCTTCTGTTGAAGACCCTATATGCCTTGCTAGAAGTAGAGTATCCTAAGAAGATACCCTTATCTGACTTGGCATCAAATTTACTTATATTGTCTTTGCCATTGTTTAATATGAAACAGCGGCAACCAAATATACGAAAATATTTAAGATTAGGTTTTCGATTTTTCCAAAGCTCATATGGTGTTTTCTTCAAAATAGGTCGAATTAAAACATGATTTAAAATGTAACAGGAAGTATTAATGGCTTCTACCCAAAAATATCTAGGTAAATTGTTTTCGCAAAGCATTGTGCGTGCCATTTCTTCAAGAGTCCTGTTTTTTCTTTCTACCACCCCATTTTGTTGAGGTGTCCTAGGTGCAGAAAAATTATGACTAATGCCATTATCATTACAAAAAGCTTCAAAATCATGATTATCAAATTCAGTTCCATGATCACTACGCAAAGAAACAATAGTGAGATCTTTTTCGTTTGAAACCCTTTTATGAAATTTAACAAAAGCTGAAAACGTTTCATCTTCATGAGCTAAAAACATTATCCAAGTAAATCGTGAGTAATCATCTACAATTACTAGCCCATATTTCTTACCTCCCAAACTAGTTGTTCTGGTTGGTCCAAAGAGGTCCATATGTAATAATTCAATGAGTCTAGTAGTATATACTACTCCTTTAGGTTTGAAAGTAGATTTATTTTGTTTTCCAAATTGACATGCAGCACAAATCTTATCTTTTTCAAATGTGAGTTTTGGCAGTTCTTTTACAAGATTCTTTTTGCTTAATTTTGAAATCAAATGCATACTAGCATGCCCTAGCCTACGATGCCAAAGCCAACTAGTTTCACTTGCCTTGGCTTTCCTAGCCACTAGGCATTGACCACTTTCCATGGCTAGATCATCAAGATCAACCATGTAAATGTTTCCATGCCTATGACCAGTGAACTTGATGCCATCGACATCTAGACTAGACACCATGCACAAAGATGATTCAAAAATTACTTTAAAACCCTTATCATAAAACAGACTAATGCTGAAAAGATTATGCTTCAAGCCATCAACAAATAATACATTATCTACATAAGCATTAGGGGTGATATGGATTTTACCAATTCCAACGATTTTACCTTTTCCATTATCACCAAAAGTAACGTTTCCACCATTTATAGCTACTAGTGATGAGAATTGCTTCACATCCCCAGTCATGTGCCTTGAGAAACCACTGTTCAGATACCACATTCTTCTTTTATTTTTGGTTGCAAGACACACTTGCAGAAATTGATTAAGTTGAAACTTTAGGTACCCAAGTCATCTTGGGTCCTTTAGGGTTAGACAAATTGGTTCCTTTTGGAATCCAAATCTTTCCAAAGGTACTTGATTTTCTTCTATTATAAATATATGATTTATGTCCTAACTTACCACATGCATAGCAGGTAATATTAGAAGATGCAGGTATGAAAATGTTTTTGAAAAGTTTTTGTTAATTCTATGGCTTTAATCCAAGTCCAGCTTTGTTAAAAACTGCATGTTGACTGTTTAAAAGCATACTTAATTTTTCTGAACTATAAGTAAACTTTTATACAAAAGGTTTCACTTTTTCTAATTCTTCTTTGTAATTCTTATTTTGAAGCAACAGTTTTTTATTTTATTTTTCAATTTTCTCATTAGTTTCAAAACTTCTATTATTTTTCAAAGAATCCTTTTCTTTTATAAGATTGTCCTTATCATTTTTTAAGGTCTTTACATGTTCAGTTAATTTCTTGTTTTCTTGAATTTAATCTTCAATTTTAGTTGAAAACTTGTCTGAATTTTTGGTAAGCTCTTGATTTAGCTTTCTTAATTTCTTATTTTTCAGTTTTAGTTTTTCATATTCCATAACTAAATCATCAAAAGCATCATGTAGTTCATTAAAAGTAAATTCATTTTCAGGTTCAAAATTTACCTCATCATCTTCATTGGCCATGAAACACAGGTTGGCGACTTCCTGTTGCTCTTCATCACTGCTGGAGTCCTCACTCTCACTCCAGGTAGACATCATGGCTTTCTTTCTCAACATCCTTCGACTCGTTTTAAGCAAAGGGCAATCCATTTTATAATGTCCAAGCTTTTTGCACTCGAAGCAGATGGGTGGATCCCTTTCTTTTTCTTTCTCTTTATCTTTATTGTAATCACCTTTTTTGTGGCCTTTTCTTGTAGAAGCCCTTCTTCTTTCTCAAAAATCTTCTGAGTTTTCTAGTAATGAGGGCTGTCTCATCATCATCAGCTTCTTCTTCTGATTCATCATTTGACTCTTCTTTTGTAGTGGACTTGAAGGCTATGGCTTTCTTTTTCTTGTCATTGTCCACTATCTTCTGTTTTAGTGAAAGCTCATAAATCATCAGTGATCCAAGAAGCTGCTCAAGAGGTAGAGTATTGACATCCTAGGCTTCTTCTATGGCCATTACTTTCGCATCCCATGAAGCCGGAAGAGACCTGAGAAGTTTGTTAACAAGTTCACCATTAGATATAATCTTTTCCAAACTCCTCATACCATTTACTATATTGGTAAATCTATTGTACATCTCACTAATACTTTCAGTTGGTTCCATCCTTAACATCTCATACGTATGAATGAGCATGTTCACCTTTGTGTTCTTCACTTGGTGTGTACCCTCATGGGTAACCTCAAGTGTATCCCAAATTTCTTTGGCGGAAATATAATTTGATATTCTGTTAAATTCACTTGGCTCAAGTGCACAGAATAGCAAATTCATCGCCTTTGCATTTAACTCAGCTTGTTTGATGTCATTGTCATCCCATTCTTCTTCAGATTTTGGGGTGATAATGCCATTAACCAAGTGAGTGGGTTGATGAGGCCCTTTAGTAATTACTCTCCATATATTATAATCTACAGCTTGTAAATAAATGCGCATACGAGTTTTCCAGTATGTGTAGTTTGTGCCATTAAAGAAAGGAGGGCAATTTGATGCTTGACCTTCAACTACACCCATTCCAATTGGGGTGGCCATGATCTTTCACTCAAGATCGTTGGACCTACAAGAGAGTACCGATGCTCTGATACCACTTGTTGTCCAGATATGGTACCCAAGAGGGGGGGTGAATTGGGTCTTTTAAAAAATAAAGCAATATATGTGCTATTAATTTCAAATGTGAAGAGTGATAGTGCTCAAGTAATTGTGCAACGGAAGCAATGAAAGATAACAACAATTAAAGAGCAAAAGAAAATAGAGAGTAAAGCAATGCAAACACACAAAACGTATAGTGGTTCGGTGCACCTAGCACCTACATCCACTCCCCAAGCTCCACTTGGGAATTTCCACTATAATCTTCTCTAGATTACAGTCGACTTGTTTTACAAGGCTCACAAGTCAAAACCTAAGTTGGTTTTGTTACCTAGGCTCACCAACAAACCTTACACACTTGTTTTGGCTTCGGGCTTACAAGCAACCCTAGTTGGTTTTATCAATTGGCTCACCAACAAACCTCACACTAGTTTCAAATTCCCTTGAAACTAGGCTAGCACAAATAGAGTATGAATACAATGAAAAAACAAGACAAACTCCTTTTTGAGAAAAAATTAATTCGATGTAGCTCTTGTTGGAGACTCTTCAAGTCTTCCACTTGGAATCTTGGACCTCACTAAATGCCTAAGACTTGAAAGCTGGATTCCTCAAAAGTGGAAAGCTTTTGGCTAAGGAATCTCTTATATTTTCTCTCTTTTTGGCTTAGGATTGATTGAAAGCTTTGTACTATTTCTCTCATCTTTTTCACTTTGTCCCCTTAACTTTTTTGAAGTTAGGTGGAGGTTAAATACTTCATTCAAGCTGAAACAACTCCACAAGACCGTTAAAATCAAAAATATGGCCATTTATGGCCGTTAGAAATTAAATCAAAAATTCAGAAAAACTAGCCGTTATACCATGAGTCGACCTCATAAGTTAACCCCTGGGTCAAGTGTCGACCTCCAGTTTATCTTAGGCAAAAATCCAGAAAACCATAGTTCTGCCTAGTTTGAATTCTCAGGCGATGAGTCGACCTCTGGTGTCGACCTCTGGACAGGTGTCGACCTCAGGTGGTGACCTTTGAAGTGTGCCACTGAGAATTTTGCCATGCCGGCCTTGCTGAACTTTTCTCTTCTTCATGAGTCGACCCTTGGTGGTCGACCTTTGGCAAGGTGTCGACCTCTAGTCTGAAATTTTCTGAAACTCTGGAGAGGTGTGTGCCATGCTTGAGTTTCTCTAAGCCTTTGTTTCTTTTGACAATTACTTCTTAATATGAAGGTCCAATATGAAAATTTTGATCTTGTTCAAGGTAGAAGAGCTCTTTTCCAAGTCAAGCAAGCTTGGTTTCATCATTGTACTCTTGATACTCTTTTTGAATAACCTAAGGCCTGAAACTTTATCTTGAAATGAAACATTAGTCCAAACATATACTCAACCTTTTGTTAATCATCAAAACTAAGGAGCCAAAGCCAACACCTCCCCCTCTTGTAAACAACTTTTATTCATGATATTAAACTTTGCTGAAATTTTGGTTTAGAAGCTTGTGTGCTTGTGTTGGTGCTGGAGTTTTTGTATTTCTTTGGTTACTATTATGCTTGGCTGAATCTCTTGCTGCCCTAGCATCCTTCCACGCCCTAGCTTGCTTCCATCCAAGTCTTCACACACCCTAGAAGGAGTGCCCTAGCTGCTATCCAAGCCAAAGAGCATCATCCTACTTCTAGCCGCTAGCTTCAAACTTCTACCCTGATTTCAATCCAACCCTAGTTTCTTTTCTTTGTTTATTTACTATTTGATTGACCTCTAATACTTGCAGGATCCCCGAGATGTCTCACCTCCCTAGAGGACACTTTCCTTACCTTCAGGACCGCCCAAATTAGTCATCAAATTCAAGGGAACCGAGCTTCATCATCTAGGCTCCAATCAGAGTGCTACATGATCTCTTCATCGAAAGTTCATCAAATCTCTGACTGGTAACATCCTTCTCTTCTCTTGATATCTAATTTGTTGAAGATTAGCTATTCTAAACTAGGAGTTTCTCAATTCCTAGGTCCTGACTTTCATTATTTTGCATGAGTATACCTACGATCAAGGTGATTCTTTGCATTGCTACTCTTTCTACTAGTTCTTACTTAACTTTGGGAATCTAGCCTGCAAATTAAATTATAAACTAATATAAAAAAATTAGTTTATTATTTTCCCTGCATGTTAAGCAATCTTGGAGTCATCCTGCATCACAAGTTGCTTGATGTGGTGTCCTTCATTTTCTCCCAAGAATGCTTGATGAAGTGTCTTCCATGTGAAGGAAAAATTGTCTCCATATGAGGGTGAAGAGATGGCATCATGACATGCTTGAATTGGGTTGAGTCGACTCATGAGGATGGTGGTTTTTCCTTCATGAGTCGGCTCATGGACTTGTGCTTCAAAATGATGAGTCTGCATATGGACTTGTGATTCAAAATGTAGAGTCGGCTCATGGGCTTTGTGATTGGGCTTCATCCCAAGACCTTTTTGGACTTAAGTAGACTCTATTAGCTACAAAACTAAAGAGAATTAGTTTGAAATATTTTCTTCTTGTTGATGTCCCCATAAGTTCTCCTAGGGTGGAAAAGAGCTCGACCCTATCGAGTAGAAATCAATTTGACTCTGGAATACTCTAGTAGGTCTGGGTCAATTCATTGTTGGTCCTCTCAAGTAATCCATCAGTCTTCAGAATTAGGACGTCCTTGCTAATGAACCAAGTAGCGTTGATAGTCCTTGTTTTAGGTAGTGATATTCTTATTGTCTAGGATTCGCTCAATTCCTATCTCGTCGCTTTGGAAATATAGCTAGTGGACACTCATAGGTTGGCTCACTCTTAAATATAGAGTCTAGCCAGAATGACTCACTGTGTACTATTATTAGTTTCCTGTACTCTACTACATCTGAAATGTTGAAAGTGGAACTGATACCAAAGTCAGATGGTAAATCTAGCACATATTAGGTCCAATTTTCTTTATTATTTTGAAAAGGACCTGCACCACAAGCATGTAACCATTCAGGTTTGAGCCTAATCATGACATAGTCTCCTTCCAAAAATTCTTTGGCTCTTTTACAGGAGTTAATCATATGCTTGTAAGTTTTATTGCTCAAATGAATTTTCTTGCTAATCATGCTATGCATATGACACTCGCAGACTTGGACACTAATGCATGGATGACAAGCTCAAATGACACCAAACAAAATAAACTCAAATGATACTAAAATAAAAGACAAGCTCAAATGGGCTTTATTATCTAATGATTGAACTTTATTGTTGGCTAGGAAATAAAAGTTTCTAATTTCCAATATTCCCCTTAAAAGGCTTCTAAGACTCTTGCACATAGTACCAGGTAAGTGGAAGTAAATCGTAATTTAGTTCCTAATATATGCCATGGAGTCTTAAAGAAATAACTATTGAATATCACTGGGACCAGATCGAGACATGGTGGATGTCCCAGAATGTTGAAATGGAATAGGAAAAATGATCGGGGGGTACATATTGAAAGTCCTTTACAACTTCTTGGGGTTGATCCTTTCGGATTATTTCCTGGGTTTCCTTAGTGGTCATTACCCCAATTGGTGATTCGCTAATGATTTCATGTTTTGAACCCTTAATATTGATTAACATTAATTCTAGGTCCTCTTCTTTTATCTCCTCGGGTTGCTCTTCATGATTATGTCTCTGGACTTCCCTAAGGGTCAAAATCCACATGGGTGATCCTTCCTTGATTTCTTTCTCCACATCCTTGGCATCAATTAAATTTAAACCTTGCTTCTTCTCTTTCAAGTCACTAGACCTTCTTTTGATGTTGTCCTTAGGTGGGGTCGAGTTAATGACAAGCTTCTTTCCTTGATGGATAAAGGCACAAGAATTGGATCGACCATATAAAGTTGCATCAAGGCCATATAACCATGGCCTACCCAAAATGATGCTACTTACCCCCATGGAAAGAACATCACACCAGATTTGTTCTTGATAGGATTGGATTTTAATTGGAACATGGCATCTGGACTTGATGGGGATTGAAGTAGAATCTATCTAAGAGACTTTATATGGATTAGGATGTGGAATGGCTATCAAGCCTATGTTTTTAAGGGCTTTGGTTGAAATCGCAATTACACAACTCCCATTATATATAATGATTTTATAGACTTTCTCCCCTATCTTGAAAAATATTTGGAGGATGTTAGTCCTTTTCCAATCCTCCTTTTCTTTAGTCTGGGCCAACATTCTAACAACACCTGATGTCTTATCATAACCACCTTCTTCTTCTTCTTCATCATACTCATTGATCAGATTGGATTCATGATGCGAAACTATATATGCATGCAATTATTTTTTTATGTTTTTAAATATTGAGTTATATGTTTTAATCCCGAAGATCAGACTAAAGAATGATGTAAAAAGTTCTATATGAAAATAAGAAACTAAAAGAATACATAACAGGACCTAAAAGCAATAGAAAAAGGGACCACCGAGGTTGAGAAGCCTTGGTTGGGCTAGTTCACCTACAATAGGGCTACTGGTGGCAGAGGGGGTATACCTGGCAATGGTTGAAGCATCTAGTGTAGATCATATGCAAAGAGGTTGCTCTCACTCCCGGATGCGGCCTGAAAAATCAATCCAGAGACCCATGGATTCCTGGCTTTCTGCTCGATGGTCCGATTGCGGCCCGGCTGGAGTCGTTGGGTTTGTCGGAGTCAAGACACCTCCAAACAACCATTCTAGGGTTAGAAAACAAAGCACAGGTAAAGAGTAAATTGAAAAACCAGCAAAGGGAAGATGGGATTTGAAGTGGGCAGCTAGGGCTTGGAGATGCAGGTGGAGGTTGGAAGCAGGCGCAGGACTCTGGGAAGAAGAAGGGCTCACACAGAATCCCTTTAAGTACACAGCAGGTAGCACACAGCAATTGGAGAATTCAATATTATTTCAAGATAAAAATTTTCTTGATACAAGAGATTAGAGCCATTTAAATAGACTCTTAGACTTGGCCCCCAAGTAAGGTTAAAAGAGACTTTACATAAGAGTTTTAATCCCCATCAAACTCTAGCTAGAAAACATGATAATCTAGGTAGAAAAAAATCCCTAAATCCCCCCCTCTCTCACTTGCCTTGGTCGGCCAAAGGTTGTGACTCTAGTGGCCGACCAAGGGTGGTGAGCATAAGGCCTTGGCACCACTTAACTCCTCTCCTGGGCCTTGGCTGGCCCAGTTTGCTTCAGGCTATGGTTCAGGGCTTCGGGCTTGTCTCCTGGGCTTCTGATTTTTTCTCCTAGGCTTTTGATTTCTCCTCCTAGGCATTCCATGATCCTCATAGCTTCAGTTGGGTTGGTCATCACTTGGGCTAGCTTGGTCTTCACTTGTATGAGTCATTATTAGACATGTACTAAACTCCGAAAAATAACTAGCTCAACATGAGCTCACTAGTACAGGACTCAGGTAATAAAAAAAATAACTTAAATGTACCAAGCCTTTATTACAAATGGACTCAGATGTTGCTAATTAAACCACAGAAGGTTGAGAAGCCTCTATCTTATTTTGGTGCCTCTAGTGTCTGCACCAATTCTCCCGGGATGGGAGGAACTCGACCCTGTCGAGTAAAGATCAAGATGGCTCACATAACTCTCGAGGAGGTCTGGGCTGAGGCATTGCAAGTCCTCTCAAGAAATCCATGAATCATCTGACTCTGGCCAGCCTTGCCATCAGACCAGGTAGCATTGATAACCACAGCCCTAGGTCATTATGGCTTGATCGTCCAGGATATGCTCAATCCGTTCTCCTCTCTCAAGCCAAATAATTGGTGGACACTCTTGGCTAGGGTCACTCTCAATGGAAGGAATAGGTCCAAAGGCCTTACTGGGTATTGTTGCTGGTTCCCTGTACTTAATCAGGTCTGCGATATTGAAGGTAGAACTGATGCCCAAATCTGAAAGCAAATGTAACACATAGGCATTTGGTCCAACCCTCTCTATCACTTTAAAAGGTCTGGCTCTGCGAGCATGAAGCTTCTTAACGGTCCCGAGGGAAACCACTCAAGCCTAAGCCTAATAATGATAGAATCCCCTACATCAAATTCCTTGGTCCTTCTTCGAGAATTAGCCAGTTTCTTATATATTTCGTTACTTAGATTTATTTTTTGGCTAATGTCCTTATACAAGTCTCTAATATGTTGTGCGAATGATTCTGCAGACTTTGAGACTCGTGCATGAACAGGTAAAGGAATCAGATCAATGGGGTGATTAGGCTTGTACCCATGGACTAAATCAAAAGGACTCTTGCCCGTTGTACTATTCACTGAGTTATTGTAGGCGTCTAAGAAGGTTTCCTAAACTATTGTTCACCACTTCGGTTTGGCCATATATTTGGTGATGGTAGGCTGTAGAAAACTTAAGCTTGGTCCCTAATAGGTGCCATAGGATTTTCCAGAAATAATTGGTGAACCTAACATCCCTATCAGATATGATGATCTTGAGTAGGCCATGGAGTCTAACCATATTATCTAAGAAAAGCTTGGCTACTTTAGACGCATCAAAGGTCTAGGAACATAGGATGAAGTGAGCCATCTTAGAGAACCTATCGACCACTACAAAGATTGAATCATGTCTCTTCTGGGTCTTAGGTAATCCTAACATGAAATCCATACTTAGGTCCTGCCAAGGGCGATCAGGCACTGGTAAAGGTGTGTAGAGACCAGTATTTTGTTTCTGCTATTTTGTAACAGCACAAGTTCTATACCTGGCTACAATCTATGCAACATGCCTTTTCAATCCTAGCCAAAAGAATTGGTCTTCCATCGCTAAGATGGTCTTATTCCTACCAAAGTGACTACCTAAACCTCCAGCATGGGTCTTCCAAATTAGGAATTCTCTAAGAGAAGTTCTAGGTATACAGAGTCTATTGTTTTGGAAAAGGTAGCCATCTTGAATGGTATACTCACTAAGGGTACTAGATGGTCCTAGCCTGAAGGTCTGGTAAATGTCTCCAAAGTCTAAATAGGTTTCATATTCAACCTTTAACCTGTCAAACCCTATGACTTGGGTGCTGACTGATCCTAATAGCAAAGACCTATGGTTAAGGGCTTCTGCTACCTTATTGTATGTTCCGGCACGGTGCTTCAGGACAAAGGTGTAGGCCTGAATATACTCGATCCATTTACCATGCCGTGGATTAAGTTTCTTTTGGGAGTTTAGGAACTGGAGTGCCTCATGGTTAGAAAATAAGACAAACTCCTACGGTAGTAAGTAATGTCTCCAATATCTATGGGCCTGGACTACCATATAAAATTCCTTGTCATTGGTAGAGTAGTTAAGTTTAGCCTCATTCAGCTTCTCACTAAAGAAGGCTACAAGGTGATTTTCTTGACTTAGTACCATGCCTATTCCTACTCCTGAGGCATCGCAAGCGACCTCAAACACCTTAGTGAAGTCAGGTAATCTAAGAATGGGTGCATGGGTCATCTTATCCTTAAGCTCTACAAATGCCTTATCAGTTGCTTTGGTCCACTTAAATGTACCATTCCTAATGCAATCAGTTATAGGTGCGACGATTGTACTAAAACCCCCAATAAATCTCCTGTAAAAGGTTGCTATGCCATGGAAGCTACACATATCATGGACACTAATGGGTATAGGCCACTCAACAATTTCCCTAACCTTTTCAGGATCTGTAGAAACTCCCTCAGGGGTGACAACAAAACCTAAGAAGATAACCCTATGTGTCATGAACTCATATTTCTTAAAGTTGGCATAGAGGCTATTCTTCCTAAGGGTCTGGCATACTAATCTCAGATGACTAAGGTGATCCTTTTTAGTAATGCTATAAATCAAGATGTCATCAAAGTAGACCACAACAAATTTTTCGGTATATTCTTTCAAGACTTGGGTCATAATCCTCATGAATGTACATGGTGCATTGGAAAGTCTGAAAGGCATCACAACCCACTCAAACAGGCCATCATTAGTCTTGAATGCAGTCTTCCACTCATCCCCAAGTCTAATCCTAACCTGATGATAGCCCCTCTTAAGGTATATCTTTAAGAAAACTTTGGCTCCGGCCATCATGTCTAACATATCGTCCAATCGGGGGATGGAAAATCTATACTTCATAATTATTTTGTTGATGGCTCTACTATTTATACACATCCTCCAGGTACCATCTTCATTAGGGGTCAGTAGAGCAGGGACTGCACAAGGACTCAAGCTCTCCCTAATGAAACCCTTCCTAAGCAATTCTTCCACCTATTTCTGTAATTCTTGATGCTCACTGGGGTTCATTCTATAGTGTACAAGGTTTGGTAAAGTGGCTCCTGGGACTAGATCTATTGTATGTTGGATGTCTCTAAGGGATGGTAGTTGATCAAGTAAATCATCAGGAAGACATCCTCAAATTCTTTGAGAGTCTCAACAATTTCTAAAGGGTGTTCCTTTTGGGTCAGCTCATGTATTTCTTTGGTGGTCAAGATCCAAGATACTTCGCAGTGATAATGAAGATGCCATTTGTCTATATTTAACAAAGAACAATACATAAGCAAACAACCATGAAATGACATACATAATTAAATTAGGTCTTTAATTTAATTATGTCTCCCACTATTTTATCAAAAATCATAGCCCTCACTATGATAATCGAGAAGAACCCTAATCGGTTTTTCTTAGTGAGATTGAGATCCTAATAACTTATAAAAGATCTTGCAGAAAACACAACAAATCTTTTATAAGCTCAAAGGTAGGAAACTCTTCCAATTATATCTCATATAATTCTCAAGAAGTAACTTGGCCTCTAGAACATTATTAGTCTTGTAGAAAACACAACAAACCATAATGTTCTAGTTAAGTCAAGACCCTTTCATTTCTATACAGTCAGTACTCAAATATAATGCCCTTGCAGATAACACAACAAAGCATTATACTGAATATACTGTAAGCATATCTATGCACTAGACTAGTATTATGTCAATCACCATATTAGGTCTTGCAGATAACACAACAAACCTAATATTGTTCATAACACAATAATGATCCAGCATGAAGGAAGGCCAATATATAGTATTTTTAACACTAAGCATTTTAGTCAAGATTTAAATTTAATCAAATCGGCCAGGCAAGTGGAAGAGATGTGGGAGTCCCCCCGTTGCTTTCCTAGACACCAATAAAAATTGGCCAGGTCAGTCAACGGAACCAATTAAAAACCACAATTCTCTTTACTTTCCTAGAACCACCTTTCTAGATGCCGAATGATCAATTGTACATCATGACTAGTGATGCTTATTAGTTAAATATACTAAGATTTAATATAATTTTTAAGAGGTGGGATTTATAAATTGCCTGCACATTCTTATAGAACGTATCACAATCAACATATCACTCTTATAAATAAAAAAATATGTGCTAAGTGTGTCATCATACTAGGACAACCATTTACCACATAATGGATCCACCATTATGCCAGGGCAACCTTATTTCAGTATGATGACTTCAAAACTAAACATATCTCTATAATAATTAGGGTTTGAGTGAAAAACCCTAACTAGTGGCATACATCAAAAAATATATGCAATCAAAAATATGCTAAGTGTATTAACATATTAGGATTTAAAAAACCTAAGATGTGACATACAAACTATCATAAATTATAGTCCTAATTAAGGTTGCTCTGATACCACTGTAGGGTTCCGGTGCAACGCAGCGAAAGGAAAATTTCAAAATTGAAATTAAATTCACACCAAGAAACCCTAAACCAGGAACTCTTTAAATAAGACTAGAATATATGACAAGCATATCCATGTAAATTAGGATTAGGGTACCAACCTGTAATCGCTTATTCCAACAAACTTGAAGTTGAAAGGGCTAACTGAATTCACCAGGCATCCAGGTGTCCACCCTCCGATGGTGATCCACACAGAACAATGATCAAGAACACTATCTTCTTGTCCAATGGTTCCTCCTATTGAGTTCTTCTTCCTAGAACTCAATTCTTCGAATTATGGCTGGAATTCTTCCATACAAGAGGTTGCCTCCCTTTCTTTGATCTCTTCTCCTCCTTCCACTAAGACCTTAACCCTCTAAGACACCCTTGTCTTGAAGATAAGGCCTTGTCCTAAGAGGATTTAGGCTTGTCTTAAATTGGAGGAGAAATTAAGACAAGAATGTCTTAATGTAAGAAAGAAAGGAAAGAATAAAATCAGAACTATTTCTTTCCTTTACCGTCGGAGACTTTCGCTCTTGTTCTTGTTCAATAGCAGAGTTTCAACAGAGGTGTACTCTGTAAAGGAAACAATGCAAAAACAAGAAAAGGGAGAAAGAGTATTTAGGAGAGGAAGAAGAATAAAAATTAAAAACAAAATCACCGAAGTTCTGATTTCCATTCCTTTATATAGTTTTTGGAGAGGCTCCCTCACAACTCTCCGTAAACATTTGTTTCTCACGCACTTTTCTTCTTCTCACGCCCTTTCCTTCTTCTCACACCCTTCTCTTCTTTCTCACGGCCTTCTAGATTAATTCTCATGGCCTTTCAGAAAGAAAAAATTGCTATGTTTTAAAAAGAAAAGAGTCGCGACTTTTAATCTCCGAAGAGATGTTATTTCGCGCGACCGGGAAGAAACAGTGCTTTCTTTCTTTCTTAAAACCCCACCACCCGTTAGATTTCCATCCAAGGGAGGTCAAGTGAGGCGCTAAGGTGAGAAAGAAAGGCCGCCCCATCTTAATTCATCGGAGAATTAAGTGGGTGCACCAAGAGTCCATGCGCCCATGGACTCCTCCAAATGGCGTGCCAAGAATCCATAAGCGCATGGACTCTTGGCATTTTGGCGTGAAAATGCAAAGGGGCGGGTGGGGGGCTAGCCTAGATACATGGTTAGCCAATAGGATTATCCATAATCCTTATAACCTTAATTAGGGTCTAATTAGATCCAATTAGAACCTAAATTGAACCAATCCGGAACCCTAATTCGAATCTAATTCGAATAGAAGCTAGGATTTGCAACACCTGCTAGAGTGTCATCATGCAAAATGATTTAATTACAAAATTAAACCCTTGATCAATTCTCTTAAGTGTGTGACCCATTGGGTTCCACATCTAGCCAGCAGTGGGTTCGAATACAAGTAGACCTAATTTGATTAGAACTCTTTTTAATCGATTTAGGTCAAACCGGGCTTACCCGATTATGATCAATTAGGACTCTTCCTAATAAGTGATCATTCAATTTAATCAACCTACAAGAAAAGATTGACGTCTAGCAACGTATCATGTCTACCCGGAAGATATGAAAATTCTGGTGAAAAACCAAAAATACCCTTTAGTAGAAAGTTACCATATAATTAAATCCTTCGATCAGCCTCCACCCAGAATATAATTATGGATATGGATATATGTCAACTCCAATATTATATTTGTTTCTAGCTCAATCTTATATTGATGATTCAATTATCTTGATATTAGAAATCATCTCTAATATCTTTACTTTGATCAAAGATTCCCTGAATCATCATCCGATTGATAACTAGCTGGATGCAATCTCCTCTTACTATAAGTGATCGATTCCTTGTTGACCTACTCATTACCTTCATATCCAATTCACCATTCCTAGTATCAATCCTATGCATGACTTATTGTCATGATTAGAATTGAGCCAAAGCATGTGTTCATGTACATAAGGTACTTATGGCAGTCTCAGGTCAAAGGATTACTTGTACCACTCCCACTATGAGAACCTTCTATTGACATGTAGCTAAGACTCCATTAGATGTTCTCAAGTTGGTTCATATTAGTGAACTCATTCTCTAATGAGCACCTACATCCTAGTATTAGTGTCATACACAAGTGACTGTGAGAGCAGTCACCCTATTCAGTATACGTAGGATGTCCTAGTCTTACCAGAAAAACCCTGATCCCTTACTCAAGGTTCCTTTGACTAGGAATATTTTAGATTAAGGTTTAAAGACTTTAGGTCTCACTGGTATGATCTCATCATAACCCTAAAATCATAGTCCTAATCTATAGGGTTCGTCATATAATAATAAACACAGCGTATGATGATAAATAATGCCTTTATTAGAATATTGTCAATTACAATGGTTTGGTAGATACAACATAGATTGGCTTGTAGGGCATATCCCTTTCAAAAATAGTATCACACTAACCAAAATACAAGATAGACTCCCAAAACATTAGGATAAAAAGCCTAAACATCAAAATGATGGGCTAGGATCATCACTATCAGGTTCTTTCTTGTCAAAGGAGGAGCCAACTTCTAAGATTCCTGGACTAGGTTTGAACTTAGGAAATCTAGGTCGAAGATCCCTAATCCTAGTCATAGTAGGAGTAGCAGTCCTAGACACTTTAGTTTTAGCATTAACTTTGGCTTTGGACTCTGAAGATATAATAATAGGTATAGGTCTGGCAGTTGGTGGATCACAAGATAATGCCAAGGTGCTGGTGGTTGAAAGTATCTGGGTAGTCGGAGTTTGTCCAACCTCAGATCCTGTAAGCTCCATAACAGCCTCGGGCTCAACATCAGCAGGTGTGGCATGAGAAGGTACATCATTAGAATGTGTCACCGGTGCCTACTCTCCATCAGTGCTAGTGCCAGGTGCCGTGGAAGTCAATCGTACATGCTGGCTGGCTGCAGAAAGCTATCTCAATATAGTCATAACATCACAAAATCCCTGCTGCATGTTAGAATGGAGTAGAGTAATCCTGCTATCATTATCTGATCTGAGACATGCTATCTCCTCCAAGACTCTCTGAAATCTGTCCTCCGTATCAGGTCTAGTAGCTGAGAATCTCCTGACTAGTGAATGAGATGTAGAAGGAGGTGGCTCAGATGGTCCAGCCTCATCAACCTGTGCCTCAGTCTCCTCACCAAGTCCCTGAGCAGCCTGTGTGTCATCCTCTGAATCCTCTAAATGTGCCATAGGGACACCAGAAGTCTTCCTGATCCAATTGCCATCAACTTTAATGAATCCCATTCTAGTAAGGGATTTCACAATATACCTGTCAGTATGAAGCAACAGTCGGCTATCCTCTCCAGTCATATCTACATGGGCATCCTAGCATAACAGTGTAAAAACCATCCTGTACGGTAGACAAACACCTGCCCTGCGGGCTGCCTCCCTCATCTGTGATATCATGATAAATGGCAAGTTGAGGGCCTCCCCCTCAATCAGTCGCCTCATAAACATATGGTCACGCTCGCTGACCCAATCAAAACACCCTGTTTGGGACAAGAAAATCCTGCTAATAATATTGTGCAATAGCCTCATCTTCAATGATAGATGATTTGCGCTTACATGCACAATACCCTTCATATTTGTTCTCTCCAATATAAGTTTGAGGGTCTTTTGTTTTTCTTTTAAAATTAAGTAACTGATGCAGAACAAATAAAGGGATGCGATGCGGAAGTAAATTAAGATTAACTAATTTTTTTGTTGTTTTTATAGGTTTGTAGAAGTTGGCTTCAAATCAAAGAAAAGTTAACCTAACATTGAAAGATACTAATATGATAATTGAAAGCACAATTTTAAGGAAACTAAATTATCAGAGTAGTTTAGAAGCAACGGATCGCTGGGGGTTGAGAAACTCCCAGACCTAGGGTTTCACTCCGAGCTTTCAACAAAACAGAAATAAAGAGAAGGGAAGGTTTATCTCACCAGACAGTGATCTTCACAGATTTTGGTGGAAGAACTCTCCCGAGCAGATTGTTGGATCCTCGGAGTCGGATATCTTCGTAATGGATCCTCAAATACTGGTCCTTTGGCGGGTTGGCTTCTCCTGAACTCAAGATCTGGAAGAGAAGAAAGACAATTGATGGAATCAGAGAATCAAGGAAAAGATTTACCAGGTTGATGAACTTGAAGATCGAAATTGCTGAAAACTGGATTCTCCTGGATGCTGATGTGATTTTCCTTGGAACTTGCTCTGGATCTGAAGTAGCCGGACTGGATCTGGATGAAGGTGGACGACCTGGACTTGTAGAGAGAGAGAGGCCGTGGGAGATGGATGGATCTAGGGTTTGGTGGATGGAAAATAATGAAAGGTGGCTAGGGTTTTGGAATTTCAAGTGGCTAACCTAGGGTTTTGGATAAAGATGGAGATCTCTCACCTCCTCAAGGCTCCAATGGAACCCGGATTACCCCCTCACGGAGCTCAACACTTAGAATAGTGCGGAAGAAGAGAAACCTAGGTTAGCCACTTGAAATTCCAAAACCCTAGCCACCTTTCATTATTTTCCATCCACCAAACCCTAGATCCATCCATCTCCCACGGCCTCTCTCTCTCTACAAGTCCAGGCCGTCCACCTTCATCCAGATCCAGTCCGGCTACTTCAGATCCAGAGCAAGTTCCAAGGAAAATCACATCAGCATCCAGGAGAATCCAGTTTTCAGCAATTTCGATCTTCAAGTTCATCAACCTGGTAAATCTTTTCCTTGATTCTCTGATTCCATCAATTGTCTTTCTTCTCTTCCAGATCTTGAGTTCAGGAGAAGCCAACCCGCCAAAGGACCAGTATTTGAGGATCCATTACGAAGATATCCGACTCCGAGGATCCAACAATCTGCTCGGGAGAGTTCTTCCACCAAAATCTGTGAAGATCACTGTCTGGTGAGATAAACCTTCCCTTCTCTTTATTTCTGTTTTGTTGAAAGCTCGGAGTGAAACCCTAGGTCTGGGAGTTTCTCAACCCCCAGCGATCCGTTGCTTCTAAACTACTCTGATAATTTAGTTTCCTTAAAATTGTGCTTTCAATTATCATATTAGTATCTTTCAATGTTAGGTTAACTTTTCTTTGATTTGAAGCCAACTTCTACAAACCTATAAAAACAACAAAAAAATTAGTTAATCTTAATTTACTTCCGCATCGCATCCCTTTATTTGTTCTGCATCATTTTTGGTATCAGAGCCCAGTCTAGGGTTTCTGATTTGCTTGCTTGCTTTGATTGTTCTCTTTTTATTTTGTCTGCTCGAAGTAGACTCCCCAGGACGTCCGGTCCTAGGAACTAAGCGAGGCGCAAGCCTCCTCCTCCCATTCCATGGGGTGTTCCTAGGACGTGTAGGGGATCCATTGGGTTATAACTTCGTAGCAGGGATTATAAACGGGGAAGACAATCTAGTTGCAGCCCGTAATTGCCCTGTTGTCTGAATTATTTCTCCCTGCATAAAACTCCGAATTGCATGATTTTTGCTTCGTTGAAACCAGTATAATTGAACCTATTTTCCATAATTTTTCTGTGATTTATTGGTTTCGGTAAAAATTCTGAGAATTAAAATACAGAAACTCTGTTTTTTGTGTTCTGCAATTCAATTCTTTTTGGAGTGATCATCTCATAATTTACTTAAGGGCAATTGAGCATCTAAGATAAGGGGAGGAGTTGATTACCTCTCCTTAGCCCAAAACCACCATCCAATCATTCGAACCTAGACCTAATTTAAAATCAGTTAGACCTAATTTGCCTTAGTGGGCTAGGGACACCAATTGGTCGGGTCTAGGCTAGTGTTGAGTCAGTTTGCTGAGTTATTCTGTGTGTGCTTAGCACTCAGTGTCTAGAACGGTGGTTCAGGGACTACGTCCCGAAGGGCTTGTGTGCTGGTCCGCCTACCTGGCCAATCACTGATTGGTGTCTAGGATTGGCAATCAGGGACCTAACACTCCCCTTACACCTGCCTGGCTGAGTCCTGAGTTACTACAGGCTAGCTTGCCACTCTGATTGGGCATCTAGTTTGGACTCTAGGTCTAGTGATCCAGTAGTCGATTTAGTCTAGTCTCATTTTGTGTGCTTGCTTGAATCATCATGTCTACCAGAAACGGAGTGCCATATCAACCTGGTCAAACCCAACCCGATTTAGAGGCCATGATCAGAACTCTTACTGAAAGTATGGCTAAAATGAATCAGGATATGACAAACACTGTGGCCCAGTTTAGCGCACAAATTCATGAGGATCTTACCCAACTTAGGGACCGAGTCCAAGTACTTGAAGAACCTAGACATCGAAATTGGACTCCTGACCCCGATTTTAATGTGCCTCAGCCTCACCCACATCTGGAGCCTAGAAGGCCTTTATATAGAGATCCTGAACCTAATCATAGGAGGCCTGACCCAGAGCCTGAAGATAGAGATGATAGGTTCATCAGGAACATCAAATTAGATGCACCCACTTTTGATGGTAGTCTGAACCCTAAGGTGTATTCTGATTGGGAGGGTGAGATGGATCAATACTTTGAGTGGTATGCTATGTCTGAGGAGAGAAAATACAAGTTTGCCAAGATGAAATTAGTGCGTCAAGCTAGGTTATACTGGGGGAACATTGAGCTAACCACTAGGAGACGGAATGTTGAGCCCATAACCACTTGGCAGGGTATGAAAGAAAAACTGAGAGATAAATACCTACCCATTTCATACCAGCAAAACCTGTTAGACCAATGGCAAAACCTGAAACAAGGAAACCGATCTGTCTCAGACTACATAACTACTTTTGATGAATACCTAATGAGATGTGATGTGAGTGAAGCCCACGAAGTCACTTTGTCTAGATTTAGGGCTGGACTGAGGGAAGATATCAAGAGAGAACTATTTCTGAGGGAGGTTACTGATCTAGACCAAGCCTACCAGATTGCACTGAACACTGAGAAATTTCAGAGAGGACCTATACCTTCTAGGGTTAGTGCCCCAATCCCAAGGAATGGACCTAGCCAAGTTATCCCTAGTAAACCTTTTCAGGGTACTTCTACCCCTAGGCCCATGGACAAAGGTAAGGCACCTGACACCCAGAGAACCCCTAGTTCAAATATCACCTGTTTTAAGTGTCAGAAACCAGGTCACATTTCTAGTCAGTGTACTGCCATAGCCTATTTCAAGTGTCATAAGGTAGGTCATGTTGCTAGCCAGTGCCCACGGAGATCCCTTTACATAGAAGAGGGAGAGAATGATAATTTCGAGCCCAGTGAGGAATTTGAAGAAGAAGTTTATGAGGCCGGAATGAATTTGGTTGAGGAGTATGAAGGAGAGGAGGAACCCAATGAATCTGACCAATTAGGAGTTGTAAGATGCATCCTATCCCAGAATCTAGTTCAAGAGGATTGGCGTAGGACTAACATCCTACAGACTTTTCTTAAATTAGGGGATAAGGTATGTAAGATCATCATAGATAGCGGGAGCTGTGTAAATGCCATCTCTACTAGCACTGTCAAGATGTTAGGCTTAATCCCAGTTCCCCATCCCAACCCCTATAAGGTTTCTTGGGTAGATTCTACCTCCATACCCATCCAGTCTAGATGTCAAGTCCAAATCCAAATGCAATCTTATCACGAAAAGATTTGGTGCGATGTCTTACCCATGGGGGTGAGCAGTATAATTCTCGGAAGACCTTGGTTGTATGATCATGATGCCACCCTCTTAGGAAAATCCAATACCTGTGTCTTTAGTTTCAATGGGAAGAAGATTACGATCCATTCCGTTCCCCCTAAGGACAAGGTAACTAAAGGAGCTGGTAAGGTTAAGGAGATGAAAACTGGAGTGAACCTAATCAGTGCTAAGGATCTAGAACAAGAAATTCATAGTGGTTCACCCATCTGGATGTTGACTGCTAAGGAGCTTAGAACTTCGGAACCCTCAGAGCCTCCTCAAGAAGTTAAACCTGTGTTAAAAGAATTTGAGGATGTCTTTCCCGAGGATTTGCCAGACCACCTTCCACCTCTTAGGGATATCCAGCATGCCATAGATCTAATCCCAGGAGCAACTTTGCCCAACTTGCCCCATTACAGGATGAATCCATCTGAGCATGAAGAACTGCAAAAGCAGGTTGGAGAATTATTGAGGAAGGGGTTTATTAGAGAAAGTCTTAGCCCTTGTGCAGTCCCAGCCTTACTGACCCCAAAGAAAGATGGCACATGGAGGATGTGTGTTGACAGTCGCGCCATCAATAAAATTACAATCAAGTATAGGTTTCCCATCCCTAGACTAGATGACATGCTTGATATGATGGCTGGTGCGATGGTTTTTTCTAAGATTGATCTCAAAAGCGGCTATCATCAGGTTAGGATTAGACCCGGGGATGAATGGAAAACTGCTTTCAAAACTAAGGATGGTCTTTATGAATGGGTTGTTATGCCTTTTGGATTGTCCAATGCCCCTAGTACTTTCATGAGAATTATGACCCAGGTACTTAGAGCTTTCATAGGAAAATTTGTGGTGGTCTATTTTGATGACATCCTGATCTATAGTAAGACCCCAACAGATCACCTAGACCACCTTAGAGCAGTCTGCCAAGTTTTGAGGAATGAGAGACTCTACGGCAATCTTAAGAAGTGTGAATTCATGACTAGTAGAGTTATCTTTCTTGGTTTTGTAGTAACCCCTGACGGCGTGGCGGCCGATCCTGAGAAGATTAAGTCCATAGTAGACTGGCCAGAGCCAAACAATGTGCATGAAGTTAGAAGTTTCCATGGCTTGGCTACCTTCTATAGGCGATTCATCAAGGGGTTTAGTACTTTAGCTGCTCCTATCACTGATTGTATTAGGAAGGGAGAATTTCATTGGACTAAGTCAGCCCATAAAGCCTTCCTAGATCTTAAGGATAAGATGACCCAGGCACCCATTCTGAGATTACCCGATTTTTCTAAAGTATTTGAGGTTGCCTGTGATGCTTCAGGTGTAGGAATAGGTGGAGTCCTAAGCCAAGAGAATCATCCCATAGCATTCTTCAGTGAAAAACTTAATGATGCTAAGCTTAGGTATTCTACCTATGATAAGGAATTTTATGCGGTGGTGCAAGCTTTGCGTTACTGGAGACATTATTTGCTACCGCAGGAATTTGTACTATTCTCGGACCATGAGGCTCTTAGATTTCTGAACTCCCAAAAGAAGCTTAACCCTAGGCATGCTAAGTGGGTAGAATATATCCAGTCCTATACTTTTGTCCTGAAACATAAGGCTGGAGTTGAGAATAAGGTAGCTGATGCCCTTAGTCGCCGATCTCTGTTATTAACTTCTGTTAGAATTGAGGTCATAGGGTTTGAGCAAATCAAAGAGGAATATGAGTCTTGTCCGGATTTCACAACTGTGTATCAGGATCTAGTTCAAGGACCGTCTAGTAATCACCAGGATTATACCCTTGTAGATGGTTTTTTGTTCTTCAAAAATAGGCTTTGCATCCCTAGAACTTCTCTTAGAGAATTTTTGATTTGGGAAATCCATGCTGGAGGTTTAGCTGGCCATTTTGGAAAAGACAAGACCATTTTAGCTATTGAAGACCACTTTTTCTGGCCTAGCTTAAAAAGGGATGTAGCTAATATTGTAGCTAGATGTCGAACCTGCGCTGTTGCCAAACAGCGAAAACAAAACACTGGCCTTTATACCCCACTCCCTGTCCCAGATCGTCCTTGGCAAGATGTGAGTATGGATTTTGTGTTAGGTTTACCTAAGACCCAGAGAAGGCATGATTCTATCTGTGTCGTAGTCGACCGATTCTCTAAAATGGCCCACTTCTTGCCTTGTTCCCAAACTTTTGATGCGTCTAAGGTAGCCACACTTTTCTTCAATGAGATAGTTAGACTCCATGGCCTACCTAAGACAATCGTTTCAGATAGGGATGTCCGGTTCACCAGTTACTTTTGGAAGACCCTTTGGCATAAGTTAGGGACAAAACTTAAGTTTTCAACTGCCTATCATCCCCAAACTGATGGCCAAACTGAAGTAGTGAACCGTAGCCTAGGAAATCTGCTGAGATGTCTTGTTGGTGAAAACACCAGAAATTGGGATTTATACCTACCGAGGGCAGAATTTGCGTACAATGACTCGGTCAATAGGTCTACGGGTAAAAGTCCATTTGAAATTGTACATGGGTACAAACCTCACACACCTCTTGACCTAGTCCCTTTACCTGTCCACACTCGAGTCTCCGAATCTGCTGAGAATTTTGCACAGCATATAAAAGACTTGCATAAAGAAATTCATGCCAAAATAAATTTAAGTAATGAAACTTATAAGAAGTTGGCTGATACTCAAAGACGAGTCAAATCTTTTGTTGAGGGAGACTATGTGATGATTAGGTTAAGGCCTGAACGGTTTCCTCCTGGAACCGTTAGAAAGTTACATGCTAGGGGAGCTGGACCATTTAGAGTGGTAAAGAGAGTAGGATCCAATGCCTATGTGCTCGAGTTGCCTCCAGAACTAGGCATTAGCTCTACTTTCAACATTACAGACTTAGTAGAGTACAGGGAGCCAGCTATGATTCCTAGTGAGCCTTTTGAGCCTAACCCTATCATTGAGAGTGATCCCGACCCTGTGTGTCCACCAACAAACTGGCCTGTGAGGAAAGAGCAGATTGAAAAGATCCTGGATGATCAGGTTATCTCTACTCGTAATCGAGGATACCAAAGGTACCTGGTCCGCTGGCAAGGAAGGCCAGATTCTGATGACTCTTGGATCTCCCGAGAAGAATTACAAGAATTGGACCCAGACCTCTTGGAGAGATACCAGAGCCAACTTGAGCCTTACTCGACAGGGTCGAGTTCCTCCCACCCTGGGAGAATTGGTGCGGGCACCAGACTCAGAAGAAGACTTCAGAGCTCCATTTGGATCTCTGATTGACATTGCCCGAGAAATTAGGGTTTGTAATAAAGGTTGACCTGGTCAACCAGTTTATTTATTTTATTTATCACCATTTAAATTTTGTTGAGTCATGTTGACTCGGTGCAAGTCCCAATGTGGTTTCAATTTGGTCCAAAATGGTGCCACATTTCTCTTCCAATCAACTCAAGGTTCAAGCAAGTGGAGGCCACACTCCAAGCCACACGCCCAGCCACACTCCGAGCACACGCCAGAGTCCAGGAGGCGCCATAGAGGCATCCCAGTGTCATGGTCCCCACATCCAAAGAAGAAAAAAATCAAATTGGAGGCTAAATTAAAGGAGGCGCCCACACCTGCCTAATTTACCTAAGCAAAGAAGGAAGAAAACTTCTCTTGGAGAAGAAATCAAAGAAGGACATCCAACCTACTCCTAATTGAAGTTCAAATCAAAATCAAAGAGCTTAACTTGGAGTGGAAGAAAAGAAGAAATACCTTAAGAAGAAGAGGACTCCAAATCCAAATCCAACTTCAAAGGAGGTGCCATAAAAGTTCCAAAACAATTCCTTTATGGCCGTCCCAATTTTTTTTGGACTCTTGGTCGGCCAAGGGAGAGGATTTTCTACCTAATCTAGGGGTTGGAAGAGTTTAGTCCCACATGGGAATTTGTACAAGCTAGGAGAAAATTTTAGGTCTATATAATAGACCTCTCTTTGTAACTTTGAAAATCAATGAAGAAAATTATTTTTTTGCTACTCTCTTGTGTTGAGTGACCTAGGTTTCTCTTCTTCCGCACTATTCTAAGTGTTGAGCTCCGTGAGGGGGTAATCCGGGTTCCATTGGAGCCTTGAGGAGGTGAGAGATCTCCATCTTTATCCAAAACCCTAGGTTAGCCACTTGAAATTCCAAAACCCTAGCCACCTTTCATTATTTTCCATCCACCAAACCCTAGATCCATCCATCTCCCACGGCCTCTCTCTCTCTACAAGTCCAGGCCGTCCACCTTCATCCAGATCCAGTCCGGCTACTTCAGATCCAGAGCAAGTTCCAAGGAAAATCACATCAGCATCCAGGAGAATCCAGTTTTCAGCAATTTCGATCTTCAAGTTCATCAACCTGGTAAATCTTTTCCTTGATTCTCTGATTCCATCAATTGTCTTTCTTCTCTTCCAGATCTTGAGTTCAGGAGAAGCCAACCCGCCAAAGGACCAGTATTTGAGGATCCATTACGAAGATATCCGACTCCGAGGATCCAACAATCTGCTCGGGAGAGTTCTTCCACCAAAATCTGTGAAGATCACTGTCTGGTGAGATAAACCTTCCCTTCTCTTTATTTCTGTTTTGTTGAAAGCTCGGAGTGAAACCCTAGGTCTGGGAGTTTCTCAACCCCCAGCGATCCGTTGCTTCTAAACTACTCTGATAATTTAGTTTCCTTAAAATTGTGCTTTCAATTATCATATTAGTATCTTTCAATGTTAGGTTAACTTTTCTTTGATTTGAAGCCAACTTCTACAAACCTATAAAAACAACAAAAAAATTAGTTAATCTTAATTTACTTCCGCATCGCATCCCTTTATTTGTTCTGCATCAGTAACACTCTCCTTCCTTTGGTATGTTCAGTAAACTAGAAAGCTTCTGTTCACTATCTCTATATGCTTCCATTTAATTGTCCCTTCTAAATGAAATTCTCCCAGTGACATATTCTCAAAAAATTGACGGACTAAGTTAGGATATGTCAGGATATTCCACAAACAAAAATCTTTCCACCCTTGTTTTTCAAGCCAATCCCCTATATGTAGTTGTTCTTGCTCCAGAAAGTTAAAATCAATGCACCTACCCGGGATAACTTGACGATTTTTCATAGGAATCACTTGTCGGGATGCTTGAGGTTCTTCTTCCTGCTCAATCGATTGATCCTCATCCGAATTTAAAGTGTCCAAGTTCCTCTTGGTTATCTGTTCTTCCACGACAGTCCGAACTACCCTCTTTGCTTTCTTGGCCACGGCTTTGTGGGGTGCCATTTTGCTAAGATTGATGGATTGGAGGGATTTGAGAGGGTTTTTGGAAGGTTTTCTAGAGTGGAGTGTGTAGTCGGTTAAGAGGAAATGGCCAAAAACCTAAAAACACAATGAATAGAAAACACGAAAACCTTATTTAAAAACGTTCGGCCCGACCTTCGAGTCGGCTCGCTGATCGTCCTGATAACTCGAGTCGGCTCGAGCGAAATATCAGTCTAAGGGTCAAAATAGGTCAAACTCAGTTTCTAAAGGTTTCTTGAACCTAAACTAGGTTGTCCTATGCTCTAAAGAGAAATTTTAAATATTTAGATAATTTTTCCTTAATTTTCAAAAATTAGGTCAAAAAAAATTCAGAATGGGTCACATAACTCTAATTCAACTCTTATTTTCTCAAATCTATTTAAACTAAGTGGTTTAGTAAAAATGTCCGCTAATTGATCTTCAGTAGGTACAAATTCTAGTTCAATAATATTGTTTAAAACATGATCACGAATAAAATGATGTCGAATTTCAATGTGCTTAGTTCGTGAGTGTTGAATTGGATTTTTGGATAAATTAATAGTACTAGTATTGTCACATTTAATAGGAATTTTATATTGGACAACATCATAATCTTCTAGTTGTTGTTTGATCCATAACACTTGAGCACAACAGCTCCCAGTAGCCACATATTCTGCCTCAATAATAGATAGTGCTATAGAGTGATATTTGCGACAGTACCAAGAAATCAAGTTAACACCTAGAAATTGACAGGTGCCACTTGTGCTTTTTCTATCAATTTTATAGCCTCTATAATCAACATCAGAATAGCTAATTAACTTCAATGATGTGTGCTTAGAATACCATAAACCTACATTACATGTGCCTTTCAGATATTTAAGGATTCTTTTAACAGCCATGATGTGTGACTCTTTTGAATTAGATTGAAATCGTGCACACATACAAACACTAAATAATATATCAGGTCTACTAGCTATCAAATAAAGTAAAGAACTGATCATACCTCGGTACAGCTTTTGATCAATATTTGTGCCATTCTCATCTTTATCAAGTTTACATGCAGGACTCATAGGTGTTCCAATTTCTTTGCTTGATCCAACCATTGCTTCTATGGCTATGGTCGAGAAGCGGTTTGATAGTCTCCTCGCCGTCGACTTTCTCGAGTGAGTGCATTGATGGAGAGAATCCAGTTTGGAAGGAAAGCGGTAGTTCGGAAAGCAAGAGAGCGAAAGAACCACTCAAAGAAACTGGGAAAAATGGCTTACTTGAAAGGCTAAGTAAAAGACTTGCCATCTCCCACCACCCCTACTAATCAGTTAGTTAGAAGTGAAATTCCTTTTCGGCTACCTATATGCAAGCAACCTATTCCTTACCGTAGCTTGACTTATATAGGTAGAGAAAGAATGTCCATAAGAAGAAGACGACAGTTTTTTTCATTTAAAAAAAAGAGTTCCAGTTCAAGCAAAGGTGCAGGTTAGTTCAGTGAAAGAAAATTTGCAAAGTGAATCGATTTCCGGGTCGTCCGGGTGGTCAGTCAGGGGAACTGGCAAGTGGAAAGGAAAGCTTGCATTCAAGTTTCAAAAACCTTGCAGCCAGCTGCATCCAAGAAGGCAGCAGTCTTTCATAAGCCAAAGAGGATAATGAATTCCTTGCCTCTTCCTAGTTGTTGCTTCCCCCTCTCCGGTGAAATGGGCAAAGAGTAGTCTTTCTCCACGCAAGTAGGTAAGCATGAGTCTTGAAATAGAAAGCAGGAGCCCAAGGCGTGGAAAGAACATTTTTGAGCAAGCAAGTATCAATACCTCTTAGGAAGGCAGTATCCGTACCACTCTATTACAACAGATTCTAGGTCAAAGGGAGGGGCGATCTAGGGCCAGATATGAACCAATGGGCTTAGATGATCCAAGCTAGAGAGAGAAGTGCTTTTCCAGATTACGGTTGAATAAGTGAATCCATTCTTTATTGCTTCAAAAATAAGCGCTGAGTATAGTCATTCATAAACTATGATGGATTGTCCCGGACCTTCTCCATATCAGTCTTTCCTTCCCATTGTATCCGTAGTTTACCCTACTTCTATCTAGTAAGAGGCCCATCCAGTTTTGGTAGCTTTCGATGGCAACGAGAGAATACCCTTGAATTACGACATGCTTGCCCTTCTCGCTTCGATCTTCGGCTCGCTTGGATTGTTTCATGGTTCTGCCAACGAGTCATTTTCAGTACTTTTTCTTTCCTTTCCAGTTGAGTACTAGCGAGCGAATACGATCCATCCGATAAGGAATGGGTTGCAGATCCATTTATTTCCTTCTAAAGTAGGCCTACTTACTCATTGTAGTCTTCTTTATTCTTTTCTTTTCATTTACCCCAGTTTCTGATCTTTCTCTTTACCTTTCCTCACCTCATGCTTTTGAAAGGTTAGAGCCAGTGGGCATTCTCTTCCATCTATATAAGTAGTAGGCTATCTATTTAGTTTTATCTAAGAACAAAGTAATAGCACCTTACTGACTGTACTTTAGCTATAGTACTTTTATTAGTTTGTACTAACTATTCTCCTTGAGCTGCAGTACACCGGTAATCTCTCTCATCACTATACGATGTTTGAGATTCGAGTGATGCAATCAAGGTATATTATGATTGGGAATAAGGTTAGTGGTTAACTAATAAAAAATTCATTTTTTATTTTATATTTGACAAGCTAGAGGTAGTCCTGCAAGTGATATTGAGTCGTTTCAGTAGTAAGCCAATTGCAGTAGTAAAGAAATTCTGACCTATTCTCACAGGCAGGAGACTTTCGATAAGGTCAGCGGGTTCGTTGTAGTACATCCAGTCCCGAAAGCAAGTTGTGTTGAGAGGAAGTTATCACAGTTAGGTCAGCCAGTGAGTGTAGGTGTAACAATCCTATCTCTCTTGCCTTACCCTCTCTTGATTGTAGTATGCCCGAGACTGTCTGCAAGCTTGTTGCTAGCGAGTCAGTGAGGTCAGCATCAGTTAATGAAGGAGTTTACCTTTTCAAGGTAGGACTTTCAGCAGTAGGACAGTAGTCTAAGGCCAGTAAGCCTGTTTTTTAGTTTTAGATTCTCTCCTGATCCTCCAGCTATTGGATAAGTTCTATAAGTTATTAAAGTTCTGCCAGCCAGGAAGGAAGGAACGAGTAGAATACTTGGAACTTTTGGTAAAGGTGACAATTGTTGCTAGTGAGTTCGTTAGGGAATATCCCTTTCTCCTCTTGCCTGTGAGTTAGGGCTCCGTTGCCTAGCCCCTTTCATCTAATCTATCTCCACTAACTATACACTTTTCAAATCCCGATAGGGTAGTGAGGGAATACTCAGTTTAAAGCTGTATTGAGGAACACCACTCCCTTCCCTGCATCAAACGGAGATTTAGACTGTGGTGACTTAGTCAAGAGCATCGGATCTAATAGGCTATCAAACAACTGGCTGGGAGAAGAGGACGGATCTATTGAATATAGTAGTACATGTGGTGTACATGGCTTGGTTGATCAAGATACCTTCTTTAGTTTGTTTGATTTGAAGTCCAAGAAAGTAACTCAGTTTACCCATCAAGCTCATTTTGAATTCTCCCTGCATTAGCTTAGCAAAATCTTGACACAAAGATTCATTAATAGATCCAAAAATAATGTCATCAACATATATTTGAACAACTAAAATATCACTATTCTTTCTTTGAATAAATAGTGTAGTGTCAACACTACCTCTTACAAAATCATTAGCAATCAAAAACTTACTTAATCTATCATACTAGGCTCTAGGTGCCTGTTTCAAACTATACAAAGCTTTATTTAATTTGAAATAATTATTTGGAAAAGTATGATCAATAAAACCTGGTGGTTGCTCAACAAAAACTTTTTCAGATAAAAAACCATTCAAAAATGCACTCTTTACATCCATTTTTAATAATTTAAAATTCATAAAACATACATAATCTAGTAGCAATATAATGGCTTCTAATCTAGCTACCGGTGCATAAGTTTCATTAAAATCTATTCATTCTTCTTGATTATATCCTTGTGCAACCAGTCTAGCCTTATTTCTAATTACATTTCCATCTTCATCTTGTTTATTTTTATAAACCCACCTAGTACCTATAACAGGATAGTCATCAGGTCTTTTAACTAGAGTCCAAACATTATTTCTCCTAAATTAGTTTAATTCATCATGCATTGCTAACATCCAATTAGGATCAGTTTCAGCTTCTTCTAAATTGTGTGGTTCTACATGCAAAACAAAAGCGATTAAATCATGTGCATTTCTATGTACAGATCTAGTTTTAACACCTTAAGATGGGTCTCCTATAATTAATTCTTTAGGGTGCGATTGAACATACCTCCATTCTTTAGGTATATCATCATGCTCTTTACTCACCTCTTCTTCATGTGGTTCACTTGATTGTTTGTCTTTGAGGGTCAAGTCTTTCATTTCATGTTCTAAAGTACCTACATCATCTTCAACAAAATCTTCCTTTCTCAAAGATGTAATGTTAGATTCATTGAAAACAACATATACAGATTCTTCAATAATTAAAGTTCGTTTATTGAAAACATGATAGACTTTACTATTTAAAGAATATCCAAGAAAAATAGCCTCATCGAATTTTGCATCAAATTTACCAAGATTGTCTTTTCCATTGTTAAGAACAAAACATATGCATTCGAAAACATGAAAATACTTAATATTTGGTTTTCTATTGTTCCAAAGCTCATAGGTGATTTTTCTGATAATAGGTCTAATTAAAACTCTATTTAAAATATAGCAAGTGATATTCATAGCTTCTGTTCAAAAGTATTTTTGAAGATTTCCTTCATAAAGCATTGTTTTGGACATATCTTCCAAAGTATGATTCTTTCTTTCAACAACACCATTTTGCTGTGGTGTTCTAGGTGTAAAAAAGTTATGATCAATACCGTGCTTTGTGCAAAAGTGATCAAAATACTGATTTTCAAATTCGGTGCCATGATTACTACGAATAGAAATAATAGATAATTTTTTTAAAATTTATAACTCTTTTATAAAACTTTTTGAATACATTAAAAGTTTCATCTTTATGTGTAATAAACAAAACCCATGTGTATCTTGAAAAATCATCTACAATCATAAGGCTATATTTCATACCACCTATGCTGATAGTCCTAGTAGGTCCAAATAAGTCCATGTGAAGTAGCTCTAAGAGTCTAGTAGTGGAAACTATGTTTTTAGATTTAAAACTCCCCCTCACTTATTTTTCTAACTGACATGCATCACAAACATAATCAAAATTCACTTTAAATTTTGGCAAACCTCTAACCAAATCCTTTGAAATGAGTTTAGCTATTGTGTTCATACTAGCATGACCAAGTCGCCTATGCCATAGTAAACTTGATTCCTTGCTCTTGTCATTCATTGCTACAAGACTTGTATTACTTGACATAGCTAGATCATTAAGATCTACTACATAAATGTTATTAAGTCTATGTCCAATGAATTTCATACTAGAGTCAAGTGGATCAACTACTATACACATTGATGACTTGAAGAAAATATTAAAACCAATGTCACATAGCGGACTAATACTCAAAAGATTATGCTTTAATTTTTTCATAAGTAACACATTTTCAATAAAAGTAGGAGTAATTTTGATTTTACCAATACCGATTATCCTTACTTTTTGATTATCATCAAATGTTACCATTCCACCATCCTTTTGTTCTAGGATGAAGAATTGATCAGCATCACCCATCATGTGTCTTGAATAGTCGCTATCTAGATACCATCTTTTCTTTATACTTGTGGCTGCAAAACATCCCTGCAAAATAATCATTTAGCAAATTTAGGTACCCAAGCTTTCCTGGGTCCTTGCAAGTTAGTGGAAATGGTTCCTTTTGGAACCCAAACTTTCTTAATTTTTTTTTTTTGTCATTATATTTCAAATGACATTCGAAAGCTTTATGACCAAGATTATTACATACATAGCATACAATTTTTGATTTTGAATAATAACCATGAGATGATGCAAATTTATGTCTAACTTGTTTTGAACTAATGAACTTAGGAGCATATGAAGTAGATGCAGAAAATTTATTTGAAATAGAACCTTTATGCCCAATTCCAAATTTATTATATGATTCTTTTTGATCTTTCAAAATTAATTCATGTTTGTTAGAACTTAAGGTTAGTTTTTCAACCAAGGGTTTTAGTTTTTGAACTTCCTTCTTTAAATCATCGTTTTCATTTTTCAAAACTTTATTTTTCTCAAAAAGCTCTTCCTTTTCAAACTGAACAACCTTGAGTCTTTCACAAACTAAGTTTAGTTCTCTTTGCAAGATTTTATTTCTTTTACAAGATTCATTTTTGTCTTTTTCAAATACATCATATTGATTTTTTAAATCCCTCATTTTTAAACCAGCTTTTTTCTATTATACCAATAATTCACAAAAAGCATTATGTAATTCATCATAAATGAATTCTAAATTAGGTTCAGAAGTGTTTACCTCATCCTCCAAACCTATAAGACAGATTTGTGCCATTTTCGTTGTCTCTTCATCCTCTTCAGTGGATGTGGTTTCGTCACTATCACTCCAAGCATGGTGCGGGCACCAGTCTCAGAAGAAGACTTCAGGGCTCCATCTGGATCTCCAATTAACCTTGCCCGAAGAATTAGGGTTTTCTGGTTTTGTAATAAGGGTTGACTTGGTCAACTCAATTTTTTGAGTCTGTATTTTCTCTGTAAGTTAAATTTTGTTGAGTCATGTTGACTTAGTACAAGTCCTAGTAAGTGTTCTAGGTCTTCTCCAAGGTGCCACATTTTCTCCCGAGTCCAAGCAAGTGGGCGCCACACTCCCAACCACACGCCAGAGTCTAGGAGGTGCCACATCTCCATCCCAGTGTCTTGGTCCCCACACCCAAGGGAGCAAGAATTTTTCTTGAAGCCAAAATCAAGGAGGCGCCCCATATATACCTTAAAAGGCCAAGCTAAAGGAGGAAAGAGGCATTTCTTGGGGAGCACTTCAAGGGGGCGCCCAATCCATGCCTAAAAAGACCATAGCAAAGTTGGGAAGAGCCATGACTTGGGGAGAAAGAAAAGGAGGTGTCCAAAAGAGTTGAGCCATGGAAGGAAAAAATTTTTTTTTGAAGAGCTAGGCTAGGAGGCGCCACCTACTTACCATTTGGAGCCACCAATCAACACTTATGGAAGCACTTGGCCAGCCATATGAGAAGGATTTGATTCTACAAGCCTAATTTGAAGATCCATCCTATTAGTCCTACATGGGAAGATGTAACACCCTGACCTCTTGTAAAGTCCTATAAAATAAACCCCTCTTGTAAGTTTTGAAAAAACAACTGATGAATGAATTCAAATTTTGTGTGAGCAACTTTATGTTTCTCTCTTCCGCACTTGCATTCTGGTGTTGAGCTCCGTGAGGGAGTAAATCCGGGTTCCCTAGGAACCTTGAGGAGGTGTGAGATCTCCAACCCCAAAACCCTAGGTTAGCCACATCCATTCCAAACCCTAGCCGCCCATCATCCTCTTCATTCCACCAAACCCTGGCCTACTCCATCTCTCACGGCCCCTCTCTCCAAGTAGAGGCGGACCACCAGCATCCAGGTCCAGTTCGGCTACTTCGAAGACAGAGCAAATCCCAGAGGAAGTCAGATCAGCATTCCAGGAGAATCAGGATTTCAGCAACATCAGCTTTCAAGTTCTTCTATCTGGTAAATCCTTCCTTGAGTATCTGGTTCCATAACTTGTTCTTCTTCTTTCCAAGATCTTGAGTTCAGAAGAAGCCAACTCTGCCAAAGGGCCAGTATTGGAGGATCCATTACGAAGATATCTAAATCTGGGGATCCAACAATCTGCTCAAGAGAGTCCTTCCACTAAACTTTGTGAAGATCACTGCCTGGTCTGTAACCCTTCTCTTCTCTTTACTTCTGTCCTGTTGAAAGTTCAAAGCGAAACCCTAGGTATGGGAGTTTCTCAACCCCCAGTGATCCTTTACTTCTGAACTACTCTGATAACCTAGTTTCTTTAAATTATGCTTTCAATTATTACATAGTTTCTTTTAATTTAGTTTAACTTTCCTTTGAGTCAAAGCCGACTTCTGAAAATATATATATATAAAAAAAGAATTAGTCTTAATTTACTTCCGCATCGCATCATTTCTTTCGTTCTACATCATTTTTGGTATCAGAGTTTTCGTTCTGCATCAAAGCAGCAAGCATTGCTTTCTTCTTTTTTTTGGTGAACATCTTTTTCTTTGCTTTAGGATAATCAGGACGGATGTGTCCTGGCTTCTTGCATCCATAGCATATAGGAATTTGATCTTTATCTTTATCCTTTTCTTTTTCTTTATCTCTTTCTTTTTCTTTTCCAAAATCACCTTTTCTATATTGCTTTCTCCATCTGCTTGATTTTGTTCTGCCCATAAACCTTTTGAATTTTCTTATGACAAGGATAATTTCATCATTTCCAAGATCATCCTCATCTGATGAGTCTGATTCTTCATTCTTATCTTCTTCAGTAGCTTTAAATGCAATGGCTTTCTTTCTTTTTGTATCTTCATCAATTCTTTGTTGCATAGCCAATTCATGCATAATCAAAGATCCAAGCAGTTCATCCAGTGGAAGTGTATTTAGGTCCTTCACTTCTTGAATTGCTGTCACTTTGGCTTCCCATTTATCTGGCAAAGATCTTAAAACTTTTTGAACAAGATCAGTATTAGAATAAGTTCTACGAAGACTTTTGAGACCATTTATAATATCAGTAAAGTGAGTATACATAGCAGATATAGTCTCACTAGGATCCATCTTAAATAGCTCATAATTATGTACAAGAAGATTATTTTTGATGTTTTAACTTAGGATGTGCCTTCGTGTGTGATTCCTAGTTTGTCCCAAATTTTTTTAGTAGAATTGCAAGTTGAAATTTTGTTAAACTCATTTGGATCCAAAGCACAGTACAATAAGTTCATTGCATTGGCAATCAGCTCAGCTAATTTCATATCATTCTTGTCCCAATCCTCTTAGGTGTGTGAGGTCCTTTCAAGATAATTTTCCATAAATAAAAATCTTCGGCTTGAATGTATATTTTCATTCTTGCCTTCCAATATGTATAATTTGTTCTAGTGAAAAGTGGAGGTCTATTTGTGGATTAACCTTCGGACAATGAAGTGCTCATGGGATGTGCCATATGTCTTTACACTAAGTAATTTTCAGAGACTCTGCTCTGATACCACTTGTTGCCCAGGTGGCTTCCCAAGAGGGGGGTGAATTGGGAATAAAAAACTTTTCATAACTATATGCACTTTGAAATTCTTTTATGTTATGGTGCAATATGCAATGCAGAAGTAATTAAGTAAAAGCAATAAAGTAATAAGAACACAATCACAAACACAAGAAAATAGAGTAGTTTGGAGCAACCGGCTCCTACGTCCACTTCCCAAGCACCACTTAGGATTTCTAATATATCCCCCCACCGGAATACAGTCGGATTATTTTACCAAGCTCACAATCCAAACCTATACACTTTGATTTTACCGGGATCACCAAAGAAACCCTAACTCCCTTTGGTTTTTGTTGGCGTGGAGTCTCTGGATCGGTCAGTTAGAGCCACTGCATCGCAGGACCGCTCCTTGGTTCACCTGCAAAACAGGTCCCTTGCTGCAGTTGTTCCGGTGGAGGACACTCTGATGCCTAAGTCAGTGGCGGATTCCAGCAATAGAATGGAGAAGATGTCGAGAGTGGAAGAGAAAAAGAACTCTTGGAGATTGGAAATGTGTATGTGCGAGATTATTCACGCGTACCTCTCGAGCCATCCTTCTTACCCATATTTAAAAGATGGCCTCCGGTATGTGGCCCACTTTTTTCTCGGAGATCATGGGGAGCCATGATAGTCGATCGTGGGTTGTCAATGAGCGGTTCTGGCCAGATCGGAGGCATGGCTACAGGAATTGCATGCCATGATCATGGCATGATGAGTGTCGATTATAACCATTGGTTACAATTTCCTTTTTGGAACAGATTGTGGTTCAAGCTTTGGGTTTCCCCTTGCATGGGTCGAAGGCTTGATATTTTCCCAAGGTCAGAGATCATGTCTATGATAGGGACCGAAGTTCGTGTCTTCGAAAGTTGATGAGTAGTTCAGACTTCGATCGGGGTCGAAGGAGCTATCCGAAGGGCTGGCCTTCGGATGTTGTAGTCCGTTATGAAGCCTTGAGTTGCTTGCAATTAGTCTTCACTTAGTCTGAAGCCCGTAGCCCGGAGAACCGGGGCTTCGATAAGTCAAACCGGAGCCTGGTTCGTAGCTGAACCAGGATATCCCAATAGTTGCCCCCCAACTCCCAGTTGTCAAAGCGAAGATCTGCCTCGAGAAGTGAGAGTATTATTGCCTTGTCGCTTTCTTCCTGAGAGATGGCGCAGTAAATGATTATGGGACCTCAATTGGGCTGCCCATCATGATCTAAGAATCAGATGGTGGACATGTGCCATTCCCTGATTGGGGGAGAGTAGGTGGCCCTGAGGCTATCTCTCCTCGTCCCGTTGCACAGTGGTTGAGGCAATCTTTTGGTTGGGATTTGGATAGTTATGGTGGCTGTTCTCCGCCCGTTGGATGAAGGATAGATCTTATCTTGGAGGTCAGTCATAAGTGGGCTACCTCCCAGGAAAACCTTGAGTCAAATTAACCCTCTACGGGGATCCAGAGACCCTTACTTTTCTTTTGGGGAAGAGTGAAGGTCTGGGCAAGGAAGCTTCTTTAACCTCATCTCATTCTCTGCCCAAACCATTCTGGTGTACTAGTCTATTCTTTAGGTAGAATCCTCTTTCCTCCCTTTGCTTCATTCCTTTGTCATGGAAGAGACCGTAGAGAGTCAAGAGAAGCAGGTTGGGCCCTCGGGGGCTGGAGATAAAGTAGGTATGGAGTCGGTCCCCAGTTCGGTTTCTCAGAGCAAGGCAACTCTTCTCTACGAACGTTATCGCATTCCTAAGGAATTTCCCTTCATCCTCCCCGTGCCCGAGGAGTGGGCGAATGAAGCTCCCCCTGGGTGCCTAGCTGTATACGAAGATCACCTAAAGGCTGGTCTTCGGTTTCCCCTGCACCCCTCCTTTGTTAAGATTTTTTGCTTGTACCAAGTGGTGCCAGTGCAGTTAACCCCAAACAACATGAGGAACATATGCGGGTTCCTGGTCATGTGCAGCATTGCCAATGTAGAGCCTAGGACCAACTTGTTCTCGACCCTTTTGATTCTCAAGAGGGACTTCCACAGCAACGGATGGTAGGTGATCGGTCCCAGATCGGGCCGCAGGATGATTAAGGATATGCCAGAACCATCCACGGATGGAAACCCGTCTTTGTTTTTGTGTTGTCCTTCGACTCATGGGGCTTTGACACTGAGTGGAAGAAGCCTCGCCGATCGCCAATGATGGAAAGAAAGTCTTGGCGGCCGACCAGTCGGATTATGATCTTCTGACCAACTCGGAAGTTGCTCCTATCCAGGAGTTGTTGGAGGAGAGGAACCTCCATCGAGCGGGAATCAGTGAATTCCCCTCACTATGTATAGCAGTGGAAATTTATGCTCTTCTTCTTTAGGTTTCTTTGTAGCTCATTTAACTGAGGTGATCCCCTTTGCCTGCAGGTGGTGGGATGAAGCATAATATGAGCTGGCTTCGCCAGACTTCGGAGAGGAGGGTGGCACAGGCCCCTTCCACCCAGTCTGTAGCTCGGAAGAGGACTCGGAGAGATGATCCTGAAGGGGACCAAAGCGCTCCATCTTCCCGAGGCATCTTGGGAGAAAATGCAACGGTCGTGGAAGAGGTTCCAGTGAGGCCCTGCCCAGTCGAGACTCCAGTGGCGATCGCCTCCCCAGTTGACACAATAGGGGGCCCGCTTCAAGGAGTGGATGTGCCACCGGTTTGCCTGTTTGTCGCTGATAGGGGCAAGGCAAGGCACATCGAAGGAGAGTCCATCGGTGGAGCTTCTTCAGTCGGAGGTCGCCCGATGAACCCTTCGGAGCTCCCGCCTATGGGAGAGCTGCTGGTCCTAGAGGAGGCCAGACAGGCGTTGAAGGGCACGAAACAGCCCCGCAACCTGGCAATTCTCCAAAATCGGAGCTTTCACAAAGTGTCCGATTCTGGCTTTGCCGCCCTGCAACAGGTATGATTATCACCGCTTCCCTTGCCTTAAGAGTTACTTGACCCTCAATTCTTCTTTTTTGATGCAGTTGGTCTATGACTTTACCTTCAAGGAGGAAGGCCTGGGGAACGTAGATAGCCTCATCTACGACCTCAAGGAGGAGCTTCAGACTACTAGGGCTGCCAAGGAGGTAGCCTAGGAGCTGAAGCAATCCATGGAGGACCGTCTTGTCCGGGTGACTGATGAAGTTCGCAACCTGAAGGGCGAACTGAAAAGCGCCCACTCAAGGATAGCGGGATAAGAGGCGGGGTGGAACAGGAGCAGGAGGCAAGTTGAATCCCTGAAGTGGACTGCCAGGAAGAACCAAGAGACGATGGAGAGCCTATCCAAGGTGGCGGAGGAGGCTTCTAGGAGGGCCGAAGAGGCGATCCTAGAATCTAAAGCCGCCAAGAGGGAGTCCGAAGCTTTGAGGAAGCAGATGGACAATGCCGTGGCTGACTTCAAGATATCTTCGTAATTTCAAACAGAAATTGATGAAGCATCATTGTATGCCTACCAGCACGGCTTCAATGATGGGCTTTCCAAGGTGAAGGAGACCCTCCCTCACCTCAACCTTTCGAAGATCCCCTCCTTCAACATAATTGGAGAGGAAGGAGAAGAAGCGGAGGAGGCCGAAGCCGTAGGGGAGGTCGAGGAGCCACCATGTCCGACGGAGGAGGCTGCTACCTTTGTCAAAAACCCAGATGATGCAGAACGGAAGCTCTGATACCAAAAATGATGCAGAATGGAAGCTCTGATACCAAAAATGATGCAGAACAAAAAACAAAGAAGCGTATGCGGAAGTAAATTTAGGATTAATTTCTTTATTATTATTATTTTTTTTTTTTTTTATATTTCAGAAATTGGCTTTGACTCAAAATAAAGCTAAACTAAGTTGAAGGAAACTAGGTAAGGATTGAAAGCATAGTTTAGAAGAAACTAAATTATCAGAGTAGTTCAGAAGTAACGGATCGCTGGGGGTAAAGAAACTCCCAGACCTAGGGTTTCGCTCTGAACTTTCAACAGAACAGAAATAAAGAGGAGAGATGGTTTACTAACCAGACAGTGATCTTCTCAGGATTTTGGTGGAAGAACTCTCTCGAGCAGATTGTGGGATCCTCGGAATCGGCTATCTTCACAATGGATCCTCCAATACTGGTCTTGTGGTTTGGTCAGCTTCTCCTGGACTCAAGATCTGGGAAAGAAGAGGAACAAGTGATGGATTTCAGATACTCAAGAAAAGATTTACCAGGTTGAAGAACTTGAAAGCTGAAGTTGCTGAAATCAGGATTCTCCTGGAGGCTGATCTGACTTCCTCTTAGAATTGCTGTAGATCTGAAGTATCTGGACTGGAGCTGGATGCTGGTGGTCGGCCTGGACTTGGAGAGGGTGGCCGTGAGAGGTGGGATAGGCTAGGGCTTGGTGGAAAGAGAAGGGTGATGGCGGCTAGGGTTTGGGAGTGGAGTGGCTAACCTAGGGTTTGGGTTTTGGAGATCTCACACCTCCTCAAGGTTCCTAGGGAACCCGGATTTACTCCCTCACGGAGCTCAACACCTGGATGCAAGTGCGGAAGAGAGAAAACACAAAGTTTGCTCACAAAAAAATTTGGCTTCATTCATCTAATTTTTTTCAAGAGTTACATAGAGTTGAATATATAGACATAACAAAGAAATAAAATTTTATACACTTCCCATATGGGACTAATAGGACTAACCCACACTTTAGGCATCAAATTCTCTCCCCAAGACTCCTTCCATGAGTGGGTAGCCCAAAAACTCCAAGAAAACTTGAAAATCAGCTCCAAATGGCAGGTTATGGTGGTGTCTCCTAGTATCTCTCCATGAATCAAGGATTTTCCCTTCATGGTTTGGCTCTTTTGGACACCTCCTAGTCTTGCTCCACAAGTTTAGGCTTCTTCCTTTCATGGCTTTGGCACTTTAGGAAACTTTTGGGTGCCTCCTTGATTTTCTCCCCAAGACATGCTCTCTTCCCTTTTATAACTTGGGTTTTTATGGAACATTGTGGGTCACCTCCTTGATCCTCTCTTCAAGAAAAATTCTTGCCATCCTGGCTTGGGTTTATCTGGAAAAAAGTTGGCTCCTCCTTGGATTGAGGTATCTTGATGGATTTCTCCCCCAAGTGGTGCACGAAAGAAGGGACCTGCTTTCTTGTGGTGTGGGGACCAAGGCACACTGGATGGAGATGTGGCACCTCCTGGACTCTGACGTGTGGCTGGGAGTGTGGCGCCCACTTGCTTGGTCCTGGAAGAAAATGTGGCACCTTGGAGAAGACCTAGACCACTACTAGGACCTGTATTGAGTCAACATGACTCAACAAAATTTAAATTACAGGGAAATACAGACTCAAACTAAAATTGAGTTGACCAAGTCAACCCTTATTACAAAACCAAAAAATCCTAATTCTTCGGGCAATGTCAATCAGAGATCCAGATGGAGCCCTGAAGTCTTCTTCTGAGTCTGGTGCCCGCACCAATTCTCCCGGGATGGGAGGAACTCGACCCTGTCGAGTATGGATCAAGCTGGCTCTGGTATCTCTCCAAGAGGTCTGGGTCCAATTCTTGTAATTCTTCTCGGGAGATCCAAGAGTTATCAGAATCTGGCCTTCCTTGCCAGCGGACCAGGTATCTTTGGTATCCTCGATTATGAGTAGAGATAACCTGATCATCCAGGATCTTTTCAATCTGCTCTTTCCTCACAGGATAGTTTGTTGGTGGACACACAGGGTTGGGTTCACTCTCAAGAGCAGGATTAGGCTCAAAAAGGCTCACTGGGAATCACAGCTGGCTCTCTATACTCTACTAGGTCTGTAATGTTGAAAGTGGAGCTAATGCCTAGTTCTGAAGGCAACTCGAGCACATAGGCATTGGACCCTACTCTCTTCACCACTCTAAATGGTCCAGCTCCTCTAGCATGTAACTTTCTAACAGTTCCAGGAGAAAACCGTTCAGGCCTTAACCTAATCATTACATAGTCTCCCTTAACAAAAGTTTTGACTCGTCTTTGAGAATCAGCCAACTTCTTATAAGTTTCATTACTTAAAGTTATTTTGGCATAAATTTCTTTATGCAAGTCCTTTACATGCTATGCAAGTGCATCAAGAGACTTGTGTGTGTGGGCTAATAGTGAAATCAGATCAAGTGGTGTGTGAGGCTTGTATCCATGAACAATTTCAAAGGGACTCTAGCCTATAGACCTATTGATCGAAACATTGAATGCAATTTCAGCCCTGGACAAAATACAAATCCCAATTCCTGGTGCTCTCAATCAAACCAAAATCTAAGCCAAAGCCTTGTAAAGGGTTAAGAAAACTAAACTAGACTGACGACGCATTCCTAAAGAATGGACTTTATTACAAAGGAACCCTAAGTCTAAACCTAACAAACTAAGGCTCTCTAGGTTTGACCTTGGATCGGAGGAGGGCATGCAGAGCATGAAAACTTATTATGGATGCCTAGTAGGTGCCATAAGGTCTTCCAAAAGTAGGTGGCAAACCTAATAGGTTCTGACACGTGGTTCACTCTAAATACTTCGACAAAGTATACTTGGATGGTGTAAGAAGCATTGGAAGTCCTAGAGAAAGGGAGGAAATATGAGGTGGAGTCTCGAATTACCTGTTGACTAAAGGTGGTGACCTGAAGGTTTGAATGGTGATCTATGAGTGTCAACTGGTCATCCTTACGAAAGGAAAAGTTTGCTACTCCCAGGAAAGGATCAAGAGATGGTTCGGGAAGTAGCCTAGGACATGTGATTGCAACAGTTAAAGTTTGTTCTCTAAGCAAATAATGATCCATTTTTTCAAGAACTGGATTAAAGAATGATTCATGGAAGGGCCTATGGATGATGACCTCAAAACTTGAAATTTGACATATGGGTGCGGAAAGGTATACTCTATAGAAGGGTAGGTCAGTCATGCAAAGGAAGGGGTCTGGGGCCATAAGGAGGACTTCTACAGGACTGGGTGAATCAATCCGCTCAAGATAAGAATGTTCAATTGAGATTACGGGAGAGACCTTAGTGGCTGGGCATGGGACAAGGTCCAATTGTAAGAGGCTTGATTCAGTCATCCTAAGGAGAGGATCTACTATAGGGTAGGCAAACTTAAACAGTTCAGTGCAAAGATCTTCAATTGGTACTTGGGGAATGACTGTCATTAGAGGGTACGAACTAATAGCTCGGGCTAACACTATGAGTTTTTCCTGGGGGTATTTGACTAAAGGAACCTGGTTCTCACAAATCTCTTGAATTTCTGAACTAGGTCCTACTAGTTGGTTGCTTTCCAAGGTCTCCTCAGGTAAGGAACCAATAGTATCAATGCCACATTCTTCAAGTTCTTCCCCCTCATATTCATCAACTAGACTCAAGGTAGAATCATATACTTCCTCGATGCCATCTCCAATGGGTTTCGGGTCATTGGTAATCGGGTCAACTGATTCTAGGCTTGTCATACCTAACCGTTCTTCCTCATTGGTAGGCTTGGGTTCTCCCTTATTAATGTCATCCTTAGGATTCTTACCACTTAGCTGTGCACAAGCCAGTCCTATGCATGGGCACTGACTAGATTTATGGCCTCTTTCTCCACAAAACAAACATTCTTGCAATATAGGAACCTGGGTCACACTAGGTTTCAAGCTAGTAGAGACCTTACTTGGGCATGGGTGTGGATCTAAATGGTTTGATCTAGAAGACTTGGGTTGTTGAGTGACTGGTCTAGAATATTGTAAGGACCTCTCATAGACACGATCCACACTATAGATATCATGGTTAGGCTTCCTAAGGTTTTGCTCGGGATCATGGTATAAGGTCCTCCTAGGCTCCTGGCATGGATGAGGTTGGGGCCTATTAAATTTTGGATCAGGGGTCCAATTTTGATGTCTACGTTTCTCAAGTACTTGGACTCGATCCCTAAGCTGGGTAAAATTCTCATGGACTTGTTCTTTACACTGGATAACAGTAGCAGTCACATCCTGACTCAATTTATTCATATTCGCAGTAAGATCTCTAACCATGGTCTCTAAATCATGTTGGGTTTGACCAGGTTGGTAGGGCACTCCATTCCGGGTAGACATGATGCAAGCAAACACACAAAATGAGACTCAACTGAATGAATACGGGCTAACTAGACCTAGAGCCCAAACTAGATGCCCAATCAGAGTGGCAAGCTAGCTTGTAGTAACTCAGGACTCAGCCAGGCAGGTGTAAGGGAAGTGTTAGGTCCCTGAATGCCAATCCAAGACACCAATCAGAGATTAATCTTAAAAAAAAAGAGATGATCCCGGTTATGATCTCAGCCCAGGAGGCGACTCAGGCTGGAGGAGTCCAGGCTGAAGGTTCTCCCGTTCCGGCCTAGATTGATGAGACCTTCTTCGATCAAGTAGATAGGTGGCTCCAGTCCTATTGATGTTGAGTGACCTGGATCACTCCAAATGTATTTTCTTCTTTTTTCTTTTTTACTTGTATTGCCAATAAACATTGTATTGCAATTTTCCCAGATCTTGGAATGAATCCGCCTTTCTTTGCATATGCATTGTTGTGCCTCATGTGTTCATATGCAGCCTGAAATGGTTCTATCATTTCTTCTTTGTCCTAGTCAAACGATAGCCTTCAAAGGCCATCCAGTTGGTAGGAGCCGGTTTTACCATTCTCTTTTCCGCTTAGTCGAATAGTCGTGGTCGAAGGCCATTCAGTCGGTAAGGACGAACCCTCGAATAGACCAGAACTCCATTGCGTTGCCTTCCTTCGGACGATTAGCTTGTCTGTTGGGGCGGACAGGAGTCATCTCCCCGCAAATCAATAATTAGGGGGATTTGATTAGAATCACCGTTGTCCACGTGGCACATTAAAATTTGTACAGTCACGATCTCTTGCACCTTATGAGCCGCCAGGCCTCTTTTTCCCAAAAAGAGACCATTAATGATGCCGTCGCATGATGTGAATTTCTCCGGATTCAAAGCGATGGCAGTTACGGTCCTGGGGATGGCTTCTGAGAGACATTCTGGTTCTCAAAGCATCACCCATACATGTGGCACCTTCTCAGTCAGTCGGGAAGGACGTGGGATGCGCCTCCCCGCTGTCGATTATGGGCGCAGGGCTTCTATAAATAGGACCCTGCCCCCTGCTATCGAAGGCCATCATTTCTGTTGGTGTCTTCCTTCCAATAGCCATGAGGTTCAGCACTTCTGAGCTTCGTCGTGCAGCAAAGAGGAGGGCCATTGACCCCGAGAGGAGGTGAAGTCCGGGGCCACCTAGGCCCATTGGCGAAATGGAGGAGCCTCTGGTTGACCATCTCGAGAAGAAGGTCCGCCTTCTGGAGGCTTAGTTGAGGGAGGCCCGGGCCCAAGTCATGGTGGCATCCACGGCGGCAGAGAAAGTGAAGAAGGAGGTGGCAGAGGCCGTCACCAGCTTCAGAACTTCTGCCTCATTCAAGGATGAGGTCGTCGGGGTGGCCCTGGACTCCTTCCACCAAGGGTTTCGAGAGTGTCAGAGGAAAGCCTCCAGGTTTTATGACCTGAATGGCTTGGACAACATCAAACCCTCCGTTCCCTTCCCCGGCCACGAATTCGATTCTGACTCCGACGAGGGGTCCGACTCGAGTTCAGACAGGAACCATGGGGGCCCTTCATCATCTCATCTGGTCTCTCCCCGATGATATGGGAAAAACCTGTCGGGGAGTTAATGAAAAATTTTCCAACCTGCTGTTGCTGCTGCTGCTACATTTTTTTTTTTTTATCTCTCTTTATAGGAGAGTTTCTTTTTTTTATATATATATAAGAAAAAATTGAATGAAATGAAAGACCTTTTGTGTTACCTCTTTCCGTGTATTTTCTGCGATGTGTTGCATCACGATTTGTCCATAATGTAGACTTCATAAACCACTTGTGGTTTTGAGGGAAGAAGTAGGGTTCATTGGACCATTCTGAGAGTGTTTGTTATTGACAGAGAGGACGACAATGGTCCTGTTAGGCCCGTGTTCAGATTTACCGTAGGGTAGGTTACAAAAACTATCCCTGTGCACTTTCTGTCATGATTAAGGTAGGCTGTTCAAGCCCGCCTCGCCACGTGTTCGAATTCACCGTAGGATAGGTTATGAAATCCATCCCTACGCCTTTGATCTTTTTGGTGGCCTGGTTAGGCCATCCATTGTGCTTGTCGGGCATACCGATAAGGTGAGTGGATCAGGCTCTCCTTTACACAGTTGATCGATTTTTCGGATCAGGTCATTTGGGCAGTTGTCATTCAGTCGACACAGCTAGCCATTCTGAGTCGAGTAGGTTTAAGGAGCTTTGCACAGGAGCTTTTTGAAACTTTTTCATTGATAATATTTGTGAAGATTTTGTACATTCCATGGCCGAGATAGGGTCTTCCCCTCCAGGGTCTTGAGTCGATATGTCCCTGGTCGAATGACTTCTTCGACTAGATATGTTTCTTCTCAGTTAGGGGAGAGTTTACCCTGTATCATTGGCCTGGATACTTCTGCTCTTCGCAATACCATGTCCCCTGTGCGAAAAGTTTGCTCCTTTACCCTTGCATTGTAGTACTTGGCGACCTTTTGCTGGTATGCTTTCACAAAGTGTCCGATTCTGGCTTTGCCGCCCTGCAACAGGTATGATTATCACCGCTTCCCTTGCCTTAAGAGTTACTTGACCCTCAATTCTTCTTTTTTGATGCAGTTGGTCTATGACTTCACCTTCAAGGAGGAAGGCCTGGGGAACGTAGATAGCCTCATCTACGACCTCAAGGAGGAGCTTCAGACTACTAGGGCTGCCAAGGAGGTAGCCGAGGATCTGAAGCAATCCATGGAGGGTCGTCTTGTCCGGGTGACTGATGAAGTTCGCAACCTGAAGGGCGAACTGAAAAGCGCCCACTCAAGGATAGCGGGATAAGAGGCGGGGTGGAACAGGAGCAGGAGGCAAGTTGAATCCCTGAAGTGGACTGCCAGGAAGAACCAAGAGACGATGGAGAGCCTATCCAAGGTGGCGGAGGAGGCTTCTAGGAGGGCCGAAGAGGCGATCCTAGAATCTAAAGTCGCCAAGAGGGAGTCCGAAGCTTTGAGGAAGCAGATGGACAATGCCGTGGCTGACTTCAAGATATCTTCATAATTTCAAACAGAAATTGATGAAGCATCATTGTATGCCTACCAGCACGGCTTCAATGATGGGCTTTCCAAGGTGAAGGAGACCCTCCCTCACCTCAACCTTTCGAAGATCCCCTCCTTCAACATAATTGGAGAGGAAGGAGAAGAAGCGGAGGAGGCCGAAGCCGTAGGGGAGGTCGAGGAGCCACCATGTCCGGTGGAGGAGGCTGCTACCTTAGTCGAAAACCCAGATGATGCAGAACGGAAGCTCTGATACCAAAAATGATGCAGAACGGAAGCTCTGATACCAAAAATGATGCAGAACAAAAAACAAAGAAGCGTATGCGGAAGTAAATTTAGGATTAATTTCTCTTTTTTTTAATTATTATTTTTTTTTTATATTTCAGAAATTGGCTTTGACTCAAAATAAAGCTAAACTAAGTTGAAGGAAACTAGGTAAGGATTGAAAGCACAGTTTAGAAGAAACTAAATTATCAGAGTAGTTTAGAAGTAACGGATCGCTGGGGGTTGAGAAACTCCCAGACCTAGGGTTTCGCTCTGAACTTTCAATAGAACAGAAATAGAGAGGAGAGATGGTTTACTAACCAGACAGTGATCTTCTCAGGATTTTGGTGGAAGAACTCTCTCAAGCAGATTGTGGGATCCTCGGAGTCGGCTATCTTCGCAATGGATCGTCCAATACTGGTCTTATGGTTTGGTCAGCTTCTCCTGGACTCAAGATCTAGGAAAGAAGAGGAACAAGTGATGGATTTTAGATACTCAAGAAAAGATTTACCAGGTTGAAGAACTTGAAAGCTGAAGTTGCTAAAATCAGGATTCTCCTGGAGGCTGATCTGACTTCCTCTTAGAATTGCTGTAGATCTGAAGTATTTGGACTAGAGCTGGATGCTGGTAGTCGGCCTGGACTTGGAGAGGGTGGCCGTGAGAGGTGGGATAGGCTAGGGCTTGGTGGAAAGAGAAGGGTGATGGCGGCTAGGGTTTGGGAGTGGAGTGGCTAACCTAGGGTTTGGGTTTTGGAGATCTCACACCTCCTCAAGGTTCCTGGGGAACCCGGATTTACTCCCTCATGGAGCTCAACACCTGGATGCAAGTGCGGAAGAGAGAAAACACAAAGTTTGCTCACAAAAAAATTTGGCTTCATTCATCTAATTTTTTTCAAGAGTTACATAGAGTTGAATATATAGACATAACAAAGAAATAAAATTTCATATACTTCCCATGTGGGACTAATAGGACTAACCCACACTTTAGGCATCAAATTCTCTTCCCAAGACTCCTTCCATGAGTGGGCAGCCCAAAAACTCCAAGAAAACTTGAAAATCAGCTCCAAATGGCAGGTTATGGGGGTGTCTCCTAGTATCTCTCCATGAATCAAGGATTTTCCCTTCATGGTTTGGCTCTTTTGGACACCTCCTATTCTTGCTCCACAAGTTTAGGCTTCTTCCTTTCATGGCTTTGGCACTTTAGGAAACTTTTGGGTGCCTCCTTGATTTTCTCCCCAAGACATGCTCTCTTCCCTTTTATAACTTGGGTTTTTATGGAACATTGTGGGGCACCTCCTTGATCCTCTCTTCAAGAAAAATTCTTGCCATCCTGGCTTGGGTTTATCTAGAAAGAAGTTGGCTCCTCCTTGGATTGAGGTATCTTGATGGATTTCTCCCCCAAGTGGCGCATGAAAGAAGGGACCTGCTTTCTTGTGGTGTGGGGACCAAGGCACATTGGATGGAGATGTGGCACCTCCTGGACTCTGGCGTGTGGCTGGGAGTGTGGCGCCCACTTCCTTGGTCCTGGGATAAAATGTGGCACCTTGGAGAAGACCTAGACCACTACTAGGACCTGTATTGAGTCAACATGACTCAACAAAATTTAAATTACAGGGAAATATAGACTCAAACTAAAATTAAGTTGATCAAGTCAACCCTTATTACAAAACCAGAAATTCCTAATTCTTCGGGCAATGTCAATCAGAGATCCAGATGGAGCCCTGAAGTCTTCTTCTGAGTCTGGTGCCTGCACCAATTCTCCCGGGGTGGGAGGATCTCGACCCTGTCGAGTATGGATCAAGCTGGCTCTGGTATCTCTCCAAGAGGTCTGGGTCCAATTCTTGTAATTCTTCTCGGGAGATCCAAGAGTTATCAGAATCTGGCCTTCCTTGCCAGCGGACCAGGTATCTTTGGTATCCTCGATTACGAGTAGAGATAACCTGATCATCCAGGATCTTTTCAATCTGCTCTTTCCTCACAGGCCAGTTTGTTGGTGGACACACAGGGTTGGGTTCACTCTCAAGAGCAGGATTAGGCTCAAAAAGGCTCACTGGGAATCACAGCTGGCTCTCTATACTCTACTAGGTCTGTAATGTTGAAAGTGAAGCTAATGCCTAGTTCTGAAGGCAACTCGAGCACATAGGCATTGGACCCTACTCTCTTCACCACTCTAAATTGTCCAGCTCCTCTAGCATGTAACTTTCTAACAGTTCCAGGAGGAAACCGTTCAGGCCTTAACCTAATCATTACATAGTCTCGCTTAACAAAAGTTTTGACTCGTATTTGAGAATCAGCCAACTTCTTATAAGTTTCATTACTTAAAGTTATTTTGGCATGAATTTCTTTATGCAAGTCCTTTACATGCTATGCAAGTGCATCAAGAGACTTGTGTGTGTGGGCTATTAGTGAAATCAGATCAAGTGGTGTGTGAGGCTTGTATCCATGAACAATTTCAAAGGGACTCTAGCCTATAGTCCTATTGATCGAAACATTGAATGCAATTTCAGCCCTGGACAAAATACAAATCCCAATTCCTGGTGCTCTTAATCAAACCAAAATCTGAGCCAAAGCCTAGTAAAGGGTCAAGAAAACTAAACTAGACTGACGACGCATTCCTAAAGAATGGACTTTATTACAAAGGAACCCTAAGTCTAAACCTAACAAACTAAGGCTCTCTAGGTTTGACCTTGGATCGGAGGAGGGCGTGCAGAGCATGAAAACTTATTATGGATGCCTAGTAGGTGCCATAAGGTCTTCCAAAAGTAGGTGGCAAACCTAATAGGTTCTGACACGTGGTTCACTCTAAATACTTCGACAAAGTATACTTGGATGGTGTAAGAAGCATTGGAAGTCCTAGAGAAAGGGAGGAAATATGAGGTGGAGTCTCGAATTACCTGTTGACTAAAGGTGGTGACCTGAAGGTTTGAATGGTGATCTATGAGTGTCAACTGGTCATCCTTACGAAAGGAAAAGTTTGCTACTCCCAGGAATGGATCAAGAGATGGTTCGGGAAGTAGCCTAGGACATGTGATTGCAACAGTTAAAGTTTGTTCTCTAAGCAAATAATGATCCATTTTCTCAAGAACTGGATTAAAGAATGATTCATGGAAGGGCCTATGGATGATGACCTCAAAACTTGAAATTTGACATATGGGTGCGGAAAGGTATACTCTATAGAAGGGTAGGTCAGTCATGCAAAGGAAGGGGTCTGGGGCCATAAGGAGGACTTCTACAGGACTGGGTGAATCAATCCGCTCAAGATAAGAATGTTCAACTAAGATTATGGGAGAGACCTTAGTGGCTGGGCATGGGACAAGGTCCAATTGTAAGAGGCTTGATTCAGTCATCCTAAGGAGAGGATCTACTATAGGGTGGGCAAACTTAAATAGTTCAGTGCAAAGATCTTCAATTGGTACTTGGGGAATGACTGTCATTAGAGGGTACGAACTAATAGCTCGGGCTAACACTATGAGTTCTTCCTGGGGGTATTTGACTAAAGGAACCTGGTTCTCACAAATCTCTTGAATTTCTGAACTAGGTCCTACCAGTTGGTTGCTTTCCAAGGTCTCCTCAGGTAAGGAACCAATAGTATCAATGTCACATTCTTCAAGTTCTTACCCCTCATATTCATCAACTAGACTCAAGCCAGCATCATATACTTCCTCGATGCCATCTCCAATGGGTTTCGGGTCAGTGGTAATCGGGTCAACTGATACTAGGCTTGTCATACCTAACCGTTCTTCCTCATTGGTAGGCTTGGGTTCTCCCTCATTAATGTCATCCTTAGGATTCTTACCACTTAGCTGTGCACAAGCCAGTCCTATGCCTGGACACTGACTAGATTTATGGACTCTTTCTCCACAAAACAAACATTCTTGCGATATAGGAACCTGGGTCACACTGGGTTTCAAGCTAGTAGAGACCTTACTTGGGCATGGGTGTGGATCTAAATGGTTTGATCTAGAAGACTTGGGTTGTTGAGTGACTGGTCTAGAATATTGTAAGGACCTCTCATAGACACGATCCACACTATAGATATCATGGTTAAGCTTCCTAAGGTTATGCTCGGGATCACGGTATAAGGTCCTCCTAGGCTCCTGGCATGGATGAGGTTGGGGCCTATTAAATTTTGGATCAGGGGTCCAATTTTGATGTCTACGTTTCTTAAGTACTTGGACTCGATCCCTAAGCTGGGTAAAATTCTCATGGACTTGTTCTTTACACTGGGTAACAGTAGCAGTCACATCCTGACTCAATTTGTTCATATTCGCAGTAAGAGCTCTAACCATGGCCTCTAAATCAGGTTGGGTTTGACCAGGTTGGTAGGGCACTCCATTCCGGGTAGACATGATGCAATCAAACACACAAAATGAGACTCAACTGAATGACTACGGGCTAACTAGACCTAGAGCCCAAACTAGATGCCCAATCAAAGTGGCAAGCTAGCCTGTAGCAACTCAGGACTTAGCCAGGCAGGTGTAAGGGGAGTGTTAGGTCCCTGAATGCCAATCCTAGACACCAATCAGAGATTAATCTTAAAAAAAAAGAATTAATCTTAAATTTACTTCCGCATACGCTTCCTTGATCTTAAATTTACTCCCGCACCACCAGAGATGATCTCGGTTATGATCTCAGCCCAGGAGGCGACTCAGGCTGGAGGAGTCCAGGCTGAAGGTTCTCCCGTTCTGGCCTAGATTGATGAGACCTTCTTCGATCAAGTAGATATGTGGCTCCAGTCCTATTGATGTTGAGTGACCTGGATCACTCCAAATGTATTTTCTTCTTTTTTTCTTTTTTACTTGTATTGCCAATAAACATTGTATTGCAATTTTCCCAGATCTTGGAATGAATCCTCCTTTCTTTGCATATGCATTGTTGTGCCTCATGTGTTCATGTGCAGTCTGAAATGGTTCTATCGTTTCTTCTTTGTCCTAGTCAAATGATAGCCTTCAAAGGCCATCCAGTTGGTAGGAGCCTGTTTTACCATTCTCTTTTCCGCTTAGTCGAATAGTCATGGTCGAAGGCCATTCAGTCGGTAAGGACGAACCCTCGAATAGACCAGAACTCTATTGCGTTGCCTTCCTTCGGACGATTAGCTTGTCTGTTGGGGTGGACAGGAGTCATCTCCCCGCAAATCAATAATTAGGGGGATTTGATTAGGATCACCGTTGTCCACGTGGCACGTTAAAATTTGTACAGTCACGATCTCTTGCACCTTATGAGCCACCAGGCCTCTTTTTCCCAAAAAGAGACCATTAATGATGCCGTCGCATGATGTGAATTTCTCCGGATTCAAAGCGATGGCAGTTGCGGTCCTAGGGATGGCTTCTGAGAGACATTCTGGTTCTCAAAGCATCACCCATACATGTGGTACCTTCTCAGTCAGTCGGGAAGGACTTGGGACGCGCCTCCCCGCTGTCGATTATGGGCGCAGGGCTTCTATAAATAGGACCCTGCCCCCTGCTATCGAAGGCCATCATTTCTGTTGGTGTCTTCCTTCCAATAGCCATGAGGTTCAGCACTTCTGAGCTTCGTCGTGTAGCAAAGAGGAGGGCCATTGACCCCGAGAGGAGGTGAAGTCCGGGGCCACCTAGGCCCGTTGGCGAAATGGAGGAGCCTCTGGTTGACCATCTCGAGAAGAAGGTCCGCCTTCTGGAGGCTTAGTTGAGGGAGGCCCGGGCCCAAGTCATGGTGGCAACCACGGCGGCAGAGAAGGCAAAGAAGGAGGCGGCAGAGGCCGTCGCCAGCTTCAGAACTTCTGCCTCATTCAAGGATGAGGTCGTCGGGGTGGCCCTGGACTCCTTCCACCAAGGGTTTCGAGAGTGTCAGAGGAAAGCCTCCAGGTTTTATGACCTGAATGGCTTGGACAACATCAAACCCTCCGTTCCCTTCCCCAGCCACGAATTCGATTCCGACTCCGATGAGGGGTCCGACTCGAGTTCAGACGGGAACCTTGGGGGCCCTTCGTCATCTCATCTGTTCTCTCCCCGATGGTATGGGAAAAACCTGTCGGGGAGTTAATGAAAAATTTTCCAACCTGCTGTTGCTGCTGCTGCTGCTTTTTTTTTTTTTATCTCTCTTTATAGGAGAGTTTCTTTTTTTTATATATATATAAGAAAAAATTGAATGAAATGAAAGACCTTTTGTGTTACCTCTTCCCGTGTATTTTCTGCGATGTGTTGCATCACGATTTGTCCATAATGTAGACTTCATAAACCACTTGTGGTTTTGAGGGAAGAAGTAGGGTTCGTTAGACCATTCTGAGAGTGTTTGTTATTGATAGAGAGGACGACAATTGTCCTGTTAGGCCCGTGTTCGGATTTACCGTAGGGTAGGTTACAAAAACTATCCCTGTGCACTTTCTGTCGTGATTAAGGTAGGCTGTTCAAGCCCGCCTCGGCACGTGTTCGAATTCACCATAGGATAGGTTATGAAATCCATCCCTATGCCTTTGATCTTTTTGGTGGCCTGGTTAGGCCATCCATTGCGCTTGTCGGGCATACCGATAAGGTGAGTGGATCAGGCTCTCCTTTACACAGTTGATCGATTTTTTGGATCAGGTCATTTGGGCAGTTGTCGTTCGGTCGACACAGCTAGCCATTCTGAGTCGAGTAGGTTTAAGGAGCTTTGCACAGGAGCTTTTTGAAACTTTTTCATTGATAATATTTGCAAAGATTTTGTACATTCCATGGCCGAGATAGGGTCTTCCCCTCCAGGGTCTTGAGTCGATATGTCCCTGGTCGAATGACTTCTTTGACTAGATATGTTCCTTCTCAGTTAGGGGAGAGTTTACCCTGTTCCATTGGCCTGGATACTTCTGCTCTTCGCAATACCATGTCCCCTGTGCGAAAAGTTTGCTCCTTTACCCTTGCATTGTAGTACTTGGCGACCTTTTGCTGGTATGCCGCCATTCTTATCTGGGCCTGTAGCCTGGTGCTTGATAGCATATCCAGATCGATCCTTCTGCGATCAGAATTCTCAGGCTCTTCATAGTTGTCAATTCTCAGGGACTGTAAGGAGACATCGATAGGTAGCACAGCTTCGGTACCGTAGGCTAGGTCGAACGAAGATTCGCAGGTGGCTGTTCTTGGGGTAGTTCGGTACGCCCAAAGAACAGATGTCAGTTCTTCGATCCAAAGCCCTTTGGCGGCGTTCAACCTTGTCTTTAGACCATGGAAGATGGTCCGGTTGGTAACTTCGGCTTCTCCATTGGACTGTGGATGTGCAACGGATGTCAACCGATGCTGGATATGGTACCGAGCACAGAAGTCCTTGAACTTCAGATTGTCAACTTATCTCCCATTATCCGTGATGATGACGTGTGGGATACTGAACCTGAAGATGATGGAGTTTTTTACAAAACTCTCCACCTTGCCCTCTGTGATTTGGGCCAATGGTTCGGCTTCCATTTATTTCGTGAAATAGTCGATGGCCACTAGGAAAAACTTCCTTCACCCTGATGCTGGTGGGAACGAGCCAAGAATGTCCATCCCCCACTTGACAAAGGGCCATGGGGCTACCAACTGTGTCAGGCGACTCGCAGGTTGTCTCTACATATTGGCATACCTCTGGCATTGGTCACACTTCCGCACGAAATCAGCCGAGTCCTTCTGGATGGAGGGCCAGTAATACCCTTGTCGAATGATCTTGTATGCTAGAGATCTACCTCCCAAGTGATCCCCGCATATGCCCTCGTGGACCTCTCTTAATGCATAATCTGCATCGATGGGTCCGAGACATTTCAGCAGTAGTTGTGAGAAAGATCTCTTGTAGAGGGTTCCGTCTAAGATGACGTACTGAGATGCCATCCAGCGGATCTTCTTGGCCTCTACCTTATCTTCAAGAAGTTCTCCTTCATTCAGGAATCTGATGATGGGATCCATCCAGCTTGGCTCAGCATCAATCTAGTGCACCTTTGCAGCCTCTTTGGCAATGCTTGGAGTTTCAAGATGTTCAACAAAGGTCCACCCGAGAGACTCCGATGCTGTAGTCACCAGTCAAGACAGTGCATCTGCCCGAGAGTTTTCTGATCGTGGAACATGAATAATTTCAACATATTCCAGTTGAGAGGATAAAGCCTGAACCTTCTCCAGGTATTACACCATGGTTGGATCTTTGGCTGCATACTCTCCATTAACTTGATTCACAACCAGTTCAGAGTCGAAGAAGGCTCGGAGTTGTCGGACTCCCAGATCTTTGGTGATCCGAAGTCCGGCAAGTAGGGACTCATATTCGTCCTGATTATTAGAGCCATGGAAGGAGAAACGGAGTGCATACTCTATAATCTGGCCATCAGGTTCGGCCAACATAAGTCCAGCTCCGCACCTGGTAGCATTGGAAGCTCCATCCACATGAAGCACCCAGACAGACTTCATCTCCTTCGGGGCTTCTTTTTCATCCGAAAAGGCTTCGTCTTTGGACTTCTAGGTGCACTCGGCTAGAAAATCGAAGAGCACCTGGGCCTTCATAGCCGCTCGGGGCTGGAAGCTAATGTTGAATTCGCTTAGCTTCATAACCCACTTGGCTATCCTTTTAGAAGTGTCCGAAGATCAGAGAACGGCCTTGAGAGGTTGATCAGTCAGCACCATGATTGCGTGGGCCTGGAAATATGGCCGTAGTCGCTTTGCCGCAATCACTAAAGAGTATATCAGCTTCTGCATCCTTGCATATCGCGTTTCCGTGTCATGCAGGATCTTGCTGATGTAGTAGATCATCTTGTGGGACCCGTCTTCCTCCTTCCGGACAAGAACCGAGCTCACTGCTTCATCTGAAGCAGAGAGGTATGGTAGAGGACCTCGCCTTCTTTTGGCTTGGAGAGCAATGGCGGGGTCTCCAAATACTTCTTCAATTCTTCAAAGGTAGTGTGACAGTCCTCAGACCATTCGAAGCCCTTCGATTGTCGAAGTACCTTGAAGAACGGAAGAAACTTCTCAACGGACCGAGAGATAAATCTGCTTAGGGAGGCAATCCTCCCTGTCAACTGTTGGACTTCTTTTTTACAAGAGGGATGTCGCATATCCTTCAAGGCCTGGATCTTCTCGGGGTTGGCCTCAATCCCTCATTTGGTGATAAGAAAGCCCAGGAATTTACCCGACGTGACCTCGAAGGCGCACTTCACCGGGTTTAACTTCATTTTGTAGCGCCGGAGAGCGTTGAATGACTCCTCCAAGTTGCAGATGTGATCTCTCTGGTGGAGACTCTTGACGATCATGTCGTCAACATAGGCCTCTATGTTCATTCCCAGTTGCTTTTCAAACACCTTATTTATAAGTCTTTGAAATGTTGCTTTGGCGTTCTTGAGGCCAAAGGCATCATCTTGTAGCAGTAGCGACCTTTGTCAGTGTTGAATGTCGTCTTCTCCTCATCTTGCGGATCCATTCTGATCTGGTTGTACCCAGAGAAGGCGTCCATAAAGCTTAGCAACTGGTGGCCGGCGGTAGCATCGACCAGTTGATCAATCTTTGGGAGAGGGAAGCTATCTTTTGGGCAAGCCTTATTGAGGTCTGTATAGTCGATGCAGATCCTCCACTTGCCGCTAGCTTTCTTCACCATTACCACATTGGCCAGCCACTCGGGATAGCGGGCCTCTCTGATGAACCCTGCTTTGAAGAGCTTGCCAACCTCTTCATCAATAGCTTGCTATCTTTCGGGGGCGAAGCTCCTCTTCTTTTGCCACACCGGCTTGTACCCAGGGGTTACTTCCAATCGATGAGTAATCACCTCGGTGGGAATCCTGGGCATATCCGAATCCAACCAAGCGAAGACATCGGCATTGTCCCTGAGGAAACGGATCAGCTTCGTTCTGGTTTCCTCGTCAAGGGCGCTCCCGATCTGCACAACTCTGGAGAGATCTTCCTCTTTCAAAGGTATCGGGATGGTCCTCTCCATGGGTTCACCAAGGTTTGTAGTTGAATCCCTCGGATCCAGCTAATCCGGGGTAGTCGAATCTTTGAAGTGCCTATCTTCAATCATTAGATATTACCATGCTGTCCTCTGGTTCCCTCTAACTTCTTCAACACCATTCCTGGTGGGGAAGCGTACTAAGAGGTAGTGAGAGGAGATCACGGTCCAGAACCTATTCAAGGCGGGCCTTCCCAGAATAATGTTGTATGTAGAGGGGATCTGGACCACCATGAAATTGATCGTAATGTCTTTTGTCAAGGCTCGGAGCCGAGGGTTATAGGCAACACAATCTCCCCTTCGGCATATACTTGGTTACCCCCAAAATCAAAGAGTGGTATGGGGGATCTCTGTAGTCGATGTCTAGGCAAACACATTTTGGAGAATGCATCGTACATCAAGACATCAGTCGAACTTCCATTATCAATAAGAACTCTCTGTACATCATAATTGGCCACTATGGTCGAAATTACAAGAGGGTCGTCGTGCGGGAGCCGGACTCCTGCAAGGTCATCATCGGAGAAGAGGATGGAGTTGTTATCCTTCAGTCGCTTTGAAGCTTCATCTTCATCTCTTCTCCAATTGGCGGGCCGGTGTATCATCCCTACACCTCCGTTGGTGGGCCTTTGGTTTGGCAATTCGGCCTCTTCAGGAGGTTGCTGGGGAATAGTTGCTTCTGACCGGGGCCCCTGGCAATCGATGTACCACCCCAGGTACCCCCTCTTGATGAGATCCTTGATTGCATCTCTCAACTGGATGCATTTTTCTGTGTTGTGGCCGTGGTCCCGGTGGAATCGGCAGAATTTGTTCCTGTTCCTTGCGGAAGAGGAGGCCTTCATGGGACGGGGCCATTGGAGATAGTTTTCTTTTTCTATCTCCATGAGGATCTTTTCTCGAGGGAGGTTGAGGGGGGTGTATGAGTCGAGTCTTCCTCCCAATGCTCTAGGCTTGGAAGGGCTTCTCCGGCGATCCACATATTTGCCGCCATTGTTATTGGAAGTTTGGAGGCCTTGCCCCCTGTTATTCTTTTTCTTTGAAGGGGGTTTCCCTTTAGTCACACATCGATTCGTCGCCTGCTCTTTAGCATCGGCGTATTTCTGAGCCCTTGATAGGTGCTTAGTGTAGCTTTTGGGGAACCTCTTGTCCAGGAAAAAATTAAGCCTGGAAGTTCGAAGTCCCTTCTTCAGGGCTGACATGGCCACGTGCTCGTTGAGATCAGGGATCTCAAGTGTGGCCACATTGAACCTGGAGATGTAATCTCTCAGGTTCTCTCCTTCATTCTAGTGAAGGAGGAAGAGTGTGTCCATATTCAGAGGAGTCTTGTGGCAGGTCCTGAAATACAAGATAAACAATTTTTCTAACTCGGAAAAGGAATCGATCGTACCTAGGCATAGGCTCGAGTACCATATCCGAGCGGATTTCTTCAAGATAGCCGGGAATGCCAAATAGTACGTCGTGTCCGAAGCTCCTTGAATCATCATATGGGCTTTGAAGCCATCCAAATGGTTGAAGGGGTCGATGGTGCCATCGTAGGGTTGCATCCGGGGAACCCTGAAGTGCTGAGGAATGTCCTCAGCCATGATGCGGTCGGTGAGTAGTTCAGACTCATCTCACGACCGGAGATCATGTCTACGGCGGGGACAGAAGTTCGTGTATTTGGAAGTCAATGAGTAGTTCAGACTTCGGCCGGGGCCGAAGGTGCTATCCAAAGGGCTGGCTTTCGGATGTTGTATTCCGGTGTGAAGCCTTGAGTTGCTTGCAATTAGCCTTCGCTTAGTCTGAAGCCCGTAGCCCAGAGAACTGGGGCTTCGATAAGTCGAACCGAAGCCTGGTCCGTAGCTGAACCAGGATTTTCCAACAGTTTTAAATGGGATCACCAAAGAAAACCCAAACTCTTGGTTTTAAACCGGGATCACCAAGAACCCACCTTAGGTTTTACAAAGTTCATCTAAAAACCTTCAACCCACTCTTTAGACACAGCCTTTTGCTATTCTTAGAGAGAAAACAAAGATAAAGAAATGATAAACAAGCAACTACAACAAACCAAGTTTGTTTAGGTGTTGCCGATGTAGACCAAGATGAAGTCAAGCCTTGAATGCTCTTCAAAGCTCTTCAAACTGCTTCTATCCTTCTTCAATGAGTGGATTCAATGATGGAGTAGAGTTGGTGAAGCTTTGAATTCAACTTGAATGCTCTTTGAGGTAGGTAGTTGAATGACTTGAAAGCTCTTTTATTTTTCAACATAATTCCACATTAAAGCTCTAATAATTTTTTAATCCTTCAAAAACAATCCCTTTTATAGTTTTCCAAAAGATATGACCGTTGTAGGCCCTTGGGATTCATGAAATAGCTATTGGAGATGAATTGGAGTTCAAATTTCAACTTCAGCAACTAGCCATTGGAGTGCAGAAAATGACTCTACGAGTCGGCTCGAGTTATAGGAGTCGGCTCGAAGTCTCAGACAGCCCAAAATGAAAACCTATAGGAGCCAACTCTTAAGGCTGGAGTCAGCTCTTGCCTTCAGTCAATTCAAAATCATGAATACCTAGAGTCAGCTCTTCAGTACAGAGTCGACTTGAGTTCTCAGACCTTCAAAATGCATAACTTTGGATGAGTCGGCTCTTGAGGCAGGAGTCGGCTCTTGATACTGAAACACTGAAACTTCCTCCGTGCCGTGCCACCATGAGTCAGCTCTTGATCGAAGAGTCAGCTCTTGTAAATCTTCAAAAAAATGCTTCAAGCTTCTTCGAAAATCTTCAACAATGAATCAACAAGAAGCTAATCTACATACTTTATAATTTTTACAATTTTCAACCCATTTTACAAGATTACAAAATTGATAAACCTAGGGCTTTTGCAAGTTCAAGTCTATGAAACTTTATACACAATTGAATTACCTTCCAATCAGTTTGAAAATCATTTTAAACTAAAGGTAACCAATTTCCTACAACACTTCTTAAATAATTGAAAAGAATTAGTATCAAATTCATGTTCCAATATTTTGTGATCATCAAAATCATTCCAGGGGTCAATAGGGCAGGATTTCATCACATGTCCTATGTCCAAAATGATCATCATCATACTGACCCAAGCCTAATTAAAATTAATTAGACCTAATTTGCCCTAGTAGGCTAGGTGACACCCAACAGGTCAGGTCCGAACCATGTGGGCCAACTAGTGCATTTAATCCTATGGCTATTACTGAAAACTGGTATCTAAGTCTTGGGGTCCTGAGTCAAACGACCTAAGTGGACTGGTGGTTTATAATTAAGACCCTGTGACTGTTGGAAATTGTGTCCCAAAGCCAATCGCCTGGGTTGTAGGTGGTTGTGCTAAGTATTGTATTTTTCCAATGAATTAATAAAATATTATTTTTGGCAGCTCATCACATATTGAATTTCCCTGAAATGAACTCTTTCCTATGTGATGAAGTCCTTAGGACTACACTGACTTCGATACAGAGAGGATGTATCGAGTGGTCCTTAAACCCGGTTCACAACCAAAGGATATATTGTACTGGACGGCAATATATCAAGTATAGGTTGTTGTAGTTCACATCGTTTGGTTGTCCTCTTGACCAAATGAGTGTGGTGACACTGATGTGACCTACAAGTGGGATATATGATATTTCATTGAACGTGACTCCGTGAAACCCCTTTCTGCCAAAGGGGCACTCACGATTGGATATGGGTATAAGTGTCCCTCTGACCTGAGGCCATCGCGGTAGCTTGCAAGCAACTCCCTGTGCTTTGGTGCCGGACTACCCAGATTTTTAATCCGGTGATGGAAGGTTTCTGGGTACAGGCAAGTACTTGTGGAGCAGTGATGGACCAAGATGGAATTGACCTGTCCAAACAGTTTGGATTGAATGTCTCGCAGTATCTCAATTTAGCAAATCCTCGGCCGGGGTAGCCCTAGTGAAGAGTCACTAGGCTTGCGAGGTTGAGACACGTAGTCGATTGACTCAGTCTGGGTTGGCAGCCCAATCTCAGTCGTCCTGAGCATTAGAGGTCAAAGGGATGAATTATACGGTAACCATATGCCAGAGGTTCGATAGTTTGCTCCTGCATCTTCGACCTATCCGGACGCCGGGACCCATTGCTAGATGGTTTCCTGTGCTGGTACTAGAATTGTTCTGGTGCTACCGTTTAGGTTCGAACCTATGAGGTCACACGCCACAGAGGATAACTCTCTGATCCGGATACCGAATACGATTGGGAATCGTCTCGATTTTATGGTCATAGTAGTATTTTTGAGCACTCTTTTTCCCCGTCTTGCCCTTGTCTGTGTCAACCGAAAATTATTCTTGGTTGATCAGCACTGCGCCAGGTTTTTTCTGAATCAGTTTTGAACTGATTCGGAGTTCGTTTCGGCCTCCAATTGGTTGCGAACCAATTGAACCAAAATTCAAAAGGTTTGAACCAACTTGGTTTAAATGGGATTGGACCATTTAATTGGCTTGGTTTAATGGGATTGAACCAAGGTATAATATTTTGGCTTGGACCGGTTTTGAACCGGTGCATTTTCTCCTCATGACCGTTTTACACGGTGATTCAATGGTTGAAATGAAGAGACCCAAAGACCAAAATGCTGGAATTCCTTTCGCTGGATGAGAACTCCAAACGTCCCGTCTCTTCCTTTTCCCAACCCATTACATTAATCCTTGGTTAATGGGTTTAATGGTTGATTAATGGCTGGTTTATTGGGTTTATTGCTACCCATTGCTGCTGCCTCTCCACCTTCCAACGCTCCAACTCCCTCTCCCTCCCAACTTGCTTATAAAAGCCAAACCAGCGTCCTGTTTCACAAAAAAAAAAAAAAAAAAAGTTTTCAACGAGAGAATTTTTTTTCCACCGTGAGAGAGGCCTAAAAAAGGAGAGCTTGGGGCATTCTTTGAGAGGCTTAAGGAGAGGGTTTTGGGTTGGGTTTAGAAGCCTTAGAGGGAGAGAAAATCCCATTGTTTCAAGCTCCCATTCTGCCTAGTTCTGCTGCAGAATTCTGTGACCGTGAAGCCCTCTTCCGGTGGCTAGCACCGTGCGTGGAGGCGGATCCGAGAGTCCCGGGCATGTCTCCCCTCTAGAGGGAGTATTCCTCTACTCCTCGAAGCAAACCACGCGAGCCGGGATCGCTCCAGTTGCCCGAAATCCAACGACGAAGGCAGCTACTCCGTTCTGCTGCCATTTTCGTGCAGCAGACTTCGGCGATTTTTTACGATTTATTGGCTTAGTTATTCTTGCAGAAACCAGTGCCAAATCGAAGAGGACTTCCTTAAGAATCTACAGCTCAAATTTGGGAGCGATCGGAGGTCCGGAAGGCGGCGTTCCGGGGACTTTTCGGAAGCCCTATTTTCAGCCCAAGGTGGAAGACGACTGGAATAACTTTATTCCAGTTATTCCAGTCTATTCCAGGTTTATCCCAGACTTATTCCAGCTGGGAATAAGGTATGTTTTTGGGTTTTAATTTCGGTGCATGTGTTGATCTAGATTTATTAAAATGTTTATAAATATTATATGTCCTGTATCACGCCAATACATGCATCTTGTATATGCTAGATCCTGTGCGGAGTAGGTATTTTCCGCATTTATTTTAAAAATATTTTAAAATATTTACCTGCTCCCTGTGCTGTTGCATACTTAGCGTAGGCATCTGCACCACATTTTTTTCTTCCAGTGACAAGCAGGGGGAGCCTCCCACCACCCCACCCCCCACCTGGCCAATGGAAGGATTAGCTGCTGGGTTAAGTGTAAGTTGAGTAGACCCATTTAGTTTTGGCTCTAGGTTAAGGAAACCCTAGAACTACTAATCCTTTCATGCTTGGCTACACCACATCAAATTGATTGATTAATTGCATGACCACCAGGTCAGGAGTCCAGTACAACCAGTCTAAGCCTAACCCGAGTTCAACCATGGATTCCAATTTTGTGGCCATCATGAAAGCCATGACTGATCAGTTTGACCAGTTGAACCACACCAATACCCAAACTCAAAGTCAGTTAGCCCAAATGAACACCCAAAATAAAACCCTGTTTTCCCAAATAAACCATAAGTTCGACCAATCTCTTGCCCAATTTACCACCCAAGTTAACCAAATGATCCAATCCAATAACCCAGCAACCCATAGGATTAATCCATTATATGACCAAGTCGGAATCCCAGACCAGACCCATAGACTTCAGGAACCCATAGTCCCTAGATATGAACCCAGTAGTAATCCACTAACCCTCAGTCAACCTGAACCCTATAGGATTAATACCCTTAGCTTTGAACCTAATATTAGTCAATTTTTCCTTAGTCAACCCCCTCTTACCACCCCACTAGTTCAAAAAACTAACATTGAAGAGGAAGTATATGAAGCTGACATTAGCTTAGTGGAGGAGTATAAGGAAGAAGGCGAGGAGTTCCCTATAGAAGACCTAGAATTAGTTGACCCAGTAGATATCCAAGTAGAAACCCATCTAAAGTTAACTGACCTTGAACACACCCAAACTATATTGGAAGAGCAATTAAAGGACGAGAAACCCAATCCTCCTTTTAGACTCTTCCTTGAGGAGCCACTAGAAGAAAGCCCAAGTATAGAGCCCAGTCCTGAATTTCTTGAACCAGAAGACTTTATTAAGGACTTGGCTTATTAGTACCCTCAAGAAGAATCCAATCCTATAGTTTCTATTGAAGGACTCTTCCCTGAGATCAATGACCCATTCTTTCATCATGAAAACCCCGTAGGTACCCATCAACCCCATAAAATCAACCTTATTAGTATAGGATTTATCCCTGAAACACCTTCTTGTCTCCTAGCCTATCCGATCAATTCTAACCCCTTTTCTCACTTTCTACCTTACCAGATGATGCATGAAGACTCTAAGATTGCTAATCATGCAAGAAAAATAGTAAACTATTTTTTTTATGATTTTTATAATTTAGCTTTGTAAGCTAAATTTTTAAACTAAAGTTAGAATTAGCAGAAAGAGTAGTAATGCAAAGAATCACCATGATCGTAAAATAACTCATGCAAGATAATGAAAGTCAGGACCTAACTGATGCGCGATGACTCTAAGATTGCTAATCATGTAGGAAAAATAGTAAACTAATTTTTTTTGTGATTTTTATAATTTAGGTTTGTAGGCTAAATTTCCAAACTAAAGTTAGAACTAGTAGAAAGAGTAGCAATGTAAGGAATCACCATGATCGCGAAATAACTCATGCAAGATAATAACAGTCAGGACCTGGGAATTGAGAAACTCCGAGTTTAGGATAACTTATCTTCAACAAATCAGATATCAAGAGAAGGGAAGGATGTTACCAGTCAGAGATTTGAAAAACGTCCGATGAAGAGATCACACAGCACTCTGATTGGAGCCTGGATGATGAAGCTAGGTTCCTTTCAATTTGATGACTAATTTGGGTGGTGTTGAAGGCAAGGAAAGCCTCTTCTGGGGAGGTGAAACACCTCGGGGATTCTACAAGCATCAGGAGTCAATCAAAATAGCAATTAATAAAAAAGAAAGGAAACTAGGATTTAAAGGAAATCTGAATCAAGGTTTGTATAAAGGCGGCATAAGAAGGATGTTGCTCTTTGCTTTGGGCGTGGCTGATGCTTGGAAGTTGGGTTTGATGCTTAGGTCATGGAGAACAACAAGGGTATTGGTCAGCCAACACCAAACACGAGAGCAAAGTAACCAAAGAACATAAGAACAAAGTAACACAAGCTCGCATGCTCAAAATAAATTCACCAAGGTTTTGATATCATAAATAAAAGTTGATTACAAGAGGGGGAGGGGTGGGGTTTATATAGAGCTCCCATGCCCTCTCCTAAAGGGATTACAAGTCTACTCCTAGTTAGAATAGGTTTGCATAATTTAAGTGAGAGAAAGACTACAAAATAATCCTAGAACTAGTAGTATACTAGTTGAATAGAATAAAAACTAGGCTTCCTTCTTCCATTTGAATTTCTCCTTCTTAGCTTGGACCAAGTCAACACTTTGGACGTGTGGGGCTTCATGGGGGGCAGCAAGGGGCAACCAAGGATGGGTTGGGTGCATGGGCTTTGGGCCTTGGAGGCGTAGGATGCCTGGAGCAGGAATATTCCAGGTATCTTGGTTCTGGGCTGGAATATACATGGGATCTTGGTTCTTCATGGACCTGAGCCTTGCATTCACTTGGGTTGGGGTGCAAGTAAGTCTTTGGGATCATGTTATAACCTAGTTTGGGAATATACTCTGGCATCTGGAGGGAATCTAGGCATCTGGAAAACATCTATAGGGCATCTGGGCATCTTGCAGGTATCTTGGATGCTGGGTTGGCATTCAAGGTCCAATTGGCTGATGTAAAGGCCTCTGGCTCCTGGATGAGGCCTGGTAGAACTTCAAAGTAGGGTATCCTCTCCTCTTGTACAAAATTGAACTTCTATTGGACTCATAACTGAAGTATAGGACTCAATATACTGACTAGGTTGAGGGTTGAGACAAATCAACGAGCCTCAACTTATTACAGGACTCGATCTTAATGTTGTTACAAAATTGTGACACATAACTAAGATTCTAAAAAAAGTGTTGACCCCATAAGTGATTTTGATGATAACCAAACATTGGTGCATGTATTTGTTTTACTGACAACTCTTCAAGTGGTTTACAAGTTTTTGTAGGATGAATTTATTGTTCAAACTTCAACTCCTACATTTATACTTCTTGTTTTGAGTTGTGTTGTAATCAAATTTTGTAAAGAAGAACCCCTTGAAAAACCTTTGTAAAATCATGTAAATGGGTTACTTCTATAAGTGTTGTGCTTTAAATTTATTTTGTGTTGGTTTATATTGAATGTTGGAGAGTGTTGGTGAGAGTGTTCTTGAGTCTATTTATAAAAATTCTGAAGAAGTCACTTGAGCTGACCCAACCAAAAGGAGAGCCGACTCTACCTCATGGCACGCAGCGAGGATTTTGGCATGCAGCAATCCGAGCCGACTTGAGTAGAATCGAGCGGACACGTCCAGAGTCCATTCCTAATATTTTCTGAGAACAAGCCACGCGAATCGACCCTAACAAGAACGAGTCAACTCTGCCAGAACAAATATTGATGACCTGAGAAAGCGACCCAACTCTATCTGCAATGAGCCGACTCCTCCAGAGTAAAGATTTATGATTCTGAGATGAAGAGTCGACCCAAGTAGAAGTGAGCTGACTCCTCGAGTTCAATGAGTTCAATGATGGAAGTTCAAGTCAACCCGAATGGTTAAGAGCCGAATCGTCCATAGTGAAGTTTTTGCACCCTAAGACAAAGAGCCAACCCTGCTGAAGAAATGGTGACTCGACCTACTGACTCGAAGGATCCGATCCGACTCGAAGAATCCGAGCCAACTCGAGTTTCCTTTCCAGGTACATAACGGCTTGTTCTAGAATTCTTTTTTGAATGCTAGAAAGTGCTCCAATGGCTAGTTTTCAAATTCCAACGGTCTTCAATGGCCATAACCTTTAAAAAAAGGTACAGAACTATATATGTGAGGGATTTGATCATTTAAACAAGTTTTGAGAAGATAGAAAAAAAGGATTTTATTGAATATCCACCAACTAAGAAGCAAGTGAGCACAAGTGATCATTCAAGATAGTCTTCACTCTTCACCAGCTCCCATCTGAAGATTGAAGCATTCATTGAAGAAAGAAAGGAAGCCTCTCAAGTGCATTAAAGAGAAGTTAAAGAAGGCTTCATCAGTGCTTCAGTGGCAACTATCTGACAACAAGAGTTTGTCATTTATTGTTGCATTTACTTTCAATTCATTCTTGAAGTGTTGGGTTATTGGTGAGCTCGATTGAAAATCCAAATAGGTTCTTGGTAAGCCTTAGATAAAAAACCAAGTGTTGGATTCTTGGTGATCCTGTTAAAACCATGTTAGGTTTCTTTGGTGATCTTGTTTAAAACCAAAGGGTATTGGGTTTTCTTTGGTGATCCCGAAAAACCAAAGTGTAGAGGTTTTGGATTATGAGCCTATAAAACAATGCTACTGTATTCGGTGTGACTATAGTTGAAATCCTAAGTGGTATCTTGGGTAGCAGACGTAGGAGCTAGGTTGCTCTGAACCACTATAACTTTTGTGTGTTTGTGTTGTGCTTCTTTGATCTTATTTAGCTTCTGTAATTAATTACTTTGTCACAGCACCTAACACTCTAAAAGAGATTTTCAATAGCACATTATCTACATAATTTTTTTTAAAATTCCTAATACACCCCCCTCTTGGGGAAGCCACCTGGGCAACAACTGGTATCAGAGTAGTGTCTCTGATTACATTAGAGTAAAGATTGATGGCTCATCCCATGAGTACATCCTTGGTTGAAGGCCATTCAACTAATAGACCTCCACTCTTCACAAGCACAAAGTATTCTTATTGGAAAGCTAAAATGAAAATCTATATACAAGCTATTGATTTTCATTTGTGGAAGGTCATTCTTAAAGGGCCACATATTCCCATGATCAAAATTGATGGCATGGATGTCCCTAAACCTGAAGAGGAATGGGATGAACACGACATGAAGTTAGGGGAATTAAATGCCAAAGCAATGAATTTCCTACACCGTGCTTTGGATTTCAGCGAGTTTAATCGAATTTCTACTTGCTATTTGGCAAAAGAAATTTGGGATAAACTTGAGGTGACCCATGAAGGAACTTTCCAAGTGAAGACTTCAAAAATTAATCTTCTAGTATACAATTATGAACTGTTCAAAATGGAACCTAATAAAAATATCTTTGCCATGTATTCTAGATTTATAGATAATATTAATGATTTGAAAAGTCTTGGCAGGGTTTATGATAGGGATCCAGCCATCGTCCGGGTATTTTTTTTTTCCAATTTCTTAATTTTCTTGCATTTTTTATTTTCCTATTCCCGCTATTCCACCTATCCCCGCTATTCTAGTTTTATTCTAGGTTTATCATTGAGTTATCCCAGCCTTATTCCATCTCCATCCTTCTCCTGTGATTTTTTTAAAACTCCCGAACCCTAGCCGCCGCCCCGCCGCCCCTAGATCCGGGCTGGCCGACCCCCGGCCACCATCGCCGACCCTTCGTCGGTGCTTGCCGACCTCGCCCTCGCCGAAAAACCCGGTCGCCCACCGCCCAAGACCGTGAGAAGACGAACGGATGCGGAGGCGTCCGCCCTCCATGGCTTACAGCCGTCGCCAACGCCCGCTTGCTACCGGCCACCAAATCGCTGCCTACCGGCCCTCACTCGACCGCCGGAGATCCTTGCTAGTGCACCTTGGGCCCCATGCCCATGGGAAGCCCAAGCGGGATGCATAGGGCATGACGTGCCGTCGCTCATTGACACCCCACTATCGGGCAGGTCCTATCTCCATCTTTCCTTCACCACCTCCACCAAGAAAATTGAAAACAAAAGATATCAGCTATTTTAGGGTTTTAGTTTCAGTGTCACCCTTATCCCAGGAGGCTTCTTAACCTTCCCACGGTCCTAGTTTTTTTAGGTGTTTTTCCTTTTCCAAATAACCCAGGGTTACATCTCATCTACGTTCTGCTTCAATTTGGTATCAGAACGAGCTGTGGATTAGGGTGTGCTCCATTTTTTGAACTCAACAGAGTCGAGTTCTTCGTGGTTGAGGAGAATGATAGGGATTCAGCTATCATCCAGGTATTTTTTTTACAATTTCTTACTTTTGTAGCATTTTCTATTTTTCTATTCTCGCTATTCCACCTATCCCCACTATTCTAGTTTTATTATAGGTTTATCCCTGAGTTATCCCAGCCTTATTCCATCTCCTCCATCCTTCTCCCGTGATTTTTTTAAAACTCCCGAACCCTAGCTGCCACCCCGCAGCCCCAGATTCGGGCTGCCTGATCCCTAGCCACCACCGCCGACCCTCCGCCGGTGCTCGCCTGCCCTGCCCTCGCAGGAAAATCCGTCGCCTGTCACCGCCCGCCAACTGTCGGCCACCCGATCGCCGCCCGCCGTCCCTCCCCTAGTTGCCGTAGTTCCTAGCCGACGTGTCTTGGGCCCCATGCCCATGGGAAGCCCAAGCGGCGTGCACAAGACATGCCGTGCCATCGCTCGTCACCGCCCCATCGTCAGGCCGCTCCACCATCCGCCGATTGCTGCCGTGTCACCGTCCAGCCATCCCATCGACTTGCCGGCTACCGGAGTGATGTAGAACGAAAACTCTGATACCAAAATGATTCAGAACGAAAATATGGAATGCGGAACCAAATTAAAATTAATGTATTTTTTTATTTATTTATTTTTAGAAGTCGGCTTTGACTCAAAGGAAAGATAAACTAATGTTGAAAGAAACTAAGAAATGACAGAAAGCACAATTAAAAGGAGTGGATTATCAGAGTAACTCAGAAGTAGGATCGCTGGGGATTGAGAAACCCCCAGACCTAGGGTTTACTCCTCTTTCAAGAAATAGACGAAGAGAGAAGAGAAGGTTTTATACCTGACTGTGATATCTCTCATTCCTTCAATTGAAGGACACTCTCGAGCAGATTGTAGGATCCTTGAAGTCGGGGTATCTTCGTAATGGATCCTTGGATTGTAGTCCTATGGCAAGGTTGGCCTTCTTCTCAAACTCAGGATCTGGAAGAAGAAGAACAAAAAAAAAGAACCAGAAACTCAAAGAAAGACACTGACCTGAGGACTTAATGAAGATTGTTGGATGTAGAAGTTCCGGAGATCTTGATACTGATATGACTCTTCTTTGAACTTGCTCTGTAGTTGAAACAGTTGATCTGAACCTAGATGCTGGTGGCCGGCCTCGATGTGGAAGAGAGGGGCCATGGGATGTAGATGGAAAATTAGGGTTTGGATGGTGATTGGAGGAAAGATGATGGGCGGCTAGGGTTTGGGAATTGAAGTGGCTAACTTAGGGTTTTAGTAGGGTTTGGGGTTGGAGATCTCACACCTCCTCAAGGTTCCTAGGGACCCCGGATTTACTCCCTCACGGAGCTCAACACTTGAATACAAGTGCGGAAAAGAGAAACACAAAGTTGCTCACAAAGAAATTGATTTCATTCATCATTATCATTCAAGAGTTACATAGAGTTGAATATATAGACATAACAAAGAAATAAAATTTCATACATTTTTCATTTGGGACTAAACTCCCTAGCCTATACTTTTGGTAGAAAATATTCTCACTCTTGGCCATCCAAAGAGTCCTACAAGGAGTAGGCGGCCCTAAAGTCATGAAAATCCTCTCAAAAGGTAGAAAGATGGCGCCTCCTAAGTCTTCTCCTTGAATTTAGGGTTCTTCCTTCAATGGTTCAACTCTTTTGAACACCTCCTTTTCTTTCTCCCCAAGTCATGGCTCTTCCCAACTTTGCTTTGGTCTTTTTAGGCAAGGATTGGGCGCCCCCTTGAAGTACTCCCCAAGAAATGCCTCTTTCTTCCTTTAGCTTGGCCTTTTAAGGTATAAATGGGGCGCCTCCTTGATTTTTGCTTCAAGAAAAATTCTTGCTCCCTTGGGTGTGGGGACCAAGACACTGGGATGTAGATATGGTGCCTCCTGGACTCTGGCATGTGGCTGGGAGTGTGGCGCCCACTTGCTTGGGCCATGACCTGACTGGAAAAATGGCACCAACCTGGAGAAGACCTAGACCACTACTAGGACTTGTACTGAATCAACATGACTCAACAAAATGAAATGTAGACTCAAAGAAATAAAATAATCTGGTTGACCAGGTCAACACTTATTACAAACCCTAATCTTCAGGCAAGGTCATTCAGAGATCCAGATGGAACCCTGAAGTCTTTTTCTGATTCTGGTGCCCGCACCACGGAGGACCTCGCCGGTGCCCTGGGGGACCCACGATCGTGGGAGATGAAACAGCATGCCCTGGGCATGCCGTGCCATTCCTGAGCCGCCACCCCACCTACAGCTCGCCACCTGTCATCCGCCGGCCCCGTCCGTTGCCCGCTTCCCATCCACCGACCGTCTACCAGTGTCGGCGGAGATCGTCCCTTCCCCTGTGCATGGCCATGAGATGAGTCTGCATGCTTTCTGGAGTAGTCCAAGCAGCATGCTTTTCAGAGCAGATCATCAAGCCAACATGCTTCTCAGATCAGATCAGCACCAATATTGATGTAGCATGGATTTTGATCTAGTTTATTTTTCCTTTTTTGGGTTGCTTGGAGGCTAAGTAAGTGAGGGGTTTTGTTTGTCTATAAAAAGACCCCCTCTCCTCTTGTTCCAAGGAGATTGTTAGAAGAAATTCTTTTAGCCACTTGTTCTGGTTCTGATTCTGGGCTGAGGCCTGTTTTACCTTCGTTCCCTGCTATATGCATTATGGGTTCGATGGGAGGTGTGAGAAACCTGCTATGTGCATTATGGGTTTGATTTCTTGGGGCATCTCTGAGAGCCCTACTATGTGCATTATGGGTTCGATGAGAGCGCCCTAGTTATCCCTATCCCATCTTCTTATCCCCTCATGTCCTTTAAGAGTTACCCTAGCATCGAGAGGTGTGAGAGCCCTGCTATGTGCATTATGGGTTCGGCGTCTCCCCGTTTGAGTGAGTCCCAGGGCCATGAGTTCCAGTTCCCAGACTCCCATCTCCATCCATCCTTCGCCACCTCCACCAAGAAAATTGAAAACAAAAGAGATCAACTGTTTTAGGATTTTAGTTTCTATGTCACCCTAGTCCCGGGAGGCTTCTTAGCCCTCCCACGGTCCTAGTTTGTTTAGGTGTTTTCTCCTTTTCCAAATAACCCAGGGTTACATCTGATCTATGTCCCGCATCAATTTGGTATCAGAGCGAGTTGTGGATTAGGGTGTGCTCCATTTTTCGAACTCGACGGAGTCAAGTTCTTCGCAGTCGAGGAGAATGATAGGGATCCAGCCATCATCCGGATATTTTTTTTCCAATTTCTTAATTTTTCCACATTTTTTATTTTCTTAATCTCGCAATTCCACCTATCCCCGCTATTCTAGTTTTATTCTAGGTTTATCCCTGAGTTATCCTAGCCTTATTCCATCTCCTCCATCCTTCTCCCTTTATTTTTTTAAAACTCCCGAACCCTAGCCGCTGCCCTGCTGCCCCCAGATCCGGGCTACCTGACCCCCAGCCACCGCCGTCGACCCTCCGTCGGTGCTCGCCGGCCCCGCCCTTGTCGAAAGATCTGGTTGCCGACCGCCCAAGACCATGGAACGAGAACGGACGTGAAGGCATCCGCCCACCATGGCCCACGGCCATCGTCGCTGTTTGTCACTGCCCACCTACTGCCGGTCGCCCGACCGCCGCCCGCTGGCCCTCGCCCGGCCACCGAAGATCTTCGCTGGCGTGCCTTGGGCCTTGTTGCCACCAGGACCGTCGTGGCCCGTAGTTGCCACGTCGGAGTGTGCTCCTCCTGCCGCCTGCATCGCTCGGCTCCCGGGTCCCCGCCTCCCGTCGTCCAGTGGTCCTCTGCTCTAGGGCGTGCGAGACAATGGTTAGAGACCTGGGCCAGGGTTTTTGGTGGGGCCACTTCGACAATCAAGTTAGTGATGGTCAAGGAGAATAGATCCTCCTGGCCAGGCCCCACTTGATGGACTCCATGCTAGGAGGAGTGAAAGATGTGTGTGTGTGGAGGTGTGAACGTCGCAGGGGGAGATTGGTAGCGGGGACAGAGGGATGCTCTGTTCCTTCGCCTCTCCTTGAGCCCCTCCATTCCCTCCATTCATGGTGGTGATGGTCTTTTTTGCTCATTTGGTTGAGCTTGTCTTGTCTTGGTGGTGGGTGGTCGTTCCGTCTCTTTTTTTTTTATTGTTGTTGTTACTGTTGTTGTTACCTTCCCCCTTGGGGGGTGCCGATCGTTCTTTGTAGTCAAAGACTAGCCGTTGGGAGCTTGTTTCGGGGTTCCCACCGGGCTGTCAGACACGCGCGGCGGTGTCCCAGGAAGCCCTTTCCTATTTCATGATAAGGTGCTGTCATGCGCTCCGACACTCCTTCATGATTGCCTTGTTCCAGAAAATCGGGGACATCTCGAATGGCGGGCTACCGCTCGTGGGGTTCGAATCTCCCGGATGGCCTTCTTTCCTGGGTGATCTGAGTGGTTGGTGAGGAATGTGGCACCTTGATCGGTTCGTTGCTTGCCTTTTTGGTGTAACTGGTGATGTCAAGTAGTCAGTACGGCCTGAGAGGAATTCTGGTATGGTCCTCGGGAAGCTCGTCGGTGTCCTCGGCTGGTGAGGACTTCTTCCAGGTTGAGGTCGAGTTGGGACGGCTGGGCTCGCTCCATCCTAGGTGCTTCGGGCTGGCAAGGATGGCCTAGTGGAGAAGGGTAAAGTACGGGCCCGATTCAGAGGGTGCGCACTCGGAGAGGCTCAACCTTGGCGGGCGAGCTCTTGGCTCGACCTCGACCGCGAGGCACTAACCTCCGAGGGTTTCCTCTAGAGGGTGGATGTCGACAGACCCGGTCCAGAGGGCTCGCACTCGGAGAGGCTCAACCTCGGCGGGTGAGCTCTTGGCTCGACCTCGACTGGGAGGGCACTAACTTCTGAGGGTCTCCTCTGGAGGGAGGATGTCGGCAGACCCGGTCCAGACGGCACGCACTCGGAAAGGCTCAACCTCGACAGGTGAGCTCTTGGCTCGACCTCGACCGGGGGGGCACTAACCTCCGAGGGTCTCCTCTAGAGGGCGGATGTTGGCGGGCCCAGTCCAGAGGGCGCGCACTCAGAGAGGCTTGACCTCGGTGGGTGAGCTCTTGGCTCGACATCGACCAGGGGGGCACTAACCTCCGAGGGTCTCCTCTGGAGGGCGGATGTCGGCGGACCCGATCCAGAGGGTGCGCACTCGGAGAGGCTCGACCTCGGCTGGTGAGCTCTTGGCTCGACCTCAACCGGGGGGGCACTAACCTCCGAGGGTCTCCTCTGGAGGGCAGATGTCGGCTCCGGCCTAGGCGCCGAGCTCATGAGCTCAACCTGGTGGAGGACTGGGCTCCATCTACTGCCATGCGGGAGTTTGGCTCATCTTGGTAATGGGGTCCGAGTCAGAGGGTCGACGTGGCATCCCTCTCCATATGGCGCCCACAAATTTCTCCATGACAACGATCTTGCCACATCATTTGCCCCCCACTCACGAGGCTCGTTAGTGCATGGTGTTCGGGCTGAAGGGAGTAATTATGGTGCTGACGTGGAAAGGTAAAGATCGGTTGCAATGATTGCCGTGATTGCTGGCGCTTCAGGGACCACTCCTGCGGGCCAATATGGGGGCACCACCTGGCACATCCGAGGAGCAGTTAATGCTAGCACAGAATTCAGAGCAGCCGGGATGCCATTCCCTTCAATGGGTGACACGCGGCGCAGATCCATTGGTGAGCGGCTGATGCGATACGGATCCCTTAGGTCATTTCGTAGTGAAAGGAGGGCCTTACCCGAACAATCTATTCTTTTTGAATTATCCGTGCCTGCTGCTGCCTGCCAAGGCTTCTTCTTCTTCTCCATCACCCCAAGTTTCTCCTCAAGGCGACAGGTTAGCTTCTTCCTCTTTTTTCTTCCCGATAGAGTAGGGTTCCCTCTCGGGGTCTGTGGTTTCTTCTTCGATCTTCGACCTTGTGTTTACCTTTTTCTTCTTCTTCTTTGTGTTTAAGGATGTCCTATTTTGGTCCGGGCTTCCGTCCCTCCACTGATCATGGTGAGGCTGGTCCTTCCGAACGGAGGCCGGCGTCTTCTTCCTCTTCATCCGATGGGGATGGAGGCGTAGCCCGCTACGAACTCGGTGGGAGGCGTCCTCTTGGATCGATTCTTACTAGGGAACCGGGATTGGGTTCTTCTTTTCCCCCTCCTTCTTCTGCCCCTGTCCCTGAGTCTACTCGGTCTGCAGGTCCCGGTGGGGTCTCCTCCACGATCACCGCTGGAGAACTCGGGACTGTCTGAGATGTCTATGGCATCCCTCATTCTGTCCGGCTCATGCTTCCTCGTCCGGGGGAGAGGGTTACTTCGAGTGGCCTGGGCCGTCTTGCCTTCTATGAGGGGACCTTCTCTGGAGGTCTACGCTTTCCTTTCCATCCCTTCTTTTTGTCAGTCTTGGACAACTATCATTTGGTGCCGGCACAGCTGGTACCAAATGCCATTAGGGTTATCTTCTCCTTCATTGTGCTCTGTCACCTTCATGGGTTTGTGCCCCGATTTTCTTTGTTCAGGGCCTTCTTCGCCCTGAAACATCACCCAACTGAATACGGCTGGTGGTCTTTATCTTCCCACCCAAGGGGAATTAAGTTTGAGATCCCCTCTTCCATCAAGGGATGGAAGAGTAAGTTCTTCTTTGTCGAGGTCGAGGAAATTGACTGGGTCATGAGTGATCCGGACCAGTCCCCCAACTGAAACTCTGCCATCGATGCGGCTGACTGAGATGACTACGAGCAGCTCTGTAGTGCATAGATTCTTTTTCTCGAGATCCTGTTGTCTGAGCAAAACCTCGCCGACTCTGGGTCGACCCAGCGAATGGGTCGAGTGAGTCCGGCCTGAACATTGCTCCTTTCTTTCCTATGCGTGATCTTTGTGCAGTTTCCCACGGGTTCTGACCACTGTGTATATTGTGTACAGGTATGATATTCTCCGAGAGCGACCTCCTGGCCATTACCAAGAAGAGGCGGCCGGTAGGATTGGCCGCGGAGCCCGCTTCCAAGCAGCCCCGAGGTAAGGGCACACCTGCGGTTGCCCTGGTGGTGGTGGTTGGGCTAAGCTCGATTGCGGCTACCGGCTCGAGCTCAGAGGTGGCCCGCACCGTACCTGCGCCAGTGGAGAGGGCAGCTCCCACGGCCCCGGAACCATCCTAGCAGATCCCTACTGCAGAGCCCGAGGTAGAGGTCCATGCGAGAGCTGCTGCCTCTGCTGCTGCACCTTGCCCCCCTTCGGGTCCATCCGCTACAGATGCCAAGGGTGGGGAGACCCGGGCTGCTTCCGAGAATGCAACAGTTGTGCTGCCTGCGTCTGCCCCAGTCTCCTAGCCTGCCCCCGAGGGGCCTTCAGTCGGCGATGCACGGCCGCCCCACCCCAGAGAGAGTCGAAGGGAGGAGGGACGACGTTACCTCCCCTTTCGAATGGTCCTTCGGAGCCCTGAGCTCACTGAACGCTTGATGGACTTCTCCATCCAGGCATGCGACCGACAAGACATGGCCGGAATGCATGTGGCCGATGTCTTCAAGATGGTCTTTTCTCAGCTGTACTCGGTGAGTTCCTTCGTCTCTTTTGCTTGCTCTTCATTTTCCTCTAGTCACTTTTATTCATCATTTTCATTTCATTTTTTTTTTCTCTCTCTCTTCTCCTTTTTTTTTTGTGCAGATCGATGCTGAGGCCCTCTTCCTCAGGGAACACTTTCAGATCTGGGATCGTCTCGAGCGATAATGAGTCATCGAGATCGAATCTTTGAAGGCCGACCTGAAGGAGAAGGCCGGCGCTAGTGGGGCCCTTGAGTTGAAGATAAAGGACCTCGAAAAAGAGCTTGTCGATGCTGAGGGCCGAGCGAAAGTACTCTCGATGGCCTGCGATCTAGAGCGGAGCCGTTCAAAGAAGGCAATCGATGACCTCTCCATCGTTGAGAAGAAGTTGAATTGGTACAGTGCCGAGGCCGATAGGCACAAGGAGACTGCCCAGGCGGAGCTAGCAGGCATGAGCGAGAAGCTTGCCACTGCTGAGAAAGCGGCAGAGGCGGCGGTTGTTGGGAATTGTGTCCCAAAGCCAATCGCCTGGGTTGTAGGCGGTTGTGCTGAGTATTGTATTCATTTTGTGAATTAATAAAATTATTATTTTGGTAGCTCATCACATATTGAATTTCTCTAAAAATGAACTCTTTCCATGTGATGAAGTCCTTAGGGCTACACTGACTTCGATACAGAGAGGATGTATCGACTGGTCCTTAAACCTTGTTCACAGCCAAAGGATATATTGTACTGGATGGCAATATATCAAGTATAGGTTGTTGCGGTTCACATCATTTGGTTGTCCTCTTGACCAAATGAGTATGGTGACACTGATGTGACCTGCAAGTGGGATATATGATATTTCATTGAACGTGACTCCGTGAAACCCCTTTCTGCCAAAGGAATATTCACGATTGGATATGGGTATATGTGTCCCTCTAACTTGAGATCATCAAGGTAGCTTGCAAGCAACTCCCTGTGCTTTGGTACCGGACTACCCGGATTTTTAATCCGGTGATGGAAGGTTTCTGGGTACAGGCAAGTACTTGTGGAGCAGTGATGGACCAAGATGGAATTGACCTATCCGAACAGTTTGGATTGAATGTCTCGCTGTATCTCAATTTAGCAAATCCTCGGTCGGGGTAGCCCTAGTGAAGAGTCACTAGGCTTGCAAAATTGAGACATGTTGTCGACTGACTCAGTCTGGGTTGGCAGCCCAATATCAGTCGTCCTGAGCATTAAAGGTCAAAGGGATGAAATATACAGTAACCATATGCCAGAGGTTCGATTGTATGCTCTCGCATCTTCGACCTATCCGGATGCCGGGACCCATTGCTAGATGGTTTCCTGTGCTGGTACTAGAATCATTCCAGTGCTACCGTTTAGGTTCGAACCTATGAGGTCACACGCCACAGAGGATAACTCCTTGATCCGGATGCCGAGTATAATTGGGAATCGCTTCGGTTTTATGGTCACGGTATTTATTTGAGCACTTTTTTTGGGGTCTTGCCCTTGTTTGGGTCAGTCTAAAATTGTTCCAGGCTGACCAGGTCTGCGCCAGGATTTTTCTGAATCAGATTTGAACTGATTCGGAGCTAAATTCGACCTTCAATTGGTTGTGAACCAATTGAATTATTTAATTGGGCTTGGACCGTTCAAATTGAATTAAACCAATTTTTGGGATTCAACCTTTGGGTTAATTTATTTTGAACCCATTTATTTGGACCGGTTATAATTGGATTGAACCAAATTTTATTTGGACCGTTTTTTCCTCCTTTGAACGGTCAGCACGCTGATTTTTTCCGCTGGCGATTTCCTTGCCGTGGAAGCCCATTCGGCGCCTCTTCATCTCCCTTCCACCCATTAGCCCTTAAACCCGTTTAATTATCCTAATGGCTGGTTTAATGGGTGGTTTAGCCTCCGAAATCCTTTGGCCTCCCAACATTTTTTGCTGGCTGCTCCTCCCTTTTAAAAACCTGCAGTCCCCTGTTTTACAAAGGAGGTCACCGTCTAAGAATTAAAAACGAGAGTGCTCTGTTCCAACCTTTTTTTCCATCACCGTGCAACATCAAGAAATAGGATTTGAGTGCTGTTCTTTGGGAGCCTCATTCCTTCTTCCATTGAGTGTTCTTGGGGTTGGGTTTAGGAGAGTTTGAGGGAGTGAAACCAGGCCTTATCCCTCCCTTTTGGTTGTGCTCAAATCATTTCTGCAGCAAAGAGAAGTTGCTGAAAATCACCATGACCGTGTCCTCTTCCAGCGGCTAGCACCGCTTGTGAGAGAGGTTCAGAGTTCCCCCGGCGTGTCTCCCCTCTAGAGGGAGTTCCTTTCTACTCCTGGGAGCAAGAGGATCGAGCCGGATTCGTTGCTTCAGCTCTGAACGCAACGAAGCAGGCTGCTGTTTTTCTGCAACCAGAATTTCAGCAGCAAGTTTTTGAGCAATTTTTACATCTTGTACACTGTGATTTGGTTGCAGTTTTCAGTGGCAAATCGAAGAAGACTTCTCCACCTTGCAGCTGCTTCGATTCGGGAGCAAATGGAGGTCCGGAAGCCATCGTTCCGGCAACCTTTTTTCATCCCAAAACAGAGTTTTTCTACTGTTCAAGAAAGAAGAAGACTGGAATAAGTTTATCCCACTTATTCCAGCCTATTCCAGTTTTATACTAGGGTTATTCCAGGCAGAATAAAGGTATGGAAAACTAATTTTTTAATCAAGCATGGATAGATTAAATTGTTTAAAATTTTATAAATATTTTATATGATTATGCATGCCTAAATGCAACTAGATTTAGATTAATTCCTGGCGGAGCAGATACCCGCTGCGTGAATTTTAAAAATTATTTTAAAATCCTATATACTCCCGCAGATGTTTGCATGCCTAGTGTAGGATCTTGTAAATCAACCTGCACCTTTTACTTTCAATGGTATCAGAGCCAGGTTCCATGTGTAATCTATTTATGTTTGCATGTATGTAGATTAAAATTGTTTTAATCTAATGATGTATCAAAAAAATTTCTTTTTGGAACCTAGTTGAGACCTTCACCATGACCGTGTGTCGTTGACACGATGCGGATCGTCTGTGTTGGCCTTTTCAGAAGGATCTTTAAAGAATATTAAAATTAAAAATGTTTTAATTTGATGATACATAGTTTTAGGCATGTTTAATATGGATATAAAATATCTTGATGCATGATTTTTTGGTTATGTAAAAATGTTTTACATTGTGACTTAATTAAAATTGTTTTATTTAAATCTTTGGCTTATTAAAATCTTTTAGGTTTATGAAATCTAAAACACTTGCATAAGCCATTTTGGGTTAATTGGGTTAGTTATCTAATTGGGTCCTTAACTGGGTTAGACCTAGGTTTAGTTGAACTGGATAAAAAAAGATTAATCAAAAGTTGATTAAGGTCCTTCTTTAGAACTATCTAATAGTTAGAATAGTTGACTCGTTCATCTAAAATGGATCCAATTAGTGACTCTGTGGATGCCCGAGTCTTTAGGCTAATCTGATCGGGTCTGGTAAACCGACTGGTGTCGAGGTAGATTTGGCATTTGTGATCATGGTTTTATGAGGCTACCTCTTTCCTGGCCAACTTGGTTAGTGTCTAGGAAAGATGGTTAATGGCGGATACTCACCCATGATCTCACCTACCTGGCTAGTCGAGTCAACCAGAACTGATTGGAAAAGCTCAATGACTCGAGTTAACCCATGTCACCCAGGTTGATCGGTCTGACTGATCTTTAGGTGCCCATGGATCATTTGTCGATTTATTTCAACCCTCCTGAAATCTGATTGATTCAGTGGGAGGATGATCCATGTCCTTGTCTCTTCTCTTCTGTCACAATTAAAAATCCACTAAAATTATTAGGTCCTTAAAAGACTAAGTCAAAGAGTTCACAGTGTCTTAGCCTCCCATTAAGTTGGATAGAAATTTGTCCACTAGCTTGGTGTGCATCGACAGTTCCATAGAACGGGTGTACATCCGGCGACTGGAATTTCTATCTGATCGATGATGTTTCAGTGCAACCTCCTTAACGGGACCAGGTGGGCCGGCCATAATCGGGCTTGGCCTTTAGTTAGCTGGAAGCATTGGATTTATCATTTTAATGGTTGGACCTAACCAGAGACCCGCAATAAGAGGCCCCTAGGTCGATTGGGGTGTTCTCTGGGGCAAAATTCTATACTGAAAATTGTTTAGGGAAACAATTGGTTTACGAACCTACCTTTAGGCTCGTATGGGTGAGCTGGCCATAGTCGGGCTCATGCGAGGCCTATTGGATTTCAGTACCCACTTGAAAAAATGTTGTTTTCATGGATTGGAGTCAGAGGCTACAAATCTGAAAAATTAGTGGGAGAAACCTTTAGACTAAAGTCCAAGTCTTTTGGTTAAGTTATTAATTCATAAACTAATTTGGTCTTGTTTTCTTTTCAGATGTCTTCAAACTTGTCGCTCCGGTCACTTCTCGATAACGAGAAGTTGAAGGGTCATAACTTCGATACTTGGTATCGAAGGTTATGAATTGTTCTGGAGCATGAACGGATCCTCTATGTGATAACGGATCCGGCGCCTGAAATCCCTCCTGCAAATGCACGGAGTGCGGTCAGAGACGCTTACTTGAAGTGGGTTTCTGATCGGACTACTGTCCATTGCATTATGCTTGCTGCGATGAACGACGAGTTCAGTAGCAAATTCGAGGAGGCCCAACCTGATGAAATCCTTTAAAAATTGAAGGAATCCTTCGGCACCCCGGATGATGTAGAACGGTACAAAGTGTCTTGTGCCATCTACAACTCCAAGATGCCGAATGGTGGTTCAGTCACTGATCATGTATTGTACATGATCGAGCTAATTGAAAAACTGGGCAAACTCGGATGCCCCTTGCACGAGCAGCTCGGCAAGGATGCGATCCTGAATTCTCTTCCCTCCTCCTATCTTGACTTTCTTGATCATTACAGAATGAACAAGCCTGCAGTCAACTACCATGGTCTTTTGGGGTTGATGCAGACTTTCGAGAAAGACCACTAACTTAATAAGGGGGTGGTGAATTTAGTGGGAGAAAGTAGAAGTCGTCGTCCCTTTAAGAAAGGGAAGAAGAAGAAAATAAATAAAAAGGGAAAGAAGGTGCGGAATGCTCCTGGCCCGAGTCAGACCAGGAAGTTTAAGGCTGATCAGTCTTCTGCAGAGTGCTTCTACTGCAAGAAGAAGGGACACTGGAAGAGGAACTGTCCTCTTTACATTGCATCCCTTGATCCGAACAGGCCGAGAAAGCAGAAGTCTGCTGAAAAAGGTATTTATATGATAAAACCTTGTAATTACTCAATTATTGATACTGCTAACTGGGTATTGGATACTGGTAGTCCAATTCATGTTTGTAATTCGTTACATGGACTTCAAGTTAATAGAAGATTTGAAAATGGAGAACAGTTTCTGAGCATCGGGAATGGAAATTATGTTCCTGTACTGGCGGTTGGAGTCCTGCGTCTTGTCTTTGAGTCTTGTACTGTCGAACTAGTCGACTGTCACTACTGTCCTAGTTTCATTTTGTGCATAATCTCTGTAGGCCTTTTGGCCAATTATGATTTTGAACTATCAATAAAAGGAGATTTTTGCAATGTTATTTTGAATAATATTGTTATAATGGAAGCTAGATTAAATAATGGCATATTTGTACTATCAAAGCCTGTTAGTGTAATGTACACTTCTAGCAAACGCCCAAGGTTAGATAATGTCAATAATTTGTATCTTTGGCACTGTAGATTAGGTCATATTAACCAAAATAAGAAAAACAAGATGTGAGGAGATGGACTTCTCGAGGTCAGTGATTCTGAATCACTGCCCACTTGTGAATCCTGTTTACTTGGTAAAATGACCAAGTCACCTTTTTCTGGAAAAGGTGAACGATCTACAGAACTCCTAAGTCTAATACATACTGATGTATGTAGACCAATGATAATTAGTGCCAAAAGAGGATACAAATATTTCATAACATTTACTGACGACTTTTCGAGATTCGGTCATTTCTTTCTAATGAGACATAAGTCTGAGTCGTTTGAAATGTTCAAACGATACCGTAATGAAGTAGAAAAGCAAACTGGAAAAAGTATTATAACCCTTTGATCTGATCGAGGTGGTGAATACCTATCTGGTGCATTTTTGACATATCTTGAGGAGAATGGAATTCTCTCTCAGTGGACTCCTCCAGGAACACCATAGTTGAATGGTGAGTCCGAGAGGAGGAATCGAACCTTGTTGGACATGGTTCGATCAATGATGGGCTTTGCAACTCTGCCGCTATCCTTTTAGGGATATGCGCTTCAGACAGCCTGTTACTTGTTAAATAATGTTCCGAGTAACTCTATTGTCTCCACTCCGTATGAGATGTGGAATGGACGTAAACCTTCAATCTCACACCTTCGGGTCTGGGGTTGCCCGGCTTACGTAAAACGTTTAGACGCAGACAAACTTGGTCCTAAGTCTGACAAGTGTTTATTCATTGGTTATCCTAGGGAAACCAAAGGGTATGTCTTCTATTTGGAGAATGAACAAAAAGTGTTCGTTGCTCTTAGAGCTATTTTTTTGGAAAAGGAGTTCCTTGGAGAAGGAACTATAGCCTCTAAGATTGAACTTGATGAAGTTCAGCCAATAGAAGAACCTGCACACTCTAAGGACATCATAGAACCGGTTGTGATTGATTCACACCCTAAACCCATTAGGAGATCTGGTAGAATACCGCGTCAGCCGGACAGATACTACGGTTTCTTGGTCCGGGATGGCGATCCCATTAAGCTCGACGAGAACAATGAGGATCCGATCACCTATATGGATGCATTTCAGAGATCTGACTCTGAGGCATGGCTTGGAGCCATGCGATCCGAAATGGAGTCCATGGAAATCAACAATGTTTGGACATTGGTTGATCCGCCTGAAGGAATAAAACCCATCGGGTGTAAATGGATCTTCAAGAGGAAAAGGGGCGCAGATGGGAAGGTAGAAACCTATAAAGCCCATCTGGTTGCCAAGGGGTATCCTCAGCGATATGGTATCGATTATGACGAGACAATTTCTCCTATGGCAATGCTCGAGTCTATTCGGATCATGCTTGCTTTGGTAGCATATTTTGATTACGAGATCTGGCAGATGGATGTCTGAACCGCTTTCCTAAATGGGGAGCTGGAAGAAGAGGTGTATATGATACAGCCTGAAGGGTTCACATCCACAGATGAATCAAAAGTATGCAAGTTGCATAGGTCCATCTATGGACTCAAGCAAGCATCTCGAAGTTGGAACTTACGGTTTGATAGGTGTATCAAATCGTACGGCTTCATTAAGAACGGAGAAGAACCGTGCATCTATAAATGGATTAATGGTTCTGTGATTGTATTCCTGGTACTGTATGTTGACGATATTCTCTTAATCGGGAATGACATCGCAGCATTACAAGGAATAAAGGTCTGGTTATCATCTCAGTTCTCCATGAAGGACTTGGGTGAAGCTTCTTACATACTAGGTATGAAGATTTATAGAGATAGATCTAAGAAGCTTTTGGGACTGTCCCAGTCTACGTACATAGGTACCGTGCTGAAACGGTTCAGCATGGAAAATTCCAAGAAAGGCTATCTTCCGATAGGTTCTGGAATTACTCTTTCGAAAAAGGATTGTGCGACAACTCCTGAGGAAAGAGAGCGCATGAGTAGAGTACCTTATGCTTCTGCAGTAGGCTCTATCATGTATGCTATGACTTGTACTAGACCAGACGTGGCATACTCACTAGGAGTAGTGAGTAGATACCAGTCTGACCCAGGTGAGGTGCATTGGAAGGTGGTTAAGACCATCCTTAAGTATTTAAGAAATACTAAAGATCAATGGCTGATTTATGGAGAACATGACTTGAAACTTGTGGGGTACACTGACTCCAGTTTCCAGTCAGATAGAGATGATAGCAAGAGTGTGTCAGGATTCGTATTTATCCTGAACGGAGGAGCGATCTGCTGGAAAAGCTCCAAGCAGGCAACTGTTGCAGACTCGGTATGCGAAGCAGAATATATTGCAGCATCAGACGCAGCAAAGGAAGCTGTGTGGTTGCAGAAATTCCTTCGAGAGCTAGGGGTGGCACCTTCCCTAGATGGTCCTGTTCTGGTATACTGTGACAGCACTGGAGCCATTGCTCAAGCTAAGGAGCCAAAAGCTCATCACCGCACCAAGCACATTTTGCGGCGCTACCACCTCGTACGAGAAATCGTGGAGCGAGGCGACATTAATCTTCTGAAGATCGATGGAAAGGAAAATCTGGCCGACCCCTTTACTAAAGCCCTTGGTGTCAAAGAGTTTGACTATTGTAAATGGGAAATGGGTATAAGATACTCCTCTAATTGGCTTTAGTACAAGTGGGAGTTGTTGGGAATTGTGTCCCAAAGCCAATCGCCTGGGTTGTAGGCGGTTGTGCTGAGTATTGTATTCATTTTGTAAATTAATAAAATTATTATTTTAGCAGATCATCACATATTGAATTTTCCTAAAAATGAACTCTTTCCATGTGATGAAGTCCTTAGGGCTACACTGACTTCGATACAGAGAGGTTGTATCGACTGGTCCTTAAACCTTGTTCACAGCCAAAGGATATATTGTACTGGATGGCAATATATCAAGTATAGGTTGTTGCGGTTCACATCATTTGGTTGTCCTCTTGACTAAATGAGTGTGGTGACACTGATGAGACCTGCAAGTGGGATATATGATATTTCATTGAACGTAACTCCGTGAAACCCCTTTCTGCCAAAGGGATATTCACGATTGGATATGGGTATATGTGTCCCTCTGACCTGAGGTCATCACGGTAGCTTGCAAGCAACTCCCTGTGCTATGGTACCGGACTACCCGGATTTTTAATCCGGTGATGGAAGGTTTCTGGGTACAGGCAAGTACTTGTGGAGCAGTGATGGACCAAGATGGAATTGACCTATCCGAACAGTTTGGATTGAATGTCTCGCTGTATCTCAATTTAGCAAATCCTCGGTCGGGGTAGCCCTAGTGAAGAGTCACTAGGCTTGCAAAATTGAGACACGTTGTCGACTGACTCAGTCTGGGTTGGCAGCCCAATATCAGTCGTCCTGAGCATTAAAGGTCAAAGGGATGAAATATACAGTTTCCATATGCCAGAGGTTCGATTGTATGCTCCCGCATCTTCGACCTATCCGGATGCCGGGACCCATTGCTAGATGGTTTCCAGTGCTGGTACTGGAATCGTTCCAGTGCTACCGTTTAGGTTCGAACCTATGAGGTCACACGCCATAGAGGATAACTCTCTGATCCAGATGCCGAGTACGATTGGGAATCGCTTTGGTTTTATGGTCACGGTATTTATTTGAGCACTTTTTTCGAGGTCTTGCCCTTGTTTGGGTCAGCCAAAAATTATTCCGGGCTGACCAGGTCTGTGCCAGGATTTTTCTGAATCAGATTTGAACTGATTCGGAGCTAAATTCGGCCTTCAATTGGTTATGAACCAATTGAATTATTTAATTGGGCTTGGACCGTTCAAATTGAATTAAACCAATTTTTGGGATTCAACCTTTGGGTTAAATTATTTTGAACCCATTTATTTGGACCGGTTATAATTGGATTGAAACGGATTTTATTTGGACCGTTTTTTCCTCCTTTGAACGGTCAGCACGCAGATTTTTTCCACTGGCGATTTCCTTGCCGTGGAAGCCCATTCGGCGCCTCTTCATCTCCCTTCCACCCATTAGCCCTTAAACCCGTTTAATAATCCTAATGGCTGGTTTAATGGGTGGTTTAGCCTCCGAAATCCTTTGGCCTCCCAACATTTTTTGCTGGTTGCTCCTCCCTTTTAAAAACTTGCAGTCCCCTGTTTTACAAAGGAGGTCACCGTGTAAGAATTAAAAACGAGAGTGCTATGTTCCAACCTTTTTTTCCATCACCGTGCAACATCAAGAAATAGGATTTGAGTGCTGTTCTTTGGGAGCCTCATTCCTTCTTCCATTGAGTGTTCTTGGGGTTGGGTTTAGGAGAGTTTGAGGGAGTGAAACCAGGCCTTATCCCTCCCTTTTGGTTGTGCTCAAATCATTTCTGCAGCAAAGAGAAGTTGCTGAAAATCACCATGACCGTGTCCTCTTCGAGCGGCTAGCACCGCTCGTGAGAGAGGTTCAGAGTTCCCCCGGCGTGTCTCCCCTCTAGAGTGAGTTCCTTTCTACTCCTGGGAGCAAGAGGATCGAGCCGGATTCGTTGCTTCAGCTCCGAACGCAACGAAGCAGGCTGCTATTTTTCTGCAACCAGAATTTCAGCAGCAAGTTTTTGAGCAATTTTTACATCACGTACACTATGATTTGGTTGCAGTTTTCAGTGGGAAACCGAAGAAGACTTCTCCACCTTGCAGCTGCTTCGATTCGGGAGCAAACGGAGGTCCGAAAGCCATCGTTCCGGCAACCTTTTTTCACCCCAAAATAGAGTTTTTCTACTGTTCAAGAAAGAAGAAGACTGGAATAAGTTTATCCCACTTATTCCAGCCTATTCCAGTTTTATACCAGGGTTATTCCAGGCAGAATAAAGGTATGGAAAACTAATTTTTTAATCATGCATGGATAGATTAAATTGTTTAAAATTTTATAAATATTTTATATGATTATGCATGCCTAAATGCAACTAGATTTAGATTAATTCCTAGCGGAGCAGATACCCGCTGCGTGAATTTTAAAAATTATTTTAAAATCCTATCTGCTCCCGCAGATGTTTGCATGCCTAGTGTAGGATCTTGTAAATCAACCTGCATCTTTTACTTTCAGCGGTCAGCTTGGCGAAGGTAGCCAAGTTGAGGGCTGTCGAGCTAGAGAAGGTGGCTGCTGCGGCCGAGAAGGTGGCCAAAAGTGCCATCTCCAAATTTAAGTCCTCGAAGGAGTTCATCGCTGACATCCTGCAGATGGCGTCAGACTCCTTTTACAAGGGGTTCATGTACCTGCATGGCCGGGTTGAGTCATTTGTCCCTGACAAGCACCATGACCACCTCAGATACCCCTCGGCTTCGGAGGAGGTCGACGAGGAGGTCGTCGGGTCAGAGCCTTCGACACTAGTCGGGGTTGGTACTCCTGAGTCTGGGGTGACTAAGCCAGAAGCCCCTGATGGCTGGGGGAGCCAGCCTCTGGACCTTGCAGAAAAGCCAGCCGGTGCATAATGACTTCTTCTTTTTTCTTTGCTTCAGTTTGTTCTTCTTTGTTTCTTGTACTTGTTTAGGATCTTCCGGCATGTCGGGGCCCAGAAAATACTTGTAATTTGTATTTGATCAATAAAGCTTGGATTGCTTTGGCAGAGACTCTTTCTCTATCCTTCTCTCTTCCCATCTATTCTTTCTTTCTTTTTTTTTTTTTTTTTGCTCGGGGACTTCAGAAGGAAGGGCCTCTCTTTGTTTATGGTTGAGGCACTCGCGGGCCGCTAGGCTCGAAGATGTCATTGGCCAAAGGTTGTGAGATATGAACTCCGGTTATGAGAAGATGTCCTAGAGCTAGGCTCGGGGATGGAGATTGCTGAGAGCTGCTTGGCTCAAAATTTTCTTGGCCGGAGATCTGAGCTCCGGTCTTGAGAAGATGTCCTGGAGCTGGGCTCAGGGACGGAGATTGCTGAAAGTTGCTTGTCTCGAAATTCCCTTCGCAGGATATCTGAGCTTCGATCTTGAGAAGATGTCCTGGAGCTGGGCTCGAGGATGGAGATTGCTGAGAGCTGCTTGGCTCAGAGTTCCATTGGCCAAAGATTTGAGCTCCAGTCTTGAGAAGATGTCTTGGAGCTGGGCTTGGGGACGGAGATTGTTGGGAGCGGCTTGGCTCAAAGTTCCCTTGGTTGGAGATCTGAGCTCCGGTCTTGAGAAGATGTCCTGGAGCTGGGCTCGGGGATGGAGATTCCTGAGAGCAGCTTGGTTCGAAGTTCCCTTGGCTGGAGATCTAAGCTCTGGTCTTGAGAAGATGTCCTGGAGCTGGGCTCGGGGATGGAGATTGCTGAGAGCGACTTGGCTCGAAGTTTCCTTGGCCAGAGATCTGAGCTCCGATCTTGAGAAGATGTCCTGGAGCTGGGCTCGGGGATGGAAATTGCTGAGAGTGGCTTGGCTCGAAGTTTCCTTGGCCAGAGATCTGAGCTCCGGTCTTGAAAAGATGTCTTGGAGCTGGGCTCGGGGACAGAGATTGCTGAGAGCTGCTTGGCTCGAAGTTCCCTTGGCTGGAGATCTGAGCTCCTGTCTTGAGAAGATGTCCTGGAGCTGGGCTCGGGGACGAAGATTGCTGAGAGCTGTAGTTTTGATAGTGCTGTATTTTCTTATCACTCTCTTTTTCTTTTCTTCCCCACTCTTCTTTTGTTCATTTTTCTTTTCATTTTATTCTCTCATCATCGTCATCATTTTTTCATTTTCATTTTTTTTTTCTTCTTCTCCACCCCCCCCTTTTTTTTTAGAGTGGGGAGATCAAGAGAGAGAATGCTGGCTGGACCCCCATTTTTGCTCTATTTCTTTCCTTCCCCTCTCACCTTCTTTTCAAGAGGGGAGATCAGAGAGGAGGGCTGCCGGGCTTCTCCCCTTTGTTCCCTTTCTTTCCTTCCCCTCCCATTTTCTTTTTGAGCGGGGAGATCAGGGTAGGGGGGTTACTGGTCTTGGTTGCCTTGGAGCTAGGCTCGAGGCCTTCCCGGACGTGGAGCTAGTCTCGTGCCCAGGGAATGCCTGAGATCTTGGCTCAGGTCTTTGGCACCTTGGAGCTAGGCTCGAGGTGTTAACGGGAGCTACGTGGCCCCATGATCTTTTGGCATCTCGGAGCTAGGCTCGGAGATGTTTGAGATGGAGAGCTGCTTGGCTCGAGATTTCTTTGACGTCCTGGAGCTGGGCTCGGGGATGTTTGGAGTTGGAGAGCAACGTAGCTCAAAGTCCCTCTAGCATCTTGGAGCTAGGCTCAGGGGCGCCGGGAAATGGGAGCTACGTGGCTCGAGATTTCTTTGACGTCTTGGAGCTGGTCTCGGGGACGGTTGGAGTTGGAGAGCTACATGGCTCAAAGTCCCTTTGGCATCCTGGGGCTAGGCTTGGGGGTGCCGGGAAGTGGGAGCTACGTGGCTCGAGATTTCTTTGACATCCTGGAGCTGGGCTCAGGGACATTTGGAGTTGGAGAGCTACGTGGCTCAAAGTCCCTCTGGCATCCTGGAGCTGGGCTCGGGGGCGCCGGGAAGTGGGAGCTGCGTGGCTCGAGATTTCTCTGACATCCTGGAGCTGGGCTCGGGGACATTTGGAGTTGGAGAGCTACGTGGATCAAGGTCCCTCTGGCATCCTGGAGCTAGGCTCGAGGGAGCCGGAAAATGGGAGCTACGTGGCTCGAGATTTCTTTGACATCCTAAAGCTGGGCTTGGGGATGTTTGGAGTTGGAGAGCTACATGGCTCAAGGTCCCTCTGTCATCCTGGAGCTTGGCTCGGGGGCACCGGCAAGTGGGAGCTATGTGGCTCGAGATTTCTTTGACGTCCTGGACCTGGGCTCGGGGATGTTTGGAGTTGGAGAGCTACGTGGCTCAAAGTCCCTCTGGCATCCTGGAGCTAGGCTCGGGGGCACCGGGAAATGAGAGCTACGTGGCTCAAGATTTCTTTGACGTTCTGGAGATGGGCTCGGGGACGTTGTTGACCCTTTCCTGCAAAACATGCAGATGCCATGCAAGGGAAAAATCGTCATCATAATTGTTGGTGAGGGGCTTACCTCATCGGGAGTGTCTCTATGGGTTGTGGGCTCTCCGCTCTCAGGGAAACTCACGCCGCCAAGTCCATCGAGGTGATGAACTTCTCATGGTGGGACTTGGGCCATCTCACAGGGGTCTTCGCATGGTGGTTTGCCACCGTCGTGTCATCGACTGCGGCCTCCTGGTTTAGCTTTCTTCTTTTACTTTCTCCTTGTTGCGTGGCAAAGAGGTTATCCCCAAGGCTTTTCGCCCCCTGAGTCTCTCTGGGTGCATGTGTAATTCTCTAGGTGATAAGGTCCGCCGCTTGCGCAGTGATGCGACCGTTGGCAGTCGGAGGCGACAGGGGACCGGCAAACTGTTTGGGGCCCCCATCTAGAGTCTGCCCCCTACCATGAATCTTGAGAGATGGGTCCTCTATTCACTATTGTGATACTTTGTGATATCACTATGGCCGGTGGAGGGCTTCTCCGGCAGCGGGCACTGCAGCCCTAGGGCCCTACCGCTGAGCCACATGCATTGACGGTCCAGCGGGGGGGGAAGAACCCCATCAGCTTGTGCTCATGCATCCTCAGGCATACTTTCGCCTCGTGCCTAGTGGTTTCATCAACAGCTTCCCCGTCGAAGGGGACAGGGGAAGCAATATACTATAGGGGGCTGGAAAAAGGTCGCATGTCTATCGACCTTTCCAGCTTGTGCTGTTACTGCTCTTGTGAGATGTGTAGCCCTGGGGGGTGGTGAAGGGATTAGTCATACCAGTCCTCCCCCCTTCCTGGGGTGCCAATCTATTGCCGCCAAGACTACCGTGGCCCGTAGCTGCCGCGTCGGAGTGAGCTCCTCCCGTCGCCTACCATGCTTGGCTCCTAGGTCCCCGCCTCCCGCTATCTAGTGGTCCTCTGCTCCAGGGCCTGCGAGATAATGTTTAGAGACCCGGGCCGAGGTTTCCGACTGGGGCACTCTGATGATCAAGTTAGTGACGGTCCAGGGGAACAGATCCTCCTGGCCAGGCCCCTCTTGATGGACTCAGTACTAGGAGGAGTGAAAGATGTGTGTGTGGAGGTGTGAACATCGCAGGGGGAGATTGGTAGCGGGGACAGAGGGATGCTCTGTTCCTCCACCTCTCCTTGAGCCCCTCCGTTCCCTCCATTCGTGGTGGTGATGGTCTTTTTTGCTCTTTTGATTGAGCTTGTCTTGTCTTGGTGGTGGGTGGTCGTTCTGTCTCTTTTTTTTTTTGTTGTTGTGGTTACTGTTGTTGTTACCTTCCCCCTTGGGGGGTGCCGATCATTCTTTGTAGTCGAAGACTGGCCGTTAGGAGCTTGTTTCGGCGTTCCAGATGGGCTGTCAGACGCGTGCGGTGGTGTCCCAGGAAGCCCTTTCCTATTTCATGATAAGGTGCTGTCATGCGCTCTGACACTCTTTCATGATTGCATTATTCCAGGAAATCAGGGATGTCTCGAATGGCGGGCCACCACCCGCGGGGTTCAAATCTCTTGGATGGCCTTCTTTCCTGGGTGATCTAAGTGGTTGGTGAGGAATGTGGCACCTCAATCGATGCGTTACTTGCCTTTTTGGTGTAACTGGTGGTGTCAGGTAGTCAGTACGGCCTGAGAGACATTCTATTACAGTCCTCGGGAGACTCGCCGGTGTCCTCAGCTGGTGAGGACTTCTTCCGGGTTGAGGCCGAGCTGGGATGGCTAGGCTCGCTCCATCCTAGGTGCTCCGGGCTGGCAAGGATGGCCTGGTGGAGAAGGAAGAAGTACGGGCCCGATCCAGACGGCGCGAACTCAGAGAGGCTCGACATCAGCGGGCGAGCTCATGGCTCGACCTTGACCGGGGTGCCACTAACCTCCGAGGGTCTTCTCTGGAGGGCGAATGTCGATGGACCAGGTCCAGAGGGTGCGCACTCGGAGAGCCTCGACCTCGGCGGGTGAGCTCTTGGCTCAACCTCGACCGGGGGGGCACTAACCTCCGAGGGTCTCCTCTGGAGGGCAGATGTCGGCGGACCCAGTCCAGAGGGTGCTTACACGGAGAGGCTCGACCTCGGTGGGTGAGCTCTTGGCTCGACCTCGACCGGGGGGGCACTAACCTCCGAGGGTCTCCTCTGGAGGGCGGATGTTGGTGGACCCGGTCCAGAGGGCACCACTCGAAGAGGCTCGACCTCGGCGGGTGAGCTCTTGGGTCAACCTCAACCGGGGGGCCACTAACCTCCGAGTGTCTTTTCTGGAGGGCGGATGTCGACTCTTGCCTAGGCGCCGAGCTCATGAGCTTGACCTGGTGGAGGACTGGGCTCCATCTACTGCCATGGGAGAGTTCAGCTCATCTCGATAATGGGATCCGAGTCAGAGGGTCGACGTGGCATCCCTCTCCATATGGCCCCCGCAGATTTCTCCTTGTCAGCAATCTTGCCACATCAGGCCCCACGCCCTTGGGAAGCCCAAGTGACATGCACAGGGAGTGTCGTGCCACCGCTCATCGCCGCCCCGCCATCGTGCCGCTCCACCATATGCCGGTTGCCGCCGTGCCGCTGTCCCGCCATCCCATCGACTCGCCGGCCACCGGAGGCCCTTGCCGGTGCCCTGGGGCCCCCCACGGCCGTGGGAGTTGCAATGGCATGCCCTGGGCATGCTGTGCCATTCTTAAGCCGCCACCCCACTTGCAGCTCGTCGCCCATCATCCGCCACCCACTTCTCAGCCGCCGGCCATCCGCTGGTGTTGGCGAAGATCATCCCTTCCTCTGTGCATGCCCATGAGATGAGTCTGCATGCTTTCTGGAGCAGTCCAAGCAGCATGCTTTTCAGAGCAGATCATCAAGCCGACATGCTTCTTAGATCAGATCAGCACCAATATTGATGTAGCATGGATTTTGATCTAGTTTATTTTTCCTTTTTTGGGTTTCTTGGAGGCTAAGTAAGTGAAGGGTTTTGTTTGTCTATATAAAGACCCCCTCTCCTCTTGTTCCAAAGAGATTATTAGAAGAAATATTTTTAGCCACTGGTTCTGGTTCTGATTCTGGGCTAAGGCCCGTTTTACCTTCATTCCCTACTATGTGCATTATGGGTTCGATGGGAGGTGTGAGAAACCTGCTATGTGCATTATGGGTTTGATCCCTTGGGGCATCTCTAAGAGCCCTACTGTGTGCATTATGGGTTCGATGAGAGCGCCCTAGTTATCCCCTATCCCATCTTCTTATCCCCTCATGTCCTTTAAGAGTTACCCTAGCATCGAGAGGTGTGAGAGCCCTGCTGTGTGCATTATGAGTTCGGCATCTCCCCATTTGAGTGAGTCCCAGGGCCATGAGTTCCAGTTCCCAGACTCCCATCTCCATCCTTCCTTCGCCACCTCCACCAAGAATTGAAAATAAAAGAGATCAGCTATTTTAGGGTTTTAGTTTCAGTGTCACCCTAGTCCAGGGAAGCTTCTTAGCCCTCCCATGGTCTTAGTTTGTTTAGGTGTTTTCCCTTTCCAAATAACCCCGGGTTACATCTCATCTATGTCCCGCATCAGTTTACTCAAATACTGATTTAGTACAGAAGATATTAAGATCACTTCCAGATAAATGAGACCCTAAAGTTACTGCCATCCAGGAAGCTAAAGATCTAAACACTCTATCTATGGATGAATTAATGGGTTCCTTCATCACACATGAATTGGCCATGCAGCACAGAACTGATAATGATCAGAAGAAAAAGAAAACTATTACATTCAAGGCTACATTGGAATCAAAGAATGATGAAGAAACAGAAGATGATTCTACCTCCTCCGAAGATGAATTAGAAGATGAAGATATTGCAATGGTCGTGAGGAGATTTAGAAAGTTTATGGGAAAGAAGAAAGGAAGATTCAATAGAAAATTCTATAAACGAGGAGAGCATTTCAAGGAAATGGACATGGACAAAGATAGAAAAGGAACAAGTCCCCACCTGCTATGAATGTAAGAAATCAGGGCACATTCATCCAGATTGTCCACTATTAAAGAAGTTCTTCAAGAAAAAGAAAAAAAAAGTGATGGTTGCCACTTGGAGCGACAGTGAAGAATCCACCTCAACTGAAGAGGAAGAGACCACAAAAATAGCTAATTTATATCTAATAGGTCTCGAGGATGAGGAATGTCTTGCTGCCCAGAAATTGAAGAAAAGATGGTATCTCGATAGTGGCTGTTCAAGACATATGACGGGTGACAATGATCAATTCATCATCCTAGAAATGAAAGAAGGAGGTATGGTCACTTTTGGAGATAATGGCAAGGAAAAAATAATCAGAATTGGAAAGATCAAAATAAACTCCTGTACTTTCATTGAAAATGTATTGCTAGTAAATAAATTGAAGCATAATTTATTAAGTATTAGTCAATTATGTGATAAAGACTTCAAGGTTATCTTTGAATCATCTATGTGTATTGTAACAAGATCTCTTAATTCTAGTAGTAAGTTCATTGGACACAGACTTGGAAATATTAACGTGGTTGATCTCAATGATCTTACTATATCAAGTAGTTCTAGTCTAGTTGTAATGAATACTAACACCAAGGAGTCTTGCTTACTTTGGCATAGACGATTAGGTCATGCTAGCATGCATACTATTGCCAGGTTAATTTCCAAAAACTTAGTTAAAGGCATGCATGAGTTTAAAACAAATTTTGATCATGTTTGTGATGCATGCCGAATGGGTAAACAAACTAAGGGGAGCTTTCAACCCAAAAATATGATTTCAACTACTAGACCTCTAGAACTACTTCACATGGACTTATTTGGACCAACTAGGACCACAAGCCTAGGAGGTATGAAATATGCCCTTGTGATTGTAGATGATTTCTCTAGATTTACATGGGTTTTGTTTATTGCTCACAAAGATGAAACCTTCAAAGTATTTCAAAAATTTTACAAAAAGGTTTCAAATCATAAAAATCTTTCAATAATTTCAATTAGGAGCGATCACGGTACTAAATTTGAAAATCAGTTTTTCGATGATTATTGTACAGAAAATGGCATTGATCACAACTTCTCCACTCCTAGGACACCACAACAAAATGGTGTCGTAGAGAGGAAAAATAGAACTTTGGAAGAAATGGCTCGAACAATGTTATGTGAAGGTAATCTTCAAAGGTACTTTTGGGCAGAAGTAGTGAACACTGCTTATTACATTTTAAATCATGTTTTGATCCGTCTTATTTTGAAGAAAACCCCCTATGAGCTTTTGAATGAAAAGAAACCCAATATCAATTATTTTCATGTCTTTGGATGCAAATGCTTTGTGCTTAATAATGGTAATGATAATTTAGAAAAATTTGATGCTAAATCTGATAAAGCAATTTTTCTTGGTTATTCATTACATAGCAAAGCATATAGAGTATTTAATAAAAGGACTCTTACTATAGAAGAGTCAATGCATGTTATTTTTGATAAAACTAACCATTCACCTTTTAAGAAAGAAGAGTGTATAGTCAATGATGCAAGTACAATTCAAAAAAAGATGAAAGACATGAACGTACAAGAAAGACCAATTGAAGAAGGAGAAGAAATAGTAAGTAAGGATCATACACATCTACCAATAGAATGGAGGTACGCAACTTCTCATCCTAAAGAATTAATTATTGGTGATCCTTCACAAGGTATTAGGACTAGGTCATCACATAGAACTGCACATGACTACCTAGCCTTTGTATAACAAATAGAACCTCATACCTTAGAAGAAGCTGAAAATGATCCAAACCGAATGATGGCCATACATGAAGAATTGAACCAGTTTGAAAGAAATAAGGTTTGGACAATAGTCGATAAACCTACAAACCATCCAATCATAGGAACCAAATGGGTCTATAGGAACAAATTAGATGAACAAGGAAATGTCATTAGAAACAAAGCTAGATTAGTGGTTAAGGGATACAGTCAAGAAGAAGGCATTGATTTTGATGAAACTTATGCACCCGTAGCAAGACTCAAAGCCATTAGATTACTTCTTGCATTTGCATGCTACATGAATTTTAAACTTTTTAAAATGGATGTAAAAAGTGTATTTTTAAATGGGTTTATTTCCAAACAAGTTTTTGTAGAACAACCACCGAGTTTTGAAAATCATGCTTTTCCAAACTATGTATTTAAACTAAATAAAGCTTTATATGGTTTGAAACAAGCACCTAGAGCCTGGTATGATAGACTTAGCACTTTCTTGATTGAAAATGATTTTTCAAAAGGAAATATTGATAAAACCCTTTTCATCAAAAAGAAAAATAATGATACATTAGTTGTACAAATTTATTTTGATGATATTATATTTGGTGCAACTAACGAAAATTTCTATGAAGAATTTGCTAAACTAATATAGGGAGAATTGGAAATGAGCCTAATGGATGAACTTAACAACTTCCTTGGACTCCAAGTTAAATAAACAAAGGAATAAATCTTCATCAACCAAGCCAAGTACACCAAAGAAATAATCAAAAAGTTTGGAATGAAGACGAACAAACAAATGAGCACACCCATGAACCCATCTTGCATATTGGACAAAGATGAAAATGGATCCAATGTTGACCAAAAGCTCTATAAAGGTATGATCGGATCCTTATTTTACTTGACTGCAAGTAGACCGGATATTGATGGGGATCCAGGGTAGGTCCGGATATTTTTCCATTTTTTCTTATTTTCTCGTATTTTTTTATTTTTTCTATTCCCGCTATTCCACTTATTCCTGCTATTCCACATTTATCTCGATCTTATTCCTGATTTATTCCTACACTATTCCATCTTTTCCTGTGAATTTTTTTAAAAACTTTCGAACCCTAGTCACTGCCCCCTCCGACCCTAGATCTGGGCCGCCCGACCTCAGGCCGCCCCCGTCGGACTGCCGTCGACGCTCATCGGCCCCCACCCTCGCCGGAGAAGCAACCGCCGTCGCCCACGCTCGTGGGAAGATGAACAGACGTGGAGGCGTCCACCCACCATGGCCCACGGCCGCCACTATCACCACCGGCCTGCTACCCGCCGCCGTTCCCGTCGCCCGCCAACACTCGCCCGGCCGCCGGTATGGTCCACCGCCGCCCATGACCGTGGGAGGACGAATGGTCGTGGGAGGCGTCCGTCCGCCCACGTGCACCCCTGCATCGCCGCCACCGTTGCCGCCTGCCGTCGCTACCTGCACGTCCGCCGGCCACCATCCCGTCGACCCTGGCCTCCCCCGCCGTCCACCGGCCATGCCGACGCTTTGAGGTCTCCCACGACCATGGGAGACCAAACGACATGCCCTGCGGTGTGCCGTGCCATTCTTGTGCCACCTCGCCCGCAGCACACCGCCAGCCATCCGTCGCTCACCGTCTGCCGGCCCGTCTGCCACCCGCTTCCCCGTCGTCCACTGGTGCCCTGCCGGAGACCGTTCTTCCCTTCCACGGTCGTGAGTTGGTGTTTGCATGGATTTCAAAGCAGTCCAATTTTCAGAGCAGCATGCTTTCTGGAATAAATCATCAAGCCGACATGCTTCTCATAGCAAATCAGCACCACTTTTGATGCAATATGAATTTTGATGTAATTTATTTTCCTTTTTTAGTTTTCTTAGAGGCTAAAAAACTGAGGATTTTGGTTTTTCTATATAAAGGCCCCCTCTCCCCCTGTAATAATCAGAGATGATTTGATATAAATTTTTGGTTCTCGATTGGTTCCGGTTCTGGTTCTGGGCTAAGGCCCGTTTGCCTTCGTTCCCTGCTATGTGCATTATGGGTTCGATGAGGGGTGTGAGGCATTCCCTACTGTGTGCATTATGGATTCGGTAAGCACCCTAGTTATCCCCTATCTCGTCTTCTTTATTCCCTCGTGTCCTTTGAGAGTCATCCTAGCGCATCTATGTGAGAGCCCTGCTCGGGCGAGGCGGCACAAGAATGGCACGGCCAGGGCGTGCCATTCTTGTGCCATTCTTGTGCACATAGCACGGCTCTCACATAGATACGCTAGGATGACTCTCAAAGGACACGAGGGAATAAAGAAGACGAGATAGGGGATAACTAGGGTGCTCACCGAACCCATAATGCACACAGCAGGGAACGCCTCACACCCCTCATCCAACCCATAATGCACACAGCAGGGAACGAAGGCAAACGGGCCTTAGCCTAGAACCAGAACCGGAACCAATGGAGAACCAAAAGTTTTTATCAAATCATCTCTGATTATTATAGGGGAGAGGTGCCTTTATATAGAAAAACCAAAACCTTCAGTTTCTTAGCCTCTAAGAAAACTAAAAAAGAAAAATAAATTATATCAAAATTCGTGTTGCATCAAAAGTGGTGCTAATCTACTCTGAGAAGCGTGTTGGCTTGATGATATGCTCCAAAAAGTGTGCTGCTCTGAAAATTGGACTGCTCTGAAATCCATGCAAACACCAGCTCACGGCCATAGAAGGGAAGAATGGTCTCCGACAGGGCACTAGCGGATGGTCGGGAAGCGGGTGGCGGACGGGTCGGTGGACGGCGAGCGGTGGACGGCTGGCGACAGGCTGCGGACGAGGCGGCACTAGAATGGCATGGCACACCCCAGGGTGTGCCGTTTGGTCTCCCACGGCCGTGGGAGACCTCAGAGCACCAGCGTGGCCGGTGGACGACGGGGGAGGCTGGGGCCGGCGGGATGGTGGTCGGCGAACGTGCGGGCAGCGGTGCCAGGTGGAAACAGTGGCAGTGGCGCAGGGGCGCACGTGGGCGGATGGACACCTCCCGCATTCGTTCATCGTCCCACGGGCGTAGGCGGCGACGGACCCCACCGGCGACCGGGCGATGGGCAGCAGGCCGGCAACGACGATGGCAATGGCGGCCGTGGCGGGCGGACGCCTCCACGTCCGTTCGTCTTCTCACGGGCGTGGGCGGTGGCTTCTCCGGCGAGGGCGGGGGCCAGTGAGCGTCGGCGGTGGTCCAGCGGGGTCGGCCGGGGGTCTAGCGGCCCGGATCTAAGGCCGGAGGGAGCGGCGGCTAGGGTTGTTCGGAAGTTTTAAAATAATTCACGGGAGAAGATGGAATAGTGTCAGAATAAATTAGGAATAAGATTGGGATAAAGGTGGAATAGCAGGAATAAGTGGAATAGCAGGAATAAGAAAAATAAAAAAATACGAGAAAATAAGAAAAAATGGAAAAATACCTGGACCTGCCCTGGATCCCCATCAGATATCTTGTATAGTGTATGTGTATGTTCTAGATTCCAATGTAATTCTAAAGAAACACATATGCTTACTGTTAAAAGAATATTTAGATATTTAAAAGGTACAAGTAACGAGGTCTTTGGTTTTCAAAACAGTCTTCATTGAATTTAATTGGATTTTCAAATGCTGATTATGATGGTTGTAAAATTGATAGAAAGAGCACTAGCGGCACATGCCAATTTCTAGGGTTGAATTTAATCCCATGGCACTGTAAGAAACAAAACTCGATAGCACTTTCTACTACTGTGGTAGAGTATGTTGCTGCAGGAAGTTGTTATGCACAAGTATTATGGATTAAACAACAACTAGAAGACTTTGGTGTTACATAATCTAAAATTCCAATCAAGTGTGATAACACAAGTGCTATAAATTTGACCAAAATTCCTATTCAGCATTCTATAACTAAGCATATAGAGATTAGACACCATTTTATTAGAGATCATGTTCTGAATGGTGACATTGAACTATAATTTATCCCAACTGAAAATCAATTAGCTAACATTTTTACTAAGCCACTGAACTAGGATAGACTTGAATTACTTAGAGGAGAATTAGGTCTTTGTGATCCCTTATAGATTTACCTAACCTAATTTCTTTAAAAATTAAGGAAAAATTATCTAAAAAATCTTCTACAACTATTTAAGTATTTTGAACAACTTTCCTTGAGATTTTATTGAACCAAACTCAATCTTTGAATCATTTCAATTTATGTGAAAAGTTTCTGTTCGAGTCAACTCAAGCAATTTTGCTCTGGTCGAGCTGGTTCGAATGTCTGATTTTTATTCTTGTTCTGAGTTTGCTCTGGTCGAGTCGACTTGGATGATTTTAGGACTGGGCGAGTTGACTAGAATGTCGGAAAATTGCTTTTTTAAATAGAATCGAGTATTCTTTCTCTTACATTTCACTCTTTTTATTCCACTATAAACTCTTTCTACTCTACTCAGAACGTCCACCAAAACTTCAAAAACCATTGCCCGAAACCTTGACTTCCTAATTCCCACAAATCTTGCTGCAATGGCTCAAAGGAGATCTGCACGAAAGATTCCTCAAGCAGCTGAATCAAGCACACCCAGTAAAGATATGAAGAAAAAGGGAGAAAAGAGAAAAAGGTACTCTCATGAACAAAAAGAAGAGGAAACATCCTCTCCAATTGAGAAATCCACTTCAATGGCCAATAGGCCTATTACATACGGCAGAAGGATCGATTTCTCCTTCCTGGAAGAACCGAAGATGAAGATTGGGAGTTGGATAGACAACCAAGGTTGGATGTTTTTATGCTCTTTGAATATTCTGACCTACCCTACCTTGGTAAGAACCTTCTTTGAAAACCTAGTTCTTGAAGAATACCATTTGGAATCGATTGTCAAGGGAGTGAAAGTCATTGTAGATAAAGAAAAGTTGAGCAACCTACTTCAAATGCCGACTAACGGTGCCACCAAGCTTACCCTAAATGACAAAGAACACACACTGAAGCTCATTTCGAAAAGAGCAGATGTAAGCTCCGTCCAACATGTTCAAGCCAACATGCTATCAAAGGAAATGCGACTATTCCACAATATGATTAGTAAAGTTTTTCTTCCCATAACTGTTCATTTAGACTGGGTGAGTGAAAAGGATATGATTTTTGTGGGACATCTTATTGAAGAAGAACCTCTCAACCTTCCTTACATCATGATGACACAAATGAGAGAGGCAGCAAGAAAACTTAAAGCATGCTTGCCCTACTAAATGGTATTCACCTTACTATTTGAAGACGCTGGAATTGACCTAACTGATGAGATATGCAAGCCTCTTCACCATTCAGACACTTATTCATTCAACTATCTTAGAAGAATGGGATATCAATTGCAAGAGGGAGTCTGGATCAAGAAAATGTCTGGTCAAATAGCTACCACATCCTTCGATGATGACATGGATGAACCTGCTGCTGTTAAAGCTAATGAATCTAGAAACAAGGATGAAAACAGATCTGAACATGCAATGATAACTCCATCTGAATTTAAAGAGTTAATATTTTAGAAGATGGAAACAATTTCTATTCACTGACAGGTCACATAAATTTTGCACTTGATAAATTATGAAATTCAGTCAACACCAATTTGCAGAAAATGAGATCAGAATAGATGCTTCACAAGGAAAAGATGGAAAAAGAGTTGGATAACTTTAAAGAAAAAATTCAAAGTATCCTACTGCAATCTCAAAAGGAAACATTCACTACTGAGGATACTCCTTTACAGATCAACAAAGTGTCACTTGAAACTTCTGCTCAACCATCTCCTGTACCCTCAAAAATTTCTTCATCTGATCCACCTTCATTCAAAGCTGAATCTGCTGTGACCAAAAAGAAATCTATGACCAAGAAGACTAAGACATCTCTAGCCCCAGTTAGAACCAGATTCAGAGACTTAAGGTTCAAACCTCTGAAAACCAAAATCTCTGATAAGGTTATAGATGTTGCCTCTTCTTCTAGTGAAGAAGAAGAATAGGTTGTTTAGTTAGTCTTTGGTTGTATTGATCACATCTTTGTACTTCTGACTTTTTACACTATGAATGCTTTACTTTTTATCTTTTACAATCAAGAATCTTTATGAATAGAGAGAAATCTTATTGAATGAATGTACTTTCTTTTATATTTTGTACTTTGTATGGAAAATTCCTCAATGAAATGAAAGTTCTTTTGGTAATTTCTATTATTGTCATGAATTATCCTTCTAATTATGCAAGGTTTTCAATACAACTGTGATGAATTTTAATTAGAATTTTCAAATGAAATTGAAAAAGTGAAATTATCTCAAACAAATATTAAATACTTTCTCAATCTATTTCGAGATCCAAGCTTTAGTGAAAATAATTTTTGATTGTTTGACAAAAAGGGGGAGAATGGTATCAATATTAATATTGATGATTGAGCTGTCATGAAAATTCTGGTAAACACACGAAATTTTGAGCTTCCTTCCAATTATTCTCAAAGTGCATGAAACGAATGAAAAAGGGAGAGCATAAAAGCGATTGTATTTAAATGAACCTAACCGTTTCATTATTTTAAAACCTAGAGAAAGGGGGAGATTTTCTTTAACTCTAAACTCTTCTTTTGCTCTAATTGCTCTAAAATTAGCCTTAATTCTTTCAATTTTAAACTCTGATACTCCATGTTTGTGCTAATTCTAATACTATGAAGCATGCAAAGTTTAATACTTTGATATACATAAAAACACTAACATCAATACTATACAATTTCATCACTAGAGCTTTGATACTTATTTACAAATATAATTGGCTCTAACACATGTGAATACTTATTTTCGAATACCTTTATACATGTAAGTGTAAAGAATTTATCATGCCTAGTGTTTTGTCATCATCAAAAAGGGGGAGATTGTTGACCCCATAAGTGATTTTGATGATAAGCAAACATTGGTGCATGCATTTGTTTTACTAACAACTCTTCAAGTGGTTTACAAGTTTTTGTAGGATGAATTTATTGTTCAAACTTTAACTCATACATTTATACTTCTTGTTTTGAGTTGTGTTGTAATCAAATTTTGTAAAGAAGAACTCCTTGAAAAACCTTTGTAAAATCATGTAAATGGGTACTTCTATGAGTGTTGTGCTTTAAATTTATTTTGAGTTGGTTTATATTGAATGTTGGAGAGTATTGGTGAGAGTATTCTTGAGTCTATTTGTAAAAATTCTAAAGAAGTCACTTGAGCCGACCCAACCAGAAGGAGAGCCGACTCTAACTCATGGCACGCATTGAGGATTCTGGCATGCAGCAATCCGAGCCGACTCGAGTAGAACCGAGCTGACTCATCCAAAGTCCATTCCTAATGTTTTTTGAGAACAAGCCAGGCGAGTCGACCCCAACAAGAATGAGCCAACTCTGCCAGAACAAATTTTGAAGACCTAAGAAAGTGAGCCAACCCGATCTGCAACGAGCCAACTCCTCCAGAGTAAAGATTTCTGATTCTGAGATGAAGAGTCGACCCAAGTAGAAGCGTGCCGACTCCTTGAGTTCAATGAGTTCAATGATGGAAGTTCGAGCCGACCCGAACGGTCAAGAGCCGACTCGTTCAGAGTGAAGTTTTTGCACCCTGAGATAAAGAGCTGACCCTGCTGAAGAAATGGTGACTTGACCTACTGACTCGAAGGATCCGAGCCGACTCGAGTGTCATTTCCAGGTACATAATGGCTAGTTCTAGAATTCTTTTTTGAATGCTAGAAAGTGCTCCAACGGCTAGTTTTCAAATTCCAACGATCTTCAACGGGCATATCCTTCAGAAAAAGGTACAGGACTATATATTTGAGGAATTTGATCATTTAAACAAGTTTTGAGAAGACAAAAAAAAGGATTTTATTGAATATCCACCAACTAAGAAGCAAGTGAGCATAAGTGAGCATTCAAGATAGTCTTCACTCTTCACCAACTCCCATCTGAAGATTGAAGCATTCATTGAAGAAAGAAAGGAAGCCTCTCAAGTGCATTAAAGAGAAGTTAAAGAAGGCTTCATCAGTGCTTCAGTGGCAACTATCCGATAACAAGAGTTTGTCATTTATTGTTGCATTTACTTTCAATTCATTCTTGAAGTGTTGGGTTATTAGTGAGCCCGATTGAAAAACCAAATAGGTTCTTGGTAAGCCTTAGATAAAAAACTAAGTATTGGGTTCTTGGTGATCCTGTTAAAATCAAGTTGGGTTTCTTTGGTGATCCTGTTTAAAACCAAAGGGTGTTTGGTTTTCTTTAATGATCCCGGTAAAACCAAAGTGTAGAGATTTTGGACTGTGAGCCTGTAAAACAATCCTACTGTATTCGGGTGTGAATATAGTGAAAATTTCAATTGGTATCTTGGATAGTGGACATAGGAGCTAGGTTGCTCAGAACTACTATAACTTTTGTGTGTTTGTGTTATGCTTCTTTGATCTTATTTAGCTTCTGCAATTAATTCCTTTGTCACAGTACCTAACACTCTAAAAGAGATTTTCAAGAGCACATTTTCTACTTTAATTTTTTTTAAATTCTCAATTCACCCCGCTCTTTGGAAAGTCACCTGGGCAACAAAAATCTCTAATCAGTAAACCATATGGGATCCAGGGATCTATGACTGATCCTGGTGTCCCCACCAATTCTCCTGGAGTGGGAGGAACTCGACCCCATCGAGTAAGGGTCAATTTGCCTCAAGGAGGGTATGGGTTGAGGCACTGCAGATTCGCACCAACATTCCACAAGTCCTCAGATTCTAGCCGACCTTGCCACCGGACCAAGTACCGCTAATAGTCTCTATCCCAGGTATTGATGGCTTGATAATCCAGAGCTCTCTCAATATTTTCCTCACCAAAAGGCCAAATTGTATGTGGTTGCTCTAGGGTGGGTTCACTCACGAAGAAAGAGAGTGGCTCAAGGGGCTTGCTGGGTATCACTACTAGCTCCCTAGACTCTATAAGATATGAGATGATGAAGGTGGAGCTAATACCTAAATCAAGTGATATCTCAGGCACATAGGCATTAGGTCCACTGCTAATCATTATTTTGGATGGGCCAGCTTCACGAGAAGAAAATTCCTTTATCATCATATATTCCTCTGTATAAAACTCTTTATCTTTCCTTTGGGAATTAGCCAAGTTATTATTTAGTCCATTACTTAGGTTCAGCTTTTGACTAATGTCCATATGCATATGCTGTGCAGAGGTAAGTGTAGGTGCAGACATGTAAGTCAGGCTGTGAATTTATTGGACTCAACTAATACCTAATAGATCGACTAAACATCCCTATCAAAGGAAATTTTATTAGATTCTATAGGACAAAACCTAACAGACTATAAACTCTTTAGGTTTGATCCTATCATGGAATGCACATGAAAATTTACTATGTATACTTACTAAATGCCAGAGGGTATGCAAGAAGTAAGATACAAACCTAACATGCACAATATATATATGCAGTATGCTTACTTCTACAAAATGCAAATGAATAGTTAAAATAACATAAGAGAATTCATGAAAAGGTAGAAAATATAAGATGGATTCAGTGTTAGTCTGGTAAGGTAGAAAGTAAGAAAAGGGTTCAGGGTTATTTGGAAAGAGTAGGATATAAAAAGGGGTGTCAGGGATTAATCCTAAACTAATAAGGTTGACCTTAAGGGGTTGGTGTCTATTTACTGGGTCTGTCTTATGGAAGAATGTGTCATTAATTTCAGGGAAATGATCTTCAATTGGGATCAAGGAAGTGACTTCATCTCGAGGGTACTGGGTGAGATAAGCCAAGTCCTTAATAAACTCTTCTGGCTCAGGAAATTCAGGACTAGGCTCTACAATTGGATCCTCTTCTAAAGTCTCCTCTAATTGCTCTTCCATTGTAGCTTGGGTGTGATCTGGGTCATCTAACTCTTGGTCGACTACTATGTGGGTATCATCAGGGTCAACTGATCTAGGATGGCTTCTACTTGGGTATCTATTGATTCAACTAACTCTAAGTCTTCTATGGGGAATTCCTCTTCTTCCTCCTCATACTCATCCACTAAGCTTTGGTCAGCCTCATATATCTTCTGTTCAAGGTCATTTGGGTGAACCAATGAGGTGGTAAGAGGGGGTAGACTAAGGAAAAACTGACTAATGACTGGGGTGACAAGGGTGGGTTGGTTAAGGTGTTCCTGACTAATACTGGGTTCATATCTAAGGATACTAATCCTATTGGGCTCAGGCTGACTAAGGGTTATGGGTCCAGTCTTATGGGTCTTGTCTAAGGTTCCTAACCGATCTCCTAATTGGTCAAAACTAGTGGTTAACTGGTTGATCCTCGTGGTTGCCTGGTTAAATCGTTGGTTTACTTGGTTGAATCTATGGTTCATTTGGTTCTGAAATTGGGCCAATCAGGTTAACTAATCTTGGGTTTGGTCATATTTTAGGTTCATCTAGTTCATCTGGGTATCGGATTGGTCAAACCTAGTGTTCATTTGGGCAAACTGATCAGTCATGGCTTTCATGAAGGCCTCAAAATTGGAATCCATGGCTGAGCTAGGTTGGGTGTAGACTTCTGGTATTGGGTTCCTAGTCTAGTGGTCATACACTCAATCAAACAAGCAAGATGAAATGATACAGCCAAGCATGCAAAAAAAAAGGTTAGTAAAATCTAGGGTTTGCTAGACCTAGAGTCAAAACTGAATGGGTCAGCTCAACTTACACTTAACCCATCAGCTAATCCTTTCTCTGGTCAGGTAGAGGGTGGGAGTATGGGAGGCCCCCCTGCTTTCACAGTGACCCAATTAAAAATCACAACACCACTTTGCTCGTTTGACTCTGGACCCTCAGCCTCAGACACCAGATTTCAGTAATAGCTAAAAGATTAAATGCACTAGTTGGCCCACACGGTTCGGACCCCACATGTTGGTGTCACCTAGCCCACTAGGGCAAGTTAGGTCTAATTGATTTTAATTAGGCTTAGGTCTGAATGTTGGTGGTTGTTTTGGACCCAAGACAGGGGATGAAATCCTGCCCTGATGTTAGATAGCAGTTGCCCTTAAAATTAGGTTAAAAGATGATGGCAATCGATGGTCCTGATGCAATCTAAAAAAATCAAAAAATAAAATTATTTTTTTGTATCTTTTATGAAGTGGCAAGTTATGTTTAGGTTTATTAGGTTAACAATAAATTGGGTTTGGAATTGGGGTGTGTGGAAGTTGATTAGGTTAGGTTGAGTCAAGGTGCAGAAACAACATAATTCAAGAAATTTGGGTTTCAAAAGATTCAGGATTTGACACAGTTATCGATGTAGAAAAAAATCTAAAAAATTATAGAACATAGTATAGATGGTAATGATGAACTCTACCAAATTTGATGCAAAAAAAGAAATCAGATGATGATGCAAATCCTAGGTTTTTTGGACTGATGCAAAAATATTAGGATTTTAGTTAGGGTTCCAAATATGCTGAATTTTAGGAAATTAGGGTTTTGGTAAAATTAATTAAAAATTATGATAAAATAGAGGACAAGAAAGAGAACAATTCATGAAAATTTCATAAAAAAATAAAATTCTTAGATGATCAAAATCAGATGAAAAACAAACACCTAATGTAGCTAGTAGGATGCAAAAATTAGGGTTTGTGAATCTAATATAGATAAAACTATACTAAACCCGCTCTGATACCAAACTGATGCAAGATAACTCTAAGTTTTCTAATCATATAGGAAAAATAGTAAACTAATTTTTTTTGTGATTTTTATAATTTAGGTTTGTAGGCTATATTCCCAAACTAAAGTTAGAACTAGCAGAAAGAGTAGCAATGCAAAGAATCTCCATGATCACAAAATAACTCATACAAGATAATGAAAGTTAGGACCTAATTGATGCAGGATAACTCTAAGATTGCTAATCATGTAGGAAAAATAGTAAAATAATTTTTTTTGTGATTTTTATAATTTAGGTTTGTAGGCTAAATTCTCAAACTAAAGTTTGAACTAGCAGAAAGAGTAGCAATGCAAAGAATCACCATGATCGCAAAATAACTAATGCAAGATAATAAAAGTCTGCACCTAGGAATTGAGAAACTCTCAGTATAGGATAGCTTATCTTCAACAAATCAGATATCAAGAGAAGGAAAGGATGTTACCAGTCAGAGATTTGAAGAATGTCCGATGAAGAGATCACACAGCACTCTGATTGGAGCCTGGATAATGAAGCTCGGTTCCATTGAATTTGATGACTAATTTGGGCGGTCCTTAAGGAAAGGAAAGCCTCCTCTGGGGAGGTGAAACACCTCGGGGATCCTGTAAATATCAGGGGTCAGTCAAAATAGTAATTAATAAAAAAGAAATGAAACTAGGGTTTAAAGGAAATCTGAATCAGGGTTTGTATGAAGGTGGCTTAAGAAGGATGTTGCTCTTTGCTTTGGGCATGGCTGATGCTTGGAAGTTGGGTTTGCTACTTAAGAAATGGAGAACAGAAAGGGTAGTGGTCAGCCAACACCAAACACAAGAGCAAAGTAACCAAAGAACACAAGAACAAAGTAACACAAGCTCGCAAGCTCAAAATAAATTCACAAGGATTTGGATATCATAAATAAAAGTTGATTACAAGAGGTGGAGGGGTGGGGTTTATATTGAGCTCCCATGCCCTCTCCTAAAGGGATTACAAGTCTTCTCTTAGTTAGACTAGGTTTATACAATTTAAATGGGAGAAAGACTACAAAATAAACCTAGAACTAGTAGTATACTAGTTAAATAGAATAAGAACTAGGCTTCCTTCTTCCATTTGAAATCCTCCTTCTTAGCTTGGACCAAGTCAACACTTTAGATGTGTTGGGCTTCATGGGGCGCAGCAAGGGGTGACCAAGGATGGGTTGGGCACATGGGCTTTGGGCCATGGAGGCTTGGGATGCTTGGAGCAGGAATATTCTAGGTATCTTGGTTATGGGCTGGAATATACGTGGGATCTTGGTTCTTCATGGACCTGGGCCTTACATTCACTTGGGCTAGGGTGCAGGTAAGTCTTTGGGATCATGTGATGACCTGGTCTAGGAATATACTCTGGCATCTAGAGGAAATCTAGTCATCTGGAAAACATCTGGAGGGCATCTTAGCATCTTGCAGGAATCTTGGACCCTGGGTCGGCATTCAAGGTCCAATTGGCTGATGTAGAGGCCTCTGGCTCCTGGATGAGGCCTGGTGGAACTCCAAAGTAAGGTATCCTCTCCTTTTGTATAAAATTAAACTTTTATTAGACTCATAACTGAAGTACAGGAGCCAATATACTGACTAGGTTGAGGGTTGAGACAAATCAACTAGTCTCAACTTATTACAGGACTCAATCTTAATTTTGTTACAAAATTATGACACATGACTAAGGTTCTAAAAAAATCCTAATCAATAAACTATATGGGATCTACGGATCTGTGTTTGATCCTGGTGTCCCCACCACCAGACTAACCCTGAATCCACCTCATTTTTTCTGCCTTTTTTTGGATTTTCTTATGCTTCTTTAATCATTCATCAGCATTTTATAGAGGTAAGTATATTGCATGCATTCATTGAGCATGTCATATTTACATCTTACTTTAGGAGGGCCCTATGGCACTTATTAGGAGCCCATTGTAAATTTTCTTGTGCATATCAAACCAGGGTTAAACCTAAAGCGTCTATAGTCTATTATGTTTAAGCACCCAAAGAGTCTAATAGGAATGTATAGTCGAGTTTGCATGTAGGTGTAGTATGAGTCCCCTGCATCATCTATTAGGAGCTGCATGTGTCCAGCATATTTGCATCTACATCATAAACTTAGCCAAAGATTAATCTAAGTAATGAAACATATAAGAACTTAGCTAATTCCCAAAAAAGAGTTAAGGAATTTTCTATAGGAGATTGTGTGATTGTAAAGGAATTTCATGCTCGCGAAGCTTGTTAATTCAAAATAATGAAGAGCATTGGATCCAATGCCTATTTACTTGAGATACCACTAGATTTAGGTATTAGCTCCACCTTCAATATCTCAGAACTTGTAGACTATAGGGAGCTAGCAAGATACCAAGCGAGCACCTTGAGCCTATCCCTTCCTTTGAGAGAGAACCTATTCCAGAGTGTCCACATACAATTTGGCCTATCGGTGATGAAAAGATTGAGAGAACCCTGAATGATCAAGCCATCGATACCCAAGATAGAGGTTATCAAAGTTATTTGGTCCATTGGCAAGGTTGGCCAAAATCTGAGGACTTGTGGAGCACTAGTGAGGATCTGCAATGCCTCAACCCAGATCCTCCTTGAGCAGTATAAGAGCAAAATTGACCCTTACTCAATAGGGTCGAGTTCCTCCCATCCCGGGAGAATTGGTGGGACATTAGGATCAAACATAGATCACTGGATCCCATTTGGTTTTCTGATTAAGATTTTTATAACCTTAGTCATGTGTCACAATTTTGTAATAAGTAGATTGAGTCCTGTAATAAGTTGAGACTAGTTAATTTGTCTCAACCTAATCCAGTTATTGAGTCCTGTACATGTGAATAAGTCTAGCAAGAGTCCAATTTTTATACAAGAGAAGAGGATACCCTATTTTGGGGTTCTACCAGGCATCATCCAGGAGTTAGAGGCATTTACATCAGCTTATGGGGCCTAGTTTGTCACCCTAGAGTCCTAGATGCCCTGATTCCCTCTAGATGCTTTCCAAATGCCAAGATTCCCTCTAGATGCTAGAGTATATTCCTAGACCAGGGCACCCCATGATTTTCAGGATATTCTAGCACCCCGGGCTTTGAAATCCCAAGATAAGAATCAAGCCCAAGCACTTAAGAACCAAGATGGTGTGGACACCAGAAGTAGAAGCAGAATAAAATCCCACTCAAATAAGGTTAACCTGATTCCACTTTGGATCGAAGATCACTAGGTTAAATTTTTCTTATAAAGGGTAATTTACTTTCAAGAGTCCTGTAATTACTTAGTTTCAATTTCATGAATCCTGTAATTATGTCTAATCGAGTCCTGTAATTATGTCCTATCTCAATCTGGGTTCAAATAAGAACTCAATTAGAGTTCCATTAGGTTTATTTAAATCAAGTCCAAGCTACTTCAAGTTGAGGTTCACCAAACCACTTGTAGCTTCCAAATCAAGACCTTGGTCCACCAAGCTAGAATTCCACATCACCATGCCAACAAAGCAGCCACCAGGGATGCCACATCATCAGCCATGTCACCTTCAAATGGGCGCCGAAAGGGAAGATCGACCAAGCATTTTAAATTCAAAGAAACCGGCCAATCTCTATGAATTTCTCCTTATCCCATGTAACAAGGCCCCATATCCTCCAACCTCCCTTATAATCCTCCACAATTTGGGGAGAATCTCCATGAATTTCTCCTTATCCCATTTAACAAGGCCCCATATCCTCCAACCTCCCTTGTAATCATCCATAATTTGGGGAGTTTTCAAATTTCAAAAGTTTTGTAAGGCTATTAAAAAGCCTTGGACGCCCCATTGTAAAGGGGATTTGATTGATTTTGAAAATGAATGAAATTTGAAGTGAAGTTGTCTTGAGTTTTATGTGTGAAATTTTTTCTATCTTCTTCTTCCACGCCCAAAGCCACTCTTTTTCCTAGCAATTCATCATCCAAGCTCAAGGCAAAGGCATTGGAGTCGGCCAGATCTTCTTAATTATCTTTTCTTTGTTCACAAGTTCTCCCATCCCTTCTTTATGTTTGCATCCTTCAACCTTAACTTTGATCTTCATTGTAGGGTCCTTCGAAGTCCTTGAGTTGTGAACAGGGTTCCCCTTGACAATGAACCAACAAGCTGAAGCCCAAGTCCAGGGTTCTGATCACTATTATCCAAGTTCTCTAGTCCAGAGCATCAGTAGTTTCAAGTTTTGAATCATCGGAAGGTTGGAAAACTCATCAAGGTAAGTCCTCAATCATTAGCCCCTATTGTCTAGATCTTCTTCCTTCTTAGTTTTAGAGTTGTGTCTAATTATGTAATAGTCCCTTTTCATATAATCCTTAAATCTTATTAAGATGAGTACAATGCTAAGTATAATTAGGTTTCATTGCTCTACAAACACCATATTCAAAACATTAATCATATGCGTGCCGCATCAAATTCGTATCAGAGCATGGTTGCATTAGGGTAGAATAGTTTTCTTTAAATCCAAGCAAGATCTAAAATTCACGCCTCTTGAGAGGGTGTACTCCAGTACACTGTCATGACCCATGGGAATAATGAGCCCCTGGCCGGACGTGAGTTTTTAGATTGAAGTTTTGGGTAAGCCATTGCACTTGTTTGATTAGGTTCTGTTTTCTGAAAATTTGCATCTGTTTATTGTAATCCGTCTGCAGCTCCAAAGGTAAGTCACTAATTTTTTATTGAAATATTTTTTTTCTTGTTCCTTTTTAAGTCAGTTATCACCATATTAAATTTCATCATCAGAAAAAAATAATAAAAAAAATGAAAATTTCTGCAGTTCGACACTGTCATTAGGGTTCTGTTCTATCCTTTTTATTTATCTTCATTTGTAGGATCTGCTTAGAGTAGTACTGATTTTAGTTTTAAAACTCCTTTCATCTGCATTGAAACATATAAGTTAGGAATCCTCTGTGAATTTTTAGAATTTTTGGATATTTTTTTTATCACATTTTCCACACCACTTTCAAACTGCAACACACTTCTGCAGCACCTTTGCATTTCATTCATCTCATGAAAAATCAAATTAAGGGCATCAATTTGACATAGGGTCATGGTTTCATCACCTGTCCCTAGCCCAAAAATCACCAACCAGCATATCGATCCCAGCCCATTAATTAAAATTGAGTAGAACGTTAATTGCCCTAGTGGATTAGGGACACCAACAAGTTGGGTTCAGGTTAGGGTCAAGTTAACTGTGTCAGCTAATTGGTGTGTGCTTACTGGCTTGGTGTCTAGGATTGGTGCATCAGGGGTTATAATTTGGTCCGCCTACCTGGCCAATCTCAGATTGGTGTCTAAGGTTGGCAATCAGGGACCTTCACTCCCCACCACCTACCTGGCTAAGTCCCATAAGTACTACTAGCTAGTTGGTTCACTTAATTAGACCTCTAATTTGTGCTCTAGGTCTAGGAAACCTTAGCTCGAGCTTGAGTCTATTTGCATGCATGACAACTAGAGCAGGGACACCATATTCACCAATCCAAACCCAGTCCAGTGTAGCCATGGACCCGAATCTTAAAACCATGCTGAAAGCCCTAAATGATCAAATGGCCCAATTGAACCAAATGCTAGCTAAACAATTTTTCTTAGACCAACCAACTCCTACTATTCCATTAGCTCATATGAATGATAGGAGTAAGAACCCTGAAGTACAAGTTGAGTTCATTGATACTCAAGACTTAGGGTATCCTCAAACTGAAGGGCTAGGGAAGGAAGAAGGCAAATTTGAACAACCTAGTAAATATGTGTATGAGACTGACATAAGTTTAATAGATGAATATGAAGGGGAAGACTGTGAAGAGAACAACTTTAGTACCTTACCTGAGGAAACCTCTGGTAAAGAAAAGATTATTGAGCCTAGTCCTGAAACATCAGAACAACCAAAATTTAGTGAGGACTTGGTTCCCGTAAGACAATGCCCTCAGGAAGAACCCAATACTTTAGCTTCGGTACAAGAACTCCTTCAGGTACCTGAGAAGAACCCAATCATTATTTTAGAAGACTTTCTTGATGACCTTCAACTACCTAGAAGCATCCCGCCTGTAGATCAAAATTCTAATCTTAAGGTCATCATGAGTAACCAAGGTCTGTTTCAAGATTTTTCTAAATTACCCCAAGTCTCGGATTCCTATTTCCTGCCTTTCCCAGAGTCTTATCATAATTTTAGAGCCATTAAGTTTTATTTTGATGAGATTACTAGGATGCATGAGCTTTTAAAGCCTATTCCTTTTGCTACCTACTTTTGGAAAACCTTATGGCATTTGCTAGGAACCCATGGTAAATTCTCATGTGCATACCAGACCAGGGTCAAACCTAGAGAGTCATTAATCTGTTAGGTTTAGGTCCTAGAAAGTCCAATAAAATTCCTCTCAATAAGGATGTATAGTTCAGTCTACATTTTGTAAGTGCTTGTGTAAATTTCTGAGTCTGCTGAATCTTTCGCACAGTATGTCACAAATTTGCATAAAAAAATCAGTAATAAGATCAAACTGAGCAATGAGACTTACAAACATTTAGCTGATTCACATAAGAGGGCTAAAGAATTTTGTGAAGGGGATTATGCGATGATTAGGCTCAACCCTGAACAGTTCCCCTCTAGAACCATAAAGAAGCTGCATGCCCGCAGAGCGGGACCTTTCAAGATCTTAAAGAAAATAGGGCCTAATTCATATGTTTTGGAACTTCCACCTGATATGGGTATCAGTACAACCTTTAATGTTTTAGACCTAGTAGAATACAAAGAACCAGTACTAATACCTAGTGAGCCTTTTGAGCCAGAAACTTTCATTGAGAGTGAACATATTTTCGAGTGTCCACCACCAACCCTACTTGAGCGGAAAGAGAGGATTGAGAGAATCCTAGATGACAAGACCATTACTACCAGGAATAAGGACTATCAGCAATACCTGGTTCAATGGCAAGGTCGACCTGAGTCTGACAACTCTTGGATTACTCGAGAGGACCTGCAAAGACTTAACCTAGACTTGTTCGAGCATTACCAGGGCAAAACTGAACCATACTCGACTGGGTCAAGTTCTGCCCACCCCAAGAGAATTGGTGTGGACACCAGAAGTAGAAGCAGAATAAAACCCCACTCAAATAAGGTTAACCTGATTCCACTTTGGATCGAAGATCACTAGGTTAAATTTTTCTTGTAAAGGGTAATTTACTTTCAAGAGTCCTGTAATTACTTAGTTTCAATTTCATGAATCCTGTAATTATGTCTAATCGAGTCCTGTAATTATGTCCTATCTCAATCTGGGTTCAAATAAGAACTCAATTAGAGTTCCATTAGGTTTATTTAAATCAAGTCCAAGCTACTTCAAGTTGAGGTTCACCAAACCACTTGGAGCTTCCAAATCAAGACCTTGGTCCACCAAGCTGGAATTCCACATCACCATGCCAACAAAGTAGCCACCAGGGATGCCACATCATCAGCCATGTCACCTTCAAATGGGCGCCTAAAGGGAAGATCGACCAAGCATTTTAAATTCAAAGAAACCGGCCAATCTCCATGAATTTCTCCTTATCCCATGTAACAAGGCCCCATATCCTCCAACCTCCCTTGTAATCCTCCATAATTTGGGGAGAATCTCCATGAATTTCTCCTTATCCCATTTAACAAGGCCCCAAATCCTCCAACCTCCCTTGTAATCCTCCACAATTTGGGGAGTTTTCAAATTTCAAAAGTTTTGTAAGGCTATTAAAAAGCCTTGGATGCCCCATTGTAAAGGGGATTTGATTGATTTTGGAAATGAATGAAGTTTGAAGTGAAGTTGTCTTGAGTTTTATGTGTGAAATTTTTCCTATCTTCTTCTTCCACGCCCAAAGCCACTTTCTTCCCTAGCAATTCATCATCCAAGCTCAAGGCAAAGGCATTGGAGTCGGCCAGATCTTCTCAATTATCTTTTCTTTGTTCACAAGTTCTCCCATCCCTTCTTTACGTTTGCATCCTTCAACCTTAACTTTGATCTTCATTGCAGGGTCCTTCGAAGTCCTTGAGTTGTGAACAGGGTTCCCCTTGACAATGAACCAACAAGCTGAAGCCCAAGTCCAGGGTTCTGATCACTGTTATCCAAGTTCATCAGTCCAGAGTATCAGTAGTTTCAAGTTTTGAATCATAGGAAGGTTGGAAAACTCATCAAGGTAAGTCCTCAATCATTAGCCCCTATTGTCTAGATCTTCTTCCTTCTTAGTTTTAGAGTTGTGTCTAATCATGTAATAGTCCCTTTTCATATAATCCTTAAATCTTATTAAGATGAGTACAATGCTAAGTATAATTAGGTTTCATTGCTCTACAAACACCATATTCAAAACATTAATCATATGCGTGCCGCATCACAAGATGCTATTTTGATACTGGGTATATAACTGCTCCAAGCCCCAGGCGCCCTAGCTTCCAGGAGGCCCAAAGCCCATGCACCCTACTCTTTGGCAGACCTCCTTGCTGCCCCTCAAAGCCCAACATGCTAAGGAGAGGAGTCCTTCATGGGTTGACCAAGACCAAACAAGGAGGAAGAGTCCAAATAAAAAAAGGAAAACTAGTTTTATTTTCATGCAAACTATGTACTCCTAGTTTTAGGTTACTTGTATAGTTTTTCTCCCATTCAAAGTATGCAAACCTATCCTAACTAGGAGAGGGATGAAATCCTAACAAAGAGAGGGCATGGCAACTCTATAAATACCCCACCCCTTTTTCTCTTGTAAGATAGAACTTCTTATGAATTAAAACTTTGCTGAAAATTTTCAAGATTGTGTTCTTGGGTTCTAGTTTTTGGTTTACTTTGGGTTCTTGTTCTTATGTTGGCCGACCACCATCCCTAGAATTCTCACATGCCCTAGCCACCTTCTTCAATGTCCAAGGAGAAGATGCCATTGCTGCCTAAAGTCCAGAGCAATCATCTTCTCCAAGCCGCCAGCAACTCCAAGCCATGATTCTTTCCCTTCTTTCAATCCTTGTTTCTTTCTTTTGTTTATTTGTTTCCTTGCTAACCTCTGACGCTTGTAGGATCCCCAAGGTATTTTCACCCTCCTATAGGAGGCCCACTTTGCCTCCAAGACCACCCAACATAGCCCTCACATCTATGGAACTGAAGGCTTCATCTTCCAAGCATCAATCTGAGAGCTGTGTGACCTCTTCATCAGCAAGTTCTTCAATTATTGCCTGGTACAAACCTTCCCACTCTTAATTTCTATTTTGATTGAAGGTTAGCTATCCTAAGCTAAAAATTTCTTAATTCTCGAGACCTAACTTTTATTATTTTGTATTAGTATGCTGCTATTATGATGATTCTTTGCATTGCTACTCTTCCTGCCAACCTTTACTTGATTTTGGAAATTTAGCCTGCAAATTAAAATTATAAGAAAATATAAAAAAATTAGTTTATTATTTTTTCTATATATTTAGCAATCTTAGGATCATCCCGCATCAGAAATTCATCAGCATCAAAAAGTTCATGATCATAATAAATGACTATTAGTCTAAACTTGATTCTAATTAATGAATTGAAATAATTTTCAAAGATATATGCAACTTTAAAAAAAAAATTTCATGAAGTAATTTTAAGATATATTAATCAAAATCAAGTGAAGGTCTTATAATCACAAGTTTAATCATGATAGCATGAAGTTCATCAACATCAAAAAGTTCAGGATCATAAGTAATAACTATAGGTCTAAGCTTGATTCTTATTAAACATTTAAAACAATTTATAAGGTAATTGATGCAATATTTATGACAAATATTCAACTACATTTTTAATTATGGAAGAAAATATTTAGAATTTACCAATATGTATAATCCTTCATTTATCATTTAATCCAAAATGTAGCTTGTCCACTCTTTGTACGTCTTGTATAGCCACTTTGCAATAACTTCCTTTCTTCATATTAGGCTGCAAGACATTCCTGCAAAATAAACTAAGTGGGCAATTTTGGTACCCAAACTTTCTTGGGTCCTTTAGGGTTAGTAAATATGGTTCCTTTAGCATCCAATTTTTTTTAAATTTACAAGGATATGCATTAAGTCCAAATTTTTTATATTTAAAGCATGCAATATTGGAAGAAGTAGCAACAAAGAAATTCTTGTTTTTCAACTCAAGATTTTTGTTTTTCTTTAAAAGCTCATCATTTGATACAAAAATCTTGGGTCCTCTTAGAATTTCTAACTCATTGAATAAATCAGTTTTCTCATTTGAAAACTTATTGCACAAATTTTTCAAATCAATATTTTTTTTAAAAAAATCTCTTTTTCTTTAGAAAAATCATTCTTTTCATTTTGCAAAATAGCAACCTTGGCTTTTAAATCTTTATTTTCAATTCCAAGATTGTTATTTTAAAAAGAAAATGAATTAGCATGTTTCTTTAATTTTTTGTGCTCAATTTTTAACAATTTATATTCATGCACAAGATCTTTAAAATCATCATATAATTCATCGAAAGTAAAATCATTTTTGATTTCAAAATTTATCTCATTTGTCATAAAGCAAAGATTGGCTAGTTTTTGAATTTGTTCTTCTTCTGAACTAGAGTCTTTACTTTCGCTCCATGTAGCCATCATTGCCTTCTTTGTATATTTATTCTTGGCTTTTTTTAACATGAATCTTTGAAATTTATGAGCCAAAAATTCCATCTCATCTTCATCTTCACTGTCTTCCGACTCCTCACTTGAAGACTCTTCTTGTGTAGTGAATTTAAAGATGAATATTTTCTTCTTTTCATCAGCATCCACTTCCTTTTGTCATAAGTTCAACTCATAGATTATAAGTGAATCGATGAGCTCCTCCAAAGGTAAGGTTTCTACATCTTTAGCTTTTTGGATCACCGTCACCTTTGGATCCCATGATATTGGAAAAGATCTAAGAATTTTATTAACCAAATCAACATTAGTATAGACTTTGCCAAGACTTTTCAATTCATTAACAATAGTCATAAATCTAGTATACATATCAGATATAGATTCATAGTGCAGCATTTTAAACATTTCAAAAGAATGTATAAGCATATTAATTTTAGTACTTTATACTTGAAGAGTACCCTCATGAGTAATTTCAAGTATGTCCCATATCTCCTTCGCCGATGTGCATGTAAAGATCCTATTGAATTCATTAAAGTCTAATACACAATAACGCAAGTTCATTGCTTTAGCATTAATTTCAGATTGCTTAATGTCATATTCATTCCAATCCTCTTTGAGCTTTGGAATGGAAATGCCATTAACCAAAATGGAAGGAATATGAGGACCACTAACTATAACTTTCCAAAGATAATAACTAATAGATTGAATATAGATGCACATGCGAGTTTTCCAAAAAGTTTAATTAGTGCCATTGAAAAATGGTGGTCTATTAGTCACATGTCCCATATCAAAATAAGCACTTTCTAGGACTGCCATGATCTTTAAACTCAAAACCATTGGATTCTTTGCAAAGCACCAAGTTTAGATACCAACGATTTTGGGTTTCGGGCTTTGATATCAATTATTGGCCAGTGACGAAGATGCAACCCAAGAGGCGGGGTGAATTGGACTTCAAAACTTTTTTGCAATACTTCAAATAATGTGCCAATTCAAAAAATATGTTTGTAAGCATGATAATAAAGTGTAGCAGAAATAAAGAAATAAATGCAAGAAAAAAATAATCACAAACACATAAAAATTTTTTAGTGGTTTGGTGTACTCCAAGGCACCTATATCCACTCTCCAAGTTTTCCTTGAAAATTCACTATAATCACACTAGATTACAGTCGATTAGTTTTCTGGGCTCACTAATAAAACTCAACTTGTTTTCCCTGGCTTACAAGTCAAAATCCCTTGGTTTTCATGGGCTAACCAAAAACCCCCTTGGTTTTCACGGGCTAACCAAAAAATCCTCTTGGTTTTGCGAGCTAACCAAGAGCCTAGTTGGTTTTACGAGCTCACCAACAACCTTTGTGATTTTTCAGACTATCCAACAACCCAACTTGTTTTCATAGGCTAACAAGTCAAAACTCTTATTGGTTTTTATCACATAGGCTCACCAACAACTTAGATGGTTTTCTCAAGGCTCACCATCAACCTATATAATAGTTTCAATTCCATTGAAACTAGTAAACAATACTGTATAAATTCAATAATGAAAATATAAAAGCTTTCTTATAAAAAGCTGATTAGTCTTTGAAGCACTTGATTGTTGTGTTGAGCTTGTCTCCATGTTATAGAAGCTTCAACGGATGCTTGAAGATGTTAATCTTGGAAGCTCTCTCTTCACTTTGAATCCTTGGAGGCTCAACACTCTCAATATTGAATCCTTAAAAATCCTTTATATGTTTTTTCTTGTAAGCCAAAGGATTTATCATTCAAACCATGGATTATCTTCTTCCCTAAGAGCATAGTGGTGTATAAATAGCCCTCTATATATTTTTGACCATTTGTGAATGTTAGAGGAGAAATTATAGTCGTTGGAGCCAACTTGGAGTCAATTCTGTACTTCTGAAAAATTAGCCATTACACCAAGTATCGACACTTGAATTTTTTGAATTTTTTTCATGAGTCGACCCCTTGAGTCGACACTTCATCATGAGTCGACCTCTTGAGTCGACACTTAGGTCAACTCAAGGCAAAAATTTTGGTTTGACATTGTTCTGTATTTTTCTTGTTCTCAGGCCTTGAGTCAATACTTAAACTTCTTTATGAGTCGACACTTGCTTGTGCCAGTGCTAAAACTTGCTGAAACTTCTTCAAAATTGATTTTTAGCCTCTTCAAGTTCTTTCATATCAATTCTAAAGTCCATATACTTGATTTTTTATTAATTTAAGGACTTTCTTCAATTGAAAACATGTATTTCTTCATTCAACATGGATGAGTACTAAGATCTGATAAACATACTTAAAAATATAATTAATACTTATATATACTTAAGTATTTTGTCAATCATCAAAATCAAGACTAGAGTCAACAAGAGGGACTTTTCTTGTTGGGCATCCAAGAAGAGCTTCCAGTGGGGCATCCCAGCTTGGGTGGTGGATTGCTGGCTTGCATAGGATGAAGATACTCAGGGCCTCACACCCTTCGATGTCCCGAAGGATAAAGGCACACTCTCTCACAGAGTTCCAAGTCTCAAAACAAGGGCTAGAGGATAGAAAATTTCAGATTTTATTTTTTCATTCATCAATCATCTTACAAGAGGGTTAGGGCCCTTTTTATAAGTTTCCAAGTCCTCATTTGAACATTTCAATTCAAATTTGAAAAAAGGAGTTACAGGCTTATTTTAGGGAGAAGAAAGGGGTTGGTTGTCTTCATGAATCAAGGGGTGCCTATTTTGAATTTTGAATCTCCTCTTCATGAAGCTTGGCCGATCATGAATGCTAGGCTTGATCCTTGGTGACATAGCTTGATATATGGAGTGGAGTGAGGAGGGTTGTTTGCTTGAATCAAGGGGGCGCCCACTTTGAATTTGAATTTCTTCATGGAGTTTGAATTCGAATTTCTTCATGAAACTTAGAGTGTTGAATTTCTTCATGGAATTTGAATTTGAATTTATTCATGGAGTTTGAATTTGAATTTCTTCATGAAACTTGGAGTGTTGTAGTTTTTCATGGAGTTTGAATTTGAATTTTTTCATGGAGTTTGAATTTGATGAAGTGGCGCCTCCCATGCCATGTGTCATTGATGATGTGGCACTTCATGAGCTGAAGTGGTGCCTCCCATGCCATGTAACATTGATGATGTGGAACTCCATGAGTTGGCACTCTTACTTGGCATGGAGGAGAGGTGGCTTGACTCATCTTTCAATTGGGCTTGACTTGATTGCCCACTTGTCGACCCATCTTCAAACTAGCTTAAGTCCATTTCAAATTGACTTGAGCTTGAGAACCAATTCGGCTAATTATAGGACCAATTGACCCTAACATGACCAAATTGGCCAAATTACATGACAAAACTAAAAATTGAAACAAACTAGATACTAATTACGTGACTCAAAAGCATATTACTCAGGCTTTAAGCCTTATTACAGGACCCAAAAGATTTAGAACCCTAATCAGAAATCTACAGAGGGTTGAGGAGCCTTTGTCTAATCCTGGTGCCCACACCATACTCCTTCAATTATCATGGTGGATCAATTTCTTGATTGGGGTCCATAATACATGATATGTTTGTTCTGCAAGTTTGGTCTATTTCTGGATTTAGGATTATAATTTCAGGTTCTAATGACTAACGACCTAGCATACACCCTACAGTAGTACTCTAAAATAAATAGCAGTTCAATTTTTTTTTAATTATTTTTTAAATTAATAAAAAAATTGGAAAAAAATAAGAGAAGGTCTACAGAAAAGACTCCTAGAGAGTCCTAAACTAAAGACAAAAATTCTTAATTAACCCTTTTTTTCAAACAAGTGATGCAATCAAAATCAGTTCTATCCTAGGGTTAACCTAAGTCTAAATAGCTCTTAACTATTCCAAGGTTACCTTTGAGTACTCCAAGCCCAAAATCAATTAACTGACCCGGCCAGGTAGGTGTAAGGTTGGTAGGGTTCCCCCCATTGCTTTCCTTAGACACCAATTAAAATTGGCCAGGTAAGTGAATGGAACCAATTAAAAAACCACCTGAAAGAGACAGGGTATAGGTGGTTTGACAAAATCCTACGCTAGGCATGCAAACAGCTATGGGAGCAGAATGTATTTTAAAACAATTTTTAAAAATCACGCAGTGGAAAACTGCTCCACCCAGAACCTAATCTATTCAAGTTGCATGTATTAATATAGGCATGTAACAAAGGCATATAATATTTGTAAAATATATAAATAAATACATTTATTTATGCATAATAAAAAAAAATTTCCATACCTTTATTCCACCTGGAATAACCCTGGAATATCTACTGGAATAACTGGGATAACAGGAATAAAGTTATTCCTGTGGTCTTCTTCCAGCAGCCTCTTGAAGTGCTCTGTTTCCTCTCCAAAAACTGTAGCAAAAACAAACCAAATGGCCTCTTCTCCTTCACCAACAGCAAGTGAACCTTTTTGGTTGTTCTTGCTTGATGAAAGTGGCTTCAAAAGAGTGGTTTTGGATCATCCAATGACCTCTTCTTATTCTCCAAAATTCTGCAACAGAAGTTTTTCTGCAACACCATAACAAAACATAAAACTAGCATCAATGGAGGACGATCCAGCTCTTAGGTGCTCATGCGAACAACCTCTAGAGGGGGGACACGCCGGGGTCTCCTTTGATCGATCCTCACACGCGGTGCTAGCCGCTGGGAGGAGTCCACGGTCACAGCAGGAAAAAAAACAGAACGGTGAGCACACCAAAAGGAAATCTCCACTCCCTCTCAATGGTACTCAGCAACCTAAGGAGAAAGTCTCTCTGCTCTCTCTGATTTCTCTCGGGAATAATGTTTCCAACTAGCTACTACCCTCTCAAAACTAAGCAAGATGCAGCAAATATATAAAAGAACAGGGAATAGGAACGACTGGGTGGACGTTGAAGACATGAGAGGATGGACGATGAAGAGGCTTTGGTTAAGCCAAATTAATCGAGCATTAAGCAAGGATTAAAGGGAACAATACAGCGGGTGGAGGGAGGAGAAGGGATGCCCGGTGACGTTCGGAGGAAGGGTTTTGGTTGTTTGAGCTTCCAACGCTTGGGGTCCAACAACGTGTAAACATTTACATGGTAAAAGGAACACCGGTTCAAAACCAGTCCAAGCAAAAAATGGTCCAATCCCTTGGTCCAAAAACTGGTCCAATAAAAAGGGGTTCAATTCAATTTAATTGGTTCAATCCCAAAGAATTGGGTTCAATTGGTTCACAACCAATTGGAGGCCGAAACGAACTCTGAATCAGTTCAAAACTGATTCAGAAAAATCCTGGCGCAGACCTGGTCAGCACGGAATAATTTTCGATTGATGCAGACAAGGGCAAGACAGGAAAAGAGTGCTCAAAAATACCGTGACCATAAAACCGAGATGATTCACAATCATAATCGGTACCCTGATCAGGGAGTAATCCTCTGTGGCGTGTGACCTCATAGGTTCGAACCTAAACGGTAGCACTAGAACAATTCTAGTACCAGCACAGGAAACCATCTAGCAATGGGTCCCGGCGTCCGGATAGGTCGAAGATGCGGGAGCAAACTATTGAACCTCTGGTATATGGTTACCGTATAATTCATCCCTTTGACCTCTAATGCTCAGGATGACTGAGATTGGGTTGCCAACCTAGATAGAGTCAGTCCACTACGTGTCTCAACCTCGCAAGCCCAGTGACTCTTCACTAGGGCCACCCCGGTCGAGGATTTGCTAAATTGAGATACTACAAAACATTCAGTCCAAACTGTTTGGACAAGTCAATTCCATCTTGGTCCATCACTGCTCCACAAGTACTTGCCTGTACCCAGAAACTTTCCATCACCGGATTAAAAATCCGGGTAGTCCGGCACCAAAGCACAGGGAGTTGCTTGCAAGCTACCGTGATGACCTCAGGTCAGAGGGACACATATACCCATATCCAATCATGAGTATCCCTTTGGCAGAAAGGGGCTGCACGGAGTCACGTTCAATAAGATATCACATATCCCACTTGCAGATCACATCAGTGTCACCACACTCATTTGGTCAAGAGGACAACCAAATGATGTGAACTGCAACAACCTATACTTGATATATTGCCATCCAGTGCAATATATCCTTTAGTTGTGAACAGGGTTTAAGGACCACTCGATACATCCTCTATATACCGAAGTCAGTGTAGTCCTAAGGACTTCATCACATGGAAAGAGTTCATTTCAGGGAAATACAATATATGATGAGCTGCCAAAAAAATAATATTTTATTAATTCAAGGAAAGAGTACAATACTTAGCTCAACCGCCTGCAACCTTGGCGATTGGCTTTGGGACACAATTCCCAACACCACCATCCTTCGGGCTCTTGTCCCTGAACCACTTGCCTTAGACACTGAGCAACTAACTGATCTGAACTTGGTCCAACTCTAGGTTTCCCTTATCCTATTAACCTCAAAATTCCTAGGGATAACATCTAATTACTTTTAATAATTAAGGTCTGGGTCAATGCACATGTAGGGTGATGATTTATGGGCTAAGAAAGTGTGATGAACTCTCCACGTTATCTGATTAATGGGGTTATGCCCTTAATGTTAATTATGGAGAGATGAAATGCAATAAACAAGGTATACAAACTAAGAGTTATCACATAAATAAAATTAAATTAATTACTTTTTTTTTAATTTGATGGTTAAGTCTCTAATCTCCTAATAATTTATGAGGATGTCAATATTTTAATTTTTTAAAATTTTTTATTAATTTTTTTAAGATTTAAAATTTTTTTAAATCTATTTAACTTTTTTGTATCCGAGGACAACCATTCAACATAACTTAGAGTTATGCCAAGGCAATCTTATGTTAGGATATTCAAGATTGAAAAATAATAACTACTAACTTTAAATTTTTTAATTTTTTTAATATTTTTTTAAAAAATAATGTGCCAAAAGTTTTTGATAACGATGACAAAAATCTGATGCACATTGCTACGTACCGATTTGAATAACTTAATCCACTATTTTTAGGTAGAGTAGTGGAAGTAAGGGTCAAATCTACAGGTATTTTTTAAGTTATTTTAAAAAGTGTACAATAAAATAGTAGAAATCAAATAAAAAGAGAATTAATAGTAAATATAACCAAGATATGATCCATCTTAATAAGAATATGGCATGTACTCATAGATCACAGCCCGTCCCTTTTAGGAATAGATCAGTCAAAGATTATAAGCAATCAAAATTTTTTAATTTTATAACATAAAACAAATACATCTCATAATTAACTAAAATGAATTTCTAAAATAAATATTTCTCTTTCCTAAGATCATGCTTCCATGAAGACTCAATAGCAGATCAAGATTAGAAGATAGAGCAGCCTCTCTAGGATAGATTGGAGAACTAGGAAATAGTGGTGGAGACTTGGCAGCAAATTATAAGGCAGCACATAAGGGGCGATGCTATGGAGATTGAGGAACTACGAAATAGTAGTGGAGACTATGTTAGAAAGGTAGTCAAAAGAGGGCAGATCAGTTTCATGATTGGGGTCTATTATCTCCAAGATCATCACCGCCTATAGCTTGACCGTGTCGGTGTGGTCCTCCTGTCACCATCAGGCACTATGATGGGGGCCTCTCGGGGACCCATCCACTCTATCCCGCTCCGCGACTGCCCGTCGGTGAGCCGCATTGACCAATCCATGCTCCATCCTTCTTGCAAGATAGGGGAGACCCGAGCCGAGGATTCCAGTGAGGACACTCTGATGATCAAGTTAGTGGGACAATCAAGGGGAACAGAGAAGACCTCCATGGTGTAGGGCTAGGGGGACCCATCCACCGGGAGGGTGTGACTCTAAAGCAGGTATGTAAAGGAATGGAAAAGAGGAGGGATCGAGAGTGGGGAGCTGGGAGGCTTCTTGAATCGGTGGATCGCTCGATGATGCCTGGTCGCCTGCCTACATATCTCTCCCTCGCCTTCCCCTGTGAGCTTACCTTCCTTACCTTCTTCAAGAAGTAGTGTCGGACCCCTGTGGCCTTCATGAATGTTAAGAGAGAGAGAGCCAGAGCCTTCTCCCGTGAGCCAGCCAGAGAGACCTCTGCGGGCCATGCCCAAGAGACCCCCGTCTGTCAAACTAGAGAGATCTCTGCCAGTTGACCCGAGAGATCCCTGCCAGTCGACCAAAAAGAGTCCCCTTTCTTCTTGGCTTCCATGCCCCTTATAGGAAGGGTGCTTCTATTTCGGGAGAGATTGCCCATGGCTACAAGTCTAGGGGCCTTGGATGGATTCTCCTCTTGGGATAGCTCTAAGCATTGTGCCACGATCGTCAACAGTAATTGGTGGTGCAGCTATGAATGTGGCAGTGCATCGGTAGGCATGGGGTCTTGGGGTACCCATGTCGTACCTCTGGCACTGCCTGTAGAAAGCTGTGCATGGCTAGGCTCTGCTCCACCATAATTCAAATATTTGTTCCTCTGGTGAGAACTTCATATCGAGGGCTCCGCTCCAAGGCATGGACATGACCTCGACAGGGAACTAGCCTCAGACGGGGGGCTCGCTCAATGAGCTCGACCTCCATTGGGGGCTGACCTTGATAGGGAGCCAGCCTCAGACAAGGGGGCTCGCCCAATGAGCCCGGCCTCGGCTGGGGGATGACCTCAGAAGAGAGCCGACCTCAGACAGGTGGTTCACCCAATGAGCCTGGCCTCATCTGGGGGTTGACCTCGATAGGGAACCGACCTCAGACAGGGGGCTCACCTAATGAGCCCAAGTGGCAAGTCTTCTATTGTCGTAGTCGCCCATATGCTCCATGTCAGTGGATGTCGCCACATCAGATGCCCCCCACTCCTGAGCCTTGAGGTGCGATAGCACTTGGGTCGAAGAGAGTAATGAGCCGGCTGACGTGGGGGATGCTCTTGTGATGCCATTATGCCTCAGGTGCCTGCGATCCAAAAATCGCACCCTTGTTGTAAACGTGGTGACGCTCCACTCAGTTTCCCACTGAGACAACATGACTGCTTCATTTGAATCGAAGTGATGACCACAAGCTTGGCCTATCTGGGGCATCCTAAAGGGCCATGCGGTGACCTCCTGTTGGACAGGAAGCCGAAGGGGCACATGCTCTGCATCGGGATGAAGCGGAGGCAAGTGGTGGACTTTACTGCAAAGGGCTCACCACTGTGCCTTTTTAAGGGATTCTTTGGGTGCTAATGTGCAACATTCCACAGTGTGCTCTTCTCCTTCCTCCATTTTTTTTCCTTCTTTCCTCCCTTCACTTTCGTGCTGTGTCAGAGGAGGGCCCCTGATGGACTCTAGTCCCTCGATCGAGGAGGCAGAGGGGGAGAGGGAGTCTTTTCACCTTCTTCATGGGTGATCGGATGGAACCAAGGTGTGGACATCTGGGATGGAGAAGAAATCCACCAAGCTCAAAATTTTCTTTGGTCAGGACCCCCAGAGGAGAGAGAAAGAGGCTGCTCTCAAAAATGGGGATAGTAGAGCTGAAGAGGGAGAGAGAGGCTACTCATGCCTCTCCTCAAGACTAGAGGTCCTTTAGATTAGGCAGCGGCCAGGGCGGTGGTCATCGTGGAGGAGGTCGCGGTCATTATGGTGCCATGGAGGGGAGCCTAACGGGGAGCCACTTTAGCTGGTCTTGGAATCACGGGATCCGTGAGTTCCAAGGATAGCATAATAAAGGTGGTGGCTGGCCCGATGCCGGACTCTAGTGGTCCAGCAGGCACTTGAGGTGGGGCACCTATAGGCTTAACCTGTCCTACTAGTGCATTTTGTGCCGATCACGAAGGTTAAGATCGGGACCAATGCCAGAGCTGACCAAGCTTCAATCCCTTCATGCTTGTAATCTAGTATTTGAGAGATCGCCCAGCCTGTCGGGGATCTCCATTGATGTAAGAGACTTTTGATCAAATAAAAAAATTTTATTCTTCTGTCATCAATGTGTCTCCATTTTCTCTTCCACTTCTTTAGTCTTCATAACAGGGAAGTATGTGCCCTGGGCTACCATAAGTCCATTCCAGACCTTCGGCTCCCGTGGGATGATGGTGGAGGCTAAGGAGCCTAATGGAGGAGGTCGGGAGGCCTAATGAAGGAGGAGGAGGCCGGGAGGCCTGATGAAGGAGGCTGATGAGCCTAATGCCAGAGGCTGAGGAGCCTGATGAAAGAAGAGGATGTCGGGAGGCTTCATGCCAGAGGTTGAGGAGCTTGATGGAGGAGGTCAGGAGGCCTGATGCCAGAGGATGAGAAGCCTGATGAAGGAGGAGGAGGCTGGGAGGCCTGGCACCGGAGGCTGAGGAGCTTGATGGAGGAGGCCGGGAGGCCTGATGAAGGAGGAGTAGGCTAGGAGGCCTGATGTTGCAGGTGAGGAGCCTGATGAAGGATGCTGACAGGTCGAGAGGCCTAGCACCAGAGGCTGCAGAGCTTGATGAAGGAGGTTGAGAGGCCAAAAGGCCTGGCACCAGAGGTTGAGGAGCCTGGTGGAGGAGGAGAGGCCGAGAGGCCTGGCACTGGAGGCTGAGGAGCCTGGTGAAGGAGGAGGAGGCCAGGAGGCCTGATGAAGGAGGAGGAGGTCGGGAGGCCTAGCACCGGAGGTTGATAAGCCTAGTGAAGGAGGAGGAGGTCTGGAGGCCTGATGAAGGAGGAGGAGGCCGAGAGGCTTGTCATTGGAGGTTGAGGAGCCTGATGGAGGAGGCCGGGAGGCCTGATGAAAGAGGAGGAGGCCAGGAGGTATGATGCCGGAGGCTGAGGAGCCTGATGAAGGAGGCTGATAAGCCGAGTGGCCTATAACCGAAGGTTGTGGAGCTTGATGGAGGAGGCCGGGAGGCCTGATGAAGGAGGAGGAGGCCAGGAGGCTAGATGCTGGAGGCTGAGGAGCTGATGGAGGCTGAAAGGCCAAGAGGCCTAGCACTGGAGGTTGATGAGCCTGGTGAAGGAGGAGGAGGCCAGGAGGCCTGATGAAGGAGGAGGCCGAAAGGCCTAGCACCAAAGGCTGAGGAGCCTACTGAATGAGGCTGAGAAGCCTGATGAAGGAGGAGGAGGACAGGTGGCCTGGCACCAGAGGCTGAGGAACCTGGTGAAGGAGGCTGAGAGGTCGAGAGGCCTAGCATCGGAGGCTGTGGAGCCTAGTGAAGGAGGCTGAGAGGTCGAGAGGCCTAGCACCGGAGGCTGAGGACCCTAGTGAAGGAGGCAGAGGCTGGGATGCCTGATGCCAGAGATCGAGGAGCCAGGTGAAGGAGGTGGAGGCCGAGAGGCCTGGCACTAGAGGTTGAGGAGCCTGACAAGCCAAGCTGTGAGTCAAGTAGTAGATGGCCCGGACTTTTGGAGTTTTTTGGCAGACATCTCCGGACTATGGGCAAGGTAGCCAAAGCTGAGAGGCTGGCAAAGCTTCTGGTCCTGAGTATTGGGCTTTGTAGGTTTTTGGGTTTAGAGTACCAGGCTTCGGGAGTTTTTGGGCTTAGAGTAATTGGATTCGAGAAGTTTCCAGGCTTAGAGTGCTGGGCTTCAGAAGTTTCTAGGTTTATAGTGCCAGGCTTTGGAAGTTTCTGGGCTTAGAGTGCCAGGCTTCAGGAATTTTTAGGCTTAGAGTGCCGGGCTTTGAGAGTTTATGGGCTTAGAGTGCCAGGCTCCGAGAGTTTCTGGGCTTAGAGTACCGTGCTTTGGGAGTTTTCGAGCTTAGAGTGCCGATCTTTGGAAGTTTCTGGGCTTAGAGTGCCGAGCTTTGGAAGATTCCGTGCTTAGAGTGCCAGTCTTCGGGAGTTTCCGAGCTTAGGCTGGCATGGAGTCGGTTGAACGAGTCCCTGCATAAATGGAAGACAAGGTTGCATTGGAAGCCAAGGTTGCATTGGAAGTGAGTTTTAATAATCAAGAGAGGAGTCTTACATCCTTATCCAGGTGGTGGACTGCTCCGAACATGAAGCCTTGATGCGGGCCTGTCGAGAGGGCTCGGCTCGTCAGTTGACCATGCTGCAAGTCAAGTGGCGGAGCTTCTGGCATCGCTGTGAACATCCCAGGATCATTTGTGTAGCGGGTACCAGCTTGCGAGTCAAGCGGTGGACAATGGGATCACTGGGGATTCCCGCGAACCTCTCCGGACTATCAACACGGCAGATGCCAAGTTGTGAGCCTCGCGGTAGATGGTGGGAATTTGCTGAATCACCGCAGACATCTCCAGACTGTGAGCAAGGCAAGAGCTGAACTAAGAGTCAGGTGGTAGATGGCAGGGGCCTTTTGGGGTCTCCACGGACAACTTCGGGCTATTAGCACAACAGTTGCCAAACTGTGAGCCCCGTAGTAGATGGTGGGACTTTGCCAAGTCACCGCGGACATCTCTGAACTGTGAGCAAGGTAAGAGCTGAACTGAGAGCTCAATGGTAGATGGTGGGGGCCCCTCGGGCTTCCTTGCTGATGATCTAGGCCATGGACTCAACGGAAGGTGCTGAACTACAATACTTGCAGTCAGTGGCGAGACGGAAGCTTTCCTTGTGGACCTGTCACACAGCTTTTCACATAATGAAGGTCATAGGGTGAGAGAGTTACCCGTTGGACTCTGGTCATGATGCGGAAGTAAGATGCATGCATGATTATTTTTTGTGTTTTTGAAGGTTAAGTTATGAATCTAAATCCCGAAAAATAGACCAAGAACCTATGTACGGAAGTATATGCAAAACAAGAAGCTAAAGCATGCAAAATAGGACCTAAAAGCAATAGAAAAAGAGGATCGTCGAGGCTGAGAAGTCTTGGTTGGGCTAGTTCACCTCCAATAAGGCTATTGACAGGTAGAGGGGGTGTACCTGACAATGGTGGAAGCGCCCGATGAAGACCATAGATGAAGGGGTCGCTTTCGCTCCCGGATGCGGCCTGGATGATCAAGTCGGAGACCCGCGGATTCTTGGCTTTCTACCTGGTGATCCGATCGCTGCCCAGTTGGAGTTGTTGAATTTGTAGAAGTCGAGGGACCTGCAAATAGCCTTTCAAGGGTTAGAGATTAATGAAGGGATAGAGAAATAAATGGAAGAATAGCAAGGGAAGGAGTTTTGATGTTGGCGGCCAAGGTTGGAGAAAGCTTCTAGGGTTTGTTGATGGGTGGAGACTGGGCTTAGGGAACAGGGAAGAAAAAGGGGCTCACATAGAATCCCCTTAGTACACAACAATATTTTGTAAACTCAATAATATTCATGAAAAAGTGCCTTCATACAAGAGAATGGAGTCTCTTAAATAGACTCATTAACTTGGCCCCCAAGTAAGGTTACAAAAGACTTTTCCCAGGAATTTGAACCCCACCCAAACCCTAGCTGGAATACATGGTAGGTCTTAGGATTGAAATCCCTCAAATTGCTCCCCCTCTCTTTTGCCTTGGTCAGCCAAAGGTGGTGACTCTAGTGGCCGACCAAGGAGAGTAAGCATAAGAAGTGGCACCCCTTGGTTCCTCTCATGGGCCTTGGCTGGCCCAAATTGCTTTCAGTTGCGGTCCAGGGCTTCAAGCTATTCTCCAGAGTTCCAAGACTTTGAACTTCTTCTACTAGGCCTTCTATGGTCTTCATAGCTTCTAGTTGGGTTGGTCTTCACTTGTACTGGCTTGGTCTTCACTTGTATGAGTCTTCACTGGACTTGGACTAACATGTACAGGACTCAGAAAGAAGACTAGCTCAACATGAGCTAACTGGTATAGGACTCAAATAATAAAAAGACAACTCAAATAGGCTAAGCCCTTATTACAAATGGACTCAAATACTACTAAGTAATCCATAGAGGGTTGAGAAGCCTCTGTCTTATTCTGGTACCTCTGGTGTCTGCACTAATTCTCTCGAGGTGGGAGGAACTCGACCCTGTCGAGTAAGGGTCACACTGGCTCATATATCTCTCGAGAAGGTCTTGGTCGAGGCACCACAAGTCCTCTTGAGAAATCCATGAATCGTCCGACTCTGACCGGCCTTGCCATCTAACCAGGTAGCGTTGATAGCCGCAGCCCCGAGTTGTAATGGCTTGATCGTCTAGGATATGCTCGATCCATTCTCCTCTCTCAGGCCAAATAGTTGGTGGACACTCTCGACTAGGGTCACTCACAATGGAAGGAGTAGGTCCAAAGGCCTCACTGGGTATCGCTGCTGGTTCCCTATACTCAACCAGGTATGCTATATTGAAGGTAGAACTAATGCCCAAATCCGAAGGCAAATGTAACACATAGGCATTTGGTCCAACCCTCTCTATCACTTTAAAAGGTCCGGCTCCGTGAGCATGAAGCTTCTTAACGGTCTTGGGTGGGAACTACTTAGGCCTAAGCCTAATCATGACAGAATCCCCTACATCAAATTTCTTGGCCCTTCTTCGAGAATTAGCTAGTTTCTTATATGTTCCATTGCTTAGGTTAATCTTTTGGCTAATGTCCTGATGCAAGTCTCTAATAAGCTATGCGAATGACTCTGTAGACTCTGAGACTTGTGCATGAACAGGTAAAGGAATTAGATCAATGGGGTGAATAGGCTTATACCCATGGACTATCTTAAAAGGACTCTTGCCTGTGGCCCTATTTGCTGAGTTATTGTAGGCGAACTCTGCTCTAGGCAACAATAGGTCCCAATTTCCAATGTGTTCACGTACCAGGCATCTAAGGAGGTTTCCAAGGCTATGGTTCACTAATTCAGTTTGGCCATCTGTTTTGGGGTGGTAGGCTATAGAAAACTTAAGCTTGGTCCCTAACAGGTGCCAGAGGGTTTTTCCAAAATAACTAGTGAACCTAACATCCCTATCAGATATGATGGTCATTGGTAGGCCATGGAGTCTAACCACATTGTCTAAGAAAAGCTTGGCTGCTCTAGATGCATCAAATGTCTGGGAACATGGGATGAAGTCAGCCATCTTAGAGAACCTATCGACCACTACAAAGATAAAATTGTATCTTTTTGGGTCTTAGGTAATCCTAACATGAAGTCCATACTGAGATTCTGCCAAGGACGATCATGCACTGGTAAAGGTGTGTAAAGACCAATGTTTTGCTTCTGCTGTTTTGCAACAGCACAAGTTCTACACCTGGCTACAATCTGAGCAACATGCCTTTTCAAACCTGGCCAATAAAACTGGTTTTCTATTGCTAAAATGGTCTTATTCCAACCAAAGTGACCAGCTAAACCTCCAGCATGGGTCCCCCAAATCAGCAATTCTTTAAGAAAAGTTCTAGGGATATAGAGTCTATTATTTTGAAAAAGGTAGCCATCCTGAATCGTATACTCACTATAGGTACTGGATGGTCCTAGCCTAAGGGTCTGGTAAATGTCACCAAAGTCTGGGCAGGCTTCATACTCTTCCTTTAGTCTATCAAACCCTATGACTTGGGTGTTGACTGAACCTAAAAGCAAAGACCTATGGATAAGGGCGTCTGCTACCTTATTGTCTGTTCCGGCATGGTGTTTTAGGACAAAGGTGTATGCCTGAATGTACTTGATCCATTTACCATGCCGTGGGTTGAGTTTCTTTTGGGAGTTTAGGAACCGGAGTGCATCATGGTCAAAAAATAAGACAAACTCCTATTGTAATAAGTAATGTCTCTAATATCTAAGGGTCTGGACTACCGCACAAAATTCCTCGTCATAGGTAGAGTATTTAAGTTTAGCCTCATTCAGCTTCTCACTAAAGAAGGCTACATGGTGATTTTCTTGACTCAGTACCCCACTATTCCTACTCCCGAGGAGTCACAAGCAACCTCAAACACCTTAGAGAAGTCAGGTAATCTAAGGATGGGTTCATGGGTCATATTATCCTTAAGTTCTAGGAAGGCCTTATCTGCAGCTTTGGTCCACTCAAATGTACCCTTCCTAATGCAGTCGGTTATTGGTGCGATGACAGTACTAAAACCCCTAATAAATCTCTTGTAAAATGATGCGGTATGATGAGGATGATGCAATCTAGTAAATGGATTGAAATATTTGAGCAATGAAACCTATTAACATTCACTAATATCCTAGATAAAGAGTACTAAGGTACAACTATGGAAAGAACATGAAACATTAAATCTATACCATGATGTAGCTAATTAGTCCTAGAGAAGATTAGGATTAAATGATTATGAATCTTAAACCTAGGAGAATACCTTCAATAATTCAGACTTAAGATATTAGGATGTATTCATTACCCATGATGATCACTCCCTTGTTGATGTAGTTTTGTTGAATCACTCAAATGAACTAACCTGGAAGTAAAGATTAGTATTCCAAAGAATCATGCTCCAGTCGTAATTGATCTTATGGCAAGTGACCTCCTCTTGGACTCCAAATCGTAGAAGGACCCTGCACAGAGAATGGATTAGGTTTGGACTAATTTGAAAAGACATCAAAACAAAGTTAGGAGGCAAGAAATCAAGGAGATGAATGATCTTTGATGGAGGGATGAATCCTTGGATGGAAAAGGCTTGACGCTGAAACTTGTTGGCTTGAGATGGAGATGTCACATGCCCAAAGAAGAAGCACTTAAAATACTACAAACATTCTTCACAAACAAATGCAAATTCATTTCATTTCCTCATCAAAAAAATAGCCATCCCCTTACAATGGGAGATGAAGAGGTCTTTTAATAGCCTTTCAATCCCTTTTGAAAATCCCCAAATCAAGGAGAGATACAAGGAAGGTTGGAGGATATGGGGGAAACTTGTTACATGAAATGTGGAAGGGGGTTGGCCGGCCAAATTGAATTAACCTTGGTCGCCCACTTGAAATGACATTTGAAAATTGTTGGCCTTCTTCATGGCGCCACTTGGTGATGATGTGGCTAGGTGAGTTGGTGATGACGTGGCTAGGTGAGTTGGTGATGACGTGGCTTTCCAACTAGGATGAGGATTTGTTTATTCCAATGACTTGCTTTATCCTAGATAACTGGACTTATTCCAAATAAGTAGATTCCCTCTAGTAATTATTCCAAGTAGCAAAAAAATACTCTCTGGTGCTCAAAACAGATTGGAATGTTGAGGAGGCTGAGTGTGCTGCTTTATGAGTCAATCCATAATGATTGAGGTTCTTTACTGGTGTCCGCACCAAATCTCTCAGGGTGGCGAGAACTCGATCCTGTCAAGTATGGTCCAACCTGGCTTTGATACTGTTCAAATAAGTCCAGGTCCAGTCATTGCAGGTCCTCTCTAGTGATCCAAGAGTTGTCAGATTCTGGTCTCCCTTACTAATGGACCAAATATCGATAGTAATCCTTGTTTTTGGTGGTGACAATCTTATCATCTAGGATTTGTTCAATTTTCTCTCGCTTTTGAGGAATGGTTGTTGGTGGATGCTCGGGTACAGGTTCACTCTCAAAAATATGGTCAGGCCCAAAAGGCTCACTTGGTATCATCATGGGTTCTTTATATTCTATCAAGTCTGAAATATTGAAGGTCGGGTTGATACCTAGGTCAGAAGGTAGTTCTAACATATAAGCATTAGATCCAATCTTTTTTAGGACTTTAAAAGGGCCTGCACTGCGGGCATGTAGTTTCTTGAAAGTCCTAGATGGGAATCTTTCAGGGTTGAGTTTAATCATTACATGATCCTCGTCATAGAATTTCTTGACTCTCTTTCGTGAATTAGCCCTATGTTTATAGGATTCATTGCTCAAGTGAATTTTCTTGTTTATTTCATGATGCAAATCCTTAATATGCTGTGTGTAGGACTCAGCAGACTCAGAAACTCGTGCATTTATGGATAGTGGGATCACATCTAAAGGCTTCCTAGGCTTGTAACCATAGTCTATTTCAAATGGACTTTTGCCCGTAGATCGATTGACCGAACTATTATATGCAAACTCAGCACGAGGCAATAACAAATCCCAGTTTCCTAGACTTTCTCCTACTAGACATCTCAACAAATTCTCTAGACTTCTATTCACAACTTCGGTCTGTCCATCAGTCTGGGGGTGATAGGCAGTTGAAAATTTCAGTCTGGTTCCTAATAGGTTCCAAAAGGTTTTCCAGAAGTAACTTGTAAAATGGACATCCCTATCAGAAACAATGGTTTTGGGTAACCCGTGTAGCCTGACTACTTGATCAAGAAAGAGTTTGGCTACCATAGAGGCATCAGAAGTTTGGGAGCAGGGTATGAAATGGGCCATCTTCGAAAACCAGTCGACCACTACAAAGATTGAATCATGTTTTCTAATGGTCTTGGGTAACCCTAGAACAAAGTCCATGCTATGATCCTGCCATGGACACTCAGGTACAGGTAAAGGAGTGTATAACCTGATATTCTGTTTCTGCTGTTTTGCAACAGCACATGTCCTACATCGGGCTACAAGGTTTGCTACCTGTCTCTTAATGCCTAGCCAGTAGAATTGTTCCTCAACAGCTAAGATAGTCTTGTTTCGCCCAAAATGGCCAGCCAAACCTCCAACATATGTCTCCCAAACTAGAAAATCCCTTAAGGAGGTTCTTGGAACACAGAGCCTGTTTTCTCTAAAAAGATAACCATCTAGAAGGGTATAGTCATTATGATCGCTAGATGGTCCTAGATGTAAAGCTTGATAGATCTCACCAAAATCCGGACAGGTTTCATATTCCTCCTTAAGTCTTTCAAAACCTATGACTTCAGTGCTGACTGAATTTAAGAGCAACGCTCTACGACTTAAGGCATCAGCAACCTTATTCTCAGTTCCCGCACGGTGCTTTAGGACGAAGATATAGGCTTGGATGAACTCTACCCACTTGGCATGCCTAGGGTTCAACTTTTTCTGGGAGCTAAGAAACCTAAGGGCTTCATGATCCGAGAATAAGACAAACTCTTGCGGTAGAAAACAGTGTCTCCAATATTTCAAAGCCTGAACTACCACATATAACTCCTTGTCATAGGTTGAGTATTTCATCCTAGCCTCATTCAGCTTTTCACTAAAAAATGCCACTGGATGATTTTCTTGACTTAAGACTCCTCCAATTCCTACTCCAGAGGCATCACAAGCTACCTCAAAATCTAAGAAAAATCAGGTAATCTTAAGATCAGTGCTTGTGTCATCCTGTCCTTAATGTTTAGGAAGGCCTTGTCAACAGCTTTTGTCCATTCAAAATTGCCTTTCCTAATGCAATACGTAATAGGAGCAACTATGGTGCTAAATCTTCTAATAAATCTTCTGTAAAATGTAGCGAGGCCATGAAAACTTCTTACTTCGTGAATATTATTGGGTGTTGGCTAGTCTACAATTGCTCTAATCTTCTCAGGGTCAGCAGATACTCCTTCAGGGGTTACGACAAATCCTAGAAAGATAACTCTAGTAGTCACAAAATCACATTTCTTCAAATTGGCATAGAGATTATTCTTCCAAAGTGCCAAACATACTTGCTTCGGATGGTTCAAATGATCATCTTTAGTCCTACTATAGATAAGGATGTCGTCAAAATACACAATGACAAACTTTTTGATAAAGGATCGTAGGACCTGGGTCATGATTCTCATAAAGGTGCTAGGGGCATTTGATAGTCCAAAAGGCATGACTACCCATTCAAATAACCCATCCTTAGTCTTAAAGGAAGTCTTCCATTCATCCCCTGGTCTAATCCTAACTTGGTGATAGCCGCTCTTCAGGTCAATCTTAGAAAATATCGTCGCACCGGCCATCATATCTAGCATGTCATCCAATCTGGGGATGGAAAACCTATATTTCACTGTGATCTTATTTATGGCACGACTATCGACACACATCCTCCACGTGCCATCTTTCTTAGGGGTGAGTAAGGCTGGGACTGCGCATGGGCTTAAACTCTCCCTAATGAATCCTTTCCTAAGAAGTTCTCCTACTTGTCGTTGCAATTCTTGATGTTCGGTAAGGTTCATTCTATAATGGGGAAGGTTCGGTAAGGTCGCTCCTGGGACTAATTCTATTGCATGTTGGATGTCCCTAAGGGGTGGGAGTTGGTCGGGTAACTCATCGAGGAAAACATCCTTAAACTCATCTAGCACTTTAACGACTTCCAGAGGTTGTTCTTTTGGGGAGGGCTCTTGATGTTCCTTAGTTGTCAAAACCCAAACAGGTGAACCATTGCTAATCTCTTGCTCCAATTCTTTAGCAGTGATCACATTTATCTCTTGTGTCTTTTCTCTCAATTGGCTAGATCCTCTTTTAATTGGGTCCTTAGGTGGAGAAGAATGGATTACAATCTTCTTCCCATTATGAGTAAACGAGCATGAATTAGAGCGACCATAGAGTATAACGCCATGATCGTATAACCATGGTCATCCTAAAATGATACTGCTAACTCCTATTGAAAGAACATCACACCAAACTTTCTCTTGGTAAGACTGGAACTGGATTGTAACTATGCACCTAGACTTGATGGGAATAGAGGTTGAGTCTATCCAGGATACCTTATATGGATTAGGATGGGGTATAGTGGACAATCTTAGGTTTTTGACTGTGTTGGTGGATATGGCATTGACACAGCTACCACTATCTAAGATGACCTTGCACACTTTCTCGCCTATCGTGATGAAAGTCTGTAGGATATTAGTCCTACGCCAGTCTTCTTGGTCTTTGGTTTGGGTGAGGATACACCTAACCACTCCTAAAAGATCATGATCTACCAGGGCTTCATCACCTTCATATTCCTTAGCCAAATTCTCATCCGCCTGGTATAATTCCTCTTCACACTCATCTTGGGGTTCTATGGCTTTCCCTTCCACTTTCCCTATGTGTAAGGGTCTAGTGGGACACCGACTTGCAAAGTGACCTACTTTCTGGCATTTATAGCATGCATTGGGATTTGGGTTTTGAGGAACATCTGGTGCTTTACCCCTATCGTCTCTACGGGTCACAGGTGCATTAGGATTGGGTCGGTTGAATCTCGATTGACTGGGTCCTATCTGCTGATTAGGTGCACTAGTCCTAGGGCCGTCGGGTCTACGATAAACTGCACTCCTATGAAATCTCTCAGCATCTCTAGCTATCTGATAGGCCAGTTCTAGATCATGGACTTCCCTTATGAATAATTCCGTCTGGATTTCTTTCCTCAGTCCGGCTCTAAATCTAGACAGGGTCACCGACTCAGATTCATCAAATTTGGCAATGTACTCTGCAACATTCCTATTTCCTTGAGTATGTCTTTGCCATTGATCTAGGAGTCTTTGGTGGTAAGACATAGGAAGGTATTTTTCCCTAAGCCTAAGTTTCATCGCTCTCCAGGTTACTATAGGCACATCACCTCTTTGCTTAGCTAATCACTCAACATTTTCCCAGTAGAGTCTAGCTTGTCTTACCAACTTAAGTTTTGCAAACTTACATTTTCTTTCCTCAGTCATGTCATACCAGTCGAAGTACTGGTCCATTTCTCCTTCCCAATCGATGTAAGTTTTTGGATCTATGATTCCATCAAATGTGGGTGCTTCCAACCTAACATTTTTTATGGCTCGATCATCTTGGTCTAACTGAATTGGAGTGGGTCTCCTGACATTTGGTTCATAAGTGGGCTCAAGATAGACTCTCCTTGGATTGGGTTCATGGGCTTGCTCATGATTGGGCCCCCTAGGATTTGGTTCACAAAAATGGTCTTGCTGAGGTCTCCTAGGGTTGGGCTCATGGAAAAGGTTTTAGCGTGGAACCCTTCTAGGGTTGACTGGTGTTTCAAACTCAGGTTCAAGTTCGGGTTCGGGATCATTCTGGACTTCATGGTTTCCTCCAGGAGTTCTAGTTTCTAATTGATCCAACCTAGTCGTGATGTGGGCTAACTGATCATTCATGCTATGGTTGGTCTGGGCCACGTTCTGGTTGGTTTGGGCCAATTGCTCAGTCAAATTTTTGTTTAGTTGGGCCACTTGATCATTCAAGGCTTTAATCAGATTTCCAAGATTTTTGTCCATGGCTATACTAGACTGGGCTTGGGCTGGTGAATATGATGTCCCTACTCTAGTTGTCATGCATGCAAGTGGACTCAAACTCAGGCTAAGGTTTTCTAGACCTGTTAGCTCAAATAAACTGAGTTGGCTAGGTACAATCAAACCAACAACTACTCTTTTCCACTGTCCAGTCAGGAGGTGGGTCTATGGAAGGTTTCCCCAGCTCTCGCTAGAACCTAATTAAAAAAAATCATAAGAACCGCTTAGGCTTAACCACTTAACCTCGATCCTTGACACCAGTTTCAAATAAAAGGTGAAGAATTGGTTGCACAAGCTTGTCCCAATTGACTTGAACTAGACCTAGAGTCCCAAACTAGTTTCCTAATAAAGGTGGCAAACTAGATTGTAGTAACTCTACACTTGGCCTGGTGTCAGAATAAGGGGAGTGTAAGATCCCTTCTTTGGCCTACCTAGGAACGGTGGAATTGGTCCGGTAGATGGATCAGCACCCAAGCCCTTAGTTCCAATCCTAGTCACCAAGTAATAGGGCACACACAAGACTAGTTGACACAATGACTTGACACTAACCAGGACTCGACCAATTGATGTCCCTAACCCACTAGGGCAATTAAGGTTCTACTCAATTTTAATTAGGGGATTGGGTTCGATGCACAAGGAGGGTTGTTGTTCTTGGGCTAAGGATAGGTGATCAATCCTGCCCCCATGTTATATTGGTTCCCTTAATTGAGTTAAGATGAATGCACACAACCATGCTGAAAATTAACTCTACTAGAATTTTAGACAGAACAATACTAAATCACAGCTCGAAAATTCTACAGTTAACTAAAAATTCTAGAAAAATTATGAAAATTTCTATCAATTATAACAGATCTAACAAAGTAGGAATCACTAAATTCTGAATTCTGTGCTATGAAGAACAATTCATTTATTAGACCATATACATAGATTCAGAAAATTTCAGCAAGTAAAACAATTGAGAAATTAATCTATGCTAACAATGGTAATGACCAAGATAGGACAACCTTACACTATAAGGATTCCCGCTTATAGTAGGACAACCTGATTTCATCTTGGTATTTAACATGCATTTATGCAAACACTTAACAGGCTATGCAAGATATTAAAAACTTTATATGCAGAATTCCAGCAAACAATGAATTTCAGCATCTATGCAAATCCTACCCTAATCCAACCATGCTCTGATACCAAAATGATGCGGTATGATGAGGATGATGCAATCTAGTTAATGGATTGAAATATTTGAGCAATGAAACCTATTAACATTCACTAATATCCTAGATAAAGAGTACTAAGGTGCAACTATGGAAAGAACATGAAACATTAAATCTATGCCACGATGTAGCTAATTTGTCCTAGAGAAGATTAGGATTAAATGATTATGAATCTTAAACCTAGGAGAATACCTTCAATAATTCAGACTTAAGATATTAGGATGTATTCATTACCCATGATGATCACTCCCTTGTTGATGTAGTTCCGTTGAAACACTCGAATGAACTAACCCTGAAAGTAAAGATTTGTATTCCAAAGAAACAGGCTCCAGTCGTAATTGATCTTATGGCAAGTGCCCTCTTGGACTTCGAATCGTAGACACAGAGAATGGATTAGGTTTGGACTAATTTGAAAAGACATCAAAACAAAGTTAGGAGGCAAGAAATCAAGGAGACAAATGATCTTTGATGGAGGGATGAATCCTTGGATGGCGAAGGCTTGATGCTAAAACTTGTTGGCTTGAGATGGAGATGTCACACGCCCAAAGAAGAAGCACTTAAAATACTACAAACATTCTTCACAAACAAATGCAAATTCATTTCATTTCCTCATCAAAAAAATAGCTATCCCCTTACAATGGGAGATGAAGAGGTCTTTTAATAGCCTTTCAATCCCTTTTGAAAATCCCCAAATCAAGGAGAGATACAAGGAAGGTTGGAGGATATGGGGAAAACTTGTTACATGAAATGTGGAAGGGAGTTGGCCGGCCAAATTGAATTAACCTTGGTCGCCCACTTGAAATGACATTTGAAAATTGTTGGCCTTCTTCATGGCGCCACTTTGTGATGATGTGGCTAAGTGAGTTGGTGATGACGTGGCTACGTGAGTTGGTGATGATGTGGCTTTCCAACTAGGATGAGGATTTGTTTATTCCAATGACTTGCTTTATCCTGGATAACTGGACTTATTCCAAATAAGTAGATTCCCTCTAGTAATTATTCCAAGTAGCAAAAAAATACTCTCTGGTGCTCAAATCGGATTGGCATGTTGAGGAGGCTGAGTGTGCTGCTTTATGAGTCAATCCATAATGATTGAAGTTCTTTACTAGTGTCCGCATCATAAAAGGTTGCTAGGCCATGGAAACTACGCACATCATGGATAGTAGTGGGTATAGGCCACTCAACAATTGCCCTAACCTTTTCAAGATTGGTAGAAACACCCTCAGGAGTGATAACAAAACCTAGGAAGATAACCCTATGTGTCATGAACTCACATTTCTTAAAGTTGGCATAGAGGCTATTCTCCCTAAGGGTCTGGCATACTAGTCTAAGGTGACTAAGGTGGTCCTTTTTAGTCCTGCTATAAATCAAGATGTCATCAAATAGACCACAACAAATTTTCCAATATATTCTCTCGGGACTTGGGTCATAATCCTCATAAATGTACTTGATGTATTGGAAAGGCTGAAAGGCATCACAACCCACTCAAACAGGCCATCCTTAGTTTTGAAAGTAGTCTTTCACTCATCCCTAGGTCTAATCCTAACCTGATGATAGCTGCTCTTAAGGTCTATCTTTGAGAAAACTTTAGCACCAGCCATCATATCTAAAATGTCATCCAATCGGGAAATGGGAAACCTATACTTCATAATTATTTTGTTTATGGCTCTACTATCTACACACATCCTCCAGGTACCATCTTTCTTAGGGGTCAGTAGAGCAGAGACTGCACATGAACTCAAGCTCTCCCTAATGAAACCCTTCCTAAGTAACTCTCCCACTTGTTTCTATAATTCTTGATGCTCACTGGGGTTCATTCTATAGTGAGGAAGGTTTGGTAAAGTGGCTCCTGGGACTAGATCTATGGCATGTTGGATGTTCTAAGTGGTGGTAATTGATCAGGTAAATCATCAGGGAAGACATCCTCAAATTCTTTGAGAGCCTCAACAATTTCTGGAGGGTGTTCCTTTTGAGTCGGCACATGAATTTCTTTGGTGGTCAAGATCCAAATAAGGCTACCCTCAGCAATTTCTTTCTCTAACTCCTTAGCCTTAATCAGATTAACTCCTAGTTTCTTATCCTTAAGGCTACTAGAACCTCTCTTGACTGGGTCTCTAGGTGGAGTTGGATGGATAACAAACTTATTCCCATGGTGGCTAAAAGCACAGACATTGGTTCGACCAAACAGGGTTGCATCATGATCAAAAAGCCAAGGTCAACCTAAAATGATACTTCTTACTTCCATGGGAATGACATCACACTAAATCTTTTCCTCATAGGTTTGCAGTTTAACTAAGATTTGGCACCTAGACTTGATTTGGATGGAGGTGGAATCTATCCAAGAAACCTTGTAAGGGCTAGGATGGGAAATTGTGGTCGACCATAAAGATTTGACTATACTAGCAGAGACGACATTGACACAACTCCCACTATCTATGATGATCTTGAGCACCTTACCCCTTACCTTAACAAAGGTTTGTAGGATGTTAGTCCTACGCCAATATTCCTTAACTTGGGTTTGGGTCAAGATGCACCTAACCACTCCTAGTAGGTTCTTAGACTCAAGTTCCTCTTCCTCTCCTTTGTACTCATCCAATAACTGGTCATCAGCCTCATAGATTTCTCCCTCAGGTTCAGCTATGGGTTCAGGCTCCTCTTTCTCTAGCTCACCTAAGTGTATGGCACTAACTGGGCACTGGCTAGCAAAGTGGCCTGGTTTCGACATTTAAAACAGGTCTTCTAGGGATTGGGACTTCTGTGGACCTCTACATATTTATCTCTATCATCTTTACAGGTTAAAGGAGTACTAGGCTGGGGTCGACTCAGGCTAGGTCGGCTTTGGTGGGACTGACTAGCTCCTATGTACTGACTAGGGTATCTAGTGTGCTCGGGTCTATGGTAGATGGGCCCTCTCTAAAGATGCTCACAATCCATAGCAATCTGGAAGGCATGGTCCAGGTCCCTAACCTCTCTCTTGTAGAGCTCTCTCTTAATATCATCTCAAAGGCAAGCCCTAAATCTAGACAGAACAACATCCTCAACCTCATCTAGGTCACATCGCATGGAATACTCATCAAATTTCGTGATGTACTCATCTATACTCTTGCTGCCCTAACTCAGCCTTTGCCACTGATCTAACAAACCATTATGATATGAGCTTGGAACGTATTTCCCTCTAAGCTTAGCCTTCATGGCCCTTCAGGCGACTATGGGTTCATGGCCTCCTGGTGGGGGCACAAGGCTCAGAAAGAAGAAGCTTCAACTAATACTAAGTTCTTTATGGATTGAGACTAGGAACTCAAGTCTCGTATTAGTCCTGTATGTTTATTGAGTCCTGTTTTATTTTCTTTTGAGGTTTTAAAGTTCAATTAGAATTCAATCAAGAGTTCAATTAGAGTCAATTAGGCTTTGTACTGAGTCAAGTTCAAGAGCTACTTGAAATTGGGCCAGACCAGCTTTACTTGGAATGCCATATCATCATGGAACACCGGTGCCAACTCATCACCAAAGGACGTCACATCACCTTTGCCATGTCATCTCCAAGGGGCACCATGGAAAAGGATGCGCCATGTCACCATGCAACCTTTCCATGCCACATCATTGCCACCTCACCTGCCATGTGGCATCATTCAAATTTTAAATTACCTGAAAGCTACAAGTGGTCGACCAAGGAGTGTTTTCAAATTCAAAGGAGGTCGGCCAACTCCATCCACAAATCATGCAACCAACTGCACCAAATCCTCCACCAAATCCTCCACATTTCATGTAACCCCCCCTAATATTTATCCATGATATGGGGAATTTCAAATTGATTGAAAGGCCATTAAAAGCCTCTTGTACGCCCATGGTAAAAAGAAGCTTTTTGGATGAAATGAAATTTAAGTGAAGTAGAAGTTGAAGAAGGTGTTTTTTTTGGTAGTATCCTCTTGTTTTCTTTGGGTGTGTTTGATTTTCTCTTCTCAAGCTTTCAAGTGTCCAACGCCAACATCCACCTCTAGGGATCTATGCCTCCATCGAAGTTCCCTTGCCTGTTTGGTTTCTTTATTTTGATATCTTTCAAATTGGTCCCAGTCTAACTCGTTCATTATGCCGGATCCTTCTATGATTCGGAGTTCAAGAAAGGGTTCTCTTGCCAAAGATCAATGTTGAATGAAACTAGTTTCTTTGGAATGCCAATCTTCCACTTCAGGGCTAGTTCATCTAAGAGCTTCAATGGATCTACCAGGGAGTGATCATCTTGGGTAAATAACACCTCCTAATCTCTTAAGTCTGAGTTATTGAAGATTGTTGCTAAGGTTTAAATTCAATATTCATTAGCCCTAATATTCTCTAGGATTTAAATAACTACATCGCAGCGTAAGTTCCAAATTTCAGTGCTCCTTCGATAGCTTTACCTTAGTACTTTTGATATGAAATTCAGTACCTGTTAATAGGCTTCATTGCTCTCATTTCTCAATCCATCATTTAGATTGCATTCTCATCTTTCGTGCCGTGTCAAATTGGTATCAGAGAATGGTTGCATTAGGGTAGAATAGTTTTCTTTAAATCCAAGCAAGATCTAAAATTCACGCCTCCTGAGCGGGTGTACTCCAGTACACTGTCACGACCCATGGGAATAATGAGCCCCTGGACGAACGTGAATTTTTTAGATTGAAGTTTGGGTAAGCCATTGCACTTGTTTGATTAGGTTCTGTTTTTCTGAAAATTTGCATCTATTTACTGTAATCCGTCTGCAGCTCCAAAGGCATGTCACTAATTTTTTGTTGAAATATTTTTTTTCTTATTCCATTTTAAGTCAGTTATAACTATATTAAATTTCATCATCAGAAAAAAATTATAAAAAAAATGAAAATTTTTGCAGTTCGACACTATCATTAGGGTTCTGTTCTATCCTTTTTATTTATTTTCATTTGTAGGATCTGGTTAGAGTAGTACAGATTTTAGTTTTAAAATTTCTTTCATCTGCATTGAAACATATAAGTTAGGAATCCTCTGTGAATTTTTCAGAATTTTTATATATTTGTTTCATCACGTTTTCCACACTACTTTTAAACTGCAACACACTTCTGCAGCACCTTTGCATTTCATTCATCTCATGAGAAATCAAATTAAGGGCATCAATTTGACATTGGGTTAGGGTTTCATCACCTGTCCCTAGCCCAAAAATCACCAACCAGCATATCGATCCCAACCCGTTAATTAAAATTGAGTAGAACGTTAATTGCCCTAGTGGGTTAGGGACACCAACAAGTTGGGTTCAGGTTAGGGTCAAGTTAACTATGTTAGCTAATTGGTGTGTGCTTACTGGCTTGGTGTCTAGGATTGGTGCATCAGGGCTTGTGATTTTGGTGCGGACACCAGACTCAGAAGAAGACTTCAGGGCTCCATCTGGATCTCTGATTGACCTTGCCCGAAGAATTAGGGTTTTCTGGTTTTGTAATAAGGGTTGACTTGGTCAACTCAATTTTAGTCTTGAGTCTATATTTCCCTGCAATTTAAATTTTGTTGAGTCATGTTGACTCAGTACAAGTCCTAGTAGTGGTCTAGGTCTTCTCCAGGTTGGTGCCACTTTTATTTCAGTCAAGTCAAGGTCCAGGGTGCTACATTTTTTCTCCCAGGCCCAAGCAAGTGGGCGCCACACTCCCAGCCACACGCCGGAGTCCAAGAGGCGCCACATCTCCATCCAGTGTCTTTGGTCCCTACACCACAAGAAGTAAGTTTCTTTTATTTCTTGCACCACTTGGGAGAGAAATCCATCAAGATACCTCAATCCAAGGAGGAGCCAATTTCTTTCCAGATAAACCCAAGCCAGGATGGCAAGAATTTTTCTTGAAGAGAGGATCAAGGAGGTGCCCCACAATGTTCCATAAAAATCCAAGTTATAAAAGGGAAGAGAGCATGTCTTGGGGAGGAATTCAAGGAGGTTCCCAAAAGTTTCCAAAAGTGCCAAAGCCATGAAAGGAAGAAGCCTAAACTTGTGGAGCAAGACCAGGAGGTGTCCAAATGAGCCAAACCATGAAGGGAAAATCCTTGATTCATGGAGAGATACTAGGAGACACCCCTATAACCTGCCATTTGGACCTGATTTTCAAGTTTTCTTGGAGTTTTTGGGCTTCCCACTCATGGAAGGAGTCTTGGGAAGAGAATTTGATGCCTAAAGTATGGGTTAGTCCTATTAGTCCCACATGGGAAATGTATAAAATTTTATTTCTTTGTTATGTCTAATATTCAACTCTAGGTAACTCTTGAATTTAATGATGAATGAAATCAATTTCTGTGTGAGCAACTTTGTGTTCTCTCTTCCACACTTGTATTCAGGTGTTGAGCTCCGTGAGGGAGTAAATCCAGGTTCCCTAGGAACCTTGAGGAGGTGTGAGATCTCCATCCCCAAAACCCTACCAAAATCCTAGGTTAGCCACTTCAATTCCAAACCCTAGCCGCCCATCATCTTCTTCATTCCACCAATCATCCAAACCCTAATCTACCTCATCATCTCACGGCCCCTCTCTTCTAAGTAAAGGCCGACCACCAACATCCAGGTCCAGATCGGCTACTTCAAATACAGAGCAAATCCCAGAGGAAGTCAGATCAGCATCTAGGAGAATCAGGATTTCAGCAACATCAATTTTTTTCAAGTTCTTCTTATCTGGTAAATCCTTTCTTTGAGTATCTGGTTCCTTAACTTGTTCTTCTTCTTTCCTAGATCCTAAGTTCAGGAGAAGCCAACTCTGCCAAAGGGCCAGTATTGGAGGATCCATTGCAAAGATATTCGAATCCGAGGATCCCACAATCTGCTCGAGAGAGTCCTTCCACCAAACTCTATGAAGATCATTGCCTGGTACATAACCCTTCCCTTCTCTTTATTTCTATCTTGTTGAAAGTTCATGGCAAAACCCTAGGTCTGGGAGTTTCTCAACCCCCAGCAATCCTTTACTTTTGAACTACTCTGATAATCTAGTTTCTTTGAATTGTGCTTTCAATTATTATATAGTTTCTTTCAATTTAGTTTAACTTTCCTTTGAGTCAAAGTCGACTTCTGAAAATATATATAAAAAAAATAAATATATAAATACATTAATTTTAATTTACTTCTGCATCGCATCATCTTTTTTGTTCTACATCAATTTTTGTATCAGAGCTTTCGTTCTGCATCAATCTTGGTATCAGAACCCTGTCTAGGGTTTCTGACTTGCTTGCATGTTTTGAGTGTTTCTCTTTTTACTTTGTCTACTCGAAGTAGACTCCCCCGGACGTCCGATCCTAGGAACGAAGTGAGGTGCAAGCCTCCTCTTCCCATTCCATGGGGCGTTCCTAGGGCGTGTAGGGGATCCGCTGGGTTACAACTTCGTAGCAGGAATTGTAAACGGGGGAAGCATTCTATTTTCAGTCTGTAACTACCCTGTTACAAGAATTGTTTCTCTTGGCAGGTAACTTCAAATTGTGTGATTTTTATTTTGCTGGAACCAGTATAATTGAAGCTATTTTAAATAATTTTACTATAATTTATTGGTTTCCGTGAAATTTCTGAGAGTTAAATTATAGCAATTCTATTTTTGTGTTTCTACAATTCAATTTTTTTTGAGTGATCATCTCCTAATTCATCTTAAGGGCAATTTAGCATCTAAGATAAGGGGAGGAGTTGATAACCTCTCCTTAGCCCAAAACCACCACCCATTCATTCGATCCTAAGCCTTTAATCTTAAAATTAATTAGACCTAATTTGCCCTAGTGGGCTAGGGACACCAACTGGTCGGGTCTAGGCTAGTATTGAGTCAGTTTGTCTAGTTACTCTGTGTGTGCTTTGTACTCAGTGTCTAGAATGGTGGTTCAGGGATTCTATCTCGAAGGGCTTGTGTGCTGGTTCGCCTACCTGGCCAATCACTGATTGGTATCTAGGATTGGCAATTAGGGACCTAACACTCCCCTTACACCTGCCTGGTTGAGTCCTGAGTTACTACAGGCTAGCTTGCCACTCTGATTGGGCATCTAGTTTGGACTCTAGGTCTAATGAGCCAGTAGTCGCTTTAGTCTAGTCACATTCTGTGTGCTTGCTTGCATCATCATGTCCACCCAGAACGGAGTACCCTCCCAACCTGGTCAAATCCAACCTGATTTAGAGGCCATGGTTAGAATTCTTACCGAAAGTATGAACAAATTGAGTCAGGATATGACTGCTACTGTTGCCCAGTTTAAGGAACAAGTCCATGAGGATCTTACCCAGCTTAGGGATCGAGTCCAAGTACTTGGGGAACCTAGACATCAGAATTGGACTCCTGACCCAGATTTTAATGTGCCTCAACCTCACCCACACCAGGAGCCTAGGAGGACCTTATACTGTGATCCCGAGCATAACCCTAGGAAGCCTAACCATGATATCTATAGTGTGGATCGTGTCTATGAGAGGACCTTACAATATTCTAGACCAGTCACTCAACAACCCAAGTCTTCTAGATCAAACCATTTAGATCCACACCCATGCCCAAGTAAGGACTCTACTAGCTTGAAACCCAGTGTGACCCAGGTTCCTATATCACAAGAATGTTGGTTTTGTGGAGAAAGAGGCCATAAATATAGTCAGTGCCCATGCATAGGACTGGCTTGTGCACAGCTAAGTGGTAAGAATCCTAAGGATGACATTAATGAGGGAGAACCCAAGCCTACCAATGAGGAAGAAAGGTTAGGTATGACAAGCCCAGAATAAGTTGACCCGATTATCACTGACCCGAAACCCATTGAAGATGCCATCGAGGAAGTATATGATGCTGGCTTGAGTCTAGTTGATGAATATGAGGGGGAAAAACTTGAAGAATGTGACATCGATACTATTGGTTCCTTACCTTAGGAGACCTTGGAGAGCAACCAAGTGGTAGGACCTAGTTCAGAAATTCAAGAGATTTGTGAGAATCGGGTTCCTTTAGTCAAATACCCCCAGGAAGAACTCATAGTGTTAGCCCGAGCTATCAGTTCATACCCTCTAATGACAGTCATTCCCCAAGTACCAATTGAAGATCTTTGCACTGAACTGCTTACGTTTGCCCACCCTATGGTAGATCCTCTCCTTAGGATGACTGAATCAAGCCTCTTACAATTGGACCTTGTCCCATGCCTAGCCACTAAGGTCTCTCCGAACATCCTTGTCTTGAGCGGATTGATTCACCTAGTCCTGTAGAAGTCCTCCTTATGGCCCTAGACCCCTTCCTTCGCATGACTGACCTACCCTTCTATAGAGTATACCTTTCCGCACCCATAGGTCAAATTTCAAGTCTTGAGGTCGTCATCCATAGGCCCTTCCATGAATCATTCTCTAATCCATTTCTTGAGAAAGTGGATCATTATTTGCTTAGAGAACAAACCTTAACTGTTGCAATCACATGTCCTAGGCTACTTCCCGAACCATCTCTTGATCCATTCCTAGGAGTAGCAAACTTTTCTTTTCGTAAGGATGACCAGTTGACACTCATAGATCACCATTCAAACCTTCAGGTCACCACCATTAGTCAGCAGGTAATTCGAGACTCCACCTCATATTTCCTCCCTTTCTCTAGGACTTCCAATGCTTCTTACATCATCCAAGTATACTTTGTCGAAGTCTTTAAAATGAACCACGTATTAGAACCTATTAGGTTTGCCACCTACTTCTGGAAGACCTTATGGCACCTACTAGGCACCCATGATAAGTTTTCATGCTCTGCATGCCATCCTCCGACCCAAGGTCAAACCTAGAGAGCCTTAGTTTGTTAGGTTTAGACCTAGGGTTCCTTTGGAATAAAGTCCATTCTTTAGGAATGCGTCGTCAGTCTAGTTTAGTTTTTCTTGACCCTTTACTAGGCTTTGGCTTAGATTTTGGTTTGATTGAGAGCACCAGGAATTGGGATTTCTATTTTGTCCAGGGCTGAAATTGCATTCAATGTTTCGATCAATAGGTCTATAGGCTAGAGTCCCTTTGAAATTGTTCATGGATACAAGCCTCACACACCACTTGATCTGATTTCACTATTAGCCCACACACACAAGTCTCTTGATGCACTTGCATAGCATGTAAAGGACTTGCATAAAGAAATTAATGCCAAAATAACATTAAGTAATGAAACTTTTAAGAAGTTGGCTGATTCTCAAAGACGAGTCAAAACTTTTATTGAGAGAGACTATGTAATGATTAGGGTAAGGCCTGAGAGGTTTTTCCTGGAACCGTTAGAAAGTTACATGCTAAAGGAGCTGGACTATTTAGAGTAGTGAATAGAGTAGGATCCAATGCCTATGTGCTCGAGTTGCCTCCAGAACTAGGCAATAGCTCTACTTTCAACATTACAGACTTAGTAGAGTATAGGGAGCCAGCTGTGATTTCTAGTAAGCCTTTGAAACCTAATCCTATTATTGAGAGTGATCCCGACCCTGTGTGTCCACCAGCAAACTGGCCTGTGAGGAAAGAGCAGATTGAAAAGATCCTGGATGATCAGGTTATCTCTACTCGTAATCGAGGATACCAAAGATACCTGGTCTGCTGGCAAGGAAGGCCAGATTCTAATGACTCTTGGATCTCCCGAGAAGAATTACAAGAATTGGACCCAGACCTCTTGGAGAGATACCAGAGCCAGCATGATCCATACTCGACAGGGTCGAGTTCCTCCTACCCCGGGAGAATTGGTGCGGGCACCAGACTCAGAAGAAGACTTCAGGGCTCCATCTGGATCCCTGATTGACCTTGCCCGAAGAATTAGGGTTTTCTGGTTTTGTAATAAGGGTTGACTTAGTTAACTCAATTTTAGTCTTGAGTCTGAATTTTCCTGCAATTTAAATTTTATTGAGTCATGTTGACTCAGTACAAGTCCTAGTAGTGGTCTAGGTCTTCTCTAGGTTGGTGCCACTTTTTTTTCAGTCAAGTCAAGGTCCAGGGTGCCACATTTTTTTTTCCAGGCCCAAGCAAGTGGGCGCCACACTCCCAGCCACACGCCAGAGTCCAGGAGGCGCCACATCTCCATCCAGTGTCTTTGGTCCCTACACCACAAGAAGTAAGTTCCTTTTTTTTCTTGCACCACTTGGGAGAGAAATCCATCAAGATTCCTCAATCCAAGGAGGAGCCAATTTCTTTCCAGATAAACCCAAGCCAGGATGGCAAGAGTTTTTCTTGAAGAGAGGATCAAGGAGGTGCCCCACAATGTTCCATAAAAATCCAAGTTATAAAAGGGAAGAGAGCATGTCTTGGGGAGGAATTCAAAGAGGTTCCCAAAAGTTTCCAAAAGTGCCAAAGCCATGAAAGGAAGAAGCCTAAACTTGTGGAGCAAGACTAGGAGGTGTCCAAGTGAGCCAAACCATGAAGGAAAAATCCTTGATTCATGGAAAGATACTAGGAGACACCCCCATAACCTGCCATTTGGACCTGATTTTCAAGTTTTCTTGGAGTTTTTGGGCTGCCCACTCATGGAAGGAGTCTTGGGAAGAGAATTTGATGCCTAAAGTGTGGGTTAGTCCTATTAGCCCCACATGAGAAATGTATAAAATTTTATTTCTTTGTTATGTCTATATATTCAACTCTATGTAACTCTTGAATTTAATGATGAATGAAATCAATTTCTGTGTGAGAAACTTTGTATTTCTCTCTTCCGCACTTGTATTCAGGTGTTGAGCTCCGTGAGGGAGTAAATCCGGGTTCCCTAGGAACCTTGAGGAGGTGTGAGATCTCCAACCCCAAAACCCTACCAAAATCCTAGGTTAGCCACTTCAATTCCAAACCCTAGCCGCCCATCATCTTCTTCATTCCACCAATCATCCAAACCCTAATCTACCTCATCATCTCACGGCCCCTCTCTTCTAAGTAGAGGCCGACCACCAACATCCAGGTCCAGATCGGCTACTTCAAATACAGAGCAAATCCTAGAGGAAGTCAGATCAGCAATCAGGAGAATCAGGATTTCAGCAACATCAATTTTTTTCAAGTTCTTCTTATCTGGTAAATCCTTTCTTTGAGTATCTGGTTCCTTAACCTGTTCTTCTTCTTTCCTAGATTCTGAGTTCAGGAGAAGCCAACTCTGCCAAATGGCCAGTATTGGAGGATCCATTGCAAAGATATTCGAATCCAAGGATCCAACAATCTGCTCGAGAGAGTCCTTCCACCAAACTCTGTGAAGATCACTGCCTAGTACATAACCCTTCCCTTCTCTTTATTTCTGTCCTGTTGAAAGTTCAGAGCGAACCCCTAGGTCTGGGAGTTTCTCAACCCCCAGCGATCCTTTACTTCTGAACTACTCTGATAATCTAGTTTCTTTGAATTGTGCTTTCAATTATTATATAGTTTCTTTCAATTTAGTTTAACTTTCCTTTGAGTCAAAACCGACTTCTAAAAATATATATAAAATAAATAAATAAATAAATACATTAATTTTAATTTACTTCCGCATCGCATCATCTTTTTTGTTCTACATCAATTTTGGTATCAGAGATTTCGTTCTGCATCAGATTTAGTCTGCCTACCTAGCCAATCTCAGATTGGTGTCTAAGGTTGGCAATCAGGGACCTTCACTCCCCACCACCTACCTGGTTAAGACCCATAAGTACTACTAGCTAGTTGGTTCACTTAATTAGACCTTTAATTTGTGCTCTAGGTCTAGGAAACCTTAGCTCGAGCTTGAGTCTACTTGCATGCATGAAAACTAGATCAGGAGCCTCATATTCACCAGTTTAGACCCAGTCCAGTGTAGCCATGGACCCGAATCTTGAAACCATGCTGAAAGGCCTAAATGATCTAATGGCCCAATTGAACCAAATGCTGGCTAAACAATTTTCATTAGACCAACCAACTCCTACTATCCCATTAGCTCATATGAATGATAGGAGTAAGAACCCTGAAGTACAAGTTGAGTTCATGAATACTCAAGACTTAAAATATCCTCAAACTGAAGGGCTAGGGAAGGAAGAAGGCAAGTCTAAACCTAGTAAATATGTGTATAAGATTGACATAAGTTTAATAGATGAATATGAAGGGGAAGACTGTGAAGAGACAACTTTAGTACCTTACCTAAGGAAACCTTTGGTAATGAAAAGATTATTGAGCCTAGTCTTGAAACATCAGAACAACCAAAATTTAGTGAGGACTTGGTTCCCGTAAGACAATGCCCTCGGGAAGAACCCAATACTTTAGCTTCGACACAAGAACTCCTTCAGTTACCTGAAAAGAACCCAATCATTATTTTAGAAGACTTTGCCGATGACCTTCAACTACCTAGAAGCATCCCGCCCGTGGATCAATATTCAAATCTTAAGGTCATCATGAGTAACCAAGGTCTGTTCCAAGATTCTCCTAAATTATCCCAAGACTCGGATTCCTATTTTCTTCCTTTCCTTAAGTCTTATCCTAATTTTATAGCCATTAAGTTTCATTTTGATGAGATTACTAGGTTGCATGAGGCTTTAAAGCCTATTCCTTTTGCTACCTACTTTTGGAAAACCTTATGGCATTTGCTAGGAACCCATGGTAAATTCTCATGTGCATACCAGACCAGGGTCAAACCTAGAGAGTCATTAATCTGTTAGGTTTAGGCCCTAGAGAGTCCAATAAAATTCCTCTCAATAAGGATGCCTAGTTCAGTCTGCATTTCGTAAGTGCTTGTGTAAGTTTCTGAGTGTGCTGAGTCCTATGCATAGCATGTTGAGGATTTGCATCATGAAATAAATTTGAGCAATGAATCCTATAAACATAGGACTAATTCAAGAAAGAAAGTCTATAAGAGAGATCATGTTCCCATCCGGGACTTTCAAGAAACTACATACCCGTGGTGCAGGCCCCTTTAAAGTCCTAAAGAAGATTAGATCTAATGCTTACATATTGGAATTACCTTCAGACCTAGGTATCAACCCGACCTTCAATGTCTCAGACTTGATAGAATATAAGGAACCCATGATGATACCTAGTGAGCCTTTTGGGCCTGACCATATTTTTGAGAGTGAACCATTACCCGAGTATCCACAAATAACCATTCCTCAAAAATGAGAGAAAACTGAACAAATCCTGGAAATAAGATTGTCACTACCAGAAACAAGGATTACTATCGATATTTGGTCCATTGGCAAGGGAGACCAAAATCAGACGACTCCTAAATTGCTAGAGAGGACCTACAACGACTGGACCCGGACTTATTTGAACAATATTAAAGCCAGGCTGAACCATACTCGACAGGGTCAAGTTCCTCCCACCCGGGAAGAATTGGTGGGGGCACCAGGCTCAGAAAGAAGAAGCCTCAACTAATACCAAGTTCTTTATGGATTGAGACTAGGAACTCAAGTCTCGTATTAGTCCTGTATGTTTATTGAGTCCTGTTTTATTTTCTTTTGGGGTTTTAAAGTTCAATTAGAATTCAATCAAGAGTTCAATTAGAGTCAATTAGGCTTTGTACTGAGTCAAGTTCAAGAGCTACTTGAAATTGGGCCAGACCAGCTTTACTTGGAATGCCACATCATCATGGACCACTGGTGCTAACTCATCACCAGAGGACGTCACACCACCTTTGCCATGTTATCTCCAAGGGGCGCCATGGAGAAGGATGCGCCATGTCACCATGCCACCTTGCCATGCCACATCATTGCCACCTCACCTGCCACATGGCATCATTCAAATTTTAAATTACATGAAAGCTACAAGTGGTCGACCAAGGAGTGTTTTCAAATTCAAAGGAGGTCGGCCAACTCCATCCACAAATCATGCAACCAGCTCCACTAAATCCTCCACCAAATCCTCCACATTTCATGTAACCCCCCCTTGAATGTAAACTATGCAGGTGGTTTGACAAGATCCTACACTAGGCATGCAAACATCTATGGGAGCAGATTGGATTTTAAAACAATTTTTAAAATTCACGTAGCGGAAATCTGCTCCGCCAGGAACAAATCTAAATCTAGTTGCATTTAGGCATGTATAATCAAATAAAATATTAAACAATTTAATCTATCCATGCATGATTAAAAAATTAATTTTCCATACCTTTATTCTACCTGGAATAACTCTGGAATAAACATGGAATAGACTGGAATAAAGTTATTCCAGTCGTCTTCCTCCTTGGGACTCTATTTTTGGCTTGCAAAACATCATCGGAACTCCTCCATCCGGACCTCCGTTTGCTCCCAAATTTGAGCAGCAGTAACTTGGACAAGTCTTCTTCGATTTGCCACCAATAACTGCAATCAAATTTTAGCCAAAAATATAAAATAAATCACCAAAGTCTGCTGCCAGATTTCTGCAACAGAACTGGGCAGCAGACTTTGGCCTTCGTTTCGGAGCAGCTGGGGCGATCCCGGTCCACGTGATTTGCTCCTAGAAGTAGAATGGTACTCCCTCTAGAGGGGAGACATGCCTGGGGCTCTCAGATCCACCTCCATGCACGGTGCTAGCCTTCGGAAGAGGGCTTCACGGTCACATAATTCTGCAGCACTGGGTAGAACTTGAGCACTTCAAACAATGGGATTTTCTCCCCTTCTAAAGCTCTAAATCCAGCCCCAAAGGTCTCTCCTTAAGCCTCTCAAAGAAGAAGGATGGGACAAGCACTCCTTTTTTTTTTCTCAAGTTTTCTCATGGTGGAAACTTCTTTCTTCGTTGAAACTTGACCAACTCCAAAATAGGGACGCTGGTGGTCTTATAAAGGCTGCAGGGAGAAGACAATGTAGAGGGTGGGAGGCCAAGAGGTGATCGGCTGCAGTTAACCCAATTAACAAGCCTTAAACCAGGATTAATAAACCATTAATCCCAAATGGTGGAGGGAGGAGAAGAGACACGCGTGAGGACTTTTGGCATTCGTTTTGGCTTCCAACATAAGAGTTTCATTGCATTCAAATGATCGTGTAAAATGGTAGGGAGAAAAACCAAAACACCGGTCCAACCAAAAAATTGGTTCAAACCCAATTTTGGTTCAATTCCATTAAACCAAATGGTTCAATCCAATTGAACCTGGTTTAAGGAATATAATTGGTTCACAACCAATTGGAGGCCGAAACGAACTCCGAATCAGTTCAAAACTGATTCAGAAAAATCCTGGCGCAGTGCTGGTCAACCCAGAATATTTTTCGGTTGAGACAGACAAGGGCAAGATGGAGTAAAAAGAGTGCTCAAAAATACTGTGACCATAAAACTGAGACGATTCCCAATCGTAATCGGTATCCGGATCAGAGAGTTATCTTCTATGGCATGTGACCTCATAGGTTCTAATCTAAACGGTAGCACTAGAACAATTTCTAGTACCAGCACAGGAAACCATCTAGCAATGGGTCCCGTCGTCTAGATAGGTCGAAGATGCGGGAGCAAACAATCGAACCTCTGGCATATGGTTACCGTATAATTCATCCCTTTGACCTCTAATGCTCAGGACGACTGAGATTGACCTGCCAACTCAGACTGAGTCGGTCGACTACGTGTCTCAACCTCGCAAGCCCAGTGACTCTTCACTAGGACTACCCCGACTGAGGATTTGCTAAATTGAGATACTGCGAGACATTCAATCCAAACTGTTTGGACAGGTCAATTCCATCTTGGTCCATCACTGATCCATAAGTACTTGCCTGTACCCAGAAACCTTCCGTCACCGGATTAGAAATCCGGGTAGTCCAGCACCAAAGCACAGGGAGTTGCTTGCAAGCTACCGTGATGACCTCAGGTCAGAGGGACACATATACCCATATCCAATCGTGAGTATCCCTATGGCAGAAAGGGGCTGCACGGAGTCATGTTCAATAAGATATCACATATCCCACTTGCAGATCACATCAGTGTCACCACACTCATTTGGTCAAGAGGACAACCAAACGATGTGAACTACAATAACCTATACTTGATATGTTGCCGTCCAGTATAATATATCCTTTGGTTGTGAACAGGGTTTAAGGACCACTCGATACATCCTCTCTGTATCGAAGTCAGTGTAGTCCTAAGGACTTCATCACATGGAAAGAGTTCATTACAGGGAAATTAAGAATGTGATGAGCTACCAAAAATAATATTTTATTAATTTATAAAATGAGTACAATACTATGCACAACCGCCTACAACCCAGGCGATTGGCTTTAGGATACTATTCCCAACAACTCTCACTTGTACTAAAGCCAATCAGAAGAGTATCTAATACCCATTTTCCTTTTACAATAGTCGAACTCTTTTATTCCGAGGGCTTTAGTGAAGGGCTCGGCCAGATTTTTTTTTCCATTGATCTTCAGAAGATTGATGTCGCCTCGTTTCATGATCTCTCGTACGAGGTGGTAGCGCCATAAAATGTGTTTGGTGCGGTGATGAGCTTTCGGCTCCTTAGCATAAGCAATGGCTCCAGTGCTGTCACAGTACACCGGAACAGGACCATCTAGGGAAAGTGCCACCCCTAGCTCTCCAAGGAACTTCCATAACCAGACAGCTTCCTTTGCCACATCTGATGCTGCAATATATTCTGCTTCGAATACTGAGTATGCAACAGTTGCCTGCTTAGAACTTTTCCAACAGATCGATCCTCCATTTAGGGTAAATACAAACCCTGACACACTCTTGCTATCATCTCTATCCAACTGGAAACTGGAGTCAGAGTACCCCACATGTTTCAAGTCAGGTTCTCCATAAATCAGCCATTGATCTTTAGTATTTCTTAAATACATAAGGATGGACTTAACCACATACAAATGCACCTCACCTGGGTCAGAGTGGTATCTACTCACTACTCCTAGTGAGTATGCCATGTCTGGTCTAGTACAAGTCATAGCATACATGATAGTGATGGGGGACTAATATGCATGCCATTTTTTTTGTATGTTTTACATGTTGAGTTAGGTGATTAATTCCCAAATTTCAGATCAAAATTATTTGTAGGGAATTTTGTATGAATTTTTGAAGATCAGCATGCAGATTAGGACCTAGAAAGTAGCAAAGAAGGACCGCCGGGGCTGAGAAGTCTCGGTTAGGGCAAGTTCTCCTACAATAAAACTACTGGAGGTAGAGGGGTGTACCTGACAACGTCTATGAAGATCGCAGCGAAGGGGTCTCTCGTTCCTCGACGGATGCGGCCTGGAAAACCGAGCCAAAGACCCGCGGATACCCGGCTTTCTGCTCGGTGATCTGATTGAGGCTTGGCTGGAGTCGTTGGATTCGTAGGAACTCGGGGACCTACAAACGACCTGTCAGGGGTTAGAAAACTCATAAAGGAACAATAAAACAAAGAAAAAACAGCAAGGGATTGTTTCTTTTGGAGTGGGCGTCCAGGGATCTGAGATGCTTGTTGGCAGCAGGAAGATGATTGCTGCACTGGGAAGAAGAACTCTCGCAAACCCCTTTATGCACACAGTAGGGTATCACACAACTTAATAGAAGAACTCAAGGTTTTCATTCATCAAAAACTCTCCTTCATACAAGAGGCTAGGGTCTTTTAAATAGACCCATAACCTTGGGCTCCAAGTAAGGGCACATTAGTCTTTACATGAGAATCCTTTTCCCTCTCAAACCCTAGCTAGAAAATAAGGAAACATTAGGTAGAAAAAATCCCTAAAATTTCTCTTGACTTGGCCAACACTCCAAGGACACCTAGGGGGACGTGTTGGGCTTCTAGGAGCAGCAAGGGGCCGGCCCAAAGGGGCCCGGGTGCATGGGTTTGGGCCTCTGGAAGCTGGGGTGGCCGGTAGCCAGGTAGCAGGAATATTCCCTGGTATCTTGCTTCTTAGGGGCTTGGGCTTGGCGCCTGGGCTTGATTTCTTTAGGCTAGGATGCAGATGGACCCTTGGAATCATGGATGCCCTTATCTATGAATATACTTTGGCATCTGGAAGGAAATCTGGGCATCTGGAGGGCATTTGCATGGAATCAGGGTTTCTGATTTTCCTCCTGGGGTCTTCAAATCTTCAAGCTGGGTTGGACTTGGGCTAAACTTCTATGTCTTCAATCTGGTTGGACTTGGTCTTTACTTGTATGATGTGGTCTTAAGTCTTCAGTATGCTTGGATAGGACTCAAAAAAAATAAAATTAGCTCAACATGAGCTGACTAGCATTGGACTGAACTAGCTCAACATGAGCTGACTAGTACAGAACTGAAATAACAACTCAAAATACTCAAATAACAACTAAAATGGACTCGGATGAGTTAAGCCCTTATTACATATGGACTCATAAATTATTGAACAATATATAGAGGGTTGAAAAGCCTCTGTCTTATTCTGGTGCCTCAGGTATCCCCACCATCTTTCCAGAAATTCTTGACCCATCCTTCGATAGCATGGACCTTTTCTTGCCCATAGATATAACTCAATGTTCATACATTAAGGTTAGTCTCCTTAGCCCAGAACCAGTCCCTGAATCACCTCCCTATTTCTTATCCTTCCCAGATTCTTCTCATGTTTCTAGAATAATTAGATTGCATTTTGTAGAAGTAAGCATAATGCATACATTCATTATGCATGTTAGATTTGCATCTTACTTCTGGTATACCTTATGGCATTTGCTAGGAGTCTATTATAAATTTTCATGTGTATATCAAGCTATGGTCAAACCTAGAGAGCCTATAGTCTGTTAGGTTTAGGCCCAAAGAGTCCAATAAAGTTCCTCTCAATATGAATGTATAGTTGAGTCTGCATTTTTTTAAGTGTTAGTACAAGTCAGGTGCATCATCCGCATTACACATTAAATTTTAAACAAACTTGTTAATTCCCGAAAAAGAGCCAAGAAATTTAATGTAGGAGATTTTGTTATAGTTAAGAAGCTTCATGCTTGCAAAGCTAGATCTTTTAAAGTGATAGAGAAGGTAGTGTCCAATGCCTATGTGCTAAATCTGTCCCCGGATTTTGGTATTAGCTCTATCTTCAATATCACAAACTTGGTTGAGTATAGGGAACTGGCAACGATTCCTAGTGAGGATTGTGGACCTACTCCATCCTTTGAGAGTCAACCTAACCCAAAGTGTCCACCTATAAATTAGCCTGAGAGAGGAAAATGGATAGAGCATATCTTGGATGATCAAATTATCACGACCCAGGGCTACGGCTATCAACGCTACCTGGTTCGTTGGCAAGGTCGACCAGAATTCGATGATTCATGGATTACTCGAGAGGACTTGTAGTGCCTTGACCCAAACCTCCTTGAGTGATACCAGAGCCAAAGCAACCCTTACTTGACGGAGTTGAATTCCTCCCACCCCGGGAGAATTGATGGGGACATCAGGTCAACCCTAGTTCACTATGGGTCCCTAAATTTTGAGTCCTTTAGCCTTGATTCAAAATTTATCTTTGAGTGCAATAATTTGGCTATGTTAGTCGTTTGAGTCCTGTATTTGGACCTTGAGTTTTGCTTTTCAGGCCTTGTTACACTTGAGTCCTGTATTTAGAGTCGACTCATATCATTAGGATTTATGAGTCAAGTTTTGGATTATGTTCAGTTCAGCTGAGCTTAGTCATTCAAGTTAGTTCATTGTAAGTCTTTAGTTATTTTGGTCTTGTTATGTCATTTTGGGTCTTATGTCAATTTGAGTCCTGTAGTTTTGTTCAAGTCCTATGTTGACTCTAGTCTAGTTCAGTAAGAAGAAGTCTCAAGACCCTGATGGAACCTAGCCAGAGTGAAAATTTGACAACTTCAAAGAGTCCCAGTCATACTTGAAAGTGCCACTGATGGGGACCCAAAGTGGATCGATAGTCTATTTTATTTTATTTTATTTAAGTCCATTAGTCCTGTGTCACTTTAGTCAAAGTGTGCCAATTGAGTCCTGTAAAAAAATGAGACAACTGAGTCAGTTGAGTCCACTTAGTCTGGTGTAGTCATTTTAGTCAGTTAGGTCCAATCGAGTCATTCAGGTCATGTACAAGAGGAGAGTTCGTAGCCAGAAGATTCACCAGGCCTATCCAACTAGAGCTGGCCTTCATGCACCTGGACCCTTTCCTGCCACCAAGCCCTCAAGAGAGCTCCAGCCCAAGATAGGCCCATTGTTGACCGGTCCACCAGGGTTTCTTGGCCCATAAGTTAGGGTTTCTTAGCCCTTAAGTAATGTACCCTAGGGTGAATCTATAAATACCACCCCTCCCCTCTTGTATTAAACATATTCTTCTCATGAATACAACTTAAAAAGTTATTTTGTCTAAGTTTTGAGTTTTCTCTGGATTGGAGTGGGTGTGATGCCCGGGGTCCTGGTTCTTGAGTACAAGCCCTAATCTTTCGGTGACTTCTATGCTTGCTAGCGATCCTTCCCCCATCTTTGTCCCACATCAACTTGGTATCAGAGAAAAGATGGATTAGGGTTTTCTTTTCTTCTCCGAGTCTGCTATCAAACCATTATCAGGCATCCTCAAACATCGTCGCTCGCAGCCCATCGGATCTACATCATCGATGCTGCCCCTGTTCCATCCATGCTCCCATCGCCTGTCTCCATCAGCGCCCTACACCCGAGCCCCTCTCCTCTCTGCCGCCCATGAAGCCCATCTCTAGCACCGCCTCCGATCAAGCCTCCCCCTCCTCCACCTCCATCCCATGATCCTCCCCAACGCCCCACCGGGGTCGACCGTTTGTGAAGCCACCGCCATGTGTCTATGTCTCTTCCTTCATCTAAAAGAGTCTGCATCTCTTCCACTGCCTTCCGGTGGTGGCCATCGGAGACTCCACCCATCCTCCCTCTGGTAATCTTCAGCTCTCCTCACCCATCGGATTTGAGATGGATGACAGCTATGCTGTGTGCGTGGATGCCCTAGAGTGGGTGGCCTATGGATCGTGCGGCCACCAGGAGGTCTACTCCACTTACGTCGTCCGGCTATGCTTCGTCCTCAACAACGAAGAACGCTCCCAACCTTCCTCCGCCGTCGACCTAGAGATCCATGACCTGATCGAGCACAAGAAGCGCCGGCAGTGCCGTGGCATCGAGCTCATCACCTCCGAGAACTTCACCTCCTTCGCCATCATTGAGGCCCTCGGCAGCCCCCTCACCAACAAGTACTCCAAGGGCATGCCCAGCATCCAATACTATGGCTGCAACGAGTTCATCGACGAGATCGAGAACCTCTGCTACACCCACGGCCTCGCTGCCTTCCACCTTGACCCCGCCTGCTGGGGCGTCAACGTCCAGCTGTATTCCGGTAGCCTTGCCAACTTCGTCGCCTACACCACCCTCCTCAACCACCTTGACCGCATCATGGGCCTCAACCTCCCATCCGGTGGCCACCTCACCCATGGCTACTACACCTCCGGCGGCAAAATGATCTACGCTGCCTCCACCAAAAAAGAAAGGGCACCATCAAAAAAGAAAGGGAGCACTGCCCGATCAATGCCATCGCCAGCCACTGCATGACGCCGCCAGCAACCGGAGCTCCGTCCATCCGGCCATCCTCGTCCTGTGCCACCATCGGCCTCCTCCCAGCACTGATCACCGGCGAAGCCTGCCGGGAAGCCTTCCCCTGTTTTCCTAGTTCAATCTATGAGGGAGGGAGGGACAGCACGATCATGAAGATAAATGCCTTCACTATTACCGACTTCAGCACACACGCTTCTAGAGTAGCATGCTTTCTGGAGTAGCATGGATCTCAGTGCTGCACAATCTCCAAAGACACACTAATCTCAAAGTAGCAAAAAAAAATAGAGGAAAACAAAAAAAAAGAAGAAAGAAAGGTGAAAAAAAAAGAAACTAGCATTTTTGTTTTGATTTGGTTAGTTCCAGTTATGTCAAACCCCACTGAGCTTGACTCAATGAAGTCGAGTTCTCCCCGCTGCTTAGAAATGATGGGGACCCGAAGTGGACCAAGAGTCTATTTTATTTTATTTTATTTGAGTTCATTAGTCCTGTGTCACTTTAGTCAAAGTGAGCCAATTGAGTCCTGTAATAAAGTGAGAAAACTGAGTCAGTTCAGTCCAGTTAGTCAGGTCTAATCATTTTAGTCAATCAGGTCTGATCGAGTCATTCAGGTCATGTACAAGAGGATAGTTCACAGCCAGGAGATTCACTAGGCCTATCCAACTAGAGCTGGCCTTCATGCACCTGGACCCTTTCCTACCACCAAGCCCGTAAGAGAGAGCTCCAGCCCAAGATAGGTCCACTATTGACCGGTCCACCAGGATTTCGTGGCCCACAAGTTAGGGTTTCTTAACCCTCAAGAAATGTACCCTGGGGTGAATCTATAAATACCACCCCTCCCCTCTTGTATTAAATATCTTCTTCTCATCAATACAACTTAAAATGTTATTTTGTCTGATTTTTCTCTGGATTGGAGTGGGTGTGATGCCCGGGTTCCTGGTTCTTGAGTACAAGCCCTAATCTTCTGGAGACTTCTACGCTCGCCAGCGATCCGTCCCCCATCTTTGTCCCGCATCAGCCATCTTGGATTGAATGAGAAGGACCTTAAAGATCATTCTCCTTGAGGACCAGGATAACAACATCAGCCTGCCAGGAAGAAAGACAACCGAAGAAACCCTAAAGCCTGCCCGAGAATGAAGTGGGCTGCCCAAAGCCCAATGCTCTTCATGAATTGGCACCCCACCCTTAGGATTACCTCCCTTTGGGTGCCCCACTATGGTCACCTTTCTTGGCCATGACCAAATCAAAGAGAAGAAGAAGAGTAATCCTAATGAGAAGAGGAAGTTTGAACCTATTTGGGAGAGGAGATCTCCATTTATTTGAGTGGGAAAAGGATACTTAGGGTTTTACCTGTATGCCTTTACTTGGAGCCCAAGCTTGCATGCCTATATAAAGGCCCCCCCTCTCATGTATATTTGATGTTATTGAATATGAAAAATTTCTTGAGTTCTTCTTAACATTTTGTGTGAATTATGTATGAATTTCTATGTGATTAAGGGTATCTGTGTGATCCCTCAGGTTTTCTGTGTGATCCCTATGCCCTGCCTCCAAGCCACCAGCCTTCTTCATCTCCTGGCCGCCCACTTCTAAGCCTTCCTTTCCTTTGCTTTCTTCAACCTTCAAACTTATTTTTTCTCTAATTTCTAACCCGTGATAGGTTATTTATAGGTCCCTCAGAGTTCACGAATCCAAGGATTCCATCTGACCAGCTTTCGAGTCACCGAATTGAAAGCCATGAATCCGCAGGGTCGATAGCTTTGTTTTCCAGGCTGCATCCGGGAGCGACGACCAAACTCTTCATGGATCGATCTTCAAATCTTTGCCAGGTACACCCCCTAAACTCTCCTAAACTCTTCTAGTAGTGGTATTGTAGAAGAGCTATCCCAACCAGTGCTTCTTAGCCTTCGCGATCCTGTTTCTTCACTTTTAGGGTTTATTTCTGCATGCCTGTACTTCAGATTTTTTATAGAATTCTCTACTTGATATCTTGGCTTGAAATTTGAGATACAAACTCCTAACTTAATGCCCAACAACAAAAAAATAACTAGCATGCATAAATAGTCCCGCATCAATTGCCTTACCTAGACCATTTGGTTGCATGCTAGATCGATGATCACTATAACTTGACTTGCAACCACTTGATGAAGAGTTAGAAAAGATCCTTAGGTAATCCAAGCTACAAATATGACTAACCTTGGCAATGCTAACCCTCCACGCCCATTCAGGAAACATTTTACCCCATCCTCATACTCATACTCACCATGCATCCAAGCACCTCCTATGGAGGCCACCTAATATGAGATCAAATCTAGTATTATTTAGATGCTACCATCTTTTCATGGAGTTAGTTACGAGGACACCTATAGGCACCTAGATGAATTTTTTAAGATTTGCTCTATGGTTAAAATTCAAAATTTCTCTGACAATGCCTTTAGGTTGAAGCTGTTCCATTTTCACTTAAGGACAAAGCCAAATATTGGCTAAGTGCCTTAGATTCAGTAATTATATCAACCTGGGACCAACTTCAAAGAGAATTTATCAAAAAGTACTTTCTCATAGAAAAAACCAACTAGATTTGAAAAGCCATAACTAGTTTTTCTAAATAGAAGGAAAAATGTTCCATGAAACATGGGAGAGGTTAAAAGACCTAATCCGAAAGTGCCCACATCATGCAGTTCCAAAGTGCCAACTAGTCCAGTGTTTTTATGATGGTCTATCAGAGAAACACCGGCAAATGGTCGATGCCTCACGTGGAGGAACTTTCATGCTAAAAAGTAAGGAGATGAATAGCAATTATTTGAGATATTAAGTAAAAATTCTTTACACCATATGTCTGCCTCATGTAGTGACAGATTCATCACTCCTAAAAAATGGGGTGGAATCTATGAAATTGGTCACTACATAGATATTCACAATAAAATGGATAAGATGCCACAAAATATAGTAGATGAGTTGTCCCAAAGGATGGATCACATATTTAATAAGGGACACTCTCCTACCCTACCTATACCTAGTATGCAACAAGAAGTTTGCACAATTTGTTCTAGCCCCACCCACTACATCATTGACTATCCAGCAGCTACCCAGTTTCCTGATTTTATCCATGAACAGGTCCAATAAGCTCAAGCCCAACAAGCTCGTAGACTATGAAATGACCTATATTCAAACACCTACAATCCAGGCTAGCGAAATCACCCTAATTTCTTATAGAAACCATAACCACCTGCTGCCTTGATTCCATCAAGACCAAACTACAAAGAAACAAACTACAAGTACATACCTCACCCATAATACTAAAACCCTCCTTAATCGTCCTCCATTAGCTATAGCTCAACCTTTGAGGAGAGATTTTTGAAGACTTTAGACTGGATAGAAGTCAACACTCAGACCCACAGCTCCCACTCACAATCTATCAATTCTCATACACAATCCATCGATATATTAGAGATATAAATTGGTTAATTAGCAGCAAATCTGGGTAGAATAGAAGGAGATAAATTGCCATCTCAATCTAAGAGCAACCTAAGAGGGCAATTCATGGTTGAAAGCTCTAATATCCTATAAATCTTTTCTGAACACACCAAATCAGTCATGACTCTCAAGAACTTGAATGTCATCGAACAAGCAAGCAGAACCAATGAGACCAGCCCTACACCTCTGACTCAACCTAAATCTGAACTACCCAAGGACAAGGAGGATTTGAGAAAAGAAGATGAACCGATTGCACTAGAACCACCCTAATTATCCAAAGTACCATTCCCAGATGTCCTAAAAGTCTCTATTCCTATTGAGAAGAAGGAAGGATGACTCAAGAAGATGCTAGTATTGTTTAAGCATGTTTATATTAATCTCTCCCTCTTAGATGCAATCAAATAGGTTCCGATGTATGCTAAATTTTTGAAAGATTTGTGCACCCAGAAATATAAACCTAGATCACAAATCTCAAAGAAAATAAGCCTTGTTGAGCATACCAGTCTTATCTTCCAGGACACCACCCGTCCAAAACCTAAGGATCCATGAGCTCCCATTATTTCTTATGTCATAGGAAACTTTCATGTTGAAAAAGCTCTTCTAGACTTAGGGGCCAATGTAAACCTTTTACCTAGTTCGGTGTATGAACTCTTTGGACTAGAGAATTGAAACCTACTTTAGTCACCTTGCAGTTAGTCGATAGATAAATTAAGGTACCATGTGGGATGCTCGAGGATATCTTGGTCAAGGTAGATGAGTTTTATTTTTCAGTTGACTTCTTAGTCTTGGACATGGAATCAAGTAGCAACCCAAGATAAGTTTTTATTATCCTAGGCTGACCCATCCTAGCTACAGCAAATGCATGCATCAACTATATGACAGGAGTCATGGATGTTTCATTTGAAAATAAGAAATTGAGATTGAATGTGTTTGGTGCTACTCAAGGACCATCAATGTATTGTTGCTTTGAAATTGATACACTAGAAGACATTATAGAGGAAGCAACACCTACGATTCTTGCATAAGATGCCCTAAATACCTGATTGGCACTTGCTAGAGGAGATGACTTTGATATAGAAGGACATATTCATGAAGTTAATGCCCTATTAGATAAACCCCATACCAAAACTATGTCTCTATGGATGATCAAGTATGAGCCATTGTCCCTGTTAGCCAATACACCTATAACCTCATCTTTAGAATCACCACCTATACTAGAACTAAAGCCGCTCCTACCATGCTCAAGTACATATTTTTCAGACCTAATGACACCCTCCAATGATCATTGCGTCAAACTTGACCGCTGACCAAGAAGGATAATTGGTGTTATTCTAAAGACACATAAAGAGGCTATCATTTGGTCTATTATTGATTTAAAAGGAATTGATCCCTCCATCTGCATGCACTACATTCATTGTGAGATAGATGCCAAATCACATAGGGACATGTAGAAGAGATTAAACCATAATATGCAGGAAGTGGTTAAGAAAAAAGTTGTTAAGTCGCTAGATACAAGAATCATCTACCCCATATCGGATAGTACATGGGTTAGTCCCATGCAAGCAGTACCTAAGAAATCAGGTATTATTATGATGAAAAATAAAAAAGGTGAACTACTCACTACCCGTACAGTATCTAACTGGCGAGTATGTATAGATTATCATACATTAAACTCTATTACTAAGAAAGATCACTTTTCCTTACCTTTTATTGATCAAATCCTAGAATGGCTTGCAGGTAAAGCTTCTTTTACTTTCTGGATGGCTATTCAGGATACAATCAAATACCTATCTTTCTTGATGACCAAAAGAAAACCATCTTCACCTATCCCTTTGGCATGATCACTTATCGATGCATGCCCTTTGACCTCTGTAATGCACCTACTACATTTCAGCGATGTGTATTAGCCATATTCTCTAACATGGTGGATAAGATCATAAATAATTTTATGGATAATTTTTCTATATTTGGTACCATGTTCAAGGAATGTCTTCAAAAGTTATCAAGGTATTAGAATGATGTAAGGAGACAAACCATGTCCTTAGTTGGGAAAAGAGCCACTTTATGGTTCAAGAAGGGATCTTATTAGGGCATATTGTATCAAAAAGGGGGACTAAGATAAATAAAGCCAAAGTGTAGATATTATCAAAACTACCACCCCCGACCTCGGTTCGACAAGTACGATCTTTTCTAGGTCATGCTGGATTTTATAGGCACTTCATCAAGGACTTTAGTAAAATTTTAAGACCCTTGTGCAATCTATTGGCCAAGGACATACCATTTGTCTTTGATGAAGATTGTTTGAAAACCTTCTATACATTAAAAACTGCTTTGACAACCACACTAATTATAAAACTCCTTGATTGGTCCATACCATTTGAGATCATGTGTGATGCTTCTTATTTTGCAATAGGAGTCATCTTAGGCTAGAAACTCATAAAGGAGCCACACGTGATTTACTATGCTAGTAAAACTCTTTTTGATGCCTAATTAAACTACACCACAACCGAAAAAGAGTTGCTAGCCATAGTGTTCGCCATTGAAAAGTTTGGTTCATATCTACTAGGGTCCAAGGTTCTGAATTACTTTGATCATTCAGCTTTAAAATATTTGCTTTCAAAGAAAGATACCAAACCAAGATTGATTAGATGGATCCTTCTTCTATAAGAATTTGATCTAGAAATTCATGATAATAAGGGATCTAAAAATGTGGTAGCTGACCACATATATAGAATCTTGGTTAAGCACACAATGAGCAATGAAGAGGTTATGGAAAAATTTTCTGATGAACAACTTTTTGCAGTCTCCTCTAATCAACCTCCATGGTTTTCCCATATCATTAATTACCTTGCCATAGAACAAATACCTTCCCATTAGAGAAAATATGAGAAATAATGATTCTTCTCACAAGTTAAACATTATTTTTGGGAGGAACTTGAATTGTTTAAATACTATCTTGACTAGGTAATTCATCATTGTGTCCCCAAGAGTAAAGTCCAGAACATTCTCATTTTTTACCACTCTTCGACATATGGGGGGCACTTTAGTGGAAGAAAAACTACTGTAAAAGTATTGTAGAGTGGGTTTTAATGGCCAACACTTTTTAAAGATGCACATGAGTTTGGCCGAAATTGGCTTTGGCTCCTTAATTTTAATGAATAACAAAATGCTGAATATATGTTTGGACTAACATTTCAATTGAAGTATGAATTTCAGGACTTAGATACATCAATTTCTCCAACAAAAAGGTATCAAGTTTACTAATTTGAGAGCTAGAGATTTCTCATATTTGATTGAGCTTTTCACCTTGGAACATTATCAAAACAACATTTTTGGCCTTTATGAAGAACAATCAAATGGATTAATGGACAAATCATTATGAAATTCAAGTTTGGCATGCTTTTTTGGATGGCATAGAATCAAGTGTCGACTCACAAGATCGACTCATGAAGAAAATTTAGAAGTTTCAGAAGACCAGCATGCAATGTTTCAAGTGGCATGCCCAAATGTCGACTCACGAGATTGACTCACAATCAAGTGTCGACTCGTGAGGTTGACTCATTGCCTAAGAAAAATTATGGGACAGAACTTCAAGATTTCTGGATTCTACATCAAGTGTCGACTCACGTAACAAGTGTCAACTCATGAGGTCGACTTAAGATCTAACGACTAGTTTTCAGAATTTCAAATTTATCTACAAACGGCTTTTAACAGCTAGTTTTTCAATCCCAATGGTCTTCAATGATCTTTTCAGTGGATTTAAAGAATTTAACACTAACCAAACCTCTTAAAGTTAACAAGGAAGAATGAAATCATATGAGACAAACTCCAATCATTTGAAAAGATAAGAAGAGTGTGTTTTAAAGAGATTCCCTTGCAAAAGCCTTCCATATTTGAGTTGTTAAGGTTTTAAGTACTTGGCCATAATTGTGAATTCAAGAAATTCCAAGGAGAAGTCAACTCAAGCAATCAAGAAAGCTTCAATGACCTTCATTTTAGCTCTTTCTAGGAGCTTTGTATTGTGCTCTTTTATTACATTCTTGTTCTCACTTTGTTGATCTAGTTTTCAAAGGTTTTGAAACTAGATTATAAAGGTTGTTGGTGAGCTAAAGAGACAAAACCAACTAGGATTTGACTTGTGAGCCCGAAGATAAAAACAAGTTGTAAAGGTTATTGGTGAGCCTAGGTGATAAAACCAGCTTAGGTTTTGACTTGGGAGCCTTGGAAAACAAGTCAGCTACAATCTTGAAGAGATTATAGTGAAATATCCAAGGAAAAGCTTGGGGAGTTGATGTAGGTGCTTGGAGTGCATCGAACCACTATAAATCTTTGTGTTTGTGTGTGATTGCTTTCTTTATTACTTGCTTTTTAATACTTATATTTAATTTGCTGTTATCTGCTGCATATCTCTTAGAGCTAAATCACTTTATTTTATAAACACTTCAAGACTAGCACATAATTGTTTAAATTTTTAAAAGACCAAATTCATCCCCCCTCTTGGGCTCTTTTTCTGGGTAACAAGTAGTATCAGAGCATCGATACTCTACTTGTAGGTCCAACGATCATGAGTGAAAGGTCATGGCAGCTCCAATTAGTATGGATATTATAGAAGGACAAGCCTCTAACAGTCCCCCATTGTTTAATAGCACAAATTACACATATTGGAAGACACGCATGCGCATTTACTTACAAGCTATTGATTATAATATCTAGAGAATTATAATTAAAGGGTCTCATCAACCCACTTGGTTAGTGGCATTCTCATCGCTAAACTAGAAGAAGATTGGGATGAGAATGACATTAAGCAAGCTAAAATTAATGCCAAGGCTATGAACTTATTATTTTATGCACTTGACCTTGGTGAATTCAATAGAATTTCAAATTATCTCTCCGCTAAGAAAATATAGGATATGCTTGAAGTTATCCATGAGGGTACACATCAAGTGAAGACTACCAAAGTGAATATGCTCATTCACACCTATGAAATATTTAGAATAGAACCAACTAAATTTATAAGTGAAATGTATACTAGATTTACAAACATTGTGAATGGCATGAGAAGCTTAGGTAAAGTTATTTGAATGGTGAACTTGTTAATAAACTTCTCAAGTCTCTTCCGGCTTCTTGGGATTCTAAAGTCACCACCATAGAAGAAGCCAAAGATATTAATACACTTCTACTTAAGCAGCTTTTAGGCTCATTGATGACTTATGGGCTCTTCTTAAAATAAAAGATAGTGGACAATGATAAGAAGAAGAAAGCCACTGCCTTCAAGTTCACTACCAAAGAAGAATCGAGTGATGAATCTAAAGAAGAGGATGATGAAGATGAGATGGCTTTCATGACTAGAAAGTTCAAAAGATTTATGAGGAAGAAAAATGGTTTTTACAAAAAAAAGCCTCAAAAAGGAGACAATAGCAAAGAAAAAGAAAAAGAGAAGGAAAGGGAGCAACCCATTTGCTTCGAGTGTAAGAAACCTAGTCACTTCAAGTTGGATTGCCCCATACTCAAGAAAAGCAGAAAGAAACTCTGGAAAAAGGCCATGATGGCAACATGGAGCGAGAGTTAAGACTCGAGTTCTGATGAAGAGTAACAAGAGGTCGCCAACCTTTGTTTTATGGCCAACGAAGAAGAAGAGGTAAGCCTTCAACTTGAAGAAGAATTTACTTTCAAAGAATTGCATGAAGTTTTTGATGAAGTAGTAGTTGAATATCAAAAAATTAAGATAAAGAACAAAGAACTAAAAAAGCAAAATTTGGAGTTGATTAAAACAAATGATAAGTCCTTGATAGAAAATGATTGTTTGTTTCAAGAAAATAAACTATTAACTATTTAGATTACTTATTTGGAAAAGGAAAAGAAAGATTTGAAAAAGGATAAATCATTTGCCACTAATGAAAAGCTTGTCAAAGACAACAAAGAGTATTTTCAAGAGAATAAGAAGTACAAGGAAGAACTTGAAAAACTAAAACCTTTTGTTGAAAAGTTTACTTATAGTTCTGAAAAACTTAACATGCTTTTAAATAACCAAAGAGCTATTTTTAACAAAGCTGGATTAGGCTTCAAACCATGAAAACAACATAAGTATTTTTAAAAAAAAATTGTTCCTACTTCATCTAATATTACTTGTTATGCATGTGATAAAGTAGGGCACAAATCGTATATGTGCAATAAAGGGAAATAAAATCATGTTAGAAAGGTATGGGTTCCAAAATGAACCATTTCAACTAACCCTAAAGGACCCAAGATGACTTGGGTACCTAAAGTTTCCACTTGACTTTTTTTGAAGATGTGTCTTGAAACAAGGATAAAAAAAGAATGTGGTATCTTGACAGCAGTTGCTCAAGGCACATGACTGGGGATGTGAGACAATTCTCATCTCTAGAAACTATGAATGGTGGAAACATGACATTTGGTGATAATGGAAAGGGCAAAATCATTGGTATCGGTAAAGTCCATATCACCCCTACTTCCTTTGTTGATAATGTTTTGTTAGTTGATGGTTTAAAGCACAATTTATTTAGCATAAGTCAATTTTGTGACAAAGAATTTAAAGTACTTTTTGAATCTTCTTTATGCATGGTATCTAGTCTAGATGACAATGGCATCAAGTTCATTGGTCATAGGCATGGGAATATTTACATGGTTGATCTTGATGATCTACCTATGAAAAATGGTCAATGCCTAGTTGCAAAAGAAGCCAAGACAAATGAAACTAGTTGGCTTTGACATCGTAGGCTAGGACATGCAAGTATGCTTTTGATTTCAAAATTAAATAGAAAGAATCTTATAAAAGATTTGCCAAAACTCACTTTTGAAAAAGATAAGATTTATAGTGCATGTAAACTTGGAAAATAGACAAAATCTTTTTTCAAACATGAAGGAATAGTATCTACGTCTAGACCCTTAGAATTACTTCATATGGACCTCTTTGGACCAACTATAACAACTAATTTGGGAGGTAAGAAGTATGGGTTAGTGATTATAGATGACTATTCACATTTTACATAGGTAATGTTTTTAGCACACAAAGATAAAACTTTTCAGCATTCATTAAATTTCATAAAAAGGTTTCAAATGAAAAAGGTATTTCAATTATCTCTTTAAGAAGTGATTATGGTACTGAATTTAAAAATCATGATTTTGAAAACTTTTGCAATAAAAACTTTATAGATCATATTTTTTTGCACCAAGGACACCTCAGTAAAATAGGCTGGTAGAAAGAAAAAATAGAACTCTTGAAGAAATTGCATGCACAATGCTTTGTGAAAATGATTTACCTAGATATTTTTGGACAGAAGTCATAAATACTGCATGTTATATTTTAAATCATGTCTTAATTTGACCTATTTTGAAGAAAACATCATATCAATTTTGAAAAAATAGAAAACCCACTATTAAATATTTTTGTGTTTTTGGATGCTGTTGTTTCATTCTAAACAATGATAAAGATAACCTCAGCAAATTTGATGCCAAGTCAGATGAGGGTATCTTCTTAGGATACTCTACTTTTAGCAAGGCATACAGGGTCTTCAATAGAAGAACTCTTATAGTTGAAGAATCCATACATGTAGTATTTGATGAGACTAATGATAATCTTCTAGAAAAGAAGATACTATTGATGATGTTACAGGTACTCAAAAGTTTGGAAGAATGACAATTATTGAAGAACCTTCCAAGGGGCAAGATGATAATCAGAACAATGAAGGAGAACAAGTAGAAGCTTCATCTACACCTAATCAACAACCTAAAGAATGGAGGTATGCTTATGGACACCCCAAGAAACTTATAATTGGTGATCCATCAAAAGAGGTAAGTACTCATTCCTCTTTGAGAAATGTATGCGATTACTTAGCTTTTGTTTCTCAAATAGAACCAAAATTATTTGAAGAAGATAAAAATGATTGTAATTGGATAAATGCTATGTAATATGAATTAAACCAATTTAAAAAAATAAAGTTTGGACTTTAGTTGGAAGACCATCAAATGTTTCAATAATAGGAACAAAATGGTTTTTCAGAAATAAACTTGATGAAAATGGTTTGGTTACTAGAAAAAAAACTAAGCTAGTTGCCAAAGGCTACAATCAGGAGGAAGGGATTGATTTTGATAAAATCTTTGCTCCTGTTGCTAGACTTGAAGCAATTAGACTATTATTAGCATTTGCATGTTTCATGAATTTCAAACTATTTCAAATGGATGTCAAAAGTACTTTTTTGAATGAATTTATTGAAGAAGAAGTTTATATTGAACAACCCCCTGATTTTAAAAATCATGAATTTTCTAATCATGTTTTTAGACTTCATAAATCTTTGTATGGTTTAAAACAAGCTCCAAGAGATTAGTATGATAGATTAAATAGATTTTTGCTTGAAAACGATTTTTCTAGAGGAAATGTAAACAATACATTTTTTTGAAAAAGAAGAATGATGATCTCTTAATGGTACAAGTGTATGTCGATGATATTATTTTCGGTGCTACTGATGAAATTTTATGTCAAGAGTTTTCCAAGCTTATGCAGGGTGATTTCGAGATGAGCATGATGGGAGAACTAAATTTTTTCCTTGGACTCCAGATTAAGTCAACCAAAGAAGGGATCTTCATCAACCAAACCAAATATACATAAAAAATATTAAAGAAGTTTGGGATGGAGAACACCATACCATTAGGTACACCTATGAACTCTTCTTGTAAATTAGATAAAGATGAATTTGGTAAAATTGTAGATCAAAAATTATATAGAGGTATCATCGGTTCACTATTTTATTTGACCGCTAGTAGGCCAGATATAATGTTCAGTATATGTATGTGTGAAAGATATCAGTCTGCTCCTAAAGGGTCTCATTTATTGGATGTTAAATGCATACATAGATATCTATCTAGCTCTATTGAGATTGGACTTTGGTTCTCTAGAGATTCATCTATTGAACTGATTGCATATTCTGATGCTGATTTTGCTGAATGTAAACTTAATAGAAAAAGTACATGTGAAACTTGTCAATTTCTTGGAGGTAATTTGATTTCATGATTTAGCAAGAAATAGAATTTAGTTGCTCTATCTATGGCAGAAGCCGAATATATAGCAGTCGTAAGCTGTTGTGCTCAATTCTTATGGATCAAACAACAACTCGATTATTTTGGCATCAAACAAACTAAGACACCAATAAGATATGATAATACTAGTGTAATTAATTTGACTAAAAATCATGTTCAACATTCAAGAAGCAAACATATTGAAATAAGACATCATTTTATAAGAGATCATGTACAAAATGGTAATGTAATACTTGATTTTGTGTGTACTCATAATCAAATAGTAGATATTTTCCAAAATCTGTAAGTGAAGATAGATTTTGTATGATTAGAAAGAAACTAGGTGTCATTGATCCTTTTGTCTAAACCTTTCAAATTCTTATTGAAATCTTTTAAAATGTCTCAAAATCCTCTAAGTATCGCTTAGGATATCTCATAGATCTTTCCTGGATTTTTCCTAAAATTTATTAAAATTTATTTTGCTTTCACATGGTCAAGTGTCGACTCACATAATTTCTACAAGTTTCGACTCACCTGAAGTGTCGACACTTGAGAAATTTTTAAGTGTCGACTCATGACCATCGGACTGAGACTTTTTGGGGCTTTCCAAAAACTTTTTTAACACATTTTTTCTTCCCTCCTTAGCACTGTGTGGTCCCCAAACTCACTCCAATCCTCCAAGAACAGTGATTTTCCACCTTTAACCTTCCATTTTTAAGTAAAATCTCTCTTTCTTCTCTCGATTTTTTTTTGGTCGGACCATATTTCTTTGTTTTTCTTTTCGTTTTTCCTTCCATTGGTCCAAGACTTGCAAATCTTTGCTGTGTTTTGGCTAGTATCCTTGATTCTCTCATGACTTTTCCACTTGTCCGAGCCGTTCCTACTCTTTTTGTTCGTTCTGGCACGTGGCGTGCTCGGTTTCCCCTTTTCTCCTCCATCCTCACCTTTTTGTTCTTCCCACATTCCAACCCTCTCTCTCTTCTCTGGCTTTTTTCTCCATTTTAGGTCCTCTTTCGGTCCATTGCTCTTCCCTCTCTTCTTTCCCTAGCCTTCCTTCTTCTTCCGTGTCCCTCTTCTCTATGTTGTCTGTGAAATGGGTTCCCGGAAGCAAATGGAATATCAAAAAAGAAGGTCTGAGCAGGGTCAGCCTAGTAGAGAGCGAAGAACCAAGGCCTGTCAGGATCCAGTTGAGCAGGCAGAGCATGATACTTAGGAGCAACCTGCACCTTCTTCCCCTAGAGCAGCTAGAGTTATGGGAAGACTATTGCCAGTGGTAGATGTGTGGATATTCAGTTTTGGGATTCACAGAGCTTCATTATTGGAGACTTACTAATAGCAGCTGGGCTCATTCATTTCTGCACATGCGAGAGTGATATTATCCCTTGCTCATTAGAGAGTTTTATGGTAGTATGGGCACTGATGGCCTTCGATGGACAGCAATAGTCAGGGGAGTTGAGATCTAGGTGACCTCTAAGGTGATTAGCAGAGTATGGCAAATCTCACTCCATGGTAGAGCCACAAACTATGTTGGGAACCGAGAGGTAGCCTTTCAATGTATTTTGGAGCGGGAGGAAGTGTGTGGTATCTTAGTGGTTTCTACGAACCAACTTTCCCTCAAGATGAGAGTTCTTCATCACATCATTACTCAGATTCTAATTCCGAAGACCAGGCAATTTGACTTTATTATTGAGAGGGAGTTGGTTCTGATGGTGGCTCTGAGATAGTAGAACCCCATCAACTTGCTGATGATCATGATCCACCAGATGGGAGAGGTAGCCACCCAACGCAGATTATGTTTACCATATGGCATGGCGCTGACCTAGTTATTCAGAGACTTCAGTGTTCCATTGGAGGGTGAACCCTCCAAAGAGATCCTCCATACGGACACATATGGAGATAAATCTCTTCACAGGATGGGATTCTAATAGATTGGTGGACGATGGGTTCGTAGAGAGTCTGGCTAGGAGCCAGATGAGGAGGATGAGATTAGAGTAGCTGAGGCAGGACCTTCTGGACCTGCTGAGCATATTACACCTCCTAGGCCTGCACTAGTATAGCCTCAGGAGTATGAGCTAGTAACTCCACCAGTTCCACCTGTTCTTGCTTCTACACCTCAGCCCACTATTAGGACTAACTCGGACCTTGAGAAGAGGACTTATGATCAGATCACATGGGTCCGTAGGGAGATATCACAGGTATGGATTGAGCTACAGGGTTTGCATGTGCATACTGACTTATAGATCAGCTCTCTTCGTGTTATGACTGAGGTTGGATTTGAGCAAATACAAAGCATGTTGAGATTTTGATGCCTTCTGGCATTGTTGGTCGGTCTGCACCTCCACCTCCTCCTACTAATGGTGATTCTGATGAGTTAGATAGTAATGGTTATAGTGATGGTAGTAGTGATGGGGATGATGATCATGATGATCAGTATGGTGGTGAAAGTGCAGTTCCAATTGATCCTATTCCTGCTCCTACAGTTGATCCTTCTGTAGATCCTCTTCCAGTAGTAGATGATGTTGAGTACACTGATGTACATGGTGAGACTACTGTTGTTAGTGATGATATAGATGTTGAGTCTGACAGTGGTGGTGATGGTGGAGACTTCCAGGTTGTCAGTAAGGAGGCTCAGACTCTAGCTATACTTGATCACTATTCAGATACCCCCAATGAGGTTCAGCTAGATGTTTCTTCACCCTATCAGACTCCTTTAGAGACTTTCACTCATGCCAGATCCAGGACAGCTAGGGTCATTCCTAGATCAGGACCCTCACTTAGGACTAAAAGCCTTACCCATAAGACTCCTAGATCCTCTGTTACTAGGATCATGGCACCGATCTTTTTTGAGCTTCTGTCTGATGGAGAGTAGCTTCATAGACTCTTAGTTTGCTTGTATTTTTCTTTAGTATGATTATGTTTCAGTTTATGCATGTTTCAGCTTATGTATCTTTTTTGTTTATGTATGTTTCAGCTTATATTACACTGAAAGCATTGATATATGAAAGCTCAGTTTGATATATGAAAGCTTCTGTTATTTCTTTGCTCACTCCTTTCTTTATATTTTTAAACACCTTAAGTTGTGATGTATGCAATAATTCAGGGGGAGGAATCCCTTTTATTACTTAATGATGTCAAAAAGGGGGAGTAAGAAAGATATAAAGAAAGATATATTGGTATAATATAAGAAAGTTATAAGAAACATCATATTCAAGTTTTTTCAAAGCTCTCACAGATTACTTAAGATAGGGGGAGATCTTGAATTCTCTTACCTTGAAACTTTTTGAAACATTTCTCTATGAATTGAAAATCTAATTCATTTTTACTAAAATAAGTGTATGAATCTTGTTTGTTGACAAATATGAAGATACTTCGATAAATTCATACATTTTCAAAATTCTTGATACCATACTAGTCAAATTTTGAAATTTATTTGCTTATATACTCAAGATTTTGTCATCATAAAAAAGGGAGAGATTATTGACTTTGGCTCCTTAATTTTGATGAATAACAAAATGCTGAATATATGTTTGGACTAATGTTTCAAATGGACTATGAATTTCAGGCAAATGGACTATGAATTTCAGGCCTTAGGTATATCAATTTCTCCAACAAAAACGTATCAAGTTTACTAATTTGAGAGCTAGAGGTTTCTCATGTTTGATTGAGCTTTTCACCTTGGAACATTGTCAAAATAACCTCTTTGGCCTTTATGAAGAATAATCAAATGGATTAATGGACAAATCATTAAGAAATTCAAGTTTGGCATGCTTTTTTGGATGGCACAGAATCTAGTGTCGACTCACAAGGTCAACTCATAAAGAAAATTCAGAAGTTTTAGAAGACCATCATGCAAAGTTTCAAGTGCCACGCCCAGGTGTCGACTTATGAGGTCGACTCATACTTCAAGTGTCTACTCATGAGGTCAACTCATTGCATGAGAAAAATTCTGGGATAGAACTTCAAGATTTCTGGATTCTGTGTCAAGTGTCGACTCACAAGATTAACTCACGCATCAAGTGTCAAATCATGAGGTCGACTCAAGGTCTAACGGCTAGTTTTCAGAATTTCAGATTTGTCTCCAAATGGCTTTTAACGGCTAGTTTTTCAATTCCAACGGTCTTCAACGATCTTTTTAGTATATTTAAGGTATTTAACACTCACCAAACTACTTAAAGTTAACAAGAAAGAGTGAAATCATATGAGACAAACTCCAATCATTTGTAAAGACAAGAAGAGTATGTTTTAAAGAGATTCCCTTGCAAATGCCTTTCATATTTAAGCTGTTAAGGTTTCAAGTGCTTGGCCATAATTATGCATTCAAGAAATTCCAAGGAGAAGTCAACTCAAGCAATTAAGAGAGCTTCAATGACATTCATTTTAGCTTTTTCTAGGAACTTTATATTGTGCTCTTTTATTACATTCTTCTTCTCACTTTGTTGATCTAGTTTTCAAAGGTTATGAAACTAGATTGTAAAGGTTGTTGATGAGCCAAAGGGACAAAACCAATTAAGGTTTGACTTGTGAGCCCAAAGATTTGACTTATGAGCCTGAAGACAAAAACAAGTTGTAAAGGTTGTTAGTGAGCCTAGGTGATAAAACCAACTTATGTTTTGACTTATGAGCCTCGAAAAATAAGTCGGCTATAATCTTGAAGAGATTATAATGAAATATCCGAGAAAAAGCTTGGGGAGTGGATGTACGTGCTTGGAGTGCACCGAACCACTATAAATCTTTATGTTTGTATGTAATTGCTTTCTTTATTACTTGCTCTTCAATATTTGCATTTAATTTGCTATTATCTGCTGCTTATCTCTTAGAGCTCAATCATTTTTTTTTACAAACACTTCAAGACCAGCACATAATTGTTTAAATTTTTAAAAGACCCAATTCATCCCCCCTCTTGGGCTCCATTTTTGGGTAACAGCCAACATTGTGTACAATGTCAACAAACAAGAAACATATCGAGGAAGGACATGATGCCATTAACCCCTATATTGATAGTAGAAATCTTCAACATTTAGGGGATTGATTTCATAGGACCCTTTCTTGTCTCATTTGGGTTTGAATACATCTTGGTAGTAGTGGACTATGTATCACAATGAATGGAGGTGATAGCCACACAAACTAATGATAATATGGTCGTAATTAGTTTTATCCAATGAAATATTATTAGTTGATTCAATTTTCCATGGGTGATCATTAGTGATAGGGAGACTCACTTCATAAACAGGCAATTTGAAGCACTAATAAAAAATACAAAATCATGCACAAAGTTACCACACCATATCACTCCCAAACTAGTGGTCAAGTAAAGGTGTCAAATAGGAAGATTAAAGACATCTTAGAAAATATTGTTAGGAATGATATAAAAGACTAGTATTTGCACTTAGATGATGCATTATGGGTCTACAAAACAACCTACAAAACTATTGAAAAATGTGTATCAAGTGTAGCCAAATGATATATCATCAAGTTCTTAAATTGGTTTGTAGCCAAATGATACATTGTTACAGGACAATAGTGTATCAAGTATAGGTCATTGTATGTCATAGTCGTTGGTTATCTTCTTAACCAAGGAGTGTGGAGACACTAGTATGGCATGCAGGTATTGTGTATGATACTTTACTGGAAGTGACCCATCTATAGAACGCTCTTTCTGCCAAAGAATAGTTCATATCAGGATATGGATATAAGTGTTCCTCTAACTTGAGATCACCATGGTAGCTTATAAGCAACTCACTATGCTTAGGAGTCGAACTATCCGGATTTCTAATCCGGCAATGAAAGGTTGCTGGGTACAATTAAGTACTTATGTAGTAGTGGTTGGATCAAGATGGGATTAACCCCTTCAAAAAAGTTTGGAGTGAATGACTCATTATATCTCAATTGAGTAAAACCTTGGCCAGGGTAGTCCTTGTAAATAGTTACAGAGATTTTGAGTTTGAGACATATTGTGATGGATTATTCTAGGGTTGGGAAGTTAAACCCTAGGTCATCCAGAGCATTGAGGGTTAAAAAAATGTATTATATGATTATTATGTATTATATGATTATTATATCCATTTGGTTCTTGATAGTTGCTTTGCAACCTTCAACATATCCGGATGCCGGGTGTCATTGCTAGATGGCGACTTTGGCTATGTTCTAATAATATCAGCTTAGTGTTCGAACCTATAAGGTCACACACCATAGGGATTTCTAATTGACCATATGGTTATTGAATGATTGGAAATCATTTTGGACTCTTTGGATAATTTGACTGTCCATCTATATTTTGGAGTCAACTCATCAGTCGACTTAGTTATAAAGATATGATGATTTGTCAAGTGTTGACACATCATGTTACAAATGTTGTGATAAAGATTTTAATTACTAAATGTTGGTAATTATATGGAAGGTTAGTGGTGGGGGCACTAGGATCAGACACAGATTACTGGGCCCTATCTAGTTTACTTAGTCATGTGTCATAATTTTGTAATCAAGTAAGATTGAGTCCAATAATAGGTTGAGGCTAATTAATTTGTCTCAAACCAATCCAGTTTATTGAGTCCTGTATTTTAGCATGAGTCCAGTGATAGTCCAGTTTTTGTATAAGAGGAGAGTATCCCCTATTTTGGAGTTCCACCAGGCCTCATCCAGGAGCCAGAGGTCTTCACATCAGTCAATTGGACCTTGTATGCCTTCCGAGGGTCCATGATTCTGCAAGATGCCCAAATGCCCTCCAGATGTTTTCCAGATGCCCAAATTCCCTCCAGATGCCAGAGCATATTCCCAGACCAGGTCATATCATGAATCCAGAGGTCCAACTATGCCCCAGACCAAGAGAAATCAGTACAGGCACCAGGACCAAGCTCTTAAAAACTAAGATTCCAGGTATATTTCAGCCCAGAACCAAGATACTTGGAATATTCCTACTCCAGGCATCTAAGGCCGCTAGGGCCCAAAGCCAATGCACCCAACCCATCCTTGGACGCACCTTGCTGTCCCCCATGAAGCCCAACACGTCTTTGTGGTTGAATTGGTCCAAGCCAAGAAGAAGAATTCAAGTGGAAGGAGGAAATCAAGTTCTTATTCTAGTCAACCTTTTAATCCTAGTTCTAGGTTTATTTTGTAGTCATTCTCCCACTTAAATTATGTAAACCTATTCTAACTAGGAGAAGACTTGTAATCCCTTTAGGACAGGGCATGGGACTCTATAAATACCCCACCCTTCTTCCTATTGTAATCAACCAACTCTTATGAATTAAACTCTGCTGAACTGTTTTCAAGACTGTGTTCTTGTGTTTGTGTTTTGGTTCTTTGGTTTGTTTGGTTTGTTCTCTTGTATTGGCCGACCCCTATCCTTGCAATCCCTCTATGCCCCAACAGCAAATCAGACCTCCAAGAATCAGCCACATCCAAAAGAAAAGCCTTGAAGATGCCCAGATCAAGAGCTCTTCCAGCTTCTTTGCTACCAGCCCTTTGCCCTAATCCCTTTCCTTCCTTATTTCATCTTGTCATTTTTTTCTTTGATTACATGATTTGTGCCTAACCATGAAATTTTGCAGATCCCCATGGTGTTTCCCCTCCCTAGAGGAGGCTTTCTTTTCCTTTGGACTAGGTCCAGATCACCTTTAGATTGGAGAACCAAAGGCTTGTTCTTCCAGGCGCCATCCAAAGGCTGAGAGATCTCTTCATCAAAGAAACTGCCATCAATACCTGGTAAAAGCCTTCCCCCTCTTTTGTTTTGATCTGATAATAGGTATGCTATCCTAAGCTGGGAGTTTCTCAATTCTCGGGTCCTGGAATTGATTATTCTGCATGAGTTATTTTGTGGGTATGTTAGTTTCTTGCATTATAGTCTTCATGCTAAATCTTTACTTATTTTTAGGTTCTTAGCCATTGAATTAAATTCTAAAAAAATAAAAAAAATTAGTTTACTATTTTGCATCAATATTAGGTTCATCCCGCATTTGGTTTTAGAGTAGGTTTTGGATAGCATTCATCTGCATTAGATTCACAAAACCCTAATTCCTGAAATTTCTACATCCTGTCACCTGCATTAGAGGTCTAAATTTTGATCAATTTTGGCATCTTAGACATTTATTTTTCTATGAAGTTTGCATGTAATGTCTTCTATTATGTCCTGGTAATTTTAATAAATTTAAATTAATTTTACAGAAATCCTAATTCACTAAAATTGAGCATATTAGAAACCTTAACTAAAAACCTGATATTTCTGCATCTGTTCGAAAGCTATAGGATTTGCATCATCATCTGATTTTTGTTTTGCATAAAATTTGGTATAGGTCATCGACACCATCTATCCTATGTCTTAGAGTTTTTATGATTTTTTTCTACATTCATAACTATGTCGAATCCTGCATCTTCTGAAACCCTAGTTTCTTGAATTCTACTATTTCTGCATACTTGACTCAACCAAGTCTCACCAACTTCCACACACCCCAATCCCAAGCCCAATTTGCTGCTAACCTAATTAACCTAAACCTAATTTTTCACCTCATAAAACACACATAAAATATTTTTTATTTTTCTGATTATTTTAGATTGCAACAGGACCATCGATTGCCATCATCTCTTTAACCTAATCTTAAGGGCAATTTCTATCTAAGATCAGGGCAGGATTTCATCACCTGTCTTGGACCCAAAATAACCACCAACATTCTAACCCAAGCCTAATTAAAATTAATTAGATCTAATTTTCCCTAGAGAGCTAGGTAACACCAGCAAGTCGGGTCCAAATTGTGTCGGCCAACTAGTGCATTCAATTCATCAACTATTACTGGAATCTGGTGTTGAGGGTCCAGAGTCAAATGACCTAAGTGGTGTTGGGATTTTTAATTGGGTCCCTTGAAAGAAAGGGGGGCCACCCACACTCCCACCCTCTACCTGGCCAGAGGAAGGATTAGTTATTGAGTTGGGTGTAAGTTGAGCTGACCCACTCAATTTTGGCTCTAGGTCTAGGAAATCCTAGATTGTACTAACCTTTTTTTCTTTTGCATGCTTGGCTGCACCACATCACCTTGAATGATTGTTTGATTGTTTACATGACCATTAAATTAGGAACCCAATACTAATAGCCTCAACCCAGCCCAACTAGTGTGACTCTGGAGTCCAACCCTAGGAGAACCCCATACCATGACCTATCCTTAGAACCCAACCAAAGGAGACCCATTAGGAGCACCCAACCTTATGCAATCACTTTTGATGGAAGTCCAGATCCTAAGATGTATATTGATTGGGAGGATAGAATGGATCAGTACTTTGAGTACACTAGGATGTCTGAGCTAGAGAAGATTTGTTTGGCTACACGTAGGTTAACCCGATATGCTAAGTGACATTGGGATCTTACTGAGGATGAATGTTATTGGAGAGGAGAATAGAAAAGTACCTAGAAAGCTATGAGGAGTAAGTTAAGAAAAGAGTACCTTGGTAAATCTTATGAGCACAAACTTTTTGGCCAATGTCATAAATTAAGACAGGGTGACAAAATTGTGTCTGAATAAATTGACCAATTTAATGAGTTTATAAGGAAATGTAACAAAGTTGAACATGAGCTTACGACCATAAAGAGGTTTCGGTATGGCCTACTTGAGGACATCCATTGGGAATTGTGTTGTAGGTTGATTCAGGACTTAGAGGAAGCCCATCACATAGGCTTGGAATTTGAGTCAAATCAGAGGGAACTCTCATTTAGTCAAATTGAGTCCAACAATAATAACCCTCCTACACCCCAGATCCATAGAATTGAACCCATAACCTTTAAACCCATAACCTTTGAACCCATAACCTTTAAACCCATAACCTTTGAACCCATAACTCCTAGTTTACCCACCCCTGTTATCCTAGACCCTAGTCAATTTTCCATTAGCCAAACCCCTCTCACCACCCCATTGGTTCAACAAGATGACCTAGATGAAGAAATATATGAGGCTAACCCAAGTATGGTAGAGGAGTATGAAGATGATGAGTCCATACCTATAGGTGACCTAGAGTTAAAAGCCAACCCAGAATTAGTTGACCCAGTGGAAAGCCAGATAGAAATCAACCCGGAGTTAGTCGAGTCGGAAGTCTTGTACAACCAACCCAGTTAAACCGTGGACTTCAATTTTGAGGCTTTTATGAAAGACATGGCTGATCAGTTCACCCAGATGAAACATGAGTTCAACCAATCTGATGCCCAATTAATCACCCAGGTCAAACAAATGAACCAAACAAATAACCAAGCAACCCAGAGGATGCACTAGGTAGAAGACCACCCAACATTAGTTGACCCTGACCATACCCAAGTAGGAGGCGACCTAGATTTAGCTAACCCTAGCCATACCCAGACAGTAACTGACATAGAGTTAGCTGACCATATAGTAGATGGTGCGGACACCAGAGGCACCAGAATAAGGCAGAGGTTTCTCAACCCTCTGTGGATCACTTAGTTAATATTTGAGTCCCCTGTAATAAAGCTTAGTTCAGCTACATTTGAGTCCTATAATTAGTCTAGCTCTTGTTGAGCTAGTTCAGTTCAGTACTAGTCAGCTCATGTTGAGCTAATTTCAATTTTTGAGTCTTGTCCAATCAAATTGAAGACTCAAGACCACATCATACAAGTGAAGACCAAGTTCAACCTAATTGAAGACATAAAAGTTAAGCCCAAGTCCAACCCAGCTTGAAGACTTGAAGAGTCCAGGAATAGAAGACAAAATCAGGAACAAATTCGAAGCCCTGGACCAGCCGGAAGGAATTTGGGCCAGCCCAGGCCCAGGTAGAATTTAGGGCGCCCCTCCCTAAGGTCACCTCCCCACTTGGTCGGCCACTTATGGTCACCACCTTGGCCGACCAAGAGAATGACAAGAGGAGAGTGTTTGAGTTGAAGTTTTCTACCTATTTGCCTTGTATTCCAATTAGAGTTTGAAAAGGAAAAGGAGTCCTATGTAAAGTCTAAAGTGCCCTTACTTGGAGCCCAAGGTTAAGGGTCTATTTAAGGGACCCTAGCCTCTTGTATGAAACTCACTTTTTGAGATGAATTAAAATCTTGAGTTCTTCTATTGAGTTGTGTGATACCCTACTGCGTGCATAAAGGGGTTTGTGAGAGTTTTTCTTCCCGGTGTTTGCAATCATCTTCCTGCTGCCAACAAACCCTCCAGATCCGTGGATGCCCACTCCAAAAGAAGCCTTTCCTTGCTATTTTTCCTTTGTTTTCTTATTCCTTTGTGAGTTTTCTAACCCCTGACAGGTCGTTTGCAGGTCCCCGAGTTCCTACGAATCCAACGACTCCAGCAAAGCCTCAATCGGACCACCGAGCAGAAAGCCGGGTATCCGCGGGTCAATGGCTCGGTATTCCGGGCCACATCCATCGAGGAACGAGAGACCACTTCACTACGATCTTCACATCATTGTCAGGTACACCCCTCTACCTCCAGTAGTTTTATTGTAGGAGAACTTGCCCTAACCGAGGCTTCTCAGCCCCGACGATCCTTCTTTGCTACTTTTCTAGGTCCTAATCTGCATGCTGATATTCTAAAATTCATACAAAATTCCCTATAACTTATTTTAATCTAAAATTTGGGGATTAGTCACTCACCCCACATATAAAACATAAAAAAAAATAATTGCATTCATATTAGTCCCCCATCATTTGGTATCAGAGCTTAGATTAGGACTTGTTTTCTGCAAATTTTTAGTCCATATATGCTCTGTTATTTTAATTATTTCTCCCTGATAAAAACTCCAAAAACTCTAAAATTTATTTTTATGGATTCAATATAATCCAAAATAATCTTTAGATTTTTTTCAAATTTTATTATGGCCTGTGAATATTTTGCAAACCGAAATATAGCCTGCAAATTCTCAGCTCTATTTTTTCAGCAAGACAAGTTTGGAAGTTTTAGGGTTTTGATTAGCATCTTTTTGCATATCTTTTAATTTTAGTTTATTTCCTGCATATTAGGGCATAAATTGCATGTTTTCCTATATTTAAAAAAAAACCAAAATAAAAATTACATATTCTCAAAAAATATCAAAAATATCTAAACCCTAATTTGCATCCTCATCTGCCTGCCATCATTGCATAATTTACTTTTAAGGGCACTCTTGTTATATCATATGGGGGGAGGATTTGATCACCTCTCCTTAGCCCAAAACCACATCCCTTGCATTCGGTCCCAAGCCTTAACCAAAAATTAACTAGACTTAATTTGCCCTAGTGGGCTAGGGACACCAACTAGTCGGGTCCGAGCTATGTGTTAGATCACTGTGTCAAGCTAACCAGTGTGTGCCTTGTGCTTGGTGTCTAGAATGGTGGTTTAGGGATTCAATCCCGAAGGGCTTGTGTGCTGGTCCGCCTACCTGGCCAATCATTGATTGGTGTCTAGGATTGGCAATCAGGGACCTAACACTCCCCTTACACCTGCCTGGCTGAGTACAGGGTTACTATAGGCTAGTTTGCCACCCTGATTGAGCCCTTAGTTTGGACTCTAGGTCTAGTCAACTGTAGTCGGTCTGATCGAGTCTTGCATGAGCATTAGATCAGGAGTTTCATATCACCCACCTCCTTCACAAATGTCTGAACCCATGGAAAATTTGCAAGCCCAAATGAAAGCCCTAGCTGATCAAATGGCCAAGATGGCTACCCAGATGACTACCCAGATGACCCAGTTAACTCAGTCTGGTACCCAAACCAATAATAGAATTGACCATCTTGCCAATAGGTTTGACCAGTTAGAAGGCCATGTAGGGACCATACAAAGAACCCATGGGTCACAGTCTAATCCAGATCCTGAGTCCCCTCAACCTAGGAGGACCCCAAATCCTGATCTATACTATGAGGTCGAACCTAGGAGAGCCCCTCATCCTGACCCGTACTACAATCCTCAACCTAGGAGGACCCCAAACCCTGAACCCTACTGAGAGGTTGAACCTAGGAGAGCCCATCGTCATGACCCATACTATGATACTAAACCTAGGAGGACCCCAAACCCTGATCCATACCTTGAGGCTGAACCTAGGAGAGACCATCGTCATGACCCAATTTCTAAGGTTAGTCCTAGAAGACCCAATCAGGATTTTATAGACCAGGAAGATATATCCTATTTACCCTCTCCCTACAAGCCTAGTATACCCACAACCTATAGATCTTATGACTCCAAATCCTTTGAACCTAGAACCTATGAATCCATAACCTATGAACCTAGATCCTATGACTCTAGATCCCATGATCATAGATCCTATGCACCCATACCCTATGAGCCTAGTAGACCCAACACCCAATATTCTGACCCATATAGGGAGTCCAACCCTAGGAGAACCCAATATTCTGACCCATATAGGGAGTCCAACCCTAGGAGAACCCAATATTCTGACCCATATCGGGAGTCCAACCCTAGGAGGACCCAATATCCTAAGCCATATAGGGAGCCCATCCTTAGAAGGACCCCATACCATGATCCATCCTTAGAACCTGACCATAGGGCTGACCCAAAATTCTATGACCCCAGATCCTATAATCCCATGACCCATAGATCTGCACCCTTGTCCTATGAGCCCAAAGAACCCATAACTCCTAAGTATCATCCTAGTACTAGTCATGCTTCTCCTAGTCAACTTGAACCCCATAGGATTAGTATCCCTAAATATGAACCCAGTAGTGAGCCACTACCCCTTATATAACCTAAACCTACTAGGAGTAGTACCCATAATCAGAGACCATAACCTAACCAATTTCATGCTAGCCGACCTTCTCCAACCATTCCTGAGATTCACAAGGCTTACATTAACGCGAAAGTGTATGAAGCTGATGTGAGCCTAGTGGATGAGTATGAGGGAGAAGAGGAGACACCTTTAGTAGACCTCGAATTAGCTGACCCAATAGATACCCAAGTAGAAACCAACCCAGAGCTAGTTGACCTTGACCACATCCAACCTAAAGCTATAGTGGAAGAACAAATAGAGGAAGAGAACCTAGGTACTGCTGCTAGAGCCTTACCTTAGGAAACCATAGAGGAGAGCCAAATTATAGAGTCTAGTCATAAAATACAAGAACCTGAAGAATTTATTAAGGACCAGATCTCTTTGAATCAGTACCCTCAGGATGAGCCTCCTCCTATAGTTCCCATTAAGGACCTCTTCCCTGAGATTAGTAACCCATCCTTCCATTATGCAAACCCCATAGATATACCGCAACCTCATAAGGTTAGCCTCATTAGTCTAGGATTAGTCCCTGACATGCCTTCTTATATCGAACTTTATCCAACTAACTTTGAACCTTTTTTCCCACCCTACCAAACTAATTCTGAACCCACTTCCTATTTTCTGCCCTTTTCTGATACCTCCAGCATTTCTAGGATTATTAGATTGCATTTAACTGAGATTAGCATACTGCATCCGTTCATCATGCATGTTAGGTTTGCATCTTACTTCTGGAACACTATTTGGAATTTGCTAGGAGTTCACTATAAATTTTCATGTGCATGTCAAGCTAGGATCAAACATAGGGAACCTATAATCTCTTAGGTTTAGATCCAAAGAGTTCAATAAAATTTCCTTCTATAGGAATGCATAGTCAAGTCTGCTAGGTGTTAGTATGAGTCCTTTGAATCATTTGTTAGGAGTCTGCATGTGCCCAGCATATTCACCACCTACACTAATTTTAAACAAACTGGCTAATTCCCGAAGATGGATCAAAGAATTTGATGTAGTGGATTCTATCTTGGTTAGGCTTAGGCCTAAAAGAAGCTTCATGCTCGTAGAGCCGGACCTTTTAAAGTGATAGAGAAGGTTGGATCAAATGCCTAGGTGTTAGACATGCCTTCGGATTTGGGCATTAGTTCTACCTTCAATATTATAGACCTTTTTGAGTACAGCGAACCGGCAGCGATACCTAGTGAGGCTTTTGAACCTATTCCTTTTCATTGTGAGTGACCCTAACTCAGAGTGTCCACTAATAAATTTGGCCTGAGAGAGGAGAATGGATCGAGCGTATCTTGGACGATCAAGCCATTATGACCCGGGGCCACAGTTATCAATGCTTCCTGGTCCGATGTCAAGGCCGGCCAGAGTCGGATGATTCGTGAATTTCTCGAGAGGACTTACAATGCCTCAACCCAGACCTTCTTGAGAGATATGTGAGCTAGTCTGATTTTCACTCGACAGGGTCGAGTTCCTCCCACCCCGGGAGAATTGGTGCGGATACCAGAGGCACCAGAATAAGGCAGAGGCTTCTCAACCCTCTGTGGATCACGTAGTTAATATTTGAGTCCCCTGTAATAAAGCTTAGTCCAGCTATATTTGAGTCCTGTAATTAGTCCAGCTCTTGTTGAGCTAGTTCAGTTCAGTACTAGTTAGCTCATATTGAGCTTATTTCAATTTTTGAGTCATGTCTAATCAAATTGAAGACTCAAGACCACATCATACAAGTGAAGACCAAGTTCAACCAAATTGAAGACATAAAAGTTTAGCCCAAGTCCAACCCAGCTTGAAGACTTAAGGAGTCCATGAAGAGAAGACAAAATCTGGAACAAATTCGAAACCCTGGACCAACCGGAAGGAATTTGGGCCAGCCCAGGCCCATGTAGAATTTAGGGCGCCCCTCCCTAAGGTCACCTCCCCACTTGGTCGGCCACTTATGGTCACTACCTTGGCCGACCAAGAGAAGGACAAGAGGAGAGTGTTTGAGTTGAAGTTTTCTACCTATTTGCCTTGTATTCCAATTAGAGTTTGAAAAGGAAAAGGAGTCCTATGTAAAGCCTAAAGTGCCCTTACTTGGAGCCCAAGGTTAAGGGTCTATTTAAGGGACCCTAGCCTCTTGTATGAAACTCACTTTTTGATATGAATTAAAACCTTGAGTTCTTCTATTGAGTTGTGTGATACCCTGCTATGTGCATAAAGGGGTTTGTGAGAGTTTTTCTTCCCGGTGTTTGCAATCATCTTCCTGCTGCCAACAAACCCTCCAGATCCCTAGACGCCCACTCCAAAAGAAGCCTTCCCTTGCTGCTTTTTCTTTATTTTCTTGTTCCTTTGTGAGTTTTCTAACCCCTAACAGGTCGTTTGTAGGTCCCCGAGTTCCTACGAATCCAACAACTCCAGCCAAGCCTCAATCGGACCACCGAGCAGAAAGCCGGTATCCGTGGGTCATTGGCTCGGTTTTCCAGGCCACATCCATAGAGAAACGAGAGACCCCTTTGCTACGATCTTCATAGACATTGTCTGGTACACCCCTCTACCTCCAGTAGTTTTATTGTAGGAGAACTTGTCCTAACCAAGGCTTCTCAGCCCCGGTGATCATTCTTTGCTACTTTTCTAGGTCCTAATCTGCATGCTGATCTTCTAAAATTCATACAAAATTCTATATAACTTATTTTAATCTAAAATTCAGGAATTAGTCACTCACCCCACATATAAAACATATAAAAAATAATTTCATGCATATTAGTCACCCATCATTTGGTATCAGAGCTTAGATTAGGGCTTGTTTTCTATAATTTTTTAGTCCATATATGCTCTATTATTTTAATTATTTCTCCCTGATAAAAACTAAAAAATTCTAAAATTTGTTTTGTTGGATTCATAATAATTAACAGTAATTGTAAGAATTTTTTCAGATTTTATTATGTCTTGTGAATATTTTGCAAGCCGAAATACAGCCTGCAAATTTTCGGCTCTATTTTTTCAGCAAGACAAGTTTGGAAGTTTTATGGTTTTGATTAGCATCTTTTTGCATATCTTTTAATTTTAGTTTATTTCCTGCATATTAGGGCATAAATTGCATGTTTTCTTATATTTAAAAAATACCAAAAAAAAAATTACATATTCTCCAAAAATACCAAAAACATCTAAACCCTAATTTGCATCCTCATCTACCTGCCATCATTGCATAATTTACTTTTAAGGGCACTCTTGTTATATCAGATGGGGGGAGGATTTGATCAACTCTCCTTAGCCCAAAATCACATCCCTTGCATTCGGTCCCAAGCCTTAACCAAAAATTAACTAGACTTAATTTGCCTTAGTGGGCTAGGGACACCAACTGGTCGGGTCCGGGCTACGTGTTAGATCACTGTGTCAAGCTAACCAGTGTGTGCCTTGTGCTTGGTGTCTAGAATGGTGGTTTAGGGATTCAATCCCGAAGGGCTTGTGTGCTGGTCCGCCTACCTGGCCAATCATTGATTGGTGTCTAGGATTGGCAATCAGGGACCTAACACTCCCCTTACACCTGCCTGGCTGAGTACAGGGTTACTATAGGCTAGTTTGCCACCCTGATTGAGCCCTTAGTTTGGACTCTAGGTCTAGTCAGCTGTAGTCGGTCTGATCGAGTCTTGCATGAGCACTAGATCAGGAGTTTCATATCACCCACCTCCTTCACAAATGTCTGAACCCATGGTAAATTTGCAAGCCCAAATGAAAGCCCTAGCTGATCAAATGGCCCAGATGGCTACCCAAATGACTACCCAGATGACCTAGTTAACTCAGTCTGGTACCCAAACCAATAATAGAATTGACCATCTTGCCAATAGGTTTGACCAGTTAGAAGGCCATGTAGGGACCATACAAAGAACCCATGGGTCACAGTCTGATCCGGATCCTGAGTCCCCTCAACCTAGGAGGACCCCAAATCCTGATCTATACCATGAGGTCGAACCTAGGAGAGCTCCTCATTCTGACATCCCTTCTTACATTCTACTCTACCCGATTAACACCGAATACTTTGCTTACTTCCTATCCCATCAGACTAACCCTGAACCCACTTCTTATTTTCTACTCTTTTCTAAAACTTCTGCTAATTTTCTTACTATTAGATTACATTTTATAGAAGTTCGCATGTTGCATTCATTCGTTGAGTTTATCATGTTTGCATCTTACTTTAGCAGACCCTATGGCACCTAGTAGGAGTACATAGTAAATTCTCATGTGCAAGCCATGCTATGGTCAAACCTATAGAGTTTATAGTGTGTTAGGTTAGACCCAAAGTGTCCAATAAATTTTCTTTGATAGGAAGTCTAGTCGAGTCTATTAGGTATTAGTCTTGAGTCCAATAAATTTACAATCCTGATTCATCAATCCACACATGCACTGACCTTTGCACAGCATTTACATCAGGATATTAGTCAAAAATTAAACAAAAATAATGAACTAAATAATAACTTGGCTAATTCTTGAAGGAGAAAAAGAATTTTTTGCAGAGGATTATATGATTGTAAAGGAATTTTCTGCTCGCAAAGCTAGCCCATTCAGCCCTTTGCCCTAATCCCTTTCCTTTCTTGTTTCATCTTGTTATTTTTTTCTTTGATTACATGATTTGTGCCTAACCTTGATATTTTGCAGATCCCCAAGGTGTTTCCCTTTCCCAAAGAAGGCTTTCTTTGCCTTCAGACCGGGTCCAGATCACCTTCAGATTCGGGAACCAATGGCTTATTCCTCTAGGCACCATCCAGAGGCTGAGAGATCTCTTCATCAAAGGAACTGCCATCAGTACCTAGTAAAAGCCTTCCCCCTCTTGAGTTTTGATCTAACGATAGGTACGCTATCCTAAGCTAGGAGTTTCTTAATTCTCGGGTCTTGGAATTGATTATTCTGCATGAGTTATCTTACGGGTATGTTAGTTTCTTGCATTACTAGTCTTCATGCTGAATCTTTATTTATTTTTGGGTTCTTAGCCATTAAATTAAATTCTAAAAAAAATACAAAAAAATTAGTTTATTATTTTGCATCAGTCCTAGGTTTCATCACGCATCAGTTAGTAGCAATGTGATTGCTTTATTAACTCAATTTGATTGAGTATTTAAGTTAGGGGCAAACTGAATGTGGTTTGGTTTGGGCTCGGGTTAGATCCAATGTGATTGGGCTAAATCATTTCATCCCATTTTAGATTTAAGTTTGAATTATGAATTCAAATTTTGATTTGGCATTTCAATTCAGAATTTATTTTGAATTTAAAAGGATGTAACTCCCATGATCTTGAATGTCATGTAACCCCCCATAATTATGTAATCCCATAACTTATGTAACCCCCTTTGTTTTATAACTCTCCCCTTTTCTTCTCCCTCCACTTATCTCTATATTTGGGGGCTGAATGAGGACATGTAGAAGAGAAATTTTTGAAAGTTGTTTGGCTTTGAATGAGTGTCTTGGGAAGGGTTCTTGAGTGCACTTCTTAAATCCTCCATAGTGCTTCTTCATCTCCTAGAGCATCCCGACGAAGAAGAAGAAGAAGAAGTAAAGTTCATAAGTCATTTCGTTCCGACAAAGCTAGCACTTCAAAGGAAGAAGGTCAAGGAAGAACTCTAGTATGGATTACTTGTAGAGGTCGAACACGAGTGTGGCTTCTAGAGCGATCATCTTCCTTAGTGAGCTTTTCCTCAACCGGTGAGTGTCGCATCAAATTAAAGATAAAGTTCTTGGTGAGTTTGCAAAAGAAGTGTGCTTTAGCATGTACATCGAAAAAAGAGTGGTTCTATGTGATGCACGACTTTGTGTGATTGTATTTTCTTTCATTTACATATAAATATTCATACATGATCCTATTTGTAGGCTTATATTAGAAATGTTCTAATGTTATATGTTGATTAATATGATTAATCTACTCTTCCACTATGATGCAAGGTTCAAAATAAATTTAAAAGTTGCATGACTATTGCCTACACCATGTTTCCTTATAGTCGTATCAGAGCCAAGTTCATTTGCATGATTATTTAACATGTAGATATGAAATCTTAGTTTTCTTTTACATATGAAGTACTTGGATTAAGGTGAATTCACCATGGCCATCCGGTCATAGGAGAGAAGTAGGGTTTAAAGGCCCTATATTTTCATTCAATGGGGTCTCCTATGGTGTGTAGGGGTTCTGCTTATGTCATGATCTTATGAAGAAGAAAAGTGAAAGGTTTAGAAGATTAAAATAGTTTTAATCTTGTATGTTAGATCTTTAATTTGTTTAGATATGATCTAAATCCACTGAAAAGTTTAGTGAAAGTCTTTGAATTTTTGTAAAATTGTTTCACATATTTGAAATTGTTTCAAATAATAAGTGATCAATTGAAAATGTTTCAATTAGAATTGAAAAACTTAATTATGATTTAAGTTGTCTAATAACATTTTAAGATTTAGGAATGTGATTCAAAATCTTATGACATGATCATAACCTTGGGTTAATTGGGTTAGCTATGTTAGGTCCCTAATTGGGTTAGACCTAAGTTAAGATGAAATGGATTAAATAGAGAATAAGTTTAATAAAATTTTGTATTAGGTCTCTTCTTTATATATCACTCTAATTAGTTAGTTTGATCGGTCCATACATCTAAATGGACTTGATTTTTGGCTTCATGGAGGGCCCGAGTCTTTAGGTTAGTCAAATTGAGTCTGGTAAACCAATTGGTGTCTAAGGTAAGTCTGGCATCTTGATCAAGGTTCTTTAGGGCTAACTCTTACCTGGCCAACTCAAGATTGGTGTCAAAGGCAAGAGGCTTACTTGGTGCAACCCATCCCTTGATCTCACTTACCTGGCCAATGTAGTGAACCAAAATTAATTGGATAACTTGTTGATTCGAGTTAATCCATGTCAACTAAGGTTAATCAGTCATGACTGGTTATTAGGATCACAAGGACCAATTGATCATGAACCCCTCTATAAGATAGTGGGAGGTTTCTTGATTAGGTACACATCTTCTCTAAATGTGTCACAATGAATTAAATCATCTAAATTATTAGGTCTTTTAAAAGACAAAGTTATATGATAACCTAGTCTTAGCCTCCCATTATGTAAATGGTAATGAGTCCATTAGTAGGGTGATCATCGGAAGATCCAAAGATCGTGTGGTCATCAGGCTGATGGAATTGCCATTCATAATATGATGGCTCGGTGCAACTATCCTAACAAGTGGTCAAGTTAGCCGGCCAAAGTTGGGCTTGATCATTCGTTAGTTAGAAGCATTGAAGTTTGTCAAGTTAATGGTTTGAAAAAACCAGGACCTTCAATTGGAGGCCCAAAGGTCAATTGATTGGCACCCTGGGGCAAAAATTATTTATTACAAATTGCTTCAAGAAGTAATTGGTTATGAACCTACATTTAGATGCACAAGGGTTGGCCAGCCAAAGTCGGGCTCATGTGTAATCTATTGGATTCTAGTACCCACTAAAGAGCAAGTGTTATTCTTCGGATTGGACTGTAGAGGCTACCAATCTGTGCAAAATAGTGGGAGAAACCTTTAGACTAAAGTACATGTCTTTAGGATGCTAATAATTCATATACACTAATATTTTTTGGGATTTTTTCCTTTCAGATTAGGTCTACCAGTCTGTCACTCCAGTCATTGCTTGATAATGACAAACTTATGGGTCCCAACTTCAATAACTAGTATCAAAGGCTCAGAAAAGTTCTGGAGCATAAAAGGATCCTATATGTGATATTGGATCCTGCACCTGGGGAACCTGCTGCCAATGCTCTGGGATGCTTATCAGAAGTGGCTCTCTGATCGCACTACAGTGTGATGTACTATGTTGGCAGAAATGAACGACGAGTACAATCACAAGTTCGAGGAATCCCAGCTAGAGGAGATCCTTCAAAAGTTAAAGGAGTCTTTTGGCACACCTAATGATGTTGAGCAGTACAGGATTTTCTTTGCTATTTTTAGCACTAGATGTGTGATAAAGCATCAGTCACTAATCATGTACTGTACATGATCAAGTTGATTGAGCATTTAGGCAAGCTTGAATTTTCCTTGCATGATTAGCTAGGGAAAGATGCAATTTTGAATTCCTTGCAACCCTCCTACTTGGACTTTCTCGATCACTACAGATTGAATAGGCCTGTAGTAAACTACTACGGTTTGTTGGGTTTATTACAGACCTACGAGAAAAATCATCAGCTCAATAAAGGGTTGGTGAACCTAGTGGGAGGTAGTGCAGCAGGACGTCGTCCCTTTGGGAATGGGAAAAAGAAAAAGAATAAATCCAAGAAGGTGCAAAGTGCTGGGCCTAGTCAGACGAGGAAAAAGGTTGATCAGAGTAAGGTAGAGTGCTTCTATTGCAAGAAGCAGGGTCATTGGAGGAGGAATTGTCCTACCTACCTTGTTACTCTTGACCTGAACAGGCCAAAGAAGACAAAGCAACAAGCTGTTGCTACACAAGATAATTATATGATAACACCTTATAATTTCTCTATATATGATACTACTAATTGGGTATTGGATATCAGAAGTCCTATTCATATTTGTAATTCTTTGTAGGGACTTCAAGTTAGTAGGAGATTTTAGGATGGTGAGAAATTCTTGAACATGGAAAATGGAAGCCAAGTTCTATTCCTGGCATTGAGAGTTATCAAGCTAGTTTTCAAGTCTTGTAATGTCATTTTGAATGACTATCATTACTGTCCATCTTTTCTTATGAATGTCATTTCTACAGGCCAGTTGGCTAATAAACATTATGAATTTTCAATAAAGAATGATGTTTTCTTCTATCATTGTGAATGGTGTGAAACTTATGGATGGACATTTAAGTAATGGCATATACTTACTATCACGACCTGTGACAGTAATAGCTATTTCTTGCAAACATCCTAGGATAGATAATATCATCGATACTTATCTCTGGCATTGTAGACTAGGTCATATTAACAAGAACAAGATCAACAAGTTAGCTGGAGAAGGTCTCCCAAATATCAGTGATTTTGAATCACAGCCAACTTGTGAATCTTGTCTTCTTGGTAAAATGACCAAGTCACCTTTTTTTAGAAAAGGTGAGTGAGCCAATGATATTCTTAGTCTGGTACATACTGATGTATGTGGACCAATGAATATCAGTGCCAGGGGTGGGTATAACTATTTCATTATGTTTACAAACGATCTATCAAGGTATGGTTATGTCTTCTTAATGACACATAAATCTGAGTTATTTGAAATGTTCAAATGATATCATAATAAAGTAAAAAAAAAAACTAGGATGTTTATTAAAATCCTTTGATCAGATCGAGATGGTGAGTATCTTTCTGGAAAGTTTCTAACTTATCTTGAGGAGAATGGGATTCTTTCGTAATGGACACTACCAGGGACACCTTAGTTAAATGGAGTGTCTGAAAGAAGGAATCGAACTCTATTAGATATGGTTTGATCCATGATGGGCTTAGCCACTCTACCTATATCCTTTTAGGGATATGCTCTTGAGTTAGCGTATTATCTTCTGAATAGGGTTCCTAGTAAATCCATTGACAAAACTCCATATGAGATATGGACTGGGCATAAGCCAACACTTTCACATCTTTGGGTTTAGGGATGTGTGGCTTATGTCAAACATTTGCAAATGGATAAACTTAGACATAGGTCTGACAAGTGCATCTTTATTAGATATCCAAAAGAGTCTAAAGGGTATTTCTTCTATCTGCCTGAGGAACATAGAGTGTTCATTAGTCATAGCGCTATCTTTTTGGAAAGGGAGTACCTTATTGAAGGCACTCGAGCTGCTGAGGTTGATCTTGGGGAACGTCAATAGATAAAGGAAACAACACATTCTAGGATCGCTATAGAACCATATTTGATAAGATCTGAGCCTATTATGAAGCCATTAAGGAGATTCGATAGAATACCATGCCAGCTAGATAGATACTACAGTTTTTTTGTCCGGGATGGTGATCTTGTTAAGCTCGATGAGAACAATGAGGATCCGATCACCTATATGGATGCAACGCAGAGGTCTGACTCTGAGAAATTGCTTGAGGTCATGAAATTCGAAATGGAGTCCATCAAATTCAATAATGTGTGGACATTGGTTGATCCACCTGAAGGGATAAAATCCATTGGGTGTAAATGGATCTTCAAGAGGAAGAGGGGTGCAAGATGGATAGGTGGTCACCTATGAAGCCCGTCTTGTTTCCATGGGAAATCAGTAATGTTATGGTATAAACTATGATGAGACGTTTTCTTCTATGGCAATGCTAAAGTCTATTTGGATTATGCTTGCTCTGGCAGCATATCTAGACTATAAAATCTAGCAAATGGATGTCTGAACAGCTTTCCTAAATAGTGAGCTGGAAGAGGAGGTGTATATGATGCAACCTGAAGGGTTCACATCCATAGATGAGTCTAAGGTGTGCAAGCTATAGAGGTCCATTTATGGACTGAAGCAAGCATCTCTGAGTTGGAACATGCATTTTGATAAATGCATCAAGATGTATGGCTTCGTTAGGAACGGAGAAGAACCCTATATATGTAAAAAGGCTGATAGTTCTGTAGTTGTATTTCTTGTTCTGTTTATGGATGATATATGGATGACATTCTTTTAATCGGGAATGACATTCTAGCATTACAAGGAATAAAGGTATGGTTGTCATCTTAGTTTTCTATGAAGGACTTGGGTGAAGCTTCCTACATACTTGGTATGAAAATCTTTAGATATAGATATAGGAAGCTTTTGGGATTGTCTCAATCTATGTACATACAAACTATATTGAAATGGTTCAGTATGGAAAATTCTAAGAAAGTCTATCTTCTTATAGGTCATGGAATTACCCTTTCCTTAAGGATTGTGCGACAACTCCTAAGGAGAGAGAGTGTATGCGTAAGATTCCATATGCTTCGATAGTGGGTTATATCATGTATGCTATGACATGTATTAGACCAGACATGGCATACTAACTAGGGGTAGTGAGTAAATACCAGTCTAACTCAGGTGATGCACATTGGAAGGTTGTAAAGACTATCATTAAGTATACTAAAGACCATTGGCTAATTTATGGAGAACCTATCTAAATCCTTGTGGAGTATACTAATTCCAGTTTTTAGTCATATAAAGATGATAGCAAGAGTGTATCCATATTTGTGTTTACCCTGAATGGAGGAGCTGTCTGCTAAAAAAGTTTCAAGTACATATAGTACCAGACTCAGTATGCGAAGCAGAGTACCGCAAAGGTGGCTGTGTGATTATGGAAGTTCCTAGGCGAGCTTGGAGTTGCACCTTCCTTGGATGGTCCTATTCCGGTGTACTGTGATAGCAACAAAGCCATTGCTCAAGCCAAAGAGCCAAAGTCCCATTAGCATACCAAGTACATTCTGCATTGCTACTATTTTGTACGAGAGATCATGGAACGAGGTAACATCGAACTTATGAAGATCGATGGAAAGGATAATCTGGGTGACCACTTCACTAAAGCCGTTAGAGTTCAAGAGTTCAATGATTGTAAATGAAAGATGGGAATACGATTCTGTTTTGATTGGCTTTACTCCAAGTGGAAATTGTTGAAAAATGTGTCCCAAAGTCAATCGTCTAGCTTGTAGATGGTTGAACTATTGTTTTAGTTGTATATGAATTATATCAAATAAAATATTTATTTTGGCTGTTCATCACATTTTACATCTTCTTATAATGAACTCTTGTGTGATGAAGCCCTTAGGACTTCTTTGATGTGATATAGAGAGGATATATCATCTAGTTCTTAAATTGGTTCGTGGCCAAATGATATATTGTTACAAGATGATAGTGCATCAAGTGTAGGTCATTGTATATCATAGTTATTAGTTGTCCTCATAACTAAGGAGTGTGGAGACACTGGTATTGTATGCAAGTGTTATGTATGACACTTCACTGGAAATGACCCATCCGTAGAATACTCTTTTTGCCAAAGAGTACTTTGCATTAGGATATGGATATAAGTGTTCCTCTGACTTAAGATCACCATGGTAGCATACAAGCAACTCACTATGCTTAGGTACCAGATTACCTAGATTTCTAATCCGGTGATGAAAGGTTATTGGGTACAGTCAAGTACTTGTGTAGCAGTGGTTGGATCAAGATGGGATTAACCCGTCCAAAAGAGTTTGGAGTAAATGATTTATTATGTCTCAATTAAGTAAAACCTTGGCCAAGGTAGTATTTGTAAATAGTTACACGGATTTTGAGTTTGAGACATTGTGATGGACTATTCTAGGGTTGGATAATTAAACCCTAAGTCATCCAGAGCATTGAGGGTTAAAGAAATGTTTTATATGATTATTTTATCTATTGGTGCACCTCCACCTGGACCGGGCTAGGTTCGCTGCGCTGGAGAGCTCTCCCGTCGGTCGACCTGCATAAAGTCCCCTGGGCACCGGAGGTGCTCTGGTGGGGGACACTCCGATGCCTAAGTTAGCAAGGGATCTAGAGAAACATAATGGAGAGAAGAACGAGAAAGAGTCGCCTGGAGAAGGAAGAGAGCACTCACCCCTTTGTGGAGGTCCCCGGGCCCCTTTTATGGGCATGGAATACTGCCAAAATTTGTTAGGGGATAGGCAGAAATACCCTGATTTACCCCTAAGAGGATCAGAGTGATGGCCAGGTGGCATGGAGTCATGGCCATATCGTGGAATTCGTTGCAACAGAATTCCGGTAACAGCTAGGGAGGATCTTCTGGAGCTTTCGAGCTGTTCTAAGAAGAACCAAGGGTCGGTCGGATTCAGCTGGAGGCTATCGTCCAGCCGACCGAGAGTACTTGCCAAGACATTTGAGGGAGCCAATCGATAGATGTGAAAGGGAGCACCTGGAATTCCCCAGATGGAGGTGGGCCGGTCGGACTTAGCGGGAGTCCGTCAGGAGCTCTGAGAAAAGCCGAATGGCACGTTGAAGGAGAGGGGCCTCCAAGAGTCCCCCAAAGAGGGTCAGATGTGCCTTGGTCAGAGATGGTAAACTTTAGGTCGATCGGTCACTTGGGCCGGTCGGCCTCCCGCGAGAGCCGATTAGTGGAACTTCGAAAGAGATGGGTCGTGCGGACATCTTCCGCCCACAGTTCAGCCGCTCGGACTCATGGGTTAGCCGGTCGGGCTCCTTAACTTGCCCAACCCAGGATCGGCTGGATGGTATGATAATATCCATTTGGTTCTTGATAGTTGCTCTACAACCTTTGACCTATCCGGATGCCAGGTGTCACTGCTAGATGGTGACTTTGGCTGTGTTCTAGTACTACCGGCTTAGTGTTCGAACCTATAGGGTCACACACTATAGGGGTTTCTATTTGACCTAATGTGTATTGAATGATTGAGAATTGTTTTTGGACTCTTTGGATAATTTGATTGTCCATCTATATTTCAGTGTCAAATAAACAGTTTTCTCAATTATAGGGATTTGATGATTTATCATGTGTTAACACATCATGTTATAAATATTATGACAAAGATTTTAGTTATTAAATGTTGGTAATTATATGGAGGGTTAGTGGCAATGCGATTGCTTGATTAACTCAATTTGATTGAGCAATTATGTTTGGGTCAAACTAAATGTGATTCGGTTTGGGCTCGGGGTAGATCCAATGTGATTGTGCAAAATCATTGCATCCCATTTCAGATTTAAGTTTGAATTATGAATTCAAATTTTGATTTGGCATTTAAATTTAGAATGTAGCTTGAATTTAAAAGGATGTAACTCCCATGGCCTTGATGATAGAAAAATGCCCTAAGAGCAAATCATTATGAGGGCCTTTTTTGAAAACTTCCAGCTCATGTATGACAAATTTTTCATATTAACAAAGGCATTTGATTCATCATATATTGTTGTGTCATTTTTTGATTATGATGAACCCCATTGAGTAGGGCAACGGAATTAGGGTTATGATAAAATAACAGTGAGACCTAATTCCTATAAACCCTAATCTAGAATGTTCCAAGTCATTGGATCATTGATTTGGGGATCGATGAATCCGAAAAGACTAGCTTATCCTACGTATGCTCAGTTGATGAGGGTGGTTGATCTCACAACCACTTGTGTAGAGATGCTAATACAAGGATAAGGGTGCTCATCAGGGTATGAGTACGCTGGACTGATCCACACCGGGACTATCTTATGGAAGTCTTACTGCTTGTCAAAAGATAGGTCCTAGAGTAGAAGTTGTGCATGTAATCTTTAGACTTGAGGTCACCATGGTTCCTTGTGAACACTAAGCCATACCGTGGTTCATGCTCATTCATGCCATTGCGACATGTATGGGGTGTTCTCTGTATGGTGGAAGGTATACGAAGGATATGAGTGGACCAACAAGGAATCGATATTTCCTGGTAAGAGGAATTGTTGTCCCATGTAATCTCTTTGATGAGTGACACAAGGAGCCTTTGATTAAAGCAGGATGAGATTAGAATTGGTTTCTAATTAGTCATCAGCTAAGTCCTCATGATCGAGATAAGATTCGATATAATTAAGTGTTAGGGTTTGACATATATCCATACCTATCACTTAATCGGGATAATGGAAGATCGAAAGATTGAATTGCATGGTAACTTACTACTGAAGGGTAGTTTTATAATTTCTACCAAATTCCTCATCGTCCAGGTAGGCATGACATATTTCTAGATATCAATATTGTCTTGTAGGTTTCCATGAACCAATTGATTTGGTTTCATGAGTCAATTCGATGTGTAATTCAAATTGGACAATTAGGTGAGCCAATTTGACCTAATTAGGTCAATCAAGTTCGATTAGATCGAATTGTCCCAAACCTAAACCTACTGCTAGCTAGATGTGAAATCCAATGGATCACACACGTTAAGGAGTTGATAAAGAAAGTCATTCATAATTTAATTAGGGTCATGGGATCCTAATTAGTTAGCTAGGTTGCACACTAGCATGTCTAGGCTAACCTAATTCCTAACCCGAGTTGATTTGGGTCTAGTTGCTTGCTAAATTGATTAACCAATTTAAAGGAAACCTCAATTTGGACATGTCCTAATTAAGGCAGCCTATATCAGATTATATCTAATTTAATTTAGACAACTAATGCAACTTGGACAAGAGTCCAAGGCGCATGGGACTCATGGGCGCCTATTTGCGTGCGCCAAAGAAAGGAAGCATAGAAGGGCCAAAAGTCCTTCTGCAAATGAATCACAAATGCTGGTTAGTGTCCAAAGGGACTCCTCCTTATCTCCATGCCACATTAGATAGGATTGGACCAGTCAAAGCAGGTGGTTTTTGCATGAAAAGACTTAGCGCATAATGAAGAGATGCGTCTTTTCATTATGGCGCTGATTAAGATGAAGAGTCCTTCTGTTTGAAGGCTCTTGAATTTTTTCTGATGCCACATTTTAGAAGTCACGTCCCTTGGCTTCAAATTGACTAGTATTTCCAAGTGGCAGAAGGGGATTAATTGATGGAAATTGAAGAGACAAAAAGGTGTCTCTTGGCACATGTAAAGGGCTTATCATGATATGCTTATCCATCCATAAGACACCTTCTCATTGAAGGGTCTTATCAGATGGTTGCAGAAGAGGCATATCAAGCGCCCAAACCCACTCTATAAAAGGCACGGTAATTTGATGCCTTGGCAATTCTTTTCTGATCAAAAGAAATGCCACCTGCTATTATTCTCTCCCTCCTTTAAGACAAAGCTTGTCTTTTTAAGACAAGGCTTTTTCCTCTAGGACAAGTCTTAGATTTTAAGATATAAGTCTAGAGTGTTCTAAAGGAAGGCTATCTTAAGTCTAGGAGTGGTTTTGGAGAGCATTCAGAGTGCCCTACAGGAGGACAGGGTATCCTACAAAGGAGGAAGTCAAGAAGGATGTCAAAGAAAGTTCTAGTCAAGCATGCAACTGAAGTAGGAATTCTTTCTTGGGTCAATTCCTATATGGATCATCGTTGGAGGGCTTGCACTTGGGAGCCTCGTGGAAAGGATTGGATTTCAGCGATCCAGGTATGTTTTTCTGACTCCATTTATGTTTTATTAATTGGTATTGCATGAGGGGTTCCTATGAATTAGGGTTTTCTAGCCATATTAGGGTTTCATGCCTAGAACTTTGTTTTGAAATTCAGTTCTGCATGTTGCATGATTCCCGGCACCCTAGGAGAATTCCCATTAGTGGTATCAGAGCAATCATTATGGCATACCAGTTATGAATTATTTTTGGAGTTTTATGAAATTCCATTATTCGAGCCGACCCGAATCCTATTCGAGTCAACTCGATAAGAGACCGAGCCAACCTGAACCCTGTCGAGTTGACCTGACCAAATTCATATGCATGATTTCTGGTTTCTTTATGAAATGATATGATAATGCAATTGTATGAAATTTTGCATATTAGGGTAATATGTTTAATTTCAGTTTTTTATGAAATGCATGATATTATGTCAAGTATGAAATTATGCATGTTGTTGTACCTAGTAACTGCTTTGGATTGGGTTAGTCACCATGGCCATCTGCTTATAGGAGCCAAGTAGGGTTTAAAGACCCTCACCTCCCATTCAATGGGTCTCCTATGGCATTTAGGGGTGCCGCTGTGGCCATATCCCATGAAAAGGTGAGGTGAAAGGTATTTTTATGTATTTATCATGCCTTGATTTGTATATTAGCTATAATATGCTTGTTTAACATAACATGTTATGTTATGATGTTATGTTATGATGATATGTTACATGTTTATACATGTTATAAGCATAGTAATCATGATAATTTAGAATGTGTTTTGAGATCATCAAAAGCCCTCATTAAAATCATATTTAGTCCTAGTATAAACTTAGTCATGATGCAAAACTAATTAGGGTTATGACCAGCCAGTTGGTGTCTAGGCAAGTGATTTTGGGAAGGTAAAGGGATTGAGGTTTTTAATTGGTTCCGTTGTTTGACCTGGCCAATCTAATTGGTGTCTAAGGAAAGAAACAAGGGGACCCCCTCATCCCTCCCACTCACCTGGCCAATTTGGTCATATATAAACCCTATTTTGGTAATGTTGATTGGTTAAGTATGCTTTTAATATACCTTCCTTCATGCTAAGATAGATTCATGTCAAGACTATAGTAGGTTTGTTGTGTGATACAAGGCCTACTATAGGGTTTGATATGAAACTTATCTTGGTGCACTTAGTGCTTTATGGCATGATTGGAGTGTTTCTTTGTTGTGTGATATAAGGGCAACAATGTTCAATCATGGCTGTATAGAAATGAAGGATTTGACTAAACTAAGACATTATAGTTTGTTGTGTGACACAAGGCTATAAGTGTCTTAGAGGCAAAGATAACTATTGAGAATTGCACGGTTTGCAATTGGAAAGGTTGTCCTATCTTTGAACTCATTAGTGTTTGTTGTGTGACACAAGGCACTAATGAGGGAACAAGATCTCAACCCCACTAAGGAAACCAGAAAGGTTTCTCGCTTACCATAGTTGAGGGTTATGGTATTCAAATAAAATAGTGGGAGACATAATAAGATATAAAGTCCTTAGCTAGTTATGAATGTCATCATTGAGTGGTCTACTAATATTGTTCATTAATTAAATATAGGACATTTATTTTAATGGCTTCAAACTTATCACTAAGGGGCATCTTGGATGCCAACAAGTTAACCGGTCCAAATTATGTGGACTGGCTAATGAACCTAAGGATTGTTTTGACTCAGGAGAAGCTTTCATATATACTTGATTTTCCGAATCCATTGGTGATCAGAGAGGATGCATCAGAAAAGGAAATTGCCACACATAGAATGTGGCAAAATGACATTACAACTATCAGGTGCATCATGTTGGCCTCGATGAGCAACGAGATCCAAAGGCAATATGAAGGTATGGAACCTTAGTCCATATTTCTCAATCTAAAGGAGCTTTATGGAGAGCAAAGTAGGACTACCCGATATGAAATATCGAAGCAGTTGTTCCGAGCATGGATGAGTGAGGGTTCACCTATGCAAACCCATGTGCTGAAAATGATTGACTTGATCACTCGATTGGGTCAATTAGGGTTTGTCATGGATGGTGAACTCAATCAAGACTTGATCTTGTAGTCACTCCCAGATTCCTTCTCTTAGTTTGTTCTTAATTACCATATGAACAAATTGAATACTTCATTGGAAGAGCTGCTTAACATGATTAAGACAGCTGAGAGCCACTCTAAAGGAGATAAGGCTCAGGTGCTTCTTGTTGACAGAAAAAAGCAAGCAATGAAGAAGGGCATGAATAGAAAATTCAACCCTAAGAAGAGCATCCAAAAGAAGAATAAGAAAGTTAAGAAGGCTGGTGGAGCCTATTTCTATTACGGCAAGACTGGGCATTAGAAGAAGAACTATAAGGTTTACCTTGCAAATGTGAAGCAAGATGCAAGTGGTGCATCTAAAGGTTTGCACATGATACAAAATAATTTATCATTGAGTGCTTCCAATTCTAATTCATGGGTAATGGATACCGCATGTGGATCTCACATATGCAATTCATTGCAAGGACTCCACAGAATTAGAAGCCTGAAGAATGGTGACTTTAAGCTGCATGGGGCTAGTGGTGATGCTATACATGCTGAAGTTGTGGGTACCTATCTTCTATTATTACCTTCGGGTAATGTGATAAAGCTAGAATAATGCTTTTATGTACCAGATATTGTTAGAAATATTATTTCCATACCCTTGTTATTACAACTGGGATATGAAATAAATGTAAAGAGCAGTGGCTGCTATATTCTTCAAAATAATAAAGTATTTGGACATGGATGTTTTATAAATGGTTTCTAACTTTGCAACTCAATGAAAAAGTTTTACTTATTGATGATAAGAAAAGTAAAATATATAATGATAATGTCACATATCTCTGGCACTATCGATTGGGTCATATCAGTGAGTCAAGGATAAACAAGTTAGTCAAAGATAATTAATTTGACTCTGATGATTTCCAATCATTAGGAACTTGTGAGTCTTGTCTCAAAGGAAAAATGACCAAGTCTCCATTCAGTAGACATGGAGAGAGGGCAACTGAATTGTTTGGTCTAATACATACTGATGTATGTGGACCTATGTCAACTCAGGCCAGAGGAGGATATTCTTATTTCATCACTTTTATTAATGATTTATCAAGGTTCGGTCATGTGTATCTTTTAAAACACAAGTCCGAAGCCTTTGATAAATTTAAAAAATATCAGAGTATGGTTGAAAAACAAACTGGATTTAGTATTAGGTCTGATCGAGGAGGTGAATACCTATCTGGTGAGTTTCTGAACCATCTCAAGGATAAAGGAATTATATCTAAATGGACCTCTCCTTATACACCCCAATTAAATGGAGTGGCAGAAAGGAGAATTCGCACCTTGTTAGACATGGTGAGGTCGATGATGAGCTTCACAGATCTTCCTACTTCCTTCTTGGGGACATGCCTTAGATACTGCTGCATACATATTAAACAGTGTTCCATCTAAATCAGTGAATAACACTCCATATGAATTATGGAATGGCAAAAGACCAAATCTTAAGTATTTGAAGATTTGGGGTTGCCATGCTTATGTCAAAAATACCTTTGGACATAAGCTAAGTGCGAGGGATGATAAATGCAGGTTTATTGGTTATTCAAAAGAGGGTGTTGGATACCTCTTTTATAATGCTGCTAGCAAAAGATAATTGTCAGTAGGCATGCTACATTCTTGGAACAAGAGTTTATCCAAGAAGGATGTAGTGATTCTTCACTTGAGTTATGTGAAGACAGAACTAACAAACCAGTAAGCCTTCAAGAGAAGTTCCTCAACTAGAGGTTCTTATAGATTAAGAACAACCACAATACACACTTCCTCTCTAAAGGTCAGAGAGGGTGCGAGAAGAACCTCTCAGATATGGTTTTGTCATCGGGGATGATAATGAAGCCAGTATCATACAGGATGATGATCTTGTGACCTATTCAAAAGCTATCAAGAGTAGAAACTCCAACAAGTAGCTTGGTGCCATGAAATCTGAAATGGACTCCATGTATTCCAATCAGGTTTGGACTTTGGTAGAAACACATGAAGGAATTAACCCAATAGGGTGTAAATGGATCTTCAAGAAGAAGATTGGAGCAGATGGTCAAGTTGAGACCTATAAGGCTAGATTGGTAGCAAAAGGTTTCAGACAAAAAAATGGTATAGACTATGATGAAACATTTTCTCCAATAGCCATGCTCAAGTCCATTTGGATACTACTTGCCATAGCAGCATACCATGACTATGAGATCTGGCAGATGGATGTAAAGATTGCTTTCCTCAATGGAAACCTTGAGGAAGAAGTTTATATATCACAACTAGAGGGTTTTGTCTCAAGTTTGAGACCAAATCAGGTATGCAAATTAAAGAAGTCTATTTATGGACTTAAGTAAGCATTGAGGAAGTTGGAACATCTATTTTGATGAAACAATCAAAGGATTTGGTTTTGTCCAAAATGTGGATGAACCATGTGTGTACAAGAAGACAAGTGGGAGTGCACTTGTTTTCTTGGTTTTGTATGTGGATGACATACTGATCATTGGGAATGATATCCCAATGTTGCAGTCGGTTAAAACTTGGCTATCATCAAAGTTTTTTTTGAAAGATTTGGGAGAAGCTTCCTATATACTAGGTATAAGGATTTACAGAGATAGATCTAAAAGGATGCTAGGCTTATCCAAGTCTAGGTGCATTGACTTAGTGTTGAAGAGATTCAACATGGATGGAAGTAAGAAAGGCTACTTGCCTTTAAGTTAAGGTATACATCTCTCTAAGAAAATGTCTCCTAAGACATCAGAAGAAAGAGAGAGAAAGGCTATGATTCCTTTTGCTTTGGCTATAGGATCGATTATGTATGCCATGTTATGTACCAGGCCTGATGTCGCTTATGCCTTGGGCATAGGGAGTAGGTTCAGGCAGATACAGGAAAGGATCATTGGAAAGCTATGAAAAATATTCTTAAGTACCTGATAAGGACTAAAGATATTTTTCTAGTATATGGAGGATCTGAGTTGAAACTAAAAGGTTATACAGATTCTAGTTTCCAATCAGATCCAGATGATAGAAAATCCACATCAGGGTATGCTTTATCCTTAATGGTGGTGCAATGAGTTGGAAAAGTACAAAGCAACCAATAGTAGCTGACTCAGTCATTGAGACAGAGTATATAGCTGCTAGTGAAGCTGCGAAGAAAGCTGTCTGGATGAAGAAATTCATCATGGAACTGGATGTGGTTCCTGATGTACAACAACCAGAGCCATTATACTGTGATAACACTGAGGCTGTTGCACAAGCTAGGGAACCAAGGTCTCATCACAAGTCCAAGTACATTCTAAGATGGTTTCACCTTATTCGAGAGATCATTGAAAGACAAGATGTTACCATTGAACGAGTTGACACAAAGAATAATATAGCAGACCCATTCACTAAAGCATTAGCCAAGCAGTAATTAGATCGTCACTTAGATTGTATGGGCATAAAATACAAGGGCGATTGGCTTTAGTACAAGTTGGAGTTTGATAAAAAAGTGCCCTAAGAATCAATCATTATAAGGGCCTTTTTTGAAAACTTCCAGCTCATGTATGACATATTTTTCATATTAATAAAGGCATTTGATTCATCACATACTACTGTGTCATGTTTTGATTATGATGAACCCCATAGAGTAGGGCAATGGAATTAGGGTTATGATAAAATAATAGTGAGACCTAATTTATATAAACCCTAATCTAGAATGTTCATAGTCATTGGACCATCTATTCGTGGATCGATGATCCGGAAAGACTAACTTATCCTATGTATGCTTAGTTGATGAGGGTGGTTGATCTCACAACTACTTGTGTAGAGACACTAATACAAGGATAAAAAGGGTGCTCATCAGGGTATTAGTATACTGGACTGATCCGCACTGGGACTATCTAATGGAAGTCTTACTGCTTATCAAAACATAGGTCCTAGAGTATAAGTTGTGCATGTGATATTTAGACCTGAAGTCACCATGGTTCCTTGTACACACTATGCTATACTTTGGTTAATACTCATTCATGCCATTGCAATATGTACGGAGTGTTCTGGGTATGATGGAAGGTGTACGAAGGATGTGAGTGGACCAACAAGGAATCGATCTTTCCTGGTAAGAGGAATTGTTATCCCGTGTAATCTCTTCGATGAGTGACTCAAGGAGCATTTGATCAAAGTAGGATGAGATTAGAATTATTTACTAATAAGTCATCAGCTGAGTCCTCATGATCGAGATGAGATTCGATATAATTAAGTTTTAGGGTTTGACATATATCCATACCTATCACTTAATCAGGATAATGGGAGATCGAAAGATTGAATTGCACGATAACTTACTACTGAAGTGTACTTTGGTAATTTCAACCAAATTCTTCATCTTCCGGGTAGGCAAGATACATTTCTAGATATCAATCTTGTCTTGTAGGTTTTCATGAATTAATTGATTTGATTTCATGAGTCAATTCGATGTGTGATTCGAATTGGACAATTAGGTGAGCCAATTTGACCTAATTAGGTCAATCGGGTTCGATTGGATCGAATCGGCTCAAACCTAAACCTACTGCTGGCTAGATGTGGATCCCAATGGTTCACACACATTAGGGAGTTGACAAAAAAAGTCATTCATAATTTAATTAGGGTCGTGGGATCCTAGATGGTTAGCTAGGTTGCACACTAGCATGTATAGGCTAACCTAATTCCTAACCCGAATTGATTTGGGTCTAGTTGCTTGCTAAATTGATTAACTAATTTAAAGAAAAACATAAATTGGGGCATGTTCTAATAAAGGCAGCCAATATCAGATTTTATCTGATTTAATTTGGACATGTAATGCAACTTGGACAAGAGTCCAAGGCGCATGGGACTCATTGGCACCTATTTGCATACGCCAAAGAAAGGAAGCGCAGAAGGACCAAGAGTCCTTCTTCAAATGAATCACAAATGCTGGTTAGAGTCCAAATGGACTCCCCCTTATCTCCAAGCCACATTAGATAGGATTGGACCGGTCAAAGCAGGTGATTTTTGCATGAAAAGGCTTAGCGCATAATGAAGAGATGCATCTCTTCATTATAGTGCTAATTGAGATCAAGAGTCCTTCTGTTTTAAGGCTCTTGAATTTTTTTCGATGCTATATTTCATAAGTCACATCCTTTGGCTTCAAATTGATCAATTTTTCCAAGTGGCAGAAGGGGATTTATTGATGGAAATTGAAGAGACAAAAAGGTGTCTCTTGGCACATGAAAAGGGCTTATCATGATATGCTTATCCATCCATAAGACACCTTCTCATTGAAGGGTCTTATCAGATGGTTGCAAAAGAGGCATATTAGGCACCCCAACCCACTCTATAAAAGGCATGGTAATCTGATGCCTTGGCAATTCTTTTCTGATCAAAAGAAATGCCACATGCTATTCTTCTCTCCCTCCCTTAAGACAAAGCTTGTCTTTTTAAGACAAGGCTTTTTCCTCTTGGATAAGTCTTAGATTTTAAGACATAAGTCTAAATTATTCTAAAGGAGGGCTATCCTAAGTCTAAGAGTGGTTTTGGAGAGCATTCAGAGTGCCCTACAGGTGGAAAGGGTGTCCTACAAAGGAGTAAGTCAAGAAGGATGTCAAAGAAAGTTCTAGTCAAGCAAGCAACTGAAGTAGGAATTCTTTCTTTGGTCAATTCTTGTGTGGATCACTGTTGGAGGGCTTGCACATGTGAGCCTCATGGAAAGGATTGGATATTGATGCGGGACTAATATGCATGCAATTTTTTTTGTATGTTTTACATGTTGAGTTATGTGATTAATTCCCAAATTTCAGATCAAAATTATTTGTAGGAAATTTTGTATGAATTTTTGAAGATCAGCATGCAGATTAGGACCTAGAAAAGTAGCAAAGAAGGACCTCTGGAATCATGGATGCCCTTATCTATGAATATACTTTGGCATCTGGAAGGGAATCTGGACATCTGGAGGGCATCTGCAAGAAATCAGGGTTTTCTGAATTTTCCTCCTGGGGTCTTCAAATCTTCAAGCTGGGTTGGACTTGTGCTATACTTCCATGTCTTCAATCTAGTTGGACTTGTTCTTCACTTGTATGATATAGTCTTGAGTCTTCAGTATGCTTAGACAGGACTCAAAAAAATAAAATTAGCTCAACATGAGCTGACTAGCATTGGACTGAACTAGCTCAACATGAGCTAACTAGAACATAACTAAAATAACAACTAAAAATACTCAAATAACAACTAAAATGGACTCAGATGAGCTAAGCCCTTATTACAGATGGACTCATAAATTATTGATCAATTTACAGAGGGTTGAAAAAGCCTCTATCTTATTCTGGTGCCTCAGGTGTCCCCACCAATTCTCCCGGGGTGGGAGGAACTCGACCATGTCGAGTGAAGGTCAGACTGGCTCACATATCTCTCGAGAAGGTCTGGGTTGAGGCATTGCAAGTCCTCTTGAGAAATCCACGAATCGTCCGACTCTGGCCGGCCTTGCTATCGAACCAGGAAGCGTTGATAGTCATGGCCCTGGGTCGTGATGGCTTGATTGTCCAGGATACGCTCGATCCGTTCTCCTCTCTCAGGCCAAATTTGTTTGTAGACACTCTAGGTTAGGTTGACTCACAATGAAAAGGAATAGGTCCAAAGGCCTCACTAGGTAGCGCTGCCGGTTCCCTATACTCAACCAGGTCTGTAATATTAAAGGTAGAACTAATGCCCAAATCCGAAGACAAGTCTAACACCTAGGCATTTGATCCAACCTTCTCTATCACTTTAAAAGGTCCGGCTCTGCGAGCATGAAGCTTCTTTTAGGCCTAAGCCTAACCAAGATAAAATCCACTACATCAAATTTTTTGATCCATCTTCGGGAATTAGCCAGTTATTTTAACATTAGTGCGGGTGGTGAACATGCTAGGCACATGCAGACTCCTAACAAGATGATGCAAAGGACTCAAACCTACACCTAGCAGACTCGACTAAAGAGGTTTATTAGGTCTTAACTACCACTTGGGCATGGGGGCATGAGTCGTGGTTGATGGATGACAAGCAGAAGAAAATTTGCTAGTAACTCCTAATAAGTGCCAGAGGGTCTGCCAAAAGTAGGTAGCAAATGGGATGGGCTCTATGGATCCTTGCAACCTAGTAACCTCAACAAAATGTAACCTAATAGTTCTAGACACATGAGAAAACTCAGGAAAGGATAGAAAATAGGAAGTGGGTTCAGAATTACTCTGGTAGGGTGGAGAAAAAGGTTCTGGGTTAGTTGGATAAAGTAGAATCAAAGAAGGCATGTCAGGGACTAATCCTAGACTAATGAGGTTAACCTTATGGGGTTGCGATATATCTACGGGGTTTGTATAATGGAAGGATGGGTTATTAATCTCAGGAAAGAGGTCCTTAATGGGAACTATAGGAGGAGACTCATCCTGAGGGTACTGATTCAAAGAGATCAGGTCCTTAATAAATTCTTCTGGTTCTTGTATTTTAGGACTAGACTCTATAATTTGGCTCTCCTCTATGGTTTCCTCAGGAAAGGCTCTAGTAGCAGTACCTAGGTTCTCTTCCTCTATTTGTTCTTCCATTATAGCTTTAGGTTGGATATGGTCAAGGTCAACTAGCTCTAGGTTGGTTTCTACCTGGGTATCTACTGGGTCAGCTAATTCTAGGTCTACTAAAGGTGTCTCCTCTTCTCCCTCATACTCATCCACTAGGCTCACATCAGCTTCATACACTTCCATGTTAATGTAAGCCTTGTGAATCTCAGGAATGGTTGGAGAAGGTCGGCTAGCAGGAAATTGGTTAGGTTCTGGTCTCTCATTATGGGTACTACTCCTAGTAGGTTCAGGTTGTATAAGGGGTAGTGGCTCACTACTGGGTTCGTATTTAGGGATACTAATCCTATGGGGTTCAAGTTGACTAGGGGAAGCATGACTAGTACTACGTTGATACTTAGGGGTTATGGGTTCTCTAGGCTCATAGGACAAGGGTGCAGATCTATGGGTCATGGGATTATAGGATCTGGGGTCATAGCATTTTGGGTCAGCTCTATGATTAGGTTCTAAGGATGGATCATGGTATGGGGTCCTCCTGAGGTTGGGCTCCCTATATGGGTCAGGATATTGGGTCCTCCTAGGGTTGGACTCCCTATAAGGGTCAGGATACTGGGTTCTCCTAGGGTTGGACTCCCTATATGGGTCAGAATATTGGGTTCTCCTAGGGTTGGACTCCCTATATGGGTCAGAATATTGGGTGTTGGGTCTACTAGGCTTATAGGGTGTGGGTGCATAGGATTTATGATCATGGGATCTAGAGTCATAGGATCTAGGTTCATAGGTTCTAGATTCATAGGTTCTAGGTTCATAGGATTTGGAGTCATAAGATCTATAGGTTGTGGGTATACTAGGCTTAGAGGATGTGGGTAAATAGGATCTATCTTCCTGGTCTACAAAATTCTGATTGGGTCTTCTAGGACTAACCTTAGGGATTGGGTCAGGATGATGGGCTCTCCTAGGTTCAGCCTCAAGGTATGGATTAGGATTTGGGGTCCTCCTAGGTTGAGGGGAATCAGGATCTGGTTCAAACTATGACCCATGGTTTTTTTCTGGGGTCCCTACCCGGACTTTTAACTGATCAAACCTATTGGCAAGATGGTCAATTCTATCATTGGTTTGAATACGAGACTGAGTTAACTGGGTCATCGGGTAGTTATCTGGGTAGTTATGTGGGTAGCCATTTGGGCCATTTGATTAGCTAGGGCTTTTATTTGAGATTGTAAATTTTCCATGGATTCAGACATTTGTGAAGGAGGTGGGTGATATGAAACTCCTGATCTAGTGCTCATGCAAGACTCGATCAGACCGACTATAGCTGACTAGACCTGGAGTCCAAACTAGATGCTCAATCAGGGTGGCAAACTAGCCTATAGTAACCCTGTACTCAGCCAGGCAGGTGTAAGGGGAGTGTTAGGTCCCTGATTGCCAATCCTAGACACCAATCAGAGATTGGCCAGGTAGGCGGACCAGTACACAAGCCCTTCGGGATTGAATCCCTAAACCACCGTTCTAGACACTGAGCACAAGGCACACACAGGTTAACTTGACACAGTGATCTAACACTAGCCCGGACCCGACCAGTTGGTGCCCCTAGCCCACTAGGGCAAATTAAGTCTAATTAATTTTAGGTTAAGGCTTGGGACCGAATGCAAGGGATGTGGTTTTGGGCTAAGGAGAGGTGATCAAATTGTCCCCCTATCTGATATAGCAAGAGTGCCCTTAAAAGTAAATTATGCAATGATGGCAGGTAGATGAGGATGCAAATTAGGATTTAGATATTTTTTTTTGGTATTTTTGGAGAATATGTAATTTTTTTTGGTATTTTTTTAAATAGAAGAAAACTTGCAAATCATGGCCTAATATGCTGGAAATATACTAAAATTAAAAAATATGCAAAAATTACTAAACAAAAACCTAAAACTTCCAAACTTGTCTTGCTGAAAAAACAGAGCCAAAAATTTACAGGATGTATTTTGGCTTGAAGAAAATTCACAAGCCATAATAAAATCTACAAAGATTTTTAAAATTACTGTGAATTATGATGAATCCAGAAAAATAAATATCAGAATTTTTAGAGTTTTTATCAGGGAGAAATAATTAAAATAACAGAGTATATATAGACTGAGAAATTACAGAAAACAAGCCCTAATCTAAGCTCTGATACCAAATGATGCGGGACTAATATGCATGCAATTTTTTTTGTATGTTTTACATGTTGAGTTATGTGATTAATTCCCAAATTTCAGATCAAAATTATTTTTAGAGAATTTTGTATGAATTTTTGAAGATCAGCATGCAGATTAGGACCTAGAAAAGTAGCAAAGAAGGACCTCTGGAATCATGGATGCCCTTATCTATGAATATACTTTGGCATCTGGAAGGGAATCTGGACATCTGGAGGGCATCTGCAAGAAATCAGGGTTTTCTGAATTTTCCTCTTGGGGTCTTCAAATCTTCAAGCTGGGTTGGACTTGTGCTATACTTCCATGTTTTCAATCTAGTTGGACTTGGTCTTCACTTGTATGATATAGTCTTGAGTCTTCAGTATGCTTGGACAAGACTCAGAAAAATAAAATTAGCTCAACATGAGCTGACTAGCATTGGACTGAACTAGCTTAACATGAGCTGACTAGTACAGAACTGAAATAACAACTAAAAATACTCAAATAACAACTAAAATGGACTCAGATGAGCTAAGCCCTTATTACAGATGGACTCATAAATTATTGATCAATTTACAGAGGGTTGAAAAAGCCTCTATCTTATTCTGGTGCCTCAGGTGTCCCCACCAGATATCAATGATCCAGGTATATTTGTCTGACTCCATTTATGTTTCATTAATTGGTATTGCATGAGGGGTTCCTGGGAATTATGGTTTTCTAGCCATATTAGTGTTCATGCTTAGAATTTTGTTTTGAAATTCACTTCCGCATGTTGCATGATTCCCGGCACCCTGGGTGAATTCCCATCACTTGAATGTCATGTTACCCCCCATAATTTTGTAATCCCATAACTTATGTAACCTCGTTTGTTTTGTAACTCTCCCCTTTTCTTCTCTTTCCACTTACCACTATATCTGGGGCTAAATGAGGATGTGTTGAAGAGAGATTTTTGAAATTTGTTTGCCGAAAAAAATCATTAGAAAAAAAAAGAAAAGGCTAGAAGAATTTGAAACCTTTGTGTAAAAAAAAAAGGTTTGGGTTTGGATGTGTGCTGTCTAGTGTTCTAGGCTTGGGAAGGGTTCTTGAGTGCACTTCCTAAATCCTCCATGGTGTGGGCACCAGAATCCGACAGAGGCTCCTCAACCCTCTGTGGATGTCCAATTAGGGTTCCATTTTATACGGGTCTTGAAATAAGGCTTCAAGCCTAAAACTTGTAATTTTTTTAGTTCTAAATTGAGTCCTTTATATCTATGTCTAGTCCTGTACTTTGACCAATTGGGTCAAGTTGTGTCCTATATTGAGTCCAGTCCTGTATTGAGTCTAGTCCAAGTCTGGGTCCAAGCCGGAGTGGTCTTTGAGTCCAGCTCAACTACTTTGGGCTGAGCCTTGAAGGTCAACATGTCAACCCTAGGGCACCACTTCACCACCCCATGTGGCACCACTTCATCATCCCATGTGGTGCCACCTCATCCAGCCATGTGGGCGGCACAAATAAGATTTTCTTGGATGCCAAATGGAGGAGACACATCAAATATTCTCTCCTCCTTTCCCTCCCTTCATAAAGCCACTTACTAAAGGAGTCATAGGCAAACAAGGAAAGGTTGAAGTCAAAGGCCTTGTTCCAAGCCTCATATCAAGCTTCTTTCCAAAGAAGGGTGAGCAACCAATGAAAGGTTGAAGACAAAGGCCTTGCTCCAAGCCTCATATTAAGCTTCTTTCCAAAGAAGGTTGAGCAACCAAGGAAAGAGGGAGACACAAGCCTTGCATCATGCTTTCTTCCCAAAATCGAAGGTCAGCTTTCCAAGTCCAAGGGAGCCAAATTCCTTCTTCCAAGCCCATTATCATGCCATGCCCGAATCCAAGAAGCTTAGGTCAGCCAAGGAGTTTGAATTTCAGATTTTTGAATATTTTTTTGGTGCCTTAGCAAGAGAAGAAATATATTTTTTCATTCAAATTTTGAAAGGGTCTAAGGTGCCTATATAAAGGACCTTACCCCCTCCCTTGTAAGGTTAATCTTTGATGAATGAAAAACCAAGTTTCTTGAGATCCAATTTCTCTTTAGTTGCCTTCGTTCACTAGGAACGTCGATCTCCGTGAGGGAGCGCCTTCTCCTTCAGGCGTCAAGAGGTGTGAGGCCTCAAGTTACCGTCACTTCCGCAACTCCATCCTCCAGCTTCGGGTCAAGAAGAACTCCACCATCACCATGACAACTCTCTTTTTTTCTTCTATTTCTTTCTTTCGATTGAAACCTAACCCTTATTTGAATGCTCACAGGTCCTCAAGGTGATATGAGTACGGAATCAGTTGCCCTTGCCATCGAGATCTTTGGATAGCCAGCCGATGCATCTGCAAGGTTGATGGCTTCATCATCTAGGCCGCATCCGCCAGAGTGAGTGACCTCAACATCAGGTGCTTCAGATCTTTGAGGTTTGCTCCCTAACTCCTAAGTATGTATTGATCTGAGAGCTAAGTCCTATGGGGTTTCTCAATCTCGAGGTCCTCTCTTTATCATTGCTTAGGGACTACTTGCTTGCTTGATAGTTCTTATTATTATTGAATCCCTAGAATTACTCTCTCTTGTCTTCAGAAATCCTCAATCTAATTTAAAACCCTAAAAATCACCTGCATCATCCTAGCATCTAGTTAATCCCCCATCATTTTTGGTATCAGAGCATGGTTAGGACTTAGCGCTTCTTAAGTACCTGGAATAGGTGCTTCACTAGGCCATCCGGTCTTAGGAGAAAAGTAGGGTTTCAAGACCCTCTCCTCCCATTCCATGAGGATCTCCTAAGGCGTGTAGGGGTGCGATTATGATAGGCCTTTGATGGAGAATAGAAGAAGAATAGATTTAAAAGAACAAAAAAAATTTGCATCTTAGATCTCATCTTTAAATTTCTGCATTTTTCCTTTCCGAATATAGTCTGTTGTTTTAGTTTTTTCTGCCTATAGGAATCTCCAAATTTTTGGATTTTATTTTGTTAGATCACACATAATTGAAAATATTTTTGGTAATTTTCTCATATTTTATTACAGCTTGTAGAATTTCTATAAGCCGGAATACCACCTGAGAAGTTCTGTTCCGAGAATTTCAGCAATTGCATTTTCTTACATTTTTATTTTTCATATAGTTTATTCTTGCACTTAGGGTCATATCATTTTATTTCCTTTATCTTATCTCTGTTATCATACATCAAAAAAAAACCAAAAAACATAATTTAGAGACATCTCATTAGATAATTTGCTTGCAATCATTTTCATAAAATCACTTTAAGGGCAGCAATTTGACATAGGGTCAGGATTTCATTACCTGTCCCTAGCCCAAAAATCACTAACCTGCATCACGAACCCAAGCTCTAATTAAAATTGAGTAAACATTAATTTTTCTATAGAGAGCTTAGGGATACCAACTGGTCAAGTCAAGACTAAGTGTCTATTCTTGGCGTCAATCTATTCTGTGTGTGCTGCTGCTCTTGGTGTCTAGGCTTGGTGATTCAAGGCTTATGAGTTTGGTCCGCCTACCTAGACAATTCCAAATTTGTGTCTAAGGTTGGATTTCAGGGACCTCCACTCCCCTATACCTACCTGGCCAAGCACAGAGTTACTACAGACTGGTTTGCCACCCTGACTTAGGCAACTAGTAGAGATTCTAGGTTTAGTAGATCATAGACGATTTTGCATGCTTGACTCATGTCGACTAGATCAGGAGTCCCTTATCATCCCCACCATTCCCAATCAAGTGAACCTATGGAGAATGAAAGTGAAGATCAACTCAAGGTTATTCTTGAGCAATTGGCTAGGATAAATAGTAGGCTAGACAAGCTTGATGATAGAGTTGGAGCCATAGAGAAGAATAGTCCTAGGCCATCTGTTGAGCTTGAGTCTGAATCACATTTTTTCCCTAGGGATTAGCCTCATCATGAACCATCCATAGAGGCTGAACCCAGGAGAATTCCCCATTTTAACCCAGCCCAAGAGATTCATCCTAAGAGACCTAATCAGGAGTTCCTGAACCAGGAAGAACAGCATGAGTCTGATGACCTGTTAGGAGTAATTAGGTGCATCCTTACCCAGGACATAGTGCAAGAAGATTGGCATAGGACTAACATCCTACAAACATTTGCCTGACTAGGGAATAAGGTATGCAAGATCATAGTTGATAGTGGTAGTTGTGTCAATGCCATTACTTCAAGTACTGCCAAATCCCTGGGATTGACCCTAGTTCCTCACCCTAACCCTTATAAGGTCTCGTGGATTGATTCAACCTCCATACCCATAAATTCTAGGTCCCAAGTCTTGATCATGGTGCAATCTTATGAAGAGATGATTTTGTGTGATGTCCTTTCCATGGGCGTCAGTAGTATTATCTTAGGATGACCTTGGCTGTACGATCATGATGCCACACTTGATGGTCGGACCAATAGCTATACCTTCAATCAGCATGGGAAGAAATTTACCATTAACCCAGTTCAGCCTAAGGATCAGGTTAAAAGAGGATCAAGTAGCCTAAAGGGAAAGAAGCCAGAAGTTAACCTGATCAAGGACAATGAGTTAGAAGAAGAGATTATCGGGAAAGGACCCTTTAAAGAATTTCAGGGAGAGTAGGATGAACAATCTAAAAATTTGAATACAAAAATCCTTGAGCCCATTGAAGACTTTAATGTTGAGCCCACTAAGAATCTAAGTGAGGAAACCCCTGAGCCTATTGAGGAATCCAAAGAAGACATCTCTGAATCAAGCCTAGTGAGGAAGTGTGATGTAGATGGGCCCCAGGTAGAAATCATTGAGGAACCAAAAGAAAATGATCCTGAACCCACTAGAGAATTTGGAGTAACTAAGCCAGGATCGAACATTGTAGAGGAAGGTGAAGGTTCACAAGTATTGCCCTTAAAGGAGGTCCAGGAACAAGTCCCTACGGAACCACCCCAGGAGGTAGACATTAGTTTTGAGGACTTTCACGATAACATTCCCAAAGACCTTCCTAATGACCTTCCACCATCTAGGAACACCCATCTAGCCTTGGAACTTGCACCTATAGAACAATGTCCACATCTTAAGATTATTTTGAATAACCAAGGTCCATTTCATGATGCCTAGAGATTGCCCCAAGACTCCGACTCCTATTTTCTACCCTTCCCTGAGCCTTCTCCTATTTCTAGAGCCATAGGGTTACATTTCGTAGAGATTACCATGTTGCATGAACCCTTAGAGACCATCCCATTTGCAACCTACTTTTGGCATACTTTATGGCATCTTCTAGGGATCATAGTAATTTTTCTTGTGCATACCAGACCAGGGTCAAACCTAGAGAGTCAATAGTCTTTTAGGTTTAGATCCTAGGAGTCCAATAAAATTCCTTTCAATAGGAATACATAGTGAATCTGCACTTTGCATCATACAAAAATTCTACATTATTTATAAATTTTAAAATAATTTGGTTGATTCTCGGAAAATGAGCCAAAGAGTTTGATCAAAGGGATTTCATAATGGTTAGTCTTAGGCCTGAATGGTTTTCATCAGAAATTGTTAAGAAACTTCATGCTTGTGGAGCTGGCCCCTTTAGAGTGATAAGGAGAGTTGGCCTTGATGCCTACATTCTTGAGCTACCCCCGAATTATGGCATTAGCTTGACTTCAATATCTCAGACTTAGTCGAGTACAGGGAACCAGCAAACATACTTAGTTAGCCATTTGGGCCTGACGTTTCTTTTGAGAGTGAATCCGAACCTGAGTGTCCGCCTCCAATTATACCTGAGAGAGGAGAGCGAATCGAGCATGTCCTAGATGACCAAGCTATCACTACCCGGGGCAAAGGTTATCAACATTTCTTAGTCCGATGGCAAGGCCGACCTAAGTCCGATGAATCATGGATTACCCGAGAAGACTTGCAGCACCTCAATACTGACCTTCTGGAGGAGTACCTAATCCAACTCAACTCTTACTCGACAGGGTCGAGTTCCTCCCACCCCAAGAGAACTGGTGTGGGCACCAGAATCCGATAGACGCTCCTCAACCCTCTGTGGATGTCCAATTAGGGTTCCATTTTTTTCAGGTCTTGAAATAAGGCTTCAAGCCTAAAACATGTAATTTCTTTAGTTTTGAATTGAGTCTTATGTCTGTGTCTAGTCGTGTACTTTGACCAATTGGGTCAAGTTGTGTCCTGTATTGAGTCCAGCCCTGTATTGAGTCTAGTCCAAGTTTGAGTCCAAGCCGGAGTGGTCTTTGAGTCCAGCTCAACTACTTTGGGCCGAGCCATGAAGGTCAACATGTCAACCCAAGGGCACCACTTCACCACCCCATGTGGCGCCACTTCATCATCCCATGTGGCGCCACCTCATCTAGCCATGTGGGCGGCACAAGTGAGATTTTCTTGGATGCCAAATGGAGACACATCAAATATTCTCTCCTCCTTTTACTTTCTTCATCAAGCCACTTACTAAAGGAGTCATGGGCAACCAAGGAAAGGTTGAAGACAAAGGCCTTGTTCCAAGCCTCATATCAAGCTTCTTTCCAAAGAAGGGTGAGCAACCAACGAAAGGTTGAAGACAAAGGCCTTGCTCCAAGCCTCATATCAAGCTTCTTTCCAAAGAAGGGTAAGCAACCAAGGAAAGAGGGAGACATAAGCCTTGCATCATGCCTTCTTCCCAAAATTGAAGGTCAACTTTCCAAGTCCAAGGGAGCCAAATTCCTTCTTCCAAGCCCATTATCATGCCATTCCCGAATCCAAGAAGCTTTGGTCGGCCAAGGAGTTTGAATTTCAGATTTTTGAATATTTTTTTGGTGCCTTAGCAAGAGAAGAAATGTATTTTTTCATTCAAATTTTGAAAGGATCTAAGGTGCCTATATAACAGACCTTACCCCCTCCCTTGTAAGGTTAATCTTTGATGAATGAGAAACCAAGTTTCTTGAGATCCAATTTCTCTTTGGTTGCCTTCGTTCACTAGGAAAGTCGATCTCCGTGAGGGAGCGCCTTCGCCTTCGGGCATCAAGAGGTGTGAGGCCTCAAGTTACCGTCACTTCTGCAACTCCATCCTCCATCTTCGAGTCAAGAAGAACTCCGCCATCACCACAACAACTCTCTTTCCTTCTTCTATTGCTTTCTTCCGATTGAAACCTAACACTTCTTTGAATGCTCGCAGGTCCTCTTGGTGACACGAGTATGGAATCGGTTGCCCTTGCCATCGAGATCTTCGGACAGCCAGCCGACGCATCCGCAGGGTTGATGGCTCGATCATCCAGGCCGCATATGCCAAAGTGAGTGACCTCAGCATCGGGCACTTCAAATCTTTAAGGTTTGCCCCCTGACTCCTAAGTAGGTATTGATCTGAGAGATAAGTCCTACGGGGTTTCTCAATCCCGGGATCCTCTCTTTATCATTGCTTAGGGACTACTTGCTTTCTTGATAGTTCTTATTATTATTGAATCCCTAGAATTACTCTCTCTTGTCTTCGGGAATCCTCAACCTAATTTAAAACCCTAAAAATCACCTGCATCATCCTAGCATCTAGTTAGTCCCCCATCACTCCATAGTACTTCTTCTTCTCCTGAGCATCTCGATGAAGAAGAAGAAGAAGAAGTAGAGTCCATTAGCCATTTAGTTCCGGTGAATCTAGAACTTCAAAGGAAGAAGGTCAAGGAAGAACTCCGATGTGGATTACCTATAGAGGCCGGACATGAGTGCATCTTCTAGAGTGATTGTCTTCCTTGTTAAGCTTTTTTTTAGCCTGGTGATTGTCGCATCGGAATAAAGGTAAAGTTCTTAATGAGTTTGCTAAAGATGTGTGCTTTAGCATGTACATCGAACATACAGTGGTTCTATGTGATGCATGACTTTGTGTGATTGTGCTTTCTTTCATTTACATATTAATGTTCATACATGATTTTGTTTGTAGGTCTACATTAGAAATGTTCTAATATTTTATGTTGATTAATATGATTAATCTACTTTTCTACTACGATGCAAGGTTAAAAAATTTTTTAAAGTTGCATGACTATTGCCTACATCATGTTTCCTTACAAAAACCCCTATTGGCATGGCACCCTATAGATTACTCTGCAATAAAGCATGCTGATGAGACTATTAAATATCCCAATTTAAATATTAAAACAAATATTAGCTAGTCTATATTTATTAAGAATTGATGTGTTTTACTAGAGTTTTGTGTAAAAGGAGTATATGGACAAAAAGAGCTTAATTTTGGGAGTCCAACGGCATAGACGGTACTTAAGTCAAAGTTCAAACGGTCCCGAAATCAAAGTTTAAGATTTATTAAAGGAATTACATGATTTTTGATGCTGTCGGTCCATGGTTGATTGGCCGCTCGATCCATAGAAGCCAGGCTCGGTCCACAGAAGCCACTAACTTGTCCATGAGCATGTTTCATGGACCATCAAACATCCCGAGCCACTTCATAGCCGGAGAAGCCACCAGAGGCCTTCCACTCACCGTCGAGAGGTTGTCCATCACCGAAAAAGCCACCAGAGACCTACCTACCACTATCAAATCTCTGCTCGGCCACCATTTTTTTTTCCTTCATTCGGCCACCAATCATCCATGCCTGTCATTGCCCGGGCACTATTTTCATCCACTTGTAATCGCCGGCCAACCACTGCCTGTCATCACTTATGGCTGGAAGGGATGCCGAGAACCTATTGTTCGACAAAAATGCCATGATCTGGCCATTCCCAAGCCCCCCTCTCTGATATCACGGTCTTCTCCATTGGGTCACCACCGACTTCATCGGCCGAAACCTCCTATTGCCTCACACTGCAGTTCATCCATTGTGATGGGGAGAAGCAAGCTCTCTGAATTCCAGTGGATTTAGGAGATCAATCACAAGATTCCAGTTTAGGACTTTATTCACCTGAGAAGGAAGAGCTATTTCACATGATTTTCGACATGATTTGATGCTTGTGGTGCAGAATGGATTGTTGAGAAGTTTTTTCATGATATTTGGTCAATTTTGAGCCTAATTGACTCTAAATTTGACTGGAAGAAAGCACTAGATGATGATGCGGGGTGGGAAGCGGGGGATTTCTGGCAAGCATAGAAGTCACCAGGGGATTAGGGCTTGCACTCAAGAATAGGGAACATGGGCATCACACCCACTCCAATCCAGAGAAAAAAACTCAAAACTCAGACCAAAATAACTTTTAATTTGTATTCAAAAGAAAAAGATACTTCATACAAGAGGGGAGGGGCAGTATTTATAGATTCACCCCAGGGTACATGACTTGAGGGCTAAGAAACCCTGACTTGTGGGCCAAGAAACCCTGGTGGACCTGGTCAACAGTGGGCCTTTATCTTGGACTGGAGCTCTCTCTTGTGGGCCTGGTAGAATTAAAGGTTCCAGGTGCATGAAGGCCAGCTCTGGTTAGAAAGGCATGGTGAATCTTCTGGTCTGCTGACTCTCCTCTTGAACATAACTTGAATGGACTCGATCAGACTTAACTGAACTAAAAATTACTGCACCTGACTAAGTGGACTCAACTAGACTTAGTTGTCTCACTTTATTACAGGACTCAATTGGCTCACTTTAACTCAAGTGACACAAGACTAATGGACTCAAATAAAATAAAATAAAATAGACTCTCGATCTCCATCATTCCCCTGCGATGGGGAAAACTCAACTCCATTGAGTTTGGGTGAGCGGAGGTTTAATGGAACTGGAACCAATCACATCAAAAGAGTCTAGGTTCACTTTTTTTTTTCAAAAGTAATTCCAGATTTTTTTTTCTTTTCCTCACATTTTCTTTTTTTATTGGCTGCTTTGAGATCCATGCAGGGCATTGAAGTCGGCAGTGAGAAGCGGGTATGCTTTCATGTTTGTGCCTTCCTCCTTCCTCGGTTTGATGCAGGGTGGAACAGAGAGTCCGGCGGGCTTCACCGGTTACTGGTGCAGGGCGGCGATGGTGGCATGGACAGGGATAAGGCCGGCATGGTGATCTCTTAGCCAGTCATGGATCTCTCCGATCGGTTGGCAGCAAGGGTTGAGGATGGTGCAGCAGCAGACATCGTCGATGAGGAGGGAGCTCGGGGATGGACTCGATGCGGGGACCACAGACCGTGACGAGGCAGGGGATAGCGGAGGTGGCGAGGGTAGTCACGTGCATAGTCTGGTTGCAAGCTTGGAAAGAGGTTGAGAGGATGTTGGGAGGGGGGAGGCTGCCATGGCTTGGGGCTTATCCTCCTTATCTTCTTTGTCTTCTACATCTTGCAGCGACGCCGACGATGACAGAGGCGGTGGGGCGAGGAGATGGTAGCATGGCCGAAGGGGACTGGATTGGACCGATGGGGCGAAGGAGGTCAGGGTGGGAACTTCGGCTACGACTTGTTTTGGATCAGTGTCAGTGGGAGCGGAGGAGATGGGTGCTCGAATCTCGGCGGAGAGAAGGTGGATCCCCGGTCGTCGGCTACTAGTAATGGATCCAGGGGGAGGTGCCAATTGGGTCTGGGCTTGATTGGAGATGGAGACTAGTGGGCGGCGTTGATCAGGCCATCCTTGTCCCAAGCGGAAGAGAGGCAGTAGCGGTCGATGCGATCTCACACGGCTCCAGTGAGATCAATGACCGAACGGCAGAGGAGGGGGTTCAGGTGGGAGCATCGGCCATGGTCGGTGGTTTTGGAGGCATCGATCAGAAGAGTGGAGGGCGGCGTGGTTTTGATCGAGATGATTGGGCATTCATAGAAGCAAAGGGCGTTGGTGGAGCTTTGACCTGGGTCGGGGTGCTATGCGATGGTGGAACGGTGGTGATCGTTCAACAGGGATGGATTTGGATTAAAAGAAAGAGATGGAGCTGGGAAGGTAGAAGAAAAAACATTATCCTTTGGGCTCTGACACCAAATGATGTGGGATGGTAAGCGGGGGATCGCTGGCGAGCGTAGAAGTCACCAGGTGATTATGGCTTGTACTCAAGAACAGCGAACACGGGTATCACACCCACTCCAATCCGGAGAAAAAAACTCAAAACTCAAACCAAACTAACTTTTAATTTGTATTCATAAGAAAAAGATACTTCATACAAGAGGGGAGGGGCAGTATTTATAGATTCACCCCAGGATACATGACTTGAGGGCTAAGAAACCCTGACTTGTGGACCAAGAAACCCTGGTGGACCCGATCAATAGTGCACCTTTGTCTTTGACTGGAGCTCTCTCTTGTGGGCCTGGCGACATGAAAGGTTCCAGGTGCATGAAGGCCAGCTCTGGTTGGGAAGGCTTGGTGAATCTCCTGGTCTGTTGACTCTCCTCTTGAACATAACTTGAATGGACTTGATCAGACTTGACTGAACTAAAAAATGACTGGACCTGACAAAGTGGACTCAACTTGTCTCAGTTGTCTTACTTTATTACAGGACTTAATTGGCTCACTTTGACTCAAGTGACACAGGACTAATGGACTCAAATAAAATAAAATAAAATAGACTCTCGATCCCCATCGGATGAGCTCTATAAAAGGAGGACCTCGGGAAGCATGGAGGGTCATCAATTCCACCAATAAAACTTTATTTTATTTTTCTTCCTATAAATAGTTTAGGTTTTGAGAGAGAGGGAGAAGAATAAAGAAAAAGAGTTCTTCAGGGGAGGAGGTACTGTGACAGAGCCCCAAGTCTCCAAGAAGATATATCCTGGAGCCATGCTCGACTGAGATGCAGTCTATAGGGAAGTACAGGATTCTATACTTTAGTTTTGTATTTATTCTTATTAATGTAATTGAATGAAGCCTTGAACTTCTTTTAAATTATTTTTTATTTGATTTTCTAAAATTAATTATCTAGGTAGGATGGATCATGATCCTAACACGATATGGTCCATATTCAACATAGATAATTGATTCTAGAATTTTCATCCACTTATCTTGTTAGGGTCTTTTCAACTTAATCATTGGATAATCTATACTTGTAGGATAGGCCATGATCCTAACAAGATATGGTCTGTATTCGACAAGATAGCCTATGCTAGCTATGAGTTTAAAGGACTCCAAAATAATTATGGATTTTGATTGCTTAGATTAAAACATATGCATGACTTGTGTTTGTGATTACTTGGAAACTCGAATATATCTTTTTATCATTTAAACTCCTCAATCTCATATTTAATTTAAGTTGATTAGTTTTGATTAAACCATCATCTATCTTCTAAAAATCTAAATATTTATTTATTTCTTTACTTTCTTCATGAAATAATTATCCTTAATCCTCGAGAATACGATCTCGACTCATCACTAGCTATATTAGTGAGTAGGTTTTTATTTTTGACCACCTACGATAATGATCACATGCCATCTACTGGTTGAGTTAGAACATCATGTATTCTAGGCCATTCGAACATTCAGTTTTGACATGCAAAATGCAAGTTCTAATCGAAGGTTACAACTTAATGAACTTGAAAAGTTGCACAATGAAGCATATAAAAGTTCACGAATCTATAAATCTCAAACTAAATCATTTCATGAGAAGTACATCTCTCGGAAGCTATTCGAGCAAAACCAAAAAGTGTGGCTCTTCAATTCTAGATTACACCTCTTCCCCGATAAACTCTACTCTCGATGGGATGGACCATTTATTGTCAAGTAGGTATTCCCTTATGTAGCAATAGCAATAAAAGATCCTTAGAATGGCAACACATTTAAGGTTAATGGTCAACACTTGAAGCCATAATAAATGGAATTGCACACAAGAAACAAATCGATACAACATATCTGATGGATCTAGTCTATAATGAATAATGAGCTTAATATCTAGCTGAAGATGTTAAACTTAGAACTGGTTGGGAGGTAACCTAATAATCTCTATTTTTTTAGTACAATTATAGGAACTTAAGTGGAAGAACAAGAGCCCGCTAGTCCATGAAGCCTGATGTGCCAATATCTGCTAATGTGGAGCACATGTGTAGCCATGATGATAGGAGACCTGCCACCTGGGTATGGCGGCCTGGTGAAGAGCTGAGGCCAGGCTGATTGGGCGAGCCCCCCATCTGAGGTCAGCCTCCTTGCAGAGGTCAAGCTCCCAGCCAAGGCTAGGCTTATTGGGCAAGCCCCCATCTGAGGTCAGCCTTCCTGTCAAGGTCAAACTCCCAGTCGAGGCCGGGCTCATTAGGCAAGCCCCCCGTTTTAGGTTAGCCTCCTTGCCGAGGTCAAGCTCCCAGCCGAGGTGTTGCCCAGGTGGCTTTTCCCAAGAGGGGGGTGAATTGTGAATTACAAAATTTTTGCAAGTATGTGCACAAGTAGTTCCTTTTAGTGGTTAGGTGCTATGTTAATTAGAGAATGAAGCTAAAAAGTAAATCAAACACAACATAAACAAAGCAGGTTTATAGTGGTTCGGAGCAACCCCACTCCTACGTCCACTATCCAAGTTCACCACTCGGGATTTCCACTATATCCCCCAAACTGGAATACAGTTGAATTGTTTTACAGACTCACAATCCCAACCTCTACACTTTGGTTTTTGAAACAGGGCTCACCAAAGAAACCCACTCTAGGTTTTCACAGGCTCACCTAGAACCTCTACACTTTGGTTTTTAAATAGGCTCACCAAAGAAAACCTGTTTGGTTTTTACACCAGGGCACACCAATAACCTAGATATTCTAAAAGATAGAATAAACAAGCAACAATAAAGACAAACTGGTGCGGGCACCAGACTCAGAAAAAGATTTCAGGGTTCCATCTGGATCTCTGATTGACCTTGCCCGAGAAAATTAGGGTTTGTAATAGGGATTGACCTGATCAACCTAATTTTGAGTTTGTAATTTTGTCATTTCAATTTTTGTTGAGTCATGTTGACTCAGTCCAAGTCCAGGTCCAGGTTGGCACCATTCCCTTTGCCATAGGGTGCCACATTTTTTCTTCCAAGGTCCAGCTACAAGTGGGTGCCACACTCCCTGCCACATCTCCATCCAGTGTCTTTGGTCCCCACACCATAAGAAGTAAGTTCCCCTTTTTCTTGCACCACTTGGGGGAGAAATCCATCAAGATACCTCAATCCAAGGAGGAGCCAACTTCTTTCCAGATAAACCCAAGCCAAGATGGCAAGAATTTTTCTTGAAGAGAGGATCAAGGAGGTGCCCCACAATGTTCCATAAAAATCAAAGTTATAAAAGGGAAGAGAGCATGTCTTGGGGAGAAAATCAAGGAGGCACCCAAAAGTTTCCTAAAGTGCCAAAGCCATGAAAAGAAGAAGCCTAAACATGTGGAGCAAGACTAGGAGGTGTCCAAAAGAGCCAAACCATGAAGGGAAAATCCTTAATTAATGGAGAGATACTAGGAGACACCCCCATAACCTGCCATTTGGAGCTGATTTTCAAGTTTTCTTGGAGATTTTGGGCTGCTCACTCATGAAAGGAGTCTTGGTTGGCCAAGGGAAGAGAATTTGATGCCTAAAGTGTAGATTAGTCCTATTAGTCCCACATGGGAACTTGTATGGTTTTGATTTTTCTTATAGGTCTATATTTTAGACCCCTTTTGTAACTTGAACTTATCTTATGAAATCTTATGAATGAAATCCCTTGTTTTTGAGCAAAGTCTTGTTCTTCCACACTTATTCTGAGTGTTGAGCTCTGTGAGGGAGTAAATCCTGGTTCCCTAGGAACCTTGAGGACGTGTGAGATCTCCAACCCCAAAACCCTAGCTTAGTCCACCCATCTCTACTCCACCACCACCAAACCCTAGCCTCTACACCATCTCCAAGGTTCTTCTTCCAAAGGGTGGCCGACCACCAGGACCCCAGTCCAGCCATATTCAAGTCAGCTACAACTGCTTCAGAGTCCATCCAGCAGATCCAGGAGAAGAAGTCCCAAATCGCAGCCTAGGAGTTCCAGATCAGTTGAAGACCTTCAGATCCCATCCTTTCTTCTACTCGGGTAACTCTCTTCCCTGAGTCTCTTGTTCCTAATCTTGTTCTTCTTCTCTCTAGGATTCAGGGTTCAAGAAGAGGCCAACTTTGCCAAGGACCATTATCGGAGGATCCATTACGAAGATACCTTGACTCCCGGGATCCAATAATCTGCTCGAGAGAGTCTTTTTCCACCAAATGGAGAGATATCACTGCTAAGTAACAAGAACCTTCCCTTCTCACTTTGTCTATTTCGTTGAAACTCAGAGCAAACCCTAGATCTTGGCATTTCTCAATCCCCAGCGATCCTATTTCTGAGTTACTCTAATAATCCACTCCTTTTAATTGTGCTTTCTGTCATTTCTTAGTTTCTTTCAACATTAGTTTATCTTTCCTTTGAGTCAAAGCCGACTTCTGAAAATATATATAAAAATAAATAAATAATTAATTAATACATTAATTTTAATTTGCTTCCGCATTCCACATATCCATTCTGCATCATTTTTGGTATCAGAGTTTTCGTTCTGCATCACAAACTCTATTGTCTGGGTGGTTGCCAATGCAGCTTGAGTGAAGATCCACTGAATGCTCTTCAATGCACTTCAATGGCTTCCTTGCTTTCATCAAAAGATGCTTCAAGCTTCTGGTAAGAGTTGTTGCAGGCTTGAAAGCAGACTTTAAAGCTCTAGTGCTCTCTCTTCACTTCAATAAGTGTTCAATAAATGCTCAATAATTCATTAGTCTCTTCAAAGATGTTCTCATACCTTATTTATAGAGACTTCAACTACCTTCCCTTGATTTTGAACATTATAGACCGTTGGGAGGTGATAGGTTACCGTTGGAGCACTTTTGGAATTCAAAAATTGAGAACTGGAACTAGCCATTGGAGGTGACCCCATCATTCCAATCAGCTTGGACAAACTTCGAGTCGGCTCGGACCAAGTTCAGGTTGACTGGGCTGAGTGCCAGTCGGCTAGCTTCCATAGTTGAGAAAATACCTTACTCTGGATGAGTCGGTTGGGTTGAATCCCAGTCAGCTAGAATCTCAGAGGCTCTAAGACCATTCTCAATCGAGTTCTGGATGAGTCAGCTGGGCTGAATTCCAGTCGGCTCGGATTCCTGAGAATATCAGAACATTATAAACCATGTTCTGGATGAGTCTGCTGGGCCATGGTGCTAGTCGGCTGGATCTGTGTGCCAGAGAACTTCTTTCCTGTGCTAGTGCCAGAGTCGACTAGGTACTCCATCCAGTCGGCTCGAAAGTGGTTCTTCAGCCATATCAACTTCAAACTTCCAAAACACTTATCCCAAGCTTTGAAGTCTTCTTCAAGGGCTTCTTACAATAAATTCAAGAAAAATTGAAGCTTGAAAGACTACTAGAAGTAACTCTTAAACTTGATTTTAATAGGAAATTTTTTGTAGGGTTCTTCTTTACAAGATTCTAAATACTTTACAACTCAACACAAAACATTAAAGATTGTAGGATTTAGAAAGTATGTCAATGTATTTGTCCTACAAAAACTTATCAATCATTTGAAGAGTTGTTAGATAACCAAATGTATGCTCCAATGTTTTGTTATCATCAAAATCACTTTAGGGGTCAACAATCTCCACCTTTTTGATGATGACAAAACACTGGGCATGAAAAGAATCTAATCTATTCACAAGTATGTAAGCATTTACATTTGTTTGATAATTCATAAATCAACTATAATCTCAAATGTATATCAGTATGTTCTATATAGTTATGCATAAGGTCAAATTCATAAACTGCAAATATCAAAGAATGATTGCTTGTATGTATCAAGCAGCATTAAGTATCGACTGATAAATATAATAAGTAGAGAGCATCATAGTAATCATTGAAGCATGTAAATTAAACATATATATCTCCCCCTTTTTATAAAATTTCTAGACAATATGAATTTTCCCTAAGTTTCTCCCCCTTTAACATTCATTTGAACATTTTAACAGAATAATATGCAAGAGATCATTCAGAAATGCCTTAAAAACTCTCCCTGTCTACTTTACTTTAGTAGTTTTATTGCAATTCATTAAGCTTTTCCTTTCATGCACACTATGATTCTCTCACTTTTTGTCATCAATTCAAAAAGGTTAAACAGATAAGCTCAGAATTTTAAATAGATTGAAAAAGTTTTAAGATTTGTTTGAGATAATTTCACTTTCTCAACTTAGAGAGAGAATTCTTATTAAAAAGAAGAGAGTGTAAACAAGATAACACATATACATACATTACACAGAGATCAAAAAGATGTTCATTTCATTTCTATCAAAAAGGTGTTCAGTACATCAATCATTACAAAAGTTTCAAAAAGCATTCAAAAAGTATTGAAACTACAAAATGTCTACTCAGTGTCATCTCTGGGAACATTGGCACCTTGCCAAGAAGAGGGTCTAGGTGATCGACAAGATGAAGCATTAGGAGAAGGAGCCCTAGGGTGATGAGAGGTACTTGGAGCCCTAGTGGAAATGGGAGGTGGATCATACAATGGTCTGGTCCTAGCTGTGACCTCCAGTGATCTGAAGTGCCACAGATAGACACCATCTCCATCCAAATTGCTCCCAACTGTTGCTCCATGTCCTTGAGGCAAACTGGCACTTTGTTTACTGCCTCCTTCATCTCACCAATTTCTTTCTGCATATATATGAGCTCCGAGGATTGGACATTGGCAAAAGCTTCAGCTGATCCTCGAAGTCTGCCAAGCTCCAACCTGATGATCCCGATACCCTTAGTGTAATCATCAGCCATACTTCTTGTATCAACAATAGTTCCCACTTTGCCTCTAAGTTCCTTCAATTCAGTTTGATATTCATTTAGTGTAGTGTTCACAGACTTTAAAATTGCTATAGAACTTGAAGAGAAACAATTCAGAATTGGTTGAAGTTCTATCTGAGGAGTTGATCTTGAAGCTTCCATAGCTTCAACCTTTCCTTGTAGACTTGACACATGCTCTTCCAGTCTGTCCAATCTGCTGTCCACTGACTATTTCAAATCACTAAATAAAGAAGTTATTGTACCTGTCAGTGAATCTGTCAAGCTTCTCATCCATTCTTCAATCTGAACATGACGGATAGGAGGTTGTGGTGCTGCAGTAGGATAGTCAGGTAAAGGAACATCAGCTGTAGGCAAGTCAAACTCCGGTGCAGGCAAATCAAACTCCGCTGTAGGCATATCAAACATAGGAGAAGGTGTTCTAGTCTCCTCAGTGGCAGCAGGCTTGGATACAAGTGACTCATGCATAGGTACTGGTGTAGAAGAAGTTCCAGCTGCTTCTATATTTTCTTCCTCTTCTTCTTCTTCACTACTACTTGAGCTGCCTATAGCCCTTTCATTTGTGCCTTTCTTTCTCCATACTCCTTCCACTAGGAAGTATCCCATTCTTTCTAGAGTTTTAGATGTGTAAATATCTGTGTGATGCAATTCTAATCCATCCTCACCATCCAAACTGACTCTATTGGATTTAAACAAGAGGGTGAGCATCATTTCATATGGTAGACATGATTTAGCCTTTCGAATAGTTTCTTTCATTTGCATGATTATAATGTATGGAAGATTGACAGGATTTCTCTCTAAGATATGCTCCATGAGGCATAAATCTCTTTCACTTACCCAATCGAATCTACCGGTTCTTTGCAAGAAAATTCTATAAATAAAATTATGAAGCAATCTCATTTCCAGTGACAGGGTGTTAGCAAAAACTGTACCAATACCTCCAACATCTTCTTTATTCAGTATAGTCCTCAGAGTCTTCTCTCCATTGTCAGTTACTAAAAACATTACTCCTTCTGAAGGTAAGTCCAATATCCCTTGTAGAAATTCCACATTGACTATTATCCTCTTTCCTTTAATAGTGGACTCCACATGATTAGTTCCCAACCTAAAGTTTTCATAAAAGCTTCTAACCAAAGTGGGATAGGTCTTCTCATTCAAAGAACAAAATTTTCTCCACCCTTGATCTTTGATTAAATCTCCTATTTTTAACCCAATGCCTTTAATAAACTCAAAATTAATATGGTGGCTGGAGGTTATCGGACGCGTAGACATTGAAGGCACATGGCTAGGAGCGGTAGGAGCATCTCTTGTGGCATCCTCTACAAATTCTTCACTGTGGACGGTGCTACTTGGCTCTTCTTGCCTCCTTTTAGACCTTCTTTCCATTTCAACAGTTGGAGAAACCCTAACGGAGCATTTACCTGTCGCACGCTTGGGTGCCATTGCTAGGAATGATGGAAAGTTGGAAGATTAGAGTCCTTGGAGGGGAGAAGGAAGTCTTTCGAGTAGGTTTTGGAGATGAATGAATCGTTAGAGAAGACAATAAAAGGTAAAATGGTTCGGTGAAGGGTTTATAACCCAAGGCAAAACACATCGGCATGAAATTCTAATCGACTCGAGTAGCCCTAAAAAGGCTCGTGTCAGCTCAGCCAGAACTCTCCTAAAACCATCAGAAGATCTAGTCGACTCGAAACTGCTCGAGCCGGCTAGGCCAGAACAAGTTCAAAACTCTCAGAAAATCTAGTCGACTCGAATTAAGATCCAGTCGACTCGAATAGAGAAAATAGAGTTTTGAAGATTTTGAACAAAAACCAGAAGGATTTTGAGGAGAATTTCAATAGAAATTAAGGCACAATAAAATAGAATAAATTGAGGAGGTTCACTAGATAATATTTCCTTAAACTTGAAGGAATTAGGTTAGAGAATATAAAAAGGATCGCAAAGTCCTAATTCACTACTAATTAGCTCAAATCTATCTTGATTGAGTGGCTTAGTAAATATGTCAGCTAATTGATCTTCAGTAGGCGCAAAGTCAAGCACAATATTACCATTAGAAATATGATCTCTAATAAAATGATGTCTAATTTCAATGTGCTTGGTTCTAGAGTGTTAAATTAGATTCTTTGTCAAATTGATAGCACTTATGTTATCACATTTAATTAGAATTTTAGATTGTGATACACCAAAGTCTTCTAGTTGTTGTTTAATCCATAACACTTGAGCACAACAACTACCAGCAGCCACGTACTCAGCCTCAGCCATGGACAAGGCTATGGAGTTTTGCTTCTTACAGTGCCATGAAATTAAATTCAACCCTAGAAATTGGCATGTACAGCTAGTGCTTTTTCTATCTATTTTACAACCAGCATAATCAGCATCAGAGAATCCAATCAAATTCATAGTAGAATGTTTAGAGTACCAAATTCCTAAATTACTTGTTCCTTTCAAATATTTAATTATTCTTTTAACAGCAAGCATATGTGTTTCTTTTGGAGATGACTGAAATCTAGCACGTACACATACACTATATAATATGTCAGGTCTACTTGCAGTCAAATACAATAAGGATCCGATCATACCTCTATATAGCTTTTGGTCAACATTGGATCCATTCTCATCTTTGTCTAATCTGCAAGTTGGGCTAATGGGTGTGCTCATTGATTTGCTACTCTCCATACCAAACTTTTTGATGATTTCCTTGATGTATTTGGCTTGGTTGATGAAGATGCCTTCCTTTGTTTGTTTTACTTGAAGTCCAAGGAAGTAGTTCAGCTTGCCCATTAAGCTCATTTCAAATTCTCCCTGCATAAGCTTAGCAAATTCTTTACATAGAGATTCGTTAGTTGCACCAAAAATGATGTCATCTACATATATTTGTACAACTAAGTTGTCATTATTTTTCTTTTTGATAAATTGAGTTTTGTCTACATTACCTCTTGAAAAATTATTTTCAATTAAGAAAGTGCTAAGCCTATCATACCAGGCTCTAGGTGCTTATTTCAAATCATACAATGCTTTGTTTAATTTGAATACATGGTTTGGTGATGCGGCACGTATATGATTAATATTTTGAATATGGTGTTTGTAGAGCAATGAAACCTAATTATACTTAGCATTGTACTCATCTTAATAAGATTTAAGGATTATATGAAAAGGGACTATTACATGATTAGACACAACTCTAAAACTAAGAAGGAAGAAGATCTAGACAATAGGGGCTAATGATTGAGGACTTACCTTGATGAGTTTTCCAACCTTCCTATGATTCAAAACTTGAAACTACTGATGCTCTGGACTGGAGAACTTGGATAACAGTGATCAGAACCCTGGACTTGGGCTTCAGCTTGTTGGTTCATTGTCAAGGGGAACCCTGTTCATAACTCAAGGACTTCGAAGGACCCTGCAATGAAGATCAAAGTTAAGGTTGAAGGATGCAAACATAAAGAAGGGATGGGAGAACTTGTGAACAAAGAAAAGATAGTTGAGAAGATCTGGCTAACTCCAATGCCTTTGCCTTGAGCTTGGATGATGAATTGCTAGGGAAGAGAGTGGCTTTGGGCGTGGAAGAAGAAGATAGGAAAAATTTCACACAAAACACTCAAGACAACTTCACTTCAAACTTCATTCATTTCCAAAATCAATATCTTTTACAATGGGCATCCAAGGCTTTTAATAGCCTCACAAAGCTAGCTTTTGAAATTTAAAAACTCCCCAAATCGAGGAGGATTACAAGGGAGGGTTGGAGGATTTGGTGGAGAGTTTGGAGGGATGTGGGGGGGGTTGGAGGATTTGGTGGAGGACTTGGAGGGATGTAGCCAACCTCCTTGAATTTGAATCTCCCTTGTTGGCGCCCAAAGGGTGATGAGATGGCTGGTGAAGTGGCACCTGATGACGTGGCATGGTGAGGTGGTCTTCTACTTAGATAAGAATGACATGTGGCGCCCAGTGGTCCTAGTTGATGGTCCTTTTCTCTTGCTTGGTTGATCTGTCTTCTCTTCTTCATGTAGTCAAATTCTGGGGTCTAGAATTTGAGTCTTGTTGCTGGCTTTCATGGCTTTAAGACTTGATTAGACTTAACTCAACTGAATTAGACTTAACTCAACTGAACTGACTTGACTGACCTAGACTTTAAAACTTGAAATGGACTTACAGGAAATGAAATTTTAAAAGTAATTACAGGACTCAATAAACACTCTTGATTTGAAACTCAAAATTAATTACAGGACTCTTGAAAAGGAAATAACTCTTAAAAATAAAATATTTTTGAACTAAAGGATATAAGGTAACCTAATTATCTTCGATCCAAATTGGGATAAGGCTAACCTTGTTGGAGTGAAGTTTCTTTCGGCTTTTGGTGTCCACACCAATTCTCCTAGGGTGGGCAGAACTCGACCCAGTCGAGTATGGTTCAGTTTTGCCCTAGTAATGCTCGAACAAGTCTGGGTTAAGTCTTTGCAGGTCCTCTTGAGTAATCCAAGAGTTGTCGGACTCAGGTCGACCTTGCCATTGAACCAGGTATCGCTGATAGTCCTTATTCCTGGTAGTAATGATCTTGTCATCCAGGATTCTCTCAATCCTCTCTCTGCTCAGGTAAGGTTGGTGGTGGACACTCGGAAATATGTTCACTCTCAATGAAAGTTTCTGGCTCAAAAGGCTCACTAGGTATTAGTAGTGGTTCTTTGTATTCTACTAGGTCTGAAACATTGAAGGTTGTACTAATACCCATATCAGGTGGAAGTTCCAAAACATATGCATTAGGCCCTATTTTCTTTAAGATCTTAAAAGGTCCTGCTCTGTGGGCATGCAGCTTCTTTATGGTTCCAGGGGGAAACCGTTCAGGGTTGAGCCTAATCATCGCATAATCCCCTTCACAGAATTCTTTAGCCCTCTTATGTGAGTCAGCTAAGTGTTTGTAAGTTTCATTGCTCAGGTTGATCTTATTACTGATTTCTTTATGTAGATTTGTGACATGCTGTGCAAAAGACTCAGCAGACTCAGAGACTCGTGTGTGAATAGGTAGTGGGATTAGATCTAAAGGCTTCCTAGGCTTGCAACCATGGACTATCTCAAAGGGACTTTTGCCTATAGATCGATTGACCGAACTGTTGTAAGTGAACTCAGCACGTGGCAATAACAAATCCCTGTTCCCTAGACTTTCACCCACTAGGCATCTCAGCAAGTTCCCTAGACTTCTATTAACAACCTCGGTTTGTCCATCAGTCTGGGGATGGTAGGCAGTGGAGAATTTCAGTCTAGTTCCTAATAGGTACCAAAAGATTTTCCAGAAGTAACTTGTGAAGCAGACATCCCTATCAGAAACAATGGTTTTTGGTAACCCGTGGAGTCTGACTACTTGATCAAGAAAGAGTTTGGCTATCCTAGAGGCATCGGAAGTTTGGGAGCAAGGTATGAAATGGGCCATTTTTGAAAACCGGTCGACCACCACAAAGATTGAACCATGTTTTCGAATGGTCTTGGGTAATCCTAGAACAAAGTCCATGCTTAGATCCTGCCATGGACACTCAGGTACAGGTAATGGAGTGTATAGCACGGTATTCTTCTTTTGTTGCTTTGCAACAGCACATGTCCTACATCGGGCTACAAGGTTTGCTACTTGTTTCTTAAGACCTGGCCAGTAAAATTGTTCCTCAACAGCCAAGATAGTCTTGTTTCATCCGAAGTGGCCAGCCAAACCTCCCGCATGTATCTCCCAAACTAAAAAATCTCTTAAGGAGGTTCTTGGGATGCAAAGCCTATTCTCTCTAAAAAGATAACCATCTAGAAGGGTATAGTCACTATGATCACTAGATGGTCCTTGATGCAAAACCTGATAAATTTCACCAAAATCTGGACAGGTTTCGTACTGCTCCTTAAGTCTTTCAAAACCTATGACTTCAGTACTGACTGAAGTTAAAAGTAACGTTCTACGACTTAGGGCATCAGCTACATTTTTATCGGTTCCTGATTGATGCTTTAGGACAAACATATAGGATTGGATGTAGTCTACCCATTTGGCATGCCTAGGGTTTAGTTTCTTTTGAGAACTCAAAAACCTAAGGGCTTCATGGTCTGAAAATAAAATAAATTATTGCGGTAGGAGATAATGCCTCCAATACCTTAATGCTTGCACTACCGCATAAAGCTCCCGATCATATGTGGAGTATTTCTTCCTGGCTTCATTCAATTTCTCACTAAGGAATGCTACGGGATGGTTCTCTTGACTCAGAACTCCACCAATACCTACTCCCGAAGTATCGCATGCTACTTCAAAGACCTTAGAAAAATCGGGTAGTCTTAAGACTGGTGCTTGGGTCATCTTATCTTTGATGTGAAGGAAGGCCTTATCAGCTGACTTCGTCCATTCAAAGTGGCCCTTCCTAATACAATCCGTGATAGGAGCAACTATGGTGCTAAACCCTCTAATAAATCTTCGATAAAACGTAGCGAGGCAATGAAACTTCTTACTTCGTGAATATTATTGGGTGTTAGCCACTCTACAATTGCCTTAACCTTCTTAGGGTCAACGGATACTCCTTCAGGGGTCACAACAAATCCTAGGAAGATAACTCTAGTAGTCATGAAAGCACATTTCCTTAGATTGGCATAGAGGTTATCTTTCCTAAGTGCTAAACATACCTGCCTCAGATGTTGTTGATGATCTTCTCTAGTCCTACTATAGACAAGTATGTCGTCAAAGTAAACGACAACAAATTTTCCAATAAAGGCTCGTAGGACTTGGTTCATGATTCACATAAAAGTGCTAGGAGTGTTTGATAACCCAAAAGGCATGACTACCCATTCAAATAACCCGTCCTTAGTTTTAAAGGCAGTCTTCCATTCATCCCCTGGTCTGATCCTAACTTGGTGATAGCCGCTCTTCAGGTCAATCTTAGAAAATATAGTTGCACCGGCCATCATATCTAACATATCATCCAAGCGGGGGATGGGAAACCTATACTTCACTGTGATTTTATTTATGGCACGACTATCAACACACATTCTCCATGTGCCATCTTTCTTAGGGGTAAGTAAGGTTGGGACTGCGCATGGACTCAAACTCTCCCTAATGAATCCTTTCTTTAGGAGTTCTCCTACTTGACGTTGTAATTCTTGGTGCTCGGTAGGGTTCATTCTATAATGGAGAAGGTTCGGTAGGGTTGCTCCGGGGACTCAGTCTATCGCATGTTGTATATCCCTAAGAGGTGGGAGTTGGTCGGGAAAGTCATCGGGGAACACGTCTTTGAACTCCTCTAGCACTTCACTGACTTCTGGAGGTTGTTCTTTTGAAAGAGGTTCTTGATAATCCTTAATGGTCAAAATCCAAACAGGTGACCCATTGCTAATTTCTTTCTCCATTTCTCTAGCAGTGATCACGTTTATCCCCTTTTTCTTATCACTCAATTGGCTTGATCCTCTCTTAATGGGGTTCTTAGGTGGAGAAGAATGGATTACAATCTTCTTTTCATTATGAGTAAACGAGCACGAATTAGAACGACCATAGAGTGTTACGTCAAGATCGTACAACCATGGTCGGCCTAAAATTATGCTACTTACTTCCATTGGAAGTACATCACACCATACTTTCTCTATGTAAGATTGGAACTGAATGGTTACTAGGCACCTAGACTTAATGGAAATCATGGTTGAGTCTATCCAGGATACCTTATAGGGATTAGGATGGGGTATGGTGGGCAATCCTAGGTTTTTAACTATGTTGGTGGATATGGCATTGACACAGCTACCGCTATCTAAAATGACTTTGCATACTTTTTCACCTATCTTAATGAATGTCTGTAGGATGCTAGTCCTACACCAATCTTCTTGGGTTTTAGCTTGGGTGAGAATACACCTAACCACTCCTAATAGATCTTGATCTACCAGGACTTCCTCATCCTTATACTCTTCAGCCAAGTTCTCATCTGCCTGGTATACTTCCTCCTCAAATTCACCTTGGGATTCTACGACTTCCTCTTCTACTTCCCCTATGTGTAGGGCTCTATTAGGACAGTTGCTAGAATAGTGACCCACTTTGTTACACTTGAAACATGCATTTGGAGTTCTTTGGGTCTCAGGTGTTTTCCCCTTGTCATCCCTTCGGGTCACAGGCACATTAGGATTGGGTCGGTTGAATCTAGGCTGATTGGATCCTGACTGCTGATAAGGTGCACTAGTCCTAGGGGCTTCGGGCTTGCGATAGACTGGACCTCTATGGAATCTCTCAGCATCCCTAGCTATCTGATAGGCCAATTCTAAGTCATGTACCTCTCGCATGAACAATTCTCTTTGAATTTCTTCCCTCAGTCCGGCTCTAAATCTAGACAAGGTCACCGACTCAGATTCATCAACATTGCACCTCATAACGAATTCATCAAACTTCGCTATGTGCTCTGCGACACTCCTATTTCCTTGAGTAAGTCTTTGCCATTGATCTAGGAGTCTTTGGTGGTAGGACATAGGAAGGTATTTCTCCCTAAGCATAAGTTTCATAGCTCGCCAGGTCACTATGGGCACATCACCTCTCTGTCTAGTGTGTCTCTCAACGTTTCTCCAATATAACCTAGCTTGGCGCACAAGTTTAAGCTTTGCAAACTTACACTTGCGCTCTTCACTCATCTCAAACCAGTCAAAATACTGGTCCATCTCACCTTCCCAATCAATGTAGATCTTTGGATCTAAAATTCCATCAAAGGTGGGAGCTTCCAGCCTAATGTTCTTCATGGTTCGGTCATCTTGATCAAAGTGAATTGGGGTGGGTCTCCTGACATTGGGTTCATAGTTAGGCTCATGATGGAATCTCCTTGGGTTGGGCTCGATGGTTTGATCAGGGTGGGGTCCTCTAGGAATTGGATCATAAAACTGATCTTAGGGAGCTCTCCTAGGGTTTGTTTCGTAGAGAGGATTTTGATATGGAATCCTTCTAGGGTTCAATGGGGTCTCGAGTTCAGGTGCAAGACTAGGCTCAGGCTCAGTCTGGGCTTCATGATTGCTTTCAGGGGTTCTAGCCTCTAACTGATCCAACCTAGTCGTGATGTGGGCTAACTTCTCATTCATGTCTTGGTTGGTTTGTGCCACATTCTGATTTGTTTGGGCCAATTGCTCAGTTAAACTCTTAGTCAGTTGGGCCACTCGATCATTTAGGCCTTTGATCAAATTCCCTAAGTTTTGGTCCATGGCTACACTTGACTGGGCTTGGATTGGTGAATACGGTGTCCCTGCTCTAGTTGTCATGCATGCAAATGGACTCAAGTTCGAGCTAAGGATTCCTAGACCTAGAGCACAAATTAGAAGTCTAATTAAGTGAACCAACTAGCTAGTAGTACTTATGGGACTTAGCCAGGTAGGTGGAGGGGAGTGAAGGTCCCTGATTGCCAACCTTAGACACCAATCTGAGATTGGCCCGGTAGGTGGACCAAATCACAAGCCCTGATGCACCAATCCTAGACACCAAGCCAGTAAGCACATACCAATTAGCTGACACAGTTAACTTGACCCTAACCTGAATCCAACTTGTTGGTGTCCCTAACCCACTAGGGCAATTAACGTTCTACTCAATTTTAAATAATGGGTTGGGATCGATATGCTGGTTGGTGATTTTTGGGCTAGGGACAGGTGATGAAACCCTGACCCTATGTCAAATTGATGCCCTTAATTTGATTTCCCATAAGATGAATGAAATGCAAAGGTGCTGTAGAAGTGTGTTGCAGTTTGAAAGTGGTGTGGAAAACGTGGTGAAAAAAATATCCAAAAATTCTGAAAAATTCATAGAGGATTCCTAACTTATATGTTTCAATTAAGATAAAAGGAAATTTAAAACTAAAATCTATACTACTCTAAGCATATCCTACAAATGAAGATAAATAAAAAGGACAGAACAGAACGCTAATGATAGTGTCGAACTACAGAAATATTTATTTTTTTTATATTTTTTTTTGATGATGAAATTTAATATGGTGATAACTGACTTAAAACGGAACAAGAAAAAAATATTTCAATAAAAAAATAGCAACTTGCCTTTGGAGCTGCAGACGGATTACAGTAAACAGATGCAAATTTTCAGAAAACAGAACCTAATCAAAGAAGTGCAATGGCTTACCCAAAACTTCAATCTAAAAATTCACGTCCGGCCAGGGGCTCATTATTCCCATGGGTCGTGACAGTGTACTGGAGTACACCCGCTCAGGAGGCGTGAATTTTAGATCTTGCTTGGATTTAAAGAAAACTATTCTACCCTATGCAACCATGCTCTGATACCAATTTGATGCGGCACGCATATGATTAATATTTTGAATATGGTGTTTGTAGAGCAATGAAACCTAATTATACTTAGCATTGTACTCATCTTAATAAGATTTATGGATTATATGAAAAGGGAATATTACATGATTAGACACAACTCTAAAACTAAGAAGGAAGAAGATCTAGACAATAGGGGCTAATGATTGAGGACTTACCTTGATGAGTTTTCCAACCTTCCTATGATTCAAAACTTGAAACTACTGATGCTCTGGACTGGAGAACTTGGATAACAGTGATCAGAACCCTGGACTTGGGCTTCATCTTGTTGGTTCATTGTCAAGGGGAACCCTGTTCATAACTCAAGGACTTCGAAGGACCCTGCAATGAAGATCAAAGTTAAGGTTGAAGGATGCAAACATAAAGAAGGGATGGAAGAACTTGTGAACAAAGAAAAGATAGTTGAAAAGATCTTGCCGATTCCAATGCCTTTGCCTTGAGCTTGGATGATGAATTGCTAGGGAAGAGAGTGGCTTTGGGCGTGGAAGAAGAAGATAGGAAAAATTTCACACATAAAACTCAAGACAACTTCACTTCAAACTTCGTTCATTTCCAAAATCAATCTCTTTTACAATGGGCATCCAAGGCTTTTAATAGCCTCACAAAGCTAGCTTTTGAAATTTAAAAACTCTCCAAATCGAGGATTACAAGGGGGGTTGGAGTATTTGGTGGAGAGTTTGGATGGATGTGGGGGGGGTTGGAGGATTTGGTGGAGGACTTGGAGGGATGTGGCCAACCTCCTTGAATTTGAATCTCCCTTGTTGGCGCCCAAAGGGTGATGAGGTGGCTGGTGAAGTGCCACCTGATGACGTGGCATGGTGAGGTGGTCTTCTACTTGGATAAGAATGACATGTGGCGCCCAGTGGTCCTAGTTGATGGTTCTTTTCTCTTGCTTGGTTGATGTATCTTCTCTTCTTCATGTGGTCAAATTCTGGGGTCTAGAATTTGAGTCTTGTTGCTGGCTTTCATGGCTTTAAGACTTGATTAGACTTAACTCAACTGAATTAGACATAACTCAACTGAACTGACTTGACTGACCTAGACTTTAAAACTTGAAATGGACTTATAGGAAATGAAATTTTAAAAGTAATTACAGGACTCAATAAACACTCTTGATTTGAAACTCAAAATTAATTACAGGACTCTTGAAAAGGAAATGACTCTTGAAAATAAAATATTTTTGAACTAAAGGATATAAGGTAACCTAATTATCTTCGATCCAAATTGGGATAAGGCTAACCTTGTTGGAGTGAAGTTTCTTTCGGCTTCTGGTGTCCACACCATTTGGAAAGTGTGATTTTCAAAATGTGGTGGTTGTTCCACAAAAACTTATTCAGAGATAAAACCATTAAGAAATGTACTTTTTACATCCATTTGAAAGAGTTTAAAGTTCATGTAGCAAGCAAATGCAAGTAATAATCGAATGGCTTCTAGTCTTGCTACGGGTGCATAAGTTTCATCAAAATCAATACCTTCTTCTTGGTTATATCCCTTAGCCACTAATCTAGCTTTGTTCCTTATAATGTTTCCTTGCTCATCAAATTTATTCCTATAGACCCATTTAGTTCCTATTATTGGATGGTCAGTAGGTCTATCTACAAGTGTCCATACCTTATTTCTTTCAAACTGGTTTAATTCTTCATGCATTGCCATAATCTAGTTTGGGTCAGTCTCAGCCTCTTCTAAGCTATGGGGTTCTATTTGTGATACAAAGGCTAGGTAATCATGTGCAGCCGTAGTCCTAACACCATGTAAAGGATCTTCTATTATTAATTCTTTAGGGTGAGATGTAACATACCTCCAGTCCCTTGGTAGATCAGTGTGATACTTACTTACCGTTTCTTCTCCATCTTGAGTATCTTTGTCTTGAATACTTAAGTCATCCATTCCTTTTTGCAATGTACCTACATCATTATCTATGCACTTTTCTTGTCTAGAAGGTGTAGGGTTAGTTTCAATAAATACAACATGAATTGACTCTTCAACAGTAAAAGTCCTTTTATTAAAAACCCTATATGCTTTGCTATATAAAGAATAACCTAAGAAAATTGCATCATCAGCTTTAGAATCAAATTTTCCTAAATTATCTTTTCCATTGTTATGCACAAAGCATTTACATCCTAACACATGAAAATAACTAATATTGGGTTTTTTGTCATTCCAAAGCTCATAGGGGGTTTTTTTTAAAATAGGATGGATCAAAATGCGGTTTAAAATATAACATGCAGTGTTCACCACTTCTATCCAAAAGTACTTTGGAAGATTGCCTTCACACAATATTGTACGAGCCATTTCTTCCAATGTCCTATTTTTCTTCTTTACAACATCATTTTGTTGAGGTGTTCTAGGAGTGGAGAAGTTATGATCAATGCCAAATTCAGTAAATAATCTTCAAAAAATTGATTTTCAAACTCAGTTCCATGATCATTTCTAATTGAAATCAAAGATAAGTTCTTTTGGTTTGAAACCTTTTTATGAAATTTTTTGAAAATATAAAAAGTTTCATCTTTCGAAGCAATGAACAAAACCCAAGTAAATCATGAAAAATCATCTACTATCACAAGAGCATATTTCATTCCTCCTAGGCTTGTGGTCCTAGTAGGTCCGAAAAGATCCACGTGAAGTAGTTCAAGAGGTCTTGTTGTAGAAACTATATTGTTTGATTTAAAACTCTCCCTAGTTTATTTACCCATTTGGCATGTATCACAAACATGATTTAAATCAACTTTAAACTTAGGCATGCCTCTAACAAGATCTTTAGAAATTAATTTGGCAATTGTATGCATGCTAGCATAACCTAATCATCTATACCATAGTACGCCTGACTCTTTGGTCTTAGCATTCATTGCAACTAGACTAGGGCTACTAGACATGGCAAGATCATTAAGATCTATCACATAGATATTTCTGAGTCTATGTCCAACAAATTTATTGCTAGAATCTAAAGAGTTAGTTACTAGACACAAAGAAGACTCAAAGACAACCTTGAAGCCTTTATCACATAATTGACTTATACTTAAGAGATTATGCTTCAATTTGTCTACTAGCAAAACATTTTCAATAAAAGTGAAGGAAGTTATTTTGATCTTACCAATACTGATTATTCTCCCGTTGCCATTATCTCCAAAGGTGACCATACCCCCTTCTTTCATTTCAAGGGTGATGAATTGGTCCTTGTCACCCATCATATGTCTTGAGCAGCCACTATCCAAGTACCACCTTTTCTTCAATCTTTGGGTTGTAAGACATTCCTGCAAAATAGTCAATGAATTCTTTTAGGTACCCAAACTACCTTGGGTCCTTGCAGGTCAGTAGAGGAGGTTCATTTGGGAACCCAAATCTTTCTTATTTTCTTAAGGACATTTCTAAAATTATTGCATTCAAAAGCTTTATGTCCTATTCTTTTACAAGTATAGCAAACAACTTTAGAATTTTTGATAAAACCAGAATTTGAAGTTATGAAAGTTGATGCACTTGATGCAGATTTTGAAGTTTTTGAAATGTATACATTTTTGCTCAAATTCTTAAGAACATATAATAAAGACTTTGAAGTAGAAACAGTTTTTGGTGTGGCTGAAATTTTTTGAGATAAGGCATTTTGAACAGGTGTTTTAGATTTCACAAAAGTAGTTGCTGAAATTTCATTCATAAAAGAAGTGTTGAAACCAATTCCAGCTTTATTTCCTGAAATTCGTTGTTATTTTAAAATTAGGTCAAGCTTATTTGAAGATAAAGTGAGTTTTTCAATCAAAGGCTTGATTTTTGTAACCTATTTTTCAATTCATTATTTTCAGCAAACAAATCATTGTTTTTCTTTTCACATGAAAGATTTTCATTTTTCAGCTTTTCAAATTTTTCAGAAAAGTCATGCAATTCTTTTTGTAATAAATTGTTCTTTTCTGAAATTTCATCCTTTTGTTTGAGTAAAGAATCATTCATATTTTTCAATGATTTTATCTTTACTCCAGCTTTCTTAAATTCAGAAAGTAAGTCATGAAAAGCATAATTTAATTCATTGAAAGTAAATTTAGTGCAATTGTTATGGGATGTTACCTCATCTTCGAGACCAATTAAGCATAAATTTGCGGTCTTGGTGGTCTCTTCTTCTTCAGACGATGATGAGTGTTCACTGTCGGACCATGTGGCAACCATGGCTTTCTTTTTCTTCTTTTGTCTGAAGGATTTCTTCAATAGTGGACCGTCCGGACGTATATGCCCCGGCTTCTTGCATTCGTAGCACGTGGGGACTACCTTTTTATCTTTCTCTCTATCCTTTTCCCTTTCCTTTCCATAATCCTTCCTATAAAATTTTCGATTATACCTTCCTTTCTTTCTTCCCATAAATTTTCTGAATCTCCTCACAACCATAGCGATGTCATCGTCTTCTAGGTCATCATTAGAGGAGGTGCTTTCTTCTTTAGATTCTTCATCATCCCTCTTTGAATCGGAAGCAGCTTTGAAGGCTATTGTCTTCTTTTTCTTCTTCTCATCTTCCATTCTGTGTTGCATTGTCAGCTTGTGGGTGACGAGTGATCCTAGCAGTTCATCCAGCATCAATGTGTTGAGATCTTTGGCTTCCTGGATTGCAGTTACATTGAGATCCCATTTGTCGGGCAAAGAATGAAGGATCTTCTGAACTATATATGCATTAGAGTATACCCTGCCAAGAATCTTTAAACCGTTAAAAATATCTGTAAATTTAGAGAACATGGCAGAAATTATTTTAGAAGGTTCCATTTTGAATAATTCATCATTCTGAACTAATATATTTATCTTTGAGGTTTTCACTTGGAAAGTTCCCTCATGGGTCACTTCGAGTTTATCCTAGATTTCCTTTGCTGAAGAGCAAGTGAAAATTTGGTTGAACTCGTTTGCATCCAAAGCATAATATAATAAGTTCATTTCTTTGGCATTCAATTCCCCCATCTTCATGTCATGATCATCCCAGTCCTCTTCAGTCTTAAGGATGTCCACGCCATCAACTTTAATTGTGGGAATGTGTGGCCCTTTCAAGATGACCTTCCATAATTGAAAATCTACAAGTTGTATGTAAATTTTCATTCATGCTTTCCAATATGAATAATTAGTGCCTATGAATAGTGGAGGTCTATTTGTTGATTGGCCTTCGACCAAGGATGTACTCATGGGATGAGCCATCAATCTTAACTCAAGTAAACAGAGACACTGCTCTGATACCAGCTGTTGCCCAGGTGGCTTTTTCCAAGAGGGGGGTGAATTGGGAATTACGAAATTTTCACAAGTATGTGCACAAGTAATTCCTTTTAGTGGTTAGGTGCTGTGTTAATCAGAGAATGAATGCAGAAGCTAAAAAGTAAATCAAGCACAACACAAACAAAGCAGGTTTATAGTGGTTTGGAGCAACCTAGCTCCTACGTCCACTACCCAAGTTCACCACTCGGGATTTCCACTATATCCCCCAAACCGGAATACAGTTGGATTATTTTACAGGCTCACAATCCCAACCTCTATACTTTGGTTTTTGAAACAGGGCTCACCAAAGAAATCTACTCTAGGTTTTCACAGGCTAACCTAGAACCTCTACACTTTGGTTTTTAAATAGGCTCACCAAAGAGACCTCTACACTCTGGTTTTCAAAGGCTCACCAAAGAAACCTATTTGGTTTTTACATCTGGGCTCACCAATAACCCAGATATTCTAAAAGATAGAATAAACAAGCAACAATAAAGACAAACTCTGTTGTCTGGGTGGTTGCCAATGCAGCTCGAGCGAAGATCCACTGTATGCTCTTCAATGCACTTCAATGGCTTCCTTGCTTTCCTCAAAAGATGATTCAAGCTTCTGGAAAGAGTTGTTGCAAGCTTGAAAGCAGACTTTAAAGCTCTAGTGCTCTCTCTTCACTTCAATAAGTGTTCAATAAATGCTCAATAATTCATTAGTCTCTTCAAAGATGTTCTCATACCTTATTTATAAAGACTTCAACTACCTTCCCTTGATTTTGAACATTGTAGACCATTGGGAGGTGACAGGATACCATTGGAGCACTTTTGGAATTCAAAAACTGAGAACTAGAACTAGCCATTGGAGGTGACCCCATTATTCTAGTCGGCTCGCACCAAGTTCGGGTCGATTAGGTTGAGTGCCAGTCAGCTAGCTTCCATAGTTGAGAAAATACCTTACTCTGGACAAGTTAGCTGGGCTGAATCCATGTCAGTTGGAATCTCAGAGGCTCTCAGACCATTCTCAACCGAGTTCTAGACAAGTCGGCTAGGCTGAATTCTAGTTGGTCCGGATTCCTGAGAATAGCAGAACGTTCTCAACCATATTCTGGATGAGTCTGCTGGGCCTTGGTGCCAGTCGGCTGGATCTGTGTGCTGAGAACTTCTTTCCTATGCCAATACCAGAGTCAGCTAGGTCCTCCATCCAGTCGGCTCGAAAGTGGTTCTTCAGCCATATCAACTTCAAACTTCCAGAACACTTGTCCCAAGCTTTGAAGTCTTCTTCAAGGACTTCCTACAATAAATTCAAGAAAAATTGAAGCTTGAAAGACTACTAGAAGTAACCCTTAAACTTTATTTTAATAGGAAATTTTTTGTAGAGTTCTTCTTTACAAGATTTTAAATACTTTACAACTCAACACAAAACATTAAAGATTGTAGGATATAGAAAGTATGTCAATGTAGTTGTCCTACAAAAACTTTTCAATCATTTAAAGAGTTGTTAGATAACCAAATGTATGCTCCAATATTTTCTTATCATCAAAATCACTTTAGGGGTCAACACGAGGCCGGACTCATTAGGCGAGCCCCCCGTCTAAGGTCAGTCTCCCTACCGAGTTCAAGCTCCCAACTGAGATCATGCCCGTGCCCCGAGATGGAGCCCCTAGTTGGGAGTTCCTGCCAGAGGAGCAGATATTTGAGTTAGGGTGAAACAAAGCCTGGCCACCCGCAGCCTTCAATAGGTGGCACTAGCCTTACCAAAGATACGATGTGGGAACCTCTAGGCCCTACGTCCAACAACATGCTGCCACGTCCATAGTTGTAGCACCAATGGCCACCGACTATCATGTAGCAACACCCAAATTTTTCCCAAGAAAAGAATCCAGCCAAGGCCCCAAGACTTGCAATGCCTGGGTGGTCCCTCCTAAAATATAAGCACCCCTCCTTTAAGGGGAATCAAAGCCAAGAAATGAGGGGGCTGGCTCTCTCTCTCTCAAGGCCTCAGAGCTCTGACCCGGCATCCAGAGGGAAGGAGGAAAGCAAGGAAGGTAAGCAAGCGAGGGAAAGCGAGGGAGAAAAGTAGGCAGGTGAACGAGCACCACTAGGTGAGCCACCGGCCCAAGAGCGTCCTTGCTCCCCGCTTTTGATCCCTCTCTTTTCCATTCCTTTACATTTCCATCTCGAGTCACACCCTCTTGGTGGATGGGTCCCCCAAGCCCTATGCCATGGAGGTTCTGTTCCCCTCAATTATCTCATTGACTTGATCGTCGGAGTGTCCTCACTGGAATCCCTGGCCCGGGTCTCCCCTATTTTGCAGGATGGATTGACCGGCATGGCCAAGCACAGAGCCACGACCCAATGGGCAAAATGGAATGGAACAGGATTCTTGACCATTGCAGTGCCCGACGGTGGTGGGAGGAGCCCCGACATGACCGAGCTACAGGACCTTGGTGATCTTGGTGGCAACAAAGCCCTCTTCAACTCCTGAAGCACACTCACCCCAGGTATATTCTATCCCTTTTTTTTATGTGCTTTTTTTTTTCCAACTCCATTGAGGACAATGTTTATTAAGTTAGGGGGAAGAAAAATAATTTAACTTAGATCCTCAAGTAGAAATAATTATATTGTGTAGAGCTGATTGTTGTCTTGAATTGGAGTTACATAGGCACCTTAATCAATGATTGATTAATGGTTTAGATAATTCTAGAGATGTTGAGAGATAAATTATTAAAGAAACTCAATAAATGATAAGGTTTAGACCAAAACTAATTTCATGAAGCAATTCCAAAACCTTCGACCATTGATCTCAATGAAGAATCTACTTTTTAGGGATATAAATGAAAAGGTCAAGAATGTTAAAGTTTTCCCTTGGAAAAAGAAGAGAGAAAAAAAAGAGAGCCAGTCTCATCTCACAGCTTTGCTTCTGAGTAACCGGACCTTTCACCTAAGTAAGCATTGTGGTTCGCATCAAAAGGTGAGAAGGCTAAGAAATCTATTAAGCAATGGTACCTCACAAGTAACTAAGCCCTTTCGCCCAAGTCAGTATTATGGTTCACATGAAAAGGTGATGATACTAATACTTAAGAGGCTAAGACATTGTACTGCACTTTTCTTAAAAAAAGAAAGAAAGAAAGAAAGGAAAAACCAGCTAGCGAAAAAGCAATTCACTAAACTCCTGGAAAGTTAAACGATTCAAAGGGTGAAGTGGAAAGTTGACAAAAGAAGAACTCTAGAAATTTCTATGGGCTTTACTCGATGACTAATTAGGTTTAATTTATAATTCGATGAAGTATCTCATTAATGGTCTGGCCAGTTATCAACTACCTTTAGGACTTCCTAAGTTAACATCCAATTCAAGGATAGATTGGTATACATAGCTAATATATCTGCTTTACTCGAGGATGAGCAAAGTTCAAGTTAGGAAATGTGATAATTATATTATACATATATATATAAGTATTAATTTAATAATTAAATTTTATTTATTTATTTAAATTTAATACTTTTATACATCATTTGTAGGAAAGGAGATCGTTAATGCGAAGAGCTTGATTTATGGATTCAAATGAAATAAGTTTTAAGCAAATCGATCTTAAAATGAGCCTAAAATTTAAGTTGGAAGATTAATAAATGATTTGCGTTTAAAGCAGCCGATCCATGGTGGACCAACTACTTGGTTCATAAAATTCCTGCCTGGTTCATAGCTATCATTACCCATAGTCCAAAGCATAACCTCGTGGACCACGAGTAGATACCATCAACCACCGATCACGAGGATGGCCGGCGACCACCCCATGACATTCGGTGAGGCCCACGGTGCGGCGGAGATAGTGGCAATGCATAGATTTGGCGACCTTAGCTCATGGTCATTCCAAAAGATCCATGGCTCATGGTGGTAGCAGCAACAATGGTTCTAGTGAGGCAATGGCAATGCAAGATGGCTCTGATGAAGCTTTTAAGGTAGGTAATCAAAGTGATGGAGGGATCGGTTTGATGACGGGGCAAGTGATCGAAAGAAAAAAATGGCAGTAAGCATCTGGTATTGGCAACAGGGGTTCAACAATGGTTCCAGTGGTAACCTCGATGGCAATCTCGGTAGTGGCAGTGCATAGGATGTTCTGGCAAGACCCTGGTGGTGGTTCCGGTGGTGGCAGACGAAGGAGGTTATAGCAAAGATCCAAAGCTGGTGATGGTGTTTGGGCGACGGAGGTCCGATTAATCGAAGGAAAGAGAAAGATATGATCCCACCATTCGATTTCTATCCAATAGTCAGAATTCAATCCAATTAAAGACAAGTCTGATCATGGGTGATGGAATGATTTTTTTGACATTTGATCCAAATCCAATGGTTGGAGAAATCTTGATCATTCAATCCAATAAAAGAGTATGTTCTTATTTATGAGTTTATTATTAGTTCTCTTTCATTTGCTCTTCATTATGCTTAAATGTTAAACTGACTTTAGGGACAACTCTTGCTTTCTAGAGACATGCCATGATCTGTTACAAATACAGGGCATGCCGAGGAAAGAAGAGTTGGACACTTAGTGGCTCCCGAAGATGCGTGATAGGTTGGGATGTTGTTGTTAGGACACCGTGGCTATCAGTTTAAATTAATCAACTTATAATCAATCAAAAATAGGTAGGTAGCAACTAGTCGAGTTGAATCCATAGAGAAGATAGTGCTTCAGATAGTTTGAAATCTTTGATTTTTATAAAAGAAAGAAAAGTAATTTGAAGCCAGGAAAAGTAATTTGAAGTCAGGAAAAATAATAAAAGTATGAAAGAAAATCAAAACTCGATATGTTTGATGTATTAGTCAGATCTTAGTATATACTCGTGAGAAAGTAAATGATAGGAATATAAATGAAAATATATTTTGTATTAATTAAAATAGGAATCTACAAAGCACTAAAAATAATAATTAAATATCTAAGAAAGCAGGAACAAAGTATCCAAAGTTGATTGGCGCAGCCTCGTCGGGAAGTCGGTTGATGTCATGTCCCCTTCTTCCATCATACTCCATGGAGTGAACTGGGCTTCCTCTTCTTCTTCCTTTTTGGATCTTGATCTAGAGATCAGCGTAGGTGAAAAGATGGCATAGATGGCATAGCTTCTCCTCTAAGAAACCTCACTCTTGGAGGCCAACCTGTAACCCAAAGCTGGACCTCTTATCCTGTACCGTAGTCCTTTCTTAAAGATGCTTACTATTATAACCCAAGGGTCCTTTAAATAGAGCTCATCGAGGGCTTCATCCCAGTTAAATTTGGACTCAATCGGGTTCCAGATCAAGCATATATCGCATGAAGAACTTTTAGCCATCCAATGTGTAATTGGATTGGTTGATCGATGCTTGTTTCCTTCTTAAGCACATAGAGTCCGAATTGGACTCTCGAATTTGCTACTTCCTAGGATCCTTCTTTGATCAAGACTTTGCCTCTCCTATTTCTAGTGGTGGTGTTGATAGTGGTGGGACCGGTGTGATGGAGTAGAAGGTGGTGGCCAACATGAGGTGGTAGGCAGTGGCAGGTGATAGTGAGAGGGATCGCAGGTGGTGGCGTGAAATGGTGATGGATGTTGAAATCATAAAAACTGGTAAGAGGTGACGCTTGGATGGTAGTCGACAGCTTCTTCCGGCCATAGGGAGGTTGGGATGATTATGGTAATGGCTGATGGAGGGCGGTGATGGAAGAGAAGAGAGGGGAATGGTGATGGCACATCCGATAGCTTGGAGAGAAGATAAAGGTTGGTGGTCTTTTTGGTGGTTCTGAGCTACTTCTCCGGCCTGTAAGGGGCCTAGGCGGTAGCTGTAATGGCGGATCGAGATAGGGAAGAATGGTGATGGGCAATGAGTGGAGAAGATGTTGGCACTCAGGTTAATGGCTAATCAGGCCAGGGAGGAGGTGGATGGTAGCCGGTAGGAAGTGGGGCGATGATGTTGGTAGCAACGAGAAGTGGTCTTCGGTGTCTCCTCCAGAGATGGGCGGTGATAGTGAGTGAAAACCATGCTTAGGAGTGGAGATGGTCCATGGACAAGCTCGTGGACTGGCGATAATGGCCTCCTATGGACTAGCTCACACGATGTAGACCTAGCAGCCAGTCCATTGTGGACTGGGTGCTTTAAAATGCATGCTTTTCCTTTAATAAATTTCAAATTCTAATTTCGGGCTCAATTGAACTCTGATTTGAGTATAGTTTATAATGTTGGACTCTAAAATTCGAGCTCTTTGAATGACAGTCTTCTTTTTTACAAATAATATATAAAAATATTAATTTAATATAAATAAAGATAGTTTAATTTTAAAATTAAAACTTTTATGTATGTATATAATATAATTATCACACCCCTACATGAACTTTGCTCATCCTCGAGTAAAGCAGATGAATTAGCTATGTATACAAACTTATCCTTGAATTGAAAGTCGACTTAAGCATTTCTAATGGCAGTTAATACCTAGCCAAACCATTAAATAGGTACTTCATTGGATCACCGAGTCAACCCAATTAGTGGTTTGGGTATTGATTAAAGAAATCTTTAAAGGTCTTCCTTACTATCTTTCTAACTTACTCTCTAAATTCTCTAACTTAATTTGAGTCGGTTTGTTACCTTTTTATACTTTAGTCCTTTTATTATTCTTCTTTTTTACTCTTTTTCTCTTTTTTCTTTTATTGAGGAGTCTAGTGCAATGTCTTGACCTCTTAAGTATTAGCATCCTCATCATTTGACACAAACCATAATGCTTACTTAGGCGAAGTGGTCCGGTTACTTAGTAATGTTGTGAATTGTGTCCCAAAGCCAATCGCTTAGACTGCAGCTAGTTGTGCTCAATATTGTAATTTGTATATGAATTAATAAAACTTTATTTTTGTAGCTCATCACATTATTCATTTCCTTGTAATGAACTCTGTTTATGTGATGAAGTCCTTAAGACTGCACTAACTTCGATATAGAAAGGATATATCGAGTGGCCATTTAAAAAGGTTCATAACCAAAAGATACATTATACAGGACAGCAATGTATAAAGTGTAGGTTGTTGTGGTTCACATCGTTTGGTTGTCCTCTTGACCAAAGGAGTGTGGTGATAGTGATGTGATCTACAAGTGGGATGTGTGACATCTCATTGAACGTGACTCCGTGGACTTCCTTTCTATCAAAGGATTGCTCATGATTAGAATGGATATATGTGTCCCTCCAACTTGAGGTCACCATGGTAGCTTGCAAGCAACTCCCTGTACTTTGGTACCAGACTACCCAAATTTTTAATCCGGTGATGGAAGGTTTCTAGGTATAGGCAAGTACTTGTGGAGCAGTGATGGACCAAGATGGAATTGACCTGTCCAAATTGTTTGGATTAAATGTCTCACAGTATCTCAATTTCGCAAATCCTCGGCCGAGGTAGTCCTAGTAAGGAGTTACTAGATTTGCTAGGTTAAGGCATGTTGTGGATTGACTCAGTAAGGGTTGACAGTCTAATCCTATATCATCTTTAGCATTGGAGGTCAAAGAAATGAATTATACGGTAACTATATGCTAGAGGTTCGATAGATTGCTCTCACATCTTCAGCCTATCTGGATGCCGGGGCCCATTGCTAGATGGTATCTTGTACTGGTACTGGAAGTGTTCCAGTGCTACCATTTAGGTTCGAACCTATGAGGTCACAAGCCATACAGGATTTCTTCCTGATCTAGGAGCCGATCAACGATTGGAAATCATTTTAGTATTAAGGTCTAATAGTCTGATTGAGCATACATTGGATTTATTCTGATCAACCTGGTCTAATTTGGATCGACCATGATTGGTTTGGGTTAACCAGGAACTGTTCATGGTTGACCAGGATTAAACCCAATTTTTCTTTCTGATTGGTTTTGGTCGGATCGAGGTTTTTCTTTTGAACCATTTTTTAGGTTTCATGAACCGGTTTAAATCTTGGCCTATTTTACACGGTGTTTTTGGTTCATCGCTGTTTGTATTTTCCTTTCTTCCCTTGCTCTCGGTGCCCTATTTTACCACTTGAATGGGATAAGAACAACTAGTTGATCGGTTGCTGCTTGGGTTACCAGATTATAATCCTTTGCACCATGAACTGGAAGGGGTCTCTCAATGTTTTATCTCGCATGTCTTTCGTACCTCTCGGTCCCTGTTTTCATGGTGTTATAGCCCACGGTTCCTAGCATTTTATTCCGATCAAGAGCCAATTCAAAATGAGATTTTGATTTTATCTGATTTTCTCTCTCAATCTCTTCCCTGCCTTCTTGGGTGTTCTAAGCCTCTTATTTTATCTTGGTTGAAGGCCATGAGATAAGGGTCATGGGTTGTAACAGGGCATGGGATAAAGAGGAGCAGAGAGCGATTCATTACTGTCTGTGAGAGTTTTTTTTGGGACGAGTTTCTGAGTGCTGAAGTTCATAAGGTGTCTATGAAATCATTCCCTATTTTTAAGGTTTCCATTGTGTGCTTTTGGTGGAGTTAGAGTGGTCTTGGAGAAGTCCGTCCGTGAAGTTCTGCTCAGGTTTCCCTGCTCCACCTATCCATGACCTATTCATTGATTCTTGGAGGACTAGCATCCATCTGGGAGTTAGATCAGCGAGAGCCCACACGTGGATGCTCTAGAGGGTGGACATTTAGACACCTCGAGAGATTAGACCGATCCTTTTTTCTTCTTGCTGTTGCAGATCAAATAGAAGCTCTGTTTATAGATTTGTTCTGAAAACTGCTGGAGTTCTTCCGGCTGCCTTGTTTTCCTATTGAAGGGAGTTGGCTTCTTCCTGCTTCGATCCAAAATTCAAAAAAAAGGAAGCTCTATAAGGTATATTATTTCCTTTTTGTTATCATGCATGTTTAGATCTAGATTTTAACATATTATTTATAATTATTGTATTTGCCTTTACATGCCTGTGTATTAGTTACGTGCATCATGTTTATGTTAGATCCTGTGCATGAGTAGGTTTTTCTGTTTGCGTGCTTAAAAAATTTTAATTATGCAATACCTACTCCCTAGTGTAGCGTTCCTAGGGTAGGCGTCCGATGCACTGGTTTTCTTTCAGTGGTATCTGAGCCAGTTTCCTATGTAGCGTATCATGATTGCATGTATTATTGGTTTAGGATCTGTATCTATATTAGGGATTACTTTTAGGAACTTAGATAAGACCTTCACCATGGCCTTGTGTCCGTAGAGATTAATCAGGATTTAAAACCCCTAATTTTCTATGGCACGAGGTGGTTCGTCTATGTTGGCCTTTTTAGAAGGATCCTTAAAGAAAACCTACGGTATTAAAAGTGTTTTAATCCTGATACATGATTATACATTGGCATGTCTAAAATTGTTAAGGCTTGTAATATTATAAATAGATATGATGCATGAAAGATGTAAAAGGGTTTTACATGAATTTAATTAAAAATGAAATAATTAAAAGTTGGCTAATAATCTAACAATTAAGTATTGAAAGATTAATTAAATGACAAGCTAGATTAGGGTTTATGAAATCTAATGTCATTTGAATAAGCCATTCGGGTTAATTGGGTTAGCTATCTGATTAGGTCCGTTTATTGGGTTAGACCTAAGGTTAGTTGAATTGGACTTAAGAGAACTAATCAAATGTTGATTAAGGACCTTCTCTTTAGTATCTATCTAATAGTTAGATGGGTTAGTCCATTCTTCTAAAATAGATCTAATTAGTGGCACTGTGGTAAGCCTGAGTTCTTAGGCTGGTCTAATCAAGTTTGGTAAATCGATTAGTTTGTTGGCAGGTTTGGAAATTTTGATCATGGCTGCATGAGGCTACCTCTTTCCTGGCCAACTTGGTTGGTGTATAGGAAAGATGGTTAATGGTGGATACTCACCCATGATCTCACCTACCTGGCCAATCCGGTCAACCAGAACTGATTAGAAAAGCTTATTGATTCGAGTTAACCCATGTCACCCAAGTTGATCAGCTTGTCTAATCTTTAGGTGCCCGTGGACCAACTTGTTGAATTTAATTCAACCCTCTTGAGAATTGATTTGATCAATGGGAGATTGATCCATGTTCTTCTCTTTATTCTTCTGTCATAATTTAATTAAAATCTTCTAAAATTATTAGGTCCTGAAAAAAGACTAAGTCAATGAGTTGATGGCATCTTAGCCTCCCATTAAGTGGGTTAGTAATGAGTCCTTTAGCTTGGTGTACATCGATAGTTCCAAAGAACGGGTGTGCATCCAGTTACTAGGATTACTCTTCCATAGATAATGGTTCAGTGCAACCTTCTTAACAATGATTAGGTGGGCCGGCCAAAGTCGAGCTTGGTCATTCATTAGCTGGAAGCATAGGATTCATCATTTTAATGGTTGGACCTAACTAGAGACCAGCAATAGGAGGACCCAAGGTCGATTGGGGGTTCTGTGGGGCAAAATTTATTATTGGAAGTTGCTTAGGGAAGCAATTAGTTAGAGAACCTAGCTTTAGGCGCGTATGGGTGAGCCAGCCAAAGTCGGGCTCATACATGGTCTATTAAATTTCAGTACCCACTATGAAATGATGATTTCACAGATTGGAGTTAGAGACTCCCAATTTAAAAAATTAGTGGGAGGGACCTTTAGACTAAAGTCTAAGTCTTTTGATTTAATTGATTAATTCATATACTAATTTGGTCTTAATTTTTTTTTTAGGTGTCTTCAAACCTTTTACTCCGGTCACTTCTCGATTACGAGAAGTTAAAGGGTCCCAATTTCGATAGCTGGTATCAAAAATTGAGGATTATCCTGGAGCACGAGCGGATCCTTTATGTGATAACGTATCCAACACCCGAAATTCCTCCTGCCAATGCTCGGAGTTCAATCAGAGACATTTATTTGAAGTGGATTTCTGATCGAACTACTGTCCGATGCATAATGTTAGCGGTGATGAACGACAAGTTTAGTCACAAATTCGAGGAGGCCCAGCTAGACGAGATTTTTCAAAAGTTGAAGGAATCTTTCAGCACGTTAGATGATGTGAAGTGGTACAAAGTGTCTTGTGCCATCCACAATGCAAAAATGCGGAATGGTGGATCGGTCACTGATCATGTATTGTACATGATCGAGATGATCGAATGATTGGGCAAGCTCGGTTGTCTCTTGCACGAGCAACTCGGCAAGGATGCAATCTTGAATTCTCAACCCTCCTCCTATCTTGACTTTCTAGATCACTATAGAATGAATAAGCCTGCAGTCAATTACCATGGTTTGATGGGGTTGCTGCAGACTTACAAGTAGGACCACCAACTGAATAAGGGGGTGGTGAATTTAGTGGGAGGTTTTAGAGGTCGTCGTCCCTTTAAGAAAGGGAAGAAGAAAGGTAAGGGAAAGAAGGTGCAGAGTCCTCCTGGCCCAAATCAGGCCAAGAAAGTAAAAGTTGATCAAGCTGGTGCAGAGTGCTTCTATTGAAAGAAGCAGGGATACTGGAAGAGGAACTGTCCTCTTTATCAAGCATCCTTAGACCCGAACAGGCCAAGGAAGGGAAAGTAGCAGGGTGCTTGACATGGTATTTATATGATAAAACCTTGTAATTTTTCTATTTGTGACACTACTAACTGGGTATTGGATACTAGTAGTCCTATTCATATTTGCAATTCATTGTAGGGAATACAGGTAAGCAAGAGATTTGAGGATGGGGAGCAGTTCTTGAGCGTCGAAAATGGAAATCGTGCTCCAATGCTGGCGGTCGTAGTTCTGAGTCTTGTTTTTGAGTCTTGTACTATCGAATTAGTCGACTATCATTATTGTCCTAGTTTTATTATGAGTGTTATCTTTGTAGGCCTATTGGCCAATTATGGTAATGAACTTTCAATAAAAGGAGATCTTTACCAAGTTATTGTGTTTAACTCTAAGATAATGAAAGCTAAGTTAAATAATGGCATTTCTGTTTTGTCATGGCTATTTAATATAATGTACACGTTTAGCAAATGCCCAAGGATAGAAAATGTCAGTAACTTGTATCTATGGCACTGTAGGTTAGGTCTTGTTAACCAAAATAGAATAAACAAGTTGCGAGGAGAAGGCCTCCTCGAGGTCAGTGATTCTGACTCACTGCCCACTTATGAATGCTGTTTGCTTGGTAAAATGACCAAGTCACCTTTTATTAGAAAAGGTGAACGAGCTACAAAACTTCTGAGTCTCATACATACTGATATATGTAGACCCATGATGGTTAGTGCCAGAGGTGGATACAGATATTTCATTACATTTACATACGACCTTTCCAGGTATGGTTATATCTTCTTGATGAGACATAAATCTGAGTTGTTTGAAATGTTCAAACGATATCGTAAGGAAGTGGAAAAACAAACTAGAAAGAGTATTAAAACCCTTCGATCTGATCGGGGCGGTGAATACCTATCCGGTGAGTTTATGACATATCTTGAGGAGAATGGGATTTTCTCTTAGTGGACTCCTCCAGGAACACCCTAGTTGAATGGTGTGTCCGAAAGGAGAAATCGAATACTATTGGACATGGTTCGATTCATGATGGGTTTTGCAACTCTACCACTGTCCTTCTAGGGATATGCACTTGAGACAGCTTGTTACTTGCTGAATGATGTTCCGAGTAAGTCTGTTGTCTCCACTCCATATGAGTTATAGACTGGACGTAAGCCCTCAATTTCACACCTTTGGGTCTGGGGTTGTCCAGCTTTTGTAAAGTGTTTAGACTTAGATAAACTTGGTCCTATGTCTTATCGGTGCCTGTTTATTGGGTATGCTAAGGAAACAAAAGGGTATTTCTTTTACTTGGAGGATGAACAGAAAGTGTTCATTGCTCTTAGGGCTATCTTTTTGGAAAAGGAGTTCCTTGGAGAAGGAACTGTAGCCTCTAAGATTGAACTTGGTGAAGTTCAACCAGTAGAAGAAGAACCTGCACACTCTAAGGGCATCATAGAACTAGCTGTGATTAAATCATACACGGAACCCATGACTAGGAGATCCAATAGAGTACCGAATCAGCCAGATAGATAATACAGTTTCTTGGTCCTAGACAGTAATCCCATTAAGCTCGATGAGAATGATGAGGATCCGATCACCTATATAGATGCACTTCAGAGATCTGACTCTAAGGCATGGCTTGGAGCCATTCGATCCGAGATGGAGTCCATGGAGATCAACAATGTATGGATATTGGTTGATCTACTTGAAGGGATAAAATCCATCGGGTGCAAGTGGATTTTCAAGAGAAAAATGGGCGCAGATGGGAAGGTGGAGACCTATAAAGCCCGTTTGGTTGCCAAGGGGTATCGTCAGCGAAATGGTATCGATTATTATGAGACATTCTCCCCTGTGACAATGCTCAACTCCATTTGAATCATGCTTGCTTTGGCAGCACATTTTGACTATGAGATCTGGTAGATGGATGTCCGAACTACTTTCCTGAATGGGGAGCTGGATGAGGAGGTGTATATGATATAGCCTGAAGGGTTCACATCCATAGATGTGTCAAAAGTGTGCAAATTACAGAGGTCCATTTATGGACTCAAGCAAGCATCTTGAAGTTGGAACATGCGATTTGATAGGTGTATCAAATCGTATGGCTTCGTTAGGAATGGAGAGGAACCGTGCATCTATATGTGGGTTAATGGTTCTGTGATTGTATTCCTGGTACTGTATATTGATGATATTCTCTTAATTGAGAATGACATCACAGCATTGCAAGGAATAAAGGTCTGGTTATCATCTCAGTTCTCCATGAAGGACTTGGGTGAAGCTTCTTACATACTGGGTATGAAGTCTAAAGAGATCAATCTAAGAGGCTTCTGGGATTGTCCTAATCTATGTATATTGATATCGTGCTGAAATAGTTCAGCATGGAGAATTCCAAGAATGGCTATCTCCCGATAAGTTCTGGAATTACTCTTTCCAAGAAGGATTGTGCGACAACTCTTGAGGAATGAGAGCATATGAGTTGAGTTCCTTATGCTTTTGTAGTGGGCTCTATCATGTATGCTATGACATGTACTAGACCAGATATGGCATACTCACTAGGAGTGGTGAGCAGATACCAGTCTGACCCAGGTGAGGCACATTGGAAGGTGGTTAAGACCATCCTGAAGTATTTGAGAAATACTAAGGACCTTGCCTGATTTATGGAGAACCTAACTTGAAACTTGTGGGGTATACTGACTCCAGTTTCAAGTCAGATTGAGATGATAGCAAGAGTGTGTCAGGGTTTGTGTTTACCCTGAATGGAGGAGCGATATGCTGGAAGAGTTCCAAGCCAGCAACAATTACAGACTCGGTATGTGAAGCGGAGTACATTGCGGCATCAGATGCAGCAAAGGAAGCCATGTGGTTGCGGAAGTTCCTTGGAGAGCTAGGGGTGGCACCTTCCCTAGATGGTCATGTTCCAGTGTATTGTGATAGCACAGGAGCCATTGCTCATGCTAAGGAGCCAAAGTCTCATCACGGCACTAAGTATATTCTGTGGTGCTATCACCTTGTATGAAAGATCGTGGAACGAGGTGACATCTATCTTATGAAGATCGATGGAAAGTAGAATCTAGCTGACCCCTTCACTAAAGCCCTTGGAACAAAGAGTTTGACTATTGTAAAAGGGAAATGGGTATTAGATACTATTCTGATTGGCTTTAGTACAAGTGGGAGTTATTGGGAATTGTCCCAAAGCCAATCACTTAGGCTATAGGCGGTTGTGCTCAGTATTATAATTTATATATGAATTAATAAAACTTTATTTTGGCAGCTCATCACATTATTGATTTTCTTGTAGTGAACTTTGTTTATGTGATGAAGTCCTTAGGACTGCACTGACATTGATATAGAGAGGTTATATCGAGTGGCCATTTAAAAAGGTGCACAACTAAAGGATACATTGTATAGGACGGTAATGTATCAAGTATAGTTTGTTGTGGTTCACATCGTTTGGTTGTCCTCTTGATCAAAAGAGTGTGGTGACACTGATGTGATCTATAAGTGGGATGTATGACATCTTATTGAACGTGACTCCGTGGAGCTCCTTTCTACCAAAGGATTGCTCGTGATTTGATATGGATATATGTGTCCCTCCGACCTGAGGTCACCATGGTAGCTTCCAAGCAACATCCTGTGCTTTGGTGCCGGACTACCTGGATTTTTAATCCAATGATGGAAGGTTTCTAGGTATAGGCAAGTACTTGTGGAGCAGTGGTGGACCAAGATGGAATGGACCTGTCCAAATTGTTTGGATTGAATGTCTCACAGTGTCTCAATTTAGCAAATCCTTGGCTGGGGTAGTCCTAGTGAGGAGTCACTGGACTTGCGAGGTTGAGACATGTTGTGGATTGACTCAACAAGGGTTGGTAGTCTAACCCTAGGTCATCTTGAGCATTGGAGGTCAAAGGGTTGAATTATATGGTAACCATATACCAGAGGTTCGATTGATTGCTCTCGCATCTTTGACCTAGCCGGATGCTGGGACCCATTGCTAGATGGTATGTTGTGCTAGTACTGGAAGTGTTCCAGTGCTACCATTTAGGTTCGAACCAATGAGGTCACAGCCATAGAGGATTTCTTATTGATCCGATAGTCGATCAATGATTAGGAATCATTTTGGTATTAAGGTCTAACATTTTGATTGAGCACACATTGGATTTATTCTAATCAACCTGGTTTGAGTTGGATTGACCAGGATTGGTTTGGGTTAACCAGGAACTATTCATGGTTGACCAAAATTGGACCATTTTTTCTTTCTGATCGATTTTGGTCGGACTGGGGTTTTTCTTTTGAACCATTTTTTGGGTTTCTTGAACCGGTTTAAATCTTCGCTTTTTTTGCATGGTGTTTTTGGTTCACCGCTGTTTGTATTTTTTTTTCTTCCCTTGCTCCCGGTGCCCTGTTTTATCGCCTGAATAGGATAAGAACAACTAGTTGATTGGTTACTGCTTGGGTTATCATATTATAATCCTTTGCACCATGAACTGGGAGGGGTCTCTCGATGTTTTCTCCTGCATGTCTTTCCTACCTCTCTGTCTGTCTTTTCACGGTGTTATAGCCCACGGTTCCCAGTGTTTTAATCCAATCAAGAGCCAATTCAAAATGAGTTTTAGGTTTTTTCTGATCTTCTCTCTCAATCTCTTCCCTGCCTTCTTGGGTGTTCTCAGCCTTTTATTTTATCTTGGTTGAAGGTCGTGAGATAAGGGTCATGGGTTGTAAAAGGTCATGGGATAAAGAGGAGCAGAGAGCAATTCATTACTATCTGTGAGAGTTTTTTTGTGATGAATTTCTGAGTGCTGAAATTCATAGGGCGTCCATGAAATCATTCCCTATTTTTAAGGTTTCCATTGTGTGCTTTTGGTGAAGTAAGAGCGGTCTTGGAGAAGACTATCCATGAAGTTCTGTTTGGCTTTCCCTGCTCTACCTATACGTGACCTATTCATTGATTCCTAGAGGACTGGCATCCATCCGGGAGTTGGATCAGCGAGAGCCTATGCGTGGATACTCTAGAGGGTGGACATTTGGACACCTCGGGAGATTGTACCGATCCTTTCTTCTTCTTGATGTTGCAGATCAAATAGAAGCTCTATTTGCAGATTTATTCTGAAGACTTCTAGAGTTCTACCAACTGCCTTGTTTTGCTATCGAAGGGAGTTGACTTCTTCCTGCCTTGATCTAATATTCAGTAAAAAGGAAGCTCTATAAGGTATATTGTTTTCTCTTTGTTATCATGCATGTTTAGATATAGATTTTATCATATTGTTTATACTTATTGTGTTTGCCTTTACATGCCTGTGCATTAGTTACATGCATCATGTTTATGTTAAATCCTGTGCATGAGTAGGTTTTTTCGTTTGCATGCTTAAAAAATTTTAATTATGCAATACCTACTCCCTAGCATAGCATGCCTAGGGTAGGCATCCAATGCACTGGTTTTCTTTCAAGTTGGGTGCCATCGCTTAACAAATCTCTTGACTTTCTTACCTTTCGACATGAACCACAATGCTTACTTAAATGAAGGGACCTGATTATTCAATAAGAATTCAAGAAAAGCCGTAAGGTTAGATTGACTCCCTATTTTATTTTTTTAGAACTTTTTTAATATTTCTATCCTGACTCTTAATAAGCAGATTCATTATGGAGATAAGAAGGAAGAAAGTTCTGGAATCACTTCCAAAATTTAACTTGGTCAAGACCTTACCATTTTTTGGGTTTTCTTAGTGATTTGCCCCTTAGTATCTCTAAAGCTATCTAGGCTGTTAATCAATCATTGATTAGGATTCCTAATTAACTTCAAATCAAGATAAAATTTGGATACAAAACTAATTACTTCTAGTCATACTTGAGGACTTAATTAGATTAGTTATTCTCCCCCCAGCTTAATCGACATTATTCTCAATGAAGAAGGAGAATAAAAGGTGCAATATGTAAAAAGGAATAGAAAAGAGTACACCTGGAGTGGATGTGCTTTGGGAGTTGAAGAAGGGTTCGTGAAGTAGTGGGCTCGTGAAGTAGTGGGCTATTGTACTCCCATCTAAGTTCCAATAATTATACTAAAGAAGGAAAAAATGAGATTGTTGGGTTGCCTCCCAACAAGCACTAAGTTTAACGTCTTCAGCCGGACATTATGTGGGATTCCAATAGGTGATTAAATTTAATGCATCCTTCATAACATCAAAAGGACAAGGCCAATTAGGAGGCCTTGTCATCATGGTAGAAAATCATTTATAGAATACTTATGATGATTAGCCCGAATCAATAAAATACACTGGGCAAGCACGTTATTCCAGGATTTATAGTTTATAAAATACTTAGGAAGGGATTATGTTTGTTTGTTTAAGATTGGAGGTGGTAGTTTAAAATTTTCTTCAAATATGGATTGGTCTATCCTACTTCTCTTCTCGGTCATGATGTCTTTGGTCTATGTCCCTTTTAATTTTAAATTTAGCACCTTTTATAGATTAATATTAAACCTGTCTCCATACATTATTTTAATATCATGAAAAGGTTTTGGAGATAGTTCTCAAAATTGGTGCCAAATATGGAGAAATCAATTATAAACTTTTTAAGATCTTGATCCCTCTTTTCAGTAATATCCCACCCGATAGCTTTTTTATGTGCTTTTAGAATACCACTAAGTTGGGCTTCTTGGGTAAGGTTCATTGGAAAAGTTTTAATTAGTGTATTAGAAAGTGATTTTAGTTCTAGATTAGGTGGTAATTCTAATAAAAGGACTATTGGTGGGCTTGGTGATGGCTCCTGTTGTCCATCAATCAAAAGTGGGGTGATTTTAAAGTAGGGTATTTGTGTTAGATTATTCACTTTAGTACTGGACATGTCTACATTAAAATTACCTATCCTTAACTGAGCCAGACAGGGATCTAACAAATCCTGCAGAAGAATTATGGGGGTGGCTTCCTTTATTGAGACATGCATTTGTGGGTCTTGGGACGTCTTGACCAATTCCATCATTGCATCAATTTGTTTTTCCATCTCTTTAAAAGGCATAGATGATTCTAGGGCACTAGGGAGTGGGGCCATAGGTGAGTGGGGTAATGATGAAATTAGTTCGTCCCATAAGTTTAATGTTTCCATATATTTTTTTGCCTTAGCCAAATTATCTATATCGGTCCTTATGGTTATGTAGAGTTACTCTAAGACCAGTTTATTCCCGGGAGTCAAAGTTGATTATTTAGAAAAAGCCAAAGGGTCATTAAAGTTTTGAGTTAGGTATGGTCTCTCTAGGTTACTCTTGGGTTGACTAGGTAGTTCTCCTCCCTCCTCTTTATTGAGCTCAATCAATCATTGATCAGTTTGATCCATTAGCTTATCGATAGATTGCTGTTGGCCTATAATCATTTATTAAAATTGATCAAACCTATCGACATCTAGGTTGGTCTGTAAGGGAGGTGGGTATGGTGCTTGTTGAACATTCTCTTCAAATAATGGGCTATAATGAATTGGAGAAGGTTGATAATGGGGATAGGGCTGATCATAATAGGGTTCCTCTATAAACATAGATCCTTGGATAGCCAGGGTAACAACTAGGTGTGGTTACCATGAAAAATTTGGTTGAGCCCCCCAAATTGAATTATAGGCATTAAGGTATAGGTTACCTCTTGAGCTATAGGCCATTTCGGTTTGATTTTGATAAACTTAGTCATACCTAATCTCAAGAGGTTGGTACCTAATTAGGCACTCACTCTCAAAGTGAATGGAGCTCGAATAAATTTAGTGTACCAGGAGAAAGGGTATTCTACTATAAGGATTCATTCTGTTGGCACTGATTCAGTCTATCAGATTGTTCTGATTATTTGGATATGCAATCAAAAACTTAGATCAGAGCAATCCTTATTTATTTATATTTATATTTATTATTATGATTTTTTTTTTTTAAGAGAAGTGGTGAGATGAAGAAGAAAAGTAGTTCTAAAGAACAGGGCCAAAGAAGTCTTAGAGTTAAGAGAGAGAAGAAGAATTAGTCAGGATTTGGTATTATTTACAAACAAGTTAGCATACATAGACTCTCTATCCTATGGTTATCCTGAATCTAGACAGCTCTTAACTATCAAGAAAATCTTAGAGCCCTCCAAGTCAGAAACTGACTAATCAACTAGCCAGGTAAGGTCAGTTGCTTTCCTTAGACACCAGTTAGATTGGCCAAGTCTGTCAATGGAATCAATTAAAAATCACCTTTCTTCAGGGCTACATCATCCTTGAACCCCTTTCCTAGACACCATTTAATCAGCCAATCTTGGCTCAGTCCAACTCTTTTGGATGCCTTATCCTATTGAGCTCGAGTTTCTTAGGGGCTGGTGTCTAATTGATTTTAATTAATAGGCTTAGGTCAATGCAAGATGCAGGGTGATGGTTTGTGGGCTAAGGGTTATCAACTTTTCACCTTATGTTGTTTATGGGATAATGCGCTTAAGATATTTTATAAAAATATACTATGAAAAAAAGAAAGATATTCCAAATAAGTAAAAATCTTTTAAGTTTTAATTTGTTACACTATTTTAATTAAGTGTTATGGGGTATGTTTGTTTTCTTTTTAGGTTATGTTAATTTAAGCAAAAAGAATAGAAGGTAGGTTTTAATTTTTGGTTAGTTAGATATGAGATGAAGAAAACTAAATTAGGTTAAACAAATAAGGTAACTTGATATTCTAAACTATAGAAGAAAATCAAATCTAGTATTTAATGTAGTTATTTAAAAGTTTTATTAATTTTTTCTTTTTTAAGTTTATTTAACCCGAAAGGAATTTAAAAAGAATTTTTTTCTTTTTAGGTTAGTTTGAAAAGAAAAAAACTAACTAAAATCAAATAAAAAAAAATATATATTTTGTAATGCTAAAAAGGAGGAAACTAATTAAAAGAAAGTAGATAAAAAAAAGAATGAATCTAGGGTTAGGGTTGATCTCACCAGATTTGCAAAAGCTTCCTTCTCCTCTTTTTTTTAAATTTTTTTTTACATAAAAAATTAAGAAAAAAATTAGTATACTTGAATTTACAAGAAATCAAAGAAATCAAAAATATTAGCATTCATCCCTTCCCCGGTAACAGTGCCAAAAACTTAATAGGCCGTGATGTTGTCGTTAAGACACCGTGGCTATCAGTTTAAATTAACTAACTTCTAATAAATTAAAAATAGGTAGGTAATAACAAGTCGGTTTGAATCCACAGAGATGGCAGTGCTTGAGATAGTTTGAAATCTTTGATTTTTATAAAATAAAAAAAAGAGATTTGAAGTCAAAAAAAATAATAAAAGCATGAAAGAAAATCAAAACCTGGTACATTAGATCTGTTAGTCAGATCTTAGCATCTACTTACAAGAAAGTAAAAGATAAAATTTTAAATGAAATAAATTTTGTATTAATTAAAATAAGAATCTACAAAGAATTAAAAATAATAATTAAATATCTAAGAAAGTAGGAACAAAGTATCCGAAGTCGATTGGTGCAGCCTCATCGTAAAGTTGGTTGATGTCATGTCCCCTTCTTCCATCATACTCCATGGAGTGAACTGGGCTTCCTCTTCTTCTTCCTCTTTGGGTTTTGATCTAGAATCCATGTAGGTGAAAAGATGGCATAGATGCATGCTTCTCCTCTAAGAAACCTCACTCTTAGAGGCCAACCCATAACCCAAAGCTGGACCTCCTACCCTGTACTATACTCCTCTCTCTAAGATACTTTCTACTGTAACCCAGGGGTCCTTTAAATAAAGCTCATGAGGGCTTTATCCAAGTTAAATTTGGACTCAATCGGGTTCCAGATCATGTCGATATCGCATGAAGATGTTTTAGCTATCTGATGTTTAATTGGATGGGTTGATCGATGCTTGTTTCCTTCTTAGGCACATAGAGTCTGAACTGGACTCTCAAAATCATAGCTCCCTGGGATCCTTCTTCGATCAAGACTTTGCCTCTCCTATTTCCAATGGTGGCGTTAATAGCGGTGGGACTATCATGATGGAGTGGAAGGTGGTGGCCGGCATGAGGTGGCAGGTGGTGGCAGGCGACAGTGAGATGGATGGAAAGTGGCAGCATTAAATGGTGATGGATGGTGAAATCATAAAAACTATGAGAGGCGGTGCTTGGATGGTGGTCGGTGGCTTCTTCCAGCCATGGGTAGGCTGGGACGCTGATGGCAATGGCTGATGGAGGGTATTGATGGCAGAGAAGAGAGGGGAATGGTGATGGCATGTCCAACAACTTGGGGAGAAGATGAAGGTTTGCGGCATTTTCGATGGTTCCGAGCGGCTTCTCTAGCCGACGAGGGGGCTGGGCGATTGCAGTAATGGTGGATCGAGATGGGAAAGAATGGCAATGGGCAATGAGTGGAGATGATGGTGGAACTCAAGTTGATGGCCGATCAGGCTAGGGAGGAGGTGGATGGCGGCCAGCAGGAAGTGGGGTGGTGACACTAGTAGCGGTGAGAAGTGGTCTCTGGTGTCTCCTCCGAAGACGGGCAGTGACGGTGAGTGAAAACCATGCTCAAGAGGGGAGATGGTCCATGGACAAGCTCATTGACTAGTGACAATGGCCACCTATGGACCACCTCACGCGATGTAGACCCAGTAGCCGGTCCATGGTGGACCTGTTGCTTTAAAATGCTTGCTCTTCCTATAATAAATTTCAAATTCTAATTTCGGGCTCAATTGAACTTCGATTGAAGTGCTGTTTGCACCATTGTACTCCAAAAATTGAGCTCTTTATAATGACAGTCTTCTTTTCTATAAATAATATATAAAAGTATTAATTTAATATAAATAAAGATAGTTTATTTATTAAATTAATACTTTTATGTATGTATATAATATAATTATCAATGTGTCATGATCTATTATCAATGCACCATGATCTATTATGGATACATGGCATGCTGATGGAAGACAGGTAAATCCCTAAAATCAATTATATTTTAATTATAAAAGAAATATAATTTGATAGTGCAACATCAATCTTTAACTCCTGAAACAATACCTTTTACTTGATTCACTTTCAAAAGTAGTTTACTTCTTGCTCTCTTTTATTTTTATGCAACAACAATTACTTCTTTTCTTTTTAAAATCATAACTTAGCCTTAAGGACCCTAAGGATACGATCCTTACTTACCCTAGCTATTGAGTTAAGTTGGTGAATTATTTTTGATCGCCTATGACAGCGATCAGTACGGGATGTGCTCACCCTGTCTGCACCTTACTCTATCCGTGGGCAATGCAATGTTGTGATAGAGAGTCAGAGATGCTCGTGGATGGGAGGAGTCAGGTGTGGGGAACCATAGTGATGGAAGGAGGCTAGGGTGGTGCAATTGGACCAGAGTTTGTTGGTGGTGGACATGGGAATCGGTTGTGAGGTTGGAGGGGTTGGTTTTGGACATGATGATGGAGGTCTAGTGGAGGAGATGGGTAATGGAGCAGTAAACTAGTGGCAGGGAGCAAGGATGAGGATCACATAGTCATATGGTGGATTGATTATGGTGATCAATGACTTGAAGATGGCTTGGATGGCTGAAGAGGGAGGCTTGGGAAGTTGTGTTCTCAGGGTGGTTAGAGCAACAGGGAGAAGAAGAAGGAAAAGAAAAAGAAGGGAAGGGAGAAGAAGAACAGGGGAGAAGATCTGAGAAACATAATTGGAGGGGAGGAAAGGATCAAAGAAGAAGAAGAATCGGGAAAGAAAAAGTAAAAGAAGAGTAGAAGAAAGAGAGAGGGAGTAGCCAGAAGAAGAAAGGGAATTCACTAAGTTTATTCTCTTGTCCAATGATTTTTATCTAATAATAGGATCCTTTAAATAGACTCTAGATCCCAACAACTTGGAGGCCAACTCTATTAAGACTGTAGAACTTCAAACTAATATAAAATAAATAGGCTAATTTGAAACAAATTTTAAAATAATCCAAACTAATCCAATTCCATGCTCTGAGATCCATGCATGAGCTGGATATAAAAAAAATAAACCTAATCCCCATATACCTAGGTAAAAAAATAAATAATCTATTTACTATAAAAAATGCTGGGCATGCATCAAAATCCATTTTGCATGATATCCTCATCATGACCTTTCGATGGAACAACACCAGTTTCATGCCACCTATGCATGGTGGCTCCTTAGATAGTCCCATTCGAGCTACACTTCAAGAATCTAAAGAGGAGGCAAGGCAATCAAACTCCCTTGGTCCAGAAAAGTGACCTTCATGTCACCAACATTCGGGGTAGTCTGCATGGGTTATGGTCATGCATTGAGGCCCTCGGCCTAGCTAACCTTTGGCCGAACCAACCCTCGGCCTTAAGGAACTTTGACTATCTCCCACCTTATCAAAGGCCCATTTGCTCTTAGTACTTGAGCTCTGATGCATCATGTCACTCTCTGAGACCCTCAGTGATGGGGAACTAATATGCATGCAATTTTTTTTGTATGTTTTACATGTTGAGTTAGGTGATTAATTCCCAAATTTCAGATCAAAATTATTTGTAGGGAATTTTGTATGAGTTTTTGAAGATCAGCATGCAGATTAGGACCTAGAAAAGTAGCAAAGAAGGACCGCCGGGGCTGAGAAGCCTCGGTTAGGGCAAGTTCTCCTACAATAAAACTACTGGAGGTAGAGGGGTGTACTTGACAACGTCTGTGAAGATCACAGCGAAGGGGTCTCTCGTTCCTCGATGAATGCGGCTTGGAAAACCGAGCCAAAGACCCGCGGATACCCGGCTTTCTGCTCGGTGATCCGATTGAGGCTTGGCTGGAGTCGTTGGATTCGTAGGAAACAAGGACCTGCAAACGACCTGTCAGGGGTTAGAAAGCTCACAAAGGAATAAGAAAATAAAGTAAAAACAGCAAGGGAAGGCTTCTTTTGGAGTGGGCGTCCAGGGATCTGGAGGGTTTCTTGGCAGCAGGAAGATGATTGCAAACACCGAGAAGAAAAACTCTCACAAACCCCTTTATGCACACAGCAGGGTATCACACCACTCAACAGAAGAACTCAAGGTTTTCATTCATCAAAAATTATCCTCATACAAGAGGCTAGGGTCCCTTAAATAGACCCTTAACCTTGGGCTCCAAGTAAGGGTACATAAGTCTTTACATAAGAATCCTTTTCCCTCTCAAACCCTAGCTAGAAAATAAAAAAATAATAGGTAGAAAAATCCCTAAAAATTTTCTTGACTTGGTCAAGACTCCAAGGATGCCTAGGGGGGCATGTTGGACTTCTAGGAGCAGCAAAAGGCCGGCCCAAAGGGGCTCGGGTGCATGGGTTTGTGCCTCTGGAAGCTGGGGTGGCCTGGTAGCCAGGTAGCAGGAATATTCCCTGGTATCTTGCTTCTTAGGGGCTTGGGCTTGGCACCTGGGCTTGATTTCTTTGGGCTAGGATGCAGATGGACCTCTGGAATCATGGATGCCCTTATCTATGAATATACTTTGGCATCTGGAAGGGAATCTGGGTATCTGGAGGGCATCTGCAAGAAATCAGGGTTTTCTGAATTTTTCTCCTAGGGTCTTCAAATCTTCAAGCTGGGTTGGACTTGTGCTATACTTCCATGTCTTCAATCTAGTTGGACTTGGTCTTCACTTGTATGATATAGTCTTGAGTCTTCAATATGCTTGGACAGGACTCAAAAAAATAAAATTAGCTCAACATGAGCTGACTAGCATTGGACTGAACTAGCTCAACATGAGCTGACTAATACAGAACTGAACTAAAAATGCTCAAATAACAACTAAAATGGACTCAGATGAGCTAAGCCCTTATTACAGATGGACTCATAAATTATTGATCAATTTACAGAGGGTTGAAAAAGCCTCTATCTTATTCTGGTGCCTCAGGTGTCCCCACCAATTCTCCCGGGGTGGGAGGAACTCGACCCTGTCGAGTGAAGGTCAGACTGGCTCACATATCTCTCGAGAAGGTCTGGCTTGAGGCATTGCAAGTCCTCTCGAGAAATCCATGAATCATCCGACTCTGGCCGGCCTTGCCATCGGACCAGGAAGCGTTGATAGTCATGGCCCTGGGTCGTGATGGCTTGATTGTCCAGGATACGCTCGATCCGTTCTCCTCTCTCAGGCCAAATTTGTTTGTGGACACTCTAGGTTAGGGTCACTCACAATGAAAAGGAATAGGTCCAAAGGCCTCACTAGGTAGCACTGCCGGTTCCCTATACTCAACCAGGTCTGTAATATTGAAGGTAGAACTAATGCCCAAATCCGAAGGCAATTCTAACACATAGGCATTTGATCCAACCTTCTTTAACACTTTAAAAGGTCCGGCTCTGCGAGCATGAAGCTTCTTTTAGGCCTAAGCCTAACCAAGATATAATCCACTACATCAAATTCCTTGATCCATCTTCGGGAATTAGCTAGTTGTTTTAACATTAGTGTGGGTGGTGAACATACTAGGCACATGCAGACTCCTAACAAGATGATGCAAAGGACTCAAACCTACACCTAACAGACTCGACTAAAGAGATTTATTAGGTCTTAACTACCACTTGGGCATAGGGGCATGAGTCATGGTTGATGGATGACATGCAGAAGAAAATTTGCTAGTAACTCCTAATAAGTGCCAGAGGGTCTGCCAAAATAGGTAGCAAATGGGATGGGCTTTATGGATACTTGCAACCTAGTAACCTCAACAAAATGTAAGCTAATGTAACCTTGGGCTCCAAGTAAGGGTACATAAGTCTTTACATAAGAATCATTTTCCCTCTCAAACCCTAGCTAGAAAATAAGGAAATAATAGGTAGAAAAATCCCTAAAAATTTTCTTGACTTGGTCAAGACTCCAAGGACCCTAGCCACATGTGTCTAGAACTATTAGCTTGTGTACATTAATAAACATGGAAGCAGTATCATAAGGTTTGTTCATGATCTTTGATAAGATTATTAAATATCCCAATTCAAGAATTAAAATAAATATTAATTAATCTATATTTCTTAGAAATTAATTTTTTTATTAGTACTTTATAGAAAAGAAGTCCATGGATGGAAAGAGCTTGATTTTTTGAATCCAATGGTATAAACGATACTAAAATCAAAGTTCAAACAAGCCTGGAATCAAAGAAAAAACAATTTAATTTAGCATAATTTTAAAGCAGCCATTCCACCATGGACCAACTGCTTGGTTTACAGAAAAGGGAATCAGTCCATGGTAGCCATTGTTGATTGTCCATGGCCCTTGTTCATGGACCATCCTATTCTTCATCACTTTCGATGCCTCCCCCTCACTACCGAGAGCTGCCCATCTCCAGAGGAGCCACTGAGAAGCCATCCATGATTGAAAAAGTTGCCAGACAACCATCATGACCTAGCCATCTTCCTTTGATTGGCTACCCAACACCATCCTCCTCCCCGTCGCCATTCTCTGCCTCTGCCCAAGCCACCATGCATCCTCCATCATCACCGCCCTCCATGGTCGCTTGCCACACCCGCTGCCACCTCAGTTTGTCTCATCCCATGTGCCTGCCACTACCTGGGAAGACATAGCTGATGCCACTTGACATGATATGGCTGTTCCCATGCTCCTCCCTGGTTGTTTGCCCTCTTCATGCCACACTCGAGACATTGTCATTCTCATAATCATCCTGAGATCCACTCCAATAGCCTTCCTTTGCCTCACTGTTCCAAGCCACCATTCTTCCCATCACCATAGTCCCCTTGCTTTTTGACCAACACTCGCTGCCAACTACTGTCATCTACTGATTACCGCAGTTCATCTAGGACTAGGAGAAGCCAATGGTTATCTTCAAAATGGAGTCTTCCAAGATTTGGATCAAGATTTGGGCTTAGGCTTGTTTTGCCTGCCAGAAGGAAATAGCATCAATGAATCAATGGCCAGCATCCTATCAAGCAACATATCGAATGGCTGAGAATGTTTCTCATGATATATGGTCAATTCTAACTCATATCATCTCTAAATTTGACCGGGAGAAAGCTCTTGATGAGCTCTATAAAGGACCTAAGGCAACAGTCTAGCCATCAATTCTTGTAACAAAATTTTATTTTTTTTAATTAGTTTTAGATTTTGAAAGTTAGGGAGAGAGGAGAAAAAAAAGTTTTCAAGGAAGGTGTTGTGATAGAGCCTCAAATCTTCAAGAAGATGTACCCACAGGAGCCATGCTCGATTGAGGTATAGTCTATAAGGAAGTATAGGTTTCCATACTTAAGGTTTTGTATTGATTTTCTATTCTATGCAATTGAATAAAGCTTTTAATTTCTTTCAATCTATTTTCTATTTGATTCCTAAAATTAATTATCTATACGTGGGATGGATCATGATCTTGACACGATATGGTCCATGCTCAATATAGATAATTGATTCTAGGATTTTATTCACATATTTTGTTAGGATATTTTTGACTCAATCATTGGATAGCCTATACTTGTGACACGGGTCATTATCTTGATAGGATATGGTTTATACTTGAAGAGATAGCCTATGTTAGGGATTAGTTTGAAAGATTCTGAAATAATTATAGACTTTGATTATTTAGATTAGAACAAATGCATGATTTATGTTTGTGATCCCCTGAAAATCTAAAGACACTACAAAAAATAGGGCCATTTTCGAGGGATATTTCGAGGGTAAAAAGAAAAAATATGTCAAAAATTTATATTTCCGATGGATTTCTGATGGAAACAAGGTCGTCGAAAAATCCATCCTCAAAAAACTTTTTTGAGAGATTTTTCTGAGGGAATTAATTTTCGAGGGAATTTTCGATGGAATTTTTTCCTTGGAAATTTTTGACAAATTTTATGAGGAAAATTCTTCGAGGGATTTGCCGAGGGAATATTTTTGGGGGATTTTTTTAGGGAATATTTCTGGGAGATTTTTTGGGGGAATATTAATGGAGGATTTTTCGAGGGAACCTCTCCGAGGGATTTTCTGAGGGATTTTTTAAGGAATAATTTTTGAGAGATTTTCTGATGGAATATCTTCAAGGAATTTTTCAAGGGAAATTCTCCGAGGGATTTGCTGAGGGAATATTTCTGTGGGATTTTTCGAGGGAATATTACCGGTGGACTTTTCAAGAGAACATCTCCGAGGGATTTTCTGAAGGAATAGCTCTGAGAGATTTTTCAAGAAATAATTTCTGAGGGATTTTCTGAAAGAACATCTCCGAGGGATTTTTCGAGAAATTTTTTGAGGAATAATTTTTGAGGAATTTTTTGAGTGAATATCTCTGAGAGATTTTCTGAGGGAACATCTCCGAGTGATTTTCTGAGGGAACATCTTCGAGTGATTTTCGAAGGGATTTTTCGAGGAATAATTTTTGAGAAAATTTTTGAGAGAAGATCTCTAAGGAAATTTTTGAGGAGTAATTTCTGAGATATTTTCTAAGGGATAATTTTGAGGAAATATTTTCAAGTTTTCCGAGAATAAATGAAACCTGGAATTTTGCACATACCTATTTAAGTTTAAGTAAGACCATTTAATATCTAATTAAACTTAAATGGGTAAGTGTTATTGGTTAATAACAAACAAATAAAAAGATATATAAAACTATCTCTTGAAATATCAATATGGATGATAAAGTTAGTAACCATAGCCAGTAACAAAGCATAAAGAATAGGGGTGGTCTTTGGCCTATTTGTACACCAGTAAAAATGATACTGTATGAACTGTTGCAATGGAATGTAGTTTAACAATAAAAGGTGTAGTGAATCTTTCTTCAATTTTTTTTAAAAAAAATAAATTTACATCTTTCATGAGAGCAAATAGAATTCTGCAATTTAGTCTCCTTCCAGGCAACAAGTTGGAGAGGGAAGGAACATCTTGTGCCCTCATCTCCTTCTAGCATCTTCTCATTTCTTTTGGATCTATAAATATTAAACAATGCAAGACTTTCAAGTGTTTACAAGTACATGCACTTTCTAGTATAAACTTATTTTCATATCAATTTTAAATAGCTTAAATGTAATTACATATGCATGCAAGTTTATTTTATGCCAAGGTAACAAATGAACTTACTTGATGCTAACATAGCATTTTCATCACCAATCCCATCTCCACTACCAAGACCATCAAAGAGATCAACTCTTTTATTTTCCAAATTGCTTGCATGCCTATGGTTCCACAAAAAAGAATATTTAAAATAAAGTAAGCAAAAATGGGCAAGTTATTTGTGTTGGTATATTGGATAAGAAAAATAATAACTGAAAATCCAAACTTTCTATGGGTAAAGATACACACAAGGATTAGCTTAGGTGAAAAAAGGAACTGATAAAAGGGTCCTGGTTTGTTTTTGATACATATCTTGTGTATCCACATGATATTTTCATTCAATTTTTAAAGTTAGACCATGTTCATTTCCATAGATCCTACAGTTTGTTTGCTTTATCTCGAATATCTAGATCTTCTTGGAAAGTGCCTTGGTGGGGACACCGAAGGCACCAGAATAAGACAGAGGCTTTTCAACCCTCTATGAATTAATCAATAATTCATGAGTCCATATGTAATAAGGGCTTAGCCTATCTGAGTCCATTTTAGTTGTTATTTGAGTATTTTGAGTTTCAGTTCTGTACTAGTCAGCTCATGTTGAGCTAGTTCAGTCCAGTGTTAGTCAGCTCATGTTGAGCTAATTTTATTTTTTGAGTCCTATTCAACCATATTGAAGACTCAAGACCATATCATACAAGTGAAGACCAAGTCCAACCAGATTGAAGACATGAAAGTATAGCCCAAGTCCAACCCAGCTTGAAGATTTGAAGACCCCAAGAGAAAAATTCAGAAAACCCTAATTCCTTGCAGATGCCCTCCAGATGCCTAGATTCCCTTCCAGATGCCAAAATATATTCATATACCAAGGCATCCATGATTTTAGAGGTCCATCTGCATCCTAGCCCAAAGAAATCAAGCCCAGGCGCCAAGCCCAAGCCCCTAAGCAAGATACCAGGGAATATTCCTTCTACTTGGCTACCAGGCCACCCCAGCTTCCAGAGGCCCAAACCCATGCGCCCGACCCCCTTTGGGCCGGCCTCTTGCTGCTCCTAGAAGTCCAACACGCCCCCCTAGGCATCCTTGAAGTGTTGACCAAGTCAAGAGAATTTTTAGGGATTTTTCTACCTAATGTTTCCTTATTTTCTAGCTAGGGTTTGAGAGGGAAAAGGATTCTTATGTAAAGACTTATGTGCCCTTACTTGGAGCCCAAGGTTAAGGGTCTATTTAAAGGACCCTAGCCTCTTGTATGAAGGGACTTTTGATATAAATTAAAACCTTGAGTTCTTCTATTGAGTTGTGTGATACCCTACTGTGTGCATAAAGTGGTTTGTGAGAGTTCTTCTTCCCGGTGTTTGCAATCATCTTCTTGCTGCCAACAAACCCTCCAGATCCCTGGACGCCCACTCCAAAAGAAGCCTTCCCTTGCTATTTTTCCTTTGTTTTCTTGTTCCTTTGTGAATTTTCTAACCCCTGACAGGTCGTTTGCTGGTCCCTGAGTTCCTACAAATCCAACGACTCCAGCCAAGCCTCAATCGGACCACCAAGCAGAAAGCCGGGTATCCGCGGGTCATTGGCTCGGTTTTCTAGGCCGCATCTATCGAGGAACGAGAGACCCCTTCGCTGCGATCTTCACAGATGTTGTCAGGTACACCGCTCTACCTCCAGTAGTTTTATTGTAGGAGAACTTGCCCTAACCGAGGCTTCTCAGCCCCGGCGATCCTTCTTTGCTACTTTTCTAGGTCCTAATCTGCATGCTGATCTTCAAAAATTCATACAAAATCCCCTACAAATAATTTTATTCTGAAATTTGGGAATTAGTCACCTAACTCAACTTGTAAAACATACAAAAAGAATTGCATGCATATTAGTCCCCCATCATTTGGCATCAGAGCTTAGATTAGGGCTTGTTTTCTGCAATTTTTTTATCCATATATGCTCTGTTAGTTTAATTATTTCTCCCTAATAAAAACTTCAAAAATTCTGAAATTTATTTTTTTCTGGATTCATCATAATTCACAGTAATTTTGAATTTTTGAAGATTTTATTATGGCCTGTGAATTTTTCGCAAGCCAAAATACAGCATGCAAATTTTTGGCTCTATTTTTTTCAGCAAGACAAGTTTGGAAGTTTTAGGGTTTTGTTTAGCATCTTTTGCATATCTTTTAATTTTAGTATATTTCTTGCATATTAGGCCATGATTTGCAGGTTTTCTTCTATTTAAAAAAAATATACCAAAAAAAAAAAATTACATATTCTCCAAAAATACCAAAAACATCAAAACCCTAATTTGCATCCTCATCTGCCTGCCATCATTGCATAATTTACTTTTAAGGGCACTCTTGCTATATCAGATGGGGGGAGGATTTGATCACCTCTCCTTAGCCCAAAACCACATCCCTTGCATTCGGTCCCAAGCCTTAACCTAAAATTAACTAGACTTAATTTGCCCTAGTGGGCTAGGGACACCAACTAGTCGGGTCCGGGCTAGTGTTAGATCACTATGTCAAGTTAACCTGTGTGTGCCTTGTGCTCAGTGTCTAGAATGGTGGTTTAGGGATTCAATCCTGAAGGGCTTGTGTGCTGGTCCACCTACCTGGCCAATCTCTGATTGGTGTCTAGGATTGGCAATCAGGGACCTAACACTCCCCTTACACCTGCCTGGCTAAGTACAGGGTTACTATAGGCTAGTTTGCCACCCTGATTGAGCATCTAGTTTGGACTCTAGGTCTAGTCAGCTATAGTCGGTTTGATCGAGTCTTGCATTAGCACTAGATCAGAAGTTTCATATCACCCACCTCCTTCACAAATGTCTGAACCCATGGAAAACTTACAAGCCCAAATAAAAGCCCTAGCTGATCAAATGGCCGAGATGGCTACCCAGATAACTACCCAGTTAACTCAGTCTGCTACCCAAACCAACAATAGAATTGACCATCTTGCCAATAGGTTTGACGAGTTAGAAGGCCGTGTAGAGACCATACAAAGAACCCATGGGTCACTGTCTGAGCTAGATCCTAATTCCCCTCAACCTAGGAGGACCCCAAACCCTAATCTATACCATGAGGTCGAACCTAGGACAGCCCCTTATCCTGACCCGTACTACAATCCTCAACCTAGGAGGACCCCAAACCCTGATCCATACCTTGAGGCTGAACCTAGGAGAGCCCATCGTCATGACCCAATCCCTAAGGTTAGTCCTAGAAGACCCAATCAGAATTTTATAGACCAGGAAGATAGATCCTATTTACCCTCTCCCTATAAGCCTAGTATACCCACAACCTATAGATCTTATGACTCCAAATCCTATGAACGTAGAACCTATGAGTCCATAACCTATGAACCTAGATCCTATGACTCTAGATCCCATGATCATTGATCCTATGCACCCACACCCTATGAGCCTAGTAGACCAACCCAATATTCTGACCCATATAGGGAGTCCAACCCTAGGAGAACCCAATATTCTGACCCATATAGGGAGTCCAACCCTAAGAGGACCCAATATTCTGACCCATATAGAGAGCCCAAACTTAGGAGGACCCCATACCATGATCCATCCTTAGAAACTGACCATAGAGCTGACCCAAAATCCTATGACCCCAGATCTTATAATCCAATGACCCATAGATCTGCACCCTTGTCCTATTAGCCCAGAGAACCCATAACTCCTAAGTATCAATCTAGTACTAGACAAGTTTCCCCTAGTCAACTTGAACCCAATAGGACTAGTATCCCTAAATATAAACCCAATAGTGAGCCACTACCCCTTATACAACCTGAACCTACTAAGAGTAGTACCCATAATCAGAGACCACAACCTAATCAATTTCCCGCTAGCCGACCTTCTCCAACCATTCCTGAGATTGACAAGGCTTACATTAATGCGAAAGTGTATGAAGCTGATGCTAAACTAGTGGATGAGTATGAGGGAGAAGATGAGACACCTATAGATGACCTAGAAATAGTTGGCCTAGTAAATACCCAGGTAGAAGCCAACCTAGAGGTAGCTGACCCTAACCACATCCAACCAAAAGCTATAGTTGAAGAACAAATAGAGGAAGAGAACCTAGGTACTGCTGTTAGAGCCTTACCTGAGGAAACCATAGAGGAGAGCCAAATTATAGAGTCTAGTCCTAAAATACAAGAACCTGAAGAATTTATTAAGGACCTGATCTCTTTGAATCAGTACCCTCAGGATGAGCCTCCTCCTATAGTTCCCATTAAGGACCTCTTCCCTGAGATTAATAACCCATCCTTCTATTATACAAACCCCGTAGATATATCGCAACCCCGTAAGGTTAACCTCATTAGTCTAGGATTAGTCCCTGATGCCCCTTCTTTTATCTTACTTTATCCAACTAACCTGGAAAATTTTTCTCCACCATACTAGAGTAATTCTGAACCCACTTCCTATTTCCTACCATTTCCTGAGTTTTCTCATGTGTCTAGAACTATTAGGTTACATTTTTTTGAGGTTACTAGGTTGCAAGTATCCATAAAGCCCATCCCATTTGCTACCTATTTTGGCAGACCCTCTGGCACTTATTAGGAGTTACTAGCAAATTTTCTTCTGCATGTCATCCATCAACCATGACTCATGCCCCTATGCCCAAGTGGTAGTTAAGACCTAATAAATCTCTTTAGTCGAGTCTGTTAGGTGTAGGTTTGAGTCCTTTGCATCATCTTGTCAGGAGTCTGCATGTGCCTAGTATGTTCACCACCCACACTAATGTTAAAACAACTAGCTAATTCCTGAAGATGGATCAGAGAATTTGATGTAGTGGATTATATCTTGGTTAGGCTTAGGCCTAAAAGAAGCTTCATGCTCGCAGAGCCTTTTAAAGTGTTAAAGAAGGTTGGATCAAATGCCTATGTGTTAGAATTGCCTTCGGATTTGGGCATTAGTTCTACCTTCAATATTACAGACCTGGTTGAGTATAGGGAACTGACAGCGATACCTAGTGAGGCTTTTGAACCTATCCCTTTTCATTGTGAGTGACCATAACCCAGAGTGTCCACTAATAAATTTGGCCTGAGAGAGGAGAACGGATCGAGCGTATCCTGGACGATCAAGCCATTATGACCCGGGGCCACGGTTATCAACGCTTCCTGGTCCGATGGCAAGGCCAACCAGAGTCGGATGATTCATGGATTTCTCGCGAGGACTTGCAGCACCTCAACCCAGACCTCCTCGAGAGATATGTGAGCCAGCTTGATCATCACTCGACAAGGTCGAGTTCCTCCCACCCCGGGAGAATTGGTGGGGACACCGGAGGCACCAGAATAAGACAGAGGCTTTTCAACCCTCTATGAATTGATCAATAATTTATGAGTCCATCTATAATAAGGGCTTAGCCTATCTGAGTCCATTTTAGTTGTTATTTGAGTATTTTGAGTTTCAGTTCTGTACTAGTCAGCTCATGTTGAGCTAGTTCAGTCCAGTGTTAGTCAGCTCAAGTCGAGCTAATTTTATTTTTTTGAGTCATATTCAACCATATTGAAGACTCAAGACCACATCATACAAGTGAAGACCAAGTCCAACCAGATTGAAGACACGGAAGTATAGCCCAAGTCCAACCCAGCTTGAAGATTTGAAGACCCCAGGAGGAAAAATCAGAAAACCCTGATTCCTTGTAGATGCCCTCCAGATGCCCAGATTCCCTTCCAGATGCCAAAATATATTCATATACCAAGGCATCCATGATTTTAGAGGTCCATCTGCATCCTAGCCCAAAGAAATCAAGCCCAGGCGCCAAGCCCAAGCCCCTAAGAAGCAAGATACCAAGGAATATTCCTGCTACCTGGCTACCAGGCCACCCCAGCTTCCAGAGGCCCAAACCCATGCACCCGAGCCCCTTTGGGCTGGCCTCTTGCTGCTCCTAGAAGCCCAACACGCCCCCCTAGGTATCCTTGGAGTGTTGACCAAGTCAAGAAAATTTTTTGGGATTTTTCTACCTAATGTTTCCTTATTTTCTAGCTAGGGTTTGAGATGGAAAAGGATTCTTATGTAAAGACTTATGTGCCCTTACTTGGAGCCCAAGGTTAAGGGTCTATTTAAAGGACCCTAGCCTCTTGTATGAAGGGACTTTTGATATGAATTAAAACCTTGATTTCTTCTATTGAGTTTTGTGATACCCTGCTGTGTGCATAAAGGGGTTTGTGAGAGTTCTTCTTCCCGGTGTTTGCAATCATCTTCTTGCTGCCAACAAACCCTCCAGATCCCTGGATGCCCACTCTAAAAGAAGCCTTCCCTTGCTATTTTTCCTTTGTTTTCTTGTTCCTTTGTGAATTTTTTAACCGCTGACAGGTCGTTTGCAGGTCCCTGAGTTCCTACGAATCCAACGACTCCAGCCAAGCCTCAATCGGACCACCGAGCAGAAAGCCGGGTATTCGTGGGTCATTGACTCGATTTTCCAGGCCGCATCCATCGAGGAACGAGAGACCCCTTCGCTGCGATCTTCACAGACATTGTCAGGTACACCCCTCTACCTCCAGTAGTTTTATTGTAGGAGAACTTGCCCTAACCGAGGCTTCTCAGCCCCGGCGGTCCTTCTTTGCTAGTTTTCTAGGTCCTATTCTGTATGCTGATCTTCAAAAATTCATACAAAATTCCCTACAAATAATTTTGATCTGAAATTCGGGAATTAATCACCTAACTCAACATGTAAAACATACAAAAAGAATTGCATGCATATTAGTCCCCCATCATGCCTTATGTAAGTTAGAATATAATAATAATGGTTTGAACTTTTACACACCTTAAATTATCTTTCATAAAGGGCTACCTTATATATTAATTATTAACTTCATTCGTAAGTCATGTCATGCTATGCATCACTTTTAGTTTTAAAGTTTGACAAATTTGAAGTGTCCTGGAGCATATTCAATTAATCAATTTTATGCTTGTATTAATGCTAAGCCTACTAAGTGCTAAACATGTGAATCATCAGATTTGCCTACCTACCTATCTTATCTTTTACTTTTAAGGTGATGCTAAAATAGCTAAGTGCCTAGTTTTGCCGTATATTAGAACTGTCATCCATAAAACTCTCAATGATAGGGACCTACATGGAACTAAAGGTTCAAGAGATAATGATGCTTTTTAATGAACAAGACTCAAGTGATAATGAACCAAATGATCAAAAAGAAAGTAAAAATAAAAAAGAAGAAAGTTGGAAAGAAGATGAAGAAGAAACCAAGAAGGAAGTTGAAAAAGATGTAGAGTGATAAAGATATTGAAGAAGATAGTGAAGGGGGTAAAGAATTTGATAACTATATGATATACTTCATTGATGAATCAAGTGATAATGAGAATCTATTTGATGCAGGAGCTAAGCGAGCAGCAAAAGATTCTTTAGTTGGTCTTAATAGTAGGTTGGCTAGTCAAGCCAAGGAAAATAAGGATAAAGAATCCAGGATATATGTACATACAAATACGAAGGAAGCCCTTGTTGATGAATTATACACTCCACTAACTTTAGATGATGATATCACTAGGGGCTGCGCGATGTTGAATTTGATCCAAGAATCGTGGATGATCCTAAATTGTGTTGGGGTTATTGTTCAAAGATGTGTATCAGTTCAGAGAAGCTTTAAAAAATTTTACTATCAAGGATGGTAGGTGTTGCAGAATCGCCGAAGACCTGCTAATGCAGCTAGATATGGTTGCTACATTAGACAACTCTAGGTTTCTTTTTGTGATGCACATGTGGGCATTCTAGAACCTTCAAAAAAAAAGAAGATACAGAAGTCTAGCCATGATGAGGGGTTCCCCGGTGGTGGATCCTTCGATGCCTAAATCAGTCTTCCATGGAAGCAAACAGAAGAGAGGAACCTATAGTTCTTAATGTGTGGTGTGGATATGGAGTCGAAGCTAGCAAGGCAGTGAAGATGGCATCTAGCAAGGTAGCGGAAGTAGCAGCAAGATGTGATAGAGTGGATGCAAAGCCAATAGAAGTGGCAGATGGATGTTGTGGAGTGGAGGCGAGGTAGTGGAAATGGTAGACGAATGTAGTAAAGCAGATGATAGGCAATGACAAGAGTGAGTGGGCTTAGATGAGGCAAGGTAGCCTTAGCCTTCACCCAACTGGCAACCTAGTGCTTCGAGTGACTTTGAGAGACCTTTCTAAAATAATCATCACAAGTATTTTCAACCATCTTTATATTTTTCCCAAAGCAAAGACTTCTATAACTTGCTTGGAATCACTATTTGCTACTTGAAAGGACACCATATCAATAAATTCTGACAATATACTTGCATGCCATGCATGTTGATTCTACACCAAGCAACTGTATTATCTTGACATATATCTTGGGAATTAGATGGAATTTAGTTGCTTCAGTTGTATGCATATTTAGACCAAACTTGTGCTTTTCCTACCTATTTGTATATTTATGATCTGATATGTGATTAAATTGCCTTCAAATCTTCCAGGGGTTGAAGGAATTTCTGAATAAGTTGAACACGTCACCATCCTTACAACATCCTCAACTTTGTAAATTTCTTGGTTTTCATGCACATGAGGGCTCTGATGAATGGATGTTGGTATATGAGACTTTATTATGGAAGCTTAGATCGACTGCTTAATGGAAGATCTGATGGTCCTTCCATTGACCGGGGTACACAGATGAAAGTTGCCCACTGTCCTACACCTACACAAGGCCTTGCATTTTGGCATGAAGAAGGATCGTTTCAGGTTACTGAACTTCATTCTTTTTGTGTTCTATTATTGATTTGAACATCATGATTTGAACCTTAGCTATGAGTTCTATTTTTCTTGTAATACAAATGGAGCAACTTGATTTTATTTTAGTTAGCTTGCTCAGCAAATTGACCTGTATTTTGAAAAAAAAAATGCTATTCATGACATATATGGTTTCTAGAAATTTTTGAAGTGGTTTTACATTATACCAGAATGACTTTATTTTTTTTCCTGTTCTAGTTCAATTAGCTCAAGGTTCAATAGGCAAATCAACAAAAATATGAGCTGTAATCACTAGGGTAATGAAATCATTTAACTGGACTAGGATAGTGTCCAATTTTGACTAACCATGAATTTAGTAGACCAAAAATATAAGTAGGTGATTCCATATTCAGTGTCAGCCATTTTAGATAAAAATAGTACCCTTGACACAAGCTTTATTCTTCCCTTTGTATCAATAATCATTTTATAACATTAGTGTAATATCTATCAAAAAAAAAAAAAGATTGGGCATGGCAAGTATGTGTACACAAATTATTTTATTGTTCATAAATCACTGTATGTGAATCATTCCCATGCAAGATTTAATAAAGGAAAACAACTAGAAGTAATCATAAATGAAAACAAGAAGGTTAACACTTTGATATATAGTTACTGATGTTTCTTGAAATGATCAACATTAATTGATTATACAAAAACTCATAACACTTACAAAGGCATAGAAAAAAGTATGCAAATAAAGATAGGCAGTCATACCCAAATGATGATAAAGGAAACTGAACATAAAAGACAATTATGATCTGAAATTTGATGTGCCAGCTGAAAGATAGTTGTGCAAATCGAAACATAATGGGGCATGGATGAAGAAAAAATTGATATTAGATTTTGTCAGTCAGTTCAAACTTGATGTGCCACTTGAAAAATTTTTGTGCCATTTCAAGATGAACACTATAATTCAGCCATGTTACAAGTTGATGTCCATATCAATATAGTGCAGCAACCTTTACAAAGATGGTACATGAACTGTGAAAAAGAAAGAGAACATAGTAGTCATGCAAAAAACTTGTCATATACCCAAATGATGAGAAAAGAAACCAAACATAAAAACAAATATGATCTAAAGTTTGATGTGCTAGGTCAAAGAAAGATGTGCCAAGTGAAACATAATGGAGCACGGATGAAGAAAATTTTGATCATAGATATGATCTGTCAGCTGAAATTTGATGTGCCACTTGAAAGATTCTTGTGCCTTTTGAAGCTGAGTGTACATAAGAGGCATATATTGACTGCTGATGACCCTGAAATTGAGCATTAGAAATCTAGAACATGGTGAACCTTTTTAAAGAAGAATATGCCAGTTGAAGTGTGGAATGACCATAACAACTTCATCCTTAAAGATTGGTGGTCCTATTTAAAAGCCAAATCAAATCAATAATATCAACTACAAATAAAGACATGTATTCATATTAAACACATGAATTCAAATTAAATAGACATCAATCCAGTTAAAACATAGCCAAAAAATGGTTTCAAATTAAAAACATGATTTGCATTACCATTAACAACTTTTTCAAGAAGGCAAATACATGGTCATGGTAAGTAGGATTGATAAACAACAATTAAAAACATGGTAAGTAGATTTAAAGTTTATTTCATTCCTTACATGTATTAAAACCTTACTAAAGTACAGTAATTTCAACTACCCTACACCCAAGAAATTGCAACAAACTTATCCATCCTCTTTAAAGCTAGAAAAATCCTTACCTACATATTTTGCATCACATAACTATTTCACAAATCATGCTGTTAAGACCAGCAAAGATAATACATTTTGGTTAATGATTTAGGATATCAGACAAAGGAAAGCTTACACCTTAAGTAATTTTATGCACAAAACTATCAACAAGTTATCATAAGAAGGCATTCTCCAAAAATAGAAATCCAAGCAGTAGTTCCATAAAACATAACTGATAAAAGTAATTACTTAGGGCATTTACCTTCTCACAATGAAATAAAGGCATCCTAGTTTTTGGTAGAATATGGTCCATCCTCCTCCTCTTGATCATCATCATCGTCATCATCATCAAAATCATCATCATTTGCATATGTAGCAACTGGAGATGAAAATTATGCTAAAATAGATGAATTCACCTACATCTTCTCCATCATAAAGCGCATAAACTCCTCAGTACAGGAAACATGAGCAGATAACTCACAGTTCTGAGCTACAAATTGACTGTTCTGATTAGCTAACTCCTCATTTCAAGCAGAAACAGTCTCAAACATATAATAAATCTTTTCCTGCTCCTGAATCTACTCCTCAGGGACTCGTGACGATGTACGGCCAGAAGATGAGGAGCCTATCAATAAGTTAGCTTGTGATCCAAGTCCATAAATTCGCCCCTTATTCACTCCAACTGTCTCTTTCTATACATGTATCATGGATGGCTGAGGCTACTGCTGTGATGATTCGATCCCATCCTCCCCAGTGGAGCTCTGACTTGATTGCACCTCTTGCCACTTCTGTGCAAAATTAGTCTATAAAAGATATTATATATGATCAGTTAAACATACAAATAGTATAAATATGTAAATTAAAATAGATTTTTTTGAATACTTACATATGCTGTCTTTACCTTCTTATTCACCCATTGATTGCCATCCATTTTTTTTGATGGGTGTGTCTGAAGAGCTCATCTAACGTAGGAGCTCAGTTCAACTTCTGCATCTAAATTTCATAACACAACAACATTAGTAACTTTAAAAAAAAGTTATATGAAATAAGAATGGGATATATGTAAAGAAAAATATATTTGGTACGGATTCTGAAATAGAATCCTGGATGTCCAGATCTAAAATATATTTTGGATGAATCACACTGCTAGATGTTCATTTCATTCTACTAATTCTATTACTTACTAAGAGGAAGAAAGCATAAGGTATTAAATGCACATTAATCCAGATGACTATTTAGTTATATATAATAGATGTGAAGTTGATGAAAAATATATATGCATTAATAATAAATAAATTAATTAATTAATACGAATCTTGTTGCATGGTCATTAATGCTGATAGAACCACTGGTGTGAAGTGGAAAGCCTAATCCATCGCAATCGGATGCACAATTCTTCTTATTTTTCTGACTTCTGGTTTTGAACTCATTACTATCCCAATATTTCCACAGCACTTGCCATACACCCTCCCTAGTCCAATCTGGCTTGCGGTCATGATTTTCATGAGCCTCATTAAAAGTATTTGTAAGATGACTTGAACTATGACGGTCCCAATTCCTTCGAATACGGTGCTCATCTTCTGAATCCCAATGAATTTTTTTCTAGAAAAAGAAAAAAAACCAATATCAACAAAATATATAGATACTTTAAATCAAGTAAAAATAAATAAAAATACTTGATAAACTTAAAAATATTCTTGCTACAAACTCACGAAACCACATGTCTCGTGTCTTCTTCGAAATCTTCTTCCATGAAGAGTAAGGACCGTCATACTTTCTCTTATGTATTTCAACCAAAGCATGGGTCACCATGTGGTCGTCATTGAAACTGTAAATATTAACAATGATCAAATAATCATGTATATTCATTTTAATGAAATAAAATAGTGTATTGAACTCAATATTATATAGTTTTACCCATAACCACTTGGAATTAACGGTGTCCTCTCTGATATATATGTGTGCAAGCCCTCTTGGCTAGAAGTTGTAGCGGTAGAAGTATGCACAGGTTGGATAAGCAATGACTACCCAGGTGGGACCATAATGTGGGGAGCGGAAGAACTATAAGTAGGGCTAGGTGTGTGTGGCATAGTATTTGGATATGAAAATTTAGTGATGGATATGTAGGAAATGATGGTGGCATAGTAGAGGAAGAGGGTGGATTAGTGAAAGTGGTGGGAATGGAAGGTGGAATAGAACCAAAATATGATAGTTGAGTTGTAAAAGTCCCTGAGATCATAGTAGGGAGATGTGGTGGAATAGGAGGAAAAGGAGATGGCATGGTTGAAGAAGGTGGTGTAATAGGAGAAGAAGATGGTGTAACAGTGACAGAAGATGGCGAGTGAAGCATCTAGGAGGCCAAGGTAGTTGAGAATAGTATTGGTAAATCCGTAATGGTTGTGGTAGTTGTGCGAGTCTTCTTTAATCAAGTAATAGTTAACTTTCCCTTTCCCTTCCCAACTTGGTTTGACATCTGTAAATGCACAATAATGTAAATGTAAAACAAAACAAATATCAAGTATATTAAATAAGCATATATACAAACAAGTTATCAAATATTAAAAAAAAAAAGAGTAAAGAAATTACCCAGAAGCATAAATATTATATCGTAATTACTCTTCATTATCCTCCTTGTCATCTTCATGTATTTCATTACTTTCTAAATCGTCTTCATCAGTTAAATATTCTTCTTCTTCCTCTTCTTCTTCTTCTTTCTCTTCTTCTTCAACTTCCTCTTCATCTTCTTTTTCTTCATCATCAATGGTGCCTTCAAGATATGCATCAACCTCCTCAAATAATCCATCACTATATCGTAAATTTTCAATGGCCTCATTATCATCTATTGCACTGACTCGAGACATCTCATCATCTTGAAAAGCAGGCTCCAAGTGTGATCATTATCTACTTGACCTCTTGATCTTGTCTTGATGACCACCCACCAATCTACCTTATCTCTTATCCTTTCAGGATAAGGTAAATAATACACTTGCATCACATGTTTATGAAGAATGAATGGATCAAACTTTGGATACCTTCTATGATGTTGAATCTCAATAATATCATACTGTTTATGCACTTTCATCACCCAATTTATGATAGAATCAAATCATTCACAATAAAATAGCACCACCATTTTATCACCTTGTCCTGGATATTGTAACTCCACCACTTCCTTAAGAATACCATAGAATTCACTTTCATTATCACCATATCCTCTGCCCTTAACACACACTCCACTATTGTTTGTTTTTTTGCCCTTACTATATGCATGTGTGTGGAATTTGAATCCACCAATGAGATACATGGGCCAGGTTTTTACCACTCTCATGGGACCCCAGGCTAAGTCATTCAAGTGTTGATTTTGTATCATACTACATGGATTGTGTACCTAATTATAAATTGCAAAAATAATGTATTAGACTTATGTTTCATATGAACAAATAATTTTGATTTGGACAAGAAGTTAAAGCTTACATAATCTTTGAACCATGATGCAAACGAAGCCTCAATCCATGCATCTATTTGAGCATCACTAAGACATCTAGGTGTGGAAGCATGCACATACTACACAAACATGCTAAAATAACATATTATATTAGTTTTGTCGCATTCATTAACCGAGTATAAACTTCATTGTGGAGTTAAGGAGGATACGATACTCACTCAAGATACAGCTTCACTTCATCATAATTTAATAATATATGTAATGTTGCAACAGTAAGCTCCTCATCAATCAAATACCGAGTTCTACACTAACCAGACGAGTGGCCAAACTGACTAAATATTGAAAGAGTTGGTTGAAACCTTATTGCATACTCTTCCCTACTATCATTTTGATTAGCCCCAATGCCTGTATTATGTACATGAGTCTTAAAATAATACGAACATAAATAAAATGTCTCCTGTGCTAAGTATGCCTCATATATAGAGCCTTCAACATGAGCTTTATTCTTAACCATTTTTTTCAACTTGTTAAGAAACCTAAGAACATAGCATTGTACGTTAGCACATGTGATATAAAAGAGTATATGGTTAAAGATTTGAAACAAATATGGAAATATTCTTTTTTACCTCTCAAAATGATATGTCCATCTATATTGAACAGGTTCACCTACTCGTGCTTCATATGGTAGGTGAACAGGTAAATATTCCATTGAGTCAAAGAAACTAGGTGGAAATATACATTCCAACTTACACAAGATGATAGGGATATTGTGTTCCATTTGTACCAAATCCTCCTCCTGCAGCATAGTTGAGCATAAGTCTTTAAAGAATATACTCAACCCAGTAAGAGGTTTCCATATTGGTTCTAGTAATGCAATAAATGCAGTGGGCAACAAATGCTCCATAAATACATGGCAATCATGACTCTTCATTCCAAATAACTTGCCTTCGTTCATGTCTACACCTTTACCCAGATTTAAAGCATATCTATCAGGCATTTTCAATCCTCTTACCCATTCACAAACAACTCTTTTTTCGTCTAGTGTAAAGCAAAAATTTGCTTTTGGTTTCATCACCTTCCCATTAGGTAACTCATAGAGTTCCAAATGTCGCCACCTATAATACTCTTTAAAGTCCATTTTTGCTTTAACATTATCCTTTCTCTTATTTTTTACATCCATAACAATATTAAGGATATTATCAAACACATTTTTTTTCTATGTGCATGACTTCTAAGTTGTGTCGGATTAAATTTATCTTCTAATATGGTAATTCGTAGAATATGCTCTGCTTCATCCAATTATGACTTTCTCCATAGCCATGAAATTTACTTGGACAAGTTTTAGTTATTTTGGGATATCCACAAACTTTTTCCCATACTTTGTCCCCTATTAATTTGAGAGGAGGCTCTGATCTATCAATTTTGTTTTTCCGAAAGGCATCGTTATTTACTCTGAACACTTGATCAAAAGGCAAGAACTAACAATGATAATCAAACCATATATCTTTACCCCCATGCTCTAAGCGAAAAGCCTTTGTCCTCTCCATACAATAAGGACATGCTAATTTTCCAACTATGCTCCATCTCGATAACATGTCATATGCTGGAAAATCATTAATTGTCCACATTAAAGCAGGCTTCATGAGAAAATTTTGCTTCCTTGAAATGTCATAAGTAACTACACCCTCATTCCACAAAACTTTTAATTCATCTATCAATGGTTGCAAATATATGGAGCAGTCATACACATATCAAGAGGAAAATTAAGACATAACAATTACTGGCCAATAGGAATATGGTGAAGCAGATAGACTATATGGAGTAAAGCCATCAGTGCATAATCCAAGTCTAACATTTCTTGGCTCTAATACAAACTCGGGATATGTACAGTCAAAATATTTCCATGCTTCTCCGTATGATGGGTGGCACAAAATACCTTGTTTCCATCTATTCTCATAATGCCATCTCATGTGTCCAGTTGATCTGTTCGAGGCATAAAGCCTCTTAAGTCTAGGGATATATGGCAAATAATGCATCCTCTTGTAAGGTACTTGACTATGATTCATACTTCCCGTCCTACCTGGTTTGTATCGAGGATGACCATAGAACTTGCAATCAATTAAAGACTCATCATCCTTGTAATACAACATACACCCATTAAAGCAACAATCTATTTTTGTAGCAGATAGGCCAAGCTTTAAAACTAATTTCTTTGTCTTATAGAAGTCAAAAGGTATTAGATTACAAGCAGGGCTTATCTCTTTCATAAGCCCCATAAATTGATTAAAACAATGTTGAGATATATTATTTTCAAACTTGATGCTCATCATTCTAACCACAACTGATAACTTTGAGTGATTAGTACAACCTGGCCAGAGCGGCTATTATGCTGCATGCAACATCTCGTAAAACTTTTCAGCCTCTTTATTTGGAGGCTCCTCTACATAATTTGGAGTATCACTATTCTGGTAAGCATCCATATTACTATTGTAAACATCTTCAAAATTTGGACCAGTAGCATCAAAAACCATGGCTTTGTATCTAATGGTTTTCTCATTATTGACCAATTGACCACAACTAGAAGCACTAAATTGAGCAGTACTTGAACCAGTAAATTGCATTTGATCAACACCATAATTCATAATTGGTTCAATTTCTCCATGTTCTATCCATTACCAGTAGTCAGGTTTGAAATCTTTTTTATAAAGATGTACCTTCACTTCCTTAACAGATAAGTACTTTGTGTTTCTGCACTTGAAACAAGGGCACCTAATTTTTTTCTCATTCAAAAATATAGGTTATGGGCATGCAAAGTGAATAAACAACTCCACCCCCGTTAGAAACTCATCTGTATAACCCTTTTAGTCCGGTAAAAGTCTATTATACATCCAACTACGATAATGATGAATGTCCATAATAACGAAGCTTTAGAGTGTTTCCTTGATAATCAACCTAAAATTATAAACAATTGATGCATGTTAATCTTGAGTTTTTATGCATGTACTATATATACAAATGCATGTTAACCATTATTGGAGTAAATAATAAGTAATGGTGCATAGGTACTAATTTCATTTTTGTTCCATAGAATACATGGATGATGAATATAAATAATAAAAGTTGATCAAAAAATTAAAAGAAAAAGGTAGTAAATAGGGTACACATAAATTTTTCCCTACCTATATCTGAACCCATTTAAAATCTTCCTACATAAGAGTTCTTAAAGCATAGGTTAAAGATTCAAGATCATAAGTATAAATCTTGAGAAAGAAATTAAAAAAATGTATTATTATCTTTGTATTCTCTCTTGACGAGAAAGTTACAAAACCAAATCCACGACAACGGCCACCGAAATGTTCCTATTATTTACAATGTCATTCAAAATAAGAAATGTGAATAAAAATATGTTTATAAACAAGCATGTTAAGTAAAACCATGTAAGTAAAATTACTTATTCCCATTATTCCCGCCATCCCAACCTTATTCCTCCTCTATTCTGGACTTATTCCTATCATCTTCCTCCTAAATCTTGTCGGATTGAAAGCCTAGAACACCCGTCCACCACCCATAGCCCACCAAGCTCCCTCCACCATCGCCGCCACTCTCCGGTCCAGATCTCACTGGAGACATCCTCGTCCGCCGCCTCCCGTGCCGCCCGTCTCCTTCAGTACATCTGACCCCTCATCTCCCCGCAGCGAACCCATCGGAGGACCCATCTCTTCCTTGTTCATGGAAGTAGACGATGGGTTCACCACCATCTCCTCCGACTCCGGCAAACCCATCGAAGGACCCATCTCTCCTATGTTCATAGAAGGGAGACAGTGGCGAACCGACTCCAGTGAACCCATCGGAGGACCCATCTCTCCCCTGTTCATGGAAGGAGATGATGGGTTCGCCACCGTCTCTTCCGACTCTGGTGAACCAATAATCGTCCGTCCACCTTCTCTCCCTGTCGAATTCTCTCCCTACCACCGAGCCCCATCTACCATGTTCAGTAGATGAGAGATTCAAAGAAAAAAAAAGAAATGTAGATCAAGGGGAAGAGGGATTCAAAGAAGAGAGATCTACCTTGAGAGTGGAAGGAGAAGATGGATTCCGTGGAATGAAAAGAGGGAAGCCTGACGAAGATAAAATCCGCTAGAATGATGAGGGAAGCCCGATGGTCTAATATTGGAGACGGGCGGTGGGCGGGGGAGGTTAAAGAGTTTTAAATGTTATTAATTTATAAGAAAGGTTTTATATAGGTTAAATATTTGTTTAATAAATTTATAATAAAAAAATGAATTTTAATAGTTATGATAGTAGGCAGGCTTTTCAAAGGTTCTAAGTTCAATTCCTACTATCTACTAATTTTTATAAAAAGTATTAGAACAATATTTTTTATTTTTCTTTTTTTGAATAATTTGTTAATATCTTTCTTGGGCCTTTCTTTCTTGTTTTTCTATGTTCATTAAAATAAATAGGAAGGAAAACTCATGTAAGATCTGTTCCAACATAATCTTTGATTATTGACCAAAGGCTAACTCTTTCTTTCTCAGTAGGATCAGGTAATACATCTAAGGAGAGAAAAGAAGAGCTTGATTTTTTTTTTTTTGTACCTTTTCAATCCCTATCATGGACTCTATTTATAGGCCCAAAAATTGGATGTTTGGGCTAATCCAATGACTAGATTATTAACATCTAATCGACAAAAAATATTAATCTAGGGATGAATGTCTAATGGTAGAAATATTAATGTTAAGTAATGGCTAATAAAAACAATCAATTCGATGGTTAAAAGAAGAAAATGATCAAAATTAAAAGCAAAAAAAATAAAATATTCACCGCACCATGTTGCACCCATGAGCATGATTTGCATTCGCACGCATGCTAGCCGGGCCTAGCGGTGTGCATATGGAAAATGGTCCAAAACATAACAAAATCCAAGAAAGAAATTTTCATTATAAACCAATTCTCAATTTTACTCCTATCTAATATATGACTAATTAAACAAGGATCGAGAGAATTTAGAGGGTATTAGATGGAGGGATTTGGTATAGAAAATTTTGAGTTTTCCCTCCAAAACACTAACAATATTTACATGAAATGTAATATACATGTAGTCTCATGTTTTGAATTTATTGGTGTTCTTCTTCCTCATAAATCTAAGATAATATATATCTCTGGTCTGAAAGCAATAAAGTGGTAGGTTGCATTTATTTCGCATTTGCTACTGAATATTATTGTATCCAATATACTCAAAAAAAGATGCACAACATTAACTCCACTAGAAACTCAAAGAGGTTTGTACCTCTATTACATGGCTCAGTTTTGAAGGGCATAAAGAACTCAACAAATTATTTGTACCCTCTGTATTAATCTTAAACAAAAACTTCTAATATATTCTATTGATAGATAAAAAATTATTTATTGAAATTCTTGTCATAAAGTATTTTCCTGGAGGAAGAAAAATAATACAACGAGGTTTATGTAGAAATGGAGCAAGATCGCACCACAAAAAATAGTATTTGTTTAATTTTATTAATAAAATATGTAATCAACACTGGCAAGCACACACCTGCAACGAGTTTTTCACGTTTTAAGAGAGAGAAGCTAAGATATCTTAGAGAGAGAAGGAATCCATTGAAACAGGAAGACCAAGTGTGTGCGAGCGTATAAACAAACTTTTGATAAATCTAATCAAATAATCAAATTTTCAAAACCATGTTTATGTGAAGAAAAATATAATAATAGAAAAAATTGGTGGAGAAATTGCCAATGATATACTCCAGGAATTAGTTAGCGTGGGCTGTGTTATTATAGAAAGTAGTCAAAATCCAGATATCTAGAAAATGTAATAAATAAAAATTTTTAACAAATAAATATAAACCTATGTAGGGAAAAAAATAAAAGAGAGAGAGAGACAAAATAACAAATACCTTAGAGACAAGACTGAGCCTGATTTGGAATCAGCAAAACGAAGATGATGGAAATGGACGGGTGTTGGTATGGAGGGAAGGACGAGGGAGGAGATGCTCAACGGGCCGCGGAAGCATGGATGGAGCCACATGGATGCACAGACCGTTGATGTAAGATGATTTGGAATTGTGGCAGAGTTGGTGGGGTGGTTGTGGCACTATGGTTTGATCAAAACTCTTTTTGTTTTTTGGTGTTTTGATCAGAGATAGGGGAAGGCTGGAAGGAAGGTGAGAGGCCAGGAGGGAGTGGGGGAGGCCGGGAGGGGGTGGGGTGGAGGAGCCGAGCCCGAGCCTATCGGTCGGTGGAAACAAAAAACAAAACTATCGATCATTAAATGACTTACCTGAATGATGAATCAAAGGAACCAAGGAAGAAGAACGGTGGACACGTGGACTTGCCATTGCTGCTGCCACCATCACCGTCATTCCCACCAGCCGCCGCTTGATCACCGATCCGATTCCGAGAGGAAGAGGCAGCCGAAGGAGGAAGAGAGGGAAGTCCGGTGGTCAAATAGAGATGGACGGTGGGTGTGGGAGTTTAAGGGATTTTAGGTTTTATTAATTTATAAGAAAGGTTTTATATAGGTTAAATATGTTTTTAATCAACTTATAATAAAAAAATTGGATCTTAATGGTTATGGTAGTTTGTAGGCTTTTCAAAGATTCTAGGTTCAATTCTTGCTATTTACTATTATAAAATTATTTTATAAAAAAATATTAGTACAATATTTTTAATTTTTTTTGAATAATTTTTTAATACTTTTCTTATGTCGAGCCTTTCTTTCTAGTTTTTCTATGTTCAGCATTTTTCGAGAAAACCTTTTTTCTCAAAAAATTCCCATTAAGAGTTCATTTATAACGAATAAATCTCTCAAAAAATGAATCACAAAAAAAAATTCCTAGGGATTTTGCGAGGAATTTTTTTTTATTTGAAATTTTTTTACTAAGAACTAAATTTTTATGAAAAGATCCCTTAAAAAATTTCTCGTAAAAATAATTTACGAGGGATTTTTTGAGAATTTTTTTTTTTGGAAAATCTCTATTAAAAGCTTATTTATAAGGAATAAATCTCTCGAAAAATCCCTGACAAAAAAACTTCTGAGAGTTTTTGCGAGGGATTTTTTTATTTGAAAGCTTTTACCAAATTATCATGAAAAGATCCCTTAGAATGGAAAATCTCTCGCAAAAATAATTTTCAAGGGATTTTATGAGGATTTTTTTTTTGAAAGTTTTTTTTACTAAGAACCAAATTATGATGAAAAGAATCCTCAGAAAATCCCATACAAAAATAATTTGCGAGGGATTTTTTGAGAAAGCTTTTTTTCTCAAAAAAAATCTATTAAGAGCTCATTTATAAGGAATAAATCCCTTGGATAATCCCTCAAAAATAAAAATGTCGAGGGATTTTGCGAGGGTTTTTTTTATTTGAAAATTTTTACTAAATTATCATGAAAAGAATCCCTAGAAAAATCTCTCACAAAAATAATTTTTGAGAAATTTTGCGAGGAGGTTTTTTATTGGATATTTTTTTACTAAGAACCAAATTATGATGAAAAGATTCCTTAAAATATCCCTCGCAAAATAATTTGCGAGGGATTTTCTGAGAAAACCTTTTTTCTCGAAAAATCTCTAGTAATAGCTCATTTATAAGGAATAAATTTCTCAAAAAATCCCTCACAAAAAAAAATTCTGAGGGATTTTGTGAGGGATTTTTTTATTTGAAAATTTTTACCAAATTATCATGAAAAGGTCCCTCGAAAAATCTCTCGCAAAAATAATTTCCGAGGGATTTTGCAAAGAATTTTTTTATTGAATGTTTTTTTATAAAGAACCAAATTATGATGAAAAGATTCCTCAAAAAGTGCCTTGCAAAACTAATTTGTGAGGGATTTTTCAAGAAAGCTTTTTTCCTCAAGAAATCTCTGTTAAGTGCTCATTTATATGGAATAAATTTCTTAGAAATCCCTCACAAAAAACAATTTCGAGGGATTTTGTGAGTGATTTTTTTATTTGAAAATTTTTACAAAATTATCATAAAAAGATCCATCATAAATCTCTCACAAAAATAACTTTCGAGTAATTTTACGAGGAATTTTTTTATTAGAAGTTTTTTTACTAAGAACCAAATTTTGATGAAAAGATTCCTCGAAAAATCTCTTGAAAAAATAACTCATGAGGGATTTTTCAAGACAACTTTTTTCCTTAGAAAATTTCTACTAAAAGCTCATTTATAAGGAATAAATCCCTTCGAAAATCTCTCAGAAAAAAAACTTTTATGGGATTTTGCGAGGGATTTTTTTATTTAAAAATTTTTACCAAATTATCGTGAAAAGATCCCTTAAAAAAATCTCTCGCAAAACTAATTTTCGAGGGATTTTGCAAGGAATTTTTTTTGGAAGCTTTTTTTACTAAAAACCAAATTATGATGAAAAGATTCCTCGGGAAATCCCTCACAAAAATAATTTACGAGGGATTTTCTGAGAAAAATTTTTTGATCTGGAAATTTCTATTAAGTGCTCATTTATAAGGAATAAATCCCTCAAAAAATCCCTTACAAAAAAAATTTCCAAGGAATTTTGTGAGGGATTTTTTTTCCTCAAAAAATTTTACAGTTAATATTTTTTTGTTGGAAGATCCCTCGAAATTGCGAGGGATTTTTTCCCCCAGTAAAATCCCTCAGTAAATCACCCTTTTCTAGTAGTGAGACATCTTTTTATCATATAAACCCCTCGTTCTCTTATTTAATTTAAATTAGTTAGTTTTAATTAAACCATTATCTATCCTTCAAAATCTAAATATTTATCTTTCTTTACTTTCTTCAGACAATAATTACCCTTGATCCCCAAAAATACAATCCCTACTCACCTTAGCTAAAATAATGAGTTAGGTTTTATTTTTGACTACCTACAATAATGATCAAATTTTGGTACCATTGCCGGAGAACCAGGCATAATTTTTTATGAAAAATATAATATTTTTTATTCTAGTTATTTCTCTCTAGCTTTATTATCCTTATTTATTTTGGTTGCCTTAATTATTAGATTTCCTTTTATTCTTGTTAGCATATAAAATAATTTACATTTTTTCTTTTCACAAGTTAACTCCTAATTTAATTAATGTAATTTAGTTAACCTTCTCTTTTAATTAAACTACCTTAAATAACCCAAGAAAACAAAAGGATATGTTTCCATAATATTTAATTAATTTAAAAAATTAAATAATAAACCTTAAAAACTTTCTAACTTTTTTGGATACCTTATTTGATTTACATTACATTTTTATAAAATACCTTTAGGGCATAACTCCTAAATAATATAAGGTAGGGAGTTCATTACCTATCCTTGGCCCACAAACTATCACCCTCATACTGTATAACCTAAACCTTTAATCTAAAATCAATTAGACTTTGGCCCTAGGACATTCAAGCTCACTAGGATAAGGCTTCTAGAAGAGTTGAACTAGATCAAGATTAGCTAGTCTACTTGTGTTTAGGAAAGGGATTCAAAAATGATATAGCCCTGAAGAAAGGTAATTTTCAATTGATTTAGTTGACCGACCTAGCCAATTTATTTGTTATCTAAGGAAAGCAACATGGGGACCCCCACCGATCTTACCCTTACCTAGCTAGTCAGTTAATTAATCTTTCACTTAGAATGTTCCAAGGCAGTCTTGGCAATTAGGAGCTATCTAGACATAAGTTAACCTAGGATAGAGAGTCCATTGTTTAATAACTTCTTTGCTAATAAAATTTTAACTTAATTAAAATACCCTTCTCTATCATCTATAGATTTAGGACCCTCTAAGTTTCTCATATTTAGAATTCTCCTCTCATCTATCTCTCTTTTTTTTTTATCTGTAATAAATTAAAATAATTAAAAAAAATTTGCTAAGATAAAATGATGATTGGTTAGATACAGTCGAAATCATACAAGATTAAAAGGTCATGGATTCTATTAAATGATCCAAAAGTCTAATGGATTATTGTTTTCTAGATTCGATTAAATGACCTTAAACCCTATAGGATTATTGGTACATGATTGACTCTGTCTGATCATTTAAGATTAGATCCCCAGTGAATAATTTTATAAATCAATCATAACTAATTGATCTGCATCTTAAATTCATGAGATTCGAAGATGCATACAATCATACAAAGAAACTTGAAGGAACTAAAATGGCATCTTTGATCTTTAGGATTGAGGCAGTCCTAGAACATAAAGGATATACCCATTTATACTATGTGCCAGTACCTATGCGCATGACATGTGAGGCACCAAATCATATTATAAAAGAATGTCCTTACTTGATGCACCCAACCTAAAATGGGTTTACATAACAGAGTGCAGTTAATAAAAGTATATACTTGGAACTTATGCACCAACCTATAACCTAGGATTAGGACATCACCCCAATTTTGTGTGGTTATAAGATATAACATTAGGAGCCCATAATTTTGATCAGCTCTATCCTAGGCTCAGCCAAGTATTTTATCATCAACTAGGTTTAGATCTTGTGGAAGAATCAAGTTCTCTAGAAAAAGCCCTAGAAGCTTTGGCTAAATCCAGTGCTGACCTTAATACTACAATTAAGAGCACGAATACTACCTTAAATAGTTTTATGCAGACCACGGGCCAACATATTGTTGGAATTCTCCCATGAATAGTATGTTGCAATCAATCAGGCATCAAAAGCTTGATGCAGCAGAAGTAGATATAAAAATAATTTATATCAAATTATGTAATTTATAAATAAATCTAATTTTTTCTTCATATATTCCTAACATAAAATATCAGATCTGAAAATAAAATTATTTTAAGCATAAAATACTTACCAGATCGCTATCCTGGCCTGCTTTCTAAAACATGCTAATCCACTTTTTAAATCGGGATTCTATCGGAGCCGTGCAATCGCCTAACCACTGATGGTATCCACACAGAGCTCTCATAACCAAGTCGTAGAAGGCACTGGATTGCAAGATCCTTGTAGCCCTCTCCTCTTTCAGCAAATTAGCCTTAAAAACTGCATCGATCCGAATCTGAACCAGCTTTTCTTTAACTGGCTTCTATCTTGAAATTTGAGATTTGCAAGATCTATGGACCTCTTAATTTCTTCTACCTCTTATGTAGAAGACCTCTCAACACACTTGAAGAGAAGGACTCAAACCTCGCACAAGGAAGAAGGAAACAAATAAAAAGGGAGAGGAGGAGTTGGCACCCCATGAGAGGGACTCTCTAGAGAAGATGCCCAAGAGGAGATGATGCCCAAGGGAAGAACATGCCTAAAGGAAAAATTTACTTGGTCAGCCACCCCTTTCCCCTTTTTATAATCCACTTGTCCCACCCCTCCAAACCAAAATACTAGTGTTTAATCTAAACTAGTTTAGGTTTTAAGAGGATTAGAAGAGAAGGACTCCTCCACTCTTTCTCTTCATGCCAAACTCTTTTAGCACCCATCTTGGATTTCACACCCCTCTTCTTTGTCACACAAAGCACTTGGGCCCACTTAGTTGGTGTGTGGAGGCAGGAGGAGACAAGGAAAGAGAATCTCAGTCCAATCAGACTCTAGGTCAAGGTCCAAATAAATAATTTGATAGTCAAATCGAAGCCAATTTTAAATTGATTGAACCATTTCGAAAAGGCTATTGACCCAACTCAATTAGGATGAATTAACTGAGTCTAACTCAATTAAATTTAATTTAATTTAATTCAACTAATAATTAATCCATAATAATTAATTGTAACATTTACATTTAGGTCCAAATATACTAAAATTATCAATTTTAGTAACATTTTGATTTGCTAATTGGTTTCTTAAGCTCCTAATGTGTGTGACCCCTCACGTCCTATCCTGTCTGGTAATGAGACATGTTATAATCTTCATTATACATCATCAAAACTCCTTTCGATGGATTGAAACAATTTCAGCTCAACCCTAATCAGGATCATCGTTCCGATAATGTTCCTAATGGGCTCTCACAATCCACAAGTGACACCTAGCAGTATGTAGTGGCAACCAGCACAATAAGATTGAAACCCCTAGGTGTAGTTACCATATGATTTGGTTCCTCTATCAAAAATTTTGACATGATGTTGGTTACGGATACTTGTCAAACCTATCAGTCATATGCTTAACTTAATCGACTCAAGTTCAATTATGATACTAATGAAAACACCTTTTCATTATCACCTTGCTATGGCCATAGACTTCTAGACTTAGTCACATTAAGCTGTATAGGAATATTCCTTATTACTAAGGCTGATAGATCCCTACAAGTGAACACCCTACTCCTATAATAAACTTACTACTGCCAACGAACACCGTAAGGTCTCATATGGATAGGAACCATGTGTTTATGCTATCAAACTATAGCAACCTTATTGTGAGTAGCTGAGACACTCTAGGTTAAAAAACTATTCATACACTACAGCATCAGGAAGTTATTGATGAGTGAGTAGTCATCTATATAACTTTCTGTACTTGGTCACGCTCTGTACCATTGATTTCTAACAACCACCTGCACTCTCACTCTAGTGTCACCACACTGTAGGTCAGAGACTCATCTACCCAAAAGGGAAGTGATTTGTGCACCAATTTTAAGTGATCAATCACCATCCTCATGATATTCCGATAATCGAGAGCTTTTAGGAGTTAATCATAAAGACACATGCCTCAGATTCTCAACTCTTAAGAATATGTGTCATTGCACATTAATTCCTTGGATGATTCATAGACACATCAATATGAATGAAACTAATGCACTTTTATTAATAAGAAAGATCAAGTACAAAGTTCATCCCTAAAAATTAAAATATGTCAAGCCAACTTGGCTTTCAAGGCATACGTCTAACAATCTTCCACTTGCACTAAAGCTAATTGGCTGCATATCTAAGTCCCATTTTCTCAAAGTGGACTTCTGCCTTTTGTTGGCTCAGATTCTTAGTCAGTAGGTCTGCCACATTGTCCGTGGAGTCTACTCTTCGCATCTTAACATATGTCTTCTCGAGGTAGTCACGTATGATATAAAACCACCGCTTAATATGCTTAGACTTCAGGTGAGACCTGGGCTCCTTAGCAAGAGCTATTGCACTGTTATTGTTACAATATATGGGGATGCATCACTCCAAGCTCCGTAACAAACTTTTTATACCAAAAGGCTTCTTTTGTAACTTCAGAGGCAGCGATGTACTCTGCTTCCATTGTTGAATCTGCTATGATGGGCTGCTTGGAACTTTTCCAACTAGTTGCCCCACCATTGTACAAAAACATAGACCTTGATGTAGACTTTCTATCATCAGTATTAGACATAAAGTCTGAGTCTGTATATCCCTTTATCCCAAATTCCGAACTCCCTCCAAAGACTAAGAACAAATCTTTAGTCATTCTCAAGTACTTAAGAATGTTATTCACAGCTATCCAGTGTTCTTCACCTGGATTTGATTGATATCTGCTTGTGACACTCACAGCAAGAGTTATATCAAGTCGAGTGCACAACACAACATACATAAGGCTTTCAATTGTAGAAGCATATGGAATCTTGCTCTTGTATTGAATCTCTTCATGTATTTTAGGACATATTTTCTTGGAGAGATTAATGCCATGCCAAAAAGGTAACAATCCTCTTTTAGAGTTCTCAATGCTGAACCTTTTCAGCACTTTCTTTATGTAAAATTTTTGTGAAAGGTTAAGCATCTGATTAGATCCATCTGTATAGATCGTAATCCCCAAAATATATGATGCTTCACCTAAGTCTTTTATAGAGAATTCCTTAGATAACTAACTTTTGATCGAAGTCAACATGGGAATATCATTTCCTATAAGGAGGGTGTCATCCACGTACAATACGAGGAATGTTACTGCCCTCCTACTGGCCTTCCTGTAAATACATGGCTCATTCTCATTCTTGATAAAATTAAGCGATTTGATTGCATCATCAAAATGAGTATTCCAACTTTGAGAAGCTTGATTCAATCCATAGATTGATCTATTCAGCTTGCAGACCTTTGATCTTCATCATTGGAAGTGAAACCCAAAGGCTGCTCCATATAGATATCTTCCTCAAGATATACATTCAGAAATGTTGTTTTCACATCCATCTGCCATATCTCACAATCATGATATGCTACAATTGCAAGCAATGTACGAATGGATTTTAGCATAGCTATTGATGAAAAGGTGTCATGATAGTCAATGCCTTCACATTGACAATACCCTTTCTCCACTAACCTAGCTTTAAAGGTCTCTACCTTACCATCTGCACTTATTTTCCTTTTGTAGATCCATTTACAATCAATAGGTACAATACCCTCTGGTGGGTCCACTAAGGACCATACTTAGTTAGAATGCATTGATTCAATTTCTGACTTCATAACATTCAACCATTTGTCAAAGTCAAAGTCTGACATCGCCTCATCATAAGTCTTAGAATCAATCAATTGATATTTGTCCCCTACTAGCATCATTTCCTTTATATCCTCTATAAGCATACCGAAGTACCTTTCAGGAGGTTTGGAGACTCTAATAGACCTACGAGGTGGAAGAGCATTTATGTGAATTGGTTGATTGGGTTCGATTGAATCTATAGCTGGCTGCTCTTCAGAGACTTTCTCATCGAGCTCAATTAACCTCCCACTACCACCTTCCTGAATAAACTATTTTTCAAAAAATGTGGCATGTTTGCTCACAATCACATTATGATCTTCTGGAAGGTAAAAATAATATCTTAAAGTTTCTTTAGGATATCCTATAAACTAAGCTTTCATAGATCTAGATTCTAACTTATCCGCCATTAGTCTTTTGACATAGGCTGGACTTCCCCAAATCTTGAAATAAGTAAGACTTGGTTTCTTACCATGCCAAATCTCATATGGTGTGGTAGGAATAGATTTAGATGGAACTCTATTTAGAATATAAATTGAAGTTTGTAGGGCATATCCCGAAAGAAATAAAGGCAAGTTAGTGAAGCTCATCATGGATCGGACCATATCTAATAATGTCTTGTTTCTTCTCCTAGACACCCCGTTGAGCTAAGGCATACCAGGTGAAGTTCATTGTGAGACTATGCCATTGTCTTTAAGATAAACTAAAAATTTTCTACTAAGGTATTCACCTCCCTAATCTAATCGAAGAACCTTACGGGTTTTACCTATTTGTTTTTCTACCTCATGTCTGAATTCCTTAAACTTTTCAAAAGTTTCAGATTTGTGTCTCATAAGAAACACATAACCATACCGTGAACAATCATCAGTAAAGGTTATGAAGTAGTAAAAACCATCCCTGTACTGCACATCAAATAGACCACACACATCAGTGTGTGCCAGGGTAAGTAATTCTATGGCCCTCTCCCCATGTCCTATAAAGGGTAACTTGGTCTTTTTTCCTTGAAGACATGACTCACAAGGTAGGTATGATTCAGAATTAACTGAATCTAGGATCCCATCCCGTTCCACTTTGTTAATTCTGTCCTCACCTATATGATCGAGCTTTAGATGCCACATATATTTATCATTTAGGTCATCTCTAGCATGTTTATGTCCTATGGAATTCACTTTAATTTTCTCGTTAATATTCAAAGATGCATCAGCATACAAATGATAGAGACTGTCAATTAAAATAGCTTTTGCAACCAATTTATTTTTCAAATAAATACTACAAATTTCTTTATTGAATGTAAATTCAAATCCTTCCTATGCTAGCACAAAAATAGAAATCAAATTTTTACTAGCTCCAGGCACAAAATAACAGTCACTAAGTACTAATCTAAACGCTAAAGGTAACATCAGAGAATATGATCCAACAGCTTGAGCAGCAACTTTTGCTCCATTTTTGACACGTAGGGCCATCTCACCTTCTCTTAGCATTCTATTTCTTTCCAGACCGTGAATTGAAATGCATATATGAGCACTAGAGCCAGAGTCCAAAATCCAACTGGAGGTAGATAAAATCGTTAGGTTAGATTCAATAATGAGTATGGACTTACCTTCAGAAGGTGCATCCTCTTTCTGTTTCTTTAAGCTTTCTAAGTAGAGAGGACAATTTCTTTTCCAGTGGCCATCTGTATTGTAGTGAAAATATTTTTCTTTGCTAACCTTGGCTTTCTTTGGAGTGTCCTTCTTCTTCTATTTGTTCTCCTTCTTCTGCTTCTTTGTAGGTTTCTTCTTCTTCCAAGTAGACTTTCTTTTGGAGGAAGACTGCTCCACAGAGAAAACAAAGCCCCTTGAACTCTTCAGGGTCCCCTCATTGCTTACCAATATGTTCAATAATTCAGGCAAAGTATAATTCAACTTGTTCATATTATAGTTCATAACAAACTGAGCATATGAACTAGTCAAGGACTAGAGGAACAAATCCACCTAATGCTCCTTGTGAATAGGAATGTCCAGCTTCTCAAGCTGTTTGATGCCCTTGATCATTGTAAAACAATGATCATTGATTGACTGCCCTTCATGCATCTTGTTGTTGAAAAGCCTTTTCGACACCTCGAAGCATGCAATCTAACTTTGTTCACCATATAACTCTTGTAGGTGAATCAGAATCAATTTAGCAGTTGGCATATCCTCATGTTGGCTCTACAATTCATTTGACATTGAGGCCAACATATAACACTTATCCTTATTATCATTTTCCATCCATTTTTCATATACAGTCGTTTGACGAGCATTTGTATGGTCAGGTAAGACGGGGGGTTCTTTGTCAAGCACATAGCCTAACTTCTCAGAACTCAAACCAATTTTGATGTTTCTCAACCAATCTTTAAAATAAAGGCCTAGAAGGTGGTTTGTCTCTAGAATACGGACTAAGAGATTTGAAGCAGACATGGTTAACTGCAAGAGTAGAAGATTTGAATTAGATGCTTTACACTTAATTATTAAAATTATTCTAGGGTCTTTAAACAATAATTTTAGAACTCTTACTATTTTTACGGATTTCTCATAGTCCCCATGGAGATGCGGAAACCCTGCGACTCTAGGTTTCTAGTGGGTGCTAAGGTCCCATTGATGAGCGGCACCTCATCATGCCCGATTATTGGTAACATGCTACACCAATAAGTGGCCAACTCTTGTCCAATGTATCTAATACAAGTTGTAGCAACACGATATCTAAATCATAAAACCTCAATGTGCCCGTTTATTGGTCCAATCATTAGTTAAGTCAGACCCACCATTCCTGCTAGACAAAGCCATTATTGAGTCCCTCAACGTGCCCATTTATTAGGCCCAACCCCATCAGTGCCTAGTAATATCTCATGCCTAATAGGGTGGTTGTGTCTTCCTAATGCAACTAGACACTGTAACCAGCTGAGAATAATCAACACTAGTAGGATAGCCACACACCTACAATGGTGGAAGACCTAAGACTTAATATTTATGGGAAGCTTAGATTCAAATCTCTTCTAAATTGATCAGCCAAACATGTCTTATCAATTACATTTAGTCAGCACAATCTCATGTCTGACTAATTACATTAAGTCAACACAATCTCATGTTTAACTTAAAATAGTCAGCATGGGTGAACTCAAATCAAAAGTGACCCTTTTGAAAACTTAATCAACAAAATTAGCCAAGTCAGTTTGATTCATGGGAGGGTTCAGCCATATACCCTCTTTCCGCCAAACTAGTTAGTTGAGAAGGGGTTAGCCCTAATTAACAATCATGATCAAAACCTTCCTTAGAAACTAATTGATTGATAAGATTCAATTAGGTTAATCTAGTGATCTGGGCTCATCATTGAGCCAAATTAGGTCTTAACTTATCGATTCACAATCAAATGAATCGATCTGACCAGACATCATCTAAAAAATAATTTTAAGGTGATTAGACCTAATTTGTTCAACCCAAACCCTCATGCACCTATTTAATTTTCTGATTAAATCAATTTTAAAAAAGGTTCAAGTGCATGATATTTATGGCTTATGATCATGAATCAAATTTAAGATCTAAACCTAATTTGGTGCATCATATACATCAACATGTTAGATCATATAATTAAACTACATCTAATGTAATTAAATAGATATAAAATATGCTTAACAACACATCACATATGTAATCATAAATTGATTAAAACCCTTTTGAAAACCCTTTTTCAAAAATAGGTATACATCAAAGTAGGACAACCTTTGCACTATAGGGGGTAAACCCTATAGCAGGACAACCTTATAATCACTTTGTGTAACATTTGATCAATTAATTTTTAGATTATGATTTTTAATTTCAGATCTAATAATTTTGATTTTAATTTTCAAAATAGTTTTCAAAACTTAACAATTCTATGCTAGAATAATCTCATATTCAGCAAAGATTTGATACAATCATAATCTATCTATCTGATCTGAATATATTTTAGATTTGATTCTCATCCATGAATGTTAAAGAAAGGAGAACCTGGCTCTGAAACCACTATTGGAATTCTTCCAGAAACAGTATATTGAAATCAATAGGCATCAAAAGCCTGACACAGTGGAAGTAGATATAAAAATATTTTATATCTAAACATGCAACTTATAAATAAATTCAATTTATTCATCATAAATTCCTAACATGTTGTAATATATAAGAAAATTATCAAATCTAAAAATAAAATTATTTTAAGCATAAAATACTTATCTGGATCGTTATCCTGGCTTACTCTGAAAATCGTGTCGATCCACTTTTGAAACCAGGATTCTATCGGAGCCATGCAATCACCCGACCTCTATCAATATCCACACAAAGCTCTCATAACCGAGTCATAAAAGGTACTAGATAGCTAGATCCTTGCATCCCTCTCCTCTTTCAGCAATTCAGCCACTTAAAAACTGCTTCGAACCAAATCTGAACCAGCTTTTCTTGAACTAGCTTCTATCTTGCAAATTGAGATTTGCAAGATCTATGGACCTCTTACTTTCTTCTCCCTCTTATGTAGAAGACCTCTCAACACTCTTGAAGAGAATGACTCAAACCTCACACAAGGAAGAAGGAAACAAATAAAAGGGAGAGGAGGAGTTGGTGCCCCAGGAAAGAGACTCTCTGGAGAAGATGCCCAAGAGGAGATGATGCCCAAAAGAAGAACACACCAAAAGGAAAAATTCACTTGGTCGGCCACCCCTCTCCCCTTTTTATAATCTACTTGTCCCACCCCTCCAAACTAAAATACTAGTGTTTAATCTAACCCAGTTTAGGTTTCAAGAGGAGTAGAAGAGAAGGACTCCTCCTCCCCTCTTTCTCTTCATGCCAAAGCTTTTTTGGAGCCCATCTTGGATTTCATGCCCCTCTTCTTTGTTGCAAAAAGCACTTGGGCCCACTTGGTTGGCGTGTGGAGGCAGGGGAGACAAGGAAAGAGAATCTCAATTCAACTAGACTCTAGGTCATGGTCCAAATAAACTGATTTGATAATCAAATCAAACCAATTTTAAATCCGATCAAACCATTTCGAAAAGGCTATTGACCCAACTCAATTAGGATCAATTAATTGAGTCTAACTCGATTAAATTAAATTAAATTAAATTAAATTAAATTAAATTAATAATTAATCCATAATTAATTAATTGAAACATTTACAATTAGGTCCAAATATACTAAAATTTCTAATTTTAGTTACATTTTGATTTGCTGATTGGTTACTTAAGCTCTTAATGTGTGTGAACCCTCAGATCCTATCCTGTCTGGTAATGAGACATGCCATAATCTTCATTATACATCATCGAAACACCTTTTGATGGACTGAAATAATTTCAGGTCAACCCTAATCGGGATCATCAATCCGAGAATGATCCTAATGGGCTCTCAAAATCCACCGGTGACACCAAGCAGTATATAGTGGCAACCCAGCAGAATAAGATTGGAACTCCTAGGTGTAGTTACCATGTGATTCGGTTCCTTTATCAAAAATCCTAACATGATGTCGGTTACGGTACTCATCAAACCCATCAGTCATATGCTTAACTTAATTGACTCAAGTCCAATTATGATACTAATGAAAATACCTTGTCATTATCACCTTACTATGGCCATAGACTTCTAGACTTAGTCTCATTAACTTGTATAGGATTATTCCTTACTACTAAGGCTGATAGATCCCTACAAGTGAACACCCTACTTCAACAATAAACTTACTACATCCAACGAACACCGCAAGGTCCCGTATGGATGGAAACCATGTGTTTGTGCTGTCAAACTACATCAACATTATTATGAGTAGTTGAGACACTCTAGGTCAAAGAACTATTCATACAACTAAAGCATCAGAAAGTTATTAACGAGTGAGTAGTCATTTGTATAACTTCCTGCGCTTCGTCATGCTTTGTACCATTGATCTCTATCAACTACCTACACTTTTACTCTAGTATCACCACACTGTAGGTTAGAGACTCATCTACCCAAAAGGGAAGTGATCTGTGCACCGATTTTAACGGATCAATCACCTTCCTCATGATATTTCAACAATCGGGAGCTCTTAGGAGTTAATCTATAAAGACACATGCCTTAGATTCTCAACTCTTGAGAATATGTATCATTACCCATTAACTCCATGGATGATTCATAGACACATCATATGAATAAAACTAATGCCCTTTTATTAATAAGAAAGATTAAATACAAAGTTCATGCCCTAAAAATTTAAATATGTCAAGCCAACTTGGCTTTCAAAGCATACTTCTAACAATCTCTCACTTGCACTGAAGCCAGTTGGCTACATATCTAAGCCCCAATACCTGGCTAGAGCATTAAATTTCTTGTAATTATCCCTTAGCAATCGATTATGACTCTCGAAAATGAATTGGTCATAGAGCAACCCTGTACAACCAAAGAGACCAACCTAGATAATTTGACTAAGGTAGAAATATATAAAGAGAAATCAAAATGGAGGGACAAACCACTTCCATCATCACCCTACTTACCATGACCCCAGTCCCTAGTGACCCAAAATTGTCATTATTTTTAATGAGAAGAAAGAACAAATAGGTGCAATGACGAAATTAATTGAGACTTTCCAATGATCACAAATGTAGAATACACTAGAGGAAGCTACACATAAAAGTCTCCCCTATAATTCATTAAACCCCTGTCTAGCTCACCTTAAGGTGAATGAATTTGATGTAGATGGGTATACTGTAGCAATGAATGACCTAGAAGAAACACCCTACCCGAACACCACCCCACTTTGGATCAAGAAACACAAGCCATCATCCAAACCCCCAATAGTTCCCTTGTAAGAATCACCACCTGATCAAAAATTGAAGCCACTTCCTGTCGCACCCATAGTACTCTACCAGTAATATGTAATCAAGAAGCTCAAATTGTAGGTATTCTGAAATTACATAAAGAAGCTGTTAGGTGGGACATTGTGCATATGAGGGATGATGACTTTGAAATGTTTATATCTGATTTCTTTACATTTGGCACTACTTTCAATGACTACCTATAAAATTTATCTTCAATATTAACATGATGTATTGAGACAGAATTAATGTAAATTTAAAAAAAAAGTGTCAAGATATAAATCAGAAGGGGATTATAACAAGATTAAATTATTAGCTGAACCCCTCATGACACTGGTTGAACCTTTGCCTATGAAGGAAGAGGCATAAAAAGAAGATCCTAAAATACATTCTCCATACATCAAGCATGTTGAGTACATAGATCTAAGTCCTTTAGAACCCCGACCAGCACTTAAGTTATACCTAGATCTATTATAAAGAAAGAATTATTAGCTATCAGGGGAATAAGCCACTAAATGTTCCCATGCAGGATGTACTCTGATGCTAAACCTGAATCACGTAGAGAATTACAAATCCATATCAAGATTTGGGTAGGAATAGGATGAGAACTCTAAGAGATCTGGCTGAAAATGTTAAACTTTGTACTTGTTTAGAGGCAATCGAATATTTTTATTAATTCTTGCTTTAGTAATTTTTATTTTTGTAGGAATAATGAACCACTCCTTATGGACACACCATATGATACATAATGCATATCTAGTCTAGGTGGTACCTCTCCTTTTCTTACTTTCATATCCGAATTTTTCCTTACTCAATTAAGGATAATGAAAATTAAGTTAAGAGGTAAGGAAAATTTTTTTAAAAAAATATTTTAAAAATACCTTAAGAATTCTAAAAATGTTGAAAATTATTAAAAATTTTGAAAAAATTAAGGAGAAACTTTTTCTAAATCATGTGCTATAAAAGAGATTCTTAAGCAAAATAGACTAGAAAAAGGATAATAGTGTTAGACAGTATTTACTAATTACTATAGCAAGTCAAGGAGTAAACTAGCTGATCAAGTTTGTAGTAGCCTACTTAGATCACCTAAAGGCTAGTAGCACTCTCATTGCACATGCACATTGACAAGGTAAAGTAGATATCAATTGTAAGGTCAATTGAATATTCAATTATTACTAAAAACTTGGCAATTTATATACATCCCATTTAAAGAAACTTAAATTCGAGAAAAGAGTTACCTACCTGAAAAAAATATAAAAAGGATATTAAAAAAAAGGGGGCAAGTTCTAAATATTTGTTTTCCATCAAGTAACTAGGCACCTTCGTCTAAGTAAGCATTATTGTTTGTGTCAAAAACTAGGCAGTGTAAAGATGTCATAAAAAAAAAAGGTAGTGTGAAAGCTACCTCAGTTCGTGTACTTAATTTGGAGGTGTATAGAAATTGATTAAAGTAGGTGATAAGAAAAAATATAATTGTTCTTTACAATCTAGTACTGAAATACTAAGTTAGCCATCACAAAAATAAGTGCTGTAGAACTTTAGATGAATTCTAAGAAAGCTTTTAATAGTTTTGACTATGAAACTTACTTCGAAAACTCAATACTTAGTTAGCGATACTAGCAACTTGTTTTAACTTCAATCCTAGATCTAATTTGTAAGGAAATACTTAATGATACATGGTTTAAATTAATTGCATTGCTTAGGGACTAGCAATGAATAAGTTAGGGGGGTGTAATAAGATTATTAAATATCCCAATTCAAGCAATAAAATAAATATTAATATATCTATATTTCTTAGAAATTGATATTTTTATTAGTATTTTGTAGAAAAGAAGTTTAGGATGGAAAGAGCTTAAGTTTTGAAATTCAATGGTATAAATAACATTCAAATCAAAGTTCAAACGGGCTCGAAATCAAAGAAAAAGTAATTTAATTTAGCATGAATTTTAAGGTAGCTGGTCCACCATGGACCGACTGCTTGGTTTATAGAAAAGGGAATTGGTCCATGGCAGCCATTGTTGATAGTCCATAGCCCTTGTTCGTGGACCATCTTACTCTTCATCACTTTTGACACATACCCCTCGATGTCAACACCTCCCCTTTGCCACCAAGAGCTACCCGTCATTGGAGGAGCCATCAAGAAGTCATCCATGACTGGAAAAGTTGTTGGACAATAATCATGGCCCAGCCATCTTCCTTTGATCGGCCGCCCAACACCATCCTCCTCCCCGTCACCATTAACTACCTCTACCCAAGCAGCCAAGCATCCTTTATCATCATCGCCCTCCACGGTTGCTCGCCACACCCATTACTGCCTTAGTCCATCTCATCCTGAGTGCTTGCCACTGCCTGAGATGACATAGCTAAAGCTACTAGACATGATATGGCCATTCCCCTGCTCCTCCCCGGTTGTTTATCCTCCTTGCACCACACTCAAGACGTCGACATGCTCATCACCGGCCTGAGATCCACTCCACCGGCCTTCCTTTGCCTTACTATTCCAAGCCACCATTCTTCCCATCATTGTAGTCCCCTTCATTTTTGACCACTACTCGCTGCCAACCATTACCATCCACCCATTGCTATAGTTCATCTAGGATTGGGAGAAGCCAATGGTTGTCTTAGAAATGGAGGAGTCTTCCAGGATTTGGACCGAGATTTGGGATTAAACTTGTTCAACTTGCAAGAAGGAAATAGCATCAACAAATCAATGATCAGCATTCCATCAAGCAATATATCAAATGTCTGAGAATGTTTCTTATGATATATGGTCGATTCTGACACAGATCAACTCCAAATTTAACTAGGAGAAAGCTCTTGATGAGCTCTATAAAAGGAGGACCCTAGGCAATTGTTTGGGAATTAGTTCCTACAATAAAATTTTATTTTCTTTTAATTTGTTTTAGATTTGAAAGAAAGGGAGAGAGGAGAAAGAAAAAGAATTTTTCAGGGGAGAACATGCTAGTACAAAGCCCCGAATCTCCCAGAAGATGTACCTAGGAGCCATGTGATGTGCATCGCTATGCACTGATTATAATACCTTATTTTCACTATTCTTACATAGAATAGTGGGTGTTAGGATATGTCGGTCCAAGTACGAGCCAGCCAACGGTTCAACTGGCTGAAGACATTTCTTCTAAACCATAAACTTCGAACCAAGATATTCGGAGAAAACCAAGCAACCTACGGGCAAGCCAAAACTCTTAACGGGCCTACGGCCCCTGAAGACAAGGTCCTCAGCCTAGACCGAGGAGTGATCTTCACTGACTCCTGAAGACACGGTCTACGGTTTATGTCGAAGACATAGTCTTCAGCCTATATCAAAGATCAAGTCCTACGGCCCCTGAAGACAAGGTCCTCAGCCTGGACTGAGAAGTGACCCTCACTGACTCTCGAAGACATGGTCATTAGTTTATGTCAAGGACATTATCTTTGGCCTACATCAAAGATCAAGTCCTCGATCTATGCCGAAGACATGATCCCCGATCTCCGATCTATCTCGAAAGGGTCCAAGGATGAAGACATTCCTTGATTCAATCATGGAAATCTCCCTAAAAGAGAAGTTTGAAGATGGACCCTCGATCTGTCTCAAGTCTCTACAAACATGATAAGAAACAGTTATCATCGACTATTTCTGGAGCACAATCAGGGCATGTAATTCCAGCGGCAACACCTCCAGTCTGGCCACCGGAATCGTTTAATAACTACTCACGATTTTAAGTTATGGGAAAGAAACTAACTCCCCCATCGTAACCACTAGAGGAAGAACGGAACCACAAGCTGGACAACTCCTTATAAATAAAGGTAAGAGGGAATGCTCGAGGTAAGGCACAAGATACTCCTGAAAATCTGAGAGTCCTTCCCTTCTCCATCTGATCCTCCTCAGAATCTTCCCCATTCTATGGCTAGAGCCCGCCTTTGACTTAGGCATCGGAGTGTCCCCCATCGGAGCAATTCCGGCCAGGGATTTGTTTTGTAGGTGAACTAGGGAGCGGGCCTGCGATCCAGTAGCTCCGCCCGGTTGGAAAAGGGACTTTGCATCAATAAATTGGTGCACCAGGTAGGGGTTACGTGCAATTCACATTGTTAAGCTCCCCTCCTTGACTAAGGGGAAGTAAGAAATTTTCGATGGCAAGAGGGAGGACTCAGGTTGCCTCAACAAGTCGAAATCGTGCTCCTTCCTAGGGGGGTGCACCCCCGGTAGAGAACGACATTCCATCTCCCACAATTATCGTGGGATAGCAGTAGTTTGAAGTCCTCCTAAACCAGGTCACCAACCTCACGGCTATGGTTCAGGATTTCCAAAATGGAGCTTTTCAGGTGGGGCATCCACCAGCCACCTCCAGACATAGCTCTCAATCCCGGAGGAAGAGAGCCCCTCAAGAGGGGTCCATATATCTCTCCCCCCATCCTCGTCCCTCTTCTAGAGGTTGAAGTTCAAGAATGCCTAGGTCCACTAATTCCTCGTAGAGAAGGAAAAAACCTAGGCAAACTTCCTCACCCTTTTCTGAAAACTCTACTTCCATAGAGAAAGCGCCAAAGCAGGTTCTCCCTGATTACGATGAAAAATTCAAGGCCATCGAATCGGAGATGGCGAGAATGCGGGAGCAGAGAGATCATAATGATTTGGTAATGTATGACCTGCGCCAGCCCTACACCGACCGCGTCATGGCAGAAGTCATCCATCGGCACTTTAGGGTTTCCCAGATGGAACTCTACTATGGCACCTCCGATCCTTTTGACCATCTGGGCAGTTTTAAAGCCCATATAATGATCTAAGAAGCTTCGGATGTGATATACTGCCTCGCATTCCTAGCCACCTTAAAGAAAGCCACTCGAATGTGGTACTCAAGCATATGCCCAGGTACCATCGATTCCTTTTCCGAGTTAGAAAAATTATTTGTCTTGCATTTCAGGACTTGTCGCAAGACCCCCCGGAATACTGATACAATGTTCCTCCTTCACCAGAATGAGGGAGAAAGTTTTCTAGATTACATCTCCAGGTTTAATGTAGCCACACTCGAGATCCCTGATCTCAATGAGCACGTGGCCATGTCTGCATTGAAAAAGGGACTTCACACATCCAGGATCACCTTTTCCCTAGATAAGAAGATCCCCAAAAGCTATGCTGAGCTCCTATCAAGGGCTTAGAAATATGTCGATGCCGAAGAGCAAGCGACGAATCGATGACTAATCAAAGGGAAGCCCCCTTCGAAGAAGAAAAATAATAGGGGACAAGGCTCCCTTATTTTCAACAACAACAACAAGTATGCTGACCGCCGAAGGAGTCCTCTCAGGCCCAGAACATAGGGCGGGAGATTCGACTCCTATACCCCCCTCAACATCCCTCATGAAAAGATCCTCTTGGAGATAGAAAAAGAAAACTATCTCCAGCAGCCACGTCCTATGAAGGCATCCTCTTCCGCAAGGAACAGGAATAAATACCACCGATTCCACCAGGACCATGGCCATAAAACCAAAGAATGCATCCAACTAAGAGATTCAATAGAAGATCTCATCAAGAGTGGGTATTTGGGGTGGTACGTTGGTCGCCAAGGACCTCGGTCAGAAGCTACTGTCCCCCAATTGGCTCCTGAAGAGGTTGAACTGCCAAATCAAAGGCCCACCAATGGAGGTGTGGGGAAGATACATCGGCCTGTCAACTAGAGAAGCGACAAAGATGACATCTCAAAGCGACTCAAGGACAACAACGCCATTCTCTTCTCCGATGATGACCTTGTGGGAGTTCGGCTCCCGCACGACGACCCTATTGTAATCTCGATCGTTGTGGCCAATTACGATGTACAATTAATCCTAATTGATAATGGAAGTTTGACCGATGTCTTGATCCATGATGCATTCTCTTGGATTTGATTGCCTATAGACAAACTACAGAGATCCTCTATACCACTTACCAACTTTGGAGGAAATCAGGTTGATGCCGAGGGAGAAATAGTACTGCCTGTAACCCTCGGTACTGAACCTCGACAAAAGATACTGCCAATCAATTTCATGATGGTCCGAACCCCTTTGACCTACAACATTATTCTAGGATGGCCTGTGCTAAACAAATTCTGGACCGTAGTGGTGGGGGCACCAGGATCAGAACACAGATTACTGGGCCCTATTTGGTTTACCTAGCCATGTATTAAATTTTGTAATCAACTAGAATTGAGTCCTGTAATAAGTTGAGGTTAGTTGATTTGCCTCAACCCTCAACCTAGTCATTATTTTGAGTCCTGTAGATCAGTTATGAGTCCAATATAAGCTCAATTTTTATACAAGAGAGGAGGTTACCATATTTTGGAGTTCCACTAGGCCACAACCAGGAGTCAGAGGACACTACATCAACCCATTGGATTTTGTGTGACAACCTAGGATCCAAGATGCTTGCGGAAACCCTGATTCCTTCCAAATGCCCTCTAGATGCTCAGATTCCCTTCTAGAAGCCAGAGCATAATATCAGAATAGGGCACCCATGATTCCAGAGGTCCACCTGCATCCAAGCCCAAAGAAATCAAGCCCAAGTGCCAAGCCCAAGCCCTTAAGAAGCAAGATTCCAGGGAATATTCCTGCTACCAGGCTAACAGGCCACCCCAACTTCCAGAGGCCCAAACCCATGCACCCAAGCCTCTTTGGGCCAGCCCCTTGCTGCTCCTAGAGGCCCAACATGCCCCCCTAGACATCGTTGAAGTGTTGACCAAGTCCAAGAGGTGTCCTTGAGTGGAATAGTCAAAGCATGAAGGAAAAAGGAGAAGACTAGGTCAATTCCTAACCTAATGGGGATTTGTTTTTCTAACCTAGCTAGGAAAGGACTTGTATTCCAATTGGGAAGAGGACTTGTAACCCAAGTGTAATCATGGTTAGTGAGGGCATAGGAACTCTATAAATACCCCACCCCTCTCCCTCTTGTAAGCATCTCTTTATTATGAATACAACTTGCTGAAATTTTGAGTTACTACCTTGTGTTGGTGTTTTGTTTTGGTTCTTTGGTTGGTGTTCTTGTGCTTGGACGAATTCCTTGCTGCCCTAGCTTCCTTCCACACCCTAACTCACTGCCATCCAAGCCTCAAACACCCTAACTCACTTCCTTCACACGTCCAAGAAGAAGTGCCCTAGGCCGCCAAGCAAGGGGATCTTCAACAAGCTTCAAACAGCCTAGCTTCTAAACCATAACCTTATTCCTTCTAAATCTAATTCCTTTTTTTTTCTTACTTGCTGTTTTGATTGGTCCTTGATACTTGTAGGATCCCCAAGGTGCTTCCCCTCCCTGGAGGAGGCCTTCTTTGCTGCCTGGATCGCCCAGATCAGCATTCAGATTCATGGGAAACAAGGCTTCTTCTTTCAAGCTCTGATCAGAGTGCGTGTGAACCCTGTTGCTTCTGAATTTCAATCTCTGACTGGTAAGAAACCTTCCCAACTCTTATTTTCTGATTTAATGAAGATAAGCTATCATAAATTGGGAGTTTCTCAACTCTTGGATCTTGGTTATTTCATTAGTTTGCATGAGTTCGCCAGCGACCCGATGATTTTTTGCACTGCTAGACTTTCCGCTAGTTCTTGCTTTATTTTGGAAATCTAGCCTACAAATAAAATTATAAAAATCATAAAAAAATATTTTACTATTTTTCATGCAATTTTAGCAGTCTTAGAGTCATCTCACATCAGTTTGGTATCAAAACGGGTTTAGGATAGTTTTTATCTGCATTGCATTCACAAACCCTAATTTCAGCATTCTGTCCACTACATTAGGTATCAGTTTTGCATCTATTTTTGACCATCTAAAAATTTTATTTTTCTTTGAAATTTGCATGAATTGTCCTTTGTTGAGTCCTCTATTTTATAAAAAATTTTAATTAATTTTAAAAAAACCCTAAATAATAAAAATTTGGCATATTAGAAACCCTAACAGAATCCTAATAATTTCTGTAGCAGTCCAAACAAACCATAGGTTTTCATCATCATATGATTTTTGTTCTACATGAAATTTGATAGGTTTCATCACCACCATCCATCCTATATTTCATTATTTTTTTGACTTTTTCATGCATCATTATCTATATCAAATTCTGCATCATCTAAACCCTAATTTTTCTGATTTCTACTACATTCTGCATCTTGACTCAACCTGACCTAATCAACTACCAAACCCCCAATCCCAAGCCAAACTTCTTTTGATAACCCCAGTTAACTTAAACCTAACTTGACACATCATAAATCATTAAAAAAATATTTTATTTTCTGATTGTTTTAGCTTGCATTAGGGCCATTGATTGCCATCATTTTAACCTAATCTTAAGGGCAACTCAAAATCTCAGATCAGGGCAGGATTTCATCACCTGTCCTGGGCCCAAAACCACCATCATCATACAAACCCAAACCTAATTAAAATCAATTACACCTAATTTGCCCTAGTGTGCTAGGAGACTTCAACAAGTCAGGTCCAAGCTATGTGGGCCAACTAGTGCATTTAACCTTTTAGCTATTACTGAAAGCTGGTGTCTAAGGCTAGGGGTCCAGAGTCAAACGACCTAAGTGGTGCTGTGATTTTTAATTGGGTCCCTGTGAAAGCAGGGGGGCCTCCCACACTCCTAACCCCGACATGGCCAGTGGAAGGACTAGCTATTGGTTTAGGTATAAGTTGAGCTAACCCACCCAGTTTCTGGCTCTAGGCCTAGGAAACCCTAGATTATACTAGCCTTTTCTGTCTTTTTGCATGCTTGGTTGCATCATGTCATTTTGATTGGTTGATTTATTGCATGACCACTAAATTAGGAACCCAATATCAAAATTCCAAACCTCAACCTAACCCAACCATGAATCCCACTTTGGAGGCCATCCTAGCACAACTTACCCAAATGAACCAAGCCAATACCCAAACCCAAGCCCAGCTTGCCCAGTTAACTACCCAAATGAACCAAGCCAATGTCCAATCTCAAAATCAGCTTACACAAATAGACCGTAGGTTTGACCAATCCAATACTAAGCTTGGCCGAATGAACTTTAGGTTCAACCAAGTAGGAACCCTAGGCAAGACCCATAGCGCAGAACTCCAGGAACCTATAGTCCCTAGATATGAATCCAGTAGTAACCCATTATCCCTCAGTCAACCTGAACCGTATAGGATTAATACCCCTAGATTTGAACCCATAACCTTTAAACCCATAACCTATGAACCCATAACCCTTAGTTTACCAACCCCTGTTATCCCAGACCCTAGTCAATTTCCCATTAGCCAAACCCCTCTTACCATCCCATTGGTTCCCCAAGATGATTTAGAAGAAAAGATACCTATAGGTGACCAAGAGTTAGGAGTCAACCCAGAATTAGTTGACCCAGTAGAAACCTAATTTGAAGTCAACCTAGTGTTAGTTGATCCAGTAGAAACCCAGGTAGAAGCCACCCTAGAGTTAGCTTACTTTAACCACACCCAACCTATAATGGAAGAACCTTTAAAAGAAGAAGACCATGAGGAATCCAATCCCACTATTAGAGCTTTATCTGAGGAGCCACTAGAAGAAAGCCTAATTAGAGAGCCCAATCCTTTGATTTATGAACCAGAAGAGTTTATTAGGGACTTAAGCTCTTTAGATCAATGCCCTCTGGAAGAAGTCACCTCTTTGACTCTACTTGATCTCTTTCCTGAAATCAACAACCCTTTATTCCATTATGTAGACCCTTTAAATATGCCTCAAACCCATAAGGTAAATCTCATTAGTCTAGGACTCATCCTTGAAACCCCTTCTAATATTCTACTCTTTCTAATTAACCCTGAACCATCTTTTTATTTCTTATCCTGCCAGACTAACCCTGAACCGACCTCTTATTTTCTACCATTTCAGGAAACTTCTTCTATTTTCTTTACTATTGTGTTGCATTTCGTAGAGGTTTGCATACTGCATTCATTCATCAAGTCAGTCATGTTTACTTCCTACTTCTGGAAGACCCTCTGGCATCTACTAAGAGTTCATATCACATTTTCATGTGCATGTCATGATAGGATCAAACCTAAAGAGTCTATAATCTTTTAGGTTTTGTCCCTTAGAGTCCAATAAAATGTCCTTTGATAGGGATGTCTAGTCGAGTCTATTAGGTATTAGTTGAGTCCAATAAAGGCACAGCATGAATTACATGTCTGCACCTACACTACCCTCTGCACAGCATATGCATATGAAAATTAATCGAAGCTAACATAACTAATGAACTAACTAACAACTTGGGTAATTCCCAAAAGAGAGATAAAGGATTTTGCAGGGAATTTTGTAGTTGTAAAGAATTTTCTGCTCGCGAAGCTGGCCCATCCAAAATAATGAAGAGTAATGGACCCAATGCCTATGTGCATGAGATACTACCTGATTTAGGTATTAGCTCCACCTCATCATCTCAGATCTTATAGAGTCTAGGGAGCCAGTAGCGATATCTAGCGAGCACCTTGAGCCTATCCCTCCCTCTGAGAGAGAACCCACCCCAGAGTGTCCACATATAATTGGCCAAATAGAGAGGAAAAGATTGAGAGAATCCTGGATGATCAAGCCATATATATCCAGAATCGTGGCTATCAGAGGTACTTGGTCCGGTGGCAAGGTCGGCCAGAATCTAAGGACTCGTGGATCACCTGTGAGGACCTGCAGTGCCTCAACCCAGACCTACTCAAGCACTATGAGAGCCAAGTTATCCCACACTCGATGGGGTTGAGTTCCTCCCACCCCGGGAGAATTGGTGGGGGCACCAGGATCAGACACAGATTACTGGGCCCTATTTGGTTTACCTAGCCATGTGTCAAGTTTTGTAATCAACTAGAATTGAGTCCTGTAATAAGTTGAGGTTAGTTGATTTGTCTCAACCCTCAAACTAGTCATTATTTTGAGTCCTGTATATCAGTTATGAGTCCAATATGAGCTCAATTTTTGTACAAGAGGAGGTTACCATATTTTGGAGTTCCACCAGGCCACATCCAGGAGTTAGAGGCTACTACATCCACCTATTGGATTTTGTGTGACAACCTAGGATCCAAGATTCTTCCGGAAACACTGATTCCTTCCAGATGCCCTCCAGATGCCTAGATTCCCTTCTAGATGCCAGAGCATATTCTCATAATAGGGAACCCATGATTCGAGAGGTCTACCTGCATCCAAGCCCAAAGAAATCAAGCCCAGGTGCCAAGCTCAAGCCCTTAAGAAGCAAGATTCCAGGGAATATTCCTATTACCAGGCTAACAGGCCACCCCAGCTTCCAGAGGCCCAAACCCATGCACCCAAGCCCCTTTGGGCCGGCCCCTTACTTCTCTTAGAGGCCCAACATGCCTCCCTAGGCATCCTTGAAGTGTTGACCAAGTCTAAGAGGTGTCCTTGAGTGGAATAGTCAGAGCATGAAGGAAAAAGGAGAAGACTAGGTCAATTCCTAACCTAATGGGGATTTGTTTTTCTAACCTAGCTAGGAAAGGACTTGTATTCCAATTGGGAAGAGGACTTGTAACCCAAGTGTAACCATGGTTAGTGAGGGCATGGGAACTTTAAAAATACTCCACCCCTCCTCCTCTTGTAAGCATCTCTTTGTTATGAATACAACTTGCTGAAATTTTGAGTTACTACCTTGTGTTGGTGTTTTGTTTTGGTTCTTTGGTTGGTGTTCTTGTGCTTGGATGAATTCCTTGCTGCCCTAGATTCCTTCCACACCCTAACTCACTACCATCCAAGCCTTCACACATCCAAGAAGAAGTGCTCTAGGCTGCCAAGCAAAGAGATCTTCAACAAGCTTCAAACAGCCCAGCTCCTAAACCATAACCTGATTCCTTCTAAACCTATTTTCTTTTTTTTCTTTACTTGCTGTTTTGATTGAACCTTGATGCTTGTAGGATCCCCGATGTGCTTCCCCTCCCTGGAGGAGGCCTTCTTTGCTGCCTGGACCACCCAGATTAGCCTTCAGATTCAAGGGAAATAAGGCTTCTTCTTCCAAGATCCGATCAGAGTCCGTGTGAACCCTGCTGCTTCTGAATTTCAATCTCTGACTGGTATGAAACCTTTCCAACTCTTATTTTATGATTTAATGAAGATAAGCTATCCTAAATCGGGAGTTTCTCAACTCTCGAGTCCTGGTTATTTCATTAGTTTGCATGAGTTCGCTTGCGACCCGATGATTCTTTGCACTACTAGACTTTTCGCTAGTTCTTGCTTTATTTTAAAAATCTTGCCTGCAAATAAAATTATAAAAATCATAAAAGAATTTATTTTACTATTTTTTATGCATGTTTAGTAGTCTTAGAGTCATCCCGCATCATGTATCCTACTACCTCCTGGGCGCTTTCCCACCAGAAATGGTGTTGGAGAAGTAAGAGGAGACCAGAGAACAACACGACAATGCCTGATGATCCAGGACAAGCACTCTAATGATCCTACAACTTGGGATCAGCTAGATTCAAGAGACTTGGCTATAGATTCTGGTGAACCTATGGAAAGTGCTATCTCGGTACCCTTAACTAAAGAGGACCCCACCAAGGTCATATAGATCGGAAGTATGCTTGATGAAAAGACTAGAACGAAGCTGATCTGCTTCCTCAGGGATAATGCTGATGTATTCACCTGGTCGGCTTCAGACATGCCAGGGAATCCCATCGAAGTGATCACTCATCAGTTGGAAGTTGCTCTTGGGTATAAGCTAGTTCGACAAAAGAAGAGAAGCTTTGCCCCTGAAAGATAAAAAGCAATAGATGAAGAGGTGAGCAAGTTCCTCAAGGCAGGGTTCATCCAGGAAGCCCACTATCCCGAGTGGTTAGCCAATGTGGTAATTGTAAAGAATGCTAATGGAAAATGGAGGATATGCATCGACTACACAGACCTCAATAAGGCTTTCCCAAAGGATAGCTTTCTTCTTCCAAAGATCGACCAACTGGTCGACCCCACTGCTGGCCACCAACTGCTAAGTTTCATGGATGCTTTCTCTGGCTACAATCAGATCTGAATGGATCCCTGGAGTGAAGAGAAGATGGCTTTCATCATCGACAAAGGTCTATATTGCTACAAGATGATGCCATTTGGGCTCAAGAATGCTGGAGCAACATTCATAGATTGATTAACAAGGTGTTCAAGGAGCAGTTTGGGAGAAACCTACAGGCTTATGTCGATGACATGATTGTCAAAAGCCTTCTTAAAAAAAATCACATCCAGGACCTGGGGGAATCATTTAGTGCCTTGCGACATCATCGAATGAAGCTAAACCCGACGAAGTGCACCTTTGGGGTTACTTCAGGCAAGTTTTTGAGTTTCCTCATTACCAAGCGAGGGATTGAAGCAAACCCTAAGAAAATTTTGAGCCCTCAAAGACATGAGGCATCCATCCTACAAGAAGGAAGTCCAACAGCTGACATGGAGGATAGCCTCCTTAAGCAAGTTTATCTCTTGCTCAGTCGAGAAATGTCTTCCATTTTTTAAGGTACTTCGGTAATCTCAAAGCTTCGAATGGACTAAAGACTGCCATACTACCTTTGAAGAGTTGAAGAAGTACTTAGAGACCCCGCCTTTACTTTCCAAACCTCAAGAGGGAGAGGTGCTCTATTTATACCTTTCGGTCTCAGATGAAGCAGTCAGTTCAGTCCTTGTCCGAAGAGAAGAAGACGGCTCTCACAAGCCGATCTACTACATTAGCAAAGTTCTGCAAGATGCTGAAACAAGATATTCAAAAATACAAAAGCTAATCTACTCTCTGATAATTACGGCAAAGCGACTATAGCCTTACTTCCATGCCCACGTCATCGTGGTGCTAACTGATCAGCCCCTCAAAGCCATTCTTCGATGCCCTGATACCTCCAGAAGGATAGCCAAGTGGGCTGTGAAACTAAGCAAGTTCGATATCAGCTTCTAGCCCCGATTGGCTATGAAGGCCCAGGTGCTCTCAGATTTCCTAGCTGAGTGCACCTGGAAGTCCGAAGACGAAGCACCCCCAGTAGAAGAAGGAAATTCGAAGAATATGGAGTCTGATTGGGTGCTCAATGTGGACGGAGCTTTCAATTCCACTGGATGCAGAGCCAGCCTTATACTGGCCAAACTCGATGGCCACACGGTGGAGTATGCACTCCAGTTCTCCTTCCGTGCTACAAATAACCAGGCTGAAGATGAAGCCCTGCTTGCTGGACTTCGGATCGCCATGAGTTTAGGAGTTCGGAGACTCCAGGTTTTTTCTGACTCCCAGTTGGTGGTAAATCAAGTTAAAGGAGAATATGAAGCCAGAGACCCAACCATGGTGCAATACCTGGAAAAAGTACAAATCTTATCTTCTCAATTGGAATACTTTGAAGTCATTCATGTTCCACGATCGGAGAACTCCCAGGCAGATGTGTTGTCTCGACTTGCCACTATAACCCCAGAATCTCTCGGTCGCACCTTTGTTGAACAACTTGAAGCCCCAAGTATAGCTGAAGAAGCTATGGAGGTGCACCAAATTGAGGCCGAGCCGAGCTGGATGGATCCCATCATCAAGTTCTTAAACGAGGGTATGTTGCCGGAAGACAAGGCAGAGGCCAAAAAGATCCGCTGGATGGCATCTCAATATGTCATCATAGATGGAGCTCTTTATAAAAGATCATTCTCTCAGCTCCTACTTAAATGCTTGGGACCGTCAGATGCTGACTACACCTTGAGAGAGGTCCACAAAGGGATATGTGGTGATCACTTGGGGGGCAGGTCCTTAGCGTATAAAATTATATGCCAAGGATATTATTGGCCCTCCATCTATAAGGACTCGACCGACTTCTTGCGAAGATGTGATGAATGCCAGAGATATGCCAACATTTAGAGATAACCAGCGAGTCACTTGAACCAGCTGATAGCCCCCTGGCCTTTTGCTTAATGGGGGATGGATATTCTTGGCCCATTTCTGCCCGCATCTAAACAGAAAAAATTCCTCCTTGTTGCAATTAACTACTTCACAAAGTGGGTCGAAGCTGAACCATTATCCTAAATCACGGAGAGCAAGGTTTAAAATTTTGTTAAAAACTCCATCATATTTTGGTTCGGGATTCCACATACAATAATCACTGATAATGGGAGGCAATTCGATAATCCGAAGTTTAAAGACTTCTGTGCTCAGTACCATATGCAACATAGGCTGACATCCGTTGCCCACCCACAGTGCAATGGAGAAGCCGAAGTAGCTAATCGGACCATCCTCCATGGTTTGAAGACGAGGTTGAATGCTGCCAAAGGACTTTAGGCAGAAGAGCTGACCTCCATCCTCTGGGCATACAGAACTATCCCGAGAATGGCTACCAGCGAGTCTCCATTTAACCTGGCATACGGTACTGAAGCTATTCTTCCTATCAAAGTCTCCCTCCAATCTCTATGAATCGATAAATATGAAAAGCCAAAAAACTTCGATCGCAGAAGACTTGACCTGGATCTATCGTCGAGCACCAGGCTTTAGGTCCAAATGAAAATGATGACATACCAGCAAAAGGTCTCCAAGTATTACAATTCCAAAGTAAAGGAGCAAATTTTCTGCATAGGGGACATGGTGTTGTGAAGGGCAGAAGTGTCATGGCCAACAAAACAAGATAAACTTTCTCCTAATTGGGAATGCCCATATCAAGTCGAAGAAGTCATACATCAAGGAACATATCGACTCAAAACCCTGGATGGTAAAATTCTGTCCCGGTCGTTGAATGTATAAAACCTTACCAAATAATATCAATAAACAGGCTCCAAAATTTTTCGTACAAATTTGCCCAACTCTGAATGACCCGTTGCATCAACTAAACGATAATGGCCTGAGTGGCATGATCTAAGAAATTGGCCAACGGTATAAAGGAAAGTCTGATCCACTCACCTTATTGGTATGCCTGATGAGCGCAACTGATGGCCCAATCAGGCTGCCAAAAATGATCAAAAGTACAGGGATGGTTCATTTAACCTACCCTACAGAAAACCTGAAGATGTGTCGGGCGGGCCTAATCAGCCTACCTTACACGAAAAAAGGTGCATAGATGGTTTCCATAGCCTACCCTACGATATGTTCGAAGACGCACCGGGGCGGGCCTTAACAGCCTACCTTAATCATGACAGGAATGCATAGGAATGGCTTGGATGCCCTACCCTATGGCAAATCCGAAAACGTGCTAGAGTGAACCTATATCACTCATCCTGTCAACAATAAAACACTTGATGGGATGGCCCAGCTGATCTCACATCTCTTTGTAGATCCCAAATGTTTTGGGAAATTTACACCTTCAACATATCATAGTATGACAAGTCACAGAAGAAGAGTGGAAGAAGTTGGAAACTTCATTTCATTTTTGAATTTTTATAAAAAAAAAAAAATGATGACGATCTCACCTGTTGCAGGGAGGAAAAGGCAGAGTCGGATATTCTAGCAAGGCTTTGACCTCGAATAACTACCAAATAATGAGGCAGCAACGTATCCTTTAGCGCTTGCCTAGCCACGGTGAAGATCAACGATCCCCCCGTGGGGAATAGCTCCGAAGAGTCTACGGGACGGATCCCAGTTGGAGAAGCCTCTCGAATGGGCTCCCTTTCGACTTGAGGTGCCTCGCCCCTATCTACCATAAAGGGGCAAGGCGAAGGCACATCAACCACCAGAGGTGGACTCTCCCTTGTGTGAACTAAAGAGATAACCGCCGATGAAGATTCAACTAGCTGAGGCCCTGCTGGGACCTCCATCATTGGTGCCACGTCCCCTCCAGAGGTTCCCCTTGAGGATGAAGTGCTCATACTCCTCTCAGGACCATCCCATCGCCCCTTCTTCTGAACCACCGACCTTGAAGGAGGGGCCTGAGCTGCCCTCTTCTCATAAGATTGGTGGAGCCAGCTCAAGTTAGGCTTCATTCTGTCTCCTACAAACAAAAAAAAACCCTCTGAGTCGACTGAACTACAACAGGAATGAAAGAGAAGAAGAAAAAATTTCTGCCATTTATACCTAACACAGGGAACTCACTGATCCCTGCAAGATGAAGATTCCTCTCCTCCAACAACTCACGGATAGGAACGACCTCCGAATCAGTCAGTAAGTCATAATCAGACTGATCAGCCACCAAAACCTTTTTTACATCATTGGCGGTTAAACGCGGTTCCTTCCAATCACTACCAAAATCCCACAGTTTGGTAGAAGATACAAAAACAAAGAAAGGCTTCCATCCATGGATGGCGCTGGGCATATCCTTGATGATCTTGCAAAAAGGTCTAGGGCTAATCACCCACCATCCGCTACCATGGAAATCCCTCTTAAGCACAAAATGGGCAGTAAACAAATTGGTCCTAGGCTTCACATTAGCTATGTGACACCGGATCAAAAACCCATAGATGTTCCGAATGCTATTCAGAGTCAACTGCGTAGGCACTACTTGGTACAGGCGAAAGATTTTGATGAAGAAAGGATGCAGGGGGAATCGAAGGCCAGCTTTCAAATGGTCTTCGTACACAGCCAAACACCGAGCAAGAGGTTTGTTCACCCATTCCTCAGATATGGGATGGATTAGAGGAAACCCTTCGGGAACGTGATAATGTTCTCGAATATGAGCAACATTTCTTGATGAAATGGAGCTGGGAACTAAATTCGGACTCACTTCATCTTCAGCCCCGGAGGGCCCAACTTTTTCCCTTTGGCTTCCTACAGACTCGGCCATTATAAAAGAGCGAGACAAAGAAGTGGAAGGAAGATTCTACCTGCAAAAAAAATTGATGGCCAAGAACAGAGAAAGCTAGGCCAAAGCTGAAAGTGTGAGGTTGAAGAAGCTTCCTCAACCGGACCTTTTCTCCTTCTAAAAAAGAGATGAAAAAACTCCAAGGTAACATCTCGATAAATGGAACCATCATCATAAACCCACCATGGATGCTCGAGATAGCTGCACAATCCCAAAGCGGCCCTAAGCTGATTTGACACGGAATAGATCAAAGGTCATAATCCATATGAATCAATGGCCAAGACGGAGCACACTCATCATCCAAGGGGCGGGGAGGAACCACGACCGTCGCTCAAATCCCAACCAAAAGATTGGTTGAACCGTCATGCAATGGAAAAAAGAAGAGACAGTCCCTGGTCCACCCACTCCTTTTTCACCCCACAATTAGGGAGTGACAACTGTCCATCGCCTGATTCCCAAATCAGCCGGCAGTTATGGTAGATGGTCCAATCAAAGGTTTTGTAATCATCCACTACACCATCTCCCAGGAGGAAAATGACAAACCAATAATACTCTCACTCTTCGAAGCAAATCTTCTCTTTAAAAATTGAGAGTAGGGGGGCAACAATTGGGATATGTCGGTCCAAGTACGAGCTAGCCAACAGTTCAACCGGCTGAAGATATTTCTTCTAAACTGTAAACTTCGAACCAAGATATTCGAAGAAAACCAAGCAACCTACGGGCAAGCCAAAACTCTTAACAGGCCTACGGCCCTTGAAGACAAGGACCTCAGCCTGGACTGAGGAGTGACCTTCATTGACTCTCGAAGACATGGTCTTAGATTTATGCTGAAGACATAGTCTTCAGCCTACATCAAAGATCAAGTCCTATGGCCCGTGAAGATAAGGTCCTCAGCCTGGACCGAGGAGTGACCCTCACTGACTCTCGAAGACACGGTCTTCGATTTATGTCAAGGACTTAGTCTTTGGCCTACGTCAAACATCAAGTCCTCGATCTATGCCAAAGACATGATCCCCAATCTTTGATCTATCTTAAAAGGGTCGAAGGACGAAGACATTCCCTGATTCAATCATGAAAATCTTCCTAAAAGAGAAGTCTGAAGATGGACCCTCGATCTGTCTCAAGTCTCTACAAACATGACAAGCAATGATTATCATCGACTATTTTTGGAGTGCAATCATGGTACGTAATTCCAGCAGCAACACCTCTGGTTTGGCCACCAGAATCGTTTAACAACTACTCACGATTTCAAGTTGTGGGAAAGAAATTAACTCCCCCATCGTAACCACTGGAGGAAGAATGGAACTGTAGGCTAGACAACTCCTTATAGATAACGGTAAGAGGGAATGCTCAAGGTAAAGCACAAGATACTCCTAAAAATCTGAGAGTCTTTCCCTTCTCCATCTGATCCTCCTCAGAATCTTCCCCATTCTGTGACTGGAGTCCGCCTCTAACTTAGGCATCAGAGTGTCCCCCACTGGAGCAATTCCAGTAGGATTAATTTTGCAGGTGAACCAAGGAGCGGGCCTATGATCTAGTAGCTCCACCCGGTCGGAAAAGGGACTCTACGTCAATAGCAGGAGTAAATATCGAATCCATAGGGACTTTAAACAGTTATTTTGATAGTAATCTTAAAGAGTAATAATAGCAAAAATAATAAAATTATTTAACTAAAATAAGCAAATAATATACTAAAGATTCAAATGAAAGAGTAAAAGCCTTGGGATTTTAATGAACTACTTGGCAGACCACTGGTACTCTCTTCTTATGTGAATACTCCTATCAGGATATAATCAGTCTATGTAGATCATAACCCGTACCTATTAGACATTGCCCATTCTTCTTAAGTACTTGTGGTCTAGATAAGATGTATAAAGTAAAAGAACTCCAATATTAAAAATAATCTATTCTAAGAGTATGAACCAGATCCATAGAGCACTATTCATCCCAAAAATATAGATCATTCATATAGAGAATAAGATAGGATTTTGAAAGAAATAAATTTATTTCATAAAGAAAGAGTACAAATAAATATAAATAAAAATAACACTACCTGTTCAAGCAATACAGTGAAATCTCGAGGAACTAGAGGTCTAACCTTCAATGGGTAAACTCCTTGTTGTCATCTTGATGGAGTAACTAAGTAGAAGCTGAGGCAGTAGATTAGAAGATGGAGCAATGGTAGAAATTGGGGAAGCAGATCTAGATGCCAAGGTAGTATATCGGATGACTAAGCAATGATGGAAACCGAGGAAGCAGATCTGGATGGGAAGTTGGAAGGAAGGGGGAGGGGAAATGGAAGTCGATGGGATGTCGGAATGAGGCTATCAAAAGAAGAACCGCATACTCCCCTCTCAAACTTCAATGTTTTTTTTAAAGGCAAAGGAGAAAGTGTAAGGACTGCATTGGTTTCCATCACAATCCATCCCAACAATCCTTGGTTCCATATGAGTTATCTGCTCAACCATCGCACATCCATATTTGTTGTTCCATTCCAACCATTTCATTATTTTTCAAAAATTGAACCCCAGCTTATCTTTCCTCGCTGAACAATCCAAAAGTCCATAAAAAATCTATCGACTGGTGATTTGCTCCTGACATTTCATTCTCATTTGGACATCACTAGTCCAACTTGGTGGTGTCATTTTGGACTGACAAATGGGAGGAAGGGTGGTGCTTAGTGGTAGGAAGGTAGAAGGTGGGTGGCATTCCAGCACTTAAGATGGAGGAGTGGCCTGAGATGATGCCCGGTGGTAATGGACGACTTGGTACAGAGGAGGAGGTAAGCCAGTGGAGAAGGTGAACGACAGTAGGGACAGAGTGCATGATGGCTCGAAACAAAGAGAGAGGGGATCGAGAGAGTGGCTAGCTAGCTTCTTTGACCAGCAAGGAAGATGGACACTGATGGAGATAGGCGGTTGTGGATCGAAATAGTTGGATGCATGGACATTGGCAATGGTAGATCGGGCGAAAGGGATGCATGGATGGTGGCTCCTCGATGGAGGAAGATGGCAACAGGGAATGAGAGAAGGAGAGCCAATGGTGGTGAGATGGAGCAGAAAAGATGGAGTGCATTAGTGGCTCTAAAGGTTGCTCGACAGGTTTTCTGGCTATAGGAGGCTTCTCGGTGACGAGGGGAAGGCCTTCGACAGCTTCTCTAGTGACAAATTGACTCGGGAAGGTAGATGGTCCATGGAATAGGTTCATGGACTAGTAGCAATGGCTACTACGGATCGAGCGAGCATTTTGTAGACCAGGTAGCTGATCTATGGTGGACTAGTTGCTTCAAAATTTGTGTAATTTTATATTAATCTTTGAAATTCATTTTAGAGCTCGTTTCAAGTCTGATTTGAGTGCCGCTTATACCGTTGGACTCCAAAAATTAAGCTATTTCTATCCATTGGCTCTTTTTCTATAAAATACTATATATAAGTATTAGTTTTAATTAAATAAAGTTGAATTAATTATTAAATTAATATGTTTTAATATAATTATCACCATGCTTGATTGAGATGTAGTCTATAGGGAAGTATAGGTTTCCATACTTAAATTTTTTATATTTGTTTTCTACTCTATACAATTGAATAAAGCTTTTAATTTTTTTCAAACTCTTTTATATTTGATTCCTAAAATTAATTACCTAAAGGTGGGATGGACCATGATCCTAATACAATATGGTCCATGCTCAACATAGATAATTGATTCTAGGATTTTTATTCATGTATCTTGTTAGGAAATTTTTAACTCAATTGTTTGATATCATATACTTATGAGACAGGCCATGATCTTGACATGATATGGTTTATACTTGGTGATGGGGACATCAGGATCAGACCCAAATTGCAAAGCTCTAATTAGATCTCTATGTCATGTGTTGGGTAACCAGTCATTTTAAGTTGAGTCCATCAGGTAAATTGAGTCCTGTAATGAAGTCGAATTTTGAGTTCTGTAATAAAGTGAATCAATTGAGTCCAATTGAATTCACTAAGTCAATTGAGACCTGTCACTTTAGTCTACTTGTTTCAGTTCAGTCAAGTGTCAGTTGAGTCAAATTATTTTAGTCCAATCAAGTTTGAAACCTGTAGTGTGACTTTTTCATTCAAATCAATATCAAGAGGAGAGTTATAGACCTTCACTCAAGTCATCCTAGTTCATACACCTGGGCCCTTTCATGCCGCCCCAGGTCACTTAGTTATTGGTACCCCAGGTCTCCCAACCCTTGGCACCCTAGGTCCACATGATGATGACGCCACAGGCCCATATGAATGGTGCCCCAGTTCCAAGCCCACATTCATGTTGGTGCCCCTCCCAGCCCAATCCAAGTCTTCTTGCATTTGGTGCCCAGCCCAATCAAAATCCAAGCATGGTTGGCGCCCCTCCTAGTCCAAGCCCCGCAGGGAGTGGAAAAGTCAAAGCAGTCCAAGAGGATTCCCAGCCCAAGCCCATGGAGAAAAGTCAAAGCTTTCAATTCTAAAAGGAGTCCAATGTCCAATCCCACTAGAATTTAGGCCTCCTAATTCTAATCAAACTTTGTACTCCTAATTCTAGTTAAACTTTGTACTCCTTATCCTCCTCAAATTATGTACTCCAATTCCAATAGGGAGAGGTCTTGTAGAATCTATAAATGCCCCACCCCTCCACCCTCTTATATGAATGTTATAAATGACTGAATGAATGAGAGTATGAAGTTTTTCTATGCAAATTTATTTTGCATTGATGCTTTATGAGGGAGAGGGTGTGAGGCCCAAATTTACTACGCAAGGAGGGCACATGAGGTGCACTTATCAAAAAAAAAAGAGAGAGAAGAAAACATGGCCGCCCCATCACTCCATCCTCCCTTTGCCGCTCACCCTCAACCCTCTACAAACCCTAGCCGCCCCTCTCATCTCATAAATGCTAGGCATCCCCACCCCTTCCACATCCCCTAGCCGCCATACCAAGTTACCCCAAGCATCTTCACCAAGTTCCAGGCTGCTCATCAAAGATCCAGGTGTCTCCATCCCTTTCAGGATCCCTCCGGTGCCACGCCCTTTGGATAAAGTCTTCTTTGCTTTCGAATCAAGCTAATAAAAAGCTGGTGGATCCATAGAAAAATGACCTGGACATCCAAGCACCGATCTGAGAGGAGCGATCTCATTTATGGCAGCAAGACATTATTGCCTGGTATGCTAGACCCAATTCCCTTCTCTTTCGGTTTGATTTTTGAAGGAGAACATGTACCTAATAGGATTTCTTAATCTTAAGATCTGTTTTTCTTTATTCCTTTGATAGTTTCTAGTATGTGGGTAGGACTCTAACTTTTACATAAAACCCTAACTTGTTCAAGTCTCTTTTCCAAGAATAAATCACTTAAAAAATATGAAACTCATTGCTCTATTAATTTGTTTTTTTTTTTTTTTTATGTTAACCCTCGCATGACATCCAGCATCATGTTAGAGTTCGTCCCTCATCATTTTTGGTATCAGATCTAGTTTAAGACATGTTCTTGCATGATTAGGTAAATTTTTGCATGCTGATTTCTACAATAGTAGTCTAAACATAGGTCCAATTACCCATAAAACATTTTTTATTTTTCTCTAATTTTCATAGTCATTAGTCTCTATATAATCCTATGTTTTTTTGTGATTTTTTTTTGAATTTCTCAAATTTAAAAACAATCAAAAAAATTATGTAAAATCTAATTACCTTCTACCTCCTTTCCTTCTTACCATAGCAGAGAATATTTGAGTTCTGGGTATATTCATGGCATGCATATTGCTAATCTACCTTTTCTGGTATATTGATACTTCTATGGATTTGTAGATAACCAATGATTGATATGATACATCATAGTTATGTTTTAAAAAAATATTATCCAATATCCACTTACCATTCTTAGATTCTAGTCTTGCTTTTATTGACATCTTATATCAATTTTGCCAATATCCCTAGGATTCATGAAATTATCCATTTTTCTAGATTTTCTTTGCCTCCAACATGCTAGGTACTTGAAGTGTTTTTTTCTTGTTATTGGACCTACTATATATGGTTATGATTCCAAAACAAATTCTTCTTGCATTTCCATTGTTGAAATTATATACATCGTTTACTGAATTGAACTCCATTCCAACATGAGGATCAATATAATGCATTTGGGGTAATAGTGGTACATTCTTTTGAACGACACCAGCAATCTCATCCAACTGATCATGTTGGATATTTTTCAAATCTATAATTTTAACATCATCTATAGAAATCTCTATACAAGATCAATAACATTGATGTCAATTATTTTAAATAACATTTTGTTTAGAGGATGTTAATAATTGTGCTATCCATTGGCTAAAATATGATACCTAGAGTATAATAATATGATTCAGAGATAACAAATTTTTGAAAATATGATATTTGAACTTATGACACCTCTTCGTAAAATTATGACACCCCTTCAAAAATTTATGATACCTCAATATAAAATAAAAAATTGAAGGTTTTGATTTTCCTATCAGGACTTTCCCTTATCTATTAGCTAAAATATTACTCCTAGGATATTATAATATAATATGGAGACAAATTAACTTAAAAATATGATAATCAAAATTATGAGACCCCTTTATACAATTTATGACATCCATTCATAAAAATTATGACACCCAATCACAAAATAAAAAAATGAATATTTTGATCCTTTGTACTAAGATTTTTTTGCTATCCATTATGTAAAATATGATACCCAAAGTATAATAATATAACTCTAAGATAACTTGAGCTAAAAATATTAGAAATATGATTATCTCGGTATAAAATAAAAAAATAAATATTTTGATCCACCATACTAGGACTTTTCAACTATCCATTATTATAAATATGATACCTAGTGTATTGCAATACGCCACAGAGATAACTTAATCTAAAAATATGAGATTTGAACTTATGATAACCTTTCACAAAACTATGATATCCTTTCAAAAATTTATAATATGTATGTATAAAATAAAAAATTGAAAGTTTTGATTCTCCTACCAAGACTTTCCGTCATCAGTTAGCTAAAATATAATTTGTAGGATATCATAATATAGCATGAAGATAAGCTAACCTAAAAATTTGAGAATCAAAATTATGACACCCATTCATAAAATTTATAACATCTATTTACAAAAATTATGATATCCCAGCATAAAACCAAAAACCAAATATTTTGATCCTCTATACCATGACTTTTTTACTATCCATTGCCTAAAATATGATACCCAAAGTAAAATAAAATGGCTCTAAGATAACTTGTACTGAAAATATTAGAAATATAACTATCTTAGTACAAAATGGAAAAAAAAATTGATCTTTCACACCAAGACTTTTCAACTATCCATTGTTATAAATATGATATGCAGTATATCATAATATGCTACAAAAGTAACTTGATCTAAAAATATAAGATTTGAACTTATAACACTCCTTCATAGAACTATGACACCTCTTCAAAAATTTATGACATTTTGATACAAAAAGAAAAACTAAAGGTTTTGATTCTTTTACCAAAACTTTCCATCATCCATTAGCTAAAATATAACTTCTAAGATATCATAATATAGCACGGTGATAACTTGACCTAAAAATATGAGAATTGGATTTATGATATCCCTTTATAGAATTATGACATCCATTCATAAAAATTATGATACCCGATATAAAATCAAAAACTAAATACTTTGATCCTCCATATCAAGACTTCTTCACTATCCATTGCCTAAAATATGACTAATTAAAGAAGGTTAACACTTCTAATATTCAACATATGACTTGGTTAAGTAATTTATGACATCCTGGGATATTATATGATTTTCTAGTATACTAAATTCATCTAACTTCTAAAATAGTTAGATGAATAAAGGATTTATGAAAAAATATAAAAAATAATCTATAAAGGAATTTTTACTTCCTGTTGGGGATGACATTTTATCTTGAAGTAATAGAACAAGCCTCCAATTACTTATTTCAACCTCGGACACTACCTAATTCCTTAGACCCAACACCCAATACACTTTTCAAAGTAAGGAACAATATTATAAAGAAGTAGCTTTCAAATATTTTAGAATGTGCAAAATCCAATATAACATGCTCTCTAAGTATCTTCATAGAAAAGGATATTTTTGTTTCCTTATAATTTTTAAAAAAAGGCTGACCAGATATTAATGCATGTCATGTTGATAATAGATGCTGCTCTCCTAATATTCAATGCAGGTCTCATCCCCTCTTATCATGCTAGCTCATATCCAAGTGGACAAATGGAAAGAGACGATGTGGGATAGCTCAAATTTTCTGCACCACATATGGTGTACAAAGTGATTGTGACATCGGCAAAAGAAAAAAATTTCAAGCTAACTCTTTGTGGTTTTGTAGTTAAATTTTTCATCTTGAAGCCAATAGATGAAAGCCCACTCCATATTCCCTCAAATACTCTCAAATAAAGCCCCTCCTTGGAAGCTCCTCTTGAAGCTACATGAAAACTTTTCTTGATGCCATCTGGAAGCTCTTCTTGAAGTCATATGGAGACTCCCCTTGGCACCACATGGAAACACCTCTTGAAGCCATTTGGAAGCACCTCTTGAGGCCACAAGGAGACTCCCCTAGGCACCACATGGAAACATCTCCTGAAGCCATTTGGAAGCACCTCTTGAAGCCACATGGAGACTCCCCTTGGCATCACATAGGATTAGTTACAAATTTTGTTTTCCCAAACCAATATAGTTTCTTGTTAGAACTTCTTAACCAAATGTTGTTAGAAGTTAGAACTAAAATTAGTTAGGCCACCTACCTTCTCTTGGCCGAACTCCTTGGCTCCCTGGGCCTATAAATAAGACCCCAAGCCCCCTCTTGTAAGCCATGATATGATTGCATGAAAGAGAGTTTAGCTTGGTTCCATTCTTTTGCCTAGTTCTTGTTTTTCTTGCTCCTTGTGTGGATAGGGTGAGAGGCCCTAGTCTAGTTTTCTTTTCTTGTTCTCTAGCCTAAGAGCTTGGTCACTCTTTGAGGGAGAGGGTGAGTGGCCCATTTTCCACATCAAAGAAGCCCTATCAAGGTCCTTGAAGTGCACTCCAAGAGGGAGAGGGTGTGAGACCCAAAGCTTGCTGCCTAGCTTCAATCCATCCCCAAATTTTCTTCTCCTTGCTTTTCTTTGTTCAATTCCTTCTTTCAACTTGCTTCCATGCTCTGATATCATTTTTTTTGCAGGTTCTCTTGATTTATTTGAAGTCAAGGATGAAGGTTTCTGGTCATTAACCAAGTGCAAGTTAAGTTCTCAAGTTTAGGGTGTGATAGTCTTACAATCTAGTCCTCATTCCTATAAGTGGCGAGAGCTTCCCTTCCACCAAATATTTTAGCCTTCATTGTTGGTAGGAGAACCACTTCTTGGTTCTTTGGATCTGGGATTTGATGGTGTTTGACCTAGTACGAATGGTTTCCTAGCCATGAGATCCTTCTTATATTAATTTGAATGTGATATGCAAGCGGGTATTTAATTTTTGATCAACTAGCCCCTTGCTTGGAAGAAGATTGCCTCTCTTATGATTATTTTTTCATGCTTATAAATCATTGATCATCATGGATAGCTAGTCATTTAAAGAACATCATCATCCATTCATTTCATTCATTTTCTTATCCCGCATCATTTTTTTTTACTTGGTCAAGTTGCTGAAATTATGCTCTAGTATAGTTCCATAATTTTTTGTTTTTTTTCTCAAAGATAAAAAAATTCAAAAAAATTCTTTTGTTGCATTTTAGGACTTTAAAATCTGAGATCCAAATTTAGAAAAAAAATAATTCTTAAGTTAATTTTCATCATTTTAAGTTGCTTCCTTAGCTATCTCATAGCTTGTTTCAATTCTAGTTTTCTCTCCATCAAGTTGCTCCTTCAAATTTAAAAAAAATTCAAAATTTTTTTTCTCTGAATCTTAAATTTAAATATGAGATCTCCACTTTTAAAAATATCAAATTCTAAAATTTTTTGAATTTAAATTTCAAGTTTTGAGTGTTTATGGTTAAAGGTTTGTTAGCTAGAAGTTTCTAATAATAACTTTTACAACAAGCTTTCAAAAATAAATTTTTTAACCAAAATTTGAAAATTAAAATTCAAAATTTGAATTCTAAAATCTAGAATTTGAGATCTATAATTTTCAATTTAAAATTTAAATTTTAAAATTTTAAAAATTGAATTTTAAATCATAAGTTTGAGTTAGTCTAGTTATTATGTTGGCTAGTTGGTGATTTGTTTGTGCATCTATTTATAAATCCACTTAAGGGCATTCAATATCAACATAAGGGAAGGAGGTCATTACCTTTCCTTGGCCCAAAACAACCACCCACATCTTGCATTGACCTAAGCCTAATTAAAATCAAGTAGGAACCTAAAACTAGGGACATTCACGAGTCAAGTTCATGTGCAAGATGAAACAAAGTACTACTTGAGTTTGTATTTACTCCTAAAAATTGGTATCTAAGGCTAGAGGTCCAACGGCAAACTCCTTAAGCGGACTAGCAGTTTTTAATTAGAACCTCGCAAAAGTGAGGGGAGCCTCCCAAAACCACACCTCTTACCTGGCTAGTGAAAAGGGTAATTGCAATCTTGACTAGTACCTAGTCAATTCCTGTTACATTGAACTTCTAGGTCTAGGAGCCCTAGAAGTTAGGTTTGTATTGCATGTCTAATAGGTCAGAAGCTCGATACCAACAATCCCACAATCAGTCTGGTTTATCCTTGGAACCCAATCTTGAAATGTTGTTGAGGACTATGACTGAAAAGTTTGATACCATAATTGAGCAATTAGGGCAAATGAACAAAGAATTAGGTCAAGTAAAGAATCAAATTGGCACCCATGAAGAGACCAGAGTGAACCCCACCGAACTTGAGTTACTTAGACCAAATCCCGAGGGTCCAAGAGTCCATCAACATGAATTTACTACTGAGTACAATCCAAGATGACTTCACCATGACTTCATAGAAGAAGCCCATAGGATCCATGTTAAGCCTAAATCATTTAGGGCAATTTCCCATGCCCAGCATCAAGACTTCATCCCTGAATGCAATCCTAGGTGACTTCACCAAGATTTTTTTGACCAAGATGAAAGAGTCATGAGGAACATTCGATTGGAGGCTCCTATTTTTGATGGAAGCCTAGACCCTAAGGCCTACATTGACCGGGGGGGAGAAATGGATCAATATTTTGAATGATATGAGATGATTGAAGAAAGAAAGTACAAACTTGCCAAACCAAAATTAGTCTGCCAAGCAAGGCTATACTGGGGAAATGTTGAACGAATGATTAGATAAAGAGAAGACATGCCCATAGCTACCTGGAGAGCCATGAAGCTTAGACTTAGGGAAAAGTACCTCCCTGTGTCTTATCACTAGAGACTCTTAGATCAGTGGCAAAGATTGACCTAAGGTAATATGATTGTTTCTGAATATATTGCTAAATTTGATGAGTATGCAATGAGATGCAATATTGATGAGTCTAAAGCTGTAACACTGTTTTGATTTCAAGTTGGTTTGCATTAGAACATCCAGAAAGAGTTGTTTCTAAGGGAAGTCAATGATCTCGAGCAAGCTTATCAAATAGCTAGAGATTATGAGAGATTCCAAAGGGGACCAATCATCCATCGAACTGAATCATTTAGGAATAGTGCCCCTACTCAAAAACCAGGGTTCAACCAAATATGCCCAAACTTCCCTACTACTCCTATCCCATCAAGCCAATCAAGTGACAAGGGTAAGGCCCCTGTAGTTCAAAAGAGTAGTCACCCTAATGTCCATTGCTTTAAATGCGACAAAAAGGGACACTACACCAACTAATGCCCTATTTGATCCTTACATATAGGAGAGCTAGTTGATGAAGTGACTGAACCAACTGGAGATTGTGAAGAAGAGGTTTATGAAGTTGAGGCAAATCTGATAAATGAGTATGATGAAGATGAAGAAGAGATTGGTCAAAGTGAGATATTAGGAGTTCTTAGAATCTTGGCCCAAACAAAGGAAAAAAAGGATTGGAAAAGGACCAACGTACTTCAAACATTTGATAAGATAAAGGAGAAGGTCTATAAAATCATTATAGACATTGGGAGTTGTGTGAACGTGATTTCAACCAAAGCCCTTAAAAATCTAAGCTTAACCCCAGATCCCCATCCCAATCCCAATAAAGTGTCTTGGATAGATTCATCTTCTATTCCTATCAAGTCAAGATGTCAAGTTCCCCTTCAGATCCAATCCTACCAGGAAAAAGTTTGGTATAATGTCCTTCCCATGGGGGTAAGTAGTATCATATTGGGTAGACCTTGGTTATATGACCCTGATGCTACTTTGTTTGGACGATCCAATTCTTGCTCATTCACCTACCAAGGAAAGAAAATTTTTATTAATTCAACCCCACCCAAGGACAACATCAAAAGAGGATCTAATGACCTAAAGGAAAAGAAACAAGATCTAAATTTAATTGATGCCACAGATTTGGAAAATGAAATCAATGAAGGATCACCCATGTGGATCTTGACCTGTAAGGAAGTCCAGGAACAAAACCTTAAAGAACCACCCTAGGAAGTCAAAAGATCATGAAGGATTTCAAAGATATATTCCCATAAGACTTACGTGATCACTTACCTCTATTGAGGGATATACAGCATGCTATTAATTTAGTCCCAGGAGCCACTTTGCCCAACCTACCACACTATAGGTTAAGTACTACCGAGCATGCTGAGCTACAAAGACAAGTTAGAGATCTTCTCCAAAAAGGGTTCATTAGGGAGAGTTTGAGTCCTTGTGCAGTACCTGCCATATTGACTCCAAAGAAGGATGGCACATGGAGAATGTGTATCGATAGTCATGCCATTAACAAGATCACGGTCAAGTATCGATTTCCTATTCCTCGCCTTGATGATATGCTCGATATGATGACCAGAGCCACTATTTTCTCCAAGATTGACCTTAAGAGTGGCTATTACTAGGTGAGGATTAGACCTGTAGATGAGTGGAAGACAGCCTTCATAACTAAGGATGGTCTTTATGAGTGGTTAGTGATGCCTTTTGGCCTATCAAATGCTCCAAGTACATTTATGAGGATCATGACCCAAGTCTTAAGGCATTTCATGGAAAAATTCATTGTGGTCTATTTTGATGATATTTTTATCTATAGCAAGACTAGAGAAGACCACCTGGATCACCTTTGTCAAGTCTGTCTTGTCCTTAGAAAAGAAAACCTCAATGTCAATCTAAAGAAATGTGAATTCATGACCCATAGAGTAATCTTTCTAGGGTTTGTTGTTACCGCTGAAGGAGTGTCTACTGATCTGGAGAAAGTTAAGTCCATAGTTGAGTGGCCTGAATTCAAAAGTATACACGATGTACATAGCTTTCATGGCCTTGCCACCTTCTATAGGAGATTCATTCAAGGGTTTAGTACCATCGTTGCCCCAATAACAGATTGTCAAAAAAAAGGAACTTTTGAGTGGACCAAGCATGCCGATAAAGCCTTCCTTGAGATTAAAGAAAGAATGACACAGGTACCAATCCTAAGATTGCCCGACTTCTCTAAGGTTTTTCAGGTTGCTTGTGATGCCTCTGAAATTGGAATTGGTGGAGTTTTGAGTCAAGAGAACCATCCTATAGCCTTCTTTAGTGAGAAACTAAATGGTTCAAAATTGAGGTATTCTACTTATGATAAGGAATTATATGCTGTATTTCAAGCTTTGAGGCGCTGGTGACATTATTTGTTACCACAGGAGCTTGTTCTATATTCTGACCATGAAGCACTCTGATTCCTTAGTTTCCAAAAGAAGTTAAACCCTAGGCATGATAGATGGTTAGAGTACATTAAAGCCTATACCTTCATTCTAAAACATCGTGTCGGCACTGAAAATAAGGTTACCAATGCACTAAGTCGACGTTCTATGCTTTTGACATCTGTGAGTACTGAAGTCACTAGATTTGATAAATTTAAAGGGGAATACAAAAACTATCCTGACTTTAGTAAAATTTTTGAATATGTTAGTCAAGGACCATCTAGTGAATATAAAGACATATCCTACATGATGGATTCCTTTTTAAAGGAAACAAGTTGTGCATTCCCCAAACCTCTATTTGGAAATTCTTGATTTGGGAGATCCATGTCGGGGGACTAGCTAGCCATTTTTGAAGAAGTAAGACTATCTTAGCAATGGAAGATCAATGTTATTGGCCAAGCCTTAAAAAGAATAAGCCCAAGTTGTAGCCTAGTATCGAACATGTGCTATTGCTAAAATGCAAAAACAAAACACTGGCCTATACACCCCTTTACTTGTCCCTAACTGTCCATGGCAAGACATTAGTATGGATTTCGTGCTACGACTACCAAAGACTATACGTAAACATGATTCTATCTATGTTGTTGTTGATCGATTCTAAGAGATGGCACACTTCTTGCCCTATTCTCAGACCTTCGATGCTTCAAAAGTGGCTAAATTATTCCTCAATGAAGTGGTTAGATTACATGATTTTATTAAGACCATTGTGTTTGATAGGGATGTTAAATTCACTAGCTATTTTTGGAAAACCCTAGGGACTTGTTGGGAACCAAATTAAATTTCTCTATCACTTATATCAACCCCAAACTGATGGCCAAATAGAAGTTGTAAATAGGAGTCTTGGAAATTTACTGAGATGTCTAGTGGGGGAGAATACTGGAAATTGGGACCCCTTGCTACCTCGCATTGAATTTGCCTATAATAGCTTAGTCAACAGGTCCACTAGAAAATGTCCATTTGAGATTGTCCATGGGTACAAACCAAGAAAGCTAATAGACCTTATCCCTTTACCCATGCATGCATGAGTATCAGAGTCTGCAGAGTCATATGCACAGCATATTAGGGATTTACACAAAGATATTAGCAAGAAAATCCATTTAAGTAATGAAACTTACAAGCATATGACTAATTCTCATAAGAGAGCCAAAAAATTTCATGAAGGAGACTATGTAATGATTAGGCTCAAGCTTGAATGGCTCTCACCTAGAACTATGAAAAAATTAAATGCTCGTGGTGTAGGTCCTTTCAAAATAATTAAGAAAATCGGACCTAATGCTTATGTCCTGGACTTATCATCTAACTTTGGTATCAGTTCTACCTTCAATGTTTCAGATCTAGTATAGTACAAGGAACCAACAATGATAACTGATGAGTTAGTTGGACCTGATCCCACCTTTAAGAGTGAACCAAACTCTGAGTGTCCACCAGCCACACTACCAAAGCGGGGTGATAGGATAGAGCGAATCTTAGATGATAAGACTATCATTACCTGAAACAAGGACTATCAATGCTATTTGGTTCATTTGCAAGGTTTACCTGATTCTGAAGACTCATGGGTCATTCGAGATGATCTACAAAAGATCAATTTAGACCTACTAGAGCATTACCCAAGCCAAAATGACCCATACTCGATAGGGCTGAGTTCTTTCCACCCTAGGAGAATTGATGGAGACATTGGCAAAAGAAAAAGGTTTCAAGCTGACTCTTTGTGGTTTTGTAGTTAAATATTTTATCTTGAAGCCAATATATGAAAGCCCACTCCATATTCCCTTAAAAACTCTCAAATAAAGCCCTTCCTTGGAAGTTCCTCTTGAAGATACATGAAAACTCCTCTTGATGCCATTTGGAAGCTCTTCTTGAAGTCATGTGGAGACTCCCCTTGGCACCATATGGAAACACCTCTTGAAGCCATTTGGAAGCACCTCTTGAAGCCACTTGGAGACTCCCCTTGGCTCCACATAGGATTAGTTACAAATTTTGTTTTTCCTAACCAATGTAGTTTCTTGTTAGAACTTCTTAACAAAATGTTGTTAAAAGTTAGAACTAAAATTAGTTAGGCTACCTACCTTCTCCTGGACGAACTCCTTGGCTCCTTGGGCATACAAATAGGACCCCAAGCCCCCTCTTGTAAGCCATGCTATGATTGAATGAAACAGAGTTTATCTTGGTTCCATTCTATTGCCTGGTTCTTATTTTTCTTTCTTCTTGTGTGGAAAGGGTGAGAGGCCCTAGTCTAGTTTTTTTTTTTTTTCCCTAGCCTAAGAGCTAGGTCACTCCTTGAGGGAGAGGGTGAAAGGCTCATTTCTCACTTCAAAAAATCCCTATCAAGGTCCTTGAAGTGCACTCCAAGAGGGAGAGGGTGTGAGACCCAAAGCTTACCACCTAGCTTCAACCCATCCCCAAATTTTCTTCTCCTTGCTTTTCTTTGTTTAATTCCTTCTTTCAACTTGCTTCCATGCCCTGATATCACTTTCTATGTAGGTTCTCTCAATTTATTTGAAGTCAAGGATGAAGGTTTCCGATCATGAACCAAGTGCAAGGTAAGTTCTCAAGTTTAGGGTGTGCTAGTCTTACAATCTAGTCCTCATTCCTATGAGTGGCAAGAGCTTCCCTTCCACCAAATATTTTAGCCTTCATTGTTGGTAGGAGAACCACTTTTTGGCTCCTTGGATCTGGAATTTGAAGGTGTTTGACCTACTATGAATGGTTTCCTAGCCATGAGATCCTTCTTATATTAATTTGAATGTGATATGCATGCGGGTGTTTAATTTTTGATCAACTAGCCCCTTGCTTGGAATAAGATTGTCTCTCTTATGATTAATATTTCATGCTTATAATTCATTGCTTATAATGGATAGCTAGTCATTTAAAGAATATCATCATCCATTCATTTCGTTCATTTTCTTGTCCCGCATCACAAAGATTTTTGCAAGAGTTGCAAAGGATAATGGGTCTAAGTCCTCTACCCTTTTAGGGTTGATAGTTTTTGGAATAAGATTCTATAAGTATTTTCTTAGTCCAAGGCATTTTAACAACTCTAAAATAGTATTTGACAAATGAATGACCATGGACTTAGTAGTATTCCTAAACTCAAGAAAAAAAAATTAGGAAAATAATCAGGCCTAGGATTTTTATCTGGCTGCATACTCTAAATTGCTTCAATTATTTTTTCATCCTCGACTTCTCTTATCAAGGCAATATTTTTCTCAAAGGAGACCTCTAGAAGCACCACAGGGACATCAAGTTCCTTTAGAATAGCAACATCAGACCATCCTTGTTGAAAATGATGAAAATGGACTTGGATAATATGGGTTTGGTTCTCTACCACCTCTCCTTACTAGTTTTGAGCCTAGTAATATGATTTCATTATCTTCTTAAAATTGAAGACTTATGAAAACATCTCATGCTAGCATCTTCATTCTTAATCCAAGTGGATCTGGCCTTTTACCTCTAGAGTGTTTCCTATGCATGGAGGTTTCTATTATAGGCCCTATTGGTGCCAAAATCCATCGAATGCCAAAAGAGATGCTGGAGTAGGTGGTATAGGTGGCACTTTGGAAGGTAGTACCTATAAAAAATCACATCGAAGATGGCTCCAGTAAAGGTATTTTGATGCTCAAGTTAGTATTTTGGCCAACAATGTGAGGAGCATAGGAGAAAGAGCTTGCATAGCTTAGGGGCTTCCAAAGAGCCCCTTTTTATAGGTAGAGAACCAAGGGTATTTCTGGAATAATAGAGATCCTGGTGGATCTAATGGGAAGTGATAAAATTCGCCATGTCTTTTGGAGCCTATTGCTTAATAGAGAATGTCACATCATTTTAAATGTAGCTTTATCATTTCAAGGATTTGCCATGCCTCGTTAATGGGGATGTTGATTACTATGCAAGCTTAAGCATGCCTACCTTTATTACTTAGATATGGTGATGATTAGGGATGTTTAAGGTATGATATATGGTTCAGCCACATGGTGGAAGCCATGATAGTGGGTGCCAGAGCATTGTGCCTTAGAGATTTTGTATTGGTGCACTAAATAAGGATCCAACAGCTTGAGCATTCTCATGGTGTCCAAGTCTAATCAACTAGGGGGACTTTTCTATGTAGTTCTCGCTAAAAGAGGAGCCAACTGATGAGTGTAAGACTGCCTAGCTATAGAGGTCAATTTGTGCCGAGGTCAGGTTGGATGGAGATGGTCAATTGGATTGCATTTAGTATAGTTTGATTGGACGGATTATCCTTCCTAAGTCGGTGCTTGAGACTTTTCCATGCACCGGGGCGTGATGATATCCAATGAGTGGTCGACTAGCTTGCAGAGCTTTTGGGTCCATATGCTGACTGCTACTGAGGCCTGCTTGGATGGGGATGGTGGGTGACACCCAAGGCAGTTTGGAAAATTAGGGCATTCCTTGCGGATGGGTAGGAAAGGTTGCTATACACTGAGCAAACGGCTTGATGTGATGAGTAGTTGAGAGGTGTTTGTTGTTTGGGTACTACCGAGCCCTACATGGGCATGTATGTTCAAGAACGTGGCACCGATAATGGCCTATCTGAGTGAGATGAGCACCTAACTTCCTTGAAAGTGGGCAAATTAAGAGGTCAATGTGCATAGTGAGTGTGCGATTAAGCCTTTCTCATATTGGATCATTTGGAGGCTTGATATTTTGCCATGGACTAGGGGGAGGCATTATTACCCTCAATGAGGGGTTTGTCAGATGGCAAAGCTGATCGGATGCCAGTGGTGTCATCTTTCTTGATAGTGTTGGAGTTGGGTTGGGCTTCCCGGGATCAAAGATCCCATCTAATAAGTGGTCGGATGGAGCAACATTAGAGTCATCCATCAATATTGAAGCTGCACCTTTGCATGAGGGCTTGTTCGATGCATGATCAGGGATGAGTAGTGGGCTTACCTAGCTAGCACTACCCTTGCCAATCCAACAAGTGGTCAGATTATATGAGCTATTGGGCTACCTAGTTCAATCAAACTTCTGTGCTTTATACTCCTGTCTGTGACTATGCTGCTAGGCTGACTGCACCATATTAGCCATCATAGGTTCCATGTCCCTAGCCCGAGAATATTTCCCACCAATAGATACCTCCTTACTTCCTAATCCGAGCTCTGCTTGGATTATGGGAGTATTCTGAGCGGAAAGAGGGTTAAGGATATGGAGAACCTTTTCAAATGGAGGAATCCATGGCCTTTGAAATGGGTCCGGATGGACAAGGGTGATGGTAGACCCCTATTCATAGCTTCCATTGGTGCTTTAGTGATTATGCAACATTTACATCAAGCAATTAAGGCTGCAGGGTATCAATAGGAACCCACCATGTGGTGGTGGTCGGATGGTTCAAGATGGTTTAGGGTTGCAATTTTCATTTGAAAAGGTGGTTATGCCTATCATCCTATCTCTTTTTGTTCCTTTCCCCTAAAGAGCTTCCTTCTTCAAAGTGACTTGCTATCACATCTCGCTTCAGTCTTTGGTTACTTTCTTCCCTTCTGTTCCCCTTCCAAGGTCCTTTTGGGGAGTCTATTCCTTTCCCTCAAGTCTGTAAGAGATGACAGGTCCCAAGGGTGCTAGGAAGGAGAGGGCATCGAAGAGGGTTATCAAAATGGAGGGATCAAAGGCGATGTGGGACTAATTAGCATGCAAGGGAATTTTCATGGATTCCATATTAAGTTAAGAATTTAATTCCCGAATTTCAAGTGAAAAGGATGTAAGGGTGATCCTATAGAAATTCTAGAGCATAAGCATGCAAAAAGACCCTCAAAAGAGATAAAAGACAAGACCGCTAGGGCTAAGAAACCTCGGTAGGGCAAGCTCTTCTACAATAACTTGATCTAGAGAGCTAGGAGGTGTGTACCTGGCAATGTTTGCTGCTGCTTCCATGAAGAGATCACTCCACACTCCCGAATGCGGCCTGGAAGATCAAGCTAAAGATCCACGGATCTGTTGGCTTTCTATCCGCTGGCCCGAAAGCTAAGCAAATGGACTCAAATTTGTGTGAAACTCAAGGGATCTACAAAATAGCTAAAGAGGGTTAGAAAATGATAGAAAAGATGGCTAGATGGCTAAAAAAAATGTGGAAGAGAGAGGAAGCAGGTGGCAGCAAGGATGGGTTGATATGGGCATCTTTGGGCTGGAAAAAACAGGGCGGCTAAGGTTTGATAACTAGGGCCTCACACCCCTCGATGCTCAAAGAGCAAAGGCAGTTTACTCTCTCATGAAGCTCGATGCACAAAGGCAAAGGATAATTGAGAAGAGACTCAAGAATTTTTTTTCATTAATCATAACATCATTCCCAAAGTACATGAGAGGGGTCCTTTATATAGATGTTCATTACTTAGGACCCAAGTAATGGAATACATTGAAAATCCTCTTGATAAGGCATGCCCAACACCTTCCTATTGTGCCTTTAGAATACATGGTAGAATTCAAACATATTCCAAAACAAAATCCCTCCAACTATGGTATATATGGGGTGACCAAAAGGGACGGGACCATGGGGTGCCAAACATATTCCATCTTGGGATTGGGGAGGCCCACATTATTCCAAGACAAGCCTCCATGATTTGCAAGATTGAAGCACATCTGTTTGACCTTCCTTCCTAGCTTGATGGCATGTGGAGTTGGCATGCCTAGAGGGTGGAAGGGTGTGTTGGCATGTGGACACCAAATCTTTATGCATGGGTCGACATCATGTGATCCTGTATGTAATCCTAGTATGGCACAATCCAAGGTGTGGCTAGGACTCCACGGAGCTACTGAAGTAGCACACTGGCTGGGGTCCTTTAGTGGCTTGAGCTTCTCTTGCTAAGCTGGACTTGACTCAAAAAAAAATTAAAAGTATAGGACTCAACTGACTTAAGGCTCAAAATAAGCTGACTTGATCAACTAGTCTCACTAAGCCGAACATGTCTCAAAAACTAATCCAAAACCCTAATGGCATGAATCAAACTCTGAATACATGACTTAATGATATCAAGGGCTAAAGTAGGACTCAATAAACTAAATTAGGCCTAAATGGGCCACGCCCTCATTATAGGACTCAAAGAGAATGAAAACTCTAATTACAGGACACAACCGTGTTTTCATAACTTAACCCTTATTACAGGACTCCAGATGACTTCAATGACTTAAGCCCTACTTACAGGACTCAAAGGGCTAACGGTACTTGATTATTGGATTCAAAGATAAAATTTGAAAAATGGCTAAGGGACTTAAAATTTAGGGATCCATAGTGAACTAGGGTTAACCTGATGTCCCCATCAAAAGGGCCCTAATGTTCTTTGCAAATAGTGCATTGGGCCCGAGACCTTTGGCCCTGAGGTGTATTGGTCCACAATGGACTAGGAGGACCTATCCTTCATCAGTATTGCTTATAGTATTCCATGAGAGTTTGAGTTAGAGTTGCCTAGCCCAAATGCCCAGGTGAATAACCTTCCTCCTAGCTGACTCAGGGTCTACGAGGATGCATTTGAGGCAAGAATTAGGTTTCTTGTCTCACTATACATCTTTGAATTCCTTAGGTCCTTTAGAGTCTCTTTGTATAGTTTAACCCCAAACTCCATTAGGCATATCATAGGATTCTTGGTTATCTATTTTTTGGTTGAGGTTCAGCCTTCTTTATTTCTATTTCATGCTTTTTTTACTACTAGGAGGCATTCTTATGCCAAGGACTGGTGGTACCTCATTGCTTAAAAGGAGGTAGATCCCTTGATTAGGGATGCTCATTCCATCATTCACGGGTGGAAGAAGTGATTTCTTTTTGTTTAGTCTTCTTCCATAAGGAATTGGGACCTACCGAGCTGGTGTTGGCCTGATGTCTATTTATTGGGAGTTGCTAGACTAAGTGCTGGAGAGGTGGGGTATTTCAAAGTCCCTAGGGACTTCAAAGTCCCTCACTTGAGGCATCTTTTGTCCGAGGAGGCCTTTTTCAATGCAGGGCTCAGCCATCTTGTTGGGGGTGAGTTTAGGGCTTTTCTTATGCTTTCTATTACTTCATTTGCTTTCCTGTGTTCTAATTAGCTGATGCAATTATAGACATGAAGCCCGAGGAGTTGGAGACTTTAAGAAAGACTATGCTTTAGAAGGAGAAGAAGGTGAAGGCCCCTTCCTCTGCCCTGAAAAAAAGTGAAGTTCAATGAACCGAAGTGAAAGAGACTCCCTCTAAGCCAGCTCCTACTGTGATCGAGGCCACCTTGGGCATTACTATGGCTCTCTCCTTGCTAGCCTCATCTGCACCAGTTGCTCAACCACATCCCTTAGTGCTCATACCAAGGTCGCTTCAGGGGGATGCTTGGTCCTGAGCCCTCCTCAAGGGAAGGCCTGGAAGGTGTCACCACTCGAAACTAGGAGGCTACCCAAGAATTTTTTGAGAGAAGCTTGATCTTAATGGAATTGAAGAGAGTCCATGCAATGGGCTTTCAAGATCTAAGGGAGAAGTTTGTGATGACCATATAAAAGGTACTTCCTATTTTGATCTCTATTTTCACTTCTCTTTCTTTTCAATTTCCTGATGCTTGGTTTTGTAACTATCTCACTTTTTGTTGATTTACTCAACTAAGTCTAGGAGGGGAAAGGCCCTTGAGCTGTAGGGATAGTTTAAAGATATTTCTATCGAGGCTTGCCAAAGGACTGAGGCAGTAGAAGTGGCATCCGAGTAATTAAAGAAGGTGCTTGCTAAAGTATAAACCAAATTGGCCATGGCAAGAGTTGATTTGGCTGAGGCAGAGGCTAGCTTGGCCAAGGTAAAGGTTGACTTAGCCTTGGAGAAAGGAAAGAGGGAGGCGAAAGCAGCGAGGGCCAAGGAAGAGTTGGCCAAGGTGAAAGAAGGAAGCCAAGGCCTTCGTGGAGAAGTATAAGGCCTCCTCGGACTTTGCAACTGAGCAAGACCATGCAATGGTGATCTTTCGAGCATTGAAAGAGTTCTTTGAAGATCGCCTTGCATTTAGCCAAGTGGCCTTCGAGAAAGGCTATGAATTGGGCAAGTGGGAGTGCCTTACTCAGGTTGCCAATCACTATCTAGGACTAGACCTTGCTTTCCTGGATGAGCAGGAAGGATTTGAGGAGGAGCCCTCTGACCATGGTGAGGTTACTACATTTGCCATCATGGTTGAAGCTTCCTCAATGGAGCCCATTGCGGCATCCAAGCCCATCCCATTAGAATCTACTACCATGTCTGAGCTTGCTCCAGCTGATCTCATCATTGAGCATGAGCCCTCTCTTGTGGAAGGTGCCACCATTTCTTTTGAGACCATTCCTACTACTGCCAATCCCTCAAAGAAGGTCAGGAATTAAACCTTGTAATTTTGACTTTCCTTGAGCTTCTGTAACTTTTTATTCTCATTCCCCATCTTTGTAAGAGAACATTTTTATTAAGGGAATGAAATGAAAGTTTCTTTCCATGGCTCGCTTTATTCATTTATTTGATAGCATGGCCACATTTAGGGTGCTGAGCCTTCACAGGATGAACCCATGGCCACTAAGTTTCTCCATTAGGCAATAGAAATTATAGTTTATGTTTTAGATCGATAAGCCAAAGATAAAGCGACAAGGAAGAAGGCCATGGATTGAAAAGAGAATCTATTGAACGTGCAAGATGCGCATGTGGAGGCAGACAAGGAGATTGAGCACCTCTGTTCGGTAATCTTTGAGAAGGGCAAGGAGTATGTTTTTGAGAAGGCTAGATTCAATAGGGAATCAAAAAAAATTGTTAGAGAAGGTCACAAGGATGACTTGGGTTGAGGCTACTAAGGTGGCTTAGATGTAGAGCTAGCTCTTATCGGCTCATGGAGAGATCTAGGCCCTAGATTTGTTATTCGTATATGGGGGGACAGGATGGGAATTTGCTACTCAGATAATTAATCACCCACCTTGAGTAATCATTAAAAGATAAGGATGTGGTGATCGGCTTAGAGACCAAAGTGGGACAACTGATTTTGGTTCCCCAACAAAGTCAGTTGCCTTGTACGAGTGTGTATCTAGCATGAGCAAAGGCTTAGTGATTGGTTCAGTGATTGGGTCAGAGCAAGCCATCATGGATATCCCTCTATCGAGTAAGCCACGTTGTACAAAAACAAGTCATGCATCAAGTTCAAGAACAGCATTGACCCTGAGGCCGAGTCCAGCCAGTCGGCGATCAACACACATCGATCAAGTAGTCGATCGAGGTTGTCGAGGTGTCATCATGCGATAGAATCCTGGGAGGCATAAGAGGCATGGGTGGCCTGGTTGGAGGGTCTCATAGAGAGGATACACATCATGTTCGCTTTCACTTGTTATGCCAGATACTGTAACTATAGGGGTTTGGTCCAGGTCTTTTATCTTAACCTTTAGCTCTCACACTTGCCTCCTCTCAAAATGGTTGTGACCACATTCTATGTAGAGGCCTATGTGAACAATCCAAACCTATACAACATTTCTAAGGAGTTTGTCATCCCTTGCTATATGCCCCATGGGGTACCATCTCTTGAGATCATGCCTCAAGAAATATGGGGAATGGAGAGGATTAGTCACTTGGTGAAGTAGAGCCTGTGGGCTTGAAAGATGGAGGGGATTAGCCAACATCTAAGGAGCGAGATTGATTGACTTTTATTTTATTTATGCATGTTTAGCTTTTTGTAGCTATCTTTTTGTAGCCTTCGGGTACTTTTATTATGATATAGTATAACCTTTACTTCTATTTTGATGTCTGTGGTTTGAATGCTTTTGTCATTTGGAATGGATAGATATTTTCTTTTAATGTAAAGCTGAGACAAGATCATTGAATCAATTGAGCTTACCATAGTGCCAAGTAATAGAAATCTTTTTGGACCAACCAAAGGTCCTTAATACTTTTATCTGACTAATGGTCATTGAAAAGTCCACATTCCATACGTTCGAGAGTAGCATAGGACCACAAGCACTAGTTTCTTTGGGGTTATGATTGGTTAGGGGCCAGTCTTTTATAACAATGGGCATTGTGGCATCTTTGGGACTCTGGCCGACTTGGGGTCGATCCTTTGGAGTCATGGGCATTGACCGCCTTTGGGCTATAATTGATTCGAGTCAGCCATTTCGAGTTAGGGATGATGAGGCACCTTTATGACTTTGACTAATCTGGAGTCAGTCTTTTAGAGTCATGGATGTTGATCACCTTTGGGCTTTGACTGATCCAAGATCGACCATTTGGAGCTAGGGATATTAAGGCACCTTTGAGACTCTAACTGATTTGAGGTCAACCCTTTGGAGTCATGGGCATTGATCACATTTGGACTTTAATCGATCCATGGTTGGCCATTTAGAGCTAGTGGTGTTAAGGTACCTTTAGGAAATCAACCGATCTAGGGTCGGACATATGGAGTTGTGGATGTTGATCACCTTTAGACTCTAACCAATCTAGGGTCGGGCATTTGGAACCAAGGGTGCTGAGGCACCTTTGTTAGTCTAACCAATCCAGGGCCAGCCCTTTGGATTAAGGGGTATTGAGGTACCTTTGGGACTCTGACTGATTCGAGGTTGGCTATTTGGAGTCATGGGCATTGATCACCTTTAGGCTTTGACCGACCCAAGGTCAACCATTTGGTTCTTGGGATGTTGAGGTGCCTTTGAGACTCTAACTAATTTGGGGTTGGTCTTTTGGAGTCATAGGCATTTATTGCATTTGTGCTTTGAATGATCCGGGGATGGCCATTTGGAGCTAGGGGCATTGATGCACCTTTGGGCTCTGATCGATTTAGGGTCAACCATTTGGAGCCAGGGGCATTGAGGTGCCTTTAGAACTTTGACCGATCTGGTGTTGATCCTTTAAACTCATGGGCATTGATCGCCTTTAGCTTTGACCAATCTAGGGTTAGCCATTTGGAGCCATAGACGTTGATCACCTTTCGGGCTCTAACTGATCTAGGGTCCTCCATTTGGAGCTAGGGGTGTTGAGGCACCTTTGGGACTCTAACCAATCTGAGGTTGGTCTTTTAGAGTCATGGGTATTGATCACCTTTGGGCTATGATCGATTTAGGGTCAGCCATTCAGAGCTAAGGGCATTGAGGTGCCTTTGGGCTCTAACCTATTCAAGGTTGGCCATTTGGAGCCAGGGCCATTGAGGTTGTTGCCCAATTGGCCAACCCAAGAGTGGGGTGAATTGGGTTTGAAAAGTTTTTCACAAGTATGTGCCTTTTTGAAATATGTGTGGTGAGTAAAGTATACAAAGTATTGTGTGCAGAAGCAAATGAATAAGCAAAGATAAGAACAATCACAAACACCATAATCTAGAATGGTTCGGAGTAACCCAGCTCCTACGTCCACTACCCAAGGTGCACACTTGGAATTTCCACTATATTCTTCCCGAATATAGCCAGATTGTTTTCCACAGGCTCACAATCCAAAACACAATACAATGTTAGTTTTCCCGGGCTTACAAACAAACCAAACTTGGTTTTCAAAGCTCACCAATAATTTAAAGCAACTCACAAGTTACAGCCCTTGTTGTACTTGGAACAACTCAAAAATTGAGTATAAAAGGAAGCAACACTTAAAACAAACCCAAAGATTTGATGGTTGCGGTTGAATCTCTAAATGAAGCCTTCTTCAATGCTTTTCAAGGCTTTCACAATCCTTCAATGATTGACTCAAGAAATTGGTTAGGAGTTGTTAGAGAACTTGAGTTCTTTTCACTTCAAAGCACTTAGGATATTCAATGCTCTTCTCTCTTCTTCAAGAACTTGTTTCCCTTGACTTAAATCCTTCATTTATAGTCTCTTAATATTTTTCTAGGTAAAAATGATCGTTGAAGTTCCTTGGGAGTCAAAAACTAGCTATTGAAGGGCTTAAAAATCAAGACATTCAATTTCTGGAACTAGCCATTACTGTTCAAATTCTAAGATTTTAGTTGGCTCGGATGGATCAAGTCGGCTCGGATGCTTAGACAAGTAAAAACTGAACTCTAGAAGAGTTGACTCATTTCAGTCGAGTTGGCTCGGTTGACTAGTTTTCTCAGAACAATATTTCAATCACTCTGGAAGAGTCGGCTCAGATCTTCATTGAGTTGGCTTGGTTGACTGTGTATTAGAAATCTTTGTTCCGTGCCAAAATAATGTATCAACTCTAATGTTGAGTCGGCTCGAGTGAACTTCCTCCAAAAGCTTCAAACTTCTCCAAACTCCTTCCAACATCTTCTAAACAATTTCAAATTTCTTCTAAACCTAATATAAGATATTTAAACTTAAATTTACATAAAATTGGCCCTTCTGCAAGAATAAACATTTAAACTTATCCATGGCTCTCAAATACATGAAACAAACATGAAACTTTTTTTTAAATACAAGGATTGTTCCCAATTGTCTTGAAAAATGTAGGGTTGATGATTATTCAATAGAAATGCCCTATAAAAAGTTCTCAAATATTTAAATATCATTAGTATCAAATACATGCTTTAATATTTTGTTATCATCAAAATCATTCCAGGGGTCAACAATCTTTCCCTTTTTGATGATGACAAAATACTAGGCATGAAAATATAACAATTACCTTTACAATTCAATTGAATCAAAGCTAATGCTGTACAATATGTCAAGCAATTAAATTATCTGTTCAGATTATGATCTAGTGTATGACAACTGTATCAAGGCTTGATTGAAATATCAAAGCTTAGAAAGTTACGTATCATAAACTATCAGAACTATTAAAGTTAAGTATCAGAGCTATATAAGTTAAGTATCAGAGCTAAATTATGTATCAGAGCTTTATATAAGAGTTCATTTTGGAATTTAACTTAGATATCAGAGCAATTTTGACTTAAGTAACAGAGCTTTTGCAGTTTGACTAGAGTATCAGAATTTTAACAACAGTATCTAGGCTACAAGAAGTATTAGAACATTAAAGTTTTTTTAACAGAATTATCAAAGTTTTTTAACAAAGTATCAGAGCTTTGAACATGAGATGCAAAGTTTAAAAGGTCAAATGTATCAAGGCTTAAGGCTGATGTTTAAGTATCAGACAAGACAAAAGTATCAAAGCTTAATAAATTTTCATGATTATCACATTATATGGTCATTTGGTCATGCTCTTCTCATATAAATTTGTGCCAATTTCATGCTTCACATCACATAAAATATTTTTCATGAAGTTTCTATTTTCCATGCATCATTACTACAACTCCTTTTTGTTATCAACAAAAAAGGTAATAAAAAAACATTGCTCCCCTTACTAAAAGATGTTATATAGCAAGATATAGCATAGTATAACAAGATATATGTTACAGTATTAATGAAATCCATTCAGCCCTGGCACAGCATCCTTCCTGGTGGTTGACGTGGCCACGAGCTTCACGAGTATCCCCAAGTCTCTTATCAAAAGAGGATAGTGGGTCAGCTTGTTCTGAGGGGAATTGACCCCTGCGGCTATCAGGTCGGCACCTCGGCCAACCCTCTTCAGCCATGCATGGAGCCCAACTCGGCTATGTTGGCACCTCGGCCAGGTTGGCACATCAACTAGCCTACTTCATCAATGCATGGGGCCCAGCTTCATGACAGCTCATGATGCAGGACGAAAGCTCTGATACCAAAAATGATGCAGAACAAAGAACAAAGAAGCGTATGTGGAAGTAAAATTAAGATTAATTCTTTTTTTATATATATATATTTCAGAAATTGGCTTCGACTCAAAGTAAAGCTAAACTACGTTGAAGGAAACTAGGTAAGGATTGAAAGCACAGTTTAGAAGAAACTAAATTATCAGAGTAGTTCAGAAGTAACGGATCACTGGGGGTTGAGAAACTCCCAGACCTAGGGTTTCGCTCTGAACTTTCAACAGAACAGAAATAGAGAGGAGAGATGGTTTACTAACCAGACAGTGATCTTCTCAGGATTTTGGTGGAAGAACTCTCTCGAGCAGATTGTGGGATCCTCGGAGTCGGCTATCTTCGCAATGGATCCTCTAATACTGGTCTCGTGGTTTGGTCGGCTTCTTCTGGACTCAAGATCTGGGAAAGAAGAGGAACAAATGATGGAATTCAGAAACTCAAGAAAAGATTTTACCAGGTTGAAGAACTTGAAAGCCGAAGTTGCTGAAATCAGGATTCTCCTGGAGGCCGATCTGACTTCCTCTTAGAATTGCTGTAGATCTGAAGTATCTGGACTGGAGCTGGATGCTGGTGGCCGGCCTAGGGTTTGGGGTTTTGGAGATCTCTCACCTCCTCAAGGTTCCATGGGAACCCGGATTTACTCCCTCATGGAGCTCAACACCTGGAAGCAAGTGCGGAAAAGAGAAAACACAAGTTTGCTCATAAAAAATTTCTTTCATTCATCTGATTGATTTAAACTTACAAGAGGGGTTTAATTTATAAGGCTTTACAAGGGAGTAGGGTTTTACATCTTCCCATGTGGGACTAAAGGAGGGGATCTACAAATCAGGAAAAATCATACACATATGGTCGGCCAAAGTACCAAAAAAATTTGATTTGGGTTATAAAAGGCAGGTAGATGGCGCCTCCTTGTATGGATCTTCAAGAGAATTTTTTTCCTTCCATGGATCAACTCTTTTGGACTCCTCCTTTTCTTCCTCCCTAAGTCAAGGTCCTTCCCATCTTTGTTTTGGATTTTTTTGGCAGGTAGTGGGCGCCTCCTTGAAGTTCTCTCCAAGAAAATTTCTTCCCATCTTTACTTTGGTTCTCTTGGGAAAGTCTTGGCCGCCCCCTTGATTTGTGGACTCTTGGTGGATTTCTCCTCATCTGGCGCATGAGAGAAGGAAGCTGCTATCTGTGGAGTGGGGACCAAAGGCTGCTGGATGTAGATATGGCGCCCCCTGGACTCAGGCGTATGGCTGGGAGTGTGGCTGGGAGTGTGGTGTCCACTTGCTTGGTCTTGGGAGAAAATGTAACACCCCAGGTTGAAACCCTAGTCCACTACTGAGTCAACATGACTCAACAAAATAAAATGCAGGTAATGTAGACTCAAGCTAAATTGAGTTGAAATAGTCAACTCTTATTACAAACCAAAAACCCTAATTTTTTTTCGGGCAAGGTTAATCAGAGATCCAGATGGAGCTCTGAAGTCTTCTTCTGAGTCTGGTGCCCGCACCAGCTCAGCCCATGCACCTCTGCCAAGCAAATTCCATGGCCAGGCTCAACTCCTGCATGGAATCCGTCCGCCCACATGGAATCCATCCGCCCATAAGTGCATCCCAGCAGGTCTGATCCTGACAGTCTCAAACCATCAAATCTAGTGGCGCACATGCCAGACCAGCCCGGTGCCTCGGGGGATGGCCCGCCCATGGCTCGCATGCAGCAGGCCTGCCGCACGCATGCAACAGGCCAGCCTTCGCACCTCAGGGGCTGGCATGCCTCCGTGCACCCCGACCCATCTTCGGCACCGGCACGCCCGTGCTAGCAGGGCGGCCCCCAGTTCGGCACGCCCATGCTAGCTTGGTAACTCCCGATCCGGAGGCACACCTGCAGCATGCCAAAGCCCTCCAGCCCTGCACGCGTGAGGAGCAACATGACTCCACCCTGATCCGACGTGCAGTCTTGCCCCAGCTCATGCTTCATCGTGGTAGGAGGAGATCGACACCTTAGCCGGCTCTGCACCATCCACAGCATGGTCTGGCTCGATCCAGCTCCACCCTGTAGTGTTTGCCCGTGATGGTGATCCCTGGAAGTAGGATGGCTCTCTGGCTCCACCCGCGGCACGACCACGGAATGCCTGCAGGTCCATCTGTGCTTGCTCCACCCATAGAAGGCCTACGCACCGGCTTTGACCCAGCTCGGCATGCCCGTGGCACACCCACGGCGCACCCACAGTGGCCCCAGCTCCGTCCATGCTTGCTCCACGCCCGCGGCATGCCCATGGTGCGCCCATGGGTCCGTCTGCACTTGCCCCACCCGTGGCAAGCCTACGCTCCGGCTCCGACCCAGCCTGGTATGACTGTGGTATGCCCATGGCACGCCAGTGATGGTCCCAGCTCCGTGCCCTGGCACGCTCGTGTGAAGCCCTTCCGCTCGTGGCACACCCACGGTAGCCCCGTCTCCGGTGAGCGCACCTCGGCTATGCCTCCGGTCCGACACGACCTCCCCCGCACCTCGGTCCTGCTCCTCTGGCTCCGCCCGATGGAGAGCAGCGCGGCATGACGACATGGCATGCCCGTGCTCAGCTCTGCTTCGCTCCACTCTGGCTCCGATGGAGAGCAGCGTGGCACGCTCGCATGGCATGCTTGCATGGCACGCTTGCATGGCACGCCCGTGCTAAGCTCTGCTTCACCCCAGTCCAGATCCACCAAAACACTGGTCCGGCTCTGCCCGAAGCCCCTTTGTTGTGCCCATACCGATCCGGTCGTTGGGGAGCTCCGCACTCCAGCCCTAGCTCTGGCACGCCCGTGCACGGTCTGGCACCTCGACAAACCTGTCCAGCACTTCGGCAGTAGCTGGGAGCAGCGCACGGTTTGGCCCCATCCACGTGGGCCAGGCATGCTTTTTAAAGATCCCCATCCACATGGGTCTTGTGGCACGCCGCCTGCAAAGAATGTCTGCATTCAAGCTTCCTAAGCCACTGTTTACACTAATCAGGAAAGAGTGCCCCACCTAAGGTACTATACTCCTTCACCAACTCTCTGAACCTCCCAGAATAGGAAGCCTCACAGGCCTATCCTAACCTCATAGGTCTATACAAAGACTAGCATGCCTCCTCAAACGACAAGAGCCACTCGTCTACATAAGACCAGCTTGAAGAGATAAGGGGAGGTAAGAGATAACAAGCTCTCTTCATTCTTACATTATCTTCCATTTTTATCACCCTCAGGAAGCGGAGAGTTCCCTAAGCTCTCCACCTCAGAGGTCTTCTGTTCCCCTTAATCGTCCCAATGACTTGATCATCGGAGTGTCTTCGCCAGAATCCCTGGCCCAGGTCTCCCATGTTTTGTAGGTCTGCCCGACAGAGGGGGCCGAGTCATGAGGCCGGAGGCCAAGCACCCGACGGGAGGGAATCGACAAACCCGAGCTACTGGCCATGGCGATCTTAGTGGCAACAGATTGGCACGCCAGGTAGGGGCATAGATCAATGCTCCTCAACAGGATGGGACAACAGTTCCCACCTTTATCCTTTGTCCCCGGGAGGCAGACCGGGGGCACAGGGGTGGGCGTGCGAGAGCTTCTCCCTCTCTCTCATGGCTCCAAGGAGTGGCCTAGACCAAAAATCCTGAGATGTGAAGGTGCATCGCCACCCTTGACAGGGCAGCAGGCAGTAAGCCAAAGATGGAGCCACCTCCAGGCAGTGCCACCTTCTAGGAGCCCCACTCAAAAAAAAAAAAAAAAAGAGATAAGAAGTGAAAAAGAAGAGATGGAGGAAGGGTCTGACCATCGTGGAGTGGGAAGAAATTCATGCAACATGGTTTCCAACTGTCCCATGCAGTGGGGTCCCACCTTTCCATGCAACAGGAGCCTTATGCTTAAATGCAACAGAGTTTCCTCCCATGCAACAAGGTCTTCTCCTCCCATGCGACAGAGTCATTTCTCTCATGCGATAGGAGTCTCACCTCCTCCCATGCAGTGGGGTTCCACCTACCCATTCAACGGGATTCTCTTTCCTCCCATGCGATGGAGTTCTATCTCCTCCATGCAATGGGAGCCTCATTCCTTCCATGCAACGGAGCCTTATGCTCCCATGCAATGGAGTTTCATCCCATGCAACGGTGTTTCCTCCCGTGCAACGAGGCCTTCTCCTCCCATGCGACGGAGTCATTTCTCTCGTGCAACAGGGGTCTCACCTCCTCCCATGCAGTGGGGTTCCACCTTCCCATACAACAGGAGCCTCTTTCCTCCAATGCGATGGAGTTCCATCTCCTCCATGCAACAGGAGCCTCATTTCTTCCATGCAACAGGAGCCTCATTTCTTCCATGCAACGGAGCCTTATGCTCCCATGAAATGGAGTTTCCTCCCATGCAATGAGGTCTTCTCCTTCCATGCGACGGAGTCATTTCTCTCATGCAACAGAGGTCTCACCTCCTACCATGCAGTGGGGTTCCACCTTCCCATACAACGAGAGCCTCTTTCCTCCCATGCGACGGAGTTCCATCTCCTCCATTCAACGGAAGCCTCATTCTTTCCATGCAACGGAGCTTCCTCCCATGCAACAAAACTTCATGCTTCCATGCAACGAGGTCTTCTCCTCTTATGCAGCAAGATCATATTCCTCCCATGCAACGGAGCTTCCTCCCATGCAACGAAGCCTCATGATTCTGTGCAACGAGGTCTTCTCCTCCCATGCAATAGGATCTTATTCCTCCCATGCAATGGAGCTTCCTCCCATGCAACGAAGCCTCATGCTTCCGTGCAATGAGGTCTTTTCCTCCCATGCAGCAGGATCTCATCTCTCCATGCAACAAGGTCTTCTCCTCTCATGCAATGAAGCCTCATGCTTCCTTGCAATGAGCGGAGTCTCATTCTCTCCTAAGATGGTGGTCGGCAAAATTAATTCTGGCCTTCTCAAGGAAGAAATATATCTTTATTTTATTCATACAACTGGAGCTCAATAGGTAACTCCTTCCCCCACTATATTCGCAATATGAAAAATTGTGTTCTGGTTGTTATAGGAAAAGCTCCTATACTACCATAAAGGGCAAGCACCACATTCCATCCTGTCCGGTACCGCCGTCGAGACTCCAATATCATCATCAAGCCCGGACTCCGATCCGACACCAAAAACTAGAAACCCCGGCACATCAAGCCTGGACTTTAGCCTAGAACCAAAGACCGAAAACCCTAGCACCTCAAGCCCAGACTTCGGTCTGGCACCAAAGATCGAACACCATTCGGACACCAGGAGCCCAACTTCCTAGCGCCAAAGACCGGAAACCCCGGCACCAAAGACCGGACCCCGTTCCAGCACCAGGGGCCCAGCTTCCTGGCACTGAAAAATGGAGCCCCGCATCTATCGCATGACTCTCAGTTCAGCTCTTACTTCACTCACAGTCCGGAGATGTCCGTGGAGACTCAAAGAAGTCCCACCATCTACCGAGAAACTCACAGTTTGGCATTTGCTGTACTCACAATCTGGAGATGTCCATTGGAAGCTCTGAAGGCCCAACCGTTTATGGCTTGCCTCTTAGCATGGCGAACCAGTGGCTCTGCCATCTCATGAAGGAGATAAGAATCCCTCCTCAATAATTAATGTTCCTCTCTGGTGCAACTTTGTTCTTCACCAATACAGGAACGCACCCGTCCGACTCCAAGTCCAGCAATGTTAAGAGTTGAATTCAAGCTCCTCAGTTCAACCGAGCTAAAGTCAAATGAAGCCGAGCTGAAGTCAAGCTCCTTAATTCAATCGAGCTGAAGTCAAATTCAGTCGAGCTAAAGTCAAGCTCCTCAATTCAGTCAAGCTGAAGTCAAGTGAAATCGAGCTGAAGTCAAGCTCCTCATTGAGCCCCGCATCTACCGCTTGACTCTCAGTTCAGCTCCGGCCTTACTCATAGTCCGGAGATATCCACGGAGACTCCAAGAAGTATCGCCATCTATCGAGAAACTCACAGTTTGGCATTTGCTATGCTCAAAGTCCGAAGATGTCCATGGGGAGCTCTGGAGGTCCATCCATTTATTGCTTGCCTCCTAGCATGGCGAACCAGCAGCCCTTCCACCACACGAAGGATGTAAGAATCCCTCCTCAATAATTAAAGTTCCTCTCTGGTGCAACTTTGTTCTTCACCAATACAGGAACTCGCCCGTCCTACTCCAAGTTCGGTGAAGTAAGTCCAGAAACTTTCGAAGCCCGGCACCCAAAGCCAGGAATGCAACCAAGTTGTGCACCTCACCAACCTCTTCCTCCTCGGCACCACCTTATATCCAGTCAAATAGGAGTCAGACTGAAGTTATGCTCCATCCAGTAATTGACTTCCTACAACCAGCACAAGGCCTGCTATAGCAAGGGACCGAATGGATAAAGCTACTCCCTTCATCCAAAATGATGGGAAGTAACATTTTGGACTCAGGGAGTGGAGGAATGTTACAATATTAATGAAATCCATTCGGCCCTAACACAGCATCCTTCCTGGTGGCTAACATGGCAACGAGCTTCACGGGTATCCCCAAGTCTCTCATCAAAAGAAGATAGTGGGTCTGCTTGTTCTGAGGGGAATTGACCCCTACGGCGGTCAGGTCGGCACCTCAGCCAGCCCACTTCGGCCATGCATGGAGCCTAGCTCGGCGATGTTGGCACCTCGGCCAGGTCGGCACCTCAGCCAGCCAACTTCAGCAATGCATGGGGCCCAGCTTCATGGTAGCTCAGCCAATGCACCTTGGCTTGGCAAATTCCATGGCTAGGCTCAACACCTGCATGGAATCCGTCTGCCCGCATGGAATCCATCTGCCCACAAGTGCATCCCAGCAGGTCCAATCCCGACCGTCTCGGACCATCAAATCCAGTGGCACACATGGCAGACTAGCCCCGGTGCCTCGGGGGATGGCCCACCCATGGCATGCCCATGGCTCGCATGCAGCAGGCCAGCCTTGGCACCTCGGGGGATGGCATGCCTTCGCACACCCCGGGCCATCTTCGGCACCAGCACACCCATACCAGCACGGTGGCCCCCAATTCGGCATGCCCGTGCAAGCACGACGGCTCCTAGTTTGGCATGCCTGTGATAGCTCAGCGGCTCCTAGTCCAGAGGCACACCAGCAGCACGTTGAAGCCCTCCGGCCCTACACGCGCGGGGAGCAACACGGATCCACCCCGATCAGGCATGGAGTCGTGCCTCGGCTCGTGCATCACCATGGCAGGAGGAGATCGACACCTCAACTGACTCTGCACCATTCATGGCACGGTCCGGCTCGATCCGGCTCCGCTCTGTAGTGTCCGCCCATGATGGTGATCCATGGGATTAGGACGGCTCTCTGGCTCCGCCTGTGGCATGCTCGTAGGTCCGTCTGTGCCTACGCCGCCCGTGGTAAGCCTGCGCTCTAGCTCTGGCCCAGCTCGGCATGCACGTGGCATGCCCACGGTGACCCCGGCTCCATCTGTGCCAGCTCCACTCCCACGGCATGCCCACAGCACACCCGCGGGTCCATCTACATATGCCCCGCCCGTGACAGGCGTACGCTCTGGCTCTGGCCTAGCTCGGCACGACCGTGGCATGCCCACGATGCATCCGTAGTGGCCCCAACTCCATCCGCGCCTACTCCGCACCTCGGCATGCCCGCATGAAGCCTTTTCGCCTGTGGCAAGCCTACGATAGCCCCATCTCCAGTGAGTGCAGCTCGACTTCAATCCAGCACGACCTCGCCCGCACCTCGGTCCTGCTCCTCTAGCTCTGTCCGATCGAGAGCAGTGCAGTATGCCAGCATGGCACGCCCGCGCTCAGCTCTAATTCGCTCCAGTCTAGCTCTAGTGGAGAGCAGCATGGCATGCTCACAAGGCACAGCTGCACTCAACTTTGCTTCACCCCAGTCTGGCTTCGCCAACACACCGGTCTGGTGCCGCCCGAAGCCCCTCCGGCATGCCCGTACTGGTTCGATCGCTGGGGAGCTCCACACTTTAGCCCCGGCTCCGGCATGCCCATGCACGGTCCAGTGCCTCGGCAAGCCTATCCAGCACTTCGGCAGTAGCTGGGAGTAGCACACGTTTTGGCCCCATCCACATTGGCTCGGCATGCTTTCCAAGGATCCTCATCCATGTGGGTCCTATGGCACGCCGCCTGCAAAGAAGGTCTGCATTCGAGCTTCCCAAGCCACTGTTTACACTAATCATGAAAGAGTGCCCCGCCCAAGGCACTGTACTCCTTCACCAACTCTTTGAACCTCCCAGAAGAGGAAGCCTCACAGGCCTATCCTAGCCTCACAGGTCTATAACATAGCCTCACAGGTCTATACCAAGACCAGCACTCCTCCTCAAACTACAAGAGCTGCTCATCTACATAAGACCAGCTTGAAGAGTTAAGGAGATGTAAGAGATAACAAGCTCTCTTCATTCTTACATTATCTTCCATTTTTATCACCCTCCGGAAGCAGAGAGTTCCCCAAGCTCTCCATCTCAGAGGTCTTCTGTTCTCCTCGATCTTCCGACTGACTTGATTATCGGAGTGTCTTCGCCGGAATCCCTAGCCCAGGTCTCCCCTATTTTGCAGGTCTGCCCGATGGAGGGGGCCAAGTCACTAGGTTGGAGGCCGAGCGCCTAGCGGGAGGGACCCGATGCACCCGAGCTTCGGGCCACAACAATCTTGGTAGCAACAATATATAAAAGAGCAAACACATACACCCACACACACACACATATATATATATATATATATATATATATATATATATATATATATATCAAGTTTTGATACAAAAAGTGGGTTGACACAACCAACATACAACAAAAAGATCTAAAAAGATCTAGTCTTCTTCTTCCTCACTAGAAGAAGAGCCTATTTCTAATACAGAAGATGAAACTATAGTTTTCGTAGGCTTCTATCTAAGATCTCTAAACCTAGTCATAGTAGGAGCTCTAGGTACTCTCGATCTTGCATACCTCTAGGTCTAGGTTCTGTAGAAGTAGGATCTGGAATGGAAATAGTAGGAGGATCAGACTCAGGAATAATATCTGAAAGTATCGGAGTCTGCTTATCAGTGAAGGCTCTAGATAGGACTAAAGTGCTGGATCTGATAAGATCTGAGTGGCTAGAGTGTCGAGAGTGCATTGCTCTGTCTACTCTCTCTGATGCTAGTGTCTCCATAACTTGAGTGTCTTTTAACTTCTCACCAGCCTGGTGAATGTCTTGCTCATCATCATCAGGAGGTGGAGGTGGAGATCTGGATGGTCTAGTTGAAGTAGTCCGATGAAGAGCAGCTAATATCTGAGTAAAGCCATCCCTCATCTCTATCTGAAGTAGATCTATTCTCGAGTGTACCTTAATCTAGATAGTCAGAATGTTTGATCGAAGAGTGGAGATGTCATCATGAAGTGCCTAAAACTGCTCAGAATCACGTAGTCCTCCTATGCTGGGCTCAGATAGAAATATCTGAGGTGGTGTAGTAGGGTCATCCATTTGGAAACAGGGGTGTTGAGGCACCTTTAGGACTTTGACCGATATGAGGTCGATCTTTTGGAGTCATGTGTATTGATTGCCTTTGGGCTCTGATCGATCTAGGGTCAGCCATTCAGAACCAATGGCATTGAGGTGCCTTTGGGTTCTGACCAATTCAAGGTTCGCCATTTGGAGCTAGGGGCATTGAGGTTGTTACCCAATTGGCCAACCCAAGAGGGGGCTGAATTGGGTTTGAAAACTTTTTCACAAGTATGTGCCCTTTTGAAATCTTTGTGTGGTGAGTGAAGTGTACAAAGTATTATATGCGGATGCAAATGAATAAGCAAAGATAAGAACAATCACAAACACCATAATTCTAGAGTAGTTCGAAGCAACTCAGCCCCTATGTCCACTACCCAAGGTGCACACTTGGGATTTCCACTTTATTCTTCTCAAATACAGCTGGATTGTTTTCCACGGGCTCACAATTTAAAACTGATGGGGGATGAAAATAAAATGATGAATGGAGAGTTTTAGCAAGCTAACCAGCAAGCAAACTTGAGCAATTAATTATCAAATAAATAGTCTAAATTAATTCAAGGAAAGAATCTTCATAACGAGACTAGTTGATGTAAATTACAATACCCAAAATGTAGATCTAGTTCAAAATAGAGATTAGGATCTTCATGGCAAGGAAACCATCACTACTAGGACAAGTTAACCTTCAAATAATCAGATCTAATAAAGCTTAGAAAGAGTTTTCCTACCAACAATGATGGCTAATTATTTGGTGGAAGGAGCTCTCTTCACTCAAGGATTGAGGTCTAAACCATAAGACTAGCACTCTCTACCTTTAGGACTCACCTTGGCCATCATCCTTGGCTTGGAGACCTTCATCTTGGACTTGGAAAATCAGAGAAAGCCTGCATCAAATCAGAGATTAGGCATGGAAGGAGAATTCAAAATTAGAATGGAAACAAGAAGAAGAAGAAAGGGGAAACAAGGAAGTAGAAACCGGCGCCTTCAAGGAATGATGCTTGGATCTTGGATCAAGCAAGGAGCACTCTACCTTTCAAGCACTCAAAGGACCTCTCACTCCCTTCTCAAACATGAATTTAAACACTCCAAGTTAAAGGACTAAATTACTCCAACTAGAAGAACTAAATCACTCCATACAAGAAGAACTCAAGATAGAACTCAACAAGAAAAAAACCTTCATTAATTCTCAAAATATTTCATACATGGAATACCTTACAAGGGGAGCCTTGGACCCTATTTATAGCCTTAGGGGTCGTCCAAAGTGAGGAGGGGAGGTGGAGTTAGGTTAGCTAAACATTTCTAGTTAAATTCAACTCCTTTGGTTACATAGTTGCAACGAGAAACAACTTCTAGGTAAGAGGTTGTAACAACTTGCTATGTGGCACCTAGGTGGCTTTGACATGGCTTCTAATTGCTGATGTGGAGCCCTAGTTGTCATGTGATGTGGCATCCCACTTGGCAAGTTGGTTGGGGGGTTGTTGGGTGAGTGAGGAGTGGTCCCATGCTTTCCCTAAAAATGCTTGATGTGTTGTTTGTCATGTCTCCCAAAATGTGTCCCATGTGAAGAATAAAATGGGCTTCTAATAGGTGGCATCATGGGCTTCAAAAGGTGGTATCTTGACTTGCTTGGTCTTTGACTTAGGCATGCTTGAAGTTGGTCTTGATCTGGATTGAGTCGACTCAAGGGACTGGCGGCCTTCTTTCAAGAGTTGGCTCATGAATTGGTCTTTGTCTTCAAAGGTTTGGTGGGCTTCATTCCAAGGTTCTCATTAATCCCAAGTACACTATTTTAGCTAAAAAAAAATATCAAGAGAATTAGTTGAAAAATATTTTTTTCTTGTTGATATCCCATCAAAAACCTAATACAATGTTAGATTTCCCGGGCTCACTGACAACCCAAACTTGATTTTCAAGGCTCACCAATAACCAAAAACAACTCACAAGTTACATCCCTGCTGTCCTTGAAACTACTCAAAAATAGAGTATAAAAAAAGCCAACACTTAAAACAAATTCAATGATTTGATGGTTGTAGTTGAAACTCTAAATGAAGCCTTCTTCAATGCTTCTTCAATGCTTTTCAAGGCTTTCACAATCCTTCAATGATTGACTCAAGAAATTAGTTAGGAGTTGTTGGAGAACTTGAGTTCTTTTCACTTCAAAGTACTTAGGATATTCAATTCTCTTCTCTCTTCTTCAAGAACTTGTTTCTCTTGACTTAAATCCTTCATTTATAGCCACTTAATGTGTTCCCAGGTACATATGACCGTTTGAGTGCCTTGGGAGTCGAAAAGCAGCCATTGAAGGGCTAAGAAATCAAGAAATTTAATTTCTGGAACTAGCCATTATTGTTCAAATTCTGGGATTCGAGTCGACTTGGATGGGTCGAGTCGGCTTGGATGCTTAGATAGGTAAAAATAGAACTCTAGAACAGTCGACTCATTTCAGTCAAGTCAGCTCGGTTGACTGGTTTTCTCAGAACTAAATTTGAATCACTCTAGAAGAGTCGGCTTGGATCTTCATTGAGTCGGCTTGGTTGACTGTGCATCAGAAATCTGTGCCGTGCTAAAATAATGTATCAGCTCTAAATGTTGAGTCGGCTCGTGTGAACTTCCTCTAAAAGCTTTCAAACTTCTCCAAACTCCGTCCAACATCTTCCAAACAACTTCAAACTTCTTCTAAACCTAATCTAAGATATTTAAACTTAAGATTTACATAAAATTGGCCCTTTTATAGGAATATACATTTAAACTTAGCCAGGGCTCTCAAATACATGAAACAAACATGAAACTTTTCTTAAATACAAGGATTGTTCCTAATTGTCTTGAAAAATGTAGGGTTGATGACTATTCAATAGTATTGTCCTAAAAACTTCTCAAACATTTAATGATCATTAGTATCAAATATATACTCCAATGTTTTGTTATCATCAAAATTTTTTCAAGGGTCAACAATCTCTCCCTTTTTGATGATGACAGAATACTAGGCATGAAAATATAACAATTACCTTTACAATTCAATTGAATCAAAGCTAATGCTGTACAATATGTCAAGCAATTCAAATTATCTATTTAGATTATGATCTAGTGTATGACAACTATATCAAGACTTGATTGAAATATTAGAGCTTAGCAAGTTATGTATCATAAAGTATCAAAACTATTAAAGTTAAGTATCAGAGCTATATAAGTTAAGTATCAGGGATAAATTATGTATCGGAACATTATATGAGAGTTCATTTTGGAATTTAACTTAGGTATCAGTGTAATTTTGACTTAAGTAATAGAGCTTTTGCAGTTTGACTAGAGTATCAAAAGTTTAACAATAATATCAGGGCTACCAAAAGTATTAGAGCCTTAAAGTTTTTTTAAAAAAAGTATCAGAGCTTTTTAACAAAGTATCAGAGCTTTGAACATGAGATGCAAAGTTAAAAAGGTCAAATGAATTAGGGCTTAAGGCTGATGTTTAAGTATTAGACAAGACAAAAGTATCAGAGCTTAATAAATTTTTATCATTATCACATTATATGGTCATTTGGTCATGCTCTTCTTATATAAATTTGTGCCAATTTCATGCTTCACATCACATAAAATATTTTTCATGAAGTTTCTATTTTCCATGCATCATTTTTACTATTCCCCCTTTTTGTCATCAACAAAAAAGGTAAAAAAAAACATTGCTCCCCCTTAATAAAAGATGTTATATAGCAAGATATAACATAGTAGAACAAGATATATAAACAAGTAAACACACACACACACACACATACACACACACACACACATATATATATATATCAAGTTTTGATACAAAAAGTGGGCTGACACAGCCAACATACAACAAAAAGATCTAAAAAGATCTAGTCTTCTTCTTCCTTACTAGAAGAAGAGCCTATTTCTAATACAAAAGATGAAACTGTAGTTTTCATAGGCTTCTGTCTAAGTCTCTAAACCTAGTCCAGTTAGGAGCTCTAGGTACTCTCGATCTAGCTCTACCTCTAGGTGTAGGTGCTGTAGGAGTATGATCTGGAATGGAAACAAAAGGAGAATCAGACTCAAGAACAGCATTTCAATGTATCGGAGTCTGCTGATAAGTGAAGGCTCCAGATAGGTCTAAAGTGCTAGTATCTGATAAGATCTAAGTGTCTAGAATGTCAAGAGTGCACTACTCTATCTGCTCTATCTAACCTGAGTGTCTTCTGACTGCTCATTAGCCTACTGAAAGTCCTGCTCCTCATCATCAAGAGGTGGAGATCTGGATGGTCCAGTGGAAGTAGTTCGATGAAGAGTAGCTAATATCTGAGTAAAGCTATCCCTCATCTCTGTCTGAAGTAGATCTATCCTTGAGTGTACCTCAATCTGGATAGTTTGAATGTCTAATCGAAGAGTGGAGATGTCATTATGAAGTGCCTAAAATAGCTTTGTATCATGTAGTCCTTCCATGCTGGGCTCAGATGGAACTGTCTAAGGTGGTGTAGTAGGAGCTGGCTCTGAAGGTCCAGCCTCATCCTCAATAGTCTACTTAGTAACCAATGCCTCAACTGGAATGTCCTCATCGGAGTCATCTAAATGTGCTGCCCTCTGACCTGAGATCTTTCTCATCCAGACACCCTCTACTTTATGGTATCCTATCCTCTGTAGGGATTTTTTTGAATGCCTATAATTGTGATGTAGAGGTCTGCTATCCTCCCCAGTAAGATCAATACCAAAGTCATGGAATAAAAGTGTGAAGGACATACCATATGGAAGACAAGCTCTGGCCCTCCTGGTTGCATCCCGAATCTGGGTCATCATAATGAATGGTAGATTGAGGGCCACTCCCTCAATCATAAACCTCATAAACATTAGGTCTATTTCATTGACCCATTCAAATATGCCAGTCCTAGGTAGAAATACCCTGCTGATAATATTATGCAGTAACCTCATTTCCAAAGATAGAATATTTGCTTGTATATTTGTTATAACCCCTACATTACTCCTTTCAAGTACTATCCTCAAAGTTCTTTGCCAATCTTTCAAATTTAGGTAGCATTTTCCATCATTTGGCATTTGTAATATCCTGCTCAGTCTAGATTCATCAACATACATTGTTACTCCTTTTACTGTGGACATAATTTGATTTTGTCCAAGTGTCAAGTTTTCAAAGAAGGTTCTTATAAGAGTAGGGTATGTGGGAATGTCAAGAGAACAAAAATACTTCCAACCTTGTATCTTAATCCAATCACCAATTCTAAATCCCTGATTCTCATGAAAAACAAAGTCTATCTTTCTTCCACAAGTTACAGGATGATTACCCATTAAAATCACTTGCCTTTGTAGAGCTGGTGGTTATTCTTGGTCTTCTTCTTAAGTTTCTAGGAGGGTCAGCTCGTCCTCTCTTCTCTTGGATCTCCTTTCTTCTTCAACTACCCTTGATGCTGCTCGCTTAGGTCTCTTGGCTACGGCCATTTTAGGTGACATTTAATCAAAATCCAAGGGGAAAATGGAAGGATTTGGTGGTCCCTAACGTGGGAAAGGGCTGTGTTCCCCTAGGGCTCGGTTCTATAATGAAATGGGAAGAAATGAGATTTTTTAGGTCTTACAGGTTTTAAGTAAACCCACAGTTTGAGTCAGCTCGACCTAGGGTTTTTTGCTTGAGTCAGCTCGACCAAAATTCAAGAAAAAGGGTATAAAAATTAAATAAAAAAGTTCCTATCCCTGGGAATATGCTAGATAAGGTGGTTATCATCCTTAAATTGATGATGGAGGTTTTCAAAATAATTTTTTCTTAAATCTTAAAAAATTAGGTCAAAAACTAAAAAGGGTCATACAGACCTAATTCTCTTCTAATCATATGAAATCTATCCTCATTAAGTGGTTTAGTGAAGATGTCAGCTAATAGATTTTCAGTACAAATGAATTCAAGTTCAATGTCACCATTTTGAATATGATCCCTAATAAAATGATGTCTAATTTTAATATGCTTAGTTCTAGAATGCTGAATAGGATTCTTTGTTAAATTAATAGCACTCGTGTTATCACATTTGATAGGAATTTTAGATTGAATAACACCATAATCTTTTAGTTGTTGCTTGATCCATAATATTTGAGCACAACAACTTCCTGCAGCCACATACTTTGCCTCAGCAGTAGATAGTGCCACGGAGTTTTTTTTCTTACTGTGACATGAGATTAAGTTCAATCCTAGAAATTGACATGTATCACTAGTACTTTTTCTATCAATTCTACATCCACCATAATCAACATCAGAATAACTAATTAAATTTAAGGATGAAGGTTTAGAATACCATAAACCTAAATTAGATGTACATTTTAGATATCTTATGATTCTTTTAATAACAAGTATATGTGATTCTTTCGGATTAAACTGAACTCTTGCACATATACAAATACTAAACAATATGCCAAGTCTGCTTGCAGTTAAGTAAAGTTAAGATCCGATCATACCTTGATATAGCTTTTGATCAACTTTGTTACCTTCTTCATCCTTGTCAAGTTTGTAGGTTGAGCTCATGGGTGTGCCGATTTCTTTAATAGATTCCATTCCAAACTTCTTCAAAAATTCTTTGATGTACTTTGTTTGGTTGATGAATACACATTCCTTTATTTGGTTGATTTGTAGTCCAGGGAAGAAAGTGAGTTCACCCATCATGCTTATTTCAAATTCTCCCTGCATAAACTTTGCAAATTCTTGACATAAAGTTTCATTAGTTGCACCATAGATTATATCATCAACATATATTTGTACAACTGATAATTCATCATTATTTCTTTTGACAAACAAAGTTGTATCTACTTTACTTCTTTTGAAATCATTTTTAATAAGAAACTTGCTCAATCTCTCATACCATGCTCTAGGTGCTTATTTCAAACCATATAAAGCTTTGTTTTATTTGAAAACATGATTTGGATATGAGTGATTTTCAAATCTGGGAGGTTATTCTATAAAAACATTTTCTTCAATGTAGCCATTCAAAAAGGCACTTTTTACATCCATTTGTAAAGTCTAATTTTTATATGACATGCAAATGCAAGTAAAAGTCTTATGGCTTCTAATCTAGCTACTAGTGCATTAGTTTCATCAAAATCTATTCCTTCTTCTTGATTATATACTTTAGCAACTAGAATGGCTTTATTTCTAACTACATTACATTTGTCATCTAATTTTTTTCTAAAGACCCATTTTGAACCTATGAGAGGATGTTCTTTAGGTCTAGCTACTAAGGTCCATACATTGTTTCGTTCAAATTGATTAAGTTCTACCTACATAGCCATCATCCAGAATGGATCATTTTTAACTTCCTCAATGCAGTTAGGTTCAACTTGAGAAACAAATGCTAGATAATCAAATGTGTCTCTAAAGGATGGCCTAGTTCTAACACCTTGTGAGGGATCACCTATAATTAACTCTTTAGGGTGCGAATGTGTGTACCTCTAATCTTTTGGTAGCTCATCATGATCTGTACTTACCTTTTCCTTCTCTTTAGGGTGCGAATGTGTGTACCTCTAATCTTTTGGTAGCTCATCATGATCTGTACTTACCTTTTCCTTCTCTTGCTCAACTTGTTTTTCTTTCAAGCCCAAGTCCTTCAGTCCATCATTCGGAGAACCTGCATCATTATCAATACACTCTTTTTTCTTGAAGGTGTGAGGTTAGACTCATCGAGAACAATATGCATTGATTCTTTAATAGTTTAAGTTCTTTTGTTGAAAACTCTATAAGCTTTACTAGTAGTTGAATATCCAAGAAATGTACCTTGATCAAATTTAGCATCAAATTTATCTAAGTTATCTTTACTATTATTCAAAATATAGCATTTGCATCCAAAAATATGAAAGTAATGAATACTTGGTATTCTATTATTCCAAAGCTCATAGGGGGTTTTCTTCAAGATTGGTCTAATCAAAACACGGTTTAATATATAACATGCAGTGTTCATAGCTTCTACCCATAAGTACCTTGGAAGATTGCCTTCACACAACATGGTTCAGGCCATCTCTTCCAATGTTCTATTCTTCTTCTCCACAACACCATTTTGTTGTGATGTTCTAGGGATCGAAAAGTTGTGATCAATGCCATGTTTAGTATAAAATTCTTCAAAGTTATTGGTTTTTAAACTCAGTGCCATGATCACTTCTAATTGAAATAATTGAAAGACTTTTCTGATTTGAAACCTTTTTATAAGATTTTTGAAAAACTTTGAAAGCTTCATCTTTGTATGCCAGAAATAAAATCTATGTGAATCATGAAAAGTCATCTGCTATCACAAATCCATATTTTATATCTCTTATTGTGTAGTACTAGTTGGTCCAAATAAGTCCATGTGTAGCAGCTCTAAAGGTCTTGATATTGAAACAATGTTTTTTGATCTAAAACTCTCTCTAGTTTGTTTACCATATTGACATGCATCACTAACATGATCAAAGTCTACTTTAAATTTAGATAAACCTCTAACTGATCTTTAGAAATCAATTTGGCTAAAGTATGCATGCTAGCATGACCCAATCTTCTATGCTAAAGTAAACTAGGTTCCTTGGGTTTAGCATTCATTTCCATTAGACTTGTACTACTTGACATTGCTAGATCATTACAATATAGATATTTTCAAGTCTATAACCAACAAATTTAATGCTAGAATTAAGAGAGCTAGTTACTATACACATTAAAGATTCAAATATAATTTTGAAATCTTTATCACATAATTGACTAATACTCAATAAATTATGCTTCAGTTTGTCTACTAAAAGTACATTTACAATATAGGTAGAAGAGGTTATCTTGATCTTACCAATTCCAATGATTTTTTCCTTGCCATTGTCACCAAATGTTACCATTCCACCTTCTTTCATTTCAAGGGTGATGAATTGATCTTTGTCACCTGTCATATGTCTTGAATAGCCATTGTCAAGATGCCATCTTTTCTTTGAATTTTGGGCTGTAAGACACTCCTGCAAAATAATCAAGTTGAGTTTCTAGGTACCTAAGTTCTGTTGGGTCCTTGAAGGTTAGTAACAGTGGTTCCTTTAGGAACCCAAATCTTTTTCACTTTATTTTTATTTTTCTTTCTTAAATTACATTCATAAGCCTTATGTCCAATCCCATTACAACAATAACAAACTACATTTGATTTTTGAAAAGATATGGATGTTGAAAACTTTGATGTATGAGATCTTAAAGCTAAAAACTTGTTTGTATTCAATAAATTATATCCAATTCTAGTTCTATTAATAGATTTTTTTTGATTTTTCAAAATCAACTCATGTTTGTTTGAACTCAAGGTTAATTTATCAATAATAGATTTGAGTCAACTCATTTTATTTTGCATATTCTTGTTCTTTTCAAGACACTCATTTTTTTCAGTTTGTAATTCTTTACATTTTCCAAAAATACTATTTAATTCCTTTTGTAAAATATTATTCTTTTAAGAAATTTCAATCTTTTCTTTTAATAATGCATCATAATTATTTTTCATGGTTTTAATTTTCATACCAGCTTTCTTATATTTAGATAAAAGCTCATAAATTGCAGTATGCAACTCATCATAAGTAAATTCATCAGTAGGTTCAGTAGATGTTACCTCATCTTCGAGATCCATCAAATATATGTTTGCAGCTTTTGTTGTCTCTTCTTCATTTGAAGTTGATTCATCACTATCGCTCTATGTGGCCATCATAGCCTTCTTCTTTTTGTATCCTTTCTTCAATGCTAGACACTCTGAAAGGTAGTGCCTTGGCATTTTGCACTCATAACATATGGATTATTGCTCCTTTTCTTTTTCTTTATATTTCTCCTTCTCTTTGCTATGTTCACCTTTTCCAAGATGCTTCCTCTAATATCTAAGCTTTCTTCTACCCATAAATTTTTTAAATCTCCTCATGACTAAGGTAATGTCATAATCTCCTAGTTCTTCATCAGAGGAGGGGCTTTCCTCTTCTTTCTCTTCTTCTTGCTTCTTGATTTCAGCTGCAGCCTTGAATGCTATTGTTTCTTTTTCTTGCTATCATCTTCACTGCGGTGCTGCATAGTTAGATCATGTATAATTAAAGAACCCAGAAGCTCATCAAGTGGGAGTGTGTTCAAGTCCTTGGCTTCCTGAATTGCAATGACCTTAGGATCCCAATTGTCCAGTAAAGATCTAAGAATCTTTTGCACAAGGTCAGCATTTGAATACATCATGCCATAATTTTTTAAATTGTTAATAATATCTGTAAATATAGCAAACATGGTAGATATTGTTTCATTTGGCTTTATTTTAAAAAGCTCATAATTGTGCAAAAGAATATTTATTTTAGAAGTCTTAACTTAAGTATTGCCTTCATGGGTAACTTCTAGTTTATCCCAAATTTTCTTTGCCGAAGTGCACGCAAAAATCTAGTTACACTCATTAGCATCCAAAGCACAATATAGAAGGCTCATTGCTTTGGAATTTAGTTTCCCCATCTTCATGTCATATTCATCTCATTCCTCTTTTGATTTTGGGATGTCTATGCCATCAACTTTCTTAAAAGGAATGTATGTGATAGGGGACAATGAGGGGATGATGTGTTCCTAATGGAATAAGCAATGCTCAAATGAAAATGAAGTAATAAACATGTAGCCATTCATAGTAAAGGAAGCAAATTTAATGAGAGGGATTCTTAAATGCCAAACAAGACATGAAGTTTAAACCTTTTGAAGTAACTAAGAAGAGGACCTTAGTGCTTAAGAAATCACACATATTAGGGCTAAGAATAATTTTATATTGCAGATCTAAAAACCTATTTGTAGAAGGTTACCTGACAGTTAATATCTCAAATTATGAGGGGAAAACTGATGGGGGACAGTTATGAGATGATGCAATTCAATTAAAATTAGTAATAACCAAATGAAAAGTGAAGCAAATAAGTGCAGCAATTCAAGTAATAAATTAGGAATTTAAAGATGGGAATCTAAATATTAAACTTGACTAGAAATGAAATCGATCAAAGAAATTAAGGGGAGGACCTTCATGGTTAAGAAACCACTCAGATTAGGGTTTAGTATTCTAAAAATTACAGATCTGAAAAAATATTAAAAGAGGGTTTTCTGGTAATTAATAGCTAAGACTTCAGCAATGGGAACACTCAAAGAAGAACGATCCGAGATTACAGGGCGATTCCTTAGATTGTAAGGCTTCTTGTATCCGGTTCCTTGGCATGGGAGACCTTCATCTTAAGAGTCTAGAAATCCGGGGATCTGAAGATCTTCTTTGGCTTCATTTGGATGATGACTCTCAGCAGGAACTTGGGAGAACACCTTGGATGACATATTTCATCAAAGAGGTGGAAGAGATGTAGACTCTTGAAAGCTCCTTGTGTTGGCCGAATGGATTAAGAGGGAAGAGAGGGAGATAGGTTTGAAGGCGAAAGTTGGAAGAAGAAGAGCACTCTAGGCCTCACGCCCACCCTCTCATAGGGGACCAAGCATTCAAGAAAGGGAATTTTCTTTCAAGAAAACTTTCATCTCATTCATTTAGTTTTCAGCATTCTGTTACAAGAAGGGTTGGAGCCTTTATTTTATAGACTTCCAAGCCTTTTGAAATTCAAAGTTTTAATTACACCTAAATGAAGGAGGGAATGATGGACGATTTCTTGATGAGGGGCACTGAATGTGGAGGAGGAGGCTTCATTTGAATTTTGAAATCTTTCTTCTCTTGGTTCTTGATGAGGCACTGAATTTGGAGGACAATGAGGCTTCATTCAAATTTGAAATATTTCTTCTCTTGGGCGACAATCAAAGGTTAGGTGTCCTAGTGATATGGCGAAGTGGAGTGATGAAGTGGCTTCCAAGTTGGTGATCCCATGGTCCATGCATCCACTTTCCTTATTTAGACTTGATGTGCTTGAAACCAGATTGGACTTATTGTGCTGAAACCAGATTGGACTCGGACTGATCTACTCTTGACTCAATTGCAATAAAGACTTAATTAAAGTAAATACTGGACTCAATTACCAAATTTAAATGAGTATAAGACTAATAGACTAAAATAAAATTTTATTACAGGACTCGAGCTCTCAATTTTCTAACCATAAAGAATCTTTCATAATTTGGATCGGTTGGAGTCTTTTCCTGAGCCTGGTTCCCACACCAATTCTTCCCGGGTGGGAGGAACTCGACCATGTCGAGTAAGGATCGGTCAGACTGTGATATCTCTCTAATAGGTCCTGGTCAATTTGCTTTAGATCCTCTCGGGTGATCCAGGAGTCCTCGAAATCAGGTCGACCTTGTCAAAGAACCTGGTAATGTTGAAAGCCCTTATTCCTAGTGGTAATCACTTGGTCATCCAAGATATGTTCAACTTTATCTCTTCGGTCTAATGGAATTGCTGGTGGCCACTAAGGTATGGTTTCTCTCTCAAAGGGGGGATAAGGCCCAAAAGGCTTGCTAGGAATTAATGCCGGCTCTTTATAGTCTATCAGATCAGCAATATTAAAAGTAGAACTAATGCCATAATCAAAAGGTAACTCTAACACATATGCATTAGGTCCAATTCTCTTAGTTACTTTGAAAGGTCCAGATCCCCGGGCATCCAGTTTTTTCATAGTTCCTGGTGGAAACCTTTCAGGTCTAAGTTTAATCATTACAGAGTCACCTTCATTAAATTCTTTCATTCGTTTACGTGAATTAGCCATATGCTTATAGACTTCATTGTTTATTTGAATCTTTTTACAATATTTTTTATGCAATTCCTTAACATGTTGTGCATATGACTTGACAGACTCAAAGACTCGTATGACACTTGACAAAAACAAACTCGACTATGTATTCCTATTGAGAGAAATTTTATTGGACTCTCTAGGGCCTAAACCAAATAAATTATTGACTCTCTAAGTTAGATCCTGGTCTGGTATTTATATGAAAAATTATCATGGACCCCTAGCAAATGCCATAAGGTCTTCCAAAAGTAGGTCGCAAATGGGATGGGCTCTAAGGGTTCATGCAACCTGGTGATCTCAATATAATGTAACCCAATGGCTCTAAAAACATGAGAAGACACAGGGAAGGGTAGGAAATAGGAATCGGAGTCTTGGGATAACTTATGGGAATCATGAAGCAGACCTTGCTTACTCAGGATGACCTTAAGATTTTAATATTGAGCTAAGGGTGTCATAAGATCAAATTGATGGATTGAGAATTTGGTCATTATAAGTGCAGGTTTTACAAGAAAGGAAGACTTGGTCAGTTCTAGAAAAAGGTTATCGATAGGGGTTAGAAGAAAGAACTCTTTACAAGGGAGCTGAATGAGGTATTGTGTTGAGGCTAAAGGAGTAGGCTTTTCTTGAGGGCATTGACATACAGGAACCAAGTCCCCATTAATTTCCTATGGTTCTGATGTTTCAGGACTAGGCTCAACACTCTTATCTTCTACAAGGATTTCCTCAGGTAAGGTACTAGAGTTATTCTTCTCGAAGACTTCTCCTTTATATTCGTCTACCAAACTCTTGTCAGCCTTATATACTTCTATCATGGGTTCTAATTCTTCCTCCTTTAATTGTTCTTTCAGTATGGCTTCATTCTAGTCAACTAATCCTGGGTCGGCCATACCTAATTCCTTTTCAATGACATCCTTCTTGGTTGGAGGTGATACAGATGAGGGTTGATCAACAAAAGTCTGGTTCACACTAGGTGTCAGACCAATGGGGATATGATTCAAGCTGGTAGAGGTCGGATTTAGGTCCAAAGTACTTGATCTAGCATGCCTCAAGGACCTCTCATAGTTTTGGACTACTCGGTAGGCTTGCTCCAAACTATAGATATTATGTCTAAACAGTTCTCTCCGGATATCTTCCCTCAAACCCTCTTCAAATCGGATTAGGATATCATATGGATCCATTTTCATAATATAGCGCATTAGATGCTCGAATCTATCAATATAATCACTGACTGATCCATTACCTTGGGTCAAACTCTCTAAATGGTTTAGGAGATTTTGTTGGTAGGACACCGAGATATACCTTTCACGAAGTTTGCTCTTCATTTCTTTCCAGGTCCTAATGGGTTCATGTCTCTCATACGCCCTCCTTCCCTGAACATTATTCCAATAAGACTCGGCTGGACCCCATTGATGCACTCGGGCAAACCAACCTTTCCATCCTCAGACATTTCATTCCACTTAAAATAATCATCCATATCTTCCTCCCAGTCTATATAAACCTTAGGATCTAGATTTTCATCAAAAGTAAGAGCTTCCAACCTAATGTTCCTAAGGGTTCGGTCTTCACGGTCCATTTGATCCTGATTGGGTCTCCTGGGATTTGGCTCATAAGCTGGGTTATGGTGTGCTCTCCTAGGGTTCGGGTCATGGACTCGATCAGGGTTGGGTCTCTTAGGATTTTGCTCAAGGAAAGGGTCTTGATGAGGCATCCTAGGGTTTGGTTCAGAGAAAAGGTCTTGGTGCGAGGTCCTTCTAGGGTTGATGGGTGTACCAAACTCTGGTTCAGGCTCTAATTCAATCTGGACTTCATGGGTTCTTCCAGGGGTATGAGCCTCTAATCGGTCAAGCTTAGCAGTGATGTGGGTCATTTGATCAGTCATGCTTTGGTTGGTCTAGGCCAATTGGTCAGTCAGGTTCTGGTTCAGTCGGGCCACTTGGTCATTCAAAGTCTTCATAAAGGTCTCAAAGATTTGGTCCATGGTTGTACTTGTAAGAGCTTGGGTTCGCTGGTAAGGTGCTCCTGATCTAATAGCCATGCACACACTGACTCGAATTCGAGCTAGGAGTTTACTAGACCTAGAGTCCAAATCAAATATCAGGTCAAGATGATGACCTTGGTTGTAGTAACTTGGCACCTGGCCAGGTAAGTGTAAGGTTGATGGAGGTTCCTCTTTGCTTGCCTTAGACACCAATATGAAATTGGCTAGGTAAGAGAACCAACCCACCTTCCTTCGGGCTCTTGTCCTTGAACCACTTGCCTAGACACCAGACAAACAAGCACACATAAGCAAGTTGTCAAAGTTGGCTTGACACTTGGTTTGATCCGACCTCGTGGGTGTCCCTAGCTCACTAGAGCGAGTTAAATGTCTGCTCCATTTTAATTAGGGATTGGGTTCGTTATGCAGGTTGGTGATTTTTGGGCCAGGGATAGGTAATGAAATCCTGACCCTATATCAAATTGATTCCCTTAATATGATTTATTATGAGACGAATGCAAGCATGCAAATGAGCCCTAAGTTCAGGTGCAGAATTTTTTTGTGTGTTGCAGTTTGAAGTGGGGTAGAGATATGAACTAATCTCAAGAAATTCTAAAAAAATCACCAAACACTCCTAGCTTGTAGACCATATACCAGATGAAAGAAAATAAAAAAAATAAAATCTGTGATTTTCTGGATAATTCCTGGAAGTTGGATAGTGCAGAAAAAATAGAACAGCAAAAATTAAAATACTGAAAATAAAAATGCAATTCTTGTTTTCCTCTTCAAAGGTCTATCATAATGGCACCCCTACATGCCTTGGAAGATCCCCGTGGAATGGGAGGAGAGGGTCTTTAAACCCTACTTTTCTCTTAAGACCGGACAGCCTAGTGAAGCACCAAATTCAGGTACTGAAGAAAATGCAAAACCCTAACCTACCATGCTCTGATACCAAGATGATCGAGGGACAGTTATGAGATGATGCAATTCAATTAAAATCATTAATAACTAAATGAAAAGTGAAGTAAATAAGTGCAGCAATTCAAGTAATAAATTGGGAGTTTAAAGATGGGAATCTAAATAATAAACTTGACAAGAAATGAAACCGATCAAAGAAATTAAGAGGAGGACCTTCGTGGTTAAGAAACCACTCAGATTATGGTTTAGTATTCTAATAATTGCAAAACTGAAAAATATTAAAAGAGGGTTTTCCGGCAATTAATAGCTATGACTTCAGCACTGGGAACACTCAAAGAAGAACGATCCGAGATGACAGGGCGAATCCTTAGATTGTAAGGCTTCTTGTATCCGGTTCCTTGGCATGGGAGACCTTCTTCTTAGGAGTCTAGAAATCCGAGGATCTGAAGATCTTATTTGGCTTCATTCGGATAATGACTCTCAGTAGGAACTTGGGAGAACTCCTTGGATGACTGATTTCATCAAAGAGGTGGAAGAGACGTAGACTCTTGAAAGCTCCTTGTGTTGGCCGAATGGATTTAGAGGGAAGAGAGGGAGATAGGTTTGAAGGTGGAAGTTGGAAGAAGAAGAGCACTCTAGGCCTCATGCCCACCCTCTCACAGGGGACCAAGCATTCAAGCAAGGGAATTTTCTTTCATGAAAACTTTCATCTCATTCAATTAATTTTCAACATTCTGTTACAAGAAGGGTACGTAGTTAATGGAATAGATACAGTACAGTGTACAAAAAAACCAACGAAGGTGTTACGTTACTTTCCTTTTATTCCTCGATTGAGGAGGCTATATTCATCATCAAAAATAGCTTAATTGATGAGATGGCATCTTGAAGGGCATCAAAGGATGGAATGTTGAGACATCCAGCAGGAACTTGGGAGAACTCCTTGGATGACTGATTTCATCAAAGAGGTGGAAGAGACGTAGACTCTTGAAAGCTCCTTGTGTTGGCCGAATGGATTTAGAGGGAAGAGAGGGAGATAGGTTTGAAGGTGGAAGTTGGAAGAAGAAGAGCACTCTAGGCCTCACGCCCACCCTCTCACAGGGGACTAAGCATTCAAGCAAGGGAATTTTCTTTCATGAAAACTTTCATCTCATTCAATTAATTTTCAGCATTCTGTTACAAGAAGGGTTGGAGCCTTTATTTTATAGACTTCCAAGCCTTTTGAAATTCAAATTTAGAATTACACCTAAATGAAGAAGGGAATGATGGGTGATTTCTTGATAAGGGGCACTGAATGTGGAGGAGAAGGAGGATTCATTTGAATTTTGAAATCTTTCTTCTCTTGGTTCTTGATGAGGGCACTAAATTTGGAGGAGAATGAGGCTTCATTCAAATTTGAAATATTTCTTCTCTTGGGTGACAATCAAAGGTGAGGTGTCCAGGTGATGTGGCGAAGTGGAGTGATGAGGTGGCTTCCAAGTTGGTGATCCAATGGTCCATGCACCCACTTTCCTTATTTAGACTTGATGTGCTTGAAACCAGATTGGACTTGTTGTGCTAAAACTAGATTGGACTCGGACTGAACTACTCTTGACTCAATTGCAATAAAGACTTAATTAAAGCAAATACTGGACTCAATTACCAAATTGAAATGAGTACAAGACTAATAGACTCAAATAAAATTTTATTACAGGACTCGAGCTCTCAATTTTTCAACCATAAGGAATCATTCCTAATTTGGATCAGTTGGAGTCTTTTCCTGAGCCTGGTGCTCGCACCAAAAATAGTCGAAGAGAGAAAGACCTAGGATTAAAAGGGATTCCTCTAACTTGTAGGGCATCTTGTAACTGGCTCTTGTCAAGATAGACCTCTTCTTTGGATCCTGGAAGCTCGGGGATCTTGCAACAAAATTGTAGAGAAATTAAAGACCAAAGATTGCAAAGGAGATGAAGAGGAAGAATCTTTAAAGAGGGAGAAGAAGCTTGAAATAGCCTTGGCCGGTTGGAGTGGTGTTGGAAGGGAAGAAGATGTAGATGATGGGAAGAACACAATAAGGGCCTCACACCCACCCTCTCACAGGGGTCCAAGCTCTTAAGCAAGGGAAATTCTCATGAGAAAAAGCCGCCTTCTTCATTCATTCATCATTCCATCCTTTATAAGAATACTAGGAGCCTTATTTAAAGACTACCAAGCCTTTCAAATTCAAATTCAAAATACAACAAATTCATGGAGAGAATAGAAGAGGAAGTTGTGGCCATTTCAAACTACATTCTTCTTAGGTGAAATTCCATGATGAGGTGGTATGGTGATGTGGCAAAGTAGGGAGGTGATGTGGCATGACTTGTCCTCCAAGTTGGCATGGTGTATTGATGATGTGGTGCTCCATGTAGTTATGGTTTGTTGGAGAAGTTGGTTGCACTCAATCTTGCTTATTTGAAACCCAAATCAAGCAAATCTTGAACCCAACTACTATACTTACTCAATACAAGGCCAATTTAACCCTAATTAGACTTGAGAACCTAAATTGAAATAAGAACAGGACCCAATTACACAAATGAAAACAAGTACAGGACTCATAAACTCAATTACAAGTTATTACAGGACTCAAATTCTTAATCTTCTACCCATAAGGAATTCAGCATTGGTTGCAGTCTCTTCCTGAGCCTGGTGCCCGCACCAATTCTCCCCGGGTGGGAGAAACTCGACCCTGCTGAGTAAGGATCTGTCTGATTGTGATATTTTTGTAATAGATCTGGGACTATTTGTTGTAGATCCTCTCGGGTGATCCAGGAGTCCTCAGATTCTGGTCGTCCTTGCCAATGAACTAGATAACGTTGATAGCCCTTACTTCTAGTGGTAATCGCTTGGTCATCCAAGATACGTTCAATCCTGTCTCTCTGGTCTAGTGGAATTACTGGTGGACACTCAAGTAGGGTTTTGCTCTTAAAGGCAGGGTAAGGTCCAAAAGGCTTGCTAGGAATTAATGCCGGTTCTTTATATTCTTTCAGATCTAAAATATTAAATGTTGAACTAATGCCGTACTCTGGTGGTAACTCTAACACATATGCATTAGGTCTAACATTTTTTGTTATGTTGAAAGGTCTAGCTCCCCAGAAATGCAGTTTCTTCATAGTTCCCGATGGAGACCTTTCAAGTCTAAGTTTAATCATTACAAAGTCGCCTTCATTAAATTCTTTCATTTGTTTATGTGAATTAGCCATATGCTTATAGACTTCATTGCTCATTTGAATCTTTTTACTAATTTCTTTATGCAGGTCCTTAACTTGCTGTGCATATGACTCGACAGACTTTGAGACTCATACTGACACTTAACAAAAATAGACTCAACTATGTATTCCTATTGAGATGAATTTTATTAGACTCTCTAGGGCCTAAACCTATCAGATTATTGACACTCTAGGTTTGACCCTGGTCTGGTTTGCACATGAAAAATTATCATGGACCCCTAGCAAATGCCATAAGGTCTTCCAAAAGTAAGTCGCAAATGGGATGGGCTCTATAGGTTCATGCAACCTAGTGATCTTAATATAATGTAACCTAATGGCTTTAGAAACATGTGTAGACTCAGGAACGGGTATGAAATAGGAATCAGAGTTTTGGGGCAATCTATGGGAGGCATGAAACGGACCTTGATTAGTCAAGATGATCTTAAAGTTTGGACATTGATTTCTGGGTGCAAGATCTAGGGTAGGCTGGATGCTCCTAGATGGTGGAAGGTCATCAGGAAGGTCTTCGAGAAGTTTATCTTGAAAGTCTTCTAAAATAACGTTTACTTTCTAGGGTTGCTCCTTAGGGACTTGTTCTTGGACCTCTTTTATGGACAACTCATGTGAACCCTCACTTTCATCTGATATGTTTGATCCTGGCTCAGTCACTCCTTCTTCAAATTCTATAGTGGGTTCAGGATCTTTTTTTATTAGTTTCTCAGTGATCTCAACCTTGTGTCCACCTTCATCATACTCCTCCACCAGACTTGATTAATAGATGTCTTCTTTGGATTCTTCAATGGACTTAGGAGTTTCTCTTTCTAGATTCTTAATGGGTTCAACCTTTTCTCCCTGAAATTCTTTAATGGGTTCTTCCTCTTCCCCTTCATATCCATTAAATAAACTCGGTTCAGTCTCATAAACTTCTTCCTCAAGCTCACTAATGGGTTCAGAGATCTTTCCCTTGCAAACTAATGGGATAGGAGTAGTAGGCTGGTTTGAAGGAATCTGTCTAAGAATTGGCCTAGAGGTGCTAATCATGATGGGCTTAGGTCTGCTGCTCATGAGTTCTCTTTGATAAGACTCAAATTCTCTAGCAATCCAATAAGCTTCCTCTAGAATATGAATTTTCTATTGAAGTAATTCCCCCTGGGTGTCCTTACATAGGCCTCCTCGAAATCTAGATATGGTCATGGTCTTAGATTCGATTGTGTTACATCTCCTGACAAACCCCTTGAATTCCTCAATATACTTAGACACTGGTCTATCACCCTGTCTCAGTTTGTACCATTGGTCTAAAACTCTTTGCTCATTGAATCTACCTAGATACTTTTTTCTTAGCCTACTTCTCATGGTTCTCCAGCTACGTATTCTATCTCCTCTTTGATAACATTCATCCTTAATAGCTTTCCAATGCTACTTAGCATATTGGGTTAACCTATGTGTGGGCAATCTAAATTTCTTTAACTCCGACATCCTAGTATAATCGAAATAGTGATCCATGCTCTCCTCCCAATCGATATAAACCTCTTGTCTTCCATCAAAAGTGGGTGCATAAGGTTGGGTGCTCCTAATGGGTCTCTCCTCAAGGTCAACCAAGTATGGGTATGGGCTCCAAGGGCTAGACTTAGGGACAAGATCATGATCATAGGCTCTTGGATCAAGGGAATTGGGCCTAGAGAAGTTGAATTTAGCATAGGCCTTGCAGGCTTCTGCCCGTGCCACTGCTTGGGCCATCTTTTGGTCCAGTTGGTCAGTCAGGCTTTGGTTCTGTCAGGCCATTTGGTCATTCAAGGTTTTCATTAAGGTCTCAAAATCTTGGTCCGTGGTTGCACTTGATTAAGCTAGGTCTTGTTGGTAAAATGTCCCTGATCTAGTTGTCATGCGCACACAAACTCAAACTCGGGCTAGAGGTTTGCTAGACCTAGAGTCCAAACCAAATGTTAGGTCAAGATGACAATCTTGGTTGTAGTAACTTGGCACCTGGCCAGGTAAGTGTAAGGTTGGTGGAGGTCCCACTTTGCTTGCCTTAGACACTAATTTGAAATTGGCCAGGTAAGCGGACCAACCCACCTTCCTTCGGGCTCTTGTCCCTGAACCACTTGCCTAGACACCAGATACACAAGCACACACAAACAAGTTATCTAAATTGGCTTGATACTTGGTTCGACCTGACCTTGTGGGTGTCCCTAGCTCACTAGAGCAAATTAAGTGTCTACTCAGTTTTAATTAAGAGTTGGGTCCGATATGCAGGGTGATGATTTTGGGCTTAGGACTGGTGATGAAATCCTACCTCCATGTCATACTGATGCCCTTAGATTGATTTGCCATGAGATGGTGCAAACATGCATATGAACCCTAATCTCCGCAACAGAAATTTTGTGTGTTGCAGTTCAAAGTGGGGCTGAGAAGTGCTGTGTAATAGTCTCAAAAAAAATTAAAAATTCATAGAAGACTGCTAAGTTATAGTTGATATTCCATATGAAAGAAAATTTAAAAATAAAATCTGTGCTATGCTGAGCAGATCCTGAAATTTAGATAATGTAAAAGGAACAGAACAGAACATACATGAATTTCAGCAACAGTGATGGAGTGCAGGAATTTTCATTTTTTCTGTAATTTTTTTCTGAGGATAAAATTATGCATGCTGATAGCTAACTTAATATATATTAGGAAAAGAATTATTTCAATAAAAAATTAACTACTTTTTTTTAGAGTTTTATATGAATTACAGTCAGCCTATTTAAAAATATATCAAGCAGAAAACAGAAAGTCCTAAGTGTAGAAATTCAAAAATGTGACCTAACATACTCTTTGTTTTCTTCTTCATGGGTCAATAACAATGGCACCCCGACATGCCTTCCCAGATCCCGGTGGAATGGGAAGAGCAGGTCTTGAAACCCTACTTTTCTCTTAAGACCGGATGGCCTGGTGAAGCACCCGATCCAAGTACATAAAGAACTTAACCCTAACCTACCATGCTCTGATACCAAGATGATGGGGGACAATGAGGGGATGATGTGTTCCTAATGGAATTAGCAATACTCAAATGAAAATGAAGTAATAAACATGCAGCCATTCATAGTAAAGGAAGCAAAATTTAATGAGAGGGATTCTTAAATGCCAAACAAGACATGAATTTTAAACCTTTCGAAGTAACTAAGAAGAGGACCTTAGTGATTAAGAAATTAGTCAGATTAGGGCAAAGAATAATTTAATATTGCAGATCTGAAAACCTATTTACAGAAGGTGATCCAGCATTTAATATCTCAAATTATAAGGGGAAAATACTCGAAGAGAGAAAGACCTAGGATTACAAGGGATTCCTCTAACTTGTAGGGCATCTTGTAACTGGCTCTTGTCAAGGTAGACCTCTTCTTTGGAGCCTGGAAGCACAGGGATCCTGCAACAAAGTTGTAGAGAAATTAGCGACCAAAGATTGCAAAGGAGATGAGGAGGAAGAATCTTTGAAGAGGGAGAAGAAGCTTGAAATAGCCTTGGCCGGTTGGAGTGGTGTTGGTAGGGAAGAAGATGTAGATGATGGGAAGAACATAATAAGGGCCTCATGCCCACCCTCTCACAGGGGTCCAAGCTCTCAAGCAAGGGAAATTCTCATGAGAAAAAAACTCCTTCATTCATTCATCATTCCATCCTTTACAAGAAGACTAGGAGCTTTACTAAAAGTGTTGATCCCATAGGTGATTTTGATGATAACCAAACATTGGAGTATGTAAATTTATTTCTGACAACTCTTCAAGTGTTTGACAAGTTTTTATAGGATAGATTAAATGTTCAAACTTCAACTCCTACACCTCTGTTTTCTTGTTTGAGTTGTGTTGTAATGTGTTTTTGTAAAGAAGAACCCAATGAAAAAGCTAATAAAAAATCATATAAAGGGGTTACTTCTATATATGTGTGCCTTGAAATTAGTTTTGAGTTGGTATGCTTGAAAATGTAAAGAGTTGATAAGAGTTTTTCTTTATGTTCAAGTGTAAAAATCCTGAAGAAGATACTCGAGCCGACCCAACTTGTTGAAGATCCGACTCCGCTTACTGGCACGCATCAAGGATTCTGGAATGCAACAATTCGAGCCGACTCGAAGGTAACCGAGCCGACTCTAATGAATCCGAGTCGACTGGAATCAGTTCGAGCCGACTCTTCCAGAGTCCAATTTTTGAAGATTTCTGAGAACAGCCAGGCGAGCTGATCTAAACCAGAAAGAGTCGACTCTGCCATACCAAATTCTGAAAGCCTAAGAAAGTGAGCTGACCCGAATGTATCGAGCTGACTCTTCCAGATTGAGGATTTCCGAACCTGAGAAAAAGAGCCGACCCAAGCTGAAGAGAGCCGGCTCCTCAAGTTCAAATTTTTCAAAGAAAGAAGTTCGAGCCAACCCAAGATATCAAGAGCCGACACGTCCAGAGTGATGTTCTGCGCCCTGAGACAAAGAGTCGACTGCAATGAATATTTGGTGACTTGAACTATCGACTCGAAGGATCTGAGCCGACTCGAGTGAATCTGAGCCGACTCGAACGTCGTTTCCAAGTATCTAATGCTAGTTCTAGAACTTATTTTGAATGCCAAAAAGTGCTCCAACGGTCACAAGTCACATCCCAATGGTCAAAAACATCTCTAATTTCTTTGAAGTGCTGGAAGACTTTATATTTGAAGGATTTGAATTTCCTTAAATATATAAAAGAGAGTTCTGAAAAGGAAGAGAGAGTTTCATTGAATATTCTACCAACCAACAGCAAAAGAGCACAGGAGCATTCAAGCTAGACTTCAGGACTTCACGAACTATGATTTGAAGTTTGAAGCAACTTTGGGAAGAAGCCACTGAAGTAATTAAAGCTTATTCAAGTGCATTCAAGTGGACTTCCATCAAGCTGCACCGGCAACTATCCGATAAATTGAGTTTGTCATTTTTGTTGCATTTCTTTCAATTCATTTTTGAATTGTTGGGTTATTGGTGAGCTCGGTTGAAAAACCAAATAGGTTCTTGGTGAGCCTCGATAAAAACCAAGTGTTAGGATCTTGGTAATCCTGGTAAAACCAAGTTAGGTTTCTTTGGTGAGCCTGTTAAAACCAAAAGGTGCTGGATTTTCTTAGGTGATCCCATAAAACCAAAGTGTAAATGTTTTGGATTGTGATCCTGCAAAACAATTCTACTATATTCAGGTGTGAATATAGTAGAAATCCCAAGTGGTATCTTGGGTAGTGGACGTAGGAGCCGGGTTGCTCCGAACCACTATAAATTTAGTGTGTTTGTATTATGCTTCTTTACTTCTTTTTAGCTTCTATAATTTATAACTCTGTCACAGCACCTAACACCTTCTAAGAGATTTTAATTGCACATTATTTGCTTCAATTTTTTAAATTCTCAATTCACCCTCCCTCTTGGATAGCCACCTAGGCAACAACTGGTATTAGAGCAGTGTCTCTGAATACATTAGAGTAAAGCTTGATGGCTCATCCCATAAGTACATCTCTAGAAGAAGGCCAGGCAACTAATAGACCACCATTGTTCACATGCACAAATTATGCATATTGGAAAGCACGAATGAAAATCTATATCCAAGCAGTTGATTTTTAGTTGTGGAAGGTCATTCTAAAAGGTCCTTATATCCCCATGACTAAAATTGTTTGAGTGGACGTTCCTAAACCTGAAGAGGATTGGGACGAACATGACATGAAGATGGGCAAATTGAATGCCAAAGCAATGAACTTGCTTTACTATGCTTTGGACAGTAATGAGTTTAATCAAATTTCTATTTGCACTTCCGCAAAAGAAATTTGGGATAAACTCGAAGTGACCCATGAAGGAACTTCTCAAGTGAAGTCTTCTAAAATTAATCTTCTTGTGCACAGTTATGAACTATTTAAGATGGAACCGAATGAAACAATCTTTGCCATGTTTTCATGTTTCACAGACATTATTAATGGCTTGAAAAGTCATGGTAGGGTATATACTAATGCAGATATAGTGTAGAAGATACTAAGATCTCTTCCAGATAAATGGGATCCAAAAGTGACTGCCATCCAGGAAGTAAAAGATTTGAATACCCTATTGCTGGATGAACTGCTAGGATCTCTCATCATGCATGAATTGACTATGCAGCACCGAATTGAAGATGATCAAAAGAAGAGGAAATCAATCGCCTTCAAAGCTATTATGGATTCTAGAAAGGATGAAGAATCGGAAGAAGAATGCTCCTCCACTAAAAGCGACATGGAAGATGAAGATGTTGCCATGGTCGTCAGGAAATTTAGAAAGTTCTTGGAAAAAAGAAAAGGAAGACACCTTAGAAAATTCCACAAGAACAAAGATTTTAGTAAGGAGAAGGACAAAGAAAAAGAAAAAGAAAAGGAAGTACCCACCTGTTATGAATGCAAAAAGCCATGGCACATCGAACAAGATTGTCCATTACTAAAAAAGGACTTTAAGAAAAAGAAAAAGAAAGCTATGGTAGCGACGTGGAGCGACAGCGAAGCATCCTCATCCACTGAAGAAGAAGAGACCATGAAATCTGCAAATCTAGACTGATGGGTCTTGAAAATGAGGTATCTTCTCCTGAGCTACAAACTGAATTTTCATATGATGAATTGAACTCTGCATTTCATGATTTACTTATCAAATTCAAGAAAGCCAGGGTTAAAATTAAATCCTTGAAGAAACAAAATGATGTTTTATCAAAAGACAAGGATGAAACTTTTGACAAAAATAACATTTTGCAAAAAGAATTAAATAACTTTTTTGACAATGTTATTGCCTTGAAAAATGATAAAAATATTTTAAATGAGACAAACAGAATTTTAGTTGCCAAAAATGTAGATTTAAAAAGGGAGGTTGAAAAGCTTAAACCTTTAGTTGAAAAACTTACTTTGAGTTCTAATAAGCTCGAGTTAATTTTGAAAGAAGAAAAGGATTCTAAAAGTAAAGCTAGAATTGGATTTAATGCTTTAAATGATAAAGGAATTTCAGCAACAAGATTTATATCTTCAAAAGCTTCAGCATTAAATGTTAAATTTGAAAAAGCTTTTCCATCAAAATCTATTTCAAATTGCTTGAAATATGTTCCAAAGAATTCTATGAAAAAATCATTCAAACCAAATATTTCTGTTTTTGCATCTTTCATAGCTTCAAAGCATGCATCATTCAAAAACGATAAACTTATTTGTTATGCATGTCATAAATTTGGGCATAAATCTTAGCAATGCAATTCATCGAAAAGTTTCATAATTGGAGCATTGAAATATAAAACCATTTGGGTTCCAAAGGAAACCAATTTTGCTAACCCGAAAGCACCCAAGTTAGCTTGGGTACCTAAAATCCTTCCTTGACTGTTTTGCAGGATTGTCTTGCAGCCCACAAATTAAAGAAAAGATGGTATCTTGACAGCAGATATTCAAGGCATATGACGGGTGACAACGATTAGTTCATCACCCTACAAATGAAAGAAGGAGGATAGGTTACATTTGGAAATAATGGCAAGGAGAAAATAATCTGAATCGGTAAGATCAAAATAACCCCCTATACTTTAATTGAAGATGTGCTGCTAGTAGATAAATTGAAGCATAATTTATTGTGTATTAGTCAATTATGTGATAAAGGCTTCAAAGTTATCTTTGAATCATCATGTGTATAGTAACTAACTCTCTTGATTCTTGTAACAAATTCATTGGCCATAGACTTGGAAACATTTATGTGATAGATCTAAATGATCTAGCCTTGTCCAGAAGCTCCAGTCTAGTAGCAATGAATGCTAAGACCAAAGAGTCATGTTTATTATATCATAGATGATTAGGTCATTCTAGCATGCATACAATTGCCAAATTAATCTCAAAGAATCTAGTTAGAGGTTTGCCACATTTTAAAGTAGATCTTGATTATGTATGTGATGCTTGTCAACTAGGCAAACAAACTAGGGAGAGTTTTAAATCGAAAAATGTTATTTCAACAACCAGACCCCTTGAGCTACTTCACATGGACTTATTTGGACCAACTAGGACCATAAGCCTAGGAGGTATGAAATATGGCCTTGTGATTGTAGATGACTTTTCTAGATTCACATAGGTATTATTTATTGCACATAAAGATAAAACTTTTGATGCATTTAGAAAATTTCATAAGAAAGTTTCAAATGAAAAAAATCTTTCCGTTATTTCAAAAAGAAGTGATCATGGAACTGAATTTCAAAATCAATTTTTTGATGAGTATTACACTGAGCATGGCATTGATCACTTCTCTGCTCCTAGAACACCACAACAAAATGGTGTTGTAGAGAGGAAAAATAGGACTTTGGAAGAAATGGTCCGAACGATGTTATATGATGGTAATCTTCAAAGGTACTTTTGGGCAGAAGCGGTGAACACTGCCTGTTATATATTATATCAAGTTTTAATACATCCAATTTCAAAGAAAAACCCCTATGAGCTTTAGAATTGAAGAAAACCAAATATCTATTACTTTCATGTTTTTGGGTGTAAATGCTTTGTGTTAAATAATGGCAAAGATAACCTAGGAAAGTTTGATGCAAAATCTGATAAATCTATATTCCTTGGTTATGCCTCACATAGCAAAGCATATAGAGTGTTTAACAAAAGGACTCTTACTATAGAAGAGTCAATTCATGTTATCTTTGATGAAGCTAACCCCTCACCATCTAGAAAAGATGAGTACGTAGATAATGATGCAGGTACTCTATAAAAGGAAATGGAAGATCTAAGTATACAAGACAAGCCAACGCAAGATGGAGGTGAAATGGTAAGTAAGGATCATGCTGATTTACTGAAGGAATGGAGATATATAACTTCACATCCCAAAGATTTAATTATTGGTGATCCTTCTTATGGTGTTAGGACTCGGTCAGCACATAAAGATGCACATGACTACCTAGCCTTTGTATCTCTAATTGAATCTCACATTTTAGAAGAAGCAAAAAATGATCCAAACTGGATGTTAGCCATGCATGATGAATTAAACCAGTTTGAAAGAAATAAGGTTTGGATACTAGTTGATAGACCCAATCATAGGAACCAAATGGGTCTATAAGAACAAACTAGATGAGAATAGCAAGGTTATAAGGATAAAGCAAGGTTGGTAGCAAAAAGATACAATCAAGAAGAGGGTATTGATTTTGATGAAACTTATGCTCCCGTAGCAAGACTAGAGGCCATTAGATTACTTTATGCATTTGCTTGCTACAAGAACTTTAAACTTTTTCAGATGGATGTCAAAAGTGCTTTTCTAAATGGATTTATTTTTGAACAAGTTTTTGTAGAACAGCCACCAGGTTTTGAAAATCATGCTTTTCCAAATCATGTATTTAAATTGAACAAAGCTTTGTATGGTTTGAAATAAGCACCTAGGGCCTGGTATGATAGATTGAGCAAATTTCTACTTGCAAATGATTTCAAAAGAGAAAATGTTGACAAAACCCTTTTTATTAAAAAGAAAGGAAATGATATGTTAGTTGTACAAATTTAGTTGATGATATAATATTTGGAGCAACTAATGAAAATCTTTGTTGAGATTTTGCTGAGATGTTGCAGGGTAAATTTGAAATGAGCCTTATGGGTGAGCTCAACTACTTCCTTGGATTACAAGTCAAACAAATGAAGGAAGGAATTTTTATAAACCAAGCCAAATACATCAAATAAATGATCAAGGAATTCGGCATGGAAACAAGCAAAGAGGCTAACACTCCCATGACCACTACCTGCAGACTAGACAAAGATGAAAGTGGATCCGATGTTGACCAAAAGCTTTATAAAGGTATGATCAGATTCCTTTTATATTTAACAGCCAATATACCTGATATCTTGTACAGTGCATGTGTTTGTGCTAGATTTCAATGCAATCCTAAAGAAACACATATGCTTGCTGTTAAAAGAATTCTTAAATTCTTGAAATGGACAAGTAATTTAGGTCTTTGGTATTCTAAAAAATTATCTTTGAACTTAATTGGTTTTTCTGATGCTGACTATGCTGGTTGCAAAATTGATAGAAAGAGCACTAGTGGTACATGCTAATTTCTAGGGTTGAGTTTAATTTTAGGGCATTGTAAAAAGCAAAACTCCATAGCATTGTCCACTGCTGAGGCAGAGTACATTGCTGCTAGCAATTGTTGTGCTCAAGTATTATGGATTAAACAATAACTAGAAGACTTTGGTGTTACACAATGCAAAACTCCAATCAAATGTGATAACATAAGTGCCATTAATTTGACAAAAAATCCTGTTCAGCATTCACAAACAAAGCACATTGAGATTAGGTACCATTTTATAAGAGAACATGTATTGAATAATGATATTATCCTTGAATTCGTGCCAACTGAAAACCAACTTGCTGATATTTTTACCAAACTATTGAATTTTAATAAATTTACAATAATTAGAAGTGAACTAGGATTATGTGATCCTCTCTAGAAGTACTCCCATAATCTTAAGGACAAATTATCTAGATAACTTCCTAATTCAAATTTTGTCATAAAATGAGGTTTGATTGAAATCCAAAATTATTATTTTTGTGCTCTCTCTACTCGAGCCGACTCGAGCAGATGAACTGTTGGTCGAGCTGGCTCGGATGTCGAGCCGTCTCTTTTTAGTTCGAGCCGTAGTGTTTGATTTTCTCATTTTTACTCCTAAACCCTATTCTATCTTCTCTAAAAACCTTCCAAATACTTCCAACTTCCAAAAAATGCTCCGTAATTTGAATTTCTTCACTCTATGGCACCAAAAAGAGCTGTTGGGAAGAAATCGGGGAGAGTTAGTGATGCGGCTCTGCAAGAAAGAAGGATGAAGTTTCGAGAAGACCATGTTTCCCAGAATCAACCTCAGTTTGAAGAAGAGGATAGTCCAACTTCTCCCAGTCACCAAATCTCTCTAGGTATGAGACCAATCACCACGGGCAAACAGATTTTATATGAATATCTGAAGGAGATAGGCTTTGTGATTGGCAATTTTATTGAAAATCAAGGATGGAAGAATTTGTGTTCTCTAGATGTTAAAATCTACCCAAACCTAGTGAGAATGTTCTATGAAAACTTAAGGTTTGGAGAGAACTTCATTGAATCTTTTGTTAAGGGAAGAAGGATAATTGTATTTGCTGAAATTCTGGGGAGTATTTTGGAAATGCCTTTTGAAGGCATAGAATATTTAGTTCTGAAAGACGGAACCAAGGCACTGCAAACAGTATTAGAAAGAACTGAGGTAAGTGAAATAGGAATTCCCAAAGCAAGCATGTTATCTATTGAGATGAGAATTCTACACAATTTTATTAGCAGGATCTTTTTACCCAGAACTGGACGTTTTGATTGGGTTAGTGAAAGAGATCTGTGCTTTATGGAACTTTTGATTAATGGTGATAAGATCAATTTGCCAGCTATTATGACTTGCTAAATGGAGGCAATAAGAAAAGTTAAGGCCTACCTACCCTATGGAATGGTTCTATCCCTCTTCTTTCAAAATGCAAATGTAGATCTAATAGTAGAGGATAGCAGGACACTACTCCATACTGATACATACACTGCAAAAACTTTTCAAAGAATGGGATATCTATTGTCAGACGGCACTTGGAGAAAGAAAATCGATGTCCCAGTAGCTGAAGAAACTGAGGAGATTCAAGAACAAACAGAATTAGAGGCTGGTGAAGACACTATAGTGCATATTCCAGAACCACAACCACAGATGGGATCTTCAGACAAGTAGACTTCAACACCTTTATTCCAGACATCTCAGTACTAGATATGCTTGATATACCATGTGGTACTGCTACTTTCACTCAATCTATTGATGTTCCAATTCAAAGTCACACTATTACTAGTCCTGCTATAGATAATTCATTGTTACAAGACTTCATGGCATAACAAATTAATAACATGACTGAAACTATCAAGTCATCTATGGTTACAATGTTTGGAGAACTTCAAAAGCCAGTTGATGATAGACTAACTCAATTTAGAGGGCAGATAGATGATCTAAAAAGAAGGATAGACTCACTTGAAACCTCCAAGACTGCAACTAGTGCAACCGAAACTAATCTGCAACCGATCCTTCAATTGATTGCATCGAGTTTTGAATCTACTAAAAACTCAATCACTCAAGTTCTTGAAGCATATAGAACTGAAATGGGCAACCTGAGAATAAGAATGGGGTCAGTTGAAGCAGGAAAAAGGATGGAGGATGATTATACCAAAGGTATTGGTATAATTAGAAGTGAGTTCGGCAGATTAAGAGGATTAGCTGAGGCATTTGCCAATGTTCAAGCTACAAAATTATTTACATTGCAAAAAGAAGTGGAATAAATAAAGGAATCAATAGAAGATTTAGTTGCCCCTAAAAGAACAAAGAAAACAGAAGCAGAACTCAAATCTATGAATGGCCTCTTGTGGAAGATAATGACTAATATTGAAGAAATTCAAGTTGCTCAGAGCAGTCCTCCTTCTTCTACACCTTTTCCTAGTCATTCTACTCATCCTAGATAGCTTGCTCCATATCATAGGCCTCAAGGAACCTATGATATTTCATAATTTGTTGACCCAATTGCTTCTATACCACCTAGTATTCAGATTCCTGGTCAACATTCAGATCCTAGGGTAAATATAGATAGTGATTAGATGTATTACTCATCACTTTGTACTTTGTACTGAACATTTTTATGAAATGAAAAGTACATATTTTGTTCTATCTCTCTATGAATATTTATGTTCAAATTGTTCATACATTGACTAATTTTTAATTAGAACTTCAAGATGATTATAAGAAAGTTAAATTATCTCAAACAAATTATAAATACTTTCTCTTTTTTTTATTCTAAGCTTAACTCCTAACTACCTTTTTGATTGATTGACAAAAAGGGGGAGAATGGTATGCTGCGAAATATTTGCATGAAAAGAATTGATGCAGAACGAAAACTCTGATACCAAAAATGATGCAGAATGGATATGTGGAATGCGGAAGAAAATTAAAATTAATGTATTTTTTTTTTATATATATTTTCAGAAGTCGACTTTGACTCAAAGGAAAGATAAACTAATGTTGAAAGAAACTAAGAAATGACAGAAAGCACAATTAAGAGGAGTGGATTATCAGAGTAACTCAGAAGTAGGATCATTGGGGATTGAGAAACCCCTAGATCTAGGGTTTGCTCTGAGTTTCAACGAAACAGACAAAGTGAGAAGGGAAGGTTCTTGTTACCTAGCAGTGATATCTCTCCATTTGGTGGAAAAAGACTCTCTCGAGCAGATTATTGGATCCCGGGAGTCAAGGTATCTTCGCAATGGATCCTCCGATAATGGTCCTTGGCAAAGTTGGCCTCTTCTTGAACCCTGGATCCTGGAGAGAAGAAGAACAAGGTTAGGAACAAGAGACTCAGGGAAGAGAGTTACCAGAGTAGAAGAAATGATGGGATCTGAAGGTCTTCAGCTGATCTGGAACTCCTAGGCTGCGGATTTGGGACTTCTTCTCCTGGATCTGCTGGATGGACTCTAAAGCAGTGGTAGCTAACTTGAAGATGGTTGGACTGGAGTCCTGGTGGTCGACCACCCTTTAGAAGAAGAACCTTGGAGATGGTGTAGAGGCTAGGGTTTGGTGGTGGTGGAGTAGAGATGGGTGGACTAAGCTAGGGTTTTGGGGTTGGAGATCTCACACCTCCTAAAGGTTCCTAGGGAACCCGGATTTACTCCCTCACGGAGCTCAACACTCAGAATAAGTGCGGAAGAACAAGACTTTGTTCAAAAACAAGGGATTTCATTCATAAGATTTCATAAGATAAGTTCAAGTTACAAATGGGGTCTAATATATAGACCTATAAGAAAAATCAAAACCATACAAGTTCCCATGTGGGACTAATAGGACTAATCTACACTTTAGGCATCAAATCCTCTTTCCTTGGCCAACCAAGACTCCTTCCTTGATTGAGCGGCCCAAAAACTCCAAGAAAACTTGAAAATCAGCTCCAAATGGCAGGTTATGGGGGTGTCTCCTAGTATCTCTCCATGAATCAAGGATTTTTCCTTCATGGTTTGGCCCTTTTGGACACCTCCTAGTCTTGCTCCATAAGTTTAGGCTTCTTCTTTTCATGGCTTTGGCACTTTAGGAAACTTTTGGGTGCCTCCTTGATTTTCTCCCCAAGACATGCTCTCTTCCATTTTATAACTTAGATTTTTATGGAACATTGTGGGGCACCTCCTTGATCCTCTCTTCAAGAAAAATTCTTGCCATCCTGGCTTGGGTTTATCTGGAAAGAAGTTGGCTCCTCCTTGGATTGAGGTATCTTGATGGATTTCTCCCCCAAGTGGTGCAAGAAAAAGGGGAACTTACTTCTTATGGTGTGGGGACCAAAGACACTGGATGGGGATGTGGCAGGGAGTGTGGCACCCACTTGTAGCTGGACCATGGAAGAAAAAATGTGGCACCCTATGGCAAAGGGAATGGTGCCAACCTGGACCTGGACTTGGACTGAGTCAACAAGACTCAACAAAAATTGAAATGACAAAATTACAGACTCAAAATTGGGTTGATCAGGTCAATCCTTATTACAAACCCTAATTTTCTCGAGCAAGGTCAATCAAAGATCCAGATGGAACCCTGAAGTCTTCTTCTGATTCTGGTGCCCGCACCAATTCTCCCGGGGTGGGAGGAACTCGACCCTATCGAGTATGGATCAAGCTGGCTCTAGTATCTCTCCAAGAGGTCTGGGTCCAATTCTTGTAATTCTTCTCGGGAGATCCAAGAGTCATCAGAATCTGGCCTTCCTTGCCAGCGAACCAGGTATATTTGGTATCCTCGATTACGAGTAGAGATAACCTGATCATCCAGGATCTTTTCAATCTGCTCTTTCCTCACAGGCCAATTTGTTGGTGGACACACAAGGTCGGGATCACTCTCAATAACAGGATTAGGTTCAAAAGGCTCACTGGGAATCACAGCTAGCTCCCTGTACTCTACTAGGTCTGTAATGTTGAAAGTGGAGCTAATGCCTAGCTCTGGAGGCAACTCAAGCATATAGGAATTGGGTCCCACTCTCTTCATCACTCTAAATGGTCCAGCTCCTCTAGCATGTAGCTTTCTAACAGTTCCAGGAGGAAACCGCTCAGGCCTTAACCAAATCATTACATAGTCTCCCTCAACAAAAGTTTTGACTCGCCTTTGAGAATCAGCCAACTTCTTATAAGTTTCATTACTTAAAAAGTTATTTTGGCATGAATTTCTTTATGCAAGTTCTTAACATGCTGTGCAAAGTCTTCAGCAGACCCGGAGACTCGTGTGTGGACTGGCAAAGGAACTAGGTCAGGTGGTGTGTGAGGCTTGTATCCATGAACAATCTCAAAAGGGCTTTTACCTATAGACCTATTGATCGAGTCATTATATGCAAATTCAGCCCTGGGTAAATACAAATCCCAATTCCTGGTATTCTCACTCAACCAAAATCTGAGTCAATGTCCTAAACTCGACTGACGACGCATTCCTAAAGAATGGACTTTATTCAAAGGAACCCTAGGTCTAAACCTAACAAACTAAGGCTCTCTAGGTTTGACCTTGGGTCGGAGGATGGCATGCAGAGCATGAAAACTTATCATGGATGCCTAGTAGGTGCCTTAAGGTCTTCCAGAAGTAGGTGGCAAACCTAATAGGTTCTAAGGAGTCTTGCAACCTAGAAATCTCAGTAAAGTGTAATCCCATAGCTCTAGAAACATGAGAAGATTCAAGGAAGGGTAGGAAATAAGAATCAGAGTTTTGAGGTGGCTTATAGGAAACAAGAAACATACCTTGGTTATTCAGGACGACCTTAAAATGAGGACATTATTCTATAGGTGCACTCATCCGAACCTCATGATTTGCTCTAGGAGGGTCTACAAGTGCAAGTTCTAGGGTAGGCTGGGTGCTCCTAGAAGGTGGAAGGTTATCAGGAAGGTCTTTGGAATGTTTATCTAGAAAGTCTTCTAAGCTACTGTCTTTTTCTTGTTCTTGGACCTTCTCAATGGGCAATTCTTGTGAACCCCTTCCTTATTCACACTTCTCTACCAGATTTGACTCAGGGGTGTCTTCTTTGGATTCCTCAATGAGTTCAGGGGTATTCTCACTTAAACTCTCATTGGGTGCAATTTCCTCTTCCTGAACTTCCTCAAAAGGGTCTTCTCTTAGGGTTAGCTCCTGAATTCCTTGAGTGGCAGGGGTCCCCTCAATAACCCCATCAGGTAGGAGTTGGTTAATTGAATTATCGGGAGAGATATCCTCAAATTCTTCTTCTTCATATTCATCTATCAAACTTATGTCAGGCTCATATATTTCTTCCTCGATCTCACTAAAAGGTTCTAATCTATTCTCCTTTGATTCCACTTTAAGTACGGCTCTGGTCAGGTCAACTAATTTTGGGATGGCCATGCCTAACTCCTTCTCAGTGTTATCCTTCTGGTAAAGAGGTGACACAAGTGGGAATTGACAAACAAAAGTCTGGTTCACTACGGGTGTCGGATCAATCAGAACTTGACTCAAGTTGGTAGAGGTTGGCTTTAAGTCCAAAGTATTTGATTGGTTATATATTAAAGACCACTCATAGTCTTGGGCTTCTTGGTAGGCTCGGTCTAACTTATTGGTCTTTTCAAGGCATAGCTTCCTATAAATGTCTGGGTGTAACCCAACCCTAAACCTCGATGTGATCTGAGCTTCGGTCTCAATGGTATTGCATTTCATGTCATACCACTGGAAGTCCTCGATATATTTAGACACAGGCCTATTACCTTGTCGCAATTGGTACCATTGGTCTAAAAGTCTTTTCTTATAGGATCTACCTAGGTACCTATCTCTCAACTTACTTCTCATATCTCTCCAAGTATATATTTCCTCATTTCTTTGATAACACTCACACTCAATAGCATACCAATGCGACCTAGCATGTTTGGTGAACTTGGTTTTGGCCAACCTAACTTGTCCTAATTTCGATATGTTAGTACACTCAAAATACCGATCCATTTGTTCTTCCCACTTAATATATGTCTCTTGTCTTCCATCAAAAGTGGGTGCATAAGGTTCGGTGTTCCTAACGGGTCCCTTTTCTGAGTCAACTAAGTATGGATATAGGCTCCTAGGGTTATGCTCGGGATCACGGTATAAGGTCCTCCTAGGCTCCTAGCATGGGTGAGGTTGGGGCCTATTAAATTTTGGATCAGGGGTCCAATTTTGATGTCTACGTTTCTTAAGTCCCTAGGCTCGGTCTCTAAACTGGGCAAAACCCTCATTCATATCCTGACTCAATTTGGTCATACTTTCGGTAAGAGTTGTAATCATGGCCTCTAAATCAGGTTGGGTTTGACCAGGTTGGTAGGGTACTCCGTTCCGGGTGGACATGATGATGCAAGCAAGCATACCAAATGAGACTCGACTGAAATGACTACAGGCTAACTAGACCTAGAGCCAAAACTAGATGCCCAATCAGAGTGGCAAGCTAGCCTGTAGTAACTCGGGACTCAGCCAGGCAGGTGTAAGGGGAGTGTTAGGTCCCTAATTGCCAAACCTAGACACCAATCAGTGATTGGCCAGGTAGGCGGACCAGCACACAAGCCCTTCGGGATAGAATCCCTGAACCACCATTCTAGACACTGAGTACAAAGCACACACAGAGTAACTAGACAAACTGACTCAACACTAGCCTAGACCCGACCAGTTGGTGTCCCTAGTCCACTAGGGCAAATTAGGTCTAATTAATTTTAAGATTAAAGACTTAGGTTCGAATGCACGGGAGGTGGTTTTGGGCTAAGGAGAGGGTCTCAATCCTCCCCTTATGTAGCAACTTCGGTGCCCTTAAGATAGATTCAATTTATGCACACTCAAATAAAAAAAATAGCTTGCAAAAAATAAAAAAAAATAGAACATCAGTAAAATTGATTTCAGAAAATCTATAGAAATTAATAAATCATGAAAATTTTATGTAAATTACTTTCAATTATATTGGTTCCAGAAAAATAAGAATTACTTAATTTGGAATTTTTTGCAAGGAGAAACAATTCAAATAACAGGATAGTTACTGGAAGAAAATAGAACGTGTGTCCCGTTTACAATCCCTGCCTAGAAGTTATAACCCAGCAGCACCCCTACACGCCCTAGGAACCTCCATGGAATGGGAGGAGGAGGCTTGCGTCTTGCTTGTTCCTAGGACCGGATGGCCAAGGGAGTCTACTCCAGGTAGCAAAAGTAAAAAGGAACGAAAAAAAAATAATCAAACAAGCAAGAACCCTAGACAGGGCTCTAATACCAAAAGTGATGCAGAACGAAAACTCTGATACCAAAAATGATGCAGAATGGATATGTGGAATGCGGAAGCAAATTAAAATTAATTTTTTTTTTTTTTTACATATTTTCAGAAGTCGGCTTTGACTCAAAGGAAAGATAAACTAATGTTGAAAGAAACTAAGAAATGACAAAAAATATAATTAAAAGGAGTGGATTATCAGAGTAACTCAGAAGTAGGATCGTTGGGGATTGAGAAACCCCCAGATCTAGGGTTTTCTCTGAGTTTCAACAAAACATACAAAGTGAGAAGGGAAGGTTCTTGTTACCTTGCAGTGATATCTCTCCATTTGGTGGAAAAAGACTCTCTCGAGCAGATTATTGGATCCCGGGAGTCAAGGTATCTTCGCAATGGATCCTCTGATAATGGTCCTTGGCAAAGTTGGCCTCTTCTTGAACCCTGGATCCTGGAGAGAAAAAGAACAAGGTTATGAACAAGAGACTTAGGGAAGAGAGTTACCAGAGTAGAAGAAAGGATGGGATCTGAAGGTCTTCAGCTGATCTGGAACTCCTAGGCTGCGGATTTGGGACTTCTTCTCCTCGATCTGCTGGATGGACTCTGAAGCAGTGGTAGCTGACTTGAAGATGGTTGGACTGGAGTCCTGGTGGTCGGCCACCCTTTGGAAGAAGAACCTTGGAGATGGTGTAGAGGCTAGGGTTTGGTGGTGGTGGAGTAGAGATGTGTGGACTAAGCTAGGGTTTTGGGGTTGGAGATCTCACACCTTCTCAAGGTTCCTAGGGAACCCGGATTTACTCCCTCACGGAGCTCAACACTCAGAATTAGTGTGGAAGAACAAGACTTTGCTCAAAAATAAGGGATTTCATTCATAAGATTTTATAAGATAAGTTCAAGTTACAAAAGGGGTCTAATATATAGACCTATAAGAAAAATCAAAACCATACAAGTTCCCATGTGGGACTAATAGGACTAATCTACACTTTAGGCATCAAATTCTCTTCCCTTGGCCAACCAAGACTCCTTCCTTGAGTGAGCGGCCCAAAAACTCCAAGAAAACTTGAAAATCAGCTCCAAATGGCAGGTTATGGGGGTGTCTCGTAGTATCTCTCCATGAATCAAGGATTTTCCCTTCATGGTTTGGCTCTTTTGGACACCTCCTAGTCTTGCTCCACAAGTTTAGGCTTCTTCTTTTCATGGCTTTGGCACTTTACGAAACTTTTGGGTGCCTCCTTGATTTTCTCCCCAAGACATGCTCTCTTCCCTTTTATAACTTGGATTTTTATGGAACATTGTGGGGCACCTCCTTGATCCTCTCTTCAAGAAAAATTCTTGCCATCCTGGCTTGGGTTTATCTGGAAAGAAGTTGGCTCCTCCTTGGATTGAGGTATCTTGATGGATTTCTCCCCCAAGTAGTGCATGAAAAAGGGGAACTTACTTCTTATGGTGTGGGGACCAAAGACACTGGATGGGGATGTGGCAGGGAGTGTGGCACCAACTTGTAGCTGGACCATGGAAGAAAAAATGTTGCACCCTATGGCAAAGGAAATGGCGCCAACCTAGACCTGGACTTGGACTGAGTCAACATGACTCAACAAAAATTGAAATGACAAAATTACAGACTCAAAATTGGGTTGATCAGGTCAATCCTTATTACAAACCCTAATTTTCTCGTGCAAGGTCAATCAGAGATCCAGATGGAACCCTGAAGTCTTCTTCTGATTCTGGTGCCCGCACCAAGAATGAAAAGGAGAAAATATTTTCATGATTATATATTTGCTCTAATACATAAAGCTTGAAAGCTAAACTCAAATTAAGCTCTGATACATCATGATACATATTTAAAAGTCTTTGATACATAATGATATATATTTGTGATACATAATGTTTAAAGTTTTGACTTTTAATAGCTCTGATACTTAATGTTGTAACATTGTGAGCTCTGAAAATACATAGAAAGTGAGTCAAAACATGTAGTATCTTACTGAGGGGGAGATTACCTCTCTCTGCCCTAATTCTCCTTTCATTATTTGGCACCAACTGAAGTCAATCTATTTTACTTGTTCATATATACTTGCAAATATGATTATACAAGTAATTGTAAAGTGTTATATTTATTTTTCATGCCCAGTGTTTTGTCATCATCAAAAAGTGGGAGATCGTTGACCCCATAGGTGATTTTGATGATAACCAAACATTGGAGCATGTATATTTATTTCTGACAACTCTTCAAGTGTTTGACAAGTTTTTGTATGATGGATTAAATGTTCAAACTTCAACTCCTACACCTCTGTTTCCTTGTTTGAGTTGTGTTGTAATGTGTTTTTGAAAAGAAGAACCCAATGAAAAAGCTAAGAAAAAATCATATAAAGGGGTTACTTCTGTATATGTTTGCCTTGAAATTAGTTTTGAGTTGGTATGCTTGAAAATATAAAGAGTTGGTAAGAGTTTTTCTTTAAGTTCAAGTGTAAAAATCCTAAAGAAGATACTCGAGCTGACCCAACTTGTTGAATAGCCGACTCCGCTTACTCGCACGCATCAAGGATTCTGGAACGCAGCAATCCGAGCTGACTCGAAGGTAACCGAGCCGACTCTAATGAATCTGAGTCGACTGGAATAAGTCCAAGCCGACTCTTCCAGAGTCCAATTTTTGAAGATTTTTGAGAACAGCCAGGCGAGCCGACTCTTCCAGACCTAATTATGAAAGCCTGAAAAAGCCAGCTGACCCGAACTGCATCGAGCCAACTCTTCCAGAGTGAGGATTTCTGAACTTGAGAAAAAGAGTTGACCCAAGCTGAAGAGAGCTGACTCCTCGAGTTCAAACTTTTCAAAGAAAGAAGTTCGAGCCTACCCAAGCTATTAGGAGCCAACTCATCCAGAGTGATGTTATGCGCCCTGAGATAAAGAGCCAACTGTAATGAAGATTTGGTGACTCGACCTATCGACTCGAAGGATCTGAGCTGACTTAAGTGAATTCGAGTCGACTCGAACGTCATTTCTAGGTATCTAACGGCTAGTTCCATAATTTATTTTTAAAAGCCAAAAAGTGCTCCAACGATCACAAGTCACATCCTAACGGTCAAAAACAACTCTAACTTCCTTGGAGTGATGAAAGACTTTATATTTGAAGGAATTGAATTTCCTTAAATATATAGAAGAGAGTTCTTAAAAAGAAGAGAGAGCTTCATTGAATATTCTACCAACCAATAGCAAAAGAGCACAAGAGCATTCAAGCTAGACTTCAATACTTCATCAACTCTAATTTGAAGTTTGAAGCAACTTTGGGAAGAAGCCACTGAAGCAATTAAAGCTTATTCAAGTGCATTCAAGTGGACTTCCATCAAGCTACATCAGCAACTATCCAACAAATTGAGTTTATCATTTTTGTTGCATTTCTTCCAATTCATTTTTGAATTGTTGAGTTATTGGTGTGCCCGGTTGAAAAACCAAATAGGTTCTTCGTGAGCCTTGATAAAAACCAAGTGTTGGGTTCTTGGTAATCCTGGTAAAATCAAGTTAGGTTTCTTTGGTGAGCCTGTTAAAACCAAAAGGTTAGGATTTTCTTTGGTGATCCCATAAAACCAAAGTGTAGAGGTTTTGGATTGTGATCCTGCAAAACAGTCCTTCTGTATTCGGGTATGAATATAGTGGAAACCCCAAGTGGTATCTTGGGTAGTGGATGTAGGAGCTGGGTTGCTCCGAACCACTATAAATTAGGTGTGTTTGTGTTGTGCTTCTTTACTTCTTTTTAGCTTCTATAATTTATAACTCTGTCACAGCACCTAACACCTTCTAAGACATTTTAATTGCACATTATTTGCTTCAATTTTTTAAATTCCCAATTCACTCTTGGGTAGCCACCTGGGCAACAATTGGTATCAAAGTAGTGTTTTTGAATACATTAAAGTAAAGTTTGATGGCTCATCCTATGAGTATATCTTTGGCAGAAGGCCAGTCAACTAATAGACCTCCACTGTTCAATGGCACAAATTATCCATATTGGAAAGCACGAATGAAAATCTATATCCAAGCTGTTGATTTTCAATTATGGAAGGTCATTCTAAAGGGTCCTTATATCCCCATGACTAAAACTGATGGAGTAGACATTCCTAAACCTGAAGAGGATTGGAACGAACACGACATGAAGATGGGCGAATTGAATGCCAAAGCAAAGAACTTGCTTTACTATGCTTTGGACATAAATGAGTTTAATCGAATTTCTATTTGCTCTTCCACAAAAAAAATTTGGGATAAACTCGAAGAGACCCATGAAGGAACTTCTTAAGTGAAGTCTTCTAAAATAAATCTTCTTGTGCACATTTATGAACTATTTAAGATGGAACCGAATGAAACAATCTCTCTGCCATGTTTTCACATTTCACTAACATTATTAATGACTTGAAAAGTCTTGGCAGGGTATATACTAATGCAAATCTAATGCTGAAGATACTAAGATCTCTTCCGGACAAATGGGATCCGAAAGTGACTGCCATCCAGGAAGCAAAAGATTTGAATACCCTATTGCTGGATGAACTGCTAGGATCTCTCATCACACATGAATTGACCATGCAGCGCCGAATTGAAGATGATCAAAAGAAGAGGAAATCAATCACCTTCAAAGTGGCTATGGATTCTAGAAAGGATGAAGAATCGGAAGAAGAAAGCTCCTCCACTGAAAGCGACATGAAAGATGAAGATGTTACCATGGTCGTCAGAAAATTTAGAAGGTTCTTGGGAAAAAGAAAAAAAGACACCTCAGAAAATTCCACAAGAACAAAGATTTCAGTAAGGAGAAGGACAAAGTAAAAGAAAAAGAAAAGGAAGTACCAACCTGTTATGAATGCAAAAAGCCAGGGCACATATGACCAGATTGTCCATAACTGAAAAAGGGATTTAAGAAAAAGAAAAAGAAAGCTATGGTAGCAACGTGGAGCGACAACGAAGCATCCTCATCCACTGAAGATGAAGAGACCATGAAATCTGCAAAACTATGTTTGATTGGTCTTGAAAATGAGGTATCATCCCTTGAGCTACAAACTGAATTTTCATATGATGAATTGAACTCTGCATTTCATGATTTACTTATCAAATTCATGAAAGCCAAGGTTTAAATTAAATCCTTAAATAAACAAAATGATGTTTTATCAAAAGACAGGGATGAAACTTTTGAAGAGAATAACATTTTACAAAAAGAATTAAATAACTTTTCTGACAATGTTATTGCCTTGAAAAATGAGAAAAATATTTTAAATGAGACAAATAGAATTTTAGTTACCGAAAATATAGATTTAAAAAGGGAGGTTGAAAAGCTTAAACCTTTAGTCAAAAAACTTACTTTGAGTTCTAATAAGCCTGAGCTAATTTTGAAGGAACAAAAGAATTCTAAAAGTAAAGCTGGAATTGGATTTAATGCTTGAATTGATAAAGGAATTTCAACAACAAGATTTATAACTTCAAAAGCTTCAGCTTTAAATTTTAAATTTGAAAAAGCTTTTCCATCAAAATCTATTTCAAATGGTTTGAAATATGTTCCTAGGAATTCTATGCAAAAATCTTTCAAACCAAACATTTCTATTTCTGCATCTTTCACAGCTTCAAAGCATGCATTATTCAAAAATGATAAATGTTGCCCAGTAAGCAACCCAAGAAGGGGAAAGAATTGGGTCTCTAAAAATTAATACGGCAAGCTATTAACTTAATAAAACTTGATACTAAGCAAAGCAATCCAATTCAACAAATATATAAGCAAGGAACTATGATTCAAATGCAATGCTCTAAACTATAAGTGCAGCGAAAATTAAGAGAAATAAATAAAAAGTAAAGTGAGAGAGATCAAGCAATCACAAACACCAAGAACTATAGTGGTTCGGTGCTATACAATGCACCAACATCCACTCCCCAAGATCTCCTTGGAAATTCACTATAATCACACGATTACAGCCGATTAGTTTTTCGGGCTCACTAATCAAAACCTTACTTATTTTCACAAGGAGCACAAGTCACAACCTCACTTGGTTTTATGGGCTAACCAAAAATCTAATTAGTTTTCACAAGGCTAACTAACAACCTCCCTTGGTTTTCCTGGCTAACCAAGAACCTTAGTGGTTTTGCGGGCTAACCACCAACCTAATTGGTTTTCCAAGGGCTTACCAATAACCTTACTTCATTTTATAATAGGATAACCAAGAATCCTTACAAGAAATAAGGTCTAGAAATAAAGAACCAATGTAAGCTTTCAATAAAAAAGTGAATATCTAGATGTAGCTCGATGTAGAGTTGCTTTGTACTTGTTGAAACCTTTTGAATGCCCAAGTATGGATGATCTTCAATGCTCTTGAATGCTTAGAGGCTTCCTTTAGCTTGAAGGTGGTTGAAACTTGAAGGAATATAAGTTAAAGCTCACTTCTCTTCTCTTTTTTCAAAGCTCTTTAGTGTTCTTCAATTCTCTTTTTTTTATTTGACTTTGGAGAATATAAATACCCTCCCAAGGCCTCAAAACCGATTTCTAGCGATTACACTTGAAAAACTAGCCATTAGGGGCATTTTGGGTGAGTTCTGCATTTGAAAATACTAGCCATTACTGTTGCCAGAACTTCATGTGTCGACACATCCTCAGTTGAGTCGACATATAAGGTCGACACATGTTCTTCCTGAGTCGACACTTGGTTCAAAAATATCCATTCAGATTCTATAAAAATCTTAGATGTATCGACACATTCTCAGTTGAGTCGATACCTTAAGTCGACACATTGCTTCCATGTGTCGACACTTTGGCTGTTCCTTCAACTTCTGCAAGTTCTGTGGCTTGAAAGTCTCAAGCGATGTATTGATCTATGTGTCAACACCTTGAGTCGACACCTCAGGTCCATGTGCCGACACTTCAGCTATGCCATTTGAAAATTACTATATACCGGCCTAAGTCGATATTTCTTCTTCATGTGTCATCACTTCGTGTCATGTGTCGACATTTGGAGTCGACACTTCTTTGAAAAATACACAGAAACTGTTGAAGTTGAGTTGGAACAAGTTTCCACTTGACTTAGTCATCCATTCAACCATTTTTTAAGTGTCCAAGTCTTCTTTTTGAGCAAACTTCTCGTTCAACTTGGCTTCTTCAAAACATTTGGGCTTCATCAAATTTTGTGAGTACCTTTTCAATAAAACACACTCAAAGCAAATCATTAGTCCTCAACTTATACTTAACTATTTTGCTTATCATCAAAATCAATTAGTGGAGTCAACAATCTCTCCCTTTTTGATGATGACAAAACCCTTAAGTATAAATTGCTTTAAAATAAAGCTTTTAAGAGAATTAATCAAGGTGCATAAAATTGAAAGCATTAAGAATATCAACATTACTTGCATAATTGATATGACAATTTAGAATACAAGTAATAATGCCAGAGCTTGTTAAAAAGATAGAGAGTATCAGAGTTTTGATATCCATTTGAATGCATAGAAAATATGTATCATGAGACTCTACAAGAAAATTTCAGCAAACAACAAAGCTCACCCTGAATTAATGATTCATAACAAAATTTGTAAGAATCTTTTCAAATATTGAAAGAAGGATTTTAGGATGAATTTCATTTTGAAAGGATTTCCAAATGAAAATAAAGTAAAGCTCCCCCTTTCTCAAGGAATTTTGTACATGATTTTCAATTCAGGTTTTTTTTTTTAAAAAAAAAAATACTACTTGCATATCACAAATATAGATCAAAACTACTTCTCCTTAATGTTTGAGAATAATACACATTTATACTTAACTCTCACTAAATTACTCCCCCTTTTTGTTATCATTAAAAAGGTAGGAAAGCAAATAAATTGAGTAGAAAAGATATAGCATTGGGTTAATAAATTCATTTGCGAAATTACTCTCCCCTTTTGTTTTTGTAAGAAACTCATTCAATGAAGAGTGAGGACATTGAAGCATAAAAGCAATTCAAGATATAACATTCATTTTCATCAAAGACATAGAGATGGGGAACAATAAAGAATTTTCATATAAATTTAAAAGTTGTACAATAGATACATAACAAAGATAAAAATACATAGAAGCATAGAAAGTAAACTATCTAGAAGTACATAAAAAAAATATCCTAATCCTTATCCATGGAATCATCAGAAGATGAACCGATCTTAATCGGTCTTGTATCAAGGAAGGAGTGAGCTCTCGGCCATCTCGATCGAAGATCTCTAAGTCTGGTCCTGGTCAGCTGTGGAGGGGTGCCAAGACCAAGACCAACCATTCAAGCCCCTTCAAGATCAAGCCTAAGCCCAATTCATGCCAAGATTTAAAGCACATGGGGGAACAACTCATCAAACAACCTTGGAAGAGAAGGAATTACACTACATCAAGAGTTTTATGGAGAACATAAAGATTCCTTCTACTACCCCAACAATATTTGACATGTGGGATGCCACAACTTATGACACCTAAGCCTCTACATCAGCATTTGGAAGTCACATTAGGATCTTCTACATGCCACATGTCAAAGTGGTTGTAACTTTCTATCAATAATTTATTTTTAGTTAAAACCACTTACCTAAAAATTATTGGAGCCAACTAAGCCATCCTTATCCCCTCCTCTCCACCCTTGGATGAAATTCTTAGCATTGGAGCCTATAAATAGGGCCTCTAGGCTCTCATTGTATTCATTCGATGCTATGATTTGAATTAATGAAAGGATTGTTTCCTTGCGTTCTAGTTTTCTTGAGTTCTTGTTTGAAGTGAAAGTTTTCTAGCTAGTTTGAGTGTGTAGATCCTTATCCAAGGAGAGAATGAGAGTTTTCTAAGTTTGAGTTTGAGAGTGAAGAGTGCTTTTGCAAGGAGTATAGGATGGGATGCCGATTGATAGATCTATGATCAAGCTCCAAGTCCCAAGCCGCCGGCCACTTTCTTCTTCTTCCTTTTTTCTTTGTTTCTATTCCAACTCCAATTCTTCTTTCATGTCTAACCCAAAATTTCTTTGCAGGTTTTCTCAGATTTCTAGGTCAAAGATGAAGGTCTCCACGTCATGGATCAAGACCAAGGTGACTCTCAAAGTAGAGAGTGCCAATCTTAACTTCTAAGCCTCACTCCTTGAGTGATGAGAGCTCCGTCTTCTACCAAATAATTAGCCATCATTGTTGGTAGGAAGACTCTTCCTAAGCTTCATTAGACCTGATTATTTGAAGGTGAACTTGCCCTAGTAGTGATGGTTTCTTTGCCATGAAGATCCTAATCCTTATTTTGAACTAGATCTACATCACGGGTCTTAAAAATTAGATTAACTAGTCTCCTTATAAAAATTCTTTTATTGGATAAATTTAGCCCATTTATTTGATAATTAATTTCTCAAGTTTGCTTGCTGGTTAGCTTGCTAAGACTCTCCATTCATCATTTTATTTCCGTCCCCCATCAATTTTTTGGTATCAGAGCTTATGGTTTACTAGATCAAGTGTTTAATTGCTGAAATTTCTGTTCTAGTATTCACCCAATTCTTTTATGAATTTTAGTATTTTTACATTGATCAAAAAAATCTAAAAAAATATTTTTCCAGTATTTTAGTTCTTAGGATTCGAAATATAAAATTCAAAAAAATATTTTCCTTTTATTTCTGGATTTAAAAATACGAGTTCTTAGATCATTTCTGAAGTTCTGTCCAGAATTATGTTTCTGCCTTCCATTTCATTTAATTTTCAAAAAAAAATACAAAAAATATTTTTCTAAATTTCAAATTTTATATATTTTTTTTAATTTGGGTTTGAATCACATATTTGAGCTAGTATGGATATCTTGTTAGCAAGTTAATTGTTTGTGCATCCATTTCTAAATCCAATTTAGGGCATTCAATCATAACATAAGGGAAGGAGGTCATTACCTTTCCTTGGCCCAAAACAATCACCCACATTTGCATTGACCAAAAGCATAATTGAAATCGAGTTGGCACCTAAAACTATGGATACCCACAAGTCAGGTTCAAGTGCAAGATGAGACCAAATATTAGTTGAGTTTGTACTTCTTGAAATTGGTGTCTAAGGCAAGAGGTCCAATGGCAAACACCTTAAGTGGACTTGCGATTTTTAATTTGGATCTTGTGAAAGTGAGGGGAGCCTCCCGCAACCTCACCTCTTACCTGGCCAGTAGAAATGGTAATTACAACTTTAACTAGTACTGAGTCAATTCCTGTATTTTGAACTTTTAGGTCTAGGAGCCCTAGAAGTTAGGTTTGTATTGCTTGTCCATTTGATCTGAAGCCCTATACCAACAGTCCTACATGTATCCATGGATCACAATCTTGAATTCTTTATGAGGACCCTGATTGAAAAATTTGATGCCCTAACTAAATAATTAGGACAAGTGAACAAAGTGTTAGGGCAAGTAAATAATCAAATCAGAAACCTCGAAAAAGATCGCTTGACCCGTACTAGTCCTAAATTACCTTTCATTGGTCCAAGAGCCCATTATCATGATCTCACTCCTGAGTATAAACTTAAATACCCCTGCCAAGGCTTTGTAGATCAGGAGGAGAGAGTCTTTGGGAGCAATCGACCCTATGCACCCACTTTTGATGGAAACCCTAAGGTGTATGTCGATTTGGAGAAGAAAATGGATCAGTACTTTGAATTTGATGAAATGTTGAAAGTAAAGAAATGTCAATTTGTCAAATTAAAGCTAGTCCAACATACTAAGTCATATTGGAAACATGTTGAGCATAAAAGTTATTATAGTGAAGATAAAATAATTACTTGGAGAGATATGAAGAGTAAGCTGAAGGAAAAGTACCTAGGCAAATCTTATAAGCAAAATCTTCCAACCTAATAGTATAAATTGATCAAGATGATGAAATTGTGTTTAAATATATTGATGAATTCAATAAGTATGAGGAAGATGAAGAAGAGACTAAACCCATCGAAAAATTAGAGGAAAAATCTCCTAAACCTATTAAAAAATTTAAAGATGAAATAGAATCAAAATCTTGTTCAAATGAAGGGCTAGAAAGAGAAGATCCTAAACCTGTTGAAGAACTTAAGAAAGAAGTTTATGAAGCTGGGTCTAACCTTATGGATGAGTATGAACAAGAACAATTGCTTGAAGAAAAAATAATTATCCAGCCTAAAGAAATCAACAACGGGAATAATCAACTTGAAGAAAATGAAGTCAAGGAGATAATAGAGGACCTAAAATTAATCAATGTTGAGGATTTAAATCTAGAGATTAATGAAGGATCACCTAATGGGATATTCACCATCAAAGAAAATCTAGAACCAATTCCAAAGGAACAACCCCAAGAAATTATAGAACCTCCAAAAGAATTTAACATGAGGATTGGAAGTAAAGAGATGGTAGGAATTGAAAGATGGAAATGGAAGAGATGGAAGATGAAAATTGTAATCCCTGATAATTGCCCTGAGCTTGATTCACCACTACATTACATGCACTCTCCTATTCTACCAAGCTGGGACATCCACCATACCATTGATCTGGTCCCAATAATATTCAATAGTTACTTTTTTAAGACTTTATGGTATATGTTAGGAACTAAATTGAGATTCACTGCCACTTACCTGAAGTTGTGTGCCAGAGTCTTCAAAGTCGTTTAGGAGAATATTGGAAATTAGGAACCTTGTTTCCTAGCCTAACAATAAAGTTTAGTCCAAAAAAAATAAAGTCCATTTGAGCTTGTTTTGTTTTTGTTTGTCTTTTACCATTTAGTATCATTTGCATTTGTCTCTTGTCATTTGGTGTCCCATGCATAAGTATCCATGATTATAAGAGTCATATGCATAGCATGATTAGTAAGACAAATTTTTGAGCAATGAAATTAACAAGCATATGGCTAAATTTTATAAAAAAAGCTAAAGAATTTCAGGAATGAGAATATGTCTTGATTAAGCTCAAAATGATTATATGCCCATGGTGTAGGTCATTTTCAAAATAGTAAGGAAAATTGGACCTAATATGTGCTATATATACCATCCGACTTTGGTATCAGTTCCACTTTCAACATTTCAGATCTAATAGAGTACAAGGAACCAACAATGATACCTAGTGAGCTAGTCGGGCCTGATTCTACCTTTGAGAGTGAGCCAACCGTTGAGTGTCCACCAGCCATATTTCCAAAGCGATGAGTTAGGATTGAGCGATTCTTAGATGACAAGATTATCACTACTTGAAACAAAGACTATCAGCGCTACTTGGTTCACTAGCAAGGACATCCGATTCTGAAGACTCATGGATCACTCGAGAGGACTTACAAAAAAATCGATCCTGACCTCCAAGAGTACTACCAAAGCCAGATGAATTCCTACTCGACGGAGTCGAGCTCTTTCCACCCCGAGAGAATTGATGGTGACATCCATAATAATAATATATACTTTGATTAACTCACTTTGTTTTTGTAGCTATAGTCAATAAAGTATTCGAGTTACAAATTTTTTTGAAACATGGTCATAAGCCAAATTTTCTTGAAGCATGATTTGGCTCATAAACCAACACATAGAAGAAGCCCATTAATTTTTTTGAAGCATGTTCATAAGCCAGATTTTCTTGAAGCATGATTTGGCTCATAAGCCAACACATGGAAAAAGCCCATTCAGCTCAAGCCCAAAGTAGATGGAGGGCGTCCTCTTCAAGTCCAAGACCAACCATTCAAGCCTCTTCATAACCAAGCCCAAGCCCAATTCATGCCAAGATTCGAAGCACATGGGGGAACAACTCATCAAACAACCTTGGGGGAGAAAGATTTACACTATACCAAGAGTTTTATAGGGAACATAAAGATTCCTTCCACTACCCCAACAATATTTAACATGTGGGATGCCATAACTTATAACACCTAAGCCTTCACATCAGCATTTAGAAGCCATATTACGATCTTTTAGATACTACATGTCAAAGTGGTTGTAACTTTCTATCAATAATTTATTTTTAGTTAAAACCACTTACTTAAAAATAGTTGGGGCCAACTAAGCCATCCTTATCCCCTCATCTCCACCCTTGGATGAAATTTCTAGCATTGGAGCCTACAAATAGGGCCCCTAGGCTCTCTTTGTATTCATTCTATGCAATGATTTGAATTAATGAAAGGATTGTTTCCTTGTGTTCTAGTTTTCTTGAGTTCTTATTTGAAGTGAAAGTTTTCTAGCTAGTTTGAGTGTGTAGATCCTTATCCAAGGAGAGAATGAGAGTTTTCTAAGTTTGTGTTTGAGAGTGAAGAATGCTTTTGCAAGGAGTAAAGGATGGGATGCCTATTGATAGATCAATGATCAAGCTCCAAGTCCCTAGCCGCCGGACACTTTCTTCTTCTTCCTTTTTTCTTTGTTTTCATTCCAACTCCAATTCTTCTTCCATGTCTAATCCCAAATTTCTTTGCAAGTTCTCTCAGGTTCCTAGGTCAAGGATGAAGATCTCCACGCCATGGATAAAGGCCAAGGTGAGTCTCAAAGTAGAGAGTGCCAATCTTGACTTCTAGGCCTTAATCCATGAGTGATGAGAGCTCCTTCTTCCACAAAATAATTAGCCATCATTGTTGGTAGGAAAAATCTTCCTAAGCTTCATTAGACCTGATCATTTGAAGGTTAACATGCCCTAGTAGTGATGGTTTCTTTGTCATGAAGATCCTAATCCTTATTTTGAACTAGATCTACATTGCAGGTCTTAAAAATTAGATCAACTAGTCTCCTTATGAAAATTTTTTTCTTGGATTAATTTAGCCCATTTATTTGATAATTAATTTTTCAAGTTTTCTTGCTGGTTAGCTTGCTAAAACTCTCCATTCATCATTTTATTTTTGTCCCTCATCACCCGTCGCATCGCTGGTCATCATCGGGGACCGAATCCATAGAAGAGTGCGAGGCAGACCTTACTCTCTTAACATCAGCATGAGTCCTCTATGACCTCCGGGGCTCCGGGGTCATGTGGGAGCGTAGTCGAGGGACTCCTTGCTATCGACTTCCCTCGGTAGCAGGTCGATGACTGGTTCTGGATGCCACGTGCAGCTGCTGTCTGTCATTGGCCACATCTTGGAGGTTCTGTACCGCGATGGCAAGAGTGTCGATGTGGTTCAAAAGGGTCTAGAATTGTTGTTGTCCCAGGGTGATGGTAGGCTAGGGGGCATTGTTCTCCTTGAGAGGTTCTCCCGACCTTGTTTGAGAGCGGCCTGTCCTATTGGAGGTATTATGAGCTCTTCCTTTTACCATCATTTTGTCTAGCGATGGAACCGTCCTTTTGGAGAAGGAACATAAGGACGAAGGTTCAGGGAGCCCTCCTTCTAGCACCAATCTATTTCCGCTGAATCTTTCAGACCGAGCTCTCTCAATCAGGCTGGCTGGAGTGCACATCTCCCAGTCTTGCAAAAAGGTCCCACGGGCTGGTGGTGTTCTAGTGGGGGACACTCCGATGGCTAAGTCAGTGGGAGACTCGGAGCAACAGAATGGAAGAATCGAAAAGTGATAGCTCATGGAAAAGGGAGAGCCTTTTTTTTATCTCAGGGTCCCCCTTTTACCTTATATAGGCATGGAACTTTACTGGAGTCTACTAGGGGCTAGGCTGGAAATGGCCGATTTGCTCATAGATAAATCTTGGTAGTGGCCAGGTGGCACCAAGATCGGGTGGCATCGTTGGATCTGTAGAGTAGTGGTGCTGAGATATTAGGAATCTGTTGTAATAGAATTCTAGTACCAGCTGGAAAGGGCCTATGGGGCCTTCGAGCCATCTTTGGAGCAGCCCACTTTGGACTGATATGGGCCTAGCTAAAGTGGATCGATCGGACCTCTGGTGGGTCGATCAGACCTTTGAAGTGGGTCGGTCGGACCTCTAGTGGGTCGACCAGCAAAATAATAGACTCTTGTCCGACCCGCCTGAAGGGTCATCGGCTCCGGTTTGGTTCGGAGGGAGGCCGATTATGTATAACAGTCATCGATAAATGTGATGAAATAAGAGTATCCACCTCTAGCCTGAGTTATCGTAGGTCCACACACATCAGTATGCACAAGACCTAATAACTTAGTTGCCTTGTCTCCATGCCTAGTGAATGGAGACTTGGTCATTTTTCCTTTGAGGCAAGACTCACAAGTTTCTTATGATTGAAAATCGTAATGGTCAAAGTAATTATCTTTGACTAACTTGTTTATCCTTCACTCACTTATATAACCTAACTAGAAATGCCAGAGAAATGTGACATTGACATTATCTCTCTTTCTTTTCTTGTTATTAACAAGTAATATTTTATCATTGAATTTTAAAGTTAGAAGACCATTAATAAAATAACCATGTCCAATTATTTTATTATCATGAATAATAGAGCAGCCACTGCTATTTACACTTATTTCATATCCTTATTGTAATAACAAGGGTATTGAAATAATGTTTCTTACAATATTTGATACATAGTAACATTCTTCCAACTTTAAAATATTACCCGAAGGTAATAGCAGCAGATAGGTGCCCACAGCTTTAGCATACATGGCTTCACTACTTGCGCCATATAGCTTGAAATCATCTTTCTTCAATCCTCTAATTCTGTGTTGTCCCTGAAAAGATTTACATATATAAGACCTACATGCGGTATCCAATACCCATGAATTAGAAATGGAAGCACTCAATGATAAATTAGTTTGTATTATGTACAAACCTTTAGATGCTCCACTAGCATCCTGCTTCATACTTGCAAGATATGTCTTGCAATTTTTCTTCCAATTCCCTTGCTTGCCGCAATGGAAACAGGCTCCATCATTGATAGCCTTCTTGGCTTTCTTCTTCTTCTGGATGCTCTTTTTAGGGTTGAACTTCCTTTTTATACCCTTTTTCATTGTGATGGGGACATCTCCAGCATGGATCCCGGAGCAAGCACGAATCTTGGAGCCGCATGAATCTTGGAGCATATCTATAATAAATTTAGAATTTATCTTTTATTTGAAATTTGAATTAGGATTTTGTTGGTTAGGATTTGGATAGGCTTATCTTATCCTATCTTGTATTTGAATTTCAGTCATCCTTATCTTTTTATCTTGTATTCAAATTCAAATGAGGGTTGGAAAGGTCTAAAAATACCACCTTTAGTCCTTTGTAAAAAAATAGTTTAGTCAATTAAAGATGAGTTTTTTTTAGGAAAGAGAGTCACTACATGAGGAGAGGGTGTGAGGCCCGACCCCAGGACATGATGTAAGGTCATGTCTAGTTATCCCCCTTTCCATTCCATTTTCTATATCTCCTCATGACCTTTGAGATTCACCCTAATGCCTCCAAGTATCGAGGAGGGTGGAATGCCCTAGAGGTGAGAGGTATTTTTGTTAGTGTGAGTCCCAAAGTCCATGAGATTCAAATCCTTGTCTTCCATCCCCACTATTCCTTCGCCACCCCTAAAAAAAATTCAAAAAAAAATGTACCATAATCTAGGTGACTTCTAGGCTCACCAACGATCGTACCCATTATCCCCCATCAAATTAGTATCAGAGCCCAGATTAATTAGGGTATTGATATCTTCCTTCCTTTCCCAACCCCACCATTCTTTCTCATTCCTATCTTTATTCCACTGTCATCCTATTTGGCCACCACCAAGTCAGATCCACCGCCCCACCATCACCAACATCTCCGCCTCCTCCTTGATGACATGACTATCACCGTCGCCTCCCTACTGCCCCACTGCCACACCCTTTTCTCCATCAACGCACTCACTTTTTCTCCCCATCTCACCCTTTAAAATCTAGAGTTTGATGTGTAGCAACACCGTCGTCGACCTCCGAACCCCTAAATTAGCTTCTTTTTTCCAGCCCAAGAAGTGCCTCGATGACTTCAACTCCATTCTGATCCTAATCCCCAAAGAGATGTGGAGAAATCATGCAAGAAAGGCATCGTCTTCCTCGCAAAATCTGGGTTTTGTTGGAAGCCCATCATCTATCCTTAACTAGGGCAACCATTCCTTCGACCGCGGCAGCCATGGCAAGGACACCAACCACAACCACGGTGACCACTTCCGCTCCCTCTCTAGAGAGTCTCCCGCTCCTGGTCCATCGCCCGCCAGATCTTTGCCATCAACAACCACCTCCCGGTTACTCGAGCCATCCAACCACCCGATCATCAGCAATCCACAGCCACCAGACTCCAGTTCCCCTCCAGTCCACTGCCATCATCCCCAGCCACACAGATCCTCCCTCCGTAGCCATCAGTGTCGATCTAAACCCTTTTCCTCTCGAAAATATCTCTCTACATATCATCGGCCACTGTCTCTCACAGCCGCCTTCTCCCTTGCCCTCTCTATAGGTTTCCCGTGCCATCACCGGAGTCATTGCTTCCCTCGTCACCGAGTGCCAGCCCGCTCGCTGTTGCTCTTCCACCCTGCCGAAACCCTTCCTCCTCTCCAAGCATCTGTGCCATCCCATCCGTGCCGACACCCCCGTGCCACCAGCCATCGACCGTGCTGTCCTTCCCCGATGACAGAACTTCTGAGGACACCGGTGAAGTCCACCAGGTTTCTTCACCCGAAGCCAGTCCCTGTTCCATCTTGCATCGGGCCGGGAGAAGGAAGTCCCCGCATAAACATGAAAGCATTAGCTTCTCCACCTCGATTTACTCCAAAGATCCAAGATTTATGTAATTCTTGGTCATTTTATGGTTTCTTGGTTCTTGAATCTATGGATAGTCAGAGACTCCGATGGTGTTGTTGCTGAGGAAAGTGTGTGGATCCTTGCTGATCTATGTCGGCTCGACTTCGGGTCATAGCTCATCGGAATGCCCGGTCGATCACCCCTGGATGGGCACCTTTGATTAGCTCCCAATCGATGTCTTCATACAGATTCTTAGGTTCCTCGGACCGAAGGAAGTCACAACGACGTGTCTTGGAAGCTTTTGGCATTGAGAAATAGGCTTTGGATCTTCTTCCACCAGAACGATAAGGAGCACTAGGATTATGTTCTCTTTTTGGAAGATGCACTTGAGACTGGGGACTCCTTCCTTGACATAATTTATCAGTCACCACAGTTATCATTCATGAGCATTTTTGTGATGCATGCCAAGTTCCAGGTTCTGTTGTCATTGATGATGGATCAGGATATTGCAAGTTTGGCTGGAGCAAGATGCAAGTGAAGCCGTCATCTCAGACAATTATTTAAAATCCTGAACGCTCCTTAAAGTGCATGATTTTTAGAGCAAAGCTGAGGAAATTATCTCAATCTCAAGAGAATAAGAGTCCAAGGGAAATAATATCAAGCTAAAGACGGGGAGACTTAGAAGCCTGACTCTATGGAGTCGAGTTTTCCCCACCTCAGGAGAATGATGGGGACATCGCCAGCACGAATCCCGGAGCAAGCACGAATCTTGGAGCAGGACAAATCTCTGACCATATCTAAAATAAATTTAGGATTTATCTTTTATTTTAAATTTGAATTAGGATTTTGTTGATTAGGATTTGGATAGGCTTATCTTATCCTATTTTGTATTTGAATTTGAGTCATCCCTATCTTTTTATCTTATATTCAAATTCAAATGAGGGTTGGAAAGGTCCATAAATACCACCCTCAGTCCTTTGTAAAAAAATAGTTTAGTCAATTAAAGTGAGTTTTTTTTTATGAAAGAGAGTCACTCCGTGGGGAGAGGGTGTGAGGTCCAATCCCAGGACATGATGTGAGGTCATGTCTAGTTATCCCCCTTCCCATTTCATTTTCTTTATCTCTTCATGACCTTTGAGATTCACCCTAATTCCTCCAAGTATCGAGGGTGGAATGCCCTAGAGGTGAGAGGTCTCTTCGTTAGTGTGAGTCCCAAAGTCTATGAGACTTAAATCCTTGTCTTCCATCCCCACTATTCCTTCGGCACCCCTAAAAAAAATTCAAAAAAAAAAAATATACCCTAATCTAGGTGACTTCTAGGCTCACCAATGATCCTACCCATCTGTCCCCCATCACATTACCTGTGTCTTCTTCCCATTAATGAGAAGAAGATGAGCCTTATCTCCTTTAGAATGGCTCTCTGTTGTCTTCAACATGTTCAGTAGTTCAGACAAAGAAATATTCAGTTTGTTCATTTAATAATTTAGAACAAACTGAGAGAAGGAATCCAAGAGTGACTACAAGATCAAGTCCTGGTTGAGTTTACCATCCATTACAAACCCTAATTGACCTAATCAAATGATTAAGTCAATCATTTTCAAAACATGGGTTTTACATATGAACCCTCACTCATTCGTGCATGAAACAACTACTTCGATATCTCGTACCGAGTAGCCATACTTTGCTCTCCATAAAGCTCCTTTAAATTGAGCAATATGGACTGAGGTTCCATCCCCTCATGTTGTCTCTAAAATTCATTGCTCATCGAGGCTAAATTGGTGCACTTGACAGTTGTGCTATCATTTTGCCATATTTTATATGTGGCCCTTTCCTCCTCGGAAGCATCCTCTCCGATCGGCTATGGATCTGAAGAATCAAGAATATATGAAAGCTTCTACTGTGTCAATACTATCCTTAGGTTCCTCAACCAGTCGACATAATTGAGACTGGTCAACTTGTTGGCATCTAAGATGCCCTGCAGTGATAAATTTGAAGCCATAATAAATCCTACATTTAATTAAGAACAATATAAGCAGACCAGTCAAGATGACATTCATAACAAGATAAGGACTTTATATCTAATTATGTCTCCCACTATTTTATTCAAATACCATAACCCTCACTTGTGGTAAGCGAGAAACCATACTAGATCTCCTTAGTGGGGATAAGATCCCAATTCTTCATGAATGCCTTATGTTACACAACAAACACTCATAAGTTCAAAGGTAGGACTTCCTTTCCAATTGCAACCCATGCAATTCTCAACAAATAAACTATCTCTAAGCCACTTATAGTCTTGTGTTACATAACGAATTATAATTTCTTAGTTTAGTTAGACCCTTCATTTCTATATAGCCATGATTGAATAATGTTGCCTTTGTATTACACAACAAAGCAACAATTCCAATCATGCTATAAAGCACTAAGGGCACCAAGACAAATTTTATATCAAACCCTAGAGTAGGCCTTGTGTTACGCAACAAACCTACTATAGTTTTGATATTAATTTGGCTTAGCACGAAGGAAGGCAAATTGTAGTGTGCTTAATCAATTAGCATTCCTTATTTAAGGTCTAGATATGACCCAATTGGCCAAGTAGAAGGGGTGAGGGGGTCACCCTGTTGCTTTCCTTAAACACCAATTGAATTGGTGAGGTCAGACAATGGAACCAATTAAAAACCTCATTCCCTTTACCTTCCCAAAACCACTTGCCTAGATACCAATTGGCTGATCAAATCCTAATTGGTTTTGCATCATGATTAACTTTAAACTATGACTAAATATGATTTTAATGAGGGCTTTGATGTGGTCTTAAAAACACATCCTAACTAATCATGACAACATGATAAAAAAACTAGAAACCAAGCATATTAACCCTAATATGCATAACATAACATGATTATTTCAAACATTTGTTCACATCACTTGTTCATGGGATATGGCCACTGATAGGAAAACTGTGCAGGTGGTTTGACAAGATCCTACACTAGGCATGCAAACATCTGCGAGAGCAGATTGGGTTTTAAAATAATTTTTTAAAAATCGTGCAGCGGGTATCTGCTCCACCAGGAATTAATCTAAATCTAGTTGCATTTAGGCATGAATAATCATATAAAATATTTATAAAATATTAAACAATTTAATCTATCCATGCATGATTAAAAAATTAATTTTCCATACCTTTATTCCACCTGGAATAACCTTAGAATAAACATGGAATAGACTGGAATAACTGGAATAAAGTTATTCCAGTCGTCTTCCTCCTTGGGATAATGTTTTTGGCTTGCAAAACGTCATCGGAACACCACCTTCCGGACTTCCGTTTACTCCCAAATTTGAGCAGCGGCTTCTTGGACAAGTCTTCTTCGATTTGCCACCAGTTGCTGCAATCAAATCTAAGCCAAAAAAATTAAATAAATCACCAAATTCTGCTACCAGATTTCTGCAGCAGAACTGGTTAGCAGACTTTGGCCTTCATTTCGGAGCAGCTGGGGCGATCCCGGCTCGCGAGGTTTGCTCCTAGGAGTAGAGTGGTACTCCCTCTAGAGGGGAGACATGCCCGGGGCTCTCAGATTCGCCTCCACGCACGGTGCTAGCCGCCGGAAGAGGGCTTCACGGTCACAGATTTTCTGCTGTTTGGCAGAGCTTGAGCACTTCAAAACATGGGATTAAAAACCTTGTTTCTCTCCCTCTAAAGCTCCAAAACCCAGCCCCAAAGCTCTCTCCTTAAGCCTCTCAAAGAAGAAGAATGGTACAAGCCACAAACACTCTAGTTTTTCCCTCTCAAGCATTCTTACGGTGAAAAAAAAAAAATTTCTTCGAAACAGGGATGCTGCAGGAGTTTAAATAGGCTGTTGGGAGAAGTGGAAAATGGAGAGGGGGGGAGGCCAAAAGGCATCGGCTGCAAATCTCCCAATTAACAGCCATTAAACCAGCCTTTAATCCATGATAAAAACAAGCCGGTGGGAGGAAGGGAAGAGATGCCAGGGAGAAGAGAAGACGTTCATTTGGGCATTTTGGCCTCTTCCAGCGGATGCATGGGATTCTCAGCAAAAGACCGTGTAAAACGGTCACGGTGAGAGGAACACACCGGTCCAACCAGTCCAACCCCATTTTTTAAACCTTTTGGTTCAAACCCAACGGTGGTTCAATCCAATTGAACCGGTCTGAGCACAATAAAATTGGTTTAATTGGTTCACAACCAATTGGAGACCGAAAGGAACTCCGAATCAGTTCAAAACTGATTCAGAAAAATCCTGGCGCAGAGCTGGTCAACCCGGAACAATTTCTGGTTGACACAAACAAGGGCAAGACGGGAAAAAGAGTGCTAAAAAAATACTGTGACCATAAAATCGAGACGATTTCAATTGTAATTGGTATCCGGATCAGAGAGTTATCCTCTGTGGCGGTGACCTCATAGGTTCGAACCTAAATGGTAGCACTAGAACAATTTCTAGTACCAGCACAGGAAACCATCTAGCAATGGATCCCGGCATCCGGATAGGTCAAAGATGCGAGAGCAAACAATCGAACCTCTGGCATATGGTAACCGTATAATTCATCCCTTTGACCTCTAATGCTTAGGACGACTGAGATTGGGCTGCCAACCCAGACTGAGTCAGTCGACTACGTGTCTCAACCTTGCAAGCCCAGTGACTCTTCACTAGGACTACCCCGACCGAGGATTTGCTAAATTGAGATACAGCGAGACATTCAATCCAAACTGTTTGGACAGGTCAATTCCATCTTGGTCCATCACTGCTCCGCAAGTACTTGCCTGTACCCAGAAACCTTCCATCACTGGATTAAAAATCTGGCTATTCCGGCACCAAAGCACAGGGAGTTACTTGCAAGCTACCGTGATGACCTCAGGTCTGAGAGACACATATACCCATATCCAATCGCTAGTTTTCCTTTGGCAGAAAGGGGCTGCACGGAGTCACGTTCAATGAGATACCACATATCCCACTTGTAGATCACATCAGTGTCACCACACTCATTTGGTCAAGAGGACAACCAAACGATGTGAATTGCAACAACCTATACTTGATATATTGCCGTCCAGTATAATATATCCTTTGGTTGTGAACTGGGTTTAAGGACCACTCGATACATCCTCTCTGTATCGAAGTCAGTGTAGTCCTAAGGACTTCATCACATGGAAAGAGTTTATTTCAGGGAAATACAATATGTGATGAGCTACCAAAAATAATATTTTATTAATTCATAAAATGAATACAAAACTCAGCACAACTGCCTACAATCCAGGCGATTGGCTTTGGGACACAATTCCCAACAACTCCCACTTGTACTAAAGCCAATCAGAAGAGTATCTAATACCCATTTCTCATATACAATAGTCGAACTCTTTTATTCCAAGGGCTTTATTGAAGGGGTCGGCCAAATTTTTTTTTCCATCGATCTTCAGAAGATTGATGTCTCCTCGTTCCACGATCTCTCGTACGATGTGGTAGCGCCGTAAAATGTGTTTGGTGCGGTGATGAGCTTTCGGCTCCTTAGCTTGAGCAATGGCTCTAGTGCTGTCACAATACACCAGAACAGGACCATCTAGGGAAGATGCCACCCCTAGCTCTCCAAGGAACTTCCGCAACCACACAGCTTCCTTTACCGCATCTGATGCTATAATATATTCTGCTTCGCATACCGAGTTTGTAACAGTTGCCTGCTTAGAACTTTTCCAGCAGATCGCTCCTCCATTCAGGGTAAAAACAAACCCTGACACACTCTTGCTATCATCTCTATCTGACTAAAAACTGGAGTCAGAGTACCCCACAAGTTTCAAGTCAGGTTCTCCATAAATCAGCCATTGATCTTTAGTATTTCTTAAATACTTAAGGATGGACTTAACCACCTTCCAATGCGCCTCACCTTGGTCAGACTGGTATCTGCTCACTACTCCTAGTGAGTATGCCACGTCTGATCTAGTACAAGTCATAGCATACATGATAGAGCCTACTGCAGAAGCATAAGGTACTCTACTCATGCGCTCTCTTTCCTCAGGAGTTGTCGCACAATCTTTCTTGGAAAGAGTAATTCCAGAACCTATCGGAAGATAGCCTTTCTTAGAATTTTCTATGCTGAACCGTTTCAACACAGTGTCAATGTACGTAGATTGGGACAGTCCCAAAAGCTTCTTAGATCTATCTCTATAGATTTTTATACCTAGTATGTAAGAAGCTTCACCCAAATCCTTCATGGAGAATTGAGATGATAACCAGACCTTTATTCCTTGTAATGCTGTGACATCATTCCCGATTAAGAGAATGTCATCAACATACAGTACTAGGAATACGATCACAGAACCATTAACCCATTTATAGATGCACGGTTCTTCTCCATTCTTAACGAAGCCATACGATTTGATACAGCTATCAAACCGTAAGTTCCAACTTCAAGACGCTTACTTGAGTCCATAGATGGACCTCTGCAACTTGCATACTTTTGATTCATCTGTGGATGTGAACCCTTCAGCCTGTATCATATACACCTCTTCTTCCAGCTCCCCATTCAGGAAAGTGGTTCGAACATCCATCTGCCAGATCTCGTAATCAAAATATGCTGCCAAAGCAAGCATGATCTGAATGGACTTGAGCATTGCCACAGGGGAGAAAGTCTCGTCATAATCGATACCATATCGCTGACGATACCCCTTGGCAACCAGACGGGCTTTATAGGTCTCTACCTTCCCATCTGCGCCCCTTTTTCTCTTGAAGATCCATTTACACCCGATGGGTTTTATTCCTTCAAGCGAATCAACCAATGTCCAAACATTGTTGATTTCCATGGACTCCATTTCGGATCGCATGGCTCCAAGCCATGCCTCAAAGTCAGATCTCTGAAGTGCATCCATATAGGTGATCGGATCCTCATTGTTCTCATCGAGCTCAATGGGATCACCATCCCAGACCAAGAAACCGTAGTATATGTCCGGGTGACGCGGTATTCTACCGGATATCCTAATGGGTTCTGGGTGTGATTCAATCACAGCCGGTTCTACGATGTCCTTAGAGTGTGTAGGTTCTTCTATTGGCTGAACTTCATCAAGTTCAATCTTAGAAGCTATAGTTCCTTCTCCAATGAACTCCTTTTCCAAAAAGATAGCTCTAAGAGCAACGAACACCTTTTGTTCATTCTCCAAATAGAAGAAATACCCTTTGGTTTCCTTAGGATAACCAATGAATAAACAGCTGTCAGACTTAGGACCAAGTTTGTCTGAGTCTAAATGCTTTACATAAGCCGGACAACCCCAGACCCGAAGGTGTGAGATTGAGGGTTTACGCCCATTCCATATCTCATACGGAGTGGAGACAACAGACTTACTTGGAACATTATTTAATAAGTAACAGGCTGTCTGAAGCGCATATCCCCAAAAGGATAGCGGCAGAGTTGCAAAGCCCATCATGGATCGAACCATGTCCAACAAGGTTCGATTCCTCCTTTCGGACACACCATTCAACTGTGGTGTTCCTAGAGGAGTCCACTGAGAGAGAATTCCATTCTCCTCAAGATATGTCAAAAAATCACCAGATAAGTATTCACCACCTCGATCAGATCGAAGGGTTTTAATACTTTTTCCAGTTTGCTTTTCTACTTCATTACGGTGTCATTTGAACATTTCAAACGATTCAGACTTATGTCTTATTAAAAAGACATAACCGAATCTTGAAAAGTCGTCTGTAAAAGTAATGAAATATTTGTATCCTTCTCTGGCACTAACTGTCATCGGTCCACATACATCAGTATGTATTAGACTTAGAAGTTCTGTAGCTCGTTCACCTTTTCCAGTAAAAGGTGACTTGGTCATTTTACCAAGTAAACAGGATTCACAAGTGGACAGTGATTCAGAATTACTGACCTCGAGGAGTCCATCTCCTCGCATCTTGTTTATCCTATTTTGGTTAATATGACCTAGTCTATAGTGCCAAAGATATAAATTATTGACATTATCTAACCTTGGGCGTTTGATAGAAGTGTACATTACACTAACAGGCCTTGATAGTATATATATGCCATTATTTAATCTAGCTTCCATTATAACAGAGTTATTCAAAATAACATTGCAAAAATCTCCTTTTATTGAAAGTTCAAAACCATAATTGGCCAAAAGGCCTACAGAGATTATGCTCATAATGAAACTAGGACAATAGTGACAGTCGACTAGTTCGACAGTATAAGACTCAAAGACAAGACGCAGGACTCCAACCGCCAGTACTGGAACACGATTTCCATTCCCGACGCTCAGAAACTGTTCTCCATCTTCAAATCTTCTGCTAACTTGAAGTCCCTGTAACGAATTACAAACATGAATTGGACTACCAGTATCCAATACCCAGTTAGCAGTATCAACAATTGAGTAATTACAAGGTTTTATCATATAAATACCTTGTTCAGCAGACTTCTGCTTCCTCGGCCTGTTCGGATCAAGGGACGTAATATAAAGAGGACAGTTCCTCTTCCAGTGTCCCTTCTTCTTGCAGTAGAAGCATTCTGCAGAAGATTGACCAGCCTTATACTTCCTGGTCTGACTAGGGCCAGGAGCATTCTGCACCTTCTTTCCCTTTTTATTTATTTTCTTTTTCCCTTTCTTAAAGGGACGACGACCTCTACTTCCTCCCACTAAATTTACCACCCCTTTATTCAGTTGGTGGTCTTTCTCGAAAGTCTGCAGCAACCCCAAAAGACCATGGTAGTTGACTGCAGGCTTGTTCATTCTATAATGATCAAGAAAGTCAAGATAGGAGGAGGGAAGAGAATTCAGGATCGCATCCTTGCCGAGCTGCTCGTGCAAGGGGCATCCGAGTTTGCCCAACTTTTCAATCAACTCGATCATGTACAATACATGATCAGTGACTGAACCACCATTCGGCATCTTGGAGTTGTAGATGGCATAAGACACTTTGTACCGTTCTACATCATCCGGGGTGCCGAAGGATTCCTTCAATTTTTGAAGGATTTCATCAGGTTGGGCCTCCTCGAATTTACGACTGAACTTGTCGTTCATCGCTGCTAACATAATGCACCGGATAGTAGTGCGATTAGAGACCCACTTCAGATAAGCATCTCTGACCGCACTCCGTGCATTAGCGGGAGGGATTTCAGGTGTCGGATCCGTTATCATATAGAGGATCCGTTCATGCTCTAGAACAATTCTCAACCTTCGATACCAACTATCGATGTTGTGACCCTTTAACTTCTCGTTAACGAGAACTGACCGGAGCGATAAATTCGAAGACATCTAAAAAGAAAATAAGACTATATTAGTTTATGAATTAATAACTTAACCAAAAGACTTGGACTTTAGTCTAAAGGTTTCTCCTACTAATTTTTCAGATTGGTAGCCTCTAACTCCAATCCTTGAAAACATGCTTTTTCAAGTGGGTACTGAAATCCAATAGGCCTCGCATGAGCCCGACTATGGCCAGCTCACCCATACGAGCCTAAAGGTAGGTTCGTAAACCAATTGTTTTCCTAAATAATTTTCAGTATTTTATTTTGCCCCAGAGAGCACCCCAATCGGCCTAGGGGCCTCCTATTGTGGGTCTCTGGTTAGGTCCAACCATTAATATGACAAATCCAATTCTTCCAGTTAACTAAAGACCAAGCCCGACTATGGCCGGCCCACCTGGTCCCGTTAAGGAGGTTGCACTGAACCATCATCAATCAGATAGAAATTCCAGTCGCCGGATGTACACCCGTTCTATGGAACTGCCGATGCACACCAAGCTAGTGGACACATTTCTATCCAACTTAATGGGAGGCTAAGACACTATCAACTCCTTGACTTAGTCTTTTTAAGGACCTAATAATTTTAGAGGACATTTTAGTTATGACAAAATAAAGAGATAAAAACATGGATCATCCTCCCACTGAATCAATCAGATTCCAGGAGGGTTGAAATAAATCAACAAATGATCCATGGGCACCTATAGATCAGTCAGACCGATCAACCTGGGTGACATGGGCTAACTCGAGTCATTGAGTTTTTCCAATCAGTTCTGGTCGACTCGACTAGCCAGGTAGGTGAGATCATGGGTGAGTATCCGTCATTAACCATCTTTTCAAGACACCAACCAAGTTGGCCAGGAAAGAGGTAGCCTCATACAACCATGATCACAATGCCAAACCTACCTCGACACCAGTCGGTTTACCAGCCTCGATCAGATTAGCCTAAAGACTCAGACGTCCACTAAGCCACTAATTGGATCCATTTTAGATGAATGGATCAACTATTCTAACTATTAGATAGTTCTAAAGAATGACCTTAAACAACTTTTGTTTAATCTTCTTCTTATTATCCGGTTCAACTAAACTTAGGTCTAACCCAGTATTGGACCCAACTAGTCAGCTAACCCAATTAACCCAAAAATGGCTTATGCAAGTGTTTTAGATTTCATAGACCTAAAAGATTTTCTAATAAACCAAACACTTAATTAAAATAATTTTTAATTAAGTCTCTATGTAAAACAATTTTACATACCAAATCATGCATCAAAACATTTTATAAATATTTTATAAAACATGCCTAATCCATGTATCTCTAAATTAAAACAATTTTTAATTTTCCCTTTTTAATATTCTTTAAGGATCCTTCTAAAGAGGCCAACACAGACGATCCAAATCATGTCAAAGACACACGGTCATGGTGAAGGTCTCAAAGGTTCCAAAAAGAAATCTTCGATACATTTTTAAGATTAAACAATTTTTAATCTGTAAACATGCATACTAGATTAGATTACAAATTCAACCTGGCTCCAATACCAATGATAGGAAAACTGTGCAGGTGGTTTGACAAGATCCTACACTAGGCATGCAAATATCTGCGGGAACTGATTGGATTTTAAAACAATTTTTTAAAAATCGCGCAGTGGGTATCTGCTCTGCTAGGAATTAATCTAAATCTAGTTGTATTTAGGCATGCATGATCATATAAAATATTTATAAAATATTAAACAATTTAATCTATCCATGCATGATTAAAAAATTAATTTTTCATACCTTTATTCCACCAGGAATAACCTTGGAATAAACTTGGAATAGACTGGAATAACTGGAATAAAGTTATTCCAGCCGTCTTCCTCCTTGGGACAATGTTTTTGGCTTGCAAAATGTCATCGGAACACCACCTTCCGGACTTCCGTTTGCTCCCAAATTTGAGCAGTGGCTTCTTGGATAAGTATTCTTCGATTTGCCACTAGTTGCTGCAATCAAATCTAAGCCAAAAAAATTAAATAAATCACCAAATTCTGCTACCAGATTTCTGCTGTAGAACTGGTTAGCAAACTTTGGCCTTCATTTTGGAGCAGCTGGGGCGATCCCGGCTTGCGAGGTTTGCTCCTAGGAGTAGAGTGGTACTCCTTCTAGAGGGGAGACACGCCCGGGGCTCTCGGATTCGCCTCCATGCTCAGTGCTAGCCACCGGAAGAGGGCTTCAAGGTCACAGATTTTCTGCTGTTGGGCAGAGCTTGAGCAGTTCAAAACATGGGATTAAAAACCTTGTTTCTCTCCCTCTAAAGCTCCTAAACTCAGACCCAAAGCTCTCTCCTTAAGCCTCTCAAAGAAGAAGAATGGGACAAGCCACAAACACTCTAGTTTTTCCCTCTCAAGCATTCTCACGGTGAAAAAAAAAATACTTCTTCGAAACAGGGATGCTGCAGGAGTTTAAATAGGCTGTTGGGAGAAGTGGAAAACGGAGAGGGGGGGAGGCCAAAAGGCATCGGCTGCAAATCTCCCAATTAACAGCCATTAAACCAGCCTTTAATCCATGATAAAAACCAGCCGGTGGGAGGAAGGGAAGAGATGCCAGGGAGAAGAGAAGACATTCGTTTGGGCGTTTTGGCCTCTTCCAGCGGACGCATGGGATTCTCAGCAAAAGACCGTGTAAAACGGTCACGGTGAGAGGAACACACCGGTCCAACCGGTCCAATCGCATTTTTTAAACCTTTTGGTTCAAACCCAACGGTGGTTCAATCCAATTGAACCGGTCCGAGCCCAATAAAATTGGTTCAATTGGTTCACAACCAATTGGAGGCCGAAACGAACTCCGAATCAGTTCAAAACTGATTCAGAAAAATCCTAGCGTAGAGCTGGTCAACTCGGAATAATTTTCGATTGACACAGACAAGGGCAAGACAGGGAAAAGAGTGCTCAAAAAATACTGTGACCATAAAATCGAGATGATTTCAATCGTAATCGGTATCCGGATCAGAGAGTTATCCTCTATGGCGTGTGACTTCATAGGTTCGAACCTAAACGGTAGCACTAGAACAATTTCTAGTGCCAGCATAGGAAACCATCTACCAATGGATCCCGGCGTCCAGATAGGTCGAAGATGCGGGAGCAAACAATCGAACCTCTGGCATATGGTTACCGTATAATTCATCCCTTTGACCTCTAATGCTCAGGACGACTGAGATTGGGCTGCCAACCCAGACTGAGTCAGTCGGCTATGTGTCTCAACCTTGCAAGCCCAGTGACTCTTCACTAGGACTACCCCGGCTGAGGATTTGCTAAATTGAGATACAGCGAGACATTCAATCCAAATTGTTTGGACAGGTCAATTCCATCTTGGTCCATCACTGCTCCGCAAGTACTTGCCTGTACCCAGAAACCTTCTGCCACCAGATTAAAAATTCGGGTAGTCCGGCACCAAAGCACAAGGAGTTGCTTACAAGCTACCATGATGACCTCAGGTCTGAGGGACACATATACCCATATCCAATCGTGAGTTTCCCTTTGACAGAAAGGGGCTGCACGGAGTCACGTTCAATGAGATACCACATATCCCACTTGTAGATCACATCAGTGTCACCACACTCATTTGGTCAAGAGGACAACCAAACGATGTGAACTGCAACAACCTATACTTGATATATTGCCATCCAGTATAATATATCCTTTGGTTGTGAACTGGGTTTAAGGACCACTCGATACATCCTCTCTATATCGAAGTCAGTGTAGTCCTAAGGACTTCATCACATGGAAAGAGTTTATTTCAGGAAAATACAATATGTGATGAGCTGCCAAAAATAATATTTTATTAATTCATAAAATGAATACAAAACTTAGCACAACCACCTACAATCCAGGCGATTGGCTTTGGGACACAATTCCCAACAGCCACAGCGGCACCCCTACACGTCATAGAAGACCCCATTGAATGGGAAGAGAGGGCCTTTAAACCCTACTTTGCTTCTATGATCAAACGGCCATGGTGACTAACCCAATCCGAAGCTATTACTAAGATATAACATATTATATATATGTCTAGAAACTAAATCATGCATCAAAAATATGATAACATAGCATATGATCATATTTTTCTATTATTACATAGCATTCAATAATTCAAATGATCATTAATTGAATGAAATAAGGGGGCTCAGATACCACTGTTGGATTTCTAGGGGTTTCTATGGTACAGCGGAAGAATGAATTTCAAAAAAAAATTAATTCTTGAAAACCCTAACAACTAGAAACCCTAAGCCCAAGATCCCTTATTCACTACAATCAACAAGTCACTAAATTAGGGTTTTGAAGAATACCTAGAATGCTAATTCCTTTTCTTTCCACTAGGCTCACAAATGCAAGCCCTCTGGAGGTGATCCACATAGGAATCAAACTAGTAAGCTCGCCTTAGTAGGTTGCTTGATCTATTGGGACTCTTTTGATGGACTTTCTTCCTTCAACGGCCTTTCTTTCCTTGCTCAGATCCTTGCCCTCCAGTAGAGCACTCTGAGCCCTTTCCAAAATACTCTTCACTTTCACTTTTACTTTCTAATTCACTTCCTAAAATCCTTGGCTTAAAATGGAGTTTTGTCTTAAGACAAGACAAGGGAGGAAGAGACAAAAGCGAGTGTGGTAAAGTGTGAGTGTAGGAATGTAGGAAAGAAATGAGTTTTTGTGATACCCTTCGGCCTAATCACCGAAGCTTATTTATAGGAGAATGGGAGGTGCCAGATAAGCCTTCTCATCAGCCCATAAATCATCATCACCATTTTGTGCACCAACTACCCCATTCAAGTCCCTTCAAGTTTTCATCCGACTTCTCCATTTGCCACTTGGCATTTTCTAGTTACAATGAAGCCAAGGGAAATGGATTTTGAGTAAGAAGAGTTGGGGATTCAAAACACTTTAAAGCAGAAGGACTTTGCTTTTCAGAATTATGCCAAACATGAAGAGTCGCAACTCTTCATGCACCAACTCCTTCCACCGAACTTCTTTTCTCATTTTGAATGATCATAAGCCATTCAAATAGAATGGAGATGAGGCTAAGGGGTGCCATGTTCATCTGGAAACAAAGTCCCAAAATAGAAGGACTTTAGGTCCTTTTCTGCATGCCAATTGGGAAGAGTCGCTACTCTTCACTTGTCGGTCAACTTTTTTCCATGCCATATGCCACCTTTGACCTAGTCAAATTATTTACAAAATGGGTGTCATTTGAAAGGGCATTAAATCTACTTCCTGACCATATAATTTGTTTTCAAGTATGAGGTCTATTGGTCCTTCTGCATCCTTTTGATTGCTGAGGAATCACTCATGGGACTCTTGATATATGGCACATAAAATATCCAAAAAATATCAAATAAAATTTGATAAATTCATCCTACTTAGGACACGACCCAATTTAGGTCTCCCATAAATTGGTGAGTCCATTTAGCAACCTTTCAGACCCAATTCAATTGGGTTAGGAGATTAGGTCAGCCTATACATGCTAGAATGCAATCTAGCTAACCTATTGATGCGGAACTAATATGCATGCAATTTTTTTTATATATTTTATATGTGGGGTTGGGTGATTAATTCCCGAATTTCAGATTAAAATAAGTTATAGGGAATTTTATATGAATTTTAGAAGATCAGCATGCAGATTAGGACCTAGAAAAGTAGAAAAGAAGGATCGCCGGGGCTGAGAAGCCTCGGTTAGGGCAAGTTCTCCTACAATAAAACTACTGGAGGTAAGGGGGTGTACCTGACAACATCTGTGAAGATCGCAGCAAAAGGGTCTCTCGTTCCTCGACGGATGCGGCCTGGAAAATCGAGCCAAAGACCCGCGGATACCCGGCTTTCTGCTCGGTGATCCGATTGAGGCTTGGCTGGAGTCGTTGGATTCGTAGGAACTCGGGGACCTGCAAACGACCTGTCAGGGGTTAGAAAACTCACAAAGGAACAAGAAAACAAAGGAAAAATAGCAAGGGAAGGCTTCTTTTGGAGTGGGCGTCCAGGGATCTGAGATTCTTGTTGGTAGCAGGAAGATGATTGCAGCACTGGGAAGAAGAACTCTCGCAAACCCCTTTATGCACACAGCAGGGTATCACACCACTCAATAGAAGAACTCAAGGTTTTCATTCATCAAAAATTCCCCTCATACAAGAGGCTAGGGTCCCTTAAATAGACCCTTAACTTTGGGCTCCAAGTAAGGGTACATAAGTCTTTACATAAGAATCCTTTTCCCTCTCAAACCCTAGCTAGAAAATAAGGAAATATTAGGTAGAAAAATCCCTAAAATTTTTCTTGACTTGGTCAAGACTCCAAGGATGCCTAGGGGGGCGTGTTGGGCTTCTAGGAGCAGCAAAAGGCCGGCCCAAAGGGGCCCGGGTGCATGGGTTTGGGCCTCTGGAAGCTGGGGTGGCCTGGTAGCCAGGTAGCAGGAATATTCCCTGGTATCTTGCTTCTTAGGGGCTTGGGCTTGGCACCTGGGCTTGATTTCATTGGGCTAGGATGCAGATGGACCTCTGGAATCATGGATGCCCTTATTTATGAATATACTTTGGCATCTGGAAGGGAATCTGGGCATCTGGAGGGCATCTGCAAGGAATCAGGGTTTCTGATTTTTCTCCTGGGGTCTTCAAATCTTCAAGCTGGGTTGGACTTGGGCTAAACTTCCATGTCTTCAATCTGGCTAGACTTGGTCTTCACTTGTATAATATAGTCTTGAGTCTTCAGTATGCTTGGACAGGACTCAAAAAAATAAAATTAGCTCAACATGAGCTAACTAGCATTGGACTGAACTAGCTCAACATGAGCTGACTAGTACAGAAGTGAAATAACAACTAAAAATACTCAAATAACAACTAAAATGGACTCAGATGAGCTAAGCCCTTATTACAGATGGACTCATAAATTATTGATCAATTACAGAGGGTTGAGAAGCCTCTGCCTTATTCTGGTGCCTTTGGTGTCCGCACCAATTCTCCCGGGGTGGGAGGAACTCGACCCTGTCGAGTGAAGATCAGACTGGCTCACATATCTCTCGAGAAGGTCTGGGTTGAGGCATTGCAAGTCCTCTCGAGAAATCTACGAATTGTCCGACTCTGGCTGGCCTTGCCATCGGATCAGGAAGCATTGATAGTCACGGCCCCGGGTCGTGATGGCTTGATCGTCCAGGATACGCTCGATCCGTTCTCCTCTCTCAGGCCAATTTGTTAGTGGACACTCTGGGTTAGGGTCACTCACAATGAAAAGGAATAGGTCCAAAGGCCTTATAGGTATCGCTGCCGGTTCCCTATACTCAACCAGGTCTGTAATATTGAAGGTAGAACTAATGCCCAAATCCGAAGGCAAGTCTAACACCTAGGCATTTGATCCAATCCTTCTCTATCACTTTAAAAGGTCCGGCTCTGCGAGCATGAAGCTTCTTTTAGGCCTAAGCCTAACCAAGATAGAATCCACTACATCAAATTCTTTGACCCTTCTTCGGGAATTAGCCAGTTGTTTTAAGATTAGTGCGGGTGGTGAACATGCTAGGCACATGCAGACAAATGATGCAAAGGACTCATACTGACACCTAACAGACTCGACTATGCATTCCTATCGAAGGAAATTTTATTGAACTCTTTGGATCTAAACCTAATAGATTATAGGTTCTCTAGGTTTGATCCTAGCTTGACATGCACATGAAAATTTACAGTGAACTCCTAGCAAATTCCAAAGAGTATGCCAGAAGTAAGATGCAAACCTAACATGCGTGATGAATGCATGCAGTATGCTAATCTCAGCTAAATGCAATCTAATGATCCTAGAAATGCTGGAGGTGTCAGGAAAGGGCAGAAAATAGGAAGTGGGTTCAGAATTAGTTTGGTAAGGTAGAGAAAAAGGTTCATGGTTAGTTGGATAAAATAGGATAAAAGACGGGGTGTCAGGAACTAATCCTATACTAATGAGGTTAACCTTATGAGGTTGAGCTATATCTACAGGATTTGCATAATGGAAGGATGGGTCACTAATTTCGGGGAAGAGGTCCTTAATGGGAACTATAGGAGGGGACTCATCTTGAAGGTATTGATTCAAAGAGATCAGGTCCTTAATAAATTCTTCTGGTTCTTGTATTTTTGGACTAGACTCTATAATTTGGCTCTCCTCTATGGTTTCCTCAGGTAAGGCTCTAGCAGCAGTACCTAGGTTCTCTTCCTCTATTTGTTCTTCCATTATAGCTTTAGGTTGGATGTGGTCAAGGTCAACTAGCTCTGGGTTGGAATCTACCTGGGTATCTACTGGGTCAGCTAATTCTAGGTCTACTAAAGGTGTCTCCTCTTCTCCCTCATACTCATCCACTAGGCTCACATCAGCTTCATACACTTCCACGTTAATGTAAGCCTTGCGAATCTCAGGAATGGTTGGAGAAGGTCGGCTAGCAGGAAATTGGTTAGGTTCTGGTCTCTGATTATGGGTACCACTCCTAGTAGGTTCAGGTTGTATAAGAGGTAGTGGCTCACTATTGGGTTCATATTTAGGGATACTCATCCTATAGGGTTCAAGTTGACTAGGGGAAGCATGACTTGTACTAGGCTGATACTTAGGGGTTATGGGTTCTCTAAGCTCATAGGACAAGGGTGCAGATCTATGGGTCATGGGATTATAGGATCTGGGGTCATAGGATTTTGGGTCAGCTCTATGATCAGGTTCTAAGGTTGGATCAAGGTATGGGGTCCTCCTAAGGTTGGGCTCTCTATATGGGTCAGGATATTGGGTCCTCCTAGGATTGGACTCCCTATATGGGTCAGAATACTGGGTTCTCCTAGGGTTGGACTCCCTATATGGGTCAGAATATTGGGTTCTCCTAGGGTTTGACTCCCTATATGGGTCAGAATATTGGGTGTTGGGTTTACTAGGCTCATAGGGTATGGGTGTATAGGATCTATGATCATGGGATCTAGAGTCATAGGATCTAGGTTCATAGGTTATGGATTCATAAGTTCTAGGTTAATAGGATTTAGAGTCATAAGATCTATAGGTTGTGGGTATACTAGGCTTATAGGGAGAGGGTAAATAGGATCTATCTTCTTGGTCTATAAAATCCTGATTGGGTCTTCTAGGACTAACCTTAGGGATTGGGTCAGGATGATGGGCTCTCCTAGGTTCAGCCTCAAGGTATGGATCAGGGTTTGGGGTCCTCCTAGGTTGAGGATTGTAGTACGGGTCAGGATAAGGGGCTCTCCTAGGTTCGACCTCATGGTATAGATCAGGGTTTGGGGTCCTCCTAGGTTGAGGGGAGTCAGGATCTGGCTCAGACTGTGACCCATGGGTTTTTCTTGGGGTCCCTACCCGGACTTTTAACTGATCAAACCTATTGGCACGATAGTCAATTCTATCATTGGTTTGAATACGAGACTGAGTTAACTGGGTCATCTGGATAGTTATCTGGGCAATTTGATCAGCTAGGGCTTTTATTTGGGCTTGTAAATTTTCCATGGGTTCAGACATTTATGAAGGAGGTGGGTGATATGAAACTCCTGATCTAGTGCTCATGCAAGACTCGATCAGACCGACTATAGCTGACTAAACCTAAAGTCCAAACTAGATGCTCAATCAGGGTGGCAAACTAGCCTATAGTAACCCTGTACTCAGCCAGGCAGGTGTAAGGGGAGTGTTAGGTCCCTGATTGCCAATCCTAGACACCAATCAGAGATTGGCCAGGTAGGCGGACCAGCACACAAGCCCTTCGGGATTGAATCCCTAAACCACCGTTCTAGACACTAAGCACAAGGCACACACAGGTTAACTTGACACAGTGATCTAACACTAGCCCGGACCCGACCAGTTGGTGTCCCTAGCCCACTAGGGCAAATTAAGTCTAATTAATTTTAGGTTAAGGCTTGGGACTGAATGCAAGGGATGTGGTTTTGGGCTAAGGAGAGGTGATCAAATCCTCCCCCCATCTGATATAGCAAGAGTGCCCTTAAAAGTAAATTATGCAATGATGGCAGGCAGATGAGGATGCAAATTAGGGTTTAGATATTTATTTTTTTTTGGTATTTTTGGAAAATATGTATATATATATATATATTTTTTTGGTATTTTTTTAAATAGAAGAAAACTTGCAAATCATGACCTAATATACTGGAAATATACTAAAATTAAGAAATATGCAAAAACTCCTAAACAAAACACTAAAACTTCCAAACATGTCTTGCTAAAAAAAACAGAGCCGAAAATTTGCAGGCCCTATTTCGACTTTCAGAAAATTCACAGGCCATAATAAAATCTGAAAAAAGTTTTAAAATTACTGTGAATTATGATAAATCCAGGAAAATAAATTTCAGAATTTTTGGAGTTTTTAACAGGGAGAAATAATTAAACTAACAGAGTATATACGGACTGAAAAATTACAGAAAACAAGCCCTAATCTAAGCTCTGATACCAAATGATGCGGAACAAATATGCATGCAATTTTTTTTATATGTTTTATATGTGGGGTTGGGTGATTAATTCCCGAATTTCAGATTAAAATAAGTTATAGGGAATTTTATATGAATTTTAGAAGATCAGCATGCAGATTAGGACCTAGAAAAGTAGAAAAGAAGGATCGCCGGGGCTGAGAAGCCTCGGTTAGGGCAAGTTCTCCTACAATAAAACTACTGGAGGTAGAGGGGTGTACCTGACAATATCTGTGAAGATCGCAGCAAAAGGGTCTCTCGTTCCTCGACGGATGCGGCCTGGAAAATCGAGCCAAAGACCAGCGGATACCCGGCTTTCTGCTCGGTGATCCGATTGAGGCTTGGCTGGAGTCGTTGGATTCGTAGGAACTCGGGGACCTGCAAACGACCTGTCAGGGGTTAGAAAACTCACAAAGGAACAAGAAAACAAAGAAAAAACAGCAAGGGAAGGCTTCTTTTGGAGTGGGCGTCCAGGGATCTGAGATTCTTGTTGGTAGCAGGAAGATGATTGCAGCACTGGAAAGAAGAACTCTCGCAAACCCCTTTATGCACACAGCAGGGTATCACACCACTCAATAGAAGAACTCAAGGTTTTCATTCATCAAAAATTCCCCTCATACAAGAGGCTAGGGTCCCTTAAATAGACCCTTAACCTTGGGCTCCAAGTAAGGGTACATAAGTCTTTACATAAGAATCCTTTTCCCTCTCAAACCCTAGCTAGAAAATAAGGAAATATTAGGTAGAAAAATCCCTGAAATTTTTCTTGACTTGGTCAAGACTCCAAGGACGCCTAGGGGGGCGTGTTGGGCTTCTAGGAGCAGCAAAAGGCCGGCCCAAAGGGGCCCGGGTGCATGGGTTTGGGCCTCTGGAAGCTGGGGTGGCCTGGTAGCCAAGTAGCAGGAATATTCCCTGGTATCTTGCTTCTTAGGGGCTTGGGCTTGGTACCTGGGCTTGATTTCATTGGGCTAGGATGCAGATGGACCTCTGGAATCATGGATGCCCTTATTTATGAATATACTTTGGCATCTGGAAGGGAATCTGGGCATCTGGAGGGCATCTGCAAGGAATCAGGGTTTCTGATTTTTCTCCTGGGGTCTTCAAATCTTCAAGCTGGGTTGGACTTGGGCTAAACTTCCATGTCTTCAATCTGGCTGGACTTGGTCTTCACTTGTATAATATAGTCTTGAGTCTTCAGTATGCTTGGACAGGACTCAAAAAAATAAAATTAGCTCAACATGAGCTAACTAGCATTGGACTGAACTAGCTCAACATGAGCTGACTAGTACAGAAGTGAAATAACAACTAAAAATACTCAAATAATAACTAAAATGGACTCAGATGAGCTAAGCCCTTATTACAGATGGACTCATAAATTATTGATCAATTACAGAGGGTTGAGAAGCCTCTGTCTTATTCTGGTGCCTTTGGTGTCCGCACCACCTATTAGGATCCCATGACCCTAATTAAATATCAATTGACTTCCTAGGTCAATTTCCTAATGTCTGTGACCCTTTGGGTTCCACATCTAGCTATCAGTAGGTCTAGGTCTGAGTCGATTCGATCCAATCGAACTTGATTGACCTAATTAGGTCAAATTGAGTTTACCTAAGTTACCCATTCAAACTAGCTTTCGAATTGACTCGTGAATTCAGTCCAATTGATTCATGATAACCCACAACGCATGATTGACATCTAGCAATGTGTCATGCCTACCCAGAAGATGAGGAATTTGATAGAAAGTACCAAAATATCCTTCAATGGAAAGTTACCGTGCAATTCAATCTTTTGATCTCCCATTATCCTGATTAAGTGATGGGAATGGATAAATGTCAAACCCTAACACTTAATCATTTCAAATCTCTATTTGATAATGAAGACTCTACTGATGACTAATTAGAAACCACTTTTCTCATCTTGCTTTGATCAAAGACTCCCTGAGTCATCAATCGAAGAGATTACTTGAGATAACAATTCCTCTTACTAGGAATGATCGATTCCTTGTCGGTCCACTCACATCCTTCATACACCTTCCACCATATCCGAGAACACCTCGTACATGATTCAATGTCATGAATGAATATGAACCAAAACATAGCTTAGTATGCATAAGGAACCATGGTGACCTCAAGTCTAAAGATCACTTGCACAACTCCCACCATGAGAACTATCTTTTGACAAGTAGTATGACTTCCATAAGATAGTCTCGGTGCAGATCAGTTCAATGAACTCATTCCCTAATGAGCACCCTTATCCTTGTATTAGTGTCTCTACACAAGTGGCTGTGAGACCAACCACCCTATCCATCGAGCATACATAGGATAAGCTAGTCTTTCGAGAAGCATCGATTTCTAAATCGATGATCCAATGAATAGGAACATTTTAAATTAAGGTTTATAGGAACTTAGGGCTCACCGTTATGATTTCTATCATAATCCTAATTCCTTTGCCCTAACCTATATGATTCATCATAATCTTTAAATAAGAAATAACAGTATGGTGAAACAAAATGCCTTTAATTAATATAATATTATCATACAAGAGTTGAAAGATTACAAAAATTCCCTTTCAAAGATTGGCTTTTAGGGCACTTTTCTTTCAAGGAAGGCGTAGATCAACTTTTTTAGCTTTGAATATTAAGTTTCTGCATCCCTTAGGATTTGGCTAACATAATAGATTTGCTTTTGGATTTTGTTCTTCTATTGGATCAACATTGTCCCCATTTCCAAAGGCAAAGCCACCAAATATAAAAATAATTCCTTGTTCAGATCTAGCTTGCCCAATAGTGATGGAGAGCAGAGATAGCTTTCAAGATCTTTAAAAGCCTTTTGGCATTCTCCTATCTATCAAAAATTCTTGGACTACTTCAATATCTAGAAGAAGAGAAAGCCTCACTCACCCGACTTGGACACGAACCAATTGAGAGCCATAATTCTTCCAGTGAGGTGTTGGGCATCTTTGATCAACCCTGGAGGGTCCATATCATAGATAGATTTAATATTTTTTGGATTGTCTTCCATCCCCCAATTGGAGAATATGAAGCAAAGGAATTTGCCTGAGGCTACCACAAAGGTGCACTTAGTGGGATTCAACTTCATTTGATATCTCTAGCAAGTGGTAAAAGTTTCTCGAAGGTCGTTGATGTGGATCCTAGCAATTTGGGTTTTGATAAGCATATCATCCATATATAACTCTATGTTTCATCCAATTTGGTCCCTGAAGATTTTGTTTACTTGGGTTGATAAACGACTCCTACATTTTCAATACCAAATGGCTTGACCCTATAACAAAAGAGGCTTTGGTCAGTAATAAATACAATTATCTTTTCATCTTTAAAAGCCATGTGGATTTTCTTATATCTAGAAAAAGTATCCATGAATCTGAGGAGATCATGGTCCAAAGTGGTGTCCATCATTTAATCTATTCTCGGGAGGGGATAGACATCTTTTGGACATGCCTAATTGAGGTTGGTGAAATCAATGTAGATCTTCCATTTTCCATTCACTTTCTTTGCCTTGACCACATTAGAAATCCAATTTGGATAGGTGGCCTCCCTGATGAAGCCAGCATCGAGCAACTTGTCAACCTCTTTAGCTATTTCCTTCTAGCATTCAGGTGTAAAGCTACATTTCTTTTGCTTAATGGGTCATCACTTGAAGTCCACTTTCAACTAGTGCACCATCATCATTGGGTCGATGCTTGACATGTCTGTCGGATATAGGTAAAGACATTGACATTTTCTTGAAAAAATAGGATTGTTGGTCTCTTGTTACCTGGTCTAGGTTAGAGCTGATTTGGACCACATGCTCTGGGTTTCCATCTACTAAGGGTACAAAGATGAGATCCTTAATTGATTTCCCTTGTTGCTCTACCAGATCACCATGGGTGTCTAGGCATTTGATTGGATAGGTGTCAGCAATCTTGGCCCCATGGAGCATGATGTGATAGTAGTGATGTGCTAGTCTTTAGTCACTATGGATCTCTCCAATCACATGTACTATTGGAAACTTCATTGTTAGGTAGCAACTGGAGACAACTACCCTAAAAGTATAAGCTCTGATAATCTATGAATGGCATTGTGGCTGAGGATGCTTGGACGATAAGAAAATCTACTTAGATAATGGACCAGAGAGGGTAGTGCCCTATCCTTGTGGTTAAGGTGATCATTGACTCTACCTAGATGGTGTCCTCGATAAACCCAACCAGGGGAATTATACTTGAGTTAGTCAATCAGGGGATATCACCATCTTTAAGAGAGCATCATAATACAAAATATCTATCGAGCTTCAATTATAAATGAGAATGTGGCATACATCAAAGTTTTCCACATTCAAGCTTACAATAGCTACATCATTGTGTGAGAACTGGATTCCTTGGTTGTCTTCTTCAGTGAAGGTTTTCAACATAGCTCACTTCTTGACTAGTTGCTCCTCGTCGGGGTGATGCACACCCAGTGATGGTGCCCACCAGCCTAGATGGAGGTAGATCACCCCTTTCTGGGGGTTGAGGCAATGTTTGTGGTTGCTTAATAGGTCAAGATGACCTTGGTTGATTTTCTTGGTCCTTTCAACATCAAATGAAGCAGTCAAGGTGGCCTTGCCTAATGAACTAAATTTCATCTTGAAGCAAGATGCACTCTTCAATACCATAGCCATGGTTTTGATGGTTGTTTCCCAGCTAAAGCAACCCAAGAGGGGGGGGGCTAAATTGGGTTTCAAAAATTTTTACAAAGATTAAAGATCAGTGCTAGTGTGTTTGCAAGTGTTTGTGTACGTAATAAAAGTATGCAGAAGAAGTATAAAGTAAATGCAAGAATAAGAAGATAAGCAATCACAAACACAAGAATTTACAGTAGTTCGGTACACTCCAAGAATGTACGTCCACTCTCCAAGGTCCACTTGGATATTTTACTATAATCCTTCCTTGATTATAGTATATTAGTTTTCCTGGGCTCACTAATCAAAATCCTTTTTGGTTTTCACAAGACTAACCAAAATCCTAGTTGGTTTTCACAAGGCTCACCAACAACCTAGTTGGCTTTTACAAGGATCACTAATAACCTAAACACTAGTTTTAATTCACTTGAAACTAGGAACAACAAGATAAATCAAGTATAATGTAAGAGTAAAATAAGCTTTCAAAAATAAAAATAAATATCTCTTTGAAGCTCTTTATTATAGTTGAGAAAGCATGTCTCCAAGTTGTTGAAGCCTTAATCAATGCTTGAGAGTTAGACTTGAATGCTTCTTGGATGCTCTTGAATTCTTAAAGGCTCAACTTCACTTAAAAGTAATGAATACTCAAAGAATATTTGAATGATTTGCAATGAATTACTTTCTCCTTGTATTTGGTCCACTTTAAATATCTTTTCAAGCCTTAAATAACTATTTATGATTGTTGGAGAGGAGAAAATAGCTATTGGAAAAAAGATGTGGAGGTTTAGTACTTCAAAAAACTAGCCATTATTGTACATCCAAACCTGCAGGTATCGATACTTCAAGTCATGAGTTGATACATGAGTCGACACTTGAGTTGATACTAGGTCAAAAAAGTTTTCTGAAACTCTCTGTAGTGTTTTGGTGCGTTGACACTTCTTCTAGTGAGTCGACACTTCATCTTCATGATTCAATTCTTGAGCAAAACCTTGAAATCAGCAAGTTCTGTTTCATTTTTGGTTTTAGGCCTTGAGTCAACACTTGGCTGAACATGAGTCGACACATGAGTTGATACTTGAATTTCATGAGTCGACACTTCAGTATGCCAACTGAAACTTCATTCTGCATATCAGCTCAAACTTCTGTGAGTCGACACCTTGAGTCAATACTTAAGTTTCATGAGTCAACACTTGGCTGAAACTTTATTGAAACTTGTCCAAATTCAAAATTTGACTCCTTTAAGATCATTTTTATATGCCAAAATCCATACAACTTGAAATTCCATTAATTTAGATGACCTCTTCAATAATTTGACAAGCATTCTTAACTTTCAACATACAACAACTTTGGTGTGGGACCAGGATCATACAGAGGCTCCTCAACCCTTTATGGATCTCTGATTAGGGTTTTTAATCTTTTGGATCTTATAATAAGGCTTAAAGCCTGAATAATTTGCTTTCAAGTCATGTAATTAGTATCTAGTTGATTTCAATTTTTGGTTTAGTCTCGTAAATTGGACAATTTGGTCAAGTTAGGATCAATTGGTCATATAATTAGCCAAGTTAGTTCACCAGCTCAAGTCAATTTGAAAATGGGCTCAAGCTAGTTTGAAGATGGGTTCTCAAGTGGGCAATCAAGTCAAGCCTAATTAAAGAAAAGTCAAGCCACCTCTCCTCCACACCAAGTAGGAGTGCTAACTGGAGTGCTACATCATTAGTGCCACATGGCATGGAAGATGCCACTTCAGCTCATGAGGAGTTCCACATCATCAATGCCACATGGCATAGGGAGGCCCACTTCACCAAGCTCTTTTGGGTGGCCAACTGGAGTGTCACATCATCAGTGCCACATGGCATAGGGAGACGCCACTTCTCCAAGCTTTTTTGGGTGGCCAAGTCAAGATGAAAAACTCCATATCAAATTCATGTTTGACTCCCATTAATCTTTCCTTGATCCAAGTAGACAATATCCACACAACACTCCCCATATCAAGCCTCTCCTTGATCCAAGCCAACAACATCCTCACTCCACTCCACAAATCAAGCTACCAAGATCAGGCTTCATGAAAAGACTCAAAATTCAAAAGTTAGATACCATGTTTCATGAAGGAGGAATTCAAGATTCAAATGGGCACCCCTTGATTCATGAAGACAACATCCTCTCTTCACTGCCCCAAATCAAGCTTTGTAACTTCCCTTTTCAAATTTTTAATGTAAACTGGGGTGCTTATAAAAGGACCCTAACCCTCTTGTAAGAATTGGAATGTTGATGAAATGAAAAAAAGGTTTGAAGTTATTCTTCTAGCCCTTGTCATCTAGACTAGGAAATCCGAGAGGGAGCACCTTTGTCCTTTAGGGTATCGAGGGGTGAGAGGCCCTGAGTTACTATCCTTCTGTGCAAGCCACCTTCCCACCTTCAAGTTTGGATGCCATCTGAATGATCCACCTGAGCACCTAGCAAGAAGAACCTCCTCCACCACCATTCTTAACTTTTATTCTCTTATTTCTTACTTACTTCTTGATGATTTCTAACCCTTCACTTGGGTGCTCGCAGGTCCTCCAGGTGCCACGGACAATGGAGTCAGTCTCCCTTGCCTTTGCGACCATCGGATGGAAAGCCAATGAATCCATAGGGTTGAAGACTTGATGCTCCAGGCCGCATCCACGAGAGCGAGTGAACTCGGCATCGGGCGCATCAGAGTTTTTCAAGGTTTGCATCCCTAAAACTCCTAAGTAGATATTGATATAAGAGCTAAGTCCTACGGGGTTTCTCAATCCCAGGGTCCTCTCCTTATCTTTGTTTAGGGGCTATGTTGCATGCTAGAAAGTTCTTATCATTTTAGAATCTCTAGATCTACTCTTTGCTTGTTTTCGAGAATCTTTAAATCCACCAAAACATTAAAAAAAAAATTTACAAGAAAAGAATCATTTCCATCATCCATCTCATCTTACCATCTTAGTCCCACATCAAGTCTGGTATCAGAGCATGGTTAGGACTTAGCATCTTTTTAAGTACTTGGATTGGGTGCTTCACCATGGCCGTCCAGTCATAAGAAAAAAGTAGGGCTGCAAGACCCTTACATCCCATTCCACGGGGATTTTCATGGTGTGTAGGGGTGATGATGTGATTGACCCTTGAAGGGGAACACAAGAAGATAGGTTTAGATCTTTAAGAAAATGTTTTGCATCTTTTGTTTTCAGCATCTCTAAAAATTCAGTAACCCCGTATATAGTCTGCTATTTTATTTGTTTCTACCTATAGGAACCTTTGATTTCTATGATTTTTATTTTTCTAGATTCCATATATTTGAAAGAATTTTTAAAAATTTTCTCAGATTTTATTTTAGTCTGTAAAATTTCTACATGCTGGAATACTACCTGAGAACAAATTTGATCTTAAAATTCCAGCATGTGCATCTCATCGCACTTTCATTCTTTATATAGTTTAATTTTGCATTTAGGTTCATATTTTGTTATTTCCAGCATATTATTTTCTGCTATCATACATCAAAAAACTCAAAACACAAAAAAAACTTAGATACATTTCATTAGATTATTTGTATGCCATCATTTTCATAATTAACTTAAGGGCGTCAATATCATAAGATAAGGGAAGGAAGTCATTACCTTTCCTTAGCCCAAAAATAACCACCCTTGCATTTCGAACCCGTACCTAATCTAAAATCTAGTAGCAACATAATAGATTAGGGACACCCATGAGTCAGGTTTAACCACTTTGGGAAAGCTAGTGCATGCAACCCATCAATTGGTACCAGGAAGCTGGTGTCTATGGTAAGAGGTTTAGCATCAAATGACCTAAGCGGTGTTGTGGTTCTTTAATTGGATCCTTGCGAAAGCAAGGAGGGCCTCCTACACTCCCACCTCTTACCTAGCTGGTGAAAGGGCTAGTTGTTGGGTTGTGTGTCTTCTATGTTGACCCATTCTTATTGAACTCCTAGGTCTAGCCAACCCGTAACACCCTTCGTTGTGTGTTGCATGTCGACTAGGTCAGGAGTCACGTATCACCCACATCACTCTCATGGATAACCGCAAGTATCAACTTAGGCTCTTCGCTGAGCAGCTTGCTAAGTTGATCCAAAGAGCTGATAGATTTTAAACAAGGCTAGGAACTCTAGAGAGGACCCGGGAGCCTCATACAAAACCAGAGTTTGAATCACCTCCCCACCCTAGGAGATTCCCTTAACATGATCCCTCCTTAGAGGTTGATCCCAAAAGAGTCCCACACCTTAACCCAGCCCAAGAGGTTCGCCGTAGGAGACCCAATTAGGAGTTCATGGACCAGGTTAAAAGACGATCTAGTAGCCTAAAGGAAAGGAAGCCAGGAGTTAACCTGATCAAGGCCAAGGAGTTAGAGAAGGAGATTCTAAGGGAACCCCTGCCACAAAAGAGATTCATGAACCAACCCAGAGAGAAGAACCTTCTGAAGAATTTCAGGGAGAAAAGATTGAACCCACTGAGAATTTAAGTGAAAAAACCCCTGAGCCTATTGAGGAATCCAAAGAAGACATGTATGAATCAAGTCTAGTGGAGAAGTGTGATGAAGATGGACCCAAGGTTGAAATTATTGAGGAACTCATAGAAAAAGATCCTAAACCCACTATAAAATTTGAAGGAGTGACTGAGCTAGGATAAAACATAGTTGATGAAAGTGAAGGTTCACAAGTATTGCCCATAGAGGCGGTCTCGGAACAAGTCCCTAAGAAACAACCCTTGGAGGTAGACATTAGTTTAGAGGACTTTCAAGAAAAACTTCCCAAAGACCTTCCTAATGACCTTCCACCATCTACGAACACCCAGCCTGCCCTAGAACTTGCACCCATAGATCAATGTCCAAATGTTAAGATCATCCTGAATAACCAAGGTCTGTTTCATGCTTCCCATAGATTGCACCAATACTCCAAATCCTATTTCCTACCCTTCCTGAGCCTTCTCATGTTTTTAGAGCCAATGGGTTACATTTTGTAGAGATTACCAGGTTGTGTGAATCCTTAAAGCCCATCCCTTTTGCTACCTACTTCTGGTATACCTTATGGAATTTGCTAGAGATCCATAGTAATTTTTTATGTGCATACCAGACCAGGGTCAAAACCTAGAGAGTCAATAGTCTGTTAGGTTTAGGCCCTAAGAGTCTAATAAAATTCCTCTCAATAGGAGTGCATAGTTGAGTCTACTTTTTCTCAAGTGTCAGTATGGTCCTAGAGTCCACAGAATCTTTTGCACAGCATATTAGAAGCATGCATAAGAAGATTAGCCAAAAATCTACCTAAGTAATAATACATACAAGAAATTGGCTGATTCCTGAAAACAAGCCAAAGAATTTGACATAGGATATTATGTAATGATAGGCTTATGCCTGAATGGTTTCCACCAAGAATCATTAAGAAACTTCATGCTCATGGAGCTGGCCCCTTTAGAGTGATAAAGAGAGTTGGCCCTAATGCCTATGTGCTTGAGCTACCCTCAGATTATGGCATTAGCTCGACTTTCAATATCTCAGACTTAGTTGAGTATAGGGAACTAGCAAATATATCCAGCGAGCCATTTGGACCTGACCTTTCATTTGAGAGCGAACCCGACCCAGAGTGTCAGCTTCTAATTTTACCTGAGAGAGCAAAGCGGATCGAGCATGTCTTGGATGATTAAGCTATCACCACTCGGGGCAAAGGCTATAGCATGACTTGGTCTGATGGCAAGGTTGACCATAGTCCAACAATTCATTGATTACCTGGTAGGACTTACAGTGCCTCGACCCCAACCTTTTGGAGAAATATCAATGCTAAATCAACTCGTGCTCAATAAGGTCGAGTTCCTCCAATCCCGGGAGAGTTGGTGTGGGACCACGTTCAGACAGAGGCTCCTCAACCCTTTATGGATCTCTGATTAGGATTTTTAATCTTTTGGATCTTGTAATAAGGCTTAAAGCCTGAATAATTTGCTTTCAAGTCATGTAATTAGTATCTAGTTGGTTTCAATTTTTGGTTTAGTCTTGTAATTTGGCCAATTTGGTCAAGTTATGGTCAATTGGTCCTATAATTAGCCAAGTTGGTTCACCAGTTTAAGTTAATTTTAAAATGAGCTCAAGCTAGTTTGAAGATGGGTTCACAAGTGGGCAATCAAGTCAAGCCAAATTAAAGAAGAGTCAAGCCACCTCTCCTCCACACCAAGTAGGAGTGCTAACTGGAGTGCCACATGGCATGGAAGGTGCCACTTCAGCTCATAAGGAGTGCCACATCATCAGTGCCACATGGCATGGGGAGGCCCACTTCACCAAGCTCCTTTGGGTGGCCAATTGGAGTGCCACATCATCAGTGCCACATGACATGGATGGTGCCACTTCATCTCATGAAGAGTGCCACATGGCATGGGGAGGCGCCACTTCACCAAGATCCATTGGGTGGCCAAGTTAAGATGAAAAATTCAAATTCAAATTCATGTTTGACTCCCATTAATCTCCCCTTGATCCAAGTAGACAATATTCACACAACACTCCCCATATCAAGCCTCCCCTTGATCCAACCCAACAACATCCTCACTCCACTCCACAAATCAAGCTACCAAGATCAAGCTTCATGAAAAGATTTAAAACTCAAAAGTTAGATGCCAAGTTTCATGAAGGAGGAATTCAAAATTCAAATCGGTGCCCCTTGATTCATGAAGACAACATCCTCTCTTCACTCCCCCAAATCAAGCTTTGTAACTTCTATTTTCAAGTTTTGAATGTAAACATGGGTGCTTATAAAAGGACCCTAACTCTCTTGTAAGAATTTTAATGTTGATGAAATGAAAAAAAAGTTTGAAGTTATTCTTCTAGCCCTTATCATCTAGACTAGGAACTCCGAGAGGGAGCGCCTTTGTCCTTCAGGATATCGAGGGGTGCGAGACCCTGAGTTACTATCCTTCTGTGCAAGCCACCTTCCCACCTTCAAGTTTGGATGCCATCTGGATGATCCACCTAGGTGTCTAGCAAGAAGAACCTCCTCCACCATCATTCTCAACTTTTGTTCTCTCATTCCTTACTTACTTCTTGATGATTTCAAACCCTTCACTTGGGTGCTCGCAAGTCCTCCAGGTGCCACGGACAACAGAGTCAGTCTCCCTTGCCTCGCGACCATTGGACAGAAAGCTAGCAAATCCTCAGGGTTGAAGGCTTGATGCTCCAGGCCGCATCCACGAGAGCGAGTGAACTCAGTATCGGGTGCATCAGAGCTTTTCAAGGTTTGCATCCCTAAAACTTCTAAGTAGATATTGATCTAAGAGCTAAGTCCTACGGGGTTTCTCAATCCTGTGGTCCTCTCCTTATCTTTGTTTAGGGGCTATCTTGCATGCTAGAAAGTTCTTATCATTTTAGAATCTCTAGATCTGCTCTTTGCTTATTTTTGATAATCCTTCAATCCACCAAAACTTTAAAAAAAAAATATCAACATGAAAAGAATCATTTGCATCATCCATCTCATCTTAGCATCTTAGTCCCACATCAAACTTTGATGAATACCTGTTTTGATTAAACACACTTTTAGCCCACAATTAGTACTCAAATATATACTCAAATATACTTATGTATTTTGTTATTCATCAAAATCAAGATAGGAGTCAACAATCTCTCCCTTTTTGATGATGACAAAACCTTTAAGTATGTACACATAGCAAGCTCAAAAGATTTGCAATAAGTATAGAGCAATTTACTATAAGCAAGGTTTTAAATCTCGTGGGATGGGGATGTCTTGGTTTTTCAATGGAATGGGATGCATTGGTGTCCTGCCCCATCCCGACACTCAGGACATGGGATGTTCCAAGGTATCCCATTGAGATGCTAGGATGCTATCGGAAAGTCCTGTCCTAATAATGGAATGGTATCCCATCCCGGTCCCATCCCGTTTCTCGTGGGACATCCCGTCGAGACCTAAATCCTTGACTATAAGTATCAGAGCTATTGATAATAAGTATCAGAGCTATGTTGTAATGATTATCAAGAGCAAAAACTTATCTACATTGTATCAGAGCTATATATATAAGGAATTCAATTCATATAGTTTCAATGTATCAGAGCTATGATTAAAATGTATCAAAGCTATGATTAAAATATATCAGAGCTATAATTAAAATGTATCAGAGTTGTATACTTATTTGAGATGTTCAAAAGGTGTATCAGAGCTTTAAAATAGATATGAAAGATAAGCATTAAAGCAGAAAAAGTATCAAAGTAAGATTTTTAGAAGTATCAAGGTAAGTAATACAACTCAAGAGAGTATTGATGCATGAAAAGTGTTAGAGCATATCAGAGCAAGTAATATAACATAAAGATAGAGAGCATCAGAATAAAAATATCAGAGTATGAAGAGTATCAGAGTATGAAAATAGAGATTATCAAAGCATAACAATAAAAAGTATCAAAGCACAAAAAAAAGATATAAATAATGAGTATCAGAGCATACAAATACAAGTAAAAAATATCAGAGCATAGAAAACTAAAGCTCCCCCTCAATATATGATCTAAAAATATTTTTCAAACTTTTCAAAAAAATATTTCTGAAAAATTTAGAAATTTCAAAATTTAACCATTCTTTCCTCTTAATTGTTACTTTTACCATTTTTACTCTCCCCCTTTATTTACTAATTTGATACTACAAAACATTATGCTATTAACATTACCATTATATTTTTTTTCATTAACAATACCATTATATTTCTTAACATTACCATTTCTTACCATTATATTTCTTAACATTACCAGTATATTTCTTCTTCTCTCCTTTTTTGTCATCATAAAAAAGTGAAAAGAAGTAAAAAAGTAAATAAAAAGAAATATAGTAAATTTGATACACAAGAATTTGATATAATTGATTCATAACATTCAAAATTTGATATAATTTCAAGCATTTGTTACATGATGTATAATTTGAAACAAACATCATATAACTAATACTAAAACACAAATACAATGATATACTGATACATTGACACACTGACTAGTCCTCAGGGGTGCTGTCCTCATCAGAGGAAGACCCGATCTCTAAGATGATTGGTCCCGTAACTCTAGATGGACGAGGTCATGGCCACATCGACCGGAGATTAGCAAGTCTGGTGCGGACAGCTCTAGGAACAGCACCACATTTTAGGCTTTGGCTTCTGGTTCATACTCTCTCTCTGGCTGGTGCTAAAGAAGAAGCAGTGTCAAGAGCCAATTTAGGAAATAGGATAGGGTCAGGATCAGTATCAGTATCAGGAATGGATGGAGTGATATCAAAAAATGGACCAGATGAAAGGTATGAAAACCAGGAGAATAAAATCCTAGCTCTTTGATCAAGGAAGAAATGTGTAAAGAAGTGGAAGGTACTACGGGTGTCCTATCTAATAAAGTAGGGGGTACGCTAATAGAAGGTGTAGGAAGATCAACTAAAGTATTAGTAGGGTTAGAATAAAGAACATGGGTATATACATCAAGTAAAGCATCAGAATTAGAAGGATCTAGTAAAACTAGAGTGCTAGGAAGAATAGGAGAATGATGAACCGGATTGGATGGGGCAAGAGCAGCCTCAAAAGTCCTCTTTGTATCCTGGTCAGCTACAGTATCTGGCTCAGGATCCGCTATGAAGTCAACAATATCAAAATCTGCGAAAGAATCATTTTAGCCATCCCCCATCTCGTTGTCCACAAGAGGACCTGGTGGTGCTGGGGGAGGAGAAGGTGGCCTGCTAGAAGATAATCCATGTATAGTAGCCAGAATAGTAGTAAAACTCTCTCTCATCTCGTAGAAACCTGTCCTCATCTCCTCATGCATCAGATCCACTTGTTGTCTAATGATCAGCATCTCCATCTCCAATTGAGTAATCCGGTCTCCAGTATTGTCTGCAGGAGGTGGCACATCAACATATACCAATACTAATGGCTTGGGCTGTATCTCAGGTTTTTCCTTGGGTAGCTCAGATGGCTCGGCCTCGTCTCTATGAATTTGCTCATCCTCCTCAGAAGTATCCTCCTCATCTGACTCATACTCAGATGCCTGTCCTGAAATTCTACGCCTCCATTGACCTCTGTATCTGTGATACCCCATATGATATAGAGACCTCTCATCATAAGTATCTGTGTGGAGTAGTTGCCAGTATGGCTCTCCGTTTGAGTCAACTCTGTAAGCTCAAAATAGTATAGTAAGACCCATCCCAAATGGCAGATAGAGTCTCCTACTAGTCACTACCTCCGTCATCTGATGTACCATGAGCACTAGCAGGCAGATTGGAGTCCACTATATTAGGGCAACCATCACTAGTAGCTCCCTCTTAGTGATGAAATCAAAGCACCCAGTCTTCGGTAGAAGGATCCGGGCAACTATATGATGCAGGAGCCTCATCTCTAGTGATAGTCAAGAAGCTACAATGCTGGCTCGCACTCCAATATCATCTATCTCAAATATACACCTAGTGGGGATACCAGAGGCACCAGAATAAGACAGAGGCTTCTCAACCCTCTATGGATTACTTAGTTACATTTGAGTCCATTTGTAATAAAGCTTAGTTCATCTAAGTTATTTTTTTACTTGAGTCCTGTACTAGTCAGCTCATGTTGAGCTAGTTATTTTTCAGAGATCAGTACATGTAATGACTCATACAAGAGAAGACCAAGCAGTCCAAGTGAAGACCAACCCAACTGAAGCTATGAGGATCATGGAAGGCCTAGGAGAAGAAATCAGAAGTCAATCAGAAG